>OW028691.1:1350000-3850000 GCA_932294315.1 Epinotia nisella
ATGATCGTTTGTGCAACTAAACGTAAATCACGCTGCCCATAACTTTCCAGCTTAATATATGGACGTTGACATAAAATAACGGGATTCCGGCGGCGTAAAAATTAACCCTCCGTCATTAATCATATGGGTTGAAACTTAATTATTTTTAAATGAAAATGAAAATGAAAAAAGTTTATTGAACAAGGGCAGCATTACAATATGAATCACGACCCTGAGTCCTGAGCTAGGAAACCCTGTGTTACAGGACCCAGTTTCGTATCTATACAATTACTTATCTATATATAGATGCTAAATTTTGTGTGTGCGCGTGTGTGTGTGTGTGTGTGTGTTTGTGTGTGTGTGTGTGTGTGTTTGTGTGTGTGTGTGTGTGTATGTGTGTGTGTGTGATTAATGTGTGATGCCAGGCATAAAATTCTATAATAAATAATATAATAAGATAAAATAAATAATAACATTACCTAAGTACATTAGAATAGTGACAAGATGGGTGGTAATCATTTTATCACGGTCATGAGGAGTTCAGTCTCATGATAATCCCGTTTCATAAGCCACGCCAAATGAAATAAAAGCCACTCTAAGTAACGAGTTTCATTGCATCAGGATGGTAATTTTTCACACTTTTTTATTGAGCTAGAGAACCCTACTATGGTAGAGCTGAAAGGAAGAGATATGTTTTTAGCAGTCCATGTTTGGATTTACATGTGTTCCACCGTAGCGTTTAAGATACTGAATATTGATGAATGAGATATCAATCGATTCGAAATTATGCTCCGGATGACATAGGCTACCTTTACAATTCAGCACAGAATAAGTATGTATATAGCAACAGATTAACAGAAACGGTAATAATCGCAGCACACACGCACCACACACACACGCACACACACACAAACACACACACACGCACGCACGGGCCCACGCACGCACGCACGCGCACACACACACACACACACACACACGTGTCGTACGGACCCTTATTTATGTTATACCTAGCATATGCTGAGATTGGGACCCATTGCCCCAACTTAACCAATTTCAAATGCATCTTTCTTTTGTTCATGTAATGTATCTAGGTTAAATTTAAGTAGGTTAGGTTAGTTTTGTTATAAAACATGTTATAAACCTTTTTTACGCAAATAAAGGATGATTATGATTAGGTATGTGGCAATAAACATAATTATTATTATTTATTTGTATGTTGTTTTTTTTCAGTTACTTTTCCGCAGTAGGGATACAGTTTCTTGAACTGTTTATGCTTGTTGCAAGCTTTTTTTAACATGCACCATTCGTGTATTGAAATCATCCTTCATGCAAATCAGTCACTTACCGGTATCTACATAATTGAGCTGAAATTTTTCATAATTATGTACATTTGGTGGCAATTAAATATTATGTCACCTCACCGCTTAACCGATCTGATGATGGAAAAAGAAGGTGGAAATAGCAACTCCTAAACTATACTATACTCCGCTGGCTCGGTGACCCGAGGTGGAGCTTGGCCTCCGATAAAAGATGCACCAGCAAGCCCTATCCTGTGTGCGATCTCATCCAGTTTTCTGCGTGCAAGGCGCAGATGTCTTTCTATACCTCGTCCTTCCTTTCTCAAACTCCTACACTACACAAGATAAATTTGTCCGTGTTTGAGCTCGTTCAAACCTTGTCATCAGGTCCTTAATTGCTGCGCAAAATGTTCAACTCCCAGGGGGTCCCAAAATAATACCACTTGTTTCTTGCAACACTATATTGTATGGTACACACAGGTTTACAGGTAGCTGTAGTAGCTGAGAATGATTCGAACATCGAGGCTCCGGCCTTCTCATTAAACCAGGAAAAATCTTGTTAGCTAGTTTGCTTCAAGGTACAGAGCCATCTAGCGGCAAATGTTGCAACTAAAAGAAATTCTAAAAACAGTCATCAAAGAAACTTATTATCTGTCGCTTCCTATCGTGATCACTATGTTTTTATATATCGTAAGTTTTTAAACACGCTTACCGTCCTGACGGCTAGCACAACTTAGTGCAGACAGAAACAACTCCCTAATTCGCAAAAGATTGAATCGTGAAAATACATTGTATTTTATTTTCCAACCAAGCTTCCTATGGAAATGTTCCAGCTTAGCTGAGCTCCAATGAAGGAATCATTAGGAGGAATATCGAGGAATATCTGATAAAACAATAAATTCAGAATCAAACTCACGCTGTTTGATTTGAACGGGCTCAACTAACAACGGATTAGTGCGGGGTGATGTGAAGATGAGTATGAGGTTAGGTATGAAAAAGTCGCGTTCGAATACGAAAAGCGTTGTTATATTTTAAATACAAAAGTTATATCGTCTGTGTCCGGCCGATAAATATGGCAAAATTTTAACTATCCTCTAGACTGTTTTCTGATAAATAGTATCATACATCCCTAGATATACTAAATTGTGATAAAATCGGTAGCACAAAAAAAAATACTGCTGCATATGTTCGAATGTTATTATGACGTACAAGAATATTTAAATGACCGTGTCTTATGACTTATGACTGAAATTTATTTATATTTAGATTGGCTCGACTAAGGATTTTGTAATAATGTTTATTAAATAATTTATAATTAGATTGTTACTCGTACGTCAGGTGCTGAAATCGCCTGATTTAAAATTTGTATGCCGTTTTATCGGCAAAAAGTGGAGATCCTTTGAATTGTCACATAACACCTGTTGTTAATATTACCTACTTTTTGCACAAATAAACTTTGACTTTTTGACTTTGAATATGTCAAATTGAAGATGAAACTGATGTACAGATAAGCAGAATATCTAATGCAACATTAAATCATCAATAATATAACGAAACTTGCGACTACTCAAAACTATTATAATGAGTACTAATGCACTTAATATCTGCCCAGCTACCTCAAAACGAAAGTTAGAACCGGAGGCTTTATTTGGCTTTCACCCAAAAATAAAATGAATATACGAATGAGTTTGAAGATCAAACCGCACTAGCCATATCCCGAACTACTAGGAAGTGAGATGACTGCACCGCCCGGAGGGTTTCATTTGTCTTTTTGTTGACGGTGCCCGCGTTTTGAGATTATCCAAAAATATAATGAATATGCGAATGAATATGAAGACAAAACCGCACTAGCCTTGTTCCCAACTGCCAGGAAGCGAGAGGACTGCACCGGAGGGTTTCATTTGTCTTTTATTCACAGTGCCATAGTTTTGCAATTGCCTAAAAATATAATGAATATGCGAATGAGTATGATAATCAAACCGCACTAGCCATGTCCCCGACTGCCAGGAAGCGAGAGGACTGCACCGGAGGGTTTTTCATTTGTCTTTTGTTTACGGTGCCATCTTCATTAAGGAAGCTTTTGCGAGTGTTTGAGTATCTGTGCTGGTTTTTGTAAAAAAGTTTGCGCTAATTATTCATAAAGGCGTTTACTTGAAGCTTTAACACTGGTATAATTTTTTGACGCTCGCTCAAATTGTGAGACGTGCGAGTCAACAAATATCTGCTAGTAAGAAGTTTGTAGGGAATTAGGAACATGTGACGTCACAACTTTTTATCGTCAAAACAATGTCTAATCAAAATAACTAGTACACAGGAATACCTAAACACAGCGCTTCGAAAATCAACTTTACTAATGTATGCAATTCCTAAACGCGATTGTTTTGCGTTTATTTATAAGTATAAAATGGATAATGTACCTGCCAATTAATGCAAGAACTTGCAAGAACTTTCTAAAAACATCTAGGTATTACCTGTTACATTAAAAGCGTTTTGATAAAATATTTCCAAATAAATACCTATATTTATTTACGAATTTAGATTCTCGACTTATTTATAGCGAAAAAACTTGTAATTTCTTGTATGTAGTGATGACGTATTCGAATGGACATTACATATTTAAATTGACTTGCAAACATTGACTACCTATTCAAAAGTTTTACCTTATGATACCTTATGAAAAATTAGACCTAATACATGTTTTCTTAAATAGTAAAAATAGGATTATAGCAAAATGAACCTTACCTAACCTAATGACTTCTATTTGATGATATTCAAAGAAAGCCCGAAAGTTTCGGAGAAAATGCATTAGGTTTAACGAATTTTTTTGTTTAATGAAACATTTAGAGCTAAAGTTAGTAGGTCAAGTGACCGTATTCGAACGCGTCACCCCTACATGCAAGAGGGACTTTACTTAAGTGTTTTACCTGTATTATTTGCGTTCGATTAATTTGCGTTAGGACAAACGTTTTTAAGAATTGTGTTTATTAGAAAACGTGATTTTAAAATTGTTGTTCTATGGAATTTCTTACGTAGGTACCTAATTTAGTATTTTGATTTTCGAAATTTTGCGTTTTTCAAAAAAAGTGCTTTTTTTCAGAATACGATTTTTTTGGGTTTTTCTTACTCAGAATCGTTGATACTATCGATCCTTATACGTGAAAAAAATTATTGCAGATTTTATTATGTAAGTTTTTCTTCCAGTGCGTCGACTATGTGAATAAAAAAAGACAGCATACAAAAATGTGACGATCTGGAATGGAATATTTGGGACATTTTTTTTCTTGTATGAGGATTGATAGTAGTATCAATGATTCTGAGTAAGAAAACCCCAAAAAAATCACGTTCTGAAAAAAAAGTTCAAGTTCTTTGAAAAACGCTCAGTTAGGCCCTATTGAAATCATATTGCAATGTGAATGGACGAGCCGAATTGTTCTCCGATATTGATGTTTACATTCAATCCCAAAGTAGATTCAACGCAAACAAAGTCCCTCACACTCTAGACTTTCGTAGCCTTAGGGTGTGTATTCACCAGAATCGAACCGTGCGAGGTGACGCAGATACTATGCGAGGAAAAAAACCAGCAAAAAGAAGAGATGCAAGGGCAATGATGCTGTTGGTGATTTTTTTCCTCGCACACCACTTTGCTACCTCGCACAGCATTGGTTGATATTCGTTCTTGGAACAATACTCGAATGCATAAAATTGAGCGCAAGATACAAAGGCGTGAGAGAATTTGTAATTGTACCTAACATAACTACAAACACAAATTATTTAATAATACGAAAATGTTACACAAGATTTTTTTAATTTTTTTATTTATTTATTTCTTGCATCATGTAGTTAACAGAGGTCTTATCAGTAAATTGAGTCCAATACATGAGCCCTGTTAGGGCACTGCAATATATTCTTATATCTAACATGCATTATAATTTCTACCTAACATTCGTAATATTTAATTTTTATTTGAGTTTATTTAAGTTTTATTCTATCATGCTCATGCCTTTTAATTTTCCTCTAATTATTAAATAACTAACTACATACAAGAAAATTGTTCACAATGTCAATACCTATTATCTAAACATAATAAGCACTATTCATAACTAAAGCATTGCATTCACAAGATTATTATGCACAATGAAAATCTTTAGACCGCCGGTTGTTTTACCTGTATTTTCTTGTATTTTAGCTTATTTTTTGTACATTCTGTATCTATGAGAGGTGTGGGCAATAAACAGTGTTACTATTGTGTTAATAAGGATTCTCTTTCAGCTAACCTCTAACCAATTGTGTACTAAAGTCTACCTTTTGATGAATCTAGTATAAAATATTACGATATCATTGCCTGATTAAATTGTAATCTTAAAAACTTACCCTTTGCTAAGTATATTAATCAAGAACTAAAGAAAATATTTACTTTTATTTTAAATCCAATACACAGTTTAGTATTGTCAAAAATAACACATTTGTGAATTTTTGAAGACTGCGGCTGCGCGTGCATATTACGCAGAGAGGACGCAAAAATTAAGGAGATAAAAAAAACCAATGTCCATTACGAATATCTATTCTGTACGCTGGTGAAGTACTTTTTTTAATCCAATAAGTGATTCCGGATATTACCCAGTAAATACAAACTTACAGAGCAACAAACTTTACCTCTTTATAACAATAAGTATAGATAACATAGTTAAAGCGGTTGGGGTTGAAAGGTTCTCGAGTGGCGACCACGTACCGGAAGGCGCGGCGTGGGTAGCCCCCCCACAAGGTGGACTGATGACCTGGTAAAGGTCGCTGGAGTCCGCTGCATGCGGGTGGCGCAGGACCGGTCAATTTGGCACTCTTTAGGGGATGCTTATGTCCAGCATTGGACGTCTTTCGGCTGATATCATGATGATTATGATGAACATAGTTGAAGAGTTTCTTTCACGTATTACGCTATCTGACTTTCGTGAATAATCCGCGTGAGCAGCCTATACACAACTTTATAGGGTCCTTTAGATAGCCGTGTAGTAGTTGACTTGATCCCTATTCCAAAGTGATAAGATTTATTTTCAAATGGTTAAATAAGGCTTTGAGTGCGAAGCAAACAAAGTTCAAGATAGAGGCGAATTAGTTGCAAGCAGGAAATGAAACGGATTCTTAATATCATTAATTGTATAAAAAGGATTTAGATAAGATTAGGTTTTATTTAACGATTTGAAGCCTTGGTCAAAAACATTTTATTTTTGTTACTATCTTTTGCCCGCGGTTTCGCCCGCGTACTAAAAGTAATTTTTAATCGTCTACAAAAAAAAGGATCTCAGTTTATTGAATTATTTGGCACAAATACTTTCAAGAATTTTCATGTCGACAATATTAAATTTCAAAATCGATGCCATTTTAGTAATTAACGTCCCAAAGAAACCATAAAAACGATAACTATATCGATATTTAGACATTTTAACCCCAACGCACCCCAACACGAGATAGTATTTCACGTCCACCACGTTGGATATTAAAATCGTTGTCGTAATCAGCGCCCTTTTTATTCACTAACAAAAGTGTCTGGTAATACCTATAGGCGGTTATATCGAGTAATTTCCAATTCGAGCCGCTTCCGAACGTAACGGTAATTAGCAAAATCGAAACAACCTTAATTGCCCGATACATAGAACGCTAATGGCGCTCATTATTTATAACGTGGCAGCCATTTTCAACTTTTTCCTTTCAGCACTGGTCATTTATTTCTTTTTTTTTACTTGTATTTTTTTTCGGTATATGTATGTATAGGAGGGGTTCTCATGGGCTAACATACTTGCTGCACTGTGTCAAATAGACAGAGGACGCGTCGCGCTAGCCCCGCTGACCGAAACCAATTGACAATATTTAAAAATTTGTAACGATGCCTAAATCGAAAACGCGAGCGTAATAAAGCAGTTTTCAGATTTTTTCTCACATTTTTTTAGGAAAATCGCGAAATTATATAAACTCTTTTTAAACCGTGTGTGACTTCAATAGGTACTACGTCTGTCATATGAAAGATGTGTAAGCCTCCATACAGATCCGTAGTATTGACTTCATAATTAACAATACTTTACGAAGAATTCGCTTCTTTCCAATTGATATTTCTGAATGAAAATTACAATTTAGAAGGACAAAAACACGTGTCCCTTAAAAAACATTTTCTAGCAACTAAATCATAAAATGAAAATATGTTGTCAATTCTACGCGAATGAAATAGCGGGCACAGGCTATACTAGGTACTATTCCTACTATATAGAACCAGAGTTGACGAAACGCTTTGCGAATATAATTTACCAGCCTAATATAATGCTTTATCATAATAGCGTTACACTCTTCAATGAAATTTCTACTGCTTCATTCGCTTTTCAAAACAAACTCTACTCTATTTCATTTTATAAAAGATCCATATTTCATTGCCTATTTTTCATGAATCACGGGAGGTAAAGGTTATAATTCCACCATGGAAAAAGTACTTACCTTCCAATAATCTATAGTTACAGGCATTGATAGCCACAAGCGACATTCACCCTCAGGCGTAAAAAAATAATAAAAAAATTACAATCATATAAAAACCCTGGCAAAGACGTACAGTGACGTTAACATTTTATTCAGTAATAGCGCCAGCTGGTACTGCCAGTCTACGTTCTATATGTATAAAATGACGTAAGCGACACGTATTTGTGAATAACTTAAGACGTTTTTGGTAAATAATGCAGATGTCCAGGCTGTATGGAGTTTATTCGTGACCGGCCCGTTTATGGAGGAAAGTAAATGCCGCAGACATAGTTGGAGTATAAACAGTAGAACCACTTATTGTTAAGGTCATGGATGTTGTAATACGTTTGAAACTTCAAAGTTAATAATTAATAGCAACCAAATATCAATTTAAGTCAATACATACTTTAGAAGAAACATCGATGCCAATATACATATCTGTCACTATCCCATACAAAAAATGACACTTAGGCATCTACCAGGCCCCTATTTCACCAAATCGATAATTGACGCCTGACAATGAAAATTTGACTTACATGGCTGCGTCGACAGGTAAGGGTGGTTGCTGGACAGATTTTTGACCCAATAATGAATGAAAGCATTTATTTCGTGTTACACAAGACTCATACAATAAAAGTTTAAAATTACACAATTTAGCACCTATATCAAAATTAATAATAATAGGCACTGTTGGAGACGTGCATTTCACAACAGTGCCTTATATACGGAGAATCAAATCTGCCTGCTATCAAACGCAGGATGGGGTTGGGGCTGGCCCGCACCCGGCACACCAGGGATGCGCACCGCTTGCGCATAGTTGCGTAGAAGCAGTCGACGCGCGCTTCTGCGAACATCCCTGATGCGCTGCAGAAGCGAGGCAGCCCCACCAGCACCCGGAATGCGTTGTTAAATTGGATCCGGAGGGCCCCGTAGGCCCGTTGCGTGTAATTTCTCCACAGGGAACACGTATATAGGGAGGTACAGTATGCCCTGAATAGGGTAATTTTAACCTCCCTCGTATACCGCGCGAACTTACGGGATATCATATTGGCCCTCACTGACAGGGCCCTCCATAATGTTTATGGAATTGTCATTGTCAGGTGACAATTGTCAGGATGGTGAAATAGGGCCCTGACGTACGTACAAAGCGTTACGTGATTGACTAACAGGTTACACAAAAGACTTTACGGCTGAAGTGAAACATTTTCCACATAATATCAGCTGAAATTCAACTGGCGCGCGACACAAGCCATAAATCAGCTGTCAAAATCACCTGAGGTATCGATATTGCATCGCGTTTGTAGCCCTGCAAGTAGCCGCGTTTTTCTTGTATCTTTACTGTATTTCTCGAACTGTGGCAGCCACAGCATACACAAACATTACCCGAAAATATAATTAAAGTCTCAAGGGTAGTTTCCGGTGGGATATAAAAAGCATTTCCCTGTTTCGTATTTGTGAAGCAAATTAATGGGTTGCGCATGAAAGGAAAATAAATTTGACTATACGGTAATTAAATATTATGATTGGCGTAATTCGCAACAAATCTTTCGGAAATTTTAAAACGATTTATTTGATAAAAGGTATCTCAAAGTGAGCCTTTTTATTTAGCATCATGTAACTTTTTATTTATCGGAATTAAAAATTAAATATTCGGGGACTATAATATATATACAAATCGAAGAAGCAATAAGCCTAGGTATAGCAAGCTCATTAAGGCTTGCGTCATGGATAATAAGACTCAGAAAGAGACATTCATCTCACCGGGATTCAGACCCAGGACCGTCAGCTTTGGAGGCAGGTTTACTACCCTCTAGGCTAAACAGGTAGTCAAAAATAAATTTTGACTTAATAAATATGATTGTTGCAAAACAAACCCACTATAACCCGAGCTACGCTAAGAAAAAAACTTACCCACGAAAGATAGTGATTTCTAAATAATCGCATGAATCATTTTGATGATTCATTTCGTGACACGTAATATTTTTATGCAATCAAAGAACAGCTACCGGCTCACCACTATCACTGAGGTGATGGCGTGCAGTAGAATCTACGTCATCTTCAAGCTAAAAGCTGGCAGGAAGTGGCGCAGGATCGGGATACATGGCGTGCTCTCGTTTCGGAGACCAAGTCCCTTTTTGGATCGTCATCGTATCAGCCGGAAGACGTCCACTGCTGGACATAGGCCTCCCCCGAATATTGCCAAATTGACCAGTCCCGCGCCAACAACAATAGCTGTAACAATAGCTATACTTAAATAACTATACATACTTATGTATGGTATTTGCTCCGTACTTAATTATGTTTAGTATGATTTTGTTTCTTACTATTCCTATTTATTCTTGCCTTGTCTATACTATAATATTCATCATCATCATCATATCAGCCGAAAGACGTCCACTGCTGGACAGAGGCCTCCCCCAAAGAGTGCCATAATGACCTGTCCTGCGCCACCCGTATCCAGCGGACTCCCGCGACATTAACCAGATCATCAGTCCACCTTGTCGGGGCCTACCCACGCCGCGCCTTCCGGTACGTGGTCACCACTCTCACCTTTCCGCCCTTTCTTTTCTTGAATGAAAGCATTTATTTCGTGTTACACAAGACTCATACAATAAAAGTTTAAAATTACACAATTTAGCACCTATATCAAAATTAATAATAATAGGCACTGTTGGAGACGTGCATTTCACAACAGTGCCTTATATACGGAGAATCAAATCTGCCTGCTATCAAACGCAGGATGGGGTTGGGGCTGGCCCGCACCCGGCACACCAGGGATGCGCACCGCTTGCGCATAGTTGCGTAGAAGCAGTCGACGCGCGCTTCTGCGAACATCCCTGATGCGCTGCAGAAGCGAGGCAGCCCCACCAGCACCCGGAATGCGTTGTTAAATTGGATCCGGAGGGCCCCGTAGGCCCGTTGCGTGTAATTTCTCCACAGGGAACACGTATATAGGGAGGTACAGTATGCCCTGAATAGGGTAATTTTAACCTCCCTCGTATACCGCGCGAACTTACGGGATATCATATTGGCCCTCACTGACAGGGCCCTCCATAATGTTTATGGAATTGTCATTGTCAGGTGACAATTGTCAGGATGGTGAAATAGGGCCCTGACGTACGTACAAAGCGTTACGTGATTGACTAACAGGTTACACAAAAGACTTTACGGCTGAAGTGAAACATTTTCCACATAATATCAGCTGAAATTCAACTGGCGCGCGACACAAGCCATAAATCAGCTGTCAAAATCACCTGAGGTATCGATATTGCATCGCGTTTGTAGCCCTGCAAGTAGCCGCGTTTTTCTTGTATCTTTACTGTATTTCTCGAACTGTGGCAGCCACAGCATACACAAACATTACCCGAAAATATAATTAAAGTCTCAAGGGTAGTTTCCGGTGGGATATAAAAAGCATTTCCCTGTTTCGTATTTGTGAAGCAAATTAATGGGTTGCGCATGAAAGGAAAATAAATTTGACTATACGGTAATTAAATATTATGATTGGCGTAATTCGCAACAAATCTTTCGGAAATTTTAAAACGATTTATTTGATAAAAGGTATCTCAAAGTGAGCCTTTTTATTTAGCATCATGTAACTTTTTATTTATCGGAATTAAAAATTAAATATTCGGGGACTATAATATATATACAAATCGAAGAAGCAATAAGCCTAGGTATAGCAAGCTCATTAAGGCTTGCGTCATGGATAATAAGACTCAGAAAGAGACATTCATCTCACCGGGATTCAGACCCAGGACCGTCAGCTTTGGAGGCAGGTTTACTACCCTCTAGGCTAAACAGGTAGTCAAAAATAAATTTTGACTTAATAAATATGATTGTTGCAAAACAAACCCACTATAACCCGAGCTACGCTAAGAAAAAAACTTACCCACGAAAGATAGTGATTTCTAAATAATCGCATGAATCATTTTGATGATTCATTTCGTGACACGTAATATTTTTATGCAATCAAAGAACAGCTACCGGCTCACCACTATCACTGAGGTGATGGCGTGCAGTAGAATCTACGTCATCTTCAAGCTAAAAGCTGGCAGGAAGTGGCGCAGGATCGGGATACATGGCGTGCTCTCGTTTCGGAGACCAAGTCCCTTTTTGGATCGTCATCGTATCAGCCGGAAGACGTCCACTGCTGGACATAGGCCTCCCCCGAATATTGCCAAATTGACCAGTCCCGCGCCAACAACAATAGCTGTAACAATAGCTATACTTAAATAACTATACATACTTATGTATGGTATTTGCTCCGTACTTAATTATGTTTAGTATGATTTTGTTTCTTACTATTCCTATTTATTCTTGCCTTGTCTATACTATAATATTCATCATCATCATCATATCAGCCGAAAGACGTCCACTGCTGGACAGAGGCCTCCCCCAAAGAGTGCCATAATGACCTGTCCTGCGCCACCCGTATCCAGCGGACTCCCGCGACATTAACCAGATCATCAGTCCACCTTGTCGGGGCCTACCCACGCCGCGCCTTCCGGTACGTGGTCACCACTCTCACCTTTCCGCCCTTTCTTTTCTTGCCTTGTCTATACTATAATATTCATCATCATCATCATATCAGCCGAAAAACGTCCACTGCTGGACATAGGCCTCCCCCAAAGAGTGCCATAATGACCTGTCCTGCGCCACCCGTATCCAGCGGACTCCCGCGACCTTTACCAGATCATCAGTCCTTGTCGGGGCCTACCCACGCCGCGCCTTCCGGTACATGGTCACCACTCTCACCTTTCCGCCCTACGGCCATCGGTTCTACGTACAACGTGCGCCTAGTACCACTAAGTTTAGCGATTCGGAGGACCATATCGGTTACTTTTTGGATGACTGAGCCAAAATAGTTAGTTAGAACAAAAAACGTTATGTTCTCAACCATGCAATGACGTGTAGAAAAAACCTTAAGTATTTTAAAGGATCAACGCCGTGAAATGTTTGATGAGTCCTCTGTATGAAATTTCATTATGAGCCTCTTGTCTCGCCGCGTCTGAAACGTGATACTTCGCAGCCCATTATAAGGAATGTAACGTCAAAGTTTCATTGCATAAATATTTGAGAAAACGTTTTTGTTACATAGTCACGGGCGGGGCAACTGGGATTGCTTCCTTTTATGATCTTGGGTATTCTGTGACAAAATGATCGAACATATTTAATATGAGTAAAAGCTTGCAATTTAAACTGACCTATGCGTTGTTGTTTCAGGTAAATGCTGCACAATAAAAGCCGTGGACAAAAACTAAAAAAGAAGATCTAAGCGAGAGGTAGAAGAGGTCTAAGAGAGGTATGGCACAGCGGAATGTCATCTGGCTCATAATTGCATCAGCCCAAGTGGGGAAACTTCCACCTTAAAGGAGCCGCAGCTCTAATAAATAATAAATAAATTTGTTCCTTCATCATATCAGCCGAAAGACGTCCACTGCTGAAAATTTGCTGGAAATTTGTTCTTTATTCAGGTATTAACCCAGTATATGGGGAAACAAGATTACTATATTATTTACAAATTATATGAAAGTAAATACAAGATTATGATTAACATTAACTAAATTAAATTAAAACTAAGTTGAATCTAAAAAAGGCCCTCGAGGCATTGTACCGAGGATGCTGGCGGCATTTCCTCGCTGAATTGCAATGATGATGCGTTGCGCGAGAAAGCCGCCAGCTCTTCGGTCACCAGTTACATCGACCAGACGTTTCGCGATTTCTGCAAATAACTTATGCGCACTGGGACCCCACGGACCGGGGTCTCGACGCCAAAGGGTACAAAGTCGTACTCTCTGCCGAGGCCTCTATATTTATTACATTTCAGATTTTCGGCGTTTTCCGCCGCTGCACCCATTATATTGCAGCATTGAAATTATAAAATTAAACTTAAATAAAAAAAACCGGCCAAGTGCGAGTCGGACTCGCGCACCGAGGGTTCCGTACAAACTGGGTTCCGTAGTTCCGTATAAGTAAAAGTTCACCCATCACGACAATCGAGTCATAGTTATGGTATATTTATTAAAATTATTAAAAATATATTTATCATATCATGTAATTAAAACCTTACAGTTTTCGCAATTTTTCCTTTATCAGTGCTATAAGACGTTGCTTCGTACCAAATTTCAAGATTCTTGAGTTCACGGGAAGTACCCTGTAGGTTTTGATTCCCTTGCGAGTTTCGAGAATTTGCGGAAATTTGCGGCATAAACGGCTGTATCTTTTGATTGCGTTGGCTTAGAAGTTTGATTTTTCCGCAGCTCCAAGAGACAGTAGACTTGAGTATTTGATTATAAATTTTAGCTTGATACCTTCACTCGTTTCTGAGAAAAAGGGTCTTGACAGACGGACGGACGTATGGACAACAAAGTGATCCTATAAGGGTTGCGTTTTTTCCTTTCGAGGTACGGAACCCTAAAAATTACAGAAACACTACAGGAAAGGGGTCGCTAATACCGGCACTACTTCTTCTTAGGTAGGTGTGAGGTGTTACGTTCCTGCTGGTAATCTAAGAGCTCCTGAGGGTGTTGCGTTGTGGGACCCGGATGGATTTTGGCTTAAAACCTTTTTAAATCTTATTAGTTGTACCATTTGTGCTAGCAATCATATTTCATTTCAATAAAAATTGTCATTCGTTACAAAGCCAGTTTGACGAAGTAATTTGTTATTTAGACTACTTGAAAGTATTGATACACCTACTCAGTCTATTCATACAATAGCTTATACCGATTCTATTCATTACATACAAAAACATTTTAAGAATATTTTTATTCTAAGTTATATCTCTTTTACTAAAAGGATAAAATCTTCCTTATCATTTGTGAAGCAAGAAAGCTAGCCTGGGCAAAAATAGACATCTGAGATAAGTAGCTACATAGTGTACGTATGTAAGTAAGTACTTCATTGTACGTAATAACAGGTTTAAGCAAATACGTGTCACATAAGATCTAACTACATAGTACTTAGTAGGTATTGTATTTACAACAAAAATGTCAACCTGCGGCTTCACCATCGAATATTAAGATATTTCATCCAGAAAGTCCATTCTACATATATATGCTAGTGAAAGAAATTTTGAATACCTTCTACATACAAACTTTCATAACAACAATCTCACAGACTTTTGTCATTATAATATTATAGTCAAATCGCTAAACTTAAGTGGCAGTGGGCGGGGCACATTGCACGTAGAACCGATGGCCATTGGGGCGGAAAGGTTCTCGAGTGGCGACCACGTAGCGTGGGTAGGCCCCACAAGGTAGACTGGAGACCTGGTAAAGGTCGCTGGAGTCCGCTGGATACGGGTGGCGCAGGACAGGTCATTATGACACTCTTTGGGGGAGGCCTCTGTCCAGCAGTGGACGTCTTTCGGCTGATATGATGACGATGATGAATATTATAGTATAGACAAGGCAAGAATAAATAGGAATAGTAAGTAAACAAAATCATACTAAACGTAATTAAGTACGGAGCAAATACCTTATATAAGTATGTATAGTTATTTAAGTAGAGCTATTGTTACAATTCCGAATACTCCAACTAAGTGGCAATTAACTATTTAAGAACCACTTTGCTTAGTTACAAGAAAAATCAATCGCAGACGTTCATTTCGAAGTCGCTTAGCCATTAAGTAACAGCGCAAACGTTGACGGGTATAATGGAATTATGCCGTTTTGGATTAAGTATAACATACGTTCAACCATTTAAGGGTGTTGAAGTAAGGTTCGATATTGAGTGAAATAATATACACGAAAGTCGGGAAATGAATGAACACTTTATTATGAAATACATGGGTTTATAAAGGACTTTCATCAGTAGCTGTGTGCGTGCACTGTGACGCGGGTTGCAGCTGTGTCAATAAAAAGGATCATTAAACTTATACATGCTTTGTTTGTGTGAGGTGTGAAATAAAGAGTATTTGTATTGTATTGTATTATAGATAAAGTGAATTAAGGTCATTGTGTGTACTAGGCGTGTAGGTTGCGGAAGTGTGCCCAGGGCGTTCCCGTGGCCTCGCATAACGTAGAGGCGGTTTTATAAAGGGGGTTTTTACCATAGGCCTCATTAACCGACATGGGAGTCCCACATAACCACCAGGGTCCGTCCCCGCGCCCTTATGGTATGCTTAAAGTATGTTCCTCTCTTAAAAAAGAGGCAGTGGCAGTCCAGCAGTGGGCGTTGCGAGCAGGAAGCAACTCAGGATTATATCTGGGGTGTTCACAGGTCACTTCGGCGTCAAGGATCTCTTGGCCAAGATGGGACTATCGAACAGTACAGACTGTAGAACGTGTGGCGAGGAGGATGAGACTATGGAACACTTACATGTGTGAATGTCATGCCCTTGCCAGACAAAGAATGAATCTCTTTGGTAACGGCTATCCGCAACCAAAGGAATTCAGGGTGCTCCCACTGAGCTGCATCATCCGCTTTGTGGAAATGATGGAGCGAGCTTGGGAGTAGATATAAAGGGGAGGGCAAATGCACACAAGATCCCACTGGGTCGAAGTGTATCCGAAAGGGCCCTCAACTAGATAAGCAGTGGGCGTCCTTCGCAACGTCACATTTCGCAAGTTGGCGTGTGCGGGCGAATAGCACTTATCGAGCTAACATTGATTGAGTCACAATTTTGGGGGCCACAGTTGCCTTTACCTAACGCGACTAATATTATGAGCACTTAAGCAGCATCGATGTAACTATATATATATATAGCATAAACTCGTTTGAGCGCTGCAAGACCGTTATTGCTTGTGGTACCGTTTACATTGTTTTTCCATTTCCCAAATGAACTGTTGTCGCGCCGACTTCATTCATGTCTTGTTTATACGAGCTTAGCTACTCGGACTAGCTTGACTTAAGGCGGGCAGTAGCTTAGTACATAATGCCTCGGGGGTGTTTGGACGTAATGCGAGTTGTATTGTGGGACTAATCGTCATGCTCCGTGGATTTGATCCACATTAATGCAGCGAAACGTTTAATACAGAACTGAGGAGTTATTACGTAACGTTTCAAACGGGGATTTGGACAATTTAACTGTCATTTTTAGGGTTCCGATACCTCAAAAGGAAAAAACGGAACCCTTATAGGATCACTCGGTTGTCTGTCTGTCCGTCTGTCACAGCCGATTTGCTCCGAAACTACTGGACCGATTGAGTTGAAATTTGATACATATATGTAAATTGGTGACCCAAAGATGGACGCGTAAAGTAAATTAATGAATTTTGAACAAGTGGGCCACTTTTGGGGGGTGAACTGGAAAATGAAAAAAAAAAGTTTCGCCAACTGTATTGTGTGACATATGAAATGAAAGGGGTTGTTGTAAGCATGTCAGATATTTTTTTTTTATAATTTTAGTAAAAACAGATTTGAAGTAATTTAGGAAAAAAGACAAAAATTTACAATTTATTTAACCCCCCCCCCCCTTATCTCCGAAACTACTAAGATTAAAATTCTGAAAAAAATATGGAAAATAGTTCCTTGCCTAAAGATTACAGGAAAACCTATAAGGAATTTGAGTATTCAAAGTAACAGGAAAATTCTCAATATTTTACGGAACCCTCACCACGCGAGTTGAACTCGCACTTGTCCGGTTTTTTCTCCTCTAAAGCCTCTCACAGACTGGCGCGGCCTGACCGCGGCGGTCAATAGTTAACGTCATTAGCTAAGATGTTTGTTACTCAATCACGCTTAAACGGCTCAACCGATTTGGATGAAATTTTGCACGAATATAGTTTATAGCCTGGATTAAAATAAAAAATAGTTTTCATCCCGGCTCCATACAGACGAAGTCGCGGGCGGAAGCTAGTAGTTAATAAAAGCAGTATTCTTAAGCATTACCTGAGACCTATTTCAGATTTAAGATTTCTAGATCAGTATATTAGTCGCCCTGAAACACCCAGAAGCTGAAAGTATGCCAACAAAGCATGGAGCGCAGCATGCTTAACATAAAAAGGAAGGACAAGGTGTCCCTAACAAAAATTAGGAAGAGAACCAAAGTGGCGGATATAACACGGTGCATCAAAAAGTTGAAATGGAGGTGGACAGGACACATGATGAGGGAAAAAATGGAAAAGTGGACAAAGGATATCACTGAATGGTATCCAAGACAGGGAAAAAGAAAACGAGGAAGACCAATAATGAGATGGGAGGACGATATTAAAAAGAAAGCAGGAACAATATGGAGAAGGGAGGCTAAAGACAGAACAAAATGGAAAGCTTGGGAAGAGGCCTATGTCCAAGAGACAAGCTGAAGTTAGGAAAATAAAACAAATATGTATAGAAAAATGAAACATTTTAATTAGGAAAATAAATTAAGTTATGTAATAAGCATGCATGTTGAAATGTAACAAAATAACTCATCAAATAAAGGCTATCTTATCTTATCTTATCTTATATTAGTCGCCCTGAATTGACGTATGTGAGACCGCACATTGCGGTAAGGACAACTGCGCAGCGTAGACTGAAAAACTTAAGTGAAAAGCTCAAACACTGCGTTCTTGACTGTTTCCTCCTCCGAAACAAAACCAATTGCGATAATAGGTACTTTGGAAACTGCATAAGAAGGAAATATTAAATGTCGAACTGTTCTGATTTTTGCGTTATTGTAGACGGATTTGTATAATAGGCCTATTTTTGAGGCCTATTGCAATAGGCCATTTTAAGTGTTGTTTGAAGCAACCTACTACTTATAAAAATAAACAAGTGCGAGTCGGACTCGCGCACGAAGGGTTCCGTGCCATTATCAATAAAAACGGCAAAAAAATCATGTCTAATGTATGGGAGCCCCAGTCCGACTCGCACTTGGCCGGTTTTTTAGTATTTTTTATTATAGCGGCAACAGAAATACATAATCTGTGAAAATTTCAACTCTCTAGCTTACACGGTTCTTGAGATACAGCCTGGTGACAGACAGACGGACGGACGGACAGTGAAGTCTTAGTAATAGGGTCCCGGTTTTACCCGTTGGATACGGAACCCTAAAAAGCAAAACATACCGATTCAGATATTGGTGACATTGATATTATTTTAAAAATCATTATTCTACGGTTAAAAACTTCGGACGAAACAGTCGAGAACGTTTGCATGGAAAAATTAGCACTCATCTTTCCTCTTAACTATGACAAAAAAAGATAACGTATAAAAAGTGCCAGAAGCAGAATACAAAGACTTTGCCAACTACTTAAGTCTAGGTACAAATTAGCCTTAGTGCTGCTCTTGGCAGACATCACGTAATAAAACACCCAAGTTATAAGCTCCTTTCAAAAAAAGAACACCCTAATTTTGAACACTAACAAAACACCATATTGTAGGTAACTTACACATTTTGTAACTATCACGTTTCTGATTCAGTTCAAACAATTAAACCAACCCATTTGCTTAAAATGACAACATTTCTGCAAATTAACCTGACCCGTCATAAAAGCTTACAGCGCTTCCAAATTGTTAATGTCTATAAACTTATCCTGTAATAGCTAAATTAATGTGCTGAGATAAAACTCACTATATACCTACATAGATCCACACCCATACGCGCACACACGCACGCAAGCACACACACACACCCACACGCGCACACGCACACACACGCGCACACACACACACACACACACACACACACACACACACACACACACACACACACACACACACACACACCTGTACTTAGTTAAGTATCTTATAAGTTACTCAATAAACTATTTTTCATTCATATATTCATATGATGGCACAGGGCCGGGCATTGTGGCACTCTTTGGAGGAGGCCTATGTAAAGCAGTGGATCGATAGGTAAACAACATTTAAAAGCTCATATTTTCTTCTAAGCATCGAAAAGGAGGAATTGTGAAGTAATAAAAATGTTATTTGTGTCTCACAGGAGCAAAATGACGTATTTACGGCGAGAGCGGTACATTGAATCCAGAGCGAAGCGAAGGATTCCAGCCTTAACGCCCATGACGAAAATAATTTTGCTCCACACATACAATTTTTCAATATTACGAAAAATTCATTTTTCATATGAAGTTGTTAAAGCTAAAACTTGAAATATGTTCTTTTTTAATTAAATGAATAAATAAATACCGTGGGACAATTCACACCAATTGATCTAGTCCCAAACTAGGCAAAGCCTGTACCATGGGTACTAGACAACGGATAAACATACTTATATAGATAAATACATACTTAAATAGATATTAAACATCCATGACTCGAGAACAAACATTCGTATTCATCAAATCATCATACAAAAATCTGCCCCGACCGGGAATCGAACCCGGGACCTCTAGCTTCATAGTCTAAGTTTCTGTGAGATGATTGATGCGAGGCCTACAACCGTGAAACTGTAATTGGTAACAATAATTGTACCTGATTGTTATTTGTAATAACTTTGTTGTATATGTTAATTTTAAGTGTCGTGTCGAATTGGAATAGTTCTGTAAGGGCATGTATACATATCTTCAAATAAATAAATAAATAAAATAGTCAGGTTCTCTAACCACTAGGCTATTCGGTCGTCAATTGATTACTTACATGAAATTACAATCTATTATTAAGATTATTATTATTATTGATTATTTTATTAAGATTTGTGTTCAATTGGCACATTGTGTAAATGCTACATGCCAATGAATAAATAAAAAAACAAGCTTGAAAAGAAAAGTAGCATTTTGATCCCTCTCGTCGTGGAGCAAAACTTACTTTTCCTTTTAAACCACTTTTAAAGGTGTGAAAAATCTATTATAAATAGGTACTATTGATAGACTTTCTTTTACATGAGATCTCATGGATATCTTTTTTAGGGTTCCGTAGCCAAAATGGCAAAAACGGAACCCTTATAGTTTCGTCATGTCCGTCTGTCCGTCTGTCCGTCTGTCCGTTTGTCCGTCTGTCCGTATGTCATTGGCATTTTACTCGAAAACTATAAGGTGTATTTGAATAAAATTTTGAGGATAGGTGTATTTTGTTAGCCGCTACATAGTTTTGTAATTAAAATGACAAAAAAAAATTTTTTAGGTGTGCAACTCCATACATAAAACTAAAACTAAATAAAAGTCAAATTTTTTTTTTCATTGTGACCCCTCGTGTGGCATCAATCGATAGGCCTTTCAAAATAAATATAAGGTTTCTTAGCATTGTTTTTGATTAAGTGAATAGGGTCGGAGATAATCGCCCCGAAAGTCACTAAAATTCTGTCCCCCCCCCCCCTCTAATTTTTGAACGGTGTATTTTAAAAATATGAAAAAATTCATGGACATAGAGCTTATTCATTTCATTCACCGAAAATTGTTTTAAACAAGATCGGTTCAGAGGTTTTCGAGATATTGCTGAAAAACTGCCTTCCTCAAAGAAAAGGAAGTGCCGTAAAATTTCTGTGACGATACGACCTTTTTAATAGGCACGGAACCCTTCGTTTTGCGTTGTCCGACACGCACTTGGCCGGTTTTTTTGTAATTTAAATTAGTTTAAATATTACTTTTATTCACAAAGCAGCATAGCACCATACAGTAGGTAAATTAATATATTTTATGAGAGCAACTTTACATGGTTGTGCACATTAATTAAAAAGTTAATTGCTTCGCTTACGGCAGCAAATTGCCGTTGGTGAAACAACAGTTTAGGGCCTGGCCACATGTCTGCGGTGCGGCGCCGCAACGCAAAATTTCGCGGCGAGCGCGCCGCAAAACCCGCCTAAATAACTCGCGCTGCAACGCCGCGAATATACTCGCGCTGCAACGCCGCGAATATACTCGCGCTGCAACGCCGCGAATACTCACGCTGCATCGCCGCAGAAATTCACGCCCTAAACTGTTGTTTCACGGCGCGGCGTGAATTTCTGCGACGCCGCATCGCGAGTTTTCGCGGCGTCGCAACGTGAGTACCTATTTTGCGGCGCCGCATCGTGGGTTTAGCGGCGCGCGCACCGCGAAATTTTGCGTTGCGGCACTTGCGGCGGCGCACCGCAGACATGTGGCCAGGCCCTTAGATTCATTAAATCCCTTTTTATTTATGAGATATTTAAGAAACACGGTTGAACTGATAGCTCGTGCTTAAAAAGTTTGAATAGTAGGTTAACGTTTTGGGTCATAGATCCAGCATGCCAGCATGACGCTGAGTTGTGCCCATTTCGTGACACGGCACAGATTCACTTTTTAGGGTTCCGTAGTCAAAATGGTAAAAACGGAACCCTTATAGTTTCGTCATGTCCTGTCCGTATGTAACAGGCATTTTACTCGAAAACTATAAGGTGTATTTGAATATAATTTTGAGTATAGGTGTATTTTGTTAGCCGCTATATAGTTTTGTAATTTATGGTTAGTTAGTAGGTTATAGGTAGGTTAGTTTTGTATGGAGTGCACCCCAAAAAAAATTTTGGGAGGGCTATGTCGGTTACCTTGGTTCTGCTGCGGATAGCCTCATTTCTGATGCGATCACGCAGAGATACTCCCAGCATAGCCCTCTCCATTGCCCTTTGGGTGACTTGGAACCTTCTTATGAGGCCCATAGTTAAGCGACCACGTTTCCGTCACCACTGGCAACACACACACTGGTCAAAGACTTTCGTCTTGAGACACTGCCGAATATTGGAATGTTTAATATAAGGTAAAAAAAACAACTGTTTTTAGGGTTCCGTAGCCAAAATGGCAAAAACGGAACCCTTATAGTTTCGTCATATCCGTCTGTCCGTCTGTCCGTCTGTCCGTCTGTCCGTATGTCACAGGCATTTTACTCGAAAACTATAAGGTGTGTTTGAATAAAATTTTGAGGATAGGTGTATTTTGTTAGCCGCTACATAGTTTTGTAATTAAAATGACAAAAAAAAAAAATTTTAGGGGTGCACTCCATACATAAAACTAAGTCAAATTTTTTTTTTTCATTGTGACCCCCCGTGTGGCACATCAATCGATAGGCCTTTCAAAATAAATATAAGGTTTCTTTGCATTTTTTTTGATTAAGTGAATAGGGTCGGAGATAATCGCCCCGAAAGTCACTAAAATTCTGTCCCCCCCCTCTAATTTTTGAACGGTGTATTTTAAAAATATGGAAAAATTCATGGACATAGAACTTATTAATTTCATTCACCGAAAATTGTTTTGAACAAGATCGGTTCAGAGGTTTTCGAGATATTGCTGAAAAACTGCCTTTCTCAAAGAAAAGGACGTAAGTGCCGTAAAATTTCTGTGACGATACGACCTTTTTAATAGGCACGGAACCCTTCGTTTTGCGTGGTCCGACACGCACTTGGCCGGTTTTTTTCTGAACGTTTCATAAAACATTATATTTTCCAAATCACGCCCTGTACAATATCTGCACTAAGGTTTCGAA
Organism: Epinotia nisella; assembly: GCA_932294315.1. Taxonomy (NCBI): domain Eukaryota; kingdom Metazoa; phylum Arthropoda; class Insecta; order Lepidoptera; family Tortricidae; genus Epinotia; species Epinotia nisella. The sequence goes on from OW028691.1 coordinate 1,373,094, forward strand.
AGGGAATGCATAATTAAACACCGGTTTTAGAACAAAACGTCGTATGTATAATTATACTTTAAAATCTCCACACAATTCTCAATATAACCAAAAATCTTTAAACACCTTACTAAACTACGGGAAACAAACGCTTGCGCGTTGTACAAATAGGCTCGCAGCTAACAGCGCCATCTGTCGGGTAATTGAGTAAACCGCCCATTATACATCATTTTATACACGCCCTTAACCTGTTCCACATTTTGTTTGCCGTCACTCAAGTCACTTTTTGTTTCTTTTCACAGCCTAACGCTGCCTTTTATTCCGTTTCACTTTGTATAATGAATGTTTATTACTGAACGCACGCCACGCCGGCTGCCCAAAGTTAAAAGCAAGTATAAGGGTGAGATTTACAAAAATTTACAGAAGGCCATAAAAATTAAATTACTTAAGTAATTCAAAAATTAAATAAGATTAAAAATTTTAAAGGAATATTTTATGAAATTTAAAGGTTAAACTAGAGAAATTGTGTGAGAAACTTTATGAAAGTTTTGGTACAGATAGTTTTATTTAGGGTTACGTGTTAAAGCGGACCCCGGTCCCCTTTTTAGGGCACAACCGGCAATAACGCTAGAAGGATGATGACTCGTTAAAAAGGTTCCAATGAGCCCAAAAACATCTCAGGTATTGCTATGGCCACCATTTGTCTCCATCATCAGATAAATTCGGTGGTAAGACATTGCATAGTCGCCAAACTAATGATTTAATACCGATCGAACATCGGCAACTCCGGCTAAAAAATTATGTACAAATTTTGAAGGATAACTTACTTACCTGCGAATAAAAAAAACATGTATCGCAGAAAACTGATTCCGTGTTTTGTTAATAACAATTCCCTTTAAATACTAAGTTTGTTCGCGACATAGGCCGTCGACTCAGGCAAAAAGGGGAGGACCCCCGCTGTGAGTCGTTTCTGGTGCAGGCTTTCCTTGGCTATCCAGCGTGGAAATGCCGCCAGTGTCATGGGGACTTTTGCACTAGGAACGGCTAGGGAAGATTTAAGTTAGGTTTAGAATTAGGTAGTGATATCGTATTAATTGCAGATGTTTATTATTTATTGATGTTTTCTATTTAAATAAATATTTAAGTTTTATAAGTAAATGAAAAGTTATAAAAATTGTATTATAATAAATACATTTTTAAATTAATATTAAAAAATAAATGAAACAATAAGCATTTGGCGCAGGCATAAAAAAATAACTTACGTGCTTTTAGCTGTGAATAGCCGTTCCTTTTCACGGAAGCCTCGAAATCAGGTAGCAGTAATTTGTTTCGTTGAATGGAAAGGAGCGGAATGACCGGTGTTCGAGCGTATTGCTTTCGAGGTAATTGTGATGCGTTAGCGTACCGGGTTGACCCTTTTCGTGTTTGAAAACAGGGTTTGGTTAGCTTTTTTAAGTCTTTTAATTTGGACAAGGACAATGTTCGGTATCCCCCAGTGCATCAGCAACAAATACATGTACCTAGACATCGGCATAAAAACTGTCCGGCAAGAAATAGCCAAAATCAGTCTAAAATACCAGAAGAAGCTAACGACCCACGTTAATAAACTTGCCCAGACGCTGAGCGGAACAGGAGGACTCCAATACACCCGACTAAAGAGACATGACATCCCTAATCTCACCAAAAGATTTTCACAATGAGACAAAGAGAGTATATTGGAAAGAAATTTTTCAATAGTTTATGACTCTCGACGATAACATTTTAACAGATATTTATCAGTAAAGAAAGTGGCTTATTGTTCTTAGAACAGATTACCATGGAGCAGATACATCAAAAAAAAAAAAAAAATTTGGAAGCTGTGTCAAATGTTCCTGGGGTAAAATATGGTATGAAATATATCGTCATCAGGCTACCACTAACTTTTTTTAGGGTTTCGTACCTCAAAAGGAAAAAAAAACGGAACCCTTATAGGATCACTCGTGCGTCTGTCTGTCCGTCTGTCACAGCCGATTTGCTCCGAAACTACTGGACCGATTGAGTTGAAATTTGGTACACATATGTAAATTGGTGACCTAAAGATGGACGCGTAAAGATAATTAATGAATTCTGAACAAGATGGCCACTTTTGGGGGGAAAATGTCACATATCAAATAAAAGGGGTTGTTGTTCTCAGATATTTTTTTAAAAATAATTTTAGCAAAAAAAGATTTGAAGTAATTGAGGAAATAAGACGAAAATTGACCATCCCCCCCTTATCTCCGAAACTACTAGGCTTAAAATTCTGAAAAAAATATGGAAAATAGTTCCTTGCCTAAAGATAACAGAAAAACCTATAAGATGTTTGAGGATTCAAAGTAACGGGAAAATTCTCAATATTTTACGGAACACTCACCACGCGAGTTGAACTCGCACTTGTCCGGTTTTTTTTAAGGAGTGGAAATGCACTGACCCCCCCCCCTCCCCCCAGCCTGGGGAAGCTATATAGGGCGCCAAAGGAGGGGATGGTCAGGAACACTTGACCATCCCCCAGGCTACCACTTACCTACAGAGAAAGTAATGTTGTTGTTCTTAGATTGTTCTTCCTCGGGTGGGCTGCTCTAAATATGAGCGAAATCACATAGTTGAGCGTTTTTAAAAAAAAGGTGTACATGAACTTTTTTTTTCAGAACTCTTTCTTTTGGTTTTTCTAACTCAGAATCGTTGATACTATCGATCCTGATACAAGAAAAAAAGTGCAGTCTTTTTTTATTTATATGGTCGTGATGCACTGGAAGAAAAAACGTACAGTCGAGTTCTCCACAATTACACACAACCTTTCAATTGCACATGTGTTTTATGTCAGTAATAATAAAGCCTGTGTACAGATATTTTTGAAAGATTGTCTGTATAGATATTGGAGAACTCGACTGTACTATCGCCCAAGGGTACGGGTTCACACCTCTAGGATCATTTTCGAGCGTTCGCTATGCATGTGCAGACGATTTTGAACAGAAAGTGTGAACCCGTACCCTTGGGCGATAGTACATAATAAAATCTGGTTCAATTTTTTTCTTGTATAAGGATCGATAGTATCGACGATTCTGAGTAAGAAAAACCCAAAAAAATCAAATTCGGAAAAAAAAGGTCATGTAAGTGGGTCGTTCTTCTTTTCGACCGACAATAGCCTGTCCTTCGTCTTATTACGGCATCTCATTTGAGTAATGATGTTTACGGTTTTATAATGTTCGAATGAACGTCCATATTATTTTATTAATTAGTGATATTTAATATTTCACTTTCTCTAACTAGCATTTTTTTAAATGTTTTTTTTTTTCGTAGAATGCCGTGACAGAGTGGTAAACCAAAATGTGGTCCCCACTGAAAGAGTCCACTTTGTAACATGTTTTTTTTAGAAACCAACCGTAAATAAATATTTATATTGGCCAGAAAGGAAACTTTAATTAGTTCTAATGAAGAAACCTATGCATTTTTTTAAAATCGCACTTCAAAACCACAATTTTCGATAGTTCAAAAACCAAAAAAAACAGAAAAACCTCGGTTCATTGTCGGTAAAAAAGAAGAACGACCCAAGTACACTTTTTTTTGAATAACGCCCCGTTACCAAAACATAAAACCAAAAACAAGCAATACCCTTGGCCTGAACAACACATTCATAAACATGAATAAGAAAGTGCCTCATTGAGTTTACCAGGATTCATCATCATCATCATCATATTAGCTGAAAGACGTCCACTGCTGGAATTCAAATGACTCAGAGAGCACCTCAAGCATATTAATTGAGGTAAACATCCCAATGCTCGACACCGTACTTCCAATATGTCACATAATAAGAACATAATGCTCATAAAACGAACAGATTAATTTAATTTTGCAATCAGATTTATATTAACTGTTATGTTGGTTGAACGATTAAATCGTCCGTTTAATTAAAAATCATAATAAATCATTCGGTTAAAACAATAAGTTTAAAAGGTGGTGTTGTAATATCACTTACAGTGCAAAATGCAATTAATACGGGACCACGTTTTATACTACGGTCACGGACTTTAATCTTTGAGCCATTTAGAGCTCACCTTTTATTGGATATTCATAGCTTAACTATTAAAAACCAAAATTAGTTGACACCTAAATGGCTCAACGTTTAAAGTCTTAAAGTCCGTGACTGTACATGTGAATTGGTGGCGAACGATACGGTGGACAAAGGAAATCTACTTACTTCCAGAAGAAATGCCCGTTTCCGTAAATTCTTAACTTTACAGATTTTTAACACCATTTCAAAAGACATTTTTTTCCTTATTTTCTTCGCCTCATCAGATTTACATTCTTGCAGAGCTTCAAGTTGTTTTTTGGTGGCTGACAGTGGTGATGATCACTGTCTATTAAACTTTTTACATACATACATACATATAATATAATCACGCCTCTTTCCCAGAAGTTTAGGCAGAGATCACGGATCTCCATTTGCTACGATCCTGACAAACCACTTTCGCTTCACTCACCTTCATAACATTTCTCATACATGCTCGTCGGTTTAGGATACTTTTGACCTGGCCTTTTTGTAAGAACCAAATAACGCCGTTGTATATTTTCTTTAATATTTTATTTTTGTTCCCATTTGTAAAACTTGTAGGTTACATTAATTTTGCATTTTTTTTGTATGTTTTTAAATACCAAAATAAGCTGTGGTTACCTACAATTAGATGAACATCAACCGATAATATTACCTGAGAGAGTTATTGAATTGTATGATGTATTGTCTGTTAGTGATCCTTAATAAATAAATAAATAAAAAAAACCCGTTATCACTAGCACTGACTGGCAATGAGGCTAGTGTTGCTCGTAATTATCTGCTGCTTTAGTACGCCATATTTTAATTTGTCCGTAACGATCTGACTGTTAATAAACATGACCCATTTTATACTGCAACTAAAAAAAACTATAAATCCCACCGTAATCTCTAAAACGTTCTTTCTCCGCTCTAATTACCAAGACTGCAGATATTTCACTTGCATTTCTGTCTAAATTAAGCCCAGACTGTAGCTAAAACGTGTTAAATTAAACATTGTTCTGGCTCATAAAGGCGCGTTTTACCCCCTCGGGTTGTAATGGAACTCGTTTGGTGTGATTAAAAAAGTTTCAGTTGTTTTTTTTTGTCTGACTTGCCCCTGTCCGTTTGTAACGGTTCACGGCTTATTAAAGTTTACATTCAATTAAAAATACCCTCGCTTTTATTTTCATAAATGCCATTGCTGCCATATTTTGAAATAACTAATAATGCTGCCCGCTTCAACTTGGGGAACCGGGGAGGAACAGATTGCCTGCAGAGTGTGATATAGTACAGTCACGAGCGTTAATTTGGGACCCATTTCCTTCAAATGTTGTTAGAACATTTACAATGCAATAAGGTCGAAAACTTCAGTTCAATAATAATTGTGAAGTGTCAAGATGACTCAATTAAATGTCTTATTGAATGGGCCCTTGAATTGATAACGTCTTTGCCAAAAGCTATCATTACAGTTTTCTAATTACGAACATGTGTCATTGTGTGTCAGTGTCAGACAAGAAAATTTATTGAAAACTGTCATTTTCACAAAATACTATTTTCAAATAACAAATATGGCCGGAGAGAAGACAGGGCCTCTAACACGGGTGACAATTAGTCGGAAAAAATCGGAAATGATCGTCTGACTCGTTCCGCCCGGTTGACGTCACTGAGCGGTTTCCCCTAGTCACGTATAGTAACGTAAGTTGTCAGCATGGCAAACATTGACACTCCTTTAAAATATTAGCTTTAAATGTCTTCAGTTTGCTATACGATATTCCACCTTAGGTGGGTCCCAAATTAACGCTCGTGACGTTACCTTTAGACTTACTGTGTGAATGTCATGCCCTTGCCAGACAAAGAATGAATCACTTTGGTAACGCCTACCCGCAACCAAAGGAATTCAAGGTGCTCCCACTAAGCTGCATCATCCGCTTTGTGGAAATGATGGAGCGAGCTTGGGAGTAGCTATAAAGGGGAGGGCAATTGCACAAAAGATCCCACTGGGTCGAAGTGTATCCGAAAGGGCCCTCAACTAGATAAGATAAGATAAGACGGCCGAGCGTAGCGTGGCCGGATAGTTATAAGAGGGTAAGTATGTATCTATATTTTATATACTTACCTATCTTTTGTGTGTTTTTAAGTTTGTATGTTAGTTAAATAGTAGTTCTTTTTTTCTTTTTAAATATCTGTTGTGTTTAAATAGGTGTATGTTATTGTAAAATTTATTTTCATTTGTGCATGTGATAGTTGGCTACCGTGCCTTCACCTGAATGTGGAAGACCACCGCTGGCTGTCAAGCTAGCAACTTGCTGAGCTGGTTCCAATTCGTGACATAACCTGTGTTATTTTTTAATTTATTTCTTCTTTTATTTTCTTTTTTTTTTAATTTGAATTTAGTGCTGTTCTCAAAAAAATTGAAAAAATCTGGTGAATTGTAAGAAATAAGTAAAATTCTAATATTCAGTAAGAAATCTACTGGGTGATCCGACACCGGTAGGGTGCCGGGGGGCGACGCCACGGCCGCACGGGTCTGTTTTCGCGAACATAAGGCCTACATTTCTGAGCACGTTTGAGACAAAGGTTTTTGTAATCTAATCTAAGTGTCTCAATAAATTTGACTTTAAAAATAATGTTTTCATTATATTCCTGATATTACAGAAATAAATGTCAGGAATTAGTTATATGTAAAATAAATGTACAGGCATATATTTGTCTGAAAACTAAAAAAGTTACGTCCTTTTTAGTTTGAGACAAGCATAAGTAGTAACCAGATTGCTGGAACAAATTGTCGTAAAAATGTGGACACGCCGGACAAAAGCACCAATTTTTTTTCAGATACTAGTTGAAACTTTAAGGTTTTGATAGGAAACAACTCCTCCGTCTTCCATCTTTCTTTTATTGCGGTCATTTTAAATTATAGGTTTAGTATTGATATTTCGAGTTTAGAAGCACTTTCACAAATTAAATTGGTGTCTAAATATACATACTTGGGGTCAGGGAATTCAACAAGATATTTTTAGGGTCGAGTTCCCAAAGGATACCGATGCTTCGCTGTGGGTCCGTCTGTCTGCGTGTCAGTAATAGCTAGACTGCTAGCTTTATTACACTTTTATTATTTGTTATTATAGCAACTATAGAAACTAATACATAATTTGCGGAAATTTCAAGTACTTACCTATTACGATTCTAGAGATCGATTGTATTGGGCAGGCAAAAAAACACCACAAAACTACTTTCCATGTATATGGAGCACTGTTTAGTTTTTAATATTTTTTATGAATTTTTGTTATAGCAGCAATGGAAATACAAACTCTATGAAATTTTTAACAGTCTAACTATTACTGAAACGCAGATTGACAGACGGACAGCGGAGGCTTAGTAACAGGGTTCCGTTTGGTATCCTTTGGGAACTCGACCCTAAAAATATCTAGTTGAATTAGCTGACCCCAAATAAGTATATTTAGGCCCCAAGTTTGTGATTCTAAGTGATTTAGAACTCGAGATATGAATATTAAACCTATAATTGCACACTTTGTCCATCTGTAAACGTCTTTCAGCTGATATGATGATGATGATGATGATAATGACTCAACACAGCGCATCCTGGGGGTCCTTGGCGACCTTAATCATCACCAGGAAACACAACACCATATATCAACAAACAACAACGCAAATAGTAATGATAATTATTATAGGTAATCAATGTTGCCACGTGAAATTCCTAGCCCAAAATACTTTTTCCACCCAATACTTGGAATGCGATTTTTAATCAACGTGCTTACCTAATAATCTAATTGTGGTTAGTAGCATTGAGCTATGGAGCTATTTGAGCAAATAATGTGTTTAAGAGGCATGCGTCGCGGAATTTGTCATTCTTCTCTCGCATTTTAGGACTTGGTGTCGCTCATATTTCTGGGGATACTGTTAGTTTTTTTACACCTTAGAGCATACATAACTGGAGTAGCCTTTCAGTAACTTACCCCTCTGTAAAAAACCTTGCACAATGTGCAAAAATCATACAAAGACTATTTCATAATCGATCACAAAATCGCCTCGCAAGAGAACACTGACCATAAAAATGCCCGCATATTGCTGTTAGCACTTGATATTACTTTAAACGTTCAACCACCTCAAGCTTTTAATATATAATTTTTTTAAGCATGAAAAGTGACACGATGAAAAATATGAAACTTTGACGTGTCTTGTTTTATAACAAAACTCGGGTCCATTATTTTTTCATGTTCTCCAAAATTTAATGACACCAGTAATAATCAATTTGCTTGAACAAATCTCTCTAGGTACAGAAATTGGAGGGTTTGGTCACTATTCAGTACTTTGAAGGACAATTTCTCCCAACAAGTTTAGTTTCATAATCATAATCATAATATTTATTTGCGTTATACATTACCAATTAGGTGTTACAAACAGAATTACAGGTAAGTTTTCATGCTTAACCATGACTGGTATGCAAAACATAATAATTACACTATAAAATCCTTAAACAAAACAAGTTTGGGCAAATATGTGTCTATTGTTTTAGACTATTCTATAACATATATAAAAATAAATCAAATCGGAGCCGGGCTGCGGCAGTTGGGTATCTTTCCTTGTGAGTCAGAAAAACCCAAAAAAAACGAATTCTCAAAAAAAGTTCATGTAATTTTTTTTAAATCGGCCACTTACGTTTACATACACGTTAAATATGGCATCGGCAGCTGTCATTCAATGTAAACTTGTCAGACTTTTCAATCGATACGATTTTAACGAACACCGCTTAAGCGGTAGCTTCTTAAGCAGGGGGATTGCAGTGGGCGGGGCGCTTCGCGTTAAACACCTTCCGCTCGAAATGCCCGAGGCACCCAGTCAGTCGAGGGCTAGCGCCGCGCGAGCGAGCACATGACTGTGCGTCGTGCTGTATCCGTCGCCGCCACTGACTTGAACGCGACGAACGCAACGAAACGAACGAAAAAGTATGTATTCGTACTTAATTAATATCGGTTCAATTTACTCAAGCGACATCTGGTGAGCTAGAACATTTCTTGCCATCATTCATGTATTCTTGCCGTGACAGCCCTAGCGCTACACGTGCCGTGTGTGAATGAATACAATTTATATGATAGACAGCGATGCACAGAGTAGGCACGTTTCTTATGCCTACACGCCGTTTTTGCTAGGAAGTGCAATTTCTGTACTTGTACTATTACTTTTTTTTTTAATTTATTTATCAAAAGTACAAAACAATTAACAATGTTATATTACTATGCGGCTTAAGATTACAGACGGTTTGGTCACGGAATAAGTAATAGTACAGTTTGGTGCTCAAATATGGACATCGTTTAACCAGCCCTCGAATGCCCTTGCGTACAAAGCATTAATTTTGGGCGTATAGGCGAGCGGGGTCATTAGGACGGTATCCAAGTGCTTGTATAATTTTATTAACATTTTATGCCGTTACACCATTAGGCCCATGTAGATGCTGTGTAGCTTATGCTTTATTAGAGAGCTCTCTTGATATTATGGGATTAAATTTGGAATCAAGATGATGTGCATTATGTCTATTTTGACAAAAGTTTAAATAATACTGCCATTTACTTCCTGATGACCTAAAAATATTCAAGAGAAGATTCTATGACAAAAAAGTAAGGGAATATTTTTTGACCCGCCCAATCTATTCAATCAAAGAATACTATGCTAGAATTTACGACAAATTTTCGTGACATTTATTTTTACAGTTTTTTGTTTTATCCCTGCTGACCTCTTGATTGCAGTATTATATTCTTTATTTAAATTTCATCTTGGGTTAGTTTTTTATAATATTAATATAAAAAGTAAAATATAAAACTATACATACAAAATATAAAATCATTATAAAAACCTAACCTAGGGTGCCGCCGGCAGCGAGGCGGGGCCTAAACTACCGGTGGTCAGGGCGACAGAGAGAGGAACCTCCTGACTATCCGCGCCGTGTCCAGAAGTACCGCCTTCTGTATCTGACCCTTGACCCAGCCATCTAGCGAGAGTCTCTTAAGGTGGCGGTCGAGACTCTTCGCTATTAAACCGTTCGCCGAAACGACTATCGGGACGATGATCGTCGAATCAACATCCCACATGGCGGTTACCTCGTGAGCCAGGTCTAGGTACTTGCTGGCTTTGTCCTTCTCGGCCTTCACGAGGTAATTATTTAAATTATAAAATGATTATTATACTTTTGTGACACTTAAGATAAGTTGATAATATTTGTTTTAGTTGAATTTTGTATTTACAATACAATACAAATACTCTTTATTGCACACCTCACACAAAAAAAGCAGAGTATTTGTTAGTTTTATTTGTATATAAAACTATGTTTGCATGCATTTTAAAATGTGTTCTATATGATAATTGATTATGATTATGAATAAAATTTAAGACTAACTTTTTGCATTCGGTGGCAGCCTTGATTCAATCACACCCACGTGTGAGAAACACGCCTGAAATGAAAACTGAAGAATCTAAAAGATTAATAAGAATAGCGTATGTTTAAATGTTGAACCAATTGTTGTTGAGCGGAAGATTTTTTGTAATAAAGGTAACAGTAATTAGAAATCAGTAGTCAGTCATTATTTGCTCAAACATGATACAACACACATTTTTAGGGTTCCGTACCTCAAAACATAAAAACGGAACCCTTATAGGATCACTTTGTTGTCCGTCTGTCTGTCTGTCTGTCTATCAAGACCCTTTATCTCAGGAACGCATGCAGGTATCGAGTTGAAATTAAAACCATATATTTAAATCTACAGTGCCTTGAAGCTGTGAAAAAAATCAAACTTCTCAGTTAACGTAAAAAAAAAGATACGGCCGGCGTAAATATTATAATTATTTCGACACTCAAGGGAATCAATATTTATGGGGTACTTTCCGTTGACCTAGAACTATGAAATTTATACTAAAAGTACAGGGAATAATCTGAAAACTACACATTTGTCATTTTGCACGGAACTCTCGGTGGGCGAGTCCAACTCGCACTTGTTTATTTGTAGTTTGTGTACAACAATGTCACTACCCTTTAGTTAGTCAATAAAACCAATTAATATTCACGATCATCATCATCATCATATCAGCCCAAAGACGTCCACTGCTGGACATAGGCCTCCCCCAAAGAGTGCCACAATGACCGGTCCTGCGCCACCCGCATCCAGCGGACTCCAGCGACCTTCACCAGGTCATCAGTCCACCTTGTGGGGGGCCTACCCACGCTGCGCCTTCCGGTACGTGGTCGCCACTCAAGAACCTTTCCGCCCCAACGGCCATCGGTTCTACGTGCAATATTCACGATAGTGTGGTCAAATTGACCAAATATAGTGTTTCCTGATTTCTGTTTAGGTAGATGTTTTGCATATATAGAGTAATATCAAATATCAATATTCTCACTGCAAGAATAACCTATAATCTTGGTAGATAGGATCCTTCAATCATTCATTCCCATTTCTATCTGAATGAATAACACTTTATCCACATCGTCCGGTTTAATGATGAATAACATGCACCTCAAACTTCCATCATGTGTAAATTACGGTGTAATTCCATATAACCCGGGGTAATTTCGTATAATTTGGACGGGTTAAAGGTTATTATTGAAACCGTATCGGCCTCGTATAACGAAGTTACCCTCCGGTTAATTAGTGTGTTATTGTGTGTTCCATTACTATTCGTCCCGCATTACAGGCTGGTCGAAAACAGAACTGACAATATAATCGATAATACAATTGGGCAATGTTTACCCTACTGCCTCAATGTGTTATGTTCATCGAGTGTATGTGAACAAGAAAATTCAATTTCACGGGCTACAGTCAAAACGGCTTCAAACGGATTTCAATTCTAATGACAGTTTTTTAAAAAGGCAGCCACATTAAGCCCGCATCACACTGGCGCGACTTGGCCGCGGCGGTCAATAATAAACTTGTGATTAGCTGTGAAATTTAGTATTGACCACCACCGCAGGCCGCGCCAGTCTGTGAGAGGCCTTAAATAATCTCAACCATTATACTAACAGGTCGTTTTTGATATCAGTCATGTATGGGCGACGTAAGATGTACACATTAAATAAACAAATTAAAAAATTAATTAGAGGACAATCTTACACAAATACCTGTTCCCTAGCAAGCCCAAGAAGGCTTGTGTTATGGGTACTAGTCGACGATACTTAAATACATAGAAAACATCCAAGACTCAGGAACAAAATTTCATGCTCATCACACAAATATTTGCCCTTACCGGGATTTGAACCCAGGGCCTTCAGCTTCGTAGGCAGCGTCACTACCCACTAGGGGCCTTTGCAATAACGAAACAAAGAAACAAGTGTAAGTATACAATTTTTTTTAATTTTTATTTTCATACAAATTATAGTATTGTTAATTTTGGTTACAAAATGGAACATTTTTTAACTTTTACTCGGTGACGTCATTAACAATGCATTTCTTCTCGCGCAAATGCCCAGCGCCCAGCCCCATCTCCGATGCATCTTTGTTTGTATATAAACATAGCCATCTATTCCAGAATGTTAAAGAAATATATCGTAATCCCATACGCTCACAATACCGCAATAAGCTATATGTTCCAGCAACAAAACTTTCATTGGTTGCAAAAAACACATATTTAATGTGTATAAAAATTTATAATAAAGTTCCAGATTTATTAAAAGACCTGCCTTTTATACAATTTAAGAAGGCTTTAAAAAAATGGCTGATAGATAAATGTTTCTCCAGTATTCAAGAATTCCTAGAATATAAGTAAGCAGATAGATATAAGATGATGTAATAATTTGCATGCCTTTTAAGGTAGATTTTAGTGAAACCTCTATTGTACTTGTTTGTGATCTATCATCACCTAAAATCGTGCGAATAAAGATTTACTTACTGACTTACTTACTTACCCATCGGCAGATGAATTTTGCCCTAGAAGCAGATACAGATCCTACTAATATTATAAATGCGAAAGTTTGGATGTTTGTTACTCAATCACACTTAAACGGCTTAATAAATTTGCACGCAGTTAGTTCATAGCCTGGATTAAAATAAAGGATAGTTTTTGTACCGGGTCTACGCAGACGAAGTCATGGGCGGCTAGTATATAATAAGTATCGAATCAAAGAATCCATATATTATAAGGTACACCCCATCATCAATCCGCGACCACGTATCTTTCTCTCCCTCGATATGCAGACAGACGTATAGATTCAAACAGACCTAGAGAATAGAAAACACTTCGCTGTTTGATATTGGATTGAGAACACACTAACGACCGTTAAAGTGCATTTACACTAAAAATACACGTTAAAGATTTTCCATTTTTAAACCATTTTTATACCAAACGAGCTCAAAGGAAATTCTATATTTTTGCGCAGTCTTCGAATCAAATTTCTAAAGGAACGGTGTTGGACAGAGAGGGCAAACTCTTTGTATAACGCTACAAAAGCTTTAATATGAAAGTGGGACTATGATTACTGGGCTAGGCTTGTGTCCTATTTTTTTTTACGATGCCATTCGAACCAGTTTTTAGTTTGGAACAAATGTTTGTATGGGAGTAAGTACAATTAAAGAACATAAATACCCAAAAAATTGAGTTAAAGACGGACCCCGCTGGCGGTAGCCGAAAACGTTCCATACTGATTAACATTGAATCATGACGTCACACACAGGGTAATATTTGTACTAGTCGTTATATGGAAAATCAAGTAAATTGCTGTTTCGGTTGCGAAATACTGCGTTTAGGACCATAGTTGTCATACAATATTGTTTCTATAAAAGCGTAAGGATTCTATTGGTAGCTTTAAATTTACTTTTGGACAATAAAAAAAATGCATATTTTTTGTAAACTTTCAAGGGCCATATCTTTTTATGATTTTAATTATATTTCGTAATTTATACTTAATTGCATTTATTTGAAGGTTAACTATCAATTTAGCAACACTGCGCTATCAATTTTAACATGAGGACACAACCCAATTGTAAATAGTTGTCGCATCTGACACATGCCGTTTGCTGCAAGTGTGATCGAGCACGCGAGACTCATCATCATCATCATCCTGGCTGATTTCGACCACGGCGACTGGAAAAAGAGAAGAGTTCTGGCTAACTGGAGCGTCGTTCGTGAGCTCTCAGGTGACTGACGTAGCCTATCTTTGCAGATAATGTGCGAAGAAGTTACAATGTCAACTTTGCTTTTTGTTTTTAAGGGTTCCGTACCTCAAAAGGAAAAGAAACGGAACCCTTATTGGATCAATCGTGCTTCTGTCTGTCCGTCTGTCACAGCCGATTTCCTCCGAAACTACTGGACCGATTGAGTTGAAATTTGGTATACATATGTAAATTGGTGACCCAAAGATGAAAGCGTAAAGTAAATTAATGAATTCTGAACAAGGGGCCACTTTTGGGGGTAAAATAAAAAAATAAAAATAAAGTTTCGCAAACTGTATTGTGTGACATAATCAAATGAAAGGGGTTGGTGTGCTTACACCAACCCATTTCATTTATATCTCAGATATATTTTTTATAATCTTAGCAAAAACAGTTTTGAAGTAATTTAGAAAAAAAAGACGAATTTTGACCACCCCTCCCCCCTTATCTCCAAAAGTACTGAGCTTAAAATTCTGAAAAAAATATGGAAAATAGTTCCTTGCCTAAAGATTACAGGAAAACCTATAAGAAGTCTGAGTATTCAAAGTAACGGGAAAATTCTCAATATTTTACGGAACCCTCAGCACGCGAGTTGCACTCGCACTTGTCCGGTTTTTTTATCACTAAGCATGATCTATCATCATCGTCATAAGAGAACCTTTCCAATCCAACGATCTATAACAACTAAAAAAAGCTTTTGGATTAAGTAGTAGCACACCAAAAAGATTTTCACTCACATTCATTTTACGTCGGCTAAAATTTACTGTTAATACCATCTTTATTGCGTTAGAAATAAAAACTGTCATTCAATTTGTTTCGCGACTTTATTGCAACACAAAATGTCGTAGCTTTAAGTCATAAAAACATAATGTCAACCCAAAGGTCAAGGGACAGAGCCTACTTGAATGAAATGCTGTTAATGTCTTGATCAAACATAATAGAGTTTTAAACCTGATCCAGTTAGGAGAACAGCCGGAGAGCTTTTTACAAGCTTTTATTACAAGCTTTTATTTACTTTCACCTGTTCCGATGTTTGTCATCAAATCTTGCAAATTGAATTTGATTCACTTCCCGGTAACCGATTGCGCTGAAATTTTAAATACATGTGTAAAACGCGTGATAATGCAATATTATGTATACATGCACATATAGAAAAGACCTTTTGTAAACCCTGTGGGTGTTTCGTAAACAACGAATGACTGAATAAATGATGACATGGTGCTGATCTGATGATGCAGCTGGAAGATGGCCATAGGAACTGCGCTATGAAACGACACAACCTCATCGAGTTTGGGCTCGTTAGAATCGTCTCAATGAGTAGTTGATGACGGTATACAGAAAAGTACAGTGGGCAATAAAAACTTGTACCAAAAATGAAATTTTTGACAGAAACTTTTTAAAGAGGAACCTCCTGCAAGACTTCCCACATCCTAAAAACCCTACAGCAGCAAGGTGTAGAGGGCTTAAGACAGTTTAAGTATGGGGAAAGACTTGTGTCAACGCGGCGGGATGACGTGCGCGGGCTTCATCATCATCATCCGACAAGAAAGACGTCCACTGCTGGACATAGGCCTCCCCCAAAGAGTGTCACAATGACCGGTCCTGCGCCACCCGCATCCAGCGGACTCCAGCGACCTTTACCAGGTCATCAGTCCACCTTGTGGGGGGCCTACCCACGCGGGCTTCATGCAGGCATAGATAATAGTAGATAATAGTGCAGGCACAGAATAGGTAGCCTGCCTGAGGCCTGCAACACACTGGCGCGGCCTGCGGTCAATAGTAAATTTGACAGCTAATGACGTTTACTATTGACCGCCGCGGTCAGGCCGCGCCAGTCTGTGAGAGGCTTTAGAGGAGAAAATTTACCTTATTGGAATTAGGCTGAGCTATGAGTACGGTTTTTTTTCACTACGTGCTTTCGCAATAAAATCTTCACATGATATAGGTTATAGGTTATAGGGTATAGGTGTACGCGGGCTGGGTTTCCGCAACTCGACGTCATGAATGCGCCTATTTTGCGTGTGGGTTGGCACTACTATTATTCATGCCAACCCAGTTCCACCAGGAAGCCTAGCAGACCCTTTATGTTGCCGACGGCCTCCGGAAGTGACCCCGGTGTTCCGAGATGCTTTGCCCGGTAATCTGCCACCCCAGGGCACGTCAGGATGACGTGGGCGGCTGTCTCGTCCTCTTCCATGCAGGCTCTGCAGAGAGGACTGTCTGTAACACCTAGGGTGAAAAGATGTTCGTTTAATAGTGCATGACCAGTTATGGCTCCCGTCATCTTCACATGATACCTATCTGAGCTTACTTATTATAAAGCCTTCATAAAAACCTAAGTACTAGCGTGCACGCAGCAGGCACTAGTATACTAAAAGTAAAACATCTCCAGTTTTATTACAAGATGAAGTGGCTCTTCATTCCTGAGCCGTGGCGACCGGCGAAGGAAAAAATAACAAAAATATTTTCTTTCCATTTGAAGGCCTCTTAGGTGATGTCTTCCTACCAGCCGGTTATAGTACCTACACATCGCACAAAGACTTATTTTTTCTAAGAAATCGTGACGGTTAAGCGTTTTTAATAAGCCGGAGCGTTCGAATTTCAAAATATGCCAGTTGGAACAGATATTTATTGCAAGAATAATGTTACGTTTTGGAAAGAAATTTTAGGTATTTTTACGCTCGCCTTTCGGATATATTGGCCACTAGCTTACGCCTTAAGCGCTTACTTAAACTTTGCTTTGTTTGTGACTAGGTCAATTTGTGTAAGGTTGTCCCCAAATAAATGTATTTACTAGCTACCGCCCGCGACTTCGTGCGTAGACCAGGGACAAGAACTAGCCTATATTTTAATCCAGGCTATAAACTACCTTCGTGCAAAATTTCATCCAAATCGGTTCAGCCGTTTAAGCGTGATTGAGTAACAAACATCTAAACATCCAAACTATCGCATTTATAATATTAGTAGAATAATTAGCCACAGCATCTAAGCCAGATGATTGCTGCTAGAATTGATTGATTAGTAGATATATTAAGATCATGATCTATCTCCTATATTTTTGCATTCTTTCTTACAAAGGCTTTAAATAACTGCGTGTAACGCAAGAGACAAAACAAAACGGTTGTTTTGTGCCATGCTGGATCCTATATGATTTGTCTTGCTTTATATTTCTTGAAAAGGCCCTCAGTGACATCTACCGGGAAGATTCAGTTTCTTATACGACTTTGACACCAGCTTCATTGCATATAATTTTCTTATACGACTTTGACACCAGCTTTATTGCATATAATTTTCTTATACGACTTTGACACCAGCTTCATTGCATATATATATTTTTTAAAGCTGATCCCCGCTTTTGGCGCATTTCTATTACCTATTTATTTTTCCTTGAAAAAAGTGATAGAGTAAATTATTTCATTTACTCGTAGTTTACGATTATACAAATTAGTGTTAGTAGTTAGTGCACCCCTAGACCTAATAAGAAACCTACGTGCCAAGTTTAGAATCTCTAGAACCAGCGGTTTGGGCTGTGCGTTGATAGATCAGTCAGTCAGTCAGTTTCTTCTTTTATACTCGTTAGATAAGAGTTCTTGATTGCTTAAGGTGCAAAATAAATAACAGAAGTGGAATCACAGAATACAGTACATTACACAGTACAGTGTATTATGTCTTGCAATGAAAATACTTATAGGGTTTTTCAGAAGGCATTATGTCACCAGATGGCTGATTGTGGCATGAGTTCTTTTTGACAGCAGCTCTATTATAATACACCAATCATGTTTATCCATTATCAATTAAATTGGGATATTTAAAAGCTGTTGTCAAAAACACCTCGTGCCACAGTTCTGCCATCCTGTGACATAATGTCTTCTAAGAAACATTCATTGTCTAAGCGATTCCAATTTAATACCTACATAAAGTCAAACAGCGCCCCTGTTTTCTATCGTACATGTAATTACTATTTAATATAGCGAGGCCGTGGGCGGGTACAGTCACCGTCAAATATATGTTTACACTTTTGTACCCTTATTCCTTTGTAATAAGGCGAAAAACGTATACATATCTTTGACGTTGAGTACAAGTAACTATGTAATCTATCTACCAGTTCCAAAGGGAACGTGAATTAATCATTTTGAAATTGTGTACTACACGTATTTGATGGATGTTTTGGTACATTTGAGACTGGAGTAGGCATGTTTGTTTCATTAATATTTTAAACAAACAAGCAATACATGTTGTAATGTTTTATTTTTCATAAATCGAGTGACTCAAGAGCTGCGAGCTGAGCGGTACGGCACGCAACTTCCAAACTGGAGGTTGGAACCTCGCCTGGTTACCAGTCACGAACTTTAATTTGGTACCTAAGTAGAATGACAATCCTGTCAAATTGTATAGGAATACAAAGAATATTTTTGCTAAAAGGGTCCTAAATTAAAGAACGCGACCGTACAAATAAAATAAATAAATAAAAATAAAAATCATTTATTTCAGACCTTAGTTTATAGTTTTTGTTAGTACATTTGAAATCTTACGAGCTAGGTTAGTTACGCATGGAAATGAAAAATAAATAACGACAAATTTGAAAATATAGAAAAAAGAAAAAGAAAAATGTGAGCTATTGAGAAAGCGAAGACGGTTCTATTTCGCTCTCCCAATAGCCACCTCAACCCAAGCCTTGGTGATTGGGCAGTCCAGCCTCTCGGCCACCACCCTGAGAAGACTGTTGCTGCTGCCGCGCACTCGCCTCAGCATGGACGCGACTCTTTTACGCCTTATGACAAATGCCAACCGGTATTGTGGTAGTAATAAATCCCGGGATTGGAATCCCTGATGCCAACACAGTTAACACATTGATTGCCTGGAATCGCTACGCGCTACGCTCGTAGCCGATCCCGTGGTTTTCCTCGTATGTAGCGGAAAGCGACTACGGCGTAGGGACGTATACGTGTCGTCACGGGCCGGGAATGGGTTAACTGACCGTCCTGTATTTATGTTGAATCATATTACAATGCACATCAAGTGCACTGATGATCAGTCAACTGTCTTGGCGATGGTACAGTCAACATCAAAAGTAGCTACGCAAACGAAGACGTCAAAAGTCTTTATTAAAAGGGAATAAGTGCTTTTGACGTCTTCGATTGCGTAGTTACTTTTGATGCTGACAGTACCACTCGGTTTTTTAAAAAAACTAGATATGTAGCAGTCGTTTTTCGGTCAAGGAAAACATCGTGAATTAACCAGTCTAATCCTGTTTATACAAACTAACAACTACGCCGCCTGCTATTCAGAAGAGAGTAATTGTTGCCATCAAAATGTGGGGTCTCAATGTTCCTCATAGAAGATTGGAGAATCAGTATGTGTCTCGGTACAAAAATAATTTCCTTCTTGGGCGTAAACACTTGAATCCCTCTTTACGCTCAAGATTCTTCTGTAGAATCCCTCACCACGTTCAGTATTCTATTGTAGAATATTTCGCATCATTCAAGATTCAGACCGCCCCCAACGTAAATATTATAATTTTGCTCCCGTGAGACAGAAACTACTATTTGAATATACCCAGCGTAAAAGGACTCCCACGCCGATAAAAACGTTGTCATAGAAGGTCATGACCGAATAGCCTAGTGGTTAGAGAACTATGAAGCTAGAACTAGGAACCTGACTATGAAGCTAGAGGTCCCGGGTTCGATCCTCGATCGGGGCAGATATTTGTACGATGAATACGAATGTTTGTTCTCGAGTCTTGGATGTTTAATATCTATATAAGTATGTATTTATCTATAGAGGTATGTTTTCCGTTGTCTAGTACCCATAGTACAGGCTTTACCTAGTTAAGGACTAGATCAATTGGTGTGAATTGTTCCACTATATATATATATCGCACCCTTAGGATGAAACCGACCGATCTAAAAAAAAACGACAAAATGAGTTAGCAACACATGTCGACTCAAAATTACATATTGCATCAAGATGTGTTGCTAACTCATTTTGTCGATTTTTTTGAGTTCGGTCGGTTTCATTCTAAGGGTTATATATTTCATGTTACACTAGATTTGCCCCATAATTAAGTTTAATAAGCTACAAATAAAGTTCTAACGTTTCGGAACCCTGGTGCACAATGTTTTTTTTTCCTTTTTAACCCTATTTTTACTGCCATTCACTGCCGATCCCGAGGAAAAGAAAATACAATTCTTAAGCGCATTACATCCACTCGCTTGCTTTAAAGATGCTACATTTTAAACACACAAATTCATTTCCTCTCCAAAATGCTCGAGTAATAAAAATAAAATAACATTAACAGTTACACTTCTGCACAGAAGAATAAATGGAAGTTCGAAGTTCTAAAATGACCTCTTTTAATTTTCTCAATCGTTAGCACGGAAAAAGGAAAGTTCCAAAGCGCAATAAATACAAATAATCGTTGGAAAGAAAAAGTCCGCTTTCACCGTAGGTACTGTTACTTACATTTATTGCGAAATCTGTGTTTATTTTGATATCTGATTCTTTCTGTGACGATTTTTAGGGTTCCGGTACCTCAAAAGGAAAAAACGGAACCCTTATAGGATCACTCGGTTGTCTGTCTGTCCGTCTGTCACAGCCGATTTGCTCCGAAACAACTGGACCGATTGAGTTGATTTGGTACACATACATATGTAAATTGGTGACCCAAAGATGGACGCGTAAAGTAAATTAATGAATTCTGAACAAGGGGGCCACTTTTGGGGGGTAAACAGGTAAAACGAAATAAAAGCTTGTAAAAAAAAACAGGCTAGCGAATTTTATTGTCATAGAGAGCCACTAGTATAACATGTTTTTAATAATAAATAAATTATATATTCGTAATTACCTTAGAATTTTTTCTTTTAAAAAATACTGGCCACTCCACAAGAACATAAAGCAGGCCACAAATATAAACTCCTTTGCGAAGTATTGCAATAAAAAAGTTAATTGCTAAAACAAATGCTGGCCGCTGAGAGGATGCCTTTAAGATTACAATTTAAAAATACTTTTTAAATTCAGAACATAATTTGGGATGAGAGTAACGGCCCGTTTAAGTAGTACAATGAAAATGGGAACTAAAGTTGTAGCAATATTCTGTTGTTGAAGTTGAAAATGGGCTTTTATTTTATGTTTTGTGTCGTAACTTGAAATTCGTGTGCGGAGAGCTGTTCTCATTGCAGTTAAATCTTTAATGACTTTTACGAGCGGGTGTATAAAATTGGAATAAAATGTTATATTCCAACGATATTAACTAAATTGATAACCCAGGATCTAATTTAAGACAGGCCTTAAATATGAAAATGTCATGTCAATGCCGCTTCATGTTCCCCAGAACATAACGCCCTATTCATAAATGCAAGCTACCTGAGTTTAATAACCATCCACGGCGGCGGCTTTCAGACTATGAAAGTGTTATGAAAACTAAAAATGTGCTCCATCACAAAAGCGAATGTAATCATGAGTATATTTTAAGACTTCTTGGATACAAGCAATAAAGTAAGTATAGCTAATTAAACATACAATTTCCATTTTAGGGTTCCGTACCTCAAAAGGAAAAAAACGGAACCCTTATAGGATCACTCGTGCGTCTGTCTGTCCGTCTGTCACAGCCGATTTGCTCCGAAACTACTGGACCGATTGAGTTGTTTGGTAAACATATGTAAATTGGTGACCCAAAGATGGACGCGTAAAGTAAATTAATGAATTCTGAACAAGGGGGCCACTTTTGGGGGGTAAACTGGAAAATTAAAAAAAAAGTTTTGCAAACTGTTTTGTGTGACATATCTAATGAAAGGGGTTGTTGTAAGCATCTCAGATATGTTTTTTTTATAATTTTAGCTATAACAGATTTAAAGTAATTTAGGAACAAAGACGAAAATTGACCATTCCCCCCCTATCTCCGAAACTACCAGACTTAAAATTCTGAAAAAAATATGGGAAATAGTTTCTTGTCTAAAGATAACAGGAAAATCTATTAGAAGTTATTCAAAGTAACGGAAAAATTCTCAATATTTTTGTGTATAATATACGGAACCCTCACCACGCGAGTTGAACTCGCTCTTGTCCGGTTTTAATTTATACAATAACCAAATACAAATTACTCTCTCAGAAATTTATGTAACATCTATAAGGTAAACGGCGCACGTGCAATTATTTCCTAAAAAAAAACCTTTAAAAAAGGTATGCAGGATTAATAAAACTGCTTACACACGTAAAAAAGCGTATGTACTTAGTATACTCAATTCACTTACGTCTTTTTAGAAGGAAGATGCAGTAAAGAGTTTTAACATAAGACTGCCAGAGGCTCGAGTAGAATATGACCCCGTTTTATTACGACCCTTAAAACCTGGGCCATAAGATTAATATTAAAAAAGTAATGCAAATCATGGGAACGCATAGCATTTTTATGACGTCATCGAGGTAAATGGGGGCTTTTTTGTTTACATTAAGTAAACTCAGGAGACATGTGTTTGTGACATCAAACGAGGTATATTGTATAGGATTTACCGTGTAAGAAAATGGCTGTCTGTAAAGTCGGTTTACGGACGATAATTTTACGTGATAGCGTCATAAGAAAACATTAATCAGTAATCAGCGACTTGAAAAACCATAAAAACAATACCCATGTTGATTTTGTCACCACATTTCCCCTTTTTAGGGGTTGAAACCTGAAACACGAAACACGTATTTACTCATTCATTAGGAATACTCCTGTGAAGTTTCGAATAAAATAGTCGATCTAATCTTGTTTCCTCATACAAACTTTGGACCCCCATTTCACCCCCTTAGAGGGTTAAAAAAACTGAGATGCTTACAACAACCCCTTTCATTTGATACATACAATACAATTTGCGTAGCTTTTTTTTTATATTTTCCAATTCATTCCCCAAAAGTGGCCCTCTTATGCAGAATTTATTAATTTACTTCACGCGTCCATCTTTGGGTCACCAATTTACATATGTTTACCAAATTTCAACTCAATCGGTCCAGTGGTTTCGGAGCAAATCGGATGTGACAGACGGACAGACCGACGCATGAGTGATCCTATAAGGGTTCCGTTTTTTTTCCTTTTGAGGTACGGAATCCTAAAAAAGTAGATAATATGTTGTCTATACGACATGCCGTGTTTAAAAATGGCCACCAAATCTCACAGCTTACGTTTTCATTGACATTTTTGTAGAGCTTATAACAGTTATAACCTATGTACCTCTTTTTAATATTACATCATTGGATTTATGAGTCGTTATCACGTCAAAAAAATTGATGGAGGTACTCGTTGAGTTGGTCGATTGAGTAACGTTTCGTACGCAAGTTAGGTAGATCTAAATAGCATTTGAGTTGTCCTAACGCTAGTCCAAAAAGTTACGCAATTGGACTTGGTATAACGCATGATCGAATAGGTTAGGCCGATTCCGCATTTGGGGAGTGATCAACTAACAGTGTCAACTGTCCGTCAAGTCAGTATAGAGTCTTTATAGCTTACCTACATTTAAATTAGTGATTGGTTCGACAGGAAACTGTTAGACACTGGATACGTTAACAATATTTTGTCTCTTCCTATATCAGATGAAGCCGAGATTCTGTATAATTTAACGGAAGTAGCTTTAAAATGTAGAACATAAGTTCCCCTTTTCTGTAAATATTTTGTTGCTTTTATGGGGCGGTATGTTCGCTTGGCGAAAAGCCCCTTTTCATCAATAAATAAAAAAAAAAATAGTGATTATCGATTGGCGCGGGATGCGCAAAAACTGGGAATAATACCGTATATCTACCGATCCTGTTCCGCTAAATGCTGAAGAGGCCTAAAGTGATAGTTTTTACTCCGATAAGCTGCTCTATAGGGTATATGAGCGAAATCAGATTCCGTTTTGTCCGGTCTGTTTAAAATTGTTTTCGAAATTACTTAACGTAAATATTTGTGTGACGAGCATGAATTTTAAGTTCTTCGTCTTTGTTGTTTTCTATATATTCAAGTATTTAAATGTCTATTGAATATATCGTCGTCTAGTACCCAAAACACAAGCCTTATTGAGCTTACTATGGAACTAGTTCGATTTGTGTAAGATTGTTTCGTGATATATTTATTTTTGATATGCGTTATTTTTTACCACCGACGCAAAAAGAGGGAGGGGGGAGGGGGGTTACACTTTTTTTTATAAACAATTGGGATGACTGGCAGTAAACTGGATTTTAATATAACTACTAGTATTTATTAAACTAGAAAATTTTCTCCACAGACAAGGTCTTTGAATCTATCTGTATTTTAATATTCAAATAGTCTTGTCTGAGCTGTCGAAATTAAATATTTTACGTTGTATTCATTCAAACGTAAACAATCTGTACCTACGAAATTCAACATTATTTCGTCCAAGTCATTCCTTTTAGAACACACACACTACTAACTCGTATCTTTAAGACACACATGTTATTATTGTAGTGTTTTTTTTTTAATATTTAACTCAAATAGTTACACAGCGTAGGTATACATACATTTTTAGGGTTCCGATACCTCAAAAGGAAACAACGGAACCCTTATAGGATCACTCGGTTGTCTATATGTCCGTCTGTCACAGCCGATTTGCTCCGAAACTACCGGACCGATTGAGTTGAAATTTGGTACACATATGTAAATTAGTGACCCAAAGATGAAGGGGGGGCACTTTTGGGGGGTAAACTGGAAAATTTAAAAATAAAGTTTCACAAACTGTATTGTGTGACATATCAAATGAAAGAGGTTGTTGTAAGCATGTCAGATATTTTTTTTATTATTTTAGCAAAAACAGATTTGAAGTAATTTAGGAAAAAAGACGAAAATTGACCATTCCCCCCCCATAACTCCGAAACTACTAGGACTAAAAATCTGAAAAAAATATGGAAAATAGTTCCTTGCCTAAAGATTACAGGAAAACCTATAAGAAGTTTGAGTATTTACACACATAACACTTATGAAATTTAGATTATATACGGAACCCTCACCATGCGAGTTGAACTCGCACTTGTCCGGTTTTTTTAACAACCTAACACTTGACATGGTTCGAGTTGGTTCATCATCATCATCATCATATCAGCCGAAAGACGTCCACTGCTGGACATAGGCCTCCCCCAGAGAGCTCCAAATTGACTGGTCCTGCGCCACCCGCATCCAGCGGACTCCCGCGACCTTTACCAGGTCATCGGTCCACCTTGTGGGGGGCCTACCCACGCCGCGCCTTCCGGTACGTGGTCGCCACTCGAGAACCTTTCCGCCCCAGCGGCCATCGGTTCTACGTGCAATGTGCCCCGCCCACTGCCACTTAAGTTTAGCAATTCGGAGGGCTATATCGGTTACCTTGGTTCTGCTACGGATAGCCTCATTTCTGATGCGATCACGCAGAGAAACATCGAGTTGGTTAAAATAACAAAAAACCGTAAATTGGCACCGATACGCCCTCGAATCTTATGACGGTTCTCTTGCAGCATTGGTTATGCCTTTGAATTTAAATTAGCTCGATCTCTAAGCTACTTTCTTAGCAGCTTAACCCATTCGAGGCCAAACAACGCTACGTAGCGCCGTAGCGCGTAACAGCATTTTTCCGCATTGTAGCGGACATTTCTCGTAGAGGTATGACTCAATATTATTACGTGAGTCATTGACCTTGAATTTCTATAATATGTAGCCAAAATCGCCCGTAGCCCTCTGACGCATATGTGATATTATTAATGCTGTATGAGTTAACTTAAAAGAAAAGTATTCCAAACTTTCCTACACGTGTCTCGAATATACGAACTTTTACAGCAACACACGCGTTCGCTAAAATATACACGCCCCCGCCGGTAAAAAAAACCCCGCGCGCCGATGCGAAATCACGTTTGGTTTCGACTTTCGTAGGACAACCCAATCGGCGTAAAATTCACGTTCCCAAGAGACGTTCCCATGGCAACGGGTGAGTATAATATATGTTGGGAGTACGGTGACAGAGTTAAATGTAGGGCTATCGCGAATGGAATTTCGTCATCAATTTTATTAAAGGTTGCGTCGAAAGGTGGGTTTGGAGTTAATTAATTTGAATGTCCCTGAACGGGTGTTGGTTAGTAGTTGTACAGGTATCGACATAGTTTTCGTTTCGGAGCTATATTGGATACTTTTCTTTACAAAAATCATCCCGTTTAGGAAGGTATGGGTGAAACGGGGGCTAGGTCTTTGTGTGATTGTGTGAAACAAGAGTTAGATTGTTTAACGAGGGGCGTAAGTGGAATATTCCTTCGGCGTCGGGCTTCTGATAGACTCTCGTTAGCAATATTCTTGCGCCGGTGTTATACACAATGCTTTTCATCACATTTGCGAGGAAATCAATAACTACAAAAGAAAAATCTATCTTTTATACAGCCGCACCAATCAAAATTGACAACTTCACTTCCAGATCAGTGCTAGTGGAGCGCGCAGCTTCAATATTTCAACCAATCACAGAGCAACCAGATTTGCTTAAGTCAATCAGAGGGTTCTATATTTTAAAACTAAACTTAACAGCCCGTGGGAGGTTAAACGGCTAGAACTGCTCTGTACGCTCGCAAGTAATAACGCCATTGACGAGCAAGAGTGATGAAAAAAATATATACGCACGGTGTTATGAATAGTTGTGGAAG
Organism: Epinotia nisella; assembly: GCA_932294315.1. Classification (NCBI taxonomy): domain Eukaryota; kingdom Metazoa; phylum Arthropoda; class Insecta; order Lepidoptera; family Tortricidae; genus Epinotia; species Epinotia nisella. Next base: position 1,399,896 of record OW028691.1, read on the forward strand.
CTCTGTAGTCAGGGTAAGCACTCGTTTCCGGTTATAATTTTAAATATATCGGAATTAATGTTTGAATTAGAATTAGTAGTGATAAAAACGTTGTGGATTCGACAATGTTCACCTGGCTGGACATATTTTATGGACCAATCAAGTATTTTTTTGTTGCTCGTTGCCATGGTTACGTCTCCTGGGTCACTCTTTAAAACTATGATCTCATGGGGATTGTGGGGCATCTTCAGACGTAGGGTCTTTAGACGACCGGTTAGTCTAGTGCGTAGTGACGCTGCCCACAAAGCTGAAGGTCCTGGGTTCGAATCCCGGTAAGGGCGAATATTTGTGTGATGAGCATGAACATTTGTTTCTGAGTCTTGGATGTTTTTCTATGTATTTAAGTATTTATATCTATTACATATATCGTCGTCTAGTACCTATAACACAAGCCTTATTGAGCTTACTATATACCTAGTTCGATTTGTGTAAGAATGTCCCCTATTTTTTTTTTTATCTCCTTAGTATGATGAGTCCAATTTAAACTATTATTTCTAAGAAACTGTCACTGTTGTCTCCTGGCTTACCGGGACAGATTAACAACAAAAAGAAGTTGATTGACCCTTATTATATGACCGTCTTTTAGTAATATAGAAAGAAAGAAGAAAGAAACATACATTTATTCACAAACACACAGGACACACATATTAAACAATAAAATAAACACAATAAACATACAAAACATGAAACAAAGTGTGTCTCTGCGGCAGTGAACCGGACACTGGCTCAGCATTATGCTGAGGTGTCAGACACCTACAGCGCTGATTTTCAGCCAGCACCGTTGGTGACTCACGGAAACGTCATACAATTTAATATCTTAATAAATCCCTCACTTTTATATTAAAAAGTGATTCCATTTAATTCTGGATAGTGGGAACCCTAAGCGCTTAAAAGGGGTCACAAAATCCAAAGTTATCTCGTAAATTTCCAGACAGGTCGATGTAATTTTTGGGCGAGGTCCGCTGAGTGACATTGCTCTCAATTTTTTAACAATGGTTTGAGAACTTGGGTGATACAGGTAATGCTACTACTAATCCTACTGATATTATAAATGCGAAAGTTTGGATGTTTAGATGTTTGGATGTTTGTATGTTTGTTACTCAATCACGCAAAAACGGCTGAACGGATTAAGATGAATTTTGGTATACATATATTATGGTGTATAGCCTGAATTAACATATAGAATACTTTTTATCCTGGGAATGTATGTGGGCGCATTTGATATATAAAGTAAAAGCCAATTTTAACGCCATCATATAAAAAAAGAAAAGAAAAGAAGACATTTATTCACTACACAAAAGACACACAGAGACAAAGGAGTAGACATACAATACTATTGACACATATTGTGTGTCTTCGCGGCAGTGAAACGGTCGCTGTCTCAGCATTGTGCCGAGGCATTGTGCGATAAATAAATATAATAAATAATAATATCGTGGGAAAATGTACACCGATTGATCTAGTCCCAAACTAGGCACAGCCTTTAGTATGGGTACTAGACAACGAATTAACATACTTATATAGATAAATACATACTTAATACCTATATATATACAGAGTGTTTTTTTTAAATGGGACAGTATGGGGAAATCCGAATCTAAAGGAGATAGAGAAAAAGTGTCCAAGGAGACATTAGGTGTTTTTTTATGTAAACAAATTTGGCTCATTAAAATTTTCGGTCAAGCGTGAGTTGTTCTTAAAAAATGATAAAGTTGGTCATTTTTTTTTTTGACGCGGGTCGACTCTGTTTCATGTAAGGATTATTTCATTGTATGGAAAGAAAAAAATCTGAACAGCAGAAGTTGGTCAAATTTAATGAAAACTAATCTTCATACAATTGCAGTATTCACCTTTTAATATTGCTACAAGTGCCTAGGCGTTTAAAAAAATATTTAAAATTATTCCATTTTTAAATTTCGATAATCCATAAGAGCTCCAGATGATTCAAGAGAAGAACATTATTTTTAATCTTCGTAAACATCATGGCACGCGATAGTCTTGAAATTATAAAAAAAAGAATTCAAATTTGGAACGAGTGGCCCCCACGATCGCCCGACTTAACGCCATTAGATTTTTTCTTATGGGGTTACCTTAAGGGTCGAATTTATGAATCCCGATACAACTCCGTACAAGAATGAAAAGATGCTGTTTACAACACTTTAAACACAATTCACCATAAGTCTCTGTTAAATGCAACTAGAAGTGTCTTGAAGCGTGCTCGTACCTGCATAAGACAAGACGGCGGCCACATCGAACATTTACTCAAGTAATAAACCAACTGTATGAAGATTAGTTTTCATTAAATTTGACCAACTTCTGCTGTTCAGATTTTTTTCTTTCCATACAATGAAATAATCCTTACATGAAACAGAGTCGACCCGCGTCAAAAAAAAAATTGACCAACTTTATCATTTTTTAAGAACAACTCACGCTTGACCAAAAATTTTAGTGAGCCAAATTTGTTTACATAAAAAAACACCTAATGTCTCCTTGGACACTTTTCCTCTATCTCCTTTAGATTCGGATTTCCCCATACTGTCCCATTTAAAAAAAACACTCTGTATATCTTCTCTTATGTATCTCCGGCGACCACGTACCGGAAGGCGCTGTGTGGGTAGGCCCCCGAAACGTGGACTGATGACCTGGTGAAGGTCACGGGAGTCCGCTGGATGCGGGTGGCGCAGCACCGGTCAATTTGGTACTCTTTAGGGAAGGCCTATGTCCAGCAGTGGACGTCTTTTGGCTGATATGATGATGATGATGATGATGATATATCTTGTTGCAGATAACCTCGATATCACTCGCCCTGGCTCCATACGCTCTTCTGTGCTACACAGGGGAGCGCCGCAACTGAACTTGCAATCAGGTAATATTATATTATAAGCTAATTACAAGCCTGTACTTAACACATCACTGGCAACGCACTGTGTTGCCAGTGATGACGTAAGGCACGGAAACGTGGTCGCTTACTATGGGCCTCATAAGACGGCTCAAAGTCACCCAAAGGGCAACGGAGAGGGCTATGCTGGGAGTATCTCTGCGTGATCGCATCAGAAATGAGGCTATCCGCAGCAGAACCAAGGTAACCGATATAGCCCTCCGAATCGCTAAACTTAAGTAGCAGTGGGCGGGGCACCGATGAACCGATGGCCGTTGGGGCTGAAAGGTTCTCGAGTGGCAACCACGTACCGAAAGGCGCAGCGTGGGTAGGCCCCCCACAAGGTGGACTGATGACCTGGTAAAGGTCGCTGGAGTCCGCTGGATGCGGGTGGCACAGGACCGGTAATTGTGACAGAGTTTGGGGGAGGCCTATGTCCAGCAGTGGACGTCTTTCGGCTGATATGATGACTTAACACGCGCGTTCACGGACAGTACGGCCACAGGCGTAAATTGGGACCCTCGTGATACGACAATACAGCTGTGGCCGGTGATCTTCACTGCGACAAATCGGCCACTCTGCCCACGGACGACAAATTCTCATAGGATTATAATGATGTGGCAGTACGTCCATATAGCAGTACCAAAAAATTTATGATTTTTTTATGTGCCACATCACTAGGCTTGGGACGTTTGGATGCTCGCCGTGGTTCTAGAACGTGGATCGCCACTTAGTTTTGCGGATAGTATAGTACACAAATAAACATAAATATCCAAATCGGCCACTGTTAAGCATACGAGAAGTCTTCCACCTTACGTCATAATCCTCATAATCTTGTTATAATATAACGGTTTTCGAGTTACCGGGACACAGGTGCGCCGAACGCCAGATGTCCCGGATGACAAACGACGGGGCGAAATAAACACGCACCTAATTAGATAAACCGTGTACATATGTACATGTAATTTGTACATGCGTGATTAAATTTAGCTGGTAGAATTAATGGGTACAGATTACTGGTGCATACGAGTATAATGAGGATTGCTAGTTAGACTAATCACACAATACGTGTATTTTGTGATGTCATCAAATCAGAATTATATTATACCAATAATTGGTATATCTGATAATTCATTTTAAAATAAAACAAGTATCAACACATATTACGAGACTAAATATTATGGCGGAAAACGCTTGCTCTGCGTGCCCAAAGAAAGTGGCAGAAACGGATAGTGTGAGATGCTGTACATGTGGGGGCTACTATCACGCCGTATGTGTGAACATACCGATCAGAGATTTGAAAAAGCTCATGGCCGATGGGAAGAACAACTGGGTCTGCCCTACGTGTGCCGCTAAGCAGCCGAAAGGTGACAATACAAATACGCCCATTGGAAAAAGAACCCAGATGCCAGAATCGGATGCGGGCCAGAGTAGTAACGTAACCCTCCGTACTAGGCCTGCCAAACCACAGAGTGTGGCCCTAAATAGTAAAGATGTAGTAAAAAGGGATTGCAATGAAATTAGCGAGCTTAGAAACGAAATGCGAGGGCTACTCACGTCCCTTTCCAGCACTGTGGAGCAGAGATTTAACGAGCTAAAGGACTTAAACTCTGAACTACGTGCGAGCCTGCAGTTCATGTCAGATAAGTATGACAGTGTGCTGGAAAAACTGCATGAACTGGAAGATGACAGGAAAAGAGACAAGAACTATATCTCTGAGCTGGAGGATAAGGTAGAAACGATGGAGAGAAAAGCAAAGCTGTCTGGGCTTGAGATTAGGAACATTCCAAAAGTGCAGTCACAGGATGGAAGGAAGGTCGAAACTAGAGAGGACTTAATAGAGACAACGAAGAAACTCGCAAAGGTGGTTAATGTGGACCTGCAGGATGTTGAAATACGGGACCTTTACAGAGTAAACTCTAGCAAGGACGAACTAAAACCAATTATTGTAGACTTAACCAGCGTGCATAGAAAGGAACAACTTCTCCAAGCCATAAGGAACTTTAACAAACCCAACCCCAAGGGCGAGAAACTTAATACTGCCCACCTAAATATACCAGGGCCTGCCAGACCAGTTTACGTTTCCGAGACCTTGACAGCAAAGAACCAGAGGCTGTACTACCTGGCACGGCAATTCGCCAGGGATAATAATTTCGAATATCGATGGACGTCGAAAGGTTTGGTATACATTCGGAAGGCAGAGGGACAGAAGCCCATACGCATCGATCATGAAGCAGACTTTGTGAAACTAAAAAACTCCTTGTGACTAGTAATAGTAATGTTTTTGCTTTTGGAATTTAGATTAAATGATAGGGTTTTTTTAGTAAGTCTTATACTCACATACACCTTGTTCTACATTTGGAAACTCCACTCACTTGACACTGAAACTACATCGAACACTACACAATCCCTTAGAAATGAGCCACATAAAAATACACATCACTACACTTATCAAAACAAACTCCATCTTTTAAAAATACAATTTATACAAGAACACACTACAGTACCCACGACATTGTACACACCCATGCTTACGTCGCAACCACTGCACCAGTCATCAAACCAAGACTACAGCTTATCAGTTATAAATTTAACCGTATACAGCGCCTACGTCACCTTTCTAGCAGAAAAATTGCTTGCACTTTGATTTCTACTTTTAAAATTCGATTTAATTCAAAATATTAATAATCTTGATAGCCTCCAAGTAGCGAATTCTTACGTTTGCGAACCTGAACTATGCTCGAATCACCTAACATCCGACACTACATCATTGAAAATACTCTCACAAAATATACGCAGCATAGCAGCCAACTTCATTAGTTTTCAAACATTGTTATCTAGGACACAAACTGACTTTGATATTATCATACTGACGGAATGCTGGCTTTCATGTAATCCAATTATACCAAACCTACAAGGATATGGAAGTATATCAACTAAAAACAACAGCAATCAAAATGATGGTGTTGTCGTGTATGTACGGGAGAATATTAATAATGTAGTCATGTCTGAACTCAACCTTGGAAACGCAAGCTGTATTTTAGTTGAAATAGATTCTGAAATTGGTGTCTTGGCTATATACAGACCACCGTCTAATAAAGATAGTACGGATTTCTTGTGCTCTCTAGATCAAATACTAATAAAATACCGTTCCTTTAGTAACTTCGCTATTCTGGGTGATATTAATATAGACATCTTAAGTAATAATAAAGATCCAAATTCCGCTGAATATCTAAACCTTACTGCATGTCATGGGCTTCTCCCAGGACATAATTTTCCTACTCACGGTAAAACAAACCTTGACCATGTTTTATTAAGAACTATCAAAAATGCCACGGCCATTGTTCTGGAGTCCACAGTGACAGATCACAGAGCAGTCATGTTATCTCTTAATGCAATAAAATTTAGTAGCTCATACAAACAAAAAACAGTAATAAATCATGAAAAATTGTTAGCTGATGTCAATGAAATAGATTTTACATATGTTTTTAACTGTATTGACGCCAATCTAGCAACCAACTATTTTATCAACTCCCTAAGCTGTGCAATCAAAAACAACACCTCGCTTCGCCTAGTACCACATCGGTTACTCATACGCAAACCTTGGATAACTCCGGGGTTGTTGCGATGCATGCGAAATAGGGACAAAATGCATAAGAAACTTAAATTATCCCCAAACAATTTAGTGCTAGTCTTGACCTATAAAAGATATAGAAATTTCTGCAACAACATTCTAAAACGAGTTAAAAATCAATATGAGAGAGACTTACTAAAGAAAGCCGGCAACAATTCGAAGAAATTATGGAATACTATAAGAGAGATTACCCATACTAAAAAAAAAAAAATCCACAGCCTCAGAATTACTTGCACCCAATAAATCTCTTGATGAATCTCTGCATAATGTAAATCAGTATTTCATCAATGTTGGTAGTACTCTAGCAAAAAAGATTAAATCTCTTCCAGAAACTTCAAATAGCCAGACCCTCTTGAGTCACTCTGGATCATTTGGTTTACTGTCAGCAGATGAAACGGAAATAGAGGAAATTTTGAACTCCCTCCGCTCTGACTGTGCTGCGGGCTGGGACGGCATATCGGCTAGCTTTCTTAAGACACACAAATCTGTCTTATTGAAACCCCTAACACATATTATCAACCTATGTTTTTCAAATGGTGTCTTTCCCACTGCACTAAAAAAGGCGTTGATACATCCTATACATAAATCTGGGAGTAAAGACCTGGTTTCAAATTATCGTCCGATTTCGATTTTAACAACAATTTCAAAAATTTTGGAAAAGCTAATGAACACTCGCCTCAGAAAGTATTTAGATCAGAACAATATTTTATCCGACAGACAATATGGTTTCAGAAATAACAAGTCCACAAATGATGCTGTGCACGATCTTACCAATCATATAGTTAAGGCTTGAGACTCGGGGAATAGATGTATCGCGATTTTCCTGGATTTAGCTAAGGCGTTTGACACCGTTTCCATCCCTGGTTTGCTACAAAAATTACAACATATTGGAATTCGTGGAAATCAACTTAAACTTTTTCGTAGTTACCTAACAAATCGTTTACAGAGAGTTAAGATTAGCGACCTCTCAAGCTGTGACCTAGAAATAGAATACGGCGTCCCCCAGGGAAGTATCCTAGGGCCTACCCTATTTTTGCTATATGTCAATGAACTATGCAAGCTTGACTTGATGAACGGGAAGATTGTTGCATTTGCCGATGACACCGCCTTGGTATTGTATCGTTTCCCCCTTCATCTAAACTTTAAAAGCCCTACTACTCTACCTAGCTTACCTAAGCCCACCTAAAGCTTACCTAAAGCTTCCTACAGCCTACCTAAAATACTTACTCTACATGAAAACCTGAAGACCCGAAGCTCTGGAAACTTGAAGTTGTGAAGAATCTTTGATACTTAAAAGCTTTAAGTTACTGAAATCTATGTTAAGGTTCTAACTGAAGGGAAAGAAAATAAATCAAACAAGGAATGAGAGAGAGAAAACAAATAACAATACTATATTCAGAAAAGTGATTTTACTCGAAACTTTGACTATTTTATCTAACAAAGCCGGTGAGGACTTTATTAGACATCCGCATTGATTCCTAGGCCAATACCTAAACAAGGGAAAACAAGGCGGACTCAACAAAAACCCTTGTTGCCAACTTATCCTAGTACAAACAATTAATCAAGCATTATAAATACCAGATAAATTAAACAATTCGAGGCATGATCATCTAATGTCAGGACTATAATCTAGTTGTGAAATGTAGTAACCAGGATTCTCTGAGGTGTGAGAAATGTACGAACAACTGAGCCAGACCATGTCTAAACAAGTATTACAATTTAAACTAAATAATTTACTAAAATAAAATTACCTAAAATAAATATAATAACGCCCTACAATATCCTAATTATAATTGTTACTAGCTGGATCCTAGACTAAGGACAAATTTACTGGAAATATAAAATATTATTTATGTGAACACAATACTAAAGGAAATTATAGCACAAGAACCTAACCTACTTATAAAATACCGTCGTTGGCTGTGTGATAAATAATGGCATTAATAAAGAAGAATTTTAAGTAAGTGGGTAAAATTAGACAAATTGAATGCGAAGCAGAGTAAATTAGGTTACTGTAAAATGGTTACAGTGGATAAATGTTAAGTACTTAGAAGTTAAGGTAAAATTGGTTAAAATAATATATTAAGTTAATGACGAATATAATTATGTAGGGTGATTATGATAAAATATATAATATTTAATAAACCTTAAAACTAGAACGTGTTGCGTCGAAACGTCGATAATATTTTCTCCAAGGCAGGAACGGATAGGTAATATCTGGCTTCTTACCAATTGTAGGTAATATAAATCTCGAACATTGTAGATATAAAAATATAAAATGGCTGATTGCAAGCAACCATAAAGCCACAGGACCTCGTAGAAGTACCATGCATAAGTCATATAACATCAAACCATTTCTGGATAGGATGTAATGGCAACTATGTCGAAGGCCGAGTCTCACGAGGACTAATTCCGTTGCCAAACCCCTGGGCGCGTGACGCAAACCACTCGGGCAGTCCCTACCTAGCACGTAACACGAGCAAACGGAATATCCTCGTATATGGTACAGGCCCGAAGGCACAGGACCGAGACTATAATAGATATGTGACAATAGCGCCCGACGAATGAACATATACATGGCAATAATAAGAGCGTAGCCCATAATATTATGAGACCAGCCATTTTATATTGCATAAAGCAATAGCGATGAACAACTGTAAGCTATATTAGAAGCCAGTTGGAATAGGTATATAGGCATGATGAGGACGCCGCTCTGCTGCTGCTGACGATGGTAATATGATAACCGTTTCCGGCCACGACGACTGTGAGTATAAGTATGCATACGCATAACCGATGGGATTATAATTTCACGTCGCACCCAAATATGTACAGTACCTCGTACTACGCAAAGAAGACACGCTGTTGCATTCAGGTTTAGTATCCAGATCGAATAGTACAGTCATCCCCAATAAACGCCAATCAGTCTTAATATCACTACTGAGACATGCAGCCGCAAAGACTCAGCATTGACCAGATTCTTGCGACAGCAAGGAGTTTTTCTCAAGTCATCAATAGAATGTATCATCGTATAGCTTTCACACCTCATCTCGCCCATATAATAGAGTATATAGTAGGTAAATATATATTGGGGTCTTTGATGATTAAGTTTCAGCCACAACGGTACAAACGTCTCGCCCTCGCGGGTCTAAAGTGTTTTGAATGAAAGGCCAAGGCCTTCACGCAAACAGATCAAGGCGCACCGGTACCTAACCAAGACTGCAGCCCTTTTCAAGGCCCGTCCTGTGGATCAGAGCTAAAGATGAAGTCTGACAGAGCGGAATCTGATAAGACTGTCCCTAATCGCCTTGATGAGCGCATTTCATCGATCTGGAATAAACCCATAGCGTCGCAATTAGTTATTAGGTATATTTGGGTACTACATGTACTATCAAAACCTTTAATAGCTGGAACACTCCACACAGAAGCTTAATAAAACGATTGGCAGTCCAGTTAGGGACATTACGTCATTGACGGTCACTGCTAGAATGGTCACCAATAATAAGACGCCACTGCGACCAATCCTAGCAACTACAATTGATTAGTAGGTGTATGTATATGTTGATATATGTATATATGTATGTATATGACATATCGATATCACGAGGTTCAAAGAAGTTTATATTGGATACCTAAATTGCAATAAAATATAATAAGCAAGGATCTCTTGATCCCGGTAGTACGTAAAATATCTAAGCCATATCACACAACGCAACGATAGCATTTCGACCTACTAGCCAGGTAACAATATTTATGCCATTTAAAGCGCATGAGAATAATCAATATGTACCATAGCTCACGCAGTCGGAAAGCTTTGCGAAACTTAGATAACCATTTAAGGATCTCTTCATCAGCATCCATACAGTTGTATACAACATAGCCGCTATCCAGGAACAGTCTCATCTGCAGCTAGCTCGAGCGATATCAGCGCAACCCCCGTGTGATGACGCAGTAGTAGTAACGAAGCCTTTGGCAAGCACGTAGTGGTGGTATGAAACGATGTCTCGTTCATACAGTTGTCATAGGCGCTATCCAGGAACAGTTTACAGATGGACCAAACGTCTCATCTACAGCCAGCTCGAGCGATGTCCGCACACCCTCCGTGTGATGACGCAGCAGTAGTGACGAAGCCTCTGGTAGTACTTGGTGGTGGTATGTGGTGATGTCTCGCCGAAGTGCCGTTGGATGTCATATAGTAGTTGACGGCGTAACGTCGATAACGCAGATCGACCTGAACCCGTAGAATAGTACCGCATTTGACGCAATAATATATTATACCCTTTTCTCGTAAAGGTTTGATTTTCGCAAAGCCTTCCAATCGCACAAACCATGTCAATAAAGGCATTGTAATTTTATAGATATATTATTATAAATTGGATATCTAAAGACTAACAGAACCTACTCGTACAGAGACGAAACTGCGCCCCTATTCTGTAACCTGTTTTAGCTCACCTCAACGCTCACACACAAATATATCTTGACCCCGCGATGCATAGTAATTAAGTGTAGGTAGAGGTCTAGTTTCGTAACGGGTGACCGACGGGGTGAGCCGCACTTGCGCGTAGCGAATAACAGTCCAGTACCCAATTAATGTACGTATAAAAGTAACAGTGAAAGATATTAATACCACGTATACGTAAATTAATCTACTGGTAAATTAATTACCTATGTGATTGATACGTAAATCACTAACGCAGATATTAAACAGTACCTAATAAATATAATGATGTAAGTACACGACAGAGTAAATATAATTTAAATATCATCGAACGTAGGTCTATGAAACTGCAATTAATTAACCACGTACATAGTTGACGCATGAGCTAACACATAGCACTAAATCGTGAAGAGATTTCAAAGGTCATAAATACTATTTAGATTTAAAATAATTGATTCCAAAAATAGGGACTCATCAACTAAAATATAACCACCTTGTATGAATAGCACTCGATATTCAGTAAATAGCATTACCATCACCATTAATCTTAAATTAGCATGCACAATATGTAGGATACCTAAGTCAAATAAAAACACTTTCATTATTAGTCAGGTAAAGTAGTAGGTATACGCCTTCGTTGCCACCGATGAATACTTAATGTTGGCAAATATTGGTTGCTCATTAATTAAATACGAACTACGGTTACGGTTGGGACAATAGAAATTTGTAGAAATAGGCAAAGCTTAGCTCGACTGTTCATGACTAATATCAATGTAAGTAGTCTTTAAACCGGACTATCTAAATGCAAGCTAAACGATTACGATTCTATGAATTCGTCACATAAACATTTAAAGGGATATTCATCACTAGGCAGTTGCATTGTTACACAACGGACATTATAACCTCAAAGTTAATGTAGATATGTAGCAAAGGATAACGAACACACGCGTAACACAATAATCTATCACCAATATTTGCCACACGAAGTTAAAACATTCACCGACGAGAATCTGTGGAAATAAAACGTTAAACACACACAAAATCCTAGAACATCCTATTGTAACCTATCCCTACGAGAATCCTATTACGTTCAATGAGTAAATTCATAGCACTCACATACTTTCACACACTGCACTAACACCTCGTTCTCGTCGCGCGTCCTCCAGGCAAAAGTCCCGATCCACGTGCCGCTCGCCTCATATCCCTTCCTCCACCCTTGAGAGCCCCTCGTCTCTCCAGCCCATGATGAGCTCACCCCGTTCTCGAGGGAAAACAACTGATTGGTTAACGCCATGATTCTCGTTTCCTATTGGTTTAACCAATATCCCGTAGTATAATGTTTTTCCTACTCAACAACAGATGACTATTTTCTCCTAAAGCACATCCATACCCTACTCATTTTAAAACGTCTGTTCTTCGAGCTGATTGCCTAATTTTTAATACTTCTTAAATTTTGTAGGATTGTTAATCTTTTAATTCATCTACTCACCTTTAGATGTCACCCAACTTAAACCACGCAACTAAGTAAAACCCTTCCAATCCCAGTTGGCCATCTATACAGCTAAGTGCACAGACACAATAGTGATTTCATTCGTGGTCGGATAACCTATTACTTTATTCTTTGATCGAGTTTGTTCAGTTAGCTGTCTGACCTAACACGTAGTTCCACTATTTGTCGGTAGATGCTAAAACGCCCAGTAGCCAGACAAGTTACCCAACAAATGTCAAAGGTATCTCAATATATACTAGTATCGAGTTAACAACTACTTCTTAAACCGATCGAATAGCCGTAATTACTCTACTGCTCGCTAGATGTCGTTTGTATTAAATACAACTAACCCGTCTAATATGGAGTTAAACTTGTTCCGTAATTCCTTGAGTGATCGTGATTACTATATAATTTGTTTATCTGTAATTTAAGCATCAACAATAACATTTCATAAAGAACTAAACCCTTATTTAGGCCATTCGCATTATTGGATTTCGATTATCGGTATTAATTTGAACGCCATCTTTTTAATTTACCTTAACGAATGAACTTCAATAAGCTTTCAACTAAATTCGTTTTTAAGAACACTGATAGATGTCAGGTCTGTTACAGTATTCTCATCTAATACTTGGGAGGAGACATTCCACAACGCTCAAGTAGGATTTAATAGGGTAACGTCGTGGTTGGCTAGTAACACTCTATCTTTAAACATAGGTAAAACTAAATACATGACGTTTTCCATTACAACAAAAGGCTCACACATTCCTGATAATCTACTTATAATGGCTCACGACCATAGTACTACCACGGCAAATAACGAATGCAAATGTCCTAGATTAAGTCGAGTACAAAATATCACATACCTGGGAGTAATCCTTGACGATAAGCTATCTTTTCGAGCTCATATAGATGCTCTTTCCGCTAGAATTCGTAAGTTGATATTCATATTTAAACACCTACGTCACGTTGCAAATTCCGAGATCATTAAAATGCTGTACTACTCGTTATGCCAGTCACTTTTAGGTTACTGTATACTGGCTTGGGGTGGCGCTGCAAAATGCCATATGATAATACTGGAACGCGCCCAAAGAGCCCTACTTAAGGTTGCCTATTCTAAACCGTATCGTCATCCAACTGAAGCGCTATACAAACTTTGTGAGGTTCTAACAGCCAGGCAGCTATTTGTCCAACAAATTATTTTAAAACAACACACCGATTGTCCACTTAAAAATAATCCAGACCTTGACAACATTATAAGGAAAAGTAAGCGAAAGAACGTTCTACATAGAAGCTACACATGCAATACTGGGTTCGGCCAAAGATTTTACTACTTTCTAGGATGTTTTTTGTATAACAAGGCTAATAAATTGCTGTCTATAGATACCAAAACGAAAATTGTATGCAAAAAATCAATTAACAGGTGGCTACTTACCTTAAACTATGAGCACACCGAAAAACTACTTCACCCTATAACATGAAAGTGTTGGGTCACCAGCTCACACACCTACACACACACACACACACATACACACACACACACACGCACACACACACACACACTCACACTCACACTCACACACACACATCCACTTAACTAACACACACACAATCACTCTCCTTTTTGTTAATCTAAGTAATTGAACTTTGTCTGAAGTATGTTTCTAATTTTAAACTGTTTTTGTATTCCCTTAAAATTTTTTTGTGTTATGTTATCACTAACAAGCATTTGTTTTTAGTCTTTTGTCACATGGAGGGTAGCTTATCCCTGTAGCACAGGTTTAAACCTATTACAGGTGTCAGCGTCACACTATGATTACTTGTCTAGTTTAACAGAATAAATAGTAAATGTATAGTAATATAAATTTGTACAAGATTTTTGTGGAATAAATTATTATGATTATGATTATATGATTATGATTATATTTGTCACATATAAAAAGAAAACCGGACAGGTGCGAGTTCATATCGCGTGGTAAGGGTTCCGTATACTATTGAAATTTCCCGTTACTTTGAATACTCAAACTTCTTATAGGTAACGTAATCTGTAGGCGAGGATCAATTTCCCATATTTTTTTCAAAGGGGGGGGGATGGTCAGTTTTCGTCTTTTTTCCTGAATTACTTCAAATCTGTTTTTGCTAAAATTATATACAAAAAAATCTGAGATGCTTACAACAACCCCTTTCATTTGATATGTCACACAATACAGTTTGCGAAACTTTTTTTTAATTTTCCAGTTTACCCCCCAAAAGTGTCCCCTTTGTTCAGAATTCATTTATTTACTTTACGCGTCCATCATTGAGTCACCAATTTACATATGTGTACCAAATTTCAACTCAATCGGTCCAGTAGTTTCTGAGCAAATCAGCTGCGACAGACGGACAGACAGACTTACGAGTGATTCTATAAGGGTTCCGTTTTTTTCCTTTTGAGGCACGGAGCCCTTAAAAGCTAAAAAAAGTGGCTCCGTTTAGAAGAGGCGCAAATTTCATATTTTTAATTATTTTTTTCGATTATCTGGAAACCGACCTTTGTCGAAATAGTTATTTACGATACAAGTGCAGAAAATAGGAAATTCGTAACGAGTGGTGATAAATTAAAACACGACTGAAGGGAGTGTTTTAAATCAAAACGAGTTGCGAATTACCTTATCGCACGTGTATCGTACAACGTTTTACAGTACATATGGCTCTTTAAAGTTTCAACATATGCACGGAAAGTGCTCATTTTCGCACTAGTGCGGAAAAGTAACACCATATGTACTGTAAAGTCGCTTTTTACACTATGACGGCAGAATTGCATTCACAGATATTGTAATATATAATTGTAATATACCTAGTGTTTGAACTTCTAAGGCTCATAAATGTGCCGGCAAATAATTCTGAAAATAGTACATTACTTCAGAGGGCGGGAATACATGGATTGTCAGCCAAGTAGATATATACGAGCGTAAAGACGCCGCATAGGGATACGAAGCCGGCAATCCCTTTTCAGTTTCACGCCGAGGTATGTATAGTGCTTTTCTAAAACATGCAGTGAAATAAAATAGATAAAATTCCATGATTTTTTTATTGACATCCCGATGTTGGGTCTCGAATTGAATGAAGGGCGCTGTGCAATTATGTATAAAATTCCATTACGGATCTCTTGTCTCGCCGCGTCCGAAAATACTTTAATATTTTATTACAAGTTTGAGAAAAATATGTTATTAATAACTATTTCATTATTAATCTTAGGTATTAGTAGGTGCTTAAAAGCATTTCAAAATTATTCTTGAAACCAGTCTGTTTTTAGGGTTCCGGTACCTCAAAAGGAAAAAACGGAACCCTTATAATAGCATCACTCGATTGTCTGTCTGTCACAGCCGATTTCCTCCGAAACTACTGGACCGATTGAGTTGAAATTTGGTACACATTATGTAAATTGGTGACCCAAAGATGGACGCGTAAAGTAAATTAATGAATTTTGAACAAGGGGGCCACATTTGGGGGGTAAATTGGAAAATTTAAAAAAAAATCGCAAACTGTATTGTGTGACACATCAAATGAAAGGGGTTATTGTAAGTACCTATCTAAGTAATTTTTTTTATAATTTTAGCAAAAATAGATTTGAAGTAATTTAGGAATTAAGACGAAACTACTAAGCTTAAAATTCTGAAAAAAATATAGAAAATAGTTTCTTGTCTAAAGATTACAGGAAAACTTATAAGAAGTTTGAGTATTCAAAGTAACAGGAAAATTCTTAATATTTTTGTGTATTTTGTATGAAGCGCCTAATGCTTAGAGAATAGGAATTTTACGGAACCCTCAGCACGCGAGTTGAACTCGCACTTGTCCAGTTTTTAACTTTAAATTTGCCAATGCTTCATAATTACAAGTTATATTTACGCGGTTCGTTCATATCATCATATCATATCTTAAATCTACACGTTGCTGTTAAATATCAAATGTAAGGTACTTCGTACATAAGTTTTTTTAAACCCAACAAAACGAAAGTAAGATCCCACGACCTCAAGATTGAAAGTCGCTTGCGTGAATATTTTTGTGCCATTACTGTTCTGTAAGGTAACCGATATAGCCCTCCGAATCGCTAAACTTTAGTGGCAGTGGGCGGGGCACATTGCACGTAGAACCGATGGCCATTGGGGCGGAAAGGTTCTCGAGTGGCGACCACGTACCGGAAGGCGCAGCGTGTGGGTAGGCCCCCCACAAGGTGGACTGATGACCTGGTAAAGGTCGCTGGAGTCCGCTGGATGCGGGTGGCGCAGGACCGGTCATTGTGGCACTCTTTGGGAGAGGCCTATGTCCAGCAGTGGACGTCTTTCAGCTGATATGATGATGATGATGATGACTGTTCTTCGTTTTTGACTTGTTTTAATTGTGCTATTTTTATCGCATTAAGTACATTATTTGACTTGACTTGACTTTATCTGATTCCTTGACTTCGTCCAGCACTATTTTCGTAGACGACGAATGGTTCCCAGAAGAGCTGTATCTCGACCTCCGTGATAAGGGTCCGGGCATCGAGCCTCCAGTGATTCGAGCTTACGTGACTGTATTTACTTTTGAGATACACCTTTCCGTGTGAGTACGTGTCAATTATAAAAGGCTAGTTGCGTGATGTTACCTAACCTACTGAGAATCTGACCTCCCCGGAAAATGACTAACTAAAAATTTGGTGAATATAGTGTAGTGTGTGTGTGTGTGTGTGTGTGTGTGTGTGTGTGTGTGTGTGTGTGTGTAGTGTGTGTGTGTGTGTAGTGTTTGGTGAGTGTAGTGTGTGGTGTTTAGAAACTGACTCACTCCGAATCCAACTTAATAAAAACATGATCTACCCAGAAGCTGACCAGCACGGTTAGCACAAGACGGTCGCTATATATTCTCAAGCTCTCTCGCACTATCCGACTCTTTATAAGAGAGAGACGGATAGTGCGAGAGAGCTCGAGAATATACCGCTGCCGTCTTGTGCTAACCGTGCAAATAAGAAACTGGAAAAGTCAGAATTGAACGTATTTCAAATTCAAATTCAAACATTTATTCGTGAGAGCACAGAAAATAAAAGAAGAAATACTAATAGAATTGAGAACGTAGTGTTGCTAAATGAATAGTAAACCATCATATTATTGTAATAAAGTATTAATTACATAATATAATTCAAATCATAAAAAGATATGATTACTTGAAAGTTTTGAAAAATATGAATTTTTTAATTGTCCAAGAGTAAATTTAAAGCTACCAATAGAATCCTTACGCCTTTATAGAAATAAAATTGTAAGACAACTATGGACCTTAACGCAGTATTTCGCGACAGAAACAGCAATTCACTTGATTTTCCATAAAACCGTGACGTCATACTTTTATGTCAATTAGTATGAAGCGTTTCGGATCCGCTTTCGTCTGAAATTTCTGGCTATTTATGTTTTTTTTTTAATTTTAATTGCTTCCATTCAAACATTTGTTCCTCTCCAAAAATGGCATCGGAAAAAAATCTAAGGTCACACCGCCTATTCCTGACTTGGCGGAATGGATTGTATACTTTACAGAGTAAGTACTTGCTGATATGTCATCCAGTTTACGTAACTATCCCTATGGTTTTGAGTGACGTGCTTTAGACTCCTCTGAAGTCCCAGGCGTCCAAAGGCTACAACAGTGTCTGCTTACCTTGTTGCTCCGTAGACAGAGACACAACCAAACTAACTAACTAGGCCAAAAAACCGGCCAAGTGCCTGTCGGACCACGCTCAACGAAGGGTTCCGTGCCTATCAAAAAAGTCGTATCGTCACAGAAATCTTACGGCACTTAGGTACGTCCTTTTCTATAGGGAAGGCAGTTTTTCAGCAATATTGCGAAAACCTTCGAATCGATCTTGTTCAAAATAATTTTCCGTGAAAGAATTTAATAAGCTCTATGTCCATGATTTTTTTACATATTTTTTTAATACTCCTTTTATAAATTAGAGCAAGGGGAGACACAATTTTGTGACTTTCGTAGCAATTATCGCCGACTCTATTCATTTAATCATTAAAATAGCTGAGAAACCTTATATTTGTTTTGAAAGGCCTATCGATTGATGTGCCACACGTGGACTTACACACATTCTCCTATATATACACCTATCCTCAACATTTTATTCAAATACACCATATATATAGTCTTCGAGTAAAATGCCTGTGACATACGGACAGACGGATATGACGAAACTATAAGGGTTCCATTTTCGCCACTGTGGCTACGGAACCCTAAAAATGATCGTCAAAGAAAATATAGAATGTAAGTGTAGTTGTAGTTATAATAATATAATCTTACTTAATCTTATTCGAAAGTCATCAAGTTTGACTGCCAAACGTGATCACTAGACAACCTCAAAGTAACAAAAACTCCGGCAAAAAATTGAAACACCCTCGCTGCGCTTGGAGAACAAAAAAAAAACAATCGACGATCGACTCTCGGACATCGCCACCCGTCTATTTGACCCGACGTATTGATTTAATATTGACAAGAGATTTGTTGCGCGCTTCTGACACATTAGGCTCGGCTTGCGTGGAAGCGAGAGACAAATGTGACAATATTTTGGAATGCGTCGAGTCAGATAGACTTGTCGGTGGTTTTTTGTTCACTTTTTATGTATTTTATTGATTTATTTGCCTAACTCACAATCATTTATACGTTCATCATGCGGCAATGTTGTTTGCGTTCCGGCGATATTTTGTTTAATCCAGATGTCTGCTCTGTTTCTTATAAGGATCCTAAGTACCAATTTTGGAATCTCTAGAACCCTGTTTGGGCTGTGCGTTGATATGTCAGTCAACGGAACGGGACAATGAGTCACAATTTTTCTTGCGTGCAGCCGGCGTTCATCGATTTATAAAGAAAGAAAGAAGACATTTATTCACTACACAAAAGACACACAGCACGGCTATCACAAGACGGCACGCGAGCTCTCTCGATTTTTCTCGCACTATACCTCTCTTTCTAAGTTTTCTAATAAGAGAGATACGGATAGTGCGAGAAAAATCGAGAGAACTCGGGCGCCGTCTTGTGATAGCCATGCAGATATAAAGGGAGTAGACATACAATACAATAAGACTTTATCACGTCAAAAAAGTTGGTAGTTGCGAGAAATGTCTTGCAATATCGGTTCACAGCCCTAACATATACATCTGGTTTCAATTTGAGGTAATATTATAAATACACGCTGTATTGAATAAACTTTTGGTGTGGTTGCGTTCCGTGTCAACTATTTTTTGTTTTATCGGTCGACCTTAGACGTGATACCCGTTCGTATATTAACCAGGTGCGCATGAGGCAGGGTATCTCATACCCTGGTAGTATAAAAAAGTATTGGTATTTTCTAAATCTCCGACTGACGACACTAGCTCGCTCAGTAGCTGAAGGCAGGGGTGTGCGAAAGGGGATAATGGCGTGATCACAGTGTGGCGTGACACACTGGCCGGAATATTCGTGCACAAACCAGTCTCGGGTATCTCATAACCCTGCCTCATTTTTGACGTATTTATTTTAAGTATACATTTTTTTATATTTTTTTTTATTATTCTTAATAATATTTTGTTCTTATAATTACATAGTATAAGAAAAACATGAATAAATAAAAATAACTTCATAATTAAAACTTTTTTTCGATTTTATTCCATTAACTAATTAATTATTTAACTATACATTATCAAGAAAATAAAATAACATTAATAACAACTATATTATGGGGCATAACATTTTGGGTATGCATACCCTGCCACATGCTTGATGTAACTTTTTTTCACATCATGCTCGCCGGGTTAAACATGCTACCCGCGTTTTAACTCGAATAATAAGTATTTTGTATAATGTACTGCATGTTAAGGTGACCCCACTGATCCCGGCTTTGGTGCGGGACGCGACTCTACTGCCGAGGATCACCGCTTCACAACACTCACTGCATACATTACTTCAAAATGGCCGACTTGCACTACTCAATCCGCTCAAAAAGCAACTTTATCATGCAAGGTCGAAGATTCAAAATCTGATAACAAATTTTCATGTCGATCAGAGGGTTGTGATCACGTAACGTTTCCAACGCACGTTCATCATCATCATCATCATATCAGCCGAAAGACGTCCACTGCTGGACATAGGCCCCAGAGCGCCACAATGACCGGTACTGCGCCACCCGCATCCAGCGGACTCCAGCGACCTTTACCAGGTCATCAGTCCACCTTGTGGAGGGCCTACCCACGCTGCGCCTTCCGGTACGTGGTCGTCACTCGAGAACCTTTCCGCCCCAATGGCCATCGGTTCCACGAGCAATGTGCCCCGCCCACTGCCACTTAAGTTTAGCAATGCGGAGGACGCACGTTAGCACAACTAAACTGTCATTTTCCCATACAAAAAGTGACATTTAGATTTACCTGACGCACGTACAATGCGTTACGTGATCGATCAGCATACAACAGCAATAAATACGATTGAAAAGTTGTCTCACCTTACTCTTCGTCTCCAACTTGACTTGGCCCCGAGATTGGTGAAAACTGTATGTAAATTGTAGGTCATATTTAAACAGGTTTTCCAGAGGATAGTAACTCTCAGTAAACGAAGGTCAGGCTCCTATTTCACCAACTTGACAATTGTCACCTGACAACGACAATTCTCCGCACGTTAGCCTAGTGGATAGTGACGCTGCCTACGAAGCTGAAGGTCCTGGGTTCGAATCCCGGTACGGGCAAATATTTGTGTGATGAGCATGAATATTTGTTTCTGAGGCTTGGATGTTTTCTATATATTTAAGTATTTATATCTATTATATATATCGTCTCTAGTATCTATAACACTAGCCTTATTGAGCTTACTATAGGGCTAGTTCTATTTGTGTAAGAATGTCCCCTATTATTTATTTATTTATTGCTGTTTCCACAAGTAACCTAGCAACCTTAACTTCTAGAACCAGCAATGTATGGCGAATTGTCATTGTCAGGTGACGATTGTCAAGTTGGTGAAATAGGGGCCAGGTGGCAGTCGCTTTCGTAAAAACTAGTGCCTACGCCATATCTTGGGATAAGGTCCTAAAGCGGACCCTGGGCGTGTAGGCCACTACCGGGAAAAACACTAGGAGGATGATGAGTCATTCGATGTAAACTTTGATAATGAAGTACCTTGACTGCTACCGGGAGGGCTAGCAGTATTTCAATAACATTTCATGACTTGAAGTTAATTGGGGTCATGATTTTGATGACTGAGGTGGACTGATGACCTGGTAAAGGTCGCGGAAGTCCGCTGGATACGGGTGGCGCAGGACCGGTCAATTTGGCACTCTCTGGGGGAGGCCTATGTCCAGCAGTGGACGTCTTTCGGCTGATATGATGATGATGATGATGATGATTCTGATGAAGAGATAGGTCCCCCGCAGGTTCAGAGGTTGTGACAATAAAGTTCCATATGATTATTGAACACAACATTAACAGGGTTATGCGCCATCCAGCACTTTTTAACATCCCAACGGTGTCGCGTTTTATGCTTTATGTTTTTTTATCCCATTGTATACTGTTATATATTTTACAAAAATACATTAATTAATTATTTATTATCTGTACTTTTGTATCTATAGTATGTTGTGTTGCGTTCCGTGCTCACGTACGGTGCTGTTTGAATACCAGCGCTGTAGGCGTCTGTCTCACACCTCGGCATAATGCTGAGACAGTGACCGATTCACTGCCGCGAAGACATACACAATATGGGTCAATTGTATTGTGTGTCTACTCCCTTTGTTTTCGTGTCTTTTGTGTAGTGAATAAATGTCTTCTTTCTTTCTTTCTAACGCGCGCTCGAAACGTTACGTGATTACCCCTCTGTAGAGGAGAACCTTCTTTGTAACTTTCTCCCTCTTTTTGCATGAGTTAAAAAGAGAGATATATAGTGGACGCTAATTATTGGGCCGTACATTAACCGGCACCGCTGAAACGGAGAGCGTCGTTCGCTTCGCTCGCTCGTTCGATTCAACACACGCTTATGAATAAAATAATTAAACACTTCGCCTGATGTCTAAATAGATAACAAAGGCATAATCCGAAAGGATGTGTCCACTCTGCCAAAGCCACACAATTTAAAGGACAGACTAACTGAACTAAAGCAAAAGGGACTCAGCGAATCGCGAAATAAGTAGGTAGGGATTCGTTTGAAGATCTGGTATTATGGAGAAACAAAGAAGTAGATGCCTCTTGCGACTCGGTGGACCGAGAATTTTCATATCGATGATTTAATATTGTACTGAGTACTTAATAAAATTGAAGTTTAAATATTACCTTGCCTCTAAGTAATACAAATGTCTACACTACGAGACGGATATCCTAGACGGGGGATGGAAGCAATCGGGTCCCGCGTTATATGGTCAGAAACTGGCTACAGTGCCTTGAAGGCTGGTCAAAATGGCTTAAACCATACACGTAATGGGCCCTTCTGTATATAATAAATTGCCAATAAGCATAACAAACGCCAATAGTCTTGTCAGTTTCAAAAATAAACTCAAAGCATGGCTTGTTGAGCGGTCGGTGTATTTTATTTATTCATTTATTTAAACTTTATTGCACAAATATCCAAATAAAAGTTCAATTGGCGGACTTAATGCCATCAGGCATTCTCTACCAGTCAACCATTGGGCTAAACAGAAACTTTAGTCGTGCAGGATCTTAAATACTTAGACTCGAATGGAAACACAAATCAATTAATGTCATGAATATACATACTTATATAATGCATACAATATAAACTGACTTATACATACTTAAATACATACAATTTTATGTACCCCCACAAAGATATCACGAGGATCATCAATCTTAAATAGTAGAAAAGAGATGCTTACGCAACTTGCGTTTAAAGGACAATTTGATCTGAATGTGTAACTCAAGTAGTACCAACTCCCATTACAATCGGACACTTTACGCTCGAAGTTGTAGACGATTATTGTGGACGACACCCGCCTCAGACGAACATTCCTGAGGGTAACGGGCAGACGGCCCCACCGGTAATGTGGACGACACCCGCCTCAGACGAGCATTCCTGAGGGCAACGGGCAGACGGCCTCACCGGTGATACCTCGCCCCATGTTAATGGATGACTCGTGCAAATGTAAATGCACCAATTGTAAAGTTAGGGTAGGTTTATAAGTGTAATAAATGCCCCAGTACATAGCTCATTATAAATATAAAGTATCATTGAAGTAGCCTCAGCATGTACTCATAGTAATCTAAAGTTATCCATAGAAAAGAGAATTGTTAAAGTCACTCTGTTTGAGTATATCTCACACACGCCCATTAACGGGTGGTATAAGTAGCGCGAATAGCGAAAAGAGAATTATTAAATTCATTATTTTGAGTATATCTCACACCAGCCCATTAACGGGTGGTATAAGTAGCGCGAATAGCGAAATTAAATGTATAAAGTTATGAAAGTCCATTGCATGAGACTATATCCCCAGACAGTCCAGTAAAGGGGCACATCGCTATCACGCTAACATATGAGAAAAGACAAGTCGAGACTCGCATATGTGAAATCGAGTATATCGGCCTGCCTTGACCGTAAAGTAAGCCAGGGGCGTTACCAAGGCTATCCGTGATTGGTCCAAATTAAATTCGAATTATTTTTTGTGTATATCTCGGCACCTCGACCATGCGGAAGCCATGGGCGTGGCCCGCAATCGCCTGTGATTGGCTTAAATTATCGTAAGAAAATTGCAATATGTAAATTAGGGAAAAGTCAATCACGGTATCATAATTGTATCACCCTCAGTGGAAAACTATCCTGTAATGCTGTTATATAGTATGATATGTTAAAAGTTGCGCACAGACGTCCTTATTGTTTGTAAATTAGTGTTAAGTCGGTAATGACCGCACAATTCCAATAGGAATCTCATAAGAGGAAAATATTGTCGCACCCTCATTAATAAGTTGAATTCGATGTCGATTAAAAGTCATTAGATGACCACATCAGAACGCAATATGTTGGTAAGACGTTCGTAACCACTCAAGGTACATATGTAAAGGCTGAAAAAGCTTATTTTCTCGAAGTTATTCCCATGAGAGGAAAAGCCGTCACTTTCCTCAAGAAAAGTGGGCGGCAACCTGAAGTCTAGACAGGTTCAGACTTGACTCCGGGCCACCTAGAAAACGAGTATAAAAGGGGGCCCGGGTCATCTAGCAATTTGTGTTCGCTCGACTCCCAAGCAAGAAGCTTCTCAACAAGTAAAAGTCTCCAAAGTGAAAATTAGTGCTCAAGTATACAGTTTAATTGCAAATTCGTCAAAGTTTACGTCAGTTTTTATATAAAAGTTATTAAATTCAGTTTTTCAAGTCATCGCTGCAGAGTCCGCCCACACAACCCGCCACAACGTCGGATAGTTGTCGCACTGGTCCTTCTCTCCGGATTGTCTCTCTACTTGCGTCAAGTTACGAAGTATAGTTACAAGTCAAATTGCCAAATTGCCACGTGTTTGTCGGGGTGACAAAGTACGGCATTCATCATCTACTGCAACGGCCTGTAGTTTGTTACCGGGGTTGTAACCTCAGGCTAAAGTGCAACCGACATGTGTCAGTCGCATCATGAACGTACGCGGGCCACCGACGGGAAATTCCGGTGTAGCCGCCGCGACGTTCCGTCCCACACGCGGACCACTTCCTCGGAGGACCAGCAAGGGCACTTACAGCCCCATGGGTGCGGTGCCCCACCACAAGGACCTGATGCTCAGGTCCAAGGCGTTCTGCGCGGAAACTACAGCATGGCAGACTTACCCCCCGGGTCGCTCAACATGTACGGCTCCCACTGCCGGGACCCGTACCTTCAAGAGCGAACACCGTGCGACCCGAGGGGCTACTCGGCGGAGGAGCTAGCGGAAAACAGAAACCAGATCAAGAAGCTGGAGACTGAAATTAAGAAAATGGAAGAGGATAGAATACAGAAAGAAGAAGCAGTTGAAGAAATGAAGAAACACTGGCGGGAAAGCCTAGACAACATAAGAAGAAAATTGAGCGAGGGGTTCGCTCACGTCCTCAGTATGAGAGGCAACATTTATCCGAGGTCGCCCTCGGCAGGGAGAGTTCCCTTTGAAGGCCCCCTTCCAGCCTTCACGCTAGCAGCGCCCACACCCGCTTCGCCCCCACCGACACGGGGCGCGACAGCAGCTCCTCCGACCGCAACCGCGAAGCAAGAAGATGCCGCGGCGAAATCAACATGGCGCAGAGGTCGCCCCACAGACTCGCAGACCCTCGTAGCCGTGAAGGAGCTACTACGAGTGACGTCAGCACGCAGGACAGCGGAGATACTGTCCTCCACCAAAGCAGCCGCGCAACCCGTGCCAGCGAGCACGGACCCATTGCCGCCTGACCAGGGAATACCCCTCAAAACTTCAGCAAGCCCGGCGCCGCCGGAGCTCCTGAACAAACAGCGAACAGGCAGCCGGAAGAGGCGCCTGAAAATAAATCAGCCATCGGCTGAAGCTGTTCAAGCAGCAGTCAAGAAGGCGAAGAAAGCCAGCCTACGACTCTCCATACCCATCCGCATAACGGAGGAAGACAAGGAGAACGTGTACATCACTCCAGTGCCGGTAGAAGAGAGGGAGCAACCTCGCCGGTCCCCGGAGCACCATGGAGACTGGTGGCTCTGAGGGAATAGAAGAGTGAAATTCAAGTGCAAGTGCACCCCACAGTAACAAACAGTAAGTTTTTGAACCAATAAGTGAAAAGTGTTAAAAGAACCAAAATTTAAGTGAGCCGCCGAGCTAAATCAATTCAAGTGACTTTAAAGACAGTGCAACCCGGTCGCCACCCGGCAGTGATCCGGTAGTAAGCCGTGACAGTGCGACGTCACGCCACGTGCGCGAACCCAACGACACCGTTGCAACCTGGTAGCAAGAGTACCTCTTGCTAAAGGGGGGGTATTGTGGACGACACCCGCCTCAGACGAACATTCCTGAGGGTAACGGGCAGACGGCCCCACCGGTAATGTGGACGACACCCGCCTCAGACGAGCATTCCTGAGGGCAACGGGCAGACGGCCTCACCGGTGATACCTCGCCCCATGTTAATGGATGACTCGTGCAAATGTAAATGCACCAATTGTAAAGTTAGGGTAGGTTTATAAGTGTAATAAATGCCCCAGTACATAGCTCATTATAAATATAAAGTATCATTGAAGTAGCCTCAGCATGTACTCATAGTAATCTAAAGTTATCCATAGAAAAGAGAATTGTTAAAGTCACTCTGTTTGAGTATATCTCACACACGCCCATTAACGGGTGGTATAAGTAGCTCGAATAGCGAAAAGAGAATTATTAAATTCATTATTTTGAGTATATCTCACACCAGCCCATTAACGGGTGGTATAAGTAGCGCGAATAGCGAAATTAAATGTATAAAGTTATGAAAGTCCATTGCATGAGACTATATCCCCAGACAGTCCAGTAAAGGGGCACATCGCTATCACGCTAACATATGAGAAAAGACAAGTCGAGACTCGCATATGTGAAATCGAGTATATCGGCCTGCCTTGACCGTAAAGTAAGCCAGGGGCGTTACCAAGGCTATCCGTGATTGGTCCAAATTAAATTCGAATTATTTTTTGTGTATATCTCGGCACCTCGACCATGCGGAAGCCATGGGCGTGGCCCGCAATCGCCTGTGATTGGCTTAAATTATCGTAAGAAAATTGCAATATGTAAATTAGGGAAAAGTCAATCACGGTATCATAATTGTATCACCCTCAGTGGAAAACTATCCTGTAATGCTGTTATATAGTATGATATGTTAAAAGTTGCGCACAGACGTCCTTATTGTTTGTAAATTAGTGTTAAGTCGGTAATGACCGCACAATTCCAATAGGAATCTCATAAGAGGAAAATATTGTCGCACCCTCATTAATAAGTTGAATTCGATGTCGATTAAAAGTCATTAGATGACCACATCAGAACGCAATATGTTGGTAAGACGTTCGTAACCACTCAAGGTACATATGTAAAGGCTGAAAAAGCTTATTTTCTCGAAGTTATTCCCATGAGAGGAAAAGCCGTCACTTTCCTTAAGAAAAGTGGGCGGCAACCTGAAGTCTAGACAGGTTCAGACTTGACTCCGGGCCACCTAGAAAACGAGTATAAAAGGGGGCCCGGGTCATCTAGCAATTTGTGTTCGCTCGACTCCCAACCAGAAGAGTCATAACTAACTAGTAAATTCAGTAGTATAAAAGTGATAGGGCAATAGTGATAGGACAGTCTGTAAATAATTCGTGTACAAATATATTATAATTTATTTTCTGAACAAGTGTTTCTTAAAAACCCCTCCTTCATCAGCGTGTCGAGCGACTACGCGGGATTAGCACTCCCCAGCAGTTCATACTGCTCCAGATTTGCTGCTGCCCCTCTGGCGTGTCAGGTTGGCTGCCGTCGGCGCCGCCTCAGTACCTAAAAAGGGCAGCGTTGTTAGGTGACTTGTGGAGTCGTGGAGAGCCCGGTCGGGATAATCTCTACCGCGACCCCGGTGACGTCATACGCCCGTTCCGCGCGGCACCACGCGGCGCGTTGAGCGCGTGAGTGCATCCGCGCTCCCAGGTCGGGACGGGGCGTCGCTCACAATTATGTATACCTAGGACAGACTGTCCAGTTAGGTAGGTCCAACTTCGAGAAAGAGGTCAATCGTCGAATCCGACTCGGCTGGGCAGCGTTCGGGAAGCTCCAGCACATCTTTTCGCCCAATATCCCGCAGTGTCTCAAGACGAGAGTCTTTGACCAGTGTGTGTTGCCAGTGATGACATATGGCACTGAAACTTGGTCGCTTACTATGGGCCTCATAAGAAAGCTCAAAGTCACCCAAAGGGCAATGGAGAGGGCTATGTTAGGAGTTTCTCTGCGTGATCGCATCAGAAATGAGGCTATCCGCAGTAGAACCAAGGTAACCGATATAGCCCTCCGAATTGCTAAACTTAAGTGGCAGTGGGCGGGGCACATTGCACGTAGAACCGATGGCCGTTGGGGCGGAAAGGTTCTCGAGTGGCGACCACGTACCGGAAGGCGCGGCGTGGGTAGGCCCCCCACAAGGTGGACTGATGACCTGGTAAAGGTCGCGGGAGTCCGCTGGATGCGGGTGGCGCAGGACCGGTCAATATGGAACTCTCTGGGGGAGGCCTATGTCCAGCAGTGGACGTCTTTCGGCTGATATGATGTGTAACTCAAAATAATATAATTAATAGATGATAAATTGTTAATAACCTAAGCTTATTCTAATACGTCCCGTATTATCTTGACTTGTACCTTTTTAATCAATACATAATTCGTATGAGTTAGCTTTTCGGTGAAGGAAAATTTCGTGAGGAAACATTTTTAAGAAGGGGTTATACATCTGAGAAGAAATTGAACGAGGTATGTGAAGTCCCCAATTCACACTGGGCCAGGCGTAGGAACTACTGCCCGTTCCCTCTCATTCATGAGAGGAGGCCTGTGACCAACAGTGGGACGTATTTAGGCTGATGATGATGATGATCATGAGTATGAGTATTATATTTTTGCGCGCGGTTGTCTCTGATTTGTCTCTAAATTAAAGTTATTTGCAGTAATATGGACCAGATAAAGGAAAAAGCTGGTATCGTGTCGTATTCAACAAATCCAAGGGCTGGCGAGAGAAATGGAAAATACTCCACCGGCAAGAGGATAACTCTTTGTTATCTGATGATATAAAGTTGGTAATTTGTAAGTGTGTATAATCCATTCTAATACTACTGGCTCTGTGGGCTGTCTCTCTTTCTTAAAACTTTTTTTTTAATTTTGAGAAACTGAATCGTCAAAAAAATCTTTATAGTATTATATCGAAGCTGTTTACAAAATTTTACATAAATCGATAAAGAAATGTGAACTGTATAGAAGAACATTACAGCTGTACAGACGCCGGACATACGAAATAATTTTTGCTCAAGCTGAAACGGAAAACTTCGTTCGTATCACTCGCTTGTTGAATAAATTTTCAAATATAATTTTAAGAACTTATTCAATATTTCTAAAGCTTTTGTAATATTTGTGCAAATTTTATCAATATTCAGTTACTAAAAATACAAAATTCAACATAAAATAACAAAATAGGTAACTCCAGAAAAATAAAAGCGACAGTTGGCTGAACTAAATACTGAAGAAGATACCCGTAAGTATATAAAAATATATCTTTAAAAAATGAGATAAAAACATTTGAATAAAATCTGTAAGCGTCAGTACCAGAACAATTAAAAGGGCTCATTGAATCGGAAAATGAATGGTAACCGTCAAAGACCTGAATGAATTCAGTATTGAAATTGGTTTTAAAAGGATCCAGTTTCCAGTTTTGTACTAGTTTTTTTTACGTTACATGGCAATTTTAGCCCAGGCTGTGAAGCAGACAGACATTACTAATCTTATTGAACCAGTGAGCAAAGAAATCAAAGAATAGAATATATTAGGAATTTTTTTATAAATTTTTAGGGTTCCGTACCTCGAAAGGAAAAAACGGAACCCTTATAGGATCACTATCATATGTTGTCCGTCCGTCCGTCCGACTGTCAAAACCCTTTTTCTCAGGAATGCGTAAAACTATCAAGCTAAAATGTGTATCAAATACTCAGGTCTACTGTCCCTTGGAGCTGTGAAAAAATCAAATTTCTAAGCCAACGCAATCAAAAGATACAGCCGTTTTTGCCGCAAGGGAATCAAAACCTACAGGGTACTCGCCGTGAATTCAGAATCTTGAAATTTGGTACGAAGCACCTTATAGCACAGATCAAGGAAAAATTGCGAAATTGCGAACTCTTAACTTAAAAGTCCCTGGGTCGTTCTTCTTTTCGACCGACAATAGCCTGTCCTTCGTCTAATTACGGCATCTCATTTGAGTAATGATGTTTACGGTTTTATAATGTTCGAATGAACGTCCATATTATTTTATTAATTAGTGATATTTAATATTTCATTTACTCTATCTAGCATTTTTTTAAATGTTTTTTTTTCGTAGAATGCCATGACAGAGTGGTAAAATAAAATGTTGTCCCCACTGAAAGAGTCCACTTTGTCACATGTTTTTTTTTAGAAACCAACCGTAAATAAATATTTATATTGGCCAGAAAGGAAACTTTAATTAGTTTTAATGAAGAAACCTATGCATTTTTTTTTAAATCGCACTTCAAAACCACAATTTTCGATAGTTCAAAAACCAAAAAAATAGAAAAACCTCGGTTCATTGTCGGTAAAAAAGAAGAACGACCCCCCTAAAAATGTGAATGCTCAAGTGTATCACCTTACAGCGCCTTAACATGAAAATTCCCCGAGACAGTTTGTCTATTAATACTTTACGTAGTACCATTATATTTCCTACCTCCATACAATTTGCTAAACACATCCATATCATGATTGTAAACCCTCCTTCACATTGTTAGTCTACCTAACTACAATAGGCGTGTAAAACCTCCCCTACCTAAACACCCGGGCATTATCGATCCTCACAACGGGAGCAGATTTCAATATTTATGAAGTATCTTTTGTTACACCAGAGTTATATATCTGGTCATTAAGCGCAGACGTGCATAATCGTGGCTTATTTGGGGTGTATGCTGTATATTAAAATAGATATGCTCAGTTCATTTGCATGGGAGAAAAATGATGCGGAAATCTTTCTTGAGCCAGATTGATACTGTAGGAAAGGTGCTCATAGCAAGAGTACCAATTTCGTGGACCAGAAGCCAAACTAGACCCCGTGACGTCTTCAAATCTTGTTGTATTCATAGAATTTCAGACAGCGTGATTTGAAATGAGAATAGTGCTGTTCAGCCAGCACTGTAGAGGTTACCTCTACAGCACTTATCTGACGTGCTCTCTGATGTGACATAGGAGCCAACACGGCTGAATGCATCAAATGAGTGTGAATCATCAAATGCCTGACCTAGAAGCTTTTCTGCTTAGGGCTAAGCAGACTGTTGACCGGTAGAGAAAGTGTTTGCGCAATGAAGTTTAAATAAATGAAGCTAACTGTACTAAATGTAAACGATATAGCCCTCTGAATCGCTAAACTTAAGTGGCAGCTGGGAACATTGCACGAAGAACCGATGACTGTGTTGAGGTGGGAAAGGTTCTCGAGTATTGACCACGTACCGGCAGGTGAAGCGTGCGTGGACACAAGGTGGACTAATGATCTGCCCCGCTATTCTGTAACTTGTTTTAAGCTCACCTCAACGCTCACCCACAAATATATCTTGAGTTGGTAGAGGTCTAGTTTCGTTAGGCGTGACGCGTGATGTGAGGCGCATGAGCGCGTAGCGAATAACGGCCCAGGTAAAGTTCGCGGGAGTTCGCTGGATGCGGGTGGCGCAGGACTGGTCATTATGGCATTATTTGGGGGAGGCCTACGTCCAGCAGTAAACGTCTTTCGGCTGATGTGGTAATGATGATGATGATGTACTAGATGTGTGAAAGGGATATCGCTTTATCACGACCCGTCAGATACGTATGACGGTTTCTTGACATGTGTGCTACATGCTTAGTAAACATTTCGCTTTCATCGCTGTTTTATGAGTGCTTGAAGAAGCTCTACTTGTCTTTGCCTTCACTGTACATATACGAGATAGCTGTATTTGTTCGTGGAAATCAACAATACTTTAAAAAAAACGGCGAGGTCTTAACATATAATAACCGGATGTCAAGGCAAAAAAATCTACTTTACGTACCAAAGGCTCGTCTAAAACAAACCAGTCGCACCCCGGATTTTATGTGCATCAAAATATTCAACAAGCTTCCTAGAGACATAAAAGACGTCCCTGAAACAATTCAAGAAGAAACTGTTTATATGGCTATCTGAATTACGTGTCTACTCTGTTAATAAATTTCTAAACATAAAAACTAGTAATAAGTGATCCTTCTATTTTGTTTGTTCTTAACCGACAGCTAAATAAAGGCTATTATTTTGCATGCTTATTTAAGTAGAGTACGGCGGACTGTAACGTTTATTTGTACCAACATAATGTGACCCGTATTCCGCAAATAAATATTTCGTTTCATTTCATTTCATTTCATTTCATTTCATTTCATTTCATTTCATTTCATTTCATTTCATTTCATTTCATTTCATTTCATTTCATTACTGACTTGAGAATGCCACCTTAAGACTTTTAAGTTAAGAGTCAAAGCTGAAATTTTACCTTGTGCAATTGACACTTTCAGTGCCAGCAGGAGCTCTCTAGGTGGGCGCGCTCCTCGTAGCGCTTTCCTTTACAAGACGGAAAAACAGCGCTATCTACGAGAGTTGCGCTACGAAATATATAGTATAACATTATTATTTAAATGTTGGTAAATTACTTTTATTTTAAGTAATTTTCTTTGTTAATATAACATACAATGTTCATCAATTACCTTAATTTTAAGTAAATTTCTATGTTAAAATACAATATTTGCATACGATCCGAGAAGATAATGCCGGCGGTACTTTGAAATGTTAATGTGTTGAGGAAATAATTCATACACTCGGTAAATGTTGTGCCTTGTGTTACAAAAAAAGTATCCGGGAATGCAAAGTTTAACATGAAATTTTATGTTTAGAGAATAAAATAGTCAATAATGTTGAATTATTTCGAAAAAGGTTTAAAAATATAGGCAAATGGAGTAAAAAGTGACGCAAGAGATTAAAAAATCGCAAAGTTATTGTACAGTCGAGTTCTCCAATATCTATACATACAACCTTTCAAAAATATCTACACATGTGTCTTATGTCAGTAATAATAAAGCCTGTGTACAGATATTTGTGAAAGGTTGTCTGTATAGATGATATTGGAGAACTCGACTGTACGCGCGGGCACCGGACGACGGCGGGGGTCGGGGCGCGGGAAGGGCGCAGATCGGGCGGCGGCGCTCGCGCACCGCCATCGCCAGTCGGCGAGCCATGGCTGTTATTCGCTACGCACAAATGCAGCTCACCCCGCCGGTCACCCATTACGAAACTAGACATCTGTCTACGCTTAGTTACTACGCATCGCGGTGTCAAGGTATAATTGTGGGTGAGCGTTGAGGTGAGCTTAAAACAAGTTACAGAATAGGGGTGTAGCATCGAGCGCATGTCGCTCTGAGCTATTTTCTCATCATATTTTTAAATACGTGTTAGTTTTCAATAAATGTGTATTTTGAAGAAAACTGCATTCTCATTGTCCGCCTGGACAGTTATAAGTGTCCAAAGTTTTAAGAAAGGGTATATTCACCTTCATATGAAACGATTGTCATTTACTTTATGGCGCTCCAGTGCCGTGACGTCATCGTCACAACCCCCAAGCGTTCTCTCTCTCTAACAAACAACGTTAAAACGGTTGTAGCTTCGCAATTGTTTGAGATTTTTTAATGGGATGGTCGTCAATAGGCATATTTTTTGCTGTCTTTTTTGGGAGTAATGATAAATTTCGAGTCCACAACCTTACCCTAAGATAGCAGGACTACCGATGGAAAAAAAATATGTGATATTGAAGATGTGGTTCGTATTCCATCTCCCTCAATACACTTCAATGATATTCTCATAGTCGACTTTTGAATAAAGGAACAAAATGGTTCATTGTAAGATGTATCACATTTTAGTTACCTAGTAATTATATATGTATATACTCTTTTGTCATAGTATTTATCTACTGGAAATTCTAATGCCCAGATTATTCATTATATATGAAATTTTTAGGTTAACATACATAAATAGATTTACATCATTCCATATATCATTTATAGTCTTGTAATAAAACCGTTTGGTAGTAAACTAAATATAGGTACTATATTATTATGTTTTAGTGGGAACTGTTGAGGAGCTAAATGCATGTTCATTTGTAATCTAGACTGTTAGTTACTATTGAAGTACATTTAACTCTGTTTGTTCTAATAAAATAAATAAATAAATAAAAATGGGATAAAAATGGAATGCTATTCTGACCTGACATCAGACATATATGTTTAAACTCTTTATCCCGGTTACTACCCTCTAAAGCAGCGGTCGGCCATCCTTTAGCAGCCGAGGGCCTCATAGTAAGTAACAAAATTGACGTGGGCCGCACTTGTTTATAATTTGTAACTTTATCAGGTTGACGTAGGCCGCACTTGTTGATAATTTGTAACTTTATCAGGTTGACGTGGGCCGTGCTTGTTAATAATTTGTGACTTTATCAGGTTGAGGTTGACCTGGGCTGTGCTTGTTAATAATTTGTGACTTTATTAGGTTGACGTGGGCCGTGCTTGTTGATAATTTGTGACTTTATCAGGTTGACGTGGGCCGTGTTTGTTAATAATTTGTAACTTTATCAGGTTGACGTGGGCCGCACTTGTTGATAATTTGTAACTTTATCAGATTGACGTGGGCCGTGCTTGTTAATAATTTGTGACTTTATTAGGTTGACGTGGGCCGTGCTTGTTGATAATTTGTGACTTTATCAGGTTGACGTGGGCCGTGTTTGTTAATAATTTGTAACTTTATCAGGTTGACGTGGGCCGTGCTTGTTAATAATTTGTGACTATCAGGTTGACGTGGGCCGTGCTTGTTAATAATTTGTAACTTTATCAGGTTGACGTGGGCCGTGCTTGTTAATAATTTGTGACTTTATCAGGTTGACGTGGGCCGTACTTGTTAATAATTTGTGACTTTATCAGGTTGACGTGGGCCGTGCTTGTTAATAATTTGTGAATTTATCAGGCAAAAGGTACTTGTACATACAAAACGCTCAAGGAGCCTCGCGGGCCGCAAGTAAACAAGGGGCTCGCGGCCAGAATACGGCCCGCTGGCCGGCTATTGCCGACCGCTGCTCTAAAGGAAATAAGTCCGTGGACTGAGCTGAAAATTGAATGCATTCTGATGTTACTTGGGAATTCCAATTAAATAGTTTACCGTGTGCATTGAATCATTCGCGTATTTGTCTTTATTCCACGCGCCGTTTCGAACAAATTGAATAACGACGCGTATCGAAGATGGAATTAAACGATTGTTGAACTTCATTTTTTAACATCAGATTCGATCAATCTTACTATCTCACTAATCTTTATCTTTTACTAATATTATAAACGTGAAAGTTTGGATGATGGATTGATGGATGTACGTTCCACTTAATCTCAAAAACTACTGGACATAATTTGAGACTTTCCAGTTATGTACCTTATATATCAGAATAGGACATAGGTTATAATTAATGTCAAATGTCATCCCTTTTAAAGACGAAAAAGGAGATGAATTTTTGTATGGAGACCAAACAGTTTTGCTCGTTGCCTTCATCAGGCGCTGGCTCTCAAAATGTTTGGAAAAACTAAAATCCAACTCGCATTTGACTAAAATTCTAATTGAATTACTATTATTGAATAGATAAGTCCAATTTTTTTTTATTATCAAGTACGTACGCGGTTGAAATCGCGGGCAGAAGCTAGTAATGTTATAAATCGATAGATACCTATTTACAGTAATTTTTCTTAAGGCTGTACCTAGTTTTGTAACATTGCTGCTCAGTACACTATGACTAATACATTATTAAAAGTTTCATCGCAGTTCACTGATTATCAGAGTCCATACTATAATAAACTTTTTAATTTATACGGCGAAGTTTTTTTATCATCAGCCAACTACAAGTTCAGTTTTCTTTACTTTAGATCTCGAGTGAAGTTATATGTTACTTTTCTTTCGTATATCTATTAAACCGTAAATTATTTTGGTCCTTTAGACCTTTTATAAAAACGCAAATTAGTATGATTTCAAGGATCACACGCCGATCGCGTGATGCACGTGATTTTGGTATGTGTCTCATGAACCGTGGTAGTCAGGCAGTTGCAATTTTCACAGATGATGTATTTCTGTTGGCGCTATAACAACAAATAAGTACTAAAAACAGAATAAAATAACTAAACTATACAACAAACGTGATTTTTTTGCTCGTTTTTATAGATACGGAACCCTTCGTGCGCGAGTCCGACTCGCACTTGGCCGGTTTTTATTAAAGTGGATTCTATTGGAAAAGTTAAATATGCTCGTGGTCCACGAGCATATTTAATTTCGGTTGAAGAAAAAAAAATAAGTCGCAAAATTCTACCCAAACTAACATAGTTACAAGTGTTACAACAAACGAGTACCTCCAATGTTACATACATACCTACTTGTAGTTACATATTGTAAGATAAAAAATGCAAAAACGGGCGACTACGTAGTTTTAATATAGATTTAATCGTGAAATTTAGTCGATTGAAACTAAAACTAATTTAGTTGTTAGTCGAACATTCGAAATTAATCGCGATTAAAAAATGACGATTGATATTTTTAATCGATTGATTAGTTAACTAAAAAATTAATCGATTAATGCCCATCTCTGCCGTGGCCAATAAGAAATAACATATTTTTTTGAAACTTTAAATTTTCATACTTTTTATGATTTTAATTAATTATATTATGTAATTTACAATTTATTGTAATGATTGGTTGACTATCAATTTAGCAATACAACGTTATACATTTTAACACGAGGAAAGTGCTTTCATTGCATTTCAAATATTCCATTGCAAGTCCGACAAAATTCCTCATTCGCCGACAGAAACAAATAGTGCACTCTCATACTCCCAATAGAGATGCTACCATATCACGGGCTCCCGGAAATTCCCCCATCCGAAACGGCGACGCTATAACCTGTGATTTACAGCACGAGAACATGAAACACCGTAAATTAAGATGGCGTCACTAACTTCCGTTAGCGAAGTGCTCGATTTCCATAGAAATTGGTGCATTTAACCCAATTAATAGGTAGGGTTTGGTCAAAGATCAAGATAGCATTAGGAACGTGAAGCGTTGGTTATAATTTCTGGCTTCATTATTGAGTTTATATTTTTTTGTAGCGGAATGTCATCTGGCTCGTATTTGAAGCAGCCAAGTTGTCAAATTACCTCCCACCTTATAAAAAAAAACCGGACAAGTGCGAGTTCAACTCGCGTGGTGAGGGTTCCTTAAATAAATCTAAATTTAATAAGTGTTTTTGAATACTCAAACTTCTTATAGGTTTTCCTGTAATCTTTAGGCAAGGAACTATTTTCCATATTTTTTTCATAATTTTAATCTTAGTAGTTTCGGCGATAAGGGGGGGGGGGATGGTCAATTTTCGTCCTTTTTCCTAAATTACTTCAAATCTGATTTTGCTAAAATTATAAAAAAAATATCTGACATGCTTACAATTACTGCTTACAACAACCTCTATCATTTGATATATCACACAATACAGTTTGCGAAACTTTTTTATTAATTTTCCAGTTTATTCCCCAAAAGCGGCCCCCTCTTTCAGAATTCTTTAATTTACTTTACGCGTCCATTTTTGGGTCACCAATTTACACATGTGTGCCAAATTTCAACTCAATCGGTCAAGTAGTTTCGGAGAAAATCGGCTGCGACAGACGGACAGACAGACGCATGCATGAAAAAAATGTATATAGAGTGTGTAAATTTAGCTTAAAAACCTGACATTAATGATTCCTCCCAAACCCCAATAATTCCCGCGCCGCTAACCCGTCGAGTGGCTATTGGCCAATCCGTATCCATCTAATGCCGTGATGTACTGGCCCGGGTTAATTTATCGCGGGTACAGTGACTACTCGACTCAATGTATTGATTTGGAATCAGTTTGGTATTTATTTTGCAAGCTCGCTTCTGAAAGCCTATTTGTCTGAAAGAAGTGTGCCACAAAAACTATAACGTAGGCTCTCTAAATAGAATGCAACCAGTGAACTATTAGAACAGTATTCGGGTTCGAGTGTAATTGTATCCAGTGAGCACTGCGAGATCCTGGAAGACAGTGCAGTTGCCAAGTTGTTGCTCTGTTAGCACCACCCACCCACGTCCACCTGGTTTCGACCATCCACGTAGGGTGTGGTGCCAATTAAACCGCATAAGAACAGGCATTGGTAACTGCGCCCACCACTGGTATAAATGGGGCTGGTGCGACTCTTCTCGGTGTGTGTGTGGAAACCCCGATCAGACAGTCAACCACGTGGTTCTGGAATGCCCGATAACAAAATTTTCAGGACGGATGGAGGACCTCAAGAATCTTACTCAGCTTGCTACAGAGTACTTGAAGAGGACTAATCTTAACCTTTGAATGAAACAATCGTATTATTATTATTTTCTTATATAGCTTTTATATGTAATCCAGTGACCAAAATGCCATACGATAAATAAATAAAATTCGGGTTCGAGTGAAATCGTTTATTATTTATTTATTATTATTTATTTATTTATTGACAAATACGTTTACATGACATTACAGTTTAATAACCAATGCGTCACGAAACTAAAACAACAAATAATGCTATTTAGGCGACGAAACGGCGTGACCCCGTTGCATCGTCATCTCAGGTGTAGGATTCGGCAGATTGCCCCGGAACTGTCGAAACACGACACCCTATTATGGCATAAGAAAGTATTTAGAGCAAGCGAGAAAAAAATACAGACCCGAATCCCTCATGGAGTGAACATTACATACATGTAATCGCTTGTTGTCTGTTTATTTTGTCGCTTCACATCCTACTTAGTTGCGTTTCCTACGCTCATTTGCATGTCCTATTAGCTTACGTTACAGCATGTGTGTGTAAGATTGGAATGTAATGGGGGAATTTAAAAGAAATAAACTGAATTGGGAATGGATGAAAATTTTAGAAATGCCTGATTATTTTTTTGGTGATAGGAATAACCTTCCTTAGCACCAGAAAAAAGTTTCAGGTTTTTCAGCTGCGTCATTTTTTTTTGAAAAATATAAACAGTTTCCTCACTTACGTTTTAGGTCAGTTACGGCACCTTCCTCGATCGGTCTCATATTACAAAAAAATATATTAAATATGTGTGGTAAACTGACACTGGCAATGATATTGACACTTGCAGCAGCTATATTGATAATTACCAGTGTCAGTTTATCACAGATATTTAAGATAGTTTTTTGTAATATGAGACAGATCAAGGAAAGTGTCTATTTACCGTTCTTGACCCAAAACGTAAACGGGGAAACTGTTTATATTTTTCAAAAATAATTGTCGCAGCTGAAAATTCTGAAACTGTTTTCTGGTGCTAAGGAAGGTTATTCCTATCACCAAAAAAATAATCAGGCATTTCTAAAATTTTCATCCATTCCCCATTAAGGCTTTCTATCTGACGGTGTAGAAATTGTTAATCGTATGATACCATCAGTTCCCTCCTTTAAAGTTAAATACAAAAAGTATATTTTAAATTTGCAAAAATCATGTTGATCTAGGTACCAATTTCATAAAAAACTTCCGACTATGACTGTCAGCATATAAAATTTTAATGGTTAGTTAATTTTAATAATAATATAATCCACTCAGAAGTGCCTTACTATAAGTACACACCTGCGCCAGTTCTCGAAAATGGTCGTGCCACGCTCTATTGGGATCGATCTGTCATCACGGACAGGACTATTCTTGCCAATAGGCCTGATATCGTCCTGACAGATCGATCGAAACGCCAGGCAGTGCTCGTCGACATCACCATCCCCCATGACGAGAACCTCGTGAAGGCCGAGAAGGACAAAGCCAGCAAGTACCTAGACCTGGCTCACGAGGTAACCGCCATGTGGGATGTTGATTCGACGATCATCGTCCCGATAGTCGTTTCGGCGAACGGTTTAATAGCGAAGAGTCTCGACCACCACCTTAAGAGACTCTCGCTAGATGGCTGGGTCAAGGGTCAGATACAGAAGGCGGTACTTCTGGACACGGCGCGGATAGTCAGGAGGTTCCTCTCTCTGTCACCCTGACCACCGGTAGTTTAGGCCCCGCCTCGCTGCCGGCGGCACCCTAGGTTAGGTTTTTATAATGATTTTATATTTTGTATGTATAGTTTTATATTTTACTTTTTATATTAATATTATAAAAAACTAACCTAAGATGAAATTTAAATAAAGATATAATCCACTCAAAATATTATGCAAGTCTGTAATTTCTTTTTTGTAGTAGTTTTAGTGTATATGATCTCAAACTATGTCTAATGTTATTTATCATTTAGCTAATTTATGTCACTAAAAGTTATGTTTGCCGCGTTTTGGAGCGTTCTCTTGGAAGGGTATCCACGGAAGACCAGCGTCAAGGTACTCACAAGGTGCCTTGACATAAAGCTGACTGGAGGCCATTTCAATGACGATTTAAAATGTTCACTACTGTTTCTTCTCCTATGTATTAGCCTAAGTTTTAAAACGTCAAACTTATTTTCTTCTTATTCTTTTTCTTCGATACAGATTCAAGTATCTACGAGTATTTCACTCTATCGGGAAATTATTATCGGGCTAACAAATGTATGCGATTTCATGCAGTTGTATAGGCCAGTACACGCAAGAGGGGCTCGGTTAAGTTTTTCACCTATAGATTTATAATCGATGGAGATGCTAATGCACCATCACGATCTATTTTCCACGATTCTGTATGCACGCACAGGTAAACACTAAGATTTTTAATTATTTATATTTGAATTTAAACTTTCGTGAGATTCGTTTATATCTTATCTAGTTGAGGGCCCTTTCGGATACACTTCGAATCAGTGCACAATGGGGTCTTTTGTGCATTTGCCCTCCCCTTTATAGCTACTCCCAAGCTCGCTCCATTATTTCCACAAAGCGGATGATGCAGCTTAGTGGGAGCACCTTGAATTTCTTTGGTTGCGGGTAGCCGTTACCAAAGTGATACATTCTTTGTCTGGCAAGGGCATGACATTCACACAGTAAGTGTTCCATAGTCTCATCCTCCTCGCCACACATTCTACAGTCTGTACTGTTCGATATCCTCATCTTGGCCAAGAGATCCTTGACGCCGAAGTGACCTGTGAACACCCCAGATATAATCCTGAGTTGCTTCGTTAATATCAGTATTATTATAAGTATTTGTTATTAAAAAGGTTTTTTTTTTAACTATCTGTGTAAAGCGTTTGAAAAGTAAAAACAATCCCATCGCTGTCTCTTCTTCTTTCATATTTGTTTTATATTTCGTATATATCTGTATGTAGTACCATATGTTTCTGGTGAATAAACGACATTCATTCTTTAATTTAATCCGGAATTAGGCTCATTTGACTGTTCACGTCTCGAAACGTACAATTTTGAGCCCTAAACCCTACGAATTAAGACCTAATACAGTTCGTCATCGATAATAAGCAACATGGCCCCAAACTAATAATTAGCGGAGTGGAACTAAAATGTGACATAATATTATGATTACGGGTGGTAATTGAAATAGTATAATATTGGAGATACGAAGATTGAAACAATTGAACCGTAGTAGCATTGTCGTGAACATAATAACATATATATGCTGTTGTTATGTAACTGATACCTACATACTAAGAGGTATCGCAAAACAATTTTCCTTAGATATTAATCGGAAATAACTACGTCCTTAAGCCGAGGTAACAAAAACGGAATCCTTATAGTTTCGTCATGTCCTCACTTTACTCGAAAACTAGTAAGTGCATTTGAATAAAATGTTGAGGATAGGTGTATTTTGTTAGCCGCTACATAGTTTTGTAATTAAATGTCAAAAAAAATAATTTAGGGGTGCCCTCCATACATAAAACTGCAAGCCACGGAACCCTTCGTTTTGCGTGGTCC
Source organism: Epinotia nisella (assembly GCA_932294315.1). NCBI lineage: Eukaryota > Metazoa > Arthropoda > Insecta > Lepidoptera > Tortricidae > Epinotia > Epinotia nisella. Next base: position 1,441,981 of record OW028691.1, read on the forward strand.
GACGCACTAGGCCGGTTTTTTTGGAATTTAGCTTCGTTATACTATAATTAATTAGCCGCATCTTAAACTTTGGCACGCCGATGTCAAAAATGAATACTTAAATTATCCGTTCTAAGTAAGTAACAATACGAAAGGTTTAAGAGGGCGTTTACAGTGCAATCTAGCGCCACTAATAAATAATTGTGATTATTTAAATTTAACGCTAAGTATTTTAAAATGGAGGCCATTACACACTTTGTGAATACATCAAACTAGTTCGTCAATCTATGCGTCCAAAGTTAAAACGGCCGTTTTTATTTTAAACCGGAGAAATAAGCTAGTGATTTAAAGTTTCAACCCACCACTAAATGACTACTTAGATAATGATATTTACGTAAAAAAACCTTTTATGTAGGAGTAACTTCAACCGCAAAAACACACGTTAGACATGAATAATCTTCAGCAAATACAATCCGAGTATAATAAATACTTGGGGCTATTTATTCTGGTGAGCAAACACGTTGGTCCCTCGCGTAATTCCATTATGAATGTGGACGGAGGCATTATATTATTCAATGTCGAAACAGTCTTTGTGCACAGCCTTGGGCTGTGTGCTTAAATACTTAGAAGGCGCGTAGTGTAATGACCATAGTAAAACAGTGTATCGTAATAATTTTTACAACCTTAAATGGCAACTTTTCAATTGGATACTGGTAAATATACATGAACATGATCCTGCATTTCATGATGATTGTATATAAATAAATAAATAAATAAATATCGTGGCACAATTCACACCAATTGATCTAGTCCCAAACTAGGCATAGCCTGTACTATGGGTACTAGACAACGGATAAACATAATTATATAGATAAATACATACTTAAATAGATATTAAACATCCAAGACTCGAGAACAAACATTCGTATTCATCATACAAACATCTGCCCCGACTGGGAATCGAACCCGGGACCTCAAGCTTCATAGTCAGGTTCTCTAACCACTAGGCCATTCGGTCATCAAATATAATGACATGATTATATAAGAATAGTGCAAGTAAAATAATAGCTTGTAAACATACTACATAACAGCTAGGCACTCCTACAATGTACGAAAGAACACATGTTTTGCGGTTTCGAGCATAGATTGCAACAGAGGAGCTATACACGTGCCACCATACGGGACGGAAAGTCTCCTATGCAGCTAAATTAAGAACTGGTCTTAAAATAGCTGACGGCTTCCCATAAACAACTTCTTAATTCGGTCGAGGAATGGCTTATTTGCCGCAACCTCATAGTTGCGGCAAGTCATCATCATCATCATCATAGCAGCCGAAAGACGTCCACTGCTGGACGTAGGCCTCCCCTAAAGAGTGCCAAAGTGACCGGTCCTGCGCCACCCGCATCCAGCGGACTCCCGCGACCTTTACCAGGTCATTAGTCCACCTTGTGGGGGGCCTACCCACGCCGCGCCTTCCGTTGCGGGAGCCCCCGTCCAGCAGTGGACGTCTTTCGGCTGCTATGATGATGAATATAAGTATGGATGGCCTTTATTTTGCAACTAAGCAACCACTGGAAAATCAGTGCATATTTTTAATATACAGGGTGATTCAGGAGACGTGAGCAGGACCAAGCCTACACATACAGTAAATGTTACTGAATCGTTCACCATAGTAATTAAGTTCAACACCGTTTTTTTTACCCACTGCCGAAGAAAAGGAGGTTTATATTTTTCGAGCGTATGTATGTATGTATGTATCTGTGTATGTCTTATTCTTTGGCACGCCTTACAGCCTAAACCGTTTGACGGATTTCGACATATGAGTTGTTGTTGGGTTTTTGAAAAATCTTTTAATCCCACTTGTTTTACATTTTCTTATGTAAAAATTTCATTTTCAAATCATGGTCACCCTACAAAACTAAAAAAAAACGAACTTTAATCTTACCAATGCTGGAACGAATGAGTAGCTTATAATCTACTGAATCCATAGGATCGATTCTGCTCACATCTCCTATATATAAATTCTATAACTGCATTAAAATATTTACCTATCATCTAAGCCAGCAGGTCGATCACTACTTAATACGTACGTACGTACGTAGTTAATGATTATTTTTCATCGTATTTTCTCGGGAACGTTCGTATTTGTCATGTTACTTCAGTCAACCTCAGTACGTTTTGTACTGTGACCGGCAGAAATAGCAAGACACGTTCGTACGTTTCCGTGAAAATACGATGGAAAACAATTTTTCTCCAAAATGGCCCTCAAAGTATACATTAGTCGCTACATATTGGAAGGTAAAGTGTATAGTTTCAGGTCAGATCAAAATTAAAAAATAAAAAGCATTGCAGGCCGCCTGGAATGTTACATATAAATTCCTTTATTTGTCGAGTATCAAACTTTTTAAAAAGTTGAAACCGGCATATTAAAGACGGCACAGGTCGTATTCAGCCAATTCAACTCTTATATTTTTCTGTTGCAAACGCAACGTTTTTCTATGTGTCTCAAATAGTTTGCGTTTTTTCGGTGGAAAAATACACTTGCGATTCGGTTTAAAAAGAAAAATGGCGGGAAATCATTAATATTTTCACGTAGCGCAACGATATTTAAAGTTTATTATTCCCCCATTTTGGAGAAAAGCACTATATTAGCCTTAGCCGGAATGGCAATTGCAGGCTTCGTATTATAATTAAACGGACTCGCAAGCTCGTCCGTTTAAACAAATGCTCAGCCTGCAATTGCCTCCTTCCCCGCCACGGCAATAATGTACTATTATGCACTACATCTGTAACGCACTATAAGCGCGTCAAGTAGATCTAAATGTCACTTTTTGCATGGAAATGACAGTTGAGTTGTCCTAACGTGATTTCGAAAAGTTGTGTGATCAGTGATTACTATTATTATGTTTGTATACGTGTGTTCCACCGTAGCGTTTCAGATACTGAACCGATTTGGATAAATAAGGTGTCAATCAATTTGTAATTATGTTCCGCGTGACATTGGCTACCTTTTGTATGAAAATATAACATTTTTTTTTCAGTTACAGTCGGGTTACAGTTTATTGAACTTTATTTTTGTGTATACATAATCACCCGCTGGCAGAGACTGCATGCAGTCATTGTTTAGTTATAAGTATCTCTCTTTTTATGTCATACTAACTTTAGTAACAAGATTTCATTGTTTACTAACAATTAATAGACTTTAGTCAGTTTTTAGGGTTCCGATACCTCAAAAGGAAAAAACGGAACCCTTATAGGATCACTCGGTTGTCTGTCTGTCCGTCTGTCACAGCCGATTTGCTCCGAAACTACTGGACCGAATGAGTTGAAATTTGGTACACATTATGTAAATTGGTGACCCAAAGACGGACGCGTAAAGTAAATTAATGAATTCTGAACAAGGGGGCCACTTTTAGGGGGAAAAATGGAAAATTAAAAAAAAAGTTTCGCAAACTGTATTGTGTGACATATTATATGAAAGGGGTTCTTGTAAGCATGTCAGATATATTTTTTTAAAAAGACGAAAATTGACCATTCCCCCCCTTATCTCCGAAACTACTAGGATTAAAATTCTGAAAAAAATATGGAAAATAGTTCCTTGCCTAATGATTACAGGAAAACCTATAAGAAGTTTGAGTATTCAAAAAAACTAATGTTTAGATCATATACGGAACCCTCACCACGCGAGTTGAACTCGCACTTGTCCGGTTTTTTTTTATAATTATTATATTGTATGAATAAATATTTCCGGTTAACAAACATCCTGTATGTATTCTGTACCCAGCTTACATCGACGGGAGACAGAGAGAAATGGGCAGAGACCCACGTCACCGTATCGCGACGTGATTTGTGAATATGAATGAAATATGGATGAATTTCATATGCCTTGCCGTGGCTTCCGAGTTAGGCATTTCTACTGGTTAACAAATAGTAGCGCGGAGGGGTTATTTGACTAGCCGTATTTAACTGGAAGCGGTTTGATATCTGTTGTACCTCGTACACCAGTCTAAACTAATGAGAACGCGACGTACCTAACCAGCCGATTTGAATTTAATACGTTGATGCAAATAAATCCTGCGGATGCTGCAAATATATAATTTTTCCCAGCCGGTAGTTGGTTATAAGTATTGATTTTAATCATGCATAAGTAAGTATCCTGACCTGATAAAGGTCGCGAGAGTCCGCCGGATGCGGGTGGCGCAGGACCGGTCATTGTGGCACTCTTTGGGGGAGGCCTATGTCCAGCAGTGGACGTATTTGGGCTGATATGATGATGATGATGATGATAAGTAAGTATCACTAGCAATAGTGCAGGAAAGTCCAAAGGAGCAATATACGAGTAACTGCTCGTACATATTGATTTACAATAAAAAGATAAGTTTTAAGTTTTGTTTGCGTCTAAAGTATCTAGTCGATGAGTGAGTAGTTGATAATTTAATTTTAATTAATATAATATCCTACTATTAATTTCTTGGGACGCACGCGGTCCAATGCTGAACGTGATCCCGCTGCGCTCCTCTACAAGGCGGCGCCGGCACCAAGTACCGGAAAATCCCTTATCAGACTTAAGCCTATCAATTTGGTAACCGTATCAATTTGGTAACCGTATCAATTTAAAAACCTAATCAATTTGGTAACCCTATCAATTTGGCAACCTTATCAATTTGGTAACCCTATTAATTTGGTAACCCTATCAATTTGGTAACCGTATCAATTTGGTAATCTTATGATAAGGTAACCTTACTGATAGGGTAACCCTATTGTTATGGTAAGCATATCGGATGTGGTATCCATAAGTTAACCCTATTGAGATGGGACTTTTTTTAGGGTTAACTTATGATTACCACATCCGATATGCTTACCATAACAATAGGGTCACTCTATCAGTAAGGTTACCTTATCATAAGTTTACGATTATGGATAGAGTTTTACATATATACATATACATATTAAGGGGCAATCATACACAAATCGAACTAGTCCCATAGTAAGCTTAATAAGGCTCGTGTTATGGGTACTAGACGATGATATATTTAACAACGTTTAGTTTTAAAAACGACAACTAAAATTAGACTATGGAAATCCCTGATTAGGGTAACCGGTTCCGGTCCCTGCCCGGTTTTTACCGTGGTTAAGTACGTCATACCCATCCTGGTCCCCTAACCAGGTGGGATGCGTAAATCATTTTAAAAAAGATCCTTCTGTCTTGTAGGTACAGTCACGAGCGTTAATTTGGGACCCACCTAAGGTGGAATATCGTACAGCAAACTGAAGACATTTAAAGCTAATATTTTAAAGGAGTGTCAATGTTTGCCATGCTGACAACTTACGTTACTATACGTGACTAGGGGAAACCGCTCGGCGGAACGAGTCAAACGATCATTTCCGATTTTTTCCGACTAATTGTCACCCGTGTTAGAGGCCCTGTCTTCTCTCCGGCCATATTTGTTATTTGAAAATAGTATTTTGTGAAAATGACAGTTTTCAATAAATTTTCTTGTCTGTCACTGACACACAATGACACATGCTCGTAATTAGAAAACTGTAATGATAGCTTTTGGCAAAGACGTTATCAATTCAAGGGCCCATTCAATAAGACATTTAATTGTGTCATCTTGACACTTCACAATTATTATTGAACTGAAGTTTTCGACCTTATTGCATTGTAAATGTTCTAACAACATTTGAAGGAAATGGGTCCCAAATTAACGCTCGTGACTGTACAGTCATGACTTTTGTAACTTGTGTTAGTCATCGAGTCCGTAGTTGGTTTCAGCCCATATAAATCGTCACTTGGCAATAAAATCTTTTCATTCACACTACTAATTCACAAAACTCATAAAATAATAAAGTAGAAGTGTTTTACTGCGGCGTATAGGGTTTAGTGCTTTAGTGCGAAAAACCCGGTGAATGGTGTACGGAAAAGTGAATTATATATTTCGGCTACCCTTCGGTTTTTACGAGCTAAACACATAGGAATGGAATGTGGATAGGAAGGTAAAGAACGGTAGGGATACATTTTGTAGTACTAGGCACGAGTTCGTTCCGGTTTGAAAGAAAATAATTTAGATATTAGTGCAAAAACATACATTAAAAGACAACATTACAGACAAGCAAAATTTATCGGCAACCTCAAATCCCTTCTCAAATAACATTATTTGTCTCTCCCCTAACCCTGATTGTATTTTTTGGCTGACTGTTTATGTATCATATATTTGTATTTGTGTTAAGTTCACGTTTTAAATTTGCATAAGGGGATACATCAATTCCTGTATAATTTACTTATAAACACAGTTTTAACCAACTTCAATTCAGTAAAGTCAAAAGTCAAAGTCAAAGTGATTTATTCTTCAATTTAGGCATATTACATGCACCTATGAATGTCGATAAACTACCACTGGTTCGGAAAGAAAACCTCTGCCTCGAAAAGAAAGTACTTCACCTTATTAGAAGAATTTCTCCGGGATCTCATCATCAGATCCTGACTTGATGACCAAGGGACCTGGGGAGTCATTTCATACCAAAAAATAAATTTCGTAACCTCCACACGAGAGAAGAAGACAATAACCTCCTTTTTGAAAACGCCGGTTAAAAGAACCATTTATGCCGTCTCCGTACGAGAAAACGGATATGAACAATGACCATTTTTGTATAGATATCGATCAATATCCGTACAGTTTATTTCTATGTACCACTATGAATTACCATAACGCACACATATGTAACCAAGCGAAAATAGTTGTTTCACGCCACTGCTCGGAAATGTGGCAAAAGATGGTCAGAATTCAGGCTTCAAAGCTGGACGTCGCACGAACAGGCCATCTATGACTTCAAACTGTCCAACAATGTTATTGTTGGACAGTTTGAACAGCGATCGACCAATCACAGGGCACCGCGCGCGGGCGCCGGGGCGCGAGGCAAGCGAGCCTGTTTAGTATTATGATCTTCAATTAGATACTTAATTTTGATTTAAAATTATAATTATTTGCAATTTCCTCGCAGTAAGCGTGAAAAGCACTGTGTTAAGCCTCGGCCGAAAGTGCAATAGCTGGACTCGTACTTTCGTTCGAGGGACTCCGCTACGCGTCGGCCCTCGAACTAACTCGTCCATCTATTGCTTACTTTCTAGCCTCTTCAACAATATACCCAAGCTGAAACGGAGAACTTCGTTTGCTTCGTTCGCTTGTTCAATTATATTCTTCAAATTTCCAGCAGTTGTTCGTAGTTGTTCTACTGCAAGACGCCATTTTGCGTGCGGCCTGCGATTGATTGAACAGTTTTACGAGCACGCGTTTCATGTTGAATTCATTAGGCCTCAATATTAATAAGGCCCGACGGCGAATAGATTTTTATCAAGTAAAGTGCTCCGATATTGTCCTGGTTAATATTAACAAAGTAAGATATACCGCCGTTCTCAGGCAAAGTGATTTTATACCTACAGTAATTTTTAAGAGTTGGCGTGGGATTTTAATAACTAATATGTTTCGTTAAATTATAGTTCAATCGATATTTAATTTTGAAAAATCAATGTTGAGCTAAAACCTGTGCTGTAATTTTAATTTATTCAAAAGCCTATACAGGGCGTCCCACGGCTATGCCACATGGAGGGAAAGTACCTTGAATATTGTAGATGGAACATTTCACTGAAAGAAGACATTATTTTAAATTAAAAAACAATTTAAACTGCATTCATAGATTTTTAAACAATTACATGGTTGAACAGTCGCCATCAGATATATCGGAGCGGCCAAAGTGCTCGCAAATATCTGAACACGCGTCTAATGCCTCGACAATAGAGACGTGTTCAGATATTTGTGAGCACTTTGGCCGCTTCTATATATCTGATAGCGACTGAACCAGGAATCGACACCGCTTTATCATACCGATTGAAAGGCTTCACCATAAGGATTATTTTTTTGCTTAATAACATAGTGTCAGATATAAAAGGAAGACCATGAATTTTACCATTTTTATTAAAAAAAAAATCGTGTAGCGGTTTCGATTCCCGGTTCAACCATGTAATTATTAAAAAATCTATGAATGCAGTTTAAATTGTTTATTAAATTAAGATAATGACTTCTTTCAGTAAAATATTCCATCTACAATATTCAAGGTACTTTCCCTCCATATAGCATTGCCGTGGGACGCCCTGTATAGTCCTAGAAAGACCTCGTGCAGGGGGTAATTTGCAAGTCTTAAAACTATGGAATCTAACGAGAAGAAACGATATAAGAAACTCAACTGAACAAGAACACAACAAGAAACCTCATTAACAATCGCACTTCTGTTCTGCAAGAAGCATTTTTTCATCACACTTGCTCGTCAATGGCGTTATTACTTGCAAGCGTACAGATCAGTTATAGCCGTTTTACCTCTCACGGGCCGTTGAGACCCTGGTACTTTTGGAGCTAGTGCACGTTGAGCGGACAGTTCCAATGCTTGATGTTCCGCCATCAGATAGCTACAGTCAACAATATATTCTCTGTGTTTATTAGCGCTTGGTACTTTAGACTGTCTCTTAAAAAAAAAAAGACATTAAATTACATGAAATTAAACAAAACATAACGTGAAGAATGGTGTTTCATTATAGCCCAGTAACGTATTCGCGTCATACATACATACTAACGCTCTCGTTCCAGCATTGAACGAAATATCCTTATATTAGCCTAAACCGTACATGACCTTGCCTCCTGGGAAATCTGCGCCGTCTCCGTATCTCAGTGAGATATGACCGCGCGAGACGAAGAATAATGCTCGCAACACGGATTACAAGGATTAGAACGGGACAGACAGTGGTATGATATTGCCTCGTTGGATTAGTGCAGTCTACGCTATGTAGGTTTGAAATGTAAGTGATTTAGAAAGGATTTGTTTGAAATAAATTTTTTGTTCACAAAGTCGTTTTAGTTGTCCTGCAGACAGTGTGCGCTGAAATGGAAGGTGCTCTTTTGCCAGAGCATAAGACATAACGTTGCACGTAGAACCGATGGCCGTTGGGGCGGAAAGGTTCTTGAGTGGCGACCAGGGCAGCGTGGGTAGGCCCCCCACAAGGTGGACTGATGACCTGGTAAAGGTCGCTGGAGTCCGCTGGATGCGGGTGGCGCAGGACCGGTGGTTGTGGCACTCTTTGGGGGAGGCCTATGTCCAGCAGTGGACGTCTTTGGGCTGATATGATGATGATGATGAAGACATTACGTCGAAATTTGTTAGCTATGGAATGTATCAAAGTCACGAACATTAATATCTGCCGTGACAAAGTCGGCAAAGAAACTGACACGTCCTATCGGCCCTAGAAATAGTCGCGTATTTATGTGCACTTAGTCGTAGCAGATATTAATGGTGACTGAACGTACAATACAATACAAATTATGAATGTCTCGTATCGAGTCGTACCTGAAACACAATACAAAGTACTTGAACCATAAATCGGATATGACTGATTGAAAATCATGATGACGATTATCGGGGCAGCCAGGGCAACATAAGCAACGACTGAGAACATTTTTTATTTCAAATGACAAATTAAGTTGGTTGGCACCCAAATCTCTGTCACCTTTAAACAGGACAGCTTGCTTTGCAACCTTAAGTAATTACGTAACTTCTTAGCATCCGTAAACAAACGCCGACATTTATTTATTTATTTATTTATTTATTTATTTATTAGAAACAAACAGTCTTATGTGGGTACATTTGGTAAGGTAAAAGGTAGTAAATTGTGGACTTACAGTTTCCTTAATTATAATATGTAAACCTTAACATTTAAATCAATTCATACATACATGTATATACATATATGTGTACACACACAATACATATACATGTATATATACACAATCCGAGTTATCGATAAGCATCGTTAGTAGTTTAAACATAAACAGTGCTAGAAAACTTACAGTAATGATAAAATAAATCAGTAATTTAGTATTATAGTTCTTGAATACATTGCAATGATAATCGTTTGAAGCTACATAATGTCTCGTGGAAAACATCTATCGTCTGAAATTTTTCGTCATAAAGCCTACACGCTCTTCTAATGAAACCGTTTTTTGCATAAGAAGTACGACTACGGGGGATATGAAAGAGGGTTTTTTTTCTGCAAGCTCGCTCGCAACGCCGGGGCACTCTAATAGAGAGCGAATGTATCAACGAAGGGGCATCTATGATGTTATTAATAATTTTGTACAGGATCAAGACATCAATACGCTCACGACGAGAACTTAATAATGTAGTATTTTGTCTTTTCAGGGAAGTGGTATAGTCTCTGTATCTATGTCCAGTGCGATACTCAATTGCCTTTACAAATTTTCTCTGTACTTTCTCTATTTTATCGCTGTGTATATAAAGTGGATTCCAAACGGCGCTAGCAAATTCTAACCTACTACGTACATAACTGTTAAATAGTAGCTTGTGAGTTGACAGTCTACAAAAGGGCTTTCCTACACGTAATATAAATCCCAATTGTTTAAAAGATTTAGCTACTATGTTGTCTATGTGAGGAACAAAGGTAAGTTTTGAGTCCATAATTACGCCGAGGTCTCGGATCTGGTTAACTCGAGTCAGCTCTTTATTGCATAGTGTGTACTGAAAGTTTATAGATGTTCGCTTCCTACTGAAACTAATAATAAAACATTTGTCTGGATTTAAAAATAAGTTATTCGCGGTACAAAACGCCTGAAAATTATTTAAGTCATTCTGCAAGACAGTACAGTCGTCTGTATTTTTGATAACTCTGAATATTTTAGTGTCATCGGCGTATAAAAGCATGTTTGAATTTTTTATACAGTCTGTTATATCATTAATATAAAGCACGAACAACAGAGGGCCTAAATGTGAACCCTGCGGTACACCGGAAGTGATAGATCTATAATGAGAAGTATATCCTTGCGCAGCTACCGCCTGTGAGCGATTCTCAACATATGATTTAATCCAGCGGAACAGGTCGCCGTGTATACCGATATGCCAGAGCTTCAAGAGTAAGCACTTATGATCAATCTTATCGAATGCCTTTGCAAAATCAGTATACACTGCGTCCACTTGATAATTGTTATCTAATGCATCTAGTATGAATTCTGTGTAAGATAAGAGATTCGAGTCAACACTTTGACCGCTGAGAAAGCCATGTTGGTTTGGAATGATATGACGACGTATTGCAGAAGAAAGTTGATCACTAACCATTTTCTCATGGATCTTACCGAGCTGACATAATTTCGATATTGGGCGATAATTTTCTATCTCGGTACTAACCTTTCCTTTTGGTATTGGTGTAACTAGTGCACGTTTCCATATAGACGGTACGCAGCCCTCCCTAATGGATTTCTCGAATATTAAAGTGATAGGCGTTGTTAAACTAGAAGAACAATTTTTAATTAAAACTGGGGGTATACCATCAGGACCAGAACCTTTATTAATATTAATGTTGTTAAGATATTTGTAGACAAGATTCTCAGATATGTAAATGGTATCCATGTCGAGAACAGTGTCATTTACAGGAGTGAGATTATTTAGGTCTACAGAACTATCGCTAGGTGTTTCAAACACGGATTGGAAATGTTCATTAAATAAATCGCATATCTGTGCGCCGTTAGATGCTGTTAATCCCTTATAATGCATAACCTGTGGAAGACCACTATTGGCTAGGATTGATTTTATGTATGTCCAGAAAAATTTAGGGTGAGTGTTAATTTTATCTTCAGTATGGTTAATATAATTCCTGTAACATATAGGTTCCAGTTTAGTGATTCTTTTTTTTAATAATTTGTAAGTGTCTAAGTCCAGTGGATTACCATAAGTCTTCCACAGCTTATGATATTTCTTTTTTTCATTTAATAGTCTTCTAAGGGATCTAGTATACCACGGAGGCCTAGAGCAAGAGGTTAGTTTTGGAACTTTCGGAACAAATTTGTCGATTAAGTCATTTAGTATATCATAAAAAATTTGTACACAGTCCTCCAATGCGCGGCCTGAGAAAAGTTCAATCCAGTTAGTTTTAAGTAAGTTAATATTTATTTCATTAAAATTTGCCTCATAATAACGGTATACAAAAGTAGGGGCCGGTTTGAGGGGACGTGTACAAACTATATGTAATTCAATTTGAAGGGCCTTGTGGTGCAAATCTTCAGGTGTTAGGGGGTCATTACTAGCTGTTACTATGCAATTTACGTTGCAAAAAACAAGATCTAATATACGTTGATTAATATTAATGCAATTGTTGTATTGGTCTAAGCCTGAAAAAGATAAAAATTCACTAAGCAACTGTAAAGGTAAAGTATTAGTAGTACCAAGGCTCATTTTTGCACAATCAGTTACTACCCATTGTGCGTCAGATATATTAAAATCGCCTGTTATAAGAAAGGTGTCATTAGAATTGTCAATTATTAACTGACTGCAAATTTCAAAGAAGTTTTCTAATGCATCCCTATATAGGGGTCCGTGCGGGATATAAACACAACAAATATTTAGAAACGTTTGTCCTTGAACGCCATGTCTCAATAACGGTAATGATATCCATATGCACTCGGAGGATGCGGACATCTGACGTCACGTATAAAATAAAGCCAAGTTTCATGCAGATTGTTTGCATTACGTGAGTAAACGTATGTTCCCCTAAATCACATAATACATACGTACAGGATACGGTTATTTTTGCATGTTTGTTCGACTATGTTTGAGGTACGTGCATCGTTTTATATTCCACGTGGCCGGTGATGTAGACACGGCCTGGCGCCGGGAATTTGCTAGTTTGCGACCGGTCATGCGTTGGGAATTTGGAGGTGCGAAATTCACGTGAATTTCTGTTGTTTTGAATTAGGCCTTTCACATGCAGGCGGAATCGGTATGCAGTGTTTTGTCTTTTACTGAAAGGTATTCTACGTGGCCGGTGATGTTGACACTTGCGTGGCGCTAGCAATTTGCTAGTTTGCGGCCGGTCATGCGCTGGGAATTTGGAGGTGCGAAATTTAGAGGCGAATTTCTGTTGTTTTGTATTAACCGTTTCACATGCAGGCGGAATCGATGTGCAGTGTTTTGTCTTTTACTGAAAGCTAGTCTGTCGCCCAGCGGGCGTACAGTCGCCCACACTCCTATGTGACCATTCGTGAACCTTATGTCACTGATATAAGGTTCACGAATGGTCACTTAGGAGTGTGGGCGACTGTACCTAGCATAAGAGATACTTCGATGCGATGAAAGACGAGAAAGCACCAACTTATGCTAGACGAACAGATTACCTTACTGGTAGGTGTACCATCAGTATTAGTAGATTACTAGAATTAGAAGTACATTAGCGTAGTCATAGTATTGGAGTATCGCATTGTATCGCCTCGTTTCAAAATTGTGTTAAAGACGGCCCTCGCTGGTGGCAGCCGTAACGTTCCATACTAATTGACATTGAAGTATGACGTCACAGTTTGATACTTGTACTAATCTTTGTATGGAGCAAGTAAATGGCTGTTCCGGCGCAAAATACTGCGTTCAGGCACATAGTTGTCTTACTTTTAACTTTTTGGACAATAAAAAAAATGCATATTTTTTCTAAACTTTCGAGTCAATATCTTTTTATAATTTTAATTATAGTTCATAATGTATACTTTATTGCAATTATTTATAGTTTACTATCCATTTAGCAACACTACGTTATCAATTTGAACATAAGGAAACTACTCAATTACTAATTACATCGTAATTTATTCTCACTATCACAGGTCTGTGTAAACTAAAGCTAAAAGAACTTTAATTGGCTTCTCTTAGAACGGGTTACAAGAAAAAGAAAAGTAATCATCCAAGCTTAAAGACAGGATATCTTATCTTCAATTTTGACTTCATCTAGATAACGACAGACCAAACATACTTGATCCTTACCCCTACCGAGCTTGAACTATTTCCAGACTAAATCATATCAGTCGAAGCAGTCAACCGACTTGAAAACTGACTCCTTGCCATCCAAAATATACTTTGAATAGAATTCTTTTCTTAGAGCTCGATTTAGACTTTCGAAGGTGAATCCTTATGCTGAAGTAAAAAATGGATTTGATCCTTTACGTGGCTTAAGGATTTACGTCCTTTTGAAAGAAACCTGAAATTTGAGTTACAGATAGTTGAGCATGTTATTCAGTTGAATAGATTCGTTCAATAAACTTTTTAGAGTTGAGGATTCGTTGAAAAATATACCTTTATCGATGAGTCAATACGACTGTCGCGTATTGCGTACTCAGCTTTATTCGCCTTTGATCGCAAAATTAACTTAGTTCGCGTCAAATGTCAGGTAAGGACTTCTTTAGTCCCATTTTTCGTCACAAGGTACGGACGACTACAACACCAAAATATACACTTTTGCACCTTCATACATGGTAATAAGGTTAAAAATAGATACATTATTTTATAGTCGAGAATACTTCGTGACGATGAACTGTGATAACTGCCTAAAGCCAGCCAAGTCGAAAATAATATTCTTCGTTTCATTTTATACGTTTTTCTGTATTCATCAAGTATGCAAGCTATGTAAAATTATCAACGTGTGACAACGTCTTATAAATCGATGATCAACGCACAGCCCAAACCTCAGGTTCGAGAGATTCCAAATAAGGCACGTAGGTTCCTTATAAGGTCTACGGGTGCACTAAGATAGGATTTTTCTAAGGGGTGAAATGGGGGTCCAAAGTTTTTCATCAATATTTTCTTATGATGTTATCACGTATAATTATCGTCCGTAAACCGACTATACCATTTTTTTTTAGTTTTAGTGGCATTTAATTGGTAATAGGGATAACATCAAAATACACGAATCATTTTATCAATAACCACAAAGTCCTTGCCCAAAAACAATATTAAAAATCCAACATCCCAACGTTGAAACCAAAAACTCAATTCAGCCACTAGAAACTACGAAAGCGGACACTATAAAAACCCAAACAGCTCTCTATGCCCAAAAGACGCAAGTGCCAGGGATGCCTTACTTTGGTAGGCTTTTAGTTTAACCGGGTAGAGAAGCCCTCCACAGCGAAATTGGCACAATTGCACAGCGAGACCCACCAACTGAATAAATAGATGAAGCTTTTTAATTATTCAAATGATGTCCTACAGCGGTCCTCAGCGCCATCCAAGTGAAACCGAACTGTATCTCTCTTACACTGAAGTTTAAATTTCAATGAATACTTTAGGAAATGCAAGCTGGAATCCCCGCTATATTACTTCTGCGAGCGGTATAACGTTTTGCGACAAAAAGATTGGATTACTTGTGTTGATGGTCTGATTATCATAATCGATATGCAAGTTGGGACGTTTGTATAATGCATAGAGTTTGGGATTGGTTTAAAATGAGGAAAACACTAGATGCATATTGATTATTGTTTCATCATCATCATCATCATTATATCAGCCGAAAGACGTCCACTGCTGGACCTACCCAAAGTGCCTAAGTGACCGGTCCTGCGCCACCCGCATCCAGCGGACTCCCGCGACCTTTACCAGCTCAGCAGCTCACTCACGCCGCGCCTTCCCGTACGTGGTCGCCATTCGAGAACCTTTCCGCCCCAACGGCCATCGGTTCTACGTGCAATGTGCCCTACCCACTGCCACTTAAGTTTAACGATTTGGAGGGCTATATCGCTTACCTTGGTTCTGCTGCGGATAGCCTCATTTCTGATGCGATCACGCTGAGAAACTCCCAACATAGCACTTTGGGTGACTTTGAGCCTTCTTATGAGGCGTATAGTAAGCGGCCACGTCTCAGTGCCATATGTCATCACGGGCAACACACTGGTCAAACACTCTCGTCTTGATTATTGTTTAGTTGATGTTAATAATGGTAACACATTAGGGTAGCAATTGCATGAAGGTAACAATGATAAAGTGATTAGAAGGTTAAATAATTAATTTACATAATATCATGATTCGACAGATAATACCTACTAATGTTAACCTACTGAGAAGCATATTACTACTTGAAACAAATGAAGATAACGTTAGTTGAAAGCATGAAATCTTAATTAGAACCACGACACTACATAGAAAGACTAACGTAGAGTAAATTGCTTTGTACCATAGTTAACACGATGAAAATTTTGTGACCACGTTCACGATCGAAGACAATTGAGTTCTTTTTTCAAGATCTTTCTATTTGTGTTGCAAAGGCGAATGCATGTCACTCGAAAGGAACATCAGCGTAAGCTACGGAGCGAGTTAACGAAGCAATGCTTCGAGGGAAATTTCGCATGCATCGGTGCAGATCGGATTTGAGTGCGCATGCCAGAGGTCATGGAACAAGATTACAAAGTTTACGAGGAGTACCCTGCTGCAGTTGCAAACTTGTGACAGTTTTAAAGTTGGCGTTCTTGTTGAGATCTAGAGTAAGAAGATTGTTATGACTGTTTTTCTTCATGGAATACTTTTAGAAGTCGTCACACCTGCAGTTACAATAGTATTCAGTTCCAGTGGCTTATAAAGCATTATATAAACACTAGCGTCCGCCCGCGACTTCGTCCGTGTAGAACTCGATAAAAGAAATCCCGCGGGTCGTAAATTATAGGCAAATAGATAATATCTATTAGAATTTTAATTGGATTTTAGTTTTCCCATGCATTTTGAGACCCAGCGCCTGATGAAGGCAACGAGCAAGTTTGTTTCATCCCCTTTTTCGTCCCTAAAAGGACATAAATTTGACATAAATTATAGCCTATGTCCTAATATGATATATAAGGTACATAACTGGAAAGTTTCATATAAATTCGTCCAGTAGTTTTTGAGATTAAGTGGAACATACATCCATCCATCTATCAAAACTTTCATGTTTATAATATTAGTAGGATCCTATGGATTTAATCAACGTTAAAGCAAAAAAAAAAACAGCACGAATTTCGCATATATTTCTGAGTAAAATGGGCCTTGCTTTCATTATTTAATAAGAAGACCAACGAAAATCTATACAATATAAGTATTTGCCAATCATTTTCGTTTGTATTCATTTGTTAGACTTCATTATGCTAATTTATAACTTAAAACAGACGCACACAAACTACAAACAAGTCAAACATATTAAATATCAGCATAATTTAAGAAAAACTCTTTGATAAACGACTTCGTAACTAGATCTGAAGTCGAAGGCATAAAAGATACCAAAGACTAGGTAGAGATAATGGCCTTGGGAATAAAAACTATTTTATAAGTCACGTCTCTCGGGGCACGTAGGATCCAACTTTTTTTAACTTGGAACTACTCGCAAACGGCAAGAAAGAAACCCTATAAAAAAATCAAATTACTCGCGATCCAATTTGGCGTATATGTTGATTCGGTTCATTCAAAATAATCGAAAAGTTTCGCGGTGACACAGTGCACAGAGAGATAACAAGACGATCAGAATTCGAGTATGAAGTGGTGGTGTGTTTCCAACGAATGAGATTAGATTTTTGACTTTTTAGTCCAGGCAATGAACTATTGTATGGAAAAAATGACATATTTGGAAATAATTTATAATAGCTATTTTTTTTAATGTAATGGATATATTATCAATTAAATTGTTACATAGAGGCAAAATCCAACAAAAAATCAGACATCAAAAAAATAAATATTTAATTAGCTCCTAAAGAGTCCGGATAAATATTAATCTTTTTTTATCTTTATTTAGGTTCATTTACATTTGCTTTAAAATATTCAATATAAATAAAATAAAAAAGACAATTAATGTTTAATTTAAATCTATATAATTACTTCCGGGTGGAAAGTTTGTTGGATTCTTGAATAAAGCATCTTAGAATAATGTTTTAGAATGAAATAAACAAAAGAAACGCTATTATAAATTAATGTTTTTCGAAACCGTATTTTGCCTCGGCTATTTCTAGCTGTGTCAAATGTCCTAAGGTTTTGTGGTTATACAGGGTGAATTCTAAATCGTGAATCGTAACCACGTTTACCGGTAAAGCTACTTAAGACTATTACAGAGCACTAGTGTTAATTACAATTAAGGACCCGCTTAATTAATTATGAACAAAACCAGAAAGTGCGTCCCCACTTGTCATCCGCCTTGGTCACCCTACACGAGTCACGTTGTTGAAATTTTCATGACAAGTGCGAAACATAAATGTGACCACAAGATTTTAAAAATTAGGATAAATCAAATTAAAAGTGGACAAAATAAAAACGTACTTAATGTAGGTTTAAAAGCATTATAAGTTATTGTTAACTATGTATAGACTTAAAAAAAAATATTACGTTTCACGATTTAGAATTCACCCTGTATAGGATTTCTTCCCCTTCAATGTATATTTTTCTATTTTTGGTTCTACTTCAATTTTGTGATATCTTGGTTCCTTTACTATCATTATAATTTATGGGAGGTAATATAATTGACCACTCTTATCATGCATAAGACAGTATGCTTTTGTAGGCATCTTTCCGCAATTGATTGATACGATTTAGTTACAGGGTTTAGCCGTACCTGTATGAAAGTCTTCTATTAAATGTAAAAAAAAACATAACTTATACCATATTTCGTATAAGATTAGAAAAATTATGCGTTAATCGTCTTGCAATTTCAAGAAAAACCATTTGAAACGCAAGATAATGAATATTGTTATGTTTGAAAAGCACTTCATGATTGAAGTATGTAAAACTTAGTAGGTATCATATTTGCCTTGATATCCTAGATAAACAAAGAAACGTAGACGAAATTGTCCGTTAAAAACCGGCCAAGTGCGTGTCGGACCACGCAAAACGAAGGATTCCGTGCCTATTAAAAAGGTCGTATCGTCACAGAAATTTTACGGCACTTACGTCCTTTTCTTTGAGGAAGGCAGTTTTTCAGCAATATCTCGAAAACCTCTGAACCGATCTTGTTCAAAACAATTTTCGGTGAATGAAATTAATAAGCTCTATGTCCATGAATTTTTCCATATTTTTAAAATACACCGTTCAAAAATTAGAGGGGGGGGGACAGAATTTTAGTGACTTTCGGGGCGATTATCTCCGACCCTATTCACTTAATCAAAAAAAATGCTTAGAAACCTTATATTTATTTTGAAAGGCCTATCGATTGATGTGCCACATGGGGGGTCACAATGAAAAAAAAATTTTTGACTTTTAGTTTTATGTATGGAGTGCACCCCTAAAAAATTTTTTTTTTGTCATTTTAATTACAAAACTATGTAGCGGCTAACAAAATACACCTATCCTCAAAATTTTATTCAAATACACCTTATAGTTTTCGAGTAAAATGCCTGTGACATACGGACAGACGGACAGACGGACAGACGGACAGACGGACAGACGGACAGACGGACAGACGGACAGACGGACAGACGGACATGACGAAACTATAAGGGTTCCGTTTTTGCCATTTTGGCTACGGAACCCTAATAAAAAATCTAATGATATAAATGAATTAATGTACACTGAATTTAACCCGTTGCTTAAAAATTTATCGTCAAAGTCAGTTTTAAATACAATAAATAGGGTGGATATTTAGAGCCCACGTGGACAAAGTTTAAGGACGCGAAAGTATGGTAAAAGAATAAAGTAAAAATAAGAATAGTTTGAGTAAGAGAAGACGTAGTAAGATTAAATTATTTCACGTCAGGAGACTGTTAAGCAAACAGTCTTATAAAGGAATACTGCTAAATTCATAATCACAAACAAAAAGACGCTTTTACGGTACATCAATAGACACAACAAACATAAAATATAGGTAAGTAATTATTTATTGCATAACAAATGGCTGAACATAGAGGTAGTTCCCAATACTTAGGTAAAGGATAATATAATTATGAATCAACATTATGAAACTGAACAATGAATTTTATCTATAACAACTACTGTTCAAAAGCCGCTCACTACGCCCTGCGCATTTGGTAAAATGCGAAATTCGCAAATAGCCTCTGCGAATGGAAATGCTTTGTTTTCGCAGATATGGGAAATAAATTTTCGCCTGGGGCGAGCGGGAGATTCGGAAAGGGCCAACTTAAATCGACTTTCGAACTGTTACTCGCCGGATGTTCCAGATAGGGCTATCTGGTTTGGGTGCGTGAATTTTTTTGGGTACTTTTAATCAGTTTATGCACAGTGTAGGCTTACAAAAAGAGAATGTTCTGAAAGTGAAAGTTCCAGTCGAAAGATCTCAACAGGTTGATGCTTTTTTTATTCTGTTAAAATTAAACCTTAATTCAATTATATAATCCACTAACATTTGTTTTTCATCACATATGGGGTGTTTCCTGTAACAGGAGCAATAAATTAAATGGTAGATTATTAAGCTTGTGATCAATTGTTTCTAAGTGGTTTTAATTGAAAAAAAATATATTTTTTTCGGATTTTTTTTTCTTTAACTAAAGTTTTGGTGTACTTTTTTACTCTTCTGGAGTGATATAAGTATTTTATTATTTTAAAAACACAAAAAAAATTGAAAAAATTGAAAAAATCACAAAAATATCTTTTGAAAACAAAAATGCAAAAACTATTATGACTCACTACATGATGCTACCTCAAAATCTGCATTGACTACTGTGCTATGATCTCGTGGTGCCAAGATACATTACTCGGAGGTCATAACTTCAGATCAATTTTTCTCCGAGTTAAAAACATTTGAAAAGAAATGGACAAAAGGGGTTACTACAAATGCAGTAAGGAAGCCTCCGTTTAATTTATTGCTCCTGTTACAGGAAACACCCCGTATATGCAATACAGAGTGACCAGATAATGTAGCCGTAGTATACTTATTTTTACAAATCTGTTGCATCGGCTTACATTTTCATTAAATACCCAGTGTGTTTGGGTCGTTCTTCTTTTTTACCGACAATGAATCGAGGTTTTTCTGTTTTTTTGGTTTTTGAACTATCGAAAATTGTGGTTTTGAGGTGCGATTTAAAAAAAAATGCATAGGTTTCTTCATTAGAACTAATTATAGTTTACTTTCTGGCCAATATAAATATTTATTTACGGTTGGTTTCTAAAAAAAACATGTGACAAAGTGGACTATTTCAGTGGGGACAACATTTTGGTTTACCACTCTGTCACGGCATTCTACGAAAAAAACAAACATTTAAAAAAATGCTAGTTAGAGAAAGTGAAATATTATATATCACTAATTAATAAAATAATATTGACGTTCATTCGAACATTATAAAACCATAAACATCATTACTCAAATGAGATGCCGTAATAAGACGAAGGACAGGCTATTGTCGGTCGAAAAGAAGAACGACCCGTTTATTCATTTCTGTTGACTCGTATAAAAAGTATTGCATACAATATTTACACAATTAGCTCTTAAATTTTCGTAGCTTATTTAGGCCATTCGGCAAGCCTCAAGTCAAAGTGATTTATTCTTCAATTTAGGCATATTACATGCACCCATGAATGTCGATAAACTACCACCGGTTCGGAAAGAAAACCTCTTCCTCGAGAAGAACGGGCGTAAAAAACTCGGCGAGGTGTCATTTTTTCAAAACAATTTTAAAATTACATTGCTACAGTAGTAAGGCTATTTATTTCGCGATAGATTTCTAGCGCAGGATTTTATCGCTGCCAAATACACTCAAGAGCAAAAGTTTCGGGTACACTTTGTATAGAACTTCAGTACAAACTGTACCCAAAACTTATTGCTCTTGAGTGTATATATGCTTTTGAAATAAGTGTCTATTTTATGACAGATTTGAATTTAGAGTCAGTAAGTTCAGTAATGTGTTTTGGAATTTTATTGTAGAATTTTATACAATTTCCCAAGGACGACTTTTTCGCTTTTACTAGCCTGTAAATAGTTTTTAAGTTTAAGTGCCTTTATTGTGTAACGATTATATAAAATACTATTATCAAACGATCACCTGTCACATAAACAAAACACGGTAAACAGCCTAAAATCACAATTCTAGCGAGCCGCTTTGGGACAGAACAAACAGCTTTACCCCCCATTAAGTTTATGGTCCCACCATGTGCCAAGCGGCGCTCGTCAAAATCTATGGACCGGGAATGGCGCGATTCCAAACCGATATATTCGCGACATTATCAATTTTAAGGCAATTTCGCCTGCTACGCTGTGTTTATACCAAAAGGCATTCTTGTTAAGTGCGCGTTCCCGCTTGTAGTAGGTAGTGAACGCTGTCAAGATCGCACTAAAGTGATACAAATACCTAACCTGGTTTTTTTTACCTGAGGGGTACTCACGTAACGTTCCGAACGCGCGTCGGGCAGATCCAACTGTAATTTTTCCATATAAAAATTGACATTTAGATCTACCCGACGCGCGTACAATGCGTTACGTGACCGACCAACTGGTGTATAGAAAAGTATGTGTATACGTACATAAATGTATTTTTGACAGTACGTCATATCACTAAGAATAACGTTTGAATTAAATACGTAAGTTACATTTCAACAAGTCTTGTTTAATGATGGAAAATAATTTATACCCTCCGTGTAACTAAATAATGAAAAATTAATTTTTTTTTTTGCTCTAAAATTTAGTCTGCTTACTGCATTATGTGTCAACAAGTGCCCGGAAAAATGTAGATCTGTTGTCAAACGTATACGTCGAGTAAAATAGACCTCGTGGAATAAGAACCTGATTTTCGTGGCCACTGTTGTTTGTATAATTGGCTCGTGATTGAAAAATAATTATAAATACCTCAAGAATGATAAAGAATAAACAAAAAAACAGATTATACTAAATATGGTTTGATAAGGGCACCATTTGGTAACTAAAATAATATAATTGTTTTTCTACTAATCATCATTAACTAGCAGCCTCGTTTAGTTTGGTACATCAGTCTAATTAGCGGCCGTACACAATTCCTCTCATAGTTACAAGCATACAGCATCGCCATTAAACCCTATAATTACTACTTACTGTCTTAATGTAATTCCGTGACGTAGCCAATCGCCCAGTTTCCGAGCATCATCATCAGCCTATATACGTCCCACTGTTGGGCACAGGGCTCCTCTCATGAATAAGAGGGAACGGGCAATAGTCCCCACGCTAGCGCAGTGCGAATGGGGAATGGATGAAAATTTTAGAAATGCCCGATAATTTTTTTGGTTATAGGAATAACCTTCCTTAGCACCAGAAAAAAGTTTCAGATTTTTCAGCTGCGACAATTATTTTTGAAAAATGTAAACAGTTTCCTCATTTACGCTTTGGGTCAAGAACGGTAAATAGACACTTTCCTTGATCTGTCTCATATTACAAAAAACTATCTTCAATATATGTGATAAACTGACACTGGTAATGATCAATATAGCTACTGCAAGTGTCAATATCATTGCCAGTGTCAGTTTACCACACATATTTCATATATTTTTTTGTAATATGAGACCGATCGAGGAAGGTGCCTTAACTGACCCAAAACGTAAGTGAGGAAACTGTTTATATTTTTCAAAAAAAATTGACGAAGCTGAAAAATCTGAAACTTTTTTTTGGTGCTAAGGAAGGTTATTCCTATCACCAAAAAAATAATCAGGCATTTCTAAAATTTTCATCCATTCCCAATTGTGAACCATACATCTTTGAATTTCTTCTCAGATGTATGTTTTCCACACGATGTGTTCCTACACTAAATAGCTAACGGTAGAAAAACTCATTAGTACGAGCTGGGTTTCGAACCCACGACTGCTGTTTTACAGCCGCATGCTTGAACGACTGGCTAGGCCACCGAAGTTTCCGTTTCGAGCATAAACCATTTAAATTCCGCATTAGCGGCACGGCGGCCGCGCGGAAATAGGCGCGTTTCCGCCACGTCCAGCGGTATGCGGCATCGATTTAATGCTTCAACTCTTTTGCAGGACTTCATTTATTCCCTTGCGGGACTTTATTTCAGTTCGTTATTCTAGCTCTGCTTTTGTCTATTATTTTGCTTTCATTTCTTATAAGACATTAGTTGTAACTTTATTTCGCAGTGTCTCAAGACGAGACTCTTTGACCAGTGTGTGTTCCCAGTGATGACGTATGGCACTGAAACGTGGTCGCATACTATGGGCCTAATAAGAAGTCTCAAAGTATGTATTTAGTATGTATGTATTTTGCGCATCTGTTTGTGTGACAATAAATATTTTCTATTCTATTCTATTCTTTTCTTAAAGTCACCCAAAGGGCAATGGAGAGGGCTATGTTGGGAGTTTCACTGCGTGATCGCATCAGAAATGAGGCTATCCGCAGCAGAACCAAGGTAACCTTTATAGCTCTCTGAATCGCTAAACTTAAGTGACATTGCACGTAGAACCGATGGCCGTTGGGACGGAAAGGTTCTCGAGTGGCAAACACGTACCGGAAGGCGCAGCGCGTGGGTAGGCCCCCAACAAGCTGGACTGATAACCTGGTAAAGGCCGCGGGAGTCCGCTGTATGCGGTTGGTGCAGGACCAGTCGCTTTGGAACTCTTTGGGGGAGGCTTATGTCCAGCAGTGGACGTCTTTCGGCTGATATGGTGATGTAACGGCAAGCTGTCCAAGATGTGCTGTTTTGCATTTTATTTAGGAAATTGCATGTTTATTTCTGGATTATGAGTATAAGTAGAGGCATTTAAACTGCACTGTCGTTTTTGATATTGGAATACTTAATTTGTGAACGCCAGATTTTCGCATAGGTACAGCGTGTTTTTCAGTAGTAATTCGTTGCATAATCCAAATATGAATAATTGACGGAGTCGACGCTGTCGCCGGACACGGCGTGGAGGACTGTATCTTTTTGAAAATGAAAAATGAAAATGAAAAATGAAAATGAAAAATGAAAATTAATAATGAAAATGAAAAATGAAAATAAAAAATGAATAATAAATAATATAATAAGATAAAAAAATAATAAAAATACCTAAGTACATTAGAATAGTGACAAGATGGGTGGTAATAATTTTATCAAGGTCATGAGGAGTTCAGTCTCATGATAATCCCGTTTCATAAGCCACGCAGTCAACAACCGTTTGCTTGGAGGTCTTTTTATGAGGTGACATATTGTGCAGAACAATCGCATAACTAGAGGAGAAATAAAGGGATGAAATTCTATTTATTTATTCATTAAAAATCTTTAACATGACATTACAGAAAATCCAAAGCGTCATGAAAACTAAACTAAACACAACACCTTTAACAATTAATTACATCGGTACCGTGGACAGACTAGCATCCATCGCCTCACATTATCTCAGGCATTCATAACACACTGCCATCCATCGCCACGCAAATACGCACCTATACCAAAAATATTACAGACAAAAATTAACCATCATATCAAAACGATATTTCAAATATCACCCCCGGCATTACATAGACTAGGTATTTGTAAATTAATACACACATTTACGGAGAGATAGGCCGAGAACTTTGCGTCATGTTCCCCGACATACCTACACAATATATCAAATATTTAACGAGAGCTCGAATCCACGCCGAACTCGTGTGAACACGAAATAAGCAAATATTTCGCTTATATTGTCTCGGGACATCAGCTGTCACCCCGTTCCAATTCTCTTTCAATTTTGCGCAGAAATACCTGAAGGTAAAATGCTGAGTCGGGTCGTGATGCTTTTTAAATACACGAATGTCGGTTCATATATACAAAGACTGTAGAATGTGTGGCGAGGAGGATGAGACTATGGAACACTTTGTGAATATCATGCCCTTGCCAGACAAAGAATGAATCTTTTTGGTAACGGCTATCCGTAACCAAAGGAATTCAAGGTGCTCCCGCTGAGCTGCATCATCCGTTTTGTGGAAATGATGGAGCGAGCTTGGGAGTAGGTATAAAGGAGAGGGCAAATGCACAAAAGATCCCACTGGGTCAAAGTGTATCCGAAAGGGCCCTCAACTAGATAAGATAAGATCTATACAAATCTATACTTCTATCCTAATATTTTAATGAGGAAAAGTCGGGGAGAGTGTAGCTATGTAGAATGTAATTATCATCATCATCATCATATCAGCCGAAAGACGTCCACTGCTGGACATAGGCCTCCCCTAGAGAGTGCCAAATTGACCGGTCCTGCGCCACCCGCATCCAGCGGACTCCCGCGACCTTTACCAGGTCATCAGTCCACCTTGTGGGGGGCCTACCCACGCCGCGCCTTCCGGTACATGGTCGCCATTCGAGAACCTTTCCGCCCCAACGGCCAAAGTTGGATTTGTGTATGATTATTTTGTAATATTTATTTATGCGAAATAGGTGAATCTTCTTTAGCTTGGTTACACATGAGTCAAGTTACTGACGTGTCGGAACGTTCAAGATAGAAATGCAATAGGGATGCGAAGCGACGACCAAGAATATACCAGGGCAGTAATCCAGTGCGCTTTTGCACTGGCTCATTGCATCCGGGTAAGACGTGAGCCGGACGTCCGGCGACCCACTTATCCGGTTATCCGGCTGTGTGGCGATTTATTGTGCTTCTAGATTGTTTCGATGTGTTCCAGACTTTTAAAACATTGTGAAAAAGTATTGTAAGTTAGAGAGGGTTGCGGATTTATGTGATGTAGTTCACATTTGCTACGTTAGCTTAGTTCGGCTTTAAGTTCAAAATGAGTCGGTTGAAAAACATAAGGTGTCATGGGACGGCTGGTTGGAACGAACATCGTTTTCTACCTTGATTCAGTAAAATAATAAAACAAAACCGATATCGTATTATAAAATTCTATGCACGAGATATTCAAGACACTTTCTTGGCACACTTTGAGCACTCTAAACAGATCGATGCAAAATTTTCAGCCTACCCGACGCTCACTTAAATGCAAGTAGCGTGGCGGTTGAAGTCGTATACACTTTTCGCGTGACACTCACACTAGCTTTTATAGAATAGCTTCTCAAGAAGGCCTGCAAGTCATCCTCGACATCAGTGAAATGTATACTTTTCTTACTTGGAACAGAGCTGCATCTGTTTTGTTGCATTTTATTTTAAAACCAAATAAACTCTACTCTATTTCCTAGATTCTAAGTTCGTTAAGTACATTTTTTTTTCGTATGATGGGCGGTTATTTATAATAAATAGTTGACCACGACACGGCATGCAAGAACGACCGCCATTTTGCCAACTAACTTCATAATGTGCCTGTTAGACGGTCGCCTACAAGCCCCACAGACAGAGCGGCTGGCCTTGGTCTGGAGGGACCGTGTAGACAGATGTTTCCAGAAAAATTCGTTTGACCTTCGGACGCCCTTGGTCGTCAAGCGCGCCCTAGCAACCACGTGGAATATAGCGTGGTCGGTCGACCGTCTAGCTAGAAAACTCACAAGGAGCCCCCAACGAAGGTCGCACCGTATCACTCAGTGCCCAGAATCGCTACGCGCTACGCTCGTAGCCGATCCCGAGGTTTTCCTCGTATGTAGCGGAAAGTGACTACGGCGTAGGGACCCATACGTCTCGTCACGGGCCGGGAATGGGTTAAGGCGACGTAGGTTCAGACAACGGATTTTTAAAAAGTCGTAGCGCTTGTTTGGATCATAATACGGCTGCCCTTTTAATTAGCCATCTTGATGCCTTTCTCAACAGACTATAGCTATTCGAATCCTGAGTTTTTGACTTTCGCTCGATAGAAAAAAAATCACGAACATAGGTCTAAAATACACTTTAAACAATCGTAACAAATTATGCACAAAAGCTAAACATATTAAAATTGGTACTAAAAATTGGCAATATCATGTGTGAGGGAACTTAGCTATTATTTTTTATTTATCTAAACGCACAAATAAAAAAAAAATAAACATGATATCCGCGCTTCCGTATACGCACTTCCATCTCGTGCTCAGTGAGAGGGAGAGAAGACCATGAACCAAAAAAAAAAACAAATATGACATATTTCTGTAACCGCTCTCAGACTGAAATGTCTATAAAACAAAGGAAAATTAAATAGTTTGTCATTTATCTGTTTATTTACCTAGGAATGAACCTAACGATTCAATGTCTAAACAAGAGCTTACACATTTGATTAAGATAAAAAAACTACGTCATCAAAACTCTACGCCAACAGACGCTCTGAGACTTTATTTACTCTCTACCTCCGAAGTAAACAACGTGGCTCTACTTCCAATATCTTTGTTGCTATAGTATATTTATGCCGTGTATTTTCTGCCCGCTTCATTTTTGTTGGTATATATTTTTTGTTGGGCGCTATGACTGGTGGAAAATACGACCGAAATTGCTTTGTGTAATAGAGTAAGGTTATACTTATAGAGAGACAGGGAAACCAATGGAGATAAGGGAGACACTAACAGTGGATACTTTTATAATAATGATTATATTTTCAGGCCTCAGCTTAAACCACGCTGTATGATTTCATTTATCCTTTTACTTTAAGCACGGGATTAAAATTCCACTAGTAATCTAAAGAACGCAAAACTATACAATCGAACTATACAATAGAATAGAAATTTCTTAATAGGTAATAAAGTTTACAATTTCGTGGATGGTCCCATGGGAAAAGTTGTTCAGTATGATCTTATTCTCTTTTGGTCTTCTTGCTCCACGACCCCTATTTCACCCTGTATATATTCCGCGTGACGTCACATTATGGTACACTTTTTAGCATAATGTGACGTCACGCGGAACTTTAACGGCCTATAAAAATAGACTGTATAAAAATAAAATATGAAAAGAATTAGTAACAAAACTGAATATTTTCACTTTTAAACCATTTTAATAAATATGCTTTTTTACAATTAAATTTTACAAACCACGCTGCGCCTTCCGGTACGTGGTCGCCATTCGAGAACCTTTCCGCCCCAACGGCCATCGGTTCTACGTGCAATGTGCCCCGCCCACTGCCACTTAAGTTTATTGTTTGGGAGGGCTATATCGGTTACCTTACTCAGGCCTTACACTAAGTTATAATGTATATCTCAAAAGGTAGCGTTCTACCATCCCATTCAACTCAGGATTGTCTTTGTTCCAGCGACCATGACGCAAGTGGTAGCGGTGGCCGGCGAGCCGGTGTACCTGCCGTGCGACATCGCCTCTATCGACGAGGATGATGCTGTTCTACTCGTGCTGTGGTATAAGGAGGACCTCGGGACGCCTATATACAGGTAAATAGAAAGAGAAGTTGCCGACTTACTGGATCGTGGTTGTACACAGGTGGGCCCTGTAACAGGAGCAAAAAAATAAACGATAGACAGCTTGTGAGCAATTATTTCCGAGCGGTTTTATTGGAAAAAAAAATTTTTTTTTGTTGAACATAAGTTTACGTGCACTTTTTTACTCTTCTGGAGTGATATAAGTAACTTTTTTATTTTAAAAACAGTAAAAAAAACTTTAAAAAAATCACAAAAATATTCGAAAACAAAAATGCTATTATGATTCACTACCATGATGTTAAATCTGCTTTGACTGCTGTGCTATGATCTCGTGGTGGCAAATTAATCGGAAGTCATAACTTTCGATCAAAATTTCTCCCAATTAAAAAAAAAAACGCTGGACTGAGGGAACATTTAAAAGCTTAAGTGAATATAAGTAGTAGAGCAATACTAATGCGTCACATAGACCCCAAATAACTATATATGATTTAAAAATTCAAGTAAACATAATATAAATAGTAATAATAAACACCTTTGTCAACCACTTTCACAATGATGCAATATATAACACGCGACTAATATCCTACTAATTTTATAATAACGCTAATGACGCTTAATTGATGTGCTCTCTTCGAAGCTGCGAAGGTCCGAAAATGAATGATAATTCCCAATAATTGAGAAACTTTTTTTAGTTTTATCCGTTTATGAGGTGCATTGACATTATAAAAGCCAGGTCGTTGTCGATTTCTAGATCTATGACATTCCACTGGACCACTGTGTGCTGGAGTGAGCCAAACAGATTATTCATGCAAATTTTTTTGTCGTCTATAATAGATTAAACCAGAAGCCTTGCTCATGACACCGTTTTTCAAAATTCACAAGGACAGAAACGTGAAAATGTTAGTGTTATTATGTTGTACCGTAAAATGGGGTAAGTAGGGATTGCGGGGGGAGTAGGGATGCGAATCCAGAATTTATTTTTTCAGACGCTACTTTAATTTTCGGGCACAAGTTGCTCTGAAAGTAATTTGATTATATTTTTAGATATTTTTTCTTGTTTTGGCAACACTAAGTTGCCAAAACAATTTTAAAACACAAACTCACTGTCAAAGTTGATGCTCGAAAGCTAATTAAAAACTATGAAATAAAACAAAAAAATATCATTGACAAACTAAAATTCATACATCCGAAACACTTTTTTTATATAAACCAGTGTGCCACATATAAAAATAAACTTTTATCCGGGTTTGAAATTTGATTTTGTCCCTACTCACCCCATTTTATTGTACGTTCTAGGGACGTCCAACACCGCTGTCCAACATCGCTGTGATTAACCTTTCATTGGCTACGCCGTAGTCGTATTCCGCTATATACGAGAACAAGACGCTACGCTCGTAGAATCGGCTACGAGCGTAGCGCATAACAATTCTTGGCAGTGAATGTTTTCAGGCAAGGGCCGGTATTATTTCCACAATATTTGCCAGAAAGGGATCCCTGAGGCTTCTGTCATTCTATTTCGAGACAGAGATATGAACGTGGAAACACGTCCTTTACCAGCCAAGGAATCTCTGCCGTGAGATCAAAGGACGATTGCTGAAGAGAATCACAACTAACGCAATAATACAAATAGCTCGATAACGTGTACGTATTTAGGTACACCTGTTATACAGGGTGAATTCTAAATCGTGAATCGTAACCACGTTTACCGGTAAAGCTACTTAAGACTATTACAGAGCACTAGTGTTAATTACAATTAAGGACCCGCTTAATTAATTATGAACAAAACCAGAAAGTGCGTCCCCACTTGTCATCCGCCTTGGTCACCCTACACGAGTCACGTGACTTGCAACGCAATGTTTAAATACTTATGTTGACAATGTCGACGATGTTGACATTATTAACAATACATGCCAAAATTCTATCCAGCCAACTTCAATATTAGGAGGTTGGATATGTAATGTTGAAATTTTCATGACAAGTGCGAAACATAAATGTAGGGTGACAACGAGATTTTAAAAATTAGGATAAATCAAATTAAAAGTGGACAAAATAAAAACGTACTTAATTTAGGTTTAAAAGCATTGTAAGTTATTGTTAACTATGTATAGACTTAAAAAAAAATATTACGATTCACGATTTAGAATTCACCCTGTATAGCGAAACGACCGCCACCGGTCGGCTTTTAGATACGGTTAATATTATTTAATCCCGTTTAATTAACTTTCTAAACATTCAATATTGACTTGATAACAGGCCAAACAATACGCACTTATTGAAGAATAAGCATAAACAAAATTAGTAATTCGCGAGCGAGGACTCTCTTGGCTGTTTATTGGCTAAATTCAATGAGTACCCTTAACACGGCGAGCATAATGTGCGGACGGTGTAAGTCATGAGCGATGGCGATTTCAAGTTAAGTTTGTAGAAAGATAAGTAGATGGGTCAATCAACTATTTCTTGTGATTATTCTGTTCTATTAGCCATGAGACAATAATAATATGATACTCATACATATTTCAGAAAAATTGGTACAATATGGACTTTTAATCTTAGAGCATACATAACTGGAGTAGCCTTTCAGTAACTTACCCCTCTGCAAAAAATCTTGCACAATGTGCAAAAAATCTTAAAGACAATTTCACCATCGATCACAAAATCGCCTCGCAAGAGAACACTGATCATAAAAATGCCCGAACGTTGCTGTAAGCACTTGATATTATAAACGTTTAACCACTTCAAGCTTTTAATATATAATTGAGTTTCAATATCCTATACTCCCCTCCGCCCCTGCCAAATTTGACAGACTTTTTTGTACGCAAATACGACATAAGGCTACTCCAGTTATGTATGCTCTAAGACTTCTAATATACTTAGAAGTTGACCATATAAAAAAGGGGTTTAAATTGTCAAACAAAGACTTATATTTGGCAAATTAAACCCTTCAAATCACCGTTTTCAAAAGTAACACAGGAAGTGATACCGTAACTAGCGACAGAGTTAATTCACCAAAAGAAATACATATTCTAAGACGAATCTTCTCAAATAATCGCTTAGATTCGATTCATCACGTCCTGATTGATTTGTTCCCATTACCAATTTATCCATATTTTCAAATCGTTCACATTCTTATTGTATTTCTTTTCTTTACGCTTATATTTTGTTTCTGATTTCGATTCAAAAATCTACATAGATCCAAACTAGCTTGTGCTAGTAATTATTCGTTATACTTCGTCATATAAAAGATACAACAATGAAATACGTTACGTTTGAGAATTTTTATTGAATCTCATCTCTTTTTATTCCTAAGTTAAAAGCTAGGTCCTATTTGTTCCTTTGATAATATTTTTGTTTATCGCCCGGATCCGCCATCAAAAGAAAAAAGATTGAAAAAAGTATTACATCGGTCGGATAAATCGTACCTGTACAATATATCGAACTGTGGATGTACGATTTAACCAACTACGCATTTAAAAACAAAAATAGCGGACAGATACAAAACCTTCAAACTTAGAATCTTCACGATTTTTTATAAAAATCTGTTTAGTTTCGCATTCAAATGCCGTATACTTATATTGTTATTAAAACCGACCTTTTCCGTGAGTTACCAGCTTCGGTCTGAGCTTGAAAATTTCCATCAACGTTTGCAAAAAGTATATTTTTTCACTCGCACACACAGCTCTTAACAGACGCCATTACAAAATAGAGGATAGTAGAGGGCGCTACTAGACCATAGTTTAGTGTGGCTAGCGTGAAAGATATTTGTTGGTTTGTGGGTCACTTAGAAGCGGTACGATTTAACGACCGGTACAATATCGCCAACTCGCCCCTAACATTCAATAAAACGGTTCTCTTGACACTTGCACCAAAATCGTGCCTCATCCAAAACTCTTTGCAACATTGTAAAGATAACTCGAAACTTGGTGAGGGCTTTTAGGTGAACAATTTATTCGATTTCAGTAAACGCGAGGGCTAATGATGTTATTGTTTTTACTTTACGTCACAGAAAAACGGAAAAAAAGCATTTAAAGGCCTGACAATGGAATTGTGATCGTACTTTAATTTTTTTATGCCCAGGGTGTTGTTAAAATCCATATGGCACATGAGGCCCGAAGGCTTCACGAAGCTACAAGTTGTAAAATCATCATCTGTGTTGTGTTGCGTTCCATGGGTCACGTACGGTGCTGTCTGAAAACCAGCGCTGTAGGTGTCTGTCTGACACCTCGGCATAATGCTGAGACAGCGACCTTTTCACTGCCGCGAAGACACTCACAATATGTGTCAATTATATTGTATGTGTGCTTCCTTTGTCTCTGTGTATCTTTTGTGTAGCAAATAAATATCTTCTTTCTTTCTTTCTTTTCTTTCTTTCACTCCAGTGCGTTGAGAATGTGACACTGAAGTCGGCATGAGAGCCGTGGAGTTTTCGACGACGACAAACGGGTTGCTTGGTCTGCGTATTTCTCCACGGAAAATAATGTTTTGTGTAACCAACGTAGGCTATATATGGACTCGTATATCTCCAGAGCTTGCATTTTACAACTGCCAATTTGATACCAATATCTATCTAGACTGTTGTCTGCAGTTGTAAAAATAAACTAAGTATGTAGTAATTTTTTAACTTTAACTGTATCTGCCTGCCCTATCCGCCCCGATCTGCCTGCCAATGCCGAGTTTGTAAACCCTCCGGCACACCGACTGGAATCTCGACACCCTACCTACCAGACTGCAAGAAGCCTCATGGACACGCACTTTGACACAACCGCAAAATGGGAAATGGAATGG
Source organism: Epinotia nisella (assembly GCA_932294315.1). Taxonomy (NCBI): domain Eukaryota; kingdom Metazoa; phylum Arthropoda; class Insecta; order Lepidoptera; family Tortricidae; genus Epinotia; species Epinotia nisella. Next base: position 1,475,706 of record OW028691.1, read on the forward strand.
ATAGAAAATCCTCCCAAAAGCATGGTGTTACAATCAACCCAACAGTGAAACCACCCGGCTTCTCATTGCCTAGAAAAGAATGGTGCCAGCTGAACAGGTTGAGAACTGGCTGCGGACGCTCACGTGCATTCCTATACAAATGCGGTTGGATAGTCTCCGAGGTGCGATTGTGGGGCGGCGGTGCAAGACATTGAGCATATCGTCAAGACCTGCCCGCTCAGTAAATACGATGGTAATCCGGCAGACTTGTTCACCCTCGACAGTGACGTAATCCTATGGATGCAAAATCTGATTAAATGCCATACGATTAAATAAAATAAACTTTAACTTGTCAACAGTAAACTCGACCTTTACTATTTAAAATTGTCCACTTACGCCCCTGTTTTATACGTCGTTAAAATGACTATTATATGACTCTGGACAGCATTATTTTTTCGATTCTTTCTCTGAAGTATCTGATGATTTATTTTTCATATAGTGACACCATGTTAGACATTAAAACAGGGAGAAAGAACTGAAACTAATATAAATTTAATAACGAAGGTAGCAGTAGAAAGGAAAATATTTGCTGAAAATATCTAAAGAATTTCCTTTTACGCTAACAAACAGAACAAAAATAAAACCGGTTGCTTATAATAGGTACTGCCAGTTGCGCTTCACTCAAGTCTGTTGTTAAATGGGTGAATCCACTTTTTTCCATCACTAAGTTGCCATGGTTATTTCCTTCAAAGTCAAGCTCAAACTTAATTCAGTTGTGGGGTTTTCTTGTAATGTTCAACTCCCTATTCATATTCATATAATTTATTGCAAATCAAATCAAATTATTTCTTTTGCAAATAGGCTTTATGCTAACTCTTTTACACGTCATGTTTTAGCTTAACTACAGGTATTTTACATATATTATAAATGCTTCTTTATCCTGTATAAATTCCTTTACAGAATAATAAGATTTCTCTATAAGATGGCGTTTAACGCTGGACTTAAATCTATTCATTGACAATTTCAGTATATCAGAAGGTGTATTGTAAAAACGTACACAGTTCCCCATAAACGACATATTCACTTTGCTGAGACGGTATCCGGGAATGACCAATTTATTTTTAGGGTTCCGATACCTCAAAAGGAAAAAACGGAACCCTTGTAGGATCACTCGGTTGTCCGTCTGTCACAGCCGATTTGCTCCGAAACACTGGACCGATTGAGTTGAAATTTGGTACACATATGTAAATTGGTGACCCAAAGATGGATGCGTAAAGTAAATAAATGAATTCTGAACAAGGGGGCCACTTTTGGGGGGGAAACTGGAAAATTTAAAAAAAAGTTTCGCAAACTGTATTGTGTGACGTATCAAATAAAAGGGATTGTTGTAAGCATGTAAGATATATTTTTTTATAATTTTAGCAAAAACAGATTTGAAGAAATTTAGGAAAAAAGACGAAAATTGACCATTCCCCCCTTATCTCCGAAACTACTAGGATTAAAATTCTGAAAAAAATATGGGAAATAGTTACTTGCCTAAAAATTAGAGGAAAACCTATAAGAAGTTTGAGTATTCAAAAACACTTATGAAATTTAGATTATATACGGAACCCTCACCACGCGAGTTGAACTCGCGCTTGTCCGGTTTTTATTCCAAGTGTTTGTCTTTTTTACAAGCCATTATAGTCTTTTTTACAAGCTTTTATTTAATATACCTGTTCGTTTGTTTGTTAGTGTGGGAAAAATCTTGAACCCTTAACCTCAACCGATTGAGCTGAAATTATCGGTATAAATATAGTTTGGATGACAATTCAATATTATGGTACCATCGAGCTGATCTGATGATAGAGGCAGTTTCGATTGACTCATGAATGGTTTACTGCCAACAACCTTGTACTTAATGCAAAAAAGACAAAATGTGTACACTTTAAGCTACCCAATGTTAAACATCTTATACAGGGAGTAAACATTAACGATGAGACTTTAAATGTTGTCGAAAGTACAGTTTTCTTGGGGATAACAGTAGACTCGAAACTACAATGGGGTTCTCATATTACTGCTCTTTCGAAAAAATTAAGTTCGGCAGTGTACGATGTGAAAAAGATAAGACTGCTCACTGACATAGCTACGGCGAGGTTAGTTTACTTTAGTTACTTTCATAGCGTCATGTGCTACGGTATTTTGTTATGGGGTAGAGCTGCCGATGTTGACACTATTTTTGTTTTACAAAAACGTGCAATCCGAGCGATATATGCCTTGAAAAGCCGTGACTCCCTAAGAGAATTATTTAAAACTATTGGGATTATGACCAGATTATTTTCATAAATATATTGACTTGGCACGTCAATATATTTATGAAAATATTATGTATGTAAGGAAGAATCAAGAATTATTTCGTAAAGGATGTGACATTCATAAGATAAATACTAGGAATAAATTCAAATTGGTAGCAGTAAGTACTAGGTTAAGTAAAGTTCAAAAGTCATTTGTGGGGCTCTGTACACGCTACTACAACAAGTTACCAGATCATGTTTTAGACATGTCTGAAAATAAATTTAAGTCCTTTGTAAAGACATCTTTGAAAAATAGAGCTTATTACAGATTGGACGAATATTTACCAGATAAGGAGATATAGAAAGAAAGAAAGAAAATACATTTATTCACAAACACACAGGACACACATATTATACAATAAAGTAAACAAGAGAAACATATAAAACATGAAACAAAGTGTGTCTGGACAAATGTCAATGACATTACTTAATTAAGTTACCCGTTATATAAAACTATGTAGTTATGTAAAAACTTGACATTCAAAAAGTGCTCGCCATGAATTTATTTTGAATAAATGAAATTGAATTGAATTGAATAAGAAGGAGGCCATGAGAATTCAGTACTTAACCGACGTAACGCATTTGAGTTGGGGCTAGTTAGAATCGTCTCAATGAGTAGTTGATGGCGGAAATTAATTTTATGACAGAAACTTATTTATAAACCATATTCTAAAAATGTTATAGGTACATGTAAGAACTTTTAAAACTCTGCCATATAATAAATTTTAAATTAAAGGAAAAAAAATAAGGAAAGAAAGAAGCACTGAACGCCTTTATGGGCAGCCAGAAAATATCACAAAAAGCACGCGTGGCTGTGTAGTGAGAAACAGTGTGATAAGAGATAAGTGTGGAATGGATGGAGATATAGTCACGAAAATTGAGAAGGGTATGTTAAGGTGGTTTGGGCATGTAGAGAGGATGGATGAAAGAAAATTAACGAAGAGAGTGTATGTAAAAAGAGTGGAAGGGCAAGTTGGAAGGGGAAGACCTAGGCGAACTTTCTCCGATCAAATTGGAGAAATCTTACAAAAAGGCCAGGTCAAAAGTACCCTAAACCGACGAGCATGTATGAGAAATGTTATGAAGGTGAGTGAAGCGAAAGTGGTTTGTCAGGATCGTAGCAAATGGAGATCCGTGATCTCTGCCTACTCCTCTGGGAAAGAGGCGTTATTATATGTGATTATAATGTATGTATGTAAAATAAGAATAGAACTTGCGCCGCGGCTAGTCGCTGCTACCAACTGAGCTATCAGAACCAACTGCGACTTCAGTTTTGCTAGCGCGCTGCTCAACTATTGAGAATAAAGGTGTGAGTTAATGTATGGAGCATAGAACTACAGTATACTAAGGCTACGCTTTTTTCACAGCGTGGACGCGCGCGAGCGGGACTTCGGCGTAGCTGAGCGGTGGTCAGACGAGAGCGTGTTCGCCTCCCGAGCGTATTTCCTGCCCGAGCGGAGACCGGCCGAGTTGGGAGTAGACCGGGTTAAAGCGACCGACCAAGGCATCTACAGGTGCCGGGTCGACTTCAAACAAGCCCAGACTAGAAACTCAAGGGTCAACTTAACTGTTATTGGTAAGTAGTTTTTTGAATAAGTATGTTTTTACAAGCTTGACAAACCTGACCGTTGTCTGTAATCAAATCTTGCGAGTTAAATTTGATCCACTTCCCGGTTTCCGATTGAGCTGAAATTTTGCATATATGTGTAAAACGCGTGACAATGCAATATTATGATGGCATGGTGCTGATCTGATGATGGAGCTGGAAGGTGGCCATAGGAACTTCGCAATGAAACGACACAACCTCATCGAGTTTGGGCTCGTTAGAATCGTCTCAATGAGTAGTTGATGACGGTATACAGAAAAGTACAGTCGGCAATAAAAGCTTGAACCAAAAATTAAATTTTTGACAGAAACTTGTTTCATGTTAACACGTTCACGGACAGTACAAGCGTAAATTGAGACCCTCGTGATACGACACTACGGTTGTGGCCGGTGATCTTCGCTGCGACAAATCTGCCACTCCGTCCACGGGTGACAAATTCTCATAGGATTATAATGAAGGCGGACATGTTGTGCCGCTTTAGGTACATTACAATTTTTCCTAGTGCCGCAGCAAAATTTTAAAGGGCCACATGAGGGGAATGACGCGTGCTGTGACACAATACGTCTGTAGACGTTACGGCTATGGTCGTGCTGCCACAAGAGGAGAGTTTGAGTTTATAACAAATTACATACATACCTAGACGAAACAGCGGCGCTACAATATTTGCCTAAACAGTGACCTGGCAGTACGTCCTTGGCAGTACAAAAAATGTATGATTTGTTTATGTGCCACATCACACAATTTTCAGAATGGTGCTGCATTCACTTCGCGCGACACCGAACTAGATTCGAATCAACTCGTTTACACACTGATTCGAGTTATTCAAATCGCACTACTCGACTCGCCCATCGCTAGGTCGTGTGTTGTTTTGACATTTCAGTGGCGCACCACGCCCTTTCCATCTCGAGCCATCTCTCGCTTTTAATTGAGCGATACTTTTCACTGCTCAGTATGCCTGCAAGGAATACCCGCAAGCGGTAGAATGAGTGTGCAATCAACTGCCATGACTTTGTTACTTATCAGCTGGTTGATAACGTAACGCATTCTACATGCGTCACGTAGATCTAAATGTCACTTTTTATATGGAAAAACCGGCCAAGTGCGTGTCGGACCACGCAAAACGAAGGGTTCCGTGCCTATTAAAAAGGTCGTATCGTCACAGAAATTTTACGGCACTTACAGCAGGACGTACGTCCTTTTCTTTGAGGAAGGCAGTTTTTCAGCAATATCTCAAAAACCTCTGAACCGATCTTGTTCAAAACAATTTTCGGTGAATGAAATTAATAAGCCCTATGTCCATGAATTTTTCCATATTTTTAAAATACACCGTTCAGAAATTAGAGGGGGGGGACAGAATTTTACTGACTTTCGGGGCGATTATCTCCGACCCTATTCACTTAATCAAAAAAAAAATGCTAAGAAACCTTATATTTATTTTGAATGGCCTATCAATTGATGTGCCACACGGGGGGTCACAAAGAAAAAAAAAATATGACTTTTAGTTTTATGTATGGAGTGCACCCCTAAAAATTTTTTTTTTGTCATTTTAATTACAAAACTATGTAGCGGCTAACAAATTACACCTATCCTCAAAATTTTATTCAAATAGACCTTATAGTTTTCGAGTAAAATGCCTGTGACATACGGACGGACGGACAGACGGACATGACGAAACTATAAGGGTTACGTTTTTGCCATTTTGGCTACGAAACCCTAAAAATGACAGTTAAATTGTCCTAACGCGCGTTCAAAACGTTACGTGACTACCCCACATAAGAGTGTCTGCTCGTTTTGTGTCACGCGTCGGAGCGCACAAGAGAGTATCACGTCAGACTAGTATGTGTCGTGCGTCAAAGGTATTGACATTTATTTAAAGAGGCTACACTACAACATCTTCCTTCTTATAACAATTAGAACAGTTTCTGAAAGATATAAAATATAACTATAGTAACATTACATCTCCCTTAAATAAAACAAAACAAGAAAAAAAAAACACAAAGAAAATCTAAGTTACGTAACAACTTAACAAGTCAAGTTCATATTTAGTCAAAGCTGAATCTTTTTGGCGGACGAACTAGCCTTCCGCTCCTAGTGACGAGAGCACTACCACCTGCCACACCTGCGTCGCGTGACCCTTGCGGGCACCCAGGACTTGAAATTGGGGTAGAAAATACAGGCGTCACTTCCTCGTCTGAGTCTGGAAGAATAAAATCGAGATCGCTGTATCTGTTCGCGACCAGTGGCGCTGTTGTGGAAGCTAACGAAGGCGGAGACGCTTTTTTGTTACCTTTTAGAATTTGAACGCGACTTTCTCCTGTACGACCGGCCATTATCCGTTGTTATCCAGTATGAGCGCTCTCCTCGCGCGATGCCTGCTACCCTTGCGGGGACCCAGATGTTATTGTCTCGTACGCGAACCGGCTCATTAGGTGTGAGCCGCGGCAGCTTTTTGGCACTTCTATCGTAATATTCTTTAACTTTCAAAGTTTTTTCTGTACGAGTTTTTTGAGTCATAGCAGGATCAACTGCTTCAGGTCTGAGACTTTCATCAGTAGCAGGGAGCCTTGTTCTCAGTTTTCGACCCATCAGTAGTTGCGCTGGCGAATACTTCTCTCCTGAAATGGGGGTATTCCTAAAATTAAGCAAAGCTAATTGCCAATCAGTGTTGTCTTCTTGAGCCTTAATAAACAATCGCTTCACTGTCTGTACATTGCGCTCAACTAATCCATTAGAACGGGGATACATAGGTGAACTCGTCATGTGGTCAAATCCGTAATATGCAGCAAACTGCTTAAACTCTTGCGAGGAGAATTGAGGTCCATTATCAGATACTACTTTCTGTGGTATTCCGAATCGACCAAAAAAGTTTTTAAGGTGCATAATTACAACACCGCTCGTCAAACTGTTTAAAGACGCTACTTCAAAAAACTTCGAGTAGTAGTCTACGACAATTAGATAATGTTTTTGTTGAAATTCAAAGAGATCAGCAGCGATCACTTCCCATGGCAAATTTGGTATTGGATATGGGCTCAGCGGTTCGCGTGTTTGCGCCGCGCGGTGTCGCTGGCAGGGCTCACAGCGTTGTACGGCCTGTTCAATGTCGACTCCCATTCCAGGCCACCACACCAGCTCCTTAGCTCGCCGCTTGCTTTTCTCGATTCCTAAATGCCCCTCATGGATTATAGAAATTATTTCCTTTCGTAACGAAGTAGGAATTACAACTTGGTGATTGCGAAATACTATGCCGTCGATCACGTGTATCTCATTTTGGATTGTCCAGTATGGCCCTGTAATATCTTGACTTTGGTTTTTGTTTGTAGGCCAGCCACTTAAATAGTACTGTTTTACACGCTGTAGGATTGCATCTTTATTTGTTTCTTCCCTAATTTTGGTAAGTTTATCCTTGGACACATTAAGACACTCCATTAAATTGTTCACATGTATTGTGACATCTGCATGCACGTCATCATCCGAACCATGTTCTGAGGGGGCACGCGATAATGTGTCTGCCAAGTACATGAGTTTCCCAGGCCTGTACTTTGTTTGAAACTCATAGCTGTGCAACATCATAAGCATGCGCTGTAGTCTCACCGGAGTGCTGTTCAGTGGTTTTTTAAAAATAGATTCCAGTGGTTTATGGTCTGTCTCAACAATAACTTTGTTATGACCGTAAATGTATTGATGAAAACGCGTGCAACCGAACACAATCGCTAGAAGTTCTTTTTCTATCTGCGCCCACCGCGATTCAGCTGGCGTGAGTGTTCGAGCCGCGTAAGCCACAGGCCGCCCGTCTTGTAGTAAAACAGCACCAAGTCCCCGTGAACTTGCATCCACCGACACTGTCACCTCCTCGTGTGGAGAATAGTACCGCAACACTGGTGCAGAACAAATTCTTCTCTTCAACTCATCAAAAATCCGTTGATGCTCAGTACACCATCTAAAATCACAATCTATTTTCAACAAATCACGCAATGGTGCAACTATGTTTGAGTGATTAGGTATGAAACGGGATACATAATTGATCACACCTAAAAATCTCTCCAGCTCTTTCCTATTCGTAGGCGCTGGCATATCATTTATAGCCTTCACTCGTTTTGGATCGGTACGCATCCCTTCAGCATTAAACAGATGACCAAGGTATTGTACTTCCTTAGCGTTAAAGACACACTTTGCTTTATTAAATTTAACACCATTAACCTTGGCTTTCTCAAACACCTCTAGTAATCTCGCGTCATGTTCATTTTTAGTGCGACCGAACACTATCAAATCATCAATATAAACAGCAACTCCTTCTGTCTTGAAAATTTTAACCATTTCACTGTGGAAAATCTCTGGCGCGCAGTTTATTCCAAAAGGCATCCTGAGGAAGCGATACCTGCCAAAAGGAGACGCAAATGTGCAAAACTTGGAGCTAGCTTCATCGAGTTTTAACATCCAAAACCCTTTACAAGCATCAAGTTTCGAAAAGTACTTTGCACCACTCATCTCACTCGCGACTTCGTCGAGCGTCGGCAGTTGAAAGTGGCTCCTGCGTACAGCCTTATTTAAATGCAAAGGATCGAGGCAAATGCGCAGCTTCTTGTCTGGTTTCTCCACAATAACTATAGGAGACACCCAATCCGTAGGGCCCTCCTCACGTTTAATAATGTTCAACCTTTCCATGTCATCTAATTCTTCTTTCAGACGAGGTTGTAAACACATAGGTACCCTCCTAGAAGCCGAGATCACAGGTGGTACTGTCTCATCAATTGATATTTTAATAACTGAAGGCAAGCAACCTATACCCTCATAAACCGACTCGTCACATTTTTGTAATTCATTAATTCGCGTGATGAGTTGCAACTCGGTGCATGCCTTCAGTCCCAATAAGTTGTTACACTGTATATCCAGAACAAACACCTTTTGCAATGAAGTAAAAGTTTTGTACTTCATATTTGCCATGAAGTATCCTACAACAGGCAAGTTGTTGCGACTGATTTCTTTAAGCACTGTATTTGTTTTACGTAATATACTAGTATCAAAACCCGCCTGTGTAAAACAGCTCAATGACATTACAGACGTGTCAGCACCACTATCTAATTTAAACCTTATTGACACATTGTTGACCAAAATGTCCTCTGACCAAAAAGGGCCAGTGCAGTCCATCGCGTTGACAGTAATATTTTGAAGAAAAAACTCACCATTGTTCTCTGTATAGTCCTCACCTTGTGTTTCACTAATCTCAACCTCTCTTAGCAGCTTCTCACGACAGGTTTTAGCAAAATGTCCAACGCGCTCACACCTGAAACAGCGAACATTAAATGCCGGACATCTGTCATCGGCGGAGTGCCCGCCGCCGCACTTGTCGCACTCGACGCCATAACGTGGTGCTCGGCCTGAAGGTGCAGCACGAGCGAAGCCTCCACGGCCTGCGCGTCCTCGTGTTCCTGCCCCACGCGACCTCATCCCGGCGCCGTAGCCACTACCGCCAGGCGCGCCACGCCCGCGCGCTAGTTCCTCTAACGCAACCGGCGCAGTGTGAGTTTTCATACTCCGACATGTTGCCGCTTGCACGCTGGCTCGCTCCGCCGCGCGACAGTATGCCACAGCCTGCTCCAGGTCTAGTGATGACTTCGAAAGTAACCGTTCACGCATATGTCCGTCCTTCAGACCTCTTATTATCTGAGTTAAGATTAAGCTATCTTTCAACTGACCGAACTCGCAACTTTTGCTTTTAATTTTCAAGTCGGTCAAGAACTTATCAAAAGAATCGTCTTGATAAGTTTCAAAAAACGTATGACGTTCGTAGTTAACGTTTTTTTTCGGGTCAAAACGCTCTGAAAATGCTTTTACTAACTCGTCATAGTCATCAGTTTTAACATTGAGTTCAAATTCTTCTAAAGTTTCTCTACCGAATTTTCCGATGACGTGTAGGAATAATGCGCACTTTTCCTTCGACGAAGCAGTTTCTCTGCCCGAAGCGATAAGAAAGAAATCAAAAGCGGATTTCCATTCCTTCCAGTTTACCGCCATGTTCCCGAGGTCTTGCAATGGTCCGGGTTGCTGTATTGCAGCATACACACAATTACTATTTTGCGCTTGCATTTTGCTAGAATCTTCTCCTTTATCCGTCATTTTTTATATTAAATTCACTCAATTTTAATTAATTATATTTTGAATAACATTTTTCACACCTGACACCATGTCGTGCGTCAAAGGTATTGACATTTATTTAAAGAGGCTACACTACAACAGCTTTAGTCGATATCCTGTCTGCAATGAGCACCCGCACGAGGTATATCGGCCAATGGAAATACGCCTGTAGACACGAGAGCGTATGTCATCAAAGTCATGAATTAAACATATAAAATAATCCAGCATTGAGGATTGGAGAGAAGCCAAGCCGAGTTCGGAAATCGTCATTTTAAAGTCAAATATTATCAAGTGTTTTAGAACACTTTTGCAGTTTACATGAATATCAAGTAAAGTTGGTCTTTTATGGAACTGTATATAATGGTAGACCAATCTGGGAAAGCATTTTCTGTATTATATTTTATTAAGATAATAGTACATTATTGCCGTGGCCGGGAAGGAGGCAATTGCAGGCTGAGTATTTGTTTAAACGGACGAGCCTGCAATTGCCATTCCGGCTGAGGCTACTATAGTGCTTTTCTCAAAAGTGGGGGAATAATAAACTTTAAATATCGTTGCACAACTTGAAAATATTACTGATTTCCCGGCGTTTTTCTTTTTAAACCGAATCGCAAGTGTATTTTTCCACCGAAAAATGCAAACTATTTGAGACACATAGAAAAACGTCGCGTTTGCAACAGAAAAATACGAGTTGAATTGGCTGAATACGACCTGTGCCGTCTTTTATATGCCGGTTTCGACTTTTTAAAAAGTTTGGTACTCGACAAATAAAGGAATTTATATGTAAACTTCCAGGCGGCCTGCAATGTTTTTTATTTTTTTAATTTTGATCTGACCTGAAACTATACACTTTACTCGTACCTTCCAATATGTAGCGACTTATGTACAATTTGCGGGCCATTTTTGAGAAAAATTATTATACAATATACAGCCTTGGCCAAAAGTATTGAGCACCCCACGTTTTCCTTTGTAACTTATGGATAATTCTTTTACAATTTCATAAATACACGACGACGTAAAAATCGTACAATATAGTCATCGTTTGAACATGTGCAAATCATTAATGTATATCATTTTGAAATTGCTATTTGTGTGTGAAAACTGAAGCTAGAAAAAGTCGGGTTTTCCATGGAATTTCCCTTAACGTCAATAAATATGACGATTTTTTCCGATGGATACACAACTTTCTATTATAAAATATATAAATGAACCTTTTAAAGTTTGACTTTTGTATGAAAAACGCATGGGTGCTCAACACTTTTGACCAATGCTGTATTACAAATATGTCTAATAAACTAGTAAAATGATTTATTGAATCAGGCGTTACTTTGCGGAAATTCATGATATATTACGAGAACAATATTCCTTTGCTATTCCGCTAAAAAACGTGCAGGTCGATCAGCAGCAGGAGATGTTGCTTGAGCCACGTCCACTGAGCAAATGAAACTCATTCATTTGCTCAGTGGACGTGGCGCAAGCAACATCTCCTGCCAGCATCTCCTGATGATGCCTCGTAGAGAGGCGAAACACGTGTCGAGGTTTTTTCATTATTGGTGGTGGTTTGCTGTAATTATTTGCATGTTTATACGCAATTAGTTGCATTTAATCTCCGCCGATCGACCTGCACGTTTTTTAGCGGAATAGCAAAGGAATATTGTTCTCGTAATACTAAAATGACTAAAACTAACTTAACCTATGGTGCTTACACTATACATATATATCCCCTAAATCAAAACCACTTGGTGGGGTGCCCATAAGGATGGCGCGTTAGGTAGATCCATTTCATTTTTAGGGTTCCAGTACCTCAAAAGGAAAAAACGGAACCCTTATAGGATCACTCGGTTGTCTGTCTGTCTGTCTGTCTCAGCCGATTTGCTTCGAAACTACTGAACCGATTGAGTTGAAATTTGGTACACATAATGTAAATTGGTGACCCAAAGATGGACGCGTAAAGAATTCATTAATTTAATTCAAAACAAGGGGGCCACTTTTACGGGGAAAACTGGAAAAAAAATTTTTCGCAATTTGTATTGTGTGATAAATCAAATGAAAGAAGTTGATGTAAGCATCTCAGATATTTTTTTTTTTATAATTTTTGCAAAAATTGATTTGAAGTAATTGAGGAAATAAGACGAAAATTGACCATCCCACCCCCTTATCTCCGAAACTACTAGGCTTAAAATTCTGAAAAAAAATATGGAAAATAGTTCCTTTCCTAAAGATTACAGGAAAACCTATAAGAAGTTTGAGTATTCAAAAACACTTATGAAATTTAGATTATATACGGAACCCTCACCACGCGAGTTGAACTCGCACTTGTCCGGTTTTTTCCATATAAAAAGTGACATTTAGATCTACCTGACGCGCGTACAATTCGTAACGTGATCGACCCGCAAGTTCAATGTTTTTTTAGCCGACGTAATCGTCAAGTTTGCGCTTATCGACATACGGTGCCCACCAACGGTGAAAAATCACTTAAACCTAGTTTCCACGGCTCAATAAGTTTTTTATACCGTATTCAACTCTTTGAACGGTTACCACGGCAACCAATTTACATACAGAGGACATTTTTATTAAAACCGAACTTAATCATCTCATCCCTTGGTATTGGAAAATTACAAAGCACCTCGCTTTCAAAGGGTGATATGTGCCAGTTACTAACAAGGCAAATAAGACTTCTTGCTACAAAGGTATGTCCTCAGGTAAAATGTTACCGCAATTCAAAATATTAACATGGGTTAAATCCACCGCTAAGCCGCTTTCTGTGTCCGCTTGTTGGGAGATTATTGGTTGAGAGATCGGTTCAAGAACGAGTTGAATGAATTATGGATGTTCCGTATATCATTGGTTTATTTTGAAAATACCCGGCGAACGAAAAAACCATAGTAGTCTAACTAGCGACGAAAAGCTGCCCTACAAAAAGGATGCACATTGCCATTCGCATGTGCTGACTTCTGGCCGAAGGGTGTCGTGTTTCGACAGTACAGGGGCAATCTGCCGAATCCTACACCTGGAGCCGTAGCATGGTTGGCCTTATCACGCGACAAGTGACAAGATAAGAGCGTCGTCTCGTTCTATCGAACGGTGTCAGCCAGTGACGCACGCTCTATCCTATCACCGTGACAAGGCCAACCATGCTACGGCTCCTGAGATGACGATGCAACGGGGCCACGCCGTTTCGTCGCTTAAATAGTGTACCATTGTAATGATATGAGTTTTGTCTTGTTTAGTTTCGTTCCATGACGCATTGGTTTTTAGGGTTCCGTAGCCAAAATGGCAAAAACGGAACCCTTATAGTTTCGTCATGTCCGTCTGTCCGTCTGTCCGTCTGTCCGTATGTCACAGGCATTTTACTCGAAAACTATTAGGTGTATTTGAATAAAATTTTGAGGATAGGTGTATTTTGTTAGCCGCTACATAGTTTTGTAATTAAAATGACAAAAAAAAATTTTTTTAGGGTTGCACTCTACTCTATACATAAAACTAAAAATAAAAAAAAAATATTTCATTGTGACCCCCCGTGTGGCACATCAATCGATAGGCCTTTCAAAATAAATATAAGGTTTCTCAGCATTTTTTTTTGATTAAGTGAATAGAGTCGGAGATAATCGCCCCGAAAGTCACTAAAATTCTGTCCCCCCCTCTAATTTTTGAACGGTGTATTTTAAAAATATGGAAAAATTCATAGACATAGGGCTTATTCATTTCATTCACCGAAAATTGTTTTGAACAAGATCGGTTCAGATGTTTTCGAGATATTGCTGAAAAACTGCCTTCCTCAAAGAAAAGGACGTAAGTGCCGTAAAAATTTCTGTGACGATACGACCTTTTTAATAGGCACGGAACCCTTCGTTTTGCGTGGTCCGACACGCACTTGGCCGGTTTTTTTACTGTAATGTCGTGTTAACATGTTTTTAATAAATAAATAAATAATAAATAAATACATTATGCGGACGTATGCGGTCGTGGGGGTGGGGTGTCAAAAGGATGCCAAGTGGCCGTTTAGTTCGAACATGCGCACACATGTTTTGGGCATGTTTGGGTAGAAATTTGTAGGGAGTTCGCCTTCTATAGTTTTTTCGTTCGCTGTTTTTACTCGACTGGCTCAGAAGGAGGGTCATGTTTTTCGAGCGTATCGTGTTATGTATGTGGACAAGAATATTCTATTTCACGGGCTTCATTCCAAACGGCTTGATCGGTTTTGACATAGTGTCGTTGGATTCCTCATAATCGTAGGAGTGACACAAACTATGCAATGTTTTGTGACGACTGCTTTAGCCTAGTTGGTAGTGACCCTGCCTACGAAGCAAGAGGTCCTGGGTTCGAATCCCGGTACGGGCATTTATTTGTGTGATGAGCGCGAATATTTGTTCCCGAGTCATGGATGTTTTCTATGTATTTAAGTATGTATTTATCTATATAAGTATGTTTATCGTCGTCTAGTACCCATAGTACAAGCTTTGCTTTGTTTGGGACTAGGCCGATTTGTGTAAAATTGTCCGCAAAATATTTATTTATTTTATTTATTTATTTAATGTTTGGAAAAAGCGATCGGGTTTTTTAAATCTTTTGTTTAGAGTGGATTGCACCAACTAATGATTACAGGTTGATCAATGTTTGTACCATGTTTTAGCAAATAAATGACTGAATGCAGAAAAAAATACCAACGTTAAATGAACTCAAACACCTTCAAAATAAGTATTTTGTTTTCTTCGTTACATAACTAACGCCACAAAATAATGGTAGATAGGTATGAAGGTAGGCACAAGTTGAGAATAAAACACAATAAACACTAAATCAAAGGTAAAAGTTTTCATGCAGCCCCCCAGGTGGACTGATGACCTGGTGAAGGTAGCGGAAGTCCGCTGGATGCGGGTGGCGCAGGTCCGGTCACTTTGGTACTCTTTGGGGGAGGCCTGTGTCCAGCAGTGGACGTCTTTCGGCTGATATGATGATGATGAAGTAATGTAGTTAGAGCTCATGATTGCACTGTCGTCTATCAGCACAACGAATCTTCAAATCCATGTAGGGTCGGCAACATGCCTGTGATCGGCTATGATAAATAAATATATAAATATTAGGGGACATTATTTCACAAATCTAATTAGGCAAATAGTACCTACGCTCAATAAGGCTTGTGTTATAGGTACTAGACGACGATATAGAAAACATCCAAGACTCAGAAACAAGTAGTCATGCTCATCACACAAATATTTGCCCTTACCGGGATTCGATCCCAGGACCTCCAGCTTCGTAGGATGCGTCATTACCCACTAGGCTAACCGGGCGTCGGTATGATACCTACTTACCATCAGACAAGACGCACGCTTGTTTGCAACTGCCGTCTTATAAAAAGAAGGCAAACTGAGCCAACCTAAATTAAAACGCGGCTCTAATATTGGCGTGGATCTCTAAATATACACATCCCGTAGCAGAAACTTGATTAAATTTTTATATATCCGCAGACTATTTTTAATAGAGCTTACAGGATATTGGATCAACCGTACCTATGGGGGATTTATGCTTAACCGTGTTGGAAATACGCAATTTAACTACACGGTTGCATAAAAAAATCCTTATTGAGTTAAATGGAACGTAATCTCTTAAATTGAATTTGAGCCTTCATAGGTAGCATGCATTTCGTATCATCATCATCATCATCATATCAGCCGATAGACGTCAACTGCTGGACATAGGCCTCCCCCAAAGAGTGCCAAAGTGAGCAGTCCTGCGCCACCCGCATCCAGCAGACTCCTACCACGTCATCAGTCCACTTTATGGGGGACCTACCCACGCCGCGCCTTTCGGTACGTGGTCGCCACTCGAGAACATTTACGTCCCAACGGCCATCGGTTCTACGTGCAATGTGCCTCGCCCACCGCCACTTAAGTTTAGCGATTCGGAGGGCTATATCGGTTACCTTGGTTCTGACATATGGCACTGAAACGTGGTCGCTTACTATGGGCCTTATAAGAAGGCTCAAAGTCACCCAAAGGGCTATAGAGAGCTATGTTGGGATTATTAATTCTATTTTTATACTATCTTCTTCTCTTGTAAGTCAGGCACTTTTGGCAGAGTGGTCGTGGTTGTGAAGGTGTGGTACTTGAAGTTATAATTCATCAAGTGTCATTAACTAGCAAAATTCTTAGCAATGTGCGTCCATCTTTGCTGGTTAGAAGCTTTGCGTTCGCATTGGACCAACGTGGACTCGGTTAATTTTCTGATTAGATCTTTCCAGCGAGTCGGGGATCTATATAAAAGAATTAAATACAGGACACACAAACTTAAAGCAGAGGTTAACAACAGAAGATCTTATCGCTAAAGAGCGATCTCTGTTATTCAGTCGGTCATACGTTTCTTTTCTCTTTACTTCGATTTAGCCTTTTTGTTTCTTTTTACAGGCTGTTCATGATATATTATCAATATACCTAGATATTTTTCTAGCAGGAACAACATTTGCTTAGTGCTTGCCACAATAAAAATATCGACAATCCTGGTATCGATAAGTACATACTACTTCAACGACAAGACGTACATACAACAATAGACTTATATTGGCTACCTACCTTGACGTCGCGTGCACCTATACTAACCATATACAGAGACACAGATTTGTTTTGGGACCAAAAATGGGTTCGGGAAAAACTGCATGTTGTGACATTCTGCGTCGATTTTAAAGACAATTTCGGTGTGTGTGTGTGTGTTATGGAGTAAAGTAGGGGATAATTAATTCAGTGACACGAAGAAAGAAAGTTACGAAAGTATTGCAAATTGTTTTCTGAAGTATGTAAAATATAAATAAATTGATAGTTTTGTTATTATTATCAATTTTTTAACGCACCCTATTACCCTATATATATTTGTATTTATTTACCTCTCTGACGTTGAAGTGGTACTTATCGATAACAGGACTGTCGATGTTTTTATTTTGTCAATCACTTACAAGTCGTTCGTGCTAGAAAAATATCTAGGTATATAATAATAAGGCTCTATTTAAATATAAAGCCTGTCTATACCAGACTTAAGTTGTTTTTGCTACTAAAATTACCTACATAAAATATGAGCTAAAGAGCCAAGCATCTGAAGCTTCCGCGAATATTTAGTCCAAAGTCCATTACAGTGCATTCCACTCAAGATAGCTAAGCATCAACAATTAACTAACTTCCACCTTGTTGAGGTAGACATAAGGTTTTAATCCGCATGTGTGTCTATCGACTTAGTTCATTCTAGTTGTGAAGACAACGTGACAACCTTACATCTCGGTGCAACTACGCTTTTGAATACGGTTATTCAGAGAGGCTACGTAAAGTGCATGACTCTTGCACACAAAGAGACACACTGCAATGGCGGACATGATAATGTATGCAAATTGTATTTCGACATCCTGAAGTGACGGTTCGCACGTTAGATTTGAAACAGAAATGTGGCGTCTCTTCTGTCAGTGTCATGTCTTGACATGTTCTGCATCGCGCTATCGAAGTTTCGTAAGTCAGTTGCATAAATACAACTTCCCGTCAACTCTCATTGGACTTCGGTCCCTGAGAGATCTCTCTATTGCCGTGTCTCCTACATTGGTGACCTCCGACAATGGACATAAATCGCAACCTCTGAAAAAATACCTGACGCAGACATGACAGCACGCCACAAAAAAAAAAACTCCCTCTCTCTCTCGCTTGTCCTCTACGCTCACCACGCTGGCTCTGAGCACTGCCTCGCCACGCTGGTTCTGAGCACTGCCTCGCCACGCTGGCTCTGAGCACTGCCTCGCCACGCTGGTTCTCTAGCACTGCTGTTTTCTGTACATAGTTCTTCTTACGTCGTTCTCGTTCACTGACCCCTCCGTCTCAAAGGGGGGCTGATGTGGCGTCTCTTCTGTCAGTGTCATGTCTTGACATGTTCTGCATCGCGCTATCGAAGTTTCGTAAGTCAGTTGCATAAATACAACTTCCCGTCAACTCTCATTGGACTTCGGTCCCTGAGAGATCTCTCTATTGCCGTGTCTCCTACAGAAATGTTAACAGGTTTCGCCTGATCGCACAGCTTGAAGTGATATGCTGGGTGACACTGAGCAAACGAACGGCTTACGAACATCATCATCATCATCATCATATCAGCCGAAAGACGTCCACTGCTGGACATATGCCTCCCCCAAACAGTGCCACAATGACCGGTCCTGCGACCTTTACCAGGTCATCAGTCCACCTTATGGAGTACCCACGATGCGCCTTCCGGTACGTGGTCGCCACTCGAGAACCTTTCCGCCCCAACGGCCATCGGTTCTACGTGCAATGTGCCCCGCCCACTGCCACTTAAGTTTAGCGATTCGGAGGGCTATATCGGTTACCTTGGTTCTGTTGCGGATAGCTTCATTTCTGATGCGATCACGCAGAGATACTCCCAGCATAGCCCTCCCCATTGCCCTTTGGGCGACTTTGAGCCTTCTTATGAGGCCCATAGTAAGCGACCACGTTTCCGTGCCATACGTCATCACTGGCAACACACACTGGTCAAAGACTCTCGTCTTGAGACACTGCGGGATATTGGACGCAAAGATATCTTTATCCACCGGTACGTGCGCTGGATGCGGGTGGCGCAGGACTGGTCATTGTGGCACTCTTTGGGGGAGGCCTATGTCCAGCAGTGGACATCTTCGGGCTGATATGATGATGATGATGATGAGGGAGCTACCTCTGCTTCAAATCGAGTGCAAATATGAAGGCTGACATCATAATAAACAGAGCAATCATTTAAAAAAAAACAACAATTAAATAAAGAATCACATATGCGAATCTTCTGTCCGTTTTCCGCTAAATGTACAGTCGAGTTCTCCAATATATCTATACAGACAGACTGGTTGTGTTTTAATGTATTTTAATTTATTTGACTGTTTGTGTTTTAATGTATTTTAATTTATTTGATTGATTGAGTTATGTATTAGGATATTTACTGTTGGTTTTAGTCTTAAGTCAAAGTCAAAGTCAAAGTGATTTATTCTTCAATTTAGGCATATTACATGTTCATATAAGTAAGTTCAAACACAATCTTGTATTGTTAATGAAAAATAAATGAAATGAAAATGAAATTTATTATTAAATCAATAGCTCTAAACTCACTTTCTCTAATTTCATTAGCTTTAATCATTATAAATAATACTATAATAGTTACATATTATAATGTTATTGTTATAACATTTAAATGTTCTAAACTTATTATATATTATATTCATATTCTATTACATTCTCTTGCTCTAATGTTCGTTTGTCATAAGTTTAGATGGTATAAGTTTTATTATTTATAATCAAGAAAATCTCGTATTTTATTGCAGGTAAGAAAAAACTCTAAAATTAAAAATGTATCAAGAACCGAATCAGTGCACCATTTCCACGTCCACGTCCACGTCGTTCCGTCTGTCCTACCCCTAGTGTGTAAAATTATTATTATATGTTATTAGTATAGTATTATATGTGAAATTATTATTATAGACCATGAATAATATATCAACAGAGTTTCTAGATTTTTACAGACTTTGAAATTATAGCTTTTGAATGTTATATAAAATAAATTTTATAGCAAATGAATGATTAAAGCAAATTATTTTATAGAATTTGTAATTATCGAAAATAAGTTTATAACTTTTAATTTTGTAGATAATATGGTAGACCCGTTTAGATTACCAGGATTTGTACTCGCTTGAATACGTTGCAGAATTCTATATTATATAGTAGCGATGTAAAATAGCATAATGTGAATTGAAGACGAACCGCACTTATGTTCTTTTGTATTTGACGAAAACCCGTTTCATGTCGCTGAAACCAACTTTGGAAACTTGAGAAAATTCAATTACGTACGAGTATAAGTATATGTTTCTTGTTAGTTTGGTTGCCTTGAATACTGTTATATTATTCGTTTGTTTCAAACCGTGATAAACACTCAAGAGCAAAAGTTCCGGGTACAGTTTGTACTGAAATTCTATACAAACTGTACCCGGAACTTTTGCTCTTGAGTGTATTTTAAAACCATCTTAAGTTCGGTTTCCAAGGATAGAATGTATTTTTTCATCGTTATTTACAAACTATATAAGAATATTAAAATATAAACGCTAAACGCGCTGGCAATGCGTGTGCTCATGACTAAGAACCGCGAATCGGTTCAAACTCAAACTCAAAATGATCTTTATTCAAGTAGGCCAAGAGTAATTTTTAAACATAAAGAATAAAATATATATGATAAAAAATTGTATAAAAAATACTAGTAGAATATTTCTAGAAAAACAATCTAATGTCAAAAAACAAAATATAACGAAAATAATAGATTAATGTTGAGCGATATTCAACATTAAATACGTGAGTGACCCGTTTTCATTATATTTTAATATGTCTGATTCTCACGGGAGTTTTCTGTATAAAATTATATAAAAATAACACATTGATTAGATACGCGCGCTTCTGCTCGTGTATTTAACTTCCTAGGGAGTTATGGAAATGTATAACTGCCGTGGGAACAATTTAAGTCATTGTCCTTCTGTATACAGGCATGGAATAACACCATTTACCAGCAAGTGTGTTGAAAATACATCTTATATGGGACAACATTAACACGGGAAGGCCTCTATGCCCGCATGACGGTGCGTGCGAAGCGCGGGACCGTGCAGGAATGGATTTCGGGCCAATATTCCCACACACGTGCGACAATGTAAAGTTATTAATTGATATGTAAATTTTCAATAATTTATTTTTTATATTTTTGCAACACCCCTAAGGGTTCGTGCATTATACTGTATAACTGTGTAATCATGAGTGCAATAGATAAATAAACAAAAATAAATGAGATTTCAAAACAGTTAAAATTTTACCTTGTAGTTACATATTTTTATTTCCTTGCGTGATGCATTGTAAAATGTTGTATGGTACATGTGCGGATAGGTAATTCCCAACTCGTGTCGATCATAAACACTCCCTGACGGTCGTGTTTTTGGTCATCGTCACTCGTTGGGATTTACCTATTTTCCGCACTTGTATCATAAATAACTATTTTCTACTCCAGCACTTCTATCTGTCAATTAAATGACTGACAGCGATATCTAAATCAGCTTCATTTGAGTAATGGCAATGAAGTATATTTGTCTATGGGCTCATAAGATGACTGCAAGCAGTTGAGTCATCTTATGAATATAGTACAACTGCTTTTTTTTAAGATTCAAAATTCGTGCAGCAGCAAAAGGTTTGTTTTCGTTTACAATATTAATAACAATCTTTTCAAATTAAAACAATTCTTTACTTAGGTACATATTTTGAATCTAGATTGACCATTAAATCTAATTAAGACACGTTTGTTTACAAAATAAAAATAAAGAGCAATATTCTATCACCTTCATTTTATTTTTGACATTTAGATTTACTTGAACACAACCACACTTTTCGTAACTAAGAACTGTCTTATTGTTTCTTGTCTATGCTATCAAGTTGATGTACCGTCTTCAAAATTAAAAAAAAATTGCAACACTATCAAATGTTAATTGGCTTTTGTGAATATACCAAGAAATATACTTTAAACAGTTAAAATGAGTGAAACTGGGAGTGACGAGAAAAAGCTGTCATAGAAAAAGTAATGTATGCAACAGCTCATATTTTTTTCTTAAAATTCTCGGGTCTTTTATTACAAAACTCGACTACGTCTCGTTTATTATAGAACTGTTGCATAAACTACTAATTTCCGTTGCCTAAGCCCATAAACGCCTCTATTTAATGACATTGACATTCCCAACCCAATACACCTACCGTTTTATCTTATTGTTATTAGAAAAACCTCAAATACTGCAAAGATCTGCAATTTTCTCCTCATCAGTGAGATTTGTCCGTCCTAATCAGCATTAATGGGGTGGAAATTGGCTGATTTTACCCTGTTGGTTAATTTTATTGGGGTATTGGCTTGGGTTCATTAAATTTTCCTTAATATTTAAATTGGGTCTTATTACTTATTAGACCTCGTTATTGTTGTTACATACAAATGACAAATGTTAATAGGTTGTCAGATTAATTCGAAGGTTGAGGGTGCCGTACTGTTTTTAAGTCAAGGTACAGCATCATAAATGAATAATCATCATCATCATATCAGCCGAAAGACGTAGCAATGTAATTTTAAAATTTTATAATACTCTGATACTGAAATGATATATTGTATACTGTTTTGAAAAAATGACACCTCGCCGAGTTTTTTACGCCGGTTCTTCTCGAGGCAGAGGTTTACTTTCCGAACCGGTGGTAGTTTATCGACATTCATAGGTGCATGTAATATGCCTAAATTGAAGAATAAATCACTTTGACTTTGACTTTGACGTCCACTGCTGGACATAGGCCTCCCCTAAAGAGTGCCAAATATCGAACTAGGCCTTATGGGCAAATATTTGTGTGATGAGCATGAATATTTGTTTCTGAGTTTTGAAATGTTTGCTATGTATTTAAGTATTTATATCTATTATATATATATATATGTATATATCGTCTAGCATAACACAAGCCTTATTGAGCTTACTATAGGCCTAGTTCGATTTGTGTAAGAATGTCGTCTAATATTTATTTATTTTAAAGACAAACCACCAGAAACGGAACCCTTATCACACACAGCCGGTTTGCTCCGAAACTACTGGAACGATTGAGTTGAAATTAGGTAAACATATGTAAATTGGTGACCCGAAGATGGACGCGTAAAGTAAATTAATGAATTCTAAACAAGGGGGCCACTTTTGGGGTGTAAACTGGAAAAAAAATAAAAAAGTTTCGCAAACTGTATTGTGTGACAATATCAAATGAAGAGGTTGTTGTAAGTATCGCAGATTTTTTTTATAATTTTAGCATAAACAAATTTGAAGTAACTTAGGAAAAAAGACGAAAATTGATCATCCTCCGCCCCATTATCTCCGAAAATACTAGGCTTAAAATTCTGAAGAAAATATGGAAAATAGTTCCTTGCCTAAAGATTACAGGAAAACCTACAAGAAGTTTGAGTATTCAAAGTATCGGGAAAATTCTCAATATTTATGTGTATTATATACGGAACCCTCACCAAGCGAGTTGAACTCGCACTTGTCCGGTTTTTACAAAAGATTTTCATTTCATTTTAACTACTTAATCGATCATATGTATGTAAAAACGTGTCACAAGAACTTTTCTAACCAGGTCTAACGCGTTTATAAATAGAAAAGTTGTATCACAAAAACTTCCATAATGCCGTGCCCCTTAATAAATTATTCGACATGTTCCTCTCATGGTTTCGACGATAACGTGTGAACTTCTCGTCATAACTTCAGTGTAATGTGATGAGATCTTTGCGGAGTTCTATTCACTTTTTACGAGGGCAGAATACTGTTAAATTAACTCACTTTTTTGTCTCGAGTTATGGTACACTCTATGCTTTTATAGCCATGATGAATATACAAGCTGCTCTCGCACAAAATAGTTCCACATAAACATGCGCGGGTGAGGCAGCGTGCTCGTGCGAGCCGACATTCAAAATGGCGTCGACACGATGACAGCATCAGCACGATTTCAGGACCCACAACACCTTTTGCTTTTCATGTATTTGTATCAATAATTGTCCTAAATTTACTAACAAACGCACGGCTCAGTCACTTGTTCAAATTCGTAGGTACGCGCCTAGCGCACAAACAAAATCGATCTTGTCGCTCTGTCCGCGTGTACGTATGCAGATCCATGTGGAGGCCTGTTTCAAGCAGTGGACGTGTTTCGCCTGGTATGATGATGATGACCTGTGCAGAAGTACCACTCTTAACACAGGTATAACTAACTTAAAAAGGAGTATCAACAGCCATTTATCAAGGCCACAGCAGTGCCCCCGCCAAGACGAGCCAAGCGAAGCGCAATGGCAGGCACTACCTACCTTTTCTCGAAGTGCTTCATCGTTTTCTTGAACCCTCATAACTTGTGTTTGGATTATACCAGATAAACTTAATTTGACGACCGAATAGCTTAGTGGTTAGAGAACCTGACTATGAAGCTTGAGCTCCCAGGTTCGATCCCCGGTCGGGGCAGATATTTGTATGATGAATACAAATGTTTATTCTCGAGTCTTGAATGTTTAATATCTATTTAAGTATGTACTTATCTATATAAGTATGTTTATCCGTTGTCTAGTACCCGTAGTACAGGCTTTGACTAGTTTGGGACTAAGTAGATCAATTGGTGTGAATTGTTCCACGATATTTATTTATTTTTATTTATTTATTTATAACATTATCATAAATTCATACCTTTTGCATGCGGCAACCGGGATGTGCCGAATCAAGCTATACTTTTTAGCGAAGATCTAGAATCTGTAGAGCGTGGCTGGTAGAGCTAAACTATGTGGAGTAGGAAGCTTGACGCTACTTGCGAATTGCGATTAGGTACATGTCTTTTTGACGCTGAAAGCTATATCACTCCCCTATCCCACTCCCACGATTAAAAAGAATCCAACAACACCTCTTATATCGAAATCCGTCAAATGGTTTAGGCTGCAGGGCGTGCCAAAAAATAAGACATACACACATACATACAAATATACATACATACGCTCGAAAGACATTACCCTCCTCTCCTTTACTAAAAGTATGCTCTAATTGACGTTCTTTATAATCACTGTCGGTTATCTAAAACGATCTACTGGTTTTGGCCAAACTGTACATTGTTGGTATCTGCGTATGTTCATATATTATAGTGTCTAACTCTGCCCTCCTGCAATAGCCTAAATATTTATCTGCCCAAATATTCATATTGCTTTACGCTTTCCACAGTAGAGAAAAAAAGAGATGTTAGACAGTAGAGAACTATATTTGGGCAAATACGGTACCGGCACTCACTTGGCTGTATTTCCACAAAAATACGTGTATTTTTCCTTTGACGTAGAAAAACGATTGATGAGCTCAGAAAATTCCAATCCTGGCGAGCGGTTTTTTAATTTCGATCGCTCGAATCAAAATGAAAAATATTCGTATATGATTCGTCCTCTCGCCTCGCCTTTGATCGCGTTCTAAAGTTAATAAAAAAAAATTACGCTAGATAGAGGTTTCGTTATACTTTTCCGGTAATATTCACGTTAATATTAATCATATATATTATTTTCAAATTTTTCGCTTGGGTAACTTCGGAGATAAGGGGGGGGGATGGTATTTTTTTCAACATTTTTCTTTATAAATCAAAATTTTACCATGGTAGAAAAAAAAAGAAAAACTGTTTTATAATGTACAATTCAAGCCCTTTCATATGATACCCCACATGGCCTACTAACTAGACTTTGAATTTTTTCCCCCCCCTCTTATCCGCCCTTTTTTATACAAATTAAAAGTATATATTAAAATTTTTCATTTTCCATACACGAAGATTAGCTTTGTATACAACTATTCCAAATCGATAGCATTAGTAGTTCCTGAGATATTTCACTTTGTGACAGACAGACAGACGGACGGAGTCGCACCATAAGGGTTCCGTTTTTACCTTTTTGGTCCGGAACCCTAAAAATGTTCTAAGTTTATGCATTTTGTCAACAGTGCCTCCGAGCAAGATGGTGATAACGGACGACCAAGGAGATGTGAAGCAGGCCATCGTCGGGCCCTACGTCGAAGGGGATTCTTTTACGCTGAAGTGTGACGTCAGCGGAGGTAAGTACAAACAAGTCAATATCTTGAACACTAGTGCCCATGTTCATAATGTTTCATAAACTTCCAGCACGCCTCTGTCAGTTAAAATGAGTTTGTTTTTATTTGTGTGTTCAGCCGCGTATCATTTGTATTTAGACGGCGTTGCACATAAGTTGGTTGAAGTTGACGCTAGAGGGCGCTGTACCGGCCGTGGTGATTTCTGAATCGCGCGGTTAAGATTTTTCCTGAGATAATGACCTCTGACCAGTAGTAATTGATTTTTGAAGGCGTAATTCTGTGCTTGATTTAATAATACAGTAATAGAAATAATAGTGGAGTATCAGGCGGATTTTGATCATGTGTTTGTGGGATAGGGGCAGACCATTTTAGTTAACTGAGGTTTTTGAGAGGCCTCTTCTGCATTTGTTGATGCAGTATCAGCATGGTAGCTTGGCTTCCGCGCAATATAATACTACTGCGCAAAAGTATGCCGACAACTGAGGATATCACCGCAATACCGTATTCTTACCGCCCCGCCTCAGCGCAACCCAATCAGCACTCATTCAAAAATAGGCAAGCAGTAATAGTTATTTGTGTCACAAGGGAGCAAAATAGTATATTTACGGCGAGGGCGGTGTATTGAATCCTGAATGTAGCGAGGGATCCTACAATAGAAATCCTGAGCGTAGCGAGGGATTCTAACGTAGGATCCTGAGCGTAGTGAGGGATTCAAGTGTTAACGCCCAAGACGAAAATAATTTTGCTCCTGAGTGACACATGTAACTTTTCACACCGATTATGAGGAAAATTGAAATAAAATGCGCTAAAAATAATTAAATAAGTTTTATTGAAGAATGACGTTTATTGTGACAATTTTTTCAAATATTACGAAAAATTCTCAAGTTTCAATATGTAAATGTTACAATGTTTTAATCGATTACGATGAAATTACAATCGATTATTTTCTTGCAATTAGCACATTGCGTAAATGCTACATGCCAATGAATAAATTAAAAAAGTAGCTTGAACAGAAAAGTGGCATTTTGCTCCCTCTCGTCGGGGACCAAAACTTACTTTTCTGAATGAGAGGTGTGAAAAGAATCTTTACTGACTGACATTCAACACTGACAGCTGACTTATCATGATACCGCACTGAGCTCGCAACTAACTTCGAAATACAAAACGACAATGTCGACGAGTTCGTTTAAACTATTCAAAACAGCACAGTCCAACCAACCCTTCGAACTCTTTTATATTCATCCCGAGCGACGGCGAATTATTCTCGTGACTAGAAAATCAATTAAGACCTTCCCCCGCATCCGGTTGCCAGACGAATGTCTACTGATGCGGCGTTGCCAATATTCCTCCTGGCATGAATATCGTCACTGAATATAATGCTGGCAAATATTAATCGCTTTCCGCTACTTAGCGGAAAACCTAGGATCGGCTATGAGCGTAGCGATTCTTCGCAGATGGAAAATGTTTTATTGTAGTGATTGATTGCTCGCGCCCGTCCACAACGCACTTCAAACCCTGTTCTTCTTAGGGTTCCGTACCCAAAGGGTAAAAACAGGACACTAATTACTAAGACTCCGCTGTCCGTCCGTATGTCTGTCTGTCTGTCCGTCTGTCACCAGGCTGTATCTCATGAACCGTGATAGTTAGACGGTTGAAATTGTCACAGATTTATTTCTGTTGCCGCTATAACAGGAAATACTAAAAAACAATATAAGATAAATATTTAAGGGGGCTCCCATACAATAAACGTGATTTTTCAGCTTGTTTTTATCGTGCGCGAGTCCGATTCGCATTTGGCCGGTTTTTTTACTATGTATACTATCAAACAATGAAGTTAGTAAAGAGGTTGTCTAAATGATTTGGATAGCGGTCGTTTTAACAGAAAATCTGAAAATTTACACATATAACGTAAACGAAATAAGAATCCAAATGTAATAATAAATTATAGGGACTTGCATAATCAAAACGAATATTTTATGTTTTTTTTTGTATGGTAGCCTGAGTGTGGTTTTAATCAATTTTACAAGGAAATAATTCATTTCGGCTCAAAGAGAGATCAAGTTGGCATTTCGATTAACAATTCATTCGGCAACCATTTTGGATTGTTCTATTTTAGACTTATTATAATTTATTACGATGGTCGGTTGTGTGTGGGCGACTTAATCTGTATCTGATAATGATGATTAAATAACGTTTTGTTAGAGGTCCCTTTTTAGTTAAAAATACCTAGAATTTAGTTCAACTTTATAATGAACTTGCAAATTAATTAACTAGCGTTTGTATTCCTGAGAATCCGAGATAAGATAAGATAAACATCATTTATTCAAGTAGGATTTTACAATCTTTATTTGTTGTATTTGCTTCATTAATCAATTAATATATCATCTAATTCTACGTTTATTCAATGTATTCATTACATATTTTATTCAATTATTATATTGAGAGAAAAAAAAATAGTCCTATAAGAGGCCAGTCACCTTTATCATTTAAATACTCTTCAACGGTATAATATGCCTTTTTCAGTAAAAACGTCTTTAAATATGTTTTTATTCTGGGAAAGGGTAACTTTAGTGCTTCCTTGGGTAGTTTATTATAGAAATGTATGCATTGACCCAAAAAGGATTTGCTGACTTTTCTAACCCGAAACTTGATGGTTATTGCAATTTTGTGTTTATGTGTCGCACTATGCATTTTACGGAACGTATCTATATTTTTAAGAGCATATATAATGGTATCATAAATGTACTGTGATGCCATTGTTAAAATATTAATGTTTTTGAAATGTTCTCTCAGTGATACACGTGAGCCCATGTTGTATGTAGACCGTATTTCTCGTTTTTGCAAAACAAAGCGAGAAAACAACCGAGGATCGCTCAATTCATTAATTGAACGAGCGAGAGAAGCGAACGAAGTTTTCCGTTTCAGCTTGACCAAAACGGTTTTGACTGTTTACAATTTTTCGGCAATTTATAATATTGCGAGTAAGATTATAAACTGACGGTGTTCACAGTCTGACGGTGACATGTACCCCTTTCCGAAGGGGTAACTTCGATCTTCATTCCGAGCTTCTTATCATTACTCATTTGTTTTGAGTAGCAAGGGCTTTTCTAGATAATCGTCCTACGTCCACGTTTCCATCGAACCGACGCCGTAACCATCGAATGTTCTATTCGCTTATATTTTCTAGAATATTCCATGCTGCTCTGCGTTTTGAAATGAAATGAAATTAATTGTTAATAACAATTGTTACAAGTCAAGATACAATAGGTATTGAACTTTCAATAGTGTTTAACTAGGACTAATTACAGTTTTTAATATTATATTATATGTCAATTATATTCGGTTATTTTTATATGTCATTCTATGTTTTATACCTTTTCATCACACTTGCTCGTCAATGGCGTTATTACTTGCGAGCGTGCAGAGCAGTTATAGCCGTTTTACCTCCCACGGGCTGTTAAGTTTAGTTTTAAAATAATAGAACCCTCTGATTGGCTTAAGCAAATCTGGATGCTGCGTGATTGGTTGAATAAAAAAATCTAGTTGGTCACGACGCCCCGCCCCGCAAGAATACTGCTCTGTGATTGGTTGAAATATTGAACTGCGCGCTCTACTAGCACTGATCTGGAAGTGAAGTTGTCAATTTTTGATTGGAGCTGCTGTATGAAACCTACATTTTTCTGTCTTTTGTTGTTATTTATTTCCTCGCAAATGTGATGAAAAACATTGTGTATAACACGGGCGTAAGAATATTGCAAACTCGAGTCATCAAAAGCCCTCGTTAAACAATGTACTATTAAAGTATTATTGGTAGACTAAAGAACTCGTCATATGAAAAGAATGATTCCTGCATCAACCACTTTTTCAGCCTGACCTTGAATGCTGCGGTGGAAGTCGCATCTCTTACACAGTCTGGTAGGCGATTGTAAATACTACATACATAGTACGCGGATCGTTCTGACTTGGCAAGTCTGTGTGATTCGGCGATAAGTCTGTTGTGGTGTCTATTACTGCGCAGGTTGTAGTTGGTGTTAATGCCTCTGCGCTTGAACATATCCAAGTTCTCGTGAGTGAATACTGAGACCTGGTATATGAGTAAACAAGGCAGGGGCAAAATCTTGAGCTCGCGGAAAAGGTCTCGCGCTGGGGTATCTCCCGGCCTACCAGCCATCGCGTGGATCGCGCACTTTGCTGCGAGGACACACGCCTCCAGTCAGAGGCGCGACCCCAAAACTCCACGCCGTATGTCAGGAGCGAGTGCACTAGCATTCTTGCACAGCACCCCTCCCGGCGGTCATCGTCAGTCTCCGCAGCGCGGAGCACGCACTCCCCACTCTCTTGCACAGTTCATCGATGTGCGCCTCCCATGTTAGCGCGCTGTCCAGATGAAACCCGAGAAGGCGTGCGCCGTTCACGTGCTGTATAGGGGCACCGCCGGCGCACACCCTCATGTTTGGGCTTGTATGACCGTTTAGTTTGACTGACATGAAGCTGGTCTTTTCTTTGTTTAGAGCCAAACCGGTTGTCTTGAACCATTGGTGCAATTGATCCATGACGGAATTTAGTGCCGCTTCCAACTCCCACCCAGCGGTTGTGCTGACGACTGCCGTGACGTCATCGGCGTACATGAATATATCGGCACCTTTAATCGCCTAATTAAGAATTTAAAACATACAAAAAGTGCATGTCTGTCGCCGTACTTGGACCGGGGCACATCGACTACAAGGCCGCCGTCTGTACCCCTAGGCCACGAAATTCCACGGTCAATTTTGGAATACCTTGACGGCGCGTTCATCACCATGACAACGAAACTGTTATTGATCCCGCCGTCGTAACAATACATAGGTAAATGCTATAGATGGCGACGGTTATAGCGGCCGGTTTACCCTAGTTGATAGTGCCCCTGCTACGAAGCTGAAGTAGGACTGGCTTCATATCCTGGTGAGGGCAAATATTTATGCGATAAGCATGGGTAACTAATTCCCGAGTCTCGGATGTTAAATATCATCATCATCATTTGCTTTATACATGACAAGATGATTTAAACGGCGTCCATATATTAGTGGTGCGGCACTTACGTACGTGGCTTGTAAGGCCGATACGGGAGCGACAGCCACGACCGCATAATTGGCAAGTGAAAGTCCTGCCCGGAGATGAAAGAGGAAGAGCTGCACGTTGGTGTCTTCATTTGCGTCTATAGGATAAGAGATAAAACCAAGATTTATCGTGTTAAATACAATACAATACAAATACTCTTTATTGCACACCTCACACAAAAAAGCAGTTATAGAGAGAAACAATACAATAACATGTAGGTAGAGGTAGAAAACAGGCGGTCTTATCGCTGAAGAGCGATCTCTTCCAGACAACCTTTGGGTATCATAATAAATATGCATATTTACTTATTTTGGTATTAACTATACGTTTTTAAGTTTTTTTTTATTAGCCTATTTTGTGTCCCACTGCAGGGCAAAGTCCTCCCCTTTTTTCCGCCACTCGTCTCGGTAAAAATCTGCCAAAACCTCTCGCCAATCTGTAAAAAACGTATCAAGGTCATCCCGCCATCTCCTTTTCGGTCTGCCTCTACCTCGAAAGCCATCTTGTGGGGTCCGTTCGGTGGCTAATTTGGCCCATCGCTCCACGTGCATCCGAAAGACATATCCAGCCCAGTCCCGCTTTAGCTTCGCGGACTTCTGCGGCCGAGGCGGGATCGCAGGGGGAGAGGCGTGTTGGTATTACGGTGCGCCACTCTCCCTACCCCCTGCGAACTTGGCGGGACCGTTCCGCTGAAACGGCATTGGTGGGACCGCAGAGGAAGAGGAATGCCGGTATTACGGTGCGCCGCTTTCCCTATCCTCTGCGGCCGAGACGTGGTCGGTGGCGGAACCACAGACCTGATCCGCCACCGGGTGCTGGAATTTCCCGCACCCATGACCTCCTCGTAGCGGACTCAGGGGGGTCCGCTACTGAACTGGTGGAGATCGAGGAGGCAGGCGCGCCGAAACATCTGGCGTGCTTCTCGTGGAGGGCCTGGGGCATCCGCGAAGGAGCCGCTTGTGGGCGGCTGCCATCGGCGGGGTCGCGGATGTGTGCTCAAGCGTTCCCGTAACCTCGCCACAAGGCGGCGTGGCGGCAAGTGGGGGGATTTTTAGTGGGTACACCGTGGGTCTCATTAGCCCATACGGGAGTCCCACATAACCACTCGGGTCACCCCCTGCACCCGGGTGGTATGCGTAACGCATTTTCCCCTCCTAAACAAAAAAAAAAGGTATAAGTATTTATAGCTATTAAATATTATTGTCGTCTCCACGTAACGTAACACAAGCCTTTTATTGAGCTAACTATGAGGCTAGCTGGGTTTGTGTAAGATTGTCTCGTAATATTTATTTACTTACTGATTTACTTTTAGAGACGAATGCTTGGCGTTTCTTTATTATAACTGCATCCACCACGGCAAAAAAATTCCATAACATTTCTTGCATGGATTTCCGTAGTGTTTTATTTTAATGATTAGTACCTAATTATATTTTGATTGCAATACGCAGAATTTCCCGTATAATTTTCCCCTGCCACCAGTGATCGCTAAACCTTGTTAAATAGGGAAACGTAATTGTTTTACCAAATTGTTGAATCGTGCGACTAAACCAGCCTTTGTCGCTAAATCACACGGGATCCGTGCAATTAAAGCTTGCAATTTTGTTTATTATACTCGTACTAACCTTAATGTGTAGCCAGCATTGGCAAAACAGTAGTACAAGACTATGTCAAAATAGGTAATTCCTCAAAAGAGGCTGCTTTCAACTTCTGCGGCTGCTTCAAAACTACAAACGTGATATTTTCGCGGTTCTTTCGCATATTTTTTTTATTAATCTAAAATTGCCCATGGCCGGAAAGGTTCTCGAGTGGCGACTACGTACTGGAAGGCGCGGCGTGGGTAGGCCCTCCACAAGGTGGACTGATGACCTGGTAAAGGTCGCGGGAGTCCGCTGGATGCGGGTGCCGCAGGACCGGTCAATTTGGCACTCTCTAGGGGAGGCCTGTGTCCAGCAGTGGACGTCTTTCGGCTGATATGATGATGATGATGAATCTAAAATTTAAACGTATCCTATTCCAAAATGCTATGTGAGCTGATGAACTTGCGAGCCTGTCTTTTTACAAGCTTTATAAATTAACTTGACCTATTCGGATGTAAGTAAGTATGTATTGCGAGTAAAAAGTATAAAAGTATATTTAAAAAAGCATGTGATAGTCAACCACGAACATGTCGAAATCCGGATAGACTGTAACCTGACGAGCACACTACCTTGTCAAAGTACAGGAAAAGTTGCATAATATTGTCAATTACGATCTATTATAAAATACCAACAGACATTTAGAAATTAAATATTAGATTATTTAAACAAAACTTGCACCAATCAAAGTCAAAGTCAAAGTCAAAGTGATTTATTCTTAAATTGAGGCATATTACATGCACCTATGAATGTCGATAAACTACCACCGGTTCGGAAAGAAAACCTCTGCCTCGAGAAGAACCGGCGTAAAAAACTCGGCGAGGTGTCATTTTTTCAAAACAGTATACAATATATCATTTCAGTATCAGAGTATTATAAAATTTTAAAATTACATTGCTTCAGTAGAAAGCCTATTTATTTTACGACAGATTTCTAGTGTAGGATTTTATCGCTGCCAAATATCCCTATCCATGATGTAGTCGTTTATCTTATAATTATGCTTTTGACATTAGTGTCCGTTTTACGACAGATTTGAATTTAGAGTCAGTAAGTTCGGTAATGTGTTTTGGAATTTTATTGTAGAATTTTATACAATTTCCCAAGAACGACTTTTTCGCTTTTACTAGCCTGTAAAAATGATGGCTAAATCATAATATTTTTTATTCTCTAAATGATTTTTTTTTTCTATTCCATGAAATGATGTAAATTTTAATTCTGACATGAAAAAATGTGTTTCTTATTTTTTAGCAATATTCAGATATGTATTAGAATGTATTAATTTAGTTTGTTTTGTTTAAGGATTTTATAGTGTACTTATTATTTTTTGCATACCAGTCATGGTTAAGCATGGAAACTTACCTGTAATTTTGTTTGTATAACACCTGTTTGGTAATGTTTAATGCAAATAAATATTATGATTATGAATATGTAAGTTATCCGTCAAATTGTTCAATCCATTTTTCAGTCACTTGCCGTTATCCGATTGAGCTGAAATTTTGGGTAACAGTATAGTTTGGATGACAATTTAATATTATGGTACCATTGATCTGGTCTGATGATGGAGACAGAAGGTGGCCATGGGAATTCAGTATTTAACCGACGTAACCCCGTTGAGTTTGGGCTCGTTAGAATCTTCTCAATGAGCAGTTGATGGTGGTATACAGAAAAGTACAGTTGGCAATAAAAGCTTGTACCAAAACTGAAATTTTTGATAGAAACTTATTTTATTTTTTTATAATTATTTTTTGATTTTGAAAAATATATTCGACAAAAAAATCTACATTATTATTGAACCTGTTTACAAAATTTCACGAGAATCGCTTGAGTAATTACCTCTAGAGGAGAAAAACTGGACAGCCGGGCATATGAAAGAAGTTGGACCTAAGCTGAAGCAGCACATAGCTCAAAAATTTGAACAGCTTTTTCCGTATGAAGTCTGAAACAAACTGTAAGAGGTTACCACATTCATTTTGACATTGTGCGATTTTTTATTTTTTCACACCTTTCATTCGGAAAAGTACGTTTTACTCCACGACGAGAGCGATGAAAATGTAGCATTTTTCTGTTCAAGCTACTTTTTTAATTAATTTATTGGCATAATACGCATTTAGTATTTGGGTCGTTCTTCTTTTTTACCTACAATATATCGTCATTTTTCTGTTTTTTGCGTTTTTCAACTATTGATAATCATGGTTTTAATGTTTGATTTTAATAAACGTTGCATGTATCTTTTATTTGGACTAATTAATGATTCTTTCCGTGGCGATAATGTTTTTTTCTTTATGGTAGTTTTTCAGGTAATATTGTGACAGAGTGGCCGTTTTCAGCAGAGACCACATTTTGGATTACCACTCTGTCACGCGATTCTATGAAAAACAAACTTATAAAAAAATAACTGGACAGAGAAAGTGAAAGACTATTTAGTACTAATAGATGAATAAATGTATGGACGTACATTCAAACACTAAAACATTAATAACCAATACTCTAACTAATGACGTATAGTAAAATGAGGACAAGCAATTGTAGGTAAAAAAGGAGAATGATCCATTTACGCAATACGCCAATAAATAATAAAATTAATAAAATAATCGATTGTAATTTCATCGTAATCGATTAAAAACGAACATATATCAAGTAAGATAACTTTACCAACGTATATGAATATTTTAGAATTTTTCGTAATAATTATTTAAAAAAAAACATACGTTTTACAGAAATCAAAACTATCAATGACTATCACTATCATTTTCCTTATAGTCCGTGTGAAAATTTTATGTGTCACTCGGGAGCAAAATTATTTTCTTCATGGGCGTTAACGCTTGAATCCTTCGTTACGCTCAGGATTCTATCGTAGAATCCTCCGCTTCACTCTTGATTCATTTTGTGCTCCCTTAAGACTCAAATAACTATTGCAAGTCAGTCCGTGCGAGAATAAAGCACACAGCAAAATGAGTTAGCACTTAGCGAGCGAGCGAGACCTAACTTTGAGGGCTACCGTCCTTCATGTGTGTGTCGTTCCAACGAGCGAAACATATTAATAATGCAATTAGTAAATGAAAGAGATGATCTCAATTAAGGCCCTGATCAATATTTATGGCGTGTGATTGATCGAGGGCATGCATTAATTAAGCAATACATTTATTATTCACGGGTCGACGGCCTTTGCAGTATAAAAGCTTGCATCGAAGCTCTATGAGAGTAGGAAACATTAACTCAATACTACAACCCCAACAAATGAATGGATGATTTAACTTCTTATCTCTAGAAAGTGACCTTAAGGGCAAAAGTCAAAGTGATTTATTCTTCAATTTAGGCATATTACATGCACCTATGAATGCCGATAATTGAATAATCCAAATCAAAGAGAATAAAATGTTCACCTCTCAACCTCTCATGCTTGCAAAGTTCGACTTTGTTCTGAATTTATCTGCTGAGCTGCACAATTTATGTTTCAGTGCACTATTTTTTTAAAGACTAAAGATAAAGTAATAGGAGCAATAGGTAAATTAAAAGGAGGCTTCCTTACAGCATCTGTAGTAACCCCTTTTGTCCATTTCTTTTTAAAAAAAATTAACTCGGATAAAAATTGATCTAAAGTTATGACCTCCGAGTAATGTATCTTGGCACCACGAGATCATAGCATCACAATAGTCAATGCAGATTTTGAGGTAACATCATGTAGTGAGTCATAATAGTTTTTGCATTTTTGTTTTCAAAATATATTTTGTGATATTTTCATTTTTTTTCGTTTTTTTTTGTGTTTTTAAAATAAAAAGTTACTTATTACACTCCAGAAAAGTAAAAAAGTACACTAAAACTTAAGTTGAAGAAAAAAAAACTGTTTTTTTTTTCAATTAAAACCACTTAGAAACAATTGCTCATAAGCTTAATAATCTACCGTTTAATTTATTGCTCCTATTACGGGCCACACCCTGTATATATACAATCTACTGTCTATTTTACTGTTTCTAACACGTTTACTGCCGCTCAAACCTCTGTCGGGCTGTAAATTTAACCATAACCTATCCGTTGTTCCACTAATCCGATATTTGCCCTGGACGTTTGCGGCGTGCCTGATCGCTTATTCGATTATTTGTTTGTATGCAAAAGCGGAATGCGATTCCAGTCAAGCCTGCGGCTGATTGATTAAAGCTTGTGTTATGGTTGGGTTATTGTTAATCGTATTAGGGGTTCCGTACGTCAAGTTGGAATGGCATTGCTTTTCTTCAAGCGGGTGGGGAGAGGGTTGACGTATTGGGTAGTTTCCATGTGTTAAAATTGATAACGCAGTGTTGCTAAATGTTGTAGTGTTGTAAACCATCAAATAAATGTAAGTTAGTATAAATTACGAAATATAATTCAAATCATAAAAAGATATGGACCTTGAAAGTTTAGAAAAATATGTATTTTTTTATTGTCCCAAAGAATAGAAACAAAATTGTGTGACAACTATTGGTCCTAAACGCAGTATTTCGCGGCCATTTACTTGATTTTTCATACAACGATTAGTACAAATATCACACTGTTACGTCATGATTCAATGTTAATCAGTATGAAACGTTTTCGGCTGCCACCAGCGAGGTCCGTCTTTAACTCGATTTTTTCGGTATTTATGTTCTTTCATTGTAGTGGCTCTTGTACAAACACTTGTTCCTCTCCAAAAACTGGTTCGCATGGCATCGTAAAAAAAATTAGGACACAAGCATAGTTTGTGGGCGACGGTAATTATCACTGCAGTGTCACTTTTTTAGGGTTCCGTAGCCAAAATGGCAAAAACGGAACCCTTATAGTTTCGTCATGTCCGTCTGTCCGTCTGTCCGTCTGTCCGTCTGTCCGTATGTCACAGGCATTTTACTCGAAAACTATAAGGTGTATTTGAATAAAATTTTGAGGATAGGTGTATTTTGTTAGCCGCTACATAGTTTTGTAATTAAAATGACAAAAAAAAATTTTTTTACGGGTGCACTCCATACATAAAACTAAAAGTCAAAAAATTTTTTTTCATTGTGACCCCCCGTGTGGCACATCAATCGATAGGCCTTTCAAAATAAATATAAGGTTTCCTAGCATTTTTTTTGATTAAGTGAATAGGGTCGGAGATAATCGCCCCGAAAGTCACTAAAATTCTGTCCCCCCCCTCTAATTTTTTAAAGGTGTATTTTAAAAATATGGAAAAATTCATAGACATAGAGCTTATTAATTTCAGTCACCGAAAATTGTTTTGAACAAGATCGGTTCAGAAGTTTTCGAGATATTGCTGAAAAACTGCCTTCCTCAAAGAAAAGGACGTAAGTGCCGTAAAATTTCTGTGACGATACGACCTTTTTAATAGGCACGGAACCCTTCGTTTTGCGTGGTCCGACACGCGCTTGGCCGGTTTTACTTATTTAAACCTACGATTGTCAAAAGGAGTACTCTTATTTTGAGAAAATAATCAAAACACATTTTATACAAAACATTTGTTGACAACGGCCCGTTGGTAAACGGGCGTAATTAAAAAAAAGTGTACTTGTTATTTTTTTCAGAATTCGATTTTTTTACCAAGAATCGTTGATACTATCCATCCTTATACAAGAAAAAAATGTCCCACATTTTACTGTGTAAGTTTTTTCTCCCAGTGCGTCACGACGCGACCAAATAAAAAAAAAACTGCATACATAAATGTGACGATTTGGAATGGAATATTTGGGACACTTTTTTTCTTGTATTAACGATTCTGATTGAGAAAAACTCAAGAATTCTGAAAAATAAAGTTCATGTACACTTTTTGTGAGAAAATTTGTAAGCCTTTTGTAATTATTTAGTTTTTTTATCCATCATGTATATTTTCTGTGTAAATGAAGTTAAAGAATTAAAGGTCGCCAGGACGCTCGACTCTCCATACAAACTTCATTTGGTCCTGATTCTAAAACGACATGGTAGGATAACATGAAACTTTGTATGCACTATGGGATCCTACATATCTAAGTCGGAAACTAGTTTTTGTTAGTATACTGCTTAAAAATGAGAACCAAACTAAGTTTCTATGGAGAGTAGTCAAACGTGCTGGGACCCCTATTCATATTCATATTTTATTCATAAAACCAGTTTACATGTCATAAAGTAGAAACTTAAATACATTTAAAAACAATAACATTACAATTTACATGTCATAAAGCACTCCTATTCATATTCATATTCATATTTTATTCATAAAACCAGTTTACATGTCATAAAGTAGAAAATTAAATACATTTAAAAACAATAACATTACAATTTACATGTCATAAAGCAATAATTACTACTAATTAAACTAAACTTAAAACTAAGTATCAAACAACCCGCCCCGCGTCCCTCCTGGTGCAAAGGTGCCCATTACGCTAGCCGCATTGCCGCGCTGAACAGCTATGGCTAACCTTTGCACCAGAAAGGACCCAAAAAGTATGTCATAAAGTATAAACATAAATACATTAAAATAATAATAATAATAACATTGCAAAATTATGAAAATAAAATAGTCATGTCTTTATACTCCTCAATCTGTACGTTATTTAAAAAAAACTACGAATTCCTCTCATATTAAATAAAGGTGTATTCACAACATCATTAGTTTTTTTTTTATAATAATCCGTTTTGTTTGACAAAAGCCTGAGAGTTCCTTTCGTGGGGGAAGAGCACAGTATACCGAACAAATATTAACGAGCGAGAGAGACAGCATTTTGAGTTTTATATTCGCCTTAAGATTAATTTCTAGTAGTTCGGGCTTAGTCAAATAACTGTTTTGGTATAATTGAACTAATAATTAATAATATTTCTAAACTGAGTTTAAAGTTTTCAATCTTACATTGATTTAAATGATTGCTTGTTTTACTAATAAAATGAGACATAATTTAAAATAACGTTACATTTCAAACAGTTACCGAGCTTTACCTAATTTAACATTAACATTAACTTTCTAATTAACGAAACCTAAAAGTTTCAAAGCTCCTATAATTGAACCTACGGTTCATATAAATTCTTAGAAATTGGCTATCATAATCAAAGTTACCTAAGATTTTGAGCTCGTTATCTGATGAACCAACATTATATCAATATATGTATATAAGTATAATATGGATATAACCGCCCTCGCTACTTGCGCATAGTATACATACATGTATGTGTGCATGCATGCGGCTCTTTATAAACGTGTCTTTGTATGTAGGTTTACTTCCAATTACCACTTAAGTATCCATGTAATATTTATTAGGGTCAAAATAGCGATTATGATTCATCATCATCATCATCATATCAGCCGAAAGACGTCCACTGCTGGACATAGGCTTCCCTAGACAGTGCCAAATTGACCGGTCCTGCGCCACCCGCATCCAGCGGACTCCCGCGACCTTTTCCAGGTCATCAGTCCATGATTAACGAAATTTAATTTGCACCAATACGCCAAACTATATTTTTTCTGAACTAAGTATACACGTTTTATGAAATGTTACGTTGATATTAAAACAAACACTTAGGTATGTCTGTAGGTGGGATTGTGGGAACGGCGGCCATGGACATAAATTCTGCCCATGGCCCTTGATGTTTGAGGATGTCGCTTACAGCGTAAAATTACTAAGTACAGCTAAAATTTTCATACTTAAGAAGGTTTGGATGGGTATTTTTTTTTCTAGACCAACATCCAGTCCTACCACATACAATCGGCCATCCAACTTTTGTTCCAAGTTTTGATTTTATTTCAGTTAAGATCGGAAATCGGAGTCAATGGTCGGAAATTTACATGCGAGTAACATAAGCGAAGGTAGCTGCTTACCACCAGGCGGATCGTACCTATGCTTGGCACCGACGTTGTAAAAAAAAAAAGTTTTTTTTCCCCAGGTCGTCCTCGACCATGGGTGAAATGGTTCAGAGACGAAGTGGAGACAGACACGCCAGCAACCCCCCTGGTCAACAACGGAGTCCGCGGGGTGCTGCGTGTAGGGCCCCTGACAAGGGCCGACGTACGGGCCACACTAACGTGCCGGGCCTCCAACCACCAGCGGGCGCACCCTATTGAGACTACACTTACTTTAGACATGAACTGTAAGTTAAGTTTCCTCAAAATTCTTAGATTCAGGGGCAGCTGTTTCTGTCGCACTAGCTACAAGTTATAAAATACTAGCGACCCCCTTGGTCAATGAAGTCCACAGGGTGCTGCGTGTAGGGCCCCTGACTAGGGCCGACGTACGGGCCACACTGACGTGCCGGGCCTCCATACCACCAGCGGGCGCACCCTATTGAGACTACACTTACTTTAGACATGAACTGTAAGTTAAGTTTCCTCAAAATTCTTAGATTCAGGGGCAGCTTTCTCGGTCGCAGTAGCTAGAAGTTATAAAATACTAGCGACCCCCTTGGTCAATGGAGTCCACAGGGTGCTGCGTCTAGGGCCCCTGACTAGGGCCGACGTACGGGCCACACTGACTTGCTGGGCCTCCAACCACCAGCGGGCGCACCCTATTGAGACTACACTTACTTTAGACATGAACTGTATGTTAAGTTTCCTCAAAATTCTTAGATTCAAGGTCAGCTTTCTCGGTCGCAGTAGCTAGAAGTTATAAAATACTAGCGACTCCCTTGGTCAATGGAGTCCACAGGGTGCTGCGTCTAGGGCCCCTGACTAGGGCCGACGTACGGGCCACACTGACTTGCTGGGCCTCCAACCACCAGCGGGCGCACCCTATTGAGACTACACTTACTTTAGACATGAACTGTGTGTTAAGTTTCCTCAAAATTCTTAGATTCAAGGTCAGCTTTCTCGGTCGCAATAGCTAGGATGTGTTACGATATATTTGGCTACTTTTGCTGCTACTAACTATACGATGCTGACTGGACAAGTTCTCCGGTTGACCAACTCTTCTGTCACCCATGAGCAAGTTCGGTCTAGCCAACTATATCAGAGCTCACAATAGGGCAAATCTATACTGGCTAGGATCGCCGTCATCGACATCGATTAAGACTACAAGTATATTATTAAATTCAAGTTCCTCATCATCATCATAATGAATGATGTTTCTCTTCCACAGTTCCTCCTCTAACAGTCCACATCCTCGGCTCGAACCAGCCGCTCTCAGCCAGCCGGCGGTACGACCTGCTCTGCCAAAGCTCAGGGTCCAGGCCTCCTGCCTCCATCACCTGGTGGAAGAACGGCCATAGGATTAACAACGCTAAAGAAACGGTAAGTAAACATAGTACATTATTGTCGAAGCAAGGGAAGTAGGCATTTGCTGGTGAAGTATTAATTTTAAACGGACGATCTTGGGAGACCGTTTAATTTAATACGAAGCCAGCAATTGCCCTTCCGGCTGAGACAAATATAGTGTTTTTTTCAAAACCTGGTGCAAGAAAACAACATAATAATCAATATTTTCCGAAAAAACAACTAGATATATGTGAAAACTGAATTTTTTTGCATTGCTGCCGTATTTTTTTTTGTAATAAAAACTGGATATATAAGTTTATTGGGACAACTAAAAAGTCGCGATAAGTTGTAGCTAGAAATCTTCCGTTTTGGCTGTTTAGGACCTATGACTTTCTTTTAAATGGCCGTTTTAACTTTTTACCTAGACAAATAAGGGAATTTGTATTCAACATTGTTAAGTTGTCGAGCAAAATCGAGCCGGCAAGGTTTTTTATTTTTTTATTTTTGTCTAACTATAAACTATGCATTTCACGTCCTGTTTTTTTACCAATAACGTCAATTTTGCCGAACATTTTTGAGAAAACTAACTTTTCTACTCCTAACTACGAATTTGTCTTTGCATACCTAATAAGGCTTGTTCACGAAAAAACGTAGCTACTGTTGTATAATTCAGGTTTTCAATATGAAATGTCATTTTTTTAACAATTTAATTAATAAGAAGGTCTCTTCACCTATCGTTTTGAGTGGTGTTATGGATATTATCAGCCGCTTTCCATTTTTGGGCTAACTTTCGAAGTATCTGGGTTGTAGTCTTAGATTTTGTAATATTCACGTTTGGGTCATAGAGGTTCTTTTTTTTTCGTTACTCATATAGATTTTCGATGTGATCCGCGAATATCTTTATGCTATTATCTATTATGCCAGAAGTAGACACATTTCTATGTAATCATATTAGCTTTAAGCCTTAACTGGCATTATGTAGAATTTCCCAACTTTTAAGGAAAAATGGATGGATTTTAGATTCTTACACATAAAAAAGAATACCCAGTTGGCTATCTAATTGCGGTTTGAACTACCTAGACCTACTGGGTGACAGTGGAGACTTAGTTTTCGATGGCTACTGTTTTTCGTGAACAAGCATTAATATTAGTGTTTTTTCGAATATTAAAATGATTCTAAATCGGTAATGTTACTGGTTACGTATCGTTAAAAATCTCAAATGCGGTCCCGGATAATATACACCCTGATTTAGTTTTGGCATTATGCGTGAAATAAATATGTACAAAATTGAGCAATATCATTTATATACTTAAGGTTCAATTTTGCTTGAAAGCAGTGTACACGTGTCTCTTATATATATTCCCGTTTACCTTCATGCATGAAAAACACATTACCGACAGGAACGAGTTTAATTATAATCTGTATTCTGAGTGTATATCTCGAACTAATTTCTCTATCCGCGTGCGTCTTGTGTGTCAATTTCAAAACTATAAAGAGATTTTATCTGGGATAGAAGTTACATCTAAAGTTCTTATTTGAAGTTCAAATTATTTTAGGTATATATTCAGACATTTTACGCCCTTGAACACTGCCTAAAATTAAATGGCAATGGACCGGACATATTGAAAAAAAGAAAGAAGACATTTATTCACTACACAAAAGACACACTAAGATAAAGTGAGCAGACATAATACAATTGACACATTGTGTGTGTCTTCGCGGCAGTGAAATGTTCGCTGTCTCAGCATTATGCCGAGGTGTCAAACATACACCTACAGTATACACATAATAAATAAATAAAAAAAATGTAATGTATTGCTAGACTGGATGAAAACAGGTGGATAAAACTAGCTAGAGGTACACTCTAGAAAGGTGCAACAGGCAAACGAAGTCGTGGACGGCCACAGTTGAGATGGATCGACGATATCAAAAAAGGAAGTCCTGATAATTGGCACATGAAAGCGCAAAACCGAGAAGATTGGCGAAAACTGGGAGAGGCCGGAGAGGCCTTTATAAATATTTATATGTTATTTTTTTTGCGGACAATCTTACACAAATCGACCTAGTCCCAAACTAAGCAAAGCTTGTACTATGGGTACTAGACGACGATAAACATAGTTATATAGATAAATACATAGAAAACATCCATGACTCGGGATTAAATATTCGTGATCATCACAAAAATAAATGCCCGTACCGGGATTCGACCCCAGGACCCAGGAGGATAACTAGTCTATTTCATTTTGGTAGTGTAACTTTTAGAAGATGAGACGGAATTTTTTATGGACATTTTTAATCTGCGAATTGGTGTACCGGTTTGAGGGCCAGTCCAGTTAGGTACCCCTTAAAAGCGAGTCGCTTTCGAAAAACGAGTGCCTACACCATAAATAATGATTTGGGCCCCTTTTGGGTTCGGCCACAACCTCCAGCGGTCATCACAGCTTTAGTTGCCAACTTTAGTAACTATTTACGATTGGGTCTGACCAAACAATTTGTATCGAAAATCACACACATCATATTAACATCATATTTGAAAACACTCGCAGACTAGAAATGAACTACAAACAAAAATAACCGTTCCCAAAAAAACTTTTCAAACTTCTCACTCCAAAGTTGAGAAACAAAGCCAATCCACGCTAAACTCGGCCAGAATTCCTTATTGCCCTAATCTTTATTACGATAAAAGACAAACATCTAGCAGTCAACTTAAAATAAGGCCACGTAGACGTAATAAATGTAGATTGAATGGGACATCCAGTGCTCAGGCGGGCTCGAATTGGTCGTAAGGGACCGACTGAGTTGCCGCTGGAGTTTCCAAGTTTATCGTAAGCGACGATGGCAACAGCTGCTTCTTTGGGGGTCCATAAATTCATCTTAAAAGTGTTGGATATCAAATCAATTTTTTTTTAAATCGTTTGAATATCACCCTAATACCGGAAAGGTTCTCGAGTGGCGACCACGTACCGGAAGGCGCGGCGTGTGTCCCCCACAAGGAGGACTGATGACCTGGTAAAGGTCGCTGTAGTCCGCTGGATGCGGGTGGCGCAGGACCGGTCATCGTGGCACTCTTTGGGGGAGGCCTATGTCCAGCAATGGACGTCTTTCGGCTGGTATGATGATGATTGTCCCCATAGATATTTCCTGTGCAGCAGGGTGGTGAAAGTTTAAACGAATTGCCAGGCGATGTGGTCAACCAATTCAAGAACTAATTATACAAACACATTTCTACATAACCACAAAAAACTTCCGATTTTTTCATTTCAAAGTTCAATATCTCAAAAACGGCTAAAGTGATTTTGTTAAAACGTAGCTAAACTATCTCAATCACGTCAGCGTTTGGACGAAAAAAACCGCATTAAAATCGGTTCAT
This sequence comes from Epinotia nisella, assembly GCA_932294315.1. Taxonomy (NCBI): domain Eukaryota; kingdom Metazoa; phylum Arthropoda; class Insecta; order Lepidoptera; family Tortricidae; genus Epinotia; species Epinotia nisella. Next base: position 1,520,663 of record OW028691.1, read on the forward strand.
TCGTTTAGGAGTTACGATGCCACAGACAGACACACAGACACGTCAAACTTATAACACCCCTCTTTTTGCGTTCGGGGGCTAAAATTATCGAGCTTTTCTGTCCCTTATGGTGGCACGCGTATAGCTCCATTAAAGAAATCTATATTCTAAGAGTCTAAGGTCTTAAAGCTTTAACAAATTCTTGCAATCACTATTTTGTCCACGTTTTTGTTTTCCTCTCTTTACGGGTCATTATGTTAACAAGGAGTCGTTATGCATAACTAGGTTGTCAATAGCTCTGTTACGGAATATCAATTTTCTCGGGATCTATTTTGCTTTCTAGTGAGGTAAAGTAACGTTTACTTTACTAGAAACTACGCTCAGACGAGGCCGTTCTTAATAAACAAATAAATATTACGGGACAAGTACATAAATCAAGATAGTAAAAATCGCGAACGTGTCTTAAAAAACGTATTTGAAAAATTGAATCGACAAAAAAAACCGGACAAGCAAGTGCGAGTCAGACTCGCGCACCGAGGGTTCCGTACAAAACTTTTTGTTTGTTTTCAGATTTTTCCCTGTACTTGTAATTAGTATAAGATAAGATGATATTACTTGCCAAATTTCATAGTTCTAGGTCAACAGAAAGTATCCTATAAATTTTGATTCACTTGGCAGTATCGAAATATACGTTTTTTGCGGCATAAACGGCCGTATCTTAAACGATTACACTTAATCAATAAAACAAGGATGACATCTTTAATACAAACAAGGAGTTTTGTTAATGCACGAATAATATTTTCAACACGCTGACAGTAGGTACGCCATTTTTAAAATGCTGATGACGTAGGCAAGATACGCTGACGTCACGAGGTGCCCATGCCGCGGGAATGACTTATCTTGATTTATTTTACCATGCTAACTACTGCAACGGCTATCACAAGACGGCGCGCGAGCTCTCTCGATTTTTCTCGCACTATCTGTCTCTCTCTTATTAGAAAACTTAAGAAGACACGTATAGTTCGAGACAAATCGAGAGAGCTCGCGCGCCATCTTGTGATAGCCGTGCTGATTCAATATCTGAAAGGAACGCGATTTTGTACATGTCACCGTTAGATTTTGAACACCGTCAGTTTGTAATTTTATTCGCGATACTACTGAGGCCAAATCGGCTTGCTACGGAAGGCATACACAAAGACTGGGTAGATTAGGTTAATTAGGTAGCTTCAGCTGCCCGAAGGGCAAACCACCCAGAAATAGCACTGCCGGATGACGAAGTACATGGAATAAAATGTCTGGATGAAAAAAAAACAATCATGTTCTGACGTAAGTGGAAGCTGATGCAAGTTCGATTCGTTCAACCAATCAGCTCTCTGGGGGAGGCCTATGTCCAGCAGTGGACGTCTTTCGGCTGATATGATGATGATGATGAACCAATCAGCGCACAAGGTGCGTTCCGAATCATGCTAATTCGATTCAGTTCACAATTTTACGATTTGAATTTGATATTTTATAAATGAACGAGCGTTGAAAATAAATACAAGATTATGATTTACATTAACTAAGATAAATTAAAACTAAGTTAATCTAAAAAAACCGGCCAAGTGCGTGTCGGACCACGCAAAACGAAGGGTTCCGTGCCTATTAAAAAGGTCGTATCGTCATAGAAATCTTATGGCACTTACGTCCTTTTCTTTGAGGAAGGCAGTTTTTCAGCAATATCTCGGAAACCTTTCATCCGATCTTGTTCAAAACAATTTTCGGTGAATGAACTTAATAAGCGCTGTGTCCATGAATTTTTTCATATTTTTAAAATACACCGTTCAAAAATTAGAGGGGGGGGGACAGAATTTTAGTGACTTTCGGGGCGATTATCTCTGACTGTATTCACTTAATCAAAAAAATTCCCTAGAAACTTTATATTTATTTTGAAAGGCTTATCGATTCATGTGCCACACGTGGGCTCACGATGAAAAAAAAAATTTTGACTTTTAGTTTTATGTATGGAGTACACCCCTAAAAAATTTTTTTTTAGTAATTTTAATTACAGAACTTTGTAGTGGCTAACAAAATACACCTATCCTCAAAATTTTATTCAAATACACCTTATAGTTTTCGAGTAAAATGCCTGTGACATACGGACAGACGGACAGACGGACAGACGGACAGACGGACAGACGGACAGACGGACAGACGGACATGACGAAACTATAAGGGTTCCGTTTTTGCCATTTTGGCTACGGAACCCTAAAAAGGCCCTCGAGGCATTGTACCGAGGATGCTGGCGGCATTTCCTCGCTGAATTGCAATGCTGACGCGTTGCGCGAGAAAGCCGCCAGCTCTTCGGTCACCAGTTACATCGACCAGACGTTTCGCGATTTGTGCAAAAAGCGGTTTTGACAGTTAACAATTTTTCGACAGTTTATAATATCGCGAGAAAGATTATAAACTGTCTGTGTTCATAATCTGACGGTAACATATGTGTATATAATTTACTAGTCTCTGCCCTGCTAGCATAACTTGACTCTCGACTCTACTCGCGCGCGTGATAGATAGTCTATCACTATACCTAGATATTTTTCTAGCACGAACGACTTATTGTAAGTGATTGACAAAATAAAAACATCGACAGTCCTGTTATCGATAAGTACCACTTCAACGTCATAGAGGTAAATAAATACAAATATATATAGGGTAATAGGGTGCGTTAAAATAATGATAATAATAACAAAACTATCAATTTATTTATATTTTACATACTTCAGAAAACAATTTGCAATACTTTCGTAACTTTCTTTCTTCGTGTCACTGAATTAATTATCACCTAATTTACTTTATAACACACACACACCGAAATTGTCTTTAAAATCGACGCAGAATGTCACAAAATGTAGTTTTTTCCAAACCCATTTTTGGTCCCAAAAAAACTGTGTCTCTGTATATGGTTACGGTGTAGGCGCACGCGGCGTCTAGGTAGGTAGCCAATATATGTCTGTGGTTGTATGTACGTATTGTCGTTGAAGTAGTGTGTACTTATCGATAACAGGATTGTCGATATTTTTATTGTGGCAAGCACTAAACTAATGTTGTTCCTGCTAGAAAAATATCTAGGTATATCTATCACGCACGCGAGTAGAGTACCTAGAGAGTCAAGTTATGCTAGCACTGCCTGTTAGTGAGTCATTGCAGTCAATTGTTAGTTGGGTCGTTCTTCTTTTCGACCGACAATAGCCTGTCCCTCGTCTTATTACGGCATCTCATTTGAGTAATGATGTTTACGGTTTTATAATGTTCGAATGAACGTCCATATTATTTTATTAATTAGTGATGTTTAATATTTCACTTTCTCTAACTAGCATTTTTTTAAATGTTTTTTTTTTCGTAGAATGCCGTGACAGAGTGGTAAACCAAAATGTTGTCCCCACTGAAAGAGTCCACTTTGTCACATGTTTTTTTTTAGAAACCAACCGTAAATAAATATTTATATTGGCCAGAAAGGAAACTTTAATTAGTTCTAATGAAGAAACCTATGCATTTTTTTTTAAATCGCACTTCAAAACCACAATTTTCGATAGTTCAAAAACCAAAAAAACAGAAAAACCTCGGATCATTGTCGGTAAAAAAGAAGAACGACCCAGTTACCTAAAACGTCATTATAAATAAAAGCATCTTAAACATTCATTATGAGGAGTTACGTTTAATCAATTAATTACCATCCGGATGTGTGATCTAAGCCTATCAAAGCACATATTGATTACCACTAAAGCGGTATAATTAATGCCTGGCTGGATTAATTTAATTATAAACGGATTCCCCGAATTCCCCACGATTGTAATGATAGCATGTTTATTCAAGTTGATTGTCATTACCTATAGTTATATCGTTACCCATACGGGGTACTCCAAAACAAAACAAAGGATTTAGCAGCGAATTTCAGCGAAACTTTGAACTATCCGTTTATGTGGCGCAGGGACCGGTCACTTTGGCACTCTTTGGGGGAAGCCTCTATGACCAGCAGTGGACGTCTTTCGGCTGATATGATGATGATGATGATGATACCTTACTCCATATAAGATTAAACAAATCGTGCGGTAATCGTCAATCAATTTTAATGAATAATTGTACCATTTTAAAACGCATAAACATTAGTAAGTATTGTTATTTATGAAAAGCACTAATGATCGAAATAAGCAAAACTAGGACAATAATTCGCTTTGATAACCTAGATAAAGAAGAAACGTTGATGAATTTGTTCGTTAAAATTCTATTGTTATACCTATGTCCTAGAGATACTTTTATAAATCCTTTGAATTTGGATTTGTTAGAGATTTATTGTGTAGTCCCTGGGCGACCGAGCTCTTCTCGGATAAAAATAGAGAAATTACGGAGAAAACGAATTTTCCAGAACATGATACAGCTAGATCGATTTCCCGCCTCCGTAAAACCGCCATTTAGAGCCGTTAGAGCCATTTCCGAGGACATGATTGCAAATATATTTATATATATATATATATATACAAATATTCACACACACACGCACGCACTCACACACACATACATATATACACACACACACACACACACACACACACACACACACGCACTCACACACACACACACACACACACACACACACACACACACACACACACACACACACACACACACGCACACACACACACACTAGCTTATAAAATTATACTATAATTATGTTTGTATTTTACAAAATCGTTTTAGCCTAGACACTGCGTAAGACACGGTGTAATTCATTATGTAACGAGAAAAGCGAGACCTCCTGATACAGGTGCATAAAACCTACTAGGAGGCCTCAACCACATTTGTAACCTAACTCTAAGTTGTCAAATAAACGATTTGATTTTGATTTGATTTGATATGCGATATGGAGTAAAAAAAACAGATTCGTGCCAAACCCAGTAGTACTTTAACTTCAAGTCCGTAATTTTATTACAGAACTATGTAGCGGCTAACAAAATACACCTATCCTCAAAATTTTATTCAAATACACCTTATAGTTTTCGAGTTAAATGCCTGTGACATACGGACAGACGGACATGAAGAAACTTTAAGGGTTCTTTTTTTACCATTTTGGCTACGGAACCCTAAAAAGGGAGCAAACCCTAAGAAGATTACGACGTTGGCGGATGGGTAACCAACCAAGCTTAGATCGGTAGGAGGAGACATGATCTTATTTACGGAGGCAGAAAGCAAAACGAATGCAGTTATTAAGGAGACGTATCATTCCAATTTGCGATACTTGCGATGGCTTTTCATGCTTTTGGATATCCAACGGACCACGCCAAACATCTTTAAACATGCCTATTTCGGCGTGGCGCGACCATTCGGATTGATGGATCCTCGAAACTATGTTCCCTTTGTATTTTAGTATATTGCGAATGATTTTTAGGCTTCCGTACCTACCTTAAAGGAATAAAACTGAACTCTAGTAGGATCAGTTTGTCATTTGTCTATCTGTCAAGACCCTTTATCTCGGGAACGCGTGGAGGTATCGAGTTGATACTAAAACCATATACTCAGGTGATTTCCTCGCTGAATTGCAATGCTAATGCGTTGCGCGAGAAAGCCGCAAAAATAAACTAGTTTTCATCATCATCATCATCATCATATCAGCCCAAAGACGTCCACTGCTGGACATAGGCCTCTCCCAAAGAGTGCCACAATGACCGGTCCTGCGCCACCCGCATCCAGCGGACTCCCGCGACCTTTACCAGGTCATCAGTCCACCTTGTTGGGGGCCTACCCACGCCGCACTTTCCGGTACGTCACATCATGAATACCCTGGGAAAAAGCGGGTGGTGTTATGAAAAAAATAATAAAACAATTGTTACTAAAACATATTGAAATTGCCTAAAAAAACTAGTTTTAGTAACAAGTAACTTAAAAGCTAACTAATATCGGCGTGAGGGGGCACGCGCCTCGTCCCAATGCCGCATTATCAGCAGTCCACCCGTTCAACAAGCGATTTCAGGATGCTGCTGTTGGTACTACCCCGTACCCTCCGCATGAGTGATACCACCCTGCTGCGCATTATTGCGTGGAATCTCGGCACACCCGCCGCCGCTAACATGCCGGACGCACTGCAATAGCGGGACATAAGATCCGTTCTAGAAACACGATTCTAGGTGTACGCAGGGGCGGTTCACTCTTTGATTTCATCGCGCCGCATAAAACATGCCGGCCGGCCGCCTTCAGGCGGTCTATCAGTGGTTGCCGCGCGCTGTAACGGGAGGCACGCGATCGCGCTTTGCATTGCATCGTCATTCGCCTCGTAAAATAAATATGCCGCGTCGTCTATTTATATTGGTTGAAAATATTTTTTCTTTACACTATGTTTATGTATGTACGTAACCCAGACTTGTGTGTCTTCGTTTTACATTTTGCAGAAACAGGCAGTTTTGATGTCATAACCTAAAGGCAAATTACACAGCTTTTGTGTAGTTGGGTGATCCTAAGTAAATAAAGAATATTCGTAATATCGTTAGTAAAATACACTAATTATACTAACGTACCTATAATTTAATAGGTCGACTTGCGGTAACCTTAGCTCTAAGGCTCTGCCACAGAAAAAGCGCGTTGCATGCGATAGAAAGAAATGGCCACATTTAGGCACGTTTGGCGTACCTAACCGGGGAATTTGTTAACAGAGAACCTTCTGTACGAAGTACTATTACTTATTAGGTGGTGTAAGTTTAAACCCAGTAGGTAACTCATCAATATTTTGTCATCATCATACACAACCACACATTAGGACCAACCAAATCGACAAACGTCGAATGGTTCCGAGTTTACGCCGCTTGCTTCTCCTGCCTTGTAGGCCATAGTCAGTGTAATGTATTTCCCAATTGATGAGAATGTATGTCCGGGCTCGGAGGAGGGCCCGCGATAAGAGCAGCTAATAAACTATGACAGGAAACGTCTTAGAATAACGATTGTATGAAGTCGGAATGTCCTTAGGTCAGGCTTTTAGACGGGAATGTTTTCGTACGAAATGTATTTACTTTGTCAGGAGCAAAGGGATTTTTAAGTGCTTGAGAAAGGAATTATATACCTTTCTATATTTATGAGAAAGAGGTATAGCCAAACCACGATTAAAGCCTCTCACAGACAAGCGGAAGTCTATTTCTAATAGGAGAAATGGGCCTCTGGCCGCGGCGGTCAATAGTAAACTTGTCATTAGCTGTCCGCCACCGCAGGCTGCGCCAGTGTATTGCAGGCTTACAATGGGATTTGAAGTGACAGTTTGTTCCGTATAAATACTAGTATACGTAACGGCAAAGCTATTCGAAATTTTCATATTTTTTTACCTGTGTTGAGCGAATTTACGATTCTATTCTATTATATTCTATTCTAATCACAAACTCATCGCGGTTGAATAAAAATGTCTGTGAAACGTGATTTTGTATGGTGAATTCTCCAAATGTGCTAACCCGATCATTAAAATTTGTTCATCAGTATATAGAATGATTCGGCACTTAAGTGGCAGTGGGCGGGGCACATTGCACGTAGAACCGATGGCCATTGGGGCGGAAAGGTTCTCGAGTGGCGACCATGTACCGGAAGGCGCAGCGTGGGTAGGCCCCCCACAAGGTGGACTGATGACCTGATAAAGGTCGCTGGAGTCCGCTGGATGCGGGTGGCGCAGGACCGGTCATTCTTTGGGGGAGGCCTATTTCCAGCAGTGGATGTCTTTCGGCTGATATGATGATGATGATGATGATATAGAATGAACCTTCGGGGTGGCCAAAGGCTATAATATATTATTTGGTTGCTCAATCTGAGTTTTCTTAGGTACTAGTTCAAAATAATGCAGATATTAACAGAAGCATTATTGTTACTACTTGGGCTGGAGGGGATACAATGCCTCGATAGCCGCTTTTCGAACTTCTGCAGTTACGATGTCTCGGCAATCAAAGTATGATTCAGAAGGATAGATTAGGCACTCACCAGAAGGTTGGATTCACTGATTTTAACACTTCTCACGGTTTTCAGAGATCTCTGTTATTTTCACGAGTCAAGTTCAGGTCTAGACGCTGGCGCCATTCAGTAAGCTCGGATGAAGTCTGTCTGCCTTCCCGAATACCAGCGCGGCGCGGATGCGCGGCGAGTAGGCAAAACTGTGGCGCTAGTGATACCCATGGTGAATGGAATTGGGAGTTGGACCAATGGATAGGAAATAAAGGATAGGATACATTTGAAAGCCGAAACAATCAAAGTCAAAGTCAAAGTGATTTATTCTTCAATTTAGGCATATTACATGCACCTATGAATGTCGATAAACTACCACCGGTTCGGAAAGTAAACCTCTGCCTCGAGAAGAACCGGCGTAATAAACTCGGCGAGGTGTCATTTTTTCAAAACAGTATACAATATATACAATATACAGTATACAATTATTAAAATAACCAATTTTTGTTGACTGTGTTTGTTTAAAATTAACATTTTCTTTATTGCCAACAGCTATCAACGGATGGCAACACGACCACATCTACCGTGTCGCTGATGCCGAGCAAGGCCGACGCGGGCGCTCGGCTCGCCTGCCGCGCTTCCAACCCAGCCATGCCGCAGATACCCTCGCTCGAGGACGGCTGGACGCTGGACATACAGTGTAAGTTGTCTCTGTACTCATCCTCATCGTCCTGAAGTTCTCAATTATATCCTAAAGAATACAACATCGTATGCCGCGCTTCTAACCCAGTCAAGCCGCAGATACCCTCGCTCGAGGACGGCTGGACGCTGGACATACAGTGTAAGTTGTCTCTTTACTCATCCTCATCGTTTTGAAGTTCTCAATGATATCCTAAAGAATACAACATCGCATGCCGCGCTTCTAACCCAGCCATGCCGCAGATACCCTCGCTCGAGGACGGCTGGACGCTGGACATACAGTGTAAGTTGTCTCTTTCTCATCCTCATCATCTTGAAGTTCTCAATTATATCCTAAAGAATACAACATCGCATGCCGCGCTTCTAACCCAGTCAAGCCGCAGTATCCTCGCTCGAGGTTGGCTGGACGCTGGACATACAGTGTAAGATTATATTTTTCATCGTAATCATCCTAGCGTGCCGGGACGGGCTTCCAACATAGAGAGGATGGAAGAAGAGTATATGAGGGACGATGGTATAGTCCACAGAACACTAAATACTTTTTTGCAAAGGTACGAGCGCAATTTGGGCAGGTTAATACCCCGCCGATGAAGTTGTAGTGGATGGTTGCCGGTAGGCGAGCCTTAAGCTCGTCTCGCTTTTTATCGACGCTCAATCTCGAAGGCATTAGCACGTTGATAGAGTAGACTTCGCCATTCGGGCCGCCGCGCTGCCTTCTCTTCTCACTCAGAGGGCTCTAACTCGCATTTCTTCATGCGTCTTTTCAGAACATCCTTATAGCGAAGGTATTGGCCACCACATTTACGCTTACCAATTTGAAGTTCTGAAAAGAAAATGCGCTTCGCCACTCTGTCGTCCGACATTCGCAACACGTGTCCACACCACCGCAGCTGTCGCCTCATCAGATACATCTCAATGCCTCCGACATTTGCGCGCCTCAGGACATTTGTATTTCTGACACGGTCCGTTCACTTGATGTGCATGATGTCTCGGAGACATTTGAGGTGGAATCTGTCGAGTATGCGGGTGTGTTTACGGTAGAGGAGTGCCGGGACGGGCTTCGAACATAGAGAGGATGGAAGAAGAGTATATGAGGGATGATGGTATAGTCCACAGAACACTAAATACTATAGAAGGGGTATCAAGCGCGGTTTCTATCGGGACCGGTGTCGCCACCTCATCACCTCCACGTCGCTTACAACTTTGTGAGCGACTGCACGGCGATCAGGTGACGTTGGCGCGCAAGCTTTGAGCGCATCCTCAAAGTACGTGAGCCCACATCGCCTTTCTATAGTATTTAGTGTTCTGTGGTATAGTCAGAAAGAGAATACCTCCAGAAACTTTTTCGATACCAAATATAAGCATTGAATTAATTTAAATATTGCTTGTCATTGCTTTCAATTTATTTCCAGTAATCCCTCGGCATAACCGTGTCGCATATTGTCATTTAATTAAAAACTTGGTAATGACAGCAAACTTATTGCGACCTATTCATGATTTTCGTTATTAAATTTTGTCCAGTTTTAATATAATTTTGTTGATAATGTTTTCATTAATAATGTCATCATTGGTGTGAGGTTGATAATGACGATGACGCAATTAACGATAATTGGATGAACATGAGGCTGTCTCGGTACAATATAATTGCATTACTTCTTTTAATGATCTATAAACTAGGTTATAAAACTGGCTCGTTGTGGTACAGTCAATAACATTATATCTGTACAAAACTAAGGACAGAAATGTATAGTTCCCGCGCTGCTCCGCCCGCGAGTTACACAGAAAGCGAATTTCATTTATTAGAAGTGTGGCATACTTATATTGGCAGAGTATCTAAAAATGCACACATTTTTAGTTGCCTTTTTGCATTTTTTCCAAACGATTTTTTGCGCTTTATTCATTTGCACAGCGCAAACGAGACTTGAACGCACGATCATCCCAATTATGATAGTATTCGTTAATACAGGTAACATGTTTTGAGTTTTCGTTTTCCCGAGTAAATGCCAAACTATCGACCGGATCAAACTTTAAATAAAACCGGTCAAGTGCGAGTTCAACTCGCGTGGTGAGGGTTCCGTATATAATCAAAATTTCATAAGTGTTTTTAAATACTCAAACTTCTTATAGGTTTTCCTGTAATCTTTAGGCAAGGAACTATTTTCCATATTTTTTTCAGAATTTTAATCCTAGTAGTTTCGGAGATAAGGGGGGGGGGGAGGTCAATTTTTGTCTTATTTCCTAAATTACTTCAAATCTGTTTTTGCTAAAATTATATAAAAAAAAATTTTGACATGTTTACAACAACCCCTTTCATTTGATATGTCACAGAATACAGTTTGCGAAACTTTAATTTTTAATTTTTCAGTTTACCCCTCAAAAGTGCCCCCCTTGCGTAAAGTAAATTCATTAATTTACTTTACGCTTCCATCTTTGGGTCACCAATTTACATATGTGTACTAAATCTCAACTCAATCGGTCCAGTAGTTTCGGAGCAAAGCGGCTGTGACAGATGGACAGACAGACAACCGAGTGATCCTATAAGGGTTCCGTTTTTTCCTTTTGAGGCATCGGAACCCTAAAAAATAGAATCGTATACGAAAACGAAAACGTACACGTATCGTATACGGTAAAAAAAACACATGGTTATTTTTTTACAACACCACTGATAAGTTAATGACCGCTGAACAAACACACTTCGAACAAATAAGTCACTTGGGCAAATGACTCATTCGGAATAACAATTTATCGTGGTGTAGGCCAACAGGTACTTGACCAAGTTATATTAAGTGCTAATAAATTAGGTACCAATACTTTTAGAGCTGACTGTATTATCTTGGAGTAGACTTAAGTATACATTTATTATTTATTTATTTATTAAAAACATGTTAACACGACATTACAGTAAAAAAACCAATGCATCATGGAACAAAACTAAACAAGACAAAACACATATAATTACATTGGTACACTATTTAGGTGACGAAACTGCGTGGCCCCGTTGCATCGTCATCTCAGGTGTAGGATTCGGCAGATTGCCCCGGAACTGTCGAAACACGACATCCTTCGGCCAGAAGTCAGCACATGCTGACATGCATGCACACATAAAAATATTACAAGTTTACATTAGTTTTGGAGATATCAAGGGAAATTGCTTCGGTACGTAAAACACTGTTAATGAAAATAATCAATAGTTAGTGATAATTAAGAAATAAATAAAGGTCAATGTTATGATATTTGTTCAATGTTCGTCGATGTTCACTTGACAGAAAGTGTTAAATATTTTATCACCTTATCAGTTTAATAACGTAGGACTAATCATATCTGGGTATAATTTTAATAAATATATTTTGTTTAGAAATTTGAAACAATAAAATATTTGTAATTTTAGGTCACTGTTTTGATGTAATGTATGTAACGTCTCGAAAAGTCTTAGTTGTCTACATTGTTAGCACCGTATACACTAATGTAATACAAAAAAGAGGTAGATAGGTTATAAGCGCTCCACAAGTGGCACACTAAAATTGAGTCAATTGCACCAACTTGCCTCAGTTTCGAGGCGTCAATGGAAACGTGTAAACGTGTTTTAGTCGTCAGATTTGGTGGCCATTTTTAAACACGGAATTTCGTATAGACAACATTATCTACCTCTTTTTTAGATTACAATCATTGACCGTATTATATATATTTCGTAAGCCAACAAGAACACAGATTACTTTTTATCTAGAGATATTAAAATGCCAATTAATTTACGCTTATTGTAAAGCAACGTACACTGAAAGAACAATTTTAACACGACTGACGCAATAATCCAAGAATTTTCATTTCACCCTCACATAGTATTGTTTACTATGAATTATTGGACAACAAACGTATCCAATATGACCTATGGAACATATTAAATTAATCAGAGTGAGCGCATATACGTAAAGCCAATATCATATTACTGGAATGCATATGATCCACCCTCGGAAGCAATATGCGTTGTGTGTTATTTATTAAAATACCTATATCTGCTCGACCACGATTCACATGAAATGTGATATTAAATATTACTACTGAAAAAACACGACTTATAATCTACTAGCCATTCATTACGACGGAATAAAAAATAGTACCAGACATAGGAATTCAATTCACTCTTTGGGGGAGGCCTATGTCCAGCAGGGGACATCTTTCGGCTGATATGATGATGATGATCTCTTTGTCAAACCTCTTTAAATAATTAGATTAATATTCCTCTATTTACTACCCCGGCTATATACCCCGGCTGAGGTAGATACGGGTACAGTGTCAATCGGGTCGTTCTTCTTTTCGACCGACAATAGCCTGTCCCTCGTCTTATTACGGCATCTCATTTGAGTAATGATGTTTACGGTTTTATAATGTTCGAATGAACGTCCATATTATTTTATTAATTAGTGATGTTTAATATTTCACTTTCTCTAACTAGCATTTTTTTAAATGTTTTTTTTTTCGTAGAATGCCGTGACAGAGTGGTAAACCAAAATGTTGTCCCTACTGAAAGAGTCCACTTTGTCACATGTTTTTTTTTAGAAACCAACCGTAAATAAATATTTATATTGGCCAGAAAGGAAACTTTAATTAGTTCTAATGAAGAAACCTATGCATTTTTTTTAATCGCACTTCAAAACCACAATTTTCGATAGTTCAAAAACCAAAAAAACAGAAAAACCTCGGATCATTGTCGGTAAAAAAGAAGAACGACCCAATCGCGTTAGGATAAATTGCACCTCATAGGTAAAAGTCGAGTTTAACTGAATCGACAAGAGGCGACCTATTATTACATAAAATCTATTCTCCCTATTCGCAATTGTGTATAATCTTAACTCATGGCAATTGCATTTTTAGATCCTCGTAGTGAAGAAAGCCGTTCTAGTGGGTTGGCAGCAATGGGTCGTGTGGAGTAGAAGGCTTGGCAGGTTGGCAGTTAGTTGGCAGTGTTGGCACTAGCGATAGGATAACTTTTTAAAATTGGAAGTTATAGGAGCGTAGGTGCATGAAATGTTTTTAGGGTTCCGTTCCTTAAAAGAAAAAAAAGGAACCCTTATAGGATCACTCGTGCGTCTGTCTGTCCGTCTGTCACAGCCGATTTGCTCCGAAACTACTGGACCGATTGAGTTGAAATTTGGTACACATATGTAAATTGGTGACCCAAAGATGGACGCGTAAAGTAATAAATTCTGAACAAAGGGGCCGCTTTTGGGGGGTAAACTGGACATTTAAAAAAAAAAGTGTCGCAAACCATATTGTGTGACATATCCATTGAAAGGGGTTGTTGTAAGCATCTCAGAATTTTTTTAATAATTTTAGCAAAAATAGATTTAAAGTAATTTAGGAAAAAAGACGAAAATTGACCATTTCCCCCCTTATCTCCGAAACTACTAGGCTTAAAATTCTGAAAAAAATATGGAAGAGAGTTCCTTGCCTAAAGATTACAGGAAAACACACTTGTCCGGTTTTTGATTGGAAATATATGTAACTTTTTTTTTCAACAGATATTCCGGAGACCACTGTTCGACTGGGCACCAATCTAGACCCGACCAACATTAGGGAGGGGTCAGATGTGTACTTTGACTGCATTATTAAGGCGCATCCTTACGTTTACAAAGTTGAATGGAGACATAATGTAAGCAATATCGTTTTTGTTTAGAAAAAAACTGGTGAATAAATTAAAAAAAAATAAGTAAAATTTAAACGACATAAAGATGACGCAAGAAAAAAAATTGTTGAATGAGGCGGAGTATAGAATCTTGTTTAATTTGTTGTACTTAAAATGACGCAAATAAACTTAACGTGGGATTTTAAAACTACTTTTGTTGCTGAATATGAATGCAAAAGATAACAAAGAGAAGTCATAAAACTGACCGAAGTGTGGCACGTGAACTGGAGTAGCTACTGTTTGGTCTATTATTGATGACTAATTATTTTACAACCCTACTTGAAGACAACAATTAAACAAAATATGTCGGTAATGGTTAGTTTTAAGTACTTTTCGTCATTTTAAGGAAAACAAACTAATAACACGGGCACTAAACTTGACCTTCATTTTAGGCACTTTCTAAGGAAAGGCCAGTTTTTCATATAGCGTCGAGGTACGCAATCAGATATGTGTGTATAATTTTATTCTTACTAGTTATTGGAATTTATTTTATTAAATATAAAATAAGTTTATGTTGTAAATTCATTACTTTTATTTTATCTAAAATACTCACTAGGCTCTATGAGGTGGTGACAAATGGAATACACCCACAAAACTTTTTTAACTTAAAGTTGTGCATGTGAGCTAAGGCAGAAACGCATACAGCCACTCTTCAACTAATAATAATAAAAAATACAAAACATATTGTTAAATTTTCCGTCTGTTTCTGACTTTCCTCGTATTCAATATGAAAAGTAGAGTGTTCAACTCGGGTGAAAGTCACCCATTTCTGATTCGAACTCACTTCGTTCGAGCACCAAAATATCTCGTCAGAAATGGGTGCCTTTCAGCCCTTGATTAACAATCTAGGTACTATTAATGCATCGTCAAATTACGCAAAATAAATAAAAGAAGAGCTTGGTTGCTTTTGAAACCACGTATTTTCCCCTAGAGCAAGACACTCCTCCACAACATCGGGCAAGGCGTGATCATCAGCAACCACTCGCTGGTGCTGCAGGGGGTGGGGAGGCGGACGGCGGGGAACTACACCTGTGTTGGCTTCAACGCGGAGGGCGACGGGGAGAGCAAGCCCTTCACGTTGGATGTACTTTGTAAGCAGGACCTTTCAATTTTGTATTAAGCAGCACAGCGGTTACTGTACTATCGCCCAAGGATACGGGTTCACACTTTCTGTTCAAAATCGTCTGCAAATGCATGGCGAACGCACGAAATGATCCTAGAGGTGTGAACCCGTACCCTTGGGCGATAGTACACGCGGCCCTTTCGGAATGTTCTATCCGTTTCCCAAAACTCCCGTTTCCAAAACATCCGTTTCCGTATCCACCTTTTCCCATATAATCCGTTTCCCGGTGTTTCCCAAAATGCGCTTCTCCCAAAAGATACTTTTGGCTCGATATCCGTGTCCCCAAAAGATCTAAACCCAAAACGACAGTTCCCGTCATCGCCGTTTCACCGTTCTCCAGAATGTGTTAACCCCAAAACATACGTGCGCTTGATATCCGTTTTCCAAAACACCCGTTCCCAGAGCATCCGTTCCCGTCACTTATTTACGGGTGTCATGAGAAACGGATGTTTTGGCATACGGATGCTATGAGATCCGGGTGTTTTGACATACGGATGCGATGAGAAACGGGATTTTTGGACAAACGGGTGTCATGAGAGACCTGGTAAAGGTTGCGGGAGTCCGCTGGATGCGGGTGGCGCAGGACCGGTCAATGTGGCACTCTTTGTGTTGATATGATGATGATGATGATGAGGCACGTCCTTATTCAAGTTTAGTCAATACAGGATGAAGTCTCGTTTCGTAATAATAAACATCATCATCATGTTTCATCTAATAACCCAGCCACTAGTCCATCATTTTCACCCAATAACCCGTTTTATTTAGATTCCATCAACCAGTAATAGTCCCTATACACCTCAGCGGGTGCTGTCTCTGTGCGCGTCCCATGACACGGGCAGGGACAGCATCCGCTCGGTGTACTCCTTGCATTCCATTAAATTATCAAAAGGGCATCTACGTGTTGGCTCAGTTGGTACTTTGTAGGTACCTAGGCACGCCTCCCAAAGGTCCGGGACACCATGTCCCGTGAGCGGGAAAAACATCATTATAAGTGAATTCTCTTAATATCTTGTTGTGAACGATGAATACATGTGCAGCTTTAATAAAATAAACCTACTTATTCAGCTTTAAGCCCGTAACCTTCCAAATACGTCTGGCGATATCAAAGCCCGACTGAAAACAGTTTAGCACTGAAAGGATTGTGTAAGCTCTTTTGAGGAGTGTTCATTCAGCGCTGGGAAACGTATTTGTGAAAACCTTATGCAGGTCATTGCGAAGAGTGTTTGTTGCTTTTCTGCTACGAAACTGTGAAATAAAAGGGGTAATATGTAAGGAATTTCATGCAAATTATTCGCTTGGTCGCTCGTACACAGAATAACATAAAAATAAAGAGCATTTGAATAATTCTTAAGACTCAAATAACATACAATTTTATGAGTTGTTCTTGAAACGTATATTTGTGTGATTGAGCATGAATATATTTTTTTTAGTCTTCGATGTTGTCTATGTAAATGTTTAAGTACATATATTACTTAAATATTATCGTCGTTTAGTAGTAGCCATGCTTAATTGATGCTTTACTATGAGTGATTCCCTCTTCCAACCTATTCCAACCTGCCTTGGGTTGTATAGTGGGAATATAATTTATTATAAATCTAAATTGAAATGTCCGTTTCTACAAATATAAATATTTTAAGTATCATCAACAGACGTTTGCTTATTTTTTTTTTCATAATGTATTAAAGGGAAATCCAAATCTTTAAATTTAAAAATTCCTTGCTCTCTATTTTTATTTTATTTTTTCTTCCCAACTTCCAACCTGTACATAAGTACAGTCACTAACAAAAAAAAAGTGCTTACATGTACTATTTATTCCTTTAAAATGTTCCATTACATTTTTTTAAATTAGATAGCCCAATAGGGGCACCACAGCGTTCCTCTTTTGGGCAAAATGGCATACTAAAAACCATTTTTAATAGATTACTGTAAGGTATTATGACGGTTTAAAATAGTTACATCCAGTCTCGACAATATACCAAATCGTATAAAAAATTAAATTTGTACAAATTAAGTAACAACTCCAAGAAAAAATTTGTTAAGTTGGGATAGGCGCTTAAACGTTCATCTTTTGGTTCCGAGAACTTACGCCTATTTTCGTCAGATCGTCAACTGCTGTGAGTCACAGGCAAATATTTTTGGAAATACTTCACGATTTATAAAAATTAATAAAAAACTGGATGCACGATAAGAGGCTTCCCAAATACGACAGAATATTCCCAAAATATTTCATTACTAAAATCGTTAAATTCCTTCCAGCACTTTATTTTTGAATTTTAATTAAAATCTGGCGATGTAGTGGAACTACGTTGTATATTGGGTATTTAAATAGCAAGAATTTGGCAGTTTGAAATTACATTTTGCCATGTGTTGGTAGACAGGTAATTGAATAAAGAGTGGAATAAACATAATATTACTTATGAGGCTGAGTTAACAAGGAAACTAAAGACCAAATTGTATTTTAGGGTTCCGTACCTCAAAAGGAAAAAAAACGGAACCCTTATAGGATCACTCTTGCGTCTGTCTGTCCGTCTGTCACAGCCGATTTGCTCCGAAACTACTGGACCGATTGAGTTGAAATTTGGTAAACATATGTAGATTGATGACCCAAAGATGGACGCGTAAAGTAAATTAATGAATTCTGAACAAGGAGACCACTTTTGGGGGTAAACTGGAATATAAAAAAAAAAGTTTCGCAAACTGTATCGTGTGACATATCAAATGAAAGGGATTAATTGTTGTAAGCATCTCAGAATTTTTTTTATAATTTTAGCAAAAACAGATTTGAAGTAATTTAGGAAAAAGATGAAAATTTACCATTCCCTCCCTTTATCTCTGAAAGTACTAGGTTTAAATTCTGAAAAAAATATAGAAAATAGTTCCTTACCTACAGGAAAACCTATAAAAAGATTGAGTATTCAAAGTAACGGGAAAATTCTCAATATTTTTGTGTATTTCGTATGGAGCGCCTGATGCTTAGACCGTAGCAATTTTTAGTCTCGCACTTGCTTCTGAATTTACGTAATGGCCATAATAAAACGTTAGAGTTTACATTTAGACGGAACCCTTACCAAGCGAGTTGAACTCGCACTTGTCTGGTTTTTTCTCTATAGGGAAAATTTTATGTAATCGGGCTCGTGCTTTGAACAACCAACCAAATACAGAGTACCCTACCTACTTAAGGTCTAGAATAAGCTTTTAACGTGACATAAACATGTACAGATGTAGTGCCTAATTGTTTTCCATCGTAATTTCTCGGAAACGTTCGTATTTTTCATACTACGAGTACTTCAGTCAACCTCAGTACTCTTCGTACTATGACCGACTGAAATAGCAAGACACGTTCGAACGTTTCCGTGAAAATACGATGGAAAAAAATATGCACTACATCTGTATTATAATTATCACTTTACAACATACAAATCTGTCTACAGACGCACCGACATGCCGGAGTTCCCAGCAGAGAGTGCACGGAGTGGCGAAACAGGAGCGCGCGCACATCACATGCCACGTTGACGCCAACCCACCTGATGTTACCGTGAGTAATCCATACCTTCATCTTGTTTTTACCCACGACGGAACGGAGACGGTATATGCGTTTGGGGTGAGAGGATGTTTGTGCAAACCAATGTTGCCATTTTTCTTAAAAACTACTAGTCCTATTTTGATGCGGTTTTCAGTGATGGGTTTGGGTTTGATTGGTGCATGTTCTTAGATAGGTTTTACGGTGACAACTCACCAGGGGGCGCTATAGTAAACATTTACAAATACAACCAAATTTAACAATAATTTGGTAAAACCGAAACTATAGCACGTATTATACATATAAATATGAAGTACAATTTACATAATACCTATGCTTGCTCTCTAAAAAGTTTGAATTAAAAATAAAAACTAAATTAAAAAATTTGAAAAAACCCATGACAGTTAAAACGTAGTTGAAAAAGGATAAAATTATTTTGAAACCCCCGACTTAAAGAATTTATGCTATAAACTTACTTATAAAAAACCAAGAAAATCCGTCGGGGGCTGCCATCTCTATTTTAAACGCGTTTTAACCGGTAAAATCAAGAAAACAGCTTTTTAAATTTTTACCGGTTAAAACGCGTTTAAAATAGAGATGGCAGCCCCTGACGGATTTTCTTGGTTTTTTTGTTAAGTTTATAGCATAAATTCTTTAAGGGTTTCAAAATTATTTTATCCTTTTTCAACTACGTTTTAACCGTCATGGGTTTTGTCAAAAATTTTAATATTGTTTTTTTCTTTTTTTCGCTCTTCAAAGAGCGGTCTTGGTCGTCATGGGGGAGGTTTGGAAGGTGTTACAGCTCGCTTTTCAATATGTCTCCATCTCGTTACGACTCGTGGAGTTTCTGGTACACTCACACAATTGTTTGCAATCACACAATATTTCCATACTAGCATTATAAATGCGAAATTAACTGTGTCTGTCTGTCAACCTTTTCGCGCTTAAATCGCTTAACTAGTTTAGATAAATTTGATTGTAGATTGGAGATAGTTTGAATGCCCAGAAAGGACATCGAATAGTTTGTAACCCGAAAATCATTCGTTAAAAGGATGGAACTATTAAAAACCCGAAAGTAAAGCTAAATATTTGGCAGGGTGAAATCGGTATGCGGTATTTTGTACTTTGCTATCAGCTTACTGATGTAGTCCAAAGCTTGATTGTGTTACCATATCATATCATATCATATCGTTTATTGCTTTATATGGTTACAAAATGGTCTTACAATATTTTACGTCCCAATATAAACCCTGTTAGGGCACTGCAAAAGTAATAATAACAACACTGTTTACAATAATATTAAGGTTTAGATTAACAAACATCTATTAATTACAACTAAAATACTCTTTTAACCCGGCGCGCATGAGGCAGGGTATCTCATACCCTGGTAGTATTAAAAAGTATTGGTATTTTCTAAATCTTCGACTGACGACACTAGCTCGCTCAGTAGCTGGAGGCAGGGGTGTGCGAAAGGGGATAATGGCGTGATCACAGTGTGGCGTGACACACTGGCCGGAATATTCGTGCACAAACCTGTCTCGGGTATGTCATACCCTGCCTCATTTTTGACGTATTTATTTTAAGTATACATTTTTAATAATTTTATTAAGTTTTTTTTATTATTCTTAATTCTTTTTTATGATTTTATTGTATAGGTTTGAGACGCGTTTATTTATTTTAGTTAATATTGTTTTATTATTTATGAACACTTAAATTCAAGAAAATCAACAAAAAATTATTCTAAGCTATATCCGCCGGCAAATGGAAAAATAACTGGATGAGCCTTCACCTAGACATGTAAATGTATCTGGACGGTATGTCGGATACCAGGACTGTCCATACATAAGGATATAAAAACCAAAAATTCCTGCAACGCTTGCGGCAAGCCCATAATGTTTGTAGCATGCAAAATTGAAAAATTTCCGGATCTAGGTATGGTAGTAATTAGTCATATTTTTTACTTAAAAATTTTAATTACTCTTTTTTAAGCAAAAAATCTCAGTATCTTTCAGTTAAAAGTTGATTTATATTTTAAAAAGTTATTTTTTTTGATTTATTGTTGATTTTTTTAAACCCCTAAATTTTTGTTCCTATAATTACATAGTATAAGAAAAACATGAATAAATAAAATTAATTTCGTAATTAAAACTTTTTTCGATTTAATTCCATTAACTAATTAATTATTTAACTATACATTATCAAGAAAATAAAATAACATTAATAACAACTATATTATGGGGCATTAAATTTTGGGTATGTCATACCCTGCCACATGCTTGATGTAACTTTTTTTCACATCATGCTCGCCGGGTTAATGTAAAATAACTTTTCACGATTAAGAAATCTTTCAACTTGTGAAAGAATTCCTTATTTTTTTTAACCTGTTTTATAATTATAGGAACACTATTGTACACTTTTATCGCCATGTGGTATGTGCCCGATCTTACAATTTCGAGTTTCGTAAATGTACTAGTTAATTTATTTCTGTTTCTGAGGTTATGGCGAGATTTTGTGCTGTTTTCCTGAGTCTGCTCAAATAACACTCTATTGTTCCTTACGAGTTTACATAATTCATATATATATATATATATAAATGTTAATTTGTAAATGTTACATTTCGGACGTACGTTAGGTAGACGTAAATGTAATTATTTATTTGAGAACAGTTGAATTGTCCTAATGCTCGTTCGGAAAGTGACGTAATAACCCCTCAGATGTCTGCAGATGAATTCTTTGAGATTCTAGAATGAAGTGAACTAAACATTGATTCTTCCACCAGTTCCGCTGGACCTTCAACAACACAGCGAACAGCAACGAAGTGAGCGACTCGTACGTGTCCCGCGCCGGCACCAGCTCCACAGTGACGTACACTCCCCACACCGAGATGGACTACGGCACGCTGCTGTGCTGGGCCCATAACAGGATCGGCAAGCAGAGGGTGCCCTGTGTTTACCATATTATAGCTGCTGGTAAGTCATGTGCTGTTTAGAGGTAATAAGTAGGACCACTAAATTCAGCCCTAGACTCTCAGTGCAACATAAACTTTAAACGACGAGATTTCGCCTCTTGGCGAATTGTTCGACATGATGCCCATAGCTTCCATCATCGCTTCGCTGGCCATTTCCAGGGCATTTATCTTCATACCCTCTTTTTTTTCGTGGAGAACTTGTACATCATCACACTCATCGGGAGATGACTGATATCTTAGAACCCAAATAGTTGAGTATGTTGGTTTTGGAGGAATTTCCTTCCTCAAACGGTGTCAGCGGTTGGGCCATATATCACCAAGGCAATATTATATCCTGGGCCCATAACCTGTGAGAACTTGGTAAGATTCATAAAAGCTCGCTATCCATCTAAACATGTTTTATTGCAACAGTCCGTTTGCCATTTGTTTCTCGCAATACATTGTTTTGTTTCTTCTTATAAACAAAAGCATAGCGCAGGAAGAGGAAGTGTCAACGACACAAACAACTTATAGACAAGTCTTCACACTCTGGTGTGGAATGAGCCCCTTGCTGTTGCTCCCAAGCTGTAAGGAGTAGGTTAGCGGTTATTGAATTTTAATAATGTTGAATACAAATGATATTTGTTGTGCAGGCAAACCCGACCAGGTGCACAACTGCACGGTGGTGAATGCGTCGCTGACCTCGTTCGGGGTTCGCTGTATGGAGGGCTTCAACGGAGGCATGCCGCAATCCTTCCTGCTGGAGGTTCGGGAGGTGGTTACTCAAGTGAGTTCTATTTGCTTGCTTGCTTTGGTTTATCAGAGGTGTACGTAACTTTTCGAACGTACGTTAAGATAGCTCAACTATTATCTTTCCGTATAAAAAATGTCGTTTAGATCTACCTGACGTAAGTATAAAGCGTTACACAAGCGACTGTCTGGTTTAAAAAGGTTGGAGCTTTGCGGTTTATAAACATTAACAGACTAAAATATGTCCCTGCTCCTTACTATCATATTTCTGTCATTTTTTACTTGAAGAGATCTTAGATCAAAATACGCAAATAAATGCCACCAGTAAATAAGTATTGCCCTGATGCTGGGCAACAGCATTATCAGTATTGGTAAAAACTCGAAAAAAGACTTCTAGAAGATCTTTTGACTAGATATTAGAAGTAACCCACTGACTTAAACTGCAGTGCAGAAAGTAATTGGAATCGAATTACTGCACAATCCTTCCAATCTTGTAAGCTTATAAGAGGGCTACACTGAAAAGAGTTCAACTCTTAATTTTACGGTATCGATGATGATAAATCTCAGTTACTCCTACCTACCAGATAGGTAGAATTTATACAACTTCCCAACGAACAATGATAGACCCAAGGTTACCAGAAGCACAGGGAAGCTCAAAATAATGTTATACAGACTAGTAAAAGTGAAAAAGTCGTTCTTGGGAAATTGTATAAAATTCTACAATACAATTCCAAATCATATTACCGAACTTACTGACTCTAAATTCAAATATGTCGTAAAACAGACACTTATTTCAAAAGCACATTATCAATATTATGAGATAAACGATTACCTACATCGTGGATGGGGATATTTGGCAATGATAAAATCTTGAACTAGTCTATTGCAAAATAAATAGGTTTTCTACTGTAGCAATGTCACTTTATAATTTTATAATATTCTGATACTGAGATGATATATTGAATACTGTTGTGAAAAAATTATACCTCGCCGAGTTTTTTACGCCGGTTCTTCTCGAGGCAGATGTTCTCTTTCCGAACCGTTGGTAGTTTATCGACATTAATAGGTGCATGTAATATGCCTAAATTGAAGAATAAATCACTTTGACTTCGACTCCTGCGTTATATTAGAACCCTTGACTCCCGAATGACCTATTTGTCAAGTCATAGCAGCAGCGACATCATATTTTGATTTCCCCCACCAGCAAATAGTGGCGAACGTATCAAGCGCCGTGCCCCGCTTCACGGCAGTGGGGCTGGCGCCCGGGCGCACGTATGCGGCGGCGGTGCTGGCCTACAACGCCAAGGGCAGGGGCGAGTCGTTCCCGCTGCGAGCCGGCACGTTGCGCCCCCCGGAGAAACACCATGTGCATGACAAGAGCTTGCAAGGTTAGTTTGAGTGTTCTGTGCTAAAATTGGTCCTTAAGTACCAAATTTGGACAATTGTGCGATCACTTGGTATCAGACCATCTGTCACAGGCAGTTCTTTCACCTTACAATTATATCTTATTATTTGTTCAATAAGATTACCTGTAAAACCAGCTGTACCTTGCTGGTCAAGGACTTTAATTGTTGAGCCATTTAGGTGTCAACTACCTTTGTTTTTTTAATAGTTAAGCAATGAAGTGTCTAGTACAATGGCTCAACAAAAAATCATTAAAGTCCGTGACTGTACTAGCTTTTTGGAGGAAGACAAGAATTACTTCTGCGGTATTTCTAACAATAACTCCACGATATTTGTCATCACTGGTTTTCTCATGAAGATGATTCCAAAATCCAAATCAACCAAGCACATGCATTTTGAGTGTCGTTATCATAAAAGTTCAATCTTAATGATACCATAAACCAGCTTGTGCAGAATTTGTACTCATTCTCCTTTCTATTAATTTAATTATTTAAAGCAATTATGATATAAAAACTACTTTGTAACTGCTTGAAATAAATAGCAATACTAAATCATATTTCAGATATTCTCAAAATATGAAACTCTACAGAAGAACAAAACTTAACACATCCTCCACTCCGCAGACTTACCACGAACAGCGTTCCAAATGTCCGGCACAATGTCAGCGGCAGTGGGCGGCGGTGGCGTCCTCATGGTGGTCCTCGTGCTGTTCATGGTGGGCGTGCGGCAGCGCTGCGCCAAGCGCAAGCCGCGGTCCGCGCCCGCGCCCGCCTCGCAGCCGGCCTCGCCCGACAAGCTGCGGGAGAAGGACGACAGCGAGAGCGACGATAGGAACCCCGATATTATACCTTCAGATACTGATCAGATGCAGGTGAGTTTGTTAGGAACGGCCAACAGCAGCCTGTTTCACCTAACAAGCTTCGGGAGAAGAAACCCAGACATCATGGGATACTTCTAAGATACAGAGGTGGTTAGATGTGGAACAGGAGCTATATAGGCACAGAAACCAACTACGCAAGGGATGATAACCGGACACAACACCTTGAACAGACACCTCTATAATTTAGGTATCACAGACAGCCCCATGTGCAGAGCGTGCATGGAGGCAGAAGAAACGACTAAACATATTCTACTGGATTGTAAGCAGGTAGAAGTATACAGGAAAAAGCACCTAGGGTCTCCGGACACACTATGGAACGCAGTAATACCAAGGCACTCTTAAACTTTTTGGAGGAGCTGGGGTGGTTAGAGTAGCGCCACCCTGCCGTTTCACGCAAAATAGGCACACTGGATGTCGACTTGCGGAAAATGCCCAGTAAAACTAACTAACTAACTATATTGGTGTCGTAGTTCGCCTCGCCGGAAAATTTCTGCAAGGAAAATGACAACGAGAGCCAGAGGCCTCTCTAGCCCATGTAGCTCCCGGGTGCAATCATTACCCTAGCGCCCTCTAGCAGCACCCCCTCCCCCCTAGCGCTAGCCGCGAGTGGCGCCCCGTTAAATGGTGCTCCGGCGCCGTTTAGGACCGTGCGCCCGGGTGCACCGCACACCCTCTATAGGCAGCTGCCCCTGGCGAGAGCGATGATATAAATCCGGATTTTATACCTTAGGATACTTCTGCCGTCCTATGTCTATAACCAAACTAACCCACAAATTATAGTTTTGAGATATGAACAAAAAACGTTAAAATCAATATTTCTATGTAATGTGTATATTTATTCCAGATTTATTTTATATAAAAATTAAAACTAAATTTATGCTTTCATTATTATTGCACTACTCCGTAAAAAAATGAATCGTTTTTTTGACAAAATGGTTTTTGTATTTTAGTGTTGCAAATAATTACTGAACTACCAACGATATTACGCCTAAAACACCGTTAAGTATACCTTAGCCGTTCTTTAGCATTGCATAATAAACAAAACATAGTTAGATAATGGCTAAGTCATTTAACGAGTTTATAGTATTTTTAGTTGTGAAAAGATCACACTAAAAATCTTTAAATAAGCACGTTATTGGACTGTAACCGTTTTGTAGCTATGCAATAACTGCAAACATTCAAGCAAGCTGTATGCGTTCCTAATTTAAAAACACGTTAGATGACGAACCATCGCCTCTAACTGGGTTTTAGTCGTGTAATCCTGTGGAAAAAAGTTAAATTGCTTTGGCAAAATGTCTTGAATCTGCACTATATACAACTAAGTTTTAAAAGCAATTCATTAGTTTAAATAAATAAAAAAAAACACGTGACGTTAAAATTACACATTTTACGCAAATAAAGATTGTTTAATTCAAAACAAAACTGTATTGATGTATTTATTAATTTGTTAAAAAAAACCACTTTGGGAAAAATACTGTTAAATCGGTCTTCATCAACCATAGGATATTTATATTATACTTATCTATAGTATTTTTAGTATAAATAAAGCCAAATTTTTTTAAAACGTTATTTAATCTAAGAGTTCATATTGCACATAAGGTAGCATTATTTATTACAAAGTAAAGAAAATCTTCTACAAAACTAAAAACAAACATTTTTTTTTATTAGTTAACAAATGACATCAATTAATACACTTGCATACTAATATGATTGGATTTAGACAGTCATTCTGGTCAGGCATATTATTCCAAGATAACATTTTATGAGGAGGCGTTATATCTGTTAAGACAGTTATTATAATTGCCTGTTCCTATTATGTTCGATTCCTTTGGGTTCCGTTTTAAACGCACACATGAATGATGATTTTTCAGGTACACTCAGCGTCAAATATTCTGTAGCAGTCAAAGTTGCCATAGAGTTCGGTACACCATACTAAATGGTGTACCGAACTATTTGACTACTTTGGTTTCTACAAAGTATTTGACGCTGATTGTACTTAGCAGTCATTATACGCAGAGTTTCAAAATCGACATCAAAATCTCTTTTGTCTCATCAAAAATTTCTTGTTCGAAACGAACTTGTACCAAATCTTTGAGATACAACTCTCGAAGTTGTATACGTCTCGCAGATATTAAATCAGGACAATTAAATAAGTCTTCGTAGGTCATCGTTTTAGTTTTTATGCGTGATCTATTGATTACAGCAACTGCTTTTTCAAATTCTAGTCGTCTTTAGTTTATCCTTCGCTTTCATAGATTTTTTGACCTGGCGGTGAAATTGGTCACCACTCATAAAAGTGTGCCCGGTTCAAAGTAAAAATGTTCGTCTTGGGTTTCGTTTGAGTGAATCTGAAGATCCAGCATAGTTTCTTTTAGGAATTGCAGTAGCAGCACTTGTTTTAATGTTTAATCTCCTTTATGTCCAAGTAAAATTCCAGTAAGTATTATTAATTGCATCACGTTCCGCTTTTATAAAGTTTTCGAACATTCTTTATAACATTTTTTGTCACAGCCTGGTTTAACATAATAATTCTCTCTTTTTCTGCCTGTTTTTCTTGGTTTCGTTCTTCTAAAGATTTTGCATGTTTTTTGTTTTTCTTGGTATTTCATTCTCGCTAGCAGAGTCGGAGCCTTGAGAAGAAGTTGGAGTATTCTCATGAGCCGAGGTAATTTCGGGTTCTGTGTTGACGTCGTCTGGTGCATGAAGTGTTATTAGATGATAATACTTGTGTACATTTATTGTCTGTTTCTGGGTGTAAATCTTTTGTTTGCATGCGTCAGCCTCACAGATTTTATAACATCCATATTTTTTCTTGAAGCCTCTGCGTTTTTTAACTATTTAAACTTTATTATACGTTTTTTAAACTATAAAGTTTTCCTTTTCGGAATCATCACTTGTTGTACTAGGACTATAATACGAATCTTTGACAGAATCGTCCGACGATAAGAAACGACGAGAAATAATGCAGCCATCAGTAACTACACCACTAGACACAACCTACTGCGCACGCGCCGCTCGGCTCACTGGCCGTATGCCGTAAAATTGGAGGAGATATGTTTTGCGCATAGCTAGGTTTTAGCGTAGCATTGCTGGTTAGCCAGGTTTAAGAGTTGTTGTTCTTATATTGTGTAATTAAGGAATGCTTGGCTTAATTACAGTTACTAGGTTTTAGTGTTGTATTTGCAATAGGAATCACAAGCAAACTCTTACAAATATAGGGCTAAGGGTGTTTAGCCGTGTATAAGCGTAGTAACTGTTTTTTTGTGTAGTATTTGATATTAAGGTTATATATATAAAAAAAGGTTAGAAAAAGGTAAATGGACTTTAACGGCGATTTATGAAGTTTTTGTCGAATAACGGTTTTTTAACTAAGAATCATGCTAGTGATTTATTAAATTAAACAACAGCTATGGGCTTTTAAATTGCTTATAGTGTAGTAATGTTGGTTTGCGAGTTTATAGTATTGTAAAGTCTCAAAGTATCATGCACTTAGCGTGTTAGGTTGACTTCGTATCTTCGCAACTACAAATCCTAAAAATATGATCCCAAGACCATTCGCTAGAGCTTTTCTTTCTCGTTTAGCCCATGTAAACTATCGAAAACTGTTAAAAAGCAGCTTAGTTCGGTTTTAGACATAGGACGGCACTTATCCTACCTACTGGATACATTCAGATACTTATCAGATGCAAGTGAGGTTGGCGGTTATGTTAGGAACAGAAGTTAGACATGCATCATAGCCCACATCGCTTAATGCTTGAGAAGGCACAAAATTATATCATCAAGAATGCAGGAAACCCTTGGGAGCGGGCGGTGTAATAAATACTAGTCGTTGAGGAAATACTTGGGGGACGTTTTTGTCAAGCTAAATTACCTGATGACAACTAATAGTTTAACAATTCTTATTGATGTTTCCTATCAAGGTGGCAAGATGAGACGTCACTCACTTCCCTCCTAACCACGCCAATTCTTGGTGATCCGATACAAGCATATTGAGTTTCTTTAAGATGCAATAGGGTGATCTACAACAGCGTATTCTCCCCCCAGATGGACTACTACCGTCAGCAGCAGGTGTCCACGATCTCGCCGCCGCTGGGCAGCCGCGGGCCCCGCGGCAGCGTGGCCGGGGTGCGCGGGGGACTGCCTGGATACTGCGCTCTCCGCACCGCGCCGCCACCTTCGCATCCATCTATGCATGAGACTGGGGTGAGTTAACTAATCTATACAATTACTTCAGATATCTTTACATGTACGGTCGAGCCTACCAAGGGGCTGAACGCTTGTGTATAGCTTTCCTTTAACGTCTTGTTTGAACTGCTATACGAAGTGAAAACGTCGAGTTATCAAGGTACTTATGAGTTCGTATAGTTTTCTTTATGAGATTGGAGCAAAAATTGTATAAAACCTAAACACGAAGCAACTGTTACGACATTAGAGTGCATATTCAGATGTTTTTGGGCAGTGTGATGAGTAATACAAGATGTCAAGAGTTTATTTTCCTAGACACTACCCATAATACACTCTATTGAAGTGTTAAGAATAGTGACCCAAACTTTAACTAACGGTGGCGTGGGGTCCATAGGACTCTATTTCCACCAGCTTTCCTATTCGACTATCGAGCACCTTATTGTACCAGAACTGTTTGAAACTTAGGTAAATCAAAACTTTCAAGGTAATGATTTAAGTGAAAATCTTTTGACATCGGCATTCTCGTACGAAGGGCTAATGGACTGGACACCACTATAAATCGTCATTACAGACCGTTCTATTGGACACCATGACAATGTCCACTCAAGAATGTCTCCTAAACCTCACGTGATTCCAGAGCACGGCATCGGGCATCCCGCCGCCAGCGCGCTTCGCGGCGGGCTCGTGCACGCTGCCGCGCGGCGCGGGGCTGGCGGAGCGCGGCGGCATCCCGCTGCAGCACCTGCGCACGCTGCCGCGCCCGCTGCCCGCGCCCGCGCCCGCGCCCCTGCCGCGCCTCACCCCGCGCGACACCCCCCTCTGACAGACGACGCAGCTATAGGAAATGTAAATAGACTTATAAACTGAGTGCTCAAGACTTTCCTTTCGTTGGGACGGTGACGAGTTTAGATTATGAGAGGCCGAGTTCTAAAACTAGAAAGAATGAAAATATTGAAAAAAATAATTACGAGAACGTTAAACAGGATCCTCACTCAGCATAAAGCCACGGGAAGACACAACAAGCTGAGGCGCTGATTTTCGGTAGTGACCTAACTAAAAACTATCATAAGTGCGACACAAACGCCAACAATTAATATAAGCAACAAAAAATAAAATATATTGCTAGTAGGGTACTATCATCACATTGAGAATAAAACAAAACGCAACAAAAAAAAGGAGCAAGTATTACGCAACCTTGACAACACTCGCTACTAAGTAATCGAATTTAAACTTTCCTGAGACATTTGAAATAATACTAATAATTACACGCTAATAAGTATATGATATTATGATGTGATAAAATGATGATATGACACAATGGTGTGATGAACACTAGTCGAACGACTTCACGATTTCGCGTGACAGGCGAGAAAATAACGTCATAAATTAATAATGTTCTTTGTCATGATGACATTTGGCGTATTTTTTTAAAAGCTTTTATTTAGTTTCACCTATCTCGATGAAATCTTGCAAGTTAAATTTGACTCACTTTCCGGTGACCGATTGAGCTGAAATTTTTGGTTTAAGTACCTATTGTTTGGATGACAATTCAATATTATGGTATCATCGAGCTAATCTGATAAATGAAACAGAAGGTGGCCAGGGGAATTCAGTACTTAACCGACGTAACCCTGTTGAATTTGTCTCGTTAAAACTGTCTCAATGAGTAGTTGATGACGGTATACAAAAAAGTACAGTCGGCAATAAAAGCTTGTACCAAAAATGATTTTTTTGGCAGAAATTTATTTGTCGAGTGACGGGGTACAAATATTAAATTGAATTCTTTACCTAAAAATACGATACGTTTACGATATGATACGTTTTGTAAAGGGCCTTTTAAATCTAAACTTGTCGGTGTCCCGTACGATATGTTCCGAGTGTGACCGAAACGAAAAATGTGTTTTTATTAGGTTACTATATTTTAAAAGTCTACAGTTAAATAGTTAGGATAAAATGAAATAACGAATTGTGTTACCTATTGTAATTATTGTAAATAAATGCATTTTTTCAATGAATAGAGGCGAAATTTTTAAAATTAAATTTATTGTATGTAAAATAGTGGAACAATACAAAGTATTGGTTTATTAGTATCATGGTGTAACAGTATTGATTATTTCAGTATTATTATTATTTTCTAGTGGTAAATGGTTGTGAGAAATGATAGTGTATATTAATCATTTTCATGAGTTATTTGTTTCAAAGTTGTTAATTGTTTTGTAAGTATAAATTATGGTTGAGATTATTTCAATGTGGCTGACTTTTTATAAAACTGTTAATGGAATTGGTACGTTCTACCTTTTCTGGTATAGTTGTTTTTTTAAAGGACTGCTGATTCAGTTAGACCAACTCAAATAATCTCTAAGTATATGGTTTATTCGTTTTAATTTGTTAGAATGAATAAACTAGAAATTCAAATCGGAAATAATGAACTTATTCATCATAATCACGATTTGTGATACTGTTAACTATAATAATATAAACTACGAATAGTTACCTCTTTTTAATAGTAATTTAAAAAAACGGTCAAATTGACTGTCTAAGATTTTTTTTACGACGAACTTTCCTAACATATTGTATAACATTTTATTTACGATAAGTGGTAAATATTATTTTATAGGTAACGTTAATGTAATTATCAAACTTTAAAAAAAGGCACAACCCATTCAGAAAAAAAAATCCAGACCGAAATAGGAAAATGCAAATAAAAATAAATAATTGGTATGAACAGTCAATATGAAGCAATGTAACATTTTAATAATAAGGCGACTTAATGTTATAATTCGACTAGAAAATGAAGATACTGCTTAATCGGAAAACTAAATATTTCAGATCGAAGTAGAAAAACAAAAACAAAAAAAATCGATAAAAAACAGCAAAAGTCACAATAAATTGCTAGCGACTAGTATAGTGATATTACAGTCAACAACTAAAGCAACGGCACAGTCAAATCAACGGAAATGGTAAAATTATACAAAAAAGAACAGAAACTAAATGTAACGAAAGTAATTAAGGAAATGATGAAAACGATCGAAAATAAAAATGGAACACAAACGGCAAATACAATAAGAAATCCAAAGCAAAGGCAAAATGTGCCACAACTCAAAACAAACAGCAGTATGCAATGAAGCGCAGACGCATGAGCTACCATTCAGCTTACATGATAAAGTGAAAGAAAAAATGGAATATTGCAAGCGCAATAGTAAACCCAAACACAAAACCAAACTCAAACGCAAATGTGAATTAAATTAAATTGCATATAAAATTTAATTTCGTTAGGTTTTTAATAATCGTATTTTATATTACAAACTTTTAAAATATAACATTTACGAGAAATAACATCTCGCCAGGTTATAATAATCGAACACTGCCCTAATGTAAGAAAAGAACAAATATATGAGGTAACTATTCGTAACGTAAATAAATTTGTAAATAGCATAATGTTGAAGTTTGTAAATATGTTTTGTATTCAAAATAAAACAGTCATAATCCTATTTGTGTCGAGCTGTTCGGGACATTGTTACTAGTGCCATCCCTATTTCACAATCACATGCCAAATTTGTCAACTTGATCAGCCAATGACATTGACAAACTTTTCTAGAAATGCTCATGAAAAACAGAGAAGTCAGATGAGTTTCAGTGATTGGACTACGAATTACATGTGTAGTTGTTTGTTTTAGTTTAGATGATGAAAGTACTTAAAACCAATCATTATCGACATCTATTGTTTAATTGTTATTTTCAAGTAGAGTTGTGATACAATTACGCATGTGTGTCGGTAGGTCCATAGCATACTGTGAATAAACAATAGGTAGCTACTCCAGTAGGTACACCACACCACACTTCGGTATATATTTAGCAACAAAGAAAATGTAAAATTATTTTATGACCATGGTTAGGTATAGTCAACGGCAAAAGTAGGTTATCATTTTTTCACCTTATCGCAATGGAATAAGGTACAAAAGTGATAACTTACTTTTGCTCTTGACTGTACTAACGAATTATTGAAATACTTCCAAATTAAATGATTACTATTGTTATTATAAAATCCCACGTTATGTGCATTTTTGTAATTTTAACTAAAACAAACTATATAAAGCAGAGCATTGGAAGTAGGACAACGAGCTGAAGAAATCACTTCATTAACCCCCGACACAAAGAGAGGGGTGTTATAAGTTTAACGTGTCTGTGTATCTGTCTGTGCTATCGTAGCTCCCAAACGGATGGACCGATTTGAATGTGGCTTTTTTGTGTCATAGAACTCATAGATAATTTTAACTTGAGTGTTCTTAGCTACGTAAATAGCAAAATCAATTCAGCCTTTTTTGAGATATTGAACTTTGAAATAAAAAATGTCGGGGTTTTTCACCTTGTAAGTTGTAGTTATTTTTAGATTTCGAACAGAGGAAATAATATAAAAGCTTGATTTAATTGAATAACGTATGTATTTAATTCTTCTAAACCATGAGCATCCCTCGACCAAATTGTTATGCTTTATATGTGTGAAGGTTTACGCGTTAAACCATCGAACAAAACGGATTAGAGAAAATGTTACTACGCGTTTAATAACAAACAAATATGAAATCGTGTTCCAGTATTTCTCCAGGAACAAGAAATACGTGTTTCCTAGAAATCATTATCACGGCGCACGCAAACCCCACATTCCTCAATTCAAACAATGTAGTCTCGATCACAAAGCGTAATGCCAGCTTTTCATTCAAGAGTAAAGCCACCCACACTGTCACATTATACCCTCTGTCCCTACGTTTGTAGTGGCAGCACTGAGCATGGCATAACACCACCGCGCCTTTGTCATTTATGCAAAGCCACAATACCAGTGCTGCCAACAATGCAAAGCACCGAATTGTCTTTTCTGTCTCATTTGCCAACGGCCGCTGTGTAGTGTGGAAAAAAGAAATAATTATTTGTGTCTCAAGGGAGCAAAATGATGTATTTACGGCGAAGGCGGTACATTTAATCCAGAGTGAAGCGAAGGATTCTACGATAGAACCCTGTGCGTAGTTAGGGATTCTAAGTTAGAATCCTGAGCGTAACGAAGGATTAGAGCGTTAACGGCCATGACAAAAATAATTTAGCTCCCGAGTTACACATATATAACTTTTCACACTGACTATGAGGAAAATATAACAGTTATCGACAGTTTTAATTTCAGTAAAACTTATAATTTTTTTAAATATTACGAAAAATTAATGTTGAACTATTACGATCGATTATTTTATTAAGTTAGTGTTCAATTGGCACATTGCGTAAATGCTACATGCCAATGATTAAATTAAAAAAGTAGCTTAAACAGAAAAGTAGCATTTTGACCCCTCTCGTCGTGGAGCAAAACTTACTTTTCCGAATGAAAGGTGTGAAAAGTAGATTGTTGTCGAATGGTGATGGCGTTTGTAACAATGTGGTCAACTAGGCTGGACTGTCAACATGGTATTGTAAAAGGTGAATACGCCTTTAAACTGCCTTAACATGGTTTTTGTAGTGAGACTAGTTTTGAAAACTCTGATATCGTTTGGAACGTCCTCGAGTAGGTCATTAATGTGTGTAGCTCCATCACTGTTCACCAAATGATCTCTCTTTCGCAAGTGCATTATTTGCAATAGAGCTAATATAAACAAAAACAAGAATTTTTTAACAAAAATAATTACATATTGATGTTTTCTTTTTCATCTTTTACAATACCATGGAAAGACAGTGTTATAGGCCTTTTAAGTTAAGAAAAGAAATCATAGAATAAGTCGCAAAAGTGTTTTAGGTCGACAGGCTCTTTATTTGTTTTGTTAAATGAAACAATAAATTACACAATGTAAACAATATATGTATTGTTTAAATGTTTATAAATAAAGTACACCTAATATTGTCTTCGGTTTCCGCCATTATTACTTAAATAAAACGATTTAACAGGATTTATTTGCATCACACGAGTGCTTTAAAGAGCTCGAGACGTCGGGATGTATTAATATATGGGTAATCATAAGCGATTTTTTAAAAATTATTTATAGCTTTTGAAACTTTTGAAAGTCTACGTTTTTTTTCTTATTTACATTTTTATGTTAAGTCTCAAAATATATTTAAGCCAAAAAAATATGATACCTAATACTGATACAGTTAATATTGGTTATTTTCTTAGTAACGTTTGAAAACTATTTATAAAAACAACTTACGCCAACATATAAGCGATTTATAAAAATTCTCGTAAAAGTGATGAAAATTCAGAACAATAGTAGACCGATATTGTGGTACCACAGAGTAATAGTGATTAAGACACTGACAGGTTAAAATCTTTATGATTTTAAGATATGTATCAAACAAATATGTTCATGAAAAGGATGTACATGTATGAAGTTAGTAACAAACACTTTTTTATGGTTTGAAATGAATATTGTACTCAAAGTGCTCACCCTGTCGACCTATACACTTTAAATGTTATATAAGACGACTTTTTTATTATTTAATAGTTATTGTTTTTAGGATATGAGATATCCTGTTGTTTTGCTAGATAGTAATTTTACTGAAGTTTAAGTTTGTCCCATTCAATATTTATTTGTGTTAGTAATATTTGTAAATAGTTATACATTTCTTAACTGTCAAAATGTTTTCAGTAAAATAATGGAAAATGAAAATAAATGGAAATATTCGCAAAAGTTCCAGTGTGCTGTTTTATTTTGAAATCCTAAGGAGCAGTTTCAAAAGATTCTTGAGTGGCGACCACGTACCAGCAGGCGCAGCGCGGCTAGGCCCCCCACAAGGTGGACTGATGACCTGGTAAAGGTCGCTGGAGTCCGCTGGATGCGGGTGGCGCAGGACCAATCATTGTGGCACTCTTTGGGGGAGGCCTAAGTTCAGCAGTAGACGTCTTTCGGCTGATATGATGATGATGATAGAGTTACCTATTTCAGTTGGTTTCTTTTACCTTCTCCCCGCCACGATACAAACAAAAAGTTTTGCCCCACACGGCAACTGTCACAGACGTCAAATGCGAGATTAAACCTCATGCCAACGCACGTCAGTAGCTATTTGACTGAAGAAACTGACTAGATATGAAGTCGTTGGCGTGTGGGGCACGAAATGTGCGGACTTCGTACCAAGTCAATGGCGGTGAAAAGTTTAAATCTTCTGAAACCATTCAACTGAATAAGAAGAATCATGTCTCGGGCCCAAGTCCACAAATATCCTCAGATCCGACTCGCTTAGACTAAGCGAGTGGGATCTACACACACACACATACACACACACACACACATATATATATGTGCACTATCGTCCCCCGTAATTAGTAGGATCGTGAACTACGATCGTCCTATCGTACTAATTACGGGGAGAAAAGTGGCATAATTAGGACGATAGTGCACAAATCATAAAGTTACAATTTCAGTTCGTTGCTCGTCCGTTAATTACGAGCTCATTTTCGGAAACGCCTACAATGTCGTAGTTGGGCTTGTCAGGTCAAGGCAATAACTTACCTGATGTCAATCACATTTTCATAACAAGATTGCGGTTCGGCATGTTTATCTGTGTGTGCATCTGGAAGTGGTAGGACCGAGGGTACCGCTTATCTGGATCCAGCGCTGAGCTTAGCTCTAGGGAGTGCCTTCACCGGATGCTGAGCCTCGCCTTGAAAATCTCCCCGAGACGCAACCTAATCCAAAGTTTCCATCCATTCTGCAAAATCACGGCGATTGCGCAAGGACTCGTTTTGATACAGTCAACATTAGATTTTTCACGCTCACTAAAAATATATAGAAATCTAAGTTTTGCCGACGACTTCATTTGCGTATTTTTGTTAACGCCTTTACTGCATTCACTGCCACCGACGCATATGTGCGTTTGCCTCCATACAAGATCGTTCCTAGGGGGCGTGGCTCGGCAGCGAATGCTTTAAGGGATTATTACTTCACCTATACAAAATTGTAAGGCAAATAATAGTTAGACTTCTCACAGGTACATCGTCAATTAGCGCACTCCCGAAGAAACTAGCACGCCCCTTTTCACGCTCTGTCAAAGAGAAAAGGAATGGTCAACGACACACCTCGTCAACATAACAATTAGTTTAGTTTTTGGCCAAAATAAACAAAAAGTAATGAAACAATCATTTTGTGCACTTGGACAGAGTATCTATACAATAGAAGCAACTCGGTGCTGGAGAATTCATAACGGCAAATTTGTACAGCTCTACCTCGCCTTAGTAAATAAGTATTTCTACTAGAAAATGTAATATTATTCCAGAAAATCTAACCTAAGCATGAACGGCTTAAAACTTGAGTAGGGTCCCAGTTTCAGAGAAAAGGATATCGTAGGAAAAGTCCTCTTATAAGATAAAATCTTGATTACAATTCTTAAAAGTTGCATTGATATTAATTGTATAACAAGTGCGAGTTCAACTCGCGTGGTGAGGGTTCCGTAAAATATTGAGAATGTTCCCATTACCTTGCTTACAATAAGAAGGCTCAAAGTCACCCAAAGGGCAATGGAGAGAGTTTCTCTGCGTGATCGCATCAGAAATGAGGCTATCCGCAGCAGAACCAAGGTAACCGATATAGCCCTCCGAATTGCTAAACTTAAGTGGCAGTGGGCGGGGCACATTGCACGTAGAACCGATGGCTGTTGGGGCGGAAAGGTTCTCGAGTGGCGCGTACCGGAAGGCGCGGCGTGGGTAGGCCCCCCACAAGGTGGCCTGATGACCTGGTAAAGGTCGCGGGAGTCCGCTGGATGCGGGTGGCGCAGGACCGGTCAATTTGGAACTCTCTGGGGGAGGCCTATGTCCAGCAGTGGACGTCTTTCGGCTGATATGATTACAACAACCCCTTTCATTTGATATGTCACACAATACAGTTTGCGAAACTTTTTTTTTAAATTTCCAGTTTACCCCCCAAAAGTGGCCCCCATGTTCAGAATTCATTAATTTACTTTACGTGTCCATCTTTGGGTCACCAATTTACATGTGTTCATCAAATTTCAACTCATCGGTCCAGTAGTTTCGGAGCAAATCGGCTGTGACAGACGGACAGACAGACGCACGAGTGATCCTATAAGGGTTCCGCTTTTTTCCTTTTGAGGTACGAAACCCTAAAAAGGAAATAGAAAACGACTACTGTTATACAGTAGAATAGTAGAATCCTATATAACTAAGCAGGTATAAAATTCTATAGAAGTATCTTACAAGAAGTAATAAACACTGTCAATGCATTGATGAACTTGATGGAGGAACTGGGATGGTTAGAGTAATATTCCCTTTTTTCTCGCAAAATTTATAATTTTGACTTACCCATCATCTCATCTCTTACATTATTCCTGCCATATCGTCTCTCACGCAGTCCATCCACATTCATACTTATACCCTTCATGTCACATACAAAGTATTCTACCAAAAACTATTTTGCAATATAACATTTTATAATTTTATAATACTCTGATACTGAAATGATTTATATAATATACTGTTTTGAAAAAATGACACCTCGCCGAGTTTTTTACGCCGGTTCTTCTCGAGGCAGAGGTTTTCTTTCC
The DNA here is from genome assembly GCA_932294315.1 of Epinotia nisella. NCBI lineage: Eukaryota > Metazoa > Arthropoda > Insecta > Lepidoptera > Tortricidae > Epinotia > Epinotia nisella. The sequence goes on from OW028691.1 coordinate 1,559,296, forward strand.
GAACCGGTGGTAGTTTATCGACATTCATAGGTGCATGTAATATGCCTAAATTGAAAAATAAATCACATTGACTTTGACTCCTGCGTTATATTAGAACCCTTGACTCTCGAATGACGTATTTGTAAACAACCCGAATGACATTGACTTTTGAGCATAATTATGCGCCATCAACAAGCCTTCAAATATAGACAGTATCATACAACCGTAATATGTTTTTGTTGCAGTTCTAGAAGAGCTTTAATCGTCTCTCGAAGTGCTGCTATCTTGGCCCATTCATGTACATGGAAAAGAATAACATGTTCTCTTCTTTTCTCTTCTCTTCACTTCTCAGTACAGATACATATATTGATACACAAGGTGGCGAATAGTGTATTCAATGGACCGGAAATCCAAAAATGAGTTCATACGCATACGCATCGACATTGTTGATCATATTTCTCACGTGTTAATATTAAAATTACAAATATAACAATGTATCAATAAAACTACGGTGGCCTAGTGGTTCAGGCATGCGGCTGTCAAACGGCAGTCGTGGGTTCGAATCCCGGCTCGTGCCAATGAGTTTTTCGGCACTTATGTACGGAATATCATTTGATATTTACCGTTAGCTTTTCAGTGAAGGGAAACATCGTGAGTAAACCTGCATACCATCAGAGAGGTAATTCAAAGAGGTATGTGAAGTCCCCAATTCGCACTGGGCCAGTGCTCGTTCCCTCTCATGCCCAGCAGTGGGACGTATACAGGGTGAGCAATCCAAATGGGTCAGTATGGCGGTTTTGGAAACCATAACAGATAGCGAAATCTTGGCTTAGGAACCATGACGTTGATTTTAGTAAAAAGAAAAACTGCATTCATATACTTACAAAAATACGTGTACCTACTCGGCCCAGGAATCGAACCTGGACTTTTTGAAAAATTAAATTTCGTTATTTTCCTTTGAATATCGGTTATGTAGCTCTTAAATAGTAAATGTTACTAAGAAACATGATATCTAAAACTAATAAAATGCATTGTTTTTAAACAACGAAATTTAATTTTTCAAAAAGTCCAGGTTCGATTCCTGGGCCGAGTACACGTATTTTTGTAAGTATATGAATGCAGTTTTTCTTTTTACTAAAATCAACGTCATGGTTCCTAAGCCAAGATTTCGCTATCTGTTATGGTTTCCAAAACCGCCATACTGACCCATTTGGATTGCTCACCATGTATAGGCTGATGATAATGATGATGAATAAAGATTATGATAGGTGGTTTCGAGGTTTGTATTGTATGTCTACTCCCTTTATATCTGTGTGTCTTTTGTGTAGTGAATAAATGTCTTCTTTCTTTCTTTCTTTCTTTCTTTCTTTCGGAGGATAATAAATCGTTTAATAAATAATAAAATCGTGTATTTTGATAACTTAGAATTAGGTTTAACAAAAGTGGTCAGGAGGTCTCGCTCTTCACGTTAAATAATGAATTACATCGTAACAGTGTCAATACAACATTATTAGAGTTAAATTTTTTATCTAAAACTAGTGTGTGTGTGTGTGTGTGTGTGTGTGTGTCTGTGTGTGTGTATGCGTGTGCGTGAGTGTGTGAGAGTGGCATGTGGGCGGTATGAGATTAAAAAAACCGGTCAAGTCCGAGTCTGACTCGCGCACTGAGGGTTCCGTACGAAATATCATACAACACACCCGTCTTGCCCCACCCATTAATTTTGGAAAAATCTTACCAACGCATAGTGTAGTGAAGTCATGAGTACCTACAGCGCCATTTATCGGTGCATTTTGTTACTAACTTGCGCGACCAAGGAACTCGGTATGTACCTACAGTAAGGGAAATGTATTCACGTACCACCGTAGAACCCTGTCGCAATTGACAGGCCGCGGTCTTTCAAACTCGAGTGGTATGTCACCTTATTGCGATAGTGGTACGTTAATACATTTCCCTGTATGTTGGTTTTTCAGCGATAATTCTTTATCAAGTGAATTAATTTCGATAATTTTTTATTATTTGTTAGAAGGTACTTTCAGAACACTTTCATACGAATTTGAAGGAAAAAAATTAAACACAGAAGTATTAAATTACAAACAAAATTAACATATGATTTTTGAAGATTAAAAAAAAAATTACGCTAGATAGAGGTCTAGTTATACTTTTCCGGTAATATTCACGTTAATATTAATCATGTATATTATTTTCAAATTTTTTGCTTGGTTAACTTCGGAGATAAGGGGGGGAATGGTATTTTTTTCAACATTTTTGTTTATATATCAAAATTTTACTATTGTAGAAAAAAAAAGAAAAACTGTTTTAGAATTTACAATTCAAGCCCTTTCATATGATAATCCACTTGGCCTATTAACTAGATTTTGAATTTTTGGCCCCCCTCTTATCCGCCCTTTTTTATACAAATTAAAAGCATATATTAAAAAAAATCATTTTCCATACATGAGGATTAGCTTTGTTTACAACTGTTCCAAATTTCAAATCGATAGCATTAGTAGTTTCTGAGATATTTGACTTTGTGACAGACAGACAGACGGACGGAGTCGCACCATAAGGGTTCCGTTTTTACCTTTTTGGTCCGGAACCCTAAAAAGGATGTATTATTAAGTATTAAGGAAGCAAACAGTAGCGCCCAACCCCACTAGTGCCTTAATGCGCCTGCCTTCAGAAATATCACGCGGCTCGTATGTGGTCCACTAAGCCAGGATTATCGTTTTTTGCCACATTCCTCCACTAAACCTGGTAAGCCGGGCGTTAGGCCTCCGCACTGCATAGAGTGCTTCAAAGGACATAACTGCTTTTATTTCTGTGCGAAAATGCGCCTTTCTGAAGAGATGCGGGGTTTTTTCGTACGTGATGTTATGGTGCTTCACGGTTAGTACGGCTGTCGGACAGAGAGCAATCTGAGAGCTGTCCTCAAAATTCGTTGATATAGCCCCTTCAAGGATTGCGTGACTTTTTGGACGACGTTAGAAAAAAAATACTGCAATTTTTTTGGAAGTTAAATTGACAATTGTTATGTCCTAACGGTCGTTTGAAAAAATACGCATTTGCCCTGATGGTTGCAATACAAATCTACACGATCAGTTATTTATCACACTTACACATTTGTACACTCCATTGGGAATCGTAAATTACGTGTACATAAATACATTTCCCTAACTGTACATGTACATTCGCTCCCTTTTACGCACCGTTTGGTAGGTACAGTCACGAGCGTTAATTTGGGACCCATTTCCTTCAAATGTTGTTAGAACATTTACAATGCAATGAGGTCGAAAACTTCAGTTCAATAATAATTGTGAAGTGTCAAGATGACACAATTAAATGTCTTATTGAATGGGCCCTTGAATTGATAACGTCTTTGCCAAAAGCTATCATTACAGTGTTCTAATTACGAACATGTGTCATTGTGTGTCAGTGTCAGACAAGAAAATTTATTGAAAACTGTCATTTTCACAAAATACTATTTTCAAATAACAAATATGGCCGGAGAGAAGACAGGGCCTCTAACACGGGTGACAATTAGTCGGAAAAAATCGGAAATGATCGTTTGACTCGTTCCGCCCGGTTGACGTCACTGAGCGGTTTCCCCTAGTCACTTATAGTAACGTAAGTTGTCAGCATGGCAAACATTGACACTCCTTTAAAATATTAGCTTTAAATGTCTTCAGTTTGCTATACGATATTCCACCTTAGGTGGGTCCCAAATTAACGCTCGTGACTGTACCTACATCATGAGTATCATGACGTATTGATAACGAGGTGAAATATGAATGAAATTGTAATTTCCAAAATGGCGGCCGGGTTCATCGGCAAACATAACTCGCCAAACACCTAAACAATGCCCACAAAAAGGCCACAGAACCTTGAAACGGCGCTCAAACTTTGGCATTCTTCGAGTTAACACTCCCGACTAAGTGGGAAGTTTCCCAAACTTTCGGCGTCCTAGTTGTTTGTATTTAGAATGTGTTGAGTGTGTATTATGACTTGCCGTAATGTAAGTGTTAAAGTTTTTTGCAGCTGAAACTTTGCAGGTAAAAGAAAACTTTGGAATACTGGAAACATAAAAGTGCGCAGTGTTTGTTGAAATATTTTAATGGTTAACAAAAGTGAGTGCCCCGGTTAGAGTGCACGTTAATATGACGCAGTATATTTTATCATTTGGAGCATGAAATTAGTAAGTAATGTATTTAAATACTCTAGAAAACGTCTTAAACATCTAAACCAGATTTTAAGGTATGATTGAGTATCTATGACTATGATTACCTACTACTAGATTGGACATCTCAACTAGATTTTTTGTAACAACAGTTAGAGCCAATTGGCTCTAACACCTGCAGTCTGTGCCGCGACAGCTCAACGGATTGGAGTGAGGAGTATTACGTGACACTTTTCGCTTTTTTTCTTTTTTTGCCTCGAGCTGCCGCGGCCGTCCGGCACAGACTGAATGCATTAGACCCAATTGGCTCCAAGTAACTGGTGTTACATAAAAATCTAGTTGAGATGTCATCTCTACTCTCTAGTAGAAGACATATTTACTCAAAGAGTGTCTACCGGCTGTGGAGCGATTTTCAAGGGAAAAATCCACATATAGCATTTTCAGCCTCGCTCAGCATGTCTTCCAATTAGTAGATTTCTTCCTCGCGCACCGCTTCGTCCTCACACACCGCCTCGCCCTCGCAAAACTCTGTTGAATACTCAGCCTAATTCAGAGTTCACCGTCCCGTGCCCGGGCTAACTACTGTAACAACTAATAGGTAGGTACCTACATAGGGAAGTTACCAAATCATCATCATCATATCACCCAAAAGACGTCCACTGCTGGACATAGGCCTCCCCCAAAGAAGGCCACAATGACCGGTCCTGCGCCAACTGCATCCAGCGGACTCCAGCGACCTTTACCAGGTCATCAGTCCACCTTGTGGGGGGCCTACCCACGCTGCGCCTTCCGGTACGTGGTCGCCACTCGAGAACCTTTCCACCCCAATGGCTATCGGTTCTACGTGCAATGTGCCCCGCCCACTGCCACTTAAGTTTAGCGATTCGGAGGGCTATATCGGTTACCTTGGTTCTGCTGCGGATAGCCTCATTTCTGATGCGATCATGCAGAGATACTCCCAGCATAGCCCTCTCCATTGTCCTTTGGGTGACTTTGAGCCTTCTTATGAGGCCCATAGTAAGCGACCACGTTTCCGTGCCATATGTCATCACTGGCAACACACACTGGTCAAAGACTCTCGTCTTGAGACACTGCGGAATATTGGACGAAAAGATGTGCCGTAGCTTCCCGAATGCTGCCCAGCCGGATCGGAGTTACCAAATACAAGTGTAATATTGCTGACTGTACTTTACTGTATACTGTCATCAATAACTCATTGAGACGATTCTAACGAGCCCAAACTCAATGAGGTTGTGTCGTTTCATTACTAAGTTCCTATGGCCATGTTCCAGCTTCCATCTCCATTCCATCATCAGATCAGCATGTCATTATAATATTGCCAATGTCACATTTCACACATGTATGCAAAATTTCAGCTCAAACGGTTACCGGGAAGTGGTTCAAATTTAATTTGCAAGATTTGATGACAGACATCGGGACATGTGAAACTAAATAAAAGCTTGTAAAAATGACAACTTTGAATAATGCTAAATCTCATTATGTCCTAAGAGTAAAACTTGATATAACCAACTGGTACTTGATATTATGTCGAAAGAATTACGTCCATATGGAACTACGTATGTACACTGCAAAAGTATGGCCAATCGGAAATACGTCATTCATATAAAATTTTGATATTTATTTAATTAAGACAACATTCACTTTGCACGTATTTAAATATGAACATATTTCATACTAGACAAAATTCCATATGGGATAGATTCGTTTTGAACAAGAAAAATATTGGTATAAAGAAGTATAGACACAATTACATTTTCCAAATTCACTTATTACTTTAGGTCCAATTTCAAAATGGTAATTTCGTGTGGAAGATTTTCCATTTGTGCCGAATGAATGACAGTAAATAAACCAATTGAAGTGAGGGCACATTGCACGTAGAACGATGGCCGTTGGGGCGGAAAGATTCTCGAGTGGCGACCACGTACCGGAAGGCGACCCCCACAAGGTGGACTGATGACCTGGTAAAGGTCGCGGGAGTCCGCTGGATGCGGGTGGCGCAGGACCGGTCAATTTGGCACTATCTAGGGGAGGCCTATGTCCAGCAGTGGACGTCTTTCGGCTGATATGATGATGATGAAGATGAAGTAAACCAAGGCATTTGTCCCTTACTAGCAAATAAGTGCGAGCGGGACGAATGCTTTATTTCCGACATGTATGCGTTCATGCTAACTAGGCTAATCCAAGTAAACCCTACATAGACAGGCCAACAAGGCCAGCTATTTACTGCAAGCCCTGTATCAAATACCTAATAACGCACCTTCATTACTTACCTTCAAACTCATTGCCAAGTTTGCACGGCCCAAAGTGGGCAGAGTGCTTCCAACAATTTGCATTCATTTACCTGGCCGTGTGAGAAACAAAGAGGGTCCGGACGTATATTCTCGTATCTCCCCGATAAGGGTAATTGGGTTGTTTTTGTAGAGACGCATGTTTTCTGATATATTGCGATTTAGTTTGTATCTTAGATATTTCGAAATGGGATACTCTGTTACGTCGTAGGGGCGATATTTTCTCTTGATCAAAAGCGTATCAAATCATAACAAATATGCAATGCTCGCGGAAAACTGAAGCTGAAGCGTATCCAGAAAGTTGTGATCATACTTTACATTTAAATTAGACCAGTGGGTCGATCACGTAACTTTTCTTACGAACGTCTGTAAGACTTAAACGTCAATTTTATATACGTTACGTGATTAACCTGGGGGGTCATCACGTAAAGTTCCGAACGCGGTCTGACAGTTAAATCTCAATCTAACTGTCATTTTTCCATATAAAATTGACGTTTAAATCTTACAGACGTTCGTAAGAAAAGTTACCCACTGATGTCGTGCATCTGTGATGAAATTAGCCAGCGTGGGTACTACTGCCCGTTCCCTTTAATCCACGAGAAGAGGTCAGTGCCCAGCAGTGGGACTTATATAATTTACTTTAAAAACAAAGTTTTAACCGACTTCAAATCTGTAGCCAAATTGCTTCAAGTTTGCCTATAAAATTTGAAGAGTTCCCTCGATTTCTCCAGGATCCCATCATCAGAACTAGATTTTGGTAACAACGGGACCAATCTGGAAGTATATGCTTTTAAACATAGAAAGAATTTTTCAAATAGGTTCATAAATTACAGAGTTATCGCGTAATAAACACACACACAAAAAACATACAGTCGAATTGAGAACCCCCTTTTTTTGAAGTCGGTTAAATAATTATGTGGTAATTTACACCCTGACTAGAAACATAAAAAAAACGCCCCGAAATAAATTAAGAAAAATATCACCATGAATATCACCATCCGAATTGCTAAACTTAAGTGACAGTGGGCGGGACACATTGCACGTAGAACCGATGGCCGTTGGGGCGGAAAGGTTCTCGAGTGGCGACCACGTACCGGAAGGCGCGGCGTGGGTAGGCTCCCCACAAGGTGGACTGATGACCTGGTAAAGGTCGCGGGAGTCCGCTGGATGCTGGTGGCGCAGGACCGGTCAATTTGGAACTCTCTGGGGGAGGCCTATGTCCAGCAGTGGACGTCTTTCGACAGCTGATATGATGATGATGATGATGATGAATATCAAATTCGCGTGTGGTTTTCTCGATTTACTTAGTCATCTCGATTTAGTATGGCTACTAACTTACTTACTTAAATATACTTATATTATACTTATACTAACTTAAATAGCTGCTGTATACTCGTAATTTCTCACAGAACTTTCTTCTTCATAATATTTGTATAGATGAAACTAGTCGTGTGCCTCCTTTCATCAAAATATTCAAATTTACATGCAAAAGCGTTAGCTTCTGTAACGAAGCCATGTCAACAAAATTCTCTAAAAAAAATCATTATACAACACAAAAGGTACGCTCCAGGCACAAACGGACAAGTTGACGCGCAAATGTTTAGCTACATCAAGCAAATTTTTACCTTATACGCTGCTAGATAGAGTTCAATAGCAGATTTATAAGTTGTTTTGAAGGCTTTGAATTTTGTAGCTATGAGCGATATGCTGTTTTGAATTTTTCTTTTCAGATATTTTGGTGGCTTGATGTGTTTTTTGAACAATGACAGAGAAATAACATGTGAAACTATTATAAAAATAATTTTATACAGAAAACTCCCCAGTCTCAGATACATTAAAATATAATGAAACGAGTGACATGTGCTTAGCAATGTACAATTTCCAGAAAGTTACATGAGAATTTAAAAATAAATTTCCTTTAGGAAGTTGCTGCTGGGATCTTTTAATGGATGTATTATTAATCACATGTATTATCTATTATTCTTTAAGCATGCCAGTTATTCAGCGGATAATGTATGTATCCAGAGAGTTGTTGAGACGTTTTCAGTGTTCAGACAAGTGTAAATCCGGCTTAACATCCGTCATATGTATTTCAGCCAAGGGGCGTCAACACACGTCGGTAAAGGCTTTGACACGCATCCGGGGCACAGCCCGACTTTTGGCAAGCAACACGTGATTACAATCTGCACAGCATACAGCAGATAATCTGGCGGAGGACCAGGACCTCCATTTTGCAACGGACTGTGCCATATCAGGCACATTTTAAAGAGATGTTCATATTGTTCATTTGTTTTCACTTCTCATGCTCGAAAAGTGTTTAGCAAGCGGGGTTAAATTAGTGCTTTTAGCCCCTAGGAAAAATATGTATACCTACATATTTACGATTTTTAGAACATTTAATTTGACTAATCAAAACACTTCACTGTATTAAATCCACCAATGACCACTCTTTCAAAAAACATTTGTATTTGCTATCAACTAACCAGATTACAGCTAATATTAAAAATTTCTAATCAGATACCAGAATGAATTACATATATATCAGGTGTTTTTAGTCCCTAGTTCACAATAATGAAAACTAAAAACGCCTCTGGCCGTCAACGACGTGCCTGTAGATGGCCAGATGCGTTTATTTGTGGTGTCAATATTTTGTATCTGTGTCAATATTTTGTATCTGTGTCAATATTTTGTATCTGTGTCAAAGCAGTTTATTAAAAAAAGTATGCCGCCAAATTGAATAATGTTTTCGCCGTGGAATTTATTATTGATTGTGGATGGATAATCTTTGTTTTTACTATTTTCTCGCAGTCGAGTAGAGTGTATAACTCTGGTCTAAAAGCCATATTACCCCTCGACCTATTTTCCCTCACTTCGCTGGGGAAAATACCTATCTCTCGCGCTAAAACGTCAATATACGCCGTCATTGGCGAAATACCCCTTGCGAAAATTCGCAAGGAGTGAAAGCCATTAAAAAAACCATCTCGTGGTAATATGGCACATTTTAGCCCCTTGTCAAAGTCAAAGTCAAAAGTCCAAGTCAAAGTGATTTATTCTTCAATTTAGGCATATTACATGCACCCATGAATGTCGATAAACTACCACCGGTTCGGAAAGTAAACCTCTGCCTCGAGAAGAACCGGCGTAAAAAACTCGGCGAGGTGTCATTTTTTCAAAACTTTAAAATTACATTGCTACAGTAGTAAGTCTATTTATTTTACGACAGATTTCTAGTGCAGGATTTTATCGCTGCCAAATATCCCTATCGATGATGTAGTCGTTTATCTTATAATATGCTTTTGAAATAAGTGTCCGTTTTACGACGGATTTGAATTTAGAGTCAGTAAGTTCGGTAATGTGTTTTGGAATTTTATAGTAGAAATTTATACAATTTCCCAAGAACGACTGTCATACAATCTACTATTTATTCCGTTTAGCTTTAAAACAAATGAAAATTTAAATGGCCGATTTTTGTCGGACGGTTCACATTCCGTTGCATTACCTGACTGCCTCAAAAGGAGGATTATGTTTCGAGCGTATGTATCTGGATGTATATAAGTATGTACGCGGGCAAAAAAAAAAAACTATTTCACGGGCTATCGTTCAAACGGCTTCATAGATTTCGACATATGAAGTGTCGTTGGATTCCTCGTAATAGTTTTGTATGCGGTCTCAGTAGCTAAGATTGCTTGAAGAAGTGCGACTCGTCTTCCGCGCATGAGTGAAAGAACAGCACTCTTCAGGAATGTTTTAATGTTAAATCATATCAGCCGAAAGACATCCATTGCTGGACATAGGCCTCCCCCATCCCTCCAGAGTGCCACGATGACTGCGCCACCCGCATCCAGCGGACTCCCGCGATTTTTACCAGATCATCAGTCCACCTTGCCGGAGGTCTACTCACGCTTCTCCTGCCGGTACGTGGTCGCCACTCGAGAACATTTTCGCCCCAACAGCCATCGGTTCTATGTACAATGTTCCGCGCCCTCTACCACTTAAGTTTATTACATTAATTATTTATTTATTATGTGTCTACTTACTTTTTATCTAATAGTATGCTGTGTTGCGTTTCGTGGGTCACTTACGGTGCTGTCTGAAAACCAGCGCTATAGGAGTCTGTCTACTGAGACAGCAACCGTTTCACTGCCGCGAAGACACACACAATGTGTCAATTGTATTGTATGTCTACTTCCTTTATCTTTGTGTGTCTTTTGTGTAGTGAATCTTCTTTCTTTCTTTCTTTCTTTCTTAAGTTTACCGATTCGGAGGGCTATATCGGTTACCTTCGTTCTGCTGCGGATAGCCACAAAGATAGGAAAGGCTCGAGTGGTGATGGAGACCACGTATTGCCCTCTCTATTGCCCTTTGGGTGACTTTGAGCTTTCTAATGGAGCTCAAGGCGAGCGACCACGTTTTAGTGCCATTTGTCATTATCGGGCATGTGTGCTCTAAACTAAATGTAGCCTTATGTTTATATGTGACTCGGACCCAGAAAAAAAATTTGACAGAGCATTACGAACAACCTAGTGCTCACGCACACATATACAAACAAAATTGCACAAAACTCTTCAGCACGTGTCGCAATGCTGTCAAGATCACCTATTTCGAGTTTTGTCCAATTCAATTTGTTCATATGTGTGCGTGAGCGCGTTCTAAACTTATTTGGCTTGGTTGAAAACCAGCTTCACTAATTTGTTCGGCATGCAACGTCTATCTTTTTTTCTTGGTCTGAGGCTATGTGATTACCAAAACTAGAGCGTCTAAGTCAAAGTCAAAGTGATTTATTCTTCAATTTAGGCATATTACATGCACCTATGAATGTCGATAAACTACCACCGGTTCGGAAAGAAAACCTCTGCCCCGAGAAGAACCGGCGTAAAAAACTCGGCAAGGTGTCATTTTTTCAAAACAGTATACAATATATCATTTCAGTATCAGAGTATTATAAAATTTTAAAATTACATTGCTACAGTAGAAAGCCTATTTATTTTACGATAGATTTCTAGTGCAGGATTTTATCGCTGCCAAATATCCCTATCCATGATGTAGTCGTTTATCTTATAATATATGCTTTTGAAATTGTGTTGTGTCCGTTTTACGACAGATTTGAATTTAGAGTCAGTAAGTTCGGTAATGTGTTTTGGAATTTTATTGTAGAATTTTGTACAATTTCCCAAGAACGACTTTTTCGCTTTTACTAGCCTGTAAACAGTTGTTTTGAGCTTCCCTGCGCTTCTGGTAACCTTGGGCCTATCAGTGTCTGTCGGGTAGTTGTATAAATTCTTCCTAACATACATAATTATTTCAAATACGTATAGCGACGGCAGTGTTAGAATATCTGTTGCTATCTGAACCAATTTGATTCACATATGATTTCAATACATCAAAAACCAGTTTCGTAGTTGAGCTTCAGAAAGTCATACGTATATTGCAACAGATAAACATTTTCTACTATTGTGTAGGTACCTTTTATAACTTTTTGTCTTGTTTGCAAAGGACGCTGCGTTTACAGTAGGTATCTACATTTGCCAATGTTTAACTTGTCGTTTGTGAGTAACGTGGCATTTGACGACCGGTTAGCCTAGTTGGTAGTGAAGCTGCCTACGAAGCTGAAGGTCCTGGGTTTGAATCCCGGTAAGGGCAAATATTTGTGTGAGCATGAATATTTGTTTCTGAGTCTTGGATGTTTTTTATGTATTTAAGTATTTATATCTGTTATACATATCGTCGTCTAGTATCTATAACACAAGCCTTATTGAGCTTACTATAGGCCTAGTTCGATTTGTGTAAGAATGTCCCCTAATATTTATTATTATTATTGATTAACTTGTGTAATTATTGAATCTATGTAAAAAATTGACTTGTAAAATGTTATACCTACTTTTATCAATAAATATATGAATATGAATGAATATGAATATTTATGTGAATTTATATTGATAAAAGAGCTTCTGTATAGCGTCACCGTAATCAACTCATCATATCAGCGGAAAGACGTCCAATGCAAGGAAATAAGCTGCAACATTAAGTTCGATATTTTACATACTAATATGATATCAATTTGTTGCTCGCTTGTTCTGGCTATTACGTTAAAGCAAACGTGCCATTTCAACTCAAAGATATTGTATTCCTATACGAAATATCACTCTTTAACTCCTCACCCTTGAGAATGTCGAAATATAAGTCTTTTGCTGTCTTTTTTTTACGTTAACTTAGAAGTTTGATTTTTTCACAGCTTCAAGGGACTGTAGACTTGAATAATTATGGTTTTATTTCAACTCGGTACCTCCTCGCGTTCCCAAGGTAAAGGGTCTTGACAGACAGACGGACAGATAGAGACAGACGGACAACAAAGTGATCCTATGAGGGTTCCGTATTTTTTCCTTTTGAGGTACGAAACCCTAAAAAGTAAAGTGAAATAAATGTAGATGTAGCTAATGAGGAGTCTCGGCTTAAGAGTAAAACTTAAGCAAAAACACTTCTCCCAGAAGTCATTTTCTCCCAGGGAATCCCCAGACAATATCTTTTGAACGTGAAAGGCGATAATTAATTTCCCTTATACATGAGGTTTTTTGCTTGGCTTCGAATTAGGGACGACAAAGACGTTAGGGGAAGAAAAATATTTGCTTACGGCAAAAAGGAAAGTGGTGTGAAATTGGAATGTTTTCAGAGAACACGGCATGTGAGCGCTTCTTCCGAATGAATTAGAAAAAGGATTCTTCGGATGCCGTTCGCTTTCATGCGAGCCACTTTTTTTTAGGGTTCCGAACCAAAAAGGTAAAGACGGAACCCTTATGGTGCGACTCCGTCCGTCTGTCTGTCTGTCTGTCACAAAGTCAAATACCTCAGGAACAAATATTATCAATTTGAAATTTGGAACAGTTGTAAACAAAGTTTCCACGTATGGAAAATGAAAATTTTTAATATTTATATTGATAATTCACAGTAGCTTTTCGGTGAATGAAGGTTCGGTGAAAGGTCAGGATGGCAGTCGCTTTCTCAAAACTAATACCTACGCCAAATCTTGGGATTAGATGCCAAAGCGGACCTCAAGCTCTTTTATATACTCATCCTCATACTCATACTCATACTTTATTGATAAAAAAAATTACAAGTCAACATAATACGGTACGTACGTATTACAACCAAGAGTAAAGCTAAACTAATGTCATATGGTATTTTATTGTGGGGCAGAGCTTCGGAGATTCATTCGATTTTTGTTTTACAGAAACGGGCTATCCGGGCGATATATAAATTGAACCATAGAGACTCACTTAGAGATAAGTTTAAAAATATTAATATAATGACATTACATTGTCAATATATCTATGAAAATATTTATAACATTTTGTATGTACATAAAAACTGACATACATAATATTAATACTAGAAATAAGCATAAGCTCGCGGTGCCCACCACTCGGCTCCAAAAAATAAAAAAAATCATTCATGGGTATAAGGTTTTATAACAAACTTCCAGGAAATTTAACTGATTTATATATTAATAAATTCAAGAACTATGTGAAGCGTAAACTTATTTCGAAAGCTTATTACAGCACAAGAGTAAACATGGAATGATAAAACTCCACGGAACTAATTGTGACTGAATTTTTATTCTCGTTATATTTTGTTTTTTTTTGACATTAGATTGTTTTTCTAGTAACATTGTACTAGTATTTTTTATACAATTTTTACTTAATATAATTTTTATTCTTTCAATTCAATTCAATTCAATCATTTTTTTTTTATTCTTTGTTTAGTAAATTACTCTAAAAAAATAACTGACGATTTGAAAGTGCTTGTTACTTAGGCCTACTTGAATAAAGATCATTTTGAGTTTGAGTTTGAGTTTAAGGGGATGATGATGCTGTATTCGGTTGCATAATGTAGTAAAAGCTGAATGTGGCTGTAAACTGACTCTTGAAGCAGATTTAAGGGTAAATTGGGGTACACTACATAATTCCGAATAATCATATTTTTTCCGAATCTCAATTCCGAAAACCATGTTCCGCTTAAAATAATAACTTAACCTAACCTATTTATATATTCCAATAAATCATGTGCATTCAAATTTTCGTTTAGCTGGAACTCGCGTTCGGAATTTTGAAATTTAGGAATAATGATGGGTTCGGAACTTTTCTGTATTCCCGATAATTTCATGTATGTGACTGGGGATGTAATTAGCCCACTCTACATCAGCTTAAGTTACAGCGAAATGCCTGGTTGATGTTACTGGTGATCGAAGAGCTGGCGGCTTTCTCGCGTAACGCATCAGAATTACAATTCAGCGAGGAAATGCCGCCAGCATCCTCGGTATAATGCCTCGAGGGCCTTTTTTAGATTTAACTTAGTTTTAATTTAATTTATTTAATCTTGAATTTCCTTTAGAAAATAAATATTTATTTATAGTTAACAACATATTTCATGGAATTAACTGGAAGGTATAGCAGATATAGCATTTTTGGTGCAAATGGTTGCGTTAACGGAGTTGATATAGACAATATCAATCATTGCGTTAAGAACACTACGCTGCCCCACAAAATTTACGACGTCTGAGTCTGATATTTACACATCCAAATGTACAAACACGAACTTCCACAATATTAGTGTGAATAGGATTTATTTCACGCGATAACTTACAAGGTATGACGTCGTTCTCTGACAGTGGGCACGCGTTATCTGATTGAACTAGACACAACGTAATATCCTATTTCAAGAGGTCTTTTCTAGACCGTCGCTTCCAATCCTGATCTCATATCAATTTGTTTCGCGAGCTTGCTTCCACGTGCGCCGAGGTAACTTGTCAGAGCGTGTGAAACATATTAAAATGCGATGAGTATGAGAAAGAGATGAACTGAATTTAGTGCATTGTTTTCTATGTCGCGTCTTGTCTCAAAGCACTCAGGAACTTGAGAACAATAGAGAAGGACGTTATGGAAATTAAAAGTGTTGCGGACACTTTATTAAAAGAAAACTGCTGTGATTTAAATATGATTTTAAATACGCAGTAGGTAATGTTTTTTAACGTCCATGTAGTACCAACTCCCATTTCAATCAGACACTTTACGCTCGAAGTTGTAGACGAGTATATACCTAAGACAGACTGTCTAGTTAGGTAGGTCCAACTTCGAGAAAGAGGTCAATCGTCGTATCCGACTCGGCTGGGCAGCATTCGGGAAGCTACGGCACATTTTTTCGTCCAATATTCCGCAGTGTCTCAAAACGAGAGTTTTTGTGTGTTGCCAGTGATGACGTATGGCACGGAAACGTGGTCGCTTACTATGGGCCTCATAAGAAGTCTCAAAGTCACCCAAAGGGCAATGGAGAGGGCTATGCTGGGAGTATCTCTGCGTGATCGCATCAGAAATGAGGCTATCCGCAGCAGAACCAGGGTAACCGATATAGCCCTCCGAATCGCTAAACTTAAGTGGCAGAAGGCGGGGCACATTGCACGTAGAACCGATGGCCGTTGGGGCGGAAAGGTTCTTGAGTGGCGACCACGTACCAGAAGGTGCAACGTGGGTAAGGTGGACTGTGTCATTGTGGCACTCTTTCGGGGAGGCCTATATCCAGCAGTGGACGTCTTTGGGCTGATATGATGATGATGATGAATGTTTTTTAAACTGGGAGCAACATTTAAACATCCAAACATCCAAACACCCAAACATCTAAACTTTCGCATTTATAATATATAGTTACTATATTAAGTAGAGTATTTGTATTGTATTGTAAGTAAGGTAAATTACTTGCTTAACAAACTAGACCCAAGTAACAGGTAACTATTTTCGAAAAATATATTATAAAGATAGCAAAGAATTTGGTGCTACTTTTACAATAAAATTAAAATAACCGATGCTACCTAAACCTACAGCAGTGATTGTCAAAGTTTTCCTCATGACAGCATCAGTAATTCAGCATTAACTCGGTACTAACAAATATGGACAAGTATCCGAAATAAATGATTATTATTATTATTAGTAAGTATGTCTTTCCCGCTCACGGGACATGATGTCCCGGACCTTTGGGAGGCGTGCGTGGGGCTTAGGTACCTACAAAGTACCAACTGAGACAACACGTAGAGGCCCTTTTGACAATTTAATGGAATGCAAGGAGTACACCGAGCGGATGCTGTCCCTGCCCGTGTTATTATTATTAACAATTGGTGTAATTGACCTTGGTTGGCAGTTTTCACTTGTTACTCTAAATTAAACATTGAAGACAACTCAACGTTAAGGAAATTAAACCAAGGAATTTCAAGAGTCATTGTTATTTCGGATTTTTCACGAACAATTTCGATGGTCGCTTCAACATTTTTGTGAACATGAAGTGCTTGTTCAAGATTTTAGGATAAATGGCGGTGTATTTTCAATTATAAATTGGAGGTGTACTTTGGGTGTTAAATTAATAGGTAATAGACCTATCGTTTAACTCTGAGTTGGTTCCTGGGATACGTATCTGATTGCGGGAGGGGTCTGTTTATGTGTCGTAGAGATACATTTGCTTGTCGATTTCCGCTTATATTTCAGTATTTTCGTGCGAATATTTCTTGTAAGTACATATTCTGTGCCTTTTAGTTTAATAATCGATTAATGTTTACGCGTTTAACTTTCCGATAACGTAATATATTATACAAACTATAATTATTAACAAAATGGCAATTACCGGTACGCCTGCGGAAAATTCCACTTTCTAGAGAGGACGTTAAATTTTCAGATCGCAAAATTACCCTTGCCTTAAGCTTGGGCATCATATACTGAGACATTCTTTATTTTACTGCCCTAGTTGAGTAATCTAATAGTAATACTTATATTATAAAAACGAAAAGTCAGTGAAACTGTACCTTTGTAAGTTTGAATGTTTTGGGTATAATCTCTGGAACCGCGTATACCATTTAAAAAAAATCTTTCACCTGGGTGTATAACGGACTTTTTGGATGGTTATAGGCTTTTTTTGGCCCGCGGTTTTGCCTGCGTTCTTTGCAATACGCGGGCGATGCCACGCGGGCAGCTACTCATCATCATCATCACCATATCAGCCGAAAGACGTCCACTGCTGGACATAGGCCTCCCCCAAAGAGTACCACAATGACCGGTCTCGCGCCACCCGCATCCAGCGGACTCCAGCGACTTTTACCAGGCAGTTAGTGTACTAACATAATTATTCCAAGCTATCATTACAATCTGCACAAAACCAGATGCAGAATCAACTCCCGATTTCATTGATAATATTTCAATGAGAATTTCATTAAAATTTTAATATTAATGCATCCATTACGGTACGTCAAAAATCGGATGTGAAATTTATGAAAGACTTTCGGGAACGGTGTGTGGTTCTGATTTCAATTAAAATTTCAATATACGATTTCGTAACGTATTACGGCGATTTTGTTAAAGTGATTGGTGGATAAGGGCTCCTGTACACGCGAATACGACACTTTCGACACTCAATAGCGCCAAAGGCATAGGCTCGTTTTTTAGGGTTCCGTAGGCAAATGGCAAAAAATTGAACCCTTATTATTAGCCCCCTAATTATGGATTCGTCATGTCTGTTTTCTCGATTTTTTTCGTATTTTACTCGAAAACTATAAGGTGTATTTGAATAAAATTTAGAGGATAGGTGTATTTTGTTAGCCGCTACATAGTTTTGTAATTAAAATGAATAAAAAAAAATTTTTTAGGGATGCACTCCATAGATAAAACTGATAGTCAAGATTTTTTTTTATAGATAGGCTTTTTAAAATAAATATAAGGTTTCTCAGCAATTTTTTTGATTAAGGCCCCTCTTCGGAGTCGCGCCGCGCGAAGTTTAGGTTTTTAACGCTACTCTCACAGCGATCGAGGCTCGCGCACCGCACACGCACACATGTACGTATGCACAGTGGTTCGTCGGACTTTGACTCGCCAACAAAATTGTAACTTTGGATTTTGTTACCAAATATAAACATTGTGAGTGTAATGTAATTTTTATGTCATCTTAATGACAATATACCTACTAACTGCTGTACACACGACTTTTTTTACGTCGACACGTTTTTCCGTAAGAATAGGTGGGAATATTTTCTCGCGGTTAAATGTGGTTGTTGCACATTTGATATAACTCAAACACAATCTCCACAGGGAGATCTTTCAAAATAAATAATAATAATAAATAATCCATACTAATATTTTACCCTTTTTAGGGTTCCGTACCCAAAGGGTGAAAACGGTATTACTAAGACTTCGCTGTCCGTCCGTCCATCCGTCCGTCTGTCTGTCACCAGGCTGTATCTCAAGAACCGTGATAGTTAGAGAGTTGAAATTTTCACAGATTATGTATTTCTGTTGCCTATGACACTGGGTAGGCCTGTGTCCAGCATAGGTCTTCTTTCGGCTGATATGGTGATGATGAATGCAAAAGTAATTGTAAATTATTATACTTGGTTGAGATGACGTTCATCTTTATCCTTTCCCTTTTTGACGTCTTATTTCAACCAAAAGTAAACTATGTTTTCATGTTATTTTCAACCCACTGTGTTCCTTTCAATACAACAAAAGGCCCACTATTCCTTAGATTCTTATTTTAAGCATTCAATTATGAAAAGGCAGGGATTTGTAAAGGCACATTTTAGATAAAAGACCTTTGTATGTGCCGTGTCCATTCATCTTACACAGAATTGTAACCTCAAATATAACAAATTTCAGTTTACAACAGCTGGAAGGTAATGGTCAAATATATCATTCGATCCGTTCTAACCTAACACGCAACTATTTGTTCTCGAATGTTCCAATTCACGGTGTAGGTAGACGACCACTTTGCCCTAGTTGGTAGTGACTCTGTCTACGAAGCCGGAGGACCTGGGTATGAATCCCGGTAAGGGCATTTATTTGTGCGATGAGCACAAATACTCATGAGTCATGCATTTTTTCTATGTATATTTATCAATATATGTATATAATAAATTAATGAATTAATAAATATCGTGGGACACTTCACACCAATTGATCTAGTCCCAAACTAGGCAAAGCCTGTACTATCAGTACTCATCATCATCATAGGCTAGGACATAGGCCTCCCCTAGAGAGTGCCAAATTGACCGGTCCTGCGCCACCCGCATCCAGCGGACTCCCGCGATCTTTACCAGGTCATCAGTCCACCTTGTGGGGGGGCATACCCACGCCGCGCCTTCCGGTACGTGGTTGCCACTCGAGAACCTTTCTGCCACAACGGCCATCGGTTCTACGTGCAATGTGCCCCGCCCACTGCCACTTAAGTTTAGCAATTCGGATGGCTATATCGGTTACCTTGGTTCTGCTACGGATAGCCTCATTTCTGATGTGATCACGCAGAGAGACACCTAATATAGCCCTCTCCATTGCCCTTTGGGTGACTTTGAGCCTTCTTATGAGGCCCATAGTAAGCGACCAAGTTTCAGTGCCATATGTCACTGGCAACACACACTGGTCAAATACTATGAGTAGACAACGGATAAACATACTTATATAGATAAATACATACTTAAATAGATATTAAACATCCAAGACTCGAGAAAAAACATTCGTATTCATCATAAAAATATTTGCCCCGACCGAGAATCGAACCCGGGACCTCAAGCTTCATAGTCAGGTTCTCTAACCACTAGGCTATTCGGTCGTCTTACAGGTTATCCCAGAAGTACATCTTGACCCCTGCTCTGGGTCATGGCTCGTCCAACAGGTCTCAATCGCTGTTCAGCGAGGCAATGCTGCAAGTATTTTGGGGACCTTTGGTTCGGGCATGACGCACAGCGAGATGTAGTTTTAGTTTATAGTTTTTCTTCTCTTTATGTAGCTAGTTTGGTGTATTTTAATGTAATCAAAATCATTATTTCAATTATTTTACGAGTTATTTTATCTTGTTTTCTTAATAAATACACTTTACATAGCAGGCAGCTGCCATTCCATAAGGACTTGTCAAATTTTCCATACATTCAGATTTTAACACCGTTTAGGATTACAGACAGTTTGGTTCAACCCTAAGACAAGTTGGGGCTTGATCACCAAATGTTTCATCATCATCATCATATCAGCCGAAAGACGTCCACTGCTGGGCATAGGCCTCCCCCAGAGAGTTCCAAATTGACCGGTCCTGTGCCACCCGCATCCAGCGGACTCCCGCGACCTTTACCAGGTCATCAGTCCACCTTGTGGGGGGCCTACCCACGCCGCGCCTTCCGGTACGTGGTCGCCACTCGAGAACCTTTCCGCCCCAGCGGCCATCGGTTCTACGTGCAACCAAATGTTTATTAAATTATTTATTTATTAAAAACATGTTAACACGACATTACAGTAAAAAAAACAATGCGTCATGGAACGATACTAAACTAGACGGTACACTGTTTTGGCGACGAAACGGCGTGGCCCCGTTGCATCGTCATCTCGGGTGTAGGATTCGGCAGATTGCCCCGGAACTGTCGAAATACGACACCCTTCGGCCAGAAGTCAGCACATGCGATGGTCTCCTGCAGCGGCCTCGGCACGCTAATAGAAATTAGTTTCTTTCTATATACCAATAGTAGCGTTCGCAATTCCAGTTAGCAACCATTGTATAATGAACGGGGTACTCGTAATTCCACGAGATCCATTGAAATCTTTGTCTCCAACCGAACGCGGATGGTTTGCGACGAACAATTATTTGCCCTGTAAATGTGATTAATACATTCCACGGTATGATTTATGATATTGGAGTATCTGGGAGGTATTGAATGGTCAGTGAAAACGGATGTGTTGTGTTAGTGCTCGGCCAAGCTTAAACGCGAGTGCAGGAGTGCAATTCTCTAAAACAATTATATCTTCTGTGACGGCGTCGTACGCCTTCAACTCACTGTTCACCTCAACTCTCACCTCACCTGTCACCTCACGCCTCATGTGACATCCAAAATAGTCTTAACAATACAATACAATTCTTTATTGATAACATAAGTTACAGGTCACTTGGAATGGTATAAACACTTTAAATTAAACTTATCAATTTCCCGATATGATAAACTGATATTGGGAAATCATACCATAAAAACAGGGTTGATATGGTTGTTTATCATCACTTATCGTTATGGATGACACGTCTGTCACTCTTGCACTCGAATATTTGTCAGAACGTTACGGATGTCTTATCCACAGCGATAAGTTTTAAGTGTGGTTAATAAATAAATAAAATTAAATAGGTGATAAAATAAAACCCAGGACCGACCGGCCTGGCGACGCATGATTAGAAGGGCCGACCCCAAGTAGATGGGAAGGAGCCAGGCAAAAGAAGAGAGAAGTGATAAATTGGCAACCATGCTCCGCCCGACGAATAGCCACTATCCAACCTGACGCAGGTTTGAAGATGGCAATACGATGACAATACAAGTTCAGGTCAGACCATGACGCCCCGTAAGGCCACACAAAACTTAATACTAACATGCATAAGATAACAACATTAATAACATTATTGCATTAATAGATCATAATCATCATCATCATATTAGCAGAAAGACGTCCACTGCTGGTCATAGGCCTCCCCCAAAGAATGCCACAATGACCGGTCCTGCACCACCAGCGAACTTTACCAGGTCATCAGTCCACCTTGTGGGGAGCCTACCCACGCTGAGCCTTCCGTTACGTGGTCGCCACTCGAGAACCGTTCTGCCCCAACGGCCATCGTTTCTACGTGCAATGTGCCCGCCCACTGCCACTTAAGTTCAGCGATTCGGAGGGCTATATCGGTTACCTTGGTTCTGCTACGGATAGCCTCATTTCTGATGCGATCACGCAGAGATACTCCCAGCATAGCCCTTTCCATTGCCCTTTGGGTGACTTTGAGCCTTCTTATGAGGCCCATAGTAAGCGACCACGTTTCAGTGCCATATGTCATCACTGGCAACATACACTGGGCAAAGACACTGACAAGACTGGTGGCAGTGGGCGGGGCATATTGCACGTAGAACCGAAGGCCTTGGGGCGGAAATTTTCTGGAGTGGCGACCACGTACCGGAAGGCGCGGCGGATACCCCTCAAATGATAAGCATTAAAACATATTCATACATTTTATTATAAGTTTAACTTTCACTTTTACAATGCTTTAGTAATATACCTCCTTTTAACACGTTAACTCGGTAGGAAACGTTAATTAGGAAACCCGTTAAGTCCAGCAGTGGAAGACTACAGGCTGATGATGAACTCGGTAGGTGTAGTTAGCGAAGCACATTGAATCAAATTGGACTACAAAATGCATCTCAAATAGACCCCCTTATCTTGCTTCGTCTAATTAACACCTTTTTCGACCCTCACCCAGGGTGAACCACCCGTGAAATGAAGTATAAACCTCACCCGACTTATTAATACGATACAACAAACCAAATTGAACCATATTCCTTTTAATTAAGATTGTAGTCGTAACGTTAAGTTGGTGAATCTCTACCGCCGTCACAGTGGGTAGATGTAAATTAATTACTCTTATGGGATTGTTGGAAAACGCTTGCGATGAAAGATTATACTGTAAACAGGCTGGTTGCAACAAGATTTACGAAATATGTTAAGTAAACGTCCCAGTGCCCGACACTAGCCTAATACATGACACTTTGAATCTTATGTCAAAACAATAGGTGAAAAATAGGTGTCAACTATTAGGCATTAAGGTGTCGAGAATTGGTACATTTACTTTAATGTCAGGTTTGGGCGGTGCAGAGTCAGTACGGTATCAGTAAGCTGGCAGTGTCAAGTGAGTATGTACTGATTACGTATGAATGTATTACTTTATTGTTCATAAAAAAAAAAAAAAAACATGGACGTCTACATTTCAATGACTGCCTCATGATCAGTAGGTGCGGAAGCGGGACGGTACGAATGCAGTACTGCAAGTGCAAACGTACGGCTCCATTTACGTGCTATATATAATACATACATATATATACATATAATCACGCCCGAAAGACAATGGTTTTGTCTTCTCTTTGTTATCATCATCATATCAGCCTGTAACGGAATGGACGTACTCGCTAGAGGATTTCTGAATATAATTATTAATGTAAGGTAGATGAACTTTTATTTCATACCTAATACTAGAAAACTTACCTGAAAATATGAAGCAAGAAGCTAGCATTTAATGAGTCAATGTCTAAAACCAGTTTCAAATAGAATGCAGTATAATTCTAGAAATACAATAATCAATGAAAATATGAATAATAAAGTAATACCTATTTCTACTCTGGCAATCTGTCTTGTCTGGAACGTAGGGCGACATACGAATTTAAATCTTAATAGCTAGGGCGTTAGGAACTCAATAAAAGAAGTGATACGACCTTCTGTCATGAGACAGATAATATCACGTGACTACGCATCACGTGGTTGACCCTATTGACGCTCGTAACGCTAATAGCTCTAATGACCCCAATGACGCTTTTGACTCTTTTGTCTCTAATAACGCTGACCCTATTGGCGCTCGTGACGCTCGTAAATGGTATAAAAGGAAGTATCGGAGTAGGATTAGTGACTATTCAATTCTCGTCGTTCAGACTGTCAGTGTCTCTGGTTTTCGTGCTAGAAAATTACTGGTGGGTGTTTTAATTACTTATTGTAATAAAGTGGCCGTCGTTATGGGGAATTCTTCCGCATAATAAGGGGTTACTTTTGTGTAATTATAATTCAAGTTTTGAGGTTAAATTACTTACATAAAATATTAATTTTACTTTCATATACTTATATAAAAACCAGAACACTGTCCAGGTTCAGTATACCTGAGGGGTCACGCCCGCCTTACGGTGTCAAATGGGCCTGATCCAGAGTCTTTTTGCTGCCAGATTTGAGGGTGGTCTGGCGTCTACCTTTTTACCAACATAGGAGACGAAGCCTCTTTTCAGAGGCCCCTCACGCGCCTCAGAATCGGCTGGCGATGTAGACAAGGCGTAGTCATTCATGTGATCCGCACTGAGGGTTATCCTCGCTTGTTGAACCGTGCAGCTCTCTGAGGAGCGGTCTTCATTAAATATATTTATATATTCCTATCTATATACACAATAGGGCGCCTTACTCTTCGTTTCCCTTATGTCTTCGGACCACGAAGAGGGGAGGCAAATACACAGGCTGCTAGGTTGCTTTCTCAGCATCGCCGGCTGAACTATTTACAGATAGAATAGGGAAACATTCTTATTTCTTGAACTAAAGGTATGGTTCGAGGAATAAGCAGAGTAGGAATTACCGGGGTAGTCGTAGGAATAAAATCATACACTGAAGTAGGGCACTGGGGACTAGACGTACCTAGATATAATTGGCTAAATTATAGGTCTACTATTATAATAACATCTAATGATGGTTTAAATTTCTAATATGGTTAACTGAATAGTGGGTGGGCAAAGTAGTGTTGAGTTCCGCTTTATATCACATGTGAAACATTAAAAAGGTATAATAATTATTTTGTTCAAGGGTTTACAGTTCTATTTATGATTGGGATATCAGAATTATTTCAGAAAGATGAAGTGATTCTAGGCTTTATGGCAGGCTGAGCAGTTCATATAGTCCGACTAGGTATCTTATCATCGTGAGTGGAATAATATTCTATATTTGGGTTATAGCTTGGGTTAGATGTTTCACATGTGATGGACGGTTTCCCAGCATTACCTACTACGTTCGTCGCTATAGAATGTTTGACTGTATAAGCAAAGTAATAAACAGTACTTATATGTTTATCATAACTAAAAGAAGTCTGTAAGAGTTTGTTGGGTGTTTCTTCTCTATACAGACCGCTAGGTTGGAAACACTGGTAGCTTCATTCTCTGAGTCTTGAACTCTTAGGATAGCTAGGCAGGTAACTTGGATAAGATGCTCTGACCCCATCCTAAACAAGACGTAGCCTGTGTGAGTAAAAAATTACTACACAAACCGTCGATAGAACCTTTGTTCTAAAATTCATGTATTTAGGGTAGATTTCTATTTCACGACAGGGTCAAATAAATAATCTTGATTATATGAATTCTAAAAGCTACGTTCTTGTTCAATTGAGCATATAATAGGAGGTTGGGGAATTTCATCAACAAATAAAAAATATTTTAAGCAATAAAATAACATACAATATAAGAATTCACTTGACAAAATCCTTTTATGCGGTAATAGGAAAAATAGTTGTCGGAAGTAGCATTCAGATAGACTCATTTATATGATTAGACTAGCTTTATTTATTAAGGTAATGAGGGGTCCAAAACTGTCAAGCTTTCATAAAAGAACCTAGGGTTAATACGGTGCACAACAATACAGGGTTCCTACCACTAGCGATCACCATTGGCCATATTCTTCACGTATCCCTAAATGAAAGCACACAATAAAAAGTAGGTTTATTAAGTAGAGAAGCGCAAACAATTTACAGTCGAGTCTTACGTTAGTGCTTATGTTAAATTACATTACAAATCGTTCAGCGCGCTTTGTAAAAAAGTTTCTTCAGTAGCTTTCACTCGTTCGACGTTTTCTTTCAGGGTTGCAGGGTTTATCGATACAATTTGGTGCCGTCGCCCAGTATCTTCAGTAGCCTCTCGTAGGCTACAATTTGTTGCCTGAAAATGGAAGTTAGCTTGACGGAATTGGACTCTTCATTATTTTCTCTAAATCATCCGCTAGGTACTCCCACAGGTCAACTGCTATTTTAGGATCTCATCTGAAAAAAAAAACTATAATTATTTCCAAAATTTATCACGTTTCGGGTATAATTTTTAAGATATATTAAAAGTATAGAATCAGCGGGGCGAGAATATATAAATAAATAAAATCATATGCTCTGGGAGGCGTCCATACATAAATAATTGAAATCATAAAAAGAGCCGGGGCGTATTTAGAGGTTATAAAATCAATATTCATAATTGTAGTGTACGCCTATGAAGCCTAATGGTCTTGTACAGGGATTATTTATTTATTTAATGGGGAGAAAGGAGCGTTAAGTGACAGAGGGCTTAGTACAAGTGAAAGAGAAATTGCTTTTTACAATATGTAGACATCATAGTAGGAATTCCGGCATCATTTATGAATTTTAATGAAGTGGGGGCGAGCCCTCGTCGCAATTAGAAATAAAATAAAATTTATTTCAAAATTATGAGCACTTAAATCCATAGGTTTCGGTCAAAAATTTCATTTTTGATGCTGACTGTACAGGTTTTTGTTGTCGACTGTACTTTTCTGTGTTCCGCCATCGACTGCTCATTGTGACGATTCTAACGAGCCCAAACTCGATGGGGTTACGTCAGATAAGTGCTGGGTTCCCATGGCTACCTTTTGTCTCCGTCATCAGATCAGCATGATGGTGCCATAGTATTGAGTTGTCATCTGAACTGTATCTTTGCCCAAAATTTTGGCTCAATTGGTTGAGGATGTCTGTTTCAAAGTTGGGTAGTGGGATTCCACCCGAACAAGCATACATACATTCATACTTACATACATAGATACATACATAGTTAGGTACATACATTGCAAGCTAATAAAAAGCTTCTAGTTAATGTGGGTATAGTATATTAAATTCATTTTGAAATCTACCTTGAAATGTCGATGAAGCACATGAAGGCTCGGGGTGATCTCATCTCCGCAGTGGTGGACGGGCACAGAAAATTAATTTCCTTTTAATAGTTGAGCATTCTTAATGACAGAGTGGTGTATTCATTGTTTTCCGGAATGTTAGTCATAGATAGGTTCTATTTCTTAGTGCTCCTTGCATAATATGTAGTTGCAACAGTAGTTAATTGTCCATAGCCTGAAATTAAAATTATTAAAAGAACAATTTTGAACTTGTTTATAAGCTTCTCAAGAAGGGTATAAAAATCCAGAAGTGAGATATACTATAAAATGACTCTATTTTAATCAATAGTTCTCAAGTAATGCATAAAAGTTGCTAAATGGGTAGATAAGAAAGTTTCTAATTCATTGCAAAAACTTCCAACTTTCGTGTTTAGGAATAACAATTTATTTACGTACAAAGATACCACGACAAAGACAGCTGAATACTTGATTACATGGGCAGTATAAATAGAAAGTATTAGGATAGCTAGAAAGTAATTTTCATACATAAAAAAGTAGTATTACTAATATCTTAACTTACCGTAGTCATCTTCATAGGTTACCGGAGTCATTGGCAATGCCAAGACGTTGTTAAGTACAATATTTGTCGAAGTGCGTTCATGTAAACGATAGTACAACGTCCATTCACCGTGTTTTTATCAGATAAAAAGCAAACATAACTTATAAAAGTTAGAAGAAGAGTTATTAAATCTAACGGCGGGACTTTGCAAACGAACTGTCTTGGCTGTCAATGGCATCGTGTTTTGAAACTTCCATAATCAGCATTATTCTTCTCAGATTAGTTTTGCAAAATTTGTATCTTATAATCTTTATTTAATTTACGCAACGCCGTTTCCTTTAAGAATATTTTTATTAGATCTCATGTTGCTGCAATCTATCGCCAAACAAAAAACGGGACGTTTACACGCCAGGTATCATAGACATTAAAGCAGATATTACACGTCTAACAACTTGTTGCAGAGACTTGCTGTTGTTAAAATTGAGATACCAAATATATACTTCTCTTTCTAACACGGCAAGTTGGTAGGACGGTTAGATCGGTTGTAGTACATTTTAGCACCATTTAGGAAAATTACAAATAAAAAGCTGACCGCGGAGCGGGGGTGGGTTTCGTTCGTGTGTCACCGACTCTGTCGCACTTCCTAGAATGAATAACAGAGAGGTAGATGTGCGGGGTGAGGTTCGGTTTGTTTTCACGGTAGGCCGTCAGATGATACAGGACTTGTGGTTATAGCAAGTAAGCTGGGATTGCTGGGAATTAATTTATTTTATTTCAAGGAAAGATAAAATAATGAAATTATATGAAGTAGAGTTAATTATTTTAATATTTATGAATCGATGATGTAGTTTGACCGTGTGGATACAGTTTAATGGAATTGCTGTGGTTGCAAAAAGTTTATGGATTTCCGAACGTAGCAAACTTTACGTCAAAGTGACATAACTAGTTTGACAGGTGCCTAGAGAGTTGAATTCAACAGTAGTTTTGGAAAGTTAATTTGTTTTCTGTTTTCGGACGGAAATTAGCGAATAATCATATATATATCGTAATCAAAGTATCATTCAGGAACAATAAATAGTGTGATAGTGACAGTGTTTAAAAATAAATCCGCGAGTAATTGGTGTAATTTTGGTTTTAAATTTGTTAAGTGTTGCGCGTTATAATTGTGGTTGAATACTGTAACAGAAAATAATATTTTGGGTCATTCATTTCTAAATTTGGAATAGTGAAGTGATTCCCTATAAAGTTTAAGTGCAATATAAGTTTGGAGCATATCGTCGCCTGTAATATGAATTAACGTAACCGCCAAAATACCGAAATTGAGTTATATATACAGTTCGACTGCAAATTTGATGCTCCGTCGATAGCTGTTATTAAAATTTCGATATCTTGAAAAAAATGTCGATTACGTTAACCAGAATAACACCATTTTTTTCACTTTACCGTATTTTCTTTAATGTATGTCACATTTTTTTCATTTTCTTATTGACAGGTTAACGTAACGACAGATCTGTGATTGCGTATTTAATGTATCGACCAAAGTTGAAGACAAGTAATAAACTGAGTAATGTAAGAGTCATTTTGATACAGATGAGTATCGAAATGACTCTTGCATTACTCAATTGGTGGCACATTATAACTGATTGTCTGTTACGCTAACGTTAAAGTTAGATAAAAATAAAAAAAGGTGGTTAAATTACATGTGACTACGCTTGGTTTTTAAGACAACGCTTGCAAATATTTACCCAAACCAGAGGTTTTTAATTTTAAAAATTAATTGATATTATATGGCAAGACATAACATATTTCCAAAAGGGGCAGGCACAGCGCATTTACATTTCAGTGCCGCTTCTAGCAAGTTTGTGGGTGATGGTGGAACAAAAATGTGTTATTGTAAACTAGGTTATAGTTTATCACAGCTATAAATATTCCAAAATCAATTAAATTGGTTTCAAAGTATGTATTTATTTATTGTAAATATAACAGTAGGTAAAGTTCCCGTATTTTGTATAGAATGTATATTAATGTAACAGGCATACGTTCCATACAAAATACGGGAAATTTACATAAAATTTGGCAGTTACATTAAATTTTGTGTATTTATTTTAAACTGACTTGGAGTATACGTTAATTTACTTACTAGGAACTTCCCGTCTATTTCTTTCCATTTGAAGCGTTAAAGCGAATCCATACATTTGTGTGCTAGAATCGATCTCGGGTAAAAAAAAACCTACATTGTCACTTGACAATAAACGCAATTAATTACGTACTGGTAGGTACGGTGCCTTATTTCAAAACATTGTTAATTAATACCCTTGTTTAGTACTAGTCCTGAATTTTCCTTTATAATTAAATCTATTTAACACAGAAATAAAAATAACTCATAATGTAGACCTTGGGCCTTCTTGCAATCAAAACGAAAAAATGCAATTAAACGAAAATAACTTCATAAATTAAAAATCATTAGATTGAATCACAAATGTAATTATCACAGTTTTTATAAAAACAAATTACAATTGAAGCAATCAATTTTTATGTCACGTGCGTGCTTTTTCGGACCTACAAGTGGAAAACGAGATTTCATTGAACTCAAGTAAAGTTTTCTATGAAAGCGCACTACATGTATTGTGTCTCTATCTATTTGTGTTTCGATCTACACATATATTACCTGCTATACTATGTACCTATATTACAAATGTAGTGACTAATTAAGAGATCTCAATCAACAACCAATTTTAAATAAACTAATATTATAACGTGTTCTCGTTAAGATATTTAGGATTGAATTTTTGTTCAGTATATAGTAGTTAGTTACGATATAGTTTTTTATGATCCATCCATCCCAAAAGAGTATTTTCTGAACTACCCGCACTTGGTCTATATTAATCACTTGTACACTAGGGTTGTCAACCGGCCAACAAACAACACTTATTGTGTCAAACCGTCATTCCAGTTGAGATTGCGATGTTTTCTGATTTTAATGACTTCACGTATTTTCTTACTATAGAAATGACAGTAGTTTTGTAGAAAGGACTTTCGGTTTAAATAAGTTACCTAATTATACGCGATTTAGTCCCGTTCAGTAACAACGATGTGTGAGAATCATCAAAGTTTAAATCAATGTAATATGACAACTATTTAAATTTAAGTTATTTTCGTTCCATAGCAATTTCTAATTTTGATAGGCCTAAGAAGGCCCGTGGCATAAATTTTGGGTTATTTTCGTTCGGTACTTAATTAAGTAGGTACCTAGATTTCATTGTCAAGTATATTTCACGACTAGTACTAAACAAGGTACTCTACCTTTTGATTAAATGTAGGTACATTTATATTAATTTATAACGGGCTTTATTAGGCGACCAGGTTCCTAGTAAGGCCCATCACTGACATTTTATGAATTTGGTTTATTTACATTACAACGCAAAACACGTTGCAGTTTGTAAATTGGTTTCTGAAATAAATAATCAACAGTTATTTTAACAGTTTTTTATTATTATTTGCTTCGCCGTAACGATTTTACAAGGTTTTGAAACAAGACGGGCCTTACCAATCATCTTAATTCATTACCGACGACAATGCGTACTATTTGCCTGGAAATTACACACTTAAAGAGATTTCCACACACATTTAGAGAGTGAGAGAGAGAGGGAGACTTTGAATTTGTTTTAAAACAACGTTTATATTAATAATAAAACTGTTTCGTACGTATAAACCTGTTTTACTTATAGTTGACTACCCTGCCAAACATTAACTAAAACAAAATAATTTATTCTATTTTGGACGTTATTACAAGTGAATAAGTTTGAAAGTACTAAAATTATCTTCTTATAACGTAAGTCCACGTTTTGAAAACTATGTTACTTACTTTAATGGTTTGCAGCTTTTTTGTGACTTACCTTAAACCAGTGTTTCCTGTTCTGAATTTTTTGAAATAAATTTTAATGTAACTCCAAATTTTTGAAAAAAAATTAACGTAACCACCATGCTATTTTCTAAATTATAATAGCAGCCTTTTTAAGACCTCGATTAGTAAAAAGATCTCGCAAATATAAGATAATTGCTACAAACATCATTACAATAGGATAAGTGTGTAAAAAGTTATTAACATTTTCTATTTTTCAAATTAGTTTTTTGCCTCTCCTGAAAAATCGTCATTTGGCGGTTACGTTAATTCATATTACAAGCGACGATATAAGCATCAATATGATGTCTTTTCATATTAGTGGATACCTATATGTAAGTCAATATGCATTTCTTATCTAGTATTGGACCAGTCTACAATAAAAATCCAAATTCTATGTGAATTTGCTACGAATAGTGCGATGAAACTGAATATTCTACAAGTATTGAGGCAAGGGAGTATAAAGGCGGTGTGTAGTTTCGACCCTTACGTCTAACTAAGAAATGGCGCAGGTGAAGTGCGTCAGCTTACAGAGACAAGCGCCCGAGTTCGAATCCTGCCATCAATTATCTTTTTGTATTTATTTTTTTTGGTGCATGATAAATAAGTTTATTTTTTAAAGGTATTACAAACAATATGGTATAGGATTTCGAAAAATAATGTTTTTCTTGCTAAATAATTTTTGACATAAATTAATTATGTTTCTTTCGGCAATATATTTAGGTAATTGATATATGCGTTGATAGTTATTCTTGATGTGAAACATTTTAAAGTATGAAAATACACATGAAAATACTTACCTAAACAAATAACTTCATTAACAATGCATTTTGTTGTAAGCAATTATTACACTTAAGGAATCTAACTATTAAAGTATATTCGAAGTCGCTGCATCAGAAATGTCAAAATTAGCTTGATCTCTGGATGCGTATTGAGATTCAGTACTTAGGGATCAGGTTATATTGGCGTTTGGTAGTGAGACCGAAAGAGGCAGATTGGTGATTTACGTAATTAAATTCAATGGGTTAAAGATTGAATAGTAGGTAGTAGGTTCAGATTTTGGGGTAATATTGGGATCCAAGATGGCGGATACTACTTTTTCGTAAAAAATCGTCATGGGTATCGATTTCGACTAATTTGGGGTCGGAAAATTCAAATTTTGGATTAATATTGAGATCCAAGATGGTGGACACGATTTTTCCTTGAAAAATCGTCATGGGTATCGATTTTGAGTAATTTGCGGACGGAAATTTCAAATTTTGGGTTAATATTGAGATCCAAGATGGTGGAAACGACTTTTTCATGAAAAATCGTCATGGGTATCGATTTTGACTAATTTGCTGTCGGAAATTTCAAATTTTGGGGTATTATTGAGATCCAAGATGGTGGACACGACTTTTTCTTGAAAAATCGTCATGGGTATCGATTTCGACTAATTTGGGGTCGGAAATGTTGAATTTTGGGGTAATATAGAGATCCAAGATGGTGGACACGACTTTTTCTTGAAAAATCGTCATGGGTATCGATTTCGACTAATTTGTAGTCGGAAATTGCAAATTTTGAGGTAATACTGAGATCCAAGATGGTGGACACGACTTTTAATGAAAATTCGTCATGGGTATCGATTTCGACTAATTTGCTGTCGAAAATTTCGAATTCTGGGGTAATTTTGGGATCCAAGATGGCGGTGTGACTTTTCTTTTGGAAAATCGACATGGGTATCGATTTCGACTAATTTATTGTCGTAAATTTCAAATTTTGAATTAATTTACGATTACAAGATCGCGTTCTCAACTTTATGGGAAAAGGAATTGTTACGGATATTAATTATACTATGAATATTTATGGGTATGAATTTAAAGGTGTAGCTACATATTTTATTTTTTGTACTTACTAAGTATTTTAAATGTATCACTGGCGAGTATGATCATTTTTTTTAAATGGGAATAATAATATTATGTGCAAAATTAAGGTCCAATAAGTCTCTAATCTATTTTGATACGATTGCATCTCATAAGCTTTGGCTATCTGTAGCAATCGAACGGACGAGCGAATGAGGAAGGGTGCTTATTAACTGAATCATAGTAGTTACGAGAAAAAATGAATGAATATGAAGTATGAAATTTGTATGAAGATGTGAAGGAAGTCTTTGTAAAAATGGATTGGTACAGTGTGACAATAGCTGGAGTGTAATCAACTTAACCTAGATTTGTTGGTTTTGCCGGGGAACAAAAAAAAAAAAACGCAGTAAGTCCCTAAATACTTATCAGTAGGTTAAAATCGTGGAAACGATTCGACTCTTTGTATGGAGTAGTATTTAGGGGCTTATACTATACACGCACTATGACGAAAGGGTATACACATCTCATGTTGGTTAAAATAAGTCAAAATAAGGTAGATAATAATTGGGTCAATGGGAATGAGCAAGATTGATATAAACTATAATTAAACATACAATTTTGACTCACTTACCTTGTGGGGTGAACAAAGATGACAGCTGGGATTACAAGTAACTTCGTTGTCAATACATATGGATATTTTCTTTATTCCACCTTTTGTAACTTATTTAGTCAAGTCTTAATTAAGAGTTGACTTATTTTATAAGACATGATACAAGCGCCAAGAAAACTGATTATTAATGACTGAGTCTGGTAGTATGGTTCGAGCTTATGCAATGGAGGATGAACTTCTTAGTACTTACACCAAACCGTTTTCTGCTTCATGGGGGGAGATTTTGCGGGATTTACTTATAGGAAGGACAATGTTTCCTAGGGTCACAGATTGGACAATGTAATCGCCGATCCAGGGTAAATCTTCTAAATCGGACCGCTAGGGTCTATCAGATTCACAACCTGGTACCTCTGAGTGAGACAGAAATCCTTGAGGAAAGGCGGTTCATTACTCATTGTTGCGGCTCAAGGGGACTGTGTTAACTGACGAAGTCATTGGTGGTCATCAAGTACTGGTATAAAGACACATCACGAGTTTAAACAAGGGAGGGATTGTCACTGACAAATCTAGGACCTAGGAATGAAGATTCTACATGCATGACCTAGGTCATGCATTGCGAAATATTCATTGGGGCGAGCTGTAACGGAATGGACGTACTCGCTAGAGGATTTCTGAATATAATTATTAATGTAAGGTAGATGAACTTTTATTTCATACCTAATACTAGAAAACTTACCTGAAAATATGAAGCAAGAAGCTAGCATTTAATGAGTCAATGTCTAAAACCAGTTTCAAATAGAATGCAGTATAATTCTAGAAATACAATAATCAATGAAAATATGAATAATAAAGTAATACCTATTTCTACTCTGGCAATCTGTCTTGTCTGGAACGTAGGGCGACATACGAATTTAAATCTTAATAGCTAGGGCGTTAGGAACTCAATAAAAGAAGTGATACGACCTTCTGTCATGAGACAGATAATATCACGTGACTACGCATCACGTGGTTGACCCTATTGACGCTCGTAACGCTAATAGCTCTAATGACCCCAATGACGCTTTTGACTCTTTTGTCTCTAATAACGCTGACCCTATTGGCGCTCGTGACGCTCGTAAATGGTATAAAAGGAAGTATC
This sequence comes from Epinotia nisella, assembly GCA_932294315.1. Classification (NCBI taxonomy): domain Eukaryota; kingdom Metazoa; phylum Arthropoda; class Insecta; order Lepidoptera; family Tortricidae; genus Epinotia; species Epinotia nisella. The sequence continues at coordinate 1,594,290 of OW028691.1, forward strand.
GGAGTAGGATTAGTGACTATTCAATTCTCGTCGTTCAGACTGTCAGTGTCTCTGGTTTTCGTGCTAGAAAATTACTGGTGGGTGTTTTAATTACTTATTGTAATAAAGTGGCCGTCGTTATGGGGAATTCTTCCGCATAATAAGGGGTTACTTTTGTGTAATTATAATTCAAGTTTTGAGGTTAAATTACTTACATAAAATATTAATTTTACTTTCATATACTTATATAAAAACCAGAACACTGTCCAGGTTCAGTATACCTGAGGGGTCACGCCCGCCTTACGGTGTCAAATGGGCCTGATCCAGAGTCTTTTTGCTGCCAGATTTGAGGGTGGTCTGGCGTCTACCTTTTTACCAACATAGGAGACGAAGCCTCTTTTCAGAGGCCCCTCACGCGCCTCAGAATCGGCTGGCGATGTAGACAAGGCGTAGTCATTCATGTGATCCGCACTGAGGGTTATCCTCGCTTGTTGAACCGTGCAGCTCTCTGAGGAGCGGTCTTCATTAAATATATTTATATATTCCTATCTATATACACAATAGGGCGCCTTACTCTTCGTTTCCCTTATGTCTTCGGACCACGAAGAGGGGAGGCAAATACACAGGCTGCTAGGTTGCTTTCTCAGCATCGCCGGCTGAACTATTTACAGATAGAATAGGGAAACATTCTTATTTCTTGAACTAAAGGTATGGTTCGAGGAATAAGCAGAGTAGGAATTACCGGGGTAGTCGTAGGAATAAAATCATACACTGAAGTAGGGCACTGGGGACTAGACGTACCTAGATATAATTGGCTAAATTATAGGTCTACTATTATAATAACATCTAATGATGGTTTAAATTTCTAATATGGTTAACTGAATAGTGGGTGGGCAAAGTAGTGTTGAGTTCCGCTTTATATCACATGTGAAACATTAAAAAGGTATAATAATTATTTTGTTCAAGGGTTTACAGTTCTATTTATGATTGGGATATCAGAATTATTTCAGAAAGATGAAGTGATTCTAGGCTTTATGGCAGGCTGAGCAGTTCATATAGTCCGACTAGGTATCTTATCATCGTGAGTGGAATAATATTCTATATTTGGGTTATAGCTTGGGTTAGATGTTTCACATGTGATGGACGGTTTCCCAGCATTACCTACTACGTTCGTCGCTATAGAATGTTTGACTGTATAAGCAAAGTAATAAACAGTACTTATATGTTTATCATAACTAAAAGAAGTCTGTAAGAGTTTGTTGGGTGTTTCTTCTCTATACAGACCGCTAGGTTGGAAACACTGGTAGCTTCATTCTCTGAGTCTTGAACTCTTAGGATAGCTAGGCAGGTAACTTGGATAAGATGCTCTGACCCCATCCTAAACAAGACGTAGCCTGTGTGAGTAAAAAATTACTACACAAACCGTCGATAGAACCTTTGTTCTAAAATTCATGTATTTAGGGTAGATTTCTATTTCACGACAGGGTCAAATAAATAATCTTGATTATATGAATTCTAAAAGCTACGTTCTTGTTCAATTGAGCATATAATAGGAGGTTGGGGAATTTCATCAACAAATAAAAAATATTTTAAGCAATAAAATAACATACAATATAAGAATTCACTTGACAAAATCCTTTTATGCGGTAATAGGAAAAATAGTTGTCGGAAGTAGCATTCAGATAGACTCATTTATATGATTAGACTAGCTTTATTTATTAAGGTAATGAGGGGTCCAAAACTGTCAAGCTTTCATAAAAGAACCTAGGGTTAATACGGTGCACAACAATACAGGGTTCCTACCACTAGCGATCACCATTGGCCATATTCTTCACGTATCCCTAAATGAAAGCACACAATAAAAAGTAGGTTTATTAAGTAGAGAAGCGCAAACAATTTACAGTCGAGTCTTACGTTAGTGCTTATGTTAAATTACATTACAAATCGTTCAGCGCGCTTCATAGAAGAGCTTCTTCAGTAGCTTTCACCCGTTCGACGTTTCTTTCAGGGTTACAGGGTTTATCGATACAAGCCGAAAGACGTCCACTGCTGGACATAGGCCTCCCCAAAAAGTACCAAATTGACCGGTCCTGCGCCACCTGCATCCAGCGGACTCTCGCGTCCTTTACCAGGTCATCAGTCCACCTTGTGGGGGGCCTACCCTCGCCGCGCCTTCCGGTGCGTAGTCATCACTCCAGAAACTTTCCGCCCCAAGGCCATCGGTTCTACGTGCAATATACCCCGCCCACTGCCACCAGTCTCTGTCAGTGCCTGTCAGTGTCTTTGACCAGTGTATGTTGCCAGTGATGACAATGGCACTGAAACGTGGTCGCTTACTATGGGCCTCATAAGAAGGCTCAAAGTCACCCAAAGAGCAATGGAGAGGGCTATGCTGGGAGTATCTCTGCGTGATGAGGCTATCCGCAGCAGAACCAAGGTAACCTATATAGCCCTCCTAATCGCTACAAATAGAAGTGAATTCGTTCTAGAAAAATGATTCGCACCATACCATCAAATCGCCATGGTAAATTAAACAAGGTTGGTTGAATATTGGCTGCATGAGCGTTCTATAGCTCTTCGTTATGACAATCGCTTCAGCAAAAGATGCCCCCGCAATTGTTTACTTGATTGTCCTCTTCGATTTTCTAAGTGGTCGCTACATGATTGTTTCAATCTTTCAATCTTTTCTTCCATTACATTCGTAAAATACACCTCAATACAGCCTGGTCAACAAAACAGAATAACTTCTGCTAGCAAATAAAACGACCAAGTTCAATAGGGACGTCATGGCGTTCACATCCTTTTTCAGAACCCGGCTCTTGCACTTTGCAATATGTAGCTATAAATTGGATCGCATCAGTTGCCGTGTCGCCCAGCAATTTATGCTTGGCCCCCGTCTTGGGCGAGAGATGTATAGCGCCCAGGCTTGCTTCGGACGTGTTCATTTGTGGAGATTTAGTACCGACATTGTGTTCAGTGAGTACATTGACGTCGGAGATGTGTATACATTTTTCACCTTAACACAAGGAAATAAGGTCCAAAATTGTAAACATCTTTGTCGTCCACTATAGTAGTGTGTTGTTCGGTGAGCATTCTTGCATTCATAGGAGTTTTATTTTGGTACAAAATTGTTTGGAGATAGTATTAGTGGACAATCTTACAAAAATCGAACTAGCCCCATAGTAAGCTCAATAAGGCTTGTGTTATAGGTACTAGACGACGATATATGTAATAGAAATAAATAATTTAAATACATAGAAAACATCCAAGACTAAGAAACAAATATTCATGGTCATCACACAAATATTTGCCCTTACCGGGATTCGAACCCAGGACCTTCAGCTTCGTAGGCAGCGTCACCACCCACTGGTGGTGTGGCTGGTTTCCAGATTTGACTCCCTTACTCGAGATCGTCGACCATCTGAAAAAAAAAAGATATTTTAATAAAATATACTTAATTTACTTTAAAAACAAAGTTGTAACCGACGTCAATTCAGTACTCCGCAAGCCACATGAACATTTCCTTTCCACTTTACCACATGGACTGCTTTCCTAGACTAAATACGTTGATTATTACAGACGAAAACCATATCACTGTATGTGGGCCGATAATATTTGAGGAGTTCCGTCGATTTGGCACACTTGACATTTAGGACTTCATTAGTTGCTATTTCAACGGAATCATATCAGAATCAGTAACGTACTTTTACAGTTTTAATTACGAGTTCCACAAGTCATTTGTGGTGTTCGTCATCAGTTCCAGTTCACCAAATTTGTGATTTCCGGGTGTAAATACACTAGTTATAATAGAAAATACCTTAATGACTACATGCATGCTTTCTATATTTCTTCTATATCATCCAACTGATATTTTGATAACAATGGGACCAACCAGGAAGCATTATACTTTCAAATAAAAAAAGTATTGTACAAATCGGTTCATAAATGACGGAGTTCTAAGGTAACAAACATTAAAACAAAAATATAATATTATATAACTGAATCCAGAACCTCCACCTTTTTTAAGTCGGTTAAAATATATACCATCTCCATCTCCAAACTCCGTCAACATAATTCTGATTCAAATCAATTTACATCTACAATTGAACATAGTTTGTTGAAATAAATTAAGCAGGTACGATTGTTACCAAACTAGAATAAGCCTTCAGCACCTAAAATCAACATTAGCAACCGAAGACCCTTTTAAAACTCACAACAAATTTTAAACTCACTTCAAAATTCAACTCCGAAGTCGTAAAAACCAGGACAGCAAATCAGGCGAAGAATCGATCTTGGAATTTGAAAGTAAAATTTCTCGGAACTCCGTATTCTTAATTAGTGGACCCTTCTAAACAGTTTCATGGTAATTGTGCCTTTAAATTTGCATAGTGAATAGGCAAAAGATCGTAGCCCGTTAAATATAAGCGAATATCCAAGAGTTACTTATCAAATCTCCTATTCATGGCAAATGTGTCAACGAACGTCATCTTTACCTAGTTATAATAGAGTTCACAATACAGTAACGTTGTAAGACAGCTCTGGTTTTCTGAAAGAAGCAATTTGTATTTATGTGTCGGTTTTTGGGTTGATTAAGGAAGATGCTTATTATTTTGTGTGTTTTATCCAAAAATGATGATAGTAATTAATACATAAATTATAGTTTTATAAGTTATTGATACTGCTTGCGATAATTCGCAATTTCACACCCCATCACAATACGTCTTTCGTCAGTAGGTATTATTTCTGTCAATATCACAACTACCTATTCCATTTTTACCCTCCTTGGGTTATGTTTTTCGAACGTATGTATGTATAATGTATGTATGTATGTATGTATGTATTAGGTATTAGGGCATGCAATCTTGGTATTTATTACTTCTACAATTCCGGTACCCCGGTATTGTAGTACTAATAAATCCCGGGATTGCATGTCCTAGTATGTATGTATGTGTGTATGTCTTATTCTTTGGCACCTATCTTGGCTAAACCGTTTGACGGATTTCGACATATGAGGTATCGTTGGATTCCTCTTAATTGTGGAATAGCATAAGGCTATAATATTTGCAAAAAGCAGTCGGGTTTTTGAAAAAATCTTTTAATTCCGCTTGTTACATTGCGGGGTTTAAAGGATCGGTTGAACTCATTATACCTCGCTTACCCGCAATGTATTTAAATAACTACCTAAAGTTGCATGCAAGTCTTGCATGTGTGTAAAACGCTTGCGCACACTTCCGCGACAAAGGCATGCATCCTGACCATGATCTGTGCCCTATTTCACCATCTTGACAATTGTCACCATTGTGACAATTCCACGGACATTGCCGGGTCAATAAGCTGTCCAGCTACCACTTTAACCTGTCGACGCAGCCATGTAAATCGAATTGTCATTGTCAGGTGAAAATTGTCGATTTGGTGAAATAGGGGCCTGGGCATTCAGTGCAAGAGCGAGGCGCACTGATAATCAGGAAATTAATGTAAGTAAGACGAAAGTGATGGTATTTGAAAAAGATAAAATTATGACAGACTGCGAAATAATGATTGGTGAAGAAAGACTGGAACTAGTAAAAGAGTTTGTGTATTTGGGGACATTATTTACTGGAGACGGAAAGCATGAGAAAGATATTGAAAGGAGAGTGAATGCAGGGAATAGAGTGAATGGGGCACTGAACGCCTTTATGGGCAGCCAGAAAATATCACAAAAAGCACGCGTGGCTATGCATAGAGGAGTGTTGGTGCCCACACTTATGTATGGTAGTGAAAGTTGGGTGTGGCAGAAAAGACATCAAAGTCGAGTGAATGCAGTATAAATGAGAGCGTTGAGAAGTATGTTTGACGTGAAATTGAGTAATAGAGTCAGAAATAGTGTGATAAGAGATAAGTGTAGAATGGATGGAGATATGAGTCACGAAAATTGAGAAGGGTATGTTAAAGTGGTTTGGGCATGTAGAGAGGATGGATGAAAGAAGATTAACGAAGAGAGTGTATATAAAAAGAGTGGAAGGGCAAGTTGGAAGGGGAAGACCTAGGCGAACTTTCTCCGATCAAATTGGAGAAATCTTACAAAAAGGCCAGGTCAAAAGTAAAGTGTATGAGAAATGTTATGAAGGTGAGTGAAGCGATAAGTGGTTTTTCAGGATAGATCTCTGCCTACCCCTCTGGGAAAGAGGCGTGATTATATGCATGTATGTATGGATGTAAAGAAAATGAAATAAAGTTGTTAGTGAGAGAAAAATGGTGGCCGTGGTGATGTAACTGGCAATGAGATCTCAATAAAAAAAAATTGGTAAAACATTTCAGCCATTTCTCTCGTGTTTACCTAGAAAGAACGCATTTATTTACATTTTCTTCAGAAACCTTGCATTTATTTATTAAGTTTCTCTTCTCCAAAGCATCATTCGTAGCGATTCACAATCCGTCTAGTCCTCTTCAGTAATATCTTGTAATAGACCTTACGTAAGTTTACACTAAAAGGTTACTTTTTTTAGGTCAGGATCCTATTGGTAGCTTCAAAATTGCTCTTGGGCGATTAAAAAAATCTTATCTTTTTTAACCTTTCAAATTCCATATAATGAAATAAATATTGGAGGACAATCTTACACACATCGATCTAGTCACATAGTAAGCTTAATAAGGCTTGTGTTATGGGTACTAGACGACAATATATTTAATAGATATTAATACTAAAATGTGGCCCCGTCCCCGCACGTCACATTGCACGTAGAACCCATGGCCGTTGGGGCGGAAAGGTTCTCGAGTGGCGACCACGTACCGGAAGGCGCAGCGTGGGTAGGTGGACACAAGGTGGACTGATGACCTGGTAAAGGTCGCTGGAGTCCGCTGGATGCGGGTGGCGCAGGACCGGTCATTGTGGCACTCTTTGGGGGAGGCCTATGTCCAGCAGTGGACGTCTTTCGGCTGATATGATGATGATGAAATACTAAAATACATAGAAACCATCCAAGACTCGGAAACAAAATATTATAGTATGGATATTAGTTATACACACTAAATACTTTCAAGAATTGTCATGTTCACAACATTGAATTTCAAAATCGATGCCATTTTCGTAATTAACGTCACCAAAAACCATAAAAACGACACCAATATTGATATTTAGACATTTCAACCCCATTGCACCCTAATAGGGGAGATAGTATTTCACGTCCGCCACGTTGGATTTTAATTTCGTTATTTTTTTTGTTATCAGTGAAAAACTATAGAAACAATACCCATGTTGATTTTCAGACTGTCACCACATTTCCCCCTTTTAGGGGTTGAATTAAAAAAAAATTACACACACGTGTTTACTCATTTATCGCTAGGAAGTGTGCTCCTGTGAAGTTTCGAATAAAATAGTCGATCTAATCTTATTTCGTCATACAAACTTTGGACCCTCAAAGTCACAAAAATATTTGCCCTCACCGGGAATTTTTTAAATAAATGATTTTGATTATATTTTATAATTTAGTCTTTATTGCAATAATTTAATAGTCTACTATCCAAATAGCACCACTTCGTTACCATTTTTAACATGAAGAAACTGACCTATACTGGTTGGTTTGATGCGATTTGTTGCTTATCGTTTTGAATACCGGCACTCGGCAGCTCAGTGCAATTCTATCGCTAGCGATGCACTCGCCCCAATAGGTGGAGCGTGAAATTTAATCAAACGGGCAAGTTTCCTATCACTAACCGGGCGATGTAATTCTAGCAGTATCTAGATATACCTATTGCAGAATTACAAGACTTGACTTGCCAGGTTTGACCCATACCAGGGGTGGTTCACTCTCTGCTTTCGTCGCGCCGCACAAAAACATGCCGGCCGGCCGCCTGTAGGCGGTCTATAAGTGGTTGCCGCGCGCTGTTACGGGACGCACGCGTTCGCGCTTTGCATTGCATCGTTATTCGCTTCGTAAAATAACAATGCCGCGTGGTCTATTTATATTGGTTAAAAAAAAAATTACATTATGTTTATGTATGTAGGTAACAGAGTTGTGTGTCTTAGTCTTACATTTTACAGAAACAGGCAGTTTTGATGTCATAACCTAAAGGCAAATGACACTGCTTTTGTGTAGTTGGGTGATTGTAAGTAAATAAAGAATAATCGTAATATCGTTAGTAAAATATACTATTATACTAACGCACCTATAATTTAATAGGTCGAGTTGGCGGTAACCCTAGCTCTAAGGCTCCGCCTCCGAAAGAGCGCCTTGCATGCGATAGAAAGTAATGGCCATATTTAGGCACGTTTTTCGTACCTAAACAGGGAATTTGTTAACAGAGAACCATCTGTACGTAGTACTATTACTTCTTCTGTGCCCATACACAATAACGATCAAACGAACGAACCAACGAGCGAGCGAGATAAGTTGATAACACTTGTAAAAATAATAATCGTCAATCCTATCATATCAAAACAATCAAATTATGTCACAATAAAATATGGGTATGGATATGGAAGTTTGTACGGAACCCTTGGTGCGAGAGTCAGACTCGCTATTGACCAGTTTACGACGAAATTGAGGGTGGAAGTTGGTATGGAAACGAAGTCGCGGGCAAAAGCTAAATAGTTGTTTTTAGGGTTCCGTAACCAAAGGGTAAAAACGGGACCCTATTACTAAGACTTTGCTGTCAATCCGTCTGTCTGTCTGTTTGCCTGTCTGTCACCAGGCTGTAATCTCATGTACTGTGATAGTTAGATAGTTGAAATTTACACAGATACCTAATGTATTTCAGTTGCCGCTATAACAACAAATGCTATAAAACAGAATAAATACATATTTAAGGGGCTCCCATACAACAATCGTGATTTTTTTGCTCGTTTTTAGGTTACGTACCTCGAAAGGAAAAAACGGAACCCTTATAGGATTTGTTGTCCGTCCGTCCGCCCGTCCGTCTGTCAAGACCCTTTTTCTCAAGAACGCATGGAGATCTCAAGCTAAAATTTATATCAAATACTCAGGTCTACTGTCCCTTGGAGCTGTGAAAAAATCAAACTTCTAAGCCAAACGCAATCAAAAGATACAGCCGTTTGCGCCGCAGATTTCCGCAAATTTTCGAAACTCGCAAGGGAATCAAAACCTACAGGGTACAGTCAACATCAAAAGTAACTACGCAATCGAAGACGTCAAAAGCTCTTATTCCCTTTTAATAAAAACTTTTGACGTCTTATTTTGCGCAGCTACTTTTGATGCTGACTGTACTTCTCGTGAACTCAGAATCTTTAAATTTGGTACGAAGCAACGTCTTATAGCACAAATAAAGGAAAAATAGGGAAAACCGTAAATATTTAGTTACATCATATATAATAAAAATATTTTTAATAATTTTAAAGTTACTACCCCTTTCCTCATGAACGCGTAGAGGTATTAGTTTGAAATTCAGTGCAGGTTTGTACGGAACCCTCGGTGCGCGAGTCCGACACGCACTAGACCGGTTTTTATTAAATCTTTTTGCTAAGCGGACCTATTTATTTTCTTTCACTTCCGTGTTACGTTTTCTATTGTCTATTTGTTTACTAACAACTAATGTATTATGTAATGAATTAACCTTACTTGACTGTAATAATAACTTCATGTAATAATAATGCTGATTGTAGGTATAACTGTATCAATTTTTTTATACCACGGCAATCAAGCGTACCTACGGCTCACCTGGTAGTAAGCTGTCGCCGTAGCCTATGAACGCTTGCAACTCCAGGACTGTAACATGCTCTTCGCTGACCCTAACTACTAATTATTGTTCAGTTAAAATCGGGCTGCAAAATAGGGCTTCGCTAATGCGTATCTGAATTAAATAAGACTAGGTACATACATACTACATTGTCAAGGCGTTGGAGGGAGTGATCATTCATTTTTAGGCACTCGGAAGTTAGGTGATCATCATCATCATCATCATATCAGCCGAAAGACGTCCACTGCTGGACATAGGACTCCCCCAAAGAGTGCCAAAGTGACCGGTACTGCGCCACCCGCATCCAGCGGACTCCCGCGACCTTTACCAGGTCATCAGTCCACCTTGTGGGGGGCCTACCCACGCGGCGCCATCCGCTTAGGTAGGTAATACTTAAACGATATATATAATAGATATAAATACTTAAATACATGGAAAACATCCAAGACTCAGAAACTAATATTCATGCTCATCACACATTTGCCCTTACCGGGGTTCAAACCCAGGACCTTCAGCTTCGTAGGCAGCATCAATAGAATCACGACCCACTAGGCTAACCGGCCGTCAGATAGTACAGTATACAGGGTGGGCCCTGTAACCGGAGCAAAAAATTTAACTTATTATAAATTAAACTTAAGTATACTTATTTTATACGGCATGACCCCTAACTATTAGCTTCATTGAGTAAGTGACGTTAGTAAACAGTTTGAGGCCGTAATGTATACAATTAGAATAATGATTAGAAACGTCTTTTACATGCCATTGTTCGACCGTTTCTAGTGGAAATAAATTAGTTTGAACGTTTCTCACAAATATATAAATAATGTATGTCCTCATTCTTATAAGGAATTCCGACCTGCCCTAATTTAATAAACAGGCCACTTGGATTTTTGGTTGTAGCCAATATTTAAAAAACTTAAATTGCTGACCTTAACTAGTTTGTACGTTTTAGAAATGGGCATTTTTGTTAAGTCTAACCCTAACTTATTCACAACAGCGGGGCTAGCGCAACTGACGCGCACCGCGACGCGAGTCGAGAAAGCTCTACCCCCCTTTTTCTAATTTGTACGGTGCGAGTGAGATAGGGGACGCTTAGTCGCGCGAGAAGCGACTGAGCAGCAAGTTGTGCTAGACGTGCACTAGTGGAAAACCCTAGATTACGCTCTAGAGATCCTACAAAATTAACAGTACCAATATCTAATACCGCATTATTTGAAAAAAACTGTCACATAATGTCAATTAAAGTATTTAACCATTTACCATTAGATATTAAGGAAATTTCTGACATAAAAAGATTCGAACGGACCCTGTATAATTGGCTATTAGATAATAATTTTTACAATATTAAAGAATATATTGATTTTTAAGCTTGCTAACAAAATATTATTTCTTCATTATTACTTGACATTAGTTCTCTTTTATATTCCATTGACTAATTAAAAGGTTGCTTGAAATGTATTTAGATCGTTTAACATACTCGTATATTTTTAGGGTTCCGTAGCCAAAATGGCAAAAACGGAACCCTTATAGTTTCGTCATGTCCGTCTGTCCGTCTGTCCGTCTGTCCGTCTGTCCGTATGTCACAGGCATTTTACTCAAAAACTATAAGGTGTATTTGAATAAAATTATGAGGATAGGTGTATTTTGTTAGCCGCTACATAGTTTTGTAATTAAAATGACAAAAAAAATTTTTTTAGGGGTGCACTCCATACATAAAACTAAAAGTCAAAAAAATTTTTTTCGTTGTGACCCCCCGTGTGGCACATCAATCGATAGGCTTTTCAAAATTAATATAAGGTTTCTTAGCATTTTTTTGATTAAGTGAATAGGGTCGGAGATAATCGCCCCGAAAGTCACTAAAATTCTGTCCCCCCCCCTCTAATTTTTGAACCGTGTATTTTAAAAATATGGAAAAATTCATGGACATAGGGCTTATTAATTTCATTCACCGAAAATTGTTTTGAACAAGATCGGTTCAGAGGTTTTCGAGATATTGCTGAAAAACTACCTTCCTCAAAGAAAAGGACGTAAGTGCCGTAAAATTCCTGTGACGATACGAACTTTTTAATAGGCACGGAACCCTTCGTTTTGCGTGGTCCAACACGCACTTGGCCGGTTTTTTGCATGCTATAATACGGCTAAATGTGTGATACTTATTAATTATCATAAGACCTATTGTTAACCACATTTAATGCAAATAAAGAACTTACTTACTTACTTAAAGTACCTTTTTATGGGAGGAATATCCGTTACGCCACGGGGATAGCGCGGAGGTCATGTCGGACTCGCACCGACTAAAAACCCCCCGATGCATGGTCCTCCTCGACGCAATTCGGACGGCTCTGGGATCTCCCACGGAACGCATCAGTGCCGCCCTAGCGCCATGCCTCAGTGGGTCCTACCGTTTTTTTTCGAATGCAGCCCCCAACTGCAACCGTGTACCCCGAGGACCCCTTTTAGTCGCCTTGTACAACAGGCAGGGGATACCGTAGCCGTGTTCTAATGGCCGGGCTACAGGGCGCAGCGGCGACATTGTATCGTCACCGTCTCCTCCTCCGAGCAGGATCTGTACGCTCCCGTTCGCGCTCTGCTGTCTCCTTCTGGATCATGCTACCCTCACAAAAGGTGAAGGTGAAGGTGAAAAAAAAACTACAGTAAATGAGGAATTTGTCTCTGCGACCACTGGCATCCATTTGGATGCATCATCCAAATGGATGCGAGTTGCACCGCACGTGTATCGAACGATGTTTTTTTAATACAGTTGCGAAAAAATAGGAAAAACAACAAGTAAGGAATTCGACACTTTTATATTATTAATTCGGTAACATCATTGTAATACAGTTGAATAATACTAAACTTGTCCATTTTTTAATCCAGTCCCATCTTATTTATTTTTTATTGACATAATAATTAATGGTACAATTTGTACAAGGAAAAGTGAAAAGCACAAGTTCGCGACCAACTTTCCGCACGCTAAACAGCTACGTAAAGTAGCACTTTTTGAGCAACTGTTTTAAAAAAATATTTAACCATTCACTTTAGGTGCTTAAATTAAAAGTTTTATATTCGGTTCACTCACTTCTCTACTAATTTAAATACAAAACGCTTTAAAGACACAAGTTCACTCAACCCGTTTGTTTAAATAAATATGTATATGCAAGTATTAGCCCTTAACTATTTACGATTGGAAAGACCATTTTGTTTTTTTGACTCCGTATGACCCTATATGACGTGTTTAGTTGTAACTGAATTTAAAGTTTCAGGGTCACTATATAAACTATAAATTAACACCACGTTGCTCATTTGAATCCCGCGAACGGACGTGATCACTTGTGCACGTGAAACGGTAAGTTTTTTATTTAAAAAAAACCGGCCAAGTGCTAGTCGGACTCGCGCACCGAGGGTTCCGTTTCTTTTGATTGCGTTGACATAGAAGTTTGATTTTGTTACAGCTTAAAGGTATTATAGACCTGAGTATTTGATATGAATTTCAGTTTAATACCTCTACGCGTTCATGAGGAAAAGGGTACCTACCTAGTAACTTTAAAATTATAATATGATGTAACTAAAAATTTACGGTTTTTGCAATTTTTCGTTTATCTGTGCTATAAGACGTTGCTTCGTACAAAATTTCAAGATTCTGAGTTCACGGGAAGTACCCTGTAGGTTTTAATTCCCTTGCGAGTTTCCAAAATTTGCGGAAATTTGCGGCATAAACGGCTGTTTCTCTTTTGATTACGTTAGCTTAGAAGTTTGATTTTTTCACAGCTCCAAGAGACAGTAACTTGATTATTTGATGTCAATTTTAGCTTGATACCTCCACGCGTTCCTGAGAAAAAGGGTCTTGACAGACGGACGGACGGACGGACAACAAAGTGATCCTATAAGGGTTCCATTTTTTCCTTTCGAGGTACGGAAACCTAAAAATGGTTGTCTGTAAAGTCGGTTTACAGACGACAATTTTACGTGATAACGTCATAAGAAAACATTGATGACAAATTGCATAACACGTTTTTGCTCATTTATCGACCGGAATACTCCTGTGAAGTTTCAAATAAAATAGTCGATCTAATCTCGTTTCCCCATATAAACTTTGGACCCACATTTCACCCCCTTAGAGGGTGAATTTTGAAAAAACCTTTCTTAGTGCACCCCTAGACCTAGACTAGCTTCTTTGATATACATTATAATTGAAATATAATTGAAAAATAACATATATAACATTAAAGATGAGGTGTTTAAATATAACGGCCTCCGTAGCCCAGTTGGTAGTGACTCTGCCTACGAAGCTGGAGGTCCCGGGTTCGAATCCCGGTCAGGGCATTTATTTGTGTGATATCACGAATATTTGTTCCTGAGTTATGGATGTTATATATGTATATAAGTATCTATATGTATTTATCTATTATATATATCGTCACCTAGTACCCACAATACAAGCCTTACTGAGCTTACCGTGGGCCTAGGTTGATTTGTGTAAGATTGTCTCGTAATATTTATTTATTATTATTATTTATAATTAAAAATTGAATCCTTCAAATTTTTATCCTATACTGTTAAACGAGCAATATTTGTATATATATATATATTTCCAAGCACAATATTTTTCTCAGTAATTTCCTATTTTCACCCGAGCAGAACTCGGTCATACCCACTATACTAGGATAACAAATCCATGTTCACTATGTAAAATTTATAAATTACTTGCTATTTTTTTCAATTAAGGTATTTACATTGTATCCCGTAACCGTAAACACAAGTACTTAGCTTTAGTATAACCTTATGTAAGAATGCAAGTAGTACTTGAAGTAGAACTTGTTTTCTAAAGTAGAGCGGTCAATACCACTGTGCTGCATTCTTCCTGGCGTTCCAGACGTCAAGCCATAAGCTCTCGCTCTAAATTATCTAAGTCGCGATGTAGACAACTATAGTAAATTTATATTCTTATCTGTCTAGTTATTATGGCTCCAACACCGCAAGAACTCCCGGTGCTCGACGAGAGCGCACCCAACGCTGCGCAAGCGGAGGGCGAGCGCGTTGTCATCTCGGGCATGTCCGGCACGTTCCCGAGCGCGCGCCACGTCAGCGAGCTCTCCGACATCCTCTACAACAAGGTCAGCTCACAGTTCCCTGTCTATAGTGTCGTCATCATCTCGAGCGAGCTCTCCGACATCCTCTACAACAAGGTCAGCTCACAGTGCCCTGTTTATAGTGTCGTCATCATCTCGAGCGAGCTCTCCGACATCCTCTACAACAAGGTCAGCTCACAGTTCTCTGTCTATAGTGTCGTCATCATCTCGAGCGAGCTCTCCAACATCCTCTATAACAAGGTCAGATCACAATGCCCTGTCTATAGTGTCGTCATCATCTCGGGCATGTCCGGCACGTTCCCGAGCGCGCGCCACGTCAGCGAGCTCTCTGACATCCTCTACAATAAAGTCAGATCACAGTTCCCTGTCCTTAGTGTCGTCATCATCTCGGGCATGTCCGGCACGGCACGTTCCCGAGTGCGCGCCATGTCAGCGAGCTCTCCGACATCCTCTCTACAATAAAGTCAGATCAAAATTCCCTGTCTTTAGTGTCGTCGATCTTTATGAGGCCGCGCCAGTACAACAGTGGTTCTTAAACTTTTGCTAGGCATGGACCACTTTCAGAATTTAAAAATTACAGCGGACCCCTGTTGAAGGAAATATTAAAAAAAAACGAATTTAAAGAATCACGTTTATTAGTTATTTTACTCAGGTCATGTGTCTAAACCGCACGGCAATAACAAAGTAAGCAGAATAACAATGTATGCGCGAATCTAATAAAAACGTTAAGAGTGAACGGAATGGTCTTGGACCCCTGGCAATCATGTCACGGACCCCACTTTAAGAAACCCTGCTCTACAATAAGGTCAGCTCACAGTTCTCTGTCTATAGTGTCGTCATCATCTCGGGCGTGGCCACGTGCACCACGTCACAAATAAAATATAGCATATGTCCAGTCCCAAACGTATAGACGTTTGGGACCGGACATATGAACCGTATTACCATATGACCGGAAATGCCGACCAGAATTTTTCTTTCTCAGGCGACAACCTGGTTTGTCATGAGATTGAAATTTATATATATTTTTTTACTGTTTTTTTTTTTGTAATAATACGGTTGTGCAACATAAATAAATGAACTTAATACAGAAAAAAAAACTGAACTAGGCTATGAATTATTATAAATAAAAAAATTGCCCCAAATCGCCTAATATTGTAAAATGCTAGATCAATTTTTTAGCTAATATACTGGCTCAATGCTGCCGTCTGGTCATTTTTGAATGCAAAGTTATGGGTGTTTTATTCAAGATCAACTTTAGTGTGTTGCGCATGTTCTCTTTTACTTACTGGCAAAACGTAGGCAAATGACACTTGCCGGGCTTGCGGTTGTGTATGCCGCTCCCGCATTGGCGTACACAGCTATGAAAAACGTTGTCTCCCTTCTTGACACTGCTTGTATAATCTGTAATAGACTAAAAGGCAATTGATCGATTAACTGATTTTTATTTAGGTAAATCCGTTGGAGAAACACGCCCGTTGGAATTACAACCACCCCGAAGTGCCGCAGCATGTTGGTTTGATTCCCGATTTGGACACGTTCGACGCTCAGTTCTTCAAGGTGCACCATTATTTGGGGATCACCATGGATCCGATGTCACGGAAGATTCTTGAGCATGCCTACCAGGCCATTTATGACGCAGGTACGGAACGAGTTACATACTTAAATACTCCCGTTCCGGGTCATTCCTGTTGCAAAGGTTGTCGATCGCGATTCAGCGCGGCAATGCAGCGAGTGTGATGGGCACCTTTGCACCCGGAATGACACGGGGCGGGTTATTTGACTAAGTGTAGTTTTATTGACTGTTTTAAATTGTATTTAAACTGTATTTTACTATATTTTGACCTTACTAAATTATCAGCCTTTATTTTAACTAGTAATTACACAAATAACACAATTATTATGCAACGTTAAATCAGATATTGTGGTTTCACATTTTTGTACTTAAATACATATAATTATTTCTGAGGTATCTTATCGCTATCACTAAATTTAATTTCCCAACTGTACCGTTTGTCCGAATGTTCATTTCAGAAAAAGCCAGTTTTCTCGAAGATTATTTTTTAGAAAGGTTAAGTTGGGTTTGGATTTTAATAATAAGAGAAAAACCTGACAAGTGCGAGTTCAACTCGCGTGGTGAGGGTTCCGTATATAATCTAAATTTCATAAGTGTTTTTGAATACTCAAACTTCTTATAGGTTTTCCTGTAATCTTTAGGCAAGGAACTATTTTCCATATTTTTTTCAGAATTTTAATCCTAGTAGTTTCGGAGATAAGGGGGGGAATGGTCAATTTTCGTCTTTTTTCCTAAATTACTTCAAATCTGTTTTTGCTAAAATTATAAAAAATATATCTGATATGCTTACAACAACCCCTTTCATTTGATATGTCACACAATACAGTTTGCGAATTTTTTTTTTTAATTTTCTAGTTTACCCCCCAAAAGTGGCCCCATTGTTCAGAATTCATTAATTTACTTTACGCGTCTATCTTTGGGTCACCAATTTACATATATGTGTACCAAATTTCAACTCAATCGGTCCAGTCGTTTCGGAGCAAATCGGCTGTGACAGACGGACAGACAGACAACCGAGTGATCCTATAAGGGTTCCGTTTATCCTTTTGAGGTATCGGAACCCTAAAAACGGGTTTTTGCTGCAATGAAAATTCTGACAAACGATACAATTGGGAAATGAAATTTATGATTGCGACCACTTTCTGAATTTCTTTGATGCGGCGTTGAATGAATGTCCTTCAATGCATAGGTGGTTGTAGGCATTATTGGTAAAGGTAGAATAGTGGCTCCAATTCACTTCATACAAAAACATCAAAGGGGAACTTGTATAAACTAGTGGTGGCTGTGAAAATCTTTTTAAATTTCGAAAAACTGAATCAACAAAAAAATCTATATAGGTACACTTTTTGAACCTTTTCATAAGAATCGGCTGATAAATGCGACCTGGAGCCGTAGCACGGTTGGCATTGTCACGCGATAGGTGATAGGATAGAGCGTGCGTCACTGGCTGACACCGTTCGACAGAACGAGACGACGCTCTTATCTTGTCACTTGTCGCGTGATAAGGCCAACCATGCTACGGCTCCTCGAGCCGTTGCATGGTTGGCCTTGTCACGCGAATAGGATAGAGCGTGCGTCACTGGCTGACACCGTTCGATAGAACGAGACGACGCTCTTATCTTGTCACTTGTCGCGTGATAAGGCCAACCATGCTACGGCTACTGTAGAGAACAACCGGACATAAGAAAGAATTTTGGCTGTAGCTGAAAACGGGGAACTTATTCGCTTCGATATCTCGTTCAAATGTGGTCGTGAAACGTTTAAAAAAAATGAGCGTAAACGACAGTTTTGACATTCGTAGACCGATTTTGGTGTGCAGCTGGTCGATCACAACGCATTGTACGCGCGTCAGGTAGATCTAAACGTCAATTTTTATATGGAAAATTGACAGTTCGATACCTAACGCGCGTTCAAATCGTTACGTAATCACCCCTCTGGTCCTTTCGACTTGGCGCGTTTGTAAATGATCTTTTAAATGTCAAGCACTAGATAACTAATAATCTGTTTTACATTTTTATACAACGATCAAAAAGCAGTTAGCATTACTTGCAGCGTACCTAACATTAAACAACCCGCCATTACCTAACGCACAATTCTTCTGCCCCGTTGCGGAAGACAATGCCAATCGCATAGCCATTTCAAAAAGTGCTCTACTACTTTTTCTCAAAGCGCTGCTTGAATCATCAGATAAAGACGTAGATACCAATGATGATCTAACATTACGTTTTCACTTAACAGGACTCAATCCTAGTGCGCTGTCTGGAAAGAAAGTGGGGGTTTATGTCGGAACTTGCTTATCAGAAACAGAAAAAACCGTGTTCTACAACGCCTTGATAACGAGGACTGGTTTGGGGATTGCTGGGTAAGTAAAATATTTTGAATGCCGTAGTATGACTGTTTTTGAAAGCCATGTTTTGACACCTCTGAAGCCACAAACCTTCCTAGACTGTATCTTACAGTCAGACATTCTAGTTAAAAACAATCAAAAGGCGTCTTTGGAACCCTAAAATCTATTGCCGAAGTCACAAATCACATCGAATTCAGACCACTATTGATTAAACAAAAACACACACAACATTACCCAATTAATTGATTTAAACTTTGGCGACTTTCACACATTGTTTTTACCTGGTTTACTTACGGACATAATGTAACATCCACATAATAATAGTATATATTGAATATGTAGTAGTATATCTTTTTGTATGTATCTTATATATTTTTATTTATGTATGTCTATATGTAGTGTATAATACATTTGTATTTTTTTCCTCTCTCCTCAAGTATATTCGTAACAGAAATTATCATACTTTTTTCTTTGCACCTGTTATAAGTCTCTGTTTAGCCCAATGGTTAGCTGGTAGAGAATGCCATCTGGCATTAAGCTCGCCATTTGTACATATATTTTTTGTATTTTGTGCAATAAAGTTTAAATAAATAAATAAATAAATGTAACTTAGTCAATTTATTGGTTAAGATCATGGACCGACGATACTCAAGACAAGCTATATACGTGATGCCACAATAAGGGACGCAAAGGCTTATATGCAGCTAAATTAAGAACTGGTCTTAAAATGGCTGATGGCTTACCATAAACCTACTTAATTGGGCGGGTAGAGGCTTTTTTGCCACAACTTCATACTATATCAGTTGTGGCAAATAAAAAAAGTGGAACTATGACAAGGACAACGAATGATATTTCCCTTTCTGTAACACTTATAGAGATTTGTATGCTAGCATCTCGGACGTGGTATTATTATTACCATAGCTTTTCCTGAGAATCATAGGTCCATTGGTCGAGATTATTAAATGTGACCGACTTTATATTAAACTGTCGTCGGAATTGAAGACTACCATGGACAAGAGAGATGCTTTTTGAATGGACTGCTTAATGCATTTCGGCCAACTCAAAGTACGCAATTTTTCACATCACAGATGCAACAAGTCAATGTTCGCCAATCGTGTATCGTACTGGCTGAACGCGAAGGGTCCCTCGCTGGCCATCGACGCGGCCTGCTGCAGCTCGACTGCTGCGCTGGAACAGGCCTATCAGGCCATGACACGTGGCGCCTGCGAGGCGGCCGTGGTTGCCGGCTGCAGTTTGTGTTTGCATCCGCAGACATCCATTCATCTTGGCAGGTATAATAAAATTGAATATCCTACTTCCTACTTATATTATAAATACGAAAGTTTGGACGTTTAGATGTTTGTTACTCAATCACGCTTAAACGGCTCAACCGATTTGGATGAATTTTTGCACGAAGATAGTTTATACATACAGTCACGAGCGTTAATTTGGGACCCATTTCCTTCAAATGTTGTTAGAACATTTACAATGCAATAAGGTCGAAAACTTCAGTTCAATAATAATTGTGAAGTGTCAAGATGACACAATTAAATGTCTTATTGAATGGGCCCTTGAATTGATAACGTCTTTGCCAAAAGCTATCATTACAGTTTTCTAATTACGAACATGTGTCATTGTGTGTCAGTGTCAGACAAGAAAATTTATTGAAAACTGTCATTTTCACAAAATACGATTTTCAAATAACAAATATGGCCGGAGAGAAGACAGGGCCTCTAACACGGGTGACAATTAGTCGGAAAAAATCGGAAATGATCGTTTGACTCGTTCCGCCCGGTTGACGTCACTGAGCGGTTTCCCCTAGTCACGTATAGTAACTTAAGTTGTCAGCATGGCAAACATTGACACTCCTTTAAAATATTAGCTTTAAATGTCTTCAGTTTGCTATACGATATTCCACCTTAGGTGGGTCCCAAATTAACGCTCGTGACTGTACATATAATCACGCCTCTTTCCCAGAGGGGTAGGCAGAGATCACGGATCTCCATTTGCTACGATCCTGACAAACCACTTTCGCTTCACTCACCTTCATAACATTCCTCATACATGCTCGTCGGTTTAGGGTGTTTTTGTCCTGGCCTTTTTGTAAGATTTCTCCAATTTGATCGGAGAAAGTTCGCCTAGGTCTTCCCCTTCCAACTTGCCCTTCCACTCTTTTTACATACACTCTCTTCGTTAATCTTCTTTCATCCATCCTCTCTACACAAGATAGTTTATAGCCTGGATTAAATATTGGATAGTTTTCATCCGGGTCTACGTAGACGAAGTCGCGGGTGGAAGCTAGTAAATAAATATGTTTGGGGATAACCTTACACAAATCGAACTAGTCCTAAATGAAGCAAAGTTTGTACTCGGGGTATTAGACGACGATATATACAGGGTGGCACATTTAGATAGGTCAGTATGGGAAAGTCTGAAACTACTAGACATATGAAGATCTCTTCTTAGGAACCATATGATTGATTTTAGCAACAAGGAAAACTGCATTCATACATTAAAAAAGTCAAAGTCAAAGTCAAAGTGATTTATTCTTCAATTTAGGCATATTACATGCACCTATGAATGTCGATAGACTACCACCGGTTCGGAAAGTAAACCTCTGCCTCGAGAAGAACCGGCGTAAAAAAAACTTGTACACAGTTCGGGAATCGAACCCGGACGTTTTGAAAAATAAAACACTATTTATATTTAGATATCGATTGTGTATTTTTCAAAACGTCGGGGTGTCGATCCCCGAGCTGATTACAAGTTTGTGCAAATGCAGTTTTTCTTGTTACTAAAATCGATGACATGGTTCCATAGAAGAGATCTTCGTATGTCTTATAGTTTCAGACTTTCCCATACTGACCGATCTAAATGTGCCACCCTGTATACTTTAATAGATAAATTACTTGTAAATACTTAAATACAAAGAAAACATCTATGACTCAGCGGAACAAATATTGCTCATCACACAAACGAGTGCTTGCTGGAATTCGAACCCAGGACCTCCAGCTTCGTAAGCAGGATCACTATCGGTTTCCTTACGATGTTTTCCTTCACCAAAGAGCTACTTTTAAATATCGAATGATATTTCGTATGTAAGTTTTTATTGTTAATTATTATGTTCATCTCATCTTATGTATCTCTTTTAGAATAAAAAAATAGTCGTGTTAACTTTTTATTATTATATCAGCGCTTTAGTTGTCTGACACCTCAAGCATATTGCTGAGCCAGTGTCCGGTTCACTGCCGCAGAGACTTTTTTTTGAACCTGACTGTTGCTATAATAGGACGGACCCAATATAGCTGTCGAACTGCATGGTTGGAGAGTAGCCTGGGGAAAATCCATGGGGAACACTCCGGCACGACCACGCGGGGGGTATAACACTGGAATAATCTAAGAGTTTGCGTTCCAGTGAGATTGGTTGAACGGTTTCAACCGAATCTGATGTGTGAGTGGTGATGAACTACTGGGATTGCTGGTTCGCTAAACCTTCAATAGCTGAGAAGAATCCAGCAAGAAACTCAGCTAGGCCCGACCCAGGTCGGGGTGCGTCAGACTGACTCTGCCCGGTATGCGGCGGTACCGGGATGCCGCAGAGACACTTTTTTCTTAGACACTTCTTGTTAATTTTATAGTTTAATATAGTGTGTCCTGTGTGTTTGTAAATAAATGTATATTTCTTTCTTTCTCTCTTTCAGAACTATTACACTGTGTAAAGACGGCAAAACTAAATGCTACGACCAATCAGCTGATGGCTGCGCTAAATCTGAATCAGTCAATATCCTGTTCCTGCAAAAAGCAAAGGATGCATTGAGGTAAGAATAAATAACTCCCAGTACAGTTCGAATCGTCCAGTTCCCCAAACATTTGCCTGTGTCGCATACCGTGTCCAATCTCAATCGCATAGGAAACAAAACGTCAATAACGGCAGAATATGAGACTGAAAAGCACTTTATCTTGTCGGGTTATTACTGGAATTGCACGCGCCCATATTATACGGTGACCGCATACCACAATGTCCTATCAAGCTATTCTTAATACGCTATAAATTATAGCATAGCCCAGAGATTTAAATTATTAAACAAAAGCCTAGAATAGATGCAGGACCGTAAATAAAACATGTTTGAACAATTCTTTTGTTTCAGAATTTACGCTGATGTCGTTTATGTCAAAACGAAGTTTGTATCTACCGAAAGTACTGGTAATTTCACCAGAAAACCAGAACAAATGGTCGAATTCCTGAAGGAATTTTACGATGAAGTAAAAGTGTCCCCTCAAGAGGTCGAATTCGTTGAAGGCTTTGGAGCAGGTAAATTTTGATATTTCAACCTCAATCATTGAAAACCAAGGTGTACAACTCATGCGTAAGGGTGTCCGCCTGAGCTCTGCGATGTAGCGGCGTGGTGTGCGCGGGAAAAATCCACCGATAGAAAAGGATGCGTGAGCAAGGCTATGGCAATGCTATTAGTGGATTTTTTGACCTTGCACAGCCCTGGTTGATTACTCAGTCTACCTCCAAACCATAATGCGAGACATAGCCACTCACAGCCATCATCATCAGTTTACATTCATCCCTCCTGCTTGGCACAGGTCTTCTCTCATTGATGAGAGGCTGAAGTCCCAACGCTGGCCCAGCCCGGGCCTATGTTTGACTTCTTTTACAACTACCATTTGTTTTCAGCCGACCCGGAGTGCGATAAAACGGAATTGGATGCCATAGACTCCGTTTTCTGTTCGAGTCGAAGCGAGCCGTTGAACGTAGGCAGTGTCATGTCTAACGTCGGCTACTGCGAGTCTGCGTCGGGAATAATGGCCGTCACTAAGGTTTCATTTACTTTTATATATTTGGGGCATCAACACCATTACAGAAAAAAACTTAATAGCCATTTACTTTCAAGATTTATCATGGCATATAAATGCGCAAATATTAGTTTCTTTGGTCGTCAAAAAGACACATCTGTGGAACGAATTATATGCAGGAAGGAATTTAGGGCACAAGAGCTAGCGGCAGGTCACCATTGCGTTGGACCGACCCAGTCAAAACCGCCCTCAATGGTTCACTCCACGAATGTACCAGAAGAGCAATAGAGGAATAGTGGCGGATTGTGAAGCTTCCCACCACCCCTGAAGCGACGATCACGACCACTCTGCCAAGAATGTGACAACGAAGATGATACACAAATAAAGCTTTTTCAATCTGTCTATCTATCAGGTGATCCTGGGGTACCACACGGGGCAGCTGGCAGGCAACCTGCACTGCGAGCAGCCGCGTGCTGACGTGGCGGCGCTGCGCGAGCGCAGGGTACACGTGCTGACGGAGCACGCGCGCACCGACCGCGGCTATGTCGCAGTCAACGGCCTGTCGCTCACCGGCATCAACTCACACGTACTTTTACATGGGCATTACAAGCCGAAGGTAAGTTTTAACGATAGTCAAGTTAAAATAAAAAAAAACACAGACACGGCAAACACGGCTTTAAAACCTTATAGACAAGACTTTCGATGAAAGAAAACCGCACTCAAATTTGTTCATCCATGGGAACTACGATGCCACAGACAAACACAGATACATCATCATCATTATCATCATATTAGTTGAAAGACGTCCACTGCTGGACATAGACCTCCCCCAAAGAGTGCCAAAGTGACCCTGCGCCACCCGCATCCAGCGGACTCCTTGTACTTCCAGGGGATATATGCCATAATCATAAGGACCCACATCAAATTTATGACGTCGTTTGCGTTGAGAGTTAAAAATAAAATCGGTAATACGTATCATTTACACTGATCATCTAATATTAAACTGACCTTCGGTCACAATAAGGTCACAATACCTAGCCTAACACGTGACATTGTAGTTGTGTTTTTTACAGTTTTCGAATCTTTTTCATGCCGATCGCTCATAAGTGTTTGTTTTCGTTAATGTTTTCTTTCTGTTTAAGGACTTGACGAAATATGAAAGCAGTATTCCACGATTGGTGTTGATGTCGGGCCGGACTGATACAGCAGTTCAGAATATGATAAATAATTTGAAATCCCGCCCTATAGACGCCGAGGAGTTAGCCTTGCTTCAGAATATTCACTCTTCTAAAGTGAATGGACATCTTGGCAGAGGATTTGCTATCTTAGGTAAGTCCGCATTATTGATTACAATTATGAAATGTTGGGAAATCTATTAAATAATCAAAGTAACCTTGAGGTTTATATCTGCGCCGCTCGGCGACGGTGCATTCATCCTCACACTCTAGAATCTAAATGGTCGCGTACGTTGGGTACGGATTCCGAGGAACTTCGAGTACCTCGAATGGCGGTTATGGAATGACCTCCGTACCGAGGTTTTACCAAGTGGCTACATATTGAGGTTCTTCAAAAAAGGAGTGTATACATTTCTAAAGGGTTGGCAAAGTGCATGTGACATTAGAATCGTCCATAAGCTGCGATTACCGCTTGCACATTGCACGTAGAACCGATGGCCGTTGGGGCGGAAAGATTCTCGAGTGGCGACCACGTACCGGAAGGCGCGGCGTGGGTAGGCCCCCCACGAGGTGGACTGGTGACCGGTAATGGTCGTGGTAGTCCGCCGGATGCGGGTGGCGCAGGTCCGGTCACTGTGGCACTCTTTGGGGGAGGCCTATGTCCAGCAGTGGACGTCTTTCGGCTGATATGATGATGATGAAGACCGCTTACCGTTAGGCGGTCCGTACGCTTATTTGCCAGAACCGCAGCGTAACCTTCGAATGGTTGCGATGCGACTCTAGATGAGTCATGGTTTTGATACCATGAATACGGTGATTCATAAATAAAGTGGTTTACAGACACAGACAATGATTCGAAGACGACTGCCTTGGTCGAGAAAGCAGAGTATTTTGACGGCGGCGATCGTCCGCTATGGTTCGTGTACAGCGGCATGGGCTCCCAGTGGGCCGGGATGGGCGCTCAACTCATGCGCATACCGATCTTCGCTGCCGCCATTGAACGGTACCAATGCCTCAATAATATATTTATAAGTTTCTGATAAAAAAAAAAACGATACACGTTATTTGTCGATTGTTTATTTTTTGGCACATTCATCAAGATGGTGGGTTATACCAATGAGCCCGAAGACGACGGATTCATCTTGTGTAGATTAGGAGTTGCTGCAGCCATCTTCTGTCTCCATCCATCTATACATTCTAGCACTTTATTGTTTAGAGAAAAGGTTGAAAAGTTTACGAAGCTGATTGCACTAATGTGTGTTTTGTCAATAATGTAGTAACAGTGGGACATTTTATTTTAAGTTGTCACCGAGTGCTGAAACCCAGAGGCATCGATATTGTCCACATCATAACATCACCCAACAAGACGATCTTCGACAATATTTTGCATTCGTTTGTGGGAATTGCTGCCGTCCAAATTGGGCTGACTGATGTGCTCAATGAATTGGGGATGGTTCCGGATAAGATTATAGGTACGTTACATACTGTTTATACCACACTTTTAAACTTTTACTGCAATAGGTTATTTTCGAATAAACAAACGTAATCTTGGAAAATGATGAGTTGTGTGGTTTTGAAACACCGGGAGAATCAGCAGGGATATAAATAACGTTGACAGGCCATCGCAATTTTTAGGTTTGACATTCAAAATTAGAGACGTCTCCGGCATGTCATAGAGACACCCTTACGGCACGTCTCAGTTCTTCAAAATCAGATAATCAGCCTCATAAAACAGAATCGATATCCAAGGGATGTCCCCTTCAGTTAATTATTGTGTCTTCGAAAACTCTGGATCATCTGATAAGTTCCGTATTGTAGGGCACAGCGTGGGCGAGCTGGGCTGCGCGTACGCCGACGGCTGCCTGACAGCCGAGGAGATGATCCTGGCGGCGTACAGCCGCGGCCGCGTCTCCGTGGAGACGCCGTTCATACGCGGCTCCATGGCTGCCGTGGGCATCGGCTACGAACAAGTACGTATGTCATCTGTGGTGTTTCGTTCGTAGAAACAATTGAGGAAGTACTACCAACTACCAAAAGACTGTAGTGTTTCTGGTGAATGATATAGCCACTGCTCCCGAGTATGCGTTGTGTTGCGGTATACTTACATTAAATAAATATTGACACATTTGTTAAGGATGGGCAGTCTCTAAGCGTCAAAAAAATCTTATAAATTACTCTAGTCGTCATTTTAGTACCTTACTTTAGATCTAACTGAGATATGAGCAAATTCAGTGTAGTGAACATTCAAGGAGCTGAACCGTTCAGCTGCGTCTTATCTTATCAATGTGAAACATAGTTGCCTTATAAATGTGCCATATGATTAATTAAATATATTACTTCACGTTTATTAGGTCGTTAACATGTGTCCGCCGGAGATTGAAGTGGCTTGCCACAACTCGCCCGAATCTAGCACCATCTCCGGACCAGCGGAACATATGTCAGAATTTGTTGCTCAGCTGACCGCTAAGAGCATCTTCGCAAAGGAGGTGCCATGTTCCAACATCGCGTACCACTCGCGATACATCGCAGAAGCAGGTGAGCTAGCTAACTATATTGCGAATATAACTCAAAAGTTTGAAATCTGTCGAGAGGCTACAACAAACATCGTTGCAGCGCGTAACGAATACGCTTTACTTATGTCGTTGCGTTTGGACTCACTCAGAGAGCTGTGTGGTTGTATGTCATCTGTTGTTAATTTTGTCAGGACCTGGACTCCTTAAGTATTTGAAAGAAGTTATTGGGACTCCAAAACTCCGCAGCGAGCGTTGGGTGTCAACTTCGGTACCACAGGAAAGATGGAATGAAGACAGCGCCAAGTATTCTTCGGCCGAGTACCATACAAATAATCTATTGGTGAATATTCTATAATTTTTTCTTTTACCAGATTTAAAAGCAATAGAAAGTTTTAGGCTGCGTTCATGGACAACGTTTGCACGGACAGGCGAGGCGACACATTGCCAAACACAAACAAAAGGTGTTGCTAAAGATTGTATATTCATAATATGTTCTGGCGTTTCATAGTTACCAGAGAGCAGGCATTTAGTTGCCTGTCTATAAAAAACAAGCTTAGGCCTGAATCACACTTAGGTATGTGGCCTGCGGTGGCGGTCAATTGTAAATTTGATAGCTAATGATAAGTTTACTATGACCGCCGCGGCCAGGGGGTCAATCACGTAGGTAACGTTCCGAACGCGCGTCTGACAGTTAAATCGCAACCTAACTGTCATTTTTCCATATAAAATTGACGTTTAAATCTTACAGACGTTCGTAAGAAAAGTCTGTGAGAAAAAAGATTAAAAGCAGTCGAAAAGTGTCATCGCATCTCTCACTTGACTTGTTGCTGGGTGACGCGTTAGGCGGCAAACTTGACAGCCCTAGTGAATCGAAAGAGCATCTGGATCAAGGAAGTAATGATTAGGGTAATTCGTGCTTTCATTTTTAGGTTTGTTAGACAGTGGACATTCTATACGTACACATAAGTGATTTAGTGTTGATGATAACTATAATGATGATGATGATGACTATGGAGATGATGGTGGCAACATTGATGATAATGATGCCGGCGACGATGCTGATGATCGTGTATCCACAGAGCCCGGTGCTGTTCGAGGAGACGTCCCGCCTGATCCCGCGCGGCGCGGTGCTGGTGGAGGTGGCCCCGCACGGGCTGCTGCAGGCGATCCTCAAGCGCGCGCTGCCCGGCTGCGCGCACGTGCCGCTCACGCGACGCGCGCACCCCGACAACGCTCGCTTTATGCTCGAAGCCGTGGGACAGTGAGTCGCTAATAATCATCCCGTTAAGAATAACACGATAGCATCATTTCCTTTCAATTTCAATTTCTTTAAAGCCATTATAATAGACAATTTTCTCAGAATAGACAATAAAGACGACCCAAATCCAAAGTCAAAGTCAAACCATTCTATACTCAGGTGAAAAAAAAAATAAGTCGGTCCAGTGGCTCCGAGGATTATCCATTACATACAAACTTACAAAACAATCTCACAGACGTTTCCTCTTTATTGATCGAGCGAGCGATGCGAACGAAGTTTTGGGTGATAATCATTTCGTATGTCCGACTGTTGTCCTTTACATGCCGTATTTTTTTACCGATTTTTTGAGATTTTGTGAACAGGTCCGATAATTACATAGTTTTTCTTTCAATTCCGTTTTTGAATTTTTTCAAAAAAAAAAATTAAAATTATTTTTTTATTTTATTAAAAAAAAACTCACTCGCTTCTTATACAGCCTTATAAGCCACTAATGTTAGTGTAGATTATTTTTGTGAATTTTATTTATTCGTTCATTTGTAATCGTGACATCACAGGAGTCCGGGGTGACTTATAAATCATAATAAGATAACATTTAAATTTTCAGATTGTTCCTGGAAGGCTACTATCCCGACATTCGTGCTTTGTATCCAAAAGTCGAATTCCCTGTCTCCACTGGCACCCCCCACTTGTCACCTTTAGTGGAGTGGGCTCATGGGGAGAAATGGTAAAATATAGAAATTAACAATTTTTTTTAGGGTTCCGTACCTCAAAAGGAAAAAAACGGAACCCTTATAGGATCACTTTGTTGTCCGTCTGTCTGTCTGTGTGTCAAGACCCTTTATGTCGGGAACGCTTGGAGGTGTCGAGTTGAAATTATAACCATATACTCAGCCAACAGTCTCTTGAAGCTGTGAAAAAATGAAACTTCTAAGTTAACGTAAAAAAAGATACTGCCTTATTTAATAATTTTGGTACCGAGAGGTACGAGTACACACTGCTTTTCCCACCTTCTATGAGAAATCCCTCATTTGAGGGCAAATATTGACTCTTTTCTAAATAGCAAAAACAGGGAAGAAAAGTACAACTTTGATCCCTTATTTGAGGACAACAATGACTTTTTTTTTGAATAGCAGATGTGAAAAGATACTTTCGCTCCCCTATTGGTAGTAAATTTATGTCTTCGTGTTACGGTCGAAGTCTTGTAATTTTTCCGGTGTAGCTCTCATTCGCCAAGCACCCTAAGAAATTAAAAACTGTCAAAGTCAAAGTCAAAGTGATTTATTCTTCAATTTAGGCATATTACATGCACCTATGAATGTCGATAATATACCACTGGTTTGGAAAGAAAACCTCTGCCTCGAGAAGAACCAGCGTAAAAAACTCGGCGAGATATCATTCTTTCAAAACAGTCAATAAATCATTTCAGTATCAGAGTATTATAAAATTACATTGCTACAGTAGAAAGCCTAATTTATTTTGCGAATGATTTCTAGTGCAGGATTTTATCGCTGCCAAATATGGTGGTAATCGTTTATCTTATAATTATGCTTTTGAAATAAGTGTCTGTTTTACAATAGATTAGAATAAGTAAGTTCAGTAAATGAGTAAGTTCGGTAATGTGTTTTGGAATTTTATTGTAGAATTTTATACAATTTCCCCAGAACGACTTTTTTGCTTTTACTAGTCTGTAATAGTTATTTACGATACAAGTGCAGAAAATAGGAAGTTCGCAACGATTGGCGATAAATTAAAACACGACCGAAGGGAGTGTTTTAAATCGACACGAGTTGCGAATTACCTATTCGCACTTGTATCGTACAACGTTTTACAGTACATATGGCTCTTTAAAGTTTCAACATATGCACGGAAAGTGCTCATTTCCGCACTCGTGCGGAAAAGTAACACCATGTGTACTGTAAAAAGTTGTTTTGAGCTTCCCTGTACTTCTGTAGTATATGTAATGTTCTGTTGTAATATAGTAATTTTGGATTACATTTCATTTAACAGGCAGTTGGCGCTGTATGCGAGTCCAAAAAGACTGTCGACAGCAACATGCACGTTTAAGATAACTCTCCACGACGAGGAATATTCTTACATACAAGGACACCGAATTGAAGGTATAATGCAGGATAAAATTTACCCGTATTTTGTCCGAAACCATAATTTTCCGACTTTTGTTATTCCAAGAACCATGTTCTGAGTGGTAGTGACGTAACGTTTTGAACGGGCGTTAGGTCGATCCAACTGTCACTTCTCCTTATAAAAAGTGACATTTAGATCTACCTGACGCGCGTACAACGCTTTAAGTGATCGACCCGCTGGTGAAGGATTTGATTTTAGGATATAACAATCTTATCTAACTTTGTCATAAATTCTCACTATATTCATTTTTCAATCATCTCCGTCCAAATTTTCGTGGAAAATGGAGTTACGATGCTTTCAGACAAATGACATCGACGTTTTGTGTGTTCCCCAGTAAAACACATATCTTCAATGTTGTTTGTGTAAACACTTGGAGAAAATTGAAGAATTCGAGTTCGAAATTTGTAGGTACACATGTGTGATGTGGATGAGGAACCCAGTGTTACTCGCAATGCAACAGAGAAAGCATGATTCGGTCAATATAGCTTAGCATCGAGCTTATTAAAATTCTCGAGGTAGTGAGCCATCTGTGCTTGATTTGTCACAGAATAGATCTCGAAGTTTGACACGACAAGTACGTATGTACAGATCGTGACTTCTTTACTTGTCCTCGTCATCATCATCATCATGTCAGCCAAGCGACGCAGCACATGTTGTCTTGCCCTGCGCGCCCGCACGCCTACTCCAAGCAAGACCTTCGAGACGCGACAAACAGGACGATAAGCGTCGCCAACTTCTGGCCCCGCACGGTCTGAATAGAAACCATCGATACGAGAAGAAAATCATATCAGCCGGAAGACATCCACTACTGGACCTCCACATTCATCAGTCCACCTTGTTACGGGTTTTATTATCCCGTATTACCTAGGCTTTTCACGATGCCATTCGAATCAGTATTTAGAAATGATTGAGTATTTATGGGATCAACACAATGGACAACATTTCAAAATATGTAATGATGCCTATATCTAAAACCATTTCGGTCATTATGTTACCTGTACGTAATAAATAATGTAGTTTTCACGCCACTGCTCGGATATGTGACAAAAGATGGTCAGAATTCAGGCTTCAAAGCTGGGGTTAGTTGGACGTCGCACGAACAGGCCATCTATGACGTCAAACTGTCCCACAATAACATTGTTGGACAGTTTGAACAGCGATTGACCAATCACAGGGCCCCGCGCGCGGCCGCGCCGGCGTGCGCCCGCTCCTCCTCCGCGCCGTGTTTAGTATTATGATCTTTAATTAGATACTTAATTTTGACTTAAAATTATAATTATTTGCAATTTCCTCGCAGTAGGCGTGAAAAGTACTGTGTTAAGCCTCGGCCGAAAGTGCAATAGCTGGACTCGTACTTTCGTCTACTAACTAACTCGTCCATCTATTGCTTACTTTCTAGCCTCTTCAACAATGTACTATTTCAGTTTTATTTCGCACTCGTTTTGAAGAAAATAGCAAAATTGTATAAACGTGTTTTTAACCGTGTGTGCCAATACTACGTCTGTCATATGAAAGATGTGCAAGCTGCCATACAGAGCCGTAATATTGACGTCATAATTTGCTTACGACCCTTAAAAAAACATTTTCTAGTGAACTAAATCATAAAATGGCCCACTTGAAATAATGAAATGTTGTCAATTAGAACCTATAAAAATGCAAATACGAGATTCAAAGTCAAGCTAGCGACAGTTGAAAATAGTCCATTCTGATCTGATTGACAGGCAATTGTTACGTCACAACGCTGAGCCTCCTAATAAGGCTATGGTCTCCTATGAATCACGCCGCACGCGTCACAATGCTTACTATGCAGATGTACTGCGGTCGTCGGCCACAACAGTACATCTCCATAGTAAGTGTCCAGGCGGACAATGAGAATGCGGTTTTCTTCAAAATACAAATTTATTGAAAACTAACACGTAATTGAAAATATGATGAGAAAATAGCTCAGCGCGACGTGCGCTTGATGCTGGTATTGCTCGCCGACTGGCGGTGCGCGAGCGCCGCCGCCCGATCTGCGCCCTTCCCGCGCCCCGACCCCCGCCGTCGTCCGGTACCCGCGCGTACAGTAAGCATTGTGACGCAGCGTACGGTGTGATTTATAGGAGACCATGGCCTGACTGCTCAATTTATTGTGACAGGTAAGACGCTGTTCCCGTTCGCGAGCGCGCTGGTGTGCGCGTGGGACACGCTCGCGATGACAGCGAGCGCCCCGCGCCGCGCGCTGCCCGTCACGTTCCGCGACGTGGCGTTCCACTCGCAGCCCGTGCTGCACGACTCGCGCCTGCTGGACCTCACGGTCGAGCTGCACCGCGGGACAGGACGGTTTCAGGTTGGTTTGTTAGCTGCACCGGGCTTGCTCTCCTTACATCTGGCGTGTCTCTCGTGGAGGGCCCTCGGGCATCCGCAAAGGAGCCGCTTGTGCATGGGCGGCTGCCGCCGGCGGGGTCGCGGATGTGTGCGCAAGCGTTCCCGTAACCTCGCCACGAGGCGGCGTGGCGGCAAGTGGGGGGGTTTTTAGTGGGTACACCGTGAGTCTCATCAGCTTATACGGGAGTCCCACATAACCACTCGGGTCATCCCCTGCACCCGGGTGGTATGCGTAACGCATCCCCCCCCCCAAACATAAACAAAAAAAGGCTTGCTCTTGCGACTTCGGCGTGCCACCACTGTGGCGGCAGAGCAGCACGGAAATTGACCACCCCCCCCCTTATCTTCGTAACTACTTAAAATTCTGAAAAAAAATATGGAAAACAGTTGCTTGCCTAAAGATTACAGGAAAACCTATAAGAAGTTTGAGTATTCAAAGTAACAGGAAAATTCTCAATATTTTTGTGTATTAATATACGGAACCCTCACCACGCGAGTTGAACTCGCACTTGACCGGTTTTTAATTTAATTTAGTTACTTTCTATACTAACTTAGTTTTAATTTAATTTATTGTGCTTTTTTATGTTACTAACAGCTATGCCTAATGGAGTCTTGTGCTCCGAAATAAAGATTTTCTTACAATTATTTTCGGGTTTCTTTAGTTTTCTCATGAAATACTGCTATAATGAAATAGCCAGTGCCAAGTTTTTTTTTTATTTTATTCATATATTATTATTTTTTGTTTGTTAGATCGGTGATGGCATCACACAAGTAGCTTCAGGTTACATAGTTGTGAATAAAAATCAAGAAAGAAATTCTGAAAATGAAGATTCAAAGGAAAGCATCCAACTTAAGACGGATGAAATATATCAGATGTTGAACAAAAGAGGGTACATGTACCAGTGAGTATTGACAACATTGGTTTATACAGGGTGTTTGGTAGCTAAGTGCAAAGCTTTAAGGGGGTGATATTCGGGGTATTTTTGAGCAACTTTTAATATGGGAGCAAATTGTATGTATTTAAGTATGTATAAGTAAGTTTATGTTGTATGCATTATATAAGTACATATGTATATTCATGAAATTAATTGATTTGTGTTTCCATTCGAGTCTCAGTATTTAGGATCCTGCACCACTTAAGTTTCTGTTTAGCCCAATGGTTCACTGGTAGAGAATACCTGATGGCATTAAGTCCGCCAATTGTACTTTTATTTGTATATTTGTGCAATAAAGTTTAATTAAATAAATAAACCCTGAAATCGCAAAAAAAACAGGTGTCGCATACTAAAGT
This sequence comes from Epinotia nisella, assembly GCA_932294315.1. NCBI lineage: Eukaryota > Metazoa > Arthropoda > Insecta > Lepidoptera > Tortricidae > Epinotia > Epinotia nisella. The sequence continues at coordinate 1,628,500 of OW028691.1, forward strand.
TCAGTTCCTATTCGACCAAATTGTATGGAGAGCTGATTTTTATTTATTTTGAGCATAATGTGAAATACGTGTTATATATATTATCAAATTATTATTTTATTCTATGTATTAGAATACTTAATTAAAACTAAGTAGGTACCAATTTCATTTATACAGATGTTAAAGTATTCTTGCACGGAATAAAATGATTTTGATAACAGTCACTTTTGCAATTTTGCTACAAACTCTACTAGCTTCTGCCCGCGACTTCGTCCGCGTGCAATTCGTCTATATCGTAGCTCCATACAAACTTTCGCCCCCCATTTTGCCCCCTTAGGGGATGATTCCCGGGCTAAAAATTATTATATATGTTAATCCAGGTTATACATTATATGTATACAAAAATTCATCTTAATCCGTTCAGCCATTTTTGTGTGATTGAGTAACAAACATCCAAACATCTAAACATCCAAACTTTCACATTTATAATATTAGTAGGATAGGATATATATATATATAAACCTAGTTTGGTTCAAGTGACAACTTGTTGTAGATTTATGCGGGCAATCTTCTAAGCATGTAAGATCCATGTTGACACCGTTGTTCTCAAAAACTCCATCATTTTGCTTCCTCGCTAACCGGACAGTATAAAAAAACTTGATTGACCCATCATCAAAATAACGCAAACCAACAGAGATGAGTTCCGAAGCATCCGTGAGGCGGACGAGTCGTTCACGGAGGGCGTCGTGTCGTGGTCGGGTCGTTGGGCGCCGTTCCTGGACTCCCTGCTGCAGCTGCACGCGCTCCGACAGCCCCACGACGGGGTCTCGCAGCCTGCCTTCATCAGGGAGATCGACATCTCCACAACCTTGCATAAACAATTGACAAACGAAGATTTGAACGTGAAAATATGCACCTTGTACGACTATACCAGGTAATAATGAAGTTCAACTAATTCCATTGAACTAATAAGTTTTATACAAGTTAGTTGTCAGAGATGATGGCAAGAGACGTGATGCTGTGTCTCTGGTTCCGTGGAGGTTGGAACGGGTGCGTGTGTGGGATGTTACACGTGTAGACACACTGGCACCGTCTCACCTCCAACGGACTACTTCTAAAGCGGGTGCAGCGACGGAAAACGCCGAAAATCTGAAATAAATATAGAGGCCTCGGCAGAGAGTACGACTGTGTACCCTTTGGCGTCCCAGTGCGCATAAGTTATTTGCAGAAATCGCGTAACGTCTGGTCGATGTAACTGGTGACCGAAGAGCTGGCGGCTTTCTCGCGCAACTCATCAGCATTGCAATTCAGCGAGGAAATGCCGTCAGCATCCTCGGTACAATGCCTCGAGGGCTTTTTTTAGATTTAACTTAGTTTTAATTTAATTTAGTTAATGTTAATCATCATCTTGTATTTACTAAAGTTAGGTAGTATATATTCGCTCCGGGTCAATAATTCTCTTTCGCTCTTTTTTTTTCACGGTCTTTGGCCAAAATCGACGATTTCGCCCGTACCCGAATGCTATTTCTAAGAGCTCACTGACTCTTTTTGAATATGAACCATGGCCATTAATATAAATTAATAAATATTTAGGGGACATTCTTACACAAATCGAACTAGGGCTATAGTAAGCTCAATAATGTGTTATAGGTACTAGACGACGATATTAATGACACCAATGTATACGCAGCAGTTTAAGGCGTGGTTGTTGCAAGACCTGGCCCCGTAGCATGGATGGCCTTGTCACGTGATAGGTGATAGGATAGAGCGTGCGTCACTGGCTGACACCGTTCGATAGAACGAGACGACGCTCTTATCTTGTCACTTGTCGCGTGGTAAGGCCAACCATGCTACGGCTCCTGCAGAGAAATTATGTAACTTTTAGGACGTTTCGTTAAATGAAAATTAATTGATGGGAAACTAATTTTCCCATGCTAAAAACATCTATGCAAATGCGCTAATCACCTTTGTCTGTCACATCTCTTTTGTTTAATCAGCGCTGCAGGTGTCTGTCTGACACCTCGGCACAATGCTGAGACAGCGACCGTTTCACTGCCGCGAAGACACACAATATGTGTCAATTGTATTGTATGTCTACTCCTTTGTCTCTGTGTGTCTTTTGTGTAGTGAATAAATGTCTTCTTTTCTTTTCTTTTTTTCTTTTAATTGTCGCTCAGAAATAAAAGAATGATCACGTTCTTTCCAGATGCGGCGGTGTTACTCTGAAGGGCGTCAAGTTACGGCATATTGCAAAATCGGACGAATCTCCTCTTGTGTTCGATACCTCGAAATTTGACCCGAAGTATCAGGTCGAAAAGTTAAACGTAAGATTTTGATGTCATCATCATCATCATCATCATCATATCAGCCGCAAGACGTCCACTGCTGGACATAGGCCTCCCCCAGAGAGTTCCAAATTGACCGGTCCTGCGCCACCCGCATCCAGCGGACTCCCGCGACCTTTACCAGGTCATCAGTCCACCTTGTGGGGGGCCTACCCACGCCGCGCCTTTCGGTACGTGGTCGCCACTCGAGAACCTTTCCGCCCCAGCGGCCATCGGTTCTACGTGCAATGTGCCCCGCCCACTACCACTTAAGTTTAGCAATTCGGAGGGCTAAATCGGTTACCTTGGTTCTGCTGCGGATAGCCTCATTTCTGATGCGATCACGCAGAGAAACTCCTAACATAGCCCTCTCCATTGCCCTTTGGGTGACTTTGAGCCTTCTTATGAGGCCCATAGTAAGCGACCAAGTTTCAGTGCCATATGTCATCACTGGCAACACACTTGATGTCATAACGTCTTATAAATCACGCACAATAAAGCGTAACTCATTGCCCCGTTCCGGAGGCCGGCTGCGCGCACGAAATATCAACGCACAGCCCAAACTGCTGGTTCTAGAGCTTCCAAACTTGGCACGTAGGTTCCTTATGAGGTCTAGGGGCGGACTAAGAAAGGATATTTCAAAATTCACCCTCTAAGGGGGTGAAATGGGGGTCCAAAGTTTGTATGGGGAAACGAGATTAGATCGACTATTTTATTCGAAACTTCACAGGAGTATTCCTAACTCAAACTCAACTCAAACTCAAAATGATCTTTATTCAAGTAGGCCTAGTAACAAGCACTTTCAAATCGTCAGTTAATTTTTTTGAGTAATTTTTAAACATAAAGAATAAAATATATATGATAAAAAAATTGTATAAAAAATACTAGTAGAACATTTCTAGAAAAACAATCTAATGTCAAAAAACTAAATATTACGAAAATAATAGATTAAAAATTCAGTCAAAATTAGTTCCATGGAGTTTTATCATTCATGTAGTCTTGTGTGCTATAATAAGCTTTCGAGATAAGTTTACGCTTCACATAGTTCTTGAATTTATTAATAGATAACTCAGTTAAGTTTCCTGGAAGTTTGTTATAAAACCTTACACAATTACCCATGAATGATTTTTTAATTTTTTGGAGCCGAGTGGTGGGCACCGCGAGCTTATGCTTATTTCTAGTATTAATATTATGTATGTCACAGTTTTTCCTAAAATTGGCAATGTTTTTATGTACATACAGAAGGTTTTCATAGATATATTGACAATGTAATGTCATTATATTAATATTTTTAAACTTATCTCTAAGTGAGTCTCTATGGTTCAATTTATATATCGCCCGAATAGCCCGTTTCTGCAAAACAAAAATCGAATGAATCTCTGAAGCACTGCCCCAAAATAAAATACCATATGACATAATGCTATGGAAGTAGCTGAAATATACTAATCGAGCTGTTTTCACGTCTGTTAATTGACGGATCTTGCTCACTGCAAATGCTGCAGAACTCAGTCTATTCGAGAGATTAGCAATATGGGGACCCCATTGGAGCTTAGAATCTAGCGTTAAACCAAGAAAAACTGTACTATCAACTAGTTCCAATTCCTCATCCTTCACAAAGACACTCCCTTGCTCGTGCTTAACGTGATTCGTGACAAATTTAATACATTTAGTCTTTTTCTCATTTAACAATAAATTATTAACATTAAACCAATTTACTACTTTAGAAATAGCATTGTTTACATCATTGCAAGTTTGTTGCTGTCTTATGAGTTTGAAAATAAGTGAGGTGTCATCTGCAAACAATACTATATCATGGTGGGTCTTTACGAGGTATGGCAAGTCATTTATGTAGATAAGGAACAAGAAAGGCCCCAATATTGATCCCTGCGGTACACCCATCGAGACCAATGACCCCGGTGATCGCTGTCCATTAACTTCGACCCTTTGTATTCTACCATGTAAGTAAGACTTAAGTAAATTCAGTGCTGATCCTCTGACTCCATAGTAGTCGAGTTTCCTGATCAATGTTTCATGACAAACGCAGTCGAAAGCCTTGGATAAATCACAGAAGATACCTAAAGCATCTCGTGATTCCTCCCAGGCATCGAAAATGTTTTTAATTAGCTCGACACCAGCGTCGGTTGTCGAGCGACCCCGGGTAAATCCAAATTGCATGTTATGCATCAAATTGTTTATATTAAAATGTTTTATTAATTGCGACAGAACTAATTTTTCAAAAATTTTGCTAAATTTTGGGAGCACAGATATTGGTCTGAAGTTAGTGGGGTCAGTAGTGCTACCTGATTTAAATAACGGAGTGATTTTACTATGTTTCATTAGATCAGGAAACTCACCGCAATCGACACTGTTGTTAAATATAACTGCCAACTCAGGCGCTATGATTTCTATAATGGATTTGATTGTATGAACAGAAACTCCCCAGAGGTCACAAGTTTTTTTGACATTAATTGATTTAAACGCCTTTAATACATCTGAGAAACTAACGTGTTCAAAATTAAGGTTTGTATTACATTCTGGGGCGTTTTCTTTCAACAATGTAACGATAAATGAGTAAATACTTTATTTTATTTTAAGAGGGGTATGAGGTCCAAAAGTGTAAACATTCCTTTGATACCGACCGCAGGTATAGTATACTCAGCTAAAGTAAACGTGCGATAATCCTTTAAGTTTCGTACTATAATACTGACCTAAATAAACACAAACTTGTTTTGGTTTTTCAGGGAACAGAAGTTACTCAAAATAGAAAAGTGTTGAAGAGTATGCGATCTGGAGATCTTGAGTCTTTGCACTGGGTGGAAGCACCCGCGCCAGAAGATTCTGGCGTCTCAGTAAAGGTAAGCGTGTTGTGCTTTAAAAAAAAAGTTTCTGTCAAAAAAATCATTTTTGGTAGAAGTTTTTATTGACATTTGTACTTGTTTTGTATACTGTCATCAAATGATCGTTGAGACAATTCTAACGAGCCCAAACTCAACGGGGTTACGTCTGTTAAGTCCTGAAATCTCATGGCCACCTTCTGTCTCCATCGTGCTACCTTAATATTGAATGGTCATCCAAACTATACTTAAATCAAAAAGTTCAGCTCAATCGGTTGAAAATTGATTGATTGGTGCTTCAAAATTGAGTTGCAAGATTCCACCCGAACAAACATAAAAGTTAAATAAAAGCTTGTCAAAATGCTTGTGATATTACCCTTGCGTACGATATCATACAGAACTTGCGCAAATATTAGTGACTGTGATAGTAATCCTTAAACCTGATCAAAAATAACTTGGGCAAAAACGACTGGCCATTTGACCATTAGCATTCAGCCTGTTTAGATTTGTAAAATTGTAATTAGTAGCTGTAATTAGTGGAACGGGCCATTGATGGCGTGGACTTTTCTCAGGGATCGGATACCGGTATTTTCACCATACGAAAATACCGGTTTTATTTCGTTCAATTTCGTTCTTTGGTTTATAATATCATTTTTGATCAGGCTGTCTAATGATACAAAAATGTTACCTAAATACACGATAGAGTCCTACATTAAGAGCCTAAAATAATTCAAAATATTAGACTACTTCGGGGACTTTTGAAAAAACCGGTTTCGATCCCTGACTTTTCTGCGACATATACGCATCATATTTAAATTAAATTTTCTCAAACATGCAATGACATATTGACGTTGTGTTCTTTATAATCGGCTTCGAAGCATCACGTTTCGGGCGTAGCGAGACGAGAGATTCGTAATAGAATTTCATACAAAGTTGCAGGCCTGGGCCTGGAAAGAAAGAAAGAAAACATTTATTAATGGCACAAAATCGCCTACGTTGGTACGGACATGCTGCTAGAAGGGCATTAAGTATGAATGTGGAGGGTTGCAAGAGAAGAGGTAGACCAAGAAAAAGGTGGATGGACCACGTGAGAGACGATATGAATAGGAAGGAAGTGTGTGATGAGTTGACGGGTGATAGAGAGGTATGGAAGAAAAAAATTATGCTGCGCCGACTCCAAGTAAATGGAATAAGGACAAGCGAATGATGAATGGCACAAAATAACAGGATCATAAAAACACAAAAATATGATTAACGCGCAATGAAATGGTCCTGACTCAGCATGGTGCCGACCTAACTGGCCAGCGCTGGACTTCTGTCGGGGTGGCCAAAGCAACTTTCTTTTGTTGACCCAACATGGCCATTATAAAAAACTTGGGAGTTATTTTTTTTATTGCATGTTTGAGAAAATCACTACGTATTTACCTCGGCGTGAATAGTTATTGCCTCGCTACGCTCGTCCGTCTATATCTACTTGGCCAACAATCCATATTTTTCCGGCCTCTGCAGTAATGTAGTTTTTGTTATTCAGGTGCATTACGCTGGTCTGAACTCTAGCGACATATTAAAATCAGATGGGCCATCCGTAGATGGTGAAGGCATTTACGGAATGGATTTCAGTGGAACTACTGAAAAGTAAGTGTATTAATAACTCTTTCCCTAAATATCACATTATTAAAAATAACTATAAAATTCATTTAATTCCCTGTATTAAAATCCTAATTTACTTAGAACTTTCGATGTAATATGTAGTTAAGTACATTTTTTGTCAAGTTGCTTCGCTGTAGGTAAATATTGCTGTAAAAAAAATCGTTTATTTCGAGTATCATTGACCCATAAGATCAACACAACAACACATACAATTACAATAACATTATACAATTATTAAAATCACAAATTAACAAAAAAAAAGCAAATAAAAATAATCTACTTTATCTACCTGGGTCGTTCTTCTTTTTTACCGACAATGAATCGAGATTTTCCTTTTTTTTTGGTTTTTGAACTATCCAAAATTGTGATTTTGAAGTGGGATTTTAAAAAAAATGCATTGGTTTCTTCATTAACACTAATTAAAGTTTCCTTTCTGGCCAATATACATATTTGTTCACGGTTAGTTTAAAAAAAAATATGTGACAAAGTGGACTCTTTCAGTGGGGACAACATTTTGGTTTACCACTCTGTCACGGACTTCTACGATAAAAATACGTTTAAAAAAAATGATAGTTAGAGAAACTAAAATATTAAATTAATACTAATTAATAAAATAACATGGACGTTCATTTTCGAACATTATAAAACCGTAAAATCATTACTCAAATGAGATGCCGTAGTAAGACGAAGGACAGGCTATTGTCGGTCGAAAAGAAGAACGACCCACCTAACTTCATTTGTATTTATTTTACCATAGAATAGTAGCGATTGGCTTGTGCATTTCACCACAGTGCCGTAAATATGCACAATCCACCCTACCTGCAAGTATCTGCAGGATATTGTTGTTGTTGGTGATATTGTTGGTGGTTGTTGTTGTTGATCATCGTACGAATACAATTGACGATAACAGTAAAGGCATTCAAAAGCTAGCAACTATAAAACTACATATTTTGCGGATGGGATATTTAGCGATATAGGCTGATGAATAATAGTTTCAGTTGCTTTTCTGCGCTAGAGAACAAAATTCTTACTCACATAATAGGGGGTTTGAGCAGCTACGTCTTTGCGTTAAGACAAGAATAAGTAAGGTATGAGCGTTGTTGCAGTGGGTCGCGCGTGATGGGCGTGGTGGCGGGCGGCGCGGCGGGCGAGCGCGTGCGCGCGCACCCGGCGCTGCTGTGGCCGGTGCCGGCGCACTGGAGCCTCGAGGACGCCGCCACGGTGCCCTTCCCCTACGCGCACGCGCTCTACTGCCTCGTGAGTCGCAACCAATCCACTCATGACTTCAACCGTACGAGGGCTCGATGATCTGTTATTACCCGAAATGATCTTCCCCATGGATACGCCTTGCAGTAATTCAAGCTCCAAATTAAGGCCAAACACTCCTCTGATATTGAATACTTTTCCACTCAGGCTTTCAGAGTAACGTCGTCAGAGATGTCCGAAATATGTGAGAATGCGGTTTTGGTGTATTGTTGAAAGAGGACGATTTATACGTAACTCTTCCAGGGTGGACTGGATTGTTCATGCTACTCATATTTGATATTAATAACAGTCATTTTGCGTGATCAGGCCATCAAAACCATGCTGCTGCCACGCACGAGGATCCTGGTGGGCGGAGCTGCGGGAGCCACGGGTCAGGCCATGATCACCCTCGCGCTGCACCAGAACTGCCGGGTGTTCGCAGTCGTTGGTGACGTTACTAAGAAGCGGTTCCTGATGAAAATGTTCCCTCAATTAAATGGTGAGTAACTTTGATCATAATATTTAACCACGTCTATTTTCAGGTTAGAAGTGCTTCCTGCTAATTTCTAACATATTATCAGTCTTATTCATTTTAGGATTCCGTACCTCAAAAGGAAAAATAGAATCCCTTATAGGATCACTTTACTGTCCGTCTGTCTGTCAAGATCCTATTTCGGCAACGCGTAGAGGCACCGAGTTGAATTTAAAACAATATACATAGGTATTCAGTCCCTTGAAGCTTTGAAAAAAATAAAGTTAGAGTTAAAAATTATTACTTTAACAATAGTGCACTATTGTTAAAGTAATAATTTTTGGTTCTAATAAAAATAATAAGGTAAAAATTCTAAATGGTAGAAAGGTTACAATTTCTTTTTTAAATTTGCTCAGTGCTGGGCCTCACAAAACTAAAAGAAAAATAGTTTTTCCATTCGAGAGCTCAGGAGCCAAAATTTCTTTGCCCCAAACCAGAATTTATATTTCAGCTGACGATATAATCTGCTGCCGAGACGACTTTTTCGTTAACCGTGTGCTGTCTGCCACTAAACACTGCTCTAACCAGAATTTATATTTCAGCTGACGATATAATGTGCTGCTGAAATGGCTCTTTCGTTAACCGTGTGTTGTCTGCCACTAATACACTGCCCTAACCAGAATTTATATTTCAGCTGACGATACAATCTGCTGCCGAGACGGCTCTTTCGTGAACCGTGTGCTGTCTGCCACTAATACACTGCCCTAACCAGAATTTATATTTCAGCTGACGATATAATGTGCTGCTGAAATGGCTCTTTCGTTAACCGCGTGTTGTCTGCCACTAATAAACTGCCCTAACCAGAATTTATATTTCAGCTGACGATATAATCTGCTGCCGAGACGGCTCTTTCGTAAACCGTGTGCTGTCTGACACTAATACACTGCCCTAATCAGAATTTATATTTCAGCTGACGATATAATCTGCTGCCGAGACGGATCTTTCGTGAACCGTGTGCTGTCTGCCACTAATGGAGAGGGATGCGAATATGTCGTGTGCGGTAGAGCTGAACACATAGATGTAAGTTACTAACATTGTTTTATTGTATCCCCCGAATCATCGCGTCTTGGTTTTAAACCTAAACCTAAAACACCTAACTCAAAATAGTATTACGTAACCGACAAAATAAGAATCTGATCTACTCAGAAACCGAAAAAATACGAAACAAATATAATACGAATAGGACAAAATAATACCTACTACGAAGACGTTAAGAAACCAACCTACTTTGGCTAGTAGAAAAAAAATTCGGACAGCGATTTGTCCGAATTACAAAATTTAGAAAATTTTATAATTCGAAGAATTTTTTATTTACCTAAAGAAATATTTGTATTCTTTTTTTTCGATCATACAGAAAGTACCTATAAGGGAACTCCTGTCCAGTATAGATTAGTGTCCAGTCCCGCTTATTCATTTTACAATAGGTATATGTGCCACTATATAAGAATGTTTTTAAAATACTCCAGATTATGAACAAAACTTATTTAGCCATATTAATATTATGGTGTTTTTATGAAATTTTATTAGTGAAGTGGAATAGGAAATACTTTTTAAATTAAACATTATTTTGCGCCACGACGTACTTGGAGAGTTTTAATGTTCAGCTTTCGTTGCTTTACATACTATATATAAGTACTGTATCCTATTAACTAAAAATACTTGAGCGGATAATGGTTTTCATAAGTTATTTTAAAAACAAAGTTTAAACCGACTTAAATTCAGTACTTCACCAAGCCAAATAGGTAAGTGAAAATTTATTTTTCAATTTACCACATGAACTGCTTACGAGAGCAAGTGCGTTGATTATTACAGAAAAAATCTTATTCGCTATATGTGGGCTGGTAGTATTTGAGGAGTTCCATCAATTCCTCAAGGATCTCATTCATTAGTTGCTACTTCAACGGAATCGTATCAGAATATTTGAAGTACTTTACATCCTTGAGGAGTTTCAAGTCATCTGTGGTCTTTTTCATCAGTTCCACTTCACCAAAATTGCGATTTCCGAGGGTAAATACACAGTTTATAATAGAAAATACCAAAATCACTACACGCTTGCCTATACAATTTGAGGGTGAGGGCCAATTTCCCTGGAATCCCATCATCATTTCCCGATTTAAGGACAATGGGACCAGCTCAGGAGTACACTCTTTAAATATATTTTGGACAAATAACTCTTCGGAATGTTTGTCCTTAAAGCGAAATAGGTTGGTTTCCTATGGTCGCATTCGTAGTAAGAAAGCTTCTTATTTCGTCAAAGTACTAAGTAGATTGATTTCTTATTTTGTCGAATTCGTAGTACCTAGTAGATCATCGTTTTTCGTCGGAATACGTCAGATCAGTAGATAGATACATACGTAGCTTTAGTGTCTGGCAAAGTCTTAATAAGCAAACGATTTTGAATATGCTCTAACCATGAACTCTTCTTCCACCAGGCCTACTTAGATTGCAATAAGAACCAAGGTCACGCGCTGGACATTCATCAACAGAAAACGAATGAAATGTTCTCATTCAAAATGGGTGCTCTTACGTGTGAAAGGTCCTACATCCGTGTCGAATTCTCTAGTATTTTCCAGAATAACGACATTAAAACCTTCAAGGTAAGTACACACTACAACCTCTACCTGTATAAGTAGTGGAACTCGCTCCATCCGGTGTTCCACTTGCATTAGGTTCGGTCTGTATCAAGTCGTCCTCTCTCGTGGGTGTTGATTTCCAAATTTTAAGTAGTCTATCTATCTATCTATCTGTGCTTAGAGCATTATATGTGCCATCATCACGTTCGTCTTTCGTTATTAGATTACCTTTTCATCTTTAAAATGTAGCTGGATCTACTCGGCGCAATTTAGAAAAATACATTCTTATTCGGCTTTAATCGCAAACTCCCCTTTCATAAATCATGTTTTGACTCTTTTATACTTGTAGTAATTCTGAACGCATCTAATAGCAAAACTCGTAAATGCTCCGAAAAATTCATTTACATTTTAAAGAGCAACTAGAAAACCTCGCAACTATCTAAATCACAGTTTGCGCATGCGCTCTTAAATGTATAATGCTCTTTATTACTTTCTTCTTCTGAATTCATTCTGATTCCTTGAATAACTTCATATTGATTTACGAATTGCACTACAGGGTCCTAAGATTCAGGCTCAGCCTAGTATGGGGTCCCCTTGGCATCTCATATTATATAAACATATGTGTATATAAAGGATTTTTGATTGTTTTTTTTTCACATTTTTGGTGATAAAGTTTTTTGTACCTCCTGCAAAATAAGACAAGATGAGTTAAGATGAGGTTTGAAAGAAAGAAAGAAAAAACATTTATTCATGACAGATAAAAAAAAAACTTTAGCCTAAGGTTTGCGACTTTAGCCTTAGATAAGTACCTACATATATCGTAGTCTACTATTATTTGATATAAATTTATCTTCCAACCCAGAAACTGCAAAGCCTGCTGGCGGAGGGCATCAGCGGTGGCTGGGTGCGCCCCTTGTCCCGCGTGAGTTACTCGCCGCTCGACGCTGCGCGTGCGTTCCGCCTGCTCGCGCGCAGCCAGCACCGCGGCCGTACGCTGCTCAGCATGCATGACGCACTCCCGATCGGGGAATCCAGGTATGTGAGAATCATGTCCTAGTATGTGGAAATTGAAAAAGCAAGCAAATTTCTCAATGTCTACTGGAACAATCCAGCGTATGTTTAAATGTTTGTTCGACAATAACTCGAGTATCGATGATTGGAATGTCGTGAAATTTGGAAGGCAATTTTTATTTTATTTTATAAAGAGCCTTAAGTGTCCCACTGAGCCAAGGTCTCCCTCTTTTTCTTTCACATATCCCTGTCCTGGGCAGCCTCCCACCATTCTTGATCAAAGACGTCAAGCTCGTCTCACCATCTCCTACTGTGATGCCGTGTTCTGTTCTGTGGGACCCACTTGGTGGTAATTGATTTCCTCGAACGCTTCTGGCATGCGGCAGACGTGCCCGGCGCAGTCCCATTTAAGTTGGCGGCTGTTTGACGTCAGCTATCTGAACTTTGGAAAGCAGTATTGTATTTTTTAATGCGATCCGTTAATTTCACGCCCGAAATACTGTATTCCATGGCTCTCTGGCTTTGTCTGGCCATGGACGTACTGCCACATCACTGTTTAGTCAAATATTGTGCCGCCGCTGTTTCTTCTATGTATGTATGTAATTGGTTACAAACTGAAACTCTTGGTTAAAAACGTATTGTGTCACATCACGCGTCATTCCCCTCATGGTAAATGGAGGTGACCCCACAACATGTCCGCCTTCATTATAATGCTATGAGAATTTGTCGTCCATGGACGGAGTGGCAGTTCAGTCGTGGTGAAGATCACCGGCTACTGACGTAGTGTCCTATCACGAGGGTCTCAATTTACGTCCGTGGCCGTACTGTCCGTGAACGTGTTAAATCGTTAAATAGGGGGTTATAGGTTGAATAATTATGTGGTTTTTCTAAACACCACTAGTATTATCAGAAGAAAAAGTCTGTGACATTGAAATTCTTGTTTTATGTAGGGGGTAGTCACGGGGACCAATTTTGTGAAAAATCATTTTACCTATGTAAGGTAAAACATTCTGGATGGACGTAGACTATAATTATTTTATCGAGAAGGTATTTTTCTATCCTACGCTCCCTTTTACTTCTTTACTTGCCTGGCCTTAGCTTTTTAGTTCTACGCAAGCGATGGGGGAATTCCAGAATGGAAATATTATAAGTGAATGTTTGTTGCGCAGGCTGCGGTGCTCAGCGGGACGTTGCCAGCTGGTTGTGTCAGACGACGCGGCGCTGGTCGTTCAGCTCGCCACCCGCCTGGTGCGGCGCGGCGCGCGCTCGCTGCACCTGCACCTCACGCACACCTCGTCGCAGTTCAGCCTGGCAGTGAAGTATGTATAACTTGCTAAGCTCTTTGTCCCCTGAATCCTGGACCAGCGGGTGTAGCATGGTTGATATTTTATCACTTATCGCTGTCGATAAGACGTCCATCACGTCGCAGTGCCCCGTTCTCCGATAGGGTTGAGCGGAGCCTGCGTCTTAGCATAATTCAGTGTCGTTTGCACCGTTATTACTAGTGGGCGGACGATGCATGCAAATTACGTCAAAAGCATGTGGAACGATATACGTAACTCAAATTCAAAATTCAAATTCAAAAGAGTTGTTTCAGACCGTAGGTTTGTAATATATTGTTTGTTACAATTTGCCTTAAAAACTACTACAATGGATACGACTACAATTAATTGGTTTAAAAAAGAGAACATAATTGCAAAATGGGTTTATAATTTTATTGTGGTAGTAAATAAACATTTTTTTTTCTATTTTACATATTTTCAGTCCATTCCTTTTATGATTCACTATCCACTTATAGAGGGAAAATGACCACTCTACATCTACAGACTTCACCATTATTTGGAACTTCATCGCCATCACTCAATTTTTTTATAAAATCATAATCATAAATACTACTCGAAATTTAATAAAAGTGTTATCCATCTTTTGCTTTGATCACCTGCATCCATCGTCCGCCCATTGGTGGAGCGGAGCCACGCCGTGCGCAAACGCAAAGGAAGTGCAAAGTCGGGACAGGTCGCCATATAATGAAACCACCAACATTTTTTTCATTTTATGAACTAGGAAAAAGCGTGCGGTAGATAGATGGATTGGAGTTAAGGCAGTAATTCTATAATATGTTTACTGTTTAGTTATTCTAGTATTTAGATTCGGCAATACAGATCAAAAAAACCAGTCGCCTTTGGTCAAAGAGTCACAGTCACCTGGTAGAAGAAACATGCGCATTCAACCTGTACCTCGTACACACTTTGCCATGCCTAAAGCATTGAAGTATTTATCACAAGCCAGGCGGCGTTGTCAGCAGCTTATGCAAAACAAGTCAATAACAAGTAATGGTACTTAACAGTGGTCTGTGGCCCGCCTCAATCATCATCATCATCATATCAGCCGAAAGACGTCCACTGCTGGACATAGGCCTCCCCCAAAAAGTGCCACAATGACCCGTCCTGCGCCACCCGCATCCAGCGGACTCCAGCGACCTTTACCAGGTCATCAGTCCACCTTGTGGGGGGCCTGCCCGCGCTGCGCCTTCCGGTACGTGGTCGCCACTCGAGAACCCTTGGCAAGGGGCAATGGATAGCGCTATGCTGGGAGTATCTCTGCGTGATCGCATCAGAAATGAGGCTATAAGGTAACCGATATAGCCCTCCGAATCGCTAAACTTAAGTGGCAGTGAGCGGGGAACATTGCACGTAGAACCGATGGCCGTTGGGACGGAAAGGTTCTGCTTCAATAAATAAATGAATTTCCATCCACAGATCCTGGCGAAAAACGGGCGTGAATGTCGAAACAACATCTGGAGAGCTGGCGCAGTTACCATCAAGCCTGGTGAAACAAAACTTACGTCTGGGCCCTGTAGAGGGCATGTTTGTGGTGATGACCAAACATACTGAGACAAGAGACGCCTACGAATCTCTGCTGGCCAACCTGGATGCAGAGACAAGAAAGACATGTCCATTTGTCAAGTAAGGATTTTTTTAGATTATTGACACGAGTTGCACGTTGCAGCGGCTGTGATATTAGATTTTTTTAACAATCAACTTTTCTGTTACTTTTATGTAATTTTACTTTATTTCCAGATACTTTGCAGTAATTGGTATCAATAACTGTATTGGAAAGCGAATTTGTGTTTCAAGAGCCGCAGCTCAACTACCAGCGATGATGCTTTCCGTATCCATGGATACGAAGGTAAAATGATTATCATCACATAAATTAACTTTTATTTTGACTATCAACAATTACTGCCTGGCGGATGGCGGTGACAACCGCGTTCGGGTGAATTTCCACCTCGAAGATGTACATGAGCCCAGTTTATTCGAAGTGAAAAGTGAGACAGGCCATGTAATATTTGTTAAATGCACCACATTGTTACAGACTGAAAGTGACACTGCGAGTACTTCACTTAATTATCCCGGCGACATAGTTAATGCCATGGAACGGGCTCTGCTAACGAAGCAACCTGTAGTATTTGCTCAGTACCCTCCAGCGCATACTGAGTCTCTTTCTCAACAAATAGAGAAAATTTCTGGTGAGTGTGCATATCAATCTGCTAACTCCATGTATCTTCCATATTAAAACAAGTGAGAGCCATTCTTAAATCATCACTAACTATATAAGGGGCAGCAATAGCATACGATCTCCAGTTATACCTCTCTAGCGCACCCACGCCCACGGACATATATGTTGCGGTCAATACCATCAACGCAGACCTAGATCGTATTTCTACTTGGCCGGAAAAGAACTTCCGTGTCCATGTTGTTTTCCGATCAGAGCATCAAATCCGTAGTACCATCAGTAACCTTGAGACTATGACTACCAGTAATTTTGCCATCATGGGCGAACCAAAAGAGAGGGTGGTAGAAGCAAATAACCTTGTTTTCCTCATAGACGGCAAGCTGCGTTTTGAGAACCTCATACTAAAAGTTGTGAGTCTGCTTCTACGACCTTAAAGTTCTTTACAATGTTCGCGATTACTTAAGCGTTGATTTGCGTGTTAACCTTTGTGAATCGCTGATATCGTCAAGATTTAACTACTGTGATGTTGTCTATGCTGGGTGCATTACTGGTCGTACAAAAAAGCTCATACGAGTGTAAAACCCCGCCCACTCCGCTCCCATATCACTCCCTAGCCAGAATCTAAACACATTATTTTTCCAGGTGTCACCATGGCAGAAAATGCTGGTTACAAAACTTTGCAAGATTTAGGATTATCCATAGATAAAGCGCAAGAACTGTGCATATTTCTAAGAGACAAACAAAATGTGACGATCCCTGAAAACGAAGTGCCATTGCTGACTATAGAAAAGTGAGTGCATTGTTTTCATATGCCAATTTAGCCTACGGAGCTTTTGTCTTAAATAATATATCTTCTAAAGTACTATTAAGTTAAATTTGATACCCAGTTCTCTGCTCATATTTGCTGAATTCTGTACTGGTTTTGGGCTAATGTTGAAGTCTTTATATTTCTTTTTAGAATACGAGAGATGGAGGCAACTTTAAAGGAATCAGACTACGCACCTGGTCAAGGCTTGAGTGATCTATTTCCATTCGTGGATACGGACGAGCTTTTAGCTACAGTTGACACGGTGGTGATGCCAACGCTCACTCAAAGCAGTAACATGGTTCGTTGAAATATTTGTTATTTTTTACTAGCCTACTTGTGCGTCCCATTGTACGTTGAAGGAAAACATCGTGAAGAAACCAGTCTTATCGCAACAAGTTCTAGTTTTCCCTCTGGTCTGGAAGGTCAGATGGCAGTCGTTTTCAAAACTAACTACGCCAAAATCTGGGAATTAAGTGCCAAAACCAACCCGAGCTCCTTTAGGGATCGAGTAAACGCTGCGAGGATGATGACTAGTGGACCACTTTTCCACCCTTTGCTCACCTTACGGTCTCGCTTCCATACTGGCCTGCCTCTCTTTATGAACAAATAAATACTTTCGACTTTGACTTTGACTCTGCTGATGAGTAATTTGCGGATTCTATGTCGTTATTATTTTGTCCCTTATGTTCTCTGCGCTTTTGAATGATAGACTGCATTAGACATGCATGATAGAATGGGACGATATGATACCATCAAAATAAAAATATAGCATCCTACACAGAAAAATATATAATAGATTCAAGGTCTTGAACCAAGGAATTAATTTGGAATATGATTTAGTATTATTCGTATTTAAAAAACTAGTATGGATTCAAGAATATTTTATTCTCTAGAGAGACGACGAGTTCGACGCGTCAGTAGCGTGTCTGTACGTAGTGCCGGGGCTGCAAGGGCTGCACCAGCGGTACCGGGAGCTGTGCGAGCGCCTGCAGCTGGCGGCCGTGGTGCTGCAGCCCGGACTCGATCACCCGGGAGAGACTCTTCAGGAGACCACCGCCAGATACGTCCAGGTATACACGACTAGGGAACTCAGCAGCCTGGACTCGATCACCCAGGAGAGACTCTTCAGGAGAGCACCGCCAGATACGTCCAGGTATACACGACTAGGGAACTCAGCAGCCTGGACTCGATCACCCAGGAGAGACTCTTCAGGAGAGCACCGCCAGATACGTCCAGGTATACACGACTAGGGAACTCAGCAGCCTGGACTCGATCACCCAGGAGAGACTCTTCAGGAGAGCACCGCCAGATACGTCCAGGTATACACGACTAGGGAACTCAGCAGCCTGGACTCGATCACCCAGGAGAGACTCTTCAGGAGAGCACCGCCAGATACGTCCAGGTATACACGACTAGGGAACTCAGCAGCCTGGACTCGATCACCCAGGAGAGACTCTTCAGGAGAGCACCGCCAGATACGTCCAGGTATACACGACTAGGGAACTCAGCAGCCTGGACTCGATCACCCAGGAGAGACTCTTCAGGAGAGCACCGCCAGATACGTCCAGGTATACACGACTAGGGAACTCAGCAGCCTGGACTCGATCACCCAGGAGAGACTCTTCAGGAGAGCACCGCCAGATACGTCCAGGTATACACGACTAGGGAACTCAGCAGCCTGGACTCGATCACCCAGGAGAGACTCTTCAGGAGAGCACCGCCAGATACGTCCAGGTATACACGACTAGGGAACTCAGCAGCCTGGACTCGATCACCCAGGAGAGACTCTTCAGGAGAGCACCGCCAGATACGTCCAGGTATACACGACTAGGGAACTCAGCAGCCTGGACTCGATCACCCAGGAGAGACTCTTCAGGAGAGCACCGCCAGATACGTCCAGGTATACACGACTAGGGAACTCAGCAGCCTGGACTCGATCACCCAGGAGAGGCTCTTCAGGAGAGCACCGCCAGATACGTCCAGGTATACACGACTAGGGAACTCAGCAGCCTGGACTCGATCACCCAGGAGAGACTCTTCAGGAGAGCACCGCCAGATACGTCCAGGTATACACGACTAGGGAACTCAGCAGCCTGGACTCGATCACCCAGGAGAGACTCTTCAGGAGACCACCGCCAGATACGTCCAGGTATACACGACTAGGGAACTCAGCAGCCTGGACTCGATCACCCAGGAGAGACTCTTCAGGAGAGCACCGCCAGATACGTCCAGGTATACACGACTAGGGAACTCAGCAGCCTGGACTCGATCACCCAGGAGAGACTCTTCAGGAGAGCACCGCCAGATACGTCCAGGTATACACGACTAGGGAACTCAGCAGCCTGGACTCGATCACCCAGGAGAGACTCTTCAGGAGAGCACCGGCAGATACGTCCAGGTATACACGACTAGGGAACTCAGCAGCCTGGACTCGATCACCCAGGAGAGACTCTTCAGGAGAGCACCGCCAGATACGTCCAGGTATACACGACTAGGGAACTCAGCAGCCTGGACTCGATCACCCAGGAGAGACTCTTCAGGAGAGCACCGCCAGATACGTCCAGGTATACACGACTAGGGAACTCAGCAGCCTGGACTCGATCACCCAGGAGAGACTCTTCAGGAGACCACCGCCAGATACGTCCAGGTATACACGACTAGGGAACTCAGCAGCCTGGACTCGATCACCCACGAGAGACTCTTCAGGAGAGCACCGCCAGATACGTCCAGGTATAAACGACTAGGAAACTCATTAGCCCGGACTCGATCACCCACGAGAGACTCTTCAGGAGAGCACCGCCAGATACGTCCAGGTATAAACGACTAGGAAACTCATTAGCCCGGACTCGATCACCCACGAGAGACTCTTCAGGAGAGCACCGCCAGATACGTCCAGGTATAAACGACTAGGAAACTCATTAGCCCGGACTCGATCACCCACGAGAGACTCTTCAGGAGAGCACCGCCAGATACGTCCAGGTATAAACGACTAGGAAACTCATTAGCCCGGACTCGATCACCCACGAGAGACTCTTCAGGAGAGCACCGCCAGATACGTCCAGGTATAAACGACTAGGAAACTCATTAGCCCGGACTCGATCACCCACGAGAGACTCTCCATGAGACCACCGCCAGATACGTCCAGGTATGTTACACGACTAGGGAACTCAGTAGCCCGGACTCGACCACCCAAGAGAGACTCTTCAGGGTCTCCAGGAGGGCCAGATACGTCAAGGTATACATGGCTAGAGAACTCAGTACTTGTATATTGCTTTGTGGTATTTACAGCTTTTATCTTGACCAAGACTCTTCACTACTCTTCACATGACAAAATCACACATCTAGGACTAATAGAATCGATCGCCGTTGGAGCGAAAAGGTTCTCGATTGGCGACCACGTACCAGACAGCGTAACGTGGTAATGGTCGCAGGAGTTCACTGGATGCGGGTGGCCCAGGATCGGTCTTTGTGGCAGTATTTTGGGGAGGCGTTTATTTAGCAGTGGACGTCTTTCGGCTGTTGCGAATGATGATGATGATTATGAATATTAAATCCATTTTCCACATTTTTCAGATGTTTTTGAAGAAAAGGGCCGGGCTTAATTCCTTCTACTTGCTGGGCCACGAGCTGGGTGTACTGTCAGTTCTAGAAATAGCTGCCGCATTAGAAGATCACGGTAATTGTTTTATTGCTTATTTCTATTAATTTTGTAATTTTGGAGTTGAATAAAGTTGGAAAAGACACTACACAGGAATTTCATCACACACTTTGAAGGAGCTCAACTGAGAAAATACGATTTTCTCATAAAATATAACAAGGAAATATCTTGCTAATGAATTAGAATGTTAAAGATCTTGAATATTTTCTGTGCTGACGACAAGACATGAATTCTCTTTAACCGTATAACAGCGTACCGTACGTACCGGAAGGCGCAGCGTGGGTAGGACTGATGACCTGGTAAAGGTTGCTGGAGTCCGCTGGATGCGGGTGGCGCAGGACCGGTCATTGTGGCACTCTTTGGGGGAGGCCTATGTCCAGCAGTAGACGTCTTTGGGTTGATATGATGATGATGATGATGATGTATAACAGCGAGTTTTAGTGTATCTGTGGACTCTATTCTTACCTTGCCTAGCTTTACAACTTTGAGAACCTAGACAAATATTCTAGACGGGGGATGGAAGCAATCGGGTCACGCGTTATAGTTACGAACTGGCTATGGTGCCTCGAAGGCTGGTCAAAATCGCTAAAACCATACACGTAATGGGCCCTTTTGTATATAATAAATTGCCAATAAGCATAAAAGACGCCCCTAGTCTTGTAAGTTTCAAAAATAAACTCAAAGCATGGCTTGTTGAGCGGTCGTTATATACTTTTGAAGAGTTTTTAGACTCAAAATAATATAAATAATAGCTATGTTAAATTGTTAATGACTTAAGCTTATTCTAATACGTACCGTATTATGTTGACTTGTAATTTTTATTATCAATAAATAATGAATATGAGTATAGAGACTCGCCAACGCGTTTTGTTGGAGTTGCAAGCATTCGTAGGTTATATTATATCGTTAAATCAATCATCGAAAAATGTATCACTACACTATTACCTTTTTTTTTTTTTTTGTTTAGGGGGGGAAAATGCGTAACGCATACCACCCGGGTGCAGGGGGTGACCCGAGTGGTTATGTGGGACTCCCGTATAAGTTGATGAGACTCATGGTATACCCACTAAAAACCCCTCCACTTGCCACCTCGCCGCCATGTGGCGAGGTCACGGGAACGCTTGCGCACACATCCGCGACCCCGCCGGCGGCAGCCATCCACAAGCGGCTCCCTCGCGAACGCCCGAAGGCCCTCCACGAGAGGCACGCCAGATGTTTTGGCGCGCCTGCCTCCTCCATCTCCACACGTTCAGTAGCGGACCCCCCTGAGTCCGCTACGAGGAGATCATGGGTGCGGGAAATTCCAGCACCCGGTGGCGGATCAGGTCTGTGGTTCCGCCACCGACCACCCCTCGGCCGCAGAGGATAGGGAAAGCGGCGGACCGTAATACCGGCATTCCTCTTCCTCTGCGGGCCCACCAATGCCGCTTCCGCGGAACGGCCCCGCCAAGTTCGCAGGGGGTAGGGAGAGTGGCGCACCGTTATACCAACACGCCTCTCCCCCTATGATCCCGCCTCGGCCGCAGAAGATAAGGAGGTACTCCTTTTCTGCTGCGGTCCCTGCCCAACGCATCCTAAGCGGGCAATGCACAGCCCGCTAGGAGCGCTCTCCTCGGGCCAGTCAGCAGGCCCCACACAGACCGGCCCTGGGTGCCTCTTAGCTTCGCCGTGGGTTGCAGTCCACGATTACTAAGCCCCCCCGCCCCGACAAGGCGGGCACCCTCGAGGGGGATCACTACACTACTACCTACGCTATGAATAAAATTCAGATGCTTCCCTGATTGAGTAAGCTGTTACGTTGTGATGTTGCAGGTATGCGCGGCACGGTGTTCTGCCTGGGCGGCGGGCCGGACGAGTTCCTGCAGGAGCTGGAGGCGTGCCTGCGCGCAGCGGGCGCCGCGGACTCGGAGCAAGCGCTGCAGGTCGCGGTGGCGCGCCACATGTGCGCGCTCATGGGCCTGGCGAGCGCGCAGCTCGACGCCACGCTCGAGGACGCGCCGACGTGGCCAGAGAAGGTGAGTTCCTGCAGGAGCTGGAGGCGTGCCTGCGCGCAGCGGGCGCCGCGGACTCGGAGCAAGCGCTGCAGGTCGCGGTGGCGCGCCACATGTGCGCGCTCATGGGCCTGGCGAGCGCGCAGCTCGACGCCACGCTCGAGGACGCGCCGACGTGGCCAGAGAAGGTGAGTTCCTGCAGGAGCTGGAGGCGTGCCTGCGCGCAGCGGGCGCCGCGGACTCGGAGCAAGCGCTGCAGGTCGCGGTGGCGCGCCACATGTGCGCGCTCATGGGCCTGGCGAGCGCGCAGCTCGACGCCACGCTCGAGGACGCGCCGACGTGGCCAGAGAAGGTGAGTTCCTGCGGGATCTGGAGGCGGGCCTGCGCGCAGCGGGCGCCGCGGACTCGGACCAAGCGCTGCAGGTCGCGGTGGCGCGCCACATGTGTGCGCTCATGGGCCTGGCGAGCGCGCAGCTCGACGCCACGCTCGAGGACACGCCGACGTGTCCAGAGAAGGTGAGTTATTAATTAACATATTGTTGGACAGTACTTCAATGGGGAGTGGATGAAAATTTTAGAAATGCCTGATTTTTTTGGTGATAGGAATAACCTTCCTTAGCACCAGAAAAAAGTTGCAGACTTATTAGTTGTGTCATTTTTTTTAATGTAAAGAGTTTCCACACGTACGTTTTGGGTTTAGGACGGCAAATTAGACATTTTCCTTGAGCCGTGTTATATTACAAAAAATATTTTAAATATCTGACCCTGGCAATGACAAATATAGCTGCTGCAGCTGTCAATATCTTTGCCGTGTCAGTTTACCACGGATATTTAGGATATTTTTCTGTAATTTGAGAAAGAAAGAAAGTGTCTTATTCGCCGTCCTAAACCCGAAACGTAAGCGAGGAAACTGTTTATATTTTTCAAAAATAATTGACGTAGCTGAAAAATCTGAAACTTTTTTCTGGTGCTAAGAAAGGTTATTCCTTTCACACAAAAAAAAAACAGGCATTTCTAAAAATTTCATCCATTCCCAATTAAATGTTGGTTGTCCTTACATTTGACAATTCCTGTTAGCGTCCAACAACGAGTTAATGATTTTTGTGTGTCATTCTCATGTAAAAGGTCCCACTTTGTCCATGTCAATAAGGCACCGTTTCAATTCGAAATCGTTCTTATTGACATTGACAAAAAAAGCTTGAGATTGACATAATTATGTTTTTGTAAATAAAACAAGAGTTTAAATAGTGTTACATTTAGCACCGATCGTATCTTGTTTGGCCAAAACGCGTGTAAATATTTAGTTTTATAAACATTAAATATTCAAAATCGCAATAAGAGGATTTCAATATTACAATTTACATTTGTTAAACTGATCAATTTACCGAATAATAACAATGTTCAATTCAATAATTACTTAAACATCATTTTCAAACCAATCTAACGGTAGGTAAGTAACTCTTAATGTATCAGAGAGAATATTTTAATATGTTTAGTTAGTTTATTGGTAAATGTAGTTTGTTCCTCTTTAAGATTTGGTGAACATAACATTAAATATTTCTGTTTATCTAAGGTGGAAGCGAGCGTGCGAGCATTGAAAGGGCGCGTGGCGCATTCGACGCAGTACGCGCGCTTGCTGATAGAGGCTGCGTACGCGCGCGTGACGCAGGCGCGGCAGTACGCGCGCGCGCGCCAGGCGCCGCGGGTGCTGGAGTCGCGCGTGGTGCTGCTGCGCTCGCCCGCGCCCGCCGCCGCGCCCGCGCCGCGCACCCCGCACCCGCTGCAGCGCTACTCGCGCCTGCCGCTGGTCGTGCACGAGCTGCGCGCGCCGCTCGCGCGCGCAGCCGACGATCTGCGCGCGGCCGCGCTCATTAACCGCTATCTCGACGATGACACCAAAAAATCCTTTGCTGAGAGATCCCTCTGCTATTCGTATCTGATTAATCGTGACACTTTTATTGCTACTGAATAAGCTACGAAATTATAATAATGTACAGTCAAAATAACCATAGTTTTGTTTGTCAAAGGGCAGTTTATTATTTTCATTTGTTAAAGCATGATTGTACGTAATTAAATAGTTTTGTTTTGCTCAAAAATGGCACTGATTTATTTATACCCCACTGTTTACCCTTTTTTGTTAATTTACGTAATCGATGAGACTTTATACTTTATACATAGAAAAAAGCTAAAAAAAACTGAAAAAACCCACGACGAATGTAGATGAAAACAATCTAAACACCCTTGACTTTAAAATTAATAAGTGTACAAAAAGATATATAATCAAATATTCTCCCATATATACATACACCCGGTAAATATACCCGTATCTATCCAAATTGGTGGGTATAATTCGATTGGACTGTTTCAAAAAGTAACATTTTGTTGCTGATTTTTTTTCATGTGAGGTTCAAAGCCTTTTTAACAACTTTTGATATAATAAAATATACACTATGACGCATAGTTCACGAGACAATAAATATTTATTTTTAAAAATAACAGTGTATAAAATTTGTATCCACAATTAGATAAAATTAAAACGGTTAAAACTATCAGAATAGTAGGTAACTATAAACCTAAACAGAATATAAGAAAAATATTGAAATATGCAATGTGTGCAAGAAAACTTTATAGACAGGATTTCATGAAGTAGGTATGCAAAGTCTAAATATAGTGTAGAAGATAGCTGACCATAATTACGACACATTGTATTATTTTGAATGCTTGGTTCTACAAATACCAAATAAAGAAATTGTGTTTGCTTGCACTTGCGTGTTTGTTTTGCATGTTTGCTTGTGGTGGCACTTAGTTATATAATTATTGACCAATTTGTGTATTAGTGACGTCACCAATGCAACGGTCATCTTTATAGTACATTATTGTCGTGGCCGGGAAGGAGGAAATTGCAGGCTGAGTATTTGTTTAAACGGACGAGCTTGCGAGTCCGTTTAATTATAATTGGAAGCCTGCAATTGCCATTCCGTCTGAGGCTAATACAGTGCTTTTCTCAAAAATGGGGGCATAATAAACTTTAAATATGCACAACTTGAAAATACTACTGATTTCCCGCCGTTTTTCTTTTCAAAACGAATCGCAAGTGTATTTTTCTACCGAAAAACGCAAACTATTTGAGACACATAGAAAAACGTCGCGTTTGCAACAGAAAATACGAGTTGAATTGGCTAAATACGACCTGTGCCGTCTTTTATATGCCGGTTTCGACTTTTTAAAAAGTTTGGTACTCGACAAATAAAGGAATTTATATGTAACATTCCAGGCGGCCTGCAATGTTTTTTATTTTTAATTTTGATCTGACCTGAAACTATACACTTTACCTTCCAATATGTAGCGACTTATGTACACTTTGCGGGCCATTTTTGAGAAAAAATATTTGTGCTAGTAAGTCCAACTACATCTCCCCAAAGCCATTGATTATCGAACAATGCAATAATTGCGAAACATATTAATCTCAGAATCAATGATTCAAATTCACCTCTTGATTTTAATATCGGTTAAAATTTATTGCTGTCACTTTAATAACATCGTAATTAATATTAATTGAACCATTTAGCTCATAACAACCTCCTGTAGGGAGGAGGGGGTTTTTAACCCCCTGACTTAATACTCCCCTTACTTTTAAAGATAATATTAATGGTAGTAGAAAATTAATTTTATCCTGGTTAGAATAGCTTTTGCTTGCTTAACTTTACGAAGATTGAATATAAAAGAATACGCTTTATCATTTTTATAGCAAAAATATAATACAGTAATAGTACTAATGACTACTAAATAAAATTAGTTTATTTTGGATAAAAGATACATCCATATTTGTTGGTTTTAGATACATTATTAACACGTTCACGGACACAGCACCATTCTGAAAATTGTGTGATGTGGCACATAAAAAATTCATACATTTTTTGTCCGGCCATGGACGTACTGCCACATCACTGTTTAGGCAAATATTGTGCCGCCGCTGTTTCATCTTGGTATGTATGTAATTTGTTACAAACTCAAACTCTCCTCTTGTGGCAGCACGGCCACAGCCGTAACGTCTACAGACGTATTGTGTCACAGCACGCGTCATTCCCCTCATGTAAAATTGAGGTGGCCCTTTAAGCTTTTGCTGCGGCACTAGGAAAAATTGTAATAAAAATTGCGTCCGCCTTCATTACAATCCTATGAAAATTTGGCGCCCGTGGACGGAGTGGCAGATTTGTCGCGGAGAAGATCACCGGCCACAGCCGTAGTGTGGTATCACGAGGGTCTCAATTTACGTCCGTGGCCGTACTGTCCGTGAACGTGTTAACTTAGAAGCTATGTTAGTGAAGGTATTATGTAAGTAGTAATCTAATCTATGGTCACTTCTCATAGCTCACATGTGACAGAATACTGTCATATGCTGCCGCAACTGCGCTCAGTTGGTCGATCACGTAACGCATTGTATGCGGCGTCGGGTAGATCTAAATGTCAATTTTTATATGGAAAAATGACAGTTGGATCTACCCAACGAGCGTTCAGAACGTTACGTGATTACCCCCCAGGATGACGTTGGTGCTGTCGCGGACATCATCATCATCATCATCATCATCATATCAGCCGAAAGACGTCCACTGCTGGCTGGACATAGGCCTCCCCCAGAGAGTTCCAAATTGACCGGTCCTACGCCACCCGCATCCAGCGGACTCCCGCGACTTTTACCAGGTCATCAGTCCACCTTGTGGCCTACCCACGCCGCGCCTTCCGGTACGTGGTCGCCACTCGAGAACCTTTCCGCCCCAGCTGCCATCGGTTCTACGTGCAATGTGCCCCACCCACTGCCACTTAAGTTTAGCAATTCGGAGGGCTATATCGGTTTCCTTGGTTCTGCTGCGGATAGCCTCATTTCTGATGCGATCACGCAGAGAAACTCCTAACATAGCCCTCTCCATTGCCCTTTGGGTGACTTTGAGCCTTCCTATGAGGCCCATAGTAAGCGACCAAGTTTCAGTGCCATATGTCATCACTGGCAACACACACTGGTCAAAGACTCTCGTCTCGAGACGACCTTGTCGCGGACATGCCGCATCTAAATTAAGGGCAGCCGAATAAAATTATAATCCAAACAAGCGCTACGACTTTTTAAAAATCCGTTTTCTGAACCAACGTCGTCTTAATCAATGTAACACCTATATGAAATTGTTTTGATTTTGCATCTTAAATTTCGTTTCGTCTTAATTTTTCTTGTTTAACCAAAGTATCAGAAGTTCGACGTGAGATATGAGATTCGTCGTCAGTCAAAGTCAAGTCAAAGTCAATAGTTTATTTGTGCAAAAAGTAGGTAATATTAACAACAGGTGTTATGTGACAATTCAAAGGATCTCCAGTTCGGTTATGGCAAGGTCGCCATGTACTAAACGTACAAATTGGTGGTAGGTATGGCACGGAGCCTATTAGTAGACAGATGAACAGTGTCTTATAGAATCCTTTAATCAATGTTGTATAAAGTTGCAGTAAGTAGAGGATGAGTGCCGAGGAATAAAATGACCGTGAGTAATGGTAAGATGCTTTACTGTAGCTGGTCAATCGTACACTGATTTATGCTACACTTATAATGTATAATTCATCATCATCATCATCATCATATCAGCCGAAAGACGTCCACTGCTGGACATAGGCCTCCCCCAGAGAGTTCCAAATTGACCGGTCCTGCGCCACCCGCATCCAGCGGACTCCCGCGACCTTTACCAGGTCATCAGTCCACCTTGTGTGGGGCCTACCCACGCCGCGCCGTGTATAATTACACGTCGGATACCTACAGTGATGCGTGCGCGAGGTTAACCCTTTAATTCGCAACGTTAACCCGGCTTAGACGGTCTTTTTAGGGTTCCGTACCCAAAGGGTAAAAACGGGACCCTATTACTAAGACTCCGCTGGCCGTCCGTCCGTCTGTCTGTCACCAGGCTGTATCTCATGAACCGTGATAGTTAGACAGATGATGTATTTCTGTTGCCGCTACAAATACAAAAAAACCGGCCAAGTGCGAGTCGGACTAGGGCCCCCATACAATAGACATGATTTTTTTGCCGTTTTTATAAATAATGGCACGGAACCCTTCCTGACCAAAATCGCTTGGACCAAGCACCGAGACTTGAACTAAGGACCTTCGCTGTTTTTTGCGAATTAAAGGGTTAATGACATTATATTGGGCTAGTGTAAAGTGCACGCGCATCTTGCAGAAAACAATGTACATATTTATACAAATGTAATACCTATATATTTTTTCATCACACTTGCTCGAAAATGGTGTTATTATACGCAAGCGTACTGAGCTGTAATGGGCTATATTACGCCCATGGGCGTTATGGTTTTTTTTTTTAAATAATAGAACCCTCTGATTGGCTTAAGCAAATCTGGTTGCTGTGTGATTGGTTGAATAAAAAAATCTAGTTGGTCACGACGCCCCGCCCCGCAAGAATACTGCTCTGTGATTGGTTGAAATATTGAACTGCGCGCTCTACTAGCACTGATCTGGAAGTGAAGTTGTCAATTTTTGATTGGTGCTGCTGTATGAAACTTACATTTTTCTGTCTTTTGTTGTTATTTATTTCCTCGCAAATGTGATGAAAAACATTGTGTATAACACGGGCGTAAGAATATTGCAAACTCGAGTCATCAAAAGCCCTCCGCCTTCGGCGTCGGGCTTCTGATACACTCTCGTTAGCAATATTCCACTTACGGCCCTCGTTAAACAATGTACTAATACACGTTAGGTTGCGCTGATACAAGCAATATGCGTGTGACCACAATCGCCATAATACATTACCTTTTAAATCACAAGTTAACACCAAACAATCCTGTTAACATTGCTTAACACGCACGATCGCTTCGTTTATTTCAGTAAATCTTCTTTGGATGCACAAAACGTCCCGCTAATCTCAAGTAAACAATAACACAAGGAAAGTTCGGGATGGGGGCGTTCACTTAATTAAAAGGTTCAACATTAATTTGGGCTAAACAACTTGTATCCGAAATGTAACTTGATTTGTCGGTATCTTTGTTGGCGTCGTTGCTAGTTTAGGCCGGTGTGCACTGGCTAAAAAGGTAGGGCAGTTGGTAGGTCAGATAGCAGTTACTTCCGCCAAAAAACTGTTACCCACGCCAATACCCAGGTAATTAATTAAAAAAAAAAAAACTGACCGGTTGATCCATAGGATGTTAGTAACAAATGACTTAAAACTATATTAGGTTAGTAACAATAAACAAACAAAACAAACAATCAAAATTTTTAAATAACAAATTGGGCGACGCCCTGAATCTGTCCAACCCAGAAGGATAGGATCGGACAGTCACATCTACACGCAAAAATACATGCTTGTAAATTAAAACCTCTGACAAAAAAAATAAAAATGAGAGTGTATACCTAGCTTTAGGTCCGTTGTAATTCCGCTTGATTTTGTTCGGTTTGTGTACTCTTTCAATTCATAGTTAGTTTGTTTAAATTAGAGCAATTTTAGCCCGTCTAGAGTTTATTAACAACCGTGAAGGTATTGTCATTATATCCTACTACAGTACATTGTTTAACGAGGGCGTAAGTGGAATATTGCTAACGAGAGTCTATCAGAAGCCCGACGCCGAAGGTGGAGGGCTTTTGATGACGCGAGTTTGCAATATTCTTACGCCCGTGTTATACACAATGTTTTTCATCACATTTGCGAGGAAATAAATAACTACAGAAGACAGAAAAATCTAAGTTTCATACAGCCGCACCAATCAAAAACTGACAACTTCACTTCCAGATCAGTGCTAGTGGAGCGCGCACAGAGCAGTATTCTTGCGGGGCGGGGCGGCTTGGCCAACTAGTTTTTTTTTCAACCAATCACAGAGCAACCAGATTTGCTTAAGCCAATCAGAGGGTTCTATATTTTAAAACTAAACTTAACGAAAATATTATAAACGTGAAAGTTTGCATGTATGGATGTACGTTCCACTTAATTTCAAAAACTACTGGACGAATTTATATGAAACTTTCAGTTATGTGCCTTATATATCAGAATAGGACATAGGCTATAATTTATGTCAAATTAGGGTTCCGTACCTCAAAAGGACAAAAATGGATCACTCGTGCGTCTGTCTGTCCGTCTGTCACAGCTGATTTGCTCGGAAACTACTGGACCGATTGAGTTGAAATTTGGTATACATATGTAAATTAGTGACCCAAAGATGGACGCGTAAAGTAAATTAATGAATTCTGAACAAGAAGGCCACTTTTGGGGGATAAACTGGAAAATTAAAAAAAAGTTTCACAAACTGTATTGTGTGACATATCAAATGAAAGGTTTGTTGTAATTATCTCAGGAGCCGTAGCATGGTTGGCTTTATCACGCGACAAGTGACAAGATAAGAGCGTCGTCTCGTTCTATCGAACGGTGTCAGCCAGTGACGCTCGCTCTATCCTACGAGTATCACCTATCGCGTGACAAGGCCAACCATGCTACGGGGCCAGATGTATTTTTTTATAATTTTAGCAAAAACAGATTTGAAGTAATTTAGGAAAAAAGACGAAAATTTACCATTCATCCCCCTTATAATAATTAAAAAAAATTTTTTTTTTAACTTTCCTTGCCTAAAGATTACAGGAAAATATTCAAAGTAACGGGAAAATTCTCAATATTTTACGTAACCCTCACCACGCGAGTCGAACTCGCACTTGTCAGGTTTTTTAAAATATAGATGGGTCGTTCTTCTTTTCGACCGACAATAGCCTTGTCCTTCGTCTTATTAGGGCATCTCATTTGAGTAATGATGTTTACGGTTTTATAATGTTCAAATGAACGTCCATATTATTTTATTAATTAGTGATATTTAATATTTCACTTTCTCTAACTAGCATTTTTTTAAATGTTTTTTTTTTCGTAGAATGCCGTGACAGAGTGGTAAACCAAAATGTTGTCCCCACTGAAAGAGTCCACTTTGTCACATGTTTTTTTTTAGAAACCAACCGTAAATAAATATTTATATTGGCCAGAAAGGAAACCTTAATTAGTTCTAATGAAGAAACCTATGCATTTTTTTTAAAATCGCACTTCAAAACCACAATTTTCGATAGTTCAAAAACCAAAAAAAACAGAAAAACCTCGGTTCATTGTCGGTAAAAAAGAAGAACGACCCAGATACACTCACGTTTCCTTTTTATCGCCATTACCAAACTCCTCACATCACAAACTGACACAAAGTAATTCGAACCCCAAAAAACAGGCAACCCTCGGAGACCCTCTGGCCGACTACGTTTAATCTCTTTATTCAGCAGTTGAAAGTTAAAAGGTTCGAGTCCCGGGAGGCAAAGGCAACATTTTTCTAGTCGCAGGTGCTGCAGATTAGTTTCCTCGATACCCGTACAGTTTCTAGCTCTCCGATTAGGGTGGCCATGGTTACGAAAGTTTTCTGTCCGAGTTTTTTTTGTTAACTAAGTTACCTATGTATCACAGAAATCTTCATCGTAATGAAATATTCATTTATATAAGTACTATTATTATTATTAAGAGCCTTAACCCGGCGAGCATGATGTGAAAAAAAGTTACATAAAGCATGGCAGGGTATGACATACCCAAAATTTAATGCCCCATAATATAGTTGTTATTAATGTTATTTTATTTTCTTAATAATGTATAGTTAAATAATTAATAAGTTAAAGGAATTAAATCGAAAAAAGTTTTAACTATGAAATTATTTTTATTTATTCATATTTTTCTTATACTACCTATGTAATTATAGGAACAAAAATTTAGGGGTTTAAAAAGATCAACAATAAAACAAAAAAAAATAACTCTTTAAAATATAAATCAACTTTAAACTGAAAGATACTGAGATTTTCTTCTTAAAATAGACTAATTAAAAATTTTAAGTAAAATATATGACTAATTAAGAATCGAGATCCGGAAATTTTTCAATTTTCCATGCTACAAATATTATGGGCTTGCCGCAAGCGTTGCAGAAATGTTTGGTTTTTATATCCTTATGTATGGACAGTCCTGGTATCCGACATACCGTCCAGATACATTTACATGTCTAGGTGCAGGCTCACCCAGTTATTTTTCCATTTGCCTGCGGATATAGCTTTGAATATTTTTTTGGTGATTTTCTTGAATTTAAGTGTTCATAAATAATAAAACAATATTAACTAAAATAAATAAACGCGTCTCAAACCTATACAATAAAATCATAAAAAATAATTAAGAATAATAAAAAAACTTAATAAAATTATTAAAAATGTATACTTAAAATAAATACGTCAAAAATGAGGCAGGGTATGACATACCCGAGACTGGTTTGTGCACGAATATTCCGGCCAGTGTGTCACGCCACACTGTGATCACGCCATTATCCCCTTTCGCACACCCCTGCCTCCAGCTACTGAGCCAGCTAGTGTCGTCAGTCGAAGATATAGAAAATACCAATAATTTTTAATACTACCAGGGTATGAGATACCCTGCCTCATGCGCGCCGGGTTAAGAGTCCCACTGCTGGGCAAAAGGCCTTCCTCCTTTTCTTCCACATATCCCTGTCCTGGGCAGCCTCCCACCAGTCTTGATCGAAGTCGTCAAGCTTGTCTCGCCATCTCCTACGTGGTCTACCGCGACGCCGTGTTCTGTTCTGTGGGACCCACTTGGTGGTAATTGTAGCCCATAACGCTTCTGGCATGCGGCAGACGTGCCCGGCCCAGTCCCATTTAAGTTTCACGGCTGTGTGAGCTACGTCAGCTATATTACTACTATTAGAAAAAGGAAAAGTCTATGAAATTGTAGCTTTGTAATGGGTAATCTCCGATACCAAAGGACCGATTTTAAAAATTCTTCCACCTGTCTATAGAATGGGCTTTTGGATGGACATTGGCAATGTTTTAACCCGCGGGTTTTCGTGCGTTCTTTGCAATACTAAGCGGGCGAAGCCGCGCAGGCAGCTAGTAATTAATACATATTGATGTAATAAATGATGTTGTTATTTTTTGGCTTCGTTTTTAATCGATTTATTGTTCATAAAGGTTCAAAAGGGCATTAAGTATGAATGTGGAGGGTTGCAAGAGAAGAGGTAGACCAAGAAAAAGGTGGATGGACTGCGTGAGAGACGATATGAATAGGAAGGAAGTGTGTGATGAGCTGACGGGCGATAGAGAGGTATGTAAGAAAAAAAATGCTCCGCTGACCCCAAGTAAATGGGATAAGGACAAGCAAATGATGAAAGGTTCAAAAAATCTGCTTGAGCTAGAATGCCGTTAAATAAAATTAATTCTTTGACTGTGTCAAGACCAACAAAACCTCATTTTTACTTTTTTCAAATTGTGTGTTATTTGTTAAAAACGATTTCAAGTAACTCAAAACAACCAAGCCCGGAAATTAAATACCAGTATTTCAATCACAAACTTTTTGTTTATAAGCCGCTATTATGCCCAAAAAATAACTAAATATACAAGCTAAAATCAAGTAAACAGATGGATAGTTTTCATTTTGGTCACTGTATACATTATTCGTTCACAATAACCATAAAACACCTTATCTCAAACAAGTATCTCAAGTTACATGATACTAGCGTGAATATTTATGGATATTTTTGTCAAATTCCCAAGCTTAAAAACCTTTTCAGCTGCATGACCGTAATAGCTTCAGTTAATATTTCACGGTGCAAGTACGGTGTGAAGGTAAAAAAAACATTCCAATTTATTTTGTACTTTTAAAGACTTTTGAAGTTAAAACGTTCGACAACCGCTTTAGCCTAGTTGGTAGTGACCCTGCCTACGAAGCAAGAGGTCCTGGGTTCGAATCCCGGTACTTACGGGCATTTATTTGTGTGATGAGCACGAATATTTGTTCCCGAGTCATGGATGTTTTCTATGTATTTAAGTATGTATTTATCTATACAAGTATGTTTATCGTCGTCTAGTATCCATAGTACAAGTGTTTCGGCACTGCAGAACTACGAGCCGCCAACGTTGCTAATGCAAATCTTCAGGCGCAAAACGCATCCGCGGCTGTAAAAACACATACCAACTTCACTTGCAATCCGATCTTGTAACAATCAGCATACTTTCTTTTAATTAATTATTCAAATTATACAAATTTGGAGTTTGCTTGAAGCTCCCTTATGTCCGCTAAGACAACAAGCTTTGCTTAGTTTGGTACTAGGTCGATTTGTGTAAGATTGTCCGCAAAATATTTATTTATTAATTATTATTTATTAAAAATTGTTTGTACTTGTTTAAAATTTCGAGCTTACTTACTTCTTTGTTAAAACAGTATCACGGGAACTGCTGCTTCATGGAGTCCCTAGCATGTCGTATTTCACGAACTCTGCGCTCTTACACAATCAGTTTGTGTTATTGGATCCGGGTTTATTACTTAATGGCTACTGGCTACACTTATTAGTTCTTTTGATTTTGTGTTAACATGGTCATAAAATGTATGTATCGAGCTTCCTTCACCAGTAAGCGTTTTTTTACATTGTTGCCTATAGTTTGACCAACCGGCGTAAAACCCATAAAGATTGTTAGATATTGTATAAGAAACATTATTCGACGGTAGTTGTTGAGATTTGATTTGGTGATGATACAATTGGTTAAAAACACACACAGTGTTGCCAGTGATGACATAGGGCACTGAAACTTGGTCGCTTACTATGGGCCTCATAAGAAGGCTCAAAGTCACCCAAAGGGCAATGGAGAGGGCTATGTTAGGAGTTTCTCTGCGTGATCGCATCAGAAATGAGGCTATCCGCAGCAGAACCAAGGTAACCGATATAGCCCTCCGAATTGCTAAACTTAAGTGGCAGTGGGCGGGGGCACATTGCACGTAGAACCGATGGCCGTTGGGGCGGAAAGGTTCTCGAGTGGCGACCACGTACCGGAAGGCGCGGCGTGGGTAGGCCACCTTGTGGGGGACTGATGACCTGGTAAAGGTTGCGGGAGTCCGCTGGATGCGGGTGGCGCAGGACCGGTCAATTTGGAACTCTCTGGGGGAGGCCTATGTCCAGCAGTGGACGTCTTTCGGCTGATATGATGATGATGATGATGACACTCATTTTTCTGACTGTTTTTTTCTGTATACCATCATCATCTACTCATTGAGACGATTCTATCGAGCCCAAACTCAACGGGATTACGTCGGTTAAATACTGAATTCTCATGGCCACCTTCTATTTCCATCATCAGATCAGCTCGATGGTACAATAATATTGAATTGCCATCCAAACTATACCAATACCAAAAATTTCAGCTCAATCGGATAACGGCAAGTGACTGAAAAATGGATTGCAAATTTTGACGGACAACTTACATACCTACTTATTATATGTATGTACCTACTTACATATGAACAGGGCAAGTTAATATAAAGCTTGTAATAAAAATATATTTTAATTTCACAATAATGTTTGCTTTCATGAATTAAACTAAATATTTTATTATAAACAATTAGAAACAAAGAGTTCAGTAACATTAATACAACTAAATAAATAGCATATAGGTAACTTTATAAAGAAAAGTAATAAAACTAAAAATTGTATTCTAAAATAGTCCTCTGTGGCAAGGTGGCTCGTGGATTTAACACAAATGTTTCTATAGTTTAAAGAAGAATACATGAAGCTTAAATAATTTGTATTAGCCATTTTTGAAGTGGATACTTCTCTGCTCGCGTTCTTATATAGGGGTACAGTTCAAAATGTACCACGCGACTTCCGGAATAACTTTTTGTAGAGCAGCCTAATCTGATTTCAAATAATTGTTTGTTACATGTTTTAATCCTTCTTTATTTTCCATTAGTTGTTAATCACAAAATGTTATTTAGTTTATATGGCGGACATGAAAAAAATGCTGAAATGACCGACATTTTCAATGTATCGCGAGTCAAATGTGCTACGTCAGTTAATATTGCCATATATATACCGATTTATCTGTACTTATACAGATTGTAGTGAATTAATTCAGATATATATTTTACGGGTACAAGGGTTCCATAGCCAACAAATAAGTATCCATTTAAACTTAATTAACGGTTGTATCTCCGACACAACTCTTGTGTTAATTATTATTCTATGCATATTGTTATTGCATTACTTAGTAAAATAAGCGTGTAAGCTTGCAAAGGTAGAGTTCAATGAAACGTTCTTTATGCAATTGTATCTGTGACTATAACCTGTTGGTCGATCACGTAACACATTGTACGCGCGTCGGGTAGATCTAAATGTCAATTTTTATATGAAAAAAATACAGTTGTATCTACCCGACGCGCGTTCGGAACGTTACGTGATTACCCGCCCCCCCCCCTTGATTCCTTATACATAATACATTTTTCGTCACACTTGCTCGTCAATGGCGTTATTACTTGCGAGCGTACAGAGCAGTTTATAGCCGTTTAACCTCCCACGGGCTGTTAAGTTTAGTTTTAAATTATAGAACCCTCTAGCAAATCTAGTTGCTCTGTGATTGGTTGACAAAAAAAAACGAGTTGGCCCAGCAAGAATACTGCTCTGTGATTGGTTGAAATATTGAAGCTGCGCGCTCCACTAGCACTGATCTGGAAGTGAAGTTATCAATTTTTGATTGGTGCGGCTGTATGAAACTTAGATTTTTCTGTCTTTTGTAGTTATTTATTTCCTCGCAAATGTGATGAAAAACATTGTGTATAACACGGGCGTAAGAATATTGCAAACTCGAGTCATCTCATCAAAAGCCTTCGGCGTCGGGCTTCTGATAGGCTCTCGTTAGCAATATTCCATTTAGGCCCCTCGTTAAACAATGTACTATTATTTCATTTCAAGTTACCAAGGACGCTGGCAGCATTTTCTCGCTGAAAGCAATGCTGAATTAAAATGAATATTAGCTCCAAAATAACTTCAATAATTCCTCATAAATGCGTCATGAAAGCTAACCGGCTGAAACGTAGAAATAATATCCTGAAACATACATATATGTTTACAAGTTAGGACAATACACGTTTAAATTAATTTGAAGCCGTATACTGTTCATAATTTGGTCAATTATTTCTCCGTTTTAACCGATTAACTTTCGTGTCGCAATTATGTCGAGGTTTCTGTCGATATTGAAATAATTTGGAAAATGATATTTTAAGTGGTTTGGAAAGCATTCTGATACCATCGCTTTAACTTTAATATGTCGATTAACGATATAGTTTGAGTTAGCTTTTGGCTGAAGTTATATTATTCTAGAATAAAGTGATCAAACATATGTGAACACGACCTTATTGTTAAGAACAAGAATCATCATCATCATCATCATATCAGCCAGAAGACGTCCACTGCTGGGCATATGCCTCCCCCAAAGAGTGCCACAATGACCGGTCCTGCGCCACCCGCATCCAGCGGACTCTAGCAACCTATACCAGGCTATCCGTCCACCCACGATGCGCCTGCCGATACGTGGTCAACACTCGTGAAGCTTTCCGCCCTAACGGCCATCGGTTCTACGTGCAGTGTGGCTCATCCACTGCCACTTAGGTTTAGCGATGCGGAGGGCTATATCGTTTACCTTGGTTCTGCCTTGTCCAGATATTTTTGAACTTTGGGAACGAACGAACTTATTGACGACCGGATACCCTATTGGTCAGTGACGCTGCCTACAAAGCTGAAGGTCCTGGGTTCGAATCCCAGTAAGAGTAAATATTTGTGCGATGCTGATGAGCATGTATTTTTTTTCTTGGATGTATTCTATGTATTACAACTATTACAAGATTATTTATTTAAACTTTATTGCACAAAATACAAAAAAAATATATATACAAATGGCGAGCTTAATGCCAGATGGCATTCTCTACCAGCTAACCATTGGGCTAAACAGAGACTTATAACAGGTGCAAAGAAAAAAGTATGATAATTTCTGTTACGAATATACTTGAGGAGAGAGGAAAAAAATACAAATGTATTATACACTACATATAGACATACATAAATAAAAATATATAAGATACATACAAAAAGATATACTACTACATATTCAATATATACTACCATTATGTGGATGGATTTTAGTCGAATTCTTGTTTAAGCAGATGCTTACGCAGCATCTGCTTGAAAGCAAACTTGCTTGGGGCTTGTCTGATGTTGAGAGGGAGTGAATTCCAGAGACAGCTTGCCTGTACGGCGAAGGAGTGAGTCATAAAACTAGTGCGGTGCGAAGGTATGGATATTTTGAGGACACGGGAGGTACGCAGCTCACAGCCTGGGCGAGGGGTATCGAAAATAAATTTACTTTATGATTATGATTATGATTAGCATTAACAAAGTTAAATCTAAAAAACCGGCCAAGTGCGTGTCGGACCACGCAAAACGAAGGGTTCCGTGCCTATTAAAAAGGTCGTATCGTCACAGAAATTTTACGGCACTTACGTCCTTTTCTTTGAGGAAGGCAGTTTTTCAGCAATATCACGAAAACCTCTGAACCGATCTTATTCAAAACAATTTTCGGTGAATGAAATTAATAAGCCCTATGTCCATGAATTTTTCCATATTTTTAAAATACACCGTTCAAAAATTAGAGGGGGGGGGGGGGGACAGAATTTTAGTGAATTTCGGGGCGATTATCTCCGACCCTATTCACTTAATCAAAAAAAAATGCTAAGAAACCTTATATTTATTTTGAAAGGCCTATCGATTCATGTGCCACACGTGGGCTCACGATGAAAAAAAAATTTTCGACTTTTAGTTTTATGTATGGAGTGCACTTCTAAAAAAATTTTTTTAGTAATTTTAATTACAAAACTTTGTAGCGGCTAACAAAATACACCTATCCTCAAAATTTTATTCAAATACACTTTATAGTTTTCGAGTAAAATGCCTGTGACATACGGACAGACGGACAGACGGACAGACGGACAGACGGACATGACGAAACTATAAGGGTTCCGTTTTTGCCATTTTGGCTACGGAACCCTAAAAAGGACCTTGAGGCATTGTACCGAGGGTGCTGGCGGCATTTCCTCGCTGAATTGCAATGCTGATGCGTTGCGCGAGAAAGCCGCCAGCTCTTCTGTCACCAGTTACATTGACCAGACGTTTCGCGATTTCTGCAAATAACTTATGCGCACTGGGACCCCACGGACCGGGGGTCTCGACGCCAAAGGGTACAAAGTCGTACTCTTTGCCGAGGCCTCTATATTTATTACATTTCAGATTTTCGGCGTTAAGTAAACAAGTCCGTTGGAGGTGAGACGGTAAGTACCTATTAAATAAATCGTCATCTAGTACCCATAACACAAGCCTTATTGAGCTTACTACCTATGGGTTTAGTTCGATTTGTGTAAGATAATTGTCCTCCACTATTTATTCATCTATTTTTATATACATGAAACATCCATATCCATACTAATATTATAAATGGGAAGGTGTATGTGTTTGTTTGTTTGTTTGTTTGTTTGTCCGTCTTTCACGGCAAAACGGGGCGTCGAATTGACGTGATTTTTTAAGTGGAGATAGTTGAAGGGATGGAGAGTGACATAGGCTACTTTTTGTCTCTTTCTAACCCCCCACTTCCCTAAAATGGGGGGTGGAAGTTTGTATGGAGCATTCCGCAATTTTCAAGGTAGAAAGCTAAAAATTGGTATGCGGACTATTTGTGACTAACAAAAAAATCGTACATAATTTTTTTTTTGGAAATCTGCACCCAACCCCTTAAAAGAGGGGGTAAAATTTTATATGGGGGTCCAGATATGTAGAGTCGATATGTAGAGCCGATATGTAGAGTCGATATGTAGAGTCGATATGTAGAGCCGATATGTAGAGTCGATATGTAGATTCGATACGTAGATATGCAGAGTCTATGTAGAGTCGATCTAAATATATAAAAGACTGAAACTGAGATGCACCTTTTTTGTAGATGGTTAACAATACTCTTAGTACGCGGGCGAAGCCGCGGGCAAAAGCAAATTTTTATATACATGAAACATGTTGCTATAAAATTATACTCTTCCTATTACTATTACTGTTATATATTGAACAAGATACGCAATGAAAGATGTTTGTGCTCTGAGCAATATTGCAATATTAGACCAGCAAACTCTGAGACAACGGCAAATATTATTGAGCCCGCAATATGATATTTATTGATATTGGACGATTTATACTGAATGGCACTGTAGAATTATGAACGAACCTTATTTAATTTCCTGGTACATACATATTTTCTCTACTCTCTTGGGCACGTCTTTCGGCTGATATGATGATGATGATGAGGGTTTTACAGCACCTGTCCGCTCGTAAGTACTGTACACATAGTTAAGTAACGTACATGAATAAGGGAATGCGTTTGTTTTTTTTTTTAACAATGGAATGAATTCTCTCATTTCTAATCTAAATGAAATTCTCCGTCTCCATACAATTTGATGATCGTCTAACTAAAGGACTACTTGCACTTTGGGATTCCCATACTCACTGTATGGAAAAAGTTTTCTTTGATTATTGGGCGTTCTAGTAGTCAAACCTTAGTCGGTCCCAAAGAGTATTTTGATCCTTAACAGGAATGGGATCGAATGGCATTAAAAAAAAATCGTCAAAATTGATGATTTTCTCGCTGACTGTACATTTTTTTTTTTAAATCTGTGAACGTAGATTGCCATCACTTAAAAAGTTAGGAATGAAATCCTAATAATGCCATTTTTGCGTGGCGGCAAGGGATCTAGTAGCTGCCCTTACTGCCCCGTTTTAACTTTCCACCCTGTATATTTTTCGTAACCAATTTTTTTCTCGTTCAAAATAAATGTAGCCCAAACGCAAGCCCAAATGAAAAGTCCAGTATGGAAATAGGTTCATTTAAATACATGCAAATTGAATGTTGTTCATTTAAAATCATTTAATATCAAAATATATAATGAAAATCAAATATTTTGTACAAAATTCATACAGTTTCAGAGCAAATGGGCTGTGACAGACGGACAGACAGACGCACGAGTGATCCTACAAGGGTTCCTTTTTTCCTTTTGAGGTACGGAACCCTACAAAGATGTACCAGGTTTTCAGGGCACATCTACCGTAAGTCCTAGATCGATATTCACCGTCCCAAATACATTTCACGAAAGCATGTGTAACAAAATGCAAATTGACCCTCACTGGCGCTAAAACTGTTAAGTCCTTTCACGGCGACTACCTTCCCAGTAGAACTAAACAGACCACAGCGGTACCAGGAGTTCATAAACTTAAGGCATTTTGAAGTAGAACAGGGAATACAGAGTAACGGATAAAGCGTCATAGTTAAACAGACGTAAGTGGTGCCGCTAATTGACCATTCATGGACCTTATTTCGACGGAATAAGGTCTACTTGTGAACACTCTAGCTCAGCCTGGTTTGTTCTATCTCTTACCTATTCTACCTGTCGGTTTATAAAGGAGAGTAGTGTAGGTTCCTTCGAATTGAATATCGGGACATGTCAGGCAGGAAATTTGCAATTGAAAGTTGTCTTGTTTTATGGCGTCCTGGTTCCCATTATCATGTGAAAGGTTTTAATTTGGCCCGCGTATTGGCCTGTACAGTCAGCAGCAGATTTTGTTAAGCCGTAGAAATACTCGCAATGACCCTAGGGTTGGGTACTTTCCTGGGTAAAAAAAAGTCCGTCAGTTAGATTATCAAAAAATATTGAACACGTATTTTTTTATTGTCCGAATAGCTAAACTTAAGTGGCAGTGGGCGTGGCACTGCACGTAGAACCGATGGCCGTTGGGGCGGAAAGGTTCTCGAGTGGCGACCACGCACCGGAAGGCGCGGCGTGGGTAGGCCCCCCACAAGGTGGACTGATGACCCTGGTAAAGGTCGCGGGAGTCCACTGGATGCGGGTGGCGCAGGACCGGTCACTTTGGCACTCTTTGGGGGAGGCCTATGCCCAGCAGTGGACGTCTTTCGGCTGATATGATGATGATGATGATGATGATGTTTTTTTTTTGGTTGCCAATTAAACAAAAAATGATGAAGATATAGCCCGTTAAAGTTCCCCGTGACGTCACATTATGCTAAAAAGTGTACCATACTGTGACGTCACGCGGAACTTTAACGGGCTATATCTTCATCATTTCTTGTTTAATTGATAAACAAAAAAATACGTGTCCAATATTATTTGATAAACTAACTGACGGACTAAATATATTATTATGTTTTAGGAAAGTAGCCAACTGTCTTATATTTATGCTGAATGCCAGTAAATGAGCGTTTTTCAAAAAAACTGTACGTGGGTCGTTCTTCTTTTCGACCGACAATAGCCTGTCCTTCGTCTTATTACGGCATCTCATTTGAGTAATGATGTTTACGGTTTTATAATGTTCGAATGAACGTCCATATTATTTTATGTATAAGTGATATTTAATATTTCATTTTCTCTAACTAGCATTTTTTTAAATGTTTGTTTTTTTCGTAGAATGCCGTGACAGAGTGGTAAACCAACATGTTGTCCCCACTGAAATAGTCCACTTTGTCACATGTTTTTTTTTAGAAACCAACCGTAAATAAATATTTATATTGGCCAGAAAGTAAACTTTAATTAGTTCTAATGAAGAAACCTATGCATTTTTTTTAAATCGCACTTCAAAACCACAATTTTCGATAGTTCAAAAACCAAAAAAACAGAAAAACCTTGATTCACTGTCGGTAAAAAAGAAGAACGACCCACGTGAACTTTTTTGTTTAGATTTCGATTTTTTTGGGTTTAAATAGTGTCACAGATTTAATTATGTAAGTTTTTTCTTCGAGTGCGTCACGACCATAGAAATAAAAAACCGGCCAAGTGCGTGTCGGACCACGCAAAACGAA
Organism: Epinotia nisella; assembly: GCA_932294315.1. Taxonomy (NCBI): domain Eukaryota; kingdom Metazoa; phylum Arthropoda; class Insecta; order Lepidoptera; family Tortricidae; genus Epinotia; species Epinotia nisella. The sequence goes on from OW028691.1 coordinate 1,671,391, forward strand.
GGGTTCCGTGCCTATTAAAAAGGTCGTATCGTCACAGAAATTTTACGGCACTTACGTCCTTTTCTTTGGGGAAGGCAGTTTTTTAGCAATATCTCGAAAACCTCTGAACCGATCTTGTTCAAAACAATTTTCGGTGAATGAAAATAATAAGCCCTATGTCCATGAATTTTTCCATATTTTTAAAATACACCGTTCAAAAATTAGAGGGGGGGGACAGAATTTTAGTGACTTTCGGGGCGATTATCTCCGACCCTATTCACTTAATCAAAAAAAATGCTAAGAAACCTTATATTTATTTTGAAAGGCCTATCGATTGATGTGCCACACAAGGGGTCACAATGAAAAAAAAAAAATTGACTTTTTGTTTTATGTATGGAGTGCACCCCTAAAAAAATTTTTTTTTGTCATTTTAATTACAAAACTATGTAGCGGCTAACAAAATACACCTATCCTCAAAATTTTATTCAAATACACCTTATAGTTTTCGAGTAAAATGCCTGTGACATACGGACAGACGGACAGACGGACAGACGGACAGACGGACAGACGGACAGACGGACATGACGAAACTATAAGGGTTCCGTTTTTGCCATTTTGGCTACGGAACCCTAAAAAAAAAGACTGCATACAAATATGTGACGATCTGGAATGGAATATTTGGAAGACTTTTTTTCTTCTATGAGTATCGATATTATCAACGATTCTGAGTAAGAAAAACCCAAAAATCTCGAAATCTGAAAAAAGGTACATGTACACTTTTTTTGAAAAACACCCAAAAAGTGACTTTTATTACTCCAGCACAGTAAAAAAGTACACGTTAACACAATTTGAAAAAAAATACATTTTTTTTTCAATTAAAATCACTCAGAATCAATTGCTCACAAGCTTAATAATCTATTGTATGCTTAATTTTTTGCTCCTGTTACAAGGCCCACCCTGTATATTTATGAGAGGATTAAATCGATACATATTTTTGCACTTGACTGTATGTATTTATGTTTTTCCGTTTTTTTTTATACGGGACATCAACAGAGTTCATAAGAATAGTGAGTTACATTTTAATAGTTATGTGGTATTTAGGCACTTACGTACAAACAGTCACGGACTTAAATTGTTGAGCCATTTACGTAACAACTAATTTTGGTTTTTAATAGCTAAGCTATGAATATCCAGTAAAAGGTGAGCTCTAAATGGCTCAAGGATTTAAGTCCGTGACTGTACCCCAATTCGTGAACACATCATTCACATTTTAACACGGACTTAGTTTTAGGTGAGCTAAGGTAATAAAGTATAGGTAACATAAAATTATTAATTAGTTAGTTAGTAGCAGGGATCGGAACCGGTTTTTTCAAAAGTCCCCGAAGTAGTCTAATATTTTGAATTATTTTAGGCTCTTAATGTAGGACTCTATCATGTATTTAGGAAACATTTTCGTATTATTAGACAGCCTGATCAAAAATGATATTATAAACCAAAGAACGAAATTGAACGAAATAAAACCGGTAGTTTTGTATGGTGAAAATACCGGTATCCGATCCCTGGTTAGTAGACGCGTACTGACGACTTATGCGATAAGGCGAAAGCGGGTTGCATCTATCCTATAATGTAATGTACTAACACTAGTTTAATAAGTATTATAATTGTCACTAACAACATGATCCAAAGTTGGTCTTAGTAAAAATATATTGATTGATTGATAAGCCATGCGGCTCGACCGCGCCGAAGCAGCGACAACAGGGGGGTAATCACGTAACGTTCCGAACGCGCGTCTGACAGTTAAATCTCAATCTAACTGTCATTTTTCCATATCAATTTTATATGGAAAAAATTAACGTTATATATATAATAAAACGTTTAAATCTTACAGACGTTCGTAAGGCGGCCTATACACTTGTAAGTTCTTACGTAAGTTCAGTTCAAATACTGCTCACGAAAGTCGCTGTAAGCAATATTTGTACTGAACTTACGTAAATAACTTACAAGTGTAAAGGCCGCCTAAGAAAAGTTACGTGACCGACCCACAGGATACTGAAGGTCATCGCTGATAGAACAGACGGTTCCATCCTGTGTGCCTGGGTTAACATTATTAATCAACCACCTTGACATTTTCACATTTACTCTGTTGACATGAAATTATTATTGTATGTATTGGCAGAGTGCAAAGCGGGTGGAGGGGGTAGCCTAAACGATCACAGCGCTCGCTACGGCTAAAATTGTCATTTTTGTCGCTGACTTGAGCTGTCAAATCCATATTAAACATTTTCTAATCGTTTTTGAGATAAAAATATGGTCCTGACTACCATTGTCCAAAATTGTGTAATATAGTAAAATAACACAAGATTTCATTAATATTTTTCACAATATTTACTTACTTCTTGTTTGACAGCGGTGACAATATTGTCCATAATGGCCGCCTGTCACGTGGCGCTGTCGTCGCGCTCGGTCCCAATATCTATACATATAATAAAGCTGAAGAGGGTCGAAAGTCTGTACATGGAAGATAAACGAAAAAAAATTGGCTGGGGATACTTAGAATTGATAACAGAACACGTTCCAACAGTTTTTAGAATTTTTGTCTGTTTATCTGTTTATCTGTTTATCTGTTTATCTGTTTATCTGTTTGTCTGTTTATTTGTCAGAGTATCACGTGAAAACGGCTGAACGGATTTTGATGCAAACTTTACTAATCTGTCGAGAGAATCCCCGGATAGGTTTTAAGCTATAAAAATCTTAAAGATTAGGGTTCAAAGGGGGTAGAAAATGGGGTTGAACTTTGTATGGGAACTCCTTGAATGTACGAGCTACAGACTTGAAAATTGGTAACCATAAACTTGACTGGAAAGTAAAAACGACCCCATTCAAACTTTTAGCAATGTATAGATAAAACGTGAAAAATATGGGATGAAAATAGGTTCTGAGGCGACTAGAAACTATATAATGTTGCAAGAGCGGGGTTATAACAGTATCATTACCATGGTAACATGTCGTCAATATATTCGAAAATTCATCGTTTTCTTACAACTGATAGTTAGTCCAGTGGCTTGACCCATAGCTTACGGAGTCGGTGTCCCCGAGTTCAAACCCAGCAGCATGCACTTTTTGTAGTTTTAATTTTTATGTGTCTGCGTTTTTGAAAATGTATATTTTTCAAAAAACGCAGAGAAGCTTAGTGAATAGAGGATTTTGATGCAACTTTTACTTAATCGGTCGAGAAAATCCCTGGCCAGGTCATAGGCTGTAAAAATGATAAAAATTAGTTCAAAGGGGGTAAAAAATGGGGCAAAACTTTGTATGGGAACTCCTCAAATCCATGAGCTTTAGACTTGAAAATTGATAAACATACACTTGACTGGAAGGTAAAAAGAACTCCATTCAAACATTATAAAAAAATATAGATAAAACGTGAAAAACCACAGGATGAAAAAGAGTGCTAGATGGCTAAAGACTATCTATAATAACCAAAAATGTTTGATATCTCAACCGATAGTAGCTGTTAGACATAAGAAACCTAATTATTTTGGAAACTCAGTCGCTGACAACGTTGCTGTTAATATTGAAATCCAGCAACCTTGATCTTCGTCTTCCTATATAATTGCTATGAATTCAGAGGTCATCTAAAAATGTATGATAGGTTGAGTTTAATACTTACGTCGAATTAGCATAGTTCACCAACGTCAAGAGATGTGGGTATAAAATTTGGACACAACGGCATTCCACGGAGAATTAAGTAGGTACCATTTTTTTTATGTATAAAACTTCAGCGTTTGTGACATTCAGAAATATTATTATGAATACTCGGGTATAGTGAGCGTCCGCATGAGCTAGCTCTCGGGCCTTCGGCCCTCGGGCTCGCATAGAAGCGATGTATTGGGCCTTTCATTCATCCGAAAAGCTCGGCCTTCGGGCTCGCTTGCCTCGCCACTCACCTTCGGGACTTTGGAACTCAGCTTCCGCTTTCAAGACACTTGGAGATAGTGTGCGTCAGTCCTCGGGCTCGCATAGGAAGCGCTCTCTAAAACGGTTTTTTGGGCCTATCATTCCAACGAAAAGCTCGGCCTTTGGTCTCGCTTGCCTCGCCGCTCTTCTTCTGACTTCTCTCGCTCGGGACTTTGGTCTCCGGTTTCGCTTGCAAGACACCTGGGTTTAGTTAGTGTTCGTGAAGGCTCGCCCTCGGGCCTTCGGCCCTCGGGCTCGCATAGAGAGCGCTCTCTGAAGGGTTGGTTTGGTTGGGCCTTTCATTCATACGAAAAGCTCGGCCTTCGGGCTCGCTTGCCTCACCCCTCAACTTTGGGACTTAAGGCTCCTGTTTCGCTTGCAAGACACCTGTGGATAGTAAGTATCCATGGAGTCTCGCCCTCGGGCCTTCGATGCTCTGGCTCGCATATGGAGCGCTATCTATTAGGGTACGTTGGGCCTTTCATTCCTACGAAAAGCTCAGCCTTCGGCCTCGCTTGCCTCCCCGTTTACCTTCAGGACTTTGGCTCTCAGGGGTATAGAGTATCTTTGGGGTCTCGCCCTCGGTCCATTTGTTTCAATTATGAAATTTTATATTTAAATTCCGGTTTTGGTAATTTTTCTTCTACTTAGTTATTTCATTTGCAATAAAGATTAAGTAAATCAATATAACTAAATATTATTGACGACAAAGTTTATGAGGATTTGAACTGTTACACGCATAATTTATAGAAATGAAATCGTAATAATCTAATTTATCAGTGTAGTAGGTATCGTATGGTGAAACATGAGAATATCATGTCATACGCGTACGAAGTCGCGGGCAGAAGCTAGTCTAGGAATAAAATAGTATCTAATGTTTTAAATTATTTTAATTTTAATGTAACTGTAATGTAATTTGTATGGAATTATTGTGTTCTGAAATAAAGATATTATATTTTTATTTAGTTCATTATTTTTCAAATTAGTTTAACACAGTTAGTTGCAAATTCTATTATTGACCAGACAGTCGAGACGGTCGTTTAGAATAAATAAATATAAAAGAGGATTGTTAGACAAGAATATCTTTTAATACTGCTTAGCGTGGAATTGCGGGCAGCTGAAAACCGCTTTATCTCTTCCTAGCCATTGCTGTGAGGTATGTCACTGCCATTACGATTTATCCCTCTAATACACTCAAGAGCAAAATTTACGGGTACACTTTGTATAGAATTTCAGTACAAACTGTACTGCCGTGTCAATAACTCATGTATCTTGAGATACATGAGTTACGCGTAACAGGTCTAAATCTGTTTATTTTCCATGCCTTTATCGACCTACATACTGAGTTTTTTAATTTAACTTTCCAATTCCTTACACAAGCCTGTCACGTAACTCATGTAACTCTGTTTTTCCATAGTAATCATGGCTAAATACTGTACAAAAAAAAAACCTCAAACGGCGTTTTGTCAAAACTATGCTTTTGAGATACATGAGATAGGCTTGACACGGCAGTGTACCCGGAACTTTTGCTCTTGAGTGTAGTATCAATGTGGTACACGGTCAGCCAAAAAGTGCTCAATCACTTTTCGAGTCTATTATTTGTATGTTAAGGTATAAAAATGGTAGGCCGGTTAATTACGTAGGCTGGGAGTCGGAGGATACGAGAGAAACTAATTCCTTTAGCTTAAATTCCTTTAATGACGGAGTTTAAAAAATAAATCAATTAAAATTAATTATATTTAAGAGGTGCCTAGTGGTTGATTTGAGAACCAAGAGTGACGAATACTTTAATATTTTCGGGAAACGGGGCACGGTGTTTCGATATGCTGAGTCGGTGCCACCTGCATGGCTACTTGGGCGGTCGCTGGTTATGCAAGCATGTAACAGGTTTCTTGGCTCCATTTATTTTGTCCCCCGTAGGTACATAACTATGTTATATAACTATGTTGTATTAGCGAAAACAGGGCGGCCAGCTTCTGCGCTATAAATATGTGCTGAAGCGCCACATGCGGAGGCGTGATATTGACCCATCGCGCTGGGAGATTTTGGCTCAAGATCGGTCAAAGTGGAGACATACAGTGAAGGTTAATGTGCAAGCCTTCGAAGAACGAAGACGTAACGAACTCGATGCTAAGCGCCAGGAGTTGAAGGCTCAACCACCTGCGGCCATACATTACAATTTTGTCGGAGGGGTGCTGACCTGTAGGGAATGTGGTCGCACATTCTCTGCAAAGATAGGCTACGTCAGTCACCTGAGAGCTCACGAACGACGCTCCAGTTAGCCGGAACTCTTCTCTTTTTCCAGTCGCCGTGGTCGAAATCGGCCAGGATGATGATGATGATATTACCGGTACATCAGATTCCCATCGCTATCGCCATCGTTGATCGGAATCGGAACGTCGTAACGTTTGGTAGGCTATTTAACGAGACGAAAACGTTTTTTAACTTCGAACATTGGCCATTTTTGGTTCGAGCTTAAAGGGTGTTGCGAGTTCACAGTTTGGGGCGAACCACCAGTCACATCGTCATCATCATCACCAGCTTACATACGTCTTATTATTGGACAGGACACAGGCCTTCTTTCATGGATGAGAGGAACTCGGCAGTAAATTACACAAGTCATAATACATTTAAAATGAAATTAAATACTTATTAACACACTAGCTTCCACCCGCGACTTCGTCTGCGTGGAACCGTAATAAAAACTTTTAATCCAGGCTATAAACTATCTTCGTGCAAAATTTTATCCAAATCGTTTGAGCCTTTTAAGCGTGATTGAGTAACAAACGTCCAAACATCTAAACATCCAAACATCTAAACGGGTCGTTCTTCTTTTTTACCGACAATGAACCGAGGTTTTTCTGTTTTTTTTTCATTTCGAACTATCAAAAATTGTACTTTTGAATTGCGATTTAAAAAAATGCATAGGTTTCTTCATTAGAACTAATTAAAGTTTCCGTTCCGGCCAATATAATTATTTTTTACGGTTGTATTTAATAATAAATGTGTGACAAAGTGGACTCTTTCAGTGGGGACCACATTTTGGTTTACCACTATGTCACGGCATTCCACGAGCAAAAAAACCGTTTAAAAAAACGCTAGTTAGAAAAGGTGAAATATTAAATAATACTAATTAATAAAATAATATGGACGTTCATTCGAAAATTATAAAACCGGAAACATCATTACTCAAATGAGATGCCGTAATAAGACGAAGGACCGGCTATTGTCGGTCGAAAAGAAGAACGACCCAAACATCAAAACATCTAAACTTTCGCAATTATAATATTACTAGGATTAGTAGGATACAGACACTCAGAAAAATAGCTATGATCCAACACTAGGCTAGGCATGTCCCGTGGAAACTATTAAATGGGTCAATCAACTTTTTCTTGTTGTTTATTCTGTCCCGGTAAACCAAGAGACCACAGTGTCAGAGTTTCTTAGAAAAAATACCATAAATTGGGCTCCTATCATGATAACGAGCTGCCCCAACATGGAATGGATTTACCAATATAACAAAAATACGTGTTTAGTGGATTAACACCCCATAAAATCATAGTTTTAAACAGTGACCCTGGGGACGTAACCATGGCAACGAGCAAAAAATTGTTCAATGGCCCAAAAGCATAGCTATCCAAAGGGGGAACGCAGCCAGTCTTATGGGAACCCTTCCGCAGCGATCCGACCTTTTTTGATTTAATTCTTATTATCTTCATTTTAGGTTAATTTAGTTTATTTAAGTTTTTTCTTCTTTAATCATTGTATTGTTCACACTTTCAATAAATATAACTTATGGCCCAAATGAATAAATAAATAATCGACAGTTACATACCTCACCGCCCGCACCTGCGCCGACCGCGGCCTTTATTGTGCCCGTGACAAACTACATCAGCCGTTTAATAAAAGCACGTTGAGAAATGTCGCGTCCAGCCCTTTGTTGCACGGCCGTAAATATGGGGTCACAGTGAGTATGAGTATGAGGATTAATATGGGGCTGATTTTTGCCGCTCAATAGCGTTTCGGTTACGGATATGAGTAATGTTTTATGGAAAAATAAAAGCACGTTGAGAAATGTCGCGTCCAGCCCTTTGTTGCACGGCCGTAAATATGGGGTCACAGTGAGTATGAGTATGAGGATTAATATGGGGCTGATTTTCGCAGCTCAATAGCGTTTTGGTTACGGATATGAGTAATGTTTTATGGAAATATAAAAGCACGTTGAGAAATATCGCGTCCAGCCCTTTGTTACACGGCCGTAAATATGAGGTCACAGTGAGTATGAGTATGAGGGTTAATATGGGGCTGATTTTCGCAGCTCAATAGCGTTTTGGTTACGGATATGAGTAATGTTTTATGAAAAAATAAAAGCACGTTCAGAAATGTCGCGTCCAGCACTTTGTTGCACGGCCGTAAATATGGGGTCACAGTGAGTATGAGTATGAGGATTAATATGGGGCTGATTTTCGCAGCTCAATAGCGTTTTGTTTACGAATATGTACTTAGAGCATACATAACTGGAGTAGCCTTATGTAGTATTTGCGTACAAAAATGTCTGCCGAATTTTGCGGCGGCGGGGGGAGCATCTTAATAGGATATTGAAACTCAATTGTATATTGAATGCTTGAAGTGGTTGAACGTTTATAATATCAAGTGCTTACAGCAACATGCGGGCATTTTTATGATCAGTGTTGTATTGCGAGGCGATTTTGTGAATGACCATTAATCGATTGTGAAATTGTCAGTTTGGCCCCCCCTTCCACTGAAAAGTGATGTCTTATGTTTTGGGACCAGCAGTAAGTTTTTTCTATGGCTTCTAACTAACTTCTTCCTTGCATCCTTTAACCTTCACATCCATTACTCTTTTAAGTATATTGCGCGGATTCGCTTTTTTCTCATCCCTAGCTCAAAAGTATGCCGCTAGAAAGGAATTGTTAATATAAACGTCGCACTACTGCCCCCCTATTCTGTAACTTGTTTAAGCTCACCACAACGCTCACCCACAAATATATCTTGACACCGCGATGCGTAGTAACTAAGCGTAGGTAGAGGTCTAGTTTCGTAACGGGTGACCGGCGGGGTGAGCCGCATTTGCGCGTAGCGAATAACAGCCCTGCCAAGCTGGCATGAAATGTCCGAACCAACGCTAAGACCCAGCGAACGGACGCCATTTTGCCGCAGAGAGAAAGGGATAGGTCAAGATTGACGCGGCCCCGTCTGTTGTTGGAAACTAGCTGCCCGCGTTTTACAAAGAATGCAAGCAAACCCGCAGGATAAATATATCCTATTACCATTCATCATCAACATTATTGACAATTAACACTAGTATTACCTAATTCTAGACTGTTTTTATGGTGTCGTATTCAAAAAAAATAGCGTGGGTAGGCCCCCCACAAGGTGGACTGATGACCTGGTAAAGGTCGCTGGAGTCCGCTGGATGCGGGTGGCGCAGGACCGGTCATTGTGGCACTCTTTGGGGGAGGCCTATGTTCAGCAGTGGACGTCTTTGGGCTGATATGATGATGATGATGATGATTAAAAAAAAATAGTGTACCTACAATCTTACACAAATCGAACTAGTTAAAAATATCTTAAAAATAAAAATTAAATTAAATAAAAAAAAATGTTTTATTGCCACAACCTTACGGTCTACAGAATAACACAAACAAACGAAATGTTTGTGTATTAGTATAATTTTATACGTACGTGCATTCATGTGCTATTTTTTCATTTTTGGTATATATTTTAAAATTATTTATTTACCTATGTTTATTATTTATTTAAGTTCCTTAATCAGTTTCTTTAGCAGGGGCATTGGACCTCTTAGTGGTGGCGGCAAATCATTTGAACCCCCCCCCGTCCCCCCCGCCGCCCCCCCCCGTCCCCCCTCCTGAAAAAGGCTGTTTTGGGATCTGCAGTAAGTTTTTTCTATAGCTTCTAATCTAACTAGCTTCTTCCTTGCATCCTGTCAATCCTGTAATCTTATGAAGATTACTCTTTTAAGTACACTCAAGAGCAAAAGTTTCGTGTACACTTTGTATAGAATTTCAGTACAAACTGTACCCAAAACTTTTGCTCTTGATATTGCGCGGATTCGCTTTTTTCTCATCCCTACCTCAAAAGTATGCCACTAGAAAGGAATTGTTAATATAAACGTCGCACTGCTGCCAAGCCGGCACGAAATGTCCGAACCGACGCTAAGACCCAGCGAACGGACGCCATTTTGCCGCTAAGAGAAAAGGATAGGTGGTTGATTGACGCGGCCCCCGTATCTCGTATTGCCTTTTATTTTTCTAACCCAACTGTGAATACGACGAGAATAAATAATGTTTCGTACGATAGAGTGGTTTGTTTTTAGTGGAGCGAAATAAAGAAGGGATACATGGCAAGGCGGGGCACGGTGTAGTCCTCAATTCGATTTATCTTTTTCATAACGACATCCCAATGGGGAATGGATGAAAATTTTAGAAACGCCTGATTATTTTTTTGGTGATAGGAATAACCTTCCTTAGCACCAGAAAAAAGTTTCACATTTTTCAGCTGCGACAATTATCTTTGAAAAATATAAACAGTTTCCCCATTTACGTTTTGGGTCAAGAACGGTAAATAGACACTTTCCTTGACCTGTCTCATATTACAAAAAACTATCTTAAATATCTGTGGTAAACTGACACTGGTAATGACCAATATAGCTGCTGCAAGTGTCAATATCATTGCCAGTGTCAGTTTACCACACATATTTAATATATTTTTTTGTAGTATGAGACCGATCGAGGAAGGTGCCGTAACTGACCCAAAACGTAAGTGAGGAAACTCTTTACATTTTTCAAAAAAAATTGACGCAGCTGAAAAATCTGAAACCTTTTTTCTGGTGCTAAGGAAGGTTATTCATATCACCAAAAAAATAATCAAGCATTTCTAAAATTTTCATCCGTTCCCAATTGGGAATGGATGAAAGTATTAGAAATGCCTGGAGCCGTAGCATGGTTGGCCTTGTCACGCGATAGGTGATACTCGTAGGATAGAGCGTGCGTCACTGGCTGACACCGTTCGATAGAACGAGACGACGCTCTTATCCTGTCACTTGTCGCGTGATAAGGCCAACCATACTACGGCTCCAGATTATTTTCTAGGAATAATAACCTTCCTTAGCACCACAAAAAAGTTGCAGACTTTTCAGCTGCGTCATTTTTAGGGTTCCGTACCTCAAAAGGAAAAAAACGGAACCCTTATAGGATCACTCGTGCGTCTGTCTGTCCGTCTGTCACAGCCAATTTTCTCCGAAACTACTGGACTGATTGAGTTGAAATTTGGTAAACATATGCAAATTGGTGACCCAAAGATGGACGCGTAAAGTAAATTAATGAATTCTGAACAAGGGGGCCACTTTTGAGGGGTAAACTGGAAAATTAAAAAAAAAAGTTTCGCAACCTGTATTGTGTGACATATCAAATGAAAGAGGTTGTTGTAAGCATCTCAGATATTTTTTTTAATAATTTTAGCAAAAACAAATTTGTAATAATTTAGGAAAGAAGACGAAAATTGACCATCCCCCCTCCCCTTATCTCCGAAACTACAAGGCTTAAAATTCTGAAAAAAATATGGAATATAGTTCCTTGCCTAAAGATTACAGGAAAACCTATTAGACGTTTGAGTATTCAAAGTAGCGGGAAAATTCTCAATATTTTTGTGTATTATATACGGAACCCTCACCACGCGAGTTGAACTCGCACTTGTCCGGTTTTTTTTTGAAAAATATAAACAAATTCCTCACTGACGTTTTGGGTTTAGGACGGCGAATAAGACCCTTTCCTCGATCCGTCTCATATTACAAATTTATTTTTTAAATATCTGAGTCTAGCCATGATAAAATTAAATATAGCTGCTCCAGCTGTCAATATAATAGCCAGTGTCAGTTTACCACGGATATATAAGATATTTTTTGTAAGAGACAGATCAAGGAAGAATTTATACAACTACCCAACAAACACTGATAGGCCCAAGGTTACCAGAAGCGCAGGGAAGCTCAAAACAACTTTTTACAGGCTAGTAAAAGCGAAAAAGTCGTTCTTGGGAAATTGTATAACATTCTACAATAAAATTCCAAAACACATTACCGAACTTACTGACTCTAAATTCAAATCTGTCGTAAAACGGACACTTATTTCAAAAGCATAATATAAGATAAACGACTACATCATGGATAGGGATATTTGGCAGCGATAAAATCCTGCACTAGAAATCTATCGTAAAATAAATAGGCTTTATACCGTAGCAATGTAATTTTTAAATTTTAAAATACTCTTATACTGAAATTATATATTGTATACTGTTTTGAAAAAATGACACCTCGCCGAGTTTTTTACGCCGGTTCTCCAGGCAGAGGTTTACTTTCCGAACCGGTGGTAGTTTATCGACATTCATAGGTGCATGTAATATGCCTAAATTGAAGAATAAATCACTTTGACTTTGAATAAGGAAAGCGTCTTATTGCAGCGGTTGAATCCGCGTTAAAAACGCGTTAGGCAGATCCAACTGTAATTTTTCCATATAAAAAAGTATTTAGATCTACTTGACGCGCATACAATGCGTCATGTGATCGACCAGCAAGTCGTAGGCACTTACACAAACACGCAATGGGGAATGGATGAAAATTTTAGAAATGCCTGATTATTTTTTTGTTGATGAGAATAACCTTCCTTAGCACCAGACAAAAGTTTCAGATTTGTCAGCTGCGTCATTTTTTTTAGAAAAATACAAACTGTTTCCTCACTTACGTTTTGGGTCAGTTACGGCACCTTCCTCGATCGGTCTCATATTACAAAAAAATATATGAAATATGTGTGGTAAACTGACACTGGCAATGATATTGACACTTGCAGCAGCTATATTGGTCATTACCAGTGTCAGTTTCCCACAGATATTTAAGATAGTTTTATGTAATATGAGACAGATCAAGGAAAGTGTCTATTTACCGTTATTGACCCAAAACGTAAATGAGGAAACTGTTTATATTTTTCAAAAAAAATTGACGCAGCTGAAAAAACTGAAACTTTTTTCTGGTGCTATGGAAGGTTATTCCAATCACCAAAAAAATAATTAGGCATTTCTAAAATTTTCATCCATTCCCAATTGTAGATATTTATGGCTTGAAGAATTAGGCCTTTACGGTTTGTATATTTGTGTTGTAATTACATCGGTTATTTCGTATTAGCGTACGTGCTGGATAATCATCAGGGCACTGCTCGTTAGCCGATAGCACGCCTCATTTTAATCACTGCTAATAATCAGTATTCCGATATGGACCGAGCATTCGATACCGTAGGTTTGTACAAGTGTATAGCCCGACAAGTTTGTTTTTGACGCTGGCCACGTTGCGGATTTTTAATGGAACCAATTTATTTTTCACGCCACTGCGCGGTAATGTGGCAAAAGATGGTCAGAATTCAGGCTTCAAAGCGTCGCCCAAACAGGCAATCTTTGACTTTAAACTCTCCTACAATGTTGTTGTTGGACAGTTTGACGGCGATTCGACCAATCACAGGGCACCGCGCACGCCGGGCGCGAGGCAAGCGAGCCTGTTTAGTATAACGATCTTCAATTAGATTCTTAATTTTGATTTAAAATTATAATTATTTGCAATTTCCTCGCAGTAGGCGTGATAGCTGGACTCGTACTTTCTAGCCTCTTCAACAATGTTCTATTACTGGCAAGAAGTACTCTTTGACAACAGACGTTAGAAGTTAGAAACAGCAAGGAAGACGAAATACTTCGCGATTGTAAAATAAATTACAATAAATAAGCCGAAAGCAATCCAAAGCGAGGTCAGGAAGGTTATTTTGAATAATTATATATTTACAGTAATAAAAGAATGCCGGATTGTCTAGTATTTCTATAAACATGTCTTGAAATTGGTTATTGACATGACCGGTACTGACGTTTTATAGTGCGGTCTAGGTATTGTATAATTTTATTATATAGTATTAATCTTTAACTTTAAATTTTTATTCTATGTAAATATGTGTCCTTGTTACATGAAATAAATGATTTTGATTTGATTGATGGAACTGAGGAGTAATCACGAAACGTTTTGAACGCGCGTTAGGACAATTTAACTATCATTTTTCCATGTAAAAAGTGACATTTAGATCTACCTGACGCGCGTACAATGCGTGACGTGATCGAATTGCTGTTTAGTTTGGTTGGATTTAATCAAATCAAAATCAAATCAAAATGTCTTTATTTGCCAGAATATGGTAACAGGGTAAGGTCTTAAAGCTGAATTTGTTCATCCATATTCAACCTGCATGCAGGTGTGCAAATTTTTCAAGTCATAGGTATTTTCTTAACTAATTTTTTATAAAAACACTTGTACTACAATACACTTCATTCGACGATCGTATCAAATAGTATCCTTAATATACTAATCATAGCCAAAACATTACCCGTGTCGTCAATTTATTACATGCCATTTCCTTATCCTACAATTATAATTCCCTATATTTATAAATATACAAATAATTAATTAATTACATGTCAACTGCCAAATATTCGCTAGTACTATAAAAACATTTATCCTGCAACCATTTCGTCAGTTTCCTTTTAAACGAGTTCTTATTTTCTAATTTAATGTCATCGGGTAAAGTATTATAAAGGACTATGCACATGTTGTAGTATTTTTTTTTAATTAATAGCGGTTTGGCAGGGAGGCTGGTATAACAGATTTCAGTATTGAGCTCTAGTGTGTCTAGCACTGGTGTCGCACAGTTAACTCTGTATTCTTATTAAACTGGTTCAAGAAAATAAAATAAAAAACAGAAATATGTATAAAACAACACTAATATTCAGGTTAATGTAATATTTTGCACCCCTAAACCCCCCTAGCCGTGATCGACTGCAAAGGTGCCTCTCTCTTGCATTGATCACACGTGCCGAATATAGTTGCCGAGACACTCAAGTCAGTGCTCTGCCGAGGAAAGTGGCGAGCGAGTACATAGAACGAGGTTCGAGTGACTCGCTCGCCACTTTGCTCGGCCACTATAAATAAATAAATAAAATAAAATAAATAAAAAATGCTTGCCAAACGTCCATGTAGTACCAACTCCCATTTCAATCGGACACTTTACACTCGAAGTTGTAGACGAGTATATATACCTAGGACAGACTGTCCAGTTAGGTAGGTAAGTCCAACTTCGAGAAAGAGGTCAATCGTCGAATCCGACTCGGCTGGGCAGCATTCGGGAAGCTACGGCACATCTTTTCGTCCAATATTCCGCAGTGTCTCAAGACGAGAGTGTGTTGCCAGTGATGACATATGGCACGGAAACGTGGTCGCTTACTATGGGCCTCATAAGAAGGCTCAAAGTCACCCAAAAGGCAATGGAGAGGGCTATGCTGGGAGTATCTCTGCGTGATCGCATCAGAAATGAGGCTATCCGCAGCAGAACCAAGGTAACCGATATAGCCCTCCGAATCGCTAAACTTAAGTGGCAGTGGGCGGGGCACATTGCACGTAGAACCGATGGCCGTTGGGGCGGAAAGGTTCTTGAGTGGTGACCACGTACCGGAAGGCGCAGCGTGGGTAGGCCCCCCACAAGGTGGACTGATGACCTGGTAAAGGTCACTGGAGTCCGCTGGATGCGGGTGGCGCAGGACCGGTCATTGTGGCACTCTTTGGGGGAGGCCTATGTTCAGCAGTGGACGTCTTTGGGCTGATATGATGATGATGAAATAAAAAATATTTATTTTCAGATACCTTAGATCCATAGATTAAGCTCGCTATTTGTACATATTTTTTTTTGTATTTTGTGCAATAAAGTTTAAATAAATAAATATATTGTTAGTTACAAAACACTTATAAAAGTACGTTAGTAAACTAATATTACAAGGCAACATAAACTACTAATTTTTTAGGACGAGTCGAGAATATCAGAGTCCCACCTCTCTGCTATCATTTTTAGGATGCCATTTGAGCTCCCCCTCATCTGCATCACCACAGATGCGGTCTTCTTGCGTACTATGGCATAAAAGTTCTCTACGCTAGCGTCGGCAAACATCCCAGAGGCGCTGCAGAATCGGGGAAGCTCAAAAAGCCTCCTGAAAATGTTGTTATACTGGATACGCAGGGTATTACGCCTTCAGCTTGAAACCAGCCCACAGGCCAGACGTGTAGGAACTTTGACAATGAGCTCTAAATAATGTCAGCTTCACTCGGGCACTACAGCGTGCGAACCTGTGCGCCAGCATCCCGCCTCGGACCGACACGTGTGATCAACGCATTAAACTATTCTCTCCAGTGTCTAAAGAGTTATCATTAACGAGAAGCTCTTGATCGTATCGGCACGACTAAACAGAGGACATCGGCACATGCCTGTATTATGGCGGCGAGTGCCCATTTCACGTGGCCTCGTTTGCGTTCGTTGAATAAATTTCATGTTAATTATCAGAATTTGCACTCCGATTTTAGGGTTTGCTTGCGTATATCCTGGATATCAAACTGTAATGCAATTTGGCGTGAATTATGTTACCTAGACCAATCTCGGGTGTAAAAAGGACTATCAGCATTAAGGGAAGTAGTATCTGCATACTCCTCACAACCCGTATAGGGGTTACGAAATGCAAGAGCGGCCAATGGGAATTTAGTGCCATGGCGTCCTTCACCTTCCCGCCACCGCTCCCCGACGCAGCTACCGATTCAAAAGTTAACGGACATTTGGTCCACATTTCTCGGAACACTTGTCAGGCCGTCACTAAAAATTTTCGCTCCAGGTTACGGCAATGCCAAAATAATGAAGGATCACGTATGGATGACGTAATTTTTAAAAAATAAAATCCCTATTCATGTGTTTTCATAATTAATAAACGGTTTTCATCTGATATAATTAGTTTTCATTTTATTTTAGTTTGAAATGTAAAAAGAGTTATGGTCCACCCTGTATTTTGGGGACCAAGTACTTCCTACTTCTCTGCTCATAATAATTATTACTACACGCCTCTCTATAATAATATCTATCTCTCTATCGCATATTAAGCTTATAGCTATATCTTCTTTTAATTTACTTATTTTTACATTTGATAGTAAAGAACTATCTTAGACTCAGCTCGCATAGCCATACATAGTTTTTTTATCTCTCTAAGAATACGAGTATATCTTAATGCACATAAAATATTAAATATTATCAAACTCTTTGCTCGCTATTTTTTAATCGGTTGCTGTCATTTAGTTTAACTTATAGAAGCTGTTTAATTTTGGCAAGCATGCAGATTTATATTTGGGCGTGAGGGGACTTGATTTACCAAACAACACCCTGTGCGAAATTTGAATCCGAAAGCTAGCGAGCGTTATATCTCGGCTCGTCCGGTTTCAAGATGGCCGGCGGATATCCGGTACGGTCTCATTGGAGCTAGCTGATAGAAATACATTTGTACGTCTAGATTCAGTCGTTTTATAACATTTGATTCGTTATTTGTCCCACTATATTTATTTATTTATTTCAGCTTTCGCCATGATTTGACACGAGTATTTTAGTATGTTTATTTATTTAAAAAACCGGCCAAGTGCGAGTCGGACTCGCGCACGAAGGGTTCCGTGCCATTATCTATAAAAACGGCAAAAAAATCATGTCTGTTGCATGGGAGCCCCAGTCCGACTCGCATATTTTTTGTCATAGCGGGAACAGAAATACATAATTTGTGAAAATTTCAACTCTCGAGCTATCACGGTTCTTGAGATACAGCCTGGTGACAGACGGACGGACGGACGGACGGACAGCGAAGTCTTAGTAATAGGGTCCCGTTTTTACCCGTTGGGTACGGAACCCCAAAAACCGGCCAAGTGCGTGTCGGAACACGCGCAGTGTAGAGTTCCGTAGTTGCCTGTCTGACTTTGACCTTTGTTACATCAACACGCGTGCGGATGCATCACCCGAATTTGTACGAAAATTGGCCTTTTCAAGTATATTTTATTAATTTCATATGATTTGATATGATGATGATGATCTAAAATCGTTTCGCCCATAATCATATCGCTGCGAAGGTTCGTACACAACGATACACGATTGTACCCCGCTATTGTATTGTAAATTCGCCGTTTCCGTAACATGATTTATTAAGGTATTTGGTTGATAGATGGCGTGGCTAGTATCAATAAACGAGAAATAAATAAAATAATGCAAAAAGGAAAAGGTTCATATTTCATCGATAATGTTGATGCTACAATAGGATCAAACACACTGGCGTTATTTTTTAAGTCAAGACGCAAATGAATTACATTCATTTCTTAATATGATTTCCGTTGATTATGGCGCTGGTTCAATGATCCATCCATTTATTTGTAGACTAATCGATTAAGTAACAGTGTGCGTTTGTTTTGTTGAACTGACTTATGTATAGTTGGCCAATGAGGGGTGGGTCGTTCTTCTTTTTTACCGACAATGAACCGAGGTTTTTCTGTTTTTTTGGTTTTTGAACTATCGAAAATTGTGGTTTTGAAGTGCGATTTTAAAAAAAAATGCAATGGTTTCTTCATTAGAACTAATTAAAGTTTTCTTTCTGGCCAATATAAATATTTATTTACGGTTGGTTTCTAAAAAAAAACATGTGACAAAGTGGACTCTTTCAGTGGGGACAACATTTTATTTTACCACTCTGTCACGGCAATCTACGAAAAAAAAAACATTAAAAAAAAATGCTAGATAGAGAAAATGAAATATTAAATATCACTAATTAATAAAATAATATGGACGTTCATTCGAACATTATAAAACCGTAAACATCATTACTCAAATGAGATGCCGTAATAAGACGAAGGACAGGCTATTGTCGGTCGAAAAGAAGAACGACCCGGGTGATATAAGTTTGACATGTGTATCTGTATGTCTGTCTATGGCATTGTAGCTCTCATACGGATGAATAGACCGTTTTGAGTGCTTTTTTAATCAAAAGTATTGTCTGTCGCGATGGGTCTCAGCAGAGCTCGATTTTTTGGCGCCGATGACATTAAAGCACACAGGTTGATTTCAATAGTACATTGTTTAACGAGGGGCGTAAGTGGAATATTGCTAACGAGAGTCTACCAGAAGCCCGACGCCGAAGGCGGAGGGCTTTTGATGACTCTAGTTTGCAATATTCTTACGCCCTTGTTATACACAATGTTTTTCATCACATTTGCGAGGAAATAAATAACTACAAAAGACAGAAAAATCTAAGTTTCATACAGCCGCACCAATCAAAAATTTACAACTTCACTTCCAGATCAGTGCTAGTGGAGCGCGCAGCTTCAATATTTCAACCAATCACAGAGCAGTATTCTTGCGGGGCGGGGCGGCTTGGCCAACTAGATATTTTTTTTTCAACCAATCACAGAGCAACCAGATTTACTTAAGCCAATCAGAGGGTTCCATATTTTAAAACTAAACTTAACAGCCCGTGGGAGGTGAAACGGCTATAACTGCTCTGTACGCTTGCAAGTAATAACGCCATTGACGAGCAAGTGTGATGAAAAGGACTTTTAATTGTTGAGCCATTTAGGTGTCAACTAATTTTGCAACTAGCTTTGAAGTGTCCAGTATAAAGTGAGCTCTAAATGGATAAACAATTTAAGTCCGTGACAGTCCGTGACCGTACATAACGTCTTTGACTGACTGGTATTTATTTTTAATTACTACGACGTTTTACAAGGGCCGAGCCATACCCAAGCCTGGCCGAGCCACGGCCAAAGCTCGGAAGCGGCTCAGTGTCGGCACAGAAACGGAAGCTATGTGGAAGGCAAGTGGGTAATAGTAACAGACAATAGTATTCTCCGTGGAGCAATAGACATTGCCTTAGAAGCGAATAGCATGGCGATCACTCCACTGAGAAGAGCTTTTCAATCAAAGGTTAAATTAATAAGCATGAAATTAATAAGCATTAATAAGTCCATGAATTTTTTCATATTTTTAAAATACACCGTTCAAAAATTAGAGGGGGGGACAGAATTTTAGTAACTTTCGAGGCGATTACCTCCGACTCTATTCACTTAATCAAAAAATTAAAAGACACCTTATATTTCTTTTGAAAGGCCTATCCATTGATGTGCTACACGTGGGCTCACAATATTTTTTTTATTTTTTACTTTTAGTTTTATGTGTCATTTTAATTAAGTACAAAATTATATAGCGGCTAACAAAATACACCTATCCTCAAAATTGTATTCATATACACCTTATACTTTCGAGTAAAATGCCTCTGACATACGGACAGACGGACATGACGAAACTATAAGGGTTCCGTTTTTGCCATTTTGGCTACGGAACCCTAATAAAAACTAAAACCAAGCTGCATGCTACACAGGTACGAGTATACCCCGTATCCGTCGTGGAAATACACCTCTAATAAGGCTGTCAGTACGTCGCAAGTCTGCCGCGTGGAATGCATGTCGTAGCGTTCAGCGGCACAGAACCAACTTTCATTCCTATTTTATTTGGTTTCAACTATATTTTAAAATCTTATTAAAATCAGGAGCCGTAGCATGTTTGGCTTGTCACGCGATAGGCTATAGGATAGAGCGTGCGTCACTGGCTGACACCGTTCCATAGAACGAGACGACGCTCTCATCTTGTCACTTGTCGCGTGATAAGGCCAACCATGCTACGGCTCCTGAATAACAATAGTATTTTATACAATCGTAACACAATGAGAGCTCTTAAAGTCGAGTACCGTCTTGAGGCCACGAGGCTTGTCAAGTGGCTTAACCTTGGGCCCATGACGACATGTATGCGTCCCTACGCCGTAGTCGCTTTCCGCTACATACGAGGAAAACCACGGGATCGGCTATGAGCGTAGCGCGTTGCGATTCTGGGCACTGAGAGAGAGGTACGAGAATTTAAGAGCTAATTGTGTAACTATTGTATACTAATACTTTTTCTACAAGTCAACTGAAATAATGAAACGAAGTGCAAGACGTGCCGGCTTAACGTCGTTGATGCTTTTTCTTCTATAGTCTAGGCAACGTGCTATTGGTCAAATTAATACAATACAAATACTCTTTATTGCACACCTCACACAAACAAAGAAGTTACAGAGAGAAACAATACAATAACATGTAGGTAGAGGTAGACAACAGGCGGTCTTATCGCTGAAGAGCGATCTCTTCCAGACAACCTTTGGGTATCGGAGAAAGAGATAAAACTAGATTATGCAGTAGGTGGTGCAGAGATTATTATTAATCAAAAATCAAGAAATTATAAAAATAAACGTACATAAATACCTCTATATATAAACATACACACACAATCATACATATATACAAATAACACAAACACAAATATAATGATACATAAACAGTCAGCCAAAAAATACAATCAGGGTTAGGGGAGAGACAAATAATGTTCTTTAAGAAGGGATTTGAGGTTGCCGATAGATTTTGCTTGTCTGATGTCAAGAGGGAGAGAGTTCCACAGTCGGATAGAATAATTAATAATACCTAGTTCAGTAAAGGCGCCACGTGATTGGTCGAATTTATTTTAGCTGTCCATACAGTTGTGAAATATTGTTTTCAGTTGAGTTGGGAGCTCCATAGAAAAAAACCGGACACGTGCGAGTTCAACACGCGTGGTTGGCGCGTAAAATATTGAGAATTTTCCCGTTACTTTGAATACTCAAACTTCTTATAGGTTTTTCTGTAATCTTTAGACAAGGAACTACTTTCTATATTTTTTTCAGAATTTTCGGCCTAGTAGTAGTTTAGGAGATAAGGGGGGAATGGTCAAAATTCGTCTTTTTTCCTAAATTACTTCAAATCTGTTTTTGCTAAAATTATAAAAAAAAAAAATCTGAGATGCTTACAACAACCATCTGGCATTAAGCTCGCCATTTGTACATATATTTTTTGTATTTTGTGCAATAAAGTTTAAATAAATAAATAAATAAACAACCCCTTTCATTTGATATGTCACACAATACAGTATGCGAAACTTTTTTTTTAGAATTCACCTTGTTCAGAATCCATTAATTTACTTTATGCGTCCATCTTTAAGTAACCAATTTACATATGTCTACTAAATTTCAACTCTATCGGTCCAGTAGTTTCGGAGCAAATCGGCTGTGACAGACGGACAGACAGACGCACGAGTGATCCTATAAGGGTTCCGTTTTTTCCTTTTGAGGTACCGGAACCCTAAAAAAGTCAAAGTCAAAGTGATTTATTTTTCAATTTAGGCATATTACATGCACCTATGAATGTCGATAAACTACCACCGGTTCGGAAAGAAAACCTCTGCCTCGAGAAGAACCGGCGTAAAAAACTCGGCGAGGTGTCATTTTTTCAAAACAGTATACAATATATCATTTCAGTATCAGAGTATTATAAAATTTTAAAATTACATTGCTACAGTAGAAAGCCTATTTATTTTGCGATAGATTTCTAGTGCAGGATTTTATCATAATTATGATGATGATGATGATCCAGAAAGTCCATTCTACACGCCGGTGAAAGAATTTTTGAAATCGGATATGCGGTTCAGGAGGTACCCAATACATTCAAACTAACAAAGCCCATTGTCGACCAATATTTAAGGAGCTAAAAGTTCTCCCCTTGCCTTGCTTATACATATACGAGATAACTAAATTTGTTAGAAAAAATCCACACATGTTTCCTCTGCATGACGTTGTCCTAAACAAAACGAATGGTAGATATGCACAAGCTTTATGAGCCTAGACAGAAACTTAGAATGTTTAGTAAGAATGCTTATATTATGGCAATAAAAGTGTACAATAATGTGCCAAATGACATGAAATGTTTACCAAATATTCAATTTGACAGGAAATTATTCAATTGGCTGCTTGACATTTGTTTCTATTCTATAAACGAATTTTTTGATTATTGATTGTCCATTAATATTAATTTATCGTATTGTATGTTGTATTTAATTAATTGTTACGTCTTTATAATTCGAATGATCTATTTTAATTCAATAATATTTCTACGCCGATGTCGGCAGGATATGTGAAACTGACAAACCACAAATTATACCAACAAATGTACCATATTCGGAGAAATAAACTTATTCTATTCTATTCTAAAATCACACAAACTTTTCCTCTTTATAATATTACATAAATAAAACGCAAAACACACAATTTTTCCCCATCGTATAGTCTGCTCAACCCTTTGAATGCTGTCACAATAACTCATACCTAAAGATGGTTCTACAAATCTTTTTGTTAATTCACATATTCAGATTGAAAAACAAAAACATCATTATACAATGGTACATGTAAATCATTTCGTTCCGGTCGCAAAATGTAAGTCATGTATTTCCACAACATATCACACTCAAATTCGTCATTGAAATTACAACCTTGCGAAGTACAAAATAAGGTACAACATGAGATATGTAATGGCCGCTGGAGTAAATAAGCTGTAGACATAAATATTTTGATTCGAAAGCTTGAATCTGAGTTACAATGTACGGAAAGTTCGCGGAGGCATGCATTTGTATTGTTTTAATTTGTAAGGTGGTTTCAACCGGGAAAAGAATTGTAGCGCTGTCACGGGGTAAAATTTATATCAAAATATTCGTTATATTAAAATAACTGAGTAATGGTATATTTAATTTACGCAAATTTTATTAGATTTAAATGTGTGATATATTCGTCATAATAGAAGGGACAGCATACAAAAATCAGTAGTATAGTTAGTGCTCGACATGGATCGTCAAATTAAAGATGTAATAATACGATTTATAAATACATTTTTTTTTTACAACTAATATGTTCTTTTCTGGGACATTTATTAAAAGTGAATACAAGATTATAATTAACATTAACTAAGATAAATTAAAACTAAGTTAAATCTAAAAAAGGCCCTCGAGGCATTGTACCGAGGATGCTGGCGGCATTTCCTCGCTGAATTGCAATGCTGATGCGTTGCGCGAGAAAGCCGCCAGCTCTTCGGTCACCAGTTACATCGACCAGACGTTTCGCGATTTCTGCAAATAACTTATGCGCACTGGGACCCCACGGACCGAGGGTCTCGACGCCAAAGGGTACAAAGTCGTACTCTCTGCCGAGGCCTTTATATTTATTACATTTCAGATTTTCTGCGTTTTCCGCCGCTGCATCCGCTTTAGAAGTAGTCAGTATATACTTAGTTACAAATTATGCTTGTCGTTAATGAAAAAATACCAAAAAGATTCAAACTCTCGATGTAACATCCAGAGTTCCTAACGCTAATGGACATAATATTTTGAGAGTGCTCAAGTGATAGCCTAGAATTAAAACAGTGTCAAAATTAGGCAAAGTTTTATTATACTAATGAACCCTTTGGGTTTTAATTCGATTGTCTTCCAGGAATCTTATTCTGATATTATTGAAATTGTAACAAGAATGATTCTGTATAGGTTGTTAGTAATTTTAAATACTTATTGTTCTTCAGGATGTCACAAAAGTCATGCAAGATTTGAATTATAAAAAAAAAAAAAAAAAAATATTTTGATATTGTATCTCAAATTATTATATGGAGGATGCCACATGGTCTCCACGACTTTTGCCACTCTTTAGCCGAAAAATGCAAGTTATCTATTAGATAAACAGTTGGTTGTGTTAAAGAAATCCGTCAACCTCGAAATTAGGCCGTGCTCGAATATCTTGCTGATCACTGGGATAATGGCAACACAGGCAACAGGTCTGTAGACATAGACATAGACATCATTTATTGGTAATAAAGTATAACAGGTCATTGTTTACACTTGTACTGTATCCATCGATGTCACTTCTCTTTCCCTTCCCTTTATAAGGTAGAAGTACTACCCAACCAGCAAAACTAAGTCGTATAAAAGTCGAGAGCACGTTCCTATTTTCACCTAATGCTGAGAAAAGGGTCTTTAAACTGTCGAGTAATAGATCTGTAAACGTTTACTCGACGCGATTTGGGCACAAATTACTCAGCTTAAAGTGCTATAATTGTCGTAAAATAGTCGAGTTAAGAGCCATATGATGCTATAAAAGTCGAGAAAAAGCGACATACAGCACCATTAATGCTATAATAGCAATTATTTCACCATTAGTCGACTAATATGTCAGTTGAAAGCAACGAAATTACTTTTATTCGACTTAATAGTGCTGTGATAGCTACTTTGTTGCATTCACTCAAATGTTTAGTCGATTGATCGCAACTAGGCGAGCTTTATAGCACTTTATAGCAATGTATGTTATTTGTGCCAGAAAACAATTGAAGTAAGTAAAAAATATTTATGTTTTCTACTTAACAACTATATATTAGAATGGTAGCCATGTTCTTTCAAATAATATGTTTTCGGTGTTAGCTATTATTCGTGTAACATACTAAATTTCAATGCGAAATTTTATTTTTCGATTAACTTCCTTATATTTCTAGTTATTATTTTCATGTGCCTCCTTATTTATGAGGTATTAAGAAATTATTTATAAAATTATAATATCAAAAGGAATTGTTCGGCCATTATAGAAGTACGTTTGCCATCTTACGACCTTTACTCGACTTTTAGTTGAAAAATAGAAAATATATTGCATTTACATTACTATGCAGACGCCATTATAGACAATATTGTATATGATAAATCCTCTCTCTTTTTCGAAAACCACCACTTCTTTTGAATTATTTCCACTGATTATAATCCATTTTCTAGAATATGTGAGCCTCTAACGTACACTCATGAAATTACGGTTTGGTGCTGTAAAAGATTTCACAGATCATTTATGCAACTTTTTGCTGCATGATGGCTTTAAAAGTGGATTTGAATAGCGGTAGGTGCTATAACAATCACTTTTAGAACTTTCTCTCGGCAGGTGCTGTAATAGTGAATCGATATCTTTTAAATAACACTTAGTGCTTTAAGAGTAACTGAGATGCTATTTGGTCATATAAGCAGCTTTTTTACCATTATAATGCTTCCACTGGAACATTGTCGAATGACAGTGCTATAAAGACTTCTTTAGCAGCTAATTAGAAAATTAGAAGCTTTTATACAGCTAATTTAGAACTTACAGTGGTATAAAAGTGAGATTTGACACCTTTATACAATAATTGAGTAAATGCGCTGTAAATATGTCGAGTAAACGTTTAGTCGACATAGTTTTACGCCCAAAATGCGAAAATGCTAAAGAGTTGAGTACAGTTCTTTTATACGACCATCTGGCATCTTTAACTCCATTTTACGACTATTTCTCGATCTTTAGCTGTAAAAAGCTTTGCTTATACGACTGTTTTGCTGGTTGGGTAGTGCCCGACGCGGTACTAGTACTCGACGAATATAATTTAACTAGCGAATAATAAACTAAGATTGATCACGACATCATTTTTAAGTTACTAAATGTTAGTGGCTTCAATATTTCTTATCACAATTTCAAGACAAATAACTTATTTATAAGTTATGAACATATTTGTTAAAACCAGCTGCCATCAATTGGGACAATGAGTTAAACCTTCAAGTCCAAATAAATGTCAGTCTGTCATTCATGACATTTGTACTGAAATGACATCTATTGGGACTGCCAGCATAACCGCCTGCCATTTACTCGTACATTCGGATTGATTACCTAATTCTTATATTATCAGGATTTTTTATAAGATCACCATATGAAACGAATTCCATATCAGTAACTTGTGTAAATACCTCGTCTCCCAAACCGTATGAAACTGTTTAATACATCTTAAATGAGCATAATATCGTGATTCAAATAAGTATTTTCTGTTGACATGTCGGGCACTAGTACTTCTACCTTATAACGGCGATAACGGATATACTATACAATTTACATAGCCGTCAGAATAGAGCTGCTCAGCTTTAGGTTGCCATAGAAACATATTTAAAATAGCCCCCCTTGAATACAGAAGACTCTTTTAAATCTCAACAACGAGTTAACTTAGTCTTAATCTGTATGACCAATAACATAAATTAAGCCGAGTGGTCTCGCCGCAATTTGCATTAGAATACCAGAGAGAAGATAAAAACATTACTTCCTCGACAAAGTGAATCAGATGCATTTGTAAATTCCTTTAAAAACCGCTTATGTCCTTTTGAGCATACTTCCAAAGCCGACTCTAAATCTAAGACAACTAGGTGCTCTTTTGAAAACCTTTTAACGCAAAGTTATGATATTTGAAAAGAGATTACTAAATTACCGTCGTGGCTGATTTTAAGGCTTAGGGCTTGGGGAATAGGGATCAAATTACCGTGGCTTTGTGTTGAATAAAAACGTTCTTAGCTGGCAGCATCACGCCGTGGCTATTGAATAATCTATTTGAGTTGCTTTTAATAATTGGGGTATGGGAACTAATTGCAGGCGAATTTAGGTAAACTGGTAATACTAATTAAGAGCTCTTGTCGGTGTAGTCATCTCCATTCTGCAGGTAATCATTAATAATTCAATGATATATTTTTATGGTTATTTTAAAATAATATGTTTGCATACCCAAAGGGCAATGGAGAGGGCTATGCTGTATGTATGCGTGATCGCATCAGAAATGAGGCTATCCGCAGCAGAACCAGGGTAACCGATAAACTTAAGTGGCAGTGGGCGGGGCACATTGCACGTAGAACCGATGGCCGTTGGGGCGGAA
Organism: Epinotia nisella; assembly: GCA_932294315.1. Lineage (NCBI taxonomy): Eukaryota > Metazoa > Arthropoda > Insecta > Lepidoptera > Tortricidae > Epinotia > Epinotia nisella. Next base: position 1,698,905 of record OW028691.1, read on the forward strand.
AGGTTCTCGAGTGGCGACCACGTACCGGAAGGCGCAGCGTGGATGCCCCAACAAGGTGGACTGATGACCTGTACGCTTACCATGAGAGCCTATAGAATACTTACAATAGTAAACTTCTCTCGATATCGAGCTAACGCGCTTCGACTAGATTTCGATTCTCGCAAGTTCGAGCTGTCAAATGCGCCGTACTCATGGTGCCGATATACTACGAAAACAACTACAAAACGTTACTCGTTAGCGTCTAGTTTTCGATGCGTAATCTAAACTTTCGAATCGTATTACCAAACGGTAGCGTGAGTCACAAATTTGACATTTCGAATCGAAAAATACCGTAGTATCTGTAGTTTACTATTTCACTTCCAAAATGGTGCGTGATAACGTATTATTTCGTCAAGATTTACCGTAGATCCGATCGATACCTATCTCAAATTAAAGAACTTATAAAAATAAGGGTTTTGAATCGACAACTTATATCCGCAAAATTCGGATTGTCGCGTATTTTGTATTTAAAAATGCAAATAATTGGCACACGTTCCGCCATATTGGGTCGACAGACTTAGATGAGGATCATCGCACACTGTTAAAATTATACTTAATGTCGTTAAGCTTAAGGTATAGATTCCTTTAAAGTCTTTAAACTTTGGCGTTGGGGAATTTTTCGACGTTGGCCATGCGCGTATTCTGTAATGTCATAACCGACAAACGCTAGCATTTAAATTGAAACGATAAATGCTTGTAATTTAAGGCTGAATATTGAAAAATCTATTAAACTATACGAACAATCGAGTTAACTGTTGCGAGAAAAGTATACTTATATGGGACTCGGGGTACCGATTAGATTTTTAGTTCTGTGAGTGACCGCCAGGGGCGGTGTATAGAGTTTTCATACAAATCTTTAACTGTTGTCGATAGTCGCTAGCGTATTCCGACTTACTGTAAACTCACACTAAAGCTACTGGTAAAGGTCGCTGGAGTCCGCTGGATGCGGGTGGCGCAGGACCGGTCATTGTGGGACTCTTTGGCCTATGTCCAGCATTGGACGTCTTGATGATGATGATGTTTGCATTCTACCACGATGCCCCCCGACTGCCTCGACATCAACTACCTACTCAGAGGCCACTCGAGTTGACAATTACCATGGAGACGGAACGTGGCTATAGGGTTTTGTAAATTTCACATGATCAAACCGCTGTGTTGAAGCCTTTTTACCTCATTTCAATGAATATTTAGTTTATATTTGTGTGATGGCTCCGTCGCCCACCAGATTTCTGGTGCAATCAGTCAACGTAAGGCAGCTTGTGGCGGGATGTTAGGGAGTAGCGGGAGTACCTAAGTACTCCTGGAAGTGTCCTGTGGTCAGGTTGAGCCGACCGGGTGGATGGTTTGACCCGACCAATCACGTGGCGCCTTTACTGAACTAAAACAAATTTGACCAATGGCACATCACGTTGACAATCAAGACAAGAACGACGTCGAACCGGCACCTCTGACTTGCATTTCGTTTCAGCAGGGCTTAGATTTTCATTAGCTGATTCTTTTTCCGATCAAATTGGAGAAATCTTACAAAAAGACCAGGTCAAAAGTACCCTAAACCGACGAGCATGTATGAGAAATGTTATGAAGGTGAGTGAAGCGAAAGTGGTTGGTCAGGATCGTAGCAAATGGAGACCTGTGATCTCTGCCTACCCCTCTGGGAAAGAGGCGTGATTATATGTATGTAAGATACCAAGTTTGTGTTATTATTTCTGTTGACTCGTATAAAAAGTATTGTATACAATAGTTACACAATTAGCTCTTAAATTCTCCTACCATACTTAGGCCACTCGGCACGCCTCGTGGTCTAATCACGGTACTCTACTTTAAGAGCCCTCATTGCGTAACGATTGTATAAAATACTATTGTATTCGACTTTACAAAAAAAGGCAATGACTGTTAGAATCAAATTTTTAATTTAAATGCGATCCACTTGAATGACAAAGCTACAGTTATATTTTTTATTTAATTTGAAATTTAAACTTCGACGCACTAAGTTATCCGTTATCCGACTTTGTACAGTTTTTAATTAATTAAAAAAGTACAAAGAATCGGTACGGATGTCAGCGAAAAAGCGTATCTCACGTTAATGAACAAGCGATTTTTTTTTAATTTCTTTAACGAAACTCCGTGGAGTGTCGTGCCAAATGAAATAAGTTGATTTTCTTTCTTGTTTACAAGGCTTACGCGAGTTTGTTGGTTCTGCAAATTGGGATTTACGCTTGGCGTTTAAATTTCTGTTTTATGATCATGGTTGTTGAATTTTGGAAACTGAGTCGGCTTGAGCGGATTATTTAATTGATTTTTATAGTCACAGTTACATATAAACCTTCGGATTCTAACGTATCTGTTTGTCTGTATGTTCATCTATGTATCTATCTTTATTCACCTAGAGTTTTATAGGCACTGGTCCCACCGCCGGCGACGAGCGATGAGCTATCGGCGATTTTATCGCCCAAAGAAACGAACAAAAAATAATCGCTCCCGTGTAAATAGAAGAGCGAGATATAGTTCATATAGTTAATCGCGGTGTGAACAGCGAGCGGTGAACTATAAATATATATATCTCTCTTTTATTTACACGGAAGCGATTATCTTTTGTTCGTTTCTTTGGGCGAGAAAATCGCCGATAGTTCATATCTCACTCGCCGGCGGTGGGACCAGTGCCATAAGGTCAAGTGTGTTTAGTATAGGGTTGCCATACGTCCCGGTACGCCGGGACATGTCCCGGTTTGAAGCATGGTGTCCCGGCGTCCCGGCCGGTAAGCAAATTGTCCCGGTTTCAAAATCATATTTATTTAATAGACTTGGACTTGGACTTGTACAGTAATATACCTACAATAAACGACTAAACCTTTAAAGTTACCTATTGTTGTAATAAAAGTTCCTTTTTTCTACCTTTACTAGTTTTTAGGGTTCCGTACCTAAGGAAAATAACGGAACCCTTACAGGATCACTCGTGCGTCTGTCTGTCCCGTCTGTCACAGCCGATTTGCTCCGAAACTACTGGACCGATTGAGTTGAAATTTGGTACACATATGTAAATTGGTGATCCAAAGATGGACGCGTAAATTAAATAAATGTATTCTGAACAAGAGGGCCACTTTTGGGCGGTAAACTGGAAAATTAAAAAAAAAAGTTTCGCAAACTGTATTGTGTGACATATCAAATGAAAGGAATCGTTGTAAGCATCTCCTATAAGAAGTTTGAGTATTCAAAGTAACGGGAAAATTTTCAATATTTTTGTTTATTCTGTATGGAGCGCCTGATACTGTAGCATAGCAATTTTACGGAACCCTCACCGAGTTGAACTCGCACTTGTCACCGGTTTGTCTTGAAATGTCCCGGTCTGAGTCCTCACACTTATGGTAACCCTAGTTTAGTATCAATTAAGTTTAAATTGTATATTATGTTATTCTTAAATCGTGGGAGTCGTTACAAAGATGGGGATTTTTAGGCATAATTTGGCCAAATGGGCAAAAATTTTGGTAACCAGCCGATACAGTGATAGATCCTATACATACACAGTGTTTTATACTTACCTACGTACTTTATGATTCAAAAATAATCCTATTAATATTATAAATGCGAAAGTTTGGATGTTTAGATGTTTGGATGTTTGTTACTCAATTAGTTCAATCACGCTTAAACGACTCAACCGATTTGGATAAAATTTCGCACGAATATAGTTTATTGCCTGGATTAAAATGTAGGTTAGTTTTTGTCCCGGGTCCACGCAGACGAAGTCGCGGGCGGAAGCTAGTATAAAACAAATCTTAAACAGAAATGTGTTTGGGGTCTCCTCCACTAGATGCTTAGGTTGTCTTTAAAAAATAATAATTGAAAGACTGAATTGACATAATAATAATTCTATATAATTTCACGAGAATCGGTCGAGAAATGCGACCGCTAGAGGAGAGCAGCCGGATAGCGAAACAATTTTGGCCCAAGCTGAAACGAAGCACTTCGTTCTCTTCACTTGCTCGTTCAACTAACAACATTTCATTTTTCTGACTTTTTAATTTTGTTTAGGCATTTCATAGTATTTGAAAAATTGGAAGACACGTATTTATTCTTTTCATGTTATTTTAAGTTAAACCTATGGACACCTATGGATTCCGTCCGAAATAAAATATTTATTATTATTATTAAAATTTGGCTGTTTTAAACTACCACGTTCGAAAAGGGCATAAGTACATTAAAAGGATGAATAAGATTAGTACAGAGTGTGGTCAATTTATTGAATTAAAAAGACAATAGCATGCTGTGTCTGTGACAGTGACATTTAACATTGACAATGACAAGATAGAAGGAGTCAACTAACTGTCAATGTCACAAAAATTTTTTTTCTGACAAGATGCATAAGCACAGCTATGGAATATCCGCATTCAGCCTTTAAATGGCTTCTTCAAACTTCAAAGTAATTTCCAGTTTTCTCAAGAACTAGCAAATATAAAAATTCATTATTTTTATATTTACTCAGCAAGCCCAAATCTCTGAATGGTTTTTAGTTTAAGCCGCTATGAAAAAATTAAATGTTGTCAATTGATAAAGATTCCATTTCGCATTAAGTCCCCATTGTACATAATTTTGTTTTGTGCAATAAAGTTTAATTTTAATAAATCCGTATCATGCCAGCGTTGGTTAAACCCCTTTATTAATGCAACCCGATTACAACATATTTATAAATTTCAAAGGATCTTTGTGAAAATAAATTGCATGCTAGCATTCTCTGCAGCCGTAGGTATATTGGATGGAATATTGAAAGTGTGAATCGGCGTGGAAATTTCAACTAACAGAGTTATTTCATTATTAAAGTAGGATTGGAAATCGGTGAACTAAACTATCGACACAATATCGCTATCCCCTTTGTCTTAATTGCCAGAATGCGACATCGCGCAGGGTATTGTGACCATCGTGTTTTTAACCCCCTACGCAAAGAGAGGGGTGTTATAAGTTATAAGTTTAAGAGGGCGTTACTGTGCACACTAGCGCCACTGGTAAATAATTGTGATTATTTAAATTTCACGATAGATATTTAAAAAAGGAGGCCACTACTCACTGTATTTTGTATTTAAGTACCTTCTGAATACACCAAACTAGTTTTTATGTTGCTGGATTCGTCAATCTATGCGTCCAAAGTAAAAACGGCCGTTTTTCTTTTGAGTTCATAGATCGACGAATCCAGCAACATAAAAACTAGTTTGGTGTATTCAGAAGGTACTTAAATACAAAATAGAGTGAGTAGTGGCCTCCTTTTTTAAATATCTATCGTGAAATTTAAATAATCACAATTATTTACCAGTGGCGCTAGTGAGCACTGTAACGCCCTCTTAACGTGTCTGTTTAGTCTGTGTATCTGTGTATCTGTCTGTGGTATAGTATAATAAATATAATTGAAGAAGATAAAGTCGGCTTTTTTCCGAATAATCTACACATGGACAAATGCCATTCAGTAAGAACGTATTCTTAAATCAATTTGCGCTGCCGAAACTCGAAGCGTCGTGCGACAAAATTACGCACTACCTACTTCAAATTTAAAGTTGTTGATCTTTTAGTTAGCTAACATTTCTTGACAGGGGGCTTATTATGTATTGTACAGTACATTCTCAGATTCAGTAGTCACATTTTCAACCCCCGACGCAAAGAGAGGGGTGTTATAAGTTTAACGTGCCTGTGTATCTGTCTGTGGTATCGTAGCTCCCAAACGGATGGACCGATTTGAATGCGGTTTTTTTTTGTGTCATAGATAATTTTAACCCGAGTATTCTTAGCTATGTTTCAACACAATCGGTTCAGCCGTTTTTAAGATATTGAACTTTGAAATGAAAATGTCGAGGGTTTTTCAACTTTTCTAAGTTGTAGTTATGTTGTTTTGACTTTGCGAATTATGATTTTATTATAGATATCACATTGCATATTTTAAATCCCAACCACGCCGCTGTTTGACATGAAGGCGTTTAATGAATACGTTTCTGTCAAATAAAACTGGTATATTGATGATGTAAATAATTAGAATACACATTCTCTTCTTCAAACAGCAGACTTTTGAATTCAAACCCATTTATATACCTCAAGCTTCATCATATTTGTAGTCCTGATCTGTTATTCGCCACGCGCTCATGCGCCTCACCCCACGCGTCACGCCTAACGAAACTAGACCTCTACCTACGCTTAGTTACTACGAATCGCGGCGTCAAGATATATTTGTGGGTGAGCGTTGAGATGACGAGTTACAGAAAAGGGGGGCTGGACTGTAAGAGACGTATGTATTCTGCCTAACAAAATACAACCTTTCATGCGAGCTACATTGTATGTGGTACATCTGACCTAACCTGGTATAATGCTGACATGACATTTTATGTCCGCGCTCGCTTCCACGATCAATTGGCCTTCTGAATCAGAACGATTCTATAACTTGTAGGTCTAGTTTCATTAGGCATGACGGGTGAGGATAGGCGCATTTGCGCGTACCGAATAACAGCCCTTGTACGCTAACGTGGTAGTAGTTATAAAATAGCGCACAATTAAGAGAAGATACATGTGTTTATGTGTGTGTGTGTGTGGGCGGAAATGTTCTCGAGTGGCGGCCACGTACCGGAAGGCGCGGCGTGGGTAGGCCCCCCACAAGGTGGACTGATGACCTGGTAAAGGTCGCGGGAGTCCGCTGGATGCAGGTGGCGCAGGACCGGTCAATTTGGCACTCTCTGGGGGAGGCCTATGTCCAGCAGTGGACGTCTTTCGGCTGACATGATGATGATGATGATGATGACATGTGTTTATTTGTAGTTTACAATAAGTGAATTAAAATAGTATGTAATCTTGTCGTCGACTGACGGATGTATTTCTTCTTCTTGAATATTGCGCGGTGAAGCCACACCGCGACGTAGTGTTGTGCAAATGGGTAACAGCCCTAAAGTCAAACCGATATCATATCAATCCCTCAGCAAAATAGAGCTTCATCGACGCTCTGTTGGAAAAATTGGATTTTACACACGGCTAAAGGCTACCTGTTAGGCCGGCTTTCAATATGTAGGTAGCGGGGAATCCAGATTGAATTCGAAACAATTATTTAAAAGTCACCGTGTATTGTTTGTGTATTTTCGGGTTGGTGTGTGTACATAATTTTCAAACGATAGAAACAACTACGGGCAGTTTCAATCACATGATTTTCAAAGCGCAAATTAGTATCCAGCAACAGACTTAAATTTCGTGCCTCAACCACATGGTCCACTTTAAAGCCGCCAATAATGATGTTTGGGTGCTCTTCCATAATAGCATTTGTCCGATGTACTGAACTGAGCACCACGTACTACAAATTAGAGGGGTTCAGTTCTTAAAGCATATATAACTGGAGTAGCCTTGACCCTCTGTAAAAAACCTTGCACGATGTGCAAAAAATCATACAAAGACATTTTCACGATCGATCACAAAATCGCCTCGCAAGAGAACACTGATCATAAACATTAAGATGCTCCCTTGGGGCGGGGCCCCCGCAAAATTCGGCAGACTTTTGAGGGCTCCATACCTCAAAAGGAAAAAAAAACGGAACCCTTATAGGATCACTCGTGCGTCTGTCTGTCCGTCTGTCACAGCCGATTTGCTCCGAAACTACTGGACCGATTGAGTTGAAATTTGGTATACATATGTAAATTGGTGACCCAAAGATGGACGCGTAAAGTAAATTATTTAATTCTGAACAAGGGGGGCACTTTTGCGGGGTAAACTAGAAAATTAAAAAAAAAAGTTTCGCTAACTGTATTGTGACATATGAAATGAAAGAAGTTGTTGTAAGCATCTCAGGAGCCGTAGCATGGTTGGCCTTGTCACGCGATAGGTGATAGGATAGAGCGTGCGTCACTGGCTGACACCGTTCGATAGAACGAGACGACGCTCTTATCTTGTCTTATTTTATAATTCTAGCGAAAACAGATTTGAAGTAATTTAGGAAAAAAGACAAATTTTGACCATCCCCCCCCCCCGCCCTTATCTCCGAAACTACTAGGCTTAAAATTCTGAAAAAAATATGGAAAATAGTTCCTTGCCTAAAGATTACAGTGAAACCTATAAGAAGTTTGAGTATTCAAAGTAACGGAAAAATTCTCAATATTTTACGGAACCCTCACCACGCGAGTTGAACTCGCACTTGTCCGGTTTTTTGTAAGCAAACACGACATAAGGCTACTCCAGCCGTAGCATGGTTGGCCTTATCACGCGACAAGTCAAGTGACAAGATAAGTGCGTCGTCTCGTTCTATCGAACGGTGTCAGCCAGTGACGCACGCTCTATCCTATCACTTATCGCGTGACAAGGCCAACCATGCTACGGGGCCAGTTATGTATGCTCTAAGGTTCAGTAAGACTGAGGGGACATATTTATGAGTAGCTAGTATGCGTCCATATACACTTGACTGTATTGAAAAAAGTTGAAGTAATACTAGTTTCGAAATAGATGGAAACCTTTCTTGTGTTACAGAAAACAAATGCCGTCTTTAACTAGAATTATCTCTTTAAAGTTTTCAAGTCGAGTGCAGAATTCCCTGGGCACTGGACGGACGCGACATCTGCCAGGAGGAACACTAAGTTGACTTTAAGTTTTTGTTGAAGACTTGAAATGCAGTAATTGTACCGTAGTTTTTAGTTTAATAGCGCTTGAACAGTTTACAATAACTATGGTTTGTATCTGGCTGAAGCCATTTTAGCCGTCTTCAAAAGATGGAAGGGGGTTCTCAGTTCTAATTCGTGTTTGTTTCCTACGGTTCCGTAACAAAAAGGTATAAAAGAAATGCTTACGGTGTCACTCTGTCCGTCCGTCAAAATGTTAAATATCACAGGAACTACTAAATGCTATCGATTTGAAATTTGAAATAAATGTTAACAAAGCTAATTCACGTGTATAAATATAAATAAATATAATATCGTGGGACAATTCACACCAATTGATCTAGTCCCAAACTAGGCAAAGCCTGTACTATGGGGACTAGACAACGGATGAACATACTTATATAGATAAATACATACTTAAATAGATATTAAACATCCAAGACTCGAGAACAAACATTCGTATTCATCATACAAATATCTGCCCCGACCGGGGATCGAACCCGGGACCTCAAGCTTCATAGTCAGGTTCTCTAACCACTAGGCTATTCGGTCGTCAAAAATATAAAAAAGTAAACATTTATATTTTTATTTTTCTATAAAAAATGCAGTCTAGTTATTAGACCGTGTCATGAAAGCGCTTGAGGGGCCGTTTTTGTTTTCGTCACAGGTAAAATTTTGATTTATGAAGGAATATGTTGAAAAATGATGATGCGGCGTGGGTAGGCCCCCACAAGGTGGACTGATGACCAGGAGCCGTAGCATGGTTGGCCTTATCACGCGACAAGTGACAAAATAAGAGCGTCGTCTCGTTCTATCGAACGGTGTTAGCCAGTGACGCACGCTCTATCCTATCACCTATCGCGTGACAAGGCCAACCATGCTACGGGGCCTGGTAAAGGTCGCGGGAGTCCGCTGGATGCGGGTGGCGCAGGACCGGTCAATTTGGAACTCTTTGGGGGAGGCCTATGTCCAGCAGTAGACGTCTTTCGGCTGATATGATGATGATGATGATGATGATGTTGAAAAAATACGTTTTTTTGACGTTGACACTATACGAGTATAAGCAGGTTTAAGGCTGGAAACGGTGCTCGACCGACGTCAGCGCGTATGGTCGGTCGCGCGTGTTTTACTATGGCCGCATACGCGCTGACGGTGAGCATCGGTCTGAACGCACAGCATGCTTTCTACAGCGATAGCTACGCCCGACCGAGCATACGCGCTGACCGTCGGTCGAGCACTGTTTCCAGCCTTAAGAAACATTTGCAACATGCGTGGGCAGCTGGTAATAATTTTTTTAATCAATATCAGGGTAAACAAAGTATGAAAACAGCTCTGACAGCATTAGTGGAGTTAACAAAGCAAACCGAATGTCCCAGTTGTAAGGGGCAAGCGAATTCAATAGGCCAAATTGCGGGTCGGGTGCTCTGCAAATGGCTGTGACGAGAGGTGGCACAGGAGAGAAGAGATGGCGGACAATCTTTAGGTAAGTTCAAATCAGAAGAATGACTATAAAGACAGAGTACAATAGGAATGATGACACATGTTAAAATTGATAATTTAGTGTTGCTAAATGGATAGTAAAGCATCAAATTATTGTAATAAAGTATCAATTAAAAAATATAATTAATATCATAAAAAGATAGTCCAGGCAATAAACTGACAACTTGTATGGAAAATGTCAAATTTGGAAATAATTTATGATAGCTAATTTTTTTAATGTAACGGATATATTATCAATTAAATAGTTACCTAGAGGCAAAATCCAACAAAAAATCAGACATCAAAATAATCAATATTTAATTAACTCCTAAAAAGTCCGGATAAATATTAATATTTTTTTTGTCTTTATTTAGGTTCATTTACATTTGCTCTAAAATATTCAATATAAATAAAATAAAAAAGACAATGAATGTTTAATTTAAATCTATATAATTACTTCCGGGTGGAAAGTTTGTTGGATTCTTGAATAAAGCATCTTATAATAACGTTTTAGAATGAAATAAACAAAAAAACGCTATTATAAATTAATGTTTTTCGAAACTGTATTTTGCCTGGAGTAAGATATGAGTGGTGAGAATGAGACCTTGAAAGTTTCGAAAAAAATTGCATTTTGTTTATTTTCCAAGTGTTAATTTACAGCTACCAATAGAATCCTTACGTTTTTATACAAACAAAATTGTATGACAACTATGGACCTAAACCTAAACGCAGTATTTCGCGACCGAAACAGCAATTTACTTGACTTTCCCTACAATGATTAGTTCAAATACCAAAGTGTGACGTTATACTTTTGAGTCAATCAGTATGAAGCGTTTGGGATGCCGCCAGCGAGGTCAATCTTTGTCGCATTTTTTTGGGTATCTATGTTCTTTAATTGTAGTTGCTCCCATACAAACTTTTGTCCCTGGGCAACTGACTTTTTTTATTGCGTTTAGTATCCATAGTCCTTAAACGCCCGCACATTTCATGAAAAACATTGTGTGTAACACGAACGCTACGAATTTTACGAACTCGAGTCATCAAATCCCTCCGCCTTTGGCTTCAAGCTTCTAATAGACTATCGTTCGTAACAAATATCTCACCGACCACGTTGCATATTATACTAGTAGTAGTGACATAATTTTATTAGAAGGAATTTTATTTTTGTTAAATTTATATATATATATATATATATATATATATATATATTGTTATTGTAATTGAACTAGGTAGGTACATTGTTAATTTATCATGATTTATGTGAAAATGAGAATAAATTAATAAATGAAATAAAAAAAATATAGTAAGGCACTTCGGAGACCACAAGACCGTAGGTATAGCAGATTATTATAAATATTATTTTATTATTACTTTTAGTTGACATGATTTTTTTGTTATAGTTTGTTGCAAGTTGTTATTAATTAATCAATTGAACTATTGTAATCAAATGTGTTCTTAAACTTTAATCAACCAAATTGTAATTGTGTTCTTTTTTTAATTTAATTTTAATGTTTTGTATATTTTTCAAACACAATGTATGTTGTTACTGAAATAAATAAATGAAATAAATGAAATGACTATTGTTCGGCATTCCGGGTTTTGCCCGGGTAAGATTACCCGCTACCTCCCTTCCCTCCGAGCCCCCACCGAGGCTACACAGGAAGACTGTAAGCTGTTGGGCCGCTACGGAAATTACGCGGTGCGGGAGGGAAGGGGGGGGGGGGGGGGGAGGGGTGTTTACACCAACACCCGTAAGACCTTTGTGCTAGGACGTACATTTCAAATTTAAGTGCAACCGTTGAAAACAAAAAGTCGAGAGAACTGTCTGTCCTCCCTTTAACATTACATTTGTAAGACAAACATATTTAGACTTCGTCCGCGTATAATACGGTACCTCATACAGACTTTCATTTTCTATTTCATCTCCTTAAAATGAAAAAATTGGTATAGCCATTTAGGCGAGAAAACGGGACACATAGAGAGACATACTTTCATATACAAAGTGTTATTAAATATCTAATATCAATTAGAATTTTGGTCAAGTGCTAGTTGCATTTTAGTTTCCCCATACATTTTGAGACCCAGCGCCTGATGAAGTCAACGAGCAAAATCATTTGGTCTCCATATCGTTTTTGTCCCTAAAAGGGATGAAATTTGTCAGAAATTATAGCCTATGTCCTATTCTGATATATGAGGTACATAACTGGAAAGTTTCATATAAATTCGTCCAGTAGTTTTTGAGATTAAGTGGAACTACATGATTATTAGTTTTATAGCCTGTTTGACGGTCAGCACTGACGCGGCATCGCTATCTAAAGTCTAGTTCGAAAATATGGCAGAACATTATGCAGACCGTATGCTAGTTTGCCAATATCGTAGCATAAAAATATGCCATCATCATATCGGCCGAAGGACATCCACTGCTGGACAAAAGCCTCCCCCAAAAAGTGCCAAAGTGACCGGTCCTGCGCCACCCGCATCCAGCGGTCTCCCGCGACCTTTACCAGGTCATCAGTCCACCTCCGTCAGTACGTGGTCGCCACTCGAGACCCGGGTATGTCCTAAAAGTACGACCAAGACCAACGAGGGATGGCAGCAGTATCCCCGGAGTACGGTGGAAATACTGCGATCGCCAACCCGCATGCCAATGCGGTTATGGTTTATGGGTGGACTGTTCATGGATGAAAGGCACAGTCAACCAATTTGATTTCTGGGCCACTTCGTACTTTTTCACAGTTACAATTATACGAGATCTCTAGAGGCTTTAATATAGATTTTCACTGTGACAAGGTACGAAGTGGCCCAGAAGTCAAATTAGTTGACCGTACAATAAAAATATGTGCACGGACAAAAACGAAAATTTGGCGAAACAGTGCATTCAGTGAAACTTTATTCAAATTATTTATTTCAGACTATGTCCATATCATGTTAGTAGCAATAAAAAATAAAATACTTATAAACTATGTTAGTTACATTAAATTATACACTGAACCTCTTGAGCCCATATGTAGGGCGTTCCAGTGTCTCCATACCGCGCAAGCAGGCCCCGTAGCATGGTTGGCCTTGTCACGCGATAGGTGATAGGATAGAGCGTGCGTCACTGGTTGACACCGTTCGACAGAACGAGACGATGCTCTTATCTTGTCACTTGTCCCGTGATAAGGCCAACCATGCTACGGCTCAGGGCTGTCCCAAATCAGTTGAAGAAGGCTGTTAGAACTATCACGCACACGACGCATTAGGGATGCGGTTCTGTTTCTGATAATGGCACTGAAACCATCGACCCGTGCCTCTGCGAACATCCCAGATGCGCTGCAGTACCGTGGCAGTCCCAACAACCCTTTGAAGCCGTTGTTGTATTCGACACGCAGGGCATTGAGCGACTTTTTAGTGTACATAGTTTATCAGTACAAGGGACTACGCGCGTGAAGAGCTAGTCCATTAATAAGAATGAATAGCCACCTCTGCAATATGACAACAAAAACCGGCCAAGTGCGTGTCGGACCACGCAAAACGAAGGGTTCCGTGCCTATTAAAAAGGTCGTATCGTCACATAAATTTTACGGCACTTACGTCCTTTTCTTTGAGGAAGGCAGTTTTTCAGCAATATCTCGAAAACCTCTGAACCGATCTTGTTCAAAACAATTTTCGGTGAATGAAATTAATAAGCCCTATGTCCATGAATTTTTCCATATTTTTAAAATACACCGTTCAAAAATTAGAGGGGGGGGGACAGAATTTTAGTGACTTTCGGGGCGATTATCTCCGACCCTACTCACTTAATCAAAAAAAATTCTAAGAAACCATATATTTATTTTGAAAGGCCTATCGATTGATGTGCCACACGGGGGGTCACAATGAAAAAAATTTTTTTGACTTTTAGTTATATGTATGGAGTGCACCCCTAAAAAATTTTTATTTTGTCATTTTAATTACAAAAGTATGTAGCGGCTAACAAAATACACCTATCCTCACAATTTTATTCAAATACACCTTATAGTTTTCGAGTAAAATGCCTGTGACATACGGACAGACGGACAGACGGACAGACGGACATGACGAAACTATAAGGGTTCCGTTTTTGCCATTTTGGCTACGGAACCCCAAAAAGCCTTTTAACTGTTATTAAAGTTGAACAAAGACTTGAACAACACCCGTCTCCCGCGGATTAGTTTCACAGTTATTTAAACTTCTTGTTGGAATTAATTCCAAGACTTCTCCCTCATTTCCTACGGAGCGGAATCGCTGAGTTGCGTTGGGATGTTGGGGCTCATAGTTTCAATGTCTTCTTACTTCTGAATATATTAAATTAAAATTGACCTTTAGGAAACTGTTAGTCGGAGTTCTCAGTCATCGCAGCTCTAATAAACCTCTTAACTTAAATTAAATTAAGACCGATTTTGGCCACAGCGACTGTGTGTTCTGGATTTTGTGTTACCGATTTGAAATATGACTAGAGTGTTGTTGTTCTACTCTCTGGTGCGCTCTCATGTGGCTTGCATACCCTATCTTTTTTGCAAAGGTACGAACGCAATTTGGGCAGGTTAATACCCTGCAAATTAAGTTGTAGTGGATTGTTGCTGGTATACGAACAAGTCAAGTTAATATAAAGCTTGTAAAAAAAAAAAATATCAACAGACTTATGATCTAGCTTACATGCTTAAGCATATTGTTATATATTATTTTAGTGTAGTTTTAGGATAGTTTTCGCTCGTTGTTACTTGTAATCATGCTGTGCATACATGTTTTGGATACAATTCCTAACCAGAACCCCTGATCTATTTTGTACAGTCAACTTCATAAACATGTATACACTTTTCGACCTCATGTCTAAGTAATAAGGGCATAGAATGTATACATTTTTATGATACAATTTATGTAATGAATGTTATCTGTTTTCTTCCGAACGGGCTTTGAATGCCATGTCAGTGGCAGAAGCTACAGTACCCTAGTGGTTCAGGCATGCGGCTGTCAAGCGGCGGTCGAGGGTTCGAATCCCGGCTCGTACCAATGAGTGTTTCGGAACTTATGTACGAAATATTTACCGTTAGCTTTTCGGTGAAGGAAAACATCGTGAGGAAACCGGTCTAATCCTTTCACGCAAAATAGGCAGTTGGATGTCGATTTGAGGAAAATGCCCAGTAAAAGTAAGCCATGTCAGTGGCAAACACGCGTAGTCCCGCCTGATAATAAACGGTCATCGTAGCCTATGGAGGCTTGCAACTCCAGCTATGTGACATGGACGTTGCGTTACACAGTTATATAGCTACGCAAAAGAAGCATGAACCAATATTGAAATTCATAATTATAATTTCAATAGGTCTACATTGCCGAATTGCTAAACTTAAGTGGCAGTGGGCGGGGCACATTGCACGTAGAACCGATGGCCGCTGGTGTGGAAAGGTTCTCGAGTGGCGACCACCTACCGGAAGGCGCGGCGTGGGTAGGCCCCCCACAAGGTGGACTGATGACCTGGTAAAGGTCGCGGGAGTCCGCTGGATGCGGGTGGCGCAGGACCGGTCAATTTGGAACTCTCTGGGGGAGGCCTATGTCCAGCAGTGGACGTCTTTCGGCTGATATGATGTGGTCTACATGTAGGTACCTGGTACCTGGTACCTGGTAAATATTGAATCTGCTCACAAAATTCCACCAAAATCGGTTGAGAAATGCGACCTGTCGACGAGAACAGCCGGACATCCGGATATACGAAAGAATGTTGGCCCAAGCTGAAGCAGAGAACTTCGTTCGCTTCGCTCTCTCGTTGAATAACGGGAAACAATGATTAAATAACCCTGATACCTACATATTCAAATGCGATCTAGATGCATAATTTCAGAATAGTTCGGCGTGATATAAGTATTACAAGAATCTAGAACATTTCACCGAAGGTTAAACGCGATGCGAAATTCATAGTCCGTTTTTTTTTCGTTAATAACTTATTTTAAAAGTTTAAAACACACCGTTGCAAGGTGTTTCTTTAAAAAAATGTAGGTTTCCTTTATTTTTGACGACCGGTTAGCCTGTAGTGGGTAGTGGCGCTGCCTACGAAGCTGAAGGTCCTGGGTTTGAATCCCGGTAAGGGAAAATATTTGTGTCATGAGTATGAACATTTGTTTCTGAGTCTTGGATGTTTTCTATGTATTTAAGTATTTGTATATATTAAGTATATCGTAGTCTAGTACCCATAACGCAAGCCTTATTGAGCTTACTATGGGACTAGGTCGATAAGACTGTCCTCTAATATTTACTATTATTTTTGTCTTTCCCGCTCACGGGACAGGATGTCCCGGACCTTTGGGAGGCGTGCGTGGGGCTAGGTACCTACAAATTACCAACTGAGCCAACACGTACAGGCCCTTTTGACAATTTGGGATGCAAGGAGTACACCGAGCGGATGCTGTCCCTGCCCGTGTCAATGGGACGCGCACAGAGACAGCACCCGCTGGGGTGTATAGGGACTATTACTGGTTATTATTTTTATTATTATTTAATTTGAATAACAGACACATGTCCTCATTTTTTTATTCGGATGGGACGTTTTTAGGAAATTTGTACATGTAAAATAGGGAGACCTTTGAATGCAAAATCGTAAAGTCAGTAGGTACGTAAATTATTTATTATAATTAAGCTTCTTAGTCACTGGCGATTTACAAAGATTGCGGATGGCGCAATAAAGTAAAATATAACCTTTGTCCATCCCAAACTTCCATTCTACCTACAGATGAAACAAAATTTTGAAATCAGATTAATTCCGAAGATTACGAACCAACTTATAAAGCTACAAACTCACAAAGCCACACACTCCCAAACATTATCAGTTATATGTATCATCATCATCATATCAGCCGAAAGACGTCTACTGCTAGACATAGGCCTCCCCCAAAGAGTGCCAAAGTGACCAGTCCAGCGCCACCCGCATCCAGCGGACTCCCGCGACCTTTACCAGGTCATCAGTCCACCTTGTTGGAGGCCTACCCACGCCGCACCTTCCGGTTCGTGGTCGCCACTCGAGAACCTTTCTGCCCCAGCGGCCGCCGGTTCTACGTGCAATGTGCCCCGCCCACTGCCACTTAAGTTTAGCGATTCGGAGGGCGTCTTTAGAGGTTATACGTATATTAGTATAGAAATGACATGATTACTTTGATAGGCACACTATGAATATGGATCACGACAGTTGATGATTTACCCAGTGTAATCATCAGTATCATCATGGCCATCATTGCTCACGTTCTCTTGACGATATTATCGTTTTTCGCTTTAGAAATTAGCTCAAATGTGCGTGTACATGGTGGAACAAGCACTAATAAATCAAGTGACCATTTAGTTTTGGTAAAACTTAAAGTAAATCTGGATAGTACTGAAGTAAATAAAATCTGCACGGGATCGATATTAAATCCAAACTGGATACTAAGTGCAGCTCATTGCTTTAGATATAAAGAGATTGAAACAGTGACTGTTGAACATTTTGGAGAAGACAGGTTGGAAATACTTGGTCGAGTTACTCTTCCACGAATTAAAGTACATCCGAAGTATGAAGAAAATGAAAGCATCAATGCTGCCAAGTTTGATGTTGCTTTGTTAAATCTGAAAATAGAAAAGAACGTAAGATTCATAGAACTAAGTGAAAATTTTCCCAAAATCGGAGAGATAGCAACCATAGCTGGATTTGGAGAAATAGATACCAAGGAATTAAATGAAGGAGAGGTTGTTATACAACAAAGAATGGAGATAATTTGCACAGCGGGTAAAATTTGGGGAGCACATGGTGATTCGGGGGGACCGCTAGTATCTAAAGGTCGCTTAGTTGGTATTATTTCTAGACGTCGATGTAAAAGATCAAAGTGCGTGACGTATTACGCGGATGTTTATTCTAATTTAAGATGGATTCAACATGTAATTAATGGTTATGCGTAATAAAACTAACTAATAATGGTTTTAATAATATTCCCCTATTATTTTAAGTTTCAGTGAATGATCTTTTAAGTTAAAGTTTCCCAAGCTTTTTAAGTGGGGGGTGATTTATAACAAAGTGATCGAATAAAAATGTGTAATTATTAGGATTTGAAATACCATCATCATCATCATATCAGCCGAAAGACGTCCCCTGCTGGACATAGGCCTCCCCCAAAGAGTGCAAAACAAAGACTACCGCAACCTTTACCAGATCATCAGTCCTACCCACGCCGCGCCTTCCGCCCACTGCCATTGAAGTTTAGCGATTCGGAGGGCTATGTTACCTTGGTTCTGCTGCGGATAGCCTCATTTCTGATGAGATCAGAAATATACCTTATTAAAATAAATGTCATCATCAGGGAGCGTACATTTGCCGGTGTCGTCATAATGACGTATTCATAATCACACAGGATATTTCAAAAAACGTTGATGTTGCTTTCTTTTGGTGGCAAACTTTGTTGACAGCAGGAACAATAAATTTGTTTATTATCTATAACTAAACATGGATTTATTTGGCACAATAATTTTAAAGCCTCCATGGCGACTTTGGCCACTAGCAAAGCATTAAGTTTCCTGATCTTATTAAATTTAACTGAAATGTTGTTTCCGCACGTCTCCTATTTGTGACAAAGAGTAAACTTTGATGTGACAATGTCAGATAATGTTCTTTCAATGTCCGTCTCAAGTGTCAATATATAGAATCTACTTAAACGGAAGAGGTTGATTAGATAACAGTGATTAATCATTGATTAATCACATTTTTCATTATTAGGTACGGATAAATAAACGTTCGTTATGCCGTTGCTCTTTTCAAACTTTTTCCATCCTGTATGTAGCTTGACGTCATACGCCTGTCTTCGGCATGAAATGTACGCTCCCTGGTCATCATAGAACATGTCTTAATGTGGATTTATTTTCCTTCTGTGTAAGCCTATCTGTATAAGCAGCGTCATACAGTTAATGGAAACGTCGGAGCGAACTCTGGGGTAGGCACAAAGGAGGGAGCCACTATCCACTGCACAAAAAATCCCCTTGGGTGCATTTCGACTCAGTGGGATCTTTTCGATCTGAAACGGCCCTCAACGTTATTACGTTATTAGATACGATAAGATTAAATAGGCTTCGTTCGACTGAACGAAACTAGAACAGATTTTATATTCAGAACACTAAAACGAAATAATTACACACCACCGACACACCGAGCAAGGCGCTTTATGTATCGCGCCTGCATTACACCGCCACGGCTGATGATGTGGTGGAGTACGTTCGTCAGAAGACCGGCTTCGCGCTGAGGGTGTTCCAGCTGCGTTCGCGCCACTATGTGCACTTGAGCTCGTTTGTGGTGCGCGTGCCGCGGCCGCTGCAGGAGACCATCGCATGTGCTGACTTCTGGCCCAAGAGTGTCGTGTTTCGACAGTTCCGGGGCAATCTGCCGAATCCTACACCTGAGTTTGACGATGCAACGGGGCCACGCCGTTTCGTCGCCAAAATAGTGTACCAATGTTATTATATGTGTTTTGTTTTGTTTAGTTTCGTTCCATGACGCATTGGTTTTTTTACTGCAATGTCGTGTTAACATGTTTTTTTAATAATAAATAAAAAATAATAAATAAATTACTTACTAAACCAGCTCCATTTCAGTACGCTAAATCGAAAAGAGCCCCAAAAGTATGATTTTAACTCCACATAGGATTTCAAAATCATTTAAGTACATCTTTAAAACCTTTCCGTAGGTACAGAAAAATCTCTAAAGACGCCTTCAATACTACATTGCATACGATAACTTCATCAGATTCTCAGACAATCCAAAGACTTCTTAGCTGCATCGTGTTAAAGTCTATTTTCAAGTGGATAAAGTTTGCTAGGGATATCGGATATCTTGAGATAAGCTGACGGAATGCGGGATGCAATCGATGCATCTCGCCAATGAGCTTAGCGTCTCGAGGACTGAATGAAGTCTGGGTGTTTCGTTTGTTCACGTTTCAATTGTGGATTTGCGTGAAAGAGATTAACACTTGCACAAATTGTGACTGTTAGTGGGTCGAATGCTTTGCAAGATTCTAACATAATTCCCAAGTCAGATTTTATATTTTATCTGCGAGAGTACATTAAATACAAACAGCGAGAAATTATTTCTAACACTTTTTGAGTTTGCGTAACTTTAACTTTTTTGTAAGAAACACGTGTAAAATTTCCAAAAGATTATACAAGTAATTGTTTTCTCCTATAATACAATGCAACGCATTTGATTATTCAAAACGTACCGATCATCTTCTAACAGTTTTGTTAAGAGATTACGTCAGTAAAACTAGTACAATTAAAAAAAAAACTCCTAAAAGAATATTCAAGTTACTAGTGGCTACTAAAGTGTATTCAATACTATCAAAAGAAGTGTCAGCATTAATTTCTAACAGATTTATCAATAGTTTATTTTATTTTATTAGGAATAATATCTTTAGGCAGTTCTCCTTACCATAAAAGAAATCTCGTCAATTATCAAGTTCGCGTAATTAATGAATTATATTCTAAATGTCAACAAAAAAATCGCGGACTTGGGAGTTATCGAAGGTGCATTCTGTTTACGTATCGAACAAGTAGTGATCCTGTCTACGAGGCTTATGGTTATGGACTCAAATCTCGGTTATGGCCAACATTTTTGTGATTGGGTATCATTTATCGAACGAGCGAGCAAAGCGACCGAATTACTTTTGTATGAAGCAGTAACGCTGCTAACGAATTTTATAAATTTAAAATTCAAGAAAATATTGCTCCGAGCCGGATTTAAACCGGCGACCACAGGCAAACACGGCCTGTCGCTACTAACCAACTGAGCTATCGGAACAATCTGTCCCGGCCACTAAATCTTTCAATCAGTTCCTTCTTACAACGCACAGTGTGGGATTTTTCCTCAATTTTGTTCACTACCTTTTTATGATTTTAATCGCTGCTTAATACTTTTTTAAAGCCCATAGTGAAACTCCCAGCCACATATCCCGTTTAATTTTCTAGTTAATAATTTCTAAAGATCAGATCCATGACGTCATCAAAACATGTTTTTATTTTTATTTCCGTAATTAATGGCAATAATGCCCCAATTTTTCGTCTCCAATTTCAGGAAACAATATTCAGTAACGTAAAAAAAATACAAGACTGTAAAGTTAATAAACCCGATGATATTCAATATAAATATATTTTTATAATTATTAATATTTTTTCAAAGTTTATTAACGGTCGCATTTTATTTTAGCTCTAAAGGACGTATGATGAGTGTACCTACCATGCCTTAAATTTTGACGATTTTATCTTATGGGATTTGGGATTTATAGCATTTCTAAGTTTTAGTTCCATTTCTATGGAAATAGGGTTATCACATACAAACGAAAATAATATCAGAGTTCAGAGGCGAGGGTTCTGTTTTTCTTACTTGACTGGCATGAATTCTTCAATAATTGATTGGATAATTGGAAGTTTAATCGTCATCAGAATAATAAAGTCGTTTGTCTAAAACGAGTGACAAATTGTCTTCGTTATTTTCGGGCATTAATGCAGTATGTGGCTCAGTAGACTTTATAAGGGATATAACTTTAGGCGGTATAGGTGATCGTTTTTGTTTACTAATGGCGGTCTTTTAAAGACAAATGTGAAATGAAAGGGTACGAAGATTCGAGATCACGCCTATAAAGGTCCAAAATTGTAGTATTTTGGTCTATTTTTCGAGTGTGATGCTCACGATCATACCGCCAAAATTTGTTGCGGGATTCCCCGGCTTGCTCGGACAACATTCCTATTGGCAGAGAACTAATCTCAATGATTTGCCAACCGTGTATTAGTATTTTGTGCATAGTGACTGACATTATTAGGTACCTAAGATCAATATTGTTTTAAATTGCTAACTATTTCTGTCTGTCTTTGTTAATTATTATTGTTAGAAATTATTTGTAACAAATTTATTTAATGTACCTGACGAGCTTTCTGTGAATTCATTTTATTTATATACAAAGAAAATTTGTAAAATATAATGTCAATTTTCAATACGCAATAAATGAATCTAATCTAATCATATTCAATTCAATTCAATTCTTTATTTCGGACAGTAGTATCCATAAGTTGTATATTAAACCAGCCATATGATTCTACATACCATTTTAAGTTGTAATTGCATGATTAAGCTTTGTCACGAATAAATTATTTCATTTCATTTCATACTTTTCAGCCGCAGATGCACAAAATACACGACATTTATTTGCCTTCATCATGTTCCTCATTTGCCACTCGCTGACCAACAAGACGTTTGGTGCCCTCTTACCCCTCTAGCATTAAGTCCCCTGGTCGAGGCCCGAAAGGACATCCCCCAGCAGAACGTCAGCTCCTGTTGAGGCCAAGCAGCGCCATGGGTCTTTAACGGCTCCATGACGCCTCACCCCCGCTCCTCCAGATATCATGTAATAGCATAGGATACTTATCCGAAATAAAGAATTTGAATTGAATTGAATTGGGTTTAAGCAAGCGCTTGACGAGGGCGGACCCCTTCCCAATGCCACATGATACCCTTCATCAGAGATTCAACAGAGTAGGTATACTGACACAACCGTTCTGATAGTGGTCATGCTTTTTGTTGTTGTACGGGCCCTCGAATGTTTCTATATTTAAGCATACTACAATTTTGCAACAAGAAGTGACACCACACCCCAACTGAAAATAAAGTTAACCTACCTAGTGTGTGACAACCCTAACTTGAATATTTAAAAATTCATATCTCGCGAATCCTGCCATATTTGCATTTAATTTTTTTCGTAGTGATAATGCTTAATATCAGCTATTAAAAAAATGTAAAATAAAATGCGACCGATGTAAGATTATCGAGAAAAAAATATTTTCATATTTTTAGAAAATTGATGATATCTCCTCTAAGAGTCATCAATTCAAACTTTTAGTGAATCATATTGGTATATCAAAACTACCTTTATATAAACTTATAAGGATGATTTTAAAAAGAGGCATGAAATGTGAGTAATTATAGTTTTCATATTTCTATGGATTTCTATGGCTGTTTCTCGATCTATCGAAAATCTCTAAAACTATGAGACATAGAACCGCGGGAGTTTCAATGTTCGCTATCATTTGATAAACTACACAAATTAAACAGTTAAGTAGTGTTTCGCAAAATTTAGGAAAAATCCCACACTGTGCAACGCCTTAGGGAGGCGTGTGGAGCGACATCTACCTAGAACGTCTCAAATTGTATTGAGAAATCGTCAGTAACGATGCGCCACCCCATATTAAATTAATTTGGAATTAAGCTAACGAATTTTATAAATTTCAAATTCAAGGAAATATTGAAAAATTTCTACCGGCCCGAATTCGAACCGGCGACCACCTTACTAACCAACTGAGCTATCGGAACAATCTGTCTCGGCCACTAAATCCTTCAATCAGTACCTTCTTACGACATCTGTTGGTCGCCGGTCCGAATCCGGCTCGGAGCATTAAATTTTTCAACATAATCCTTGTATTTGAAATTTATAAAAAGCGAACTAAGTTCTCCGTTTCAGCATGGGCCAAAAGTCTTTGATATCTCCGGATGTCCCGTTGTCCGGCTTTCCGGCTGTCCGGCTGTCCGGCTGCTCCCCTCTAGGTCGTATTTCTCATCCGATTCTCATGCATTTTTTTTAACAGGTTCGGTGATCATATACGACCTTTTATCTCAATTCAGTTTTTGGTAATTAATAAAAAAAACCGGACAAGTGCGAGTTCAACTCGCGTGGTAAGGGTTCCGTAAAATATTGAGAATTTTCCCGTTAGTTTGAATACTCAAACTTTTATAGGTTTTCCTGTAATCGTTAGACAAGGAACTATTTTCCATATTTTTGTCAGAATTTTAAGCCTAGTAGTTTCGGAGATAAGGGGGTGTAGGGGGGTTAAAAGTCGCCTTTTTTCCTAAATTACTTCAAATCTGTTTTTGCTAAAATTATTTTTAAAAAAAATCTGAGATGCTTACAACAACCCCTTTCATTTAATATGTCACGCAATGCAGTTTGCGAAACTTTTTTTTTTAATTTTCCAGTTTACCCCCCAAAAGTAGCCCCCTTGTTCAGAACTCATTAATTTATTTTACGCGTCCATCTTTAAGTCACCAATTTAAATATGTGTACCAAATTTCAACTCAATCGGTCCAGTAGTTTCGGAGCAAATCGGCTGTGACAGACGCATGAGTGATCCTATAAGGGTTCCGATTTTTTCCTTTTGAGGTACGGAACCCCTCAAAAATGGACCCGCGAGTTCTTCAACTCACAGAGCCACTAGATTATGATAAAATAATAACTGAGTCAATATAAAACAAGATTCTTTAAAGCTTTCTTCGGCACGAACCTTAGTACCACAATTTCCCATCATTTGTAACATCTAAAATATTCTATCAGTTCGCATTGCACACTCGAGTTCGGAAACAATTATCTGATAGCGCTTGGAGTGTAGTTATCGGCCTTATTTATTGTTCCACCGGCGACGCGAAAAAAACTCTTGATATTAGTTTTATATTTTTTTAATACAGTTGCTCAAAAATTGCTTCTTTACGTAGCTGTTTAGCGTGCGCAAAGTTAGTTTTCGCGAACTAGTGCTTCTCACTTTTCCTTGTACAAATTGTAAATTGTAAAAAAAATTAGATAAAACTGTATTAAAATAGTTATTTACGATACAAGTGCAGAAAATAGGACATTCGCAATTTAAATCGACACGAGTTGCGAATTACCTATTCGCACGTGTATCGTAGATGTTTTACAGTACATATGGCTCTTTAAAGTTTCAACATATGCACGGAAAGTGCTCATTTCCGCACTTGTGCGGGAAAGTAACACCATGTGTACTGTAATAGTTATTTACGATACAAGTGCAGAAAATAGGAAATTCGCAACGAGTGGTGATAAATTAAAACACGACCGAAGGGAGTGTTTTAAATCGACACGAGTTGCGAATTACCTATTCGCACGTGTATCGTACAACGTTTTACAGTACATATGGCTCTTTAAAGTTTCAACATATGCACGGAAAGTGCTGATTTCTGCACTCGTGCGGGAAAGTAACACCATGTGTACTGTAAAAAATATTTTTGAACAACTTCATTATTTTTTAACTGATTCTGTACAATGATGTTACAGAATTAATAATATAAAAGTTTCGAATTCCTTACTTGTTGCTTTTCTTATTTTTTCGCAACTGTATTAAAAAACGTCGTTCGATACACGTGCGGAAATGTCATTCATCAGTTTCATCACTCGTCCCGAGTCTACGGCTCGTGGCAAGATATATTATCTCGGTACTCGTGACGTAATGACATATTTTTCGCACTAGCATCGAAATGTACTATTACGATGGTCGAAAAAAATATTCATGTTGCAATTCATATTGAATTGCAGGCACATAATAATAATAATACTAGTAAAATTGTACAGAAGGTCCACTGTCTTAAGACTGCATCACACTGGCGCTGCCTGCGGTGGCGGTCCATAGTAAATTTGACAGCTAATGACAAGTTTATCTTATCTTATCTTATCTATTTGAGGGCCCTTTCGGATACACTTCGACCCAGTGGGATCTTTTGTGCATTTGCCCTCCCCTTTGTAGCTACTCCCAAGCTCGCTCCATCATTTCCACAAAGCGGATGATGCAGCTCAGTGGGAGCACCCTGAATTCCTTTGGTTGCGGGTAGCCGTTACTAAAGAGATTCATTCTTTGTCTGGCAAGGGCATGACATTCACACAGTAAGTGTTCCATAGTCTCATCTTCCTCACTACACATTCTACAGTCTGTACTGTTTGATAGTCCCATCTTGGCCAAGAGGTCCTTGACGCCGAAGTGACCTGTGAACACCCCAGATATAATCCTGAGTTGCTTCCTGCTGGATTTCCAGAGTTTTTTGGTCCAGCCCGAGTCCACTCCTTCTACGAAGAGCTTTGAGTGCCTTAAAATGACAAGTTTACTATTGACCGGCCGTGGCGGTCAAGGCAGATTTATCTCCCAATTTTGACAAGACCCAGTCGCATAAATAAGTGAAGAGATTTATAGAGCAATCCTTGATTGAAAAAAGGAGATGAACCCGCTGAATTAATAATGCAGGATTTGTAGTGTGAGTGTGCTGACGTAAATTTTACGCGTGCAAGAGTACATCAATTCTACTCTGTCACCTAGGATTAAAATCTAGGTATCTACGAAATTACTCATCGCACTTCTATATAAACTTAAGTGGCAGTGGGCGGGGCACATTTCACGTAGAACCGATGGCCGTTGGGGCGGAAAGGTTCTTGAGTGGCGACCACGTACCGGAAGGCGCAGCGAGGGTAGGCCCCCCACAAGGTGGACTGATGACCTGGTAAAGGTCGCTGGAGTCCGCTGGATGCGGGTGGCGCAGGACCGGTCATTGTGGCACTCTTTGGGGGAGGCCTATGTTCAGCAGTGGACGTCTTTGGGCTGATATGATGATGATGATGATGACTTCTATATACTATATCCTACTAATCCTACTATATTTATATATAATATTATAAATGCGAAAGTTTGGATGTTTAAATGTTTGGATGTTTGTTACTCAATCACGCTTAAACGGCTAAGCCGATTTGGATAAAAATTTGCACAAAGATAGCTTATACCCTGGATATTAAAATAAAGAGTAGTTTTTATCCCGGGTCTACGCAGACGAAGACGCAGGCGGAAGCTAGTAATATTATAAATGCGAAAGTTTGGATGTTTGTTACTCAATCACGCTTAAACGCCTGAACCGAATTGGTTGAAATTTTGCACAAAGATAGTTCATAGCCTGGATTAAAACATAGGATAGTTTTTATCCCGGGTCTACGCAGCAGGAAGCTAGTTTGAAATAAAATAATAACTTTAAATAATTTGGGGTGGAATTAGGCTAGTAATTTCAAGTGCAAAAAACATGTTAAAAGTCTATTGGGTCGTTCTTCTTTTCGACCGACAATAGCCTGTCCTTCGTCTTACTACGGCATCTCATTTGAGTAATGATTTTACGGTTTTATAATGTTGGAAAATGAACGTCCATATTATTTTATTAATTAGTATTAATTTAATATTTTAGTTTCTCTAACTAGCATTTTTTTTAAACGTATTTTTATCGTAGAAGTCTGTGACAGAGTGGTAAACCAAAATGTAGTCCCCACTGAAAGAGTCCACTTTGTCACATATTTTTTTTAAAAACCAACCGTAAACAAATATGTATATTGGCCGGAAAGGAAACTTTAATTAGTGTTAATGAAGAAACCAATGCATTTTTATTTTAATCACACTTCAAAATCACAATTTTGGACAGTTCAAAAACCAAAAAAAAAGGAAAACCTCGGTTCATTGTCGGTAAAAAAGAAGAACGACCCTATTGTCTTCACCATTCCACTAGATACCCCTGACCTCAACCCTTTACACACAAATGCTACTGAATATAGTTAGCAGAAGGAGCTTAAACGCGGACAAAATTAACTAAACACGACATCTAAGAAGGAAAGAAAGAAAACATTTATTCACTACACAAAAGGCACACAGATATAAAGGGAGTAGACATACAGTACAATTGACACATTGTGTGTGTCTTCGCGGCAGTGAAACGGTCGCTGTCTCAGCATTGTGCCGAGGTGTCAGACAGACACCTACAGCGCTGGTTTTCAGACAGCACCGTAAGTGACCCACGGAACGCAACACAGCATACTATTAGATAGTAGAAACATAATAAATTAATAATTAATGTAATAAATCTGTTTTTTTTTTACATCTCATCATCGTATCAACCAAAAGACGTCCACTGCTGGACACAGGCCTCCCTCAAAGAATGCCAAAGTGACCGGTCCTGCGCCACCCGCATCCAGCGGACTCTCGCGACCTTTACCAGTCATCAAACGCTTTTCAAACCCCTTCAAAAACATCCCATAATTTATTATCATTTTATGCCGTCAGATTATTTGTTAATAAACAGTAACACAGTGTAATTTATTACTAAAGGAGCGTGTTTTCATTTTGTTCGCTTGTAATTAATACTGTTCAAGAATAATTAATCTTAAATTACTTATGACGTTCGGAGTAATATGCAGGCGGCGGCGGAATACGAAATAAACATCTTTGAATTTCGAATACACGTACACGTTCCATTGCTTGACACCTACTGTTGGCCACTATTATTATGAATGAATAAAGACTGTGAGTGTCAAATATTGGTAACTTAACTAGGTACATAATGTCGTTGTTTAGCATAAGCTTAAAAACAATCGATACAAAATTTGTCTATAGAAAATCTAAATTTAAGTTCTTATTTTTGCCATATATCAGTCTGTCCGTCAACGCCACTTGATGCATCATAACTCCAAATACTATACCTGCAAAATCCCGACCACTCCTGCCAACCTATAAGAGACCTCGCTTAATAACAGTAAACAAACAGTATGATCTTATTTTGATCACTAGTTCAGACAGTATTACTTTGAAAAATGCGACCACGTAAGCGCGCGCTGTCGTTTCTGCCCGGTACTGCAGTAGAAAGGAACCCCCATACTCGGGCGGGCAGAACAAACGAATTTCGTACCAAACATGGTTTTGAATATGAGGCCCTGTCATTTCGTAAGGTGAAACCTGTTTGAAAATTCCCATTATCTATGTGTTTACAAACATTACGTTTAAAGACAAACTCTTATCACCTATTTTATTGGTGCACAAATATGAATTTACAGCGTGAAAACACACAGGTAAAATTAAACATACTTATAAGTAAACGTTCGAGTGCTCGACGCTGTACTAGTATATGACATGGGCACTCTATGTCAAAGCAATATGGGTTATATTCGAACTAAGTAGGATTTTTCTTCATTCGAATTTAAGCCATGTCACTTTGACATAGAGTGCCCATGCCATATAGGTACTAGTACAACGTCGAGCACTCGGACGGTTACCTTATGTTTTTATTAACCAGCAACATATTGAATATTTAAATCTTTTAATCTTTTTTTAGGGTTCCGTACCCAAAAAATAAATTAATTAAAAAAAAGGGTGAAAACGAGACCCTATTACTAAGACTTCGCTGTCCGTCCGTCCGTCCGTCCGTCCGTCTGTCTGTCACCAGGCTGTATCTCAAGAACCGTGATAGCTAGAGAGTTGAAATTTTCACAGATTATGTAATTCTGTTGCCGCTATAACAACAAATACTAAAAAACCGGCCAAGTGCGAGTCGGACTGGGGCTCCCATACAACAGACATGATTTTTTTGCCGTTTTTATAGATAATGGTACGGAACCCTTCGTGCGCGAGTCCGACTCGCATTTGGCCGGTTTTTATTAGCGATAAGACCGCCTGTTGTCTACCTCTACCTACATGTTATTGTATTGTTTCTCTCTGTAACTGCTTTGTTTGTATGAGGTGTGCAATAAGTATTTGTATTGTATTGTGTAATTTATCTTGTATTTGTATCTTTTATATTAATTATGCTTCTTAAAATATAAGGTCCTATAGGTATATTCGTTGCTCAAAAGTTTACTGTTTCAGAAAAGAAAATGTTTTCAATGCAATTCCTGCAAAACATGCATTTGATGAAGCATTGGTCGGTGAAACAAGGTGCATCTGTTTTATTAATTTGTGTATAATGCCCAATAAAATCTACGAACAATGAAAACAAACATACATTATTGCCGAACAATAGATTCTAAACTCAATTTTTCGCAAGATAAGCACTCGAAAAGTGCCATCGCCCGCTTGCCAAAATCGTAAACGCAGAGAAAAGAATCAAACAATAAACATGGCCAGCGTTTCCGAACTCATCTCACGAAATATGAAATAATGATATTGCTTTTGGCAGTATGAGCCGGCGCAGTCTCGAAGATGTCTCTGCTAGTTACTTTTTAAAAAAGCTACTAGAGAGCCAAGTGGAACGATGCGGATCGTTTGGTTTTGGGTAAGAAAAAACCGGACAAATGCGAGTTCAACTCGCGTGGTAAGGGTATATAATCTAAATTTCATAAGTGTTTTTGAATACTCGAACTTCTTATAGGTTTTCCTGTAATCTTTAGGCAAGGAACTATTTTACATATTTTTTTCATAATTTTAATCTTAGTAGTTTCGGAAATAAGGGGGGGGGGTTGGTAAATTTTTGTCTTTATTCCTTTATTACTTCAAATCTGTATTTGCTAAAATTATTAAAAAAAATATCTGACATGCTTACAACAATTTGCTTGAAATGTATTTAGATCGTTTAACATACTCATATATTTTGCATGCTATAATACGGCTAAATGTGTGATACTTATTAATTATCATAAGAACTATTGTTAACCACATTTAATGCAAATAAAGAACTTACTTACTTACTTACTTACTTACAACCCCTTTCGTTTGATATGTCACACAATACAGTTTGCGAAACTTTTTTTTTTAATTTTCCAGTTTACCCCCCAAAAGTGGCCCCCTTGTTCAGAATTCATTAATTTACTTTACACGTCCATCTTTGGGTCACTAATTTACATATGTGTACCAAATTTCAACTCAATCGGTCCTGTAGTTTCCGAGCAAATTGGCTGTGACAGACGGACAGACAGATAACCGAGTGATCCTATAAGCGTTCCGTTTTTTCCTTTTGAGGTATCGGAACCCTAAAAAGAGTTCAATATGTCTCTCGACTCTCGAGGTTTCGTTTTTGAATGATTTCAATATACTTATTGCGGGTTTCATATGATTGAAGTGCGGAATATTGGGTCAGATTGACCTTTTCACATAATGATGATCTGTCCGACCGTTTTCGGCCATGGATACCACTCCGACTCCCTCCCGGTTTGGTGCTCGTGCGTTCCAAGATGGCTTATGTAGGCTATGGAGCCCGAAAGTATTTTTGATCACACGGCAGTAGGCAAAGTATTACGTTAGACTCTAAACTGCAGTGGGGTTCCCACATAACTGCGATAGGAAGTAGGTTGATCTCCGCTGCTTTTGCAGTCAGGAGAATAAGGCAGCTTACCAATGTAGCAACGGCACGGTTAGTTTACTTCGCTTACTTTAACAGTATAATTACTTATGGTCTTATTTTATGGGGATCAGCGGCAGATAGTGACGTAGTGGGTAGTGACGCAGCCTATGAAGCTGAAGGTCCTGGGTTCGAATCCCGGTAAGGGCAAGTATTTGTGTGATGAGCATGAATATTTGTTTCTGAGTCTTGGATGTTTTCTATGTATTTAAGTATTTATATCTATTATATATATCATCGCCTAGTACCTATAACACAAGCCTTATTGAGCTAACTAAAGGCCTAGTTCGATTTGTGTAAGAATGTCCCCTAATATTTATTATTATTATTATTTCTTTATTTATTTTAAATCTTAGATTAGGATTTTACAATAATTATATAAAAAGTAAAATATAAAAGAATACATACAAAATATAAAATCATTATAAAAACCTAACCTAGGGTGCCGCCGGCAGCGAGGCGGGGCCTAAACGGACAGAGACAGGAACCTCCTGACTATTCGCGCAGTGTCCAGGAGTACCGCCTTCTGTATCTGACCCTTGATCCAGCCATCTAGCGAGAGTCTCTTGAGGTGATGGTCGAGACTCTTCGCTATTAAACCGTTCCCCGAGACGGCTATCGGGACGATGATCGTCGAATCAACATCCCACATGGCGGTTACCTCATGAGCCAGGTCTAGGTACTTGCTGGCTTTGTCCTTCTCGGCCTTCACGAGGTTCTCGTCATGGGGGATGATGATGACGACGAGCACTGCCTGGCGTTTCGATCGATCTGTCAGCACGATATCAGTCCATGAATGCTATTTCTTCTAATTTTATTTCATCTGTACTCAATCTAGCATAAAACCTTTTCGTATCTCGCCGCTGTAATAGGCCAAAAACCGTATGCAACTCCTTCAAAGCGCTTATTTCAATTTTAAAACAGCTCCATGCGTTCTTCAAAAGAAACGCCGGAATCTTGAAAACTTTTAATCCCGATTTTCTCTTTGAGCCTCCCCTTTTACTGTTGGATTTCCCCTCAACGCGTTTGTTCCCGATGTTGAATACGTTCATATTTATTGCTTCGGTACGCTTGCAGTCGAAAAAAAGAAATACGAAGTCGCACGAATAGGTAGGAATAATAAAAACGCATTTGTTTCAAACCTATTCGTGCTACTAGCAAGTATACCTTTAAGCGCTAGTTTAAAGGCTATTTGTTGACGCTCCAAAAATCCCAACCCTAACCCATCCAGCACTTTTAACATCCCAACCGTGTCGCGTTTTATGCTTTGTGTTTTTCATCCCGTTGTGCTACTATTTTTTTCAAAATTGCTGTGTTGCGTTCCGTGGGCCACTTGCGGTGCTGTCTGAAAGCCAGCGCTGTAGGTGTCTGTCTGACACCTCGGCACAATGCTGAGACAGCGACCGTTTCACTGCCGCGAAGACACACAATATATGTCAATTGTATTGTATGTCTACTCCCTTGTATCTCTGTGTGTCTTTTGTATAGTGAATAAATGTATTTTTTCTTGTGTGTAGCTAAACCTCACATCGGTGAAGCACCTCGAAAAGCTATTGTCCAGAAAATTTGTAACTTTAACTCCATATTATAATTTTCATAAAGTCTAATAATTGTTTTCACTTCTGCTTTACAATAATTCGCTTCAACTTATTTTTGCTATTTTAAATATTTCACGCACGTAGTACGTTGCCCGTAGAACCGATGGCCATCGGGGCGGAAAGGTTCTTGAGTGGCGACCACGTACCGGAAGGCGCAGCGTGGGTAGGCCCCCCAACAAGGTGGACTGATGACCTGGTAAAGGTCGCTGGAGTCCGCTGGATGCGGGTGGCGCAGGACCGGTCATTGTGGCGCTCTTTGGGGGAGGCCTATGTCCAGCAGTGGATGTCTTTGGGCTGATATGTTGATGATGATGATGAAATATTTCACACATAAAAATCAAGACATCATTTGTGCTTAGCTTCCTATAAACTTCATACTAACGAATCGTTTGTGACGTTTTAAAAATAGTTGCTCATTTCACTGTCAGCCAACATCATTCTGTACTTATAAGTTGTAGCATAAATTAGAGTGTCAAAGTTGCTGATTAATTAGATTGTTCCGGTCGTAAAAATATTAGGCAGTCATTTCTTGTACGGAGTTTGCCAAACTTAACCTGAGTTACAAAGACGTGCCAAATGCCAATTAAATTAATGGGCATATTCATTCAATATAATGTCCCTTAAAAAGACTTTCGCACATGTTGAGAAAAAATCCGACAGGTTAGACGTGACTCACCTTTGTTAACCTTAATCCCACAAAAAACATAAATGTGAAAAATAAATAAAATGTAAAAAATATAGAGGCCTCGGCAGAGAGTACGACTTTGTACCCTTTGGCGTCGAGACCCTCGGTCCGTGGGGTCCCAGTGCGCATAAGTTATTTGCAGAAATCGCGAAACGTCTGGTCGATGTAACTGGTGACCGAAGAGCTGGCGGCTTTCTCGCGCAACGCATCAGCATTGCAATTCAGCGAGGAAATGCCGCCAGCAACCTCGGTACAATGCCTCGAGGGCCTTTTTTAGATTTAACTTAGTTTTAATTTATTTTAGTTAATGTTAATCATAATCTTGTATTTACAGTCTGAATAAATATGTATATGTTAATGTGAAAATGGGAGCCAAGTTCAATATTAAGAATTATACGTGGTTGTCAACTTCGCCAACAAAAGAATTGAGATTTATTTACACATTTTATTTTAGCATTATCTACTGAACTTGCCCATTTAGATGGACAAGTTCAGTAGATAATCCGAAAATAAAATGTGTTCTTAAGAACTTACAATTTCTTATTTTTTCTACTACAACAATGTTTGCTTTACAAAAGTGTAACTTCTTAAATTTAACCCGGCGAGCATGATGTGAAAAAAAGTTACATCAAGCATGTGGCAGGGTATGACATACACCAAAATTTAATGCCCCATAATATAGTTGTTATTAATGTTATTTTATTTTCTTGATAATGTATAGTTAAATAATTAATTAGTTAATGGAATTAAATCGAAAAAAAGTTTTAATTACGAAATTATTTTTATTTATTCATGTTTTTCTTATACTATATAATTATAGGAACGAAAATTTAGGGGTTTAAAAAAATCAACAATAAAACAAAAAAATAACTCTTTAAACACTCGAAATTTTTACACAAAGCAGATAACTTAGGTAGGCTAAATTCATGCTCAAGAGATGACTTGGCTAGCT
The DNA here is from genome assembly GCA_932294315.1 of Epinotia nisella. Taxonomy (NCBI): domain Eukaryota; kingdom Metazoa; phylum Arthropoda; class Insecta; order Lepidoptera; family Tortricidae; genus Epinotia; species Epinotia nisella. Next base: position 1,733,208 of record OW028691.1, read on the forward strand.
ACCCTTGTCAAACGGGAAAACAAAGGGACAAAAGTAAATTAGAAATGAAACGATACCCAATAATAAAGTGAGTGATTATCGCGCTGTCTTCGCGTTATTTTGCAGGTAAAAGAATGAGTAATTACAGAAACTCTCGTTATCCAATTTGTTTAACAAATTTCGTGAATTTTGTCATTTTGTTTTGAATTTCGGCAGAATTTGGAGATAATGTTGTGGAATAAGGATATTTTTCTCAAACATGCAATGAAATATTGACGTCTCGTTCCAATAGACAGCAAAGTATTGCGTTTCAGGTGCGGAGAGACGAGAGACACATAATGAAATTTCATGAAAAATTGGAGGCCTGCAATATAGTAATTTTTAATTTCCATTTCCATTCCACATTTATTTGTGACTCAGCATCATTCGTTCTGCCATGAAAAAAACTATAAGGCCTACATCACACTGGCTCTCATAAAACTGCAAAATGTAGCGAACATCGTTTATTGTTTTTTTTTAATAATCATAGAGGCAGAATGTCATAACGAACGAAAATCTAGACTAGCGCGTCCTGGCCGCGGCGGTCAATAATAAGCTTGTCATTAGCTGTCATATTTACTATTGACCGCCACCGCAGGCCGCGCCATTGTGACTCCGGCCTGACAAGAATGATAAGTATCGTTCTTAGGGTTCCGTACCTCAAAAGGAAAAAAACGGAACCCTTATAGGATCACTCGTGCGTCTGTCTGTCCGTCTGTCACAGCCGATTTGATCCGAAACTATGTACTAGACCGATTGAGTTGAAATTTGGTACACATATGTAAATTGGTGACCCAAAGATGGACACGTAAAGTAAATTACTATATTCTGAACAAAGGGGCCAATTTTGGGGGGTAAACTGGATTTTTTTTAAAGATTTCGCAAACTGTATTGTGTGACATATCAAATGAAAGATGTTGTTGTAAGCATCTCAGATATATATTTTTTTATAATTTTAGCAAAAACAGATTGACCAAGGGGGGGGCCCCTTATCTCCGAAACTACTAGGCTTAAAATTCTGAAAAAATATGGAGTATAGTTCCTTGCCTAAAGATTACAGGAAAACCTATGAGAATTTTTTTTTTAAATTTGAGACCTTATTTAACTTACGTTTTAGGAAACTGTTTTTTAATTTGGGTTTTTAATCGAAACCACACCTGAATCGTCTCAATTAAATTGCGTGTGCAGAAATCCAAGTATAGGTATGCGAGCGCGATGCTCCGACAATCAGATGAGATTGAAAGAATTGAAATGTAATTGTTGGTTGCAAAATTAAGGCCCTTTGTTCTGAAGAAGAACGCTTGACGAAACCCAGATACTATGATGTTCTTTTGCAACAAGTTTCTTTCTATTTCAGTTGTATAACAAAGTTATATATTGTATTAAGCAGTAGTGTCTGCGAACGAAAATATTAATAATAGATAGGGAAAAAGCGATAAATTTAAAATTACCGCTTAATACAAATTGAATTGTATTAAGCGTTGGGGCGGAAAGGTTCTCGAGTGGCGACCACGTACCGGCAGGTGCAGCGTGGGTAGAACCACCCACAAGATGGACTAGTGAACTGGTAGATAAAGTTCACGAGAGTCCACTGGATGTGAGTGGCTCAGGACCGGTCATTATGGCACTCTTTGGGGGAGGCCTATGTCCAGCAGTGGACATTTTTCGGAATAGATGGACGAGTAGGTTCGAGATCGAGGCCATCTATTGGACTTTTGGCTGAGACATTACATAGTGCTTTTCACGCCTACTGAGACTAAAATTCAAATAATTATAATAATAAATCTGAATTAAGTAATTAAAAAAAGCAATAAAGAAGACTTATTTCTACATTACATCTATAGTTCTAACCTTTTATATTTAAGATTTTGTGAACTATGATGTGGTGGGGGAAGCCCCTCCATTTACAAATAATATTTTAAGTTTAGACTAAATTAATATGTGTTCTATATATACTTAGCTAGGCCACTTAGGTGGGTAGGCCCCCCACAAGGTGAACTGATGACCTGGTAAAGGTCGCGGGAGTCCGCTGGATGCGGGTGGTGCAGGACCGGTCAATTTGGCACTCTCTGGGGGAGGCCTATGTCCAGCAGTGGACGTCTTTCGGCTGATATGATGATGATGATGATGATGATATACTTAGCTATTTATTTTATCTTAGTCATTTTATGTTCAGTGCTCATGGTAATTCTATGTTCGAGAGTGTTTTCTAACTATATTTTTGGATCTATTTGGCTTTTTAAGATCATAATAAATTAAAGATCATATTACTACGGTGGAGCGGCGCCCTGTGATTAGTTGAATCGCTGTTCTAACTGGACTACAAAAACATTGTTGGACAGTTTGAATTCTGGTCGTGCGACGTCTTGAACCTGAATACTGACCATCATTTACCACATTTCCGAACAGTGGAGTGAACAAATATTTTTAGCCTAATTAGTTTACGACCAAACCAACATATAAAACAGTTATTTTTATGCGACAACAACAGCTACAAGTAAACAAATTCCCCAGGGCGCCCTTGCGCTTATAACTCAATCGATTTAAGTGTATATTAATAGCTCAATCAGGAAGACGGATAGGCAACAAAGGATAAAGGCGCGGCGACAATCCAGGGATTTAGAGCTGGTGGAAAAGACAATATAAATTAACCTTTTAGGTGAAAAACTAAAGCAAAGGTGCGAATACACTTGAGGATTCGCTTGTAATGATCGCAATACATGTTAACAAAATATTTTTTATGTATATGTAGTGGAACTGGAACGTACCGGAAGGCGCAGCGTGGGTAGGCCCCCCCCCCCATAAGGTGGACTGATGACCTGGTAAATGTCGCTGGAGTCCGCTGGATGCGGGTGGCGCAGGACCGGTCATTGTGGCACTCTTTGGGGGAGGCCTATGTCCAGCAGTGGACGTCTTTGGGCTGATATGATGATGATGATGATATGTAGTGGGCATTAGTGGCTTGTCACGATATTTTTTTGTAGGTGGAAAGTTCGCTCCGCGAAGTGTCAAAAAAAATAAAACATAAATTAAAGTGTTTTTTTTTAACGAAATTTAAGGAAACAGTGTTGGTTGAATATATGCATTTTGTAGCCTATTCTATTTTTACTCATAATAATTTTGTTTGGTTACTCTATCTTGAACAGTTTACCTAATATGACACTTTAAATGACACCCTGTTTTTTTTTGAGATGGTAACGTCTCATAAATCGATGACCGCCGGCTGCACGCATGAAAAAGTGTGACTCATTGTCCCGTTCCGTTGACTGACATATCAACGCATAGCCTTTTTTGTAGTGCTAAGGAAAAACCGGACAAGTGCGAGTTCAACTCGCGTGGTGAGGGTTTCGTATATGATCTAAATTTCAAAAGTGTTTTTGAATACCTACTCAAACTTCTTATAGTTTTTCCTGTAATCTTTAGGCAAGGAACTATTTTCCGTATTTTTTTCAGATTTTTAATCCTAGTAGTTTCGGAGATAAGGAGGGGAATGGTCAATTTACGTCTTTTTTCCTAAATTACTTCAAATCTGTTTTTGCTAAAATTATAAAAAAAAATATATCTGAGATGCAACAACTTCTTTCATTTGATGTGTCACACAATACAGTTTGCGAAACTTTGTTTAAATTTTCCAGTTTACCCCCCAAAAGTGGCCCCCTTGTTCAGAATTCATTAATTTATTTTACGCGTCCATCTTTTGGTCACCAATTTTCATATGTGTACCAAATTTCAACTCAATCGGTTCAGTAGGTTCGGAGCAAATCGGCTGTGACAGACGGACAGACAGACAACCAAGTGATCCTATAAGAGTTCCGTTTTTTCCTTTTGAGGTATCGGAACCCTAAAAATAATCTGGCACTTTTAAACTTTTTCATCCATTCTCGAGTACCTACATCGTCGGCTCTCTTATTACGCTCACCTGCGGCTCGCGTTCGCCTCGGATGTACATTGAACATAGTTCATTTATATCACAATGTACTATGTATTATATTTCGCAAAAAACCTTGCAGTTTCACGTTTACAGTTTAACCGTTTTTAGGGTTCCGTACCTCGAAAGGAAAAAAACGGAACCCTTATGGGATCACTTTGTTGTCCGTCCGTCCGTCCGTCCGTCTGTCAAGACACTTTTTCTCAGGAACGCGTGGATCAAGCTAAAATTTATATCAAACACTCAAGTCTACTGTCCCTTGGAGCTGTGAAAAAATCAAACTTCTAAGCCAACGCAATCAAAAGATACAGCCGTTTATGCCGCAAATTTCCGCAAATTTTCGAAACTCGCAAGGGAATCAAATTCTACAGGGTACTTCCCGTGAACTCATCTTGAAATTTGGTACAAAGCAACATCTTATAGCACAGATAAAGGAAAAATTGCGAAAACCGTACATTTTTAGTTACATCATATAATCAAAATATTTTTAATAATTTACTTATGTACCTACAGGTTTGCACGGAACCCTCGATGCGCGAGTCCGATTCGCACTTGGCTTTTTTTTTAAATTAATTTTAAGAACGTTTCGTAGTAGTTTTCTGTGTAGTTCGAGCATAGCTCTTTGCTTTTTATCTACAAATCAGAAGCCATAGATCGCTAGCGAGATTAACCTCGAGTCGATGAACCCTCTTAATTATTTTAAGGTATCCCGGGAGGCAAACATATGATTAAGTCCTTTGGATAGGGAAGATAAGGAATTTTGGTAATATAACGCGTACCTTTGTGGGATTGTTCATTAATATCACGATGGAAAACAACGAACAACTTAGAAAAGTTAAATCTTTAACTTAAATTTGTATTAAGTTATCTACTTTGTGTAACGAAATTATATAATAGGTACAGAACTTGGCATTAATGTAGATCTGAAACCTTTTGTCGGCGAAGTCGACAGCCACGGTATTGTTAATAACGAACTTGGCTCCCATTTTCACATTTATATTTTTTGTGGTAAGTAATTGTATTACTCTAAGCTTTATTTTGTAACTTTTAGTATAATTTCTGGCAATCAATAATCTGCTGTTCTGATTCTGAATCTGAAGAATCTGTACTAACTTGACTGACAGCTGACAAGCCTAAGGCGACATGAATGACAAGACCTCCTCACATATTACTACACGGCGACCCTGCTAGTTCAAAAACGAGCGCGAGAAAGTACAAATAAAATTCCAATCATTTATGTTAAAGACACCTAATACCAGTTCACAAGCATTAAGCATAGGCGCACCCTCTCCGAGCAACAACCAGGTACCCTACAATTAACTGCATGCGACTCTAGCACTTAGGCCATAAACCTCAATGGCCATTTTTCCATGATTACAAGCTAGCGTTTCTTCAAAGTTGTTGATGTAATTGAGTTTCAACGCTTAATTGCCGGTAGTTGTCGGTTTTGCAATAAAGTTGGGCGATATTTTTATAGCGAGCGACATTTTTCAGTTGTTATCAGATATTTATATGATTTGTTTTCTGGTTTATTCGGTTGGGGTCGGTTAGGTTTTGGTTTGGCAGCACAGCGGTCAGAATGGCGCAGGATGGTGAACATCTTCGCGAGTTCGAGGATCAGCGCAAAGTTGACCTTGATTATAAACGCGACCAGTTAAAGGCCCGCCCGCCTGCACCCATAGCATACAACTACCAGAACGGCGTACTTACGTGCCCGCAATGTGCACGGAATTTCGCCGCAAGGATAGGCTACATAAGCTATCTTCGAGTGCACGAACGCCAAAATGCTAGATAGGAGTCGGAGTGGTCGCCATGGCCGAAAACGGTCGGACAGATCATCATCATTCGGTTGAATATATGAAATTGGAATCAGGGCTATAACCTCGCAAATCTAAATTCGAAGTTCAAGTATCTCTATCTCTATCACATTCATTGAACGAGCGTGCGTAGCGAACGAATTTTCCTTTTCAGCTTGGGCCAAAGTTCTTTCGTATCCAAGCAAAGCGTTTCCTGGCAAGGTCGCCATGTACTAAAAGTACGAGTATGGAGGAAATAATGGCACACAGCCATTAAGCCTTTTTTTATTTGATCTTTGATACGATTTACATGATCCCAGATTTTATTATGTAATGTATTGCTGCTGGTGCATCACGTCAATAGAAAAATAAATTTAATGACTATTTAAGTATTTGGGAAACATCTTTTTCTTGTATAGACATTTGTATCAACGACATTTACCCTACCACGCAAAACGTAGGGTTCCGTGCCTATTAAAAAGGTCGTATCGTCATAAAAATCTTACGGCACTTACGTCCTTTTATTTGAGGAAGGCAGTTTTTTAGCAATATCTCGGAAACCTTAAATCCGATCTTGTTCAAAATAATTTTCGGTGAATGAACTTAATAAGTCCTGTGTCCATTAATATTTTCATCTTTTTAAAATACACCGTTCAAAAATTAGAGGGGGGGGGGACAAAACAATTAATTACAAAACTATGTAGCGGCTAACAAAATACACCTATCCTCAAAATTTTATTCAAATATACCTTATAGTTTTCGAGTAAAATGCCTGTGACATACGGACAGACGGACATACGGAAAGACGGACATGACGATATTCCGTTCCGTTTTTGCCATTTTGGCTACGGAACCCTAAAAACAAAACAAAAACAAAGTATAATAAATCTAGTACAAAAGAATTAATAATAAATACAAAATATTGTGCATACAAATTATTACTATTATGATTAAATGTGTAAATTATAATCTATTTGTACTGGTAATGCAAGAAATAAAAGGCTTTTATATTTTATTTTATTTATAATTGTAAAGCAAACTATAGAAAAGAGAGCCTAGTATAAACACTACATTTATTCTGAATAAATGATTAAGAATCAGAATCAAACATTTATTCGTAACACTACGCAACATACATTATTACAAGAGAAAAGTGAATCTGTGCCGTGTCACGAAATGGGCTCAACTCAGCATGATGCTGGCTTTGCAGCCAGCGCTGGTCTTCCGTTGGGTCCATCCAATGAGGACACGGTACGGTTTAGACTTTGACTTCTGACTTAAAAAAAAAAAAACCGGACAAGTGCGAGTTCAACTCGCGTGGTGAGGGTTCCGTATATAATCTAAATTTCATAAGTGTTTTTGAATACTCAAACTTCTATAAGAAGGTTTTCCTGTAATCTTTAGGCAAGGAACTATTTTCCATATTTTTTTCAGAATTTTAATCCTAATAGTTTCGGAGAAAAGGGGGGAATGGTCAATTTTCGTCTTTTTTCCTAAATTACTTAAAATCTGTATTGCTAAAATTATAAAAAAAAATATCTGACATGCTTACAACAACCCCTTTCATTTGATATGTCACACAATACAGTTTTTGAAACTTTTTTTTAATTTTTCCAGTGTACCCCCAAAAGTGGGCCCCTTTACTTTATGCGTCCATCTGTGAGTCACCAATACATATGTGTACCGAACAACTCAATCGGTTCAGTGGTTTCGGAGCAAATCGGCTGTGGCAGACGGACAGACAGACAACCGAGTGATCCTATAAGGGTTCCGTTTTTTCCTTTTTAGGTATCGGAACCCTAAAAATGATTTTTTTTAAACGATCTATAACCGCCATTTTGTCGCACGTTTTGCTATCGGACCCCGAAGGCTGTCCCTCGCTGTCTAGAGGTTGCATGATTGCATTGCAGTTGCGGCTTCAATTTATTGTTTTTTACCTGCCATTAGAGGGTTAAGGCTGTTACAGGTCGTTACATTAATAGCGACCTGTTTAATGGTTCCGCTTTAACACTTAATTTGAACGGGTTGACTTCGGAGACGTGATCAGAATGGACAAACATCATTATAAATACGGAAGAAGCGTTGACAGGTTAGGCCATTGGTTTTATGTATAGAGCAAAAAAAATTAATACAAAATGAAATACGACCGAATAGCCTAGTGGTTAGAGAAACCGACTATGAAGCTTGAGGTCCCGGGTTCGATCCCCGGTCGGGGCAGATATTTGTATAATGAATACGAACGTTTGTTCTCGAGTCTTGGATGTTTAATATCTATTTAAGTATGTATTTATCTATATAAGTATGTTTATCCGTTGTCTAGTACCCATAGTACAGGCTTTGCCTAGTTTGGGACTAGATCAATTGGTGTGAATTGTACCACGATATTTATTTATTTATTACTTATAATATTCCAAATGGCGGCCGGATAGAAGGCGTCAAGATTTTTTTTAGGTAGCCAGTCTATACGTAGTAATAATAAGTCAACACAGCGCACAGTCAAGAGCTCAGTTGACATACAAACGATTTTCGGTCCAAGCTGAAGCATTAAACTTCGTTCGCTACGCTCGCTCGTTCGAAAATGCGCTGATGCGTCAATATTACATAGAATAGAAATAGCATCAGGTTATTTTTAAGATTCCGTACTTCAAAAGGAAAAAACGGAACCCTTATTGGATCACTTTTTTGTCCGTCTGTCTGTCTGTTAAGACTCTTTATCTCGGGAACGCCTGAAGCTATCGAGTTGAAATAAAAACCATATACTCACGTCAACAGTCCCTTGAAACTGTGAAAAATAAAACTTCTAAGTTAAAGTGAAATAAAAATACGGCCGTTTATGCCGCAAAAATAAACGTATATCTCGACACTTCAAGGGAATCAAAATTTATAGGGTACTTGCCGTTGACCTAAAACTACGTAATTTGGCAAGTAATATTGTCTTATACTACAAGTACAGGGAAAAATCTGAAAACCATACAATTGTAATCTTGTACGGAACCCTCGGTGGGCGAGTCCAACTCGCACTTGACCGGTTTTTTATATTTTTATTCCTACTTATCTTCTCAAGTTGGGGGCTGAAGGGGCCCTCAACTAATTGCAAAAACCGGCCAAGTGCGTGTCGGACCACGCAAAACGAAGGGTTCCGTGCCTATTAAAAAGGTCGTAACGTCACAGAAATTTTGCGGCACTTACGTCCTTTTCTTCGAGGAAGGCAGTTTTTCAGCAATATCTCGAAAACCTCTGAACTGATCTTGTTCAAAACAATTGTCGGTGAATGAAATTAATAAGCCCTATGTCCATGAATTTTTCCACATTTTTAAAATACACCGTTCAAAAATTAGAGGGGGGGACAGAATTTTAGTGACAGTCGGGGCGATTATTTCCGACTCTATTCACTTAATCAAAAAAGTTGCTAACCTTATATTTATTTTTAAAAAAATATATATTTTTTGACTTTTAGTTTTATGTATGGGGTCACCCCTAAAAAAAAATTTTTTTAATCATTTTAGTTACAAAACTATGTAGCGGCTAACAAAATACACCTATCCTCAAAATTTTATTCAAATATACCTTATAGTTTTCGAGTAAAATGCCTGTGACATACGGATAGACGGACATGACGAAACTATAAGGGTTCCGTTTTTGCCATTTTGGCTACGGAACCCTAAAAATGGCATCAGGTACTGCACCAAAGTCCAAAGACCTAATTCATAGTTCGCTGTGCGTTGGAAGTCTGACATTCAATACTAATCCGAGTTTTGAAAATGTCCTCCAAAAACTTGTATTAGAGTCGTTGCTAGGAAAAGTTCAGTTCGCGAAGTGAAATTAGATCTAAAACTTGATCCGCCGTATTACCTTATTGCGTGTAAGAAACGTAATCGCTATTGCTATCAGAGGGGGTAATTGGGTAACTCTTCGAACGAGCGTTAGGATAACTCAATATCATTTTTCAATACAAAAACTGACATTTAGATCTACATCGTACAGTCAAGTGCATAAAATATGTATACCCCAGCGGGTGCTGTCTCTGTGTGCGTCCCATGACACGTGCAGGGACAGCATCCGCTCGGTGTACACCTTGCATTTCATTAAATTGTCAAAAGGGACTCTACGTGTTGTGTAGTATGGCGATTGGCCACATTTAGTGTGTAGCAGTAAACTATTGTGTTACTGGCTGGGTATTATCCTGGCAAGGTCGCCATGTAATAAGGTGGTTCTATTAGACGCTATTCTCGTATATACTCATTGGCCTCGTGCCGTTACGACCATCATAGAACTACCTTATTACAGTTGACTCAGTTGGTACTTTGTAGGTACCTAGCTCCACGCACGCCTCCCAAAAGTCCGGGAGTCCTGTCCTGTGAGCGGGAAAGACATACAATAATAAAAGTAATAGCAAAATGAGTATTACATCTAGCGTTTTTTTTTAAGAGCTTTAAGTGTCCAGCTGCTGGGCAAAGGCCTCCCTCCTTTTTTTCACATATCCCTGTCCTGGGCAGCCTCCCACCAGTCTTGATCGAAGTCGTCAAGCTCGTCTCGCCATCTCCTACGTGGTCTACCACGAAGCCGTGTTCTGTTCTGTGGGACCCACTTGGTGGTAGTTGTAGCCCATAACGCTTTTGGCATGCGGCAGACGTGTCCGGCCCAGTCTCAAAGTTTCGCGGCTGTGTGAGCTACGTCAGTTATCTGAGTTTTGGAACGCAGTATTGTATTTTTAATGCGATCCGTTAATATCACGCCCAAAATACTGCGTTACATTGGCTCTCTGGCAAATCTTGAGGGCAGATTTCTGAACTTTTGTCAAATACCAAGTTTGTGCTCCGTAGGTAAGGATTGGAAGAATGCACATGTCCATGAGTTTGCGTTTTAATGATATCGCAAGGTTTCACTTCATGTACTCCTTCATAGACCAATAGCTCCTCTCTACATCCAGCGTATCCAACAATAAACATGAAATGGAAAACATTATTTTACTGTCGCCAGACAGCGCTGTCGGATTGGTCGCGTTCAGCTTAGGCCATGCGTACATGGCGTACTACAAACACCGTGACACTCCACTTTAGGTCTCGCCGGAAGACCAGAGGGCCTACCGCGAATCGGAAACGAACTTCGTTCGTATATCTCCGTCTCCGTCGCACTTGCTCGTTCGAGAGACAGAGAGGGAGATACACGAACGTAGTTATGCTGAGTAGAGTCGGCATTATGCTGAGGCGGGACCTTTTCGTGACATCTGTTTGATTTTTTTTTATTTTACTTTTTTATCTTTCTATAATCCTATACTATTAAACGAGCAATATTTGTATATATTTGCAATCACGTTCTCGTAAACGGCTCTAACGATTTCGATGAAATTTGGACTATAGGGGTTTACAGGGGCGAGTAATCGATCTATCCAGGTCTCATGGCCGGGAAAATTCGTTTTCTCCGTATTTTCTCAATTTTCATCCGAGCAGAGCTCGGCCGCCGACTTTATATAAAGTCACGAAAAAATGTTTTTTCTTTCTTCTTTCATTTAGACAAATGGGAGACAACTAATGCCTACAAATAATAAGTAGTAAGAATATAATAAGAATAATATAGCAAGATAAGATAATCTTTCCAAAATATTGTATTCCGCAACACAACAAACCCACTAATAATCAACGAAAACGCCCCGCAAACATCCCGCAGCCTTAATTAGTGACTTGACTCAAAACGGAAAATTAAAACTTTCTCACCGGTTTCCCAGCAAAATAATTCACCGGTTTTTAAGCAAAATAATGACACCAGTGCCGCTGACGGATATCATAAAGTCTAAAGTTCATTAAGCGGGCAACATTAATGACAATTCGAAATGTCTAATAGTTGGTATTCAAATTTAGAATCGTCAACATTTATTTAACGAGTACAGCAACCGCTTGGAATGACTATTTTGTATTTCCTGATACAATTTCTATTCATTTTCTACACCACGAAGGCTTAGAGGATACATAACTGGAGTAGCCTTATGTTGTATTTGCGTCCAAAAAATTCTGCGAATTTTGCGTGGGTGGGGGGGAGCATCTTAATAGGATATACAAACTCAGTTGCACATTGAAAGCTTGAAGTGGTTGAAAGTTTATAATATCAAGTGCTTATAGCAACATGCGGACGTTTTTATGATCAGTGTTCTCTTGCGAGGCGATTTTATGAATGACCATTAATCGATTGTGAAATTGTCTTTGTATGATTTTTTGCACATTGTGCAAGGTTTTCTACAGAGGGGTAAGTTACTGAAAGGCTACTCCAGTTATGTGTGCTCTAAGCCACGAAGGTTGCAAACGAGCGGCAGTACCCTAGAGAATAATTATGGATTTTTTGACAGAAACTTCTCTATTGTTTGATATTGGTATACAGGGTGGCACATTTAGATCGGTCAGTGTGTGAAAAAGTCTGAAACTATAAGACATACGAAGATCTCTTCTTAGGAAGCATGGCATCGATTTTGGTAAAAAGAAAAACTGCATTCATACATTAAAAAAAACTTGTATTCAGCTCGGGAATTTTAGACATCATGTTTCATAGCAACATTTACTGCTAAATAGAGTTAGTTTTATTTTTCAAAACATCCGGGTTTGAGTCCCGAGCTGCGTACAAGTTTTTTTTTGTAATGTATGAATGCAGTTTTTTTTGTTACTAAAATCGATGGCATGGTCCCTAACAAGAGACCTTCGTATGTCTTTTAGTTTCAGACTTTCCCATACTGACCGATCTAAATGTGCCATCCGTATTAGATGCAGTACCTACCGTACAATGAATCATTATAACGAGGGGTAAATATCCGAGCACAGTACTTAAACAAGTGGAATTAAAAGTTTTTTTCAAAACGCTCAACAGATTTTTACAAATATTATAGCCTATTCACTCCCACGATTAAGAGGAATCCAACGACAACTCTAAAAATCCGTCAAACGGTTTAGGCTGCAGGGCGTGCCAAAGATTAAGACATACACACATACATACGCTCGAAAAATGTAACCCTCCTTTCCTTCGGCAGTCGGGTAAAAAATAAGAGCGATGTTACTTTTTAAGCCTCTCACAGACTGGCGTGGCCCGCGGCGGAAGTCAATATAAAATTTGAAAATAGGTGTCAAGATAAACAGACCAGTGGCAGACCGCCACCGCAAGCCGCACCGGTGTGATTCAGGCCTGACTGTTACTGACTTTTTAGGGTTCCGATACCTCGAAAGGAAAAAAACGGAACCCTTATAGAATCACTCGGTTGTCTGTGAGTCCGTCTGTCACAGCCGCTTTGCTCCGAAACTACAGGACCGATTGAGTTGAAATTTGGTACATATATATGTAAATTGGTGACCCAAGGATGAAAGCGTAAAGTAAATTAATGAATTCTGAACAAGGGGGCCACTTTTGGGGGGTAAACAGGATAATTAAAAAAAAAAGTTTCGCAAACTATATTGTGTGATATATCAAATGAAAGGGGTTGTTGTAAGCATGTCAGATATTTTTTTTTATAATTTTATCAAAAACAGATTTGAAGTAAATTAGGAAAAAAAACAAAAATTTACCACCCCCCCCCCCTTATCTCCGAAACTACTAGGATTAAAATTCTGAAAAAAATATGGAAAATAGTTCCTTGCCTAAATATTACAGGAAAACCTATGAGAAGTTTGAGTATTCAAAAACACTTATGAAATTTAGATTATATACGGAACCCTCACCACGCGAGTTGAATTCGCACTTGTCCGGTTTTTTTTTATTTTATGCCCTCTATGATCTCTTAAATTAACACCTTATTTCTGAGTAGAAATCTTTAAAAAAAATGCAACATCGTTAATGTACGAGCAACTTTATTAATTCTGAAACTGTAAAATAAAGTGAAAATCAATATTCCTGCCTGAGTTTACTTGCAAACACTGAACAAAACACCTACGGTACAATAGTTGAGTTAAATTTCTCCTTCGCGAGTTTGGTATAATTCAAAAGCGAATAAAAAACAAATACAAACATCATTTGAAGTCCAATAGACTGCAATTCGTTAAAGAACAATCCGTTGAAAAAAACTGTACATGGTATTTTTGTTTCAGGATCCTATTTTTTGGTTTAAAAACTTGTCCCGAAACTCCTAAATATTCAATTTCAGACCGTCCAGATTTGTAAGAAAGTAATGCACTACTAACAGAACAAAATAATGACTTAGTTAAATCTGGCACATTTTTTTCTTGTGTAACGCTTAATAGTATTAACGATTTAGATCATGATCATCATCATCATCATCATCATCACCATATAATCTTCTTATCTTATCTTATCTAGTTGAGGGCCCTTTCGGATACACTTTGACCCAGTGGGATCTTTTGTGCATTGGCCCTCCCCTTTATAGCTACTCCCAAGCTCGCTCCATCATTTCCACAAAGCGGATGATGTAGCTCAGCGGGAGCACCCTGAATTCCTTTGGTTGCGGGTAGCCGTAACCAAAGAGATTCATTCTTTGTCTGGCAAGGGCATCATCACCATATAAGCTGAAAGACGTACACTGCTGGATTGGATATAGGCCTCCCCTAGAGTGTGCCAAATTGACCGGTCCTGCGCCACCCGCATCCAGCGGACTCCCGCGACCTTTACCAGGTCATCAATCCACCTTAGGGGGGTCTAGTCCGGCTGCGTCTCCGGTACGTGAATCCTGAGTAACAAGGACAAAAAAACTGAAAGAAAAACACGACAATATGTGTATAAAAAAATATACATTTCAAATATCCTATTTTTCGTGACTTGTTCCGTTGCCAATATTTCCACAGAGTTATGTAACGAGGTTCTCTGTATGCAACTTTGACGTCTTACAGCGAAACAATATAATATTAAATAAAAGGCAACACTTTATGTCTCACTTGGAAAAATATCGCAAACTGTTAACAAAGTTGCTTTAAATTGTTTCAAATCGTAGCATGATAACTTTCTCTTTGGTTGAGAGAAATGATGTTGAATTGTTTTTGTTGTATTATATTTAGTTGTGGGAGTCCGCTTGTTGCGGGTGGCGGGTGGTGGTCATTGTGGCACTCTTTGGGCCTATATCCAGCAGTGAGCATCTTTCGGTTGATATGATGATTATTTTTAGGTAAATATTACAAAAACTACTCATCCATTTAAAACAAGAAATTGTTTTTTAGAATGGATTAGGTTGAAAGCAAGAAAGAAATTCGTGACAAGTGAGTCAAGAGTGAGTGAGTGAGTGAGAGTGAGTGAGTAAGTAAGTAAGTTGACTACATTTATCACTCGAGTCCGCTTGAATTCTTCGTAACATGCGAACGAAGCCTAAATATATACATCTTAATCCTTTTTAATCTTGCCGGTAACAAATTTACATTCAGGGCTCCATCGGTATTCTTATTAAGGGCAGACAATATTTATGGTGGTTGCGAAACCATAATTACCTAACTGCCATGGGCTGGTTACGAGCGAAGTATTATGGACGAAAATAGAACATATATTTGACCGAAATTTCATCGCCACTCGAGAACCTTTCCGCCCCAACGGCCACTGCCACTTAAGTTTAGCGATTCGGTGACTAAAATTTGCTGAAACTTTTTTAAAACCACACATCGATGTACGAGACTAAATGAAAATGAAATCAACTTACTGAAATGAAGAACCTATTAACTTATCCTTGTCTGAGGCAGATGGTTTTTACTCGAAATTAAAAGGAGACTGGGTGTGAACAACTCAAACTTTACATATTCTGAGAAAAAAATTCATATTAATCCTACTAATCCTGAATGATCTGTCCGACCGTTTTCGGCCATGGCGACCACTCCGTCTCCTATCTAGCGTTTTGGCACTCGTGCGCCCGAAGATGGCTTATGTAGCCTATCCTTGCGGCAAAATTCCGTGCACATTGCGGGCACGTTAGTACGCCGTTCTGGTAATTGTATGCTATGGCAGCAGGTGGGCGGGCCTTTAACTGGTCGCGTTTATAGTCAAGGTCAACCTTGCGCTGATCCTCGAACTCGCGAACTTGGATGTTCACCATCCTGCGCCATTCTGACCGCTGTGCTGCCAAACACTCCCATTACTAATAATATAAATGCGAAAGTTTAGATGTTTAGATGTTTGGATGTTTGTAACTCAATCACGCTTAAATGGTAGAACCAATTTGCATGAAAGAATAGTTTATATCCCTTTACACCCGAGAGAAAAAAATCTTTAACAGCTCCGTGCGACATTACGTCACTTTATTACTACTTCATAAGGAGTCTAGGAAAAATAACAAAAAAAATCCTGACTGAGCTGGTCTTCCACAATCAGACCCTCACGTTCGTGTGGCTCAGGAATAATATGTAACTCGCACGTTCGTGAGGGTCGTGATGTGATTGTGTAGAAATGTTACATTTAAACGGTTATTGAAGAATTTAAATGAATAAAACACGGTTATAGAAATAAAAACGAATTAACTTTCATTTAGTCATAATTAAGGCACTAAATCACAGCGATTTCTCACACTGGACTTTACACAGAGGATTATTTTTCACACTCTCCCGCGGAAAATCAGAATCAAGTACATGAAGAGCGTTGCGAACGGCCAAAAACCAGTCTCTTGTCATAATGTTGCACACCAATGACAATTTAGTCCCAGCTTTCCAGTACATAGGCAATCTAGGATAAGGAATGCAACCCATAACTAGATGAATGGAAAAGAGCTTGCAGATTTCAGAGGCGGTCGTTTTTAATTCTACGCCTGTTTTTCGCATGTAGGTAATACAAGTTCGTACATCTAGCGATCTCTTCCACGAAGTCGTTGTCAATGTACTCATGAAAGTACTCTACCGGGGAGCGGACAGGTTTCACTGGTAGCGAGGTATAATTGTGTGGTTTATCCGTAAACAGAACTCGCTTCCATGTTCGACTTCGAGGTGCGGGTGCTGATATAGATCTTCCACTGCGTACATTTCCCCGTGTACAGACAGATTTACCTCTTACATTTCCCCTTGTACGGACGGATCTACCTCTGCCTATTCGAACATTTCTAGGTATAGATTCCGACCTGCCTCGACCTGGTCGTCTTCTAGCTCCGATTTGCAACGGGGAAATAGGGGGCTATGATAATGTCCCTAGTGGTGGAGTCGCTGATCGCGGAGAAGATGCTCGCGGTGAACTTAGGGGAGAACGTGACCGTGGCCTTTCTTCATGCAGAGTAGAAATTTCTTCATCCGAGAGCAAGTCATCATTACTGGCTAAGTTATCGAAAAAGTTAGGCACATCTTCCAAATTATCGTCATATAAACCTTCAATTTCTGACAGGCTTCCATTTGCGAGCAGATCTTCTATCAATTTATTGGTCAACGGAGCTCCTAAATTAAGCAAAACATCCCGATTAGTAAGCCAAGCGTGTACATAAATAAGTTATACCTACTAAACCAACATCACAGTACACAACCGAAACCGCACGGTCGTGAGACTTCAATTATACGCAACGCAACCGAAATCGCACGATCGTGATAGTTAAAATTCAAACACAAATTGCATATATGTATTTCATTCGAATTAATGCAGAATAATTAAAATATATCACACACACAAGTACTCTTTGCAATCCGATAGTAAATTACGAAGATATTTATGGGTAACTATTTAAAAAAATCCACTTACGATAGTGAGTCCGACGTTCAAAGAACACAGCCATCTCTCTCACCACATCAATGAGAGTGACAAGTCCCGACGCATACGCATGATCCTTCTGTATTTTTTGTCTCATTCTAGCATAGCCGCACGATCGATCGACATCGGTTGGGTTCGCAAAAGCGGTCCGCCATACGCGAAATATTTTTTCAAAATCAACACTCACGATTGTTTCAAGTCGGGTGTAATCCCGGGTCTACGCAGACGAAGTCAAGGGTGGAAGCTAGTATTAAATAAAGACGAATTAAACCTGCTTTTTGCCCAACTACGGCGGAGCCGACAGGAAGGGATATGGTTTTAGCAGTTTATGTTTATATTTACGTGTGTTCCATTGTAGCGTTTAACCCATTCCCGGCCCGTGACGACACATATGCGTCCCTACGCCGTAGCCGCTTTCCGGCGAGCGTAGCGTGTAGCGATGCTGAGCAGGATGAGGTTTTAATCGATTGGGAATTATACTCTGGGTTTTTTTTTACAAAAAGTAGCCTCTTCAGGTCAGGCTTCTTTTTGTATGAAAAAATTAGTTTCTGTCAAAAATTTCATTTTCGGTACAAGCTTTTATTGCCGACAGTACTTTTCTGTATGCCGTCATCAATTCAATTACTCATTCATATTTTCATAATATTTTTTTTTCATAATAATTTATTCAACAAAAATCTTGTACAAATTTATATTACTATACATTTACTATTCTGTTAAACTAGACAAGTAATCATAATGTGACGCTGACACCTGTAATAGGTTTAAACCTGTGCTACAGGGATAAGCTACCCTCCATGTGATTCATTGAGACGATTCTAACGAACTTAAACTGAACTGGGTTACATCGGTTATGTACTGAATTCCCATGGCCGCCTTCTGTCTCCATCATCAGATCAGCTTGATGGTACCATAATATTGAATTGTCATCCAAAGTATACTTAAACCCAAAATTTCAGCTCAATTGGATAACGGCAAGTGACTGAAAAATGGATTACATGACGAACAACTTACTTATTCTTATTAGATACTTACATACGAACAGGTACAGTTAATATAAAGCTTGTAAAAATAGTTTTTTTTTCAGTTATTTTCCGCAGTCGTTTTAAAATAGCTACCTCTTATCATAATAACCCTTCTCAGTTAGTTACCTGAACATATTAATAGGCGGTTATTATTCGGCTAAAACATTACAAAGCCGAATATTGGGCTTCGGTCATTAAATATGCGGCAACCCTACTGACAGGACCCTGGTATAATGATTTACGGCAAATTTTATGCAACAATTTCAGCCAGAATTATAATTATTGGGCCTCGCTTTAGACTCTGATTTAGCTTCCTGCATATATTAGAAAGGTAGGGCTAGCAATGCACCGCGGAGAAGTTTCCAAAGTTGCGAAAATTCTAATAAGAAAATTTCTCAGAACTTACATTTTATAAACACTGAAAACATGTCAAAAACTCTCTGGATACATACACCGGAAAATAGTTCCTTGCCTAAACACTAAACCATTACAGGAAAACCTATAAGGAGATTGAGTATTCAAAGTAACGGGAAAATCCTCAATATTTTACGGAACCCTCACCACGCGAGTTTAACTCGCACTTGTCCGATTTTTTATTAATTAAGTGAGCGCATTGCCAACAAACTGTTTCGCAATTTGGCGATTCTTTAGTTTAAGCAATTTAATAATTTTGTATTTTTGTTCGAAATAAAAAAATACAAAAAAAAATATTGGTGTGATGAGCGAAAATTTTTGTTTGCGCGTGTTGGATTTTTTCTATGTACTCAAGTAACTATTTGTGTCTAATAAATATATCGTCATCTAGTGCCCATAACACAAGCCTTATTTAGCTTACTAGGGACTAGTTCGATTTGTCTAAGATTGTTCCCCAATATTTATTATTTACTCGTACATATGTACAAACACTTTACTTGTACAAACGTACGAGTATATACATTTCGATACCAGGCGAGCATAAACTAGAGGCTCCATCTCAGTTCGCCCCAGGCACTGCAGTTGCAGTCGACCGGAACGTCGGATGCTCCCAAATCATGCTGGCCCGGCAACAGAACCGGCTAGACGTTTTGCCGGACCGGTAAACGGCAAAACGAAACGTCACTGGCAATGTTTATTGGTAACTATTCGGCTTTGATTCACTGTTGATGCTACGGCTTGTGAAGCGGTCTTTGTACACACTCGAACATAGACTGTCAATTCGGCCAAACAAAAAAGTGTATCCCAAGATTAGTTGATACTAGTTTGACGTCGGACTTTAAAAGTGATAAATTATCATTTCTAAAGTGTGTTAAATTAAGGCATCACCGACCGAATAGCCTAGTGGTTAGAGAACCTGACTATGAAGCTTGAAGTCCCAGGTTCGATTCCCGGTCGGGGCAGATATTTGTATGATGAATACGAATGTTTGTTCTCGAGTCTTGGATGTTTAATATCTATTTAAGTATGTATTTATCTATATAAGTATGTTTATCCGTTGTCTAGTACCCATAGTGTACAGGCTTTGCCTGGTTTGGGATTGGGACTAGATCAATTGGTGTGAATTGTCCCACGATTTTTTTTTTGTTTTAGTAGGACAAACTATTTTAAAAATGCTTATATGTCGTTTGGTTCGAGGCGATATATTTTTAAAACATGACAGTTTGTTTACTTTTAATCGCTATTTTAATAATTGGGTTAAAAGGTCCGTTACAGGTTAAAGGCGTTAAGTAACATTAATAAATAACTGTAACTTAAGAAAGTTTTGACGACCGCTTTAGCCTAGTTGGTAGTGACCCCGCCTACGAAGCAAGAGGTCCTGGGTTCGAATCCCTGTACGGGCATTTATTTGTGTGATGAGCACGAATATTTGTTCCTGAGTCATGGATGTTTTCTATGTATTTATCTATATAAGTACGTTTATCGTCATCTAGTACCCATAGTACAAGCTTTACTTAGTTTGGGACTAGGTCGATTTGTGTAAAATTGTCCGCAAATATTTATTTATTATTTATTATTTGTAAACCCCGCGATTTTTTCATTTCAAAGTTCAATATCTCAAAAACGGCTAAACCGATTTAGTTAAAACGTAGCTAAGAACTATTTCAATCACGTCAGCTTTCGGACAAAAAAATCGCATTAAAATCGGTCCATTCGTTTAGGAGCTACGATGCCCCAGTCACGCACAGTCACGTCAAACTTATAACACCCCTCTTTTTGCGTCGGTGGTTAAAATGGTTAAATAACAGATGAATTTAAACAGAACATCAGGGATATTTGGCAGCGATAAAATCCTGCACTAGAAATCTATCGCTAAATAAATAGGCTTTGTAAATGTTTGTAAATGTAATTTTATAATAATCTGATACTGAAATCATATATTGTATACGGTTCAAAATGATACCTCGCCGGTTCTTCGCGAGGCAGAGGTTTTCTTTTCCGAACCGGTGGTAGTTTATCGACATTCATAGGTGCATGTATGCCTTAATTGAAGAATAAATAACATTAACTTTGACTTTGACATCAAACCTTCACAAAATACATTTATGAAGAAGGCTTTTATATTTGTGAGCAACTCTAGTGCTTCTTTTACAAAATCTGTGTACCTAGGCTAAGGCTTTCAATCATTCTTTTATACGAAAGTGTCAAAGATCGTTCCATTTAGCTCTCAAAAACGAGGACCCTTCGATTTTTTTTAGAAAGACATAAGCGACTGAATTTTGTTATTAAAACTGCCTTTCTAAGCCAGAAAAATAGAAACATCCTCCAAAATAAACTCCAAGTCATTTGCTCCGCATTTGTCAATAGCAAAGGCGACCAAACGAATAGGTCCTTTCAGTCCCGTTATGAAAAAGGCACCAAATTAACTACCGCTTGCTACTTAGGTAGAAAATGGCTACCGCATACAACGGGGTCTTTTATCCTACAACTTCAAAAGCGGGTCGGCCACGTGTAAGGTTCATTTTCTGAAACCGTTGGCGACACGTTGAAAGACCTAAAATAAGCGATGCCGCCGTTTCACCTGGTTGCTTTTACAATTTCCTATTACGATCGCTAGCATAATTTCGAATGCAACCATGCTACTTACACGATAAGGTTCCATTTTCAATGCAGCAGTGATTGAAGATGTGAGATTAAGCTGGTGGTGAGTAAAGGTTTTCTTTAAAATGCAGCCTGCCAGCCTTACAAATTCTTTTCGTGTAGGAAAGTTTCGCAAATGCCTCAGAAAAGGAAAATAGGAGCTGGTAATTGTTTGAGACTGGTTGAGAATTTACCAAGTTCTTCTTCAATAACCTCAAAGCTATGATATCGAGAACGTAATCGCAGGCATCCATAGGCATAGGTCTGCTGACTATAAGACGGCAGTATTACTTGTATGCTATCGTTGTGGTGTTAAAGAAAATGTGTTTTTGACGTGATAACGTCTTATAAATCGATTAATGCCGGCTCACGCACGAAAAAGCGTGACTCACTGTCCCGTTCCGTTGACTGACATATCAACGCACAGCCCAAAGCGTCTGGTACTACAGATTCCAAATTTGGCATGTAGGTTCCTCATAAAGTCTAGGGATGCACTAAGAAATGATTTTTCAAAATCCACCCTCTAAGGGGGTGAAATGGGGATCCAAAGTTTGTATGCGGAAACAAGATTAGATCCACTATTCTATTCGAAACTTCACAGGAGTATTCCTAACGATAAATGAGTAAACACATATTATGCAATTTTTTATCAATGTTTTCTTGAAGTTATCACATCACGTAAAATTTCGTCCGTAAACCGACTTTACAGACAACCATTTATTGAAAATCTAAAAATTCCATTATTCAAAAAATCAAATCAACATTTATTCGTAACACAACACATCATAACACAGCACCACATAACATTATCCATGACACCGCTTATTTGCGATAAGACTGCCTGTTCTCTGCCATTGTATAAGTTTTTTTGGAAGTGAATTAAAAACTACGGTAGCCTAGTGGTTCAAGCATGCGGCTGTCAAACGGCTGTCGTGGGTTCGAATCCCGGCTGAGTTTTTCGGAACTTATGTACGGAATCACCTTTTCGGTGAAGGAAAAATGTGCATACATCTGCGAAGAAATTCAAAGGGGTACGTGAAGTCCCCAACCCGCACTGGGCCAGCGTGAGGACTACTGCCCTTTCCCTCTCATTTACGAGAGGAAGCTTTTGCAGTGGGACGTATATAGGCTGATTTATTATTATTTACTAGACTGTGCCCGCGACTTCGCCCGCGAACTCGTTTATATCGTAGCTCCATATAAACTTTCGCCCCCTATTTCGTCCCCTTAGGGGATGATTCCCGGGATAAAAAGTATTATATACCGCTGGTCTGCTGAACATGCCTGCACGCAGACGGCTTCACCTCGCCACTCTTCTCTTTGGCATAGTACGATCTGGGGTCCCAGCATATTTGCTGAGTAGACTTGCATGGCCCAAGAGTGCGCGTAGGTGTAAGGCGATGGTTCTGGTGCCAGAGCATCGGACCGCGCCGTTTCGAGAAAGTTTAAGGTTCGCGGCGTCCAAGTGTTGGAATGATCTCCCTCCACCTATCCAAGGAGCGTCTAGCAAGTATACCTTTAAGCGCTAGCTATTTGTTGACGCTCCAAATATCCTAACCCTAACCCATCCAACATTTTTAACATCTCAACCGTGTCGCATTTTATGCTTTGTGTTTTTCATCCCGTCGTTTTATATATATTATATTTTTCAATATATTTTTATTTTATTTTATTATGTGTCTACTTACTTTTTTATCTAATGCTGTGTTGCGTTCCGTTGGCCACTTACGGTGCTGTCTGAAAACCAGCGCTGTAGGTGTCTGTCTGACACCTCGGCACAATGCTGAGACAGCGACCGTTTCACTGCCGCGAAGACACACAATATGTGTCAATTGTATTGTATGTCTACTCCCTTTATGTTTGTGTGTCTTTTGTGTAGTGATTAAATGTCTTCTTTTCATTTCTTTTCTTTATATACATCCAGGATATACACTATATGTATACCAAAATTCATCGTAATCTGTTAAGCCATTTTTGCGTGATTGAGTTACAAACATCCAAATATCTAAACATCCAAACTTTCGCATTTAAAATATTAGTAGGACAGTAGGATTATTATTTTAGCGGAAAATAATATGTATTTGTACTGTATTGTGTACTAGAAGAAAATTAATTTCCTAAAGTACTTACTAACTTGTAGAATCTCCAATTGAAAAGCAGTAACAACTCACTAAGCTCTGGAAGGATGCTCGGAATTCGAAAATTAAGCTGTATAAGTGCCACAGTGGTCGTTACACAGCGAACAGTAAATACTAGTTTACTTTGAAATACTTATTTTAGGAAAGTTCTTTTAAATCTTAGAACGTATAAAAGTAAAGCGCGGGTAGGGCCCCAGGTCCAAAAGGTTCTCGAGTGGCGACCACGTACCGGAAGGCGCGGCGTGGGTAGGCCCCCCACAAGGTGGACTGATGATCGCGGGAGTCAGCTGGATGCGGGTGGCGCAGGACCGGTCATCGTGTCATTCTTTGGGGGAGGCCTATGTCCAGCAGTGGACGTCTTTCGGCTGATGTGATGATGATGAGAACGTATAATGAATGTCGTATTCTAAACTGCACGCTCCATTAGCCTCATATAAAAAAAAACGGAGAAGTGCGAGTCGGACTCACCCACCGAGGGTTCCGTACAAAGTCACAAATGTATAATATTCATATTTTTCCCTGTATTTGTAGTATAAGACGATATTACTTGCTAAATTCCGTAGCTCTAGGTCAACGATCAATACCATATAAATTTTCATTCGCCGAGAGTGTTGAAATAAACGTTTTTTGCGGCATAAACGGCCGTATCTTTTTTTGCGTTAACTTAGAAATTTGATTTTTTTCACAGCTTCAAGAGACTACATTAGACTTGAGTACATGGTTTTAATTTCAACTCGATACCTTCACGCGTTTCCGAGATATGCAGCGCGCGACAATAACATTAAAAACAATATTTGCTCCGAAACTAATGGACCGATTGAGTTGAAATTTGATACACATATGTAAATTGGTGACCCAAAATTAGACGCGTAAAGTAAATTAATGAATTCTGTACAAGGGAGTCACTTTTTGGCGGTAAACTGGACAATTAAAAAAACAAGTTTCGCAAACTGTATTGTGTGACATATCAAATGAAAGGGGTTGTTGTAGGCATCTGAGACATATTTTTTTTTTATAATTTTAGCAAAAACAAATTTGACGTAATTTAAGAAAAAAGACGAAAATTGACCATTCTCCCCCCCCCCCCCCCCTTATCTCCGAAACTACTAGGCTTAAAATTCTGAAAAAAATATGGAGAATAGTTCCTTGCCTAAAGATGACAGGAAAACCTATAAGAAGTTTGAGTATTCACAGTAACGGGAAAATTCTCAATATTTTTGTGTATTACGGAACTGTCACCACGCGAGTTGAACTTGCACTTGTCCAGTTTTTTTATTAATAGTTTAGTCTCTTTGTATATCTCATCATCATAGTGTTTATCTCATCTAAGTGAATTGTACAATTCTTAATGAGATTAAATGATCTTAGACCTTAAGAAATATTTATGTTGAATAACATTTAGATGTTGACAGCAACATCGATATATTTTTTTGTCGATTAAATATTTTGCTACATCACTTTAGCATAGGTGCCCCGAGCTAGCATAGGTATGTAGATAACATACCTAACACACTCGTAAATATATCCCAGCATTGACGCCCTACATCCTAAAAACACTGGCAGCAAAAAAACCTTCATCGACACAAGCCTCTTCATTAGTCGGATTGCGACGAAAAAACTAAAAAAAACCTAGAAAATATCTCCACTTCAACGCTCCAAAGCAAACTGCAATCTATCTCAATTGGGCACGGTACAATTTCGCTCGTAGTTTCCAAATCTATTATCAACGGCCAGTACATCTGTTTAAGAGATTTATTACAACAAATGCCTATTTTCCAGTAGACTTATTGGCGAACTAATGCGTATTGTTTTTGGTAGTTCAGTCGATATTTTAGCGCTGTAGTGTTTTATTGGGTCGATTTGATAATAGCTGTGGAGCAGTTGGAAAATAACAATAGATTTGGGTTGTTATTTATAGTGGGGCGTCCAATTTTCCAATTGACAGCGGGGCGTGAGTACTTTAAGCGGTGCTTTTAAATGTATATTACAAAGGCAGAATGCTGATATTTACTCGTAGAAAAGGACCCTTTTATTAGGGTTCCGTAGCCAAAATGGCAAAAACGGAACGCTTAAAGTTTCTTCATGTCCGTCTGTCCGTATGTCCGTATATCACAGGCATTTTACTCGAAAACTATAATAAAATAGGTGTATTTGAATAGTATTTTGTTAGTGTGTAGCAGTTAACAAAAATGTTCTGTAATGCTACGACCAAAAAAAAAAATTTTTTTTTTGTGGTGCACTCTATACATAAAACTGAAAGTCAAAAAAAAACATTTCTATTGACCAATAACGAACATTCGAACTGTGATGCTTCATAGGTACTTGTATAGAAAAAAACTAGTGGCTCATCAGTAGAACTCATGAGCCTTTTTCTTTTCATTTTTTATTGTAATTTTGAACAAGTGACTCGACAAAAAAAAACAATATAATTAACGAACCTGCTCACAATATTTCACGAGAATCGGTTGAGAAATGCAACTTGTAGAGTAGAACAGCCGGACAGCGTGACAGCGAGACAGACACTGGACATACGAAGCGGAGGTAATAACACTTTGTAAATCAAAGAGTCCATTACGGGAAGATTATCGGTGGTAGTTTATCGACATTCATAGGTGCATGTAATATGCCTAAATTGAAGAATAAATCACTTTGACTATGACTTTGACTTTGATTTCCGCTAAAAAGCAGAAAAATGCTGCTATACGCTACGTCGTAGCACACGTAGCGTCGCTAAGTCTCGTATAGTGTTAGCTACTACGGACTACCGCGTAGCGCTATGAGCGTAGCACTTTCACTGCCAAAGGACACCGCCTAGCGGGGGCCTACGCCGTAGTCAATTTCCGCTACTTACGGGGAATACCACGGGATCGGCTACGAGGCTAGCACGTAGCAATTTTTGACAATTTTGGTAGTATACGAGAGTAGGGTAGGGTAAGTTCAATATTTAACCTATTCAAAACCTTTGATATTCTGGAACGGAAAATGCTGCGACGCGGTTAGGCGTCGCACACATAGCGATGCTTGGTCTCGAATGGTTGATATTAAAAATAAAATCAAAATATTTGAGTTACGTGAAAATATTAAAAGATTTCCAATTCACAACACAAGCCCCGATACCTACAAAGGATTTCCTCCACCATCTTAAAACTAAAACCAACGCCGAACCTCCAGCGTCTAAATTGGAACAACGCTCGACAAGCCCACCTCATAATTCGTCACAGCCCGAATATTAATTCTGTTATTCAAAATTCGACCTTATGAAGTTCTAATTAAAAACAAACCTTGCAACTTAATTAATTTTCAGCGGAGGGGAATAAGCGGGTGAAGTACAATCAAGGGCTTTTCCGGTTGTTATCTCTAGCAATAAAATAAGTTGGGAATCATGTCAAGTAAGTTGACGTTAGTAAAGTAGGTCGATTGTTTTCGACTTTTGGCACAGGCTGTGATATTAATGTGTTCTGCACGCCTAATTAGGGTTCCGTACCCAACGGGTAAAAATTACTAAGACTTCGCTGTCCGTCCGTCCGTCCGTCTGTCTGTCACCAGGCTGTATCTCAAGAACCGTGATAGCTAGAGAGTTGAAATTTTCACAGATTATGTATTTCTGTTGGCGCTATAACAACAAATACTAAAAAACCGGCCAAGTGCGACTCGGACTGGGGCTCCCATACAACAGACGTGATTTTTTTGCCGTTTTTATAGATCCGACAGACAGCCCCATGTGCAGAGCGTGCATGGAGGCAGAAGAAACGACTAAACACATTCTACTGGACTGTAAGCAGGTAGAAGTATACAGAAAAAAGCACCTAGGGTCTCCGGACACACTACGGAACGCAGTCAGTAATACCAAGGCACTCTTAAACTTTTAAGAGGAGCTGGGGTGGTTAGAGTCAGGGTGTACTCTAACCACCCCAGCTCCTCTAAAATAATTATTTACTAAATGTATCAAATTATCGTTAAAATAGATTTAAGAATTGTACTTAAATCTAAATCCCAATTATTCTTGTCTGATCAATAATCCGCCACTTTATAATGCGATTTCTGAATCAATCTGGCTTTAACAATATTTTTAAATTTATTATCCGATAAGCTCAAACAGCGAGACTCATGCAAACCACATTTTATAAGTTTAAAAATACTTACCCTACAACGTGGCAATGCTGCCAGCCTTCTGGGTACACTACCGCCTGGCAGCGATCTGGGGCAAATTTTTTACCTTTAGTTTTAGTTATATTTGTTTTTTCTTTTCTTAGTTACGTAATTTGTTTTTACTTCATCAGTGTATCTTTTCCTATTATATATATTATTAAATTCCCCTTACCCTACCTTGTTTAATACATATATGAAGTAGTCAATTTTGTGATCCAAAATCGAAACCAATTTGGTAAATTTAAAAGTGCCCGCCTTCAGAATAAATTGAAAGCAATATCAAGTCATACAGCATTATTGCAAAAAAGCATACTTGGAATGGCCCACAAGATTTTCAACAAACTACCACAGACCATTGTTGGAACTGTAGAAAGTGATGTTGATTTAAAACTATTAAAAGAATTTCTATTAAGAAAGGCTTATCATTCAATACATGATTTTTTAACGGACCAATGCACTTAATTAATAACTAATTCTTAAATTAATAATTTTGACTAGGTACATAATATTAGTTTTTAACGGACCTACGAATTTAATGAATATTTATATTTTTTTATAATTTTGACTATATAATGTTAATTATTTGTAAAGCATGCTGCATGCAGGAGCATGTTACAAAAGTCACAACCATATTTGTATGCCGCAAGGCGCCACATAGTGATACTGGACAAAAATGTAATACCTAATAACTACTTATGTTGGACAAAATAAATCTTTGAATCTTAAGTTTATTACAAGACTTGGGATTTGGTTGTAGAAATGAATCGACTGAGAAATGATTTTCTAGATTTTGCTAGTCGTAATCGGTGTTTGGACAATAACTAAAAAACAACTTATAGGTACCCAAATTAATATTATTATTTTCAGAATTTTAAGCCCAGTAGTTTCGGCGATAATGGGGGCGGGGGGGGGTGGTCAATTTTCGTCTTTTTAGGGTTCCGATACCTCAAAAGGAAAAAACGGAACCTAGTCTGTCTGTCCGTCTGTCACAGCCGATTTGCTCCGAAACTGCTGGACCGATTGAGTTGAAATTTGGTACACATATGTAAATTGGTGACCCAAAGATGTACGCGTAAAGTAAATTAATGAATTCTGAACAAAGGGGCCACTTTTGGGGGGTAAACTAGAAAATTAAAAAAAAAGTTTCGCAAACTATATTGTGTGACATACCGAATGAAAGAGGTTCTTGTAAGCATTATAATTTTTGCAAAAACATATTTGAAGTAATTTAAGAAAAAATACGAAAATTTACCATCCCTCCCCCCCCCCCCCCTTATCTCCGAAACTAATAGGATTAAAATTCTGAAAAAAATATGGAAAATAGTTCCTTGCCTAAAGATTATAGGAAAACCTATAAGAAGTTTGAGTATTTAAAAACACTTATGAAATTTGGATTATATACGGAACCCTCACCACGTGAGTTGACACTCGCACTTGTTCGGTTTTTCCTAAATTACTTCAAATCTGTATTCGATAAAATTATAAAAAAAAATATCTGAGATGCTTACACCAACCCCTTTCATTTGATATGTCACGCAATACAGTTTGCGAAACTTTTTTTTTATTGTCCATTTTACCCCCCAAAAGTGACCCCCTTGTTCAGAATTAATTCATTACGCGTGCATCTTTGGGTCACCAATTTTCATATGTTTACCAAATTTCAACTTAATTAGTTGATTGTCAGTTTCGGACCAAATCGGCTGTGACAGACGGACAGACAGACGCACGAGTGATCCTATAAGGGTTCCGTTTTTTCCTTTTGAGGTACGGAACCCTAAAAATAGGTAACAATAACATGAACGCTCAACTTTCCCAACGATCGTTAGGACAAATCAACTAATTTTCCCATACAACAAATGCCATTTAGATCTACCTAACGTACCTGGTTTGTTTGTGTGAGGTGTGCAATAAAGAGTATTTGTATTGTACGAAACGTTACTCAATCGAAAAGCTGGAGTTAGTATAGGTTATGATATCCTAAGATACCGACACTTTGTCGACCGCCTGATAAACGATAAACGGTACTTAGACATGCTCGCTGGGCACGTCCATGTCCTTATTATAAATTAACGTACATACTTCCTTACTCCTTACATTTCTTGAAGCCGATTGGATTTGACGACTTTAGACCTTGACGTCATAATAATAGGAACACGCCCTCTCGCCTCCGTGAAATGCAAGAACTGTACTAATAGACTAAATACTAGGTTTTCAATATTCATGAATTTGAAACAATGGATCAAACATTTTAAGAATCAGACAAGACATTTAACAGTGGGGCAAGGTTAATTAACTCATTAAATTAGGTAATATACTAACAGACACTACAAAAGTTGACTGGGAAGTGAAAGAAAATAAAAGGACATACATACATACATATAATCACGCCTCTTTCCCAGAGGGGTAGGCAGAGATCACGGATCTCCATTTGCTACGATCCTGACAAACCACTTTCGCTTCACTCACCTTCATAACATTTCTCATACATGCTCGTCGGTTTAGGGTACTTTTGACCTGGCCTTTTTATAACATTTCTCCAATTTGATCAGAGAAAGTTCGCCTAGGTCTTCCCCTTCCGACTTGCCCTTCCACTCCTTTTATATACACTCTCTTCGTTAATCTTCTCTCATCCATCCTCTCTACATGCCCAAACCACCTTAACATACCCTTCTCAATTTTCGTGACTATATCTCCATGGAGATGGAGAAATAAAAGGACTGCGAATGAAAAAGTTTTATTGTAAGACGATATACTGGAATCGTATATAACTTTCCGGGGGCCTGAAGGGTGACTTTCATTATGTACCAAATTATGTAACGGGGGTCTTAGGAGGTGTTTACTCATTTCCTCGCGTATTGGCACTATGATACAAATCTGATTTCACACGTACCTTGAAGCAGGAGAACTCTTTTTAGGGTTCCGTAGCCAAAATGGCAAAAACGGAACCCTTATAGTTTCGTCATGTCCGTCTGTCCGTCTGTCCGTCCGTCCGTCTGTCCGTCTGTCCGTCTGTCCGTATGTCACAGGCATTTTACTCGAAAACTATACGGTGTATTTGAATAAAATTTTGAGGATAGGTGTATTTCGTTAGCCGCTACATAGTTTTGTAATTAAAATGACAAAAAAAAAATTTTTTAGGGGTGCACTCCATACATAAAACTAAAAGTCAATTTTTTTTTTTTCATTGTGACCCCCCGTGTGGCCCATCAATCGATAGGCCTTTCAAAATAAATATAAGGTTTCTTAGCATTTTTTTTGATTAAGTGAATAGGGTCGGAGATAATCGCCCCGAAAGTCACTAAAATTCTGTCCCCCCCCCCCTCTAATTTTTGAACGGTGTATTTTAAAAATATGGAAAAATTCATGGACATAGGGCTTATTAATTTCATTCACCGAAAATTGTTTTGAACAAGATCGGTTCAGAGGTTTTCGAGATATTGCTGAAAAACTGCCTTCCTCAAAGAAAAGGACGTAAGTGCCGTAAAATTTCTGTGACGATACGACCTTTTTAATAGGCACGGAACCCTTCGTTTTGCGTGGTCCGACACGCACTTGGCCGGTTTTTTTACTCAGTTGCTTTGTTTACCGAGGTTATTAGGAGGTTAGTATGGTCATCATTCCTCAAGAGATGGCATTTTGCCTACTAGTATCAGATCTATTCTTTTTACCCGACTGCGCGACGCAAAGGAGGGTAATGTGTTTATCAGCCTATATATGTATGTATGTATGTATGTATGTATGTATGTATGCATGTATGTTTGTTCCTATGTGGCACTCCAGAGACCAAACGCGTGAACCGATTTTGATAATTCTTACGTCAATCGAACCGTCTCACTCTTGCGAGTGTCACTAAAGACATGACAGTAATCAAAATTCAATATGACGACAACCAGACATCAAAATTGAAAAAAAAAAAAAAAAGTTAACGAAATATGTCGAGTGGGGACCCATTAAAAGTCTAGGCTGCGGCACTAATGTTGACGACAATAATGGGTCCTGACTGTTGAAGTTGCTGTTTCGTATAAGAATGTATAGTTTGTTTTATCTGTGTCATAACGATTCGTATGCCTCGTTCCGGATCCGTCACAAGCGATTTGGACATTATTTTTAAACTCCAGGTCCAAATTGACAAACGAAATGTTAATCATGAAACTGATTCAATGTTCTCGACTACTGAACTTGTTTTTTTCTTTTCAGTTTATTTTTCTAAAGATAGCTTTTTTGCAGTCGGGTTTTTTTATTTTCTAAATTATCTTTTTTTAATTTTGTATACTCATCGACTTTAATGTTTGAATTAAGACTTCGTATACTAAACTAAAACCACATTTTATTTTCTATGGAGCTTCCAACTGAACTATAATAATGATTATACAACGCTTTAGACAACTAAAATAAATTCGTCCAATCACGTGGCGCCTTTACTGATCTATAATGAATTTGAGTAATAGGACGTCGCGTTGGCTCCAATACAAAAGACATCAACGACGTCGAGCCGGCGCACCTTTGACTTGCACTTCGTTTCAGCAGGGCTTAGATTTTCATTAGATACCAAGTCCGTTTTATTATTTCTGTTGACTCGTATAAAAAGCATTGTCAATCAATCAATCAATCATTTATTGCAATATCACAAAAGTAGGTACAGATGTTTACTTAATGCTACAAATCATTGTGAACCCTTTTGGGAACTGCAATGTTAGGGAGAGTAGGACTTACTGAGCGTTTATATTATAAAATATCTTCTAAGTATTCATTTAGCGTGTAATAAGATTTGCTTTATTATTTTATTTATGTACTTTTTGTCGTCTTCTTTTTCTTGTATTGAGTCAGGTAACTAATCTAGATTTCTAATATAGATTCCAATTTTGAGACGTAACCTACGTCTTTTAAGGTCTAGGGGTGCACTAAGAAAGGATTTTTCTAAATTCACCCTCTTAGGGGGTGAAATGGGGGTCCAAAGTTTGTATGGGGAAACAAAATTAGATCGACAATTTTATTCGAAACTTCACAGGAGTATTCCTCACGACAAATGAGTGACGTGTTATGCAATTTTTCATTAACGTTTTCTTATGACGTATCACGTAAAATTATCGTCCGTAAACCGACTTTACAGACAATATTTTTTTTATTAGTCTCATCCTAGACCTATGTGTTACAAGAAGGTTTTCTACTAAAGTTGATTTCCTTATAAGAATGAGGGCATACATTTAATATGTTTTCGAGGTTTATTCAAATGTTCAAGCGAATTTATTATCTATTTGAAAGGTCAGACATGTTGATGACGTGATTCTAATTGTAAGGTCTAGATGTTTACATTAATAATAATGCAGTCTGACGCCCGCTCGAAGTACTACTGCAGTGGAGACTCACACCGCACACTAACTCACTTAAGTATTGTACACAAGAACTGGTTAAAACCATATGGATATCATAAGAATGTTGTCGCGAAGCCACTTCTGATCACTCTCATGGCCGCGAATGAGTACCTATAGCACTCTATCTTAGGTGAATGTATTAGCACATATGCATCTATAAACATACTCTAACAACTTGCGGAATCCTTTATATATCTGACATATGGGCTGCCGCCTCGTGCGTACCAGCTCCATATGAGGTGGGGGGACCTTTGTCCCCGAGAAAGTCCTCCAACCTCCCCTTATAGACATCCCTAACCACACAACTGATACTGTTCCAATCCACACGCTACTGATCCAGTTATAATCACCCGGGTGCACCCCTGATTGATACTGATATCGACTGAGGCTGAGACTACCGAACCTGAGACGTTGTGTTACACTTGTTACTAATCCTCTCACATTAAAGAACTCCACACTAAGATCGTTGTTATCGCATGTACGTGATCTGCAGGAAAACCTTATTCATATACATAATAAACCGTCACGCCTCTCAAAGAGAATAAGACATGTAGCCGCACATAAATACATCACATCATAAACAGTCATCGTCCGATCTGAGTAAATGATACCAAATCGTAACAATATCATAGGATGCATCGAAAGTGATTATGGAAAGAGCTCACCCTGGTTTTCCTCCAAATTGAACACTACAAATCTGCACGTAACTGTTCGTTCACAATCTAGCTGTCAGGAACTCAGACTCCTCGCCTACCCGTCCACATTATAAACATGATTTCTTGTAGGTGTTGCTACATGAAATAAATCGGCTGTTTGAGACATCATTATTAACATCGTCAAAAATGTAAGTATACTATCGTGAATATAAATAGAAAATGTTAGATATAATTAAATAGGTTATTCTAGTATAGAACATGAGCGTTTCTCGCCATCAAACGTTACAGTTTGGCGAGTTTATATAAAAACTATAAAATGTAATTTCTTTTTTTAATAAATAAAAAAAAAGTCAACAGTTTAGGATTAATGTGTTGAGACTGAAAACCTTGTACGACTGGGATATTTTGGATCGTAATTAATTAGTTCTAAACAGAAGTTCCTACCATAGGGATACGATTTTTTCACACAGTGTAATTTTAAAATTTTATAATACTCTGATACTGCAATGATATTGATATTGCATACTGTTTTGAAAAAATGACACCTCGCCGGGTTTTTTACGCCGGTTCTTCTCGAGGCAGAGGTTTTCTTTCCGAACCGGTGGTAGTTTATCGACATTCATAGGTGCATGTAATATGCCTAAATTGAAGAATAAATCACTTTGACTTTAACTTTGACACACACCTTTACACGAACACGCACCAAACACACAACAACGTTTGAGTTAATAATAATAATAGAAATAACACATTCTTTAAAATTTAATGTAATGTAACATTTAACTTAACAGTAGCCGTAACATAACAGTAATCTTCATCATCATCATCATCATATCAGCCTAAAGACGTCCACTGCTGGACATAGGCCTCCCCCAGAGAGTTCCAAATTGACCGGTCCTGCGCCACCCGCATCCAGCGGACTCCCGCGACCTTTACCATGTCATCAATCCACCTTGTGGGGGGCTACCCACGCCGCGCCTTCCGGTACGTGGTCGCCACTCGAGAACCTTTCCGCCCCAACGGCCATCGGTTCTAGGTGCAATGTGCCCCGCCCACTGCCACTAAAGTTTAGCAATTCGGAGGGCCATATCGGTTACCTTGGTTCTGCTGCGGATAGCCTCATTTCTGATGCGACCACGCAGAGAAACTCCTAACATAGCCCTCTCCATTGCCCTTTGGGTGACTTTGAGCCTTCTTATGAGGCCCATAGTAAGCGACCAAGTTTCAGTGCCATATGTCATCACTGGCAACACACACTGGTCAAAAGTTGCCAGGGCCAAGGGTCGTCGGTGGTGGTAGCCGGATCTTCGCCGGAGATTCTTCGCACCCCTGACCCCAGCAACAGTAATCTTAATATTTTTTAATTCAAGATTAATGCTAGTCTTTGAGACAAATGTAAAAGGTGATCGTTTTTGAAACGTTAAAGGTCTTAAATTAGGTAGCGAGTAAATCTGAAAAGATAAATGTTATCCTTTTATTAATATTTGATTAGTAATCTTAAAGTTTGAATTTCACGTAGATTACTAAATCTTCGTCTTTTCATCACTCTTAACGACGGAGAAATCGCCAGCTGTGCCTGTCCTCTGGCATTTCTTTTACTTTCTGACCTTAACTTCTCCTTTACTTGTTCGATATACTAAAGTTTGTTCTTGGCCTTCCGCTGCCTCTTGTTTCTTCAATCTTCCCTTCTATAATAGATAAAGGAAAGGTCGTGTCTTAGCAAATAAAAGATTGTTGTAAGCATCTCAGATAAAAAAAATATAATTTTAGCAAAAATAGATTTTAAGTAATTTAGGAAATAAGACGAAATTTGACCATTCCACCCCCCTTATCTCCGAAACTACTAGGCTTATAATTCTAAAAAAAATATGGAAAATAGTTCCTTGCCTAAAAATTACAGGAAAACCTATAAGAAGTTTGAGTATTCAAAGTAACGGGAAAATTCTCAATTTTTTTTGTATTTTGTATGGAGCGCCTAATGTTTAGAGAATAGGAATTTTACGGAACCCTCACCACGCCAGTTGAAGTCGCACTTGTCCGATTTTTTTATGTTTTATATGTTGTAATAAGTTAAATACTCATAATTAAATATAAAGAAAAGTAAATTAAAAATTGATTAATAACATCGTTATACGTCATCACATCATTGTATTATAATTGCATTCATGAGATTGTTATTATATTCATATTACTCATATTGCCATCTAAAGTGCAGTAGCAAAGTGTTATTACTGCACTTTAGATGGCATTTTCAATGAATTTGTTTTTTTTCACTGCCTGTACTCTTTTTATTTTGAGTTTAATTTTATTTTGGAGTCAATTGCCTGTCGGGCGTTCTGCTGTGCAAAACCTTAAATGCATCAACACGAAAAAGTCAGTATCGAGATAAACGCAAAAAAACCGGACAAGTGCGAGTTCAACTCGCGTGGTGAGGGTTCCGTATATAATACACAAAAATATTGAGAATTTTCCCTTTACTTTGAATACTCAAACTTCTTATAGGTTTTCCTATAATCTTTAGGCAAGGAATTATTTTTCATATCTTTTTCAGAATTTTAATCCTAGTAGTTTCGGAGACAAGGGGGGGGGGGGGGGATGGTCAATTTTCGTCTTTTTTCCTAAATTACTTCAAATCTGTTTTTGTTAAAATTATTAAAAAAAATATCTGAGATGCTTGCAACAACTTCTTTCATTCGATATGTCACGCAATACAGTTTGCTAAACTTTTTTTTTTTAACTTTCCAGTTTACCCCCCAAAAGTGGCCCCCTTGTTCAGAATTCATTAATTTACTTTACACGTCCATCTTTGGGTCACCAATTTACATATGTGTACCAAATTTCAACTCAATCGGTCCAGTGGTTTCGGACCAAATCGGCTGTGACAGACGGACAGACAGACAACCGAGTGATCCTATAAGGGTTCCGTTTTTTCCTTTTGAGGTATCGGAACCCTAAAATGGTTTATATCCGTTAGTACTATAATCAGTCCGTAGTTTTAGTATGTACTTCAATTAACATTGAATTTCAAGTAGGTAACCTAGGTATTTATATATAAACCTTCAAATCTAAACAATAGTGCTCATTTGAATCCTGTAAACGACTTTTGCCACACGTGAGCGCTATCTACAGTAAGTTTTTTTTTATATTACTAGCTTTCGCCTCTAACTTCGTCTGCGTGGAACTTGTTTATATTGTACCCCCATACAAACTTTTGCCCCACATTGCTTCCCCTTATGGATTAATTACCGGGATACAAAGTATCCTATGTTCCTGCCAGGGTCTCAAACTATCTCTGCGTCTGTCTGTCCGTCTGTCACAGCTTGATTTGCTCCGAAACTACTGGACCGATTGAGTTGAAATTTGATACACATATGTAAATTGTTGACCAAAAGATGGACGCGTAAAGTAAATTAATGAATTCTTAACAAGGCCACTTTTGAGGGGCAAACTGGAAAATTAAAAAAAAATCGCAAACTGTATTTTGTGACATATCAAATGAAAGAGGTTGTTGCAAGCATCTCAGATATTTTTTTTTAATAATTTTAGCTAAACAGATTTGAAGTTATTTAGGAAAAAACCGGCCAAGTGCGTGTCGGACCACGCAAAACGAAGGGTTCCGTGCCTATTAAAAAGGTCGTATCGTCATAGAAATCCTACGGCACTTACGTCCTTTTCTTTGAGGAAGGCAGTTTTTCAGCAATATCTCGGAAATCTTTCATCCGATCTTGTTCAAAATAATTTTCGGTGAATGAACTTAATAAGCGCTGTGTCCATGAATTTTTTCATATTTTTTAAATACACCGTTCAAAAATTAGAGGGGGGGACAGAATTTTAGTGATTTTCGGGGCGATTATCTCTGACTGTATTCACTTAATCAAAAAAAATCCCGAGAAACCTTATATTTATTTTGAAAGGCCTATCGATTGATGTGCCACACGTGGGCTCACGATGAAAAAAAAATTTTTGACTTTTAGTTTTATGTATGGAGTACACCCCTAAAAAAATTTTTTTTAGTAATTTTAATTACAAAACTTTGTAGCGGCCAACAAAATACACCTATCCTCAAAATTTCATTCAAATACACCTTATAGTTTTCGAGTAAAATGCCTGTGACATACGGACAGACGGACAGACGGACAGACGGACATGACGAAACTATAAGGGTTCCGTTTTTGCCATTTTGGCTACGGAACCCTAAAAAGACGGTAATTGACCATTCCCCCCCCCTTATCTCCGAAACTGCAAGGCTTAAAATTCAAAAAAAAATATGGAAAATAGTTCCTTGCCTAAAAATTACAGGAAAACCTATGATAAGTTTGAGTATTCAAAGTAACGGGAAAATTCTCAATATTTTACGGAACCCTCACCACGCGAGTCGAACTCGCACTTGTCAGTTTTCTTTTAATATAATTTGATTTTCGTGCATTTTCTACCCATCTCGTTTTTGCGCCATAGTTTGTTTTCTCTCTTCATATTTTTTTACCCTGTGACAAGTGTGTGTGTGTGTGTGTGTGTGTGTGTGTGTGTGTGTGTGTGTTACCCTGGTATTTTATAGTATAAATTAAACATTTTCATCACAAATTCCATTTTTCTTAATACGCAAAGTACGGTTAAAACCATTGTGTTTTATGAGGATGGGTGTTCTGCATGTTCAGATTTGCAAGCCATATGGGCTCACGCCTGTAACTACTTAACGTTGCGATCTGGACAAAGAAAGTAAATGTTCTTATCTGTCTAGTTGCAATGGCTCCAACACCGCAAGAAGTTCCACAAGGGCTCGACAAGAGCGCACCCAACGCTGCGGAAGCGGCGGGTGAGCGGGTCGTCATCTCGGGCATGTCCGGGACGTTCCCGAGCGCGCGCCACATCAACGAGTTCTCGAACATCCTCTACAACAAGGTCAGCTTACAATAAAATTCCTTATCCATAGTGTCGACGTTATCTCGTGCGTAGCCGGCGCGTTTCTGAGCGTGCGCCACGTCAGCAAGCTCTCCGACATCCTCGATAACAAGGTCAGCTCACAGTTCCCTGTCTATAATGTCGTTGTCATCTTGAGCATGTCCGGCACGTTCCCGAGCGCGCGCCACGTCAGCGAGCTCTCCGACATCCTCTACAACAAGGTCAGCTCGCAGTTCCCTGTTTATAAGTTGTTGTCATCTTAGGCGTGTCCGGCTCGTTCCCGAGCGCGCGCCACGTCAATGAGCTCTCCGACATCCTTTACAACAAGATCAGCTGACAATAAAACTCCGTTTATAATATCGTTGTTATCTCGGGCATATCTAGCGCGTTCCCGACTGCGCGCCTCGTCAGCGAGCTCTTCGACATCCTCTACAACAAGGTCAGATCACAGTTAATCAACATATTTGGTTTCATCTTATACCTCGAAATGGCCACCAAACCCAACGTGTAGAACGTACACATCAAAATGTATAACCTTAACAATTTTCATTCAGGTGGACCCGGCTGAGGAAAAACCCCGTTGGAAATACAACCACCCAGAAGTGCCGAACCATGTTGGTTTGGTTCCCGATTTGAACAGGTTCGATGCTCAGTTCTTCAGGGTGCACCATTATTTGGGGAACGTCATGGATCCAATGTCGCGGAAAATTCTTGAGCATGCCTACCAGGCCATTTATGACGCAGGTACGGATTTAGGTGATCATGGTTAAACAGTTGTGCCTACAAAATTGTAGTACACAGAAAAGATTAGACACCAGGTAACACACACATAAGAAAGATGGTCAATATTATCTAAATAGATAAATCACCTTGAGCCCAAATTCATGTGATTTCTGTTTCATTCAAGGGCAGTCTTCTTGATAAATTTCCTGGTTGAAGTGCGAAACATTTTTTTTACAAATCTAATTAGCATTACGTACAGTTGCAGTAAAACTAACATTATGTTTTCTCTTAACAGGACTCAATCCTAATGAGCTGTCTGGAAAAAAAGTGGGAGTTTATGTTGGAACCTGCTTATCAGAAACTGAAAAGTCTTCAGTTTACAGTGGCAAGTCATTTAAGACTGGTTTATGCATAACTGGGTATGTAAAACACTTTAAATGTCATAGTATGAGCTTAGCCTGGCGTAGGGCATACAATGGGAATGGATGAACATTTTAGAAATGCCTGATTCTTTTTTTGGTGATAGAAATAACCTTCCTTAGCACTGCGGCCGGCGGAACCCTAGGTTAGGTTTTGACAATTATTTTATGTTTTGTATGTATAGTTTTAGATTTTACTTTTTATATAATTATAGTAAGAACCTAGCCTAAGAATGAAAATTAATAAAGATAATAATAGTAAGCGCAATAAGGCTTGTGTTATGGGTACTATACGTCGATATATTTAATAGATATAAATACTTAAATACATAGAAAATATCCAAGACTCAGAAACAAATATTCATGTTCATCACACAAATATTTTCCCTTACCGGGATTCGAACCCAGGACCTTCAGCTTCGTAGACAACGTCACTACCCACTAAGCTAACCGTTCGTGGGTATTGATAGATTTAATGACAGTGACAATGTATTTCTTCATATTTTGGTTTAGGTGCAGCAAGACAATGTTTGCCAATCGAGTATCGTACTGGCTGAACGCGAAGGGTCCCTCGCTGGCCATCGACGCGGCCTGCTGCAGCTCGACTGCTGCGCTGGAACAGGCCTATCAGGCCATCACACGTGGCGTCTGCGATGCGGCCGTAGTCGCTGGCGGCATTTTGTGTTTGCATCCGCAGATATCCATACATCTTGGCAGGTATAATAGTCCCATCGCAAGATCATAGCCGGATTACGCTAGTCTACAGGCACAACCATTAATATTTGACATAATAATGAAAAAAAAATTACACATCCTCTGGGCTTAGAACTGTGTCGTGTCAGATATTTATGCACGCTATGAGATGGCAGATAGTGATGGTGTAACATGTTGACTGCTGTCAACTATTATACCTTATCTTAAGTAGGTAGCAACTTCTGTCTCTTTCAGATTGACAAAAGTGAACTTTGTTGAAATTATCTATTATTATTTCAGAAATATTACTTTATGTAAGGACGGCAAAACAAAATCCTACGACCAAGCAGCTGATGGCTGCGTTAGATCTGAAGCTATTAACATTCTGTTCTTACAAAAAGCTAAGGACGCATTAAGGTAAGAATAAAGGATATTTCTATTTTATCTTACCTTCACTTCGTAATCATCAGTGTGAGAAGCATTCGTTGCTACGTCAACGAAATTTCATCACTTCATCAGTCATCATTTTCAGTGCTACTTCACCAAAGTTACTAGTAGCAAAATACAATAAGCGTGCGGAGGCGTTACATGGAATTAGATGCGACATTCGGAAAGGTATCGGTTAATTTAGCCTTGATTTTAGTCCAACCACTAATAAAGTTACCCATTGTCACAATAAATGTGGCAAAGTCTTCCGCGACGAGCAATTAATTGTTTGAGCGTTAAAGTAAACGTAGCACTCGTCATATCCGTAGCTAATTCTAGAGGGACTGTTTTCGTAACAAAGCAGACAAAAACGCAATAAAAAGGCTTGAGATATTTATATTAGCGCCCCTACCCTTCTTGATACTAATCATGATTGGACCAGCGTAGTCGATTCCTGTCACGTTAAAAGAAATTGATTCTTCAATTCTGGCAGACGGTAAGTATCCCATAATAGGGTAATTAACATGAGCGGCTAGCTTTCTGCATATGATGCATTTGTGAACTACAGATCGAAATAAGTCCTTTCGGCCGACAGGCAAATACGGCTGAGGTACGCAAGCCAATAGCAATTGAGGATCTGCATGCGTTGACTTGATATGCTGATCTTTAAAATCGTTGTAGTAAGCTAGATTGCAATATTCTACCTTGTACACGAAGAATCCCCATATGACATAGGAAAGATTGTTTAGCTTGGACACTCTTGACTATAATAGTCAGGAGCCTCGTGTAATTTATCACATGATGGTGGTCCCATGATGCGTTGTGCTGGTAGATGAACCTTCGAATTACTGATAAAACGCAAGACATATGCCAAAATACTCTTTATTTTAATAGCATCCATCGCTGGATGCTATTTTTCTGACTGAAGAGGCGCGAACATTGAGAACCTTTTTTCTTCATTGAAGTGGTTTAGGAAAATACGTGTAAACTATTTATTTTGTTTTAGAATTTATGGCGATGTTGTTTTTGTCAAAACCAAATACATCTCTGAGGAAAGTATAGGAAGTTTTGACCGAAAACCGGAAAAAGTGGTCGAATTTCTGAAGGAATTTTACGATGAAGTGAAAGTATCCCCTCGGGAGGTCGAATTCGTTGAAGGCTTCGGAGCAGGTAAATATTCAAATTTTACTTCAATCACCGACATCCTATGCGTAACCCCTATTAGGTCATGGGTGTGACTTATTTTACTTTAAGTAAAACATATCTGTCATTTTCAGCAAATTTGGATAGCGATAAAACGGAACTGGAAGCCATAGACTCCGTTTTCTGTTCGGGACGAGACGAGCCGCTGAGTGTGGGCAGTGTCATGTCTAACGTCGGCTACTGCGAGGCTGCGTCGGGCGTATTAGCCGTCACTAAGGTTTCATTTACTTTTTTGTCTGTTACGTTAGTAGCAAACGTACATCCCGTTTGAGCGGTTACTTTAGCTAAGTAAGTTGCGGTTCATAAACTACAATTTATGCTAGTAGTTCATGGAAATCGTAAAAAAATGAGCTTTCATGGTATTCTTAAGTCTTCATTTTCAACTCTGTACTGAATAACGTATGAAATTAAATACCTACTTAACGAGTATTTTGTGCTGACTAAGTAATGTGATGAATTTAATTTGTGCACATAAGCAGCAGAATATGTTGCAAGTGATGACATATGGCACTGAAACGTGGTCGCTTACTATGGGGGCCTCATAAGTGTAAAGCCGGGTCCGCTGCGACCTGTTTTTGTGTTTTTCTAACACCTAACATGTTATCCGTCAGTTTCGGCAAACAAATAGGGTTTTGTTTTGATTGGCAAAACATGTGTTAGGTGTTAGAAAAACACAAAAACAGGTCGCAGCGGACCCGGCTTTAGGATTGAGTGTACGCTCCGCTGTACAATGCTGAGACAGCGACCGTTTCACTGCCGCGAAGACACACAATATATGTCAATTGTATTGTATGTCTACTCCTTTGTCTCTGTGTGTCTTTTGTGTAGTGAATAAATGTCTTCTCTTCTCTTCTTCTCATCTTCTAATTTATATGGACGCTTCACGCCCCGCTCACAGCGGGGCGTCCACTTAAGCCTTACACTAAGAAGGCTCAAAGTCACCCAAAGGGCAATGGAGAGGGCTATGTTGGGAGTTTCTCAGCGTGATCGCATCACATCAGAAATGAGGCTATCCGCAGCAGAACCAAGGCACATTGCACGTAGAACCGATGGCTGTTGGGGCGGAAAGATTCTAGAGTGGCGACGTACCGGAAGGAGCGGTGTGGGTAGGCTGGTAGGCACAAGGTGGACTGATGACCTGGTAAAGGTCGCTGGAGTCCGCTGGATGCGGCGCAGGACCGGGCACTTTGGCACTCTTTGGAGGCGGCCTATGTCCAGCAGTGGACGTCTTTTGGCTGATATGGTGATGATGACATAAGCAGTGGACTGCAGTTGCAATAATAATACCACTACTTGCTTTGAAGGTATGAGGCGTGTGCTCCTAGTGGTGAGGAAGATAGCTCAGAGCTAACAAGGATGCGCTGGGGTGAAAGTTAGGGACTTGTATTTGTACAATACAATTAATCCTCAAGCGCTTGATTATAAATACCTACTCATGAATCACTTGTATCCATAAGCTACGGTGTATCATGCGGGCTGACGATAATAATGTGTTAAAAGTCGATAATGATGATGTTTTTACTACCAAATTTTACAATGGCATATCCTCAAATAAAGTTTTTATCTGCCTATCAGGTGCTCCTTGGGTATCATACGGGCCAGCTGGCCGGCAACCTGCACTGCACGCAGCCGCGCGCCGACGTGGCGGCGCTGCGCGAGCGCAGGCTGCGCGTGCTGACGGAGCACGCGCGCACCGACCGCGGCTACGTCGCGGTCAACGGCCTGTCGCTCACCGGCATCAACTCACACGTACTTTTACATGGACATTACAAACCGAAGGTAATCTTAAGAGCTAACTCTTGTCTGTAATGACTAAAAAATTAAAAACCCCTGACACTACAAACATGGCTAAAAACCATCTCGACAGACAAGACTTTCGGTCAAAAAAAATGCACTCTAATCAGCCCCACAGGTATACTTAGATAGATACACAGCTCTCCTTTTCATCGGGGGCTAATAATAGTTAAAGACTTTGGAATCCTTTTGTTACTCATTGCGGATGAATACATCATTATTATAGAATTTTCATTAACCTGTTTCGTTTTATTTCTGTTTAAGGACTTGACGAAATATGAGAGCAGTATTCCACGATTGGTGTTGATGTCGGGCCGGACTGATACAGCAGTGCAGAATATGATAAATAATTTAAAATCCCGCCCTATAGACGCCGAGGAGTTAGCCTTGCTTCAGAATATTCACTCTTCTAAGATGAATGGACATCTAGGCAGAGGATTTACCATCTTAGGTGAGCA
Organism: Epinotia nisella; assembly: GCA_932294315.1. Taxonomy (NCBI): domain Eukaryota; kingdom Metazoa; phylum Arthropoda; class Insecta; order Lepidoptera; family Tortricidae; genus Epinotia; species Epinotia nisella. The sequence continues at coordinate 1,777,584 of OW028691.1, forward strand.
GTCTACATTATTTATAAAATATGGAATGGTACCTTTTAATTACACTCATAATAATGTTTAGATCCGCACCGCTTGACTTAAGCAGGGCATTAATTCTCACATTATATCCGCACTAGGAAGCCATCACGTATGACACCTGACACATAGTAATAAGCTCTGAAGAAGATAATTAGGAGGCTATGTTTAAGGTTGAATACAACTAAGGTTAGATACCTCAATGTGCTAATTCAATAATCCAATATTTATGCCATTCTGGGAATTATTATTAACATACAATGTGGATTCCAGATTCAGACAATGAGTCGAAGACCACTGCCTTGGTCGAGAAAGCAGAGTATTTTGATGGCGGCGATCGTCCGCTATGGTTCGTGTACAGCGGCATGGGCTCCCAGTGGGCCGGGATGGGCGCTCAACTCATGCGCATACCGATCTTCGCTGGTGCCATTGAACGGTACCAATGCCTCAATATTTTTTTCAGAAACTTTGTGGTGCAAACTTTTTATGCCTTTTATATATATTTTTCACTTCTCATGCTCGCACATTTTGTTATATTAGGCTTAGCAAGCGATATTTCATTTAGCTCCTAGGGAAAATATATATACATATTTATGATTTTAAACACATTGTAATTTGACCAATCTAAACAATTAACCATATTAAATCCACCAATTACAACTCTTTCAAAAAACATTTGTATTTGCTATCAATTAAACAGAATACAGGCAGATATTAAAATCGACCATTCAGGGAACATAACACTAGGTGTTTTTTTATTCCCTAATTCACAATCATTTAAAAAAAGCCACTGACCATTTATAGCCGCGTCCAAACATTTTTTTTTCTAGAGATAAGATCGAAATGTGTAAGTATACAGTACGTTTATAATGTTGACTTTACTAGTTCGTGTTTTGTCGTAGGACGTTGTAGTAACAGTAAGTTGTGTGTGAAACAAACGATCTTTGTTTTGTATTGATATCGAAGTGTATTTGTTTTAAGTTGTCACCGAGTGCTGGGACCAAGAGGCATCGATATTGTCGACATCATAACGTCGCCCGACAAGACGATCTTCGACAGTATTTTACATTCGTTTGTGGGGATCGCTGCTATCCAAATTGGGCTGACTGATGTGCTCAATCAATTAGGTTTGGTTCCGGATAAGATAATAGGTAAATACGAGTAACAATCTAATTTTATCACATCTTTAACCGTTTACTAGCAAGACGGTCGTGACTTTGGTACATGTTGAAGGGCTGTGGTTTTGAAATACTACAAGATTCAACTGCAACATTACAAGCTGTCATAACTACTTGCTAAAAGGTTTGACATACAGATTTTAGCAGGTTTGACATTCAAATTCATTACTCGAAACCAAAACTCCATGAAACAAGTCGTTGTCCAAGGATGATAGAAAATAATCGGTCACGCGGTCAATCACATACCCGTTGGACAGATTTGAGAAGAGCCTGCGACGCAAACACCATAGTCCGATCGATGATTTTATCCACAGTAAACACATAATCATGAATACACGTCCACTCTGCCAAGAGTGAACGACTCAAGAGACATACATTCCATTATGATACGTCCCCAGCTATATCCCTCACTTTTACGTCTCTGTTACGACTCAATAGTTAGCATATGGAGATCCCCATCTGTTAATTCGGGCGAGTGCTTAATGTCTCGAAGACTTCGATAACTCTCGGCCATCAGAGTATAAGTTCCATGTTGTAGGGCACAGTGTGGGCGAGCTGGGCTGCGCGTACGCCGACGGCTGCCTGACAGCCGAGGAGATGATCCTGGCGGCGTACAGCCGCGGCCGCGTCTCCGTGGAGACGCCGTTCATACGCGGCTCCATGGCTGCCGTGGGCATCGGCTACGAACAAGTACGCATGTCATGACAATTGTGTGGTTTTTAAACCGACTTCAATTCAGTACGTCTCCAAGCCACATAGGTACATGAAAATTTTCACATTTCCTCTCCGATTTACCACATTAATTGCTTTCCGAGAGCAAATGCGTTAATTATTACAGAAAAAAAACCTAGTCACTGTATGTGAGTAATGTGGGCTCTGATAATATTTGAGGAGTTCCGTCGATTCCTTAACGATCTCAGAATTGACACTTCATTAAGTGCTACTTCAACGAAATCATGTTCCTCCAACATCATCATCCTTGAGGAGTTCCATAAGTCATCTGTGATCTTCATCATCAGTTTCGCTTCACCAAAATTGCGATTTCCGAGGGTAAATACACGAGATATAATAGAAGATACCGAAATAATAATATGCATATATAGGCATAGCATAGATAAATATTAGTACATATTTTAACATAAAATGAACGCAGTCTCGCCAACAAACTGTTTTGGCACTTTGGCGGGTAATTTAACATAATATTATGTATAATTGCTTGAGATACTTTTGGCAAAAAAAATAAAAACACCACACGCGTGCCTGTACAATTTAAGGGCTACCCTCAATTTCCCTGGGATCCCATCGTCAGATCCTGAGTTGGCCACAGTATGACCACCTCAGGCAGGAGTAATCCTTAAGTCCTTAATTGACAGAGAAACTGGTAAACATACATAAAATAAAATAAACATACAGTGTAACATATAACCTCTTCTTTAAGAGGTTAAGCATACTGCAGCCATGATAGCAAAGTATACTATAATCAATCAAATAACCATTCTTTTATCAACTTAAATTCATTAGATCATCAAGATGTGTCCGCCAGAAATCGAGGTGGCTTGCCACAACTCGCCCGAATCTAGCACCATCTCCGGACCAGCGGAACCTATGTCAGAATTCGTTGCTCAGCTGACCGCTAAGAGCATCTTCGCAAAGGAGGTCCCATGTTCCAACATCGCGTACCACTCGCGATACATCGCCGAAGCAGGTGAGCTAGCTCAATATTTTGCGATTCCTAATGGAGCTCCTAAAGGCTCCTAAAGGAGCCCGAAGGCAGTTTGCCACCTAATCCCAACATTTGGCATTGCCATTAGTAGTTTTACGAAAGCGACTGCCGAGCGATCTGTTCGTCCAACTTAGGGAAAAAAGATCTTGTTGTGATTAGACCGGTTTCCTCACGAAGTTTTTCTTTACCGAGATGCTACTGTTATGTATGAAATGATATTTCGTATACAATAGCTAAATATTTTGTGAATATAACACGATCTAGTTTCAAATCTATCCAGACGCAACAATAAAAATCGTTGCAGCGCGCATGTCGTTGCATCTAGACTCACACTGGGATTGCTGTGTATTTAATTCTTGTGTTAACTGATCAATTGATCATTTATTCATTTTGTCAGGACCTGGACTCCTCAAATACTTGAAAGAAGTAATTGAAACTCCGAAACTCCGCAGCGAGCGTTGGGTGTCAACTTCAGTACCGCAGGAGAGATGGAATGAAGACAGTGCCAAGTATTCTTCGGCCGAGTACCATACAAACAATTTATTGGTGAATATTGGTGAACATTCAAAATTAGGACCGTTTTCCTTTGGTCAGATTAAAATTCAATGGAAAGCTTTGCTATAGGCTGCGTTTATGGACAGACGATGTGTACGGCCACGCAGGCTCCGAGTCATATGGCTTTGCTAGGATAATTTATGTCTTGACATGAGCGTTTCCTATAGTTTTCATCCATTCCCAATTGGGACGTTTATTATATAGGCTGGTGTTGGTGTTTATAATAATGATGATGATTATGATGATAATGAGGATATAGTGATGATGATGATAATGATGATGATGATGCTGGTCGAGTGACAGAGCCCGGTGCTGTTCGAGGAGACGTCCCGCCTGATCCCGCCCGGCGCGGTGCTGGTGGAGGTGGCCCCGCACGGGCTGCTGCAGGCGATCCTCAAGCGCGCGCTGCCCGGCTGCGCGCACGTGCCGCTCACGCGACGCGCGCACCCCGACAACGCCCGCTTTATGCTCGAAGCCGTGGGACAGTGAGTCAACAGTTTCTTTCCATCCGGGATTTGTAACTAAAAAATCGACTTCAATTCAGTAGGTACTTTGTTGTGCCACATCCGTGCAGATCCTGTCTACCTATTTTACCTCACATGCTTCTTTCCAAAAGCAAAATACATGGGTTATTACAGAAAATACACACTGAACTTTTATGGATGCATTGCCAACGTTATCTACCGAATATCAAGAAAAAAATATATAAGTATCTATAGTAAAATCCTACTTCCCACCAAATATTATCTGCGTTATCTTAAGGTTGACTGACAAATAAGATAATGCTTTGTTGCATTAAGTCCGGCTTTTTTTACTAAGAAGGTACAGTCGCCATCAGAAAATTGTCGAGGCATTAGAGACGTGTTCAGATATTTGTGAGCACTTTGGCCGCTCCGATATATCTGATGGCGACTGTACTTCGTTTGCAATAAAGATGAAATAAATAATAAAATTAAATATTACTGACGACAACGTTTTGTGAGGGTGTTTTGATTTGAAGAGAATTTGAACCGTTCCACGCATAAACTATGGAAATGATATATCGTTATTTACTAATTTTCCAGTTGTTAGCGTAGCTTAAACATAACATGTAAGCTACAATTTATATGCATACAAAGTCACACGCATAAGCTAGTAACATAATATTTCAATTTTCAGGTTGTACCTGGAAGGCTACTATCCCGACATTCGTGCTCTGTATCCAAAAGTCGAATTCCCTGTTTCCACTGGCACCCCCCACTTGTCTTCTTTAGTGGAGTGGGCTCATCTGGAGAAATGGTAAAGTATACAATCTGAAACTTTGTCTATTTATAATACTACTAGCTTTTGCCCGCGGCTTCGCCCGCGTACGAAGAGTAATGTTAACCGTCTACAAAAAAGGTGCATCGCATTTTCAGTCTTTTATATATTTAGATCGACTCTACATAGACTCTGCATGTCGAACATAGACTCTACATATCGAATCTACATATCGACTCTACATATCGACTCTACATATGGACTTTAAATATCGAATCTACATACCAACTCTACATATCGACTACATATCGACTCTACATATCGACTCTACATATCGACTCTACATATCGACTCTACATATGGACTCTACAAATCTGGACACTAAAATTTCACCCCCTCTTTTAAGGGGTTGGGTGCAGGTTTCCAAAAAAAAGTGATGCACGATTTTTTTGTTAGTCACAAATAGTCCGCATACCAATTTTTAGCTTTCTACCTTGAAAATTGCGGAATGCTCCATACAAACTTCCACCCCCCATTTTGGGGAAGTGGGGGGTTAGAAAGAGACAAAAAGTAGTCTATATCACTCTCCATCCCTTCAACTATCTCCACTTAAAAAATCACGTCAATTCGACGCCCCGTTTTGCCGTGAAAGATGGACAAACAAACAAACAAACAAACAAACACATACACTTTCCCATTTATAATATTAGTATGGATTGGTAGGGTAGGGCGGTGTGTAGAGGCGGGCGCCCGGCTTAAGAGCAGATTGCACCAACTTTTGATTAAAGACCGATCGAGGTTAAATATGGTGCCGAGAGCTGCCATTCCATAGACACTTGTCAAACATTCTAAATATTCAGATTCTAATGAACAATGCTTACAATACGGGTGTAGACTCAAAAAATACTATAACTTAAAGAAAGAAGGCCAAAAAATTTGCCTAATGACGAAAATCCCATTCAAATATCTGAATAAATGACGAAGCTACAACCGTTTTAATGTTGCTTGTTAGAGGGAGAAAACACTCGGGGATCGTGACGTCACGACCATCGAGCGTCATAGTAAATCGTTTCATATGAAGGTGCGTTTGTCGGAAAAGGGACAGAATATACCCTCCTTAAAACTTTGGACACAAAAATTTGTGATTATTTAACCTCTTGCGTTGATTTTTTCTCCATTTGACTTCATTTTTAATCTACTACATACTACATGTTTATTATTTTATTAAGTGTCTAAACCCCTATTATAGACGGACGGTTTGCAGATTGTTCACGGCCTTAAGCACAATTTACACATGCAAGATACAATTGCATGCAAAAGTTATACTACATTGCGGGGTTTAATAGGTCAATTGAACTCGGTAGGTATAGGTACCTCGGTAACCCGCAACTAGCATGCAATTTCTTCCACATAAGGGTACACTGACCCCTTGTACATAAGTATGTATTGGTATTAATACCACACTTAAGTTATAGGTAATTAAAGTTCGGAGCGTGAAGAATGGGTATACCTAATATTGAATGTCTTCGTGTGACGGTCGAAATCTTATATTTTTTCCAGCGGCGTAGCTCTCATATGCCAAGCGTCTTAGGGCCCGGGTACACTTACGCCTTGGCCACGACTTAAGCGACCTGCGGCAGCGTTTTATCTGTTCATTGCGCGGTCGAGTCGCGCAACGCACTGTGGTTAGTTGGGATCACGCGCAATGAATTAGAAAAACCGCTGCCGCAGGTCGCTTAAGACCAAAGTCGTGAACAAGGCGTTAGCATCTTTCGAGCGTCGTCGTCTAATAGTAACGTTCACGTTGCGGCGCTGCGACGCCAGGGGTGTCTTTCGAATGTCAGCGTAGCGTTAACGCCCGCGCAGCGTCGACACGACGTCCGCGCAACGCCACCTCGACGTCAGGGTGGCCATTGACGCTATTGACGCGGCGTCGACGCTGCACGGGCGTTTGCTAGACGACGACGCTCGAAAGACAGCATGTGCCCGGGCAATTAAGTAATAAGAAACTTTGTTCTAAGAGTGTTAAACAGTAATATTGGTTAACTTTTCAATCAACAGGCAGTTGGCGCTGTATGCGACTCCAGAGAGACTGTCGACAGCAACATGCACGTTTAAGATAACTCTTCACGATGACGAATACTCTTATTTAAATGGTCACCGAATTGAGGGTATGTAAAACAGTAAAACAAATAGTAGGGTACCCTACGTCATTCCAGAGTTTATTCGAAATCATCCTTTACTGACTTATAATATTCCAATAATGCATAATGTTCTGCTAAAGCAATTAGTATTTTTTCAACATATACCTCTATATTATTTTCTCTTATATTCTCACTATATTTTCTCGATCATTTCAACATTTTAGAAACAATTGCTATAACCATAGGGCAAATCCGCGTAACTAGCATTGGTTAATACACCGCGTATCTAACAAATGTAGCCTTAAGATTTCTTCAATTCTGAGGAAAAATACAAATTGTTCCCATGACAGGTAAGACGCTGTTCCCGTTCGCGAGCGCGCTGGTGTGTGCGTGGGACACGCTCGCGATGACAGCGAGCGCCCCGCGCCGCACGCAGCCCGTGACGTTCGGTGACGTGGCATTCCACTCGCAGCCCGTGATGCACGACTCGCGCCTGCTGGACCTCACGGTCGAACTGCACCGCGGGACAGGACGGTTTCAGGTTAGTTGATATACCAGGCCTGTTGCTCTTCCGTTTCGGCTAAACCGGGCTTCCTTACGCCTATCTCCTCCTGGTCCTTCATGTTCATCATCATTAACATCACATCAGCCGAAAGATGTCCACTGCTGGACAAAGGCCTCCCTCAAAGAGTGCCACAATGATCGGTCCTGTACCACCCGCATCCAGCGGACTCTCGCGACCTTTACCAGGTCATCAGTCCACCTTGTCTACTCAGGCAGCGCCTTCCAGTACGTGGTTGCCACTCGAGAACCTTTTCGCTCCAATTTTCTGACCGTATCTAAGCGAATAAAATTTCTGATTATCGTCTTATAATTGATTCAAATTTCATTGACCATTTTTTTGTTTGAGTAATAAGCGGCTTGAGGTAAATGAATGGCATAGTTATAATACCTAGTCACATTAACGATTGATTTGTCAGGTTTCATGGAATTGGATTGAAACTAATGCGTTTTATTTGTTTATTAGATTGATGATGGCATCACACAGGTAGTCTCAGGATACATTATTGTGAACACAACTGAAAAACAACAAAGTGATGAAAATGAAGATTCAAACGAAGGCATCAAACTCGAAACAGATGAAATATATCAGATATTTAATGAGAGAGGCTACATGTACGAGTAAGTACTAGTAACAGTTTGGTAATATGCTAGGAATCTAGAAACGCGAGCGATCACATGAGCGATCGATCAGAAAGCAATGTTTGAAAACTCCACCAAGTAACAAATCAATTTAAAACGAAACGAAAGTCTTCGTGCTATGAATATAATTGAGATTGTGTCACAAGAAAATTGAGACGACCCTAACGACCCCTAATTAGTAATCGAAGAGTTCACTGGTGGTGGTACCATAATATTGTATTGTTCTAACCAAACTTACATAACTAGACCAAGCAGCACAATCAGTTACCAGCAAGTATTTTTTTATACTGCAACGGTAGCCAAAAAACAAACCAACGCATAGTTAAAAAAGAGCTAAGAAGCATTCAAAGTCAAAGTCAAAGTCAAAGTGATTTATTCTTCAATTTAGGCGCATTACATGCACCTATGAATGTCGATAAACTATCACCGGTTCGGAAAGTAAACCTCTGCCTCGAGAAGAACCGGCGTAAAAAACTCGGCGAGGTGTCATTTTTTCAAAACAGTATACAGCACTCTAGCTGCATGGCTATTTATCTATCAAGCTTGTAAAAATACCATCATCAAACCATTGCGAACCAACAGAGATGAATTCCGGAGCATCCGTGAGGTGGACGAGTCGTTCACGGAGGGCGTCGTGTCGTGGTCGGGTCGTTGGGCGCCGTTCCTGGACTCCCTGCTGCAGCTGCACGCGCTCCGACAGCCCCACGACGGGGTCTCGCAGCCTGCCTTCATCAGGGAGATTGACATAGGCACAACTTTACAATCAAAATTGACCAATGAAGATTTGAAGGTGAAAATATGCCCCGTGCAGGACTATACCAGGTAAATCAAAGAAGTTCCAAAAACTCTATTGAAAATTACTAAAAGTTCCTAGTTGTGTAAAACAGGTAGGTAGTAAATATAAGCTCATGAAATATGACACAATTATGCCCCCCCCCCTCTAATTTCTGAACGGTGTATTTTAAAATTATGAAAAAAATCATAGACATAGGGCTTATTAAACTCTTTCGCCGAAAATTATTTTGAACTAGATCGGTTCGTCGTCTTTACCTTAATCCTTGGTTGGAAATAAAACAATGATCGCGTTTTCTTTCAGATGTGGCGGTGTAACTCTGAGGGGCGTCAAGTTCCGCCATATCGCGAAATCGGACGAATGTCCTCTTGTGTTCGATACATCGAAGTTTGACCCCAAGTATCAGGGCAAAAACTTTGTAAATGTAAGATTTTCACAAACAGCTTCCTTGCTTGCTTCTTTGCTTCTTTTCTGCTAAGTACAGTCGATGTCGAAGATGTGTATTCATTTAATACCTTATTAAGGCAGTAATAAGGTTCAACAGTTTAAATATATTTTGTGACGCCGACCGCACTTTGATAAAGCCAACTTGCTATAAAATCTTTTCAGTTTTTGGCTATAAATACTAAGCGAATAGAAACTTTCTTTCAGGGAACAGAAGTTACTCAAAATAAAATGTTGAAAAGTATGCGATTTGGAGATTTAGAATCTTTGCACTGGGCGGCAGTTCCCGAACCAAAAGATTCTGGCGTCTCAGTTAAGGTAAGTTCGTGATGCAAAAAATGCAGTTGATATGGCATAACGCGCGCTCGAAATGTTATGGTATTACGCTTCTGGATGCTATCACAAAAAAAATACTGATTTAGTTTTTAAGGATTTGTATATAAACGAAGAAGACCTGACTGATCATCAACGCACAGCCGAAACTACTGGGACTAGAAACTTAAAATTTACACCAGAACTTTCTTTTATAACGTAAGCAAGGAGTAATAAGGGATTTTTGGAAATTCTACCCCTAAGTGGGTTAAAAAGGGGTGCAAAGTTTGTATGGGGGAAACTATTTTTTTGAGCTAGAGACTTAAAACTGTAGATAGATTACTTATTAAAATCCAAAAAAAATACTTATGTGTTTCCGCAAATACCCCTATATAGAGGGTTTGTCTTTTTTAGAACCTGGAAACTGTATAATTTTTTTTTAGAATACAAAATAAAATGATTTCAGCTTTCTGGAAAATTCGTGCGACTAGGGAGTGGAAAGGTGTTGAAAGTTTTGTAAGGAGATAATCCACTACTCTACAATAGATGGTGTGGCGTTACTGATACCATCAAAAACGTCTGTCATGTGATGTTTTTGTTGTGAATGTATCATTCAATCTTATTGATCAATAATTTTCATGCCCTGATCGTTAAAGATAAATAAATGGTAGTAAATAGCTTAGAACTTTAGTAATTTTATTCCCCGTCAGATTACCTTTTTCACTCACTTTCGTTGTTTTTGGTCAGTCGGGGACTGATTTTTGACTTTCGAGCGCTCGACTCTTTCACTCAAAAACTGTCAAAAATTATGAAATGCCAGTGGCGGATTTACACATTTGCCGCCAGTGGGCTATTCAAATTTTGCCGCCCCTACTGACCTCTGCAATTCGATACCTCAAACATAAATTTGCCGCTCCTAAAATCTGCCGCCCTAGGCTCCAGCCTACTCAGCCTGCTGGTAAATCCGCTGTGAAATGCTATTTTGAAATGGCGATAGAAAATTGAAAAACGGGTGATATTGACCACTCGTATTCAATTATATCGGTAGAAAGTAGTGTTTAGAGACTATAATAGTATTTACTTTTATTTAATTTTCGAGCGCTCAAAAGTCAAAAATCGGCCTCCAGGTTGGATCGTTTGCGTAACGTTTTGTACGTGCGTTAAATAGATCTTAATGTCATCTTCTGTATAGAAGAATCACGTTGAGTTGTCTTGACACTCGTTCGATAAGTTACGCATTACGCCCCTCTAGACTACTTTAATTTTCTCGAAGAACTCTATTGAGCGTAGAATAAAAATAAAATTACCAGATGGTTTGAACTTTTCTGCGACATAAACACAACATTTAGGAACGCTAGTAGGTATGCACGATGAAACTCAAGTGTACCACAAAGGATAATAAAAAAAAACAACTACTTAATCTACAACGACAAAAAAAGACTATAAATTAAAACTTAAAGATAAAAAATTGGCCCAAATCGCTGTCAGAGGGTAGTGTGCCCAGAAGGCTGGCAGCATTGCCACGCTGGATGGCAATGCTCACTCTTTGAGCAAAATATAGGCCAGCCCTCTGGTCACCGCTGGTGTCTATTAGGCGCGCCGACAAATCCTTATAAAGTCGGCGCGCGCTTGGACCCCATGGTCCCAGTGTTTCGACCCCAAACGCCTCAAATAACCATATTGTTTTGTTGTTCAGGTGCATTTCGCTGGTCTGAACTCTAGCGACATATTAAAAGCAGATGGGCAATCTGTAAATCAAGATTACGGTGAAAGTATTTATGGAATGGATTTCAGTGGAACAATTAAAAAGTAAGTATCCAGGTATTTCTTTTATCTAAATACCAGATTATTACATATGAATACACGGCGGGGGCAAAAGGGTTGCGAATCCGTAATTTCTTTTTTCATTTGCAGTTCTTCTGGCTACTTACACTAGTAGCCAAACTATAAAAAAAAAAAAAGTCTGAGTTTGAATTCATTTTTATGTGAGATTTGACAAAGTATGTGTAAATAGCAATTTTCCCAACTCACCTCATTGCTATCCCTACTAACCCCAACTACAGGGTCAGTTGGGATTTCTTACTATTTTGTGTAAAGAACTAAAATTCATACGACCTGAATTTTTTTTTTATTTATAAAATCAACATATAAGCCAAATGACGTCCACTGTTCGACAAAGGCTTCCCCCATAGAGCACCATAATGACCGGTTCTGCGCCACCCGCATCCAGCGGACTCTCGCAACCTTTACAGGTTCTGCTATAAGAAGACTTGACTTCGTCGTCGTTTTGTGAGGAGTCTACCCACGGTACCCACAACACGAAGACAAGAGTAAGTAAGGTATGAGCGTTGTTGCAGTGGTACGCGTGTCATGGGCGTGGTGGCGGGCGGCGCGGCGGGCGAGCGCGTGCGCGCGCACCCGGCGCTGCTGTGGCCGGTGCCGGCGCACTGGAGCCTCGAGGACGCCGCCACGGTGCCCTTCCCCTACGCGCACGCGCTCTACTGCCTCGTGAGTCGCAACCAATCACAGCCTACATCCACCCAGTGTTGAGAAGATTCACGTTTACGCTACTTTGCCCGCTGTTAGCGTCATCCACTATTTCCTCGCCGACTATATTCACCGAAGCAGGCTGGTGGTTTGCTTTCTCATCTATAACTTGGCTACCACTCTGTGACCGCCTTTAATTTGATCTGCTGTTATCTTGCCCAGTGGCATGTCCAAATGGGCATGCAAAGTGGAGATCCACATAAATTAGAATAATCCTACGTCCACATCAGAAACTTCGGCATCTACGTGGTGCATGGCCCACTCTATGGTTCTTTATGGTACTAATCATCAATCGTTGTTGTTGACATTCTGACCAGACTCCTACATGACTGTGCTCCTATCGCCCGCCTCATGCATAGCCTCGTGCAGATGTAGCTGCAAGAATGCAGTGAACTGCATGCTCCATCTAGCGGGGTGTCCCGCCTTTGGCCTTAATTTTGTCATAATTGTCTTCTCCAGATTATCCGAGGATTGTAGCAAGTCAATTTATGCAAAGCTTTTTCAAGATGGGCTGCTTTGTTAATGCTGCTATTCATCATAATATTAAAGACTGTTACATTTCTCGTTGGCTACATGGATTCGAATGTTTATATAATGTTTTCCTTAAAATAAATTCATCTATGCTATAGCATGCTTGGTCATGTAATCTGGTTCTGAGCCACCTGCATCCAGCGGACTCCCGCGACCTTTACCAGGTTATCAGCCCACACCTTGTGGGAGGTCTACCCACGCAGGTCGGTCGGTACGTGGACGCCACTTGAGAACCTTTCCGGCCATTTTTTTTTTCTTTATTTAAGGAGCTTGTCACACAAGTGATCATGTCGCTCCGTTATAATCAACATGACATTTTTTTCTTAATTATGAGTTATTCTATTAATACACTTGCGAGCTAACTGCAATAGTGCTGTGGTTGCGTCTGACAACGCGACAGCCAGGGCACTATTGCAGATCCCGACATCATAGCTGATATTAAATGCGAGACGACTCCTGACAGCTTCGTTTCGGACACATTCCTTCAAGACATGGTATACATCTTCTGGTACATCACATTCGTCACAATTCGGAGATGCCACCTTTCCCATCAGATAACCAAACTTATTTAATGGAATATGTCCGGATCGCAATCTCATCATCAATACTAAGTCGCGTCTACTTAGCGAACAGTCTATGTTTTACGTGTAATGTCCGCCTACTGCCACTTAAGTTTAGCGATTCGGATTCGGCTGCTATTATTTGATTTTAATAACAGTGACTATGTGTGAACATCAAGGTCATCAAAATCAGACTGACGCCGCGCTCGAAGATCCTGGTGAGCGGGGCTGCGGGGGCCACGGGCCAGGCCATCATCACCCTCGCACTGCACCTCGACTGCCGGGTGTTCGCGATCGTTGGTGACGTCACAAAGAAGCGTTTTTTGATGAAAATGTTCCCTCGATTAAATGGTTAGTATATTTGCGCCGGGAAATAATAAGACCTCCGAACAACTATTTTCTCTATTTTCACGTTACAAGTGCGTTCTTCTAAGCTCCATTATTATATTCTATTGTTTTGTTATTCCAGCTGACGACATAATCTGCTGTCGAAACGACTCTTTTGTGGACCAACTGCTATCTGCCACTAACGGATTGGGATGCGAATTTGTCATATGCAATAGTGGTGAACATCTAGATGTGAGTTAATAGCATTGTTTTATAAGAGACAAGCCAGTTAAAGGCCCGCCCACCTGCTTCCATAGCATACAACTACCAGAACGGCGTACTTACGTGCCCGCAATGTGCACGGAATTTCGCCGCAAGGATAGGCTACATAAACCATCTTCGAGCGCACGAGCGCCAAAATATCTAGATAGGAATCGGAGTGGTCGCCATTGCCGAAAACAGTCGGAAGTAACGGATCATCATCAATAGCATTGTTTTATAAGAGACAAGCTTCCGCCCGCGACTTCGTCTTTGTGGACCCGGGATGAAGACTATCCTATATTTTAATCCAAGCTATAAACTATCTTCGTGCAAAATTTCATCTCAATCGGTTGAACCGTTTAAGCGTGATTGAGTAACAAACATAAGATCTAAACATCCAAACATCTAAACTATAATATTAGTAGGATGTATCGACAAGGTGCTATAGGTACAATGCTTTAGTCCGGAGTTGCCTTAAGTTTGCCAGTGTAGTCTGGAATCCAAGCTACCAGATACATAGGGACCGCATCGAACGTGTACACAAAGAACCTTTTGCTCTTTGGAGCAGTAAAAGTCAGGTGGCGCGTGGAGGTTCTGATGTTTCCATCAGCCACAGGGTAAGCTATGAATCCCGATTGCTGCACTTTGGCATGTCACCCCTATCAAACCGCTGCTTGCAACATGACCAGGTATTCCTACACTAATTAGTCAACGGATCTGACCACACGCCCCTCCTAAGGACCTGGCCACATGTCTGCGGTGCGGCGAGCAACGCAAAATGTCGTGGATTTTTGCGGCGCCGCGCATGAGTTTCTACGGTGCCGCGTTGCATCGTGTTTTCCTATGTTGCTTCGTCGTGATAATACGTCGACTGACTAACTGATCGAAAAGAGTTAGAGTAATTTCTCACTAGAAATTCATTCTACGACGCCGCAACGCAACTTTTGCGGCGCCACGCCGCGAAATTTTGCGTGGCGGCGCCGCACCGCAGACATATGGCCAAGGCCCCATGTCTGACAAGATTTGCCGTACCGTTGTAAAATTTCTAATGAGCATACGATTTTGCATTAACCATGAACTTTTCTCCACCAGGCCTTCCTACGGTGCAGTGCGCATCTCGGTTTTACAATGGACATACATCAACTAAAAACAAATGAAATGTTCTCATTCAACATGAGAGCTTTAGCGTCTGGATGTCACTACATCCGTGTCGATTTCTCTAGTCTATTCCAGTATAACGACATTAAAACCTTCAAGGTAAGTGAAACATAATCGTACGTAGTAGATCTAGTTCCGCTCGCGGTGGACCCCTGCCAACCCGTCAACGGGTGAATTATAAAAAAATAAATGGTCTAAGTCCAAGACCACCCTTAGGCCTTACGCCTTGGCCACGACCTTGGTCTTAAGCGACCTGCGGCAGCGTTTTATCTGTTCATTGCGCGGTCGAGACGCGCAACGCACTGTGGTTAGTTGGGATCACGCGCAATGAATTAGAAAAACCGCTGCCGCAGGTCGCTTAAGACCAAAGTCGTGGCCAAGGCGTTAAGCGTTCTAAATGCCATCATAACGTTGGTCTTTGATATTTTACCAACTTACTTGTCCTCGTGATTGTTGAATTTATTTGGCGACCATTATTTTAGAAACAAATTTTGGCAAAAAATTAAAGATGTTTCCAATTATGCAGTACAGTACGCCGTTAGAATAGTGCTTATTGAGATTGTGCCATAGGCCTTGTCGGATTTTATTTCCATTGTTTTCATTACTGTGTTTTTTTTTATATATTGTATTAATAACTATGTTATTAACAATGTAAAAACGCAATGTCATGTCTTTTTGTAATATTTTAAAAAATAGGTAAAGGAAATGGTAAACTATTGGAAGTTAAAAAAAAATACCGCTTCAATTTTGTTTGTATTGTCTATTGCAGTATGGTTGGTATAATATCGTCTAGTATCCTTATATTATTTCCATTTATCATCAAATCCAGAAACTGCAGTGCATGCTGGCGGAGGGCATCAGCGGCGGCTGGGTGCGCCCCTTGCCCCGCGTGAGCTACGCGCCGCTCGCCGCCGCGCGCGCGTTCCGTCTGCTCGCGCGCAGCCAGCACCGCGGCCGCGTGCTGCTCAGCATGCAGGATGCGCTGCCACCGACCGAGGACTCCAGGTACCGTGAGATGTCCCAATGTTCATAAACAGCTTACCTTTAGAACAATAGTATTGTGCTCTTTGTTAAAATTGCCCACCTACTTATTAGTTGAAACGCAGACAGCCGAACGGACAGCGGAGGTTTAGTAACAGGGTTCCGTTTGGTATGGAAACTCGACTCTAAAAAATATCTAGTTGAATTCCTTTACCCCAAATATGTATATTTAGACACCAACTTTGTGATCGAGATATTAATAATATACCTCTAATTCAAAATGGCCGCTATAAAATTAAAAATGGCCGACGGAGGAGTTGGTTCCTATCAAAAACTTAAAGCCTAACAAGTACCTACTTGAAAAAAAATTGCTGCGTTTGTCCAGCGTGTCCATACAAACGACAATTTGTTCGAGCAATTTGCCCCACTGTGTTAGGATAGGATTTAATGATTATACATGTAGCTACTCGTATAGGTATATACCGTGTAAGTGGATGAATAAATAAATAATCATTCCACAGACAGTACTTCAGTCTCTTCAGAGGCTCTCTCTTAGTGTGAGCTGACAAAACCCCTCTTGTCCACACTCACCCTCTCTACTCCCCCATCAACATTTTGATTATTGCCAGGCAGTTGACACTAATTCTCTACCGCCAACCACTGATTGGCAAACTTGACAACAAATTACATATGAAAACAAATTAAGGAGATTTATTGAAGTCAGTGAAAAAAATATACATTCGTAACATCACCTAGTGTTAGGTTTTTTACCTAACTGCCGAAGGAAAGGAGCGTATGTATGTATGTCTTATTCTTTGCCACGCCCTAATGCCTAAACTGTTTGACGGATTTCGACATATGAGGTGTCGTTGGATTCCTCTTAATCGTGGGAGTGACATAGGCTATAATGTTTGGAACGAAAATGCAGTTGGGTTTATTGAAAAATCTTTTAATTCACTTGTTTATTCTATTGTCTCTTGTCTGGCCTCAGTTTCTTAGTTCTACTCAGGTAAATGTTCGTTTACTTGCAGTGGCTGGATGCGGCAACCCAGCGGGTAGCATGGTTGCCGTTTACGACTTATCGTTGTCGATAAGACATCCGTCACTCTCGCAGTACCTTTGCTTGTCGGAGCGTGACGGATTCTTATCCACAGCAATAGGTGATAAAATAGGAACCATGCTACGCCCGCAGGATCGATTATGAGTGAATGTTCGTTGCGCAGGCTGCGGTGCTCAGCGGGACGTTGCCAGCTGGTTGTGTCAGACGACGCGGCGCTGGTCGTTCAGCTCGCCACCCGCCTGGTGCGGCGCGGCGCGCGCTCGCTGCACCTGCACCTCACGCACACCTCGGCACGGCTCAGCTTGGCAGTGAAGTATGTATAACCGACCAGGCGGCGTTGCCAACTGATTGTGTCAGACGATGAGGTGCAAGCTCGCTGCACATACACCTCGCACACACATTGTCAAGGCTCAGCCCGGCAGTGTTATATTTATAACCAACCAGACGGCGTTGCCAGCGACAGCAGAGGCTCATTAAAAAAACCGGACAAGTGCGAGTCAGACTCCGAGAGGTCCGTACAAAATTACAAATGTATAGTTTTCATTTTTTTCTCTGTATTTGTAGTATAAAATGATATTACTTTCCAAATTTCATAGTTCTAGGTCCATGGAAAGTACCCTATGTATACATTTTAATTCCCTTGAGAGTGTCGAAATATACGTTTTTTGCGGCATAAACGGCCGTATCTTTTTTTAAAGTCAAGTTAGAAGTTTGATTTTTTTCTTAGCTTCAAGGGACATATCGGTATGGTTTTAATGTTAACTCAATAACTCCACGCGTTCCCGAGATAAAGCGCCTTGACAGACAGACAGACGGCCAACAAAGTGATCCTATAAGTGTTCCGTTTTTTTTTTCCTTTTGCGGTACGGGCCCCAAAAAAAGCACAAGTTACAACTTTAAGCCCTGACTGGCAACACTGGCTCTTTGACTAAAGGCAAGCGGCCTTTTTGACCAGTATAGCACATTTGTAAAAATGCATCCCTAGTCCTGGGACTGGTGGATGGAACACGGGCATCTTCGTCTCGACCTAGAAATGAGTATGTACAACAAACCACACAACGTTGCCAGCTGGTGGATGGCGTTATGCAAAACATGTCAATAACAGATAATGGTACTAAACACTGGTTTGTGGCCTGCTTAGATAAAGAAATAAATCTATCCACAGATCCTGGCGAGAAATTGGCGTGAACGTAGAAACATCATCAGGTGACCTGGCGCACAACGCATCAAACATGGTGAAACACAGCTTACGTCTGGGCCCAGTGGAAGGCGTGTTTGTGGTCACAACTAAACATACCGAGACTCGAGACGTCTACGAATCTCTGTTGGCTAAACTTGATGCAGAGACTAGAGAGACATGTCCTTTTGTCAAGTAAGGATTTTAGATTTTCAATTGATTTATGTAAAAGAGTACTTTGGACTGGTCTAGAGCGATATTTATTTACTATTATTTCTGACGTGTCGACACGGGCCGTGGCCTCAGATGACTTCAATTTACAATCAACCTTTTTGTTACTTTTAAATGTTATTTTACTTATCAACAGGTACTTTGCAGTGATCACTGTCAATAACTGTATTGGAAAGCAAATTTGTGTTTCAAGAGCCGGAGCTCAACTACCAGCGATGATGCTTTCCGTAAGAGTAGATACAAAGGTAAAATTATATCGCATACCTATTTTAGATTGTACTACAGTTTTCGATCGCAGAAATTGTTGTTATATTGAACATTGGTTAAAACGATTAAAACGACTTGATATTAAATTATTAGTATACTCTGGATTCTTGTCGCAATGACGTCACAATAGGATACTTTGGGAAGTAAATGAAATGGTGTTAATTAGGTATAGCGTAGTGATATGAGGTGCCAACACAGACGCGCATCAGCTATTCGTTCTGTAAAAAAGTGCTTACGCCATGTTTTTACAGGCTGAAGGTTACACTACTGGTACTTCACAAGCTAATTCCAGCGACATAGTTGATGCAATGGAACGGGCTCTGCAAACGAAGCAGCCTGTAGTATTTGCACAGTGCTCTCCTGCTCGTACTGAGCCCCTTTCTCAACAAATAGAGAAAATAACTGGTGAGTACATATTATATCAGAAAAATGAATTATGCATTATCATCCATCATCATCATCATCATATCAGCCGAACGACGTCCACTGCTGGACATAGGCCTCCCCCATGAGAGTGCCACAACGACCGGTCCGGCGCCACCCGCATCCAGCGCACTCCAGCGATCTTTACCAGGTCATCAGTCCACCTTGTGGGGGGCCTACCCACGCTGCGTCTTCCGGTACGTGGTCGCCACTCGAGAACCTTTCCGCCCCAACGGCCATCGGTTCTACGTGCATTATCGTACTAATATTATAAATGCGAGTTTGGGTGTTTAGATGTTTGGATATTTGGATGTTTAGATGTTTGGATGTTTGTTACTCAATCACGCAAAAACGGCTGAACGCATTGTGTATATAGTTTATAGCCTGGATTAACATATAGAATACTTTTAATCCCAGGAATCATTCCATAAGGGGGCGTTGAGATGACAAAGAGATCCAATAAAAACTTTTTTGAAAGCATGAATGTTACTTTGAAAGTGCACGCCTTAGCACAAATAGTTCGTTCACTTTTTGTTGCCATTGAAGGGGTTAAACGTTTCATATAGAAAGTTAGCAACTCCAGGCCACTATTTCACCAAGTTGTACATTTTGCTGTACACTACTGGGCTGATATAATTATGTCGCTGGCCAGCATCAGCATTTTTACTGTAATTGTCAAGGTACTGAAATAGCGGCTTGGCATCCTATCGGCCTTGTCACTTAGTCAGATTCTAAACAGATTTTACTTCCAGGTGTCACCATAGCAGGAAATGCTGATAACAAAACTTTGCAAGATTTGGGATTGTCCATAGATAAAGCGCAAGAACTGTGGGTATTTTTAAGAGACAAGCAAAACGTGACGATTCCTGAAAACAAAGTGCCATTGCTAACTGTAGAAAAGTGAGTGCATCGTTTTCATTTCATAGATCAGCAGTGTAGCTCACCAGGCCTTTAATTTTGTACTTAGTATCTTCTAAAGTAGGTACTATTAAGTTAGTTCATTTGATTTGCAATTCAGTGAATATATTCGTTTTTTTCTGCATTGTTTTAGTACTTTTGTTGAGGTTTGCAATAAAAGTGCATTTCTGCAGTGGCCGGGAAAATAGAAATTGCCGGCCATGTAGATACAGACTGCACGCCTTGAGGTTTTGCCTCAAATTGTTATTAAAACAAAAGAACGTCACTTTGCAGGCACCTTTAATTTTGAATGAAATTCCATTACGTACCTCTCGTCTCGCCGTACCCAAAACGTGCTACTTTACAGCGTATTTTAAACAACAAATTGAGAATAGAGTATTTAAAAATACAATGCAAATGCTCTCAGTCAAGTTCTCCAATATACAAACAACCTTTCTAAATTATCTGCTCATGCGTCAGTATCAATAAAACTGTCTATAGATATATGTGAAATGTTGTCTGATAGATATTAGAGAGCTCGGCTGTACAAAATAATAAACAAAGATACAGGAAGACAGAGGTAAAACACCTGGCGGTCTTGGTGCAAAAAAGGGATCTCTTCCCATTGGACCTTTGGGTAGTGGAGAAATGAAATGCAAAACTGATTACTGTGGGTTATATTAAATGGTTTTTTTTTAGAATACGAGAGATGGAGGCAACTTTATTGGAATCAGACTACCCGGTTGAACAAGGCCTGAGTGCTTTCTTTCCCTTCGTTGATACTGATGAGCTTTTAGCTGCGATTGACGCTGTGGTGGTACCAACACTCACACAAAGCAGTAACATGGTTTGTTTTCTTTAATGTTTTTCAAGCTTTTATTTAACTTGCACTGTACTGGATTAAAGTTTTTCCTCAAAATTTGCAATCCACTTTTCTGGAAATATCCGATTGAGCTTCAATTTGTTATTAAATTCAAAACATTTATTTCGACCAACTGGGATCATAGATAATGTTAGTTACAGTTCTTAGCCTTAAGTTAGCAAAATTATAACCTAATACATATAAAATAAGGACAGCACTTAGTAGGGCTTGGCTGTCAGTACGTGGATCATATGACAATAATTCACATTGATGTACTCACAAAGGATACTACTGAAGCTAGCCCGCACCCTGCGCGCCAGGGATGTGCAGCGTTTCCTCATAGTTGTGTAGAAACAGTCAACTCTGGCCAAATGTCAGCTACAACTACTTTCTACGCCAAATCTTGGGACTATTATTATTTATTATTGGGGTTTTGTGGGCCTTTAACCAGCGAGTGATCTATTGTGGCAGCCCTTTTTTTTTGTTTAGAGTTCACCGTTAAGGCCCGTTGCCTCCAGGAAATTCCAGATTCTTTCGGCTGTGATATGTTGTACCTCTTCTGGGTGCATGATGTGCCGCCCTAGGTAGGTGCTTCTTTTTTGCATGATTAGTCCGCAGGAGCAGAGAATGTGCATTTCTGTTTCCTCTGTCTCCTGGCAGAACCTGCAAGTTGCGCCCTGTTTCATACCCATTTGAAACAGGTGTTTGTTCAATTTGCAATGTCCTGTCAGGATTTTCGTCATCTTGGGACTAGGTGCCAAAGTAGACCCTGTAGGATAACAACCACATGAAACGCTAGGAGTCCGATGATGTAAGTTTGGTGACAATACAATAGTATGACACCACCGAGCTGATCTGATGAGGGGAACAGAAGGCAGCCATAGCAACTCCTAAAATTTACAAGATAAACCCGTGCTTGGCACGTGGCGTTGGGCTCATTGGAACTTACAAGGAGTAGTTGTCTGATTACTGCAAAAAGGTACAGCCCCACCCCCCTCCTCTTATCCCTCCCCAAAATCATCTTAAGTAATTAATAAATAGCCCCCTATGACTTGTTAGAGAGACGACGAGTTCGACGCGTCAGTGGCGTGTCTGTACATAGTGCCGGGGCTGCAAGGTCTGCAGCAGCCGTATCGGGAGCTGTGCGAGCGCCTGCAGCTGGCGGCCGTGGTGCTGCAGCCCGGACTCGATCACCCAGGAGAGACTCTTCAGGAGACCGCCGCTAGATACGTCAAGGTATACACCGCTAGGAGACCCAGTAGCCCGAACTTGACCACTCAAGAGAGACTCTTCAGGAGACCACGGCGAGATACATTAAGGTATACACCGCTAGGAGACTTAGCACCCCGGACTCGACCACTCAAGAGAGACTCTTCAAGAGACTACGGCCAGATAGGTCAAGATATACATGGCTAGCGGGCTCACTAGCCCAGACTCGAACATCCAAGAGAGGCAGTCCTGGAAACCACGGCAAGATACGTGAAGGTATTTACGGCTAGAAGACTCAGCACATTGCTTCGTGGTAGGTACTTACATCTCATGGTTCAACCATCCGCGCGAGACTCCTTAGGTGAACACAACGAGATAAGTCAAGGTATACACGGCTGTTTAGAACTCAGTGCCTGTATATTATTACGTCAAGGTAATACAAGGATCCACAAACTGATGAATTCCTCGTAGCAAATTTTCCATTCGCGTTTTTCTCAACTCTTAGTCATTCGCTTAGTTTCACTGTTGCGTTTTTCCCTGAATTAAATTTTTACTGTCGCATGTTTTCTCAGACATAGAATGCATTTACATTGTCAGTTTTCTGACGACAATTAAGCATATAATTTATGTGAAAATGAACTATTTTCGTATTTAAGTAACGTGTTTAAAATGCATAAATAATTAATAAAAAGAAACGATATAGTTTTTTTTTAATTTTTATTTATTTTACATACAAATTTAATACTTAAGTTCCCTCACAAAACTGGCACTTAATTAATTTTTTAACGACTCACACTAACTGGGTATACAATAATTTGAAAATGCCCATTTTCTTTTAATTAAGCGTCATGTGGTGAGTGCAACTGATCGATGATTTTTGTTGAAACATATTTCTGGTTTTAGGCTTCCAAAAAAGATGACAAAACCAAACTTCTGGTACTAATATAATCCATTTTCCACGTTTTTTTCAGGCGTTTATGAAGAAAAGAGCCGGTTCGAATACATTCTACCTGCTAGGACACGAGCTGGGTGTACTGTCCGTTCTAGAAATTGCTGCCGCATTAGAAGATCACGGTAATTGCTTCATTGCTGGTTTCTAATCTCATAATTTTGAGCATGCTTAAAATTGGAAAAGGCAATGCAAACCAAAATCTTCTCATACTCTTTGGAGGAGCACAACGTAACATTCTATTATTTAATACCCTAAGGGAATATTCCTGCCAGTTAATTGGAATGTGAAAACTCTTGTCTATTCGCAGTGCTGACGATTATATCTAAATCTTATCTCTTCAACAGCTACTTTTCGTTGACGTATGGTTGAATAAATGATGATGATGATGAAGATTATGATGATAACCTGTAAAGGTTCGCTAACGTATATGAGATAATCTTGCAAGCGTTCATAGGATCTGCTTACCAGGTCGTTAAATCTGCATATTTTTTTCTCTTCTACCTACGACGCAAGACACAACAACAAGCCATTCCCATACAAAAGATGACGGTTCCTTGTGGATTGAGTGAGGTATAGACGCACATTGGCTGCCACAAGCGGCGGACGAGTACTTTGATCAATTTGGTATCGCGACGGCTCACACCGAGTATTTAGCGGCCACATCCGAGCCACAAGCTACGGGAGAAGCTCTCGCTCGTTACCAGTGACCCTTGTGGCTTTATGTGCGGACGCTCATAATGTTGTGTTGTGATGTTGCAGGTATGCGCGGCACGGTGTTCTGCCTGGGCGGCGGGCCGGACGAGTTCCTGCAGGAGCTGGAGGCGTGCCTGCGCGCAGCGGGCGCCGCGGACTCGGAGCAAGCGCTGCAGGTCGCGGTGGCGCGCCACATGTGCGCGCTCATGGGCCTGGCGAGCGCGCAGCTCGACGCCACGCTCGAGGACGCGCCGACGTGGCCAGAGAAGGTGAGTTCCTGCAGGAGCTGGAGGCGTGCCTGCGCGCAGCGGGCGCCGCGGACTCGGAGCAAGCGCTGCAGGTCGCGGTGGCGCGCCACATGTGCGCGCTCATGGGCCTGGCGAGCGCGCAGCTCGACGCCACGCTCGAGGACGCGCCGACGTGGCCAGAGAAGGTGAGTTCCTGCAGGAGCTGGAGGCGTGCCTGCGCGCAGCGGGCGCCGCGGACTCGGAGCAAGCGCTGCAGGTCGCGGTGGCGCGCCACATGTGCGCGCTCATGGGCCTGGCGAGCGCGCAGCTCGACGCCACGCTCGAGGACGCGCCGACGTGGCCAGAGAAGGTGAGTTCCTGCAGGAGCTGGAGGCGTGCCTGCGCGCAGCGGGCGCCGCGGACTCGGAGCAAGCGCTGCAGGTCGCGGTGGCGCGCCACATGTGCGCGCTCATGGGCCTGGCGAGCGCGCAGCTCGACGCCACGCTCGAGGACGCGCCGACGTGGCCAGAGAAGGTGAGTTCCTGCAGGAGCTGGAGGCGTGCCTGCGCGCAGCGGGCGCCGCGGACTCGGAGCAAGCGCTGCAGGTCGCGGTGGCGCGCCACATGTGCGCGCTCATGGGCCTGGCGAGCGCGCAGCTCGACGCCACGCTCGAGGACGCGCCGACGTGGCCAGAGAAGGTGAGTTCCTGCAGGAGCTGGAGGCGTGCCTGCGCGCAGCGGGCGCCGCGGACTCGGAGCAAGCGCTGCAGGTCGCGGTGGCGCGCCACATGTGCGCGCTCATGGGCCTGGCGAGCGCGCAGCTCGACGCCACGCTCGAGGACGCGCCGACGTGGCCAGAGAAGGTGAGTTCCTGCAGGAGCTGGAGGCGTGCCTGCGCGCAGCGGGCGCCGCGGACTCGGAGCAAGCGCTGCAGGTCGCGGTGGCGCGCCACATGTGCGCGCTCATGGGCCTGGCGAGCGCGCAGCTCGACGCCACGCTCGAGGACGCGCCGACGTGGCCAGAGAAGGTGAGTTCCTGCAGGAGCTGGAGGCGTGCCTGCGCGCAGCGGGCGCCGCGGACTCGGAGCAAGCGCTGCAGGTCGCGGTGGCGCGCCACATGTGCGCGCTCATGGGCCTGGCGAGCGCGCAGCTCGACGCCACGCTCGAGGACGCGCCGACGTGGCCAGAGAAGGTGAGTTCCTGCAGGAGCTGGAGGCGTGCCTGCGCGCAGCGGGCGCCGCGGACTCGGAGCAAGCGCTGCAGGTCGCGGTGGCGCGCCACATGTGCGCGCTCATGGGCCTGGCGAGCGCGCAGCTCGACGCCACGCTCGAGGACGCGCCGACGTGGCCAGAGAAGCTGTGTAATCTATACTAATATTACAAAGAGGAAAGGTCTGTGAGATTAATAGTTAAGCTTTACAAGTTTGTTTCAGAAACCTTTATCCAATTCCAAAAATAATTCCTTCTCGTGTAGAATATTTATCAACAATTTTTCTGTTTTTCTTAGGTGGAAGCGAGCGTCCGCGCTTTACTAGGGCGCGTGGCGCACTCGACGCAGTACGCGCGCCTGCTGATAGAGGCTGCGTACGCGCGCGTGACGCAGGCGCGGCAGTACGCGCGCGCGCGCCAGGCGCCGCGGGTGCTGGAGTCGCGCGTGGTGCTGCTGCGCTCGCCCGCGCCCGCCGCCGCGCCCGCGCCGCGCACCCCGCACCCGCTGCAGCGCTACTCGCGCCTGCCGCTGGTCGTGCACGAGCTGCGCGCGCCGCTCGCGCGCGCGCCCGCCGACCTGCGCGCGGCCGCGCTCGTCAACCGCTATCTCGACGATGACACCAAACAATGCTTTGCTGAGAGATCACTTTGTCATTCGTATCTGATTGATTATGATAATTTTATGACTAAAAAAGAAGAACTTACAAATAGTAATGATGCATGAGGGAAGAAGGCGAGGTATTTAAGTTAGGTTTGCTACTTATGCTACTTTGTGTCATAATTATCATTATGTCGACTACCGTTAGGCTCAAAGGGCGTAAGGGACACAATGTCATAAAATAATTATGAATGCAGTCATATCTACTCAGTTTTTTTTCGCTATTGTATAGTATAAATAACGTCCCGATAGCTTGAACAAATTGTTTTTCTAATATTCTTATTCCGTTTGGTTATGGTATTGTATAAAACCCACGATGTGTGAAATTAAATTTTGAAATATATTTTTTTAAAACCTGTTAGAATTATTTCTATACTTATTTTTTTGTACTTATTTATTTTTCATACATGGTTGATTGGTTTCGAGTTGTAACATAAAAAAATGCGTTTTTGATACTGTATTACCACTGCTCTAGCTAGACTTATAAGTACCTTATATACAACCTGTAAATTTCATACGGGCATATATTTTACCCAGCCATAGTTTTTGACTGTACGAATGATATGAGAAAGCTATTTTGTTAATCAGATTAATTATTAAAGAGTTTTTTTTTAGTACGACCGATCAGCAATGTATTACGACTATTATGTCCAAACTGATGTGACATAACAAACGTTTGAACGTTTATGGGTGTCCTAAACAAATGACATGACGTGTAGTGAATACAGCGTGCTCAATTATTTTGTATGAAAAATAGTATATTACTGCAGAGGCCGTGAAGTAAGGGATTGCTGGACGAGTTTGGGGTAGGATACAACGAGTCCAGCAATCCCTGCTCCGGCCGAGGATTGTATAGTGTTTTTCTCAAACGAAGTGAGGAAATATTAAAATTAAAATAAATACAAGGTAATCAATTAAACAATTGTGTAATTGGCCGCTTTTTATTTTTTAAACATGCCATTTGAACAAGCCGTTCGAGCACCATGTTTAACCGCACATAAGTACATAATAATACCTTGAAAATAAAACAGACTGCCCTAAGTCTTCCCCCAAATTAATAAAAACACACATGCATACGAAAATGAACCTTATTCTGCTTGACATAAAGTTTAAATAAAAGACTGCTGTTAGTCTGATCCCGTTAACGGGGCAAGACTAAAAGTTTGAACATTCTTGAGTTTACCCTAAATAATATTCTAGTTTGATGAAATAAATGCGTAAAAATCACTACGTTCACTTTTGTAAAAGTTTACTAAAATCTATAATTAGTTTAATTATTCATAGATATAAAAGTAATACGTAAAATTTCGTCGTAAGAAAGAACTGATCTTTAATCTAACAATAAACTATGCAAAGCAGACGGAGTCGCCAGCTGGTGGATGGGCGTTATGCAAAACATGACGATAACAGATAAGTACTAAACACTGGTTTGTGGCCTGCTTCGATAAAGAAATTAATCTATTTACAGATCCTGGCGAGAAATGGGCGTAAATGTCGAAACGTCATCAGGAGATCTGGCGCAGAACGTATCAAACCTGGTAAAACACCGTAAGCTGTGTTTCACCAGGTTTGATACGTTCTGCGTGAGTAACTACTACTGGGCCTAGTGGAAGGCGTGTTTGCCGTGATGACTAAACATACTATGACTCGAGACGTCTTCGAATCTCTGCTGGCCAGCCTGGACGGAGGACTAGACAGACATGTTAATTTTTGATGTTCTTAATTTTTTTGAGTCCATGTCCCTTTTATGTTGTATTCTTTCAGTGTCATCTTGCCTCTTAATGGCCTCACTGGAAATCAGCGTCACAGAGCGCGTTTTGTGGCTCGCTCCGTCACACCAAGCTGAGTGAGGACCCTTTAGTGTAAAGCAAATTATGCTGTATGTATAAGCCCACTGTTCCTTTTTCTTTTTGTTTAGATTTTTTTTGTTTGTTTTTTTTTTGTATGTTCTTTGCGCTAATAAATTATTTTCTTTCTTCTTGTTTCTTCTTCTTTCTTCTTCTTTCTTACATGTCGATTTGTCAAGTAAGGATTAGTATTACAATTTATTTATGTATAAAAGACCTTCGGCCGATGGACCGTCGTTAAATATAAATAAAACCAGCCAAGTGCGAGTCTGCCTTGCGCACTGAGGCGTCTATAGGCCATCAAGCCGTTTAGACTACAAGAGGCCCCAAAGAAACATACATTCATACATTCATTCATACATACATACATACAGACAGACAGACATACATACATACATACGTACTTACATACACTCGAAAAACATTAGCCTCCTCCTTTGGCAGTCGGGTAAAAATCGGACTTCAAAAATTTTCTAACAAAATTTAAATTGCCAGCAATGTACAGCAAAATAAATTGACAAGTAAGTGTAAATGACAGCACTTCAAACTTTGTTCATGACGACGTCATACACGTAGAACATTGAAGGTTTGGATTTTGGAAGATTCATTGTCCGGTTAATTTACATATTTATGATTTGCTAATACTTGAAAGCGTAACCGATATAGCCCTCCGAATCGCTAAACTTAAGTGGCAGTGGGCGGGGCACATTGGACGTAGAACCGATGGCCATTGGGGCGGAAAGGTTCTCGAGCGACCACGTACCGGAAGGCGCAGCGTGGGTAGGCCCCCCATAAGGTGGACTGATGACCAGGAGCCGTAGCATGGTTGGCCTTATCACACGACAAGTGACAAGATAAGTGCGTCGTCTCGTTCTATCGAACGGTGTCAGCCAGTGACGCACGCTCTATCCTATCACCTATCGCGTGAAAAGGCCAACCGTGCTACGGGGCCTGGTAAAGATCGCTGGAGTCCACTGGATGCGGGTGGCGCAGGACCGGTCATTGTGGCACTCTTTGGGGAAGGCCTATGTACAGCAGTGGACGTCTTTCGGCTGATATGATGATGATGATAATGAATACTTGAACCGCATGCCGTAACACACTGTATAAAATGAGAAAATATAATTGAAGAAGATAAAGTCGGCTTTTTTCCGAAAATCCTACACATGGATAAATGCCATTCAGTAAGAACGTATTCTTAAATCAATTTGCGCTGCCGAAACTCGAAGCGTCGTGCGACAAGATTACACACATTACCTATTACAAATTTAAAGTTGTTGATCTTATTTGTTAGCTAACTTTTCTTAACAGGGGGCTTATTATGTATTGTACAATACATTCTCAGATTCAGTAGTATACATTTTTAACCCCCGACGCAAAGAGAGGTGTTATAAGTTTAACGTGTCTGTGGATCTGTGTATCTGTCTGTGGTATCGTAGCTCCCAAACGGATGGACTGATTTGAATGCGTTTTTTTTGTGCCATAGATAATTTTAACCCGAGTGTTCTTAGCTATGTTTTATCATTTATCAAATTCGGTTCAGCTGTTTTTGAGATATTGAACTTTGAAATGAAAAAGTTGTATTTTTTTTCAACATAATTATACTACTTAGCGGTGTTTATTGGCTGACATCATGATCATGATATTTAATCGATAACATGAGTTCAGAAATGTAAAGTGTCTTTTTTATACCCTGTTTTAGCAACCAGATAAGCTGCGGGGTAACCTTCCTGGGGCTCTTATGGGCCCCACCCAGAGAAAAAAATGTCATGTGTTTTTACCCGACTACCGAAGGAAAGGAGAGTTATGTTTTTTGAGCGTATGTATGTATGTATGTATGTATGCATATGTATGTATGTATGTATGTCTTATTTTTGTTACGCCCTGCAGCCTAAACCGTTTGACGGATTTCGACATAAATGAGGTGTCGTTGCCTCTTAATCGTGGGAGTGACATTTGCAATAAAGCTGTTGGGTTTTTGAAAAATCTTTTAATTCCACCTGTTATAGAAATTTTTACTTGATTAAACGAAAATACATAAACACAAATTGTAGACACAATACACACAAGAATGGTCACGAAATGGTCAGAACTCAGCGTGATGCTGGCAGCGCCAGCGCTGGTCTTCCGTTGTGACCATTAGGTGAAACACGAACAATGACGCCACGGACACAAGGACAAATTACAAAAAGAATCATAAAAAAAAATAGGAAGACACAAACTATTAAAAGCAATAAACAGTGAATCAAATATAATAATAAACATAAAAAGGCATCTTATAAAAATTATAGTGCGAAGTGACGATCAATCATAAGCGTCTCGTCTTTGGAGTTAACTCGCTAACGACTCATTAGAATAGCCCCCATTCCCTTGAATATTGTGTCGAGTTGTTGCCGAACATTTTGCAGAACAAACAGACAGAAGAACACAAATATTTATAATAGAAATTCACAAACAGCGACTCAATATATGAATACGCGAACAAGCAAAACTACGCGTAGTTGGAGGCTTCCAGTTTTTAGAAATACACATAAATAGACAAAAATGGGATTCAAAGCCAGAACTCGCCGGCGCCAGCCGAAAATGATCCGTTTTGATTAACAGGTATTCGTGAAGTATTCGTTGAGGCCCGCGTACTAAACGTTGCGCAACTATGTTGCTGTTTAGATCATGAAATATTGCGTTTAGGTACATACTTCTTTACAATCGTTGTTTCATTATACCATAAGGATCCTATTGATAGCTTTTCATTTCTAGCTCTTGGTCGATAAAAGTAAGTAACAACCGGGTCAAACCAGGTCCTATTTATTTTTTGAAGATGCCCTTCATACCAGTTTTTAGAATTCATTATGTTTGCATGGGACCAACTACAGTACAGCACATCATCATCAATCATCATATCAGCCGAAAGACGACAACTGCTGGACATAGGCCTCCCCTAAAGAGTGCCAAATTGACACTCCATACAGCACATAAAAATACAAAATTGAGAGTCAAAGCCAGATCTGGCTGGCGACAGCAGAAAATGATCCATACTGATCAACAGGTAAATCGTGACGTCATAACATCATCATCGTCACTGAAATAAATGACTATTTTATTTTAATAACTTAGAGCCCCGTACAAACCGTTTTACAGAAGAGCATTTGGTGTTTTTGTCGTCAACTTGTTGTCTTAAGTTGTTACACAATTTATTATGGCTTTTAATTTGTAGCTCTTGGTCGATAAAATATACTTTTGTTTCAGAAAGTCAAGTTTCATACATGAGTACACCACCACCCAATTAACCCGTGCCGAATTCATAAAGCTATTCACCACGGACTCCATCTTGCATGAATTCTTGAGTAAGATAGGGGCCCAGCGGTGCAGTTACTGCGGCAAATTTATATTCAACGTTATTGTATAATATATTACCTAGATAACCTGAGATGGTGGCTTAGTAACAATCGAGCCTGTAACGCGTGGAGCTAGCCGAAGTTGGCTTTAATCGCATTACATACTTAAGGTCCTAGTTGGGACTTTTACACTACCAGGGAAGAGAAGAGGTTCGATGTTACTCACAACTATTCTGACGACCGAATAGCCTAGTGGTTAGAGAACCTGACTATGAAGCTTGAGGTCCCGGGTTCGATCCCCGGTCGGGGCAGATATTTGTATGATGAATACAAATATTTGTTCTCGAGTCTTGGATGTTTAATATCTATTTAAGTATGTAGTTATCTATATAAGTATGTTTATCCGTTGTCCAATACCCATAGTACAGGCTTTGCCTAGTTTGGGACTAGATCAATTGGTGTGAATTGTCCCACGATATTTATTTATTTATTTATTGCAGATTATAAGAAACGCGATACATTATCGATGCAGGGCTTTGGGCTTCATCATCATCATCATCATATCAGCAGAAAGACGTCCACTGCTGGACATAGGCCTCCCCCAAACAGTACCAAATTGACCGGTCCTGCGCCACCCGCATCCAGCGGACTCCCGCGACTTTTACCAGGTCATCAGTCCACCTTGTGGGGGCCTACCCGCGCCGCGCCTTCCGGGACGTGGTCGCCACTCGAGAACCTTTCTGCCCTAAAGGCCATCGGTTCTACGTGCAATGTGCTCCGCCCACTGCCACTTAAGTTTAGCGATTCGGAGGTCTATATCCGTTACATTGGTTCTGCTGAATTCTGGTGATTATGAAAGGTGATGTATGGCTAAATGTCGCGATACAGTTGCGCTTTTAGGAATCGTGCGTTTGTATCATTGCAAAAAGTCGCCGTCATTTGTTACTGTCAAAATTACCTGTCTCAACTACTGTAGCATTTGTGTAGTCTATCTTAGATGGTTGCATATCGTTCTGGCAGAGAACAAAAAATAGATACATGTTCTGGTTAAGGCCTCTCACAGACTGGCGTGGCCTGGCCGCGGCGGACAATAGTAAACTTGTCACTAGCTGTCAAATTTACTATGAGCCGCCACCGCAGGCCGCGCCGGTGTGATGTAGGCCTAAGAAATCTGTCACTTTGATACTCGCATATTTGGAGGAAGGATATATCCACAGCGATAAGTGATGAAATGGCAAACATCTTGGGCATGTTGTGTGTACTATACGTATAAAAACAGTTCACGTAACGTGATCGTGCCGATGTCGTTCCATGTAAGGACCCCTTAAGCGCTTGCATAGAGATGACGTGAGATGTGAATATTAAGGGAACGACTTTGCATGTTTTGGCAGATGCGATGCCTGGCTCAGGCGAAATTTCAATGAAGAATTGTTTAAGCAGAGTAAGTAAATAACTTGTCTAAAACTCTCACATATTTTAGCTTCACTATGGTGAAGCTTTTTACGTAAAAAAGAACTTCATTTCTTTCATGTTATATTTTTTAGCTTCATATTTTACCTGAAGGTAAAGGCTGTTTCATTCTGTCTGACGTGATGTCGTGACGTAACACAACAGGATTCGTTACGTAAGAGTGCATCGGATGGATGTGAATAATCAACTCTAAATCTACACTACACCTCATTTTAGACAAATATGAATTCGGATAAGTAAAATGTAAGTAGGTATAATGCGGTTAGAAAAGAAAGAAAAGAAAAGAAGACATTTATTCACTACACAAAAGACACACAGAGACAAAGGAGTAGACATACAATACAATTGACACATATTGTGTGTCTTCGCGGCAGTGAAACGGTCGCTGTCTCAGCATTGTGCCGAGGTGTCAGACAGACACCTGCAGCGCTGGTTTTCAGACAGCACCGCAAGTGGCCCACGGAACGCAACGCAACAAAGCATTAGATAAAAAGTAAGTAGACACATAATAAATAAATAATTAATGCAAAATATTGAAAAAAAAAATATATATATATATAGAACAGTTGCACGACGGGATGAAAAACACAAAGCATAAAACGCGACACGGTTGGGATGTTAAAAGTGCTGGATGGGTTAGGGTTGGGATTTTTGGAGCGTCAACAAATAGCCTTTAAGCTGGCGCTTAAAGGTATACTTGCTAGTTGCTTGTTCATTTAATTTAAGATACCTAGCTACAGATAAGAGATCAAACTAAGTTTTAATTTGTCCCAACACGCCCTCGCTAATCTTTCAAAATTAAAACGTACGTACACAGTAAAGCCATCCAACATCATAAATAAGACTCCAAATTACGGAGTCCTAAGCCAACAGCAAACAGTAAAGTGTGCAACTATCTCGTGTTTTAACTTGTCTAATATCTGCACCCCCGTGACCGCTTTATTTCATCCGTTTTATCACCGACGCAAACAATAGTTGGGAGGGAATTCCATTTGAAAACACTGGGCCTCTGATTGCGAGGCCGACTTTCAAATTGATTCCTGAACTTCGTCGGTTTTGGCGCTTGTAGTTCTTTGATTTGACTGCTTACCCACTACGTGGGTCGTTCTTCTTTTCGACCGACAATAGCCTGTCCTTCGTCTTATTACGGCATCTCATTTGAGTAATGATGTTTACGGTTTTATAATGTTCGAATGAACGTCCATATTATTTTATTAATTAGTGATATTTAATATTTCACTTTCTCTAACTAGCATTTTTTTAAATGTTTTTTTTTTCCGTAGAATGCCGTGACAGAGTGGTAAACCAAAATGTTGTCCCCACTGAAAGAGTCCACTTTGTCACATGTTTTTTTTTTTAAACCAACCGTAAATAAATATTTATATTGGCCAGAAAGGAAACTTTAATTAGTTCTAATGAGGAAACCTATGCATTTTTTTTTAAATCGCACTTCAAAACCACAATTTTCGATAGTTCAAAAACCAAAAAAAACAGAAAAACCTCGGTTCATTGTCGGTAAAAAAGAAGAACGACCCACGTGCGTTACCCTGCTATGTTGGTTAGGTATTGCTATTTATTAATATGTATTCATTTTCATCAGGCAACAAGGCCCATATTTACAAATACCTTACAGACTAACATACATATCAGTATACAAAACTTATAAGTAACACAATAACACCCTAATACGGCGACGCGACGCTCGGAGCATGTTCTGGGTGTCAAATAACCGGTCTCGAAATCGCCGGAAAAGTACACCAAGTACAAGTAGAAGGGTTAGTCTCGGACTATCTAGAACCCAATTTGACTACATCTGATATTTGCCTAGAGCTTAAAGTAAACCTACTACATAATGGGTCGAGCACTCAAATCTAAAGTCGGCCCTGGCGCTTCGCCGGCGGCTACCGCGTCACGCTCGCGCGCTGTATGGTCGCAGTTCCTACACTCCTCCTCGATTCGCTCGTCGTCGTACCTACACCGACCGAAGGAGATTTGAGTGCTCGACCAATTATGTAGGTAGTAGGTAGTCACTTTAGAATACGGCTACGGTATCCCCTGCCTGTCGTACAAGGCGACTAAAAGGGGTCCTCGGGGTGGTACACGGTTGCAGTTGGGGGCTGCAATCGGAAAAAAAAAAAGGTAGATACCACTGAGGCATGACGCTAGGGCGGCACTGGTGCGTTCCGTAGGAGATCCCAGAGCCGTCCGAAATGCGTCGAGGAGGACCATCGGGGGGTTTTTAGTCGGTGCGAGTCCGACATAACCTCCGCGCTATCCCCGTGGCGTGGAGGTATCCATAACGGATTTTCCTCCCATATAAAAAAAAAGGTAGTCACTAAGCTCTAAGCAAATTGGGTTCTAGATAGTCCGAGATCAACCCGGCCAGAACTCCTCCTTCATGAAGGTCGACAGCTTGTCAGTTGGCACCCTCACCACAAATGAATTGAAACTCACTTTAAATCAAATCAAATCAAAATATTTATTTTGCAAATAGGCTTATGCTAGCTCTTTTACATGTCATGTTTTAACTTAACTATAGGTATTTTACATATAAATGCTTCTTTATCATCTATAAATTCCTTTACAGTATAATATGATTTCTGCATAAGATGGCGTTTAACGCTGGACTTAAATCTATTCATTGTCAATTTTAGTATATTAGAAGGTAACTTATTGTAAAAACGTACACAGTTCCCCATAAACGACATATTCACTTTGCTGAGACGGTATCCGGGAATGGCCAATTTATTTTTATTTCTAGTGTTAAAATTATGAACATCACTATTTAATTTATACATGTCAAGATTTTTACGAATATACATTATATTTTCATAGATATATTGTGAGGCAACGGTGAGAATATTGATGTCTTTAAATCTATCTTTCAGAGAAACACGTGACCCTAAATTATAAATATTACGTATAGCACGTTTTTGTAAAATAAAAATTGAATTTATGTCAGCAGCTTTGCCCCACAATAGAATACCGTAGGTCATAATGCTATGAAAATAGGCAAAATATACCAACCTTGCCGTCTCAACGTCTGCAAGTTGACGAATCTTTTTAACTGCGTAAGCAGCTGAACTTAGTCTACCTGCTAGAGTAGAAATATGTGGACTCCATTGCAATTTTGAGTCTAAGGTTATACCAAGAAAAACAGTTTTATCCTCCAGTTCAAGAACTTTGTCTTTTAAAACAATACATGTGTTATTTTTATGCTGTACATTAGGCAATGAGAATCGAATGCACTTCGTTTTTTTGGCATTTAGGAGCAAATTATTTACAGTAAACCAGTGAACAATAGATGACAGTACATTATTTATTTCACTAAAATTTTCTTGGTTTCTTTTCACTTTAAATATAATCGATGTATCATCAGCAAAAAGAACTAATTTATGTTCTCCATTCAGTACATGAGGCAAATCGTTTATGTAAACAAGAAATAGGAATGGTCCCAGAATAGACCCCTGGGGGACCCCCATAGTAATAAGAGACCCGGCTGATTTGGTTTTGTTTATGTCTACTCTTTGAGTTCTGTCATTCAAATAGGATCGGAGGAGATCGAGTGCTTTATCCCTCATACCATAATGGTTTAGCTTTCGAACTAGAGTATCGTGATCCACGCAATCGAAGGCTTTAGACAGATCACAGAACACGCCTATTGCATCCAGTGATTGTTCCCATGCTTCAAAAATATGTTTAATTAAGGTCGTGCCTGCATCAATTGTAGACCTGCCCCTCGTGAACCCGAATTGATCTCTATGAAGTAAGGTATTTGAATTAAAATGTGATAGTAATTGGTCGAGTATAATTTTTTCAAAAACTTTGCTAATGGCAGGTAGAATAGATACCGGTCGAAAATTAGTGGGGTCTGATTTTGACCCGGACTTAAACAAAGGAATGACTCGACTGTGCTTCATTAAATCAGGGAAGACCCCTGCATCGACACATCTATTAAACAAAGAAGCTAAATGTGGTGCAATGGGGTCCATAATGGACTGCAGAACCTTTACAGAGAGTCCCCAAAGATCTTCAGTCTTTTTTAAATGTAAAGACCTGAACGCCTTAGTAACCATTTGAGGGGTGACGTATTTAAAACAAAAAATCTTTAAACATTCAGGTACCTTTGTTTTTAACAGTGACCCAGCCATGGAAGGAGAGGAATTCAATGATTTGGTTGTTTCAAGGGGGATATTTGTAAAAAAGCGTTCAAATTCATTTGCAACTTCTAAGTCAGATTCTATAACTTTATCACATACTAACAGACTAAATTTACGGTCACGTGACTTTACTTTACCAGTTTCACTGCTGATGATTTTCCAAACGGTCTTAATTTTATCTTTTGAGTCTCTAATTTTACGTGCAAAGTGCTTGGATTTGGCTATTATACATATTTGCTTAAATAGTTTACTATAGGATTTAACATAATTACTAAAATTAAAATCCTTAAGTGATGCTCTTAATGCGTATAACTCATACAAATTATTTCTCGATTTGAGGATTCCAGGCGTAGCCCAGTCACTGAACCTTGCCCTGTCATTTCTTTCGACTTTTTTAACTTTAAAACATGCGTTAAACTCATTTTCAATACAGACAAATAATTTAGTATAGAAATCATTGGGGTCCTCAATTGGTACTCTTAAAAACTCGAGTTTACATTTGACATTATTGTTAAAAATATTTAGCTTCCTCTCTGTGACTGGTCGGAATACGATTTCTGAAGGAAATTTATCTACCTCAACACTGAAAGATGCGATTTGGCCGTAGTGATCGGAGCCTAATTTGTCAAAAATATTTTTTCCTACCGGGTCTTTAGTACAAAAAATATTATCTATACAGGTTGCCGAAGTTTCTGTAATTCTCGTAGGTTCACAAAAAAGATTTATCAAATTGAATGATTTAAATAAATGTAATAAACAGGAGGACGTGTTTGAATCATCTAGTAAATTTATATTGAAATTTATATTGGGGCGGGACTCCAACCGCTTGACCCTCAGGGTGAAGTTGGTGTTCAAAAGCAAGCACTGGACGACGTTCGGGTTTTGTCGAGTCGTGCGTACGACGACACGTATTAATAATGCACGTTCATATAATAATGTCGTCGGGCCCGCAGGTTTCAGTGAACTAGCTGACGCAGTACCACACATTGTAAGTATTACAAATACCTTACAGACTTACATCCATATTGATATGTACGCTGGGCTACCATCAATGTCTAATAACCCCTCTGAGTTAAAAAGTAGGTACGCTAATACTTGTACACGGGATAGCAAATATTTATTAAAAGTGAATACAAGATTATAATTAACATTAACTAAGATAAATTAAAACTAAGTTAAATCTAAAGCCCTCGAGGCATTATACCGAGGATGCTGGCGGCATTTCCTCGCTGAATAGCAATGCTGATGCGTTGCGCGAGATTAGGTAACAGTTTTGACGCCGGATAATGGTATATTTCCATTTTTAGGGTTCCGTAGCCAAAATGGCAAAAACAGTACCCTTGTAGTTTCGTCAGATTCAGATTCAGATGTTTTATTTCTCAATAATAATACATAATTTCCGTCTGTCCGTATGTCAAAGGCATTTTACTCGAAAACTATAACCGATAACTAACCGAGTAACTAACGATAACCGATGGACTGAAACAACCAAGCTTTGATATTATTGTAAAAGTATCATAAGTAAAAGAGCCTGCTTGCAGAATTAATGTTTGAATTCAGACCCAACGCAACCCGAGCGATGATCACATAACTTTACGAACGCGCGTTAGGACAACTCAACTATTATCAATTTCACATACAAAAAGTGACATTTAGATCTACCTGTTGGTCGATCACGTAACGTTCCGAACGCGCGTCGGGTAGATCTAAATGTTAATTTTTATATGAAAAAATGACCCCCCTGATGTTACTAGGCTCACAATGCGTTAAGGACAAAACCGAGTTATTTTTTTTTTAATTTAAGAAAAAAGAAATTACATTTTATAGTTTTTATATAAACTCGCCAAACTGTGAGGTTTGATGGCGAGAAACGCTCATGTTCTATACTAGAATAACCTATTTAATTATATCTAACATTTTCTATTTATACTTAACATTCTTATATGATATCTTTATGGTTTTACCCTGTGCTTGTGTACAATAAAGTGCTTACGTCATGCATTTAACTTAACATGAGAAGTACTCGTAAAATAGTCTGGTCACAATATCTTTACATGCAGCTGCAGTATAATATAAGGAAAACTGTTTCGTAACTAACTTTCCCGCACACAGGGCTAATTTATAACCCCCGAAAGTAAATCATGATAGTGGTTGCGACCCTATTTGTCACGGATATGTTTATGATCATAATATAACATTAATACACATTGTGCTGGCAATCTGCTACAGTTATTATTCAGTGTGATACAGATATGAGAACGAAGCGGAAATAACTGTGTTACGTGACGAATGCTAGCAGACGTCAGTTCTGATGATTGATCAGGGATAATGTTGCGTTTATATATAATGTATTTCAACATATTTTACGTCACATCTGGCCATCATCCACACACTCCCAAAAAAAGACCCACTTCGTGGCAGGTAACGTAAAAAGTTGTGCTCACCACGGGCGGTAATGAAGAAATCGGCTCGGGCGTCAAATACCTGCGATCTGAGAGATGCTTTGTTTTACCGCCCTAAGCCGCCGCGCGTCTCAGATCGCAGGTATTTGACGGTCGAGCTGAGCCGTCAAAATAAGCATGGGAAAAACATTGAAATCGAATTGGAAGACCAAACGAATACATTTCCGATCGATTTCTTGAAACCTAGAAGTCCTCTCCAGTCAGCGGGAAACAACTATGCAGTCTATGCACTAAGTACTTGTCAAATCCATTAATCCATTACAAAATACATTAGTCCCTGTTCACCACACCAAGTACAGTCAGCAGCAGAAGTTGCTAAGCGGTCCTAGTGCTCAAAATGATCTACACACGAACTCTAATGTCAAGGGAATAAGGATCTGTGTAGGTCATTTTGAGCGTGTTATTTTGCTTAGCTACTTCTGATGCTGTATCTACTGTCTCTGTGTGCGCATTTACCCCTAGCATTTCATTAAATTGTCTGGTGCTGACCCAGTTGGTACTTTGTAGGTTCTTCCAGACACACCTTCCAAAGAGTTCGAGACGTTTTCGGAAACTCATTTATCTACAAAAATAATACATAAAATACACAATATTTTATGTATTTTTTTGCTGCTTGAAATCTATTCTGCAGCCCTGGGCTCCACGGAAGACCAGCGCTGTGGCAATACTAAATGTCAGAGCATTATACTGAGTGGTGTCCACTTGCGGCCACTATAGCAGCACCCCACCAGTCTTTTTTTTTCTGTTATACTAGTTTAAGTGTAATAGTTAAGTTTCTTTTGTATATTGTATTTTCTTATTATGTTGTGGTGTTATCTTGGCTGGCAATAAATAAATAAATAAAAATAAATAATTAATAAATAAATATTGCTGCTTTAGTAGAAAGTATTTATTTCAATTATTTGCAGTCGTTATGCGTTCCTGTTGTGAATAGAGCTAATCATCCATTAAATAGCCTTTATCATTCGTACGCAGAAAACCTCAACAAATAGACCATACATATTCAATACCTAGAACACTCAGCGTCAAACACTCTATAAGAATAAGAATATTTATTTGCAAAAATGTAGTGGAGTAATTTTTTAGCGTATGTTGATAATTATGTGCATTCATTTTGCTTAAAGAAGCATGCAAATTTTACTTAAAGACTAAGTACATGCTATTATCTAAAACATTGTTAAAGATGGACTTCCGACCAGCGCGGCTCCGGCGTCACTAACGCAGCGTCAGTAACGCAGCGTCAGTAACGCAGCGTCAGTAACGCGGTGACAGCTGACGCTGCGCTCGAACGCGCAGCGTTCCCTCATACATTTCCGTACTGTAAGGTAGAAGTACTAGTGCCCGACATGTCAACAGAAAATACTTATTTGAATCATGATATTATGCTCATTTAAGATGTATTAAACAGTTTCATACGGTTTGGGAGACGAGGTATTTACTCAAGTTACTGACATGGAATTCGTTTCATATGGTGATCTTATAAAAATCCTGATAATATAAAGAATTAGGTAATCAATCCGAATGTACGAGTAAATGGCAGGCGGTTATGCTGGCAGTCCCAATAGATGTCATTTCAGTACAAATGTCATGAATGACAGACTGACATTTATTGGGACTTGAAGGTTTAACTCATTGTCCCAATTGATGGCAGCTGGTTTTAACAAATATGTTCATAACTTATAAATAAGTTATTTGTCTTGAAATTGTGATAAGAAATATTGAAGTCACTAACATTTAGTAACTTAAAAATGATGTCGTGATCAATCTTAGTTTATTATTTGCTAGTTAAATTATATTCGTCGAGTACTAGTACCGCGTCGGGCACTAGTACTTCTACCTTATAGTATTTACGAGTACTATCGCTCTATCGCCGCGTCACTGACGCTACGTTAGTGACGCCGGAGCCGCGCTGGTCAGAAGTCCACCTTTAATCTTAAAGTACAATATAATTTCACTATGTCAAAGACTGCTACATTATTCATTAGTCAATTACCTAATACTAACATTACAATTATTTATTTATATGATTTTTCCCAAAAATTACTATCATTATAAAAACAATTTTCTAGACAAAATTTACGTAGTCTGCGCTTATATTCAGGCATGTCAGAGTTTTTTATTTCTATAGGTAAGTTGTTAAATATTTTAGTCGAGATGTATAAAATATAAAGCAGTCAAAGTGGCCAAATTGTTCGGTACACCGTACTAAATATATCGTGTATCGAACTATTTGACTACTTTGGTTGCTACAAAGTATTTGACGCTGAGTGTGCCTTATAAAGCAGAAGTTCGGGGCTCTCAAACGTTAAGAGCGACAGACGTGCTCGAATATCGTGATGGTAGTCCAGTAATTTGGTTAATTTGTGCCTATGTTATCGTAGAATAAATGACCCAACGTGAGATACTGGAGGCTAAAGCCGTTGGCATTTTGCCAGGCTGTGGCATGACGCCGTCGATATAGAGCGCGTTGAAGTGGTTTTAAAAATATGTATATAAGTACAAGGTAGCCCTTTTTGTAACTAGAATTACTTTTAAATCTCGCATAATTCGAAAGGATACAGTTTCTAAAGCGCCCCTTCATATGAGAATGCGTTTCATATAAGGGGCGGGCCCTGTAACAGGAGCAAACATTCAAAAGAACGCTTCCTTAAAGCATCTGCAGTAACCCCTTGTGTCCAATTTTTTTACTTTTGTTTTTAATTCAGTGAAATTTTGATCTAAAGTTATGACTTCCAAGTGATGTATCTTGGCACCACGAGATCATAGCACACCACTCAATGCAGATTTGAGGTAATCTCATGTAAAGAGTCATTCTAGTTTTTGCATTTTTATTTTCAAAAGATATTTTAGTGTTTTTTTTTGTTTATTTTTTTTAATAAAAAGTTACTGATATCACTCCAGAAGAGTAAAAAATACACGCAAACTTATTTTGAAGAAAAAAAATATCAAAAAAAAATTTTTTTCGTCTCAAACCATTTGGATATAGTTTCACGAGCTTAATAATCTATTGTTTAATTTTTTGCTCCTGTTACAGGGCCAACCTTGTATAAAACTGATTTTATACATGTAGAATAGTTTTGTGAGTTAGGGTCAGCTGAGTCTTAACCTTTCGTATGCTTAGTAGCAGATCTGCACCGATCAGGGCTATCGACAATTGAATCTGTGTCAGAAATAATTAATTCAAATTCCTTTAGCGCTGTAAGTGTCCCAGCACACAAAAGGCTAAAGACTCTAGCCGATAAGGCTAATGCTAATCTTTTAAGTATAACGCTACAACTTTCACAGTTCGAGTCTTCATGGCTCAGCAGATCTAAATCATAACATAAATATTATCATATCGGCCGAAAGGCATCCATTGCTGTACACAGGACTCCCCCATAGAGTGCCACAAATACTGTTTCTGCACCGCCCGCATCCAGCGGACTCCCGCGACCTTTACCAGGTCAT
This sequence comes from Epinotia nisella, assembly GCA_932294315.1. Classification (NCBI taxonomy): domain Eukaryota; kingdom Metazoa; phylum Arthropoda; class Insecta; order Lepidoptera; family Tortricidae; genus Epinotia; species Epinotia nisella. The sequence goes on from OW028691.1 coordinate 1,820,138, forward strand.
CAGTCCACCTTGTGCGGAGTCTACCCACGCTGCGCCTGCCGGTACGTGATCTCCACTCGAGAACCTTGCCGCTCCAACTACCTACCCTTTACTACTTTTTTTTTTATTGATTAAGACAAGAAGAAACTACATGATTATAATACAATACAATGCCCATCAAGGCAAAACCTTAAACTCAAACTCAAACTCAAAATGATCTTTATTCAAGTAGGCCTAGTAACAAGCACTTTCAAATCGTCAGTTAATTTTTTAGAGTAATTTTTAAACATAAAGAATAAAATATATATGATAAAAAAATTGTATAAAAAATACTAGTAGAATATTTCTAGAAAAACAATCTAATGTCAAAAAACAAAATATTACGAAAATAATAGCATAAAAATTCAGTCAAAATTAGTTCCATGGAGTTTTATCATTCATGTAGTCTTGTGTGCTATAATAAGCTTTCGAGATAAGTTTACGCTTCACATAGTTCTTGAATTTATTAATAGATAACTCAGTTAAGTTTCCTGGAAGTTTGTTATAAAACCTTACACAATTACCCATGAATGATTTTTTAATTTTTTGGAGCCGAGTGGTGGGCACCGCGAGCTTATGCTTATTTCTAGCTTAAATAGGTTTGTGTGCCGATGGGGAGTTCTTAACTACTGATCAAATTTTTAGCTAATTTGAAAGTAATTATTTAGAGTCCGTAGTTAAACAACTAATTTTACAGTTTACAGAATATAGGTTTACATTTTAAAAAGTGCATCTCATCAGGGTTTTTCTTATTTTACAGCCTTATTTTACATATAAGTTCAACGCGTGGAACGTATTGAGATTTCCACTGAGCCATTTCCAGCGACTAAAGAGCGTGCTCCCGGAGTTACGGAGTAGTGTACTCTGTGCTCGCATGCGATACATGGCGCCACTGCGATGACATTTTCCAAATCACTGAACTGACTACCCGCAATGTATTTTTGAGGGAACTTCGCATGTGACGCCTTTTTTTAAAGTAAAATATTATTTCCACTTCTCATGCTCTAAAAGTTCGTCTTTATGTTGTGCGTAGGCGACATGAGCTTTTTATGCTCTAGTGCATAAAGTAAAATCTTCGTCGAAGACCAAGGCAATCGGTCCAACAGCCACATGAACCACTTTTAACTTCATAGAATAACCTCTTTATTTTATTTCTTTTCGTTAGTTTTTTTAAGACCAAGGCAAGAATACCAACAGCCAAAGTACCAGGAATCGGAACCGGTTTTTTAAAAAATCCCCGAAGTAGTCTAATATTTTGAATTATTTTAGGCTTAGGTATTTAGGTAATATTAGCAATATCAGACCGAGAAGCGGGGCCAAGCAGCGCGTCATCGTGACGTCAAATGGCGTGAGCGGTGGAGTGGGGAGCCGGTGGGCTTACCGCAGCGCAGCGGAGCGCCCGCACTTGGACGGCGACTCTCGAACGGAACGGACGTATTTGATTGGGCATTAGATTGAGCTAGATTTAAATAGGTTTCGTTTAAGTTTATGGGAATAGGTTTTTGCTATAAAATTAAAGTCTATTTTCGGTTACATTATTTTCTTTGATTAATAAATCCCCTTCACTCCTGATTATAATAGTAACATATTCGTATTATTAGACTGCCCAATCAAAAATGATATCATAACCAAAGAACGAAATAATATCGGTTTAATTTGTATGGAGAAAATACCGGTATCCAATCCCTGCAAAGTACACGATAAAACTTCATGAAATAAACTTAATAATTTTTATCGCTTCTCATTTCAATTTTTTTAAAGTTCTGAGCAGTATGTAACGATCTAAGTCAGGTGTCACGTAGGTACCTACTGAAAAAAGTGCAGGAAAAAATGTGAAAACGATTTGTTTGTAATTTTGTACGGAACCCTTGGAGTCCGACTCGCACTTGTTCGGTTCTTTTGGGTAATAATATAACTTAATAAATGATAAAAAAGTCAAGTGCTAGTAGGCCTCGCGCACCGAGGGTTCCGTAAAGAATTTTAGGTATAAAATAACTCTTTATGGGTTTGGTTTCTTTTTCCTTTTCACCCATGGAAGGTTTTTGGGTTTTTCTTTACCTATGGAACCCAAACTAGACACTAGAAAGAATGTCAGTGCAAAGTGAGCAAACAATTGAGAATCACAATATTTAAGTTTCTGGCAAAAAAATAATTTTTGGTACAAGCTTTTATTGCCAACTGTACTTTTATTTATTTATTTATTTATTCAATAATTTACATAATAGGCTTACAGTAAGACCAAAGCGCCTATAATGTTAGGACTTAAACATATACAAACACATAAAAAATAGCACTAACAATACATATCACATCTGGGGGCACGGCAGTGCCCCCGCCAAGTCGAGCAAAAAAAAGCGGCACGGCCGTACCATCCTATTTACTATATACTTACTGTACTTTTGTATCGATTGTAACGAGCCCAAACTTAACGGAGTTACGTCGGTTAAGTACTGAATTCCCATGGCCACCTTCTGTTTCCATCATCAGATCAGCTCGATGGTGCCATAATATTGAATGTCATTCAAACTATAATAAAATTATACCCAAAATTTCAACTCAACCGATTGAGAATAACTAGTTCAAAATTCAGTTCGAAGATGTGCACCCACACTAACTAACTAACAAACGAACAGGTCGAATTAAATGAAAGTTTGTGAAAAAAGGAAAAAAAGTATGGGTATTAGGAATATTTTAATAATATAAATGAATCACTGTACCATGTTTGTGTAATACAGTTTATAATTAATTACAATATTGCTAAAGAAACTTAAAATGATACTAACCATTGACAAATGAAATAAATTGATGTTTAAGGTCAACACTTTTACACCTTCTTTTAATGTAAATAATATAAGGTGGAAAAGTGTTAAATTAATGTTGATATTGACTAAACCTATTTAATTTTCAGGAGAACCGACAGCTAAAACACGAATTAACGACATGAATAATAACACAAAAAGCAAGAACAAAATACCATAACCAAACGGAATAAGAATATTAGAAAAACAATTAACTACTTAAGATGAAAATTAAATCATAAGTGATTGCTTGAATTTATTTAATTTTACATCGGTACTATTGGCACATTATCAGTGAGTATAAATTCATTCATAGTAAGTATTTATAAAATACATTATGATAATTATGACATAAAGTAGGTACCACTAGTAGAGCACTTAACAAAGATACCTCTTCTTATTGCCTCGTTACTATTAGTATTATTCTTCTTTAGCAATATAATTATCATAATCAACCAGATAAGTATCACATAGTGATCTCTCAGCGAAGCATTGTTTGGTGTCATCGTCGAGATAGCGGTTGACGAGCGCGGCCGCGCGCAGATCGTCGGCTGCGCGCGCGAGCGGCGCGCGCAGCTCGTGCACGACCAGCGGCAGGCGCGAGTAGCGCTGCAGCGGGTGCGGGGTGCGCGGCGCGGGCGCGGCGGCGGGCGCGGGCGAGCGCAGCAGCACCACGCGCGACTCCAGCACCCGCGGCGCCTGGCGCGCGCGCGCGTACTGCCGCGCCTGCGTCACGCGCGCGTACGCAGCCTCTATCAGCAGGCGCGCGTACTGCGTCGAGTGCGCCACGCGCCCTAGTAAAGCGCGGACGCTCGCTTCCACCTAAGAAAAACAGAAAAATTTGATGTTAGGTCCACCAAATCTAAAAAACCGGCCAAGTTGTGTGATCCTATTATGAAACTCGCTAACGCTCGTTTCATAAAATCACACTCGTGATTTAAGGCCTCTCATTATGTACAGTCACATAAACTACTATTTATAAACGCTTGCATATAATAATTCAATTATACGTTATTATACCTTCTCTGGCCACGTCGGCGCGTCCTCGAGCGTGGCGTCGAGCTGCGCGCTCGCCAGGCCCATGAGCGCGCACATGTGGCGCGCCACCGCGACCTGCAGCGCTTGCTCCGAGTCCGCGGCGCCCGCTGCGCGCAGGCACGCCTCCAGCTCCTGCAGGAACTCACCTTCTCTGGCCACGTCGGCGCGTCCTCGAGCGTGGCGTCGAGCTGCGCGCTCGCCAGGCCCATGAGCGCGCACATGTGGCGCGCCACCGCGACCTGCAGCGCTTGCTCCGAGTCCGCGGCGCCCGCTGCGCGCAGGCACGCCTCCAGCTCCTGCAGGAACTCACCTTCTCTGGCCACGTCGGCGCGTCCTCGAGCGTGGCGTCGAGCTGCGCGCTCGCCAGGCCCATGAGCGCGCACATGTGGCGCGCCACCGCGACCTGCAGCGCTTGCTCCGAGTCCGCGGCGCCCGCTGCGCGCAGGCACGCCTCCAGCTCCTGCAGGAACTCACCTTCTCTGGCCACGTCGGCGCGTCCTCGAGCGTGGCGTCGAGCTGCGCGCTCGCCAGGCCCATGAGCGCGCACATGTGGCGCGCCACCGCGACCTGCAGCGCTTGCTCCGAGTCCGCGGCGCCCGCTGCGCGCAGGCACGCCTCCAGCTCCTGCAGGAACTCACCTTCTCTGGCCACGTCGGCGCGTCCTCGAGCGTGGCGTCGAGCTGCGCGCTCGCCAGGCCCATGAGCGCGCACATGTGGCGCGCCACCGCGACCTGCAGCGCTTGCTCCGAGTCCGCGGCGCCCGCTGCGCGCAGGCACGCCTCCAGCTCCTGCAGGAACTCACCTTCTCTGGCCACGTCGGCGCGTCCTCGAGCGTGGCGTCGAGCTGCGCGCTCGCCAGGCCCATGAGCGCACACATGTGGCGCGCCACCGCGACCTGCAGCGCTTGCTCCGAGTCCGCGGCGCCCGCTGCGCGCAGGCACGCCTCCAGCTCCTGCAGGAACTCACCTTCTCTGGCCACGTCGGCGCGTCCTCGAGCGTGGCGTCGAGCTGCGCGCTCGCCAGGCCCATGAGCGCGCACATGTGGCGCGCCACCGCGACCTGCAGCGCTTGCTCCGAGTCCGCGGCGCCCGCTGCGCGCAGGCACGCCTCCAGCTCCTGCAGGAACTCACCTTCTCTGGCCACGTCGGCGCGTCCTCGAGCGTGGCGTCGAGCTGCGCGCTCGCCAGGCCCATGAGCGCGCACATGTGGCGCGCCACCGCGACCTGCAGCGCTTGCTCCGAGTCCGCGGCGCCCGCTGCGCGCAGGCACGCCTCCAGCTCCTGCAGGAACTCACCTTCTCTGGCCACGTCGGCGCGTCCTCGAGCGTGGCGTCGAGCTGCGCGCTCGCCAGGCCCATGAGCGCGCACATGTGGCGCGCCACCGCGACCTGCAGCGCTTGCTCCGAGTCCGCGGCGCCCGCTGCGCGCAGGCACGCCTCCAGCTCCTGCAGGAACTCACCTTCTCTGGCCACGTCGGCGCGTCCTCGAGCGTGGCGTCGAGCTGCGCGCTCGCCAGGCCCATGAGCGCGCACATGTGGCGCGCCACCGCGACCTGCAGCGCTTGCTCCGAGTCCGCGGCGCCCGCTGCGCGCAGGCACGCCTCCAGCTCCTGCAGGAACTCACCTTCTCTGGCCACGTCGGCGCGTCCTCGAGCGTGGCGTCGAGCTGCGCGCTCGCCAGGCCCATGAGCGCGCACATGTGGCGCGCCACCGCGACCTGCAGCGCTTGCTCCGAGTCCGCGGCGCCCGCTGCGCGCAGGCACGCCTCCAGCTCCTGCAGGAACTCACCTTCTCTGGCCACGTCGGCGCGTCCTCGAGCGTGGCGTCGAGCTGCGCGCTCGCCAGGCCCATGAGCGCGCACATGTGGCGCGCCACCGCGACCTGCAGCGCTTGCTCCGAGTCCGCGGCGCCCGCTGCGCGCAGGCACGCCTCCAGCTCCTGCAGGAACTCGTCCGGCCCGCCGCCCAGGCAGAACACCGTGCCGCGCATACCTGCAAAATCACAACAAAATATTATGAGCACCCGCACATAAAGCCACGACGCGGTCACTAGTAGCGAGCGCTTCTCCCGCAGCTTGGGGCACGGACGTGGCCGCTAAACACTCGGTGTGAGCCGGTGCTATACAAAATTGATGAAAGAACTCATCCGCAGCTTGTGGCGGCCAATGTGCGGATGCTCTATAGCTCGCTCAATCCAAAAGGAACTCTAGCTGGTCGATTGCATAACGTTTTTTACGTACGTTCGATCTAAAGGTCAGCTTTTGTGTTTGTTTTTGAGAATGTCGTAGGTACATCATTATCATCATATTATCCCGGTCCCGTACTAGTCTCATCCAGAAATGACCCGCGGTCTTATTTGTGTCAGACATGTTGACAGTTAATTTGGTCTAACGTTCGTTCGAAGTTACTTAATCACCTCTTTGATTGCATACTGACTTGTGTTTTCTCGATAGCGTAAAAGTGAAAAAAAATCGCAAATTAAACGATCAGGTAAGCAGATCCTATGACTGCTTATAAGGTTATCTCATATGCGTTAGCGAACCTTTACCGGTATCAAGATCATCTTCATCATCTGGTGCCACCAAACGTAAACAAGTAGCTGTTGAAGAGATAAGATTTAGATCTCGTCGTCAGCAATGCGAATAGACAAGTGTTTTGACATTCCAATTTATTTCAATTTAATAATAAAATGTTACGTTGGGCTTCTCCAAAAAGTATGAGCAAAATTTCAGTTTGCCCTGTCCTTTCCAATTTTAAGCAAGCCCAAAATTATAAGATTAGGAACAAGCAATGAAACAATTACCGTGATCTTCTAATGCGGCAGCTATTTCTAGAACTGACAGTACACCCAGCTCGTGTCCTAGCAGGTAGAATCTATTCGTCCCGGCTCTTTTCTTCATAAACGCCTGAAAAACGTGGAAAATAAATATATATGGAGATGCTCTAATAAGTAAATAGGCAATTGTATAGAGTAAAAACAGGCTACAGTAGTAGGTAGATAGGTAAAGGTTACGTTAATTTAGCAGTGGCCCGAAGGGCCAAAGAACTCAGGAACAGGAGCACGTTGCAATCGTTAAGATGCATTTTAGTTATATCTGGGAAAACATGAGACAGAGAAATGAGTAGGGAAAAATGCGAATCGGGTCCAATATAGCTACTCGCCGAGCCAATGAATCTTAGAACCTTGAAGCAATATACAGGCACTGAGTTCTATAGCCACTTACCTTGACTTATCTCGCTGTGTTCTCCTAAAGAGTCTCGCGCTGATGTACGTAATGTATATACAAGTACTGAAGTGAGTCATCTAGCTGTAAATACCTTGACTTATCTTGCGGTGGTCTCCTGGACAGCCTCTCTTGGGTGGTCGAATCTGGGCTACTGAGCCCGCTAGACATGTATATCTTGATGTAACTGGCCGTCGTCTCCTGAAGAGTCTCTCTTGGGTGATCGAGTCCGCGGACTACTGAGTCCGCTAGCCGTGTGTACCTGGACGTATCTGGCGGTAGTCTCCTGAAGAGTCTCTCCTGGGTGATCGAGTCCGGGCTGCAGCACCACGGCCGCCAGCTGTACGCGCTCGCACAGCTCCCGATACGGCTGCTGCAGACCTTGCAGCCCCGGCACTATGTATAGACACGCCACTGACGCGTCGAACTCGTCGTCTCTCTAACAAGTCATAGGGTGATATTAATTTATTACTTAAGACATAAATATTTTCTCTATGCTTAAGACGATTGGGGGGAAGGGGGGGGGCTTCTTTACTTATTAAGTTTTGATTACGTTCTCGCTGGGAGGGGTCAGAAAGTAGTTAAATTTGTCTTACTTCATAAAAGAACTGCCCCTAATAATATCTACAATTGTAACGTATCATCAGCACTGTAGCCAAGCGGTAAGGCACGCAAGTTTCTATCTGGAGATCCTAGGTTCGAACCCCGGCTTGTACTTACTAGGTTTTGAAAAAAAAATGATTATCATACAATATTACACAGAAGCTTTGCGGTAAGGGTAAACATCGTGAGGAAACCGGTCTTATCCCAACAAAGTATTAGTTCTCCCTCTAGGTTAAAACTTCCAATCTAGAGGGTGAAGTCCAAGTCACTTGGAAGGTCAGATCGCAGTCGCAGCTTTTGTAAAAGTAAAGCCACGCCAATTTTCTCCATTATGTATGCCCAAAGCGGCTTCTTTACAATAAAACCGAGAAAAACCCTAGGAGGATGATATCATGCTCCTATTGCTGGAAACAGGTCAGCTGTTTTTGGCTGTCGGTCAAGTGTTGTCTAGAGAACAGAAGGAAGTAAATGATCACAATTTGGAATCCGCGAATTAGTCATCAGCGCAGGCAGACCAGTAATTTGTTGCAAGGAATAGTAATCAGTCAACTACTCCTTGAAAGTTCCAATAAGCCCCACGGCACGTGCCACGCAGCACGGGTTTATCTTGTGAATTTTAGGAGTTGCTATTGCCGCCTTCTTTTCCCCTCATCAGGTCAGGCAGTGTACTATTGTATTTTCACTAAACTTACATCACCAACCTCCTAGCATTTTATGTGGTCGTATCCTAAAGGGTACGATTTGGCATCTAGTCCCAAAATTTGGCGAAGGTTGGAAGATTTGGTAGCTGAAATTTGGTTGGTACAACTAATTGCAGCCAATCCGATACCGGAAAATAGCAGAAAAGTAGGTTGCAAATTTGGAGGAAAAACTTTAATCCTTACATACGTACAGTGCAAGTTAAATAAAAGCTTGAAAAAAATTAAATATAAGCAAACCATGTCACTGCTTTGTGTGAGTGTTGGTACCACCACAGCGTCAATCGCAGCTAAAAGCTCATCAGTATCAACGAAGGGAAAGAAAGCACTCAGGCCTTGTTCAACCGGGTAGTCTGATTCCAATAAAGCTGCCTCCATCTCTCGTATTCTAAAAAAACAATTCAATATAAATACAAAAATCAGTTTTGTTTTTGATTTCTCCACCATCCAAAGGTTGTTTGAAAAAGATCGATTGCTAGCACCAAGATTTCCTGTTGTTTTACCTCTGTCTCCCTGTCTGTGTTGTGTCTGTCTGTATCTTTGTTTATTATTTTGTACAATCGAGCTCTCCATTATCTATATAGACCATCCTTTCACATATATCTATACACAGTCTTTATTGTTACTGATATAAGACGCATGATTGTGCAGATATTTTTGAAAGGCTGTTTGTATATATATATTGGAGAACTCTGCTGTACTTACTTTATTAACCCCCGACGCAAAAAGAGGGGTGTAATAAGTTTGACGTGTCTGTGTGTCTGTCTGTGGCATCGTAGCTCCTAAACGAATGGACCGATTTTAATGCGGTTTTTTCTTTCCAAAATTTAACGTGATCGAGATGGATATTGAAATTTGAAATGAAAAAAATCGGGGGTTTTTCCACTTTTCTAAGTTGTAGTTATTTATGTGAGGTGTGCATAAAAGAGTATTTGAATTGTATTTGTAAATACTCTTTTCTCAACTCGTTGTTTAAAATAGGCTGTCAAGTAACACGTTTTGGGTGCGGCGAGACGAGAGGTCCATAATGGAATTTCATTCAAAATTGAAGATGCCTGCAATGTGACCTTATTTTGTTTTAATAACAATTTGAGGCACAACATCATGGCGTTCAGTCACTCTACATCTACCTAGGCCGGCAATTCTTATTTTCCCAGCCTCTGCATAAATAAATTATTATTGCAAACGCCAACAAAAGTACTAAAATAGTACGGAACAAAACGAATTAAGGAAGGTAATTGCAAATCAAATGCTATAATACTTTATTATATACTTTCGAAGATACTAAGTACAAAAGCCTGGTCAGCTCCACTGCTTAATCTATAAATAGAAAACAATGCACTTACTTTTCTACAGTTAGCAATGGCACTTTGTTTTCAGGAATCGTCACATTTTGCTTGTCTCTTAAAAATACCCACAGTTCTTGAGCTTTATCTATGGATAATCCCAAATCTTGCAAAGTTTTATTACCAGCAGTTCCTGCTATGGTGACACCTGGAAGTAAAATGCGTTTAGAATCTGACTGAGTGACATAGTCGACTACATGCCAAGCCGCTACTTCAGTACCTTGACAATTAAATTACGTGTACGGTCTGTACAAAGGTGTGCATCCCGCCCGTCAGCATTTCACGTAGCATGTATTTCATTACTTTAAGTCAGTGCACGTCCGACCGCCGCGGAGTGTATTCACAATATTGTATCATTTTATTACATTTTGATTAAATCATAATTACTGTGAAGACTGCGGTGTTATTCAACTATCATCTCAAGAGTGTGCGAGACGACAGTCCCGTACATCTTTATAGTCCTTCGAACCGGATCTGAACCAAAGACCTATGGAACCATTTTTATGGTTCTTCGAAACAATTTTGTATTAGTGCACAGTGAAATCAAATCCTGGGACACGCTTCGTGACGACGCAACGTGACCAGTGCTGTGACACTCGCATCAATGTTTTTCATCAATAGTGTAACATCAACGTATATCATCATTGCCGATACTGCCCAGCGACATACATCAGCCTTTTAGTGTACGGCAAAGTGTCGTTGAATTTTCTCAACTTGATGAAATAGTGGCCTGGAGTTGCTAACTTTCTATATGAAACGTCCCCTTCAATGGCAACAAAAAGTGAACGAACTATATGTGCAAAGGCGTACACTTTCAAAGTAACATTCATGCTTTCAAGAGTTTTTATTGGATCCTTTTGTCATCTCAACGTCGTTGGATGACACACACGACATTTATGAATTTTAAGAATGGCTGTCAATGTTTTTAATATGGATGATAATGCATAATGTAATGATATAATATGTACTCACCAGTTATTTTCTCTATTTGTTGAGAAAGGGGCTCAGTACGAGCAGGAGAGTACTGTGCAAATACTACAGGCTGCTTCGTTTGCAGAGCCCGTTCCATTGCATTAATTATGTCGCTGGAATTAGCTTGTGAAGTACCAGTAGTGTCACCTTCAGCCTGTAAAAACATGGCATATGCACTTTTTTTACAGAACGAAAAGCTGATGCGCGTCTGTGTCAAGTTCTTCAAGTAAATATACCCTTAAAATTTTGACCGGAAGTGAAGCATTTTCTCAAACTTTTGACCAATTTTAGGTGCGATCATTTTGTGTGTGTGCCACGTGGTTTATCATGTTGTCGTGGCAAGTTGGGAGCAGGCTAACGGGCTATTACTAATCAGGAAATGTTTATTCTCTCGATTAAAGATCAAAACGTTTTAATCGTTTGTTATTAATTTTAACATGCTTTAACCAAAGTTCAATATTACAACAATATCTTGGTTCTTTTTACAAAACTGTATTACAAACTATATAACATATAATTTTACCTTTGTATCCACGAATACAGAAATCGTCATCGCTGGTAGTTGAGCTTCGGCTCTTGAAATACAAATTTGCTTTCCAATACAGTTATTAACACTAATCACGGCAAAGTACCTGTTAATAAGTAAAATAACATTTAAAAGTAACAAAAAGGCTGATTATCAAAGGAAGTCATATGAAGCCACGTTCCGAGTTAACACGTCAGAAATAATAGTAAATAAATATCACGCTAGACCAGTGCAAAGTACTCTTTTACATATATCAATTGTAAATCTATATCCTTACTTGACAAATGGGCATGTCTTTCTAGTCTCTGCATCAAGTTTGGCCAACAGAGATTCGTAGACGTCTCGAGTCTCGGTATGTTTAGTGGTCACCACAAACACGCCCTCCAATGGGTCCAGACGTGAGCTGTGTTTCACCAGGTTTGATACGTTCTGCGCCAGGTCTCCTGATGTTGTTTCGATATTCACGCCCATTTCTCGCCAGGATCTGTGGATAGGTTTATTTCTTTATCTAAGCAGGCTACACACTAGTGTTTAAATAGTAGCATTATCTGTTATTGACATATTTTGCATAACGCCATCCACCAGCCTGGTGACACCGTCTGGTTTGTATACATACTCATGTTTATCTCGAGATGTGGTCAGATGAATGCCCGTGATCCATATACTGCTATACCGGTCAAAAAGGCCGCTTGCCTTTAGTCAAAGAGCCAGTGTCGCCAGTTAAGGCTTAAAGTTGTAACTTGTGCTCATTTTTAATGGCAACGCCACCTAGTCGGTTATACATGATACACCGCCGGGCTGAGCCGTGACGAGGTGGCGCGAGCTGTAAGGTGCAGCGAGCGTGCGCCTCATCGTCGGACACAACCAGCTGGCAACGCCGTTTGGTCAGTTATAAATACTTCACTGCCAGGCTCAGACGCGACGAGGTGTGTGCGAGGTGTATATGCAGCGAGCGTGCGCCTCATCGTCTGACACAAGCAGCCGGCAACGCCGCCTGGTCGGTTATACATACTTCACTGCCAGGCTCAGGCGCGACGAGGTGTGCGCGAGGTGTAAGATGCAGCGAGTGTGCGCCTCATCGTCTGACACAACCAGCTGGCAACGCCGCCTGGTCGGTTATACATACTTCACTGCCAGGCTCAGGCGCGACAAGGTGTGCGCGAGGTGTAAAGTGCAGCGAGTGTGCGCCTCATCGTCTGACACAACCAGCTGGCAATGCCGCCTGGTCGGTTATACATACTTCACTGCCAGGCTCAGGCGCGACAAGGTGTGCGCGAGGTGTAAAGTGCAGCGAGTGTGCGCCTCATCGTCTGACACAACCAGCTGGCAACGCCGCCTGGTCAGTTATACATACTTCACTGCCAGGCTCAGGCGCGACAAGGTGTGCGCGAGGTGTAAAGTGCAGCGAGTCTGCGCCTCATCGTCTGACACAACCAGCTGGCAACGCCGTCTGGTCGGTTATACATACTTCACTGCCAGGCTCAGGCGTGACGAGGTCTGTGCGAGGTGTAAGTGCAGCGAGCGCGCGCCGCGCTGCACCAAGCGGGTGGCGAGCTGAACAGCCAGCGCCACGTTGTCTGACACAACCAGCTGGCAACGTCCCGCTGAGCACCGCAGCCTAAGCAACGAATATTCACTCATAATCGATCCTGCGGGCGAAGCATGGTCGTCATTTTATCACTTATCGCTGTGGATAAGACATCCGTCACGTTCCAACCTTGCGAGTGTGAGAGTGACGGATGTCTTATCGACAACGATAAGTGATAAAACTGCTACCAAGCTACATCCGTTGGGGTGCCGCATCCAGCCACCCAAACGAACATTCACTTGAGTAGAACTAAGGAACTGAGGCCAGACAAGGGAATAAAAAACCGGACAAGTGGTGAGGGTTCCGTAAAATTCCTATTCTCTAAGCATTAGGCGCTCCATACAAAATAAACAAAAATATTCAGAATTTTCCCGTTACTTTGAATACTCAAACTTCATATAGGTTTTCCTGTAATCTTTAGGCAAGGAACTATTTTCCATATTTTTTTCAGAATTTCAAGCCTAGTAGTTTCGGAGATAAGGGGGGGGGGGGTACAGTCAATTTTCGTCTTATTTCCTAAATTACTTCAATTCAATTTTTGCTAAAAAAAATCTAAATAATTAACAAACCTGCTCAAAAAAATTCACGAGAATCAGTTGAGAAATGTGACCTGTAGAGGACAACAGACGGACAGACGGAGAGGATGGGCACCGGACATAGTCGTGACAGCCACCGGACATACGAACGATTTTCGGCCCAAGCTGAAGCATAGAACTTCGTGCGCTTGGCTCCTTTGTTCGAAAATTATAATCACCCGCATCCAGGATCCAAAATGCACCCAAAATGCCAAAAATGTATACAGTCTACAAAGAGATGACGCCATTTTTTTTATACATTTACATAGAAATAAGGAGAAAGAATAATTAGATATCATTTTTATGTAGGTGATCACACAAAAGTAATTTGTGGTTCTACATGTAATATGGCTTTTAAAAGGTATGGCAAATTATGGATTATAAAGTTTATAGCATATGATAATTATGAAAAATATCAATTCTTTCTAAAATCCTGAAATGGTAACTACGTTTTTCGTAGGGTAAGTAGTAGGCGATGTTAACAAAGGGCACAATACCATTGTTCTAAAGATAAGCTGTTTATGACCATTGGGACATCTTAAAAACATCTCACGGTACCTGGAGTCCTCGGTCGGTGGCAGCGCATCCTGCATGCTGAGCAGCACGCGGCCGCGGTGCTGGCTGCGCGCGAGCAGACGGAACGCGCGCGCGGCGGCGAGCGGCGCGTAGCTCACGCGGGGCAAGGGGCGCACCCAGCCGCCGCTGATGCCCTCCGCCAGCATACACTGCAGTTTCTGGATTTGATGATAAATGGAAATAAAACCGTACTCGACGACGATATACAAACCCAGCTCACGTCCCCTTTTTATGGGTGAACATCCAACGCTTGGCGAATATTTCATTTCATTTCATTTATTCAAAAACAATTTTCATCGTGTATGAAATACAAAGTTAAAATTAAATAATAGCAACTACCTAGTACACCAGACTATTTTACATATATTTTTTTTAATATTAATCATGTCATAATCACTACTATAAAATAATGGATTAAAAATAATAAAAACAAAAAACTTCATGCCACAATAAATAATGTCTATGTCAAAAATAAAAAAGCATCATTCTGCATTCATCATTACAATCTAACATATTAAAAAAAAAGATACAAAAAAGGAAAATAATAATAATATTGGTGCCTAATGTAATGATGTCAAATATAATTTAATTAAAATTAGAATGTCGATATTAGGTAGGGATAATAATGACTGACTTGATACTATTCATTATTCATGAAGTCTTCGATGCAATAAAACGATTTCTCTAAGAGCCTTGTAATGAAAATTTTACTATTTAGTATGAAAACTACATTGCTACGCAAAAAACTACATTGCTACGCAAAAAACTACATTGCTACGCAAAAAACTACATTGCTACGCAAAAAACTACATTGCTTCGCAGTGATAGGAAGAGCCGATATCGAAGCATCAAAAAGCAACGTCGCTATGAACGCTTGGCTGCCATAAGTCAGTTATCCCTGTGGCATACTTATATAGATAAATAAGAGATACTTAAAGAGAACACTTCAAAAAGCTAATGTACCGTTTTTTACCCCAAGGATGGACAACTAGTCTATGTAGTCTATCTTTTTCAATCCACCCCTGGGAGTGCGGAGGTGGGTTCCCCCGAGGGGAACTGATACAGACTGAATCCGACGCGAGTGAAGCCAGTTCTACTAAGTATATAAATATTATATTCACTTACCTTGAAAGTTTTAATGTCGTTATACTCGAATAAATTAGAGAAATCGACACGTATGTACGACCTTTCACGAGATAAGGCTCCCATTTTGAATGGGAAAATTTCATTTGTTTTCAGTTGATGAATGTCCAATGTAAAGCCGAAATGCGCACTGCACTGTAGGAAGGCCTGGTGGGGAAAAGTTTATGGTTAGTGTAAAATCGTGTGCTCATAAGAAGTTGTACCAGGGTCCGCTATAAGCTACTCGTATTTCCCCGGAGATGTGGCCGCATTGCGTACAGCCACTGGTGAGGTTGCGGAAGTGTGCCCAGGGCGTTCCCGTGGCCTCGCCTTATAGCGCAGAGGCGGCACATTTTTAGTGGGTAAACCATAGGCCTCATTAGCCGACATGGGAGTCCCACATAACCACCAGGGTCCGTTCCCGCGCCGCTGGTGGTATGCGTAAAGCATTTTCCCTCTTAAAAAAAGGGTACGCTTTATGCTATATAACGCAACTAGCGATGTGTAGGTATCAATAAGAGTGCACTATTTCATTGCAAAATAACCCTTAAATTACGTATTATTAAGGTAATTCATAGTAAACACACTCTTAGTGAGACACCCGTTAATTGTTATTTGTATGGTTCCTCTCCGTTAGCCCTAAGAATTTCATACCTGATTTGACTAGCCCTAATGTTGTGAACCCTAAAATAGCAAACACGAATTTTAATTTTCCCAAATTATTTTTGTGATTTTAGGGACGATAATCTCAGACTTTATTCACTTAATCATAAAAATGCTGAGAAACGTTATATTTATTTTGCCTGTACGCTGACCTACAATGATATTTTTTTGACTTTCAGTTACATGTACGGAGTGCACCCTTAAAAAATATTTTTTTATTCGTTTCATTACAGAACTATGTAACGGTTAACAAAATACAGCTATCCTCAAAAAAATATTCAAATACACCTTAAAGTGTTCGAGTAAAATGCCTGGACAGCCGGACAGACGGACAGACAGACATGACGAAACTATAAGGGTTCCGTTTTACTGTACTAAAAAGTAAAAAAAACTTTTTTAAAAACAAGCTTTTATTTAAATGCGCTAAAAAGAATAAAATAAACTTTTCCTTTAAAACTTTTACTATAAACTTATAACGTCATAACACATTTTCGATGATATAAAAGCTTGTCGCGAGATTTACCTGAGTATATACTAATTCTCGCGACAAGCTTTTATATCATCGAAAATGTGTTATGACGTTATAAGTTTATAGTAAAAGTTTTAAAGGAAAAGTTTATTTTATTCTTCTTAGCGTATTTAAATAAAAGCTTGTTTTTAAAAAGTTTTTTTTTATTTTTTATTTATTTTTTACTTTTTAGTCATCGCTGGACAGGTTTCTCTGTATATTGTCCGCCATATTGGATTAAGAGTGACGTCACTTTATTTTTCGAGTTATTCTCAGCAAGCCCTTTCATTTGATACCCATATTGTAATAACCCGCCATCTTGGGTGTTCCGCCATATTGGATTTTTTTCCGACTGTACTTTTTTTTGCACACTCATCAACTGCTCATTGAGAGGATTGTAACGAGCCCAAACACGACGGGTTTATCCTGTATAATTAAGGAGTTCCTACGGCCACCTTCCGTCTCCATCATCAGACCAGGTTTATGGTACCATAGTATTGCATTGTCATCCGACTTACCTACATAATTGTACAAAATTTCAACTTGATTGGACTTCGGGCAGTTGGTCAAATTTAACCTGTAAGATTCCACCCGAACAAACATACATACATACATTGCAAGTTAAATAAAAGCTTTTAAAAAGGGCGTGAGCTAGTGAGGTAAAAAAAAATCGTTGTGGATAGTCCGTCATTCGCACTTGCATACTTCGTCAGAACAAAAAGTAACATCACAAAAGAAATTTATACATTTTAATTGCCCACGCTGTACAAAAGTAAACCATCATCATATGACGTCCCACTTTGTCGATTCTAGTTACGGAGTCACGGGCAGTTTAGTGAAATATGGCAAAACTTACCAAAAATCAACTTTCGATGAAAACTGATAGAACATACTGTAATAGGGTCGTTCTTCTTTTCGACCGACAATAGCCTGTCCCTCGTCTTATTACGGCATCTCATTTGAGTAATGATGTTTACGGTTTTATAATGTTCGAATGAACGTCCATATTATTTTATTAATTAGTGATGTTTAATATTTCACTTTCTCTAACTAGCATTTTTTTAAATGCTTTTTTTTTTCGTAGAATGCCGTGACAGAGTGGTAAACCAAAATGTTGTCCCCACTGAAAGAGTCCACTTTGTCACATGTTTTTTTTAGAAACCAACCGTAAATAAATATTTATATTGGCCAGAAAGGAAACTTTAATTAGTTCTAATGAAGAAACCTATGCATTTTTTTAAAAATCGCACTTCAAAACCACAATTTTCGATAGTTCAAAAACCAAAAAAACTGAAAAACCTCGGATCATTGTCGGTAAAAAAGAAGAACGACCCAATAAACCTATGATTTTGATGACGACGCATAAATCTCCATTTTAAGCACCTTTTTAGGGCCTCAAAGTTTAGTGCCCAGCGACCCACTTTGTCGCATACAGAAAAAATCGTCGATATCATATTTGTACCTGTTATTAGAGAATAATTTCTACTTTGCCGATATGGTGTTATGAGTAATTTGTAATATGTGGTCATCCAAAATGAAAGGGACCTTCTGGCCGCAGACACACACGCAATTTCATTCGATTTCTGCATTAAAGATATGGATATTATTATCAGCCGAAAGGCGTCCACTGCTAGACTTAGACATTCACCAAAGCGTGACATAATGACCGGTTGACAGGTCCTGTGCCATCCGCATCCAGCTGACTCCCACGACCTTTACCAGGTCATCAGCCCAACTTGTGGAGGTCTTTTTTAGGGACAAGGAACCCTTATAGTTTCGCCATGTCCGTCCGTCTGTCTGTCTGTCTGTCTGTCTGTCTGTCCGTCTTCGGCTTAGCTCAGTAACCCTTACAACTAGAAAACTGCTATTTGGCGTGGGTATATAAATCAATCAGGCCGACAAAACAGTAGTTAAATTCCTGAAAAAAAATTTTTTTTAGGGTACCTCCTCTACATGTAAATTGGTGATGTTTTTTTTTTCTCGTTAAACCCATCGGGGTATCATTGGATAGCTTGTTCAAAAATATTATGGGTTTACTGAAACTATTTTTCAAATTAGTTATGCGTTTGCGACATAATGGGATTTAAAGCCCTAATTTTTGTTCGAATCATGTGTCCCCCCCTCCTGCCGGCTAAATACTACTGGGGCGTGAAAAAATTCGTGGCAGTAGAACATATTTAACGAGTAGTAGACATAACTAGTTAACTGGTAAGAAATAAATAAATAAATATCGTGGGACAATTCACACCAATTTTATTGATCTAGTCCCAAACTAGGCAAAGCCTGTACTATGAGTACTAGACAACGGATAAACATACTTATATAGATAAATACATACTTAAATAGATATCAAACATCCAAGACTCGAGAATAAACATTCGTATTCATCATACAAATATCTGGCCCGACCGGGTATCGAACCCGGGACCTCAAGCTTCATAGTCAGGTTCTCTAACCACTAGGCTATTCGGTCGTCGAAATGCACTTACATGATCTCGGGTGCATATACATTGTCATTGGAATTTGAACCTTTTACCGTGGACGGTAGAGTTGCTTTTTCACGCCACGGTGCTTCTTGCCAAAGACCTGCCCAGCGACAGTCTATCCACTAAAACCACTCCGGCGTTTCCGTCTCGGCCGTTAATGGGAGCGCCATGGGATCGCGAGCATGTCACCACGACGCCCCCCGTCGGTCCAGGCTAACTTGAACTTGTGGAGAGCCTACCCACGCTGCGCCTTCCGGCATAACGCCAATAAAACAATACTTTTAACTCACATCTAGATGTTCACCACTATTGCATATGAGATATTCGCATCCCAATCCGTTAGTGGCAGATAGCACACGGTCCATAAAAGAGTCGTCTCGGCAGCAGATTATGTCATCAGCTGAAATAGCATTCAAATTATTTCGAATCCTTGAATTTAAGTTTATTTTAAATAATTGCATTAGAAATTTAAGTAGTAATTTTAGGTTCTATGTAACACATTTTTTTGTGTTTTAAATAGTAGAAAAGAGACTCCAGGTTTCTGTTTATGATTTGCTCAGTGCTAGATCTATAAGTCATACTGATCCACTTTTACTCTAGAACCTACCACGAATTCGTAGAAAGAAAAGCAGGTTTTTCTCAGAATGCTTCAGTTTTATGGGATTCATTTTTGCATGATAAAAATGACCCCGTATGTTAAAAGAGAGAGAGAGTAATGAATAAAACAATAATATCGTTAATTATTTTTAAACAATACAAAAGAAGCTTAGCAGGACATTTGTAACCCTTTGAAAATTAGGCGTGTGCTCAAATTCGTTTCGTTTGCCGGCGCAGATACTCACCATTTAATCGAGGGAACAAATTCATCAAGAACTGCTTCTTCGTGACGTCACCAACGATCGCGAACACTCGGCAGTCGAGGTGCAGCGCGAGGGCGATCATGGCCTGGCCCGTGGCCCCCGCAGCCCCGCTCACTAGGATGTTCGAGCGCGGCATCAGCTTGATTTTGATGGCCTTAATGATCACACAAAGTTACTGTTATTTATATCAAATAATTCACTGCACTCTTGCAGCTACATCTGCACAAGACCATGCATGAGGCGAAAGGCGGAAGCATAATGTAGGAGTCTGGACATCAACCAACAACAACGACTGATGAAGATTAATAGTATAACGAACCATAGAGCGGGCCATATAAGGTACCAATCTACTCGACCACGTAGATGTCGAAGTTAATAGTATAAAGAGAAAAGGTAAACCCAATTGAAGTAGATCTCAACTTCGCATGCCTATCTGGGCGCAAGATGAGTTGAAGGCAAAACAAATCGAAAGCGGTCGCATAGCGGTAACTAAGCCGTTGATGAGTAAGCAAACCACCAGCCTGCTCCGATGAATATAAGTGAGGTGAGTAAATTTCGGATGACGACACTAATAGCGGGCAAAATAGCGTGAACATGAACCTTCTCAACAGTGGGTGGATGTAGGCTGTGATTGATTGAGACTCACGAGGCAGTAGAGCGCGTGCGCGTAGGGGAAGGGCACCGTGGCGGCGTCCTCGAGGCTCCAGTGCGCCGGCACCGGCCACAGCAGCGCCGGGTGCGCGCGCACGCGCTCGCCCGCCGCGCCGCCCGCCACCACGCCCATCACGCGCGACCCACTGCAACAACGCTCATACCTTACTTACTCTTGTCTTCGTATTGCGTGTACCGTGGGTAGACTCCCCACAAGGTGGACTTATAAAGGTCGATGATCTGGTAAAGGTTGCGGGAGTCCGCTGGATGCGGGTGGCGCAGAACCGGTCATTACGGTGCTCTTTTGGGGGAGGCCCATGTCTAGCGGTACTAGCAGTACTGCAGTAGAGTTCCCACATAACTGCGATAGGAAGTAGGTTGAGCTCCAAACGCCAACACGAGTGAAGGAATGAGGTGGGTTTAAGGCACTCAAAGCTCTTCATAGATGGAGTGGACTCGGGCAGGACCAAAAGGCTCTGGAAATCCAGCAGGAAGCAACTCAGAATTATATCTGGGGTGTTTTCAGGTCACTTCGGCGTCAAGGACCTCTTGGCCAAGATGGGACTATCAAACAGTACAGACTGTAGAATGTGTGGCGAGGAGGATGAGACCATGGAACACTTACTGTGTGAATGTCATGCCCTTGCCAGACAAAGAATGAATCACTTTGGTAACGGCTATCCACAACCAAAGGAATTGGCTTCTCCTTAAAAAAAGTTATTTAGTCCGTCAGTTAGACTATCAAAGAATATTGGACACGTATTTTTTTTATTTGTTAATTGACTCGGATGGAGAGATGGAGTGGACTCGGGCAGGACCAAAAAGCTCTGGAAATCCAGCAGGAAGCAACTCAGAATTATATCTGGGGTGTTTTCAGGTCACTTCGGCGTCAAGGACCTCTTGGCCAAGATGGGACTATCAAACAGTAGGTACAGACTGTAGAATGTGTGGCGAGGAGGATGAGACCATGGAACACTTACTGTGTGAATGTCATGCCCTTGCCAGACAAAGAATGAATCACTTTGGTAACGGCTATCCACAACCAAAGGAATTGGCTTCTCCTTAAAAAAAAGTTATTTAGTCCGTCAGTTAGACTATCAAAGAATATTGGACACGTATTTTTTTATTTGTTAATTGACTTTAGCTAAGTATATGGTAATCATTGTCACGCCTATTTATGTTCCACCTGAGATGACTTTCTGTGAGTTTTTCGGTGATTGATCTGTGACTTTAAAGCTCCCCGTATCTACAAACTTTGTCCATGTGAAACACACCTCCCGTGCATCTCAGCATTTTCATTTCGTTTACGTAGCATTTTTGCTCGTGTGACTTTTTCACTATCCAGAACTCGGAGCCATGCATGCCAGACGAAACAAAGATAGACATTTAATAATGTGGAATGTAGGAATAAAGTTACCTGGTTACTTACTTTTTAGTTGTTCCACTGAAATCCATTCCATAAATACTTTCACCGTAATCTTGATTTACAAATTGCTCATCTGCTTTTAATATGTCGCTAGAGTTTAGACCAGCGAAATGCACCTGAACAACAAAACAATATAATTTGGTTTACTTGAGATGTATCGTACAAACGTTTCTAAATGTTGTGTTTAGATCGCAGAAAAGTTCAAACCATCAGGTAAGTTCCTCGAGAAAATTAAAGTAGTTCAGAGGGGAAATTGTGTAACTTATCGAAAGAGTGTTGGGACAACTCAACTGAGATTCTTCCATACAGTAGATGACATTTAAAATTTAGATCTACCTAGCGCACGTACAAAACGTTACGCAAAAGACCAGCTGACCAAAAACAAGGAAAGAGAGTAAAAAAGGTCCTTATATAACATATCATTAGGTCCTTGCATAACTTTTTCAATGCGCGTTAGGGCATATCAACTGTAATTTTTTGAAGATAAGATCACGAACTTACCTTAACTGAGACGCCAGAATCTTTTGGTTCGGGAACTGCCGCCCAATGCAAAGATTCTAGACCTCCAAATCGCATACTTTTCAACACTTTTATATTTTGAGTTACTTCTGTTCCCTAAAAAAAACGATTCGCTTAGTATTGTTATAGCCAAAAACTCAAAAGATTATAAGCAAGTTGGCTTAATCAAAGAGCGGTCGACGTCATATATATTTAACTTTTGAACCTTATTACTGTCTTAATAATGTGATAAATGAATACACATCTTTGACAGCGACTGTACTTCGCAGAAAAGAAATAAAGAAGCAAGCAAAGTTGTTCGTAAAAATCTTACTTTTACAAAGTTTTTGACCTGATACTTGGGGTCAAACTTCGACGTATCAAAAACAAGAGGGCATTCGTCCGATTTCGCAATATGGCGGTACTTAACGCCCCTCAGACTAACACCGCCACATCTGGAAAGAACGCGATCATTTTTTTTATTTCAAACCGAGGATTAAAGAAAAGATGTGCTTGTTCGCTTGGCAGAGTCGTAAGTAGCGTACTTGCATAGTTGATTTTGTCATGACGAAATAAGTTGTAAAAAGCGAGGCGGCTCGTACGCCACCGGTGGTTGGAGCAATAGAGAGAGATGAACTTCCTGACTATCCGCGGCGTGTTATAAAAGTACCGCTTTCTATGTCTGTCCAGCCATATAAAGAGAGTCTCTTAAAGGGGTGGTTGGGACTTTTTGCTATTTCTGCGTTCGCCGAAACGACTATCGTGACAACGATCGTTGATTCAACATGGCGGTTATCTCGTGAGCCACATCAAGGTACACGCTAGATTTGTCCTTCTCGGCCTTCACGATTATAAGTATTAAGAATGCTATTATTTTTTCATAATTCGACATGTCTCATGAATTTGGGCAATTTTGCGAGAAGGGATGTTAAAAATATTCCATTTTGTAACCACAATTAACAATACTATTTATAAGACAAATACAAGTTACTAAATGGAACATTTTTAACTTTCACTCGGCGACGTCACTGAAGATTCTTCTCGCGAAAATGCCCAATTATATATTATTTACTTACTGCCTCTTTTACACAATTAGCAACTCTTAGTAATCTTCAAAATAATTTTTGGAAGTTCTTTGTTTTACCTGGTATAGTCCTGCACGTGGCATATTTTCACCTTCAAATCTTCATTGGTCAATTTTGATTGTAAGGTTGTGCCAATGTCGATCTCCCTGATGAGGGCAGGCTGCGAGACCCCGTCGTGGGGCTGTCGGAGCGCGTGCAGCTGCAGCAGGGAGTCCAGGAACGGCGCCCAACGACCCGACCACGACACGACGCCCTCCGTGAACGACTCGTCCACCTCACGGATGCTCCGGAATTCATCTCTGTTGATTCGCAATGGTTTGATGATGGTATTTTTATAAGATTTATGGTAGATAAACCGTTTGGTAGATGGTAGAAACCGCTTCGTGACAAAACGCTTTGTCTGACACTCTTTTATAACAGAACTATGCGTTGGTTTGTTTTTTGTCTTGAATAAAATGTTTCTTTCTATGCAAGTTGTCCCTTCAAATGTTACTAATCATCAAACCACTTACAGAAGTTTTCGAGTCATCAAGCCCTCAATCCTGACCGATCGCTCATGTGACATTACGTTCCTACATTCCTAGCATACTACCAAAACGTTACTGTTACTCACTTGTACATGTAGCCTCTCTCATTAAACATCTGATATATTTCATCTGTTTGAAGTTTGATGCCCTCCTTTGAATCTTCATTTTCATCACTTTGTTGTTTTTGAGTTTTATTCACAAGTATGTAACCTGAAGCTACTTGTGTGATGCCATCATCAATCTAGTAAACAAATAAAACGCATTCGTTTTTCAATTCCATAAAACTTGACTAATCAAGTGATTACTTAGATGTTCTGACTATATTCATTTAGGATATAAATTTATTTATTGAAAGCCAAAATAACACCACATCACAATATCGTCCTTAATAAGAAAACACAATATACAAAAGAAAGATAACTATAACCTACCGACTTAAACTAAAATAACAGACAAAAATAAGACTGGTGGTGCTGCTATTAGTGGCCGCAAGTAGAAACCACTCAGCATAATGCTCTGATATTTAACAATGCCACAGTTCTGGTCTTCCGTGGAGCCCAGGGTTGTAAGATAGGTTCCGAACAGCTAAATAATTACATCTAGCACATGATACTCAAACAAAAGAATGGCCATTGAAATTTGAACCAATTATAAAAGGATATACAGTGTGAGTCTCCTTAAGGTACACATATGAAATAGGATGAATCTAGATCCAATTCCATCAAAGGGAAAAAAATGGATTTATGTTTAACAATATTTTTTCAAAGCGCTGTGGCACCATTGCAAAGAAATCGATATAATTTTTAAACTAAGAGGTCTATGACGATAAAACAAAATTAGTAATGAAGTTTATTAACAGACGATTACGATAAAAAACTTACATTTAAAAAAATATATAGGGTGGGTGTAAAGCCGGATCCGCTGCGTCAATGTTTATGATGTTTTTAAACATCTAACATGTTATTGCGTCAGTTTCGGCAAACAAATGGGGTATTGTTTTGATTGGCAAAACATGTCTGATGTTTAAAAACATCAAAAAAATGGTGCAGCCGACCTAAGGGGTACTAAATATATAATATATAAATGAATATTAAGGGACAATCTTACACAAATCGAACTGGACATAGCTTAATAACGCTTGTGTTATGGTTACTAGACGACGATATATTTAAGAGATAAGTACTTAATGATGGCCCGGTAAAGGTCGCGGGAGTCCGCCTGGATGCGGGTGGCGCAGGACCGCTCATTGTGGCACTCCTGTGGGGGAGGCCTGTGTCCAGCAGTGAACGTCTTTCGGCTGATATGATGATCCCATCCCACCACGATCACGATGTTCAGACAAGAAGGACCGACAGGTGTGAGGAAGCCTAGTTTAGCCGAAGTGACAAGAGGCACAGGTCTGGTATAACTAACCTGAAACCATCCAGTCCCGCGGTGCAGCTCGACCGTGAGCGCCAGCAGGCGCGAGTCGTGCATCACGGGCTGCGAGTGGAACGTCACGTCGCGGAATGTCACGGGCAGCGCGCGGCGCGGGGCTCGCGCTATCATCGCGAGCGTGTCCCACGCGCACACCAGCGCGCTCGCGAACGGGAACAGCGTCTTACCTGTCAAAGGGACGATATTTATGTATTTTCGTTAGAATTCAAGAGCATTCAACCTACCGAACGTTGGAAGGAAGGAAAGAAGAAATTAAGAAAGATAATATACATTTGACTTAACGTCACAATTTACTCAATAAAAAAAGAAACCGTACAAGTGCAAGTTCAACTCGCGTGGTGAGGGTTACGTAAAATTGCTATGCTCTAAGCATCAGGCGCTCCATACAAAATACACAAAAATATTGAGAATTTTCCCGTTACTTTGAATACTCAAACTTCTTATAGTTTTTCCTGCAATCTTTAGGAAAGGAACTATTTTTCATATTTTTTCAGAATTTTAAGCCTAGTAGTTTCGGAGATAGGGGGGAATAGTCAATTTTCGTATTTTTTCTTTACTTACTTCAAATCTGTTTTTGCTAAAATTATAAGATGATTGATTGAGATGCTTACAACAACTCCTTCCATTTGATATGTCACACAATACAGTATGCGAAACTTTTTTTTTTTCCAGTTTACCCCCCAAAAGTGGCACCTTATACGAATAACATATTTTATTGGGTAATGTAATTTGAACAAAAAATATTTTTTCTCAAGTAAATGAAACACATCAAATGTTTCGTTGGATGACGAAGTACGCAGAACGCTTAAAGTTTAAACATAATTTGACACGTATATTCAGGGTAATATAATTATCGAACATAATAGTTAAATTATTATAAAAGTTGTTATTTGCTGTATGTAGCTTGACGTCATATGTCTGTCATCGGCACCATAGTTTCGCTCCCTGTCCATTACATAAATGATAACATACCTTCAATGCGGTGACCATGTAAGTAAGAGTATTCATCATCGTGGAGTGTTATCTTAAACGTGCATGTTGCTGTCGACACTCTTTTTGGCATCGCATACGTCGCCAGCTCCCTGTTTATTGAAAAGTTAACCATTACTACTATTTCATACTTTTAGAACGAAGTCCCTTCTGGCTTTAGACGCTTTGCGTACGAGAGCAATGTCAGATAAAGTAATTAATAGATTTCGACCGTCACACGAAGATTTTCAATATATAATTAAGGGCTAAGTTAAAGTTGGTCAAGCATATGCTCATAAAGCCGTGAACAATCAGCAAACCAATATAGTCAAGTAAAGGTCTTTGCACATTATAACAACTCAACGGCGACTCGATTTGTCACGCGTTGACCCACACGTCATCCCCGCGGCGACTATGCGCTTGCGACTGACGCGTGACGGGAAACCGTTTGGTGCGTCCACTCGTTGACACCGCGTTGCCAATTAGTGCCCATTGGGTGGATCAACTAGTTGACTAGTCATTGAAAGTGTGAATAGAGTTGCTGCCGCAGTGGCGTGGAGTGGATATAGTGTGAGAAGACCTTAAAGTGAGTTGCGCCAAACCGTCTGTAATCATTATGAAAAGTTTGACATGTTTCTATGGAGAAACAGTTGCCGGCGCCATATTTAAAGTTGATCGGTCTGAAATCGTGAGCTGATGCAATCCGCCCTAAGCCGGACGCCCGTCGCTACACATCGCTCTACCCTATCAATTGAATTAACAATAAACAAAGCGTTAGATCCTATATTTTACCATCTCTCCCCATGAGCCCACTCCACTAAAGGCGACAAGTGGGGGGTGCCAGTGGAAACAGGGAATTCGACTTTTGGATACAGAGCACGAATGTCGGGATAGTAGCCTTCCATGTACAACCTGAAAATGTAAATATTACATAATCACACGTCACGATTTATAAAACTAATAATGAATTAATTAAATTTATTTTACAAAAATCGTTGATATAAGTACAAAACTAATAGTTAGGGTCCAAAATACTGCCTTGTGGGAATCCATAAACCATTTTTTTTACTCTAACTTGTACAGGAGAAGGTTTTTTTTTGTTAAGGCAATTGTACAGGAAGCTTTTGATCCAAAAGAATACACGACTTTGAATCCTATTTAGTTTACTTCAAAGTATATAAGTGTATAAGCTATGACAGACAGTATCGAAAACTTTAAATATGTAAATAATACTACAAACTGGCATAGCTTTGTCTTCGAAATCTTTTTGAGTTGTCTTTGAAATATAGATTATGCCTAGACTTTTATTTTTTTAATCTTGTGGGAATAGTATTTTGAAAATGAAATGAAAGGAACTGCTTGAATTTAACTTATATACGGTTTCTTGCGTATTATGGATGTGATGGTATTAGCGACTCACTGTCCCACGGCTTCGAGCATAAAGCGAGCGTTGTCAGGGTGCGCGCGTCGCGTGAGTGGCACGTGCGCGCAGCCGGGCAGCGCGCGCTTGAGGATCGCCTGCAGCAGCCCGTGCGGGGCCACCTCCACCAGCACCGCGCCGTTCGGGATCAGGCGGGACGTCTCTTCGAACAGCACTGGGCTCTGCAGGGACACGACCATCATCATTATCATCATCAAAATATACACCACCATCATTGTCATTTTCATCATCATCATCAACATTATCAACACCATCATCTGCCTCTATACCAGTCGTCAAAATTGATAAACGTTTATATATGCGTGAAGAAAGTCCACTGTGTAGCAAACCTTATAATGACAGAACCAACAACCCAAGTCATTCCTTCTTTCTTTGTCGCATAACACATGCTAAGGTCGGTAGCCCATGCAAGTCCCCTAGAATTGTAAGCGTTGATAAGCTACGGTAATCGCTTACCATCAAGCGGTATTTATATAAAAAAATGCTCTTTGGAATCGTCATCCAGCAACAAAACAAGCGTCATGTGATGGTTGACACTTATTGACTAATTTTACTCCAAAGCCTCTGGACCGGCGACGAGATGCGTGGTATCAGGCAACTCTGATCTGGACATAACCTATCCTAAGTAACGCGGTACTGGGCGGATTTCGACGCGTGACCTTCTATTTCTTTTAACTCTGACTAAAGGAAAATGGTTCCAATTTGGAATGTAATAAAATTGGTAAAATATTTACCAATAGATTGTTTGTATGGTACTCGGCCGATGAATACTTGGCACTTTCTTCATTCCATCTCTCCTGTGGTACCGAAGTTGACACCCAACGCTCGCTGCGGAGTTTCGGAGTTCCAATAACTTCATTCAAGTATTTAAGGAGTCCAGGTCCTGACAAAATGAATAAATGATTAGTACACACAACAATACACAATATTTTTAGTGTGAGTCCAGATTGCGTCTGGACTGACTGGACAGATTCCAAACTTGATCGTGTTTATATTCGTAAAATATTTAGCTACTGTAGCTGAGCGATAAAACAAGTGACTTTCAATCTCTGGAGATCAGCCTGGCTCATTTCTCAAAAATTTATGTGCAAAATATCATTTGATATTTAACAGTGACGGGACAAGCTGGACTCATTTTCAAAGGATTGGCCACAGGAAGCTCAGGATCGAGAATACTGGAAACGGAAGGAGGCCTTTGCCTAGCAAGTGTCCGGTGTCCCGCTTTCTCGCTGTCCGGCTGATACAGGTCGCATTTCTTAACCAATTCTCGTGAAATTTTGTGATGCGTGTTTCAATTTTATGAAGTACGATAAATATAGATTTTATTGTCGATCCGCTTTTACGAAATTCATACAATTTTTTTTTAATATCTGGCATGGGAGTTCTACAGCTCTCAGAACCAGTTATTTAACAGTAACTTCTCGGTAGGAGGAAGGAAGACATATCGTAAGAAAATCAGTCGAATCCCAACAAGGTTTACATTTTCCCACTTAGATGGATGATGGTAGTCGCTTTCGTTTGAGATTAGGTGCCAAAGTGGAGTTCGGGCTCATTTAGGATGCAACTGGGAAAACGCTAGATGAATTGATTCGCAAAATATTTAGTAGTAGTAGCTCACCTGCTTCAGCGATGTATTGCGAATGGTACGCGATGTTGGAACATGGGACCTCCTTTGCGAAGATGCCCTTAGCGGTCAGCTGAGCAACGAATTCTGACATAGGTTCCGCTGGTCCGGAGATGGTGCTAGATTCGGGCGAGTTGTGACAAGCCACCTCGATTTCTGGCGGACACATCTTGACGATCTAATTAATTTTAAATAATAAAGCAACGATTAATTGATTGATTAGAATACTTTATAATGATTATTATTTTTTACGCTTAGAGACCCTATACATCTCTGTCAAATCTGGATTGTCAATATATACAGGGTGTATTATTCAAACTGAGCAGTGATAGAAAATCCAAAACTACAAGATACAGAAATTTGCTCTTAAGAGTCACGAAACCGATTTGAGAAAAAAAATAAACTGCATTTAAAATTTTTCCAAAAAGCCTCTTACGGCCGGGAATCGAACCCGGTCAAATCTGTCTACAAATCGGAGTTAGTTTTTTTGCGTAACGTAATAGTGCTGGATGTAAGGAACTATTGCATTGTTGCTGAGCAACCTGTAGGGGAAACCGGGAGACTTAACCAGGTAGGAGAATTAAACTACCTCAAATATTTGTGTTCAAATTTCGAGACGATGGCTGCAACTTATTGGCAGTCAGTAGTACGGTTCAGCGTTGAGCGCGGTAAAGATACAAGTATAGGTAGAGTGCTATCATGGATGCAGGTTTTTTTAAGGAACTACATACTTCCCCATTTGGACTGTTTTTACAAACGAGACACCGCAGATGACATACGTACTTGTTCGTAGCCGATGCCCACGGCAGCCATGGAGCCGCGTATGAACGGCGTCTCCACGGAGACGCGGCCGCGGCTGTACGCCGCCAGGATCATCTCCTCGGCTGTCAGGCAGCCGTCGGCGTACGCGCAGCCCAGCTCGCCCACGCTGTGCCCTACAACATGGATCGTATACTCTAATGGCCTAGAGTTATTGAAGACTTCGAGAGATTAAGTCGTTCATTCACTCCTGACAGAGTGGATGTGGTTTCAATCAGGCCTCACTATGCGTCTCAAATTGTAACGGTCTTTAGCGTCACGGGAACACTGGACTATGGTGTTTATGTCGCAGGTCTTATTAAATCTGTCCAACGCGTATGTGAACAACCGCATGACCACTTTTCCCTTCTACGCGTCCTTGGACAACGGGTCGTTCCATGGAATTGTGGAATGTCAAACCTCTTTATATATATATAAGACAATTCTCAGGACTTATTGGGAACCAGCCAAATTAAACGTATTGTGTTGCTCTGAAAATCAAAGTTTTTATTTTTTAGTAAGTAACAAAACTTAAAGTACGTACTTTATAACTCTAAATACACAACTATCATACCTGAAAATCAAAGAAACGACATTTAAAGTCCATTTATTGGCTTGTCGGTTTCCACTTTTGCACATTATAATGTTATAATAAATCATTAGACATCTTCAGTTCATAACCTCACAAATCACCATCTCCAAAACAATCCCTGTTGCACCGACAGTTCGCTGCTGGCGGCGACAGCGCCATCTTTTGACATTTTAAAGAACGACTTCTGTTTATCGACATCCATGGGCTGCATATCAATACAAAAACAAAATAAAGAAATCTCATTTCTTTTATATCTCCCCCTCCCTGGGAAGAAAATTTTCTCTTGCAGATAATTTTCAATCTTAGCAAATGCTATAATCTAATTTTTCCTATTATGTAGGAATCGGAATGAGTTTCGTGATGTGGAAAAGATTTGATTCCAACTTCTTGTGACCCGTATTAATTTTGTATATTGTATTTGATATTTTCTCTTTAATTTCAAAAGGACCGATCTTCAATTCATCCAATTTTTTTCTATTTAACTTGTGCCCATTTTCTACATACACCATATCGCCTGTTTTAAAATTATGGTATTTTCTGTTCTTGTCCACTACCATTTTGTTATAGTTATGTGACTTGATTGAATTTTCAAATGCTGTCTTCCTGTCTTTAACCCAGTCATCTACTGACTTATTTTGTTTCAATTCATCTGGCACTAATGAAACATCTGAGCCATCCAGGAGATATCTTGGTGCGAAACCAGTAACTGTATGTTCAGTATTGTTATATTTTTCTACACAGTCGTGAGCAATTGTTGTCCACGCTGTTTTATTTTCTTTTTCGTTTATTTTACATCTTATTTTGTTTACAATCGTTTGGTTAAGTCTTTCATTTAACCCATTAGAAAATGGTGCATTTACTGCAGTAAAAACCAGCTGGATTGATTTTTCATTTAAAAATAATTTAAATTCCTTTGAGTTTATTCCAGGATATTGATCAGAGAGAATCATATGAATATCATTATGGTTAGTTACGTTATTGGTTAATTTTATGAAGTCCTTTGCGTTCTGTGTCTTCGAGGTTACTATATATGCGTAACGAGTGAAATGATCCACTAAGAGATGTAGATATCTTTTCGTCGATCGTGATCCACCAAAGCCCCCAATCGTGTCTATAGAAACAATTTCGAATGGCTTTGTTGCGGGTCCTAAGTGTGACATTAAGCCATATTTAACTTGTCCTCTGGTTTTATTCTTCATACATATCTCACACTTTTTACATAGGTTAATTATATTTTTTGTCAAATTTTTTGCTGTATATTGTTTTCCAATTTTCATCTGCATTTGTTTTACACCTATGTGGCACATTTTTTCCCCTCTGGCCATGTGGTCCTACTGCCTTTGTCCTACCGATCGGACCACATGAACTTTTTTTTCCGGTTGGTTCGATTAATCGGATTACAAGGATTTGTAATTCCGCTTCGTCCTACCGATCGGACTACATGAACTTTTTTTTCCAATTAGTTCGATTAATCGGATTACAAGGAATTGTAATTCCGCTTCGTCCTACCGATCGGACCACATGAACTCTTTTTCTTAAGATATAAATTAACTAACAGATATTTCAATTGTATGTCATAATAATGTGACATTAGCTAGTCATCATAAATCATAAGTAGTATTTATCCGTAGTACGATATACAATCTATTTTCATTTGAAGTACCCATGAGTCCCATGACGGTCTTATTCCACTTACGTCAGCTGCCACTTACATTTTTCATACATCAACATTTATGACATTTCGCATCTATAGCGTAGAACGTTTTACAGAACATATATCTCTCTCTTGCGGCCTGGCCCGGTTGTGTTCTTCGGCTAGTTGGCATTAGAACAGTTATTGCAATGAAATATTAGTAAAGACAAACAAATTAATATTCGGTGGAAAATACCGCCTAGGCCTAACCTTAGTAAGACATGTCGGAATAACGTAAGTTAGGATTGTAAAATAAAATAAAATTTCATTGTAAATATATATATATAATATTCATTACTCTAAGGCAGAAGCTACAGTCACTTGTGCCAACTGCAGGACACTTTTGTAGATTTGCACGATATCTGCCGCGTGAGTCGCATTGAAGTCCGTAACAGCGGTACTTGCGTTTATTAGGCTGCTCCAATTTTCGGCATCAATATGCTCGCGGCACACACGCGAATTTGGTGGTAGATAAAAACTGTGTTGTGATAGCATCATCGCTTTCTGCAAATAGGGGATCGGGAACAACTCTACCGCGTAGCATCCGGCGAAAACGCATTCATTGATGTTCACTATCGCCCTTTTCAACGCAGACGAAGTGTGGTTACTGTTCAATTCAAAATAGCTCATGTTTTTTAAATCGAAAGCACAATATGCAGGACAATATATTATACTTTGAATTGGTAGTCAACAGACTTATTGACAAATGTCATTAAATATAAAAAAAGTAAATATAATTGTCTTTATTATATTATTTCTTAAGAAGGTCACCTAATACGCAGTATGCAAGTCACGTTACTCATGTCTAGAACGCGTGGTCCGATTAGTAGGACCATGTGGTCTAAGAAAACGCAAGTTTCTATAGTCCGATTAGTTAATCGAACCAACAGGAAATTCAAAGTTCACGTGGTTCGATTGGTAGGACCACGGGGTCTACGAAAATGATAGATTCAATAGTCCGATTAGTTAATCGAACCAACCGGAAAAAAAAGTTCATGTGGTCCGATCGGTAGGACAAAGGCAGTAGGACCACGTGGCCAGAGGGATTTTTTCATGTATTTCTTTAATTAAATTTTGACTGAATTCTTCTGACAATATAATTTTTTCTCGTTTCTTTACTTTTGTATAATATATATTGTCTCTGTGAATTAAATTGTCCTTATATTTTTGTATATCCTTATTCTTCTCTTGATCTGTGACAACATCCTGCAATTTTATGAAATTCACTATTTTTAACTGTTCGCTCATATCTTCATTTGCTTCTAGTACCGGATTCCTGCTTAAGCAGTCTGCCTCTAAATTTTCTTTTCCTGGTGCATATTTTACTTTGAAATCGTACTGTGAAAGATAGTATGTTAATTCTCCTAATTCTTCATCTGGTCTAGATTTAATATTCATATTCTCCAATGGTTTGTGGTCTGAATATACCGTGAATGATTTATCTATTAGCCAATATTGCCAGTATGTTATGGCTTCTTTAATGGCTAAGCATTCCAAATATATTGCCTTTTTTTTCTTTTGGACTTCATTTGTTTTTTTTGAAAAGTATGCTACCGGCTTTTCTTTTCCGTCTCGCTGTATTTGCTTCAAAATTGCTCCGACTCCTTCTAAAGATGCATCTGTGTAAATATTTATTGGTAAATCTTTATCAAAAATTGCCAAGATTGGTTGTGAACACAGTAGTTTCTTAATCTTTTCAAATGATTCCTGACATTCGTCAGTCCAAACAAATTTTTCATTTTTTCTGAGTAATTTATGAAGTGGTTCCAAAATTACTGAACTCTTCGGTATATATTCCCGATAAAAATATATTTTTCCTAGAAATTGTCTGATGTTTTTTTGAGATTTTGGTCTTGGGAATTCCCGTATAGAAATTAAGTTATCTGTCACTGGTCGAACTGTGTTATCCTGTATTACATGACCAAGATATTTTACTGAATCTGAAGCAAATGTACATTTTGTGAACTTTAGTCTGAAACCTTCACTCTTTATCGCTTCCAATAATTGCGTTAAGTGGCTAATGTGTTCATTATAAGACTTGGAGAAAACCAAAATGTCGACTATATAATTAACAGTAAAATCAGTTAGCTTATGTTTTCTTAGTATGTTGCTTAATATCCTTTGAAATATAGCTGAAGAGGTTTTCAATCCGTACGGTAAACAGGTCCATTGAAAATGGCCTTCTTGTGTAACAAAACCAGTCTTCTTTCTATCTTCAATGCGTAGTGGAATAGACCAGAATGCTGAATTTATATCCAACGTCGAGAAATATTTACAGTTCCTTGTCTTGAGTACTAAGTCCTCAATTAATGGGAACGGTTGAGCTTGCGGTACGACTATTTTATTTAGATCCCTGAAATCGATACATAATCTGGATCTCCTTTTGTCTTCTTTTTTGAAAGCTAAGGTTACTGGTGCTGCAAATGGGCTGTATGACTCCTCTATCAGATTTTTCTGAAGTAATTTTCCTACTTGTTCTTCTATTTCTTTTTTATCTTGTATAGAGCATTTGTAAGGTCGTTTACTACAGTATTTATCCACGAGCAGATCAATACGCGCTTCATGGTCTGTCATTGTTCCAATATCGTATTTATCTTTCGCAAAGCTTGATTTATATTTGTCAATAAGTTTATTTATGTCTGATTTTTGCTCTATACTTAAATGACTCATCTGCGTTTTAAAATCTTCTTCTTTTATGTGTTCATTAAAGTTTATTGCTTGTAAGTCTGTTTTATAATTTACTTCCTTAGAAGTGTTTTTTTTATTTAATTCCTTTTCTGTAGAGAGTTTCTCTGTTTTTTGAGTGATTTCTAAATATTCATTTTGCACCAGCTTAAACTCTTTTATCATATCTAGTCCAATTAGGAAATCATACTTGAATTCTTTTCCATCCACTATATACACATCAGTATTTTTTTCTATATCCAATATTTTTATTTTTAATGTTGTCAAACCTCTTGTTCTTTTTACACATCAATCAATTAATGAATTGTTATAAAACGACATTTCTAGTTAAAAACTAACTATGGACAAGTTAAGATTCACGTTCGCGGTACTAGGGACGGGGACTGACTTAAAAACAAATGTGATTTGTATAACCTCAAATCTCATTTCTTTTATATATATGTCAAACCAGTTGATGTAACAGCTATGCCGCGGCATGATAATGTCCCTGTTGAATCTCGCAGCGTTCCAAAACCACAACCCATCAACATTCGGAGTGAGGAAATCTACAGTCTTGCCAGTAAAAATAAAAATAAATCGATAAAAATGTTTTGGTACTCGTATTTACCTATTATCTTATCCGGAACCAAACCCAATTGATTGAGCACATCAGTCAGCCCAATTTGGACAGCAGCGATTCCCACAAACGAATGTAAAATATTGTCGAATATCGTCTTGTCGGGCGACGTTATGATGTGGACAATATCGATGCCTCTTGGTTCCAGCACTCGGTGACAACTTAAAAACAAACATTTCGATAACAATATAAAACAAAGAACGTTTGTTCCATACTGGAGCCGTAGCATGGTTGGCCTTGTCACGCGATAGGTGATAGGATAGAGCGTGCGTCACTGGCTGACACCGTTCGATAGAACGAGACGACGCTCTTATCTTGTCACTTGTCGCGTGATAAGGTCAACCATGCTACGGCCAGAGCTTACTTTTTTTAACCGACTTCAAAAAAGGACGAGGTTCTCAATTCGACTGTATCTTTTTTGTGTGTTTGTTACGCGATAACTCGGTAATTTATGAACCGATTTGAAAAATTCTTATTTTGTTTGAAAGCATATATTTCCAGATTGGACCCGTTGTCACCAAAATCCAGTTCTGATGATGGGATCCTGGAGAAATCGAGGGAACTCTTCAAATTTTTTAGGCAAACTTGAAGCAATTTGGCTACTGATTTGGAGTCGGTTAAAACTTTGTTTTCAAAGTAAACTATAACGTCTTACGACAAAATACGAAGAAGTAAGGTAAACATCACAAAGTAAAGTTCACATCATAAAGTGCTAGAATTTATAGCTAAGTAACTCAATTGTGGCGTATACATAATAAATAAATTTGGTGACTATGCAATATCAGCGCACTAACGAGCTGATCTGATGATAGAGAGAAGGAATCCTTAGTATTCGGGCTCATTGGTACATTCCCTCTCAACACGTAGTTGATGATCTTGCATCAACAATATATTTTTTGTCAAAAACTTGTATATTGAGACGTTGGTACCGTTCAATGGCAGCAGCGAAGATCGGCATACGCATGAGTTGAGCGCCCATCCCGGCCCACTGCGAGCCCATGCCACTGTACACGAACCATAACGGACGATCGCCGCCGTCAAAATACTCTGCTTTCTCGACCAAGGCAGTGGTCTTCGACTCATTGTCTGAATCTGGAATCCACTTTATTTGTTAAAAATAGTTCTCTGTATGGCATAAAAACCTTGACACAGCCAAGACTCGGTGTGCGTAGGATACGCTGCGGGTCTGGAAAACCAGCGTACGGCAAACGCCCGCTTGATTGTAAGCGGTCACCGTTGCCTGGGGACGCTTGCAACTCCAGGTATGCACATGCACGTTGCTGAGGAATGTATATGTCGCAGGCGTATTGTGTAATCCGTGGTTTTACATTACAGCTAGCTGTTTTGTTATACAGAGCGTTGACGATCAGGTGGATTAAATACCGTTGAATGAAAATCCGCTGGATATTCAAAGGCCTCCGTAAGGTACGTCGACGAGTGAAGCATGGAGGAGTGTTAGGCAGAACTGCGCCCCTTAGCGTACCAGCTGAGCGAGCGAAGCAAGCGTGCGGCGGTAGCGTCCGGCGAAGAGCCAGTAGGTACCGAACATGTTTGAGGGATGCAGTTCTACTTCGCTCGTCGTCGCACCTGAGCGTTTTTCAAAAAAACTGTACATGAACTTTTTTTTTCAGAATTCGATTTTTTTGGGTTTTTCTTACTCAGAATCAGAGTTGATAATATCGATCCTCATACAAGAAAAAAAGTGTCCCAGGTTTTACTATGTAAGTTTTTTCTTCCAGTGCGTCACGACTATATAAATAAAAAAAGACTGCATACAAAAAGTGTGACGATCTGGAATGGAATCGACGATAGTATCAACGATTCTAAGTAAGAAAAGCCCAAAAAAATCGAATTCTGAAAAAAAAAGTTTATGTACACTTTTGTTGAAAAACGCTCACTGGAGACCTTTGACAATCCCGCTAATCGTTGACCCGCCGCAAAACGACCCTGTTTATAAAACAGCTATCTGTAATGTAATACGGCGGATTGCCGCTATATTGTATATAACCTATAGCCGAGGCAAAATACGGTTTCGAAAAACATTAATTTATAATAGCGTTTTTTTTGTTTATTTCTTTTTAAAACATTATTCTAAGATGCTTTATTCAAGAATCCACCAAACTTTCCACCCGGAAGTAATTATATAGATTTAAATTAAACATTCATTGTCTTTTTTATTTTATTTATATTGAATATTGTAAAGCAAATGTAAATGAACCTAAATAAAGATAAAAAAATATATTAATATTTATTCGGACTTTTTAGGAGCTAATTAAATATTGATTTTTTTGATGTCTGATTTTTTGTTGGATTTTGCCTCTAAGTAACAATTTAATTGATAATATATCCGTTACATTAAAATAATTAGCTATTATAAATTATTTCCAAATATGTCATTTTTAGGGTTCCGTAGCCAAAATGGCAAAAACGGAACCCTTATAGTTTCGTCATGTCCGTCTGTCCGTCTGTCCGTATGTCACAGGCATTTTACTCGAAAACTATAAGGTGTATTTGAATAAAATTTTGAGGATAGGTGTATTTTGTTAGCCGCTACATAGTTTTGTAATTAAAATGACAAAAAAAAAATTTTTTAGGGGTGCACTCCATACATAAAACTAAAAGTCAAATTTTTTTTTATAGTGTCACCCTCTGTGTGGGCACATCAATCGATAGGCCTTTCAAAATAAATATAAGGTTTCTCAGCAATTTTTTTGATTAAGTGAATAGAGTCGGAGATAATCGTCCCGAAAGTCACTAAAATTCTGTCCCCCCCCTCTAATTTTTGAACCGTGCATTGTAAAAATATGAAAAAAATCATGGACGTAGGGCTTATTAAATTCTTTCAGCGAAAATTGTTTTGAACAAGATCGGTTCAAAGGTTTTCGAGATATTGCTGAAAAACTGGCTTCCTTAAAGAAAAGGACGTAAGCGCCGTAAGATTTCTGTGACGATACGACCTTTTTAATAGGCACGGAACCCTTCGTTTTGCGTGGTCCGACACGCACTTGGCCGGTTTTTTCCATACAAGTTGTCAGTTCATTGCCTGGACTACTAGCTGAATAAGGTTCTACCTTAGGGTCTCAAAATTCAAGTCGGTAATAAATTTCAACCGCTACAACAATGTCCTCAAACATCTCCAAAAACAATCTCACAAGCAATGCATAAAAATACGACCTTACCTATACTACGATGAACTGGCGTTAGCTAGTTTGCTCTAGTGACAGCGCCATCTGTCGGTGCCTTTTCAGACTAACCGAGGGTTTGGGTTTTAAGTTAGGAATTGGACACTAGCTATTCAAATTTACTTATCTACTTCGATTATTTATTAGACTTCCTACCATTCCATAATTTTATAAATAATACAGACTACTCACCTAAGATGGCAAATCCTCTGCCTAGATGTCCATTCACTTTGGAAGAGTGTATATTCTGAAGCAAGGCTAACTCCTCGGCGTCTATAGGGCGGGATTTCAAATTATTTATCATATTCTGCACTGCTGTATCAGTCCGGCCCGACATCAACACCAATCGTGGAATACTGCTCTCATATTTCGTCAAGTCCTTAAACGGAAATAAAACGAAACAGGTTAATGAAAACTCTTGTAAAAATGTATTCATTAGCAATGAGTAACAGGATTCCAAAGTCTTCAACTATTTTTAACCCCCGACGAAAAGGAGAGGTGTTAAAAGTTAAACATGTGTATCTAAGTAAATCTGTGGGACTGTCTGTGTCAAAACTGAATGAACTGCTTAGAGTGCGTTGTTTTAACCGAAAGCCTTGTCTGTCGAGATGGTTTTTTGCCATATTACAAACATGGCTAAATTTTTTTAGTTATTAAAGAGCGTTTAGCACTTAAGATTACCTTCGGCTGATAATGTCCATGTAAAAGTACGTGTGAGTTGATGCCGGTGAGCGACAGGCCGTTGACCGCGACGTAGCCGCGGTCGGTGCGCGCGTGCTCCGTCAGCACGCGCAGCCTGCGCTCGCGCAGCGCCGCCACGTCGGCGCGCGGCTGCGCGCAGTGCAGGTTGGCGGCCAGCTGGCCCGTGTGGTACCCAAGGAGCACCTGATAGACAGATAAAAACTTTATTTGCGGATATGCCATGGTAAAATTTGATAGTATCATCATTATTGACTTTTAACACATTTTTATCGTCAGCCCGCATGATACACCGTAGCTTATGGATACTAGTGACTTAAGAGTAGGTATTAATTGTATTGACAGCTAGAGACAAATGCACGTCCCTAGTTAGTTAGTTAGTTTTACTGGGCATTTTCCGCATGTCGACATCCAACGTGCCTATTTTGCGTGAAACAGCAGGGTGGCGCTACTCTAACCACCCCAGCTCCTCTAAAAAGTTTAACAGTGCCTTGGTATTACTGACTGCGTTCCGTAGTGTGTCCGGAGACCCTAGGTGCTTTTTCCTGTATACTTCTACCTGCTTACTATCCAGTAGAATGTGTTTAGTCGTTTCTTCTGCCTCCATGCACACTCTGCACATGGGGCTGTCTGTGATACCTAAATTATAGAGGTGTCTGTTCAAGGTGTTGTGTCCGGTTATCATTCCTACTATCTTGCGTAGTTGGTTTCTGTGTGTCTTCATTAGTGCGGTTGTGAGTTTGTTAGCATCCTTGTTAGCTATTGGCTATCATACTCACCACTAGCAACACAACACCAGTGTATTATTTATGCAACTGAAGTCCACTGCTAATTACTAATTAATTAAAATTACTTAGTCAGCAAAAAACACTGTTAAAATATAAAATTTAATACGTTATCCAGTACAGATTTTAAAACGAGGACCAAAGAATGTCATAATTCATTCCTTTTACGATTTCCATGAACTACTAGCATAAATCGTAGTTTTATTGGGGAATGGATGAAAATTTTAGAAATGCCTATTTCTTTTTTTGGTGATAGGAACCTTCCATAGCACCAGAAAAAGTTTCAGATTTTTCAGCAGCGTCAATTATTTTTGAAAAATATAAACAGTTTCATCGTTTACATTTTGGGTCAGGGACGGCACTTTCCTCGATCCGTCTCATATAACAAAAAATATCTTAAATATCTGTGGTAAACTGACACACTGATATATTATTAACAGTTGCAGCAGCTATGTTTGTCATTACCAGTGTCAGTTTGCCACAAATATTTAGATATTTTTTTGTAATATGAGACGGATCAAGGAAAGTGTCTATTGACCGTCCTTGACCCAAAACGTAAGTGAGGAAACTGTTTATATTTTTCAAAAATAATTGACGCAGCTGAAAAATCTGAAACTTTTTTCTCGTGCTAAGGAAGGTTCCTATCACCAAAAAAAGAATCAGGCATTTCTAAAATTTTCATCCATTCTCCATTGAACCCGAACTTCCTTAGCTAAAGTGACCATCCAAGCGGGCCGTCCGCTTGTATACCACTAATGCAATAGGAAGTTAAAGTCACATTGTTTAGGGCTTATTGCCAGACCTTCTACACCAGCAGCCTGTGGGTGAGTCATACGCAGCGCACGTACAATACGCTCAGGGTCCAGTATAATAACATATTCAGGATGCTGATGAAACTGCCGCGACGCTGTAGCGCGTCAGGTATGTTCGCAGAGGCGCACACTGATGGCTTCCACGCAATCAGAAGGAAGAGAGTTGCGTCTCTGTTGAACAGAGTGCGCGGCAGTTCTAACACCATCCTGGGTATGTTTGCTGAGCGACTGGACTGCCCTATGACAAAACACTGGGTAAAGATCATCACTGGCCAAATAAAGTAATGATCTTTACCCAGTGTCGCAAATATGTAATAGTGATTATTTATGTGACATTCTTTTTTATGATTTTAATTTTTTTATCATTTCAGTCAAAGTGTAAAAACTATGGGTTCTACCTGAAATAAATCAATTTTTTTTTATATAGACAAAAAATTAATGAAACCTTAGTGACGGCTAATACGCCCGACGCAGCCTCGCAGTAGCCGACGTTAGACATGACACTGCCCACACTC
This sequence comes from Epinotia nisella, assembly GCA_932294315.1. Lineage (NCBI taxonomy): Eukaryota > Metazoa > Arthropoda > Insecta > Lepidoptera > Tortricidae > Epinotia > Epinotia nisella. Next base: position 1,861,771 of record OW028691.1, read on the forward strand.
AGCGGCTCGTCTCGTCCCGAACAGAAAACGGAGTCAATGGCCTCAAGTTCCATTTTATCGCACTCCAAATTGGCTGAAAACGAATGATACTTAGAGTAAAAAATGTCACACATAACTCAAAACTTCAACATAGGGGTAGCAACATATGACGCGCTCTTGGCATCACTATTCCCGGTCACGTTTATTACATTTCTCGCCGTTGCAGCATCATGAAGAAGACTTCAACCCCAGGAGCCGTAGCATGGTTGGCCTTATCACGCGACAAGTGAGAAGATAAGAGCGTCGTCTCGTTCTATCGAACGGTAGCCAGTGACGCACGCTCTATCCTATCACCTATCGCGTGACAAGGCCAACGATGCTACGGCTCCTGATCTATGAGAGGAGGCCTGTGCCCAACAGTGGGACGTATGTAGCCTGATGATGGTGACTGTGAGTGGCTATGTTTACTACGTCATGATAGGGGGTTACGCTTTGGCTGCCTTGGTCTTCGGTGATTTAGGTTAAGTTGAATATATAAGATAAGACCGCCTGTTGTCTACCTCTACCTACATGTTATTGTATTGTTTCTCTCTGTAACTGCTTTTTTTGTGTGAGGTGTGCAATAAAGAGTATTTGTATATACCCGCTCCGAAGCCTTCCACGAATTCGACCTCCCGAGGGGATACTTTTACTTCATCGTAAAACTCCTTCAGAAATTCGACCACTTCTTCTGGTTTTCGGTCAAAACTTCCTATACTTTTCTCAGAGATGTATTTTGTTTTGGCAAAAACAACATCGGCGTAAATTCTGAAACAAAATAAATAGTTTACACATATTTTACTAACCGACTTCAATGGCGAAAGAAGTGTTGAATGAATGAATGAATAAGATTTACTCCGAAACAACAACAACAACAACAGAAACAATTTACAAAATTCTTAGACCTAAAATATATTGTGGTAGTTGTCTCAAAAAAGGATCAGGAAAGGTCTCGAGGCAGAGGGGCCACGACGCTGATTTTCAGTGGGTCCTGTAATGAGTACCTAACCTAAAACTAAAACTAAGGAATCGCGTTTAGTGAATATGCTTACATCTATAAGGAGTTTGAGTATTCGAAGGAACGGGAAAATTCTCAATATTTTACGGAACCCTCACCACGCGAGTTAAACTCGCACTTGTCCGGTTTTTTTTTATGTTCAGCGATAATTCAATGCTGTCCAATTTGGTAATTAAACTTTTTTCGTAAGCAGGTACTACCAGAGTAGAAAGTCCCATGTAAGTTTAGTGAAGGTCTGATATCAGGATCCAGGAGGTATAGAAGATACTCCTTTAATTGATAGGAACGCATATGGCGATTTCGGCATTTGCTCTCGGAATCTTTGGGGAACTGATGATGCTGACTGATGAAGTGAAGGTAAAAATAGAATAGAGAAATCTTTTATTACCTTAATGCGTCCTTAGCTTTTTGTAAGAACAGAATGTTAATAGCTTCAGATTTAACGCAGCCATCAGCAGCTTGGTCGTAGGATTTAGTTTTGCCGTCCTTACATAATGTAATATTTCTGAAATAATAATAAAAAAAAATCAACAAGGTTCACTTTTGTCATTCTGAAAGAGGTCCTACCTACTTAAGATAAGGTATAATATTTGACAGTCAATATGTTATAGTAATCAGCGTCAAGATCTGCCACATCATAGCGTGCATAAATATCTGATACGACACTTTTTCTAAAGCCGTTTGATAAGGTCACAAAGGTCGTCTTTCCTGTAGTCAATAGTTAAAAGCTTCCGTGCTTATAAAAAATATTTTAATTGCATAAAAAATCATATGTCAATAAAAATGACTTAGCAAATCACTATTTCTCGGTTATAACGGCATAAGAAGAGACTCTGTTAATGCAGATTAAGATTCCAACCAAAAATTAAGCACTTGGCAATGTCCACAGAAGAAACGCAAACCTAAACCTTTGTATGACTCTGTGAGACGTGTCAGATAATTATTTTTCATTATTATAGTAGATACTAATGGTGCTGCCTTTACACTAGCGTAATCCAGCGATGATCTAGCGATAGGAGCTGCATACCTGCCGAGATGTATGGATGTCTGCGGATGCAAACACAAGATACCGCCAGCCACTATGGCCGCCTCGCAGGCGCCACGTTTGATGGCCTGATAGGCCTGTTCCAGCGCAGCAGTCGAGCTGCAGCAGGCCGCGTCGATGGCCAGCGAGGGACCCTTCGCGTTCAGCCAGTATGATACACGATTGGCGAACATTGACTTGTTGCACCTAAACCAATATACGTATATTTTAATTTAATTTAGCTTATGTAAATTATTTACTTTAGAAAATAAATAATTTATTGCAACCAGTATACAAAGCGATATGAATAATATGATGCGTTCGGTACAGAATTGGCTAATTGCATTACTTTTACGAAACAGAACTTAATTGCGATTAATTTTATTGACCTTCCTGTTCCTGACTGATAACGTCTGAGAGCACGTACCTACAGGTCTGCTGTGGGATATCTAAAAGGCTTAAAATGCGTAACTTTCCATAAAGATATCTGGGCTCTTTCAAGTTCTTCATTTTTTGATTACTTGCTCCTCCCCAAACCGATATATAGTATGTAAGAATTGGTTAAACAAGTGCTTGATATATCTGCTTTAGAAGCGTCCGCGATTAAGTCCCATTACGTAAAAATAATGTGTGAAAATCGTGGAGGTTTAAATAATAGATCAATAATAATCATATTTTCCACCCAGCCAAATTAAATACCCTAATAATTTACTAATATTATTATGACTCACTCTCTGCACACACACACACACATAAACTTACATAATTCTTCGTCTTTTAATTTGATGAGCGTTGCATGGTTTTGTTTGTTTGTTTTGTTTTAATTTTTTAATGCAAGGTCCTGGCAGAATACCAGCGATGTGGCTTGCCACATCATAATGCTGAGTCAGCGCCATTTCTCTGCCACGACACAATCATGGCTTCTTAATATTGTACTTTTTGCATGCTTCAATCAGCCCCATACTTTCAGAGCAAAGTATCAGATGTCCTATGCAAGTGCAGTGCTATGCAAGTGCTTCAGAGCAAGTAGAGCAGCCTGAACGGTCAAGCCTTTTACAGCACTACTGCATGTTCTGTAAAATGCTTCACCAGTCAGACTGCTCCATAAGACCTAAATAACATTCTACAGTGTGCCCTGTCTGAAGCAAGGCGTCTAACGATTGTGTGCCCTAAGCCCGGTCACGCTCATACGGCTCATACTAAGACATTCAAAATGTTTTACATACCCAGTTATGCCTAAACCAGTCCTAATTGTCTTGCCACAGTAAACCGCGGCTTTTTCAGTTTCTGATAAGCAGGTTCCAACATAAACTCCCACTTTTTTTCCAGACAGCTCACTAGGATTGATTCCTGTTAAGTGAAAACATAGTGTTAGGTTGACTGCAACTGTACATTGCGTTTTGTAAAAATGTATCAGCAGGACCGCTCTTGTATGAAACAGAAATCATCGTGAATTGAGATGATTCCCTCGAATCATGAGAGAGCAATTTTGTCTCAACGTAAATTCGCTCCATTTGAAATAAGTGAATAACCTTCTTATGTGAATGAAGTACTATGACGTCTTCGATAGACATTTTTTGGTTCAAAACAATTTACTTGCCGGTGACAATTTTTTTCTGTGTACAATTTTTGTGGCTACAATAGTTTAACCATAATTACCTGCATCATAAATGGCCTGGTAGGCATGCTCCAGAATTTTCCGTGATAACGGATCCATGACGTTCCCTAAATAATGGTGCACCATGAAGAACTGAGCGTCGAACGTGTCCAAATCAGGAATCAAACCAACATGGTTCGGCACTTCTGGGTGGTTGTATTTCCAACGGGGTTTTTCCTCAGCCGGGTTCACCTGAATAAAAATCGGTCAGGTTATACATTTTGATGTGTACGATACGTTGGGTTTGGTGGCCATTTCGAGGTATAAGATGAAACCAAATTTATTGATTAGGTAACTGTGATTTGACCTTGTTGTAGAGGTTGTCGAAGCGCTCGCAGAAGCCCGAGATGACGACGACACTATAGACAGGAAACTGTGATATGTCTGACTTTGTTGTAGAGGATGTCGGAGAGCTCGCTGACGTGGCGCGTGCTCGGAAACGCGCCGGACATGCCCGAGATGATGACACTATAGACAGCTAGGGAACTGTGATCTGACTTTGTTGTAGATAATGTTGGAGAGCTTGCCGACGTGGCGCGCTTTCGAGAACACGCCGGACGCGCCCGAGATGACGATGACACTATACGCAGGGAGGTGTATTGTGAGCTGACCTTGTTGTAGAGGATGTCGGAGAGCTCGCTGACGTGGCGCGCGTTCGGGAACGCGCCGGACACGCCTGAGATGACGACCCGCTCGCCCACCGCTTCCGAAGCGTTGGGTACTCTCTCGTCGAGCCCTTGCGGAACTTCTTGCGGTGTTGGAGCCATTGTAACTAGACAGATAAGAACATTTACTATTGTTATCCAAATCGCAACTCTGACTAGCTTGTAAATCTGAACATCTGGAACACCTAGCCACATGAAGCGCAGTGGTTTTGACAGTACTAATTTGTTTATTAAGAATTTAGCGATATAAAAATCTTACCGTAGTAGCGTTCACGTGTGGTAAAACTCGTTTATAGAATTCAAATGAGCACTATTGTTTAGATTTGATGGTTTATATAATGTAAATAAATACCTAGGTACTTGAAATTCAACGTTAATTAAAATACATACTAAAACTACGGGTTGATTATAGGTTCGTCTTTAGGGTTCCGTAGCCAAAATGGAAAAAACGGAACCCTTATAGTTTCGTCATGTCCGTCTGTCCGTCTGTCCGTATGTCCGTCTGTCCATCTGTCCGTCTGTCCGTATGTCACAGGCATGTTATTTGAAAACTATAAGGTGTATTTTAATAACATTTTGAGGATAGGTGTATTTTGTTAGCCGCTACATAATTTTGTAATTAAAATGACTAAAAAAAATTTTTTTAGGAATGCGCTACCTACTCCATACATAAAACTAAAAGTAAAAAAAAAACAGTGTGAGCCCACTTGTGGCACATCAATCGATAGGCCTTTCGAATAAATATAGTGTTTCTTAACAATTTTTTTGATTAAGTGAATAGATCGCCCCGAAAGTTACTAAAATTCTGTCCCCCCCTCTAATTTTTGAACGGTGTATTTTAAAAATATGAAAAAATTCATGGACATAGGGCTTATTAAGTTCATTCACCGAAAATTGTTTTGAACAAGATCGGTTCCAAGGTTTTCGAGATATTGCTGAAAAACTGCCTTCCTCAAAGAAAGGGACGTAAGTGCCGTAAGATTTCTGTGACGATACGACCTTTTTAATAGGCACGGAACCCTTCGTTTTGCGTGGTCCGACACGCACTTGGCCGGTTTTTATAGCACTCTGCAGGTATTGATATTTGTGGTGAAGTAAAAATGAACCGGACAGAACGCTTTAAAAATCTTTTGACATTTATTTTAAACTACGAAGATGCAAAGAAACATACGGGTTGCCTGCCCTGCTAGCATAACTTGACTCTCGACTCTACTCGCGCACGAGATAGATTGTCGGTCACTTTCTGATTAATGCTGTCAAAAAGTAGAGTAGAGAGTCAAGTTATGCTAGCAGTGCTGATACAGTCACCGTAGTTTAAGTTCGCTCGCGATACCAGAATCATCATCATTATCATATCAGCCCAAAGACGTCCACTGCTGAACATAGGCCTCTCCCAAAGAGGTCGCTGGAGTCCGCTGGATGCGGGTGGCGCAGGACCGGTCATTGTGGCACTCTTTGGGGGATACCAGAATAATCACAAACAAACATACGGCTTGCCTGATGCAGACACCGTCGCTTATGGACACTTGCGATACCAGAATAATAACAAACGCGCTGCCGACCGGGATTAGGGTTCCGTAGTCAAGAAGAAACCCTTATAGTTTCGCCATGTTCGTCTGTCCGTCTGCGGCTTAGCTCAGTGAACCTTACTACTTATTAGAAAGCTGTAATTCGACATGGGTATATAAACCAATCACGCAGACGCGAAAAAAAGGAAGGTACCTTTCCTATACGTAAGTGGGGTTATTACTTATTATTTATCGCGTTAATCGTATGGTGTGATGTTAGATAGTTCAAAAATCAAAAAAAAAATTTTCGAAATCAAAAATATAATTATAATAAATATATTATTATGATTTTTTAAGAATCAAACCATTTTATGTAAAAAAAGCAGTTTGAAACGATAACATTTTAAGTTAATATAATAGCTTCATTAGTTTTATTCGTGGCAGCTATCAACGACCCTTCAGTCATCAATGGCCGCACTGTAATTTTTCGTTTTGTTGTCTTTAAAAAAAAACAATTATCAGCCTTTATAAGAATTTATTAGCGAGATACGCGTTGTTCTCTAATTGTTTTCTTTTAACGTTATCAATTTAACCAAAATTATGATTATTTTGGAAAAACCGATATAGTAAAGTATCTTTAATAAGTAGTTGTTTTTTGTTATCAATTGCTATCTATTTTGTAGCTCTTTTTATTAGTCGGTAAGCATTACTTTATATGGCAGTAAAACGTGGACACTGATATAAAGAGACAGAGAAATATTGAAGGCCTTTGAGAATAATGTGTTGTTGGCGGAGAAGATATCAAACGAGGTAGTGTTGAACAGAATAAATGAAATGAGCAATATGGTATCAGAAGTAGAAAACCGAAGAGGAGTAATGATAGGACATTTGCTAAGATTGCCCAAAGAAGAAGAAGATTGAAGAAATGAGAGGCAGAGGATGGCCAAGAAGAAACTAATCGAACAATAAAAGGAGAAGTTAAGGTCAGGAAGTATAGGAAATGGCAGAGGACAGAAACGGCCAGGCGTCGCCAGCGATTGCTCCGTCGTTAAGTGCACTTAAGATGTAGTTATTCTACGCGAAATTCTAACTTTAAGATTATTAATCAAATATTAAAAGGATAACATATATCTTTTCTCAAAAATGGCCCGCAAAGTGTACATATTGGAAGTCACTACATATTGGAAGGTAAAGTGTAATAGTTTCAGGTCAGATCAAAATTAAAAAATAAAAAACTTTGCAAGGCGCCTGGAACATATAAATTCCTTTATTTGTCGAGTACCAAACTTTTTAAAAAGTTGAAACCGGCATATAAAAGACGGCACAGTTCGTATTCAGCCAATTCAACTCGTATTTTTCTGTTGCAAACGCGACGTTTTTTTATGTGTCTCAAATATTTTGCGTGTTTCGGTGGAAAATAACACTTGCGATTCGGTTTAAAAAGAAAAACGGCGGGAAAGCAGTAATATTTTCAAGTTGTGCAATGATATTTAAAGTTTATTATCCCCCCATTTTTGAGAAAAGCACTATATTAGCCTCAGCCGGAATGGCAATTGCAGGCTTCGTATTATAATTAAACGGACTCGCAAGCTCGTCCGTTTAAACAAATCCTCAGCCTGCAATTGCCTCCTTCCCGGCCACGGCAATAATGAACTATTTCAGATTTAATTGCTAGCTAATTTAAGACCCTTAACGTTACAAAAACGATCATCTGTAATAGCTACTCCCTTTAAGCACCTTTACCTTTGTCCTAAGAACAGCATTAACCTTGAATTAATTTAAAAGTTTACAGGTGCGTTCAAATAACTGTAATTAGACTGTGGTTCACTTAATTGTCTTTTTCATTAGTCTCAACCTGTACCTATGTGTTAAAAACGGTTTTCTGCTAAAATTGATTTCCTTATAAGAATGAGGGCATAAATTAAATATGTTTTCGAGGTTTATTCAAATGTTCAAACTAATTTATTATTTATTTGAAAGGTCACATGTTGGTGACGTGTTTCTAATCATTAGTCTCGCTGTATACATTAATCATAATACAGTCTGACTGCCCGCTCGAAGCAGTGCACTCAGACCGTACACTGACGTCGCTAATTTACTGAAGTCAATAAGTTTAGGATTATATTAACACTGGCTGCCCGCGTGGCTTCTCCCACGTATTGCAAAGAATGCTTGGTTGACGACCGAATAGCCTAGTGGTTAGAGAACCTGACTATGAAGCTTGAGGTCCCGGTTTCGATCCCCGGTCGGGGCAGATATTTGTATGATGAATACGAATGTTTGTTCTCGAGTCTTGGATGTTTAATATCTATTTAATTATGTATTTATCTATATAAGTATGTTTATCCGTTGTCTAGTACCCATAGTACAGGCTTTGCCTAGTTTGGGACTAGATCAATTGGTGTGAATTGTCCCACTATATATATTTATGTATTATGCGAATCGCCTACGGTGGTATGGACATGTTATGCGGAGGGATGATAGTAATGTTGCTAGAAGGGCATTAAGTATGAATGTTGAGGGTTGCAAGAGAAGAGGTAGACCAAGGAAAAGGTGGATGGACTGCATGAAAGACGATATGAATAGGAAGGAAGTGTGTGATGAGCTGACGGGCGATAGAGAGGTATGGAAGAAAAAAACGTGCTGCGCCGACCCCAAGTAAATGGGATAAGGACAAGCGAATGATGATATTTATTATGCTACCAAACCGGCGGTATAGTTTATTTCCATCCAGAACTTTCATTCTGTACACGGTGCAAAAAAAATTGAAACTGGTTGGTAAATAGTTTCCAGTTATTACTCACATACAAAGTTACAAAGCTACGATTTCACAGTTTTTTCCTCTTTATAGTTATTAAGTATAGATACCTACACAAAGTGAGAGTGGAGGTTCGTGCCCAGCAGTGGGACGTAAGGCTTCTGATGATGATGATGAAACAAAGATTACTTTGTTCGTCCTATAAAAATCAAAATGATGCCTACAGCATGAACATTTCATAGGTAATCTAGCACAGATAATAGTTCAGATTAATGCCGCCTGAAACGCACAAAAGGCTCCCTTGACCTCGCGAGCGCACTCCGATGTTATCACTGTACGAGATTCGCGTAACTTTCAGCCGCCCATTATCCGCAAAACTCTTTCCACACTCGTGAGCGGTGCAAGAGATAAGCCAAAGCGTTCCTAATACTGGGCTGCTTACAAACTTCTCACATAAATAAATACATATTTGAAAGAAAGAAAGAAAGAAAAAAACATTTATTCGTGACAAAACACATAAAAACAAACTGTATAGACACAATTTGCGGACAATCTTACACAAATCGGCCTAGTCCCAAACTAAGCAAAGCTTGTACTATGGGTACTAGACGACGATAAACATACTTATATAGATAAATACATACTTTAATACATAGAAAATATCCATGACTCGGGAACAAAAATTCGTGCTCATCACACAAATAAATGCCCTTACCGGGATTCGAACCCAGGACCTCTTGCTTCGTAGGCAGGGTCACTACCAACTAGGCTAAAGCGGTCGTCCAATAAATAAATAACATAAATACATACGTCTCATTCTTTGCTTACTAAACTTGCAAGGATGAAAATACTCGATTGTTACTGTGGATTCTGTTCTCATTGGCTATGTTCATATTAAATTTAGTTCATCTCTTTCCCATTTAAATATGTTTCCTGCGTTTCTTCAAACACATTATCTAGCGGCTCCAGGACCCTTTGTTGATTTGAGTCATCATCATCATCATCATATCACGTCCACTGCTGGACATATGCCTCCCCCAAAGATTGCGAAATTGACCGGTCCTGCGCCACCCGCATCCAGAGGACTCCCGCGACCTTTACCAGGTCATCAGTCCACCCTTTGGCCTACCCACGCCGCGCCTTCCCGTACGTGGTCGCCACTCGAGAACCTTTCCGCCCCAACGGCCATCGGTTCTACGTGCAATGTGCCCACTCCATAAAAACAGAATAGAATAATGCTAAAATTTAATTACGTCCTAAGTTAAATTGACATACTTGATAGAAGTGGAAGGAAATACGTCCACATGGAATTACGTGCACTACAAAAATATGACCAATCGGAAATACGTCATATATATGAATTTTGTACAAAATAGTCGATTTTCATATAAAATTTCGATATCAATTTAAATTAGCCAACATTCACTTTGCACGTCGTATTTGAATATGGAACCTATTTCATACTGGACTAAATTCTATTTGGGCTAGATTTATTTTAAACAAGAAAAAATTAATTAAATTCACTTTTGTTGGTAAGGTAACCGTCCGAGTGCTCGACGCTGTACTAGTATATGGCATGGGCACTCTATGTCAAAGCGACATGGCTTAAATTCGAATGAAGCAAAATCCTCTTAGTTCGAATATAACCCATATTGCTTTGACATAGAGTGCCCATGCCATATATACCTTATTACTTTTGGTCCAATTTCAAAATGGTCATTTCGTGTTGACGATCTTCCATTTGTGCCGAATGACAGTGAATCTCCGTTTGGATATCCAACGGCGCGCGAAAGTATCATTAACGCTACAGTTTTGACATTCATTGATAGATTTTGGCGCAGCGCTACTCCATTCGTGTTGTTAGAAAGAAAGAAAGAAAGAAAGAAGAAGATATTTACTCACTACACAAAAGACACACAAAGATAAAGGAAGTAGACATACAATACAATTGACACATTGTGTGTGTCTTCGCGGCAGTGAAACGGTCGCTGTCTCAGCATCGTGCCGAGGTGTCAGACAGACACCTATAGCGCTGGTTTTCAGACAGCACCGTAAGTGACCCACGGAACGCAACACAGCACTATTAGATAAAAAGTAAGTAGACACATAATAAATAAATAATTAATGTAATAAATCTGATTTTTTTAAATCCATACTAATATTATAAATGGGAAAGTGTATGTGTTTGTATGTTTGTTTGTTTGTTTGTCCGTCTTTCACGGCAAAACAGGGCGTCGAATTGACGTGATTTTTAAGTGAAGATAGTTGAAGGGATGGAGAGTGACATAGGCTACTTTTTGTCTCTTTCTAACCCCCCACTTCCCCAAAATGGGGGGTGGAAGTTTGTATGGAGCATTCCGCAATTTTCAAGGTAGAAAGCTAAAAATTGGTATGCGGACTATTTGTGACCAACAAAAAAATTGTGCATCATTTTTATTGGAAATCTGCACCCAACCCCTTAAAAGAGGGGGTGAAATTTTATATGGGGGTCCAGATATGTAGAGTCGATATCTATAGTCGATATGTAGAGTCGATATGTAGAGTCGATATGTAGTCGATATGTAGAGTCGACACCTATCTAAATACACAGTGGACATCTATCTAAATATGTAGAGTAGATATGTAGTCGATATGTAGAGTTGATATGTAGACTCGATATTTATAGTGGATATGTAGAGTCGATATGTAGATTTGATATGTAGAGTCTATGTTCGATATGCAGAGACTATGTAGAGTCGATCTAAATATATAAAAGACTGAAACTGAGACGCACCTTTTTTGTAGACGGTTAACATTACTCTTAGTACGCGGGCGAAGCCGCGGGCAAAAGCTAGTATAAAATATTGTTGAAGCGATCGTGAATGGCCAGCATAACTAGTTCCATGCTAAACATGAGCAAAATGACATTCCGTTGACACCTCTCTTAGATCTCCTATAAATTGCACCAAACAGGTTAGGTTAAAACGCTTTTCCGCTTTAGGCCGGAAAATATTGAAAGTTCTTTGTGCGATGTTCGTGCATTTTGCTCGTGTTGGAAATATCTAGCTTGTTGAACTTTTATAATATTACTTGCATCACTTAGAGTTGCCTACTTTATGAATATTTTGCTTAAATATTTTGTATTGTACCAAAGCAACTCTTATCCGCATGAAAGGCAAAGTTAATTTCACGACCGCTTTAGCCTAGTTGGTAGTGACCCTGCCTACGAAGCAAGAGGTCCTGGGTTCGAATCCCGGTAATGACATTTATTTGTGTGAAGAGCACGAATATTTGTTCCTGAGTCATGGATGTTTTCTATGTATTTAAGTATGTATTTATCTATACAAGTATGTTTATCGTCGTCTAGTACCCATAGTACAGTCGACGCCAAAAATACGCTTACACTTTTGCACCTTATTCCATTGCAATAAGGCGAATAGTGTAAACGTATTTTTGGCGTCGACCGTACAAGCTTTGCTTAGTTTTGGACTAGGTCGATTTGTGTAAGATTGTCCGCAAATATTTATTTATTTATTCAATGCCAAAATGTCCGTGACATGAGCATTAATATATTTAAAAAAATATTACATAAATGGTTATTAAAAAAATGTTTTTATTCAATTAACGATTACATAAGAGTGGATTGCAAAAAAATTGTACATAGTTAAGAGCTTTAATCTAATCTATGCTTTAATTTTTTACACTCATAAGCCTAAATTAATGTACTTAAATAACTTTAATTTTTATATTGTTTAATTTCGAGTTAATTTTAAGACCAAATGTTGCACGCCGAACAAGGCAGAGCATGTGAAACTGGAAGCTTTTATCACCAATGTACCTGTATATAACTCACCCATGTTCATCAATAATAGTTATTTACGATACAAGTGCAGAAAAAAGGAAATTCGCAACGAGTGGTGATAAATTAAAACACGACCGAAGGGAGTGTTTTAAATCGACACGAGTTGCGAATTATCTATTCGCACGTGTATCCATAAAAACAGAATAGGCAAGTGTATTTTGTCTTCAAAGAAATACGTCAAAAATGAATACTAAACGCATGTGTCACAGTAAAAAATACTAAATAACGAATACGTCTCCCGAGACGCGAATTCTTACAAAAAACAAACATACAGGTACATAAAATAAATGTTACAGAGATCAAATAGAATTCTGTAATACCTATTCGACTAGGAACCAGGGGAATTGATGGCACAGTGTTTGTCTTTTCTTTGGCTTTCTTGGAAAGTCGAGAACTCGGTGTAGGTATCCCGAGTGGTTAGTTGGAATAAAAAATAACGTTTAAAAATGCTACCTACAGAATAATATAGATGTTCGATGATATTCTGGGATTTTCTTTGCAATCGCTTTTTTAGGACAGAAAAGTTGGAATCGCATAATGTCTTTGAATAAAACTCTTTCCTTAGCAGTCCTTTTATTACTCGACTGCCTCAGTAGGAGGCATCGATCACGTAACGCATTGTACGTACGTTAGGCAGATCCAAATGTCAATTTTTATTTGGAAAATTGACAATGATGCGCGTTGGAAACGTTACGTGATACGGGCTACAGTCCAAACAGATTGACGGATTTAGGCATATGAGGTATCGTCGGATTCCTCATAATCGTGTGAGTAGCATAGGGTTTAGGGTATAATAATTGAAAAAAACCGGCCAGGTGCCTGTCGGACCACGCAAACGAATGGTTCGTCACAGAAATCTTACGGCACTAATGTCCTTTTCTATAGGGAAGGCATTTTTTCAGCAATAGAGTGCCCCCCTCACACAATATTAGTGACTTTCGGGGCGATTATCACCGACTCTATTCACTGAATCAAAAAAATGCTGAGAAACCTTATATTTATTTTGAAAGTCCTATCGACTGATTCACACGTGGACTAACAGTGTTTTTTTTTGCCTTGCTGTTACATGTGTGGCACACCTAAAACATGTTTTTAGTCATTTCATTACAGAACTATGTAGGGCCGGCTAACAAAATATACCTATCCTCAAAATTCTATGCAAATACACTTATAGTTTTCGAATAAAATTCCTATGACATACGGGCAGACGGACATGACGAAACTATAAGGGTTCCGTTTTTGCCATTTATGGCTACGAAACCCTAAATAACAGGTGGTTCTTTTGAAAATTATATTGGTTTCACTTGTTTCTTCAAATTCAAATCAACTTTGTTTCTTAATTTCCTTGCTAACTTGTCTATTTAAATTAATTCATAATAGATTATAATGAGTTAGTTAACCTTGCCCCAATGTATCGTCTGCTTCAGCCGCATAAATTATTAACCAAATCTATTTTTATAAAATGTTATATCCGTTGTTTCATGTTGTCATGTGTTTACGTCGTTTCATAAATATTTAAAAAAATAGGCTATAGTCTATTAGTACCAGTTCTTGCATGTCAAGAATTATGAAGTCAAGGACTAATTTCGCCAAATCCATTGCCCTTCGTGAAAATGCAAGAAGTAATACGTCAATTTTAGGGTTCCGTACCTCAAACGAAAAAAAAACGGAACCCTTATAGGATCACTCGTGCGTCTGTCTGTCCGTCTGTCACAGCCGATTTGCTCCGAAACTACTGGATATATTGAATTGAAATTTGGTACACATATGTAAATTGGTGACCCAAAGATGGACGCGTAAAGTAAATTAATGAATTCTGAACAAAAGGGCCACTTTTGGGGGGTAAACTGGACGTTAAAAAAAAAAGTTTCGCAAACTGTATTGTGTGACATAATAAATGAAAGGGGTGGTTGTAAGCATCTCAGTTTTTTTTTTATAATTTTAGCAAAAACAGATTTGAAGTAATTTAGGAAAAAAGGCGAATTTTGACCAATCCCCCCCCTTATCTCTGAAACTACTAGGCTTAAAATTCCGAAAAAAATTTGGAAAATAGTTCCTTGCCTAAAGATTACAGGAAAACCTATAAGAAGTTTGAGTATTCAGAGTAACGGGAAAATTCTCAATACTTTACCGAACCCTCACCACGCGAGTTGAACTCGCACTTGTCCGGTTTTTTTATTTAACAAGTACATTGATCAATATAAATACCACGGGTAACTTAGTCCAGCGAGCATGTCTTCCTGTTGGAGGTACAGCAAAGGAAATGTATTCACGTACCACCGTAGAACCCTATCACAATAAGGTGACATACCACTCGAGTTTGAGTGACGGCGGCCTGTCAATTGCGACACGGTTCTACGTTGGTACGTGAATACATTCCCCATACTGTACCTACCGTTTAAGGGAGTCGGCATGTAGCGGTACCGTCGCCAACACTGATAATTGACCATCCGCATCCGTGCACTTTTATGTGCATTGTAATAAGGTTCAATTTAAATACAGGATGGTCAGTTGTTGTGTTGGCGTTTGTAGGTACCTTAGATATCATCATCATCATATCAGCCGAAAGAGTGCCACAATGACCGGTCCTGCGCCACCCGCATCCAGCGGACTCCAGCGACCTTTACTAGGTCATCAGTCCTTGTGGGGGCACCCACGCTGCGCCTTCCGGTCGTGGTCGCCACTCGAGAACCTTTCCGCCCCAACGGCCATCGGTTCTACGTGCAATGTGCGCCCACTGCCACTTAAGTTTAGCAATTCGGAGGGCTATATCGGTTACCTTGGTTCTGCTGCGGATAGCCTCATTTCTGATGCGATCACGCAGAGAAACTCCTAACATAGCCCTCTCCATAGCCCTTTGGGTGACTTTGAGCCTTCTTATGAGGCCCATAGTAAGCGACCAAGTTTAGGAGTAATAAACAACAACCGGACAAAATAGATACAAACTTACTAAAACTAACTATGTGAACCTTAACTATATACATATTTCCCCCAAATATTGAGTATAAAGTATAAGGACAATATTAAGTTGTCCTTCATCAGAGAAGTGGGGAGAAGAAAAAGGGGTCCGAGGTTCGCGCGGCTTGCTTCCTGGCGCAAAGGTAGTCCATCGCGATCCCACGTGGTAACGCTGCAAGTGTGATGGGCACCTTTGCGCCCGGAGCAACTCGCGGGGGCCTCTTTGACTAAGCTTAGGTTATATAAGTATTTAATTGTTAATTTTTAATGTTTGATTTTGATTTTAATAAATTGTAATTGTATGTGATTGACATGACTGTAAAATTTTATATTTTATAAATAAACTATTCAATATTAGCGACTAGCAAACGGGCCGGAGCGGCGGCTGATGCCCGGGAGCATCATGAGGCGGGCAAGTACATCTGTCTCGGCGCCCGATACGAGTTTACTGCATTTGGTGTCGAGACACTGGGACCGTGGGGTAGGAGTGCGCGGGAGCTCCACAAGTCACTCGCCAAACGGTTGAGGGCGGCAACGGGTGACCCTCGCGCAGGCAGCTTTCTTGCGCAAAAGATTGCTATTGCAATCCAGCGCGGGAATGCTGCCTGCGTGATGGGTACGCTACCTAGGGGTCCAAATTTAGATAGTCTTTTTTTTAATGTTTAGTTTTAGTTATTTTAATTTTAGTTTTAGTTCTAATTTAACATTTGTAAACATTTATTATTATAATAAACACCCTAATCCTTCAATATTAAGTTTAGAAACACGCATAATACAATTCAAAGCACCCAAACTTATCTAATTAATCAACATCTTTTGTTACTAATCATCCTTTATGATTCTGACTTTAAATATCTGGAATTACCACGTTTCGTCAATTACTTTATATCTCACAAAATTGAATTAAATATGACTTCACATTTCGGAAAAAAATACCAAGTTGCTCTTTATAATTCAGACAGAAGAAATTTTGCCAATAAAATTTGTACATCGTTCATTTGAAAATAAACTTTAGCTTTGGATAATACGGTTGAGATTTGCTTGCGCGCTGGTCGGTAACCGTTCGAGGTACAGCCAAGTTTCCAACAAGAAAATTAGATTTGTTGTTTACATTTTCCGCCGTTTATATAATTTTCATTATATTTGTGTTTTGTATTCACCTAAGGCGTACAAGTTGAGACTGTGGGCGCTGCGTTTAAGAGTTTATGTAATGATTTAAAAGTCTGTAAAGAAAATGCCCAAACACAAATAGTTTCTTTATTAGACTTAATTCAAGTATTATAATCATTTATTTTCTAAAGTAAATACAAGATGATGATTAACATTAACTAAATTAAATTAAAACTAAGTTAAATCTAAAAACCGGCCAAGTGCGAGTCGGACTTGCGCATGAAGGTTTCCTTACCATTATCTATAAAAACGGCAAAAAAATCATGTCTGTTGTATGGGAGCCCCAGTCCGACTCACACTTGGCCGGTTTTTAAGTATCTGTTGTTCTAGCGGCAACAGAAATACATAATCTGTGAAAATTTCAACTCTCTAGCTATCACGGTTCTTGAGATACAGCCTGGCGACAGACAGACAGACGGACGGACGGACGGACGGACGGACGGACGGACAGCGAAGTATTTGTAATAGGGTCCCGTTTTTACCCGTTGGGTACGGAACTCTAAAAAAGGCCCTCGAGGCATTGTACCGAGGATGCTGGCGGCATTTCCTCGCTGAATTGCAATGCTGATGCGTTGCGCGAGAAAGCCGGCAGCTCTGCGGTCACCAGTTACATCGACCAGACGTTTCGTTATTTCTGCAAATAACTTATGCGCACTGGGACCCCACGGACTGAGGGTCTCGACGCCAAAGGGTACAAAGTCGTACTCTCTGCTGAGGCCTCTATATTTATTACATTTCAGATTTTCGGCGTTTTCCGCCACTGCACCCGCTTTAGAAGTATTTATTTTAATAAACTCTGTCACTGTTGCCTCTTGGCTTACCGGGACAGAATAACAACAAGAAAAAGTTGATTGACCCATGTCTATATTTCTTCCTCTCCTCTCTTCCTTCCTCCTACATAAATAATTTTATACTCCGGTTTTCTTTTTTTTCACCGAAAGAGTAGTTTCGGAGAGTACCCTCCCACATACTTACCAAAATGATTTATATTTGTACCAACGTTTCTACGATGTTTGAGAACCTCCTTTGTTTGAAGTCGGTTAAAAATATGTGAACACGACTTTCATATAAATCTATGAAAAAATGACAATATATTAAACTACTAAAATTACTAAAACTAACTTAATATGACATACATGCCTATACTATAAAAATGATATAATGATATCCTATACGATGTTTTCATCATCATCATCATCATCATATCAGCCGAAAGACGTCCACTGCTGGACATAGGCCTCCCCCAAAGAGTGCCACAATGACCGGTCCTGCGCCACCCGCATCCAGCGGACTCCCGCGACCTTTACCAGGTCATCAGTCCACCTTGTGGGGGGCCTACCCACGCCATACGATGTTTTAGTTTAATGAAATCTATTTTCAAACTGTTTCAACCGCTAAGCTCCACATCCGAATAAACGGCTTCTGTGAAAGTGAAATAAAAAAGCCCACTAACTCTCTAAATATTCAATTGATGTTGAAAAGCCGTATTAATAAAACTCGCATAACTTGAAATTCTCACCCATTTATTAGAGTTACCACGTCGGGGCTTATTCTAGGACATTTTTTGAGAGAAGTATTTATTTATTATGGATGCGGGTGGCGCAGGACCGGTCAATTTGGCACTCTCTGGGGGAGGCCTATGTCCAGCAGTGGACGTCTTTCGGCTGATATGATGATGATGATGATGATTTATTTATTTAAACTTCATTCAACTATGTACATAAGTCAGTAGGGGTTTAATGCCTCATGGCATTCTCTACCAGTCAGCCGTAGGGCTAAATGAAGTCAGAGTCAAAGGCAAAATCTGACAAAGGTAAAGGAGAGATAGTGGAATGTTATCAGATCTCGCTAAAAGGAACATCCTTACTGGCGAAGTACCTCCCCTTGCATAATACCACAGCCATAATAACACGATTTACTCTGTAGGTATGGAGTTGTTCTATTCGGTTAAATTTCTTGGATTCAATTTTAAATAATTAATAATAATGATAATAAACTACTACGTGTGTGAAAATGTTGCTATCATCTAATTGAAAATGTAGATTATTATAATAATGAACCAGTTTTTTTTAAATATATTTCAGATGATTCTAGATGGTGACAAAAATGTATGGAGCTCATCATCATCATATCAGCCCAAAGACGTCCACTGCTGGACATGCATTCCTTTAAAGAGTGCCACAATGACCGGTCCTGCGCCACCCGCATCCAGCGGACTCCCGCGACCTTAACCAGGTCATCAGTCCGCCCTGTGGGGGGCCTACCCGCGCTGCGCCTTCCGGTACGTGGTCGCCACTCGAGAACCTTTCCGCCCCAACGGCCATCGGCCGCCCACTTAAGGAATTACATTTAATTTTGAATGCCATTTTCATTTCTAAGAAGTAGAGCAAACGTGTAAAAATTTAGCCGCACTAAATATCAGTAAAAGTCGTAATGTTTTACTCCTATGATTATGTTAGAATTAGCATAGATACTACCCTTATACTGGATTTTTATACCGATAAAAATGCGGCCCATATAAGTTCCCAAAGTTAAGAATTTCATTTTAAACTGGTCACCCTAGTCACCCTAGTATATTCAGTAGCCAACGAAACGGATGGCGACAAAAACTCGCCTGCCATATGTCGATAACGATAAATTCCACTTTTCAGCTGGTTGCCGGAGGTTTTTGCGCAGATGTAGTTAGTCAAACGGTTTATATTGGTTCTAGAACATTCGGAATACACTTTACAAATTGAAGCTCAGTTTAGAAATTGCGCAGCGGCAGTTTTTATTAGGGTTCCGTACCCAAAGGGTGAAAACGGGACCCTATTACTAAGACTTCGCTGTCCGTCCGTCCGTCCGTCTGTCTGTCACCAGGCTGTATCTCAAGAACAGTGATAGCTAGAGAGTTGAAATTTTCACAGATTATGTATATCTGTTGCCGCTGTAACAACGAAGACTAAAAAACCGGCCAAGTGCGAGTCGGACTGGGGCTCCCATACAACAGACATGATTTTTTTCCCGTTTTCATAGATAATGGTACGGAACCCTTCGTGCGCGAGTCCGACTCGCACTTGGCTGGTTTTTTATACTTTGTAGTTGAAAAGCGTCATGGACTACTAAGTATTTGAATCTTTCTTATCTGCACGGGATTAAGGGATCAGCAACGCGCACGTGACATGCAAGCGTCCATAGGCTACAGCGACCGCTTACCTTAATACTTTTTATCCAAGTAAAATATAATATTTGTGTTCTGCAAATACTTATATAAGACACTAGGGCGTGGCATTTTTACAATTAAACAAACTTACAATTCATTACTAATTAAAATTAAAACTGTGCTCAACAATTTGCACATAAGTATTTTTACGTCATCACATCATCATCATCATCATATCAGCCGAAAGACGTCCACTGCTGGACATAGGCCTCCCCCAAAGAGTGCCACAATGACCGCTCCTGCGCCACCCGCACCCAGCGGACTCCAGCGACCTTTACCAGGTCATCAGTCCACCTTGTGGGGTAGGCCTACCCACGCTGCGCCTTCCGGTACGTGATCGCCACTCGAGAACCTTTCCGCCCCAATGGGCGACCTTTACCAGGTCATCAGTCCACCTTGTGGGGGGCCTACCCACGCTGCGCCTTCCGGTACGTGGTCGCCACTCGAGAACCTTTCCGCCCCAATGGCCATCGGTTCTACGTGCAATGTCATACCTTTTTTCTCAAACTTGCAATGAAATGTTGACATGACATACTTCAAATTAGGTCCGGAAATACTACGTATCTGGTGCGATGAGTGAAGATGATATGTAAAGGAATTTGATACAACATTACACACCTAAGCCTGCAAAGCTATCGTCTTTTGTTAATAAACGTCAAATTGTAATTGTGACACTGACACAACGTCTTGGCATTCAACCATAAAAAAAAACTTTAGAACTAATGTAAATGTCACCGGGTAAAAGGTTACTTCAAACAGGTTTTAAAAAAAGTTTAGCACGTAAATTGAAAAAAAGTTTAATGATTAAAAATTATAAGTCTGTTTTCTTGCATTGTTGTAGTGCCTCGTCTATATAGTTAGATATAAGTACAAGTAACAGTAAACTAATACTTAATTTACGGAATAGTAGTTAGTAAGAAATGTGGGAGTAGGACACAATTCTAGGTTATGATGTGACAGCACTGACAGCTGTCATTTCCTGCTTGATTAACACTTGTTGTCATTGATAATGTTTTGTTCAGAATCATATTATTAACGAATAAAACAAATTGACTACTTTTTTATTTTTATTTCGTTGCAAGTTTGAGAAAAGCACTATACAAATCTCGGCGAGAAACGGGGTTGCCGGCCGCGCATCCCTATCCGGCCTCGCTACGCTCGGCCGTCTATATCTACTTGGCCTGCAACCCTTCGTTTCCCGGCCTCTATAGTAATGTACTATTACGTCATACCTTGCCATAAAGCAGGAAAATCCCACTTCCTGGTCAGGAAGAGACGTACAAGTTTGTACTCGCCATGGCGGTAATAAAGAAAGCCTCAGATCGCATATTTATCGCCCTTGCCTTCGGCTCGGGCATAATTATTTATGTATTATCTATACTTTTGTATCTATAGTATGTTGTTTTACGTTCCGTGGGTCACGTATGGTGCTGTCTGAAAACCGGCGCTGTAGGTGTCTGTCTGACACCTCGGCATAATGCTGAGACAGCGACCGTTTCACTGCCGCGAAGACACACACAATGTGTCAATTGTATTGTATGTCTACTCCCTTTGTCTCTGTGTGTCTTTTGTGTAGTGAATAAAGGTCTTCTTTCTTTCTTTCTATAAATACCTGCTAACTTGAGACATTCATTGTTTTGCCGCCCTAGGTAATAAATGTGCTATTTTTAACCGACTTCAAAAAAGGAGGAGATTCTCAATTCGACTGTATGTTTTTTTTGTATTTGTTACGCGATAACTCGGTAATTTATGAACCGATTTGAAAAATTATATCTTTGTTTGAAAGCATATACTTCCAGATTGGTCCCGTAGTCACCAAAATCCAGTTCTGATGATGGGATTCTGGAGAAATCGAGGGAACTGAAATTTTATAGGCAAACTTAAAGCAATTTGGCTACTGATTTGAAGTCGGTTAAAACTTTGTTAGGGTTCCTGTACCTCAAAAGGAAAAAACGGAACGCTTATAGGATCACTCGGTTGTCTGTCTGTCCGTCTGTCACAGCCGATTTGCTCCGAAACTACTGGACCGATTGAGCTCAAATTTGGTTCACATATGTAAATTGGTGACCCCAAAGATGGACGCGTAAAGTAAATTAATGAATTCTGAACAAGGGGGCCACTTTTGGGAAGTAAACTGGAAAATAAAAATAAAAAGTTTCGCAAACTGTATTGTGTGACATATCAAATGGAAGGGGTTGTTGTAAGCATCTCAGATTTTTTTTTTTATAATTTTAGCAAAAATAGATTTGAAGTAATTTAGGAAATAAGACGAAAATTGACCATTCCTCCCCTTATCTCCGAAACTACAAGGCTTAAAAATCTGAAAAAAATATGGAAATAAGTGCCTTGCTTGATTACAGGAAAACCTATAAGAATTTGAGTATTCAAAGTAACGGGAGGATTCTCAATATTTATGTGTATTTTGTATGGAGCGCCTAATGCTTAGAGAATAGGAATTTCACGGAACCCTCACCACGCGAGTTGAACTCGCACTTGTCCGGTTTATTTTTATTTTTAAAGTGAATTATATAATTCTTGTTTAGGTACCCAAAGGCCAAAGGTTACATAGTTCTTATATAAGTGTACCTGGTACATTTAAATATAATAAAGGCTAATACAGAGCGTCAATGAAAAAAGTATTTCGGCCGATAACGCCGAGGGAAAATTGCCTTCGACCTTAATCGTATCGTTTCGCACGGCGCGGCACCATCGGTTTTCGCATAAGTTCCACTTTACATTTAGGCCATTGTCTATGCGGTACCAGCTGTAGCGAGTCAGTAGTACATTACTGCAGAGGCCAGGAAACAGCAATTCGTGAATGAGTTGATTTTATCGGATGAAGCGTAGCTGAATTCGACAATAGAGACGAATCCGCCGAGGCAGATATAGTGCTTTTCTCCATAAATGCGAGGAAATCAAATAATATTTTCAATAATTTTAAAACAGCGAATAGTACCTATCATGGTCCCGCCCAACTTATTTTTTTAAAGTATGTACTCGTACACGGCAGGACTCATCGTGCCAGTTTCAATTGACACATAAAAATATTAGAATCGATTACAATTTAATGTTTTATGTAATTAATATTATTAAAGATTAAACGGGATTGTAATCTAAAAGCATTTTAGTTCGTTTTGAATATTATTTCGAAAATATTTTAATTTAAACGTCACTTCTATCTCTTGCAAAAGTAATCGCTTTGTCTATAGGACGATTAAAAAATATAAAACTTCTAACCAATCTAACATAGCAAGTTGTTATGACAAATTGCTAGGCCTTTTAACTTACGAGCATGTGGCTGTTTGTAGTGATTTGTCTTGGTCAAAAGATATGATTAAAAGGTAAAAAAGTATACAGTAAAGGAATTTCATACATTTTCCTGGCCGCTGAAACTGTACAATAATGACTTTTAACTTTTTGAATTTACGCTTGTCAGTAACGAGAAACTTAACGTACTATTTTTGCTACAGTAAGGCGCACATTTCCGAGCATATTGGAGAAAAGATTATTTACTGCGCGAGTTCTTCCAGGAGCCGTAGCATGGTTGGCCTTATCACGCGACAAGTGACAAGATAAGAGCGTCGTCTCGTTCTATCGAACGGTGTCAGCCAGTGACGCACGCTCTATCCTATCACCTATCGCGTGACAAGACCAACCATGCTACGGCTACTGATTGACTCGGGAATCTCGGGATGCGTGCAAGCGGGGGGCAATTGGGAATGGATGAAAATTTTAGAAGTGCCTGATAATTTTTTTGGTGATAGGAATAACCTTCCTTAGCACCGGAAAAAAGTTTCAGATTTTTCAGCTGGTAGGGAGTTGCGGTCTTTTGGTTGGGGACGTAGTTGGTGTTTTTGGTGTACCTACCGTATCTGTCTAATAGAAAAGTTGTCAACCACACGCCAAATCAACAAGACATTTAATACAGAGTTAAACCTTATGTCAGTGCAAGAAGGTTGCTATCGCGTTGGGCTTTTTGACGCATATATCAGTCGTTGGCGTTGAACCTGCGGTGCGGATATATGCGTCGTTGGCGTCGAAAAGATTAAAATAGATTTAATTATAAGTATTAGTATAAATAAATAGGATTAATATCACAGAGAAATAGCTTTTAAAAAGTAGGCTAATTTGCATGTATCAAAACGAGCAACACTGTTACTTTTTTTGCTCTCCAATTTCTATATTTGATCATGGCAGTTGTGGTGCCCTAAATTTAGTTTATTTCCATGAATAAACATCTTTTTAACAGTTAAAGCATGTTTTTATTCAAAATGCTAATGTGACAAGAAAAAAAAAATCAATCAATCAATAGTGTGTGTCAGTTTAAAAAAAGGAGGCCACTCCACACTGTATTTTGTATTTAAGTACCTTGTGAATATATCAAACTAGTTTTTACGTTACTGGATTCGTCAATCTATGAACTCAAAAGAAAAGCGGCCGTTTTAACTTTGGACGCATCGACTCCAGCAACATAAAAACTAGTGTTCGCGCATGCAACGCCATCTACCGGGTACCTACCGAAGAGGACGAGTTTCCCGCTTCCGCTCCTTTTTTTTATATAAAATCAACACAAACCAAAACTTGTAACTTCATACATTTTTTATGGTTAAAATAAACGAAATCCATATCCATCCATACTAATATTATAAATGGGAAAGTGTATGTGTTTGTTTATTTGTTTGTTTGTTTGTTTGTTTGTTTGTCCGTCTTTCACGGCAAAACGGGGCGTCGAATTGACGTGATTTTTTAAGTGGAGATAGTTGAAGGGATGGAGAGTAACATAGGCTACTTTTTGTTGTGTGTATAAAAGCGTAAGGATGGATGTGGAAACTACCCAATTATTTACCAGTGGCGCTTTCGTTTCATACTGATTAAAATTGAATCATGACGTCACAGTGTGATATATTTTGTACTAATCGTTGTATGGAAAATCAAGTTAATTGCTTTTTCAGCCATGAATTACTGCGTTTAGGACCATAGTTGTCTTACAATAAAATAAAATAAAATGTTTCTATAAAATCGTAAGGATGGATGTGGAAACTACCAATTATTTACCAGTGGCGCTTTCGTTTCATACTGATTAAAATTGAATCATGACGTCACAGTGTGATATTTGTACTAATCGTTGTATGGAAAAACAAGTAAATTGCTGTTTCGGCCACGAAATACTGCGTTTAGGACCATAGTTGTTTTACAATAAAAAAAAAATGTTTCTATAAAAGCGTAAGATGGATGTGGAAACTACCCATTTCATTTCATTTCATTCATTTTCATTTCATTCATTTAAAAAAATACTGCGTTTAGGACCATACAATACAATACAATACAAATACTCTTTATTGCACACCTCACACAAACAAAGCAGTTACAGGGAGAAACAATACAATAACATGTAGGTAGAGGTAGACAACAGGCGGTCTTATCGCTGAAGAGCGATCTCTTCCAGACAACCATAGTTCTCTTACAATAAAAAAAACTATTTTGTTTCTATAAAAGCTTAAGGATGGATGTAGAAACTACCCAATTATTTACCAATGGCGCTAGTGTGCACTGCAACGCCCTCTTAAGTTTTTCACCTGTAACGTACGAACGAAGCGTTACTCAACCGACCAGCTGATGAAGTGGGAACGTTTCGGTATATTGCAAAAGCGCCCCCACGGCTGCCACGTCACGCGCCGTCAATAAATCAAGCCGATCGAGGACCGCTGGTGCCCCCGGGCCGGACCGGCGATTCCTCCCACAGATTATGTCGACCTGCTGTAGAGAAAAGTAAATTCCTGGAATTCGGCGCCGCCAGAAATTGACCATTAATTTAATCAAACGATATGAGCCGAATTTACGTCGTTCGTGAGTAATGAATGCGGTGGAGTTTGAATTTGCGATTGTTTTTAAAATTGAACTGTGTTTTAGTTAACACTTAGATTTCTTTTATATGTACGGTTCATCCGCTACGCGAGCTCGATGGGTTGACGACGTAAAAAAGACTAGCACGGGACCGGGGTAAGTGGCGTACTCGAAGAGAGGCTTATGCCCAGCAGTGGGCGATTACAGGCTGATAATGATGATGATGATGATGATGGTTTCTCAAGATATACAACATAGCATAAATAATCCACAAAAGAATTATGTATTCGGTCATTTTTAAGGTTCCGTACCTCAAAAGGAAAAAATGAAACCCATATAGGATCACTATGTTGTCTGTCTGTCTATCAAGACCCTTTATCTCGGGAACGCATGGAGGTATCGAGTTGAAATTAAAACCATATACTTACTCAAATCTATATACAGCCCCTTGAAGCTGTGAAAAAATCAAACTTCTAAGTTAACGTAAAAAAAGATACGGCCGTTTATGCCGCAAAAAAACGTATATTTCGACACTCACAAGGGAATCAGAATATATACTTTCTGTTAACCTAGAACTTGGCAAGTAATATCGTCTTATACTACAAGTATCCGTTGTCTAGTGCTATGTACAGGCTTTGCCTAGTTTGGGACTAGATCAAATTTGCAAATTTTGAGGAACAACTTACAATCATATTTTTTACTACATACTTATTACTTACATCTGAACAGTGCAAGTAAAATAAGACTCCAGGAAAAAAAAACGGTTTTGAAAAACATCAATTTATAGCGTTTCGCTGTTTCATTTTCCATCGGGAAGTAATTATGTATATTTAAATACAGCATTCCTTGTCTTTTTTCTGTATAAGTCACACAAAAAAAGACTCTACATTTGTAAGTTTTCCAAAATAAAGATTAAATTATTTATTAATATTTTTTCTGACTTTTCAGGAGCTAATTTAGTTATATTTTTTTTTGATGTCTTATTTTTGTTGGATTTAAATTATGATCCGAGCAGAATGGAATTTATTTCCAAATATGTCATTTTTAAGGTTCCGTACCCAAAGGGCCAGGACCATCTGTCTGTCACCGTGATAGTTTTATAAACAGTTGAAATTTTCTCAGATCAGTTGCCGTTATAACAAAAAATACTAAAAAACAGAATAAAATTAATATTTAAGGGGGCTCCCACACAACAAACGCAATTTTATTGATAATGGTACGGAACCCTTTGTGCGTGAGTCCGACTCGCACTTGGTCGGTTTTTTTTTCATACTATTTATCAGTAAAATGACTGGACTATAAAAGCTTGTTCCAAATATACCCCCTTGACACAACTTTACGAATACTGTCGACCGAATAAATAGCCTAGTTAGAGAACCTGACTATGAAGCTTGAGGTCCCGGGTTCGATCCCCGGTCGGGGCAGATATTTGTATGATTAATACGAGTGTTTGTTCTCGAGTCTTGGATGTTTAATATCTATTTATGTAAGTATATATTTATCTATATAAGTATGTTTATCCGTTGTCTAGTACCCATAGTACAGGCTTTGCCTAGTTTGGGACTAGATCTATTGGTGTGAATTGTCCCACGATATTTATTTATTTATTTTACCCACAAACTATTTTACCGAAAAATTACATTAACGCGACCATAACGTAGCGCGCGTTGGTAGCGTTAGCGGATAGATGGGACCCCCCTTCTACAGAGATGGACTAAGCTCCACACTTGAAAAATCGTGAATCGTACTTTATTTTATTTTTTAAATTTTTAAGTAACAACTAACACTAGAATATAAGTCTGTAACTAACACCTATGGATTCAGTCCGAAATAAAAGATTTATTATTATTATTATAACACTCGTCTATTCCGTCAATCAAACATTCTTGTCTGCTCTTTTATCAATTGAAACACTCTTTCATCCGCAACTGGCATTAATTATCCCTATCCGTTACCTACTAATTATTTAATTGCTCCCGAACAAATGTCAATCGCCTTTGTCCTCAACAAAAAACTTATCTGACAAGCCAATCGAGTCCATTCAATTCTGGAAATGTCAAAGGGTCATAAAGCTAGTGTGGTGCGAGTCACAAACGACAGCGGGATTGGTTATTTGTAATAGAGCGTTTTAAAAAAAAACTATGCATGAACTTTTTTTTAGATTTCGATTTTTTTGGATTTTTATTGTTCCGATACCTCAAAAGGAAAAAACGGAACCCTTATAGGATCACTCGGTTGTCTGTCTGGCCGTCTGTCACAGCCGATTTGCTCCGAAACTACTGGACCGATTGAGTTGAAATTTGGTACACATATGTAAATTGGTGACCCAAAGATGGACGCGTAAAGTAAATTAATGAATTCTGAACAAGGAGGCCACTTTTGGGGGGTAAACTGGAAAATTTAAAAAAAAAGTT
Source organism: Epinotia nisella (assembly GCA_932294315.1). NCBI lineage: Eukaryota > Metazoa > Arthropoda > Insecta > Lepidoptera > Tortricidae > Epinotia > Epinotia nisella. The sequence continues at coordinate 1,889,848 of OW028691.1, forward strand.
TCGCAAACTGTATTGTGTGACATATCAAATGAAAGGAGTTGTTGTAAGCATGTCAGATATTTTTTTTTATACTTTAGCAAAAACAGATTTGAAGTAATTTAGGAAAAAAGACGAAAATTGACCATTCCCCTTATCTCCGAAACTACTAGGATTAAAATTCAGAAAAAAATATGAAAAATAATTCCTTGCCTAAAGATTACAGGAAAACCTATAAGAAGTTTGAGTATTCAAAAACACTTATGAAATTTAGATTATATACGGAACCCTCACCACGTGAGTTGAACTCGCACTTGTCCGGTTTTTTCTTACTCAGAATCGTTGATACTATCGATAAAAGTGTCCTAGACTTTACTATGTAAGTTTTTTCTTCCAGTGCGTCACGACCATATAAATAAAAAAAGACTGCAAAAAAATGTGATCGATCTGGAATGGAATATTTGGGACACTTTTTTTCTTGTATGAGGATCGATAATATCAACGATTTCGAGTAAGAAAAACCCAAAAAAATCGAAACCTGAAAAAAATTAAACATGTACACTTTTTTTGAAAAACACCCAGTAATATATACGGTGAAATGGGGTTAGTGGGGGGGAGCCGAGTGGGCAGTGGGTTAAAAAAACTATTGTTATATGTTTATTTCGGTACAAGTTTTCATTGCCGACTGTCCTTATTGCGCAGTTATCAACTTCTCGGTCCAAATGAATGAATTAAATCTTTTATTTCAGGTCTTCACGGACCCAAATACGAAGCTTTAAAAAATAGAACACCATTATAACGAGCGAGCAAAGAGAAGAAAGTTCCCCGTTTCAGCTGGACTGCCAGACATCCGGACTATTGAAAGAATTTTTGCCCTAGCTGAAACAGAGAACTTCCTTCGCTTCGCTCGCTCGTTCAATTATATTTACATAATCTTACACACATTTAACTAGACCCATATTGCCCAATGGTAAGCTCAATGAGACCTGTGTAATGAGAAGGTATACTCCATTTCATTTACGAAGGCCCGATGCCACTTGAAACCCAACAATGAAGCTCATAATGTTTGTCTTCTGTTGTCTAATTCTTTTATTACTTACCTAAGGACTTCAAATTGGTACCGTTGGTGCAAGCTGCATACAATAAAAAAACACCACGCCGCAAAAGGGGCTTGCCAGGTGTTCTTATTGTCTGGTCCTATTGTTATCGCTAATGACCGTCTCAAGTGGCATCGGGCCTTCGTAAATGAAATGGAGTATACTAGACAACAACATGACACCTCGCCGAGTTTTTTACGCCGGTTCTTCTCGAGGCAAAGGTTTGCTTTCCGAACCGGTAGTAGTTTATCGACGTTCATAGGTGCATGTCATCATCATCATCATCATATCATCCGAAAGACGTCCACTGCTGGACATAGACCTCCCCCAGAGAGTTCCAAATTGACCGGTCCTGCGCCACTCGCATCCAGCGGACTCCCGCGACCTTTACCAGGTCATCAGTCCACCTTGTGGGGGGCCTACCCACGCCGCGCCTTCCGGTACGTGGTCGCCACTCGAGGTGCATGTAATATGCCTAAATTGAAGAATAAATCACTTTGACTTTTTGACTTTGATATTGCATGCTTGACAGATAAATGTACTCACACCAGGGGTCGTCAAACTTTCTAAAAACCCAAGTAAACTCTCGCCATCATCCCGTATATTACACCGCGTCCATCCCTGTGGACGGCGTGCCGTGTGTCAATTACTTGCGGACACAGAAAAAAGTAAACTAAAACATATTCCACAGATAGGATGATTCAGAGTACCGTAAACCGGGGTTACTTTAGGAAAAAATGGGGCTACTTTGATAATTTTGAATGTAGTATAAAAGCAGACCTATTTGAAATTAAGAAGATTTAATCGAGTATACAGCAAGATAGTATACTAAAATATCCACTGCCACAGTTCACTCACAAGTAGAAACAATGATTTCGGAGAAAAACCTATTTGATCAAAGTCACCCCCCGAATCAAAGTAACCCCGGTCCACCGTACACCGTTCCGCGCCCCTTTCGTGCCCGGACATACACGGGACATATAGCTTGTGTAGCTAGACTAAAGAAAAATGTTCTTCACATCACAGTCACACATTACGCCTTTCAATAATTAATATAATAGGCATGATGACTCATGTTAAAATTGATAACATAGTGTTGCTAAATGTATATTAAACCATCAAATTATTGTAATAAAGTAAAAATTAATACTACATTGTTTAACGAGGGGCGTAAGTGGTATATTGCTAACGAGAGCCTATCAGAATGCCTTTTGATGACTCGAGTTTGCAATATTCTTACGCCCGTGTTATACACAATGTTTTTCATCACATTTGCGAGGAAATAAATAACTACAAAAGACAGGCGCACCAATAAAAAATTGACAACTTCACTTCCAGATCAGTGCTAGTGGAGCGCGCAGCTTCAATATTCCAACCAATCACAGATCAGTATTCTTGCGGGGCGGGGCGGCTTGGACAACTAGATTTTTTTCAACCAATCACAGAGCAACCAGATTTGCTTAAGCCAATCATAGGGTTCTATATTTTAAAACTAAACTTAACAGCCCGTGGGAGGTAAAACGGCTATAACTGCTCTGTATCATCATCATCATCATCATATCAGCCGAAAGACGTCCACTGCTGGACATAGGCCTCCCCCAATGTGTGCCACAATGACCGGTCCTGCGTCACCCGCATCCAGCGGACTCCAGCGACCTTTACCAGGTCATCAGTCCACCTTGTGGGGGGGCCTACCCACGCTGCGCCTGCTCTGTACGCTCGCAAGTAAATAACGCCATTGACGAGCAAGTGTCATGAAAAAAATATAATTAATATCCTAAAAACATTATGAACCTTGAAAGTTTATAAAAACACTTGCATTTGTTTTTATTGTCCAAGTGTAAATTTGAAGCTACCAATAGAATCCTTACGCTGTTCTAGAAACAAAATTGAATTATATTTGGCATTCTGACGCAATCGTTTGCCAGCCGTACGCTTTATACCGGCCGCCACTACACATCTTTCGAGAGCTCGGATAAAGGGTGCATTATCATCGGTGAATAAATTAGTCTCCATTATTGTGACTCACAATGGTCCACGATACCCATCTATTTGTGCCCCATCGATGATATTGAGTGTTTTTCCGACCCTTTCTGCCTAGATTTGCCCTTTGTGATTAAAAATCATCATACGGTTTTAGCGCCTTGTCTTGGAAAACGGAATGAAAATGTTACCCGGAAAATCCTACTAATATTATAAATGCGAAAGTTTGGATGTTTAGATGTTTGCATGTTTAGATGTTTGTATGTTTGTTACGCAAAAACGGGACAAATTTTGGTATACTTATTGTGTATAGCCTGGTTTCTCTGCGTGATCGCATCAGAAATGAGGCTATCCGCAGCAGAACCAAGGTAACCGATATAGCCCTCCGAATCGCTAAACTTAAGTGGCAGTGGGCGGGGCACATTGCACGTAGAACCGATGGCCGTTGGGGCGGAAAGGTTCTCGAGTGGCGACCACGTACCGGAAGGCGCGGCGTGGGTAGGCCCCCCACAAGGTGGACTGATGACCTGGTAAAGGTCGCGGGAGTCCGCTGGATGCGTGTGGCGCAGGACCGGTCAATTTGGAACTCTCTGGGGGAGGCCTACGTCCGGCAGTGGACGTCTTTCGGCTGATATGATGATAGCCTGGATTAACATTATATGTCGCAATGGCGCCGCATGCGATCGATTAGTCAACTTCCGTTTTAGATTTAAAATGGTTAGTTTAGTTTTTAAGAAGTTTATTCTGATTGTGAAATCGTCAATTTAATTTGGTTTTGATTAAAACGTCATATTTTAATGATTAAGGAAACGTTAAGCGGAAAGCTTGGGTGTGATCGTCGCAGAACTAGTTGTTAAGTTGGCTAACCTGATATCGGATGTGTCAGGTTGATCAACCTAAGTGGGTAGTTATAAAAAGGGAAAAAGAGAGAGTGGGGCATTCTCGCTCGAGGTGCCAGTCGTAACGGACGTCAAGCTAGTTCTGTGACAAACTCACCAGTTTCCAATCTTCATCCGATTACATCCGAGTAATCGAGTAAGATTTTGTTGCGATTGTGATTGTGAACCAAAAATACATAACTGCTTTACAAAATACCAGTGTTATTTCATGAATCCCGTCATGTCTGGAAGTGAGTGCGAAATTAACGTAGACATGGACCCCACACCTGACATATAGAATGATTTTCATCCCGGGAATCATCCCCTAAGGGGGCGAAATGGAGGGCGAAAGTTTGTATGGAGCTACGATATAAACGAGTTCCACGCGGACGGAGTCGCGGGCAGAGGCTAGTAGACTATAAATTTTAAATAAAAAAGAAAATCCCGAGTTTGGGAATGTTGCTGATATGCCTCCCTGAGGCGGCGTAAGAGGGGAGTCATTGAAAAAATTGGCGCTTCGTGTAAGGTAAGATTGGTTAAAAGCAATTACTCCGGTTGAGTGGTCGCAGGCCAACGTTTCAAACATTATAACGGAACACAGTCAAATTAATTCGTCAAAAAGTGACAGATATTCTATCACGCGCGCGAGTAGAGTAGAGAGTCAAGTTATGCTAGCAGAGCAGCTAAGTCTAATTTAATTGTATCGCCCCTTTGTGAATAAACTATTACGCATCATACACAGAAAAATAGAAACTTTATTCAAGGTTTTCATCAGGAAATTGACTCGAATGAAGGGAAATTATCTTGAGCCTAGTTTTTTTTCTCTTGGTTCAAGATGATGGTATGTTTTCTCGTGAACTTCTTGGTTCAAGTATTTATTTTCTATGTACTTTTCTTTAAATAGTGATTGGGAGGTGACAAATAAACGGTACTGTCACTTTGTGCTGCGGAACCCTATATCTTTTACCTCGCAATTAATGTTTTTGTTCCGTAGCGTGAGGCATAAGGCGTGTTTAGAGCCAAGTTCTTACCATCATTCACTGGGAACGCGCCTACCGTGTGCTAAAACGATGTAATTGGCACATTATTCACCGCTATCGTGGGCGTAAAGCAAAAGCGCAAGCTTTTGCCGATAACATCTCATTGCACCGGCAAGAACGCGCTGTGGTGGATTCTTAAAGCGTACGACAAAGAAAAGCGGAAAGCCACGTGAGCCATACGACCGACGCCTTTTGGAGTGATGATCTGTCCGACCGTTTGCGGCCATAGCGACCGCTCCGACTCCTCGCTCGCTTTTGGACATCCTTGTACCCGAGGAGCAGTCAGATGCGAAGGATATTTTAAAGTGCGCAAGCGTTTGCGCAAAAGCAGGCGCACACACTCGTCCTTCCCCTCCTTGGATCAGTGGAACGGAAAACCACTACGAAGGAGAGGTCGGATGCTGTGTCTGCCGACGGTGACCACACACCCTCCACTGCCGCCCTAGGCCATCCACCTTGCCTTGCTGCCCGCCGAGTCCGCCAAGTCACGTTGCATATCTGCGTTGTGTTGCCTTCCTCGCCAGGACAGACTTTGAGCGATAAGCGAGAGGGAACCGCGCGTAGGGATGGGTATGATGGATGGTGAGGGAATATTGAAGAAGGAGGGACGGGATACCTATAGCCACGGGAAAGAGGATTGTGGTCTATAGCAGCACAGGGAATGCGGGATCGCATGCCCATCAATTACCTACTACCGGACAGATAGCAGGTTAGAGCACCCCCTGCCATTGCCTGCTTTTGGAGTAAAGAGACATACATTTTACATTTCGGTTGGACGGAGTATTTTGCTCACGCGCTACCACGTGAGCAATTGTTTGTGCATTGAACCTCTGGAGTGGAGTTCGCGTTTGGATATGCGTATTGTGGGACACTTTGCGAGTCGCTAGACTGATAATTAACTAAACAATGTTTAAGAAACGTGTGTCAAGCCTCGGTCGCACTGTATAGAGCAAAAAAATTGCTCTTGCAGTAAATGCAACACGGTGACCTCGAAATTAGTACATTTATTGATTGACTGCCAAGTAGTTACTTACCATTGATGGAAAGAGACTGTAGACCTCTTATTTTTACCCGACTGCACGACGTAAAGGAGGCTAATGTGCTCACCAGTCTATGTATGCAACAATTTTTGCAGTTGGGTTTTGACGTGATAACGTCTTATAAATCGATGAACGCCGGCTGCACGCACTCATTGTCCCGTTCCGAACGCCGGCTGCGCGCACGAAAAATAACCGACAAGCCCAAACCACCGGTTCTAGAGATTCCAAATTTGGCTCGCAGGTTCCTTATAAGGTCTAGGGGTGCACTAAGAAAGGATTTTTAAAAATTCAACCTCTAAGGGGGTGAAATGGGGTCCAAAGTTTGTATGCGGAAACAAGATTAGATCGACTATTTTATTCGAAACTTCACAGGAAACTTCAAACGATAAATGAGTAAATACGTGTTATGCAATTTTTCATCAATGTTTTCTTATGACGTATCACGTAAAATTATCGTCCGTAAACAGACGTCACAGACAGCCATTTTTTTTTAATAATGGTTCGATTTCACTTGTTGACTGAGCCTACACAGTTTGAAGCAAGTATCTACGCTCAACAGCACCTCCTTACACAAATAAAACAAACGATCAGACAGCATGATAGACATTTTATCACTGTCGTATGTATTTCAACACTGTCTATAAGACATCCGTCACGTTCTGACAAGCATGCAAGTGCGAGAATGACGGATGTCTTATCCACAACGATAAATGATAATCTGACAACCATCTATAATTGACATCAAGATTCTCGCGCATCAATACCCGATCCGTATCGCACACTTTTGCAATTCACCCCAACAAATAATTATGGATTATTTGGCGGACCTCATGCGAATGCTGAATGGCGCAGCGAAATCGTGCCGTACTGGGTTCCCGGCTGACAAACGATTCTGACCGGTCTGATAAAGTATTGGTAGACTTATTATAGCACACAAGACTACATGAATGATAAATCTCCATGGAACTAATTTTGACTGAATTTTAAATCTATTATTTTCGTAATATTTTGTTTTTTGACATTAGATTGTTTTTCTAGAAATATTCTACTAGTATTTTTTATACAATTTTGTATATCATATATATTTTCTTCTTTATGTTTAAAAATTACTCTAAAAAATTAACTGACGATTTGAAAGTGCTTGTTACTAGGCCTACTTGAATAAAGATCATTTTGAGTTTGAGTTTGGTACTTATTGATAAGATAAGTATTGGTACATAGTACGGTGGTTTTGTAGATTTCTGGCTGTTATATTATGATGAATTAATTAGTAATATCTGTTCAGGGAAGGAAGCTATGTATCAATACCGTAAATTTTTTTGACGATGCCATTCGAACCAGTTTTTGGGGAGGAACAAATGTTTGTATGGGAGAAACTAAAATTAAAGAACATAAATACCCAAAAAATTGTGACAAAGTTTGACCTCGCTGGCGGCATCCCAAACAGTTCATACTAATTGATTGAAAAATATGACGTCACGCATGTCACAATGCTATGGGTTGGTACTAACCGTTGTACGGAAAATCAATTAATTTGCTGTTTCGGTCGCGAAATACTGCGTTTAGATCCACAGTTGTTTTACAATTTTTGTTTCTATAAAAGCGTAAGGATTCTATTGGTAGCTTTAAATTTACACTTGGGCAATAAAAAAAATGCAAGTGTATAAAAAACGTGCATCTCAGTATGACCCGTATGTTCCAATTGAATTGCGATTTGACATAAATACTTTTAAGAATTTTCATGTCCACAATGTTAAATTTCAAAATCGATGCCATTTTCGTAATTAATGTCCCAAAAAACTATACCCATATTGATATTTAGACATTTCAACCCAATCGAACCCAACAAGGGTGATGGTATTTCACGTCCGCCACGTTGGATTTTAAAATCGTTGTTGTTTTCGTAATCAGCGACTAGCGACCCTATAAACCATAGAAATACAATACCCATGTGGATTTTTAGACATTGTCACCACATTTCCCCCTTTAATGGGTTGAATTCTCAAAAACCCTGAAACACGTGCTTACTCATTTATTGCTAGAAATACTCCTGTGAAGTTTCGAATGAAATAGTTTAACTAATCTTGTTACCTCATACAAACTTTGGACCCCCATTTCACCCCCTTAGGGGTTGAATTTTGAAAAATCCTTTCTAAGTGCACTCCTAGACCTTATAAGGAACCTGCGGGCTAAATTTGAAATCTCTAGAACCAGCGCTTTGGGCTGTGTGTTGATATGTCAGTCAGTCAGTCAGTTTCTTCTTTGATCTAATCAAAAGTTATGACCGAGTAATGACAACCTCGCCGGTTCATTTTTCTCAAAATAACAAATAAAATCAGAATAACGGAAGGCCATGAAAATTGAAAACTAAAAATAGTACAGTATCGAGTCCCGACTGAGGCAAGCGATTTTTCATAAATCCTTAAATGCAGAATTTATTGTTTTTAAAAACAAAGGAATGTTTCCTTTACACAGAATGTGCTATTTACAATATTTAAGGTAGTTGCCATCCATGTTGCATTCGATTTTTCCACCCTGTATATATATACATCCGATAGACTAGTAAGCTACTTGTATAAGGAAAACGGAAATGTCCGTTTGAAGCGAATATAATATAAATAATTTCTCCGTCGCAATCAATGTGAGTCCCACGAGGCAGAAGCATCAATTACTGTGGGCACTCCAGGGGGTATATGTGACTTAACGTATTGAATTCAAATTAAGTTTACATTTGTCGCGCTCTATTACGTGAATGTTCGCTAGGCCTAACGTCCCAGAGAGATTGAGAAGATTACATTTACTTAGTTCATAAAAATACAGTATAATGCACACCTAGTCATAAATAAAATGCCATGATCAGAAAAAAAAATGTAAGTAGCTAGGTATAATCTTCCAAATATCAAGAAATAATATCTCTGACTAAAAATCATCACTTTCATTTGATAAAAAAGTGTTAATTTAAGTATGACAAATTCAATAGATGTAGCCCAAGATATAAAATATAATAATATGTTCAACCATACGACATCACGATATTAGAAAATCATGCAGACGAAAATTGTTCATTTACACAATCACAATAAAAAAGAAAGTAGTTCAAAATATGTATTATCGTCTGGTGATTCCAAGCGTATTAAATAAAAATAAAAGCACGAAAAATATTGCACTTCCAATAAACCGAATATAAAATGAAGATTTCCATAACGAAGTATAGACTCCTGTATAAATCCCAACAAAAGATTGCGCAACAAATGTGAATCTGATTTCAATCTAATATGTTTAGTCTGATACACCCCAGGGATGCTGTCCGGAGCAATTGAATCTCGCTATCCAACACGCAACTGTCATGTCGTGATTGTATTGATATATTGGGGTTATATAGGGTGCTTTAAATGGGGCGCCTTACATTTTTGGCACAATCTATTTTAGATAAACCAATAATAACAATAACAAACTTAAACGAAAACTGCCGACATATGCAGATAGACTACACCATTTCGAAATAGAGAATTTGCAAACTAGAAGAAACGTAAACGAGTTAGTAATATTATATAGAATTATTAATAATACGATGGACTCCAATCTCATTAATAATATTCAGTTTCGGGTGTATCCAAAACCGTGTCGCAATCCTGCTCAGTTTCTAGTTCCTATAGCATCCAACAATGTCACCCCACACAGTCCCCTGGCTCGTATGTGCACATCCTACAATAAGCTCTGTAAGGATGTTGATATTTTTTGTTTAAGTCTCAATAAATTTAAAAGTAATGTTACAAAATTGTCACTAAGTTAAATATAACCTTCACGATCTCATTAATTATTTAAGTTAATTATGATCACTGTCATAGACTATTTGTACCTATTATTGTCCATTCTATTTTTTATCTAACATGTTGTGCATGGTAGTTATAGAAATGTAAATTATGTACTATTTCGATGGAACTATATATATGTATACATATTGATTTACATTTTGTTACCTTGCCTAATAAATAAATAAATAAATAAAATAAACAAGTAAAACCTACATTAGTCCAATCATAATGACGTTTGTGCAATCTTAGATGAACCCATTCAGGGCCATGCCTGTACGAGCGATTTCCGCTACAAACCGGATTTTTAGGGTTCCGATACCTCAAAAGGAAAAAACGGAACCCTTATAGGATCACTCGTGCGTCTGTCTGTCCGTCTGTCACAGCCCATTTGCACCGAAACTACTGGACCGATTAAATTGAAATTTCGTACACATATGTAAAATGGTGACCCAAAGATGGACGCGTAAAGTAAATTAATGAATTCTGAACAAGGGGGCCACTTTTGGGGGGTAAACTGGAAAATTTTAAAAAAAGTTTCGCAAACTGAAAGGGGTTGTTGTAAGCATGTCAGATATTTTTTTTATAATATGACTATATAGATATGTAAAGGCAAAATAAGAAGTTCTCTAAATTCACCCCTGGGGTAGTACATTATAACTTTTACATACTTCAATTTCAAAATGGTCGTTTCTTGTTAACGATTTTCCATTCATGCCGTAACTGGGTCATTGTCAGTCCAAAAAACTAAATTCGTCTTTTCTGTGTGGTCAATAGTTAAGGGCTTATGCTTATATAAGCATATATTTTTTTATTTATTTAAACTTTATTGCACAAAATACAAAAAAATATATGTACAAATGGCGAGCTTAATGCCAGATGGCATTCTCTACCAGCTAACCATTGGGCTAAACAGAGACTTATAACAGGTGCAAAGAAAAAAGTATGATAATTTCTGTTACGAATATACTTGAGTAGAGAGGAAAAAAAAATACAAATGTATTATACACTACATATAGACATACATAAATAAAAATATATATTAAGATACATACAAAAAGATATACTACTACATATTCAATATATACTACCATTATGTGGATGGATTTTAGTCGAATTCTTGTTTAAGCAGATGCTTACGCAGCATCCGTTTGAAAGCAAACTTGCTTGGGGCTATATATATATATTATATATATATATATATATATATATATATATATATATATATATAATATGTTTTTATCGCATAGAATTATAGAAAGGGCGACACCGTTTATGCGGATTCAGAGTTAAACCAAAAGTTAGGCTTTATAGCCCTTAACTTTGACAATGTTGACAGAAGAGACGCGAACCTAAATCTGACAATGGCCCAACTGTAAATCAAATTCATCTAAACAAGATTGGACCTAAATCTTATTTCATAAACGAACTAGGCCAATCACTCAGTACCTACAATAACACAATTTGCTCCTTCAATATGGCTCCTGAATAGAAATTCAGGAGACATTTTTTAGAGGGCTTCACTAAGTTATTTAAGAATGGCAATATTTTTCTTTGAATGTCTAAATTGAATGTACCTATTTGTCTAGCGCACGTACGATTGTGGACGATAATTGTTAAAAAAAAAAACAATTATGTTCAATCTCCTCCAGGTACATGGTATACGTAAACTCACTACTGTATTTCAAAAAACCGGACAAGTGCGAGTTCAACTCGCGTGGTGAGGGTTCCGCATATAATCTAAATTTCATAAGTGTTTTTGAATACTCAAACTTTTTATAGGTTTTCCTGTAATCTTTAGACAAGGAACTATTTTCCATATTTTTTTCAGAATTTTAATCCTAGTAGTTTCGGAGATAAGGGGGGGAATGATCAATTTTCGTCTTTTTTCCTAAATTTCTTCAAATCTATTTTTGCTAAAATTATAAAAAATATATATCTGACATGCTTACAACAATCCCTTTCATTTGATATGTCATACAATACAGTTTGCGAAACTTGTTTTTAATTTTTCAGTTTACCCCCCAAATGTGATCCCCTTGTTCAGAATTCATTAATTTACTTTACGCGTCCATCTTTGGGTCACCAATTAACATATGTATACCAATTTCAACTCAATCGGTCCATTAGTTTCGGAGCAAATCGGCTGTGACAGAGGGACAGACAGACAACCGAGTGATCCTATAAGGGTTCCGTTTTTTCCTTTTGAGGTATCTTGTGTGACATATCAAATGAAAAGAGTTGTTCTAAGCATGTCAGATATTTTTTTTTATAATTTTAGCAAAAACAGATTTGAAGTCATTTAGGAAAAAAGACGAAAATTGACCCCCCCCTTATCTCCGAAACTCCTAAGATTAAAATTCTGAAAAAAATATGGAAAATAGTTCCTTGCCTAAAGATTACAGGAAAACCTATAAGAAGTTCGAGTATTCCAAAACACTTATGAAATTTAGATTATATACGGAACCCTCACCACGCGAGTTGAAGTCGCACTTGTCCGGTTTTTTTTTAATATAAACAGTTTCCTCACTTACGTTTTGGGTCACCTAAATATAAGGGCCTTACGTCCGATAAACGGCTTATTATTATTTTTATCGCTTTTTTACATAAGTATAAACTTTCTTTTGAGACACCCTGTATTTAAAATGGCAGTAGTACCTACTGCTTTATAAATTTTCGTGACCGTTTAATAAAAGCCGACGCTTACCTACTTGCTTTCAAATTGGCCTATATCCTAACAGAATTCTACAGCCGCCATTTTGTGTCGAAAGTTCGTGTTGGAGATAAAATATTGCAATAAAAGAGCCGCAATAAAGCCACAGCATAAATCTCTAAATGAAGAGTCTTTGTCTGTCTGTTAGATAATCTCGGAAACTCTTGAAATCACTTAGTCCTAGGATTAAAGCTCTTAGTCTAAGTGTGGTCTTTGTTCTGCAACTATTCCTGAGAGTTTCTCAGTGTGTTAATGAACAAGTTTTTATTATATCGAGCCCGTTATGTCCCACTGCTGAGCAAAGGCCTCCCCAGCTCTGTTTCCATTCATCGCGGTCTTGAGCAAATATCTGGCCAGTCTTAGTCTTATCCCGCCATCGCGTCAGTCCGACGCAACCCGACCCGGGTCGGGCCTAGCTGAGTTTCTTGCTGGATTCTTCTCAGCTACGGTAGGTTTAGCGAACCAGCAATCCCAGTAGTTCATCACCACTCACACATCATATTCGGTTGAAACCGTTCAACCAATCTCACTGGAGCGCAAACTCTTAGAGTATTCCAGTGTAATACCCCCCGCGTGGTCGTGCCGGAGAGTTCCCCCTGGATTTTCCCCAGGATACTCTCCAACCATGCAGTTCGATAGCTGTATTGGGTCCGTCCTATTATAGCAACAGTCAGGTTCAAAAACCCCGCCATCGCCGACGAGGTCTACCGCGTCTCCGTTTTGAGTTTTGTGGCTTCCACTGAAATGAACAATTGCCTAGATATAATTTAATGTTTCAGCTCGGGCCAAAATTCTTTCGTATGGCCGGATGTCCCGCTGTATAGCTCTTCTCCTCTACAAGTGGCATTTCTCAATCGATTCTCGTGAAATTTTGTAACCAGGTTCGAAAATTTTGATCGTTTTAGATTTCTTTTGTAGAGTCAGTTTTTAAAAGTTTTTTTTTGTAATAAGTTTTTACAAAAAAAAACTTTTGTTCGTATATATTTGTCTACGTACATACTACAGTCAGGGGTATTAATATAGGTACATAAATAAGGACATAAATATCTGTACACGCCTTGATGACATTGACAATAGAGCCCTGCTGAGATAATCCGTATTTATATCCGTATTCGGCCATCACTATCGGCCAAACAAGAATAAACCACTATTCAGCCATACCAATTAGATTTATTTAACACCTGTCCTGCTACTATACACTTAAACTCTTATAAATGTATTCGTTAAATTACGTTTAATTACTTTTAAAAGATTTTATGTTTTGCTATGTTGTCATATTACACTTAATATATTAGCCACGTATTTTTTAACATGTGCTTTCAGGAAACTATACATCTGTTTTTCTGTTTCTTTTATCTTAGTCAAGGTTTATATATGACTGTTTGTTTGTTAATAAATAAAAAAAAAAAACATGAGACTGGTCACTCACATCTTTAAGTTCGAAAAATGCTTGAATTTGTTATTTTATTTTGTTTATTTTATATTCTGGTCTCATTATGCACATAAAATGACATTGCTATTTCTTTTTCTTATAGGGTTCCGTAGCCAAAATAGCAAAAACGGAACCCTTATAGTTTCGTCATGTCCGTCTGTTCGTATGTCACGGGTATTTACTCGAAAACTATAAGGTGTATTTGAATAAAATTTTGAGGATAGGTGTATTTTGTTAGCCGCTACATAGTTTTGTAAATATGACTAAAAAAAATTTTTTAGGGGTGCACTCCATACATAAAACTGAAAGTCAAAAAATTTTTTTTCATTGTAAGCTTACGTGTGCCACATCAATCGATAGGCCTTTCAAAATAAATATAAGGTTTTTCAGCATTTTTTTTTATTAAGTGAATAGAGTCGGAGATAATCGCCCCGAAAGTCACTAAAACTCCCCCCCCCCTCTAATTTTTATTAGTATTTAAATCGTATTCTTAATATTGACATTCATATGTAAAACCAAAAAAAAAAATACATAGAATCCTAAAATATGGTACGCCAAATAAAGGCTGATTGAACCATTATCACCTATATAATTACTCACTTTCATACAATAAATTGCCAACCACACAACAAACTCAATGCAATAAAAGACATCAACTCTAAACATTTATAAAAGTTACCCGTCGCGTCGGCCAAAGTCTTTACATAAAAATATTGCATTCCATTCAAACGGCCAAGTTTCCGACTCGTTCCAAATTTGAATTCGTTTCATATCATGTTGTAAAGTATTCATATTTCGTAGGATGAAAATTGTTAACTTTCATACTAGCCAATTACTTTCTTCATGAGGGAAACAGATTTTGGGTACAAGGGCATTTTCAAATAATTGTTTAACCCAATTTAGCGTGAGTCGTTGAACTAAAATTAACGAAGTGTCAGTTTTGCGACGACAACTAAGTATTCAATTTAGTACGAAAATCAACTAGTATCGATAAAAAAGCCAAGGTAAAAATTATATTATTTGTATAGGAAAATTACACTCAAACTCATACTAATTTATTGATAAGACTTTAAAATATTACATGTCAATTAAATGATTTAATTATCTTAATTTTATTACTACTAACGCTCGTTTGAAAAGTCACGCAATTGGGTCGTTCTTCTTTTCGACCGACAATAGCCTGTCCTTCGTCTTATTACGGCATCTCATTTGAGTAATGATGTTTACGGTTTTATAATGTTCGAATGAACGTCCATATTATTTTATTAATTAGTGATATTTAATATTTCACTTTCTCTAACTAGCATTTTTTTAAATGTTTTTTTTTTCGTAGAATGCCGTGACAGAGTGGTAAACCAAAATGTGGTCCCCACTGAAAGAGTCCACTTTGTCACATGTTTTTTTTTAGAAACAAACCGTAAATAAATATTTATATTGGCCAGAAAGGAAACTTTAATTAGTTCTAATGAAGAAACCTATGCATTTTTTTTTAAATCGCACTTCAGAAACCAAAAAAACAGAAAAACCTCGGTTCATTGTCGGTAAAAAAGAAGAACCACCCAATTACCCATCTGAAATTCTCGAACTGAATCAGGGAACCCGATCCGATACCTAACGTTTGAGCCTGAGGTTTTATTCACTTTTAAGATATCATCATCATATCAGCCGAAAGACGTCCCCTAAAGAGTGCCAAAGTGACCGACCGGTCCTGTGCCACCCACATCCAGCGGACTCCCGCGACCTTTACCAGGTCATCAGTCCACCTTGTACACTACTTGAATATATCGTAATAAAAGATTTAACAATGCATTTTTCATAAACGGTAACCTAATATTATATCATGGCACTTTACAAGGCGAAACTTTAAGCGACATCAAAGCTTTGCTTTGTCTCGTCTAAATAAAAACAGAGACGTTAGCATGAAATTTTAATGTCACAAGAGTGTTCTTTAATTATTGTGTTGTTTTAGGCTGCTGTTTCTTGGTAATTTTGAATGACAACATCATTTCCGACTTACTTTTAAAAAACCGGACGGACAAGTGCGAGTCAAACTCGCGTGGTGAGGGTTCCGTGAAATATTGAGAATTTTCCCGTTACTTTGAATACTCACACTTCTTATAGGTTTTCCTGTAATCTTTAGGCAAGGAACTATTTTCCATATTTTTTTCAGAATTTTAAGCTTAGTAGTTTCGGAGATAAAGGGGGGAATGGCCAATTATCGTTTTTGCTAAAATTATTAAAACAATTATATCTGAGATACTTCCAATAACCCCTTTCATTTGATAATCACACAATACAGTTTGCGAAGTTTTTTTTTTTAATTTTCCTGTTTACCCCCAAAAGTGCCCCCCTTGTTCAGAATTCATTAATTTATTTTACGCGTCCATCTTTGGGTCACCAATTAACATATGTTCACCACATTTCAACTCAATCGGCCCAGTAGTTTCGGAGCAAATCGGCTGTGACAGACGGACAGACAGACGCACGAGTGATCCTATATGGGTTTCGTTTTTTTCCTTTTGAGGTACGGAACCCTAAAAATGAGAGGGTCCTTACTGCCGCGTCAAACTTACGTCTGTTATCGTGAGATATACGAGATACGTTTAACAATTCTAAATCTAATTTTTTCGACGCCTTAAACGACCTACAGAATCCTTTTTTCAATTCAACTTACCAATTTCTTATACGAGCCTGTCACGCAACTCGTGTTACTCTGTTTTTACCATAGTAAATCATGTCTAAATATTATATTTTAAGTAACATGATAATAGCGTAACACGTAGCGTAACAAATTCTACATCAGTTAACTTAATATACATGATTGCCCAAGAAATTATTACGGGACCTTACCGATGCCATTATTAATCATGACAAATGTAAGAAGCTACTTAAAAAATACTACCTAAGTTTAGATGAATAAGTGTACTCGTAGGTAAGGAATAAAATTGTAGCCAACTATGTCAGTTTGTTATGTAATAGGTAACTGTTGAAGGTTCCCAAATAGTCAAGGTGTTCGTTGACAACCAGAGCGCCATCACATTGGCTAACAATCCTGTTGCACACAGGCGGACAAAGCACATCGACATTCGATACAATTTCGTCCGTCATTGCGTCAACGATGGGCTAATTCAGTTGGAGTACATCTCAACTGAAGATAACTTGGCCGATGTCCTGACAAAGCCATTGCCCCGCGTTAAGTTTGAAAGTTGTGTGTCTGGTTTAGGTTTAGACCGGGATGCTTGATGCTGTCAGTGTGTTCTGATGATGAACGGTTGCTTGAGAGGAAGTGTTGAGTAGATGGTTGCTATGCTACCTATCTGTTTATTGTTACTGTGTTACAATCAACCGTCAATCAGCTGTTGTACCTCTGAATAAAATATTACTCCAAGACACTGCGACTCTTGTTTATATAGTGTATATTTAACAGTAACTAACTTAAGGAACGCGGGATGAACCGCGCGATCTCGCCAACTATTGCCTAAACCATACAGGTTTTAAATAGTGGCTTTATGTGCAACACTGTAACTATTTAAAAAAACTTGTATTAAATAAATTAAAAAAAAAAAAACTTTAGGTGTGTCTGGGTTACACGTAAGGTTAGTCCATCGTCGAAAGTCGCGTGTTTTTTAGGGTTTAGGTTAATGGCAAAAACGGAACCCTTATAGTTTCATCATGACCGTCTGTCCATCTATCCGTCTGTCCGTATGTCACAGGCATTTTACTCGAAAATTATAAGGTGTATTTGAATAAAATTTTGAGGACTTAATACTTCTTTTTGCAAGGCAAAAAAAAACATTGTAAACATGTGTGGCCGTCAATTGATAGGCCTATTAAAATAAATATAAGGTTTTCAGCATTTTTTTTTGATTAAGTGAATGGATATCAAAATTATTTTTTGTATGAAAATAAAACTTTCCATTATACTTGTTATCTGTATCATATCGTTTTAAAGATCATGGTAACATCCACGTTAAATTGAAACTAAAATATTCAATAAAATAATTAGTTTCTTTAGGAGGGATGATAATGCTGTTCGAGTTTATTTAGCCCATTCAAGGCCCGTGACGACACGTATGCGTCCCTACGCCGTAGTCGCTTTCCGCTATATACGAGGAAAACCTGGGGATCGGCTACGAGCGTAGCGCGTAGCGATTCTGGGCACTGAATGTGTTAGGTAATCTTTATTGCACAAAAGAAGAATTTATGGTAAAAAAAGGCGGACTTGAATGACAGAATTCTGTATCAGTTAACCAAGAGGGAAAGCAGATAATTTAAGATATGTATCTGCGTTAGCACGTTAAACAAATATTCTAAAAAGGGGCATATTTTCAATTTTAATACTGTTCGTTTGTATATGTATTTCATTACTTCATTAGTAAAAAGTCAGCTAAGGCCACTTTAATGGACAGGCGACGCTTGCGGCGGCGCGAGCTCCACTTCACTTCACGTTGGAAGTCACACAAACATAATTTTATTACGTTTATGTTTTTTTTTTTTACCTGACAGTTGCTACATTAGGACGGATCGAATATAGCTGTCGAACTGCATGGTTGGAGAGTATGCTAGGGAAAATCCAGGGTGAACTCTCCGGCACGACCACGCGGGGAGTATAACACTGGAATACTCTAAGAGTTTGCGCTCCTGTGAGATTGGTTGAACGGTTTCAACCGAATCTGATGTGTGAGTGGTGATGAACTACTGGGATTGCTGGTTCGCTAAACCTACCCTAGCTGAGAAGAAACTAGCAAGAAACTCAACTAGGCCCGAACCGGGTCGGGTTGCGTCGGACTGACTCTGCCCGGTATGCGGTACCGGGACGAGTAGGGACTATATGTTCTGCTTATGGACTGATGACCTGGTAAAGGTCGCTGGAGTGCGCTGGATGCGGGTGGCGCAGGACCGGTCATTGTGGCACTCTTTGGGGGAGGCCTATGTTCAGCAGTGGACGTCTTTGGGCTGACATGATGATGATGATGATGTGTCTGTGTTGTCGAGATCACGCGGTGGACGTCCCCGCCGGAGGTTTATGTACGGACGTGAGCGTTTATATAGTCACCTAACAGGCCACATCTTGCACCGCCTTACGCGACGCTTTCCTTAAAGAAGGCCCAACGTAAAAAAGAGATGAGTAGTTTCAGCTACTTTGCGTATGACACGGTAACCAGAATATAGATTTCGATTTCCGCAAAATCACTAAAACTGGCAGTTAATAAACTCCAACCTCCACTCCTAATTCCAAACTTACAGATATTACTAGCGACAGCGAATTTCAAATGAGGAATTCATGCCACGAACGGATTTCTATACTGTAACTTTCGCAAGCTCATATTTATTGGTTTTCGTTGTAACAAAATAAATCTTATTAGCATACGCATAAGGTTTATATTCTAATTGATTCTAACGAAATCAAACGAGTTTACTGAGGTTTCTTGCTCGCTTAGAGTGTGCAAAGCGGCCAAATAGCAATAACCACAATTTAAATAGTTGAGTAATGCCGTCTACTACGTTTTGAATTTCGACGGGTTATGTTCGAACTGCAAATTACACTAAGTCAGCAGATACCATAGACATCAGATTGAACTAGACTATGCTATGAATCTTAATTTGACACAAGACGATCGAATGCTTGTTTATTACAGAATAGGAGTGTGTTGTGTTGATTGTTGGGGCTGAGCTGCTGCTGCATCTTTGGAAGTTCTTCCACTTTACAGTAGACCGCAGCAATAATAATAAATATATATTAGATAAATATCGTGGGACAATTCACACCAATTGATCTAGTCCCAAACTAGGCAAAGCCTGTACTATGGGTACTGGACAACGGATAAACATACTTATATAGATAGGTATAGGTATAGGTGTACGCGGGCTGGGTTTCCGCAACTCGACGTCATGAATTTTTGCCTATTTTGCGTGTGGGTTGGCACTACTATTATTCATGCCAACCCAGTTCAACCAGGAAGCCTAGCAGACCCTTTATGTTGCCGACGGCCTCCGGCAGAGACCCCGGTGTTCCGAGGGGCTTTGCCCGGTAATCTGCCACCCCAGGACACGTCAGGATGACGTGGGCGGCTGTCTCGTCCTCTTCCATGCAGGCTCTGCAGAGGACTGTCTGTAACACCTAGGGTGAAAAGATGTTTGTTTAATAGTGCATGACCAGTTATGGCTCCCGTCCGAAGGCGGAGTGCCGGCCTCTTTAGCTTCTTTAGCTTCCTCGACAATCCGGGGTTGATTGTCGGGAGGGCCTCCCTGGTTTGCCTGCAGGTTCCTAGGGTGTGCCAATATTTTTGGTGTTCTACCTTGGTGTTTAGTCGCAGCGTGTTCCGCAGCCATGCGGGGGGTAGAGGAATTGTGGGTTCCGGTCCTACGGCTTTAGACTCTGAACCTTCTCTAGCCAGTGCATCCGCAGCGTCGTTACCGCGTGAGTTGCTATGTCCTTTGATCCATTGCAGGGTTATGTCGCCGTTATTACATACCTCTGATAGGATGTTGTGGCACTCATGTATCAGCCCAGAAGACTGATATAGATAAATTACATACTTAAATAGATATTAAACATCCAACACTCGAGAACAAACATTCGTATTCATCATACAAACATCTGCCCCGACCGGGGATCCAACCCGGGACTTCAAGCAAGAATAAATTACTCGATAAATTGTGTTATATTTCTGGTGGTGAAAAAGATTGCCAGAACTTTCGGGGATGCGCTCTGATGAAAATGAAGGACTGTGGCCCACACAAATTAGGTACTTTCATGTGTGAAAAAATATAAGTCTACTAGCTTTTGCCCGCGGCTTCGCCCGCGTACTAAGAGTAATGTTAACCGTCTACAAAAAAGGTGCATCTCAGTTTCAGTCTTTTATATATTTAGATCGACTCTACATAGACTCTGCTTTTCGAACATAGACTCTACATATCGAATCTACATATCGACTCTACATATCGACTCTACATATCGACTATAAATATCGAATCTACATATCAACTCTACATATCGACTACATATCGACTCTACATATCGACTCTACATATCGACTCTACATATCGACTCTACATATCGACTCTACATATCGGCTCTACATATCGACTCTACATATCTGGACCCCCATATAAAATTGCACCCCCTCTTTTAAGGGGTTGGGTGCAGATTTCCAAAAAAAAATGATGCACGATTTTTTTGTTAGTCACAAATAGTACGCACACCAATTTTTAGCTTTCTACCTTGAAAATTGAGGAATGCTCCATACAAACTTCCACCCCCCATTTTTGGGGTAGTGGGGGGTTAGAAAGATACAAAAAGTGGCCTATGTCACTCTCCATCCCTTCAACTATCTCCACTTAAAAAATCACGTCAATTCGTCGCCCCGTTTTGCCGTGAAAGACGGACAAACAAACAAACAAACAAACAAACACATACACTTTCCCATTTATAATATTATTATTAATTATTAATTATTAATTATTAATTATTAATTATTATTATTAATTATTAATTATTATATTATATAATTATATATTATATTATATATTATATTATATTATATAATTATATGTTATATTATATTATATAATTATATTATATATTATATATTATATTATTATATAGTATATAGTATATAGTATATTTAGTCCATCAGTTAGACTATCAAAAAATATTGGATACGTATTTTTTTATTTTGTCAATCAAACAAAAAATGGTGAAGATATAGCCAGTTACAGTTCTGCGTGACGTCACATTATGCTAAAAAGTGAACCATATTGTGACGTCACGATACGTGGCTGGTAGAGTCAAGCCGTGGGGAATTAGGAAGCTTGGCGCTACTTGCGATCTGATATCTTTTTAACGCTGAAAGCTATATGAGCCAGGGAGTCTTGGCAATCTCTTTACATGTAATGTTTTTAGTGTATTAATTTAGTTAAAAATTACACTTGTATAATTTGTTTATTGATTTGAATCAAATCTTAGACTATTTTTATTTATCTGAAATAAGTAAAATACAAGGTGGACTGATGACCTGGTAAAGGTCGCTGGAGTCCGCTGGATGCGGGTGGCGCAGGACCGGTCATTGTGGCATTGTGGGGGAGGCCTATGTCCAGCAGTGGACGTCTTTCGGCTGATATGATGATGATGATGATGAAGTAAAAAACAACAAACGAACACAATAAATAAAAAAACTTATAAACTAACTTAAACTATGTGAACCTAAACTATATATAGTACATATATATACATATTTCCCCCAAATCGCTGCCAAAGTGCCCATAAGACTGGCTGCGTTGCCCCGCTGAGTCACATTTGAATTGATCACTTGCTTTTAATTTGACGTTGATTTTTTGTAGTTATTAAGGTATAGGTAAAAAACTTAAGAAGATGACTTAATTTCTAATATTGTAAATTATTGACATGTTGTATTTCTCTTGACATTGTGATGTTACGCAGGAATATCCCGACTGTTTTTTGTTTTGTATATTACACTTGACATTTTATTTTATATTATTTTCATTTTAATTGTTGGTATACAAATGTATTGTGTATATCTCACACATTATTATAAACATCAATGTCATTATTGCATACCTTGACGATCGCTGTACTATAAGTAATATAATGTAAGTTAAAATGTTCTTTGAAAATTGTACAATGAAATAAATAAACTAAACTAAACTATGATGATGATGATTTTGTATGTGTGAGTAATGTGTACGAATAGACAAGACATACCTATTTAAATTGTGCAACACTAACAAAACAAATGCCTATTCGAACACGTCACCACTTCTTAAGTTTTATACCTATACTTGTATCTATCGTGGCGTGTTCGGGTGCGCCACCCATAGGTATGGTAGTTTCGAAAATAGTACATTGTTGAAGAGGCTAGAAAGTAAGCGATAGATGGACGAGTTAGTTCGAGGGCCGACGCGTAGCGGAGGCCCTCGAAAGTACGAGTCCAGCTATTGCACTTTCGGCCGAGGCACAGTGCTTTTCACGCCTACTGCAAGGAAATTGCAAATAATTATAATTTTAAATCAAAATTAAAGATCACAATATTAAACAGTATCGCTTGCCTCGTGCCCGGCGCGGAGGAGGAGGAGCACACGCAGCGCACGCCGGGGCCGCGCGGGGCCCTGTGATTAGTCATTAGTCATTAGTCATTTATTCCATAACAATAAACATTGTGTTTGAATATAATAATATAAAATAATAATGTCAAATATATAAAAACTAAACAATAATAATAATTCATTGAAAATACAATTAAGAAAATAATATGTCCACAATTTAAAAATCAATGACAAAATTCCATACGCAAATAACCATGTCAATCAAATGTAATGTTACCCTATGCTGACAAAAACTCCTCGATCGAGTAAAAACATTTCCTCAACAAAAAAGCCTTTAATTTATTTTTAAATATCGTTAAATTAGAGATGCATTTTAAGTCAGCGGGTAGCTTATTAAAGAGGCCAATTGCTTGGTATCCCGAAGAGTGCCTGACCACTTCGAGATTGGTGGTAAACATTCGAGGTAAGTCCATTCTTCTTGTTGCCAGTCGTTTCTGTCTGTCTTCTGGTGATTCAATACAGTTTAGGAACTTAATTAAATCACCAAGAAGTACAAGTATGTATAGACTAGGAACAGTGAGGATTTGTAACTCAGAAAAATACGTTTTACAAGATGTAGTCTGACATATTCTGGCCATGGTTCTGATGGCTCTTTTCTGTGCCACAAATGCGGACTGAATATTATAACGGTAACTGTTGCCCCAAAATTTTATGCTGTATCTTAATTTTGATTCCACCAAAGCATAGTAAACCATTTTTAGTTGGGACAACTTTACCTCCTCTCTTAGACTTCTAAGCGCGTAACAAGCGGAGCTGATAGACTTGACCAGTGAAGACAATTCATCCTTCCAATTTAAACTCGAATCAATACAGACGCCGAGAAATTTCACCGAAGTTACTTGCTGAATTTTTACTCCCTTTGATGATATCTCTAGGTAGTCTTTGCTTCTCGCCGTAGTTTTGAATAATAATGCATTAGTCTTGGTACAGTTAAGTAGTAGTTGGTTAGCACTGAACCAGGTGTTTAAAGCTTCCAAAGCAAAGTTAACTCTTTCATTTAGCTGTGTCATATTCTCTGCCGATACCACAGCGTTAGTATCATCAGCGAATATCACCAATTGTGTGTTATCAACAGAATTACTCATAAACGATATCAGGTCATTGATAAAGATTATGAAAAAGATTGGACCCAAGATGGATCCTTGTGGAACTCCTCTTTCTATATTGACCATCTTAGATCTATGCGCAGTTTCTTTGCCGTCTTGAGTCCATGTTACTTCAACAAACTGTTTTCTATTTGCGAGGTACGACCTGAATAGATTTAATGTTCGGCCTCTCACACCGTAGTGTTCCAGCTTTGCGAGCAGAATTCCGTGATCAACGGTATCAAAAGCGGAGCTCAGATCGAGGAATAAACCGGCCACTTTCTTTTTGCCATTTATTTGGAGAACTATGTCATCAATCAGAGTGGTAATGGCATCATTTGTGCCTCTGCTTTTCTGGTATCCAAATTGCCTGGCGCCCAAAATGTTATTAAGATTAAGGTGTTTTATGAGCCTGTCCTTCATGAGTCTTTCCATGATTTTAGAAAGCGTTGGTAGAAGTGAAATAGGCCTGTAGTTCTTTGGATCCAACTTACACCCCTTCTTAAATACGGGAAGAACCTTTGCCACCTTAAACTGGTCAGGAAAAGTACTAGTTCCAAAACATTCGTTGAAGAGACACACCAGTGGTTCAGCAAGTATATCTAAGTTATCCTTGATGACGGAAATGGGAATCTCATCGTATCCACAAGATGTTTTAGATTTAAGATTTTTGAACATATGTATCAGCTCAGCCTTATTTACCTGGTCAAAAACCATATCATTTTGAATTCTTGTCGCATTGGCCCGTAGCAGTAGGAGGGGTTCTTTAGAGCTATCGTAAACATGTCTCATTTGAGTAAATTTGTCCAGGAAGGCGGCACTTACTTCCGCTGGGTTGTCAAGTAGATCATAAGATCCATTATCTTGTTTTAATTTTAGTCGCAGGTTATCTTTAGTATATTTTACTACCTTGCAACGATGCTTGTGGACAATCTTCTTCTTTGATATATATCTCTTTAGACGAGTCTTTCGCCCTTTCAATTTGTTGTTGTATCGCATTTTTCTTAGCGATTCTTAGTACTCGTTTGAAAATTGTTAAGTACCTTTTCCTGTAGCTCTCTAACGAGTAATTTGTACAGGTTTTGTGGGTCACAAGAACACGCTTCATGATGCTTGACACTTTAATGCCTTTCGTTATCCATTTTGTCTTAGGCCCATTGATTGATGCGAGCTTTATTTTCTTCTTATTAAAGCTTTCCCTAAATAATCTGTTGAACTTTTGAATGAAAGTATTTACACCTATGTTTATCCAGTACTCATCAATGAGTTTTTGACGAAATTTTGAATTACCAATAGCATTAATCTTCCTTACCATTTTACTGACTCGTGTATCAGTATGCGATTTATGAATTTCTTCCAGTGTAAAGGAGCCAAAAATGCCAGCATGACCATCAGCCAAACCATTATGGTCAATCTTGATGGGATCTACACTATCTTCCGGTAGATTAGTCAATAAATTGTCTAAGCACGATTGCGAATCATTACGTATGAAAGTAGCCGAAGTTATGAGATGCCTGAAATTATAAGCTGAAAGCAACGATAAAAATTCAGCTGTTTTCTTATCCATCTTTAACAAGTCAACATTAAAGTCACCGCAAATTATGCATTTTTTGTTGATGAAGTGTTCCAAGAGAAGTTCTAGTCGGCTAACGAACTCACAAAAGTTTATGTCCAGTGGATTTCTATAGCAACAAATAATGTAAACATTTGTAACACAGTCTTTGATACCGCTAACCTCGAAACATTCGTCTTTATACAATTCTTTACAAATTCCAATTTCTTCAAATTTTCTATTTATATGTCCTAGAATTAGTGTGCCACCACCTTTTTTTTTGGACCGAGTATTAAAGGTTATAAGTCTGTATTCTGATAAATGAAAAAGTGGGGCAGATATGGAGTTTAAAAAGTGTTCGCTTATACACACATAATGCATTGTATTGGAAAGATTATCAAGATACAATTCTAAATCATCCTTTTTGTTCGTAACACCACATAGATTTTGATGAAAAATACATAAATTAGGAGAAGGATTGATTAGAGTGTCTGTAGATCGGGTTGAACCTGCTCTAAAAAAGATTTTTCCAAATTGCTGGTACTTAACTCAATGGTGCTAAGTTGAACTTGTGGATTAAGTGGTGAGATAGTTTTTTTAAGGTATTCATCAACTTCTAACATGAATCGCTTAAGGCTTAAAAATGCAGCTCTCATGCCGAAGTGTCTTAGCCTGCCAGAGTGGTATGAAAACATATCCAAAGTTAGGTCACGGTTAGTATCAAATAAATAAGCGTAATTGTCAATCCGCAAATCCATAGCCAACAGTTTCCCAAACATTTCAACTCTGTAGTTGTGCATAAGTGCCCCACAAATATATGTAGGCAGACAAATTATTTTATTTGTATGAGTAACTTTTAACAGTGATTCACGTATAGAGTTTACTAATTGAATGCTATCTTCATGTTCGCTTAAGTCCTCTTCACCAATAAAGATTATACAATAGTCATTCATAGTGAAGCTCTCTAATTTATTTTCTAAATTATTCAGTAATCCTATAATACTAGTATTAGGCGTGTTATAGTGACAGTATTTAACATTACTTTCGACAGAATTATTAATGGCCTTCAAAATTCCACTATTGTTTTTGTTACTTAATATACACAGTTGGATTGGTGTCATGTCAATGGCAGTCTTGGCAGCATGTTCCTGTTGAGACGTAGAAATCCTCGCGTGTTGATGCGCTGGCGCTGGAGAACTCTCCTCTAGCTCCTGGCTATGGTCAGCAGAGGGATCAATTGGGGGTCCCGAGTTTACCTTGCCACTTCCTTTTTCTTGTGACTGATTTAGATCTAACTTTAGACCACTCAATATTTTTTTAGGTATTTTATTTTTATTTTTTTTAGAAGTGGATGATGTGGATGAGCATATATGCGTTAGTTTTTTTATTGTCTGTTCGTTTTCAAGTATAACCTTCTTCAGGCTACCATTTTCAATTATTAAATTTTGGATTTCAAGCTCCGCCGACTGTAATCTTAGTTCTAAGCTATTTAATTTAACTTTATACTCTTCTAATGCCTCTTCAGTACCATTTTTCATATGTGGCAGGCTTCTGTTATGTAGACTCGGTTCCGGTAGTGTATTAGTTTCCGGTTCATTCGAATAGTCGGAATCGTAGGAATGTGAAGTATCCAATTCAGCCTCTAGCAATGAATTCTGCTTTATTTGTTGTAATTGCTTTTTTTTTCGTTGTGTTACGTTATTTTGTGACGGAGTACTATTAGCACAGTGGGAGGTACTTGGTAGACTGGTCGTGGTTGGTATGATGGCTGCTACTGGACTATGTTGACTATGGGGAGAGTCATTATTTCGTGAATTTAATTCAGTTGGTTCAGTTCTGGTTTTTTCTCCACACGGTCCGGCTGGTGAGCGCGTGACCGGCGCGATAGAAGACGTGCTAGGGGCAGGTGATGACTTATTTGTAGATTGGTTCTTAGTGTTTACGTTATTTTCGTCCTTTTTTTTGGTCAAAGTAGGTTTTTTTGACAGAACTTGGTTTGGAGTGTTTATATTGGGACGACATTGTAGACACACCCATGATTTCTTGCTTTCTGTTGACATAAGTTGAAATAGCTTTAGAGATCTGCCTGCACATTGTATGTCATATACATGCTTGCATTTAAAGCACTTAAGAGTGTCTTTATCTTTTATGTTCTCGCCGCATTTAGTACACACTACTAGCGCCATCTTACAAATTCTCCGGTAGATAGGAGCATAGGTACACACAATAGACGCACGCGCACCTTGGTATCTCAGCGTCGTTGACGTTTTAAGGCTGCGCCGCTAGATGGCGGGTAACTGCGCACAATTGGTCAGTTCTCAACTACTTAGTAACCGCCTGTGTAGTGTAAGCCGTCACCGGTAGATGGCACTTTAGGCAACCGATCAATGTTTCTTTTTCCAGAGTGGGCAGTTAAAGATACTTGCGATAGATGTCGCCACATACGTCACAAGTGACAACCATGACTCGGTAATCAGCTGTGCTTTGTTTACTTTCGAATGGTTCAACGGTAACCGAAAAGTTTTATTTCTGTTTTTGTAACACTTTCTCACTGTTAAACTGTACGAATTCCTTAACCTTGATGCGTAATTGTCAAACACTTAGCTTTTACACTGTTCAGGTCACTTATTCACGTCAAGTTTACAATAAATAGCACATGCAAAAGGTCCTGCCCTTAGTTTTTTTGTTAATGGTTATTTACACTTGCGTTCACTTTCCACATACAATTGCACATAAACTAGTCAAATGGTACAGGTTTTCCATTTAAACATCCCGTTTCACTGTTTTATTTACATTAAAATACACGGAGTCGAAGTTACGCGTGGCAGTGGCGCCATCTCTCCTCTGATTGGTCGATCGCTGTTCAAACTGTCCAACAATAATATTGTTGGACAGTTTGAAGTCATAGATGGCCTGTTCGTGCGACGTCCAACTACCAGCTTTGAAGCCTGAATTCTGACCATCTTTTGCCACATTTCCGAGCAGTGGCGTGAATAGTACATTGTTGAAGAGGCTAGAAAGGAAGCAATAGATGGACGAGTTAGTTCGAGGGCCGACGCGTAGCGGAGGCCCTCGAAAGTACGAGTCCAGCTATTGCCCTTTCGGCCGAGGCTTAACATAGTGCTTTTCACGCCTACTGCGAGGAAATTGCAAATAATTATAATTTAAAATCAAAATTAAGTATCTAATTGAAGATCATAATACTAAACAGGCTCGCTTGCCTCGCGCCCGGCGCGGAGGAGGGGGAACGGGCGCACGCACGCCGGCCGACCGCGCGCGGGGCCCTGTGATTGGTCGATCACTGTTCAAACTGTCCAACAATGACATTGTTGGACAGTTTGAAGTCATAGATGGCCTGTTCGTGCGACGTCCAACTACCAGCTTTGAAGCCTGAATTCTGACCATCTTTTGCCACATTTCCGAGCAGTGGCGTGAAAATATAATTAATTGACCAGGTAACTTATATTTAGTTACACCATGTATTTGTGGCACTAACGTCGATGTGTTTAAGTTGCAGCGAGCATCACGTATTCCGCTGGCAGCGGCCATTAGAAACTCCGCCCGAAATCGCAGCTCAAACAGCATAAATCACGGGGCTCATAAAATTAGGCATTCTCATTTTAACTTTAACGTGACAGTGACTAATCCTCTTACTTTTTAATCGACTCAATTCGTCGCAATTTTTAATTTTTTTGTATGTTCCCCGATTATTCAATTCATCATTCCCATGTGGTAGTCCCATGGTCATCAGGTCAGAATCTGATGATGGGATCCTGGAGAAATTGGAAAAGGATGAAAATCTTAGAAGTGCCTGATTATTTTTTTGTGATAGGAATAACCTTCCTTTATTACGAGAACAATACTCCTTTGCTATTCCGCTAAAAAACGTGCAGGTCGATCAGCGGAGATCAAATGCAACTATTTGCGTATAAACATGCAAATAATTACAGCAAACCACCACCAATAAAGTCAAAGTCAAAATTCAAAGTGATTTATTCTTCAATTTAGGCATATTACATGCACCTATGAATGTCGATAAACTACCACCGGTTCGGAAAGTAAACCTCTGCCTCGAGAAGAACCGGCGTAATAAACTCGGCGAGGTGTCATTTTTTCAAAACAGTATACAATATATCATATCAGTATCAGAGTATTATAAAATTTTAAAATTACATTGCTACAGTAGAAAGCCTATTTATTTTAAGACAGGTTTCTAGTGCAGGATTTTATCGCTGCCAAATATCCCTATCCATGATGTAGTCATCAATAATGAAAAAACCTCGACACGTGTTTCGCCTCTCTACGAGCCAGCATCTCCTGATGATGCCTCGTAGAGAGGCATATTGTTCTCGTAATACATCATGAATTTCCACAAAGTAACGCCTGATTCAATAAATTATAACCTTCCTTAGCACTGGAAAAACTTTCAGATTTTTCAGCTGCGTTCATTATTTTTGAAATATATAAACAGTTTCCTCACTTACATTTTGGGTCAAGAACGGCATTTTCCTCGATCCGTCTCATATTACAAAAAAATATCTTAAATATCATCATAGATATTTAAGATACTTTTTTGTAATATGAGACGGATCAAGGGAAGTCTCTATTCACCGTTCTTGACCCAAAACGCTGGGTGTTCTGATATTATCATTCATTCCCCATTATCCCTCTGAGACTATTATCTCTCAACTTTAAATGGTGCACTGCACTTGATCACAATTCAAGTAGGTATTTAGTAACATTAACCAAAATAACATACAAATCAAAGTGAAGTTAACATCTTTTATTTAATAATATATTACGTCTCTTTTGCAATAATTTCTCCTATTTTAAATGTACTCTGACATAAAAAAAAATCGCAGTAGGTAAGACTACAAAACTCATCCTATGGAAAAAAACCGCTCACCGAATAAGCCAACTTTTTACCGACCTTTATTTTCTAAACAAAAAAAAAACTAGTATTAATAACTAATAGAATAACAAAGTTTTAAGGGCCTGGTGTAACAAAGAGCCTTTTCTACTTAAAACTTTGAGAACCATCATTAGATACAGGGAGATCAAAGCTAAAGTTTGGAGACAACTGGAGATTAGATTTCGGGGCCGGTATGTATCACTAGAAGGGGCCATTGGGCCTCAATTTTGCTGCTAAAATACAGACAGACTGAATGGAGTATTGCATAAGTATTGGAATAGTCGGCTTCAACAGATTTCTCATTACGGAAGTCAAAGTGATTTATTCATCAATTTAGGCATATTACACCTATGAATGTCGATAAACTACCACCGGTTCGGAAAGTAAACCTCTGCCTCGAGAAGAACCGGCGTAAAAAACTCGGCGAGGTGTCATTTTTTCAAAACAGTATACAATTTCAGTATCAGAGTAATATAAAATTTTAAAATTACATTGCTACAGTAGTAAGTCTATTTATTTTGCGATAGATTTCTAGTGCAGGATTTTATCGCTGCCAAATATCCCTATCCATGATGTAATCGTTTATCTTATAATATGCTTTTTTTAAATAAGTGTCCGTTTTACGACAGATTTGAATTTAGAGTCAGTAAGTTCGGTAATGTGTTTTGGAATTTTATTGTAGAATTTTATACAATTTCCCAAGAACGACTTTTTCGCTTTTACTAGCCTGTAAAAAGTTGTTTTGAGCTTCCCTGCGCTTCTGGTAACCGTGGGCCTATCAGTGTTTGTTGGGTAGTTGTATAAATTATTCCTAACATACATTATTATTTCAAATACGTATGTATACTATGGAAAATGTCCATATTTTTCTGTGTAACAGATATATCATCAATATCATCATTTATAGTAACTTAGAGACAAAGTCCAACTAAATATCAGACATCAAAAAAATAATCCTTAATTGGGTCGTTCTTCTTTTTTACCTACAATCGTAATTTTTCTGTTGTATGCGTTTTTCAACAATTGATGTATTTTTTATTAGGACTAATTAATGATTATTTCCGTGGCGATAATGTTTTTTTCCTTATGGTGGTATTTCAGAAAACACTGTGACCTGAAACTATACACTTTACCTTCCAATATGTAGCGACTTATGTACACTTTGCGGGCCATTTTTGAGAAAAAAATGTTATCTACGTCTCAATGAGTAGTTGATGACGGTATGCAGAAAACTTGTCAATAGATACTTATAAGTTGCTTATAACATTAGAGATATAACATTAGAATTGACAAAGTACTTACCTAATCTCTTCTAGTGTTTTTATTTCCAAGTGCCTCAGTTAAATATTCTGTTTGTACTGAATTTTATTTGGTCCAAAGTTGTGTTTAAGTTTCGCGGAGTTAGGAGTGCTACGTAATTGACCGAGTAAGGGTTTTAGTAATGTTTAATGTGTCAGGATCCGTAATTTCTAAGAGATTTTGTGCATCACAGTGTTATGATTCTAGTTAGATTGTTAATGATGAAATGTATTAGTACCTATTGCAAGGAATATCTAGGTCAAAAAACCGGTCAAGTGCGAGTCGGACTCGCGCACCGAGTTCCGTAGAAAATCATACAACATACCCGTCTTGCCCCGCTCATTAATTTTGGAAAAATCTTGACAACGAATAGTGTAGTTTACAGCGCCATTTATGGGTGCATTTTGTTAGTAACTTGCGCGACCAAGGGGCTGTATGTATGTTGGTTTTACAGCGATAATTCTTTGTCAAGTGAATTAATTTCGATGATTCTTGTTTTGTTTGCTAGAAGGTACTCTCAGAATACTTTCATACGAATTTGAAGGAAAAAAAATAAACACAGAAGTATGAAAATTACAAACGTAATTAATAAATGATTCTCATCATCATCATATCAGCGGAAAGACGTCCACTGCTGGACATAGGCCTCCCCAAAAGACTGCCAAATCGACAGGTCCTGCGCCACCCGCATCCCGCGGACTCCTGCGACCTTTACCAGGTCATCAGTTCACCTTGTGTGGGGTATACCCACGCCGCGCCTTCCGGTACGTGGTCGCCACTCGAGAACCTAGGAATATACGATGAATAAAAGCGCCTTATGCAAAGTTCATGTAAACTTTCACTCAAATGGTTCTTCTAAAGAATGCCAGCCTAACGAGATAACAAAAAAACTTTGGTAAAAGACAAGTAACTTTCATAAGAGATTAGGCCTAGATTCGAATTAGGTTGAAAAGTTCTGCGCCTACATAACGACTTGTCCTTAGGTAAACTCTTTTGGCAAATCGTTACAATTTGTTTGTAACAATAAGTTGGCAAACAAGCAGGTTGCCTGCAAGATTAAACGGTAAACGGACAACGAAGCCTGTGGACACTCTGGAGGGCGACTTTATTGATTTGAACATCCGTTGTCTTGACAGCTAGGGACAAATCCCCACCTCACTCTAAACAAAGCTTATCCTTGCTACTCTACGCTATCATCATCATCATCATCATATCAGCCAAAAGCCGTCCACTGCTGGACATAGGCCACCAGTGTATAGTACTAGGTCATCAGTCCACCTTGTGGGGGCACTCACGCTGCGCCTTCCGCTACGTGGTCGCCACTCGAGAACATTTCCGTCCCAACGTCCATCGGTTCTACGTGCAATGTGGCGCCCACTGCCACTTAAGTTTAGCGATTTGGAGAGCTATATCGGTTACCTTGGTTCTGACATATGGCGCTGAAACGTGGCCGCTTACTATATGGGTCTCATAAGAAGGCTCAAAGTCACCCAAAGGGCAATGGAGAGGGCTATGTTGGGAGTTTCTCTGCGTGATCGCATCAGAAATGAGGCTATCCGCAGCTCTACGCTATGGAGTATTATTAAATATACGCTACAGAAAATCTTAATTTGATTTACTTAGATAAAACACTTTAATAATGTAACTAGTGCATACTTTACCGAAGCTAGTGCTAAAATACCGTAAAGGTCTGAGACTAATTACTTAAGTGACTACCCCAATTGCCAAATCATCTGCAGACTCAATTAAACTTAGTGAAATGATAATCCAAGTCTGATTTCTGAGTCTTAAATGTACATTTTAGACTTAGAAATCAGAGACTACTAAACTCATAAACAACATTAAGCCGAAATACAGAGTTTAAGCAAGGGTCTTCTGCTTAATTGTATAAATCATTAATGAACTACCCGGACCCGTTCACGCTCCGATGGGCCTACTTTTACTAGAGAAACAGTATGTTTGTATACTTACCGACCAGTAGCGGCGCGTGAGAATGTTCGATGGGCAACCCGCTATGAAATGAAATGAAATTATTTATTTCGGACTTCGGGTATCCATGTAAACACAAAAAAAAGAAAATGAAAACACAAAATTATGTTAGTAATTAGAAATGAATTACCTAGGTTAGTTAAATACAAAATGTTCATTAGAATGCACATCATCCAATGAGTAAGGATAGGACTGTCCTTCCTTTCCGCGACCACCTTCAGGAGAGTGTTTGTGCTCGCGCGCAGGGACATCACGCGCTTGCGCAGCACGGCTTGGAAGCCGTCAGTGCTCCACTCAGCGAACATCCCTGACGCGCTGCAGCGCCAAGGCGCGCCTATACTACATACTATGCATAGGCTTGCCTAAAAATAAATTTTAGGCAAGCCGGTGGGAATCGGCTTGTAAGGGTGCTCCGCCACTCTACACCATTTTAGATCTAGTTTGTGCACGTGCTGAAACATCAGACGTGAACAAATTTTTTTCTTAACTAGCAGTACCATATTCTTACGAAAATATTGAAAAAAATCCTGGTAAATAAATATGTAAGTACCTTTATAACTAACCCAATATGGATCCAATGGTCTGAAATAAACGTATTTTCTGAAATAAATGTATGTGACATACGGACAGACGGACATGACGAAACTATAAGGGTTCAGTTTTTGCCATTTTGGCTACGGAACCCTAAAAAAGTTCTAAAACATGAGTAAAAGTACTTAAACTGTCATTGTTTAAATAATGCATCTTTCGCGTTTCATCTTTCGGCGTCAAATTACACAGACAGTAACTAAATGTATTTTTAAACCATTTATTGGCAATTGAGCCTACTGCTTTATTGATCTACTGTGTATCCTACGTGTTGATTTAGTCTGAAGGAGTTTCCCAAGCAAGGGCCGAGTATCCTAATTGAAATGACTTTAGTTTTAAAATGTCAGTAAGCAGATATTTAGTGTTGCTTCTTTTCCACTTGATTTCATACAGTAATTATAGGCTAGGATACTGATGTGCCGACGGAAAATTTCCTATATTGCGCAATTTTTCTGCAATTTAACATAGGAATATTTTGGAA
The DNA here is from genome assembly GCA_932294315.1 of Epinotia nisella. NCBI lineage: Eukaryota > Metazoa > Arthropoda > Insecta > Lepidoptera > Tortricidae > Epinotia > Epinotia nisella. The sequence goes on from OW028691.1 coordinate 1,924,851, forward strand.
AAATCTCTCATTTCTGTATGTACTATACTTTAATAATAATAATAATAATTTATTTCAGATTAAGATCCATAATTACATTAATATTCAGTTAAATACATTAAAATTAAATTAAATTACTGTACACTAATGACATATAAAATTAAAATCACAAATAATTTAAATCAAAAACACATTACATTACAAAAAAAAATGAATATACAAAATCATAAAAAAACAGATGCAGTTAGACGGCCCTACCTATGCATTTCATCCCAATGCAGTAGGAAAGGTCCGTCTAAGCGCGCTGCCATCGTCTTTAACAAGGATAACACCAACTAGGATCATGGAGAGCTATCTCCAGCCAATCCAACAAAAAAAAAACTACTCACCCGATTTAAAAAAAAAAATTAAGTATAGCAGTGTTTTTGAGTATAGCAGTGTCGCTGGCTCGGGGGTCGCGATGCTTTTTAAAGGGGGTCACGGTGAGATGATAACATAAAAAAATACATCGCTAATTCGGAAATTTGACATTTGACATGCTCACCACCATCAACATAACGCCACATATATACGTGGGTCGTTTTTCTTTTCGACCGACAATAGCCTGTCCTTCGTCTTATTACGGCATCTCATTTGAGTAATGATGTTTACGGTTTTATAATGTTCGAATGAACGTCCATATTATTTTTTTACTTAGTGATATCTAATATTTCACTTTCTCTAACTAGCATTTTTTTTAATGTTTTTTTTTTCGTAGAATGCCGTGACAGAGTGATAAAATAAAATGTTGTCCCCACTGAAAGAGTCCACTTTGTCACATGTTTTTTTTTTAGAAACCAACCGTCAATAAATATTTATATTGGCCAGAAAGGAAACTTTAATTAGTTCTAATGAAGAAACCTATGCATTTTTTTTTAAATCGCACTACAAAACCACAATTTTCGATAGTTCAAAAACCAAAAAAAAAGAAAAACCTCGGTTCATTGTCGGTAAAAAAGAAGAATGACCCACCTACCGAGTACGTTTGCGGTCTTCTGCAATTCGTATGTAACGCCATTATAAACCAATATCATGTTAGCACAGCCCCATAATTTCAGATTTTTCAACATGCGCAACGAAATCGCTGCCATGTGGTCAACACAAGATCGACTTAAGATGGGTACCTATAGGTACCTACGTAGCGCGCTGTGACGTTTGGACCGAGCATTACCCAGCATAGCCCCCAATAATCATCATCATCATCATCATATCAGCCGAAAGACGTCCACTGCTGGACATAGGCCTCCCCCAGAGAGTTCCAAATTGACCGGTCCTGCGCCACCCGCATCCAGCGGACTCCCGCGACCTTTACCAGGTCATCAGTCCACCTTGTGGGGGGGCCTATCCACGCCGCGCCTTCCGGTACGTGGTCGCCACTCGAGAACCTTTCCGCCCCAACGGCCATCGGTTCTACGTGCAATGTGCCAAAATAATCGTCAGGACATAATCAGGCTCACACTTTACGATCCTCTGTCAATAGAGATGATTAATTATACAGCCGGACTTGAGTGTGCTCGGGCGCCGTGAAAGGGTTAATAAGGGTGCGATACAACTATAACTTTGTTGATTATTAAACTTAGGTGCGGCTATATAATTTACACCGGGCTTAAGGTGTTTCTACATAATGAAGCCGGTCGTAAGTACAGTCAAGTGTAAAAATATGGGTGTCAACTTACTCATAAAAATGTCTCATTGCTCTTATGTCAGCGGATTGAGGTTTCGGTACATATTTATGAGGGAGGTAAATAACTATTACGATACAAGTGCAGAAAATAGGAAATTCGCAACGAGTGGTGATAAATTAAAACACGACCGAAGGGAGTGTTTTAAATCGACACCGAGTTGCGAATTACCTATTCGCACGTGTAACGTTGTACAGTACATACGGATCTTTACAGCACACATGGTGTTACTTTCCCGCACTAGTGCGAAAATGAGCACTTTCCGTGCATATGTTGAAACTTTAAAGAGCCATATGTACTGTAAAACGTTGTACGATACACGTGCGAATAGGTAATTCGCATCTCGTGTCGATTTAAAACACTCCCTTCGGTCGTGTTTTAATTTATCGCCATTCGTTGCGAATTTCCTATTTTCTGCACTTGTATCGTAAATTTATAACTATTAAAGTTTTGACATATGCACGGAAAGTGCTCATTTCCGCACTCGTGCGGAAAAGTAACACCATGTGTACTGTAAATAACTATTTCAGTTGAGTTGGGAGCTTCATAGAAAAAAAAGTATGTGATTATAGGTTGGTGTACGAAGTCTTAATTCGAGCATTCAAGTCGACGAGTATAATAGTTATTTACGATACAAGTGCAGAAAATAGGAAATTCGCAACGCGTGGTTTAAATCGACACGAGTTGCGAATTACCTATTCGCACGTGTATCGTACAACGTTTTACAGTACATATGGCTCTTTAAAGTTTCAACATATGCAAGGAAAGTGCTCATTTTCGCAATAGTGCGGGAAAGTAACACCATGTGTACTGTAAAAACAATTTTTCGCACATTTCTGTTAGATAATGACCCTAACCGTGTAGTCAAATAACTGTACGAAAGCACAGATCAAGCTATTGAATAAGAAAGGTTGTATCGCGACGTTGCGGATTTATGAATTTTAATTTTGTTTCAGCTGAGAAGTATTACCTTTCAGAACGTACATTACTTTCAGGGAACGGGCAAAGACTTGAGGAGCAGATGCGGAAGTTTTATTTTATTTTTAGATGGATTAAAGATTATTCCATTTTTAGTTTTATATGAACGATGTAACGAGGAATCAAATGGAATGAAAGTATAGGAATTTGGTAAAATAATTAAGATGGACGTAATAGAGTGCCGAAAGTAAGTATTTTGCTAACTAGTACACTATATAGATCTAGTAACGTTTTAAATATGCATTTAAAATAAATTAAAATACTTTAGGTATATTGAATAACAATTGATTGAGTAACAACAAACATCCAAACTTTCGCATTTATAATATTAGTAGGAAGTAGAATTATTAAATTAAATTAATTTAAAATTATTGTATTTGATGGTTTACTATCCATTTAGCAACACTACGTTATAAATTTTAACATGAGGTCACAAGCCTATTGCGTGTATAAAAAAAACCTTATCGAATAAATAAATAAATAAATAAATAAATAATATTTGCGGACAATCTTACACAAATCGACCTAGTCCCAAACTAAGCAAAGCTTGTACTATGGGTACTAGACGACGATAAACATACTTATATATTTTTATTTTATTTATTTAAACTTTATTGCACAAATTACAAAAAAATATGTACAAATGGCGAGCTTAATGCCAGATGGCATTCTCTACCAGCTAACCATTGGGCTAAACAGAGACTTATAACAGGTGCAAAGAAAAAAGTATGATAATTTCTGTTACGAATATACTTGAGGAGAGAGGAAAAAAATACAAATGTACTATACACTACATATAGACATACATAAATAAAAATATAAGATACATACAAAAAGATATACTACTACATATTCAATATATACTACCATTATGTGGATGGATTTTAGTCGAATATATATATTATATATATAAAAATACATACTTAAATACATAGAAAACATCCAAGACTCAGAAACAAATATTCGTGCTCATCACACAAATAAATGCCCTTACCGGGATTCGAACCCAGGACCTCTTGCTTCGTAGGCAGGGTCACTACCAACTAGGCTAAAGCGGTCGTCAATCTTCAAAACTACATATACAGTGTTTCTTGCACCTCAATATTTCTGTAAAAATGTTGACTTCCTAGTGTTTTTTTTAGGTTAGGGATAAGATATAAGTCCGAGAGCTATCTTAGACCATTCAATACGTACTAATTCAAAACGTATCTCTATTGATACTGATGCCATTAGCTGTAGATGTCAGCTAGCATTCACAGCACACCTATATAAATTGGTCCCCAGTACCGTAACAACTATGCGTGATCGGATGTCAAACTTATACTGGTGTGGAGATGGACATAAGTGTGAATAGCCCTGGAGTTTGGCAGACGACAAACCTCGACTGGGTGTTTGGCGACGGCTCTAATGACAGACAGTTGGTTTGCTCCACTAGGTACCCATGTATCTTCCATTAATAGATAAACTTGATTTAGGAATGTGATAAAAACTATAATCAGCTATTTCAGAAATGTAATGTATTACCTATCTATGAAAAATTTAAATACTTACTAGATGTGATGAATACCAATCCGATGTGTTCAAGACTATCAAAACTTATAACCGGAGTCTGAGAAAAAAAAAAAATATGATGAGCCAAGAGCGTGTAGTTATTATGGCGAAACGACAAGACGCTACATAATACCACGAATATTTAATAACTTGCCCTCAGAAGATACATTTTTAAATATTGAAGAAAAAAAATAAAGTCACTGTTGATTGAGAACCATTGCAACAAAACCTGATAAGTACTTTTAAACAATGTATGTTAATTTCATAATATTCAGTTAACAAGTATATTCTTACAGCAGATTAAGCAAAGAATGATTATATTAATCCATTCGCCAACAAACTGCCTCGCAGTTTGGCGAAGTTTTGTATAAATAAATAAAAAAAATTGTGTGTGCCAGTGCATACTGAGAAGTTTTTGACAATAACTGGTAACGAAGCTACCTTTAAACTTACTTTCACATTATTCAGAACAGATGCTTTCTGAAACGTAGGACTAAGGACATAAAATACCAAAAACCACAATTGCGGTGCACAAGGTTCCCAGTACTGATATGATTAAAACTCGACATTGAGTAATATAGAAGACTAGCTTCCGCCCGCGACTTCGTCTGCGTAGACCTTGGATAAAAATTATCCTATGTTTCAATCCAGGCTATAAACTATCTTCGTGCAAAATTTCATCCAAATCGGTTGAGCCGTTTAAGCGTGAATGAGTAACAAACATCCAAACATCTAAACATCCGAACAATCAAACATCTAAACATCCAAACTTTCGCATTTATACTATTATAGTAGGATTAGTAGGATTTCAGTAATATAGTACATAATATATTAAAACCATTTCTTGACATTGTATTTTATAAGCAGACATTGTACATTTTGTAGCATTTTCGGTGCAACATGTTTGTGTTGACGATGTTGGTTTAGACAATATCAAACAAAATTGTTAATTAAGGTTAATATTAACATGATTAACGCTAATTAAACATTACAATTGAAATTGTTTATACCAATTCCGTTGATAACACTGCGCTGCACCGAAAATGCTACAAAATTAACGATGTCCGCCTATTAGATACTTTATAGATGCTCATTTTGTTCTAACAGTCGCAAATGAGGCTTGCTTTAAACTCGCGAATATTTTTTAATGGTCCCAGAAAAAGATTGATAAATGCCTCCATTACCCAGTCACATGTGGAGCACACCTCACAGATGGTGTCAAACGATACGACTTTGATTTATCGGAACAACCCCGGAATGCCTTCTGCTAACCCGTTTATCTGAAGTGTGAGACATTCTTTATACAGTAGCTCTGGCTCCGGGAGAGGCGTTTTCGTTATAGAAGAAATTTTGTTTCCACGGTAAAGAAAATAGGTCGATAAATAAGCCAGGGACAGTATGACAATAAGAAATAGTTAAAGGACCCGTTAGCGTCGAGTCCTGTGAACGCAACATATTTATAACCAAGGACTGGAATTCTTCATAGCAAAAATCAAACTGTCACAGGGAATGACCAAATTGTTTTATCGACAATTCCACTTATCGATGTTACGGAATATTATCGCGTATTATACGATTATTCTGTATCATTTGACCTCTTTGATAAGCAACCTGCATCTCCATATTAAAATAAATCATGCCCACGTCACATATGCCATTTACGTCGCTTGATTGTCATAAGTAATTTCCGTGCCGTGTTACTAAAATGGTTCGTAAAAATATTTTCTGTTTTATTGCTTACTTAAATTGTATATATCCAAAAGCCTGATTTCATTACTTTGACGATGTGTTATTAAGTGACATTTATTTATCGATAGTCGATATAACACTTTGGTCAAACCCTCTGACAGTTTGATTTTTGCTATGAAGCATTCCGGTCCTTGTTTATAACACTAAACTCTCGCGCTTTGTATACATATTAAAGTACCTAATGAAACACCCTAAGATTTTCAGTAGGTGTCTGCTTACCATAAAACAGATATTCTTGTTTCCCACCGCCAAGGTATAACAAAAAACCGGACAAGTGCGAGTTCAACATGCATGTAATGTAATTAATACGGTCTCCTGCGATACAGGCAAAGCCTAGTGCAGGGACTGGTACTTGTAATACTACGTGTAAACATGTTTGCTAAATAAATGTCTTAGGTATGTCTTAATTCGCGTGGTGAGGGTTCCGTACAATGTTGAGAATTCTCCCGTTGCTTTGAATACTCAAATTTCTTATAGGTTTTCCTGTAGTCTTTAGGCAAGGAACTATTCTCCATATTTTTTTCAGAATTTTAAGCCTTTCGGAGTTAAGGGGGGGAATGGTCAATTTTCGTCTTTTTTCCTAAATAACTTCAAATCTGTTTATGCTAAAATTATAAAAGAATATATCAAAGATGCTAGCAACAACCCCTTCCATTTGATGTGTCACACAACACAGTTTGCAAAACTTTTTTTTTTAATTTTACAGTTTACCTCCAAAAGTGGCCCCCTTGTTCAGAATTTATTAATTTACTTTACGCGTCCATTTTTGGGTCACCAATTTACATATGTGTACCAAATATCAACTCAGCCAGACGCACGAGTGATCCTATAAGGGTTCCGTTTTTTCCTTTTGAGGTACGAAACCCTAAAAAATTGTTATTTATGATACAAGTGCGGAAAGTAAGTGATTCCCAACGAGTGATGATGACCGTCAGGGAGTGTTTTTGGCATCATGCAAGGAAATGAATATATATAAATAAAAGGTGAATTTTTAACTGTCATGAAATCTCATTCTCGCACGTGTGTGGGAACTTTGGCCCGAAATCCATTCCCGCACAGCCGCCGCTGCGCGGGCATTGACGAGTTTCCGTGTTTATGTTGAACCATATAAAGGCGCACTTTCAGAGCAAGTGCATTGTAAAATAGGTTTATGTACAGTCGAGGTCAAAAATATGTCCACGAACAAACTGACCAAAAATATACTAGCGGCTCTCTGAGCTCGCGAGGAATACAGGATTTTCTTCAAAAGAATATTTGTTAAATATCAAAAACTGCCCCCCACAAGGTGGACTGATGACCTGGTAAAGGTCGCTAGAGTCCGCTGGATGCGGGTGGCGCAGGACCGGTCGTTGTGGAACTCTGTGGGGGAGGCCTATGTCCAGCAGTGGACGTCTTTCGGCTGATATGATGATATGATGATAAAAAACTGAATCTACAAAGAAAACTCTATAATCATTAAGCCTGCTCACTTAATATCACGAGAATCGGTTGGACGGTGTCCTGTAGAGGAGAACAGCGGGACATCTCGACATACGGACATACGAAAGAATTTTGGCAGGAACTGAAACGGAAAACTTCGTTCTCATCGCTCGCTCGTGCAATGAATACGACTTTATTGTTAAGTGCGTAAGGTTGCATTGCTCGGATATTTCAAAAGTTGCCGCTTCTTGTTTGAGAAAATAAGCTGGACAGACAGAAAAACTAATAAAGAAAGTGTTACAGTGTGTATTGTGTGTGTTGAGTGTGTGTGTTTTGTTGGTGTGTGTTGCTGAAGACAATTGAAAATAGACGTGGCAAAATGATATGTCATTTGATGTTACCGTCGACCCATGATAAGCTTTGTACAGCTATAACTACAAATTAGAAAAGTTGAAAAACCCCGATTTTTCATTTCAAAATGCAATATCTCAAAAACGGCTGAATCGATTTTGTTTAAACGTATTTAAGAACCATCTCGAATAAGTCAGATTTGGGACAAAAAAACCGCATTAAAATCGGTCCATTCGTTTGGGAGCTACGATGCCACACATACACACCGACAGACACACAAATACACAGACATGTCAAACTTATAAGTTATAACACTCCTTTTTGCGACGGGGGTTAAAAAGTAAAAGCAAATGTCGTGTCGTATATCAAATTAGCTGAGGACGGAGACAACTAGGCACCAGTCCACCTCCACCGACAAGAGCCAAGCTCTTAAATATTTATTTATTTATTAAGGTTTGCCAGCAGATGTAATACAGTAAAAAACACAACACACAACAGATAATGAACTATTACTAGAGTATCCACCCAATTACAGGCAAACACGGCATGGACTAAGTAAACATAGTAAAAACTAATTTCGTACACTAAATCCAAAATAAGCTGCAAGATTAGTTACTTGACCTATTAGGTTGACTTGACTAAAAACCTTGACTTGTTAGGTTAGTTTGTTACTTGTTGTTATAAATAAATATAAATAAATATTAGGGGACATTCTTACACAAATCGAACTAGGCCTATAGTAAGCTCAATAAGGCTTGTGTTATAGGTACTAGACGACGATATATATAATAGATATAAATACTTAAATACATAGAAAACATCCAAGACTCAGAAACAAATATTCATGCTCATGTTTCAGTTTCAGTTTCAGTTTCAGTTTCAGTTTCTTTATTGGTAAATATCAATTTACAGGTCATAATAGATTTCCAACAGAATGTCTTATTAATAATATATCTATACAAAAGTATAAAAGTATACAATTATAAATTGGACAGAACAATAGATAATATAATGCGGAAGCAATATACCATTAAAATTAACATTTAGGATGATGGTCAATCAGTCAATTGTCTCCCTGTAAACACTCATCCACACTGTAACATGCTGCATCTATAAGAGTGGATTTGAGTTGTTTTGTAAATATCATGTCACTTTCTGATAATATTATGTGACTCGGAACCATATTATAAATTTTGGGGCCAATGATACTGAGTGACTTTCGGCACTTGGCTAGTCGCTGTATAGGAGCGAGCAGCAAGGGCCGTCTACGGTTATTTCCTTCACGGCTAGAGTTCGTCTTGTACTGTGCGAGATTGATGATGAGTTGCCGCTTCTGGCCCCCAACTCTTTGGGCGCAGGTAAGCAGGCATCGTATTATAGAGCGCACCTTTAAGGGCCCCTCTTTATCATCGCGTTACAATGGGGCCCCTGAAATGAAATACGGATTCCCAACCTTACTGTCGAATTATTTCCGCGAGCACCTTTCTTGTTGTAAAAAATTAAATTGCTTTTTGTAAGAATGTATGAAAGTGGAAGCAATTATTTGGATATTAATCGGGCGGGGTATTACAGTCGTTGCTCGATTTTAATGGAAACCGGGGTTCTTAGCCACGATCGGTGTTTTAAATTCAATTCTTAGGGCCGTTCTCCATCGTACCTCAGTTTTGGTCCCGTATAAAAGTCATCAAAACTAAATATGCTTAAACTAAAAACTTGAGATCAATCAGGCTCCCTTAGGATGCAACCGGGAAAAACGTTAAGAAGATGATGAATGATTTCTCAATTATTTGTAATGGAAGGTATAGCCCGAAAAGCTGCTATTTGACCCTGAAGTAGCGTATATAATATATGGCCAGAGACCGGAATTTTCGTGGCATTTTCATCATCTTCTTAACGTTTTTCCCGGTTGCATCCTAAGGGAGCCCGGGTCCACTTTGGCACCTGGCAATCTGAAGATCCCTAACACATGAAAAATATTAAACATGTTAAGATTTCATTACGTTAATATCAATATTACGAAGTCGATGAATAGTCCCTATGACAGCTCAAAAACGCTACGAAAATTCCGGTTTCTGCCCATTACTTACACATGAGCCATGCCTCTACGAGCGATTAACGCTACAGAACGGATAATGCTGCTACGCGCTACGGCGTAGCACACGTAACGATGCGTAGCCTCGAATGGGTTAACCACACTCACGCCACCAATCCGCAAGGCGCTTGGCCACAATAATAAACCGGACGGACAAGTGCGAGTTCAACTCGCGTGGTGAGGGTTCCGTAAAATATTGAGAATTTTCCTGTTACTTTGAATACTCAAACTTCTTATAGGTTTTCCTGTAATCTTTAGGCAAGGATCTATTTTCCATTTTTTTTTTCAGAATTTTAAGCCTAGTAGTTTCGGAGATAAGGGGGGACTGGTCAATTTTCGTCTTTTTTCCTAAATTACTTCCAATCTGCGAACTGTATTGTGTGACATACCAAATGAAAGGGGTTGTTGTAAGCATCTCAGACATATATTTTTTTTATAATTTTAGCAAAAACAGATACAAATACAAAAATACAAATACAAAAAAAAATATTTTGTATTTGTATTTTTGTATTTGTACCTGTTTTTGCTAAAATTATAAAAAAATATATGTCTGAGATGCTTACAACAACCCCTTTCATTTGGTATGTCACACAATACAGTTCGCGAAACTTTTTTATTTTATTTTCCAGTTTACCCCCTAAAAGTGGCCTCATTGTTCAGAATCCATTAATTTACTTTACGCGTCCATCTTTGGGTCACCAGTTTACATATGTGTACCAAATTTCAACTCAATCGGTCCAGTAGTTTCGGAGCAAATCGGCTGTAACAGACGGACAGACAGACGCACGAGTGATATAAGGGTTCCCTTTTCTCCTTTTGAGGAACGGAACCCTAAAAAACGCTTCATGATGCTGATTATACGGCATACTTAGAACCTTGGACCTATTATACTCAGGACAAGCTATGGTAATAATAATACCACGTCCGAGCGAGATAGTAGCATACAAATCTCGATAAGTGTGACAGAAAGCGAAATATCATTCGTTGTCCTTGTCATAGTTCCACTTATTTATTTGCCACAACTGATTTAGTATGAAGTTGTGGCAAAAAAACCACTACCCGCCCAAATTAAGTAGGTTGTTTATGGTAAGCCATCGGCCATTTTAAGACCTTTCTTAATTTAGCTGCATAGAAGCCTTTCCGTCCCTCATTGTGGCATCACGTATAGCTTGTCCTGAGTATCATAGGTACAGTCACGAGCATTAATTTGGGACCCATTTCCTTCAAATGTTGTTAGAACATTCACAATGCAATAAGGTCGAAAACTTCAGTTCAATAATAGTGGTGAAGTGTCAAGATAAGACAATTAAATGTCTTATTGAATGGGCCCTTGAATTGATAACCTCTTTGCCAAAAGCTATCATTACGGTTTTCCAATTATGAACATGTGTCATTGTGTGTCAGTGTCAGACAAGAAAACTGATTGAAAACTGTCATTTTCTCGAAACATTATTTGCAAATAACAAATATGGCCGGAGAGAAGACAGGGCCACAAAAACGGGTGACAATTAGTCGGAAAAAATCGGAAATGATCGTTTGACTCGTTCCGCCCGGTTGACGTTACTGAGCGGTTTCCCCTAGACACGTATTATAAACGTAAGTTGTCAAACCTGGACACACCATTAAAATTTTAGCACTAAATGTCTTCAGTTTGCTATACGATATTCCACCTTAGGTGGGTCCCAAATTAAAGCTCGTGACTGTACATGCTTAGAACAAAACCTGAATAATCCATCGGCATTGTTCTAATTATAAGCGAAACTTCCCTCGCACGCCACACTAACTTGCCTATAATGCAAAAAGTTAGGCACGCTACCAAAATGAAACGTCACGCAACGTCACGAAGTGCAGAAATCATGTAGCACGTTTAATTTGGCCGTGCATAACATGAAAATTGAGTCGCCTAACTTGAAATTAGTTTCACATGTACAGTCCAAAATTTGCCTCGATTTCTTTTACAACCTCTTATCTTATTCAACTTTGAATGTCTAGAAACAACCTTATGCCCCACGGGATAGTGTTTTAATTTCAAGCGTCAGTCATACGGGGATATGTGGGTTAGAAAACTGATGATATTCGATGCGAGGTGCTCGTTAAAAAGTTTTGACATGAAGGCAGAATTCTAGTCGTTTTTCTGTTGACAGAGAATAAGCTGCTTAATATTTTTTTGAAGTTATCGTTTTGAGAATTAATTTTCGGTGTCTAATGAGCATATACCGGAATTCTTCATAGCAAAAAACAAACTGTCAGAGGGTTTGACCAAAGTGTTATATCGACTATCGATAAATCGGCCTTAACGGTGAACTATAAACAAGACAGGGCTGCCACAATAGATCACTCACTGGTCGAAGCGGCACATTAAAGGCCCACAAACATCAATAATAATAATAATCGATAAAGAAATGTCACTTAATGACACATCGTCAAAGCAATAAAATCCGGCTTTTTTTAATATACAGTGTATGTAAGCATAATGGTAAGGAATAAAACAGAAAATATTTTTATCAAACATTTTAGTAACACGGCACGGAAATTACTTATGACAATCAAGCGACGTAAATGACATATGTGACGTGGGCATGATTTATTTTAATATGGAGATGCGGGTTGCTTATCAAAGAGGGCAAATGTTACAGAATAATCGTATAAGTCGATAATTATGCGATGACACATCGTCAAAGCAATAAAATCCGGCTTTTTTAATATACAGTGTATGTAAGCATAATGGTAAGGAATAAAACAGAAAATATTTTTATCAACCATTTTAGTAACACGGCACGGAAATTACTTATGACAATCAAGCGACGCAAATGGCATATGTGACGTGGGCATGATTTATTTTAATATGGAGATGCAGGTTGCTTATCAAAGAGGTCAAATGTTACAGAATAATCGTATAAGTCGATATGCGATAATATTCCGTAACATCGATAAGTGGAATTGTCGATAAAACAATTTGGTCATTCCCTCTGACAGTTTGATTTTTGCTATGAATAATTCCGGTCCTTGCTAATGAGAGAGGAAGTTGCACATAACGGAACCTTCTTAACATAGGTCACAGGTATGTTGACGCTTTCCTCAATTCTCATAAACTACGCCCCTGTGTAAGTAACACGTAAGTCTTATGCGCACGAGAGTAGGAAATGCAAGACTCTTCTGGAACGGCTTTGTCGTACACACTTCGATAAATATTTTTTTATTTAACTTAGATGGTTGCTTCTAATAATTCTTTCTAATAATGACGTGTCAAACATTCACCTGAATTAGTGCTTTTTATGTACCAATATTTAAAAAACAGAAGTAATTTAGGGCTTAAAAAATAGGTCTTTAAAACCTATATATAGGTTTAATAAGAAAAAAATTACTTCCCCACTTTAGGAGTAGCGGAGGTCCCGAAAAAAAAATTCTGAGATTTTATTGTACTATTTTGTCGGCGTGATTAATTTATATACCCATGTCGAATTACAGCTTTCTAGTAGTAAGGGTCACTGAACTATGCCGCAGACGGACAGACGGACATGGCAAATCTATAAGGGTTCTTTGATGACTTCCGTAGCCCTATAAAAACACAAACAAAGAAATAAGTACTTATTTATACATAATCGGTAAATAAGACTGGAGTAGCAAGGAAGCTGATTTTCAGGGAGGAAAAAAACTTGAACAATTTTTTTTTATAGTTCTTAGGCGCTGTAAGCCTAAAAAATGTCATACCTATTTGAGTTACATTTTGAGTGAACTAAAGTAACCGATATAGCCCTCCGAATCGCTAAACTTAAGTGGCAGTGGGCGGGGCACATTACACGTAGAACCGATGGCCGTTGGGGCGGAAAGGTTCTCGAGTGGTGACCACGTACCGTAACGCGTAACGTACGTGTAAAGGCCGCGGGAGTCCGCTGGATGCGGGTGGCGCAGGACCGGACAATTTGGCACTCTTTAGAGGAGGCCTATGTCCAGCAGCAATGGACGTCTTTCGGCTGATATGATAATGATGATGAGTCAAATCATAGACCCAACCTAGTATTTAGCTGTATATCAGGTATGAAATGCAAAATTTGGTTATATTTTCTAAAAACCCGGTTTTGCTTTACACTGGCGTCCGAGTGGGGATTAATTAACACCGTTCAAAGTATGGAAGGCTTCCAAACCCTGGTTAATGGTTATTAGTGTGGATAATCCCGGAATTCCGGCTTTGGCATACGTAATCTTTTGTACAGTTGAGCTCAAAGTGGTATACGTACGTTATGCGCCTTTTTACAAAGGATAATGAACAAAGTCGTAAACATAATTATATCTTTGAAGAGCAGTTGCAGAGCATTCTAATTCTGCCCAATGCTCCAATGAGCAACAAATAAACGAAATTTCACTTTGAAATAATTCAAGAAATGCTCCAAAATATATATTATAAATACAACATAGCCTTCCAACTTAGAGCATACATAACTGGAGTTAGCCTTATGTCGTATTTGCTTTAAAAAAAGTCTGCCGAATTTTGCGGGGGCGGGGTGAGCATCTTAATAGGATATTGAAACTCAATTATATATTAAAAGCTTGAAGTGGTTGAACGTTTATAATATCAAGTGCTTACAGCAACATGCGGGTATTTTTATGATCACTGTTCTCTTGGCGATTTTGTGATCGATTGGGAAATTGTCTTTGTATAATTTTTTGCATATTGTGCAAGGTTTTTTACAGAGGGGTAAGTTACTGAAAGGGTGAGTTACTCCAGTTATGTATGCTCTAAGCCTTCCAGTATCCAAATAGTAGCACACTTTTAGGGTTCCGGTACCTCAAAAGGAAAAAACGGAATCCTTATAGGATCACTCGGTTGTCTCAGCCGATTTGCTCCGAAACTACAGGACCGATTGAGTTGAAATTTGGTACACATATGTAAATTGGTGACCCAAAGATGGACGCGTAAAGTAAATTAATGAATTCTGAACAAGGGGGCCAGTTTTGGGGGGTAAACTGGAAAAATTAAAAAGAAAGTTTCGAAAACTGTATTGTGTGACATGTCAAATGAAAGGGGTTGTTGTAAGCATCTCAGATGTATATTTTTTGTATTTTTAGCAAAAACAGATTTTAAGTAATTAGTTATGTTTACTAACACTCTATGGATACTCTGTATGTCTGAAATAAAGAAATTGAATTGAATTGAATACCGCTCGTTTTTCAATTTTCTATTGTTATTTTAAAATCATTTTCGACAGTGAAAGAGTCGCCCCGCTTAAGAACTTTTTTTACGAACGTTTGTAAGATTTAAACGTCAATTTTTTTTGGAAAAATGACTGTTACCTTCAGATTTAAATTTAACTGTCAGAGGCGCGTTCGGAACGTTACGTGATTACCCCCAAGAACACATCCTATACGCCAAATATTAAACCCAAATTAAAATGAAATTTGAATATATAACGTAAAAGTCAATTCTCTCTTTTGCTGTGTCATTTCAGAAAGAAACAAGCGCAAAAAATGTTTAACATAAAACGAATACGTCAATATACCAGTGCAATACGCACCGATATTTTATTACTACGAAAAACGGATTCGCATCTGCATCTGTCAATATATCGGAAATATGTCGGGTAGCGCCCGAATCTAATAGAAAATATTCCCCGAATCCTCACTTTTAGAGTGCAAATCTATTTTCAGGGCTTAGTATTGGGATATTGTGCACCGGATTTTTTACTGACGGTCTCATTTTTAGGGTTCCGGACCAAAAAGGTAATAAAAACGGAACACTTATGGTGCGACTCCGTCCGTCTGTCTGTCTGTCACAAAGTCAAATATATCAGGAACTACTAATGCTATCGATTTGAAATTTGGAATAATTGTAAACACAGCTAATCCTCGTGCATGTAAAATGAAAAATTTTAATATTAACTTTTAATTTGTATAAAAAAGGGCGGATAAGAGGGGTGGGGCAAAATTTCAAAGTCTAGTTAGTAGGCCGAGTGGGGTATCATATGAAAGGGCTTGAATTGTACAATCTAAAACATTTTTTTTTCAACAATGGTAAAATTTTGATTTATAAAGAAAAATGTTAAAAAAAATACCATTCCTCCTCCCTTATCTCCGAAGTTAACCAAGCGAAAAATTTGATATAATTTTCATTAGCCCTAATATTCGGATGACTAAACTTGTATGGCATAATTATTTGCTGAACCTAATTTCATACCACCTTATATTCAATAATACTAAACATCAAGTGTGCTAATATATTTGAAACTAATGATGATTTTTCCTAATGATCACTTAGCCTAATGATTACATGTTTGATGAACCACTACACCTATTTAATCACACCTATTCTGTCACTTGACCTATTAATGTTTCACTAAGTAGACCTACTGATGTGCCGACGGAAAGTTTCCTAAATTGCGAATTTTTTCAGCAATTTAACATAGGAAAATTTCGGAAATTTCTCTCATTTTTGTATGGGAATTGAAACTTTCCATTTCCAAAATGGAAATTTCCTTTATTTCTTGTAAAAGTTTTTGAAAACTTTCCGGAATTTGCACATCTGTAAGTAGACCTAATGCATTTTTCATCGAAAGAGTGAACGTTTCGGGTTTTCTTTGAATACCATCAAATAGAAGTCATTCGGTTAGGTTGTTTTGCAATAATCCTAAAAACTTTACTATTTACGAAAAAAAAAAGGTTTAATGAAACATTAGATCAAAAGAAGCATTTAGGGCTAGATTAGTTAGTTCTAACAAGGGATAATCCCCTGGCCCCGTAGCATGGTTGGCCTTGTCACGCGATAGGTGATAGGATAGAGCGTGCGTCACTGGCTGACACCGTTCGATAGAACGAGACGACGCTCTTATCTTGTCACTTGTCGCGTGATAAGGCCAACCATGCAAGGGTCCTGACAGATGGTCGATTAACTGTGCCAATAAGTCAGTAATTGACAAAAACCGAATAGGGGTGTAGACACCAAATAAAATAACCAATAATGATGAATGTTCTCGAAAAAGGATTAAAAATATTGTCAAATAGAGAAAAAAGTAATGCAGGGGATTAAATAATTACAAAATTATAAGTGTCCAAAGTTTTAAGAGGGAATATACTCTGTCCCTTTCCCGCAAAACGCACCTTCATCTGGAACGATTGTCATTTACTTTGACGCTCGAGTGCAGTGACGTCACGATCCTCGAGCGACAGCGAAGTTTACCGAAATATATGTATGGGATACTAATGCCATATTTACTTCAAACCTCACAATTTTCAATATATACGGCAACATTTTGGCAAATTTAGGCCAAAAAACCAGTTTTTTGGACGTAACATTTGTGATAATGAATTAAAAATAAAAATCTCTGATGAGTTGTTAGAGACGTTATTAAGGAATAGTAACATGTAGATTTTATTAATAAAAGTGCATAAACATCATATTTATAACGAAAACAGAGCTTTTTTGGACCATATTTGAATAAATCATAAAAAAATCAATGTTCATTATATCCAAAAAAAACTCTGATACAAATGTAGATAAAAGGTTTAAAAACCGATAAACGTTTGTGTCATAAATATATCGATAGTTTTGACGGAGGAGTTTCAACTCAAATCTAGTCAAAACTCGACAAAAAGCGCGGGAAGTCCCTCCTTACGCCCTCGATAAAGTACAAAACGCGGCATACAGATTCAGTCCTGCCAGATACAAAAGGCGCCTCAATTTGTTTCTTTGCGTCTTCGAAATTTAAACTAGGAACGTAAGTTTCTGGAATATTACTGAAACTCGAACTAAATGGTAACTAACAATGGACTGAACTAAGTTTTGACAGTTCATTTAAGTAAATGACAGGTTCGGGAGCGGTTCTGTTTCAGCTGAAATATTGAATTTAGTAATTAAGTTTGACTTAAGTTTTGCCTTTTTATTTTCTTGCTTATATAGAACATGCCCGATATTCTTTAAATATGATAGTTAACGTTCATATATGTCGGTCATGAGTACGGACACTAAATTGTAGCGCAGCGTGGGAATAGCTACGATTGGTTGATTTGTGGCTGACGTCACATCGAACCATCTATCCCCACTCCGTGCGCTAAGATGGAGTCGAGCGGGCCGAGCTCCGGGCATTATCTGGCTGAACACGCAAGTGACCGGACGCATTGGTTCTACCTTGGAACTGTCCACGCTGCAATTAAGTAACAGTGAAGTGTAATTAGATATACCCAGTATCAATTAATTAAAGTACGTTTTGATTCGCAGCATAGTCTCAACACTCGATCTCCCAACATCGCCCCAACGATGGCCTACGGTATCGCCCATCCTGAACCGAGGGGTTCAGGAGTTCCGTCATATAAATAATGTTCCAGTCAAACAAATCATCAGTCGCAAAGACGCTACTAGTCCAGCGCTAAAATTACGCCTTAAAAGTTTCCACCACGGTCGACTCTCCATACAAACGTTGGCTCTCATTGTGAAAGTACCCAATTCCATTGACAGTGTCGAAATGTACGTTTTTGCCGCATAAACGGCCATATCTTTTTTTTTACGTAAACTTTGAAGTTTGATTATTTCACAGCTTCAAGGTTTTAATTACAACTCGATACCACCATGCGTTCCTGAGATAAAGGGTCTTGACAGACGGACAACAAAGTGATCCTGTAAGGGTTCCGTTTTTCCCTTTTAGGGTCCGAACTCTAAAAATACGTTCTTTTAGTATTCAATTTTTATTTAATTACTTAGAAAAACAAATTGTCATGTACTAACAAGGTAGCAAGTCCCGGATTACCAAAAATCTATTCATGTTTTAATTCAACTACGAAAATGATTGCCTCTAACTACATTTCCGAGGCAAACAAGCCAAGATGCAACTATCGAACCCCGAAGTTCCACATCACAACATGTTTATTCGATGCGGCTGTCAGAAGTAGTCAGGACTTACGGCTTCGAGGCTACAGCTTATGCGCTTAGCTCTGTGGGGTGACCGTGGACTTGTACTTTTCGAGACAGTGTGGCGGCCTAAACAGTGCTTTCCATTGACATAGAACTATGAAATTTGACAAGTAATATCGTCTTATACTACAAGTCCACTGCTGGACATAGGCCTCCCCCAAAGAGTGCCACAATGACCGGTCCTGCGCCACCCGCATCCAGCGGACTCCAGCTACCTTTACCAGGTCATCAGTCCACCTTGTGGGGGCCTACCCACGCTGCGCCTTCCGGCAGCAGGCCAGCAGTAGACGTTTTTCGGCTGATATGATGATGATGATACTACAAGTACACAAACAGCTGTGGTCCGCAGTAAGGAAAACTTAATATAACTACAACTTAGAAAAGTTGAAAAACCCCCGATTTTTTCATTTCAAAGTTCAATATCTCAAAAACGGCTGAGCCGATTTTGATGAAACATGGCTAAGAACACTCAGGTTATAATTATCTATGACACAAAAAAAACGCATTCAAATCGGTCCATGCGTATGGGAGCTGAGCGTTCCTCAAAAGTGTACATGAACTTTTTATTCAGAATTTGTTTTTTTTTTTGATTTTTCTTACTCAGAATCGTTGATACTATGGATCCTTATAAAAAAAGTGTCCCAGATTTTACTATGAAAGTTTTTTTCTTCCAGTGCGTCACGATCATATAAATGAAAAAAGACTGCATACAAAAATGTGACGATCTGAAATGGAATATTTGGGATTCTTTTTTTCTTGTCTGAGGATCGATATTATCAATGATTCTGAGTGATAAAAACCCAAAAAAACGGATTCTGAAAAAAAAAGTTCATGTACACTTTTTTTGAAAAACGCTCAGCTACTCACAGACAGATACACAGACACGTTAAACTTATAATACCCCTCCCTTTGCGTTGGGGGTTAAAAATGGGGTATCCTGAGCGGCTCAGACGTCCGGTGTGTGTGCGGGACGACTCCCCAAACTACGGCACACATGCTGTCTTGTCCGGCGTGCCCGTACACATGCTCTGGACAAGACCTCCGTGACGCGACAGATAGGGCTTTAGCCATTGCCAATTTCTGGTCCTGCACAATCTAAACCAAGGAAATAGGCTATCCATAAACCATAAACCATCGACACGAGAAGAAGAAGAAGAAGGCTATAAGTACAGGGAAAAATCTGAAAACTATACATTTGGAATTTTGTCCGGAACCCTTGGTGGGCGCGTCCGACTCGCATTTGTCCAGTTTTATGTATTGAAGTTAATAACTGTTCACAAATGCGGTGTCGATACAAACCCGATAGGGTTTAAAGACACTTTTCTGTTAAGCGAAATGTATTTATCTTTTTATAAATGTATCAAATAAATAAAAAATACGAATGCGACTGCCGTGACATTCCTACCCAGAGGGAAAACTATTATTAGGATTAGACCGGTTTCCTCACGATGTTCCTTCACCGAAAAGCCAATCCTACTAATATTATAAATGCGAAAGTTTAGATGTCTGGATGTTTAGATGTTTGGATGTTTAGATGTTTGGATGTTTGTTACTCAATCACGCTTAAACGACTCTACCGATTTGAATGAAATTTTGTACGAAGATAGTTTATAGCCTGGATTAAAATATAGGATAATTTTTATCTCCGGTCACGCAGAGACGAAGTCGCGGGCGGAAGCTAGTGTTAAATATGAAATGATATTTCGTACATAAGTTTTTGTAAAACCTGAGTGAGCCGGGGTTTGAACTATGAACCCACGACCTCCAATCGCGCAGGTACCTTACCACTCGGCTACAGTGGATGTACTAAAATAAATAAATTTCTGTCCAAAATTTCATTTTTGGTACAAGCTTTTATTGCCGACTGTATTTTTCTGTATACCGTCATCAATTACTTATTGAGACGATTCTAACGAGCCCAAACTCGATGGTTGGTCGTTTCATTGCGAAGTTCCTATGGCCACCTTCCAGCTCCATCATCAGATCAGCACCAAGTCATCATAATATTGCATTGTCACGCGTTTTACACATGTATGCAAAATTTCAGCTCAATCGGTTACCGGGAAGTGGATCAAATTTAATTTGCAAGATTTGATGACAGACATCGGGACAGGTGAAACTAAATAAAAGCTTGTATGAGTAACGTCTCAAAATTAAATTATCATAAATAATAAAAGAGACTTCTCGTTGTAGAGTGAGCATGGTTACCCTAGCTCCAGACAAACTTGACTGCAATAGAAAATATGCCCCAGGCCGTCTCGTCCCAACTTGGGAAACGCATGACTCTCTTTTGTTGTCAGTCGGTTGATATTCTAAACGCTAGGGAAATGTGAATTGTATTTCGTGTTTGAATTAGAAATTGCCTTATGAGAGAATGTTTGTTTGTCTACACTCATACTATAAACCCGCTAAAATGCGTTCATAAACTGGCAGTAATGACCAGCATTATACCAATAAGATTCATAAAAATAATTAACTTGCGTCTGTAGGTAATTTTGTACGTATTTTCATTAAGATATCGATATTGATAAAGTAATGACTTTAAGTTTCGAATCGTGGCCCAGAGGTCAGATCAAATCATGACCAACTAGATTTTGATATGGCCATCTAATTGGGAATGGATGAAAATTTTAGAAATGTCTGATTATTTTTTTGGTGATAGGAATAACAATCTCAAACTCAAAACATTTATTGCACACATAAAATTACAAGTAATAAAATGGACCCCGTAAGGGCACAGCAAAGAAACTTATAACTAAGTTACATCTAGGTTACAGGTACTACCTGGATACTAGGTACTAGGTAATTCTACCTTGAAATAGATTTCTTACATATAGTAATTAATTTGGTAGGAATTTGGTACTTCGCTTAAAGTTAATAGAAATTAAAGTCCAACAGAAACTATTATATTGACACAACTTGGAAAAAGAATGCTTGAAAAAGATTTATCTTTTCACAGACACTTCATCGAAAAAATCTTGCAGTGTGTAAAAACTGTTTTGTACTAAATACTTATTTAATGATTTTTTGAATAGGTTAATTTGTTCTATGGATTTGATAGCTTGTGGTATTTTATTATATATTTTTATACACATCATATGTGGACCGGAGTGGTATATTTTTAAACTGGATGTAGGTAAGGCTAGGTTATTATTATGGCGGAGATTTAATGGTTTTACATGACGGTCTTTAGCTTGTGAGAAAAAAGTATTATGTGTTTTGACAAAGATGCAGACTTCTAGGATGTATAATGAAGTAAGTGTTAGAATGCCGAGCTTTTTGAAATATGGCCTACAACTCTGTGTCCGTTTTATATTAACTAGGATTCTGATGCATTTTTTTTGTAATATGAATAGGCTATTCGAATTCGTACTGTTGCCCCAAAGCAGTATGCCATATCGGAATATGGAGTGGGCGTAGGCATAATAAGCGGATATGGAGGTTTTTAAATCTGTTGTTTTTTTTAATTCGTACAAGGCATACGTGAATCTGGATAGTTTTGAGCTTATTTTCTGAATGTGGTCTTTCCAATTAATATTTGTGTCTATATTTAATCCTAGCAATGTGAAGGTGTCGATACATTCTAAATTGATCGTATTAAAGGAATAGTTTATATTTAAAGGTCGTTTTTGATAAGGTCTGAACTGCATTAATTTAGTTTTACTGTAGTTTAATTCTAGGTTATGTTCCGTTAGCCAGGAATCTAGTTTGTGTAGGATGTTGTCAATGTTATACTTTAATTCACTTTCGTTTGAACATGGAAAAACTACGGAAATATCATCAGCGAATAGAACGCTTGGGGTATCTAATATGTTGGGCAAATCATTAATATAAATAATAAATAGTAGACAACCTAATACGCTTCCTTGCGGAATGGATCCAGTGACATCAGCTTTATTTGATTGCACGTGTGTTATGACTCCGGTATTGTTATTATAATGTTCTACCTCTACACATTGAACTCTGTTTTTGAGGTACGAGGTAAACCATTTGTGCCCAATTCCTCGCACACCAATGCCATATAATTTGTTCAGTAAAACGTTATAAGAGACCCGGTCATATGCCTTGCTCATATCCAGTAATATGCCTATGGCATATTGTTTGCTATTTATTATTTTTAATATTTGATCGATATATTTATAAACTGCCAAAGTTGTAGAGTGGTTTTTCCGGAATCCATTTTGATTATATATATATACAATACAATACAAATACTCTTTATAGAGAAACAATACAATAACATGTAGGTAGAGGTAGACAACAGGCGGTCTTATCGCTGAAGAGCGATCTCTTCCAGACAACCTTTGGGTATCGGAGAAAGAGATAAAACTAGATTATGCAGTAGGTGGTGCAGAGATTATTATCAATCAAAAATCAAGAAATTATAAAAATAAACGTACATAAATACCTCTATATATAAACATACACACACAATCATACATATATACAAATAACACAAACACAAATATAATGATACATAAACAGTCAGCCAAAAATACAATCAGGGTTAGGGGAGAGACAAATAATGTTCTTTAAGAAGGGATTTGAGGTTGCCGATAGATTTTGCTTGTCTGATGTCAAGAGGGAGAGAGTTCCACAGTCGGATAGAATTAATAGTGAACGAACTATTGTAAAATTTGGTAGATGATGAAGGCACAGTTAATAGCAAATTGTTAGAACATCTAACAGAATTTAAAAAACTAAAACGTTCTTTGAGATAGCGGGGAGTTGCAGGGTTAAAAAGGATATTATACAGAAGCGAAATAATGTGAGAGTTACGGCGATAACGGATAGGGAGCCACTTGAGTTTAGAACGGAAACTAGAAACATGGTCATATTTGCGTAACCCAAATATGAACCGAATGCAGACATTTTGGAGACGCTCTAGCTTATTAAGTTGTTCCTCAGAAAGGTCGAGATAGGATACATCAGCATAATCAAGAATAGGAAGAAGTAACGTTTGAGCGAGCGCAATTTTAGTTGCAGTAGGTAGAAAATTACGAAGCCGTCTGAGAGACCCCACTGCAGCAAATACCTTCCTGCTCACTTCACTCACTTGAGGCACCCAGGAATAACCTTCCTTAGCACCAGAAAAAAGTTACAGATTTTTCAGCTGCGTCAATTTTTTTTGAAAAATATAAACAGTTTCCTCATTTACGTTTTGGGTCAGTTAACCTTCCTCGATCGGTCTCATATTAGGTACAAAAAAATATATTAAATATGTGTGGTAAACTGACACTGGCAATGATATTGACACTTGCAGCAGCTATATTGATCATTACCAGTGTCAGTTTACCACAGATATTTAAGATAGTTTTTTGTAATATGAGACAGATCAAGGAAAGTGTCTATTTACCGTTCTTGACCCAAAACGTACATGAGGAAACTGTTTATATTTTTCAAAAATAATTGTCGCAGCTGAAAAATCTGAAACTTTTTTCTGGTGCTAAGGATGGTTATTCCTACAACCAAAAAAGTAATCAGGCATTTCTAAAATTTTCATCCATTCCCCATTCGTCATTCGTCAAATCTAGTCGGTCATGGCGGTTATTCTAATGGTTCCCGAACACATCATTGAGGATTTATGATATGTGTGAAGATAAAGTAGTATATGCAACTGTACATAATTAGGCCTTAAAACACTCGTTTGATCCTATTATGAAACTCGCTGACGCTCGTTTCATAAAGCTACACTCGTAATTTAAGGCATTATGTACAGTCACATAAACTACTATTTGTTACCTATGTAATAACATTTAATTATTAATGTTTACCGGACCGGTCATTGTGGCACTCTTTGGGGGAGGTCTATGTCCAGCAGTGGACGTCTTTTGGCTGATATGATGATGATGATGATGATTAATGTTTAGGCATAAATAAACTGACACAGCAGAGTGGGTATTTCACATACAAATTCTACATCTAGGCTAAAAAGTATAGCTTGGTTGGGCGCATCCCGATCGCCGCATAGGGGTCGTTCTTCTTTTTTACCGACAATGAACCGAGGTTTTCCTTTTTTTTTGGTTTTTGAACTATCCAAAATTGTGATTTTGAAGTGCGATTTAAAAAAAATGCATTGGTTTCTTCATTAACACTAATTAAAATTTCCTTTCCGGCCAATATACATATTTGTTTACGGTTGGTTTTAAAAAAAAATATGTGACAAAGTGGACTCTTTCAGTGGGGACTACATTTTAGTTTACCACTCTGTCACGGACTTCTACGATAAAAATACGTTAAAAAAAAATGCTAGTTAGAGAAACTAAAATATTAAATTAAGACTAATTAATAAAATAATATGGACGTTCATTTTCGAACATTATAAAACCGTAAAATCATTACTCAAATGAGATGCCGTAGTAAGACGAAGGACAGGCTATTGTCGGTCGAAAAGAAGAACGACCCATAGACTCTCCCGAGTGCAAAAGGTATGAATTTATGATGATATTAACAAGACACTGGTTTCTATACTTTTTAGCCAAGATATGAAATTTGTAGAGCGTGGCTGGTAGAGTTAAGCCGTGTGGAGAAGGAAGCTTGGAGCTACTTGCTATCTCATATCTCTTTGACGCTGAAAGCTATATGAGCTACGGAGTGTTGGCATCACTTTAAATGTAATGTTTTTAGTGGGATCTCATTCCTTTTTGTATGGTCTAACGAAGTGTATGGGAAAACCCGTATAAACTTCCATCCCCTAATTTGAAGGGGGTATTTTACAAAAAATCCTGAAATGCGTTTTTAGTATTTATAACAAGGAGTCCCTATATCAATTTTCAGACCTCTAGCATCAAAATTTGATGAAGTCTCATACAAAATTTCATCCCCTAGTTTAACGGGTTGAGGGGTAAAAGTTCTATTTTTTTGGATTTTTCTGTTGTTTGTGTACTAATACTAGCTTACATACCAAATTTCAGCTTTCTAGGACTTCAGGAAGTACCTTAAGGGTTTTGATGATCATCGTGAGTAAGTCAGTGACGCAATAGGCGTCTTTTAGGTATCAATAAAATCTAAAGTATAAGAGCTAAGCTATTGAAACTTTATAATATGTTGAATAAGTCTACTGTTGACATCATATCCCGAGAATTGGGTAGTTTCCACATGTTAAAATTGATAACGCAGTTTTGCTAAATTGATAGTAAATCATCAAATAAATTTTATTAAGTATAAATTAAGAAATATAATTAAAATCATAGAAATATTAATTAATATGATTTTTTTTATTGTCCAAAAGTAAATTTAAAGCTACCAATAGAATCCTTATGCTTTTATAGATTTTTTTTTTTTAAAAAAATGATGGTCCTAAACGCAGTATTTCACGACGGAAACGACAATTTACTTGATTTTCAATACAACGATTAGTACATTGCACTGTGACGTCACGATTCAATGTTAATCAGTATGAAACGTTTTCGGCTGCCGCCAGCGAGGTTCGTCTTTAACTCATTTTTTTGGGTATTTATGTTTTTTAATTGTAGTTGCTCACATACAAACATTTGTTCCTCTCCAAAAACTAGTTTGAATGGCATAGTAAAAAACTTCTTCGCGAAAAGGTAGGTAGTGCCTGCCATTGCGCTTCGCTTGACTCGTCTTGGCGGGGGCACTACCGTTCCCTCAGATACAGTGAGTTCGGAAACAGTGGCACTATTCCTAATTTCAACTATTCCATTACAAGTTTCGGACCTTCGCAGAACTTCGTCATGCGCGATTTAGTTTCAACAAATGGGCGAAGTTGCCCGCTTTGTCAGTGGTCAACTCGTAAAAAGTGACGATGAGGGTCCCTAGGGCTTTCATTCTCGTGCCGCTAATATTGTATGGATATTGGTTATGAAATGTATTTTAACGCGGCTCATGCTCGCGGTTGAGGAGTGGATTGGACTTGTAATGCTAATTTTAACTTTTATTCAACCACCTACTTGATTATATGTAAATTAATTTTATGAATAAATAATAATTCATAATCATTCATTATTTAGCAATTCGGAGGGCTATATCGGTTACCTTGGTTCTACTGCGGATAGCCTCATTTCTGATGCGATCACGCAGAGAAACTCCTAACATAGCCCTCTCCATTGCCCTTTGGGTGACTTTGAGCTTTCTTATGAGGCCCATAGTAAGCGACCAAGTTTCAGTGCCATATGTCATCACTGGCAACACACACTGGTCAAAGACTCTCGTCTTGAGACACTGCGGGATATTGGACGAAAAGATGTGCTGGAGCTTCCCGAACGCTGCCCAGCCGAGTCGGATTCGACGATTGACCTCTTTCTCGAAGTTGGACCTACCTAACTGGACAGTCTGTCCTAGGTATACATAATCGTCTACAACTTCGAGCGTAAAGTGTCCGATTGTAATGGGAGTTGGTACTACATGGGCATTTGACATGACCTTCGTCTTATCCATGTTCATTCTTAGACCAACTCGCTCGGAAGCTTTACTGAGGTCATCGAGCATCGTACTTAAGTCCTCCATGGTCTCAGCCAAGACTACTATGTCGTCAGCAAACCGAAGGTGAGTGATGTACTCGCCGTTGATGTTGATGCCTATCCTTCTCCAGTCCAGAGTCTTGAAAACATCCTCCAGTGCAGCGGTGAACAGTTTTGGAGAAATAACATACCGATATAGCCCTCCGAATTGCTAAACTTAAGTGGCAGTGGGCGGGGCACATTGCACGTAGAACCGATGGCCGTTGGGGCGGAAAGGTTCTCGAGTGGCGACCACGTACCGGAAGGCGCGGCGTGGGTAGGCCCCCCACAAGGTGGACTGATGACCTGGTAAAGGTCGCGGGAGTCCGCTGGATGCGGGTGGCGCAGGACCGGTCAATATGGAACTCGGCTGATATGATGATGATGATGATGATGATTCATTATTTGCCAACCATGACAAAGACAAAGTAATATATTCTTGAATTTAGGCATATTACATGCACCTATGAATGTCGATAAACTACCACCGGTTCGGAAAGAAAACCTCTGCCTCGAGAAGAACCGGCGTAAAAAACTCGGCGAGGTGTCATTTTTTCAAAACAGTATACAATATATCATTTCAGTATCAGAGTATTATAAAATTTTAAAATTACATTGCTACAGTAGAAAACCTATTTATTTTGCAATAGATTTCTAGTGCAGGATTTTTCGCTGCCAGATATCCCTATCCATGATGTAATCGTTTATCTTATAATAGCTTTTGAAATATGTGTCTGTTTTACGACAGATTTGAATTTAGAGTCAGTAAGTTCGCTAATGTATTTTGGAATTTTATACAATTTCCCAAGAACGACTTTTTCCGCTTTTACTGGCCTGTAAAAATGGATTACAAGGGTAGGTATAGAGTACAGCATGGACCCTGTTGGAGAAAAAACTTATAGTTAACTTAACCTATACAATAAAAATATCAAATACTAACAGTATAAATAATAACTAAACTCACCTTCAAGCGCATGTTGCGCAAGCATTTTCTCGACGATATTTCTGGTTTAACGACGTAGATTTTTGCACCGGGTACGCAAAGTAATATGTATGTATACATGTATTTTTTGACAAGGCCATCTCCTTTTCGGTCTGCCTCTACCTCGGAAGCCATCTTGTGGGGTCCATTCGGTGGCTAATTTGGCCCATCGCTCCACGTGCATCCGACAGACATGTCCAGCCCAGTCCCACTTTAGCCAGATCTATGATGCCACTTTTGGTACGCAGCTCCGTGTTCCTAATGTACATATTTTATTTGTAAGTATATGCATTTATTATTATATTAAGAAATATATCTTCATTAGCTAGATCTACCTATCCTTTTTATTTGTTTTATTATACTACTTCTGGGAGGCGTGTAGCGACCAGAAGACTCCCTAAGACGTTTTAAGAAGGAACTGATTGAAAGATTTAGTAGCCAAGACAGATTGTTCCGATAGCTCAGTAGGTTAGTAGCGACGGGCCATGTATGCATGTGGTCGATAAGAGAGAAGAGAGATAGGTAAGAGATAATTTATTTGTAAAACATGAGTAAGTTTATATAATGGTCATGGGTTTACAATAATAAAAAATAATAAAATAAATATAGTGGGACAATTCACACCAATTGATCTACTCACAAACTAGGCAAAGCCTGTACTATGGGTACTAGACAACGGATAAACATATTAATATAGATAAATATACACTTAAATATATATTAAACATCCAAGACTCGAGAACAAACATTCTCATTCATCATACAAATATCTGCCCCGACCGGGGATCGAACCCGGGACCTCAAGCTTCATCGTCAGGTTCTCTAACCACTAGGCTATTCGGTCGTCATGTCCGTCATGTTTTGCCTTTCGGCGTACAAATTCAATTAACAATAATAATACAATATAATAATAACTGAGCCTGATTTACAAATGCATTAATAAATCAAATAAAATCTAATAAACACATTAAAAACTCTTATCATTCAAAAAGTTATTAATCTTATAGTAACATTTTTCCAATAATAATTCCATCACCTTTTTCTTAAACCGTCGCTGGGTCGAATCCGGCTCAGAGCATTCAATTTTTGCAATTTGTCCTTTAATTTGAAATTGATCCCTCCCAAGTCAAAATGTATTGGAATAAAATTATAATCGTTATCTAAAGCAGTGCCCCCGCCCTCCCTTTAAAGTGTCAATAATCTTAGCTTTAAAGAATAAAAGGCTTTCCCCAACCTTACGCGAGTGTAAGTAATACCCCAGACCCTCTTCAGGTGAAAGGCGACAGAAAGCCACCTCAGTTACTTACCTACATCTGAAAGAAACCTGATACCAGCCATCTCCGAGGCAACAATAACTTTACAAAAAGATGGATTCACTGAGCATCCTGTACAATATACAAAAAAATTGACGACATATCTGGGATCCTTTAAGGGAATACACGCCTTGAATAGTTAGTGATAGGTGCGAGAGTTCGGTGAGCGAGTTTAATAGATGTGACAAAATTTGGGCTCCGTGTATTCTCAGTGGGATTACGTTCGGGCCTCGTATTATGATACAGTGTAGGTATATTTTTATGGCAAGAATAGGTTTAGAGGTGTTCTGGGGCCTTATTTTTTCTTATTCCTTCTTGGTTCCAACATATGATTTATACAATGTCTGTTACCGATGGAAAAGACCATAAGGCGCTTTGAATATTCTATGCGCTCTGTTCTGAATTTGACATGATTTTTATTAATGTAACAGGATTTAACATGATATGTTTTATTTATCACTAGCTTCTGCCCGCAACTCCGTCCGCGTGGAACTCGTTTATATCGTCGCTGCATAAAAACTTTCTTAGGAAAACTAAACTTAAACATTCTTTTCTTTCACCTCCTTAGGAGATGATTTCCATATAAGAACTATTCTACGTCCTCCTTCGGAACTAGAACTATCTCTATACCAAATTTTATCGATATCGGTTCAGCGGTTTAAGCATGAAGAGGTAACAGACAGACAGACAGCATTTATAATAATATAGTATATGGCTGCGTGATCGCATTAGAAATGAGGTTATCCGCAGAAGAACCAAGGTAACCGATATAGCCCTCCGAATCGCTAAACTTAAGTGGCAGTGGGCGGGGCACATTGCACATAGAACCGATGGCCGTTGGGGCGGAAAGGTTCTCGAGTAGCGACCACGTACTGGAAGGCGCAGCGTGGGTAGGCCCCCACAAGGTGGACTGATGACCTGGTAAAGGTCGCGGGAGTCCGCTGGATGCGGGTGACGCAGGACCGGTCATTGTGGCACTCTTTGGCCTGTGTCTTGCAGTGGACGTCATTCGGCTACAATGAGATATGATGATGATGATGAGTATATGGATTGTTCTAATTGTTCTAAATCATCAAGAGCCCCCGAGGATGCCACGTGTTGTGTTAAGAATGAGGGGCTCGCGTTTGTCTCTAGCTATCAACACAACAAATCCTCAAATGCATAAAGAATCGGCAACGTGCTTGTTATTCTTCTGGAATCGCAAGCGTTCATAGGCTACGATATCTACTCACCACCAGGCAGACCGTATGCTTGTTTGCCACCTTTTTTTTAAATTTATTATTCTGTTAAAACCAGTACACTATTATTTGTATTTTCACTGATAAATAATACATACACGACGAACAACCGGCCCGTGCACCCGACATGTCATACGTTCTCTGCATTCGAAAAACTAACCCCATTTTCTCTGTATTCGAAAAACAAAATCATAATGACAGAGACAGTGGTATCCTACTGTAAATTAATACGAATAGAATTGCGGCCCTAAATTGTAAATAATTTTGTGTATAATAAATATATTATATTTACCAGTAGGGTCTCACAAAACTGTCGGAACAGTTTAATATATTCCATAAATTCACCCATCGCTAATCAGTGTTTAGTTTACGGTTCAAATGTATGTTTAATTTCGTCCTTTCAACCTGTAATATGCAAGAATTATTCAAAAACTAACATTCAAATGGAGCCCTCAGTTTTAATTCGGGCCGAACTAATCTAAATTCATTAGGTGACGCTGTTGCTGAAATATTTGAATAATTTGATTTCGCTCAGCCGAATAACTGGAGTACTGTGGACGGACAAAAGGTTATAATTAGGGACGAGGGTCGAAGGCATGGAGTTAGGAAGGTTTGGATGCGGTGGAAAACAGTGTACACTCTCTCATGCCTTAAAGTAACTAGCACTGTCGGTAGGCTTTTTAACCAAGTTGGACCAAAGTCAAAGTCATTTATTCTTCAATTTAGGCATATTACATGCACCTCTGAATGTCGATAAACTACCACCGGTTCGGAAAGTAAACCTCTGCCTCGAGAAGAACCGGCGTAAAAAACTCGGCGAGGTGTCATTTTTTCAAAACAGTATACAATATATATCATTTCAGTATCAGAGTATTATAAAATTTTAAAATTACATTGCTACAGTCTACTGTAGGCTTTCTAAAGCCTATTTATTTTACGACAGATTTCTAGTGCAGGATTTTATCGCTGCCAAATATCCATGATGTAGTCGTTTATCTTATAATATGCTTTTGAAATAAGTGTCCGTTTTACGACAGATTTGAATTTAGACCATCTAATGCTGGCAACATTGCCTTTGAAACTACCTAACTTTAAAACACTGTGTTCTTGTTCTGTATCTGTATTTTGTATTCATTAGTGAGTGAAGAATGTTGTAGATCGTCGTAATAAATCTTAGATTTTTAAGGTAGGCAAAGCCTTTCATTGGCAATGTTGCAGCAGTTGACGTATGTACAGTCGCGGAATGAAAAGGTTCGTCAGTTTTCAACCTTAACAGCTTTATAATAAGGTCGAAAAGTGGCGAACCTTTTCATTCCGCGACTATACGAGCGAAAGTGGAAGTGAAGAAAAAAAAGGGAAAGTGGTAACGTTTAAAATTGTATAGTACCTAGGAAGAATGACTGGTTTTTTTGTTTTGACTGATAATCAAATCAACTACTTTTAATGAAACTTCAGAAACGCGTTAGTGGGAAGTTTGTAGGGATACTTGCAAATCATCATCCACTTTGCGTTGGTCCTTAAATTAAACAGCGGGGGTTCGTAACTCCCTTGAATTTATTTGCCATTTTCGTAACTCCAAAGCCAATCTATTCATCGCCCAATCACAGGAAACTTCACTATTGTCAGCTTCCGGGACTATTTATTAATCCAACGTGAATCTAAATACAGGTAATAATTAGTTGGAGTCATAAATTTGACTGGGAAGTTTGTTGCAAAACTACCGTTTGGTCATGCTGGGTTAGGTAAAGTCCGTCCGTTAAAACGGTTTAACACATTCAGTGCTAACTGTAACGCTATGCCCGCTTTTTCTGTTTTGTAGACAAGCAGAGTGCCACCTTGGCACCGAAAGTGTTAAACTCCTAAGTGCCCATGAGCCTACTGATAAGGACTTATTATCTTAAAGGACTAAATCATTATCAATTGTTATCTTAGAGCATACATAACTGGAGTAGCCTTTCAGTAACTTACTTCTCTGTAGAAAACCTTGCACAATGTGCAAAAAATCAGACAAAGACAATTTTACAATCGATTAATCATTCACAAAATGGCCTCGCAAGAGAACACTGATCATAAAAATGCCCGCATGTTGCTGTAAGCACTTGATATTATAAACGGTCAACCACTTCAAGCTTTCAATATATAATTGAGTTTCAATTCAATATACTATTAAGATGCTCCCCCGCCCCCGCAAAATTCGGCAGACATTTTTGTGCGCAAACACGACCTAAGGCTAGGTACTCCAGTTATGTATGCTCTAAGATTGTAATAGAGTTGCATTTGTTTTTTCACTCGTTTTTTGAAACAAAAGAAAATTAAATCTATTTCCGGATCCTGATGATTCAAATTTCAATGCCATTTACTATTTTTGTACTTAGTATGGGCATTAATATAATAATAATAGTAGATTGTATGACAAGGGGCTAAAATAAGCCACATTACCAGGAGATGGATATTTTCCCTCGCTTCGCTCGGGAAAATATTTCGAGGGGTAATATGGCTTTTAGACCCGAGTTATACACTCTACTTTTCACTTCGACTGCGAGAAAATAGTAAAACAAAGATTATCCATCCACAATCAGTAACAAATTTAATGATTTGGAATTAGGGACTAAAAAACACCTGATGTTTGATTGGTAATAATATAAATAAATAATAAAATCATTTATTTCGGAACTAGGTATTTCCATAATTGGTTAGTAACAATGGTCTTAAAAACTATGTTAGTAGGTATTATTTTACATAATTATCAGTTGGATGGTCCATGCAACCTGTCCCAGTGGAACAGGAAGGGACCATCCAGGCGCGCCGCCACCGTCTGCAGGAGGCTGTTCGGGGCCGCGCAGGCGCCGCAGCAGGGACGCGACCCGCTTACGCATTATGGCGTAAAACCCATCCGTGTGCGCTTCGCAAAACATCCCTGATGCACTGCAGTGGCGCGGCAGCCCCAGCAACATCCTAAACCCATTATTATATTGGACGCGTTGGGCGCTGTAAGCCTTTTGCGGATAGTTGATAGATCATAGGCTGAAGGTGTAAAATGATTGGCAAGATTTAGGAGGCTTTAGGAGGATGCGGGTGGGATGTGGATAAGACATCCATCAGTTCGCCTCACATACATATCAGAACTTGACGCCCGCACTCTCGCCGATATCACAAAATCGAGGTCCAGTCCAGAGTTATTAATTCTACACAGAGGCATTTAGTAGTGCCTCAGGAGAAACATAGTTTATATTTGGGAACCACTGATAGTTTTAGAGCGCAACACAACCGGGAGACAATATCTGATGTGATGAGCCTGTCTCACGGTCGCGAAAAATACAAATTTGCCAGACATCGTTAATTTAGCATTTTCGGTGCAGCGTAGTGTTATTAACGGCATTGGTATAAACAATTTCAATTGTAATGTTTAATTAGCGTTAATAATGTTAATATTAACCTTAATTAACAATTTTGATTGATATTGTCTATCACCAACATCGTTAACACAACCATGCTGCACCGAAAATGCCACAAAATGTACGATATCTGGTGATAAGATAAGATAAGAATTAACGTATTCAAGTAGCATTTATTGAACTGCATCTTTGCATCGCCATCAGCAACAAATACAGCAATATAAATAGGTAGTCTAAAAAGTACATTATGTATGTAAAAATGTATATGGAGATTTACATTAGATTAGATTTTAAAACTAAGCCCAATAAAAAATGGTGAATAAATTCAGCTTCGAGTAAATGCATCGTCAAAGGAACGGAGCGGCTACCGAAACGAAAACTTTAAACTAAACTTAGCCTTAGCATTTTTAGCATTTAATCAGAGAGTATAGTACTTATCCCTTTTTTAACAAACATGATGTTGGATATTTCTTTGGGATGTCAAATAATAGTACATTATTTTCCAGGTAACTGGGTCGTTCTTCTTTTCGACCGACAATAGCCTGTCCTTCGTCTTATTACGGCATCTCATTTGAGTAATGATGTTTACGGTTTTATAATGTTCGAATGAACGTCCATATTATTTTATTAATTAGTGATATTTAATATTTCATTTTCTCTATCTAGCATTTTTTTTTGTTTTTTTTTTCGTAGAATGCCGTGACAGAGTGGTAAAATAAAATGTTGTCCCCACTGAAAGAGTCCACTTTGTCACATGTTTTTTTTTAGAAACCAACCGTAAATAAATATTTATAATGGCCAGAAGGGAAACTTTAATTAGTTCTAATGAAGAAACCTATGCATTTTGTTTTAAATCGCACTTCAAAACCACAATTTTCGATAGTTCAAAAACCAAAAAAACAGAAATACCTCGGTTCATTGTCGGTAAAAAAAAAGAACGACCCAACTGCAGGTTGGATATTAGATTTCAATGGATGTGATTGCGAAATTACCTACCTAAATTAATGCTTTCCGGTGCATTAGATCCTAAGCTCAAATTACACTATTACACAGTACAAACTATTGTCAATAAACACGTATTGGGAAATAAACATAATTTCAAAATAGCCTAACGTCAAAATACTTAAGTCCCAAAAGACCCTAAAATCTTAAAACCAAAACGAACTGATCTCTGTTATGTACTACTACCGAGATCACTTAATGTCATAAAAGTTGAAGTTCAAAACGAGCTATTCCCATAATATACTAGTCTTGAAATATACCATTCTCAAAAAACAATCGTGTGAAGTCACTCTAGTCCCAAACTACCCTAAGGAGGCCAGCCAGGAGTCTGGAGCAAAAAATTTAGGGTGTTTTGAAACTAGCGTGTTTTGAGACTATTTTTTTGGAGAATGTTTTATTTTAGGACTAGTGTATTATGGGATTAGTTTGTCTTAAGCTTCAACCTTTATGACATTAGTTGGTCACGGGAGTAGTGCATAATCAAGATACCGTCGTTTTGGTTTTAGGGTCTTTTGGGACTGGGATTTTGACGTTAGGCTATTTTGAAATTATGTTTATGTGCCAATACGTGTTTAGTGACAATAGTTTGTACTGTGTAATAGTGTAATTTGAGCTCAGGATCTAATGCACCGGAAAGAATTAATGTAATGGCTCTCTATAGTGATTTAAAATAAATATATGTACTTAGATTTCAAAGATTCCGTTTGTAGAAATAAAAACCGGCCAAGTGCGTGTCGGACCACGCAAAACGAAGGGTTCCGTGCCTATTAAAAAGGTCGTATCGTCACAGAAATTTTACGGCACTTACGTCCTTTTCTTTGAGGAAGGCAGTTTTTCAGCAATATCTCGAAAACCTCTGAACCGATCTTGTTCAAAATAATTTTCGGTGAATGAAATTAATAAGACCTATGTCCATGAATTTTTCCATATTTTTAAAATACACCGTTCAAAAATTAGAGGGGGGGACAGAATTTTAGTGACTTTCGGGGCGATTATCTCCGACCCTATTCACTTAATCAAAAAAAATGCTAAGAAACCTAATATTTATTCTGAAAGGCCTATCGATTGATGTGCCACACGGGGGGTCACAATGAATTTTTTTTGGACTTTTAGTTTTATGTATGGAGTACCCCTAAATTTTTTTTTTTGTCATTTTATTTACAAAACTATGTAGCGGCTAACAAAATACACCTATCCTCAAAATTTATTCAAATACACCTTATAGTTTTCGAGTAAAATGCCTGTGACATACGGACAGACGGACAGACGGACAGACGGACAGACGGACAGACGGACATGACGAAACTATAAGGGTTCCGTTTTTGCCATTTTGGCTACGGAACCCTAAAAATTAAATGTTTAACGAGTGGCTTTGAGCTGGGTAAAGAATCGTTTTCTCCGTAGTTCCACTGAGGCGTGTTATTGCATACTAAAATAACAGTTAAATCTCATGCTAGAATTAAACCAATCAGGGGATCCATTCCACTTGAAATAATAAGTTGGGATCGGGTTGGCATTTGACGCGAGAGCTCTCTCTGGCCCATTTGGTTTGGCATGTGTGGAAGGGAGCCGAGAAACAACAAAATCGACTACAACTCAATATGTTACATCAGATAGAGCCTTAGATGTACCTAAATCTGTAGGAGATTTCAAAATGGCGATAGTACGCGCAGAATGTTGATTCTGACTTTTGTCTTCTTGAGTTTGTCAACAAGGCTGACCACAGAAGCAACTGATTGCAGGGTAACTTCTAACCTAAACGCCGTACGGCAGTGTTGTGATGGACAGTAGGTGCCAAAGACATGTATACGTTTTTCGCTTTATCACAATGATGATGATGATGGTATCTTCTTCGAACTCATCGTGTTTGTCCCGTGCGGCAACTTCAATATCCTTCCAGCTAGCCAAGTCCTGTTGAGCCTCTTTGTCGACTGTGCTTCTTTAAGTGGTGAGAGGGTGACCTGGTTTCCTTTTCCCGGAAGTTTGCCTTATTTGATCTTAAGCTTTGCCTGAACAGGTGGTTTTCTGGCCTACGAAGTATATGTCCTATCCAGTGCCACTTCCTCAGACATAATATTTCTCAGTTATTTCTAGCTCATCCATGAGAATAATAATTACCTAAAGTAAAATAAATGTTACTTTTCATATCTTTAATTCGTACCATGTACTGATTACATTATTCTTGTTCTTATGTCATACACTGATACTGCGTCGAGGACCGGGATAAATATTTTTGTATTAAGCTTTTTTTCTTTTAAGTGACATGATAATGATCCTCCAGGTCTTTATGCTTTATCTCTGTTATTACTCTGTGTTAAAAAAATTATGCGACTGATTGTGTTCTAAAAAAAAACTTATCTCTTTTGCGATATGATTTTTGCCGTTCGACTCCCATACCGTTACCAATTGGCATTAAGGTGCAAAATTGTAAACATGTCTTTGACGTCGACTGGACAGTGGACGCGCGCGGCGGCGTGACCTCGCGTCGGAAGTCGCCTAAACACAGACATATGGTGAAGCTTAGGAGTGTTTAATGTACAGGAGTGAGCGTTTCCATGGTCGCTTGACAGCACGCTTCTCAACAGCCTCAACAGAATCCGCACAGGCCACGGAAGGTGCAATTATTTTAAGAACAAGTGGGGATGGAGCGAAAGCCCATTATGTGACTGCAGCCTTGAGGAACAAACTGTACAGCATATTGTAGAGCGCTGCCCAAAACGGTGCTACCAGGGTGACCCGGGGGACCTGTATATAAATGTGACATCTGACGCTGTTAACTGGCTGTGCAACCTGGATGTTGACTTATAATAGTTTTTAGTTTTTTTTCCTACAATGTATATACGCCATACGATTAAATAAGCACGCTTCTCGCGCTG
The DNA here is from genome assembly GCA_932294315.1 of Epinotia nisella. NCBI lineage: Eukaryota > Metazoa > Arthropoda > Insecta > Lepidoptera > Tortricidae > Epinotia > Epinotia nisella. The sequence goes on from OW028691.1 coordinate 1,962,858, forward strand.
CCGCACGCGTCACCTGTCCATAATCGTGGCCGAAGTGTTGGGTTCTTATTAGTATACTAGTAAGGTTGCCGGAGGTCTTGAGGATGCGCTGTTTTGACGGCAGTAACGGCGATATTGAGTATAAAACGGATTCATACTTATCTGAAGTGATGCTCTCTGATGCGCTCTTGACGTCTGACACAAGAAGACCCGTTACGTCAGATCTCATCAGATGAATGTGAGTATAACCGCACCAAATGTACGAAAACGGTATCGTTCTGTCCCATCACGACACGTCACGTCAGAAAAATATGAAGCCGACTTAACAGATTCAGTGCCCAGAATCGCTACGCGCTACGCTCGTAGCCGATCCCGTGGTTTTCCTCGTATGTAGGGGAAGCGGCTACGGCGTAGGGACGCATACGTGTCGTCACGGGCCGGGAATGGGTTAGGTACAATGCAGTGGCAATTTGTATATTATTTTTAACCTGTGAACGTGAGTGGATTAAGGTTTGCTTCGAAATTACTTGTATCTACAGCGTCTGTGACTTGTACAGTTAAATGGATTTAGAACTCTTTAGAGAAGATTTATCAGTGATGTGATCTGAGATAAACCAATGCCATGATAGTGGTGTATCGTAGGCAGTAGGGGTTTAGTGGCAAAACTGACTCGGATCGCGGATAGGTTAGAAGACGGAAGCGGTAGCTTTGCTCCCGCTTTCGTCTTCGAGGTTATTTTTTTTATAAAAGAGCGGAAAAACTAATGATATCGTAGTGCATCATTTTAGGTGTTTCCATATGTTGTTGTATCCGCAATCCGAGTCGGTTTTGCCACTAAGTCCCTGTTCAAAGGATGGATATCAAATAAACTTTTCTCTGAGATTAACCAATGCCAAGATAGTGGTGTATCGTAGGCAGTAGTTAACTGATTACATAAGCCAGGTCACCAGGCTTATTTTTACTTAACGCTTCGTAAGTACGTTCGGTAAATCTACATTTCATATTTGACACGGACAATAACTTGTTTTGGACTAACGCTCCTTCGAAAAGTCGCGCAATTACCCTTCCTATTATACCACTGTAAAATCATGCAAAGCATCCTACGACCCAACTAGCGCAATTGTTTTTTTTTGTCTATATTTTTATGACGTGAAAACGTCTTATAAATCGATGAACGTCGGCAGCACGCAAGAAAAAGTGTGACTCATTGTCCCGTTCCGACTGACTGACATATCAACGCACAGCCAAAACCGCTGGTTCTAGAGATTCCAAATTTGGCAGGTAGGTTCCTTATAAGGGGTGTACTAAGAAGGGGGTGAAATGGGGGTCCAAAGTTTGTAGGTATGGGGAAACAAGATTAGATCGACTATTTTATTCGAAACTTCACAGGAGTATTCCTAACGATAAATGAGTAAATACGCGTTTCAGGTTTTTTGAGAATTCAACCCCTAAAAGGGGGAAATGTGGTGACAAAGTCTGAAAATCAACTCTTCAAAATATTCTTATGACGTTATCACGTAAAATTATCGTCCTTAAACCGACTTTGCAGACAATTTTTTTTTTAAAGTTGCGTAGTACCCACGTCAGACAAGATGGCGGGTTATGCTTCGAGATCCCGCCCTACCAGCTCCAGCCAGTGGACCTCGACCACCACCTGAACCAGCTGCGGGCTCAGCTCAGCAACACCATGCAGATGGACTACAGGAAACTGTCGTCGCCGCATCTCGCGCTTGTCAACAGGTATATATACTTGAGATTATTTGAATTGGCCGAATTGCATCAAAATAGTCCATTCTCCTTCCGGTACGTGGTCGCCTCTCGAGAACCTTTCCGCCCCAACGGTCATCGGTTCTACGTGCAATGTGCCCCGCCCACTACCACTTAAGTTTAGCGATTCGGAGGGCTATATAGGCGCGGCGTTGGTAGGCCCCCACAAGGTGGACTGATGACCTGGTAAAGGTCGCGGGAGTCCGCTGGATGTGGGTGGCGCAGGACTGGTCAATTTAGCACTCTTTGGGGGAGGCCTATGTTCAGCAGTGGACGTCTTTCAGCTGATATGATGATGATGATGATGAGTCCATTCTAAAAGCACAACTCTGCCATCCAAGGTAGATCTGTGAGAACCGGAGGATTTCAAAATAAACCATTGTGTTGGAACAAGAAGGACGAGAATAAATTCTCGTATTGTCTGGCTCCTCACGCCGTTAAGTGTTTAAGTGGCAGGCCTCAGTTTCTGAGTTCAATTCTAGTTTTTTTTCACCAGCTCACAGCCTTTAAATTTTTCTTCATACTTTGTTCTTTGTATCAGTGCTTTTTGTACCTTCCCACCCAGAGGGAAAACATTGCTGAGATTCGACCAGTTTCCTCACCTGTTTTCCTTTTTAATTTTTCATTTGTCTTCATTCTGTATCAATGCGTTTGTTTGTATGTATTTTTGTTATAACAGCGAAGTATCAAGATACATGGACACCGTCCTAGCTCCGTTCCTGGACGCGTACCACAGGAACATCCAGAACTCGTACCAGCAGCTGACCGGCAAGCTGCTGCGCCGCATCAAGGAGGAGATCAACTGGGCCGTGCAGAAGAAGCAGAAGATATACACGGAGCTCACCAGGCTGGCTGACCAGCTCAACGTGCCTAGTAAGGATATACTGTATCATCATCATCATCATCATATCAGCCAAAAGACATCCACTGCTGGACATAGGCCTCCCCCAAAGAGTGCAACAATGACCGGTCCTGCGCCACCCGCATCCAGCGGACTCCAGCGACCTTTACCAGGTCGTCAGTCCACCTTGCCTACCCACGCTGCGCCTTCCGGTACGTGGTCGCCACTCGAGAAACTTTCCGCCCCAACAGCCATCGGTTCTACGTGCAATGTGCCCCGCCCACTGCCACTTAAGTTTAGCGATTCGGAGGGCTATATAATGTATACCTACTCTAAATCCCAGTGCTGATTACCCACATACATACATAATTACATTCGGTTTCTTCCGGCTTTGTTGTGTTGTGTTTGTTTTATACCACGTTGTCACATCAGTCACCGTGGTCTATGAACGCTTGCAACTTCAGGAGTGTCACATGTACGTTGCTGACTCTTTAAAAATGTATATACTCCTGTCTAACTCCATACTGAGGAGTGTACAGAAAATCTCGGCAGGGAGTTCATTCCACAACCAGAGAGCTCAAGGGACGATTTTCCTCTGAATCCGCTTAGGTTCTAGGATGTGAGATGATGTAGTTTTTTATATGACCGAAACATAGTTTACATGTACCTAAACCGTTGACTATTACCAGTTTCTTGCGACGAAGAACGCCGTAACGCGCGCACCTTAGCCAGCAAGCACGTCGCCGACATCCACTCGTGCATCGAAGAAGCCAGAGACGCCATCGCCCGGATGGGACCTTACGCTGAGGAGATGATCCTCATCACTAGACAACATATGCAGTTGCAGCTTGATAACGCGACCAGGTCGTTCAACGAAGGGACGAAGTCTATACCGAAGTAAGTTAGTTTGATTTTTTTATGGATCTCTGATTTTGGACAGTAAGTTCTTACTAGCCTACTCCGGCTACTCCTTCTGCCTACACTGTTTGGGAATACAGGTGTGAATTTATCCTATATCATCAATTAGCCCAGGTTTACCAATATGTGATGGGACCATTATGCTGAAGAGATGATCCTCATCACGAGGCAGCATATGCAGTCGCAAGTGGATAATGCTACCAGTAGCTTTAGTGTGAGTTTACAGTAAGTCGGAATACGCTAGCGACTATCGACGACAGTTAAAGATTTGTATGAAAACTCTATACACCGCCCCTGGCGGTCACTCACAGAACTAAAAATCTAATCGGTACCCCGAGTCCCATATAAGTATACTTTTCTCGCAACAGTTAACTCGATTGTTCGTATAGTTTAATAGATTTTTCAATATTCAGCCTTAAATTACAAGCATTTATCGTTTCAATTTAAATGCTAGCGTTTGTCGGTTATGACATTACAGAATACGCGCATGGCCAACGTCGAAAAATTCCCCAACGCCAAAGTTTAAAGACTTTAAAGGAATCTATACCTTAAGCTTAACGACATTAAGTATAATTTTAACAGTGTGCGATGATCCTCATCTAAGTCTGTCGACCCAATATGGCGGAACGTGTGCCAATTATTTGCATTTTTAAATACAAAATACGCGACAATCCGAATTTTGCGGATATAAGTTGTCGATTCAAAACCCTTATTTTTATAAGTTCTTTAATTTGAGATAGGTATCGATCGGATCTACTGTAAATCTTGACGAAATAATACGTTATCACGCACCATTTTGGAAGTGAAATAGTAAACTACAGATACTACGGTATTTTTCGATTCGAAATGTCAAATTTGTGACTCACGCTACCGTTTGGTAATACGATTCGAAAGTTTAGATTACGCATCGAAAACTAGACGCTAGCGAGTAACGTTTTGTAGTTGTTTTCGTAGTATATCGGCACCATGAGTACGGCGCATTTGACAGCTCGAACTTGCGAGAATCGAAATCTAGTCGAAGCGCGTTAGCTCGATATCGAGAGAAGTTTACTATTGTAAGTATTCTATAGGCTCTCATGGTAAGCGTACTGGTCCTTCAACCAAGTCGATACCGAAGTAAGTTAGTTTGGATTTTAATACAGTGGGACTAGCACAAATAACGCCCCGTTATGACGCGAGATGAGGAAAAAGAAAAAAATAATCTACCCTTCTCCTGTGAAAATCCGCGGTGCGAGTGAGATAGGAGTCTGACTCGCAGACGGGAAAGTGTCATAAATCGTTGATTCACCGACACATTCAGGACAGTTTCATTACAACTTCTCTAATTTAGTCAGTGCGAGAAGCGTTCGAATGAGATAGCCATCTCATTTGGGATCAGAATTTTCAAAAGTTGATTGTAAGTGAAAGAGTACGGTGTAAGAAGTGTGATAGAAGAGTATAACTCCTCTTGTTTGATTTTCTTCCAGGGGCGACGTGTCCGCCTGCATGCGAGAGCTGGCCCGCGCCGCAGTCAACCTAGGCTATGACCTGGACTTGACGTTGACAAACGCGCGCCGCTTCAGCGAGCAAGCGTGCGAGCAATTGTCAGCGTGCAGTTCGCGCGCCCGCCGTGCTTCTGACGACGCAACTGCTGCACTGAAGGAACAGCTGAATCAATGTGTATATGCATAACTGGTGCTAGCAGGCGTGCGAGCAGTCACGCGCCTCCATATGTGCGTCTCTGACGACGACACTGCGGCGCTGAGGAAACAACTGTATCAGTGTGTATGTGTATATGCGTAACTTCAGCAAGAGTGCGAATAGATTTACTAATGTTATTTCACTTTGCGCAGGTTAGCTGCTGTTTATAGACGACACTCAAGAACTCGTCATCAGCTGTGTAGGCCATTAGTTAAGAATTCTTTGTGTTATGAATATTTTTATTTACTTACGAAAATCTTTGTTTTTTACCATACAATTTTTCATTGTGATAATTTAATTTAAAAAAAATTCATTGCCTTTCGCTGGCTGAGAGACAAAGCTAATATTACTCCAACGCATATTTATGTTTGTATGCCACAGCAGATTTTTAAACGATTACAAACAGCACTGTAAGAAAACATCCTGTTTCCAGGAAGAGAAAAATTTAATTAAGTGCATAATTAAATCAGGTAGGTAGGTAAGTAACGTCTGGGTCTGAGAGGTATAGCTAGGAATGGTCAGTCCACTTGTTGTTAAACAATCTTGGAAAAATGTAATAATTGTTCTTCATCATCATCATCATATCAGCCGAAAGACGTCCACTGCTGGACATAGGCCTCTCTCAAAGAGTGCCAAACTGACCGGTCCTGCGCCACCCGCATCCAGCGGACTCCCGTGACCTTTACCAGGTCATCAGTCCACCTTGTGGGGGGCCTACGTGTACCGGAATAATTGTTGCGTTACAGATATTATTCGACCGCGATGTGCTTGGGATTGGACCAGCTGTCAGTTCATATAAACTTTGACTTATTTACATGGCAAAACTGTCACCTCCAATCTCATTCTAATCACGTTTTTAACCAACTTCAAAAAAGGTGGAGGTAATAATAGGTATGTTCCACTCTATGTATTTTTTTTTGTATGTCCGCCGATTTCTCCGTCAATTGTGGACCGATTTGAATTTTTTTTTCATTCAAAAATGTATACTCCTGAGATGGTCACATTGTCACCAAGTCAGGATCTGATGATGGGATCCCAGGGAAATCGAGGGCAACCCTCAAATTTTACAGGCACGTATTACGTGTTTCATGTATTTTCCAAAGCTATTCAGGTATTTGCGTCTGGTAGTCATCACTTCATGTTGGTGGGCTGATGATGGAAGGTACAACTCCTCAACGGTTAGGAGTTGGAGGATATTATTTGACATTTATAGGTACGTATTACGTATAGACCTTTAATCGTATTCTTTCAAGTTATTCAGAAGAGCACAAGGCAGGATCTGATGATGGGATCCCAGGGCTGCAAAATTAGTTTTCTGACATCGCTATGGATTGCTTTCGGCATACTTATTTTATTTATTTTTACAATCGCGAAATATTTCGTCTTCCTTGCCGTTTGTTTACATCGGTGACATTCGATGACTTCTAACGTCTGTTTTCAAAGAGTACTCCTTGCCAGTAAATAGTAGATTGTTAACCAAGGGTTGAAAGGCACCTATTTCTGACGAGATATTTTGGTGTTCGAACGAAGTGAGAGCGCCAATGGTTCGAGTCAGAAATGGGTGACTTTCACCCAAGTTAAACACTACTTTTTATATCGAATACGAGGAAAGTAAAAAAAAAACGTAAACATGTTTTGTATTTATTATTAGTATTAGTTGAAGAGTGGCTAATTGCTATACACTACTTTTCTGCACTAGAGCAGAAACTCACTTTCTGCGCACTTTTTAGAACAACAACGACCCACTTTTCAAGCATGAGATATGAAAATAAATTAGTTCCATTCAAAATCCGCAACGTGGCTAGGGTCAAAAAGAAACTAGGCAAGCTATAACATGCGGGCAGCTAGTCGTAAAAAAATCATGAAGTCATAATAGTAAAAATCAAAAATCTAATCAACATTTATTTGTAACACAACACAACATAGGTACAATCACGAGCGTTAATTTGGGACCCACCTAAGGTGGAATATCGTATAGCAAACTGAAGACATTTAAAGCTAATATTTTAAAGGAGTGTCAATGTTTGCCATGCTGACAACTTACGTTACTATACGTGACTAGGGGAAACCGCTCAGTGACGTCAACCGGGCGGAACGAGTCAAACGATCATTTCCGATTTTTTCCGACTAATTGTCACCCGTGTTAGAGGCCCTGTCTTCTCTCCGGCCATATTTGTTATTTGAAAACAGTATTTTGTGAAAATTACAGTTTTCAATAAATTTTCTTGTCTGACACTGACACACAATAACACATGTTCGTAATTAGAACACTGTAATGATAGCTTTTGGCAAAGACGTTATCAATTCAAGGGCCCATTCAATAAGACATTTAATTGTGTCATCTTGACACTTCACAATTATTATTGAACTGAAGTTTTCGACCTTATTGCATTGTAAATGTTCTAACAACATTTGAAGGAAATGGGTCCCAAATTAACGCTCGTGGCTGTACATTATTACAAGACAAAGACACAAGAAAAAAAAAAAAAAGTAGAATTTGAATTTCGAACTGAACATCTGTGCCCACTGGTCTGTGGTTGCACCAAGACAGCACTCCAGCACTTAGCGCTCGAAAAAACACATTATGAGCAGAGTTTACGAGAATAGTTCTCAGTGAAACTCTACCGCTCTCTATTGCTGTCGGAACCAACGGGGCCTCCGTTTTGCATTTAAAAAGATCGTTTCACGTCATTCCACTCAATCCCGAGTTACTTTCAGTGCGCCACACACACTAATAAGTTTTATGAGTGGGCTTCGAATACTTTAGGTGAGCTTACTAAGATTGTCAAATGGGACATGCATAGTAGATACACAGGGTGGGCCCTGTAGCAGGAGCAAAAAATTAAATGGTAGATTATTAAGCTTGTGAGCAATTGTTTCCAAGTGGTTTTAATTGAAAAAAAAAAAATTTTTTGTTTTCTTTCTTTCTTCAACATAAGTTTACGTGTACTTTTTTATTCTTCTGGAGTGATAATAAGTAATTTTTTTTATTTTAAAAACACTAAATAAAATGGAAAAAATATAAAAAATCACAAAAATATTTTTTGAAAACAAAAATGCAAAAACTATTATGACTTGTCTGATCTGCATTGACTACTGTGCTATGATCTCGTGGTGCCAAGATACATTAGTCGGAGGTCATTACTTTAGATCAATATTTTTCTTAATTAACACCACTTGGAAATAATTGCTCACAAGCTTAATAATCTACAGTTTTTTTTTTTTTGCTCCTTTTACATGTTCCACCCTGTATATAACACAGTGTTACCCCAAACTGTCTTGAATCCATGCAAACTTCCTTGAGCAACTACTATAAAAATACCGTGTAGGAAACTGAAATGAAGAAACCGCCGTAAAATACCTGAAGTAATAAAACCATGGGGTATATCTGCCAAACTATTCAATTGGGATCGATTTTGTATTAGACGCACGCAGATTTTCAAGTCCTCCTGGCAACTTTACTCACCATATACCTAAAGAGCGTAGTGGTGTATTGGCCGATAGATGGCGTTGTTACGTGTGGGCCGATTTCTACAACGCGCGAACGTTTGTTTGTCGTAGTTTTATAAGGTATTTTAGGATTTTTGGTTATTTTGAGGAGAGTTACTAGTACAGTAAGGAATTACAGTCGTCGTTGTTTAGCAACCGTTGTTTTTCTTACCCTCCAGTATACAAGACCATTAGTGCAGTATTGTACAGTGGTTATTGTGACAGGCAGCGGTTTTCTGTAATATCATCATCATATCAGCCGAAAAACGTCCAGTGCTGGACATAGGCCTCCCCCAAAGAGTGCCAAAGTGACCGGTCCTGCGCCACCCGCATCCAGCGGACTCCCGCGACATTTACCAGGTCATCAGTCCACCTTGTGGGGGGCCCACCCACGCCGCGCCTTCCGGTACGTGGTCGCCACTTGAGACCCTTTCCACCTCAACGGCCATCGGTAGGTACTGTAAGGTACTTTTCTCTAAATATTTGCATCCTAATAATTGATTGTTGACAGTTTCTTAAGATTTAGATATCTAGATGACTTAAATCGATTGTAATAACGGGTGTCTCAATAAGAGCCCACTGTTTCCTTTAAAAATAACCCTTAAATTACGTACCTATAGGTTATAGGTGTACGCGGGCTGCGTTTCCGCAACTCGACGTCTTAAATGCGCCTATTTTGCGTATGTAAAAGGTACTCAACTGTCCGGCTACGGTTTGATTTATTTTTATGTATGTTATAGAGCAATCTAAAATAAACAGACATTTTTTTTAGCTACCCAAACTCAACCTGTTGGGAGAAATTGTCCTTCAAAGTACTGAAAAGTGACCAAACCTTCTTCTGTAAAGATATTTGTTCAAGCAAATTGATAATTAATTACTGGTCTCATTATTATGTTGGAGAACATGAAAAAATTTCATTAGCGTGCAATTACGTGTTGATCAATGCCAATTCACGTTGTACATGTGCCATGATATGTCAAATATCAATAATTGATTCCTTGTTTGTTTTTTTTTGAGCAACGCCAGTTGACGTTGTATAGGTGTCATGATATGTCAAAGATCAATGATGCGCGAGATGACATTTCGACTTGCCCCACCTCTCGCTCTAACAAGCGTGCGTATACTATTTGCATCTTACTTTAGCATAATAGGTATGCACCCACTCGCTTTCGTCAATAGAATAGAATAGAATATATTTATTTATTTGTGAAATGAAATTCAACAACTATAACAAATACCACAACAGTTTAAAAAAACCAAACCGATTCTAATCCAATACATCAACTCAGAAACCCCTAGATAATGTCGCTCGTAAAATATCACGGATAAAACTTTGATTTTAATGAGTCGTAAAACAGGAATTCGTTATGTCACTTGGCCTTTCGGTATTTTACTTTACCGTCACCAAGCATGGAGCAACGTCACAATAGAACCCATAATGACAGAAGGTGACCTTGGACTACGCGGCGACTTATCTTGCCGTGGCGTATGGAATGCTCAGAGAGAGGCTCTTTTCGATATCCGTGTCGTAGACACTGACGCTCCCTCTTACATTGCACGCCATGTCAGTTCTGTCCTAAAATCCGCTGAGACTGAAAAACAAAGACAATACTCCGCTGCCTGCGAAGCGAAACATGCTACCTTCACCCCTCTCGTGACTTCCGTCGATGGCGTATTCGCACCACAGATGACCTTTGTCAAACACATAGGCGAAGCCCTCGCGGACCGTTGGAATAAATCGCTGAGTACGATACTGGGTTGGCCTAGAACAAGGATATGCACTGCCATAATTCGAGCCACCAGTATGTGCATACGAGGCACAGGTCACAAATTCAAACCAGCTGCAGCGAAACTGTTGGGGTTTGACGACGGAGCAGCCATTCCCAGCTCTAACTAAACTTCACCTGACTGTGCATTGCAGAGATATACCTATATTATGTTAATAAATAACTCCCACTGTTTTACTTTACTGTTGAATTCATTCCTCATTTCATTAACTATTCTGCAACTTATAACTCATTCCATATAAGTCATTTAACACTGATGATGATGATGCTGTCTTGACCGATTTCGGCCACAGCGACTGCGTGTTCTGGATTTGATGTTTAACGATTTGCAATATGATTGGAGTGTTGTTGTTCTACTCTCTGGTGCGCTCTCATGTGGCTTGCATACCCTATTTTTTTTGCAAAGGTACGAACGCAATTTGGGCAGGTTAATACCCAGCCGACGAAGTTGTAGTGGATGGTTGCCGGTAGGCGAGCCTTGAGCTCGTCTCGCTTTTTATCGAGCTCGTTACGACGCTCAATCTCGAAGGCATTAGCATGTTGATGGAGTAGACTTCGCGATTCGGGCCGCCGTGCTGCCTTCTCCTCCCACTCACTCTCACTCACACTTATTTAACACTAGTGGCTCTGAGCTGTAGAACTCGGAACCCTGTCTTCTTTCAAAAAACATTTTTTTTCGAAAAAGTGACCCGAAAAAAAAATCTTTATAATTAACGTACCTGCTCACAAAATTTCACGAAAATCGGTTGAGAAATGCAATCGTTGTGTCTGCCCAGATGTCCATCTGCTCTCCTCAGACGGACATCGGACGGATTTTCACCCCAAGCTGAAGCATAGAACTTCGTTCGCTTCGCTCCCTCGTTTGATTAGAATTTTAAAGGAAAATTCGAACGTTAAAAAACGCATAGAGAAATACTTGCCAATGACGTCACGGTTACCTATGGTCAAACGGCGTCAATCTTTATGTAATTCAAAAACATTAGCAATAAGCTGAAGCTAGATGTTTTCTGGTATTTTTATGAGTTTAATTTATTGGAAATATAAGAATAGTTTATTTTTCTCCTTAATAAATACCGTATTGTACTTCTTAAAATATTAATATAGAAATTTATTAAAAGTGAATACAAAATTATAATTAACATTAACTAAGATAAATTAAAACTAAGTGAAATCTAAAAAAGGCCCTCGAGGCATTGTACCGAGGATGCTGGCGGCATTTCCTCGCTGAATTGCAATGCTGATGCGTTGCGCGAGAAAGCCGCCAGCTCTTCGGTCACCAGTTACATCGACCAGACGTTTCGCGATATCTGCAAATAACTTATGCGCACTGGGACCCCGCGGACCGAGGGTCTCGACGCCATATAGAATAGGTACACATCAGTAATCTTTTCCACGCGTGGAGAGGACTAGGTACTGGTTACTAGAAGAGATTACTGAAACCTAAGTATGAGGATGTTCATAATATCTACTGATTATATCGGACCGAGTGTGTTGCCAGTGATGACGTATGGCACGGAAATGTGGTCGCTTACTATGGGCCTCATAAGAAGGCTCAAAGTCACCCAAAGGGCAATGGAGAGGGCTATACTGGGAGTATCTCTGCGTGATCGCATCAGAAATGAGGTTATCCGCAGCAGAACCAAAGTAACCGATATAGCCCTCCGAATCGCTAAACTTAAGTGGCAGTGGGCGGGGCACATTGCACGTAGAACCGATGGCCAATGGCGGAAAGGTGCTCGAGTGGCGACCACGTACCGGAAAGTGCAGCGTGGGTAGGAGCCCACAAGGTGGACAGATGACCTGGTAAAGGTCGCTGGAGGTCGCTGGATGCGGGTGGCGCAGGACCGGTCATTGTTGCACTCTTTGGGGGAGGCCTATGTCCAGCAGTGGACGTCTTTCGGCTGATATGATGATATCGGACCGATGTAATGTTGCCAGCTTAGAGTTGTGCATGTGCAATTACAGTTCTTGAGCATAAGCGAAAGTTATTCTTTATTCTTTATTCTTTATTAGGTGGACATTTAGGTGTTACACTTATTCTAGTTATTATATTTGAGAAGTATTAGTAAACTACTTACCTAGGGCGGTAAAACAAAGAATTTGACGCCCTAGCCGAAGGCAAGGGCAATAAATATGCTGAGGCTTCCTTTATTACCGCCCGTAGTGAGTGATTTAACGTCACTTCCTGTGAATCGAAGGTGAGGGCCATAAATATGTGATCTGATCCGATCTGAAATTTTTAGTCATTTCATTACAGAACTAGGTATAGGTATATATACGGCTAACAAAATACACCTAACCTCAAAATGTTAGTCAAATATATCTTATAGTTTTCGAGTAAAATGTCTGTGACATACGGACAGACGGACATGACGAAACTATAAGGGTTCCTTTTTTGCCATTTTGGTTACGGAACCCAAAAAAGCAATATCAAACATAACCCACGCTCTCTAAAAACAATTAACGAAAAGCGATACAGGAGCCTCGTAATGTAACGACAACATCCGTCATTTCGTTCGTTCTTCGAACGTAGCTAACGAAAATATTTTGCCAACCTGAAATTCAGGTGAAATTTCGCATTCGAGTCACACGCGCGTGCATTGATTATGAGCCCTGCGTAGTCGGCGCACGGGCCATTTTGCGTTATCACGCTTGTAAAATATGTAAGTTCGGTTGGTGAGAGCTGGGAACGACTTATGAGGTGATGCCGCTTAGTACATAATAAGCGTGCGTCCTAATTTTTTTTGATGCCATTTTAATCAGTTTTTTGAGAGGAACAAATGTTTGTATGGGAGCAACTACAATTAAAGAACATAAATACCCAAAAAATTAGTTAAAGACGGACCTCGCTGGCAGCAGAAACGTCTCATACTAATTGACATTGAAGTATAACGTCACAGTGTACTATTTGTACTAATCATTGTATGAATAATTTACTTTAAAAACAAAATTTTAACCGACTTCCGAGTACCCAAATTGCTTCAAGTTTGCCTATAAAATTTGAAGAGCTCCCTCGATTTCCCCAGGATCCCATCATCAGAACTGGATATTGGTGACAACGGGACCAATCTGGAAGTATACACTTTAAACAAAGAAATTTTTTTTTTAATTGGTTCATAAATTACCGAGTTATCGCGTAACAAACATGCAAAAAACAAAAAAATTGAGAACCTCCTTTTTGAGGTCGGTTAAGAATCGAGTAAATTGCTGTTCGGTCGCGAAATACTGCGTTTAGGTCCATAGTTGTCATACAATTTTGTTTCTGTAAAAGCGTAATGATTCTACTGGTAGCTTTTAATTTGCTCGTGAACTATTAAAAAAATGCGTATTTTTTTTTAACTTTCAAGTTCCATATAAAGGTGTACACTGTGCACAGGGCCTTCATACGCTCGTGCCATGCATTTTCGTCCTCGGCGACGTCTTTAGCCTCGCTCCAACTCAGTCCAACTGCTCGCAGCTTACTCTAAATTGTGCACTGCTTTGAAAGAAAGAAAGAAAAGAAAGAAAAAACATTTATTCGTGACAAAACACATGAAAACAAACTGTATAGACACAATACACACAAACACATTTGCCACGAAATCTCATTTATGTACACAGGCACCACTCAAAAGTGATGTTTTCATTAATTTCTTCGTCTCTACGCATAGTAATAAACAGTAGATAGTTAACGGAGTTTTGAAAGCCACCCATTCCAAATAAGTTATCTCGAGCCTAAATAGCAGCACAATAAGGCTTTGTAATTCGTAACCGATGGTCGTTGGGGCGGAAAGGTTTTCGAGTGGCGACCACGTACCGGAACGCGCGGCGTGGGTAGGCCCCCCACAAGGTGGACTGATGACCTGGTAAAGGTCACGGGAGTCCGCTGGATGCGGGTGGCACAGGACCGGTCAATTTGGCACTCTTTGGGGGAGGCCTATGTCCAGCAGTGGACGTCTTTCGGCTGATATGATGATGATGATGATGATGATGATGATGAAGGCTTTGTAAGCTGCTGAGTATATTTTTGACGGCCCAGCGTTAGCGCGACCTTATTATACTAGAGAGAAAATTCCTAAGCTGGCCGCTCTAAATTATTATTACAATGCACTCGCTCCGAAAGTGCGCCTTTATATAAGACAACAACAAAACATTAACACGGGAAGTCCTCTATGCCCACATGGCGGCGCAGGCGGCACGCGGGGCCGTGCGGGAATGGATTTCGCGCCAATATTCCCACACACGTGCGAGAATAAGATTTCATGACAGTTAAAATGTCGCCTTTTATTTACATATATACATTTATAAAAATAAAATACTCTTTAAAATAATAATATGTCATGTAACTAATTATTATATTAAAATACAGTAGGTATATGTTTATATATCTTGAACTACGCTCAGCGTACGCGTGCCGTATCTAGATGTTCCTATTCGCGTAATACTTGTTTTGTATAAATCACTCGCTGCCCGCTTTGCGCGCGCGATCAGTGAATATTGTTGTATAACTACCCTTTTTCTAATAGTTATTAAGTTTGTTTGTGCGCTCGTTAACGAGCTATAAAACTGTTTTGTATTTATCTCATGTAAAGTGAATTGTAAATTCTTATGAGAATAAATGATCTTAAACCATATTTTTATTTCCTTGCGTAATGCATTGTAAAATGGTGTAAACTCGTGTCGATCAAAAACACTCCCTTCCGGTTGTGTTTTTGGTCATCGTCACTCGTTGGGAATTACCTACTTTCCGCATCATAATAGTAGATTGTATGACAAGGGGCTAAAATAAGCCATATTACCACGAGATGGATATTTGGCTTTTAGACCCGAGTTATACACTCTACTTTTCACTTCGACTGCGAGAAAATAGTAAAACAAAGATTATCCATCCACAATCAGTAACAAACACTGTCAGAGGCGTTTTCTTTTTTAATGATTTGGAATTAGGGACTAAAAAACACCTGATGTTTGAGTGGTCGATTTTAATATGTAGCTGTATTCTGGTTGGTTGATAGCAAAGACAAATGTTTTTTGAAAGAGTTTTGATTGGTGGATTTAAATGATTTGGAATTAGGGACTAAAAAACACCTGATGTTTGATTGGTCGATTTTAATATGTAGGTAGCTGCATTCTGGTTGGTTGATAACAAAGATAAATGTTTTTGAAAGAGTTGTGATTGGTGGATTTAATATGGTGAAGTGTTTTGATTGGTCAAATTAAATGTGTTAAAAATCATAAATATGTATACATATTTTCCCTAGGGGCTAAATGTACTACTTTAGCCCCGCTTATTAAGCCTAATATGACACACTTTTCGAGCATGAGAAGTGAAAATAATTATTTCATCACACTTGCTCGTCAATGGCGTTATTACTTGCGAGCGTACAGAGCAGTTATAGCCGTTTTACCTCCCACGGGCTGTTAAGTTTAGTTTTTAAATAATAGAACCCTCTGATTGGCTTAAGCAAATCTGGTTGCTCTGTGATTGGTTGAAAAAAAAAACTAGTTGGTCAAGCCGGCTCCGCCCCGCAAGAATACTGCTCTGTGATTGGTGGAAATATTGAACTCCACTAAGCACTGATCTGGAAGTGAAGTTGTCAATTTTTGATTGGTGCGGCTGTATGAAACTTAGATTTTGCTGTCTTTTGTAGTTATTTATTTCCTCGCAAATGTGATGAAAAACATTGTGTATAACACGGGCGTAAGGATATTGCAAACTCGAGTCATCAAAAGCCCTCCGCCTTCGGCGTCGGGCTTCTGATAGACTCTCGTTAGCAATATTCCACTTACGCCCCTCGTTAAACAATGTACTATTATCAAAATTGCAAGAAATTTACCTATTAAGCCGAACACCACATCTAGCTCCTACATCCCTGTGAAACAGCGCGTCTCGGCGGAGTGATGCAGGGAGCACCTGCGCGGCATGCGCGCCGAGTATCACCGGTTATTAGTCCCGCACTAGAGCCTGGCTTAATTTCGTCATATGGTGGGTAAATAATTACACGGCATATGGATAGTCTGTTGGATATGTTTGTATTTAATCTTATGTTGTTAGAAAATTGAAAGTAAAAAAACTTTAAAAAAAAACAAGCTTTGTAGCGAGGGTGCGAGCGGGGTGAAGGGAAAGGCGTGACGTACAGCAAGGCGTGTATTAGATTGCACGAGAAATACAGCGTAGAAGATATGAGAGAGATCAAGCGTCGTGTTCCACAGCTAGTAAGGAGTAGAGGACTGTAGATAGGCATGAGCACGTAGTTCCAGCAAGGGAAGCAGGGGGGCTATACCTAGACATGATCGGTTCCCCATGATTCGATACATATCAAATTTCAGTAGACGAACCTAACCAAATCAGGAAAAATCTTAACAGCGCGTTGCAGCGTTGGTGACAGCGACATCTTCTGGCGGATTCGGTACTATTTTAGTACAGGCGCTCGTCGAGGGAGGTCGCTAGTTGTATCGATTTCCCATGTGTTTAGTGCATCTATTCACTACTGGATGGTGGCAGCAGTACTGTTATTCGCATTGGTTTAGTTGATCTATTTGTCACTGGATGGCGTTAGCAGTACTGTATTTCCAGGTCTTGGAAGGTGGGATTGCTGACATATTGTTACAGCTTTTATTTAAATGCGCTAAAAAGAATAAAATAAACTTTTCCTTTAAAACTTTTACTATCAACTTATAACGTCATAACACATTTAGATGATATAAAAGCTTGTCGCAAGATTTACCTGAGTATATACGAGTACCTAAATCTCGCGACAAGCTTTATAATATCATCTAAAATGTGTTATGACGATATAAGTTGATAGTAAAACTTTATTTTATTATTTTTAGTTTAATAATTGCTTGTTTTTTAAAAAAAAAATTACTTTTAATTTATTTTTTACTTTTTAGTCATCGCTGGACAGGTTTCTTGGTATATTGTCCGCCATATTGGATTTAGAGTGACGTCACTTTATTTTGAGTTATTCTCAGCAAGCCCTTTCATTTGATACCCTATTGTAGGAGTCATTAAAAATAACTAGCCCGCCATCTTGCGTGTTCCTCCATGTTAGATTTTTTTGCCGACTGTACTTTTTTTTGCACACTCATCATCTGCTCATTGAGAGGATTGTAACGAGCCCAAACACGACGGGTTTATCCTGTGTAATTAAGGAGTTCCTGCGGCCACCTTCCGTGTCCATCATCAGACCAGATTTATGGTACCATATTATTGTATTGTCATCTGACCTACATATTTGTACAAAATTTCAACTTGATTGGACTCCGGGAAGTTGGTCAAATTTAACCTGCAAGATTTCATTACATAGTTACATACAGGTCGACCTAATAAAAGCGTGTTAATAATATAAAGTAGGTATATGTAACCCTTATATTGAAATGTGGTACCTACTTATTAATGTAACTTCCTCTGGTATAGGCTTTCTACGGTAGCAATGTAATTTTATAATACTCTGATACTGAAATTTAATGATATATTGTACACTGTTTTGAAAAAATTACACCTTGCCTGCATGCGCCGCATGAACTCTTGTAGAGAATATGGGCATTCCGTTACAAGATAAGCCTTAAGTTTATTAACAAAGATGTTGTATTTTGCTTCATTTGGAATATATTGTGGAATATTGTTATAGATTTTTATAGGCGTAAGGGCCTTTGTTAAACATTTTTAGTTTGGCGGGAAATGCTTGAACTACTTTATTGCGCTGACGTAGGTTATGTGTATGTGGGTTTACGTGTTCGGGTTTAGCACTTGCCCAAGTAACTTAACATCCATAAACCACAGCCCCACTTATTTAAAACAGTCAAGTGTCAAGACATGTCGTTTAGAGTCACTCGCTGGTCCAAACCGAGCGCTCGTTAGTCGCCGCTACATCGCTGTACTGAAGTGCTGTCCAATTTGTGCTGCCAGCGATACGTGGCATGGGATTAAATAAATCAGAAAATTCTAGATGTAAGCACTTGAAGTCGGAACGTACTTAGAGACTAGTTTTCATCGGATGCCATGTTTTGAAGAGTTCGAGTGCCCTGAGAGACTTGCTCATAAGTTAAGTGGAGAAATAGGGACGGAAAGCATAGATTTAGATTTAGGTATATTTTTGTATTTCATTATATGCAATTACAATAAAAATTAATGGTATCTTAATCTATATGAGTTTATATCATGATCGTCAAAACAGTATATTAATTACAATGAAATATCAACAATTAAATAATAGTCATAAGTAAAATAAATATATACTGCCTAAGTATATATGTATCACATAAAATATCGTCATATTACAAGAAAAAATAAAGAATATTAATCACTATATAATAATCATTCACAAATATCAAGAAAACATTTAAAAAAACCGGCCACGTGCGTGTCGGACCACGCAAAACGAAGGGTTCCGTGCCTATCAAAAAGGTCGTATCGTCACAGAAATTTTACGGCACTTTCGTCCTTTTCTTTGAGGAAGGCAGTTTTTCAGCAATATCTCGAAATCGATCGATCGATCTTGTTCAAAACAATTTTCGGTGAATGAAATTAATAAGCCCTATGTCTATGAATTTTTTCATATTTTTAAAATACACCGTTTAAAAATTAGAGGGGGGGACAGAATTTTAGTGACTTTCGGGGCGATTGTCTCCGACTCGATTCACTTAATCAAAAAAAATGCTAAGAAACCTTATATTTATTTTGAAAGGCCTATCGATTGATGTGCCCACACGGGGGGTCACAATGTTTTTTTTTTTTGACTTATAGTTTTATGTATGGAGTGTACCCCTAAAAAAATGTTTTTTGTCATTTTAATTACAAAACTATGTAGCGGCTAACAAAATACACCCTACACCTTATAGTTTTCGAGTAAAATGCTTGTGACATACGGACAGACGGACAGACGGACCGACGGACAGACGGACAGACGGACATGAGGAAACTATAAGGGTTCCGTTTTTGCCATTTTGGCTACGGAACCCTAAAAAGGCCCTCGAGGCATTGTACCGAGGATGCTGGCGGCATTTCCTCGCTGAATTGCAATGCTGATGCGTTGCGCGAGAAAGCCGCCAGCTCTAATTAGTTTTGTAACTTGTGAGACTTGCTCGTTAAGTTTTGTATAAGTATTGATTTATACTACTATTAAAAAGAGGAAGTCTGTGATTGTAGGTTTATTAGTTTGTATGTAGGGGATTCCCTCTCATCCATGATAGGAAGCCTGTGCCCAACAGTGGGACATATATGTATAGGCTGATGATATGATGAAGGGGGTTATCGCACCATTTAACTTTATATTATTATAAATAAATTTCTGTCAAAAATTTCATTTTTGGTACAAGCTTTTATTGTCAGCTGCACTTTTCTGTATACCGTCATCAACAACTCATTGAGACGATTCTAGCGAGCCCAAACTCGATCAGGTTACGTCGTTTCATTGCAAAGTTCCTATGGCCACCTTCCAGCTCCATCATCAGATTAGCACCATGTCGTCATAATATTGCATTGTCACGCGTTTTACATACGTGTGCAAAATTTCAGCTCAATCAGTTGCCGGGATGTGGGTCAAATTTAATTTGCAAGATTTGATGACAAACATCGGGACAGGTGAAACTAAATAAAAGCTTGTAATTATGCATGGAACGAAGCCCTCTGCTATTCTACACGCTAGTGCAACCCAGTAAGCACCAATCAACACTATTCCCAACGCGTCCCGGTATGGGGCCACAGCAGTATTTTATTACATTTTCATGATTTCCTCATCTTCAAAGCATACTCGATGCCTCTTACTTTGCCATAAGTTCACAATACGCACTCGTCACTTTCATGAGTTGTACGTATCAAACAGAAGATTTACTTTGAAGCCCCAAGAGGTGTTATTGATAATAAGTTAACCGGGAAAACGCATAAGTCAAAGTCAAAGTCAAAGTGATTTATTCTTCAATTTAGGCATATTACATGCACCTATGAATGTCGATAAACTACCACCGGTTCGGAAAGTAAACCTCTGCCTCGAGAAGAACCGGCGTAAAAAACTCGGCGAGGTGTCATTTTTTCAAAACAGTATACAATATATCATTTCAGTATCAGAGTATTATAGAATTTTAAAATTACATTGCTACAGTAGAAAGCCTATTTATTTTACGATAGATTTCTAGTGCAGGATTTTATCGCTGCCAAATATCCCTATGCCTATGCCATGTTCGATATCGGTCTATGGCAAAAATAACCAAGCACTATACCATAACACTACTATACCATATCCAGATAACAGATAGTAACATTAGAAAAATAATCTAATCTAATATATTGTCTATCTAATCTATATCACTCTAAGGCCTCGGCAGAAAGTATGACTTTGTACCCTTTGGCGTCGAGACCCTCGGTCCGTGGGGTCCCAGTGCGCATAAGTTATTTGCAGAAATCGCGAAACGTCTGGTCGATGTAACTGGTGACCGAAGAGCTGGCGGTTTTCTCGCGCAACGCATCAGCATTGCAATTCAGCGAGGAAATGCCGCCAGCATCCTCGGTACTGTGAAGGATGTAGTCCTTCACTGGGGCATTACTGTACTGACCGCTAATAAAAAAATAATAGATCTAAATTGAGAATACATCTCTATTGTCGCTCACCTTAATTATTTAATTTTTGATCCTCACAGTACAATGCCTCGAGGGCCTTTTTTAGATTTAACTTAGTTTTAATTTATTTAATTAATGTTAATCATAATCTTGTATTTACTTTCAATAAAATAAAATAAATAATCTATTGTTATATTTGATGACATATGGCACTGAAACTTGGTCGCTTATTATGGGCCTCATAAGAAGGCTCAAAGTCACCCAAAGGGCAATGGAGAGGGCTATGTTAGGAGTCTCTCTGCGTGATCGCATCAGAAATGAGGCTATCCGCAGCAGAACCAAGGTAACCGATATAGCCCTCCGCATTGCTAAACTTAAGTGGCAGTGGGCGGGGCACATTGGACGTAGAACCGATGGCCGTTGGGGCAGAAAGGTTCTCGAGTGGCGACCACGTACCGGAAGGCGCGGCGTGGGTAGGCCCCCCACAAGGTGGGCTGATGACCTGGTAAAGGTCGCGGGAGTCCGCTGGATGCGGGTGGCGCAGGACCGGTCAATTTGGCACTCTCTGGGGGAGGCCTATGTCCAGCAGTGGACGTCTTTCGGCTGATATGATGATGATGATGATGATTGTTATATTTGTAAATCACTTAACGATCTAAATAATTACATTAAGTAAGTTAGTGAAAAAAATGCTTCGAAACCTTATTTATTTTGAAAGGCCTATCGATTGATGTGCCACACGTGGCCTTACAATGAATGTTTTGTGCTTAGGTAATAAACTAATAAAACAATTAGACTTACAAACACAAACACTATGAGCTTCATTGTTAAGTGTCAAGTGTCATCGGGCCTTCGTAAATGAAATGGGGTATACTATTGACCGGCAACTCACATCACGCCAGTGTGATTCAGGCCTAAACCCTCTCACAGACTGTCGCGGTGGCGGTGAGAAGTAAACTATACAATAGATTTGAGCGGCTTTAAGCGGAAAATAGGGACAGAAAGTCACTAAAAAGGCCAGTAGGCTCGGTGAACATGAATACTTCATGAATGAACTCAATATTAATTAGTTTTGTAACTCGGCTCGGTATTTAGTGAGTAAACTCGATTCCGAGCTGGCTGACAAGTTTTTCCGTTATATCTCGCCGAAGTTTCCCATGGACCGGCTTAGCACAGCTTAGTTTTAACCAGACGGCTTAGCGGAATGTCTTTGCACTCATATTTGTAGCCGCCCGACTGAGAAAGAAGACCCACAAGACTGATGACCTGGTAAAGGTCGCGGGAGTCCGCTGGATGCGGGTGGCGCAGTACCGGTCATCGTGGCACTGTGGGGGAGGCCTATGTGATATGATGGTAAGTATCAACTATTTCTTGTTGACCCGTTAACTAGCTGATCACTAATACACATAAGCACTCCGAGGACTTCCAGGGAATCGGTCTATATAACAAACTGCCGCGCGAATTTAAATTACTCACAAATGCAAACATGCTTGCTAAGAAACTTAAGGTAATTTTGTTAGAACAATGCTTGTATTCGGTAGAAGAATTTATGAAAAAGGTGTGACTAAACTGTTTATTGGGACTACGATACGCTAGTAAAGTAGGTACTTACAAAATGACATTGAATTTTATATTGAACTTGTAATTTAAATATTTTAATTGTAATTTTAATTTTAGTGATATTAAGACTGAAATGTAGCTAATTTTTATTATGATGCGTCCTATTTTTAATGTATTTTAAATTTTTTGACTGGTTGTGTTTTAATGTATTTGATTGATTGAGTTATGTATTAGAATATTTACTGTTGGTTTTAGTCTTAAGTAAGTTCAAACACAATCTTGTATTGTTAATGAAAAATAAATGATAAATGATAAAAAATGATCGATTCCGTAATGTATACCGCGTACGTTAGGTAGATGTAAGTGTAACTTTTGTATGGGAAAATGGCTGTATGTTTGTCCTAATGCTACACAGCACTATTCTCATTTCAAATGAAGCTGTCTGGAAGTCTATAAATACAAGAAGATTTGAAGACGCCAAGGAGTCGCCCTCGAGGCTTTGGCCTCTGGGCCACGAAATTCATACCTCTCGCAACGTTCTCCAATAAATGTGTTAGTATTCTAACGTATTTTCCTCTACCATCCCGCTCCGCTCACCGTCCCTACAGTAATTGGGTACTTTCCTGCGTAAAAAATATATAATTCTATTAAATCCGTCAGTTAGATTATCAAAAAATATTGGACACGTATTTTTGTGTTCGTCAATGAACCAAAAAATGATTTATTTATTTATTTATTTCATTGTATAGTCATGTACATAGCAATTTAGGTATTTCACAATTTGATTTGCATAAGTCAGCCCATGATGCCCTGAAAGGACACACAACATAACTTAAAAACTAACTACTAAATTTTACTTATATAGGTACCAGTCTACTCATTGTCTAAAAGAAATAGTAACATTAAATTAATCTAATACCATTTTTAAAAACTTTTATCATTTAAGAAATCCTTAACAGAGTAATAACATTTTTCTAGTAATAGCCTTTCCAATTTCTTTTTAAATATTGCGTTCCGAGGTTCAAGTTTAATTGTATTAGGAATTTTATTCATTATTAAAATACATTTACTATGGGGACTATTTCTATACAATTCTAAGTTTGCCTTTGGTAACAGTAATTTATTCCTGTATTGCTCTCTAGTTCTTTGCGTTTCTTGTTTCATTTGGAATAAATCAGGGTTTTCGCGTCCAAACAGAGCCGCTTGCATTATATATATACAGGGCAATGTTAACAATCTGTATTTGACAAAGTGTGGGCGGCAACTGTTAGGGATACGTACATTGGCTAAAATACGAATACACTTTTTTTGCATCACAAACAGTTGCCGCGCCTCGGTGCTATCTCCCCACAGCACCACTGCGTGAATATATAGCCCGTTAAAGTTCCGCGTGACGTCACATTACACTTTTTAGCATAATGTGACGTCACGCGGAACTTTAACGGGCAATATCTTCATCATTTTTATACATTACGAGAACAATATTCCTTTGCTATTCCGCTAAAAAACGTGCAGGTCGATCAGCGGAGATCAAATGCAACTATTTGCGTATAAACATGCAAATAATTACAGCAAACCACCACCAATAATGAAAAAACCTCGACACGTTTTTTAGCGGAATAGCAAAGGAATATTGTTCTCGTAATATATCATGAATTTCCGCAAAGTAACGCCTGATTCAATAAATCATTTTTATACATAAAAATAATAATGATCTCTCGTTAAGAACTAGCTGATATTAATATTCTATGGCTCTCCAGCACTTAGTCTCTAATTAGGCTCGATTTCAATTACAAGAGGCACAAACTTCAGTAAACAGTTAGAAAAAGCCAGAAGCGATCGCTTTAGGAATCGATAAATGTATAACAGATTTAAAATGAGGCCTATTCATAATAAATCCCGGTTACAAACGGGATGAATTGGAAAATAATGAGATCTTTCGAAGGCAAATAAATACATTTTCATATATATATCTTGGTTATGGATAAAGCTGGCGGTTTTTAGGGTGAATTAACTTTTTCTGTCGCCTGTTGCCAGCGTTACGTCTCCTGGTTTACTTTTTAAAAAATCGAGTGAATGATCGAGTTTAATTGGTCCGAATGTAGGGTTTTGTTGAGATTTTGAACCTCCTTTTTTATGGGCTGTCCTTTCCCCATATAAAAAATCCAAGTTGTAACCCATTTTCAAAGAAATTCTGTCATGTTATCTTCTGAGGGGTAATTTTCTATCTAGATATACAGGGTGGAAAGTTGAGAAGGGCGGCTACTAGAAATCCCTTGCTGCTACGCGAAAATGCTCTTAGGAGACCTTTACTAACTTTTTAAGTGATGACAATCGACATTCACAGATTTGCCTTTTCTTAATGCCAATCGGTCCAATTTTTATCAAGGATTAAAATACTCTTTGAGACCAACTAAGGTTAGAGAGTACTAGAAAACTTTTTCCATACAGTTCGTAGGGTAATTAATTACCAGACATAGAAGTTTTTGTGGCACGAATAAAATGGTCCTAGGGACTTCCCAACGATATTTAATTTATCGATAAATTGTACTTTCTTATAACAGTTATGACTATGAGATATATAATTATATAATTTTTCCGAAAACTGGGTAGGTATTATATCAGAGTATATGACACACAATGTCATATAATTTACCTAAACCTGGCCTTTGTTGCAAGGCACTCCTGGGTGTCAATTTACTTTGTATGGAAATCGGTTGTATAGCATTAAAAGGAGTTTGTAAGAAGCACGTTAATAATAAAACTTTAGTTGAATTTTAAGATCCTTATAAAGTAGGTACGTCTACGAATTACTTAAATTACATATAACATCGATGGGCATCATCAGCATTTTAGATAATTTTAATTTTATCCAGTGAACTTAATAATTATCTACTATGAAATATCACTTCGAAATAAGTATTTCAAATAGTTATCGATAAATTTAATATCGGAAGGAAGTCCCTAGTTAATTGACGTCTTTGCCACAAAAACTTCTATGTCTGTTAATTACAATATGAAATTGTCTTCACATTGTAATTAATTACCTACTCACCGTTCTTAAAAGTGTTCCCCTCACATGGGTAAATCAGTTTAGATACTTAGGACATTTGGCACCCTTAGAATGAAACCGAACGAACTCAAAAATCGGTCAGCAAATTTTTCTGACCGACGATCTGACGATGTAGATATAACGAGCGCAGGGCATTGTCAGTTGGAGCGGACATGCTAGCCCGCAGATTTGCTCCGCCATCGGCTCCTGTCAGTTGCAATGTTAGAGACAGTATAAGGTATGATTACAAAGCCCGGATGACGGGAGATATTATGTGTTGACGTCTCAATAGTGCGAGGACACACATTTTATAAGTCGATAAAATATCTATAAAAACCACGATGTAATGGAGCACCGTTACGAAATTCAGAAAAATTATAGGTAGTTGTAAACAAAATCATAATGACCTGTTTTATTTGTTCTTAATATTTTATATAATTTTCGTACCCGTGACGCGCAGGTAGGTAATATTTATAATAATTATAGTATGTAAATAGTTAACTGAAATAATATATATTAAGCTTACCTACGTACCTGATGTAATATTGTGTAACAACCTGACATGTAAGATAACAAGTTTGATCAATAAATTTCTGATTCAAAAATTGTTCGTATGGATGTCGATAGAATAGTCGATATTTAATTAAGCACTAGTGAAAAGTGCATTTTTGCTCCCGTGGTCCGGGCTTTGATTGATTAGGTGTGTCTGAATTTATTATTAGTATAGATTATAGATAAAAACATGTTTTGATATTACTCCTGTGGCGACAGCGGTTTACGACCTCTATAGATGTTGGCCGCTGATCGCATGTGCTATCGTGGAGTTTGACAGTGTCTTGTCAATGTTAGCTACAAAATGTATTTTATATTATTTCTGGTTAACCCACTACCCCCAAAAAGCTTTCCTTCACTTTGGTAAACTAAAAGTCGGAGGTTTTAATATTGAACTCCGTTTTGTCATCTGATGTTTTACTATTCGTCCGTCATGCCGTGTATACAGGGTGTGACCCGTAATAGGAGCAACAAATTAAACGGTAGATTATTAAGCTTGTGAGCAATTGTTTCTGAGTGGTCTTAATTGAAAAAAAAAAATGTTTTTTTTTTTGCTTCAATTTAAGTTTACGTGTACTTTTTTACTCTTCTGGAGTGATAGTAACTTTTTATTTTAAAAAAATTGAGAAAATCACAAAAATATCTTATGAAAACAAAAATGCAAAAACTATTATGACTCACTACATGATGTTACCTCAAAAACTGCATTGACTACTGTGCTATGATCTCGTGGTGCCAACATACATTACTCGGAGGCCATAACTTTAGATCAATTTTTCTCCGAGTTAAAAAAAAATTGAAAAGAAATGGACTACAGGTGCTCTAAGGAATATTTGCTCCTGTTACAGGGACCACCCCCTATAGATATATTGTATATGTATAAATACATCTGACATCAGCATTAGGTAAGAACTACCCCTATTAGTGAGTCACGACCCCTTTGTATTGCGTCAAAGGCTAAGCTAAATAGATCACGTATCGGATCAAATTCTAAGGAAGGCCGTCTTTTGAAACAACAGCATTACAAACAAGCAACATACTCCTATCAAACTAAAATTACCTCCAAAAACGCCCTTATGCCGAACGACTTAAGAGTTATATGGGACCGCGTGACCTGTATTATAAGTTGGTCGACCTTTGAACATTTTACGGTTCAATGCCTTTTTTAACCCGATTTCTTGGAAACAAAAGAAGGTAACAAAGTTGGGAATTAGATTTGGTTGACAACCTAGCTGTTACGTCTGCCATAGAAACATACAGATAAGTTCCTGGCAAGGTTTATGGCAAATGACGAAATCTACCTAAATCTCCAAATAAATATCTTTCAAATTTTATCTTCGGCTCAAAATCTCTCTCGACACATGCTGAGTGGATTCCTTTTGAGACTAACCTCAACAATAAAACGAATTTTAAACGACTTCAAAAAAGGATTTTTTTTGTGTGTTTGTTACGCGATAACTCGATAATTTATGAACCGATTTGAAAAATTCTTTCTTTGTTTGAAAGCATATACTTCCAGATTGGTCCCGTTGTCACCAAAATCCAGTTCTGATGATGGGATCCTGGAGAGATCGAGGGAACTCTTCAAATTTTATAGGCAAACTTGAAGCAATTTGGCTACTGATTTGAAGTCGGTTAAAACTTTGTTTTTAAAGTAGATTATTATTTTTTGTTTTTCTCTAGTTTTAAGCAAGTTGTAATGTTGTTGCGCTGTATGTTTCAAATAAATCATCGTTCAAAATGGTTACGGGGTAGTCGGCAGTAGCAGGTACATAATATAAGTCCACGTGCAGCACACATGTGCCACGTGGAACTGTTTAGGATAGAGCGTAGGTCTAATAACTACAACTTAGAAAAGGTGAAAAACCCCCGATGTTTTCATTTCAAAGTTCAATATCTCAAAAACGGCTGAACCGATTTTGATGAAACATAGCTAAAAACACTCGAATTAAAATTATCTATGACACAAAAAAAAACCGCATTCAAATCGGTCCATCCGTTTAGGAGCTACGATACCACAGACACGTTAAACTTATAACACCCCTGTCTTTGTGTCGCGGGTTAAAAATGTTTTAAGAGACTTAAACAGTGCTTTAGCCAATATATTTACTGCGCTCTAATGATTTCATACATAACGAATCGTGATGAAGCGCCATCCACATGTAGAGTCATCAAATGAACACAAAACGCAACGGTACACCGTCACCGTGGGGAAATCTGATAGATAAATTATGCCAATCCACCTTACGACGATGCGAAACCTGAAATAAAACAGCCGTTTCAGTCAGTTCAGTTCTTTCTGTTTAAATGTTGTACATCTTCATAATTCCGAATGTGATCATTCAGGGGCGATTTGAGATGTATAAGTTTCGCATTCCTGTTTGGTTACCTGTCAGTAAGACTTAATACACATTGAAATAAAAATGAAATGAGTACCCCTATAATTTGTACGTGGCAGGCCGAGACGGAGATGGCGGGATGACCTGGACATATTCCACTACGATTGGCCAGAGATTTCTCAAAATCGGGACGTGTGGAAATCAAGAGGGGAGGCCTTTGCCCAGCAGTGGGACACTCTATAGGCTTGAAAAAAAAAAAAAAAAAAAAAAAAAAAAAGACCAGCGTACAAAATTTTGTTCAAATTTCAAAATTAATTTTGAGCTTAAACTGATTGCCAAAAAGTTCCTAATTCAAAAATATAAGCGTACTCTGCGTCTCAGGAGGTACGTAAATAAGCACATATTGAGTGAGATGAGAAGAGGGTCAGAGAAGAGGATTAACTAGCTCGATAACATTAAGAAAGGCAGATTCTTTGTACGAATGGCTAAGAACAGGAGAGAACTGGCTATGGTGGTTAACCACGTTCGTTAAGGGGTACACTACATAATTCCGAAGTCATAAATTTTATAATTTTATTGTAACTGAGCGTTTTCAAAAAAGTGTACATAAACTTTTATTTCAGAATTCGATTCTTTTGGGTTTTCTTACTTAGAATCGCTGTTACTACCGACCCTAATACCAGAAAAAAAGTGTCCCAAATATTCCATTCCAGATCGTCACATTTTTGTTATGCAGTATTTTTTATATGCGTCCAAAAACCTGAAATAAATGAAATTGAATTTGTCCGAAAGTATATTCTTCCGAATTTCATAATTCCTATAATCATGTGCCACTGAAGCTATTTTTGTTTTACATGATTACTAACCTAACCTATTTATACTTATTTGGGGCGTTTGGGGTCGAAACACTGGGACCATGGGTCCAAGCGCGCGCCGACCTTATAAGGATTTGTCGGCGCGCCTAATAGACGCCAGCGGTGACCAGACTATATTTTGCTCAAAGAGTGAGCATTGCCATCCCGCGTGGCAATGCTGCCAGCCTTCTGGGCACGCTACCCTCTGACAGCGATTTGGGCCAATTTTTTTATCTTTAAGTTTTAATTTAGTCTTTTTTTGTCTTTGTAGGTTAAGTTGTGGTTTTATTGTTTGTTTTTATTATCCTTGTTCTTTTAAATAAATTACCTTTTATATATTACAATAACAGTTTAGCGGAAAATAGTGTTCAGAATTTTATGATTTCGGAATAATGATGGTTTCGGACAAATGACTCTTCCCATTTTTTCTAAGTGAAGGGAACTCGGAAAAAATCGGAAGTCATTTGTCATCATTATTCATCGTTAAGACATGACAATTTAAGGAGAAGAAAGTGAGATGAAGGGGGATTCGGAGGGTAGAGCCAAATCTCATGACATCGCTGGTCCATTTTGTCCAAAAGAGTTTGGACAAATGCATTGGCACGCGCTTTAAAAATACTACCATATGACTTGATATTCTCAAAGTCTGATAAACAAATAGAAAAAAATGGAGCACTGGAGCCACAGATCGTGCGGGGCGATGGTAAGCGCCCTGACGGGATGTCATTGATCCCATGGAGGAGGGGCCGTGCGCTGGTGTGGGATGCCAGTTGCGCCGACACGCTGGCTGCATCCTACATCCCAGCGACTAGCAAACGAGCCGGAGCGGCGGCTGATGCCCGGGAGCATCATAAGGCGGGCAAGTACATCTGTCTCGGCGCCCAATACGAGTTTACTGCATTTGGTGTCGAGACACTGGGACCGTGGGGTAGGAGTGCGCGGGAGCTCCACAAGTCACTCGCCAAACGGTTGAGGGCGGCAACGGGTGACCCTCGCGCAGGCGGCTTTCTTGAATGCTGCTTCGGGAACGCTGCCTGCGTGATGGGTACGCTACCTAGGGGTCCAAATTTAGATTGTCTTTTTTTATGTTTAGTTTTAGTTATTTTAATTTAGTTTTAGTTCTAATTTAACGTTTGTAAACATTGTCTTTCCCGCTCACGTGACATGATGTCCCGGACCTTTGGGAGGCGTGCGTGGGGCTAGGTACCTACAAAGTACCAACTGAGTCAACACGCCGAGGCCCTTTTGACAATTTAATGGAATGCAAGGAGTACACCGGGCGGATGCTGTCCCTGCCCGTGTCATGGGACGCGCACAGAGACAGCACCCGCTGGGGTGTATAGGGACTATTACTGGTTGATGGAATCTAAATAAAACGGGTTATTGGATGAAAATGATGGACTAGTGACTGGGCTATTGGTGAAACATCGGACGCCTGCCTAATAAAACTGATAAACATTTATTATTATAATAAATAAATACACCTATAGAAATAATATATAAGAAAATGTTAAAAGATAACTTACACTCTTTAAGTTAATCCTTATTGTGTAATAATATAATAAATCTAATATATATAATAGGCAATCTAAAATCTTAAAATAATAAGATTACGCCTTATCGCTGAAAATGTAACATGGTTTTTTTAAGAAATAAACAGTACAATTTTATTTTTTTAAGTTAGGTGGGACGATAAATCACCAAAATAGTCTCACGTAACAAATGGACGCCCCATATTATACATTATAACAGTTTACACAACGAAATGTTCCATAACGCGCCGAGCGGAGCTTTTATTGCATAACATTAGTCAGGTCTAAACTACAAAGCGTCAGGATTACAGACCCTAATCATGACTAGATAAACAAGAGGTTTATTTGGACAAACGTATTGAGTTGGATTCAGGTTGGCGTTTGTCGCGAGTGCTCATTCAGTACGTCTAGCACAACTTGCTGCTCAGTCGCTTCTCGCGCGACTAAGCGTCCCCTATCTCACTCGCACCGTACAAATTAGAAAAAGGGGGGTAGAGCTTTCTCGACTCGCGTCGCGGTGCGGCGTCAGTTGCGCTAGCCCCGCTGGGCTGGTAGCATGACTTGACTCTCTTCTCTACTCGCGCGCGTGATAGACTATCTGTCACTTTTTGACAGCATTAATCAGAAAGTGACGGACAGTCTGGCTCGCGTGTGAGTACTTGAGAGTCAAGTTATGCTAGCAGCCCTGCTACCGCCACCTATCTGTCGGCCACCGCGTTCAGGAGCCGTAGCATGTTCATATTCATATTCATATTCATTTATTCATTGTATAGTCATGTAGGTACAATAATGTTGGTGTTTGGTTACATTTCGGGAAGGTCTGCACATGACGCCCTGTCAGGGCACACAATATCACTTATATACTAACTTAACTAGGTAGGTTCAACATTTATTTATTTACTAGCTTCAACCCGCGACTTCGTACGCGTATAAATTATGGATGACATGATATTCTTATGTTTCACCATACGATACGTACTACACTGATAAATTAGATTATTATGATTTCATTTCTATAAATTATGCGTGTAACAGTTCAAATCCTCATAAAGTTTGTCGTCAATAATATTTAGTTATATTGATTTACTTAATCTTTATTGCAAACGAAGTACCTAAGTACTTATAGTAGAAGAAAAATTACCAAAACAGGAATTTAAATATAAAATTTCATAATTGAAACAAATGGACCGAGCGAGGGCGAGACCCCAAAGATACTCTATATCTCCGGGTGTCTTGTCAAACTACCCCTGAGAGCCAAAGTCCTGAAGGTAAACGGGGAGGCAAGCGAGGCCGAAGGCTGAGCTTTTCGTAGGAATGAAAGGCCCAACGTACCCTTATAGATAGCGCTCCATATGCGAGCCAGAGCATCGAAGGCCCGAGGGCGAGACTCCATGGATACTTACTATCAACAGGTGTCTTGCAAGCGAAACATGAGCCTTAAGTCCCAAAGTTGAGGGGTGAGGCAAGCGAGCCCGAAGGCCGAGCTTTTAGTATGAATGAAAGGCCCAACCAAACCAACCCTTCAGAGAGCGCTCTCTATGCGAGCCTTCACGAACACTAACTAAATCCAGGTGTCTTGCAAGCGAAACCGGAGACCAAAGTCCCGAGCGAGAGAAGTCAGAAGAAGAGCGGCGAGGCAAGCGAAACCAAAGGCCGAGCTTTTCGTTGGAATGATAGGCCCAAAGAACCGTTTAAGAGAGCGCTTCCTATGCGAGCCCGAGGACTGACGCACACTATCTCCAAGTGTCTTGAAAGCGAAATCTGAGTTCCAAAGTCCCGAAGGTGAGTAGCGAGGCAAGCGAGCCCGAAGGCCGAGCTTTTCGTATGAATGAAAGGCCCAATACATCGCTTCTATGCGAGCCCGAGGGCCGAAGGCCCGAGAGCTAGCTCATGCGGACGCTCACTATACCCGAGTATTCATAATGATATTTCTGAATGTCACAAACGCTGAAGTTTTATACATAAAAAAATGGTACCTACTTAATTCTCCGCGGAATGCCGTTGTTTCCAAATTTTATACCCACGTCTCTTGACGTTGGTGAACTGTGCTAATTCGACGTAAGTATTAAACTCAACCTATCATACATCTTTAGATGACCTCTGAATTCATAGCAATTATATAGGAAGACGAAGATCAAGGTTGCTGGATTTCAATATTAACAGCGACGTTGTCAGCGACTGAGTTTCCAAAATAATTAGGTTTCTAATGTCTAACAGCTACTATCGGTTGAGATATCAAACATTTTTGGTTATTATAGATAGTCTTTAGCCATCTAGCACTCATTTTCATCCCGTGGTTTTTCACGTTTTATCTATATTTTTTTATAATGTTTGAATGGAGTTCTTTTTACTTTCCAGTCAAGTGTATGTTTATCAATTTTCAAGTCTAAAGCTCATGGATTTGAGGAGTTCCCATACAAAGCTTTGCCCCATTTTTTACCCCCTTTGAACTAATTTTTATCATTTTTACAGCCTATGACCTGGCCAGGGATTTTCTCGACCGATTAAGTAAAAGTTGCATCAAAATCCTCTATTCACTAAGCTTCTCTGCGTTTTTTGAAAAATATACATTTTCAAAAACGCAGACAAAAAAAAATTAAAACTACAAAAAGTGCATGCTGCTGGGTTTGAACTCGGGGACACCGACTCCGTAAGCTATGAGTCAAACCACTGGACTAACTATCAGTTGTAAGAACACGATGAATTTTCGAATATCTTGACGACATGTTACCATGGTAATGATACTGTTATAACCCCGGTCTTGCGACATTATATAGTTTCTAGTCGCCTCAGAACCTATTTTCATCCCATATTTTTCACGTTTTATCTATACATTGCTAAAAGTTTGAATGGGGTCGTTTTTACTTTCCAGTCAAGTTTATGGTTACCAATTTTCAAGTCTGTAGCTCGTACATTCAAGGAGTTCCCATACAAAGTTCAACCCCATTTTCTACCCCCTTTGAACCCTAATCTTTAAGATTTTTGTAGCTTAAAACCTATCCGGGGATTCTCTCGACAGATTAGTAAAGTTTGCATCAAAATCCGTTCAGCCGTTTCCACGTGATACTCTGACAAATAAACAGACAAACAGATAAACAGATAAACAGATAAACCGACAAAAATTCTAAAAACTGTTGTAACGTGTTCTGTTATCAATTCTAAGTATCCCCAGCCAATTTTTTTTCGTTTATCTTCCATGTACAGACTTTCGACCCTCTTCAGCTTTATTATATGTATAGATAGATACATCTTTGTCATCAAGGAATTCGTTTAAAGAGTAGTAGCTCTTCTTTATCAAGAATGTCTTTAGACGGTTGTTGAAGGTGTTCTTGGAACTTAGGCATTTTATCTCGTCGCTAATTTTATTAAATATCTTAATACACATTACGTTAGGGCAATAGTAATAACTATGCAGTTTTAGTTTCGATGATACGGTGCGTGCTAGATTATTTTTATACCTGGTCTAGTATCGTCGCGGTTGGTCGGCGAGTCAAGTAAACAATTGAGGGTTATTTCTAACAAATTTGCAAACTTCGAATATATAGACTGTGATCAAGGCATTTAGTGGCATTACAGAGGACCTCGACCGCAGCGATAATAATACCACTACTTGCTCTGTAGGTCGGTATGTGGTGTTGCGTTTCTGCCCCGCTATTCTGTGACTTGTTCTAGCCTGAGGGCCTACCGCGAAACGAAATTCGTTTCGAGGTAGGCTCTCTGGGCCATTGGGTGAGCATCAAACACTGACATATCTTGACGCCGCGATTCGCAGTAACTAAGCGTAATCAGAGGTCTAGTTTCGTTAGGCCTTTTTTTCTAACCTAACCTAAGGCACCACGTCCGCAGGAATTACCTACCGCTACCCTATATCGTAGACCTTGGGCCGTGCTAAAAATGCAACAACCTGGCAACGGTACTGTCTTTTCGAAGATCTCACGGTTCAAGTGTATTTTAATTGCCTTACGATAAATAAATGAATACCTAACCAAACCGATTTCAACCCAGTACGTTTAGTCAAACCCACAAAGTTTGATATGAAAAGGTCCCATGCTGCACGGCACCAGGACGTAAATTGAGGCAGTTATACCTTGTCACAGGAATCTGTGAAGTCTAGATTAGAACTGGTGGCGTGGTTGATTATAGTTATTCCAGGAATGACAGGGGCACGGGGTCCCATTTAGGCATTAATGTTTGTAAGTGTACATTTATTTCCACTTATAATAAATCTCTGAATAAAAACAGAATCAGCCAGTATCATTCCAGGGGCCAATAGGGCGTTTTTTTTCGTCATTGTCTTCGCCAGCAAATACTATTAAACCAGATGAATATGAGAGTCTAGTTTTTATGAAGACGTAAGACAATACCGGTATGAAGTTATTAAGAGGTAGTCAAAGGGACGATACTTACGATTATAGAGGTCTCGTTGGTTCACTGAATTATATTGCTATTTGCACTCGACCCGATATTGCCTATGCGGTTAGTAATTTAAGCCAATTTAACGAGTCTTTTACAGAGGTTCATTGGAAAGCAGCTAAGAGAGTCCTACGCTACTTGAAAGGTACTCTGAATCTTTGCTTAACGTTTAGAAAGAGCCAGCTAGATGTCACTGCATATGCAGATGCTGACTGGGGTAGTGACGATGTAGACCGTAGATCGTACACTGGCTATGTTTTTAAAATAGGCGAGTCAGTGGTCTCTTGGGAAAGTCGCAAACAAAAGACAGTTAGTCTTAGTTCTACTGAAGCTGAATATGTTTCGTTATCTGATTCATGTAAAGAGGGCTTATTTATGTGTGCATTTCTAAAAGAGATTACTAAAAGAGATGTTGTTCCAACAATTTATAATGACAACCAACCGGTATTGAGTATCTTTGATTAAAGTTTCCACAGTATGTCTTACCTCTGCTGAAAAAATAATGAGCTGACAATGACGTTAGAACCGAGTGGTTCAAACGGTAGGAGATTCGCCTCCCGGAGACGTTACTTTGTCACGAATGATCTCGGCTTCCCATGAACGGAAAAACATGAAACATTTTTATAGCTACATTATTATCTTACTTATTTAGGTGCTTCTATTCTGAAATAGCATTTTTCACGGTTTAAAGTCAGATTTTTCCCTGTATTTCTAGTATAAGACGATATTATTTGCCTTTCAGCTCAATCGGTTAAAGATATCTGCTTCAAAATTGAGTTGCAAATTTTGACGGACAACTTACATACTTACATACGAACAGGTTAAGTTAATATAAAGTTTGTAAAAAAGCGTAGCGTGTTTCCCGGTAGTGTTCAAACGAGCTCAGGTTCCACTTTGGCACCTAATTTCAAAACTTGTCGTAGGCACTAGTTCTACCTTTTAACCAAGTGGGAAAACTATACCTTATTGAGATTAGACTGGTTTCCTCGCGATATTTTCCTTCACCGAAAACACGCTGTAAAACATGAAATGAAATTTCGTGCATAAGTTTTTTGAAAATAACTACAACTTAGAAAAGTTGAAAAACTTCAGATTTTTTAATTTCAAAGTTCAATTTCTCAAAAACGGCTAAACCGATTTTGATGAAACACAGCTTAAAACACTCGGGTTAAAATTATCTATGACACAAAAAAACCGCATTCAAATCGGTCCATCCGTTTGGGAGCTACGATACCACAAACAGATACACAGACACGTTAAACTTATAACACCCCTCTCTTTGCGTCGGGGGTTAAAAACCAGTGGGCCAAGCTGGGATTCGAATCCACGACCTCCAGAATGCGAGTCGCTTGACTTACTACTCAGCTACAGGGTTTTATAAGAACCTAACAACGACATCTTTTTCTTTTATTTATTTATTTAAGAAAAAAGAAATTACATTTTATAGTTTTTATATAAACTCGCCAAACTGTGACGTTTGATGGCGAGAAACGCTCATGTTCTATACTAGAATAACCTATTTAATTATATCTAACATTTTCTATTTATACTTAACATTCTTATATGATATATTTATGGTTTTAACTTAACAACAAACAACTGAGCATGCTCGTAGGTAAGTACTTAACTTATCCTTATAGTTTTATTTAGTCGACGGTGACTCATTATCAAGGAGGAAGCCCTTTAACTTTGATTTTTAACACCTTTTTGCTTACTTTGGGAACTTCTCTTAGGATATTAATTTTGTTAAATATTTTTGGTACAGTCAGCATCATAAACATGTATACATTCTATGACCTTATTACTTAGACATAAGGTCGAAAAGTGTATACATGTTTATGATGCTGACTGTACAATATATTCTAATGAGACCTCGCGGAATCAGTCGTCATATATCGGAGACCAATCATCGCCGAATGCAAGCCGAGCCGTTATAACTCAGTTTCGGCTGCCCTCATTAATTTGCACGCTTTGTTGTGCCGTCACAATGGCGGCATCTAATTGCTGACATCAACAATGATTACTTCGGATGGGGCAAGCGTAATGCCAAACGCTACGTTGAAATGGGGGCTTTTTAGGGTTCCGTAGCCAAAATGGCAAAAACTGTTTCGTCATGTCCGTCTGTCCGTCTGTCCGTATGTCACAGGACTTTTACTCGAAAACTATAAGGTGTATTTGAATAACATTTTGAGGATAGGTGTAATTTGCTAGCCGCTACATAGTTTTGTAATTAAATAGCTATTTTTTCATTGTAAGCCCACGTGTGGCACATCAATCGATAGGCCTTTCAAAATACATATAAGGTTTCTCAGCAATTTTTTTAATTAAGTGAATAGAGTCGGAGATAATCGCCCCGAAAGTCACTAAAATTTTGTCCCCCCCACCCCCACCTCCAATTTTTGAACGGTGTAATTTAAAAATATTTAATTATTAAATTCTTTTATCGAAAATTAGTTTGAACGAGATCGGTTCAAAGGTTTTCGCGATATTGCTGAGAAACTGCCTTCCTTAAAGAAAAGGAAGTAAGTGCCGTAAGATTTCTGTGACGATACGACCTTTTTATTAGGCACAGAACCCATCGTTTTGCGTGGTCCGACACGCACTTGGCCGGTTATTTTTCCTTTTGAGGTACGGAACCCTAAAACAAGGTATATATGTCATTCCCGTGACAGCTGATGACGTCAGCGTAAGCTGCTACGTCATCAGCGTCTTAAAAATGGCGGGCTGTGTAAAAATAAATTACTCCAGTAACAATGCATGCAATTGCATTAATTCACTTACGTGCTTTCAGTTAATATTTACGCTAAACTACTAATAACATACAGCTGTGTTTTCACCCCTAATAAAAAGTTAAGCTAGGTAACATTTTTTTTAATACTTATCATGCATTAACAAAACTGCTTGTTCATATGGAAGATGTCAGTCAATGATAACATTTGTGCACAACTTTGCACAATCGCAACATATGTGTGACGCAAGGCAGGATCTTAGAGCATACATAACTGGAGTAGCCTTATGTCGTATTTGCGTACAAAAAAGTCTGCTGAATTTTCCGGGGGCGGGGGGAGCATCTTAATAGGATTTTGAAACTCAATTATATATTAAAAGCTTGAAGTGATTGAACGTTTATAATAACAAGTGCTTACAGCAACATGCGGGCATTTTTATGATCAGTGTTCTCTTGCTAGACGATTTTGTGATCGACCGTGAAATTGTCTTTGTATGATTTTTTGCACATTGTGCAAGGTTTTTTACAGAGGAGTAAGTTACTGAAAGGCTACTCCAGTTATGTATGCTCTAAGGTAATTATTCAATTCAAATATATTCTTATTAGTTGTACAACATTTTTATAATAATAACTCTTTATTTTTTAGGTCGCGGGAGTCCGCTGGATGCGGGTGCCGCAGGACCGGCCAATTTGGCACTCTCTAGGGGGGGCCTATGTCCAGCAGTGGACGTCTTTCGGCTGATATGATGATGATGATGAACTCTTTATTGAAAAGTGAGACAGTTTTATTAGGCAGGCATTTCTGCCATAGTAGACCTAAATATAGTTTTTTGTATGGCAAAGTGACAGTTGAAATGTCCTAACGCTCGCTCGAAAAAATACGCAATTACTCCATTGCTTTTACGGTATTTGAACCCAGGTCAGCTTGATAGGCAGGATCACTACTCATTAGACTTAAACTGGCAGTCGGTTGGCGGAAGGTTGCATGTTTTCATCCTGTTCGAGGTGATATTTTTTTATTTATAACCAGTGGCCCTGTGAGCTGTAGAAATCGAGAGCCCATATTTTTCATTTATTTTTTAATTTCAATAAACTGAACCAACAAACAACAACGACTACATACCGGAAGGCGCAGCGTGGGTATGCCCCCCACAAGGTGGACTGATGACCTGGTAAAGGTCGCTGGAGTCCGCTGGATGCGGGTGGCGCAGAACCGGTCATTTTGGCACTCTTTGGGGGAGGCCTATGTCCAGCAGTGGATGTCTTTCGGCTGATATGATGATGATGATGATGATGATGAATCAACAAAAAAAGAAGCGCGTTGTGTCGGAGATACAACCGTTAATGAAGTTTAATGACGACCGGTTAGCCTAGTGGGTAGTGACGCTGCCTACGAAGCTGAAGGTCCTGGGTTCGAATCCCGGTAAAGGGCAAATATTTGTGTGATGAGCATGAATATTTGTTTCTGAGTCTTGGCTGTTTTCTATGTATTTCAGTATCTATATCTATTATATAAATCGTCGTCTAGTTCCTATAACACAAGCCTTATTGAGCTTACTATAGGCCTAGTTCGATTTGTGTAAGAATGTCCCTTAATATTTAAAAAAAAACATTTTTTTTAAAAGTGGATACTTCTTTGTTGGCTATGGAATCCTTGTACCCGTAAAATATATCTGAATTAATTCACTAAAATCTGTATAAGTACAGATAAATCGGTATATATGGCAACATTGACTCGCGATACATTGAAAATGGCGGTCATTTCAGCATTATCTTCATGTCCGCCACATAAACTAAATACCATTTTGTGATTAACAACTAATGGCAAATAAAGAAGGATTAAAGCATGTAACAAACAATTATTTGAAATCAGATTAGGCTGCACTACAAAAAGTTATTCCGGAAGTCACGTGATACGTTTTGAACTGCACCCCTATACTCGTACAAGAACGCGAGCAAAGAAGTATCCACTTCAAAACCTATATAATTACTTGTCTTATTGAATCTGCTCACAAAATTTCACGAAAATCGGTTGATAAATGCGACATGTAGAAGAGAACAGCCGGACATCTCGACGTTTGGACTACCGGGCATGCGAAAAAATATTGGCCCAAGCTGAAAAGAAGTATTTCATATACAAAACTCCCGTGAGAATCAGACATATTAAAATATAATGAACATG
Organism: Epinotia nisella; assembly: GCA_932294315.1. Taxonomy (NCBI): domain Eukaryota; kingdom Metazoa; phylum Arthropoda; class Insecta; order Lepidoptera; family Tortricidae; genus Epinotia; species Epinotia nisella. The sequence goes on from OW028691.1 coordinate 2,003,068, forward strand.
TCGAGCGATAATCAACATTCAATACGTGACACGTCTTCATTATATTTTAAGAAGTATTTCGTTCGCTTCGCTAGCTTGTTCCATTATCATTTCTTTAGCAGTCGTTTCTGCTTAGAGCACGAGTTATACTCGACAATATTTCACGCTTTCTCTCATAATTTCCACCACGCAAAGTATAAAGGTTGCCTCGCTTTACACGGCTATTGTTGTTTAAGTTTCCCGATGTGCTATAACTTAGCAAATAAATATGACCGAAATGGGATTTCTGAGAGCATAAGTCTCAGAGGTTCGCAGAAGCTACGCAGCACCATCTCCAAAGTGGTATTATCTTCGTTATTTTCAGCCTTACTAACGCTGAGCGTGGACCATAGGGTCTCTCCTTGAGTATGCTATAGGAAGAATCCAATACAATACAAATGTTCTTTATTGATCAGTGATCACCAGACATAGTACAAAAAACCGGCCAAGTGCGAGTCTGACTCGCGCACCGAGGGTCCGTACAAACCTGTAGGTATATAAGTTAATTATTAAAAATATTTTTATTACTTAAAGGTGCACCCACTCTCACATACGTAACATGATTCGCACGCTCACTCTGACTCATTTTAGGACGCGAGGAAACGAGTGCACTAAACACATTAATACCTGATCAGAATCCAAAACGTAAGTGTCTGGTCGACCCCTTGAACTAGTCTTATTTATTAATCTATCAGGCTGGTTGACGACCAACCCTTTCATTACCTGGAAGCGGCCACCAATTTCAAAGGTTAACTTTCCTTCAGATTATAATAGGTACACACTTTAATTACCCTTTCAAATATGAAGCCGCAACTCAAATACACCAGCCCGAAACTTCTGTTCGATCCTTGCTGACTGCGCCAATTATAAGTCGTTGGTATAATTGTATCGGAACTTGGTTAAGTTGGCGACGCCTTTCCTACTGCGGCCCTACGGCGTAGGAATATTGAACAGTCAGGAAACGAGGTTTTAAATGGGTACCTAAAGTTATTATTTAGTTCAGTACTCACGTTTAGTGCTCTGATTTCTGTACTGTACTTGGACAACAGTATAACATATAATTGTTATATTAATGTGTAGGTGTATACAACTATGTAGCTAGTAAAATCTTACAGGTCGTTTTTCATTCACTTACTGCGGTCGAATTGACTTGAAAGAACCCAATGCATATAAGGTAAACGTCCGAGTGCTCGACGCTGTACGCTGTAGTATATGGCATGGGCACTCTATGTCAAAGCAATATGGGTTAAATTCGAACTAAGAGGATTTTTCTTCATTCGAATTTAAGCCATGTCACTTTGACATAGAGTGCGCATGCCATATACTAGTACTGCGTCGAGCACTCGGACGTTTACCTTATAGGAATATAAATGAATGCTTTTTTGCAAAAATATATTAGTAAATAATAAATTAGTTGAAGTGGCGTTAACAGTTGCACAATTTTTATTTTAAATTCTTAACACGGTGGAAGTCAATTTTTTTTTTTTATATATACATGGAGAGCCAACATCGTGATATATTTATATACACTACCGTAAAATTACAGAGCCATTTACAGGTTCTCATTTATAGAACTATAACAGTTATAATTCTTTATGAAGCGCTGTAGTCTATCTTAAGTACAGGTTCTCATTTATATGAGAACCTGTACTTAAGATAGACTACAGCGCTTCATAAGGGGGAAGAGGTTAAAAGTTGTAGTAGGATCTCATCTACATGCATCGATGTCACAAAATATTTAAAAAAAGCTAAAGCAGGTTGCTCACATGTCACAAAACAACACCCATAGACACACCCTTCCTTAGCAACACCGTGAGAGCTTGGAACGAACTGCCAGACCATGGTGGTCTCGGCTCTCAATGCCGACCATTTAAAGAACAAATTAAAAAACCGGCCAAGTGCGTGTCGGCCCACGCAAAACGAAGGGTTCCGTGCCTATTAAAAAGGTCGTATCGTCACAGAAATTTTACGGCACTTACGTCCTTTTCTTTGAGGAAGGCAGTTTTTGAGCAATATCTCGAAAACCTCTGAACCGATCTTGATCAAAACAATTTTCGGTGAATGAAATTAATAAGCCCTATGTCCATGAATTTTTCCATATTTTTAAAATACACCGTTCAAAAATTAGAGGGGGGGGACAGAATTTTAGTGACTTTCGGGGCGATTATCTCCGACCCTATTCACTTAATCAAAAAAAATGCTAAGAAACCTTATATTTATTTTGAAAGGCCTATCGATTTATGTGCCACACGGGGGGTCACAATGAAATTTTTTTTTTTGACTTTTAGTTTTATTTATGGAGTGCACCCCTAAAAAAAAATTTTTTTGTCATTTTAATAACAAAACTATGTAGCGGCTAACAAAATACACCTATCCTCAAAATTTTATTCAAATAGGTACACCTTATAGTTTTCGAGTAAAATGCCTGTGACATACGGACAGACGGACAGACGGACAGACGGACAGACGGACATGACGAAACTATAAGGGTTCCGTTTTTGCCATTTTGGCTACGGAACCCTAAAAAGCACATATCTACAAAAAAATAATTTAAGCTTGTGGCGTCACTCCTGTCAGCTGTCAAATCTGACGTGTTCTGCATCGCGCTATCGAAGTTTCTTTAATCAGTTGCATATATATAACATCCAAACAACTCTCATTGGACTTCGGTCCCTGAGAGATCTCTCTATTGCCGTGTCTCCTACATTGGTGACCTCCGACAATGGACATAAGCGAAACTCTAAAGGTCCTGACTGACGCCCGACTCGCAGCAAGCCAGACTCTCTCTCTCTCTCTCTCTCTCTCTCTCTTTCTCTACACGCTCGCCACCCTGGCTCTGAGCACTCGCTCGCCACGCTGGTTCTGAGAACTCGCTCGCCACCCCGGCTCTGAGCACTCGCTCGCCACACTGGTTCTGAGAACTCGCTCGCCATCCTGGCTATGAGCACTCGCTCGCCACGCTGGTTCTGAGCACTGGCAAGCTGCACTCTTCATACTTCGTCGCTGACCCTTCCATCTCAAAGGGGGGCTGATGTGGCGTTCATTCCTGTCAGCTGTCAAATCTGACGTTGTTCTGCATCGCGCTATAGAAGTTTCTTAAATCAGTTGCATATATATGTCGCAGTGGCGCCGCATGCGATCGATTATGGAACAACTTCCGTTTTAGATTTAAAATTGTTAGTTTGGTTTTTAAGAAGTTTATTTTGATTGTAAATTTCAAATCGTAATTTAATTTGGTTTGGCCATATTTTAATGATTAAGGAAACGTCAAGCGGAAAGCTTGGGTGTGGTCGTCGTAGAACTAGTTGTTAAGTTGGCTAACCTGATTATCGGAGTGACAGGTTGATCAACCTAAGTGGGTAGTTATAAAAAGGGAAAAATAGAGAGTGGGGGGCATTCTTGCTCGAAGTGCCAGTCGTAACGGACGTGAAGCTAGTTCTGTGACAAACTCACCACGTTTCCAATCTTAATCCGATTACATCCGAGTAATCGAGTAAGATTTGGTTGTGATTGTGATTGTGAACCGAAAATACATACCTGCTTTACAAAATACCAGTGTTATTTCATGAATCCCGTCATGTCTGGAAACGAGTGTGAAAATAACGTAGACATGGACCCCACACCTGACATATATAACATCCAAACAACTCTTGGACTTCGGTCCCTGAGAGATCTCTCTATTGCCGACTCCTACAAGCTCAACAATTATATAATACTTAAAGTTATAGTCCGTTTCAAATACGAAGGCCCGATGCACTTGAGACGGTCACTAAGCGTTAACAATAGGATTAGAGAATAACAAAGAATACCTGACAAGACCCTTTTGTGGCGTTTTGTTTTTTTTTTTGTATGTAGCTTGCACCAACGCGTGCCAATTTGAAGTGCTTAGGTAATAAAACAATTAGACAACAAAAGACAAACATTATGAGCTTCATTGTTAAGTTTCAAGTGGCATACCACGCAGCAAAACGGGTCCGGCCAGGTATCTTTTGTTATCACTAATCCTATTGTTAACGCCTAATGACCGTCTCAAGTGCATCGGGCCTTCGTATTTGAAACAGACTATAATTTGATAGAGACATCACTAATTGTTTCAACCGCCAGCTTGATAAACAAATAAATAAATATTGCGACATAAGCGCTAAATAATATACAATTATTCAAGCATGTATTCCACAAACATGTCGGCAAATATTTTAAGTGCTTCTGCATTATTTATTTTGGTAAACTTCGTCCATTTCTCTCGACTGCCCCATCTCCGAAAGATCGTATGTAGCTAGAAAGGTGTGGCTGTTACGCCATATAGCAGTAATATGGCCGTATGCACCATTAGCTGCAATTCATGCAGAATGCAGTCGCTTAGCACCGCTTTAAAGGTGGTTTCATAACTTCTACAACGTCACGAGAAATGTGCGCAAAGTGGTGAACACTACACTTTACAGGGTGGGCCCTGTAACAGGAGCAAAAAATTAAACGGTAGTTTATTAAGCTTGTGAGCAATTATTTCTAAGTGCGTTTTATTAAAAAAAAAATTTTTTTTTGGTTTTTTTTCTTCAATATAAATTTACGTGTACTTTTTTACTCTTCTGGAGTGATATAAGTAAATTTTTAATTTAAAAACACTATTTTTTTCATAAATCACAAAAATATCTTTTGGAAACAAAAATGCAAAAACTATTATGACTCACTTCATGATGTTACCTCAAAATGCATTGAATACTGTGCTATGATCTCGTGGTGCCAAGATACATTACTCGGAGGTCATACCTTTAGATCAAAATTTCTCCGAATTAAAAAAATCGAAAAGAAATGGACAAAAGGGGTTACTACAGATGCTCTAAGGAAACCTCCTTTTAAATATTTGCTCCCACCCCGTAGATAGAACGTATGCTGCGCTGGATTCGTATTTTCTGACGTAAAATAACGAAATTAATTTTCGGTTTCCAGTACAGCGCACTTATTTGTACATTGTACAAAGTGTCAACTCGATTGGACTTTGGAAAAATAGTCAAATATGACTAGCAAGATTCACATCTTGACGAACGATCTAACTAACAAGGCAAGTTAATATAAAGCTTGTAAAAATCGTTCAAAGCGTTTGAATGCGGGTTGCCAGTCCTGTCAAACTGGTCTAGACTGACCGATGTTCAAATTTATACTATCATTTGGGTGATAAATACAAGGATTAATACGTACAAGTCTAGAAGCGCTTAAATGCGACAGTATCCAGTAGCCAAATTCAGGCACCTTAATACCAAAATTGTTTCACAGATCTTGACCTAGGCTGCCCGCCTTAGGTGTAAAATAACTGGAACAAAAGTAAAGTTAGAGGTATAATATTCGGCCCTAAATCCTAATCACGTACCGTTTCGAACGCGCGTTAGGACAGTCCAACTGTCATTTTTCTCAACCCCGATACCTAACCTAACCTTTGATATATTCTCAACCCCGGAGTCTACTTTTTTGACCGCATCAATTTATAACCTGGGGTCGCGTGAGTCATTCACCTCAAGAATTTTTGAAATTGGATGTACTATGTATATGCTCGGTCGGGCGTAGCTATCGCTGTAGAAAGCATACTGTGCGTTCAGACCGATGCTCACCGTCAGCGCGTATGCGGCCATAGTAAAACACGCGCGACCGACCATACGCGCTGACTTCGGTCGAGCACTGTTTCCAGCCTTAGAGACGTTGTGACATTAGAAATGTTGAAGGGAATCCGCACCGTGAATCTGATATTGAGAGTGGAGCTATTAATAGGTACAGTCGCCCACACTCCTAACTGACCATTTGTGAACCTTATGTCACTGATATAAGGTTCACGAATGGTCAGTTAGGAGTGTGGGCGACTGTACGAATATACATAATATGGCCTATGTGGGTTATTCATGCAAGAGAAACACGGGCAACTATGTTAGCATATAGCACTCGTGACACACGGTCGCAGATAATATTAAACTATGATGGTATAGGTAATCGCTGGAGTCCGCTGGATGCGGATGGCGCAGGACCGGTCATTGTGGCACTCTTTGGGGGAGGCCTATGTCCAGCAGTGGGCGTTTTTCGGCTGATATGATGATGATGATGGTATTATACTCTTATTAGTTAGTTAGTTTTACTGGGCATTTTCCGCAAATCGACATCAAATATGCCTATTTTACGTGAATCGGCGGGGTGGCGCTGCTCAAACCACCCCATTAGTGCCTTGGTATTGCTGACTGCGTCCCGTAGTGTGTCTGAAGATCTATGAGAGTCCAGTAGAATATGTTAAGTCACTTCTTCTGCCTCTATGCACGCTCTGCACATGGGGCTGTCTGTGCTCTTACCAGTATTAGTTTATTTATTCTATACTCAAATATAAATATTTGTGTGATGAGCATGAATATTTGTTTCCGAGTCTTGGATGTTTCCTATGTGTATAATTATGTAGGAGACACGGCAATAGAGAGATCTCTCAGGAACCAAAGTCCAATGAGAGTTGACGGGAAGTTGTATTTATGCAACTGACTTACAAAACTTCGATAGCGCGATGCAGAACATGTCAAGAGATGACACTGACAGAAGAGACGCCACATCAGCCCCCCTTTGAGACGGAGGGGTCAGTGAACGACGTAAGAAGAACTATGTACAGAACAGCAGTGCTCAGAACCAGCGTGGCGAGGCAGTGCTCAGAGCCAGCGTGGTGAGCGTAGAGGACAAGCGAGAGAGAGAGAATAGAGAGAGTTTTGTGGCGTGCTGTGCTGCTGCTGTTATGCCTTACGTCAGGTATTTTCAGAGGTTGCGATTTATGTCCATTGTCGGAGGTCATCAATGTAGGAGACACGGTAATAGAGAGATCTCTCAGGGACCGAAGTCCAATGAGAGTTGACGGGAAGTTGTATTTATGCAACTTCGATAGCGCGATGCAGACCATGTCAAGAGATGACACTGACAGAAGAGATGCCACAAGTATTTCTCTCTTCCTTGTCGTAGCGTGATGGTTGAGGAACGTGCCGGCTGTGGGCGCTCTTCGCCATCACTCTCCAAGCTGCTCGGGCCTGGGCTTGGTGCAAGCTGGCCTGTAGTGTGGCTCCAGCCACAGATGTTACCGTGTCCACCCAATGAATAGACATCCGTCCTCTGCTCCTCTTCCCTGCCATGCGGCCAGAGATAATCAGCTTTTCCAGGCTTTGCGGTCCAAACCTGATCAGATGGCCAAAGAGTCTGAGGATATGTTGGGTACAGATGGTGGAGAGCATCGTTTTGATGTCGAGCTCGTCGACAATAGACTCATTTGTGCGGCGTTCAGTCCGTGATATCCGTAGCATTCTGTGCCCTTGACTGATATGTACCCACGCAAATGCCCTTCCACTTCCAATGACTACAAATTCCAATCTAAATATCTTTCGGCGTTTCCCTTATTTCACCGACCAACGTTTCACCTGCGACTTCACCCAAATGTTTTGTGTCGCAGAATTTTCATTACATTGATTTTTTCTCAGAAATCCTTGACTTTTTCAGTACCTACGTGTGGCACTCTTTGGGGGAGGCCTATGTCCAGCAGTGGACGTCTTTCGGCTGATATGATAAAGATGATGATGATGAAATAAATCAAGTTCAGCAGTTTACACGCACGGCGCGACAGTGTGTCCCCGCGCGCTGTAATTAACTCGCGCACAATGCGCTTGTTCCGCCTGATGATTAGTAAATTACCCAGTGCCTTTATCTCGCAGGCTTTGCGTTACAAATAGCCTCCTTTCTATCGCTAATAGGACATGTTCTAGACCCGCGTAAAGGCTTTCATTGAGCGCAGGTGGTACATGAGGGAGTTTTTTTTTTTAAATTATTACATAGACATAGAAAAACTTTATTTAACACAACATTTTATTACAGTATAGAAGTTAGCTTTTTACGGTGGAAGAGTTTCGAGACTTGGCATATTTTAGGGTTCCCGACCAAAAAGGTAAAAACGGAACCCTTATGCGACTCCGTCCGTCTGTCTGTCTGTCACAAAGTCTAATATCTCAGGAACTACTAATGCTAATGCAGATTAAACTAAAAAAAATAAAAATTAGAGAGCGCCGTCCGAGAAATAACAATGTGTGATTTACTAACAAATTTTTGACCTAACTTTGGTCCCGTAGGACCTAATCACATGTAAAACATTCCATGTAAAAAAAGGCCAAGTCTCGAAATTCTTCCACCGTAAAAAGTTGTGAGATATTTCGTAAAGCCAAGTCGGGCATTGTTATTAAACTTTATTTGCTTGTTGAATAAAATTCTGCATCAATCACACAATTTTACTTCATGAATTATTTTTTGCATACCTAAAACTACGTACTACGTATTTATGTAAAACTGTTTATGTCGGTATGTATGTGTGATTGCCAAGTCACATTGTTTTTATTTAGCAAGCAAATAAAGGTTAATAACAATGCCTGACTTGGCTCTATAAAATGTCTAAATAACTTTTACGGTGGAAGAGTTTCGAGACGATATTTTTCATGAAACGTTTTTATGGGATCTCACTTCTTTTTTTAGGTTATTGTGTTATCAATACATACAAATTTATGAATGTAGCTGGGAATAATATTTTTTCATAGACTTTGTATGAAAATGTTATTTTAAATAACGAACGAACGAACAAATACCTAATAGACAGACAGATGGACAGACGGGCGGACGGACAAAGAGACAGGCAGGTTCGTGCGGCCATTATCACAGAAACGGGCCCATTATGTTATACATTACCAAGGACCGGAATACTTCATAGCAAAAATCAAACTGTCAGAGGGAATGACCAATTTTTTTTATCGACAATTCCACTTATCGATGTTACGGAATATTATCGCATATCGACTTATACGATTATAATGTAACATTTGACCTCTTTGATAAGCAACCTGCATCTCCATATTAAAATAAATCATGCCCACGTCACATATGTCATTTACGTCGCTTGATTGTCATAAGTAATCTCCGTGCCGTGTTACTAAAATGGTTGACAAAAATATTTTCTGTTTTATTTCTTACCATTATGCTTACATACATTGTATATATCCAAAAGCCTGATTTATTTATTTTGACGTTATTTTGACGATGTGTCACTTTGGTCATAAAACACTTTGGTCAAACCCTCTGACATTTGATTTTTGCTATGAAGAATTGGGAACGGATGAAAATTTTAGAAATGCCTGATTATTTTTTTGGTGATAGGAATAACCTTCCTTAGCACCAGAAAAAAGTTTCAGATTTTTCAGCTGCGTCAATTTTTTTTTGACAATATAAACAGTTTCCTCACTTACGTTTTGGGTCAGTTACGGCACCTTCCTCGATCGGTCTCATATTACAAAAAAATATATTAAATATGTGTGGTAAACTGACACTGGCAATGATATTGACACTTGCAGCAGCTATATTGGTCATTACCAGTGTCAGTTTACCACAGATATTTAAGATAGTTTTTTGTAATATGAGACAGATCAAGGAAAGTGTCTATTTACCGTTCTTGACCCAAAACGTAAATGAGGAAACTGTTTATGTTTTTCAAAAATAATTGTCGCAGCTGAAAAATCTGAAACTTTTTTCTGGTGCTAAGGAAGGTTATTCCTATCACCAAAAAAATAATCAGGCATTTCTAAAATTTTCATACATTCCCCATTCCGGTCCTTACATTACAGAACGAAACAATGTTTCCATTGTAACGCGACTGCAGAAATAAAAACGTCAAACCAACCTTGCTCTCCATTTACCCGAATAACCGAAGACACTAAAATTGGAGCGTAAACTGCGCCCAATATTTCACAACGAAAAACAAATGCAACACGAAAAAAGGCGTTCGGAATTCAAAAAACAACTTCGAAATTCAAAAAGCGCGCCAAACGACCGTTGTCTTCGAAAAAGAAACAGGCAAAGGCTGCCTATATTTCATTGTACAGCGTACACCCTCGCCACAGACCGATAAATCCACAGATTTCTATTACAGATTACGCCATAACGCCCTGATTCTTTCCGGATATTTAATTTTATGTCCATTCTGGTTTCTGGTTCTTATTTTTAAATTAATATTTTGCGACTTTGGGCTGCCGACTTGTATCCATGTTGATAAGCGTGAAGTCACGGACTCGTATTAAGGTGACGTAGGTTCATGGTCTCCTCTCCCTCTCACTGAGCATAAGCGTGAGCGAGACGGAAGTGTGTGTTCGGCAGCAAAGTCAAAGTCAAAGTGATTTATTCTTCAATTTAGGCATATTACATGCACCTATGAATGTCGATAAACTACCATCGGTTCGGAAAAAAAAACCTCTGCTTCGAGAAGAACCGGCGTAAAAAACTAGGCGAGGTGTCATTTTTTCAAAACAGTATACAATATATCATTGCACTATCAGAGTATTATAAAATATTAAAATTACATTGCTACAGTAGTAAGCCTATTTAAGCGCGGATATCATGTTTTTTAAATGTAATATTTTGTGCGTTTAAATAAATAAAAAAGTTATTTCAAAGTTAATTCAAAAAAGAAAAAAAGTGAACACCATGTAATACAACACCACGTGTATTCCTTGTCATAGTCAGATTGCAAGAGCTCCCATGGACCTACATACAAACGGCTGAAAGCCCAAGTCATAACAGTTATTAAAAAAGTCATGTATCATCATCATCATCATATCAGCCGAAAGACGTCCACTGCTGGACATAGGCCTCCCCCAGAGAGTTCCAAATTGTCCGGTCCTGCGCCACCCGCATCCAGCGGACTCCCGCGACCTTTACCAGGTCATCAGTCCACCTTGTGGGGGGCCTACCCACGCCGCGCCTTATTAAAAAAGTCATGTATGTATAAAACAAATTGCAGAAATTCAAAAAACAAAAAAAACAGTGGACACCCTGTAATAATGTTTTAAGTACTATGGCTACAAATCTTTACTTTTCCTCAATATTTTTATTGGTATGTAACCGTGAATAACTCCTGTAAATAAGATACTAAAAACCGGCCAAGTGCGACTCGGACTCGCGCACGAAGGGTTCCGTACCATTATCTATAAAAACGGCAAAAAAATTATGTCTGTTGTATGGGAGCCCCAGTCCGACTCGCACTTGGCCGGTTTTTTAGTATGTTTTGTTATAGCGGCAACAGAAATATATAATCTGTGAAAATTTCAACTCTCTAGCTATAACGGTTCTTGAGATACAACCTGGTGACAGACAGATGGACGGACAGCGAAGTCTTAGTAATAGGGTCCCGTTTTTACCCGTTGGGTACGGAACCCTAATAATAAAACACAAGTGCCTCCGTTTTAAATAAAATTACCCTTTTTTCCAAAAAAATATACGATGCATATATTCGGAGCGCCCATCTGGAGAACTCAATAAACCTACTTTTCAGCCGCCGACCGACATAGTTACTAATAGGTATAGATAATAAAATACTCGTATTTAAGACGGCTTACTCACCAAAGCGAAATAAATGTTAGTCTTCAACAAAACCCATATAGCGAGAGAAATGCGATCAGCAGCAGCGAACCCAAACTTCCAAGAAAAACCCCAGCTGAACAAAACAATACGATTATAAACAAATAAAACTTCCAATAAAATATATCATCAATTTATTCAAAGGAATTCCTCAAACATGATTTTACCATACGAAGAAAGCAATTCCTGTGATAACGCTCCGAGAAAATTGGTTTCTGGCCTGCCCGAGATTTATCGTTCCGTTCACACTGAGTGATATTTATTGCGGCGCGATCGACGCAAAATATGTATCCGGATGCTTTGTTGAACAGTTTTGAGAGACGACAATATTGTTAAGTTGGAAGTGGAACAGTTTTCAGCACGGCTACAAAATACAAAAGAGGTTATTTTTAACTTTGCTACTTTATTCTGTAAGCCACAAGAGCTCTTTTATTTACTAGTCATAAGGTTTGTCCACGAATAAAAGTAACCATCGAAAACTAAGTCTCCACTGTCACCCAGTAGGTCTAGGTAGTTCAAACCGCAATTAGATAGCCAACTGAGTATTCTTTTTTATGTGTAAGAATCTAAAATCCATCAATTTTTCCTTAAAAGTTGTGAAATCCTACTTAATGCCAGTTAAGGCTTAAAGCTTAAATGATTGCATAGAAATGTGTCTATTTTTGGCATGATTTAATAGTAGATTGTACGACAAGGGGCTACAATAAGCCATATTACCACGAGATGGTTATTTTCCCGAGCGAAGTGAGGGAAAATATTTCGAGGGTTAATATGGCTTTTAGACCCGAGTTATACACTCTACTTTTCACTTCGACTGCGATATCAATCAATAACAAATTCCACGGCGAAGAGATTGTTCAATTTAGCGCCACATTTTTTTTACTAAACTGCTTTGACACAGACACAAAATATTGACACCACGAATAAACGCCTCTGAGGCGTCCAATACACGGTGAAGTATTGTCACGCGATCCACGCGCTGTCTCTTTCTCATTGCATGTTATAGATAGAGACAGCCATAGTGGATCATCAGTATTTAATCACCGTGTATTGGCAGCCTGACCGTCTACAGGCGCGGCGTTGACGGCCAGAGGCGTTTTTTGTTAAAAGATTTTTTTTTAATTTATTAAAAACCTGTACACACAAGTGTTTCTTCAATATTCTTGCAAGTGTTATACAATTTTGAAATGCGGACTTAACATGCTACCTTTTAAAGCTACTTGCCAAATTTGAGTACCTAGTTTTTTAGGGTTCCGTTCCTCAAAAGGAAAAAAAAGGAGCCCTTATAGGATCACTCGTGCGTCTGTCTGTCCGTCTGTCACAGCCGATTTGCTCCGAAACTACTGGACCGATTGAGTTGAAATTTGGTACACATATGTATATTGGTAACCCAAAGATGGAAGCGTAAAATAAATTAATGAATTCTGAACAAGGGGGCCACTTTTGGGGGGTAAACTATTTTTTTTTAGTTTCGCAAACTGAATTGTGTAACATGAAAGGGTTGTTGTAAGCATCTCAGATATATATATTTTTTATAATTTTAGCAATAACAGATTTGAAGTAATTTAGGAAAGAAAACTAAAATTTACCATTCCCCCCCCCCCCCCTCCCCCTTTTATCTCTGAAACTACTAGGCTTAAAATTCTGTAAAAAATATGGAAAATAGTTCCTTGCCTAAATATTACAGGAAAACCTATAAGAAGTTTAAGTAATCAAAGTAACGGGAAAATTCTCAATATTTTACGGAACCCTCACCACACGAGTTGAACTCGCACTTGTCCGGTTTTTTTCAGTACCAGTAAGTTGAAATTAGTTTGCCTACTTATAACGATTATCAGCTCTACAGAAATTTTAAAACTAGTTTCAGTAAGCCTAGCACTTCCACCAGCGACATTCCTTAATGAATTACTTCGCAGTAGCAATATCAACTAGCCTTCAAACAAATAAAATCCTGTTTAACCCTTAAATGCATAATGATGTATATATGCATCGTATATTTGATGGTCCGTGGCTCAATATGCAGCTATCCACTTCAGCTATCCGTCAATCTATACAACATGACACATCTATTTCAATTTATTAAAAAGTTATACAAAAAATCATGCATTTAAGGGTTAATTTACAAAGGTAAAGGTAAAACCGGTGGTTGGATTGTTTCCTCAAATTGATAACGTACCTAGAGTTGCTAAGTGGATAGTAAACTATCAAATAATTGTAATAAAAGATAAATTACGAAATATAACTAAGCTCAAAAAAGATATGGACCTTGAAAGTTTAAAAAAATATGCATTTTTTACTGTCCAAAAGTAAATTTAAATCTACCAAATAGAATCCTTACGCTTTTATATAAACAAAATTGTACGCCAACTATGGACCTAAACGCAGTATTTCGCGACCGAAACAGCAATTTACTTGATTTTCCATACAACGATTAGTACAAACTGTGACGTCATGATTCAATGTCAATTAGTATTGAAACGTTTCGGCTGGCCCCAGCGAGGTCCGTCTTCAACTTATTTTTTGGGTATTTATGTTCTTTAATTGTAGTTGCTCCCATACAAACATTTGTTCCTCTCCAAAAACTGGGAAATAAATTTAGGACACAAGCATATTATTAAATTGTTATCGAATAACTTACGCGTCAAAACTGGACCCAAATAAATCATCTAGAGGGTTTGTCATCAAGTTGAAACCAGTTGCAATATATTTCATATAGAACAATATTTAGGAAAATACCTGTTCTTTAATATTATCTCCCTTCAAAAAGAGCCCTTTCCCCAATGCCGAAGCCTGAAAAATATACCTACATTACATTCGCCCTCAAAAATTCAGGAAACTCTATTCCTGAATACCATCTCCCGCGACCTTTACGCAGCGACATTTTTCCAGAGAATATTCCTTATTATACTTGTCTTTCAAAAAGGTATTATGTGAGTTATTTTTGTATGTCGTTTAAGACCTATTTTATCAAGGACAGCCCCAACAATAGTTTTATCCGGGCGCTCCCGCGGGCTTCTTTTGTCTTTGATGTCGTCATAACGATACATAAAGGGTCTTATTCACGGAGATTAGTACGCTTTTTATCTTGTTTGAGGCGCGATCACAGTGTTGCAATGGAAACGAAAAAGGATTGTTTAAAGGAGCATTAGAATTAAATCAGCATTATGGTTAGAAGGTGGCTTGTGAGTAAGTTAAAGTAGCGGTTGCATAATAGTATTTTATGCAACAGTTGTATAAGAGAGGTCAAAAAAGGCGAGTGGCGTGGGTTACGATGTGAGCCGAAGGCGAACATTGTAAAGAAAGACGCCACGAGCGTTTTTTGACGTAGTTATACAACGTTGCATACAATACTTTTTCTACGACTAGCTACTATGAAATAAAATGCAAGATTAAACAAAGAATAAACTTTTCTTAAACTTTGTCGTATAGGTGCCGAGATTTAGTAGGCAAGAAATTTTCGGTCACTGCTTGTGGGCTGCCGGTGTATTTCTTCTGGTTTTGAAGCAATATTTTCATCTTCATCCATTTTTATTACTTTTGAGTAACACAAACTATTTTATAGCAACCACAAAGGCCGCAAAGTCAAACAACAATTTATAAAATAACCGGGAATTCGGGAAACATGAAAATGAGACAAATGGATGTCTATAGTTAACTTTGTTTTTAATTGATGTCAACTTGTCAGTACTGCCATATTAAGAATAAGGTTTTTCCTAAGTTGGCAGCAATGCCTATAGTTAAAAAAATTCTAAAAAGTAAAAACATTCAGTGGTTTGTTAAGTTGGTAGTACCTAATGTATAGGTTTAGAAGCGTATGGCTGCTAAGCGTATCGTTTTGGCGACATAACAGCACGGCTGTGCCGTACTGTTATGGGGAATAGAGTATAGACTTTTCTGCAAACTAATTTTGTATGTCTTTATATTAGTGTTCGTAACTATGTAAATGACAGATAAAAGTACAGGAGTAGAAAAAATAAATAAAATAAAAAAATATAAATCTCAAATAAAGGTCTTAAATTGGTTACTTTCCTAAATAGTAGATTGTATGACAAGGGGCTAAAATAAGCCATATTGCCACGAGATGGATATTTTACCGAGCGAAGCGAGGGAAAATATTTCGAGGGGTAATATGGCTTTTTGACCCGAGTAGTAAGTGAAAAGTAGAGTATACACTCTACTTTTCACTTCGACTGCGAGAAAATAGTAAAACAAAGATTATCCATCCACAATCAATAACACATTTCACTGCGAAGAGACTGTTCAATTTAGCGTGAGGAGTTTTCTTTTTTAATGATTTGGAATTAGGGACTAAAAAACACCTGATGTTTGATTGGTCGATTTTAATATGTAGCTGCAGGTATTCTGGTTGGTTGATAGCAAAGATAAATGTTTTTTGAAAGAGTTGTGATTGGTGGATTTAATATGGTGAAGTGTTTTGATTGGTCAAATTAAATGTGTTAAAAATCATAAATATGTATACATATTTTCCCTAGGGACTAAATGTACTACTTTAGCCCCGCTTATTAAGCCTAATATGACACACTTTTCGAGCATGAGATGTGAAAAATATATTTAATCCGTCAGTTAGATGAACAAAAAATATACCCACACGTATTTTTTATTTTGTCAATCAAACAATAAATGGTGAAGATATAGCCCGTTAAAGTTCCGCGTGACGTCACATTGTGGTACACTGTTTAGCATAATGTGACGTAACTTACACTATTTCTATTTAGATATTTAGTTTTTTTTTTTCAAAACAAGCAGGTTTGAGTCCCGAGCTGAGAACAGGTTTTTATTAAATGTATAAATGAAGTTTTTCTAGTATTAAAATCGTTGACATGGTTCCTAAGAACAGATCTTCGTATGTCTTATAGTTTCAGACTTTCCCATACTGACCGATTTAAACGAGACGCCCTGATTGGATTTTGGCAGCGTGACCCAAGCCTATAGGTTCCTTTAAGTGATACCGTTCTGTGCAATCGTGCCTGCCATGTTACTTCGGATGCCTAAATTGCCTGAGTTAGGCTTAGGCGTAATCAAGTAAAGTGTGGACCACCTGCAATGCCATCTATTGTACGCTTTGTGTAAGCTATAAGGACTAGTAGTAGTGGACGGGAACATTGGGTTTTGGCAGCGTGACCCAAGCCTATAGGTTCCTTTAAGTGATGCTGTTTTGTGCCTGCCTGTTACTTCGGATGCCTAAATTGCCTGAGTTAGGCTTAGGCGTAATCAAGTAAAGTGTGGACCACCTGCGATGTCATCTATTGTACGCTTTGTCTAAGCTAAATATAAGGACTAGTAGTAGTGGACGGGAACATTGGGTTTTGGCAGCGTGACCCAAGCCTATAGGTTCCTTTAAGTGATGCCGTTCTGTGCGATCGTGCCTGCCTGTTACTTCGGATGCCTAAATTGCCTGCGTTAGACTTAGGCGTAATCAAGTAAAGTGCGGACCACCTGCGATGCCGTTATTTTACGCTTTGTGCCGCCATCGCTATACGTATTTGAAATAATAATGTATGTTAGGAAGACCACTGATAGGCCCAAGGTTACCAGAAGCGCAGGGAAGCTCAAAACAACTTTTTACAGGCTAGTAAAAGCGTATAAAATTCTACAATAAAATTCCAAAACACATTACCGAACTTACTGACTCTAAATTCAAATCTGTCGTAAAACGGACACTTTTTTCAAAAGCATATTATAAGATAAACGATTGCATCATGGATAGGGATATTTGGCAGCGATAAAATCCTGCACTAGAAATCTATCGCAAAATAAATAGGCTTTCTACTGTAGCAATGTAATTTTAAAATTTTATAATACTCTGATACTGAAATGATATATTGTATACTGTTTTGAAAAAATGACACCTCGCCGAGTTTTTTACGCCGGTTCTTCTCGAGGCAGAGGTTTACTTTCCGAACCGGTGGTAGTTTATCGACATTCATAGGTGCATGTAATATGCCTAAATTGAAGAATAAATCACTTTGACTTTTTGTAAGCAATAAGGACTAGTACTGGTGGCCCTGAGCTGTAGAACACGCGACCTTGTTTTTGTTTAGAGTTTCGCAGTCAACAAGGAACCCATAAAGTTTCGCCATGTCCGTCCGTCCGTCTGCGGCTTCGCTCAGTGAGCCTTACTACTATAAAGCTGTAATTTGGCATGGGTACATAAATTAATCACGCCGACAAAATGGTACGATTAAATCTTGCGTTTTTATTTTTATTTTGGATATCCTACCCGTAAAGTGGGGATGTAATTTTTTATTTTATTAAACCCATAATGTGGGGTATCGTAATATAGCTTGTTTAAAAAAATGAAGGGGTTTAAAAAACATTTTTCAATTCAGTGATCCGTTTGCGTGATATTGGGCCTGAAAACCCTAATTGAAAAAAATGGTGGCAGTAGTACATAAATAAATAAATAAATATTACGAGACAATCTTACACAAATCAACCTAGACCCACGGTAAGCTCAATAAGGCTTGTATTGTGGGTACTAGGTGACGATATATATAATAGATAAATACATATAGATACTTATATACATATATAACATCCATAACTCAGGAACAAATATTCGTGATAACACACAAATAAATGCCCTGACCGGGATTCGAACCCGGGACCTCCAGCTTCGTAGGCAGAGTCACTACCAACTGGGCTACGGAGGCTACATAGTACATATAATGAATTTAAAAGGAAAACTATCACGGCTAAGACTTAGCTTATACTTTACTTAGTAGGCATAACTCGTTTTACGGCTGATATGGTGATGATGAGCCACTAAAACTTCTCATTATTAATACACTCCTTGACACATTAAATACAAGATTGACTGTATAATGAATCGGTAAATACTGCGCTACCACGCACCCTGATCTCACTAACGAGACGTCCCGATAGTAATTGGCCCAATATTTGTTTAGGCACGTGCGACGCTAATGACAGTCACCTCGGCAGGATGTGAGAGAGAACCCTTGGTGTCGCATGCATGACTCGAAAATTTTACCGTTAAATCATATTCATGGTCATTCAATTATATGAATGACCATTAATCGATTGTGTAATTGTCTTTGTATGATTTTTTGCACATTGTGCACGGTTTTTATAAGATAAGCTATGGACCATACAAAACTGCCCTACTTTCAAAAAGCATATTTGGAATGGCGTCTAGAATTTTTAACAAACTGCCAACAGCCATCCTGAAACTCCATGACCCTCATTTATTAAAAAAAGCATTGTTTAAATTTCTAACTACCAAAGAATATTCTATACAATAATATTTAAATGATCCTAACATAAGCGAATGATAGCATAATCAACGATTTTATATTTAGTGTTTAAGTATGCATGCTGCATGCTATTTTGTGGCTATTTGTATGCCTTAACAGGCAAGACATAGTAATACAATCCATAAACTTAAACACCGATGTACTACCTATGTTTAACAAATAAAATATTTTGTATTTGTATTTGTATTTTCTACAGAGGGGTAAGTTACCGAAAGGCTACTCCAGTTATGTATGCTGTAAGCCTGCAATGGATTAAAGGGCACAGCAATTCACGCGGTAACGACGCAGCGGATGCACTGGCTAGGGAAGGTTCAGAGTCAAGAGCCGTAGGACCGGAACCCACAATTGGGAATGGATGAAAATTTTAGAAATGTCTGATTATTTTTTTGGTGATACGAATAACCTTCCTTAGCTCCAGAAAAAAGTTTCAGATTTTTCAACTGCGTCAATTTTTTTTTTAAATATAAACAGTTTCCTCACTTACGTTTTGGGTCAGTTACGGAACCTTCCTCGATCGGTCTCATAATACAAAAAATATATTAAATATGTGTGGTAAACTGACACTGGCAATGATATTGACACTTGCAGCAGCTATATTGGTCATTACCAGTGTCAGTTTACCACAGATATTTAAAATAGTTTTTTGTAATATGAGACAGATCAAGGAAAGTGTCTATTTACCGTTCTTGACCCAAAACGTAAATCAGGAAACTGTTTATATTTTTCAAAAATAATTGTCGCAGCTGAAAAATCTGAAACTTTTTTCTGGTGCTAAGGAAGGCTATTCCTATCACCAAAAAAATAATCAGGCATTTCTAAAATGTTCATCCATTCCCCATTCCTCTACCCCCTCTAAACCTGATGGAGGACTCCCAATGACTTCGAAACATGTTGCCAGCACAGGAACAATAATAACATAATGTCACAAAGTTTAATAAGAAACAAGTTCGCAGAAATTTCTTACGCTCGACTACATTTGCAGAACACCAAAAACGACTTGAACAATTAAAAACTCCTTTATTGACGACATAAAATCCATCTCCACTTTCATTACAACCACAAAAGCAGGAAAACGGTGAGAATAAGTCACACTTAATTAAACATAATAAAAATTCCGAGTAATTAGTCTTAAGACGAGTAAAAATGAAGTAACTGGATACCGTCCAATTTTTCTCATCAACAATTTTAAGGATGGTATAATTAATTGGAGATTCAATGGCTTTTACCTTAATGGGGCGCTTTTCAAATAATTTGAATTACGTTCTGTAGGGTATGATTGTTGAGAACGATTTTGGATTCCGCGCAGTATCAACTTTTCCTCAATTTACTTTAAAACTTTAAAGCATTTACTTAAAAAACCGGCCAAGCGAGAGTCGGACTCACGCACCGAGGGTTCCGTACAAACCTGTAGGTTTATAAGTAAGTCACCCATCACGAAATTATTAAAAATATTTTTATTATATGATGTAACTAAAAATTTACGGTTTTCGTAATTTTTCTTTTATTTGTGCTATAAGTCGTTGCTTCGTACCAAATTTTAAGATTCTGAGTTCACGGGAAGTACCCTGTAGGTTTTGATTCCCTTGGGAGTTTCGAAAATATGCGGAAATTTGCGGCATAAACGGCTGTATCTTTTGATTGCGTTGGCTTAGAAGTTTGATTTTTTCACAGCTTCAAGTGACAATAGACTTGAGTATTTGATATATATTTTAGCTTGATACCTTCACGCGTTCTTTAGAAAAAGTTCTTGACAGACGGACGGACGGACAACAAAGTGAAGTCCTATAAAGGTTCCGTTTTTTTCTTTTCGAGGTAAGTCTGTTGTTAGGGTTCCGTAGAACCCTAACAACAGACTTTCTCGCGCAACGCATCAGCATTGCAATTCAGCGAGGAAATGCCGCCAGCATCCTCGATACAATGCCTCGAACGCCTTTTTTAGATTTAACTTAGTTTTAATTTATTTTGGTTAATGTTACACATAATCTTGTATTTACATTGTGTCAATAATAAAATAAATATACCAAAACAGACTTTTAACCGACAGCAATTCAGTACCACATCTTATTTGAAGAATTCCCTCGATTTCGCCCGGATCCCATCATCAAATCCTGGTTCCTGGTGAAATGGTATCCTTCCCAGGTGGTCCCACGGTCATCAGGACAGGATCTGCAGATGATGGGATCCCCGAGAAATCGAGGAGACTCTTCAAGTAAGGCAAAATGCTGAATTGAAGTCGGGTTAATACCTTAGAGCATACATAACTGGAGTAGCCTTTCAGTAACTTAGCCCTCTGTAAAAAAACCTTGCACAATGTGCAAAGAATCATACAAAGACAATTTCACAATCGATCGCAAAATCGCCTCGCAAGAGAACACTGATCATAAAAATTCCCGCATGTTGCTGTGAGCACTTGATATAATAAACGATCATCCACTTCAAGCTTTTAATATATAATTGAGTTTCAATATCCTATTAAGAGGCTCCCCCCTGCCCCCGCAAAATTCGGCAGACTTTTTTGTACGCAAATACGACATAAGGCTACTCCATGTATACTCTAAGGGATCTGTAGATGATGGGATCCTGGAGAAATCGAAGAGATTCTTCAAGTAAGGCGAAATTCTGAATTGAAGTCAGTTAATACCTTCATTGTTTTTAAAGTAACTTATTCTACTAAATCTCTTGGTTCAAGAATACCTCGAATCCAGTACTCATAAGTCGTATGTATTATTTAGTGTACTGTTATTGAGATATGTAGATAGATAAATAATTTTTTTGGCATTTTGTAACATCCAACAAACAAAAATAAAAAGTACACAAAAAACCGGCCAAGTGCGAGTCGGACTCGCGCACGAAGGGCTCCGTACCATTATTTATAAAAACGGCAAAAAAATCATGTCTATTGTATGGGAGCCCCAGTCCGACTCGCACTTAGCCGGTTTTTTTAGTATTTGTTGTTATAGCGGCAACAGAAATATTCATATTCATATTCGTTTATTCACAATATTCACAATATTAATAATATTACATGTCATTCATAAATTAATAACAATACTAGGATGTAAAAAAAATTCAATAACAAAAAAGCGCATACTAAAATAATAAATAAATCAATAATATTCAGACATTTGGTCAATTAAATTGGTACGTTATAAATACTACTTAAATGTCAAACTACGAGCTAAGGTTTGACACTTAAAAATTTTTCAAAGCTATAAAATGTCACCTTAATCAAATAAAAAAGTCAATACTTAATCTGTGAAAATTTCAACTCTCTAGCTATCACGGTTCTTGAGATACAGCCTGGTGACAGACGGACGGACAGCGAAGACTTAGTAATAGGGTCCCGTTTTTACCCGTCGGGTACGGAACCCTAAAAAGTACACAAAAAAAGAAGTAGCGAGAAAAAGGTAAAAGAGCAAGTAAAAACAATTGTGTTACGAAAAAGATTAAATACTTATAAATTAAATTAAAGACATACTGCGCGTTGCAACAATGCCAAAAAGGTACTAACACAGTTTTGCTTTGCTCGCGTGAGCACTGATATTCTGCTAGTACCTTGTATTGGATCACAATACAACCGCTACAAGGCCATCAAGTAATTAAACCGACGTCGCTGCAAACAGTGCACGGCGGGTTAATTTAAATGTAAGTCTTGCCAGACTTGTCCGTTCACGGTCCGCACTATACCGTATTTTAATTAAAACCTCTTTGTGCGGGGTTGCCAGCGCAAGTCGTTTTAGGATCGCTGACGCAAGCACTTTTTGTGAACTACTCAATACTCAATAGTTTATTGCGCTAATGACATAAAGGTGTTACAGTGTGGAATGACGTTAACATTATGTACCCTGAGAGGGCGCTGCAATTTGGGAATGGATGAAAATTTTAGAAATGCCTGATTATTTTTTTGGTGATAGGAATAACCTTCTTTAGCACCAAAAAAAAGTCTCAGATTTTTCAGCTGCGTCAATTTTTTTTGAAAAATATAAACAGTCTCCTCATTTACGTTTTGGGTCAAGAACGGTAAATAGACACTTTCCTTGATCTGTCTCATATTACAAAAAACTATCTTAAATATCTGTGGTAAACTGACACTGGTAATGACCAATATAGCTGCTGCAAGTGTCAATATCATTGCCAGTGTCAGTTAACACACATCTTTAATATATTTTTTTGTAATATGAGACCGATCGAGGAAGGTGCCGTAACTGACCCAAAACGTAAGTGAGGAAACTGTTTATATTTTAAAAAAAAATTGACGCAGCTGAAAAATCTGAAACTTTTTTCTGGTGCTAAGGAAGGTTATTCCTATCACCAAAAAAATAATCAGGCATTTCTAAAATTTTCATCCATTCCCAATTACATGCTAATACAAAAAGTTCTTTGTCTAATAGTATGGCTACTTATCTATTACTTTAATATTATATGGTAACGATGGAGTCTATTGTAACTTATCATCTAAATATTCGTTTATAGTATAATAAGACTACGTAACAGAATTAAAATTTTCTTTTCTTTTGACGACCGCTTTAACAATTTAGGAATAAATGTTGGTATGGTACAATTAATGAACATAAATACCCAAAAATTTGAGGCAAAGACTGACCTCGCTGGCGGCAGCCCAAAACGCTAAACTAATTGAGATAAAAGTATGACGTCACATTTGCTATTAAAACGTTGTATGGAAAATCAAGTAAATTGCTATTTCGGTCGCGAAATACTGCGTTTAGGTCCATAGTTTTCATACAATTTTGTTTCTATAAAAGCGATTCGATTGGTAGCTTTAAATTTATTTTTGGACAGTAAAAAAATAAAGCATATTGTTTCTAAACTGTCAAGGACTATAATTATATTTTTTATTTATATTTTATTACAATAATTTGATGGTTTACTAACCATTTAGCAATGCCACGTTATCAATTTTAATACGAGTCTACATCAGGGATCGGATACCGGTATTTTCACCATACAAAAATAACGGTTTTATTTCGTTTTATTAGTTCTTTGGTTTATAATATCATTTTGGATCAGGCTGTCTAATAATACGAAAATGTTACCTAAATACATGATAGAGTCCTACATTAAGAGCATAAAATAATTCAAAATATTAGAGTACTTCGGGGACTTTTGAAAAAACCGGTTTCGATCCCTGGTCTACATTCCTATTAACCAACCAAATTAGTTGAACTCAGAATCTCGTCTCTGCTTCGATTTAATGGATTAACTGAACGCACCTTTAGTATTCACTTTCTCAGCAACTTTGTTATACCCGTCTCGCTCCTAAAATCTCATCGCTCGACGAGCGGTCCTATCACACGAAGTAGGGTACGCGTCCCGACTGGGGTTCTTTCACACGTAGCTAATTTAATTTGGCTCGATTGTATGGCGCAAATGAATTACCCTGGCTGTCTTACGTGTAGTTTAAATAACTTCAGCGGGGTAATCACGTAACTTTTCAAACGTACAGACAACTCAACTGTCATTTTCCCATACGAAAAGTGATATTTAAATCTACCTGACGCGCGTACAATGCGTTACGTGATCGACCTGCGGGTTAAAAGAGCTTATAAGCTTGTAGATGAGCATTATAGCGGCGATAGTGCGTTTTTTGGGTTCCGTACGCAAAGGGTAAAAACGGGACCCTATTACTAAGACTTCACTGTCCGTCCGTCTGTCTGTCTATCTATCTGTATGTCTGTCCGTCTGTCACCTCTGATGTGTCTCTGTGTATGTGATAGTTAGACAGTTGAAATTTTCACAGATAATGTATTTCTGTTACCTCTATAACAAATACTAAAAAGCAGAATAAATAAATATTTAAGGGAGCTCCCGGGTTTTTATGCCACGGCGATGGCAAACAATCATACGGTCCGTCTGATGCTCCAGGGGTGTCACAATCGAGTAGTGCGATTGTCATTGATACAGCGAAATTGTTAGCCAAATTTTTTTTTCCCGGTCAAGCAAGTGAGGAAGAAAAATTTATTAAAGCTTATTTTAAGTGTGTGACCGCAATTATAGACTTGTTAGAGAAATAGTTGTGTACATAATGTCATTAATTTTTTTTTAGTAACATATTCACTTTTATTATCAATTATCGTACTTACGTAAACAAATCTCGCAACATTTATTTTATTCACTAAGTACATCATCCTATCATTCAGATAATTCTGTATAGATTTCTTGAAATTATATATACGCGGTTAATCTGTTACTTCGTGCAATATGTCATACGGATGTTGCAATACAGACATCATCCTGTGTGCAAAATTAGGTACGTCATTTTTACGTCATCCGCATGATTTGTTCGAGGTATGATAATGATTAACATTAACTAATTAAATTAAAACTAAGTTAAATCTAAAAAAAGGCCCTCGAGGCATTGTACCGAGGATGCTGGCGGCATTTCCTCGCTGAATTACAATGCTGATGCGTTGCGCGAGAAAGCCGCCAGCTCTTCGGTCACCAGTTACATCTTGTAATTAAATTACATATACTTAGTTCTATTCATTTTATTTCGGTCATATAAACAACATAGCAACATGGCAAAATTATCAGACAAACGGATTCACGCATCGAAGATTCCGTTAATTTTTGTTATTATCTGTTAAGATAATTGCGTCCGGCCCAGCATAACTAAATTAGACGCCAGGCGTAAGGTGGTTGCCATTTTATGACATATAGATATGGCTTGATAAGCTGATGGACATGTTTCAAACCGAATCACGTGAACCAAGCCCCTGTGTAAGAGACACGTCTATGCTTGGGTCAAGGGCACCAAAATGCATGTATTCACTCAACATTTCATAAATACGTATACTACAACCTTACTGTTGCAGAAATGTGGTCTGTGTACATATTTTTGAGACTTTGTGGTGTATACATATTGGCGCCCTTGACTGTACATATATACATATATACACTAGATTTCGCAACTCGAACAAAACTGCTTTCCGTTTGTGAAACTTTTTAAAATACCTATCTTGATTTGTGATTCTGCAACTTCAAAATTTGAGCAAGCAATGTCAGATATTGATATGACATTTCATAAAACATAACAAATATCTGTAACTAAAACAATACTTTGTCGCTTTACGAATACAAAAATGACAAAGTGACGAAACACGAACGAGATTGGCAAAAACAAACAAATCTGCTCTTTAATATTGTCATTGCCATGCCCTAACAGGGCCCATGTGAAACTATATATTTTTATGTAAGATCTTGAACACCATGGTTGCAATAAAAATGATTAAATGATTAATTGACGACCGCTGTAGCCTAGTTGGTAGTGACCCTGCCTACGAAGCAAGAGGTCCCGGGTTCGAATCCGGGTACGGGCATTTATTTGTGTGATGAGCACGAATATTTGTTCCCGAGTCATGGATGTTTTCTATGTATTTAAGTATGTATTTATCTATATAAGTATGTTTATCGTCGTCTAGTACCCATAGTACAAGCTTTACTTAGTTTTGGAACAAGGTCGATTTGTGAAAGATTGTCCGCAAAATATTTATTATTTATATTTAAATATTTAATTCATCCTAATACCTGTATTCCACGAGCAACAATGCTGGTGCAACAGTTGTATGCTTACTTGTATATTTGTTTACAAACCGGCTCTCGGAAACGGTTCCACTGATTGACCTCCTAATACCCGGCGTGAAACATCATTCTAGCCAGGTCTCAAATCCAAAAAAAAACAATTTTCTCCGTACCACAGACTACAGCGCAACGCTCACTGTTCCACGAACTATTGCTCGGTCGTTAATTAAATTCGTCGTTAAAATACGCTTCCACGAACAAACCAGACTATTATTTATTTGGCAAGCATCCTTAACTGGAAAGAGCAAGTAAGACGTGAATAAATTCAAGAAATGCATGCTTTTATCGCCTTGCACACTGCCACAGAAGGCCCGAGGACAGAATATTCATTTGGATTTTGGGTGAACTTGAAAGAACTGCCAACTACTGAGATGATTTGTAGCTTCTTTCTTCTTTTTCTTCGTTTCGAGGTACCTCAGATAAGAGATGCCCAATGGGCAGCGGTGTGGACAGCTCAGGCAGTAGCGTCTCTGAGGCAGAGGCGGATTAAATGATGAGAGCGCCCTTGGCAAGCAGCGTACCGGCGCCCCTCTAGAGGACATAGATTAAAAAACCGGCCAAGTGCGTGTCGGACCACGCAAAACGAAGGGTTCCGTGCCTATTAAAAAGGTCATATCGTCACAGAAATCTTACGGCACTTACGTCCTTTTCTTTGAGGAAGGCAGTTTTTCAGCAATATCTCGAAAACCTCTGAACCGATCTTGTTCAAAACAATTTTCGGTGAATGAAATTAATAAGCCCTATGCCTATGTCCATGAATTTTTCCATATTTTTAAAATACACCGTTCAAAAATTAGAGGGGGGGGGACAGAATTTTAGTGACTTTCGGGGCGATTATCTCCGACTCTATTCACTTAATCAAAAAAAATGCTAAGAAACCTTATATTTATTTCAAAAGGCCTATCGATTGATGTGCCACACGGGGGGTCACATTGAAAAAAATTTTTTTGACTTTTAGTTTTATGTATGGAGTGCACCCATAAAAAAAATAGTTTTTGTCATTTTAATTACAAAACTATGTAGCGGCCAACAAAATACACCTGTCCTCAAAATTTTATTCAAATACACCTTATAGTTTTCGAGTAAAATGCCTGTGACATACGGACAGACGGACAGACGGACAGACGGACAGACGGACAGACGGACAGACGGACAGACGGACAGACGGACAGACGGACAGACGGACATGACGAAACTATAAGGGTTCCGTTTTTGCCATTTTGGCTACGGAACCCTAAAAACCGGACAAGTACGAGTTCAACTCGCGTGGTGAGGGTTCCGTATATAATCTAAATTTCACAAGTGTTTTAGAATACTCAAACTTCTTGTAGGTTTTCCTGTAATCTTTAGGCAAGGAACTATTTTCCGTATTTTTTTCAGAATTTTAAGCCTAGTAGTTTCGGAGATAAGTGGAGGGAATGGTAAATGTTCGTCTTTTTCCCTAAATTACTTCAAATCTGTTTTTGCTAAAATTATAAAAAAAAATATATCTGACATGCTTAAAACAACCCCTTTCATTTGATATGTCACATAATACAGTTTGCGAAACTTTTTTTTTTAATCTTCTAGTTTACCCCCCAAAAATGGCCCCTTTGTTCAGAATTCATTAATTTTCTTTACGCGTCCATTCTTAAGTCACCAATTCACATATGTGTACCAAATTTCAACTCAAACGGTCCAGTGGTTTTGGTGAAAATTGGCTGTGACAGACGGACAGACAGACAACTGAGTGAAGGGTTCCGTTTTTTTCCTTTTGAAGTATTGGAACCCTAATTATAACGAAAAAAAATTCGCGCGCCCCTTTGGAACCCCGCGCCCCTAGGCACGTGCCTAGTTTGCCTATATATGGATAATCCACCTCTGCTTGAGGTCGTGTTCCGAGCAGGAGTGTGGGCATGTGGGGCACGCCATTGGGTGCCTGGTTTGTAGCTAATTAAACTTAATTTCGGGACATGTCTCATTGTTACATTTAACGAAGTATTTACCTGCGTATGGGTGTCCCTTTACGCTGTAACCAGCGTAAAAGGACACGCATATTCACAGTTTTTTTTACCCAAAGGGTATGCTGGGAGTATCTCTGCGTGATCGCATCAGAAATGAGCCACTAAGACGTCCACTGCTGGACATAGGCCTCCCCCAAAGAGTGCGCAACGACCGGTCCTGCGCCACCCGTATACAGCGGAGTCTCGCGACCCGTACCAGGTCATCAGTCCACCTTGTGAGGGGTCTACCCAACGCGCCTTCCGAGATCGCCACTCGAGAACCTTTCCGCCCCAACGGTAATCGGTTCTAGTTACGTGCAACGTACGCCCACTGCCTTTTAAGTGTAGCGATTTCTTCGATGATCTATTTATGTGCACGTTCTGAACAAACGACACCATTCCGCGAACGTAATCTGTTTCGTTTAATCCTCCGTCTTTTGTTTCCCACAATTGAATTAACAGCCGTGATAATAATTATTCGTGGTTTTAATTAGTTTCTTGGAAGCACTGTAAATACAGGGAGTAAATAAATAAGTGTTCTCCGAAACAAGAGGAACAAGATTACGGGCGCTAAATACGAGTAAAGAACTAACTCGAGATGATACAGGACACTATTAAAGGAAACAATGATGTTTTACTATAAAGATTGTTCACGAAAAAAAGTAGTTTCTGTTGTAATTCAGGTTTTTAATATAAAATGTTTTTTTATTAAGAATTTAATTAAAAAGGTATCTTCTTATATAATTAACGTATTTATGTATATGCGTCAGGCAACAAGGCCCATATTTACAAAAACGTTACAGTCTAACATACATATCACCCTGAAATATATTTTTATTTTTTATGGTCTGCGTATAAGGTAGAAGTACTAGTGCCCGACATGTCAACAGAAAATACTTATTTGAATCACGATATTATGCTCATTTAAGATGTATTAAACAGTTTCATACGGTTTGGGAGACGAGGTATTTACTCAAGTTACTGATATGGAATTCGTTTCATATGGTGATCTTATAAAAAATCCTAATAATATAAGAATTAGGTAATCAATCCGAAAGTATGAGTAAATGGCAGGCGGTTATGCTGGCAGTCCCAATAGATGTCATTTCAGTACAAATGTCATGAATGACAGACTGACATTTATTGGGACTTGAAGGTTTAACTCATTGTCCCAATTGATGGCAGCTGGTTTTAACAAATATGTTCATAACTTATAAATAAGTTATTGGTATTGAAATTGTGATAAGAAATATTGAAGTCACTAACATTTAGTAACTTAAAAATGATGTCGTGATCAATCTTAGTTTATTATTCGCTAGTTAAATTATATTCGTCGAGTACTAGTACCGCGTCGGGCACTAGTACTTCTACCTTAGTATAATTATTGTATGATCCAAGTTGGTTGAATAAATACATTTATTATTATATCCATATACTAAACGTATACTATAACACAATAACACGTTACACCTTGATTAAAATCAGTTAACGACTGACAGGATAGTGGGATGGGATATTCTACCTTAATACCAATGTAATTAAGTTTTTATTACAACCGTTATATTTATAGGCAGCGTGTTTACAAAATAAACTCTAATATTCTGACGTTAAGATAGAGTATCGAGTGAATTAATGCCAAATGTCAGTAGTTAACTGATTTTAATCGTAGTGTACGACTGCGGCGCGCGGCGTATGTTCTGGGTGTCAAATAGCAGTCCGCGAAATCTTCTCCTTCACGAAGCAGCTTCAGCGACAGCTTGTCAGTTGGTAATCTCACTGCAAATGAATCGATGCGTCGAGGGCTAGTGGAGCGGCACCAACCACCACACCACAACCACCAAAGCGCCGCAAATATGCATCTCTCGGCAAGAATTACATATCGTCAGGTGACAAGCAAAAGTCACTAATTACACGTAAGAGATAAAGGAAAACTCAACCTTATTACTACTGCAACATAGTTGCTATTTCTTAAATTATTTTTCTGCATTTACTGAGTTTTGCTTGTCACCTGACGATATTTGCGGCGTTTGCCGTGGAGACCCTGGGTCCTTGGGAACCGGATGCAATTAAGCTAAGGTAAGCAATATGCTCATCTGGTCCTCTGGTGACCGTAGGGCTGGCTCGTTCCTCGCTCAGAGTATCCCTTGTTAAGATTAAGAGTCCCTGTACTTGGCACGATAGACTCAAGTCGACTTTCAAATACAAACGTAATTTGGTTCTCAGGAAGCGTGAGAGAGGCTAGCAATGCGCTACCTAGCACGAGCCGTAGCATGGTTGGCCTTATCACGCGACAGGTGACAAAATAAGAGCGTCGTCTCGTTCTATCGAACGGTGTCAGCCAGTGACGCACGCTCTATCCTATCACCTATCGCGTGACAAGGCCAACCATGCTACGGCTCCTGGTGGATAGGTACTCACGCTAAAAGTATCGTTAATTACAATTTAAGTTCGTATGCAAGAAATTCTGCGTAGACCCGCGATAAAAACTATAAAAACTACCAGACTACAAACTAACTTTGTGCAAAATTTCATTCAAATCGCTGGAGCTATTTAAGCGTGATTGAGTAACAAACATCAAAACCTCTAAACATCCAAACTTTCGCGTTTATAATATTAGTAAGATTAGTAGGATTAATAGTGAAAACTTTCCACATTATGCCAGTCGAAATTCAATCTTATATCAGAGTCATAAGAATGACAAGAAAAAATCTCACTCTATCCACAGTTTGTTTGCTTTTAAATACCCTAACAGTCAGGCTGGTACGGCCCACGCAAAGTTTACATTATCTTGAAATCGGCCCGTATAGTGTAGGTTAATGACCTGTAAATACGACGCCATTAATAAACCCCTGTCTTGCGCAGCTCCTCCGCGCAATTACCTCGCGTGTGTGCAAAAACTGCCTCTAATTACTAAATCGGGGGGTTGAATGGTGGGCTTGCTCCTTGAACTTCGACTCACCCCCGTTTTTGTTTATTTATTACTTTATTGCACAGTGCAAAGGGCGGTCTTAATGCCACACTACATTCTCTACCAGTTAACCGTAAGGCAAAGCAGAAACTAAAAAAATACACCACCTATCTCAACCTGCACGGCTATCAAAACGGCGCGCGAGCTCTCTCGATTTTTCTCGCACTATTTATGCCTCACTTTCTAAGTTTTCTAATAAGAGAGCTCGCGCGCCGTCTAGTAATAGCCATGCTGCGGCCCACCGAGCTTTTGCAAGTGGCCCGCCACACGACATGCGGTCCTAGTATAAGAACCCGTGGCTCCTTAGATGTAGTCCGGGGCTCCATAGATAAAATGTCTTTGCGCTCCATACAAAATACACAAAAATATTGAGAATTTTCCCGTTACTTTAAATACTCAAACTTCTTATACTCGTAGGTTTTCCTGTAATCTTTAGGCAAGGAACTATTTTCCATATTTTTTTCAGAATTGTAAGCCCAGTAGTTTCGGAGATAAGGGGGGGAATGGTTAATTTTCGTCTTATTTCCTAAATTACTTCAAATCTATTTTTGCTTAAATTATTTAAAAAAAAACTGAGATGCTTACAACAACCCCTTTCATTTGATATGTCACACAATACAGTTTGCAAAACTTTTTTTTTTAATTTTCCAGTTTACCCCCCAAAAGTGCCCCCCTTGTTCAGAATTCATTAATTTACTTTACGCGTCCATCTTTGGGTCACCAATTTACATATGTGTACCAAATTTCAAATCAATCGGTTCAGTAGTTTCGGAGCAAATCGGCTGTGACAGACGGACAGTTAGACAACCGAGTGATCCTATAAGGGTTCCGTTTTTTCCTTTTGAGGTACCGGAACCCTAGCGTCGGTGCGTTAGAACTTGTCGGTGTACAATGTCTAAAAAAACACCTAATAGTTACTGTTTGAACTGATATTTGGTCTGCATCTTTACACCGCCGGCCTCAGGGGACTTTCTCGAACATTGTCGTTATAATTTGGCTTTATGTTACGCACTAGCTTTGATCGCGTATTGCAAATAACGCAGGCCAACCCGGCAAGCAAAACCAGGATAAAATATGCCTATGTCCATCCGCGTGGGTAGGCCCCCCACAAGGTGGACTGATGACCTGATAAAGGTCGCTGGAGTCCGCTGGATGCGGGTGGCGCAGGACCGGTCATTGTGACACTCTTTGGGGGAGGCCTATGTCCAGCAGTGGACGTCTTTCGGCTGATATGATGATGATGATGATGATGATGTCCATCCGAACAGCCCATTATTACACGGACAGGATCAGTGGTTCCGAAGATTACCCATTACCTACATACAAACGTACAAGGCTACAATCTCGCAGATTTTTTTCTCTGTATATTATTAGTGTGGATTAAACAAAATTAACAAAAATACTTGGATATTTTACCTTTATTAAAGTTTTTGACGTGATAAAGTCTTATAAATCGATGAACGCCGGCTGCATGCACAAAAAGCGTGACTCATTGTCCCGTTCCGTCCGACTGACTTACATATCAACGCACAGCCCAAACCGTTGGTTCTAGAGATTGCAAATTTGGCACGTAGGTTCCTTAAACGGTCTAAGGGTGCACTATTAAGTGATTTTTCAAAATTCACCCTCTAAGGGGGTGAAATGGGGGTCCAAAGTTTGTATAGGGAAACAAGATTATATAGATCGACTATTTTATTCGAAACTTCACAGGACTTGTGGGGCAATAGTGCAGATTTTATACATTTATTTAGGATGCAAAAGCGGTGCCTTAGAATAATAACTAATATAGGTATGCGGGAAAGCTGCAAGACGCACTTTGCGGAGCAAAAAATTTTGACCTTACCGTCAGCGTACATTCTGGAAGCATGTATGTTTGTAAGAAAGAACATGCACCTATTTCCACAACATTCCCGACCAATCAATTTACGTCCCCGAACAGAATTAGAAAGGCCAACTTCAAAAATGGAAATGGTTCACTCCGGCCCTTTCGCAATATGTGTAAAACTGTATAATAACTTACCGACCGCATTTAAAAACGAAAAAAACATGTTTAAACTTAAAGCGCAGCTAAAGACTTACTTAATTAAAAAATGTTACTATTCAACCGAAGAGTACCTAATAGATAAGGAACGTAAGTAATTTTAAGGGATATATTTTATTATATTGTATTATATGTATAGCCATAAGAATGCAATGCCCTAGCAGGGTTCATGTTTGAAACTTTCAATGCAATTATGTATTAGAAATTAAGACCTTGTAAACAACATGATGCAATAAAGAACTTGAACTTGAACTTGAACTTGGAATATTTCTAACAATAAATTAGTAAATACGTGTTAAAATTGATAATTAAGTGTTGCTAAATGGATAGTAGAAATAAAACGCTTTTTTATTTATTATTTATTTATAAATGGATAGTAAACCATCAAAGTATTGTAATAAAGTATAAATTAAAAAATATTATTAATATCATAAGATATGAACCTTGAAAGTTTAGTTTATATTTTTTTTTTGTCAAAGTCTAAATTTAAAGCTATCACTAGAATCCTTACGCTTTTATAGAAACAAAATTATATGACAACTATGGACCTAAACGCAGTATTTCGCGACCGAAACAGCAATTTACTTGATTTTCCCTACAATGATTAGTTTAAATACCAAAGTGTGACGTCATACTTTTGAGTCAATCAGTATGAAGCGTTTGGGATGCCCCCAGCGAGGTCAATCTTTGTCAGAATTTTTTGGGTATTTATGTTCTTTAATTGTAGTCGCTCCCATACAAACATTTGTTCCTTTCTATAAACTGATTCGAATGGCATCGTTAAAAATCTTAGTCATCATGCCTATTCAACCCCTAAAAGGGGGAAATGTGGTGACAAAGTCTGAAAATCAACACTCTTCACAACATTCATAATATGACGTAAAATTATTGCCCGTAAATCGACTATACAGACAACCATTTTTTAAACACATAAAGATAAACATGTTAAAGTTCTAACCACCACTTGTTACGCTCGCGTAGGGGGTTAAAAAGAAGATGGCCGCCATTGCAAATAACAAACAATTAAAAACAAGCCTGTCAAACAAATAATTAAATTTATAAAACGACTAATTCAATTCGGGGTCGGATTAATTGAACTAAATTAATTAAATCCAAGTCGGAGTGGTCACGTCGGGCAGTATTAATTGATTGTTCCGGGCCCTTTGGATAGTTTGGGGTGCCTCTTATCGGTTAGTACTTTCTGAGGTTTGTACAGACTGATTAACCATCTTCTATTCATCATCATCATCATCATATCAGCCGAAAGACGTCCACTGCTGGACATAGGCCTGCCCCAGAGAGTTCCAAATTGACCGGTCCTGCGCCACCCGCATCCAGCGGACTCCCGCGACCTTTACCAGATAATCAGTCCACCTTGTGGGGGGCCTACCCACGCCGCGCCTTCCGATACGTGGTCGCTACTCGAGAACCTTTCCGCCCCAACGGTCATCGGTTCTACGTGCAATATGCCCCGCCCACTGCCACTTAAGTTTAGCAATTCATCTTCTATTGCTGTAATAAAATGAAATATGTAGTTGTGGAGTTCCCAGGCAAAAGTTGTCTCTTTGTAGATACAGACGGTACAGTCACGGACTTCAATCATTGAGCCATTTAGAACTCACCTTTTACAGGATATTTATAGCTTAACTATTAAAAACCAAAATTAGTTGACACCTAAATGGTTCAACGATTAAAGTCCGTGTCTGTACTAGGTATTCAATAGAACATTTTATTTTTATTTTTTAGTAAACGGTACAACTTTCAACGACTTGGGTTTGAGAATCAACATAAAGAAAACCAAAACGCTGACCACCTCAAAACAACACCACACCACCCACCAATAGTTATTAACAATATACCCATCCAACGTGTCAATAGTTTTAAATATCTAGGCAGTCTGATAACAAGAGACTCCAGATGTACACCAGACATCGTCGCTCGAATAGCTATGGCGAAAAAAGCTTTTAAACAAAAGAGACAACTTTTAAAATCCAGTTTGTCATGTAGGAACAAAAAGTTCCTAATTAAAGTGTACATTTGGAGTTATTAGAGGTATTATGGCAGCGAAACGTGGACAATGACACAAAGGGACCGAGAAAGACTGGGAGCGTTTGAAATGTGGTGTTGGAGACGGATGGAAGGCATAAGCTGGACTGAGAGAGTAACAAATGGGGATGTGTTAAGAAGGGTGAAAGAGAAGAGAGCCATCTTGAACACCATCAGCACTAGAAGGGGGAAAATGATTGGTCATTTGATACGACACGACAACTTTAAAACCATAATGGAAGGAAAGATAGAAGGAAGGTGAGGCAGGGGAAGACCACGGCGCAGTTATATAGACCAAATAAAGGAGAAAGCTGGTGTCGTGTCGTATCAGCAAATCAAAGGGGCGTGCGACAGAGAGAAATGGAAAATACTCCACCGACAAGAGTAGCAAACCTTGGCTAATCGGTGATAGGTTTTTGACAATATAATATTAACTATCAATTCAATTATTTCTGAATAATTACTTAGTAAAAGTTCATGAATTTGTCTACCATTTCTGAACTTCTGATTATATGTATGATGTACCAAATTAATTTAATAAACATTTTTATTGACACATGAAAAAGTAGATAATTCGGTGATATTCAGTTTAATATGTGATACGTGCTTGGTGCAGGGATAAAAAATAGAAAAGTGTTACTTTTACAATTCTAAAAATAATTGATGTGTTTAAAAACTATTACCCTAAAGGGTTTTTCTTTAGTTTTTGCCATATTTTCATGTGTTTTTCTTCAATTTTTTTTTTACACTTTGCACCGATCAACTAAAATCATTAGACGTTACACTTAAACTTATTGATTTGTTTGACATATTTTTTTTCTTATTTTTGACGGATGCGTTCGGATACTTGCTGCACGTTGGCATGTTGAATGACAGTGCCGCCACCTACTGGAGATTATTACAAGCCGTAAACATATCGAGTAATTCCGCTATTAGGCCATAAGTAACTATCAACGAATTACTTCATATCACCGATTAGCCAAGGTTTGCCCTAACTCTTAAATTTAAGAAGAAGTTAACGGGACTTAAACGTCTATAATTGATTTATGTATTTACCTCTTTGAATCAATCAAAGACAATAAAGACGTTTGTAATGGAAAGCACTGGAAAATTATTGTAATTTTTCAATTTGTTTACCTACTGCCTTTACTAGAAAACCAAATGAATTAATTTACCGATATACCTACAGGGTGTATTAACCAAATGGCGTAGTGAGGGAAAATCTGAAACTATAACAGAAACGGACATTTGCTTTGTTGTTCTTAGGAGTCACGAATTCACGATGTTGTGAGAAGTCCAATATCAATATTTGCTATTGGACATTGCACTGGCGTAGTATGAATGCCTTAAATTGACGAATATAAGCAAACGAAGTTGCCAGAAAAAGCCTGTACTATGTTTAACTGTACATGAAGCCATGCATCGTCACAAGTATCGACAATAATTCAACATGGCCGCAATCGCGCCGCGCAGCGCAACGCATGCACTACGCGCGAAACTATAAAAACAATCACATCTAACAACGAATAAAAACATTATAGCAGAGCGGTTAAGGTGCAAATTGGAATGAACGTAAATGGTGCTAAGGGCATTTTTGTACTCAAACCGCAACTTTTAATTTTCGTGTTTACGCATAATTGGGTGCTATAATGTGCTTAAAACGCTATAAATATGTCCAATTGGTTATTTATTCGCATTGGTACT
Source organism: Epinotia nisella (assembly GCA_932294315.1). Classification (NCBI taxonomy): domain Eukaryota; kingdom Metazoa; phylum Arthropoda; class Insecta; order Lepidoptera; family Tortricidae; genus Epinotia; species Epinotia nisella. The sequence goes on from OW028691.1 coordinate 2,040,169, forward strand.
GAGATAATACAGCGGTGTCCGCGTAAAGTTAAATGTACCTTATTGTTATTCATTCGTGATAATAAACATTATTTATTGAATAACAGATTTATGAGCGATGTCCTCCAGACAACCTTTTTATTCCAATCACCCTAATACGAGCAGCCTAAAAAAGGATTCGAGAGCGATTTACAAAAAATAAAAGTATTTGATGATTTAGTGATTATTACCTAACCTAATCAATGCCCATGACCCACATATGAGTCATGCGTCTACGAGCACATTGCACGTAGAACCGATGGCCGTTGGGGCGGAAAGGTTCTCGAGTGGCGAACACGTACCGGAAGGTACAAGGTAGACTGATGACCTGGTAAAGGTCGCGCTAGATGCGGGTGGCGCAGGACCGGTCACTTTGGCACTCTTTGGGGGAGGCCTATGTCCAGCAGTGGACGTCTTTCGGCTGATATGATGATGATGATGATGAAAGTTTGTGACGTTGTAGGTTTATTAGTGTGCAGCCTACCCACGCTGCGACTTCCGGTACGTGGTCGCCACTCAAGAACTTTACCTCTTCATAATATTACAAAAAAAAGGAAGCCATCATTAATTATGTAGTTTGCTCGCCAAAATCCTTTGCCAAGTAATTCGATTTCAATTACGACGAAAAACTCCTCCAGTTTATATCAAAAAAACGTGTAACGAGGAAAATCTCGAATGTGTACGTCTACTTATCCGGCAACCATTATCCGGCAAACAACCGACAAAAAATTGAAACATTTTAACAACGCGACCTTAGAGACTGGGCGACAACGCCGAGAAATCGGCTAGACGAAATACGGTATTTGCGAACAATATTTTTTTTAAGTGCTCTAGCGATCAAAGTGTTACTTTTCTGTTCAAGCTACTTTTTAGGGTTCCGTAGCTCAAAAGGAAAAAAACGGAACCCTTATAGGATCACTCGTGCGTCTGTCTGTCCGTCTGTCACAGCCGATTTACTCCGAAACTACAGCACCGATTTAGTTGAAATTTGGTACACATATGTAAATTGGTGACCCAAAGATGGACGCGTAAAGTAAATTAATGAATTCTGAACAAGGGGGCCACTTTTCAGGGGTAAACTGGAAAAATTAAAAAAAAAGTTTCGCAAACTGTATTGTGTGACATATCAAATGAAAGGGGTTGTTGTAAGCATCTCAGATATTATTTTTATAATTTTAGCATAAACAGATTTGAAGTAATTTAGGAAAAAAGACGAAAATTGACTTTTCCCCCCTTCCCCCCATCTCCAAAACTACAAGGCCTAAAAGTCTGAAAAAAATATGGAAAACAGTTCCTTGCCTAAAGATTACAGGAAAACCTATAAGAAGTTTGAGTATTCAAAGTAACGGGAAAATTCTCAATATTTTACGGTACCCTCACCACGCGAGTTGAACTCGCACTTGTCCGGTTTTTTTAAATTTAATCATTGGTTGCTACATGCATTTACGCAATGTGCCAATTGAACACAGATCTTAATAAAATAATCGATTGTAATTTCATCGTAATCGATTAAAAACGAACATATTTCAAGTTTCTTTAGCAACGTTATATGAAAATTTATACATTTTTAAATAAAATGGCATCCATGCTACGCTCGCTAATCAAGATCAGGGACGTCAGAAGAGTGTGCAGAATTTTGTTACAAGGTACGCTTGTGAGAACGTATGTAAAACCGGCCAAGTGCGAGTCGGTCACGCGCACTAAGGGTTCCGTTCCGTACGATCTAAATATATAAAAGAAGAAACCAACTGACTGACATATCATCGCACAGCCGAAACCACTGGTTCTAGAGATTCCAAATTTGGCACGTAGGTTCCTTATAAGGTCTAGGGGTGCACTAAGAAAGGATTTTTCAAAATTCACCCCATAAGGAGGCGAAATGGGGGTCCAAAGTTTGTATCGGGAAACAAGATTAGTTAGACTATTTCATTCGAAACTTCACAGGAGTATTCCTAACGATAAACGAGTAAACACGTGTTTCAGGTTTTTTGAGAATTTAACCCCTAAAAGGGAAAAAGTGGAGAGTTTTCGTAAAAAACTGTATCGATTTTGAAATTTAATATTGTGGACATGATCATTCTTGAAAGTATTTGTGACAAATTTCAATTTAATCAAACTGAGAACCTACTTTTTTGTAGACGGTTAAAAATTAAGCTTGGTACGCGGGCGAAGCCGTGGGCAAAATTCACGTTTGTTGTATGGGAGCCCCCTTAAATATTTATTTTATTCTGTTTTAGTATTTGTTGTTATAGCGGCAACAGAAATACATGATCTGTGAAAATTTCAACTGTCTAACTATCACGGTTCACGAGATACAGCCTGATGACAGACGGACAGACGGACGGACAGCGAAGTCTTAGTAATAGGGTTCCGTTTTTACCCTTTGGGTACGGAACCCTAAAAAACGCTAAAGTCAAAACGTTCGTCGATAATCATGTAATATCCTCCAAATGTTGAGTAATTTATTTACTTCAAAGGAACACCGATCAAAGGAAGGTCGGTGACAGTTCATGACACGGAAGAGTGAACAGCCAAATTTCCGTAGACGGACACCACATTATCTGAACCTATTAAAATATAATGATTACATGCTCTGACCCAGAGTCTTACATGCCTGTTTATGTAAAACGTCATTTATTTATCATGCAAGTACCTACTCAAACAAATCCTAAAGTTACTTTATTTTAACCCATTCCCGGCCCGTGACGACACGTATGCGTCCCTACGCCGTAGTCGCTTTCCGCTACATACGAGGAAAACCACGGGATCGGCTACGAACTAGCGTAGGCCCACAAGGTGGACTGATGACCTGGTAAAGGTCGCGGGAGTCCGCTGGATGCGGGTGGCGCAGGACCGTTCACTTTGGCACTCTTTGAGGGAGGCCTATGTCCAGCAGTGGATGTCTTTCGGCTGATCAAAGTCAAAGTCAAAGTGATTTATTCTTCAATTTAGGCATATTACATGCACCTATGAATGTCGATAAACTACCACCGGTTCGGAAAGTAAACCTCTGCCTCGAGAAGAACCGGCGTAATAAACTCGGCGAGGTGTCATTTTTTCAAAACAGTATACAATATATCATATCAGTATCAGAGTATTATAAAATTTTAAAATTACATTGCTACAGTAGAAAGCCTATTTATTTTACGACAGGTTTTTAGTGCAGGATTTTATCGCTGCCAAATATCCCTATCCATGATGTAGTCGTTTATCTTATAATATGCTTTTGCAATGAGTGTCCGTTTTACGACAGATTTGAATTTAGAGTCAGTAAGTTCGGTAATGTGTTTTGGAATTTTATTGTAGAATTTTATACAATTTCCCAAGAACGACTTTTTCGCTTTTACTAGCCTGTAAAAAGTTGTTTTGAGCTTCCCTGCGCTTCTGGTAACCTTGGGCCTATCAGTGTTTGTTGGGTAGTTGTATAAATTCTCCCTAACATACATTAGTATTTCAAATACGTATAGCGACGGCAGTGTTAGAATATCTGTTTCCTTGAAAAATTATCTTAATGACTCACGCGACCCGAGGTTATAAATTGCTCTAACAGCCCTTTTTTGTAAAATAAATACAGTCTCAATAGCTGCCGCTGATCCCCATAAAATAAGACCATAAGTAATTATACTGTTAAAGTAAGCGAAGTAAACTAACCGTGCCGTTGCTACATTGGTAAGCTGCCTTATTCTCCTGACTGCAAAAGCAGCGGAGCTCAACCTACTTCCTATCGCAGTTATGTGGGAACCCCACTGCAGTTTAGAGTCTAACGTAATACCTAAGAATACAGTTGACTTTACAAATTCTATGGTTTCACCATTAAGTTTAATATTTGAGGCTAAGTTTACATTTGAGTTCGCTAGTGTGAATTTTATACATTTCGTTTTTTTCGGATTCAACACTAAGTTATTGGCAGCAAACCAGTCAGATATCATGGACAGGGTGTTATTTGGTTCAATGAGTTCAGTATCTTTCCTATTAACCTTGAACAGTAACGAGGTGTCATTGGCGAACATGACAATGCCTGATCTTCGGCTTACCATATATGGTAGATCATTTACATAAACAAGGAACTTCGGCTTACCATATGATATGATGATGATGATGTTTAAGCAATTTTTTTACGTATAATATAAGATTTAAATTTATTTCAAACACAATATCTATATTGTTGCTGATATTTTTTTTTTCAAAAAACAACTTAACGAAGTATACATTATTTGTCTCTCCCCTAACCCTGATTGTATTTTTTGGCTGACTGTTTATGTATCATTATATTTGTGTTTGTGTTATTTTTATATATGTATGATTGTGTGTGTATGTTTATATATAGAGGTATTTATGTACGTTTATTTTTATAATTTCTTGATTTTTGATTAATAATAATCGCTGCACCACCTACTGCATAATCTAGTTTTATCTCTTTCTCCGATACCCAAAGGTTGTCTGGAAGAGATCGCTCTTCAGCGATAAGACCGCCTGTTGTCTAACTCTACCTACATGTTATTGTATTGTTTCTCTCTGTAACTGCTTTTTTTGTGTGAGGTGTGCAATAAAGAGTATTTGTATTGTATTGTATTGTATACATTTCCTGTTTCGCCAAACTGAGGGTAGTTTGTCGGCGAATGTGTGCTCCTTTCTAACAATTGTAACATGATGTTTCGGCGATTGTTGCCAGCCCGCACAAGAAAGGGAATTCTTAACTGCAGCACTCTTTGATGTAGGGCTGTTTCTTTGTATTCTCTAATGGAGTCACGCGCCGCGTTAAATGTCTCGATTACGGACTGATCGCGTTACGTCGCGAGTCGTATCGATTCATCGTTTGAAGTTTCGGTCATATCGAGCACGCGTCGAGTCGTGTTGACTCTTTGTTCAAGTTCGGATGTATTGCTCTGAATGTAAGGTTTAGTTGAGTGGGAACCTTTTTATGGGGCGCGGAGCCATGGTCAATCTGAGTCTGACAATTTACATTCCAATTTGGTATTATTGTGTTTTGCGCCCTCGTTCTGATAGGCTAGTTTTTTTTTATAATGGCTTTTACTCTTTGCTATTTAAGCAAGGTGGATTTGCCAATATCAGTTTTAGAGGTGACATATTTACACACGAAGAGAAAATGTTCGGTATAATTTTGACGGTTTTTGGAAAAGGATCAGTCCGGAAACCTAAAACAAATAAAAATTATGAACATCACAGACAATCACATGACGTTATGAAAAACCGGCCAAGTGCGAGTCGTGAATCTATAAAAACGGCAAAAAAATCATGTCTGTTGTATGGGAGCCCCAGTGCGACTCGCACTTGACCGGTTTTTTAGTATTTGTTGTTATAGCGGCAACAGAAATACATAATCTGTAAAAATTTCAACTCTCTAGTTATCACGGTTCTTGAGATACAGCCTGGTGACAGACAGACGGACAGTGAAGTCTTAGTAATAGGGTTCCGTTTTTACCCGTTGGGTACGGAACCCTAAAAAGAGCGGGAAAATGGATGACAGAGAATCATGCCAACATGACGGATACAATACAATACAAATACTCTTTATTGCACACCTCACACAAACAAAGCTTATATATGGATATTGGGACCGAGCGCGACGACAGCGCCACGTGACAGGCGGCCATTATGGACAATATTGTCACCGCTGTCAAACAAGAAGTAAGTAAATATTGCGAAAAATATTAATGAAATCTTGTGTTATTTTACTACATTACACAATTTTGGACAATGGTAGTCAGTAACATCTTACCAGGACCATATTTTTATCTCAAAAACGATTAGAAAATGTTTACTGCAATATGGATTTGACAGCTCAAGTCAGCGACAAAAATGACAATTTTAGCCGTAGCGAGCGCTGTGCTCGTTTAGGCTACCCCCTCCACCCGCTTTGCACTCTGCCAATTGCGGAACATGTATGATTACTAATTAGAAATAGGTTAGTTTGAGCGAGGGTCAAACTCGTTCATGACTGAGGCTTGTAGACATAATTATGCAACACAAGTTTTGCACCAAAACCTACTGCTTCATAGTCTTCCTCGAAAACCTGGGTGATGTGATGAGAATCTACATGAATATCACTGGGCACGCAGCCATCCCATAAGAAATACACAAATGCCCACACAATTCTTTTGATTTAGCCTAGTGGACCTTGCCTACGATTCTGACGGCTCTGGACTCAAATTCTGCTAACACATTCAGTGCCCAGAATCGCTACGCGCTACGCTCGTAGCCGATCCCGTGGTTTTCCTCGTAAGTAGCGGAAAGCGACTACGGCGTAGGGACGCATATGTGTCGTCACGGGCCGGGTTACTTTAGGGAAAATGGGGCTACTTTGATCATTTAGAATGTAGTATAAAATCAGAACTATTTGAAATTAAGAAGACTTAATCGAGTACACAGCAAGATAGAATACTAATATATTCACTGCCACAGTTCACCCACAAGTAAAAACTTTAATTTCGGAGAAAAACCTATTTGATCAAAGTCGCCCCCCCAAATCGAAGTATCGTATTCCATCGTATTTAAGTTTTTTTATTAGGTATTTATTAAATATCGTCTGGTACTTATATTACAAGCCTTATTGAGCATGGGGCTAGTCGCATTTGTGTAAAATTGTCCTAATTAGTGTTATACAAGTTTATAAAAACCCTAACACCCCAACCCGCACAAAAACGAATGTCAAAGTGAGTAGAGGTAAACTAATTTTAACCTTGTTTTAATTAAAATAGATTTGATGGACGTATATTAATAAGGGCATTCCAGGAGACTTAATTCGTTTTGAGTTATTAAAACAAGTGGAATAGAAAGATTTTCCAAAAAAACCCAACTGTTTTTTTACAAATATGCCTTTGTCACTCCCACGATTAAGAGGAATCCAACGACACCTCATATGTCGAACGGTTTAGGCATAGATTACATACATACATAGGCTCGAAAAACATAACCCTCCTTTCCTTCGGCAGTCGGGTAGCAAAAACCACGAGGAAAAGTTTGTGAAAGTGAGAATATCATCTTCGATCTCTCAAACACTCAAGCAAGTTGATGGTCAGACGTTATATCGAGCTTTTGTCCACTGCCTGTCAGACTTTGAGAGGTGAGTCAGACTGTTCTGACTTGGTCGCAAGAACATGTTGCCTCTTCGTTCCTGATAAGTACCTGCGCGGCCGCAGCCACCGACTCCTGGCAGAGGAGGCGACTCGCACGGCGGCACACGAGCACTCACCAGTTGTACATGCCCAGGCGCTACTAAATCAATTTAATTCTTATGCACCGAATTGCGACCTGTTTGCCTGCTAATGGAGCAAACTTCGCCCGACTATTTTACAGTTTTTTGAAAACTATTTTTAATTGTTACTATTACCTTTATGATTTATCTTTATTCATTGTACGATGTGTATGTACTCACTAAGTTACTTTAAGTTTACCAACGCCATGGCGTAAGCTGTTATGTTGATAAATTGTATTTACAAATAAATAAATAAATAAATGATAAATATGGCACATTTCATCACATGATCGGAGACGCAACCCAGTTCAATGATTAAAATGAGAAGCACCCTGACCTTACTGAATAAATTTCCCTGTCATCACTAAACACTCCACTCGTTAAGCGACAAGGGGAAGATATGCAAAAACCGTCGAACGATAAATCAAGAGGTAGCGACGGCAAAAAAAATCAATGATACAGCGAGAGACATAACATGCGCGCATGAGGCGCATACTAATAGGGCCGTGATTGATTAGGTACCGTCGGCAGCGGCGGCTTTGCAGATATTGAATGTTTTATCAGGAGGTAAGCTTGATAGTTTGATGTTATGTATGTGGCAAGTTTAACTCATAAAAAAATCAAATTGTAGGTATACTAAGTACGCACACTAAAATTAGTAAAACCCGTCAAACAATTGCTCTACACTATTAATACAATACAATACAATACAAATACTCTTTATTGCACACCTCACACAAAAAAGCAGTTACAGAGAGAAACAATACAATAACATGTAGGTAGAGGTAGACAACAGGCGGTCTTATCGCTGAAGAGCGATCTCTTCCAGACAACCTTTGGGTATCGGAGAAAGAGATAAAACTAGATTATGCAGTAGGTGGTGCAGCGATTATTATTAATCAAAAATCAATCAAAAATTATAAAAATAAACGTACATAAATACCTCTATATATAAACATACACACACAATCATACATATATACAAATAACACAAACACAAATATAATGATAATTGATGATTATATTAATAATTGTTATGTTATAATAATAATGTGGATTTTTACGATAGTGTGGACCTGTTGTAACGAAACAATGGCAGTGGAATTATTTTTGGTTATTATTATAAAAGAAAAGAAAGAAAAGAAGACATTTATTCACTACACAAAAGACACACAGAGACAAAGGAGTAGACATACAATACAATTGACACATATTGTGTGTCTTCGCGACAGTGAAACGGTCGCTGTCTCGGCATTGTGCCGAGGTGTCAGACAGTCACCTGCAGCGCTGGTTTTCAGACAGCACCGCAAGTGGCCCACGGAACGCAACACAACACAGCATTAGATAAAAAGTAAGTAGACACATAATAAATAAATAATTAATGCAAAATATTGAAAAAAAAATATATATATATATAGAACAGTAGCACGACGGGATGAAAAACACAAAGCATAAAACGCGACACGGTTGGGATGTTAAAAGTATATTATACTAGACTTTGTTATTAGGTTGAATATTATTACATTGTAAATGTATCTGATTATTATCGAATTATTGAATTGTAAATGTATCTAATTAATTGATGAATTGTAAATGTATCTGATGTTTTTTTTTTGTAATATTTGCACGCCATCATCCGGCAGATTTGTGCTTGAATAGAAAAATTCAAATGTAACACCTGTAATGACCATGATTCGAGCAAATAAACGATCTATCTATCTATAACATTCTCAGTAAGCGATTTGAAAATTATCATTTCAGAAAATGACTGAATGTAATCTGCATTTCAAATGGATGTAATCTTGAAAATGTCAAATATATATTCAGAGAAGATTTATTCATTTGAAGAATCAAACTACATACAAGATACTATTCCATCAATTTATTTATTCTATACGAAGATAACTTCTCAGAGTCACATTGCCTTACCAGCCTAAAAACCTCAGTCCTGGGTTAACTTTGAAACGCGTCCGAAATAGTAAAAAACCGGACAAGTGCGAGTTCAACTCGCGTGGTGAGGGTTCCGCATATAATCTAAATTTTATAAGTGTCTTTGAGAATTTTCCCGTTACTTTGAATACTGAAACTTCTTATAGGTTTTCCTGTAATCTTTGAGCAAGGGACTATTTTGAATATTTTTTTCAGAATTGTAAGCGTAGTAGTTTTGGAGATAAGGGGGGATGGTCAATTTTCGTTTTTTTTCCTTAATTACTTCAAATCTGTTTTTGCTTAAATTATAAAAATATATATGAGATGCTTACAAAAACCCTTTTCATTTGATATGTCACACAATACAGTTTACCAAACTTTTTTTTAAATCTCCAGTTTACCCCCCAAAAGTGGCCTCCTTGTTCAGAATTCATTAATTTACTTTACGCATCCATCTTTGGGTCACCAATTTACATATGTTTACCAAATTTCAACTCAATCGGTCCACGGAGCAAATCGGCTGTGACAGACAGATCCTATAAGGGTTCCGTTTTTTTTCCTTTCGAGGTACGGAACCCTAAAAAGTTCTAAAATGCTAAAAACCACACGGCGGGGTGTTACGTAGTCCGAATGGCATTGGCAAAAACTCGAAAGTGCCTTGGCACGGACGCATTTAAACGCGGTCCTGTCACGCTTTGCTCCCGTATCGCGCGCTTCGCACGTGACACGCATCCATCCCTTTGTCCAGGATGAGTTTAATATGAATTCAAAACAAATTATGTCGCTGGCTAATTTGGAATGCTCGAGTAATGAGATTTTAGGATTTACGCGCGCCGTTTTTACAATTTTGAGGGAATTATGATTAGGTTTACGGGAATGCGTCTATTGGGGTGAAAATTTAATCAAAATACTAAATGAACAAGTTAAGTACATGTTGGGTTCGCGCGTTGAAGGTTTCCGTAATTTATTACGTCACTATTTCCTATAATTTTTAACCTGTTTTTACTGACTTTGACTGTCGTATTTTTTATTCCATACTATTCTTACAGGCAAGGGTCGGTCAGGACTCATTTTAATTATCAGTTTTAACCATTATGATTTGTAGTTAACAGTTGGTTTCATACGACAAATATTGTTTTACAAATAGTATGATCCATTGACCTCCTCCATCCATCCAAACACACAAAAAACCTTGTAAAGGTTGCGGGACTCCGCTGGATGCGGGTGGGTTCCTAGGTCTACGTCCATTAGTCCACGTCATTCGGCTAATATGATGATGATGCAAATGGAAAGCTAGTAATGTCAATGTGATTAACATGTCGAGCGATATTCGACGTTAATATCGCTCGACATGTTAATGTCCGTGTGAGTCGTCGGAGTAATGTACTAATAATGAAAATAGATTCTCACGACCCATTTTCATTATTAGTACATTACTATAGAGGCCGGGAAACCAAGTAGATATAGGCCGGATAGGGATACGCGGCCGGCAACCCCGTTTCTCGCCGAGATTTGTATATGTAGTGCTTTTCTCAAACTTGCAATGAAATAAAAATAAAAAAGTAGTCAATTTGTTTTATTCGTTAATAATATGATTCTGAACAAAACATTATCAATGACAACAAGTGTCAATCAAGCAGGAAATGACAGCTGTCAGTGCTGTCACATCATAACCTAGAATTGTGTCCCACTCCCACATTTCTTACTAACTATTATTCCGTAAATTAAGTATTAGTTTACTGTTACTTGTACTTATATCTAACTATATAGGCACTACAACGATGCAAGAAAACAGACTTATAATTTTTAATCATTAAACTTTTTTCAATTTACGCGCCAAACTTTTTTTAAACCTGTTTGAAGTAACCTTTTACCCGGTGACATTTACATTAGTTCTAAAGTTTTTTTTTATGGTTGAATGCCAAGACGTTGTGTCAGTGTCACAATTACAATTTGACGTTTATTAACAAAAGACGATAGCTTTGCAGGCTTAGGTGTGTAATGTTGTATCAAATTCCTTTACATATCATCTTCACTCATCGCACCAGATACGTAGTATTTCCGGACCTAATTTGAAGTAAGTCATGTCAACATTTCATTGCAAGTTTGAGAAATAGTACATTGTTCAACGAGGGCCGTAAGTGGAATATTGCTAACGAGAGTCTATCAGAAGCCCGACGCCGAAGGCGGAGGGCTTTTGATGACTCGAGTTTGCAATATTCTTACGCCCGTGTTATACACAATGTTTTTCATCACATTTGCGAGGAAATAAATAACAACAAAAGACAGAAAAATGTAAGTTTCATACAGCAGCACCAATAAAAAATTGACAACTTCACTTCCAGATCAGTGCTAGTAGAGCGCGCAGTTCAATATTTCAACCAATCACAGAGCAGTATTCTTGCGGGGCGGGGCGTCGTGACCAACTAGATTTTTTTATTCAACCAATCACACAGCAACCAGATTTGCTTAAGCCAATCAGAGGGTTCTATTATTTTAAAACTAAACTTAACAGCCCGTGGGAGGTAAAACGGCTATAACTGCTCTGCACGCTCGCAAGTAATAACGCCATTGACGAGCAAGTGTGATGAAAAATATTTTAAACACCATTCTAATATTCTTGTATTATTGTTTGTAAGTAAACTCTTACGCCAGCGGAACACCTAACAATTTTATTCAGCCATTGAGCCAAATTGTAAATGCAATTCATGTCCAATTACAATTTTCTCGCCGTTCTGGCATTTTCAACCGACCGCTTTCTTTCCTCGTAACTTTCATTAGGACGGCACTTGGCCAGCAAACAATGTTCACTAAGATTTAATTTAAGACTGTAATCTTATCAGGAGTTTGCAGGATTTCCATTTCATAACTAGTATTTGTTCTATTTCAAAATGTTTAGTCCTTTTCATACGATTTCGACATGGCGCTCTAAGACTCATGAACCTACTACCTAATACTGCTGATACATTGTACTAAAATATCCATGGCGTTCTCGCCTCTGCAAGCGCCAACCTACCGTGTCTAACGAACGCGTGCAACAAATATCAATTTGATTTTAATACGATATCAGTAGTCAATAAAACAACCGCCTGTCCCATTATAGGTAGTTATTTATGATACAAGTGCGGAAAGCAGGTAATTCCCAACGAGTGACGATGACCAAAAACACGGCCGTCAGGGAGTGTTTTTGATCGACACGAGTTGGGAATTACCTATCCGCACCTTATTGTTAATCTTAATATAATCTACTTTTAATTGTACTAACAAACTATGGAGATATGTACTTCGAAATAAAGTTTATATTATTATTAATAATAATAATAACTATTTACTAGTGACTCTGTGAGCTGAAAAAAAACCGGACAAGTGCGAGTTCCACTCGCGTGGTAAGGGTTCAGTAAAATTGATATGCTCTAAGCATCAGGCGCTCCGTACGAAATACACAAAATATTGAGAATTTTCCCGTTACTTTGAATATTCAAACTTCTTATAGGTTTAACTATTTTCCATATTTTATTCAGAATTTTAAGCCCAGTAGTTTCGGAGATAAGGGGGAATGGTCAATTCTCGTCTTTTTTCCTAAATTACTTCAAATCTGTTTTTGCTAAAATTATAAAAAAAAACATCTTACAACAGCCCCTTTCATTTGATATGTCACACAATACAGTTTGCGAAACTTTTTTTTTTAATTTTCCAGTGTACCCCCCAAAAGTGGCCCCCTTGTTCAGAATTCATTAATTTACTTTATGCGTCCATCTTTGGGTCACCAATTTACATATGTTTACCAAATTTCAACTCAATCGGTCCGGTAGTTTCAGAGCAAATCGGCTGCGACAGACGGACAGTCAGACGCAATAAGGGTTCCGTTTGTTTCCCTTTGAGGTATGGAACCCTAAAAATTGAACCTGCTCACAAAATTTCACGAGACTTTGGTTGAGAAATGTGACCCGTAGAGGACTACAGTCGGACCCACGCCGGGCATACGAAAGAATTTTGGCCCAAGCTAAAACGGAGTACTTCGTCCGCTTCGCTCGCTCGTGCAATAACAATAGTCGAATTCAATAAAACCGCAATCGCATAGGTAAGATAAACGTCCGAGTGCTCGACGCTGTACTAGTATATGGCATGGGCACTCTATGTCAAAGCAATATGGGTTAAATTCGAACTACGAGGATTTTTCTTCATTCGAATATAAGCCATGTCACTTTGACATAGAGTGCGCATTAAGGTAGAAGTACTAGTGCCCGACGCGGTACTAGTACTTGACGAATATAATTTAACTAGCGAATAATAAACTAAGATTGATCACGACATCATTTTTAAGTTACTAAATGTTAGTGACTTCAATATTTCTTATCACAATTTCAAGACAAATAACTTATTTATAAGTTATGAATATATTTGTTAAAACCAGCTGCCATCAATTGGGACAATGAGTTAAACCTTCAAGTCCCAATAAATGTCAGTCTGTCATTCATGACATTTGTACTGAAATGACATCTATTGGGATTTCCAGCATAACCGCCTGCCACTTACTCGTACATTCGGATTGATTACCTAATTCTTATATTATCAGGATTTTTTATAAGATCACCATATGAAACGAATTCCATATCAGTAACTTGAGTAAATACCTCGTCTCCCAAACCGTATGAAACTGTTTAATACATCTTAAATGAGCATAATATTGTGATTCAAATAAGTATTTTCTGTTGACATGTCGGGCACTAGAACTTCCTTACTCGTATCTTAAAAAAAAAACTTATTCATGAATCGAACGCGCACCTAACCGTATTAAACCCCGCGATTCGAAAAGTCGATAAAATCAAATCACGAAGTCTAATCTGGCGGCCGAGTCGGGTAATTCTCTCGAATTTTCCAGTCTTTCCGAACTTTCGCGAGTGTTCAGCAATTAGGGACTTTAGCGATTCCGAGATCCGATTTAGGGGAGGAATGTTCTGATTTTAAATCTTATGGAAATATGAATTGGCAGGTCTGCGAAATTGTTTTGATCGGCGATACTCATTTGATATCAGGGATCGGAACCGGTTTTATTTTATTTATTTATTTTATTTATTTATTTAATTAGGCTCACAAAACAAGTTAAAGTCTATGAAATAATACAATTTTTGCAATAATGTTCGGATCTGGACTTTAACTCAAAATATGTGTGCACAGAAAGAGTTATTTTAGATGAAATTTATTTTTAGAGGATGGCCGTATAATTTTTTTGGTGGTTGTTAAATTACTTAAATATTTAATATGATGAGGTGATAGTGAAACAATATGATTAATATATTTTATGAGGTTATTGAGTATCGTAAAATATTTTTCTGATGCTGTTCTTAAATTTAGCCACTGTACGAGCTGACGCACATACGTTCAACTCGCACAAGTAAAATACCTAATAATAAGTATATTAATATTTGCATGGCTTGCATTGCCATGTCGCAATCTTATAGGAATCGGTGGAAACAATAAAGCAGTGTTCAACTATCACTCAACGGGTTCGGTCATTTAGCTCTCCGGAGTTACCACCCTTAGCTAGCATCCCTCAGCTTTCAAACACAACACAGCTAACTTTACATTGGTCCTTCGAGCTACCGTACAAGCGGGACCTTTCGGGAGTGTAAAAAAGAATTCCGTCGGTTCAGCGTACGTTCATTGACCCAGTTATACTAAAACTATATAGTTACACGTGTCTCTAACTAGCGAGCGGTATAGCGAGGAATAACGATTGGACATTAGCTTGAACTCAGCTACAAAACTTAGTTCAATTGACAATAAGTGAGAAACGTGAAGCACCTCGAGCATCAATCAGCAGCGTGCGAGCAGCCGTGGGTCAGGGACTCACACAGCAGCGCCAGCAACAACTCTTAGCATCAGCAACACCGTGAGTCGCGAGACTTGCAAGCAGCAGCATCCAAGTAAGATCGTTCATATTACTTGACTAACTGGCTACCATGTCGGAATACGAAGAGCTCTTCAGCCGTCAAGCAGCGATCGTCAGCGAGCTTCAGCGCATCGGCACTAATTTTGACAAGGACTCAGCTCACCGAAAAACCTCGGAGTACCTGAAGTTAAGGTTAGACGCTTTAGATAATCTATGGGGAGAGTTCGAACTTAATGATAAAACGCTTGCTAAAGTTCTTCTTAAATCGCAGCGTTACTTTCAAGAAAATATTTACGCTCGTACTCTCACATATTATACTGAAACTCGTGCAAAAATAGCAGAATATGAGCCATGTGAGAAAGAAAAAACTATATTAGGGTCAGGTTCGGGTAACGGTACTAACACCGGGACTGGTCCAAGCAAGGTAGATGAACTTTTGTCCCTACAGCGGACCAACTTTCGAGCTTTCAAGCGGCTAATATCTAGCATCAAAGTCAGCGAGATCAGGGAAAAATGGGAGTTAGAAGACGAGCTCCGCAGCATCCAATCTAGATGGAACGCCATCGACAAGCTGCATCTAGAGATAGACAACATTCTTGAAGGTGAGGATGAAGTTTACCTAGATGAATTTACGAAACAGGAGGAGTCATATAAGAAACTTAAGAAAGAGCTAAACCAAAAGCTATCTGCTACGTCTCACGTCCATCAAGCTACTCCTTTACTTGAGATACCCACTTTTTCAGGCAAGTATACCTACTGGCCTACTTTCTATGATTTATTCTCTGAATCTATTCATAACAATAACTTCCTATCGAAAGCTCAAAAAATGCAACATCTCAAGGGTAAGGTCAAGGGAGAAGCGGAGCGATTAATTCAACATTTAAATATCTCAGCTGAAAATTATGATATTGCTTGGGAAATATTGACGCATCGTTATAATAATCCTCAAGTACTCTTTACGACTCAAATCGAGACTTTCCTGAATCAACCCAACATCAGCAAGCAAACAGCTTTCGAGATAAAACGTCTTTACGATACCACCACCGAGTGCATTCACGCCATACACAACCTCGGTGTGAATACTAACACTTGGGATCCGATATTAGTACATTTACTCACCAAAAAGCTAGACAGCGATACCTACAAAGCCTACAAAGAATCGCGTAAGTCTCCTAGAGAATTATCTCTTTTATCTGAGCTGATGACCTTTCTCGAGAGTAAGTTCATAGCTCTAGAGCCTACTCACAAGAGAGAGAGAGAATCTACAGCTGCAGCTAAGCCAGCTTCAATTTATCAAGCTAAGCCTAACTACAAGCCGAGCTACTATAATAGCAAGCATACATCGAGGTATCAAGCCGCTTCTACATCCACGTGTAAGTGCCCTCTATGTAATTTTGATCACGAGCTATATCGATGCCAAAAGTTCCTCAACATGTCAGCGGATGCCAAATTGAGGTCAGTTGCGAAACTTCAACTTTGTAAAAATTGTTTATTTAAACATGCAAGTAATATATGCAATTCAACAAAAAGGTGCAAAGAATGCAATTGCGAACATCATACGATTTTGCACGACGCATGTAAAGGGTCACTGCACTGCACTATGACAGTGCCTACAGCTGAGCAAAACTCACCTTTAATGACTAAAGCGCTACCATCAAATAAGCAACCTAACAACAAGCCATACACAGCAAGTCACGTTGCGGCTGACGATGAAGAAGTTTTATTAGCGACTGTTTTGTTAAAAATCAAAGCGATTGATGGTACTTACGTCACACTACGAGCATTGCTCGATCAAGGCTCTCAGATAACTTTAGTATCGGAGAACGCAGCGCAACTACTAGGGTTGCCACGCCGTAAATTTAGCGCATCGGTATCCGGCGTCGGTGTCGTCCCTAAGCACAGCAAACAGCTTATATCACTTGAATGTAAATCTATATACGAGGATTACAGTTTCAACACAGAGGCATGCATTATTCCTCGAGTTATTGGTGATCTTCCTAATGTTTCATTCAGCAAGAAATCGTGGCCTCACATCCAGCACATGAACCTAGCTGATCCAGAATACAACGTATCTAAATCAGTTGATATTTTGCTTGATGCTTGCGTTTACTCGGACGTGATTATGAGTGGTCTAGTAAAAGGGTCCCATAACGCGCCCATAGCTCAACAAACTAAGCTTGGCTGGATTTTATCGGGAAATGTAAAAACATATAACTGCAGCGTTGTCGTTAATAATCTTGACGAAATAGCAAAATATTGGGAGATGGAGGAAATACCTAGCATATCAAGCGAGCTTACTACGGAAGAACAGTACTGTGAAGAGCATTACATAGCTACGACCAAGCGACTTGACAACGGTAGGTACGAGGTAGCCCTACCAATGAAGCCTAACTATGAAAAAAGTTTAGGAACTTCCAAAGAGAAAGCGACAGCACAATTTTTACAATTAGAGAGCAAAATGGTAAAAAACGAATCTTATTCTAACAGCTATAAACAATTCATTCATGAATATCTAGAACTAGGTCATATGCGTCCAGCTAACCAGGGTGACCACATTTCATACCATCTGCCACATCACGGAGTGGTCCGGCCAGAATCTACTACTTCCAGCCTCCGTGTGGTGTTCAATGCTTCAGCTAAAACCAGCTCAGGGCTCAGCCTCAATGACGTCATGGAATGTGGTCCGAACTTGCAGCAGGACCTACCTACTTTGATCTTAACCTGGCGTCAATATAAATATGTAATTACTGCAGACATAGAAAAAATGTTTCGTCAGATTTTAATCAGAGAAAGCGATCAGCATCTACAGGGTATTCTCTGGAGGGATTCCCCTCGAGAGCCAATGCAGGAATACTTACTTACCACAGTAAGTTATGGCACAAAACCAGCTGCGTATTTGGCTATGAGAACCCTGCGACAGCTAGCCAAAGACGATGCCTCGAAATACCCTCTTGCAGCAGCAGCATTAGAAAATCATTTTTATATGGATGATTTACTTAGCGGTGACAACACAATCGAAGCTACAAAAGAACTGCAGCAACAGCTAATCAATGTAATGAGAGGAGCAGGAATGAATCTACGAAAATGGTCAGCTAATCATCCAGAGCTACTACAAGACTTAGCTACAAATCAGCTTGATAAGCCTTTCGACTTTAAATGTTCAGAGTCTCGTAAAACACTCGGGCTAACATGGACACCCCCGTCCGATTCATTCATATTTACGAACAAAATCGAGCACGCCGTGTTATGTAATACGAAACGCCAGCTACTATCAGAAATATCAAAGATATTTGATCCGTTGGGATGGCTCTCACCCCTGACGGTTCGAGCTAAGCTACTCTTCCAAAATACATGGAATTCCTGTGAAGGATGGGATGACCTTATTCCGGAAGAAATCCAAAAGGAATGGATCCAGCTACGAAATGAACTTCAAAATGTAAGTCAATTCAGCATACCCAGATACTTAGGTGACACACAAAAACAATTTCAATTACACGGATACAGCGACGCGTCGCAAAAATCATATGCCTGCGCCGTGTACTTAGTAGCAACCAACGATAAGGGCGAGTGCACAAGGCGACTCGTCGCAGCTAAAACGAAACTAGCGCCACTAAAGAAGAAAATTTCGCTACCACGGCTTGAACTTTGTGGAGCTTTACTTCTAGCTCAGCTTATACAAATCATAAAAGCTTCTTTGACAGCCACTGAATATGACATATACGCATGGACGGACTCTACAGTAGTTTTGGGTTGGCTTCATGGCGACTTATCTCGTTGGAAGCAATTCGTCGCGAATCGAGTTCAGCAAATAACCGAAATCATACCAGCATCGAATTGGAACCACGTCCAGTCAGAAGAAAATACAGCTGACTGTGCCACCAGAGGACTATCCATAGCAAAGCTTCAAAATAATACACTTTGGTGGAACGGACCGGAATCGCTAGCTACATTCGAACAAAAAAACATCAAAAACAAAATTTATGATCCACCGACCATTGAAACAAAAAAGGTCTGTGTGAACTCAGCTTTACATCAACCTAGCTATTCATTTATAAATGAATTATTAAAAAATAACAGCTCTGTCACTCGAACGGTAAGAGTTGTGGCATGGGTATCACGTTTCGCAGCAGCGTTACGTCACAAACGCACGGAACATGATACAGTCCTGTCCACTACAGAAATAAACAAAGCTTATGCGTTTATTATCAAAAACGAGCAAGCGAATGATTTTGGAAAGGACTTGGAAAAATTAAAAAGAAAGGAATGTGTTGCGTTTAGCAGCCCTTTAGCGAATATCTCTCCCTTTATTGATGAAAACGGGATTTTGAGAGTGGGTGGCCGCCTCGGTCAGTCCACAGTAAGCAGCTCAGCTAAACATCCAATAATCTTGTCAAGTCACAGCCGTTTTTCCGAATTACTAATTGACCAAGCTCATATTACAACCTTGCACGGCGGACCGCGGCTAACACTATCTTATCTACGTGAAAAATATTGGATTTTAGGCGGCATGAGAACAGTTAAAAAACAGCTTCGTCAATGCGTAAGATGCCGTCGTTTCAGCACTGAAAAGCAACATCAATTCATGGCCGACTTACCACGAGCCAGAGTGACACCCGCACGTCCATTCACGCACACTGGCGTAGATTACACCGGGTACGTGGACCTAAAGGCAAGCAAGGGCAGGGGAATCAAAACAAACAAAGGCTATGTGGCTGTGTTCGTCTGCCTAGCGACTAAGGCCGTGCACCTAGAACTGGTGTCTGACCTCAGCACTCCAGCATTTTTAGCAGCTTTTCGCCGTTTCTGTGCGCGGAGAGGGACACCCCGCCGAATGTACAGCGACCAGGGTACTAACTTCATCGGAGCTAAACGAGCATTGGACAGTGAATACAAGGAAATTTCAAGCACTATCAATCAGAACTACTTTAAGCATCTAAGCGAAATGAACATCGAGTGGTCTTTCAATGCTCCAGCGTGGCCCAGTGCAGGTGGCTTATGGGAAGCCGCCGTGAAAAGCTTCAAACGACATCTGAAACGAGTCTTAGGTGAGCAAAAGCTTACTTACGAGGAGTTTACTACACTGCTGCAGCAGATAGAAGCGTGTCTAAACTCTCGTCCTTTGTTTCCTCTGACGGAGAATCCTGAGGATGCTTACTTGACCCCAGGACATTTCTTGATTGGAGACTCTTTACTATCACGACCTCAGACCGACCCAGATGACATCAACTTACGAGCGCGTTGGCAACTTGTACAAAGCATGAACAAGCACTTTTGGAAACTATGGTCGTCAGATTACCTTCAGCACCTTCAGACTCGTTCCAAATGGAGAACACCTACAAAAAACCTTCAGCTTAATGACATTGTACTCATAAGAGACGACAACTTACCTCCAGGCAAGTGGGCGCTCGGCAGAGTGGTAGACCTGCACCCTGGAAGCGATGGATACGTTAGGGTTGTATCTGTCAAAACCGAAGCTAACATTTTCAAGCGACCAGTAACAAAGCTTATGCAGTTACCAATTGAAACAGCTAAAAAAGAAGACGATCTTTCAGCACATCAGAATACTAATCAGCAAACTCCACCCCCTGCAAGCTCGAATGTACGAGCACGTGGAAATAAGCGTAAACCTTTCAGAAACTTTTTCACCTTAGCTCTCTTACTATTTTCAATGTTCGTATCTCCAACTACACAGCAAAAGGTACCTCATTTCAGTACCACAGCTCTCAATGATTCAAAATCACTATACTTTGACAAGGTATCGAACTTACAATGTATTCGAGACGAGTGGAAGCTAGTAATATACTACAATCTCACTAGCTACTGGCAAGCAATCACTGACATGGATACTTACGTGAGAAATCTGAAAGACTTGACTATGAAATCTAGCACTCAATTCCAGCAGATAACTAACCAGCTAACACACGAGCTAACGGAAATTGAGCACTACAACCGATTACTACAAGGCTCTAATAAAAAGCGACAAAAACGAGGTTTAGTAAATGGTATCGGAAACGTAGCTCACTACTTATTTGGCGTATTAGACGACAAATTTGCCCTGCAATATGCTAAAGACATTGAGAAAATTTCCTACAACGAAAATCATCTTAAAAGTCTTATCAAAAACCAAACTACAGTGGTTGAAGCAGAATTAAACATCATACAACGCAATGAGCAAATAATGAACAAACAATTTTCAGTTATCAATGAGCATCTCCATAATATAACAACGGACATAAATAAATTACGGTCTGACGTCAACGACGAGCTCTACATTACGTCATCAGCATTAGCAGCGAATATCATCCTCGAGAACCTCAGACGTATGCAAACGTCACTCATAGACACTGTGACCGACATCAGTCACGGTCGCATCGATACACACTTAATAACTAGCGACCAACTTGAAGAACAAATCAACTTTATATCTGGCCAGCTACAGGGCGATCTAAAAGCACCAGCTGAGACCGGGAATATACGGGACTTATACAAACTACTAAAAGTATTCGCTAAAGTCTTTAAAAACTATCTTATAATTGAAATAAGAGTCCCGCTAGTAAGCAATGAAATCTACGAGCTCGACAAAATAATTAGCGTTCCGCAGAACAAAAATGGAGATTCCTACCTTACCATACCTACCTACCCTTACTTAGCATTCAACTTACACAGAGACGCAGTTATATTCTTATCAGATTATGATCTGCAAGCTTGTCTTCATGCATCAGAAGAAAAACTACTATGTAGTCTAGATAAACCTACTTATGACTTAAACTTGCAGCAAACATTATGTAATATCACTTTAATGAATACAGGCAAATCTACATCACCTTGTATTTATGAGCATTCAACTTGTGTAAATAGATGGATCAAGTTACACCGACCGAACTCTTGGCTTTATTCGTGTTGCGATAAATGCAATATTCGCTCTTATTGCTCAGCTGATGTAACTATGAGTACCTTATCAGGCACTGGCCTTCTGGAAATAGGTCATGGTTGTACATATAAGGGTGATACATTCACTATCCACTCTCACAACAGCTTTTTACGAAAAGTAAATATTCAGCCTTTTCTCGAAGCCCCAGAAGTATCTATTTTGAACAGCGTAATAAAAACATCTGAAACCAGCTACGACTTTAAGGTAGAAAACCACGAGCAAACATATCGTCAGGTAATGGACGAGATCAACAACCTAAAACAGCAATCAGCATCCGACCTCAGCATACACGATGTCCATCAGTTTTCCATTATTTACGGCATGCTTACCGTACTGGTGGTAATGGGAATTATAGCAGCCTATCTTCGAGCCAGAAAACGACGGAGCATGCAGCTAGCAGCGTCTCCCGGGCGGGAGGGCCTGGTGAGCTCCACGCGCGCCTGCGCGGCTACAGACTACGCGCATACGCACCGCGACCAGCAACAAGTACCACGCGAGTGTATTGAATTACGTAAATCAGTGAGCATGGGCATTTTAAGTGCAAATAGAGGCGCGGCGCTTCCTAAACCACCTCGTTCAGTGTCTATTCCCATACCGTGTGATTCCTTTAGTGAAATAATCGAGCCCACCGGGGACAATTAGTTTCCATTGACATTTTAAATATCTCTAGACATAACTATGGACCGCTAAGTGAAAACTATAAGCATTCATTTCTTCAGCTAATATTGTTTCTACAGGTATTGCCAAATAACAAAATGTTTACCTACTATAATTTAGCTTAAGCTTTACTGTTATTTTGCAATTATAAAGCTGCCATCTCCTTCTTTTCGGGCTGGCAAGATGTACGAGCTGACGCACATACGTTCAACTCGCACAAGTAAAATACCTAATAATAAGTATATTAATATTTGCATGGCTTGCATTGCCATGTCGCAATCTTATAGGAATCGGTGGAAACAATAAAGCAGTGTTCAACTATCACTCAACGGGTTCGGTCATTTAGCTCTCCGGAGTTACCACCCTTAGCTAGCATCCCTCAGCTTTCAACCACAGCATAGCTAACTTTACAGCCACATTATCAATAAATATATCCAGAGAAGAATGCATCGCAACTGTGTTTTACCAAAAATCCCCGAAGTTGTCTAATATTTTGAATTATTTTAGGCTCTTAGTGTAGGACTCTATCGTGTTTTTAGGTAACATATTCGTATTATTAGACTACCCGATCAAAAATGATATCATAACCAAAGAACGAAATAATACCGGTTTAATTTGTATGGAGAAAATACCGGTATCCGATCCCTGTTTGATATACGTAAATATTTTTTATTATTTATTGATTTAGTCTTTGTTTTAAATAATATACCATTATATAATACTCGTATGTCGCATATCTTAACCGATTCTTGTGAAACTTTGTGAGCAGGTTTGATAACATTACCGAATTTATTAATCGATTCAGTTCTTGGAAAATATTCATAAAAAATGGTTGTCTGTAAAGTCGGTTCACGGGCGATAATTTTACGTGATAAGAAAACATTGATGAAAAAATTCATAAAACGTATTTACTCATTTATCGTTAGGAATACTCCTGTGAAGTTTCGAATAAAATAGTCGATCTAATCTTGTTTCCGCATACAAACTTTGGACCCCCATTTCACCCCCTTGGAGGGTGAATTTTGAAAAATCCGTTCTTAGTGCACCCTTAGACCTTATAAGAAACCTACGTGCCAAATTTGGAACCAGCGGTTTGAGCTGTGCGTTGATATGTCAGTCAACGGAACGGGACAATCAGTCACTTTTTCGTGCGAGCAGCCGGCGTTCATCGATTTATAAGACGTTATCACGTCAAAAATAATAACTCTTTATTAATTAAGATTTTTAACATAATTGCTTTCTGGTATCATTTATACGGTCTTAAACTATGGGTGGTTAAAATATACGCCCGTATGAAATTTACACGCTGTATAGTTACTCAATTTCGACATTTATGGATTGACATTTTGACGACCGGTCAGCCTAGTGGGTAGTGACGCTGCCTACGAAGCTGAAGGTTCTGGGTTCGAATCCCGGTAAGGGCAAATATTTGTGTGATGAGCATGAATATTTGTTTCCGAGTCTTGGATGTTTTCTATGTATTTATATCTAATATATTGTCGTGTCGTCTAGTACCTATAACACAAGCCTTATTGAGCTTACTATAGGCCTAGTTCGATTTGTGTAAGAATGTCCCTTATATTTTTTTTATTGGTTTATGGATCGATTTTGGCGCGTCGCTACTCCATTCAGTTTGTAGGAGCGGCCCCGATAAAATAATTGTTGACTGATTGTTGACTGCTGATTGTTGGCTGTACATTGTTTTAACCTCACCTAGAAATATATAGTAGTAACTAAGTAAGGCTATGGTCTCCTATAAATCACGCTATACGCTGCGTCACAATGCTTACTATGGATTTGTACTGTTGTGGTCGTCGGCCACAACAGTGCATCTCCATAGTAAGCGTTGTGACGCATACGGCGTGATTTATAGGAGACCATGGCCTTAAGGTGATATCAGACGGTTCACTTTTCTTTCATTTTCTTGTTTCATTTTGCATAAGTGACACGTCTGAACGAAAAGTGAAACAAATATGCCGAATGAATTCACTCGAGTGAACGTTCATTCAAGTGAACCGTTTGATATCACTTTAGCGTCATCAGATGCCTAGTTTCGTTAGGCGTGTTGAGGCGGTGGGGCATGGCATTAGCGCAACAGCCCGATTGTGAATAGTTAAGGGCAAAACACGTGTGCCGAATTAAGACTAATTATTTATCGAGCCTACTCGACCTTCTCAACAAATAACACATTTATGGATCGATTTTGGCGCGTCGCTACTCCATTCAGTTTGTAGGAGCGACCCCGATAAACGAATTGTTGACTGATTGTTGACTGCTGATTGTTGGCTGTACATTGTTTTAACCTCACCCAGAAATATATCTTGACTCCACGATTAGCAGTAACTAAGCTTGATCAGAGGCCTAGTTTCGATAGGCGGACCCTACACGCAAAATCCATATTGTGATCCGACAGTATAAACTGTTGGATTACGATATTTATTGACGTGACTGTATTGACGGATCACAATATTTTTAGCTGAATTTCTGGAAATCCTGTGATCTGATCCTAGATCCTGGATCGTGATATTTATCTTGCGTGTAGTGTCGCGTCAATATTTATCACGTCAGTACGCAGTACGCAGGTTTCGCGTCTGCGGGTTCCGCGTCTGCCGCGGTGAACCCGTACCACGAGTTTTCTCTGTTTTGTAGCCAATTCTTCACCCATCGCTTTTTAGGGTTCCGTACCCAACGGATAAAAACGGGACCCTATTACTAAGACTTCGCTGTCCGTCCGTCCGTCCGTCCGTCTGTCTGTCACCAGACTGTGTCTCAAGAACCGTGATAGCTAGTTTTTACTCGTTTGTTTAAAGAAAGGGCTACAATTAATGCCAAACAAGTTCTAATTTTTCTCTGCCTAGAGTCCATCACGTCTGTCTCGTACAAAGAACACTTCAGTACTGACACGATCTGTATTGATGGTGTAGGGTATACTGTGATCCGGCCCAAGATACATAAGTAAATATCATGATAATTATCACAATATTTATTGACGTGTAGGGGTCGCCTCAGACGTGACGGGTGGGGTGAGACGCATTAGCGCAACAGCCCGATTGTGAATAGCTAAGGGCAAAACACTTGTGCCGAATTAAGACTAATTATTTATCGAGCTACTCGAACTTCTCAACAAATAACTAATTACATCAGTAACAAGATACCGAAGATTGTGGCCCTCTCGAAACTCGTATTTCGGTCTCGCTACAATGAGGTTTTACTATCAGTCAGTAAAATCAGTAACTTTTTATGAAGCGCCAAAAGGGTGGATTACAAATTAATTGTACATAGTTAAGGGCCGTAATCTAATCTATGCTTTACTTTTTTTCCATTGTGTAACGAAAGTTACCCATATAAAATGTATGGGTAACTGTGCCTTCGTCATCTACCAAATTTTACAATAGTTCGTTCACTATTAATTCTATCCGACTGTGGAACTCTCTCCCTCTTGACATCAGACACTTTCTACTACCACATTTACTAGGAAATTACTTTGGAGAGTTGAGTGACGTACGTAAATAAATCTATTCCAATTAATTATTATTCAGAATTCGAATAGAGCCCCGACCTGTCTATACAACCTTGAATTATCACTACTCATTTAAGATTCAATTTTTAGTATCCAGAATCTATGTACACGTATCTACATTGCCGTTACAGAAAACGTACCATAACAAAAGTACCCCGCAAATAAAATGTGGCCATTAAACTCGGCTATACATCTTTCGAGCCGTCTCACCGCGGCCTTGTACAGACCGTTATGAAAATAAAATTATACTGTAGGCGGAATCGAGTCAATTACATCGCGCAGCGCGCAATACAGACCTCATTACAGAATACAGCACCGTGAATTCAAGTGTCCGATTTCACACTGTATGCCACTTTTAAAGGCACGCACTTCACATTTATGTCTCTTTTTATATTTTTAATCTGCGAAATTTAATATGACGCGCGTAAAAAACGAGGTACGAAAATCGCGAATGCGAGAGATGTGGAAATTATGGCCGCTATTTATTTTTGAACAGAGAACGGAACGCTCATTTCGAGTGCTAATTCGTGAACCTCTTAACTCACGCAATTAAGTTTCAAAAGCAATCTTGTAACGTACTGGATAAAGTTTAATTTTAGAACAATGTGTTTTCGAGATAGGATGTCGTGAAAATAAGCATCCGTTTTAAATTTTGAATGTCGAACGTGGATATCAATGGTGAACGCTTGCGTGTGTGACGGCACGCAATTTTAAACCTTATTGCGTTGCGTTACATTACATTTTCTTGGTTAATAGCGGTGAAGTTTAACGTTTTATTCACGGTGGTGAGTCGGCCGTCAAGCGACTGTCATCGCGGCGTACCTGGCCAGTGTACAAAGAACTCCCAACAGCCGTTTTTCATACAATAAGTGAGCTCTTCTTACACTAGTGTACGTGGATTATAATTTTTGATCCTGTGAGTGTACTGCACCATATACGGGGCTCATTAGGTCTTGATCTCTGGCTTAACGAGGCGAGTCTAATTGCGGGCACACTCCCGCAAAAATGGAGGCGGCAGAATGTATTACCGTAATTTGAAATTTATGTTTCACACTCTTTTAAACTTTTTGTAGGTTTGGAAATTGAGTTTGGGCCGTTGGGGGTTGCCTGGTTGAAAAATTGCTTTGTGGAATAAATACGGGGGAGCAGTGTTGCCAACTTGCATTGGAATGCTGGTATTAATTTAAGTTGAAATAGCTGTATTCGTTTTTGGAATGCAAAACGTTTGTTTACTAATTGGCGAGATAGGAGTGTTGTTTTACGCAGGCTCTCAAATTTAACGCTGAATCAAATTAGAGGCATGACTTTCACATGGTTTGTTAATCGCTGAGTGTCGGGTGGCATTTATACTAGGTATATGGCAAACGAAAGCAATGTAAGCTTATTTTTAAGCGACTGACGAAGCAACATGGCAATGTATGAAATGAAATGAAATGAAATATGAAATGAAATATAAAATGAAATGAAATATGAAATTAAATGAAATATGAAATGAATTATGAAATGAAATATGAAATGAAATGAAATATGAAATGAAATGAAATATGAAATGAAATGAAATATTAAATGAAATGAAATATGAAATGAAATGAAATATTAAATGAAATGAAATATGAAATGAAATGAAATATTTATTTGCGGAATACGGGTCACATTATGTTGGTACAAATAAACGTTACAGTCCGCCATACTCTACTTAAATAGGCATGCAAAATAATAGCCTTTATTTTGCTGTCGGTTAAGAACAGACAAAATAGAGGGATCACTTGTATGTGATGAGCAATAGTTATTTGTGCAACAAGAGATCAAAGTCTTTTTTTGCTGCGAGTGCTGATTTCGAGTCGCGAGGAAGCGAAAGAATCTAAAATTAAATGTTAGAATTTTGATCGCAGCCAGGGACCAAAAGCACGAGATGCAAATACTTTGCCCTCGAATAATACATTGCACGTAGAACCAATGGCCGTTGGAGCGGAAAGGTTCTCGAGTGGCGACCACGTACCGGAAGGCGCGGCGTGCGTAGGCCCCCCCACAAGGTGGACTGATGACCTGGTAAAGGTCGCGGGAGTCCGCTGGATGCGGGTGGCGCAGGACCGGTCACTTTGGCACTCTTTGTGGGAGGCCCATGTCCAGCAGTGGACGTCTTTCGGCTGGTATGATGATGATGAATACATACAACTGTTCACCTAAGCAGTGAGAACATATTCACATAAAAAAATATCAGACTTTACGTACCTATTCGTCTCGTGATTATTCAGAAAGAAAACTGCGGCGTTCGTTACTGCTTGTTTTAACTTCTCAGCATGGCTAGTTAGGTACTAGAAGCCCTCGAGAGCGCGGGGCGACACAAGGCGCGACAGACCAGCAAAGCATCTTTGTGTGCCTCTTCCCATTAATTGGGGACGGCCCTCCTCGTTCTCATGAAATGAAATGAAATGAAATGAAATGAAATGAAATGAAATGAAATTTATTGTTAATAACGATTGTTACAAGTCAAGATATAATAATTAGGTATAAACTTTCAATATTATATGTCAATTATATTCGGTTATTTTTATATGTCATACTATGTTTTTTACCTTTAAAGTATTATTGGTAGACTAAAGAACTCATCATACGAATAGAATGATTCCTGCATCAACCACTTTTTCAGCCTAACCTTGAATGCTGCGGTGGAAGTCGCATCTCTTACACAGTCTGGTAGGCGATTGTAAATAGAGGGGCCTACATTGTACACGGATCGTTCTGATTTGGCAAGTCTGTGTGATTCGGCGATAAGTCTGTTGTGGTGTCTATTACTGCGCAGGTTGTAGTTGGTGTTAATACCTCTGCGCTTGAACATATCCAAGTTCTCGTGAGTGAACACTGAGACCTGGTATATGAGTAAACAAGGCAGGGGCAATATCTTGAGCTCGCGGAAAAGGTCTCGCGCTGGGGTATTCTCCGGCCTACCGGCCATCGCGCGGATGGCGCGCTTTTGCTGCGAGAACACACGCTTCCAGTCGGAGGCGCGACCCCAGAACTCCATGCGCCAGGTCGGTCGATCCTGGGTTGTCTCTATGTTCAACTCGGCCTGTTACAAGTCCTTTGATATGGTGGACCGCCACGTAGCAAGCGGGCGACGTCTGCCTGTCTTATTCGACAGACCAAAGCACATTTTTTACAATAGTTTATTTATACAATATATAATTTTACAGTCATGCCAATCACATACAATTACAATTTATTAAAATTATAAAAAAATGCTCGATGCTACGATGCTCGATGACCTCAGTAAAGCTTCCGAGCGAGTTGGTCTAAGAATGAACATGGATAAGACGAAGGTCATGTCAAATGCCCATGTAGTACCAACTCCCATTACAATCGGACACTTTACGCTCGAAGTTGTAGACGATTATGAATACCTAGGACAGACTGTCCAGTTAGGTAGGTCCAACTTCGAGAAAGAGGTCAATCGTCGAATCCGACTCGGCTGGGCAGCGTTCGGGAAGCTCCGGCACATCTTTTCGTCCAATATCCCGCAGTGTCTCAAGACGAGAGTCTTTGACCAGTGTGTGTTGCCAGTGATGACATATGGCACTGAAACTTGGTCGCTTACTATGGGCCTCATAAGAAGGCTCAAAGTCACCCAAAGGGCAATGGAGAGGGCTATGTTAGGAGTTTCTCTGCGTGATCGCATCAGAAATGAGGCTATCCGCAGCAGAACCAAGGTAACCGATATAGCCCTCCGAATTGCTAAACTTAAGTGGCAGTGGGCGGGGCACATTGCACGTAGAACTGATGGCCGCTGGGGCGGAAAGGTTCTCGAGTGGCGACCACGTACCGGAAGGCGCGGCGTGGGTAGGCCCCCCACAAGGTGGACTGATGACCTGGTAAAGGTCGCGGGAGTCCGCTGGATGCGGGTGGCGCAGGACCGGTCAATTTGGAACTCTCTGGGGGAGGCCTATGTCCAGCAGTGGACGTCTTTCGGCTGATATGATGATGATGATGATAAAAAAAAACACAATTAAAAATTAACAATTAAATACTTATATAACCTAAGCTTAGTCAAAAAGGCCCCCGCGAGTTGCTCCGGGCGCAAAGGTGCCCATCACACTTGCAGCGTTACCACGTTGGATCGCGATGGACAACCTTTGCGCCAGGAAGCACGCCGCGCGAGCCTCGTACCCCCTTTCCCTTATTCTTCTCCCCACTTCTCTGATGAAGCACATTTTAATAATCTATACGAGGCTCGCGTGACACTACCACAACACTAGAAGCTAACCGTATTATTGTTAAAATACTAATGTCTGTAGCGCTAGAAAGAGACAAAGGCACGCATATTACGTGTCTCGCTCGCTACTACCGACACAAAAACTAGTCGTACTGTTGTTAAAATACTGCCTTCGTCACTGATTTTATTATATTTCCTAGCTAGATAGATTCATTTCATCAGGAGGGTTATGTTTTTCGAGTGTATATATATATATATGTACGTATGTATGTATCGTGCATCATGCACGTTGAACCGATGGCCGTTGGGGCGGAAAGGTTCTTGAGTGGCGACCACGTACCGGAAGACGCAGCGTGGGTAGGCCCCCCACAAAGTGGACTGATGACCTGGTAAAGGTCGCTGGAGTCCGCTGGTTGCGGATGGCGCAGGACCGGTCATTGTGGCACTCTTTGGGGGAGGCCTATGTCCAGCAGTGGACGTCTTTGGGCTGATATGATGATGATGATGATGTATGTATGTATGTGTGTATGTTTTATTCTTTGGCACGCCCTACAGCCTTAACCGTTTGACTAATTTCGACATATGAGGTGTCGTTGGATTCCTCTTAATCGTGGGAGTGACATAGGCTATAATATTAGTAAAAAAGCAGTTGAGTTTTTCGATTTCGCTTGTTCCTAGTCGTTTTAGGGTTGCGTACCTCAAAAGGAAAAAACGGAACCCTTATAGGATCACTTGCTTTCCGTCAGTATGTCTCTCTGTTTGTATCCAAGACCCTTTATCTCGGGAACGCGTGGAGGGTATCGAGTTGAAATTAAAACTATATACTGAAGTCTACAGTCCCTTGAAGCTGTGAAATAATCAAACTTCTAAGATAACGTAAAAAAAAGATACGGCCGTTTATGCCGCAAAAACATATTATATCTCGACACTCTCAAGGGATTCTAAATTTATAGGGTACTTTCCGTTGACCTAGAACTATGAAATTTGGCAAGTAATATCGTCTTATACCACAAGTACAGGAAAAAATCTGAAAACTATACATTTATAATCTTGTACGGAACCCTCGGTGGGCGAGTCCAGCTCGCACTTGTCCAGTTTTTTTAGGGTTCCGTAGCCAAAATGGCAAAAAAAATTTGAGGATAGGCGTATTTTGTTAGCCGCTACATAGTTTTGCAATTAAAATGACAAAAATAAATTTTTTTAGGGGTGCACTCCATACATAAAACTAAAAGTCAAAAAAAAAATTTATTGTGACCCCCCGTGTGGCACATCAATCGATAGGCCTTTCAAAATAAATATAAGTTTTCTTAGCATTTTTTTTGATTAAGTGAATAGAGTCGGAGATAATCGCCCCGAAAGTCACTAAAATTCTGTCCCCTTCCCTCTAATTTTTGAACGGTGTATTTTAAAAATATGGAAAAATTCATAGACAAAGGGCTTATTAATTTCATTCACCGAAAATTGTTTTGAACAAGATCGGTTCAGAGGTTTTCGAGATATTGCTGAAAAACTGCCTTCCTCTAAGAAAAGGAAGTAAGTGCCGTAAAATTTCTGTGACGATACGACCTTTTTAATAGGCACGGAACCCTTCGTTTTGCGTGGTTCGACACGCACTTGGCCGGTTTTTTATATTTAAAACTTATATCAATAGCGCAATAATGAAGAATAATATAGCTAATAAAATCTAAAACAATTTAACAGCGCGCAATTTTTTTAAAGGGGCGGGGCGACGGGCGTGCTTTTGGAAACTGCATTACTTACCTCTTCTTTGCGTAAAAATCAATTAAAGTCGTAATATTTATAATCACTCATTTTACGTTCGTAGTTGATTCTGCAAGCAGCACTTACAATGTCGGGAATTATGACAACCGTTGACTTATTATTGACTTAAGGTTATAAAATTTGTTCTGCTAGCCTCATTTGTTTATTCTACATTCAAACTAACATACTAAATTCAATAGTTAATTTTTTCGTTGTCATGTCCGAGTTACGCGGAACGACCCATCTGTGGTATTATGTTCATAAAATTAAGATTGTTAAAGTTTTAACAATCTTAATTTTTATTTATTTTTATTCTAGTTAGAATTATTAATTTATAGTCAGCGTCATAAAATTCATATTCTTACACAAATCAACCTAATCCCAAACTAAACAAAGCTTGTACTATGAGTACTAGATGACGATATACATACTCATATAGATTTAAATACTTAAATACATAGAAAACATCCATGACTCCACCACCTCCTGAATGGTGAGGAACCACTCAGGACGACGACCGGGTTAGCCTAGTGGGTAGTAACGCTGCCTACGAAGCTGAAGGTCCTGGGTTCGAATCCCGGTGAGGGCAAATATTTGTGTGATGAGCCTGAACATTTGTTCCTGAGTCTTGGATGTTGTCTATCTATTTAAGTACTTATTTGTATCTATTATTTATACCGTCGCTCGTCTAGTACCTATAACACAAGCCTTATTGAGCTTACTATGGGACTAGGTCGATTTGTGTAAGATTGTCCTCTAATATTTATTTATTTATGACTCAGGAACATTCGTCACACAAATAAACGGCCTTACCGGGATTCGAACCCGGGACCTCCGGCTACGTAGGCAGGGTCACTATCACTACCAACTAGGCTACAAAGGTCGTCAAACAGTAAGTTAGGTAACAAAGCTTTCATCATCATCATCATATCAGCCGAAAGACGTCCACTGCTGGACATAGGCCTCCCCCAGAGAGTTCCAAATTGACCGGTCCTGCGCCACCCGCATCCAGTGGACTCCGCGGCGTGGGTAGGCCCCCCACAAGGTGGACTGATGAATAAAGCTTTATTCAACTAATTTGAAACTCAATTGTGTATTTATGTCTTCGAACACACTAGAAACATTTTAAGCGAACATAAAATACCCCAGCAAACTGGTGCAAGTCTCAACTTAAAATTAATATGAGCGAAATATCCTGAATTCTCCATTCTTTCCCCTCATAAAACGAATGTAAATTCCTAATTATGTTGTAAAAACTAAGTACTTTGTTCTAGTGCGCTTCAGTCCGGTAGTTTTATCTAATTTGGAGCTAGCACCTGAAGAAGGAAATTCACTACCCTACATCAAAAGGAACCTAACTACCCGACATGCTTTAGAAAATCTGAATCTTAAATACCTGACATACAGTTGATATTACTTTGTAGTTTTGTTTGTAGTTGAGGCCTTTTCGGTTATGTTGCAGGTGCAAATGTAATGAGTATTTCTAATTTGGTTCCTTTTGGTGAATAGTAGTTAAACTACGGTGATAATAGATGCTTGGGAATTAAAGAAAACATATATATACTGTACCATGCTATAGCCTCCTGAGACGTTAAACAAAACCGGATAAGTGCGAGTTCAACTCGCATGGTGAAGGTTCCGTATATAAACTAAATTTCATAAGTGTTTTTGAATACTCAAACCTCTTATAGGTTTTCCTGTAATCTTTAGGCAAGGAACTATTTCCCATATTTTTTTCAGAATTTTAATCCTAACAGTTTCGGAGATAAGGGGGGTAATGGTGTTGACCATTCCCCCCGCCTTATCTCCGAAACTACTAGGATTAAAATTCAAAAACACTTATGAAATTTAGATTATATACGGAACCCTCACCACGCGAGTTGAACTCGCACTTGTCCGGTTTTTTTTTAAGTCGTATATAATTCCAGCCCTGTCTAGTAGGTTAGCAGCACGGCTTTCACAGACCGGCCCGCGAGCATATTGCGGCGAGAAAGACTATCCGACTCTTTCTAAGCATTCTAATTAGAAAGAGACCGATAGTCTATCTCGACGCGACACAACTAGCGGGCCGTCCTGATAGCCGTGCAGGTGCTAGAACCAAAGTGTATCGTCGCATATCTTACTAGAATCACGAAATGCAATATAGCGTAGCTCGAGTATCCGTGATAGCATCGCAGAATAGTTTCCGTACTCATTGACAAGATAGATGGCATCGGGAAACGTTCGAATACAGTTCGAATAGGGAATTCCTACCGAACTGAGGGCTGTACCCGAATATTTTATTTTATAATGTCGATAGAATGCCTACTCATGCTATGCATAAGGTTTGTTCCCAATTCTACAGATTTCTATTACAGATTTCCAATTCTACAGATTTCCAATTCTACAGATTCCCGATTCTACGGATTCCCAATTCTACAGATTCCCAATTCTACAGATTTCCAGTCCTACAGATTTCCAATTCTACAGATTCCCAATCCTACAGATTCCCAATTCTACAGATTCCCACTTTTACGGATTCCCAATAGTATAATAAGAAATAAGAAGAATAATAATAAAGCTCTTTACTGCAAGAGAAAAGTAAGCAAAATTTGGTTATTTTTAAGAATGGTAATCTGTAGAGTTAAGAATCTGAATAAAGAATTGGTACAGCTGATAATCTGTCTGTATTGTTCGGAATCTATTTAATTAAGAATCAGTAGAAATATGTTATTGTTAAGGTGTGAATCTGTAGAATTGGGAATCTGTAGACATGAGAATCTGTAGAATTAGGAATCTGTAGAATTGGGAATCTGTAGACATGAGAATCTGTAGAATTGGGAATCAGTAGACTTGAGAATCTGTAGAATTGGGAATCTGTAGACATGAGAATCTGTAGAATTGGAAATCTGTAGACATGGGCCTAAAGGATGCATAAACCTACTCA
The DNA here is from genome assembly GCA_932294315.1 of Epinotia nisella. Taxonomy (NCBI): domain Eukaryota; kingdom Metazoa; phylum Arthropoda; class Insecta; order Lepidoptera; family Tortricidae; genus Epinotia; species Epinotia nisella. The sequence goes on from OW028691.1 coordinate 2,075,230, forward strand.
TGGCTTAAATATGGAATAATATTATGGGGAAACAGACCTATTTATACAGTGTTTTTAATGCATACGAATAGTTGCTAATATAAGAAGCCCAGAAACTTGCATACCCCACTTTAAAAAATTCAAAATCCTAACTATGACCTCCATATATATATATTCGTGTATGTGCAGTAAGAAAATATCCGCAACTAAATAAAATCATTAGAGACCAACCACGGCGCTACGAATCCAGGTTTAAAAATAATCTAGTTACAATATCGGAATCCAAACTAAAACTACATACCTCAAGTCCACACGCGATGTCAGTAAAAATTTATAATAGAATCGACGACAGTATAAAAGAGAAAAAATGCGAGAGAATATGTTTTCCAACGATTAAAAAATTTCCTACTCGAAAAATGTTACTACACCTTGGATGACTTTTTTTCCAGCTAAACTTGTATAATTCTGTATATTTTTTGTTTTTTGTTTTTGTAATAAATTCATTGTTATAATAATGAGTTGCAAAGTGACCACAACATGAAAATGCGTTAAATTTACGGTGTTTTGGTTGGAATAGGTATAAAAGCATTTACTTTTCCCTCCACTTATAGACACTCAAACGGGCGATTATCGCCCGGTAAGCGGTAGGTAGAACAAAGTTGAGTCCCCGGGCACCCGCCTGCAGCTAAGTCAAACAGTTTTTTACTCTTACAATTCTTTGCACTTTGCGCCGTATTTGCTTGAGGGAGCAGCCTATTTCCTTTTACCCAATGTATTTTAACAAGCTCTTATTTTACTGCTACTGTTCGTGTACATACGATGAAAGTGAATATACAGGGTGGCACATTTAGATCGGTCAGTATGGGAAAGTCTGAAACTATAAGACATACGAAGATCTCTTCTTAGGAACCATGTGATCGATTTTAAAAACAAGAAAAACTGCATTCATATAAAAAAAAACCGGCCAAGTGCATGTCGGACCACGCAAAACGAAGGGTTCCGTGCCTATTAAAAAGGTCGTATCGTCACAGAAATTTTACGGCACTTACGTCCTTTTCTTTGAGGAAGGCTGTTTTTCAGCAATATCTCGAAAACCTCTGAACCGATCTTGTTCAAAACAATTTTCGGTGAATGAAATTAATAAGCCCTATGTCCATGAATTTTTCCATATTTTTAAAATACACCGTTCAAAAATTAGAGGGGGGGACAGAATTTTAGTGACTTTCGGGGCGATTATCTCCGACCCTATTCACTTAATCAAAAAAAATGCTAAGAAACCTTATATTTATTTTGAAAGGCCTATCGATTGATGTGCCACACGGGGGGTCACAATGAAAAAAAAATTTTTGACTTTTAGTTTTATGTATGGAGTGCACCCCTAAAAAAATTTTTTTTTGTCATTTTAATTACAAAACTATGTAGCGGCTAACAAAATACACCTATCCTCAAAATTTTATTCAAATACACCTTATAGTTTTCGAGTAAAATGCCTGTGACATACGGACAGACGGACAGACGGACAGACGGACAGACGGACAGACGGACAGACGGACATGACGAAACTATAAGGGTTCCGTTTTTGCCATTTTGGCTACGGAACCCTAAAAAGAGTTGAATGTTGTATTGAAAAAAATCGCACTGCTCATTTCGAAAACTTATTAAAATAAATTAAAGGATACGAAAACAAGGCTTTATTATTCAAATTTCAAATTTCAAATTCAAATTCAATTTCATTTATTCAAAATAAATTCATGGCGAACACTTTTTGAATGTCAAGTTTTTACATAACTACATAGTATTATACGAAGGTCATGTCAAACGTCCATGTAGTACCAACTCCCATTTCAATCGGACACTTTAGGCTCGAAGTTGTAGACGAGTATATATACCTAGGACAGACTGTCCAGTTAGGTAGGTCCAACTTCGAGAAAGAGGTCAATCGTCGAATCCGACTCGGCTGGGCAGCATTCGGGAAGCTACGGCACATCTTTTCGTCCAATATTCCGCAGTGTCTCAAGACGAGAGTCTTTGACCAGTGTGTGTTGCCAGTGATGACATATGGCACGGAAACGTGGTCGCTTACTATGGGCCTCATAAGAAGGCTCAAAGTCACCCAAAGGGCAATGGAGAGGGCTATGCTGGGAGTATCTCTGCGTGATCGCATCAGAAATGAGGCTATCCGCAGCAGAACCAAGGTAACCGATATAGCCCTCCGAATCGCTAAACTTAAGTGGCAGTGGGCGGGGCACATTGCACGCAGAACCGATGGCCGTTGGGGCGGAAAGGTTCTTGAGTGGCGACCACGTACCGGAAGGCGCAGCGTGGGTAGGCCCCCCACAAGGTGGACTGATGACCTGGTAAGGGTCGCTGGAGTCCGCTGGATGCGGGTGGCGCAGGACCGGTCATTGTGGCACTCTTTGGGGGAGGCCTATGTTCAGCAGTGGACGTCTTTGGGCTGATAGTGCGTTCACGGATCGCGAAAATAAATAAATTCAGCATTTGTAGATAGTAATGATTGTTATTTTATTTTTGTTTGATTTCGTTGTTTGCTTGTTTTTAGTTTTAATTATTACTTTTTGGTTTAGGTACCTACGTAAATTGTCATTTCGGTTTTTATATAATTTAATTTCTTTCAATGTCTTATTTCTGTCTTTTGTTTGTTACTGTAATGTATTAAATGTGTTACGTACCGTGTCCTCACTGGATGGACCCAACGGAAGATCAGCGCTGGCTGCAAAGCCAGCATCGTGCTGAGTTGGGCCCATTTCGTGACACGGCACAGATTGTTTTTTTTCTTGTGTTTTTGTCTTGTAATAATGTACCTATGAAGTGTTTTGTTACGAATAAATGTTGATTTGAAAGACCGATCAAGTATGGCGCCAACAGCCTGTAGCACAAACTTTTCAAGCTTTCCATATAAAAAGAAACTTCAACTTACGACAATTATAGTACTTTATTTCCTTGATGCACTTATAAAAACCACAGATACTCGTACTAATACATAATACTTAGGACACATTTCTAGAGAGTCACAATTGAGAATGAATGATATTTTAGAAATGCCTGATTTTTTTTTGGTGATAGGTAATAATTACAGCAAACCACCACCAATAATGAAAAAACCTCGACACGTGTTTCGCCTCTCTACGAGGCATCATCAGGAGATGCAGGCAGGAGATGTTGCTTGCGCCACGTCCACTGAGCAACTGACCAACGTGGCGCAAGCAACATCTCCTGCCTGCATCTCCTGATGATGCCTCGTAGAGAGGCGAAACACGTGTCGAGGTTTTTTCATTATTGGTGGTGGTTTGCTGTAATTATTTGCATGTTTATACGCAATTAGTTACATTTGATCTCCGCTGATCGACCTGCACGTTTTTTAGCGGAATAGCAAAGGAATATTGTTCTCGTAATATATCATGAATTTCCGCAAAGTAACGCCTGATTCAATAAATTATTCTTTGCATCTGTTATAAGTCTCAGTTTAGCCCAATGGTTAGGGCATTAAGCTCGCCATTTGTACATATTTTTTTTATTTTGTGCTATAAAGTTTAAATAAATAAAAATAAAATAAATTGTGGCGGAGAATTCAAGAGAGAAATGTTTTTAGAGTTTTTAACAAGGCTGCACTCTCTGCGCTCTTGTATTTATGTTAAACGCGTAGTTTAATTTGCTCCTAATTACTTTCTCGATTAATCGCGGAGCCCGGAGCTTTTTTATTTACAATTCCTTCTTAAACACCTTTTAAGTTATTTCGGCCTTAGCTCTAAGTTTATCTTAATAATGTAGTGGCCATTAGCTAGATATAAAGGATTTTAAAATAAAAAGTCAGACCTTTTGGGTAATTTTTTAATGAGTTTTTCTTTGAAACCGAAACTTCTGATAACATTTCTTTGAGGCTCGATTTTTTTTCTGTTCTTTGTTTTCTTTTTCCATTTGCTACAAAGCGGAAAAACGTTGCTTGGCCTTGAATGGCAATAAAATAGAATAGTACATTAGAATTTTAACGGACAAATTTGTATACTTTTGACGTCATAACGTCTTATAAATCGATGAACGCCGGCTGCACGCACGAAAAAGTGTGACTCATTGTCCTGTTCCTGACAGCCCAAATCGCTAGTTCTAGAGATTCCTTCGGCACGTAGGTTCCTTATAAGGTTTCGGTGTACACCCCAGATATAATCCCGAGTTGCATCCAGCAGGAAGCAACTCGGGATTATATCTGGGGTGTTCACAGGTCACTTCGGCGTCAAGGATCTCTTGGCCAAGATGGGACTATCGAACAGTACAGACTGTAGAATGTGTGGTGAGGAGGATGAGACTATGGAACACTTACTGTGTGAATGTCATGCCCTCGCCAGACAAAGAATGAATCACTTTGGTAACGGCTACCCGCAACCAAAGGAATTCAAGGTGCTCCCACTAAGCTGCATCATCCGCTTTGTGGAAATGATGGAGCGAGTTTGGGAGTAGCTAAAAAATGCACAAAAGATCCCACTGGGTCGAAGTGTATCCGAAAGGGCCCTCAACTAGATAAGATAAGATAAGATAAGGTCTTAGTGTCCGCTAAAAAAGGATTTTTCAAAATTCACCCTCTAAGGGGGTGAAATTTGGGTCAAGCTGCCTCGGGGTAAGCCAGTCCTGTCAAGCTGGCCTAATTTGACAGACATTCAGATGTACTCTATGAGTAATGATTGCAAAGATAATACATACAAATAAATACATACAAGATAAATGGGAGTCCAAAGTTTGTATGGGGAAACAAGATTAGATCGACTGTTTTCTTATGACGTTGTCACGTAAAATTATCGTCCGTAAACCGACTTAACAGACAACCATTTTTTTTTTGTTTACATAGGATCTCAAAGGGACATAATTATTGTACTAGTTTTGCTTATTTCGATCAGTAAGTGCTTGTCAAACGTAACCACAGTAATTTTATTGCGTTATAAAATGATTTCATTTGAAATCGCATGACGATTCAATTCGATTTTTCTAATCTTATTGGTACAGGGTGTAAGTGCCTAAAGATCACAAACCGTGACGTAGCGCGTAGCTCCGTAGCTCGTAGCGCTAGTAGCCGTAGCGGCGTAGCTAACGATGCTCGACGAGTAGTGCTACGACACGGCTATAAGCCACGTTGGCCTGGTTAACAAAACCTGAGGGGTAGAAAGCGTAACTTTTCGTACAAGCGTGCAAAAAATGACATTTAGATTTATCTTACATATTACGTACGAAGCGTTACACAATCGACCAAATTAATGTTCAAATAGACATAACACATTTAAAATGTGTAATGCAAACATAACATGCCAACTTAATGTAACTTTTACTTGCAAGAGGGGCTCGTAAAGAGTTAAAGTTAAGTTTTATACCTAGATCGAAATTTCCACAGAATTTAATATTAATTGAAACAAAACTGTCTAAGTCAAACAATCTCCGTGTAAACTTTAAACGTCGATGAAAAAAAGTTGGAAAATTGGAGGATGAGTTACGAACTTTGAGTAACTTATGAACCCAGTGTTAAAAAGTTACCGGCGCTTTATTAAAATGGTTGTAGAACGTAATTCCTTAATGAAGTCGGAAAATTTCAGTCTGCTGCCGGAAGTAGGTTGATATGGCTTTAGACTTGTTCTTCTTTAACCGACTTCAAAAAAGGGGGAGGTTCTCAATTATTCTACGGGTGTAACAAAAATCGGGTTCACACACCCATTAGGGCCTTTTTTTTACATTATAGTGTTTGTTTTTGTTGACATTGCTTGTACATACTCGTACATGACAACATTCCCTTCGAGTCTCAGTATTTAGGATCCTGCACCACTAAAGTTTCTGTTTAGCCCAATGGTTGACTGATAGAGAATGCCTGATGGCATTAAGTCCGCCATTTATACTTTTATTTATATATTTGTGCAATGAAGTTTAAATAGCGAGCGTGAATGGTGGGAGGGTTTACAATAATAATGGTGGTTGGGTAATTATTGGAATTTTGACATTGATTTTTAAATTATGGACATATTATTTTTTAAATTGTACTTTAAATGAATAATGCTACGTTATGTTATTGATGTGCCCCGCCCACTGCCACTTAAATTTAGCGATTCGGAGGGCTATATCGGTTACCTTGGTTCTGCTGCGGATAGCCTCATTTCTGGAGCCGTAGCATGGTTGGCCTTGTCACGCGATAGGTGATAGGATAGAGCGTGCGTCACTGGCTGACACCGTTCGATAGAACGAGACGACGCTCTCATCTTGTGACTTGTCGCGTGATAAGGCCAACCATGCTACGGCTACTGATGCGATCACGCAGAGATACTCCCAGCATAGCCCTCTCCATTGCCCTTTGGGTGACTTTGAGGCTGAGAGGCAGTGGGCGGGGCACATTGCACGTAGAACCGATGGCCGTTGGGGCGGAAAGGTTCTCGAGTGGCGCAGCGTGGGTAGGCCCCCCCACAAGGTGGACTGATGACCTGGTAAAGGTCGCTGGAGTCCGCTGGATGCAAGTGGCGCAGGACCGGTCAATTTGGAACTCTCTGGGGGAGGCCTATGTCCAGCAGTGGACGTCTTTCGGCTGATATGATGAATATTGTGATGATGATGAATATTGTGTGAAGAATATAGATTTATTAAGTATAGATTTACCATGCTATATATAGCAAATGTGAAAACAGAACGCCTTTACTTATGCCACGTTAAATTAATCAATTTGCCTGATACAGAGGCATGTGTTTCAGTCAGTTCGACTGAAATGTCAAAGTCACACAAATCCGATGACACCTCATCAATAATAGCTTTGTAGATGATACCACCATTGTTGGTAATTAATCGAATCTAATCCCGGATATAAGGGGTTCAATCCCGGAGCAGGTTTTTGACTTATAAGGGCATGTTCAATATTTTTATCTCCTTAAACGCACAGTTACGGATAGCAACAAAACTGACAATCAATGTCAATCGCATACCTACGTTTAGTAGCAAAACCGACAGGCTTAAACATCACTTTAGTTAACCTTAATCTGTTAACAATAAGTTTCTGTCAAAAATTTCATTTTTGGAAAAAGTTTTTATAGCCGACTGTACTTTTCTGTATACCGTCATCAACTACTCATTGAGACAATTCTAACGAGCCCAAACACAACGGGGTTACGTCGGTTAAATACTGAATTCCCATGGCCACCTTCTGTCTCCATCATCAGATCAGCTCGTTGGTCTCATAATATTAAATTGTCATCCAAACTATACTACTACCCAAAGTTTCAGCTCAATCGGATAACGGCAAGTGACTGAAAAATGGATTGCTAATTTTGACGGACAACTTACATACTTACTATTTATGTACGAACAGTCAAGTTAATATAAAGCTTGTAAAAATGCATTTCTAAATGTTTTGTTGCGACTAAATTTACATAAGTACCTACTCCAAATTTCAACTCAATTGGGTACCGATAAGGGGTTGAAAAGTGGGTAATTTTGAAGTACGACTCTCTTACGTATAATGCAAACAATGCAAGCTAAATAAAAGCTTAAGACGTTTAACCGGAGTCCATAATCCGGTTTAAGATAAATATTAAGGTCCAAATTGAAGCAGAATTGATTTCAAAACCGTTCCTATTGGGACCGAGCGCGACGACAGCGCCACGTGGCAGGCGGCCATTATGGACAATATTGTCACCGCTGTCAAACAAGAAGTAAGTAAATATTGTGAAAAATATTAATGAAATCTTGTGTTATTACAATTCACAACAACACATCTTACCAGGACCATATTTTTATCTCAAAAACGATTAGAAAATGTTTACTGCAATATGGATTTGACAGCTCAAGTCAGAGACAAAACCGGCCAAGTGCGTGTCGGACCACGCAAAACGAAGGGTTCCGTGCCTATTAAAAAGGTCATATCGTCACAGAAATTTTACGGCACTTACGTCCTTTTCTTTGAGGAAGGCTGTTTTTCAGCAATATCTCGAAAACCTCTGAACCGATCTTGTTCAAAACAATTTTCGGTGAATGAAATTAATAAGCCCTATGTCCATGAATTTTCCCATATTTTTAAAATACACCGTTCAAAAATTAGAGGGGGGGGGACAGACTTTTAGTGACTTTCGGGGCGATTATCTCCGACCCTATTCACTTAATCAAAAAAAATGCTAAGAAACCTTATATTTATTTTGAAAGGCCTATCGATTGATGTGCCACACGGGGGGTCACAATGAAAAAAAAATTTTGACTTTTTGTTTTATGTATGGAGTGCACCCCTAAAAAATTTTTTTTTTGTCATTTTAATTACAAAACTATGTAGCGGCTAACAAAATACATCTATCCTCAAAATTTTATTCAAATACACCTTATAGTTTTCGAGTAAAATGCCTGTGACATACGGACAGACGGACAGACGGACAGACGGACAGACGGACAGACGGACAGACGGACAGACGGACATGACGAAACTATAAGGGTTCCGTTTTTGCCATTTTGGCTACGGAACCCTAAAAAATGACAATTTTAGCCGTAGCGAGCGCTGTGATCGTTCAGGCTACCCCCTCCACCCGCTTTGCACTCTGCCAATAAGAAAAAATCTAAAATCTCACAAAAGATCTGTGTAAACCTGTCAGTTTTGCTTTTGATCGGTAACTTCCTCAACCACGTATCACATATTTCAACCATATAAACTCAACTCTATAGTATACCAAATAAAGCTCTTTATGGACTGTCCTAAGAAAAAAGATACGATCTTGTGCAATTAAGCCGTCGATTCGCACTCTGTTATACTTGAAAACAAAAGATTGGAGCAAAAGGTATCCTTTTAGGCAATGAACGTTTTGTTCGGGCAAAAGGTAGCTGCCAACCTGACGGTATGTAAAAATTTTGCGGAATTACAAGACTACGCAGCGCTACCAACCGTAAGAACGAAACGTTTAAAATAGTAACTTTGAAATTCTCGTAACTAAGTTCTACCGTGTCATTCAATTTGTATATCTTTAAGCGTAAGGAGGAAGATTGAAACTTGTAAACCAAATTGTGGTGTGATAGGAGTTTCTTGGCGTAATTTGAGGTTTGAGGTTTTTAATTAAAAAGAGTCCCATTAATCTGGTGTTTAGCAGCGGTATTTAAGGTAGGCTTACGGAAGTAGATTTGTAAGAAATAATACCCAATGTTTTGCGATATTTTAGCACACTTTTAAAAGTGTTTAATAAAATTCAATAAACAATTCTGTTCTCAGGCCATCAGTATCAAGGGAATCCAAATTTATAGAGTACTTCCCGTTGACCTAGAACTATGAATTTTGGCATGTAATATCGTCTTATACTGCAAGGTACAGGGAAAAATCTGAAAACTATACATTTGTAATTTTGTAAGGAACCCTCGGTGGGCGAGTCCGACTCGCACTTGTCCGGTTTTTATTTTTAATTGCCTCTATTGAGTTAGAATGACGTTGCGGCAAATAAACCATTACCCGCCCAAATTAAATAGGTCTTTTATGGTAAGCCGTCAAGTCATGATAGGCAGTTCTTAATTTAGCTGCTTTAGTCTTTTATTATGAAAACGCGTATAAGCTCCCATGTATAGGTAGAAAACTACAGGGCGTCCCACGGCTATGCCACATGGAGGGAAAGTACCTTGAATATTGTAGGTGTACCATTTTACTAAACGAAGACATTATTTTAATTTTAAAAACCGGCCAAGTGCCAGTCGGACTCGCGCAGGGTTCCGTACCATTATCTATTAAAACGGCAAAAAAATCATGTCTGTTGTATGGGAGCCCCAGTCCCACTCGCACTTGGCCGGTTTTTTAATATTTGTTGTTATAGCGGCAACATAAATACATAATCTGTGAAAATTTCAACTCTCTAGCTATCACGGTTCTTGAGATACAGCCTGGTGACAGACAGACGGACAGCGAAGTCTTAGTAATAGGGTCCCGTTTTTACCCGTTGGGTACGGAACCCTAAAAACAATTTAAACTGCATTCATAGATTTTTATATAATTACATGGTTGAACCGGGAATCGAACTCTTTTATTTCTAACACTATGCTATTGAGCAAAAAAATAATCCTTATGATGAAGCCTTTCGATCGGTATGATAAAGCTATAGGGTAATTTTTTTCTCGTGTAGCGGGTTCGATACCCGCCAACAATGTAATTATTTAAAAATCTACGAATGCAGTTTAAATTGTTTTTTTAAATTAAAATAATGACTTCTTTCAGTAAAATGTTCCATCGACAATATTCAAGGTACGGTCGACGCCAAAAATACGTTTACACTATTCGCCTTATTGCAATGGAATAAGGTGCAAAAGTGTAAACGTATTTTTGGCGTCGACTGTACTTTCCCTCCATGTGGCATAGCCGTGGGACGCCCTGTATACTCTACGCAACTATTACCTACCTTTTTTTTTTTATTGGAGGAAAATCCGTTATGGATACCTCCACGCCACGGCGATAGCGCGGAGGTTTTGTCGGACTCGCACCGACTAAAAACCCCCCGATGGTCCTCCTCGACGCATTTCGGACGGCTCTGGGATCTCCTACGGAACGCACCAGTGCCGCCCTATCGTCATGCCCCAGTGGTATCTACCTTTTTGTTCCGATTGCAGCCCCCAACTGCAACCGTGTTCCACCCCGAGGACACCTTTTAGTCGCCTTGTCATCATCATCATCATCATATCAGCCGAAAGACGTCCACTGCTGGACATAGGCCTCCCCCAGAGAGTTCCAAATTTGGTCGCCTTGTACGACAAACTATTACCTACTTACGCAATGATAAGCGGGTCGTCACCTCTTCGTGAGATGATCGTTAAATGAATAAATAACGGGTTAAAGTATAATTATAAAGCGATACATTGTCGATCCATCAGCTATCGATCGATCTAGCCGGCTCTATTCATCACGCCAAGTTGCCTCTCACAATTCATCAACTGCCCGGTCGGTTATGAAATACAAATTAATTAACACCGACTCGCTTTGTGATCGTCTTAGAGCTCACGAGAAGGGTACGACACGACTACGACCGTAGCACTAAAGCACAAAAGGGGCACCGATGTCCCCCAAAACACAGAAAAATCCCGAAGAGTCAACACATTCAGTGCCCAAAATCGCTACGCGCTACGCTCGTAGCCGATCCCGTGGTTTTCATCGTATGTAGCGGAGAGCGACGACGGCGTAGGGACGCATACGTGTCGTCACGGGCCGGGAATGGGTTAAAATATAAAATGGTTGTCTGTAAACTCGGTTAACGGACGACAATTTTACGTGATAATGTCATAAGAATGTTGTGAAGAGTGTTGATTTTCAGACTTTGCCACTACATTTCCCCCTTTTAGGGGTTGGATTCAACCCCCAAAAGAACCTGAAACACGTGTTTACTCATTTATCGTTAGGAATTCTCCTGTGAAGTTTCGAATAAAATAGTCGATCTAATCTTGATTCCCCATACAAACTTTGGACCTGAAGCATTTTTGCTGCGGAAGTGGAGGAATTCATATTGTAAAAAAAAGGAAAAAAAAGATTTTTTTATATAATTAGATAGGTTAGATTGATATTTTAGTATTTATGATTACCTACTTCTTTCATCGAAATCATCAACATCGTTTTGCTCAAGATCGGTTCATAAGTTTTCGAGATATTGCTGAAAAAATGCCTTCCCTACAGAAAAGGATGTAAGTGCCGTAAAATTTCTGTGACGATACGACCTCTTTAATAGGTACGGAACCCTTCGTTATGCGTGGTTTCGTGTCTTACCGGTCGGCATAAGAAATACAAATCTATGTATAATTACTTTCTCAATTAGTGGAATTGCGCGTACCTAAGTCGCACGGTGTAAACGAGGTTACAAGTCGGTACAAAGCAATCAATCTTGCCACAGAACCGTCTAAAAACAAAGGCTTACGTATCGAAGTTTTGTCAGGCGCGACAAAACGATTAGAGACGACAAAATTACTAGCGTAATTGCGATTCGGTCGGCAATTAGTCGAATGGTAATCTAATCAGTCTTTTCAATTGTTATGACGGATAAAAATAAGTATTTGTTTTCTCACTTTTTAGGGTTCCGTAGCCAAAATGGCAAAAACGGAACCCTTATAGTTTCGTCATGTCCGTCTGTCCGTCTGTCCGTCTGTCCGTCTGTCCGTCTGTCCGTCTGTCCGTCTGTCCGTATGTCACAGGCATTTTACTCGAAAACTATAAGGTGTATTTGAATAAAATTTTGAGGAAAGGTGTATTTTGTTAGCCGCTACATAGTTTTGTAATTAAAATGACAAAAAAAAAAATTTTAGGGGTGCTCTCCATACATAAAACTAAAAGTCAAAAAAAAAATTTTCATTGTGACCCCCCGTGTGGCACATCAATCGATAGGCCTTTCAAAATAAATATAAGGTTTCTTAGCATTTTTTTTGATTAAGTTAATAGAGCCGGAGATAATCGCCCTGAAAGTCACTAAAATTCTGTCCCCCCCCCCCTCTAATTTTTGAACGGTGTATTTTAAAAATATGGAAAAATTCATGGACATAGGGCTTATTAATTTCATTCACCGAAAATTGTTTTGAACAAGATCGGTTCAGAGGTTATCGAGATATTGCTGAAAAACTGCCTTCCTCAAAGAAAAGGACGTAAGTGCCGTAAAATTTCTGTGACGATACGACCTTTTTAATAGGCACGGAACCCTTCGTTTTGCGTGGTCCGACACGCACTTGGCCGGTTTTTATTACTTTATATTATGAGGAGAAGCCCAAACAGCATTCTGAAAATGATTGCTGATCATGTTTGTTGCCCCATATTGGCGCACATAATTAACCAAGTAAAATCTAATTTAGTTTTTAAGTTCTAACATAGTTATTAAGTTTTTTTTTTCCAGTGCATACTAACAAAAATGAGATCTTTGTTATCTTGAATAAATAAAGTTGAATTGAATTGAATTGAATTATTCATCTGCGTAACGTTTCGTACGTAAGTTAGATCTAAACGTATTTTTTGTACGGAAAAATTACACTTGCGTGTTCCTAACGCTCGTTTGCTCGCTAAAGTGTTGCAATTACCCTTGAAGCCGCTTTCAGGCGAATTTCGAACGCACGATCTCGAACCTAAGACGTGTATTTTATCACAAAAGGAGCCTTTACTATTCGGCAATTGAAACCATCAATTACACTTAACATCGATTCCAAGGCAACAAATCCTGCAACCGATAACCAGCGTCCATTCAATACGCCATCAGCGCATCAATAAAACTTGAAAAATAGTCCAACAACATTTGCACGTGCGTAAAACGGAATATCTCACAATCGGCGGGAATGCTTCCCGCGCATAAATCAAGTTGTCAGTGTTGCCGTTATAAATTCGCGGCTCGCCGCCGCGAAACGCACCTGCCGCTGGCAACATTACCTTGATTGCGAGCTGCATTTGCCTTCGGTACACGTTTTTGAACGGACAAGTGTTGCCAGATACCCCGCGTTTCCGCTGTTTTTCCCGTATTTTTGCCAATTTTAAAGATTATTAGTATAAGATGTTTTGGATCCGCTTTGAGCTAACGCAGATCTGCTATTGCTAAAACAATTTAAAATTGTTTTTATTTGCTCGTTGAAAAAGGCGGCAAATTTAAAACTTCCAACAAACGAACATTTTAAATTTGCCGAACGCTTTCCGAATGTCAAAAATGCTAACTTACCCTTCCCGTTGATGTGATATGCCGTTTCATTAAGACAGTAGCTAACTCACACAAATTCCAAAGCACTCATTTGTCCAAAATCATCATTATTCCGAAATTACAAAATTCCTATAGCCTTTTGCAGCTTAACAAAAATTTGGATGCAGATGATTTAATACAATTTATAAATAGTTAGTATTATATTCCGAAAAACCGCAAATTCCATCAGTTGAACATGGTTTTCGGAATTGTGAAATTCGGAAAAATATGCTTTCGAACAATAATTCTATTGCCATTTTTTCATGGTCAATTAAAATCCTATCCTACTAATATTATAAATGTGAAAGTTTGGCTGTTTGTTACTCAATCACGCTTAAACGGCTCAACCGATTTGGATGGAATTTTGCACGAAGATAGTTTATAGCCTGGATTAAAATATAGGATAGTTATTACCCCGGGTCCACGCAGACAAAGTCGCGGGCGGAAGCTAGTAAATTAATAAAATAACAATGAATAAGTTCCGCATTTTTATTTAATAATCCGCGTTTGTCCGTATTTCGGCACCTAGCAACACTGAAACGAACCCGCGCTAAACCACACCAGCGTAAACAGACCCGCACTAAACCGACAATAGACTGGTCTGAAAGGTCAGCTTTTTCTAGACATTGTCGAGACTCATACTTCACCGAAGTTTCTTGCTTTAGGTTCTTTATGCATAGCTCTTTGTTTCACAGTTCGTACGGTAATGACACAGAAGTTTCTTGAAATTAGACTCGTACGGAACGCATTTCGGTGTCGGGACTTCGGGACACTCGGAGTTCTAATATGGAAGTTATGAATGTATGAATAGCCTCAGTAAGTATGTACGTAATGGGGAAGGAACCTTTTTAGTTTGCGCGTTAGTTCTCGTTATAAGTTTGGCGTCGGGTTTAGTGCCAACGGTACTAAATTATGGTATTTACTTAGTTGGCTGTCTCGTATATAAACTCATGGCGTAGAGCGAATTGCAGTATTTATCAAATTGCTATACAAAAATTTCTGCCGCAAACGACACGACGCATCAGAAAGAAATGCGTCGTGGCGAAAAGGGATGAATGAATGAATGAATGAAATATTTATTTGCTAGAATACGTTACAATTTGGCGGTGTTAAATTACATAATCTGGCCCCGTAGTATGGTTGGCCTTGTCACGCGATAAGTGATAGGATTGAGCGTGCGTCACTGGCTGACACCGTTCGATAGAACGAGACGACGCACTTATCTTGTCACTTGTCGTGTGATAAGGCCAACCATGCTACGGCTCCAGTATTCAGGCGACTAAAAAATAGTTACAAATTATTAATTATGCTCAGAATTATTATAAAACAGACTCCCGTCGTTTCGGCGACAAACGTGTCCGGCCCAGGCCCATGGCCAGGCCAGTTGTGACACATCGTCCATGCGAAAGTCGTGGTCCGCCGCCGGACACAACAACAAACACACACACACACACACAATGATGTAATATAAAAAAGGTAGATAGGTTATAAGCGCTCCAAAGGTGGCACACTAAAATTGAGTCAACTGCACCAAATTGCCGCAGTTTCAAGTCGTCAATGGAAACTTGCCATAGCTGTCAGATTTGGTGGCCGTTTTTAAACACGGAATTTCGTTTATACGACATGTATACCTCTTTTTAGGGTTCCATAGCCAAAATGGCAAAACGGAACCCTTATAGTTTCGTCATGTCCGTCTGTCCGTCTGTCCGTCTGTCCGTATGTCACAGGCATTTTACTCGAAAACTATAAGGTGTATTTGAATAAAATTTTGAGGATAGGTGTATTTTGTTAGCCGCTACATAGTTTTGTAATTAAAATTACTAAAAAAAATTGTTTAGGGGTGCACTCCATACATAAAACTAAAAGTCAATTTTTTTTTTCATTGTGAGCCCACGTGTGGCACATGAATCGATAGGCCTTTCAAAATAAATATAAGGTTTCTCGGCATTTTTTTTGATTAAGTGCATACAGTCAGAGATAATCGCCCCGAAAGTCACTAAAATTCTGTCCCCCCCCCCCCTCTAATTTTTTAATACTCCTGATACTGAAATGATATATTGTATACCGTTTTGATAAAATGATACCTCGCCGAGTTTTTTACGCCGGTTCTTCTCGAGGCAGAGGTTTTCTTTCCGAACCGGTGGTAGTTTATCGACATTCATAGGTGCATGTAATATGCCTAAATTGAAGAATATATCACTTTGACTTTGAGTTATATTTTACGGGCTCTTGCCACTTCGGCTAAACTCTCGCACACTTCCGAGATATCCACACACAGATCGCGCTAGGAGTGAAAGAGCAAGTGCTATGCGGCAAGCGCGTGCGAGTGGAAAGCCATGATTTGAGTTTTATAGCAGGCAAACAACTTATTAGAGTATCACAAAATTTCACGAGAATTAATTGAGGAATGCGACATGTTGAGGAGAACAACTGGACAGCCGAACATAATTTTGGCCCACGCTGAAGCTGAGGACTTCTTTCGCTTCGCTCGTACAATTATTTATTCTGAGACACGGTGTACTCTGAGTCTCTGAGCCATCTTTAATAGGAAACTTTTCATCAAAGTCAAAGTCAAAGTGATTTATTCTTCAATTTATGCATATTACATGCACCTAAAAATAAACTACCACCGGTTCGGAAAGAAAACCTCTGCCTCGAGAAGAACCGGCGTAAAAAACTCGGCGAGGTGTCATTTTTTCAAAACAGTATACAATATATCATTTCAGTATCAGAGTATTATAAAATTTTAAAATTACATTGCTATAGTAAAGCCTATTTATTTTGCGATATATTTCTAGTGCAGGATTTTATCGCTGCCAAATATCCCTATCCCTGATGTAATCGACATCTTATAATATGCTTTTGAAATAAGTCTGTTTTACGACAGATTTGAATTTAGAGTCAGTAAGTTCGGCAGGTAATGTGTTTTCGAATTTTATTGTAGAATTTTATACAATTTCCCAAGAACGACTTTTTCGCTTTTCAAACAGGAACCTAATCATACACTACAGCAATTAACGTGTTCTAGTAGTTCTATTACGCATGTGTAATCACAGCAAAAGCAATTAAATATTAGTCTAGAGCTAAGATAGTTGGAACGAATGTGTAAATTTACATTTCAGTTGCATATATCGTATTGGTTATTTGAAACTTCGCCCCGCAGATATATAATGCAGTGCGAGATGTGTATCGCGTGTATTTATGTACAATTTGCACAGTAACAACTTAGTTTTGGGGCCATGTGTATTTGTTATCTGACGGTTGTTTTAGTAAACTAGTGTGTAGACTGGGAAAAGCTAGGAAATTACTGGTTTTAGTAACATCATCTAAATCTATGTAATTATCTATGCGTACACCGTGGGCCCCTTAACTCGACATATGGTTATGATAGTTGGTTTCTAGTGCAGACTGGGAGAATTCAGGAAACGACTAGTTTTAATATCATCATTATCTCTATACACTGTGGACCCCAGTAACCCGACAGATTTGTTATCTGACGGTTGGTTACTAGTGCAGAATGGGAGAATTTTAGGAAATAGACAGATATCATCGTCATACTCGATGACGATGTTGAATATCTTTTTCACTTCTCATGCTCGAAAATTGTGTCATATTAGGCTTAGCAAGCGGGGCTAAATTATTACATTTAGCCCCTAGGGAAAATATGTATACATATTTATGATTTTTAAAACATTTAATTTGACCAATAAACACTTCACTGTATTAAATCCACCAATCACAACTCTTTCAAAGAACATTTGTATTTGCCATCAACTAACCAGATTACAGCTAATAGGTATTAAAAACAACCAATCAGAAAACGGAATTAATTTGAAATATCAGGTGTTTTAGTCCCTAATGGTCAAGATCGTAACAAGTGGAAATCCGTGATCCCCGCCTACCCCTTCGGGAAATGGGCGCGATTATATACAGGGTGTCCCAGAAGTACCACGTCACAGTGACACCGAAGGTCAGCGCAAGAGGAACCTGACCAGCCCATTTTTTTTTACGTTGTGGGATGCTTTGACGCACCGTCCGTTCCAGCGTTCCAGCGTTTTATCTGTTCATTGCGCGGTCGAGACGCGCAAAGCACTGTGGTTAGTTGGGATCACGCGCAATGAATTAGAAAAACCGCTGCCGCAGGTCGCTTAAGACCAAAGTCGTGGCCAAGGCGTTAGGTTCCTCTTGGGCTGACCTACCTCCGGTGTCACTGTGACGTGGTACTTCTGGGACACCCGGTATGTATGTATGAAAATTCAGCGAAACATTATTCGACAAAACGTTTGTCGGTAAAACAAGGGCAAACCGTCGCGGGTGTTTTATTATTAACCCCCGACGCAAAGGGAGGGGTGTTATAAGTTTTAGTGTGTATCTGTCTGTGGTATCATAACTCCCAAACAAATGAACCGATTTGGATGCGGTTTTTTTTGTGTCATAGATAATTTTAACCCGAGTGTTCTTAGCCATGTTTTATTAAAATCGGTTCAGCCGTTTTTGAGATATTGAACTTTAAAATGAAAAAATCGGGGGTTTTTCAACTTTTCTAAGTTGTAGCTATTTTATTAATGTACTTATACTCGTATTTAGTTAGTTACATCATCGGGTACGTCTAAAATGAGGTGCCTAACGGATGCAGCAATATTCTGCCGTTTATAGGTATTCTAGAGGCTATATCTACCGTTGCAGGTCGAAAACTTTCCAGCTTACTCTAGAACCTCGACCCAACGGTCTAAATTAACCGATATCAGTGCTGCGAGCTACTAAAGTAAGGGAAAGCTTCCACTTTGATATACCTATTGGAATATTTTACCGTTTTCTCATATACAACGCGTCCCAAAATTCAACGATAAGCGGGCACCAGAGGATAGATCTGCTAATCATCATCATCATCATCATATCAGCCGAAAGACGTCCACTGCTGGACATAGGCCTCCCCCAGAGAGTTCCAAATTGACCGGTCCTGCGCCACCCGCATCCAGCGGACTCCCGCGACCTTTACCAGGTCATCAGTCCACCTTGTGGGGGGCCTACCCACGCCGCGCCTTCCGGTACGTGGTCGCCACTCGAGAACCTTTCCGCCCCAACGGCCATCGGTTCTACGTGCAATGTGCCCCGCCCACTGCCACTTAAGTTTAGCAATTCGGAGGGCTATATCGGTTACCTTGGTTCTGCTGCGGATAGCCTCATTTCTGATGCGATCACGCAATCGTCGAATCCGACTCGGCTGGGCAGCGTTCGGGAAGCTCCGGCACATCTTTTCGTCCAATATCCCGCAGTGTCTCAAGACGAGAGTCTTTGACCAGTGTGTGTTGCCAGTGATGACATATGGATCTGCTAATGATTGGTCGAAAAAATATATATACATATATCTCAATCCTTATTGAAATTTGACGACCGAATAGCCTAGTGGGTAGAGAACCTGACTATGAAGCTTGAGGTCTCGGGTTCGATCCCCGGTCGGGGCAGATATTTGTATGATGAATACGAATGTTTGTTCTCGAGTCTTGGATGTTTAATATCTATTTAAGTATGTATTTATATGTTTATCCGTTGGCTAGTACCCATAGACATAGACAGGCTTTGCCTAGTTTGGGACTAGATTAGTTGGTGTGAATTGTCCCACGATATTTATTTATTATTATTTATTTAATGACAAAAAAAATGAAATTCTTCTAAAATCGACACCTCTAATGGTATTTTTAACGACCGTCTACAACTTTTCAAATATTTATTTCTAGTTTTTTTTTTTGTATCGGCAACCTAAGTAGCACTGCTATCCACCACAGCCCTTAAAAATACCAGAATACGTGTAGTTTTTATACAAAAAACCGGACAAGTGCGAGTTCAACTCGCGTGGTGAGGGTTCCGTAAAATATTGAGAATTTTCCCGTTACTTTGAATACTCAAACTTCTTATAGGTTTTCCTGTAATTTTTAGGCAAGGAACTATTTTCCATATTTTTTTCAGAATTTCAAGCCTAGTAGTCTCGGAGATAAGGGGGAGGATGGTCAAAATTCGTCTTTTTTCCTAAATTACTACAAATCTGTTTTTGCTAAAATTATAAAAAAAAATCTGAGATGCTTACAAGAACCCCTTTTATTTGATATGTCACACAATACAGTTTACGAAACTTTTTTTTTTCAGTTTTCCAGTTTACCCCCAAAAGTGGTCCCTTTGTTCAGAATTCATTAATTTACTTCACGCGTCCATCTTTGGGTCACCAATTTACATATGTGTACCAAATTTTAACTCAATCCGTACACTAGTTTCGGAGCCAATCGGCTGTGACAGACGGACATACCGACAACCGAGTGATCCTATAGGGGTTCCGTTTTTTTCCTTTTGGGGTACCGGAACCCTAAAAACAGACTGTCGTAACGCTAAAGAGCGAAAACCTTTAAGTATGACTTTCATCCTAATATAAAGCTTTTACAAGCATGCTGTCTCCACTCATTTCATAGCTGCACGACCGTCAGGAGACGGCAGGGAACTTTAATGCAGCGAGCGCTTGGGAAACGTGCTCCGTACTCCGACCAATACTAGCACATATTGCCAAATAGTTTAAGAACTACTGGATAGCACTATTACTTCGATCTGATTTGAATGAATGAATGAATGAATGAATGGTTTATTCATAATGAATACATGGTTACATAAGATCTTAAATATCTATACATATTTCGTCCCATAATATATTCAGCCAGGTCAGGCATATGAAAACTTAGGACAGTGATTTAAACACTCAGTCTATTCCAGTCATTAAGTAATTATAGCATAATAGGTAGTCATCTAATAGTAAATATTAAACATTATTTCATTGCACACTAAATTAAATTGATTTTTATAAATAACATTGATAGAATTCTAATAAAATAAAATAATAATAACAGTCAGATATCATTTACCATTATATGTCACATGCTTCGCCAAATCTATAATCCAAAAATTCCTTAATACTATAGAAACATTTGTCAGCTAACATTTTGTGCAATTTTATTTTAAATTCATGAACAGGCAGTATTCTAAGTGCGGCAGGTAGCTTATTGAAGATACTGACGCACATATTATGAGCACTTTTTTTCCTAAGTACCAGCTTGTGACTAGTTGGTAATGCGAGCCTGTGCCGTCTATGTGACCTAGTTGTTTCCTTTTCTTCGATAAAGGTAAATAATTCCGAATTGGGTTTTACAAATAGGTATGGCTATTTCGTTTATGTACAGACAAGGCAAGGATAGCAAATTTGATTTGCTGCTGGGCACAGTAGATATAAGCAGTAAAACAAATCCGTACAGTCCGATGCTACGCACTCAAACAGACACGCGTCGATACAGTAAGCTTTACGCCTTGGCCACGACTTTGGTCTTAAGCGACCTGCGGCAGTGGTTTTTCTAATTCATTGCGCGTGATCCCAACTAACCACAGTGCGTTGCGCGTCTCGACCGCGCAATGAACAGATAAAACGCTGCCGCAGGTCGCTTAAGACCATTAGTGTAGTGCTTGACGATGGTACATAAGTCTTCGTGCCGCCCGTGCGCCTCATAGAACTGGTTTTAAAAGGAGTGCAGTTGTAGAACGGTCTTAAGCGACGCTAGTTGAGATAACGGTTCAGCTAATATATTATTTATCGTGCCTGGCAACTGGGCTCGATGGTACAGTCGAGTCCTAAAATATGTGCACGGACAAAGTGATCAGTTTAGGGTACTTTTGACCTGGCCTTTTTGTAAGATTTCTCCAATTTGATCGGAGAAAGTTCGCCTAGGTCTTCCCCTTCCAACTTGCCCTTCCACTCTTTTTACATACACTCTCTTCGTTAATCTTCTTTCATCCATCCTCTCTACATGCCCAAACCACCTTAACATACCCTTCTCAATTTTCGTGACTAATATCTCTATCCATTCCACACTTATCTTGTTAATAAAACTCTGATAGATAATGTAATGGATAATATTTTGTAATTTTGTTTTCATTTAGTTTCATTTGGTTCTGTTAAACTGTAACTTCCAAATGATTAGTGTTGTAATTCTTTTTATTTTTATTGTAAATGATTGTTTGCGAAAACAATTCGTATTCAATTTTAAATTTGACTTCGTAAGTCTTGAGCGCCATTTAGGGGGAAAAAATCTCTCACAACAATTACGAGAATTTATAAATGTTACTCAATAACCCGTGAAATAAAAATAACCCAAAAACATCGTTGCGATTTCAACCGAAAGAAATAGGTAATACCGATAAACCGCCGCGATACGAACCGTTTTAATACGCTCCTGGTAGGTCCGTGTTAAGACTCGAGGGACCAATAAATTTGTAAGATTAACATACAAGAAGCTAGGAAAACTAAAAATGTTCAGGCTATACCTACACAAAATTCCGTCTACAACCAAATCTCACGGTACCTTTCATGTCGCTGCGCTGAACCACCGCCGTCGCGCTGTTAGGGCTCCGTGCGCCGAGACTCGGCACCCGATCAGTCTAGTTTCGTGTCACATGCTTGTACTTATCACAAATCTTAATATCACAATTATCCGATTAAAATCCTTATTATGTATGTCTTTCCCGCTCACGGGACATGATGTCCCGGACCTTTGGGAGGCGTGCGTGGGGCCCTTTTGACAATTTAATGGGATGCAAGGAGTACACGGAGCGGATGCTGTCCCTGCCCGTGTCATGGGATGCGCACAGAGACAACACCCGCTGGGGTGTATAGGGACTATTACTGGTTGATGGAATCTAAATAAAACGGGTTATTGGGTGAAAATGATGGACTAGTGGCTGGGCTATTGGTGAAAGATCGGACGCCTGCCTAATAAAACTGTTTCACTTTTTATCTTTAATCCTTATTATTATTATAAAAGAGAAATGGCAGCCTCGAGGGCCTTTGCCAGAGTCATTAAGCGTATAAATTAACTACGAAATAACGAATGAAACCGTTTATAAAAACAAATAGACGTGATTCTCGCCAAGATGACCGCTAAAGTAACCGTAACGTAGTGGTTAAGTATAATTATCTTTGGTAACCATTAAACTCCTTTTACGCACACTTTTCTGTCGATAATTCTTGAGTGACATTTTTGTTTTGTATTTTGAGCGACCAGCGAGCGCTCCTGTCACGCGGCCAGTGCGAAAGGAGGTTTCCATAGAAATTGGAATGTATCGTACCTACTTCCTACTAATCCTATCCTACTAATATTATAAACTGAAAGTTTGGATGTATGGATGGATGTACGTTCCACTTCATCTCAAAAACTACTGGACGAATTTATATGAAACTTTCCAGTTATGTACCTTATATATCAGAATAGGACATAGGCTATAATTGATGTCAACTTTCATCCCTTTTAGGGACGTAAAAGGGGATGAAACTTTGTATGGAGACCAAATACTTTTGCTTATATATGCGAAAAGTTGGATGTTTGGATGTTTAGATGTTTGTTACTCAATGACGCTCAACCGATTTGGATGACGTTTTGCATGAAAATAGTTTATAGCCTGGATTAAAATAAAGGATAGTTTTTATCCCGGGTCCACGCAGACGAAGTCGAGGGCGGAAGCTAGTGTAGAATAATGTGTTTGTATTAGGCGAACAGCGTGACAGCGTGACATCGTGACAGACATCGGACATACGAACGATTTTCGGCCCAAGCTGAAGCTCTACTTCGTGGATTCTCAGAGGATTTAAACATACACATATCCAAACCACTGGGTGAACAAAACACGGTATTCCAGGCGGAATGTGTAGGGATAATTGAAGCCTGCAATGCCATAAAGAAACGACAAGTCGAGGACACAAACATACGAATACTCTCAGACAGTAAATCGGTACTACAAGCACTGTGTAGTGACAACATCACATCTAGCTTGATATACGAATGCCACCAAAAACTCACAGAGGTGTGCGCAGATAGAAACAAAGTCACTATACAATGGATCAAGGGGCACAGTGGCTCAAGAGGAGACGATGCAGCGGATGAACTGGCCAGGAAAGGGTCAGAGACAACGGCATACGGACCGGAGCCAATCTTGCCCCTGCCACAAAGCTACATATATAACAAACTAGACCAATACACCAAAGACCTGCACCAATGATACTGGGAGGAGATAGACACATGCAGACAGACCAAAGAGATTCTGTCGAAGCGCGACTACAAACTCACAACTGCACTATTGAAGACGCACAGAAACCAACTACGCAAGATAGTAGGAATGATAACCGGACACAACACTTTGAACAGACACCTCTATAATTTAGGTATCACAGACAGCCCCATGTGCAGAGCGTGCATGGAGGCAGAAGAAACGACTAAACACATTCTACTGGACTGTAAGCATGTAGAAGTATACAGGAAAAAGCACCTAGGGTCTCCGGACACACTACGGAACGCAGTCAATAATACCAAGGCACTCTTAAACTTTTTAGAGGAGCTGGGGTGGTTAGAGTAGCGTCACCCTGCCGTTTCACGCAAAATAGGCACATTTGGATGTCGACTTGCGGAAAATGCCCAGTAAAACTAACTAACTAACTAACTAGCTCGGGGCCATTTCGTCAGAGACAGTGGTGGAATCATCAAGATCAGGCATTGTCATGTTCGCCGATGACACCTCGTTACTGTTCAAGGTTAATAGGAAAGATACTGAACTCATTGAACCAAATAACACCATGTCCATGATATCTGACTGGTTTGCTGCCAATAACTTAGTGTTGAATTCGAAAAAAACGAAATGTATAAAATTCACACTAGCGAACTCAAATGTAAACTTAGCCTCAAATATTAAACTTAATGGTGAAACCATAGAATTTGTAAAGTCAACTGTATTCTTAGGTATTACGTTAGACTCTAAACTGCAGTGAGGTTCCCACATAACTGCGATAGGAAGTAGGTTGAGCTTCGCTGCTTTTGCAGTCAGGAGAATAAGGCAGCTTACCAATGTATTAACGGCACGGTTAGTTTACTTCGCTTACTTTAACAGTATAATTACTTATGGTCTTATTTTATGGGGATCAGCGGCAGATATTGAGACTGTATTTATTTTACAAAAAAAGGCTGTTATAGCAATTTATAACCTCGGGTCGCGTGAGTCACTAAGAGAATTTTTCAAGGAAACAGATATTCTAACACTGCCGTCGCTATACGTATTTGAAATAATAATATATGTTAGGAAGAATTTATACAACTACCCAACAAACACTGATAGGCCCAAGGTTACCAGAAGCGCAGGGAAGCTCAAAACAACTTTTTACAGGCTAGTAAAAGCGAAAAAGTCGTTCTTGGGAAATTGTATAAAATTCTACAATAAAATTCCAAAACATATTACCGAACTTACTGACTCTAAATTCAAATCTGTCGTAAAACGGACACTTATTTCAAAAGCATATTATAAGACTAGCTCCTGCCCGCGACTTCGTACGCGTATAAATTATGGATGACATGATATTCTTATGTTTCACCATACGATACCTACTACACTGATAAATTAGATTATTACGATTTCATTTCTATAAATTATGCGTGTAACAGTTCAAATCCTCATAAACGTTGTCGTCAATAATATTTAGTTATATTGATTTACTTAATCTTTATTGCAAACGAAGTACGTAAGTAGAAGAAAAATTACCAAAACCGGAATTTAAATATAAAATTTCATAATTGAAACAAATGGACCGAGGGCGAGACCCCAAAGATACTCTATATCCCCGGGTGTCTTGTCAAACTACCCCTGACAGCCAAAGTCCTGAAGGTAAACGGGGAGGCAAGCGAGGCCGAAGGCTGAGCTTTTCGTAGGAATGAAAGGCCCAACGTACCCTTATAGATAGCGCTCCATACGCGAGCCAGAGCATCGAAGGCCCGAGGGCGAGACTCCATGGATACTTACTATCCACAGGTGTCTTGCAAGCGAAACATGAGCCTTAAGTCCCAAAGTTGAGGGGTGAGGCAAGCGAGCCCGAAGGCCGAGCTTTTCGTATGAATGAAAGGCCCAATACATCGCTTCTATGCGAGCCCGAGGGCCGAAGGCCCGAGAGCTAGCTCATGCGGACGCTCACTATACCCGAGTATTCATAATAATATTTCTGAATGTCACAAACGCTGAAGTTTTATACATAAAAAATGGTACCTACTTAATTCTCCGCGGAATGCCGTTGTGTCCAAATTTTATACCCACGTCTCTTGACGTTGGTGAACTATGCTAATTCGACGTAAGTATTAAACTCAATCTATCATACATCTTTAGATGACCTCTGAATTCATACCAATTATATAGGAAGACGAAGATCAAGGTTGCTGGATTTCAATATTAACAGCGACGTTGACAGCGACTGAGTTTCTAAAATAATTAGGTTTCTAATGTCTAACAGCTACTATCGGTTGAGATATCAAACATTTTTGGTTATTATAGATAGTCTTTAGCCATCTAGCACTCATTTTCATCCCGTGGTTTTTCACGTTTTATCTATATTTTTTTATAATGTTTGAATGGAGTTCTTTATACTTTCCAGTCAAGTGTATGTTTATCAATTTTCAAGTCTAAAGCTCATGGATTTGAGGAGTTCCCATACAAAGTTTTGCCCCATTTTTTACCCCCTTTGAACTAATTTTTATCATTTTTACAGCCTATGACCTGGCCAGGGATTTTCTCGACCGATTAAGTAAAAGTTGCATCAAAATCCTCTATTCACTAAGCTTCTCTGCGTTTTTTGAAAAATATACATTTTCAAAAATTAAAACTACAAAAAGTGCATGCTGCTGGGTTTGAACTCGGGGACGCCGACTCCGTAAGCTATGGGTCAAGCCACTGGACTAACTATCAGTTGTAAGAACACGATGAATTTTTGAATATCTTGACGACATGTTACCATGGTAATGATACTGTTATAACCCCGCTCTTGCAACATTATATAGTTTCTAGTCGCCTCAGAACCTATTTTCATCCCATATTTTTCACGTTTTATCTATACATTGCTAAAAGTTTGAATGGGGTCGTTTTTACTTTCCAGTCAAGTTTATGGTTACCAATTTTCAAGTCTGTAGCTCGTACATTCAAGGAGTTCCCATACAAAGTTCAATCCCATTTTCTACCCCCTTTGAAGCCTAATCTTTAAGATTTTTATAGCTTAAAACCTATCCGGGGATTCTCTCGACAGATTAGTAAAGTTTGCATCAAAATCCGTTCAGCCGTTTTCACGTGATACTCTGACAAATAAACAGACAAACAGATAAACAGATAAACAGATAAACAGATAAACAGACAAAAATTCTAAAAACTGTTGGAACGTGTTCTGTTATCAATTCTAAGTATCCCCAGCCGATTTTTTTTCGTTTATCTTCCATGTACAGACTTTCGACCCTCTTCAGCTTTATTATATGTATAGATAGATAGATAGATAGATAAACGACTACATCATGGATAGGGATATTTGGCAGCGATAAAATCCTGCACTAGAAATCTGTCGTAAAATAAATAGGCTTTCTACTGTTAGCAATGTAATTTTAAAATTTTATAATACTCTGATACTGAAATGATATATTGTATACTGTTTTGAAAAAATGACACCTCGCCGAGTTTTTTATGCCGGTTCTTCTCGAGGCAGAGGTTTACTTTCCGAACCGGTGGTAGTTTATCGGCATTCATAGGTGCATGTAATATGCCTAAATTGAAGAATAAATCACTTTGACTTTGACTTTTGACTTTGGCTCTACTTCGTTCGCTCCGCTCCCTCGTCCGGTACAGAGGAAAGTCTGTGAGATTGAATGTGTGTATGTAGAGAGTGATCTCCGGACCACAAAACCGATTTCAAAAATTCTTTTACCGGTTGTATAGAACGGACTTTCTCAATGGAAATAGGCTGTTTTATACGGTATAACTAGACTCACTCTAATATTTCTACGCGATACCAACACATTTATACCAGTTACTGGACTCACTGAACATATTCAGCATGGCGCATGCAAACCGCTAGACATAATACGTGTTAATAAGCATGATATTTAAACTCATAAACGTAACAATATAAAACAACAATAACAGTACAATAATCGGGCGGTTAACACTTAAACTACAATTAAAATGTAGAAAATAGCACTAGCAGCTGCTAATTCGAGCCCGGGGGTATATATATGTTCTTCATTCATATTAACATGAAAACGGCATAATAATGAGGCCAGAGCGCTCTGGGCTCTCGATGCCAAGGATATTGTTTTACATCCTGTTATGTTGGCGACATGTTGAGCTTGAAGTTGAAATAAGGTGGAATATGATCCCAGTTAAGTGTAGGTAATCCACAAAGCAATCGTTATTCAAAACGAGTGTTGACTATCATTTATTTTAATCCAGGCTATAAACTATCTTCGTGCCAAATTTCATCCAAATCGGTTGAGCCGCTTAAGCGTGATTGAGTAACAAACATCTAAACATCCAAACTTTCGCGTTTATAATATTAGTAAGATTAGTAGGATTTTTTTCTCGCTCACGGGATATGATGTCCCGGATCTTTGGGAGGCGAGCGTGGGGCTATCTACAAAGTACCAACTGAGCCAACACGTAGAGGCCCTTTTGACAATCTAATGGAATGCAAGGAGACCCGGCTGGGGTGTATAGGGACTTTTACTGGTTGATAGAATCTAAATAAAACGGGTTATTGGGTGACATAGCCAACTCGCCACTTAGGTGTCCACATCTACCCTCGAGCAACAGCTCTTGCGACTCCACTCTAGACGGCCGGCCGGTTAAGGCAATTAATTATTATATTATCAATTCCATTATCATACCTAGGGGTCCAAATTTAGATAGTGTTTTTTTATATTTAGTTTTAGTTATTTTAATTTAGTTTTAGTTCTAATTAAACATTTTTAAACATTTATTATTATAATAAATAAATATTCTTATTATCATTATTCTCCTTATTTATTTTAATTATTTGATTAGCTTTTTACAATATTAATATACAAAGTAAAATATAAAACTATACATACAAAATATAACATCATTATAAAAACCTAATCTAGGGTACCTACCGCCGACAACGAGGCGGTTGAACTATAACTGTTGAAATGAAACTTGCATGCAATCTATCTAACTCTAATAATATATTCCTATTCAAAATAAAATAAATTTTAAATATATTTATCACGAATGTTAGGTACTTAGTAATTGTATGGATACTGCATATAAGATTATACTGCTGTGCCTTAACAGGGTTCATGTATTGGATTCGAATGTACCTATTGATAAAACCTTTGTTAACTAACAACATAATGCAATAAATAAATGAATATTTGAATAATAAACAAATCTTGCATGTGTAAATTGCGCTTAACATCGGTAGTGATACTTTGAAAAGTCTCTTGTCTCGATTTTATAGTGTATGTAAAAAAAAGTGTTGCTGTCATTATGACACTACATGACTCTCTCGTGTCAGTAGTTACAGAGATAATTTTTAATATTTCAGCATCTCAGCTAAGCGAACAAGTTATCCAAGAGGAGCACCGACATTTAACAACAATTCTTAATTCTTCTCTTGAACGTATGTAAATAATAAAGCTCAAAATGCTTAGAGGAGGTTATTCAGTTAGAAATCGTTTAGTAGGATGATGAAATTCTTCGATGGCTCAAGTAGAGAAATACCAATAATTTTGCGAGAAAAACGTTATGAAATTTAACCTACCATTAAAGCCCATTCAGCGCCATTCAACGACACACATAATTCAGAGCGACGTTAGTGATGTAAGATTTATCCCATCGGAGCATTGTCAGGTAGACTTTGCGAAATCAATTGGGTAGTTTCCTCGTGTTAAAATTGATAACGAAGTGTTGCTAATTGGATAGTATACCATCAAATAAATGTAATAAAGTATAAATTACGAAATATAATTAAAATAATATAAAGATATGGTCAGCCTTTTCAGATGAATCAGCTTCCTTGGTGGGTGTACTGCATTATGAGCATCCTCGGTTTGATTTGCCTCCTTATCTTGAATTGGATCGTGAACAAAATAAATGGTAATAGTTATTTGTTATACAAGGGTGCAAAGTTCTATTTTAACCGCGAGTGTGGAATTGAAACACGAGCCAGCGAATGGATTCTAGGGTTGAACCACGAGCTAGCGAATGGATTCTATGGTTCAAAAATAGAATCCTGAGCGTAGCGAGTGGTTCAAAAATAGAATCCTGAGCAAAGCGAGTTTTGCAACACACGAGACGTCAAAATAACTTGCACCCGTGTGTAACACAAATCTTTTCACCTCACTAAACCGAGGAAAATACTACATAAGAAAAACAACTGAAATATGTATAATCAGCCTTTATTTTAACTAGTAATTACACAAATAACACAATTATTATGCAACGTTAAATCAGATATTGTGGTTTCACATTTTTGTACGGTTTTTTTACAGTTTTTAGTGTTTTAAGGTAAAATCATTTAATAAAATTGTTTGCACTTATGTTTTTAATTGAATACAATTCAATATAAAACTATTTTTGCGTCCACACCTCCTGTTTTGATCAGACAATTTAATCAGATGGCCGAAAATTGTCCTGTCTGGACTGGCCTTTACGTGTTTATTATGTTTAAAAAAGTAACTAATAACACGTTCGGATTTCAAAAATTATTTGCACACATGTGGATAAAATGTAGTTTTGCTATCTGTTTTTAAAGAATAAAAAAGGTCTTTCCGAGCTAGTGAGGTGAAAAATATATTTCCCGCTTAAACAAAGGAAATTCATATCATTTCATCTTGTAACCGTAAATTATCTGCTGGTAAACGCCGCGGGAGTCCGCTGGACGCGGGTGCGCAGGACCGGTCATTGTGGCAATTTTTTGGGGAGGTCTATATCCGGAGTGGACGTCTTTCAGCTGATACGATGATGATGATGATGAACCGTAAATTATAATAAGGGTGCAGATTCTAAATTTATTATAATAACTTTAAAAGAAAGAAGACAAAAAAAATATGCCTAATGACGAAAATCCCATTCAAATATCTCAAAAAATTACGAAAATACAACCATTTTAATATTGGTTGTTAGAGAGAGAAAACGCTCGTAGATTGTGGCGTCACGACCATCGAGCGTCATAGTAAATGACAATCGTTTCATGTGAACGTTCGTTTTGCGGAAAAGGGACAGGACATACCCCCTCTTAAAACTTTGGACACTTATAACTTTGTGATTATTTAACCTCTTGCGTTGCTTTTTTTCTCCATTTGACTACATTTTTAATCCTTTTTCGAGAAAATACAACATTATTGGTTATTTTATTTAGTGTCTACGCCCCTATTATGGCAGCTTCCACTTAAGGGTTTATTCATGTTAAGCCTTTCCGGACTGCGGCAGAAGGAGGGTTATATATTTTAACATTTATTATTTAAATCAAAATCAATCAAAATCAAATGTTTATTCAGCAAGTAAGTAGGTAGGCCACATGAACTCTTTCACTAGTCAACAATATATGGATAGTAGAGGGTATAAAAATATCCGATATTTTTTTACTTTTAGATCGTCGTATCGAAGAGAGATATGCTTTAGCAATGGCGAAGACAGGTAAGGAACTGTATTCACCTACTTCTACAAATATTCTAAATATATACATAAAGCGCCAGTTTGATGGCTCAGTATGAGCCAGTCTGAAACTATAAGACATACAAAGATCTGTTCTCAGGAAAGTTTTTCTTGTCACTAAAATCAATGGCATTCCTAAGAACAGTATGATACGTTTTATGGTTACATATACATATAGGTGACGTTTCAGTAGATTCAGGCCGTAAAAAGTGTTCATACGAGCATAACATATCTTGCTAAACGGGCTGACCTTGTAAGAAATGCACGGAATGCGTGCGTGCGCGTGTGCGTGCGTGCGTGCGTGCGTGTGTTGTGTGTATATTTTAGTTTAGGTTTTAACAAAGCGAAGGATGTAATAGTTTCTCCATGTCCTCGTAATTAGCGTTTTTAATTTTAACCATTCTATAAAACGTTTTATGCAGCTATAGCTACAGTAGTGGTATATAGGGTGTTTGGTAGCTAGGTGCGTTTAAGGCGGTGATAGTCGGGGTAGTTTTGAGCAACTTTTAATATGGGAGCAATGCTGAATTCGCAAAATAAAAATCAGCTCTCCATACAATTTGATCGAATAGGAACCGAACACCTATTATTTTTTTGCGATTTCAGGGTTGCTCGCATATTAAAAGTTGCTCGAAAATTCTCCGACTATCACCTCCTTAAAGCTTTGCACCTAGCTACCGAACACCCTGTATATATACTATTTTATCTTCTTCTTTTTCATTTCCCTCTAATGGGGAATGAATGAAAATTTTAGAAATGCCTGATAATTTTTTTGGGGATAGAAATAACCTTCCTTAGCACCAGAAAAAAGTTTCAGATTTTTCAGCTGCGACAATTATTTTTGAAAAATATAAATAATTCCCTCATTTACGTTTTGGGTCAAGAACGGTAAATAGACACTTTCCTTGATCTGTCTCATATTACAAGAAACTATCTTAAATATCTGTGGTAAACTGACACTGGTAATGACCAATATAGTTGCTGCAAGTGTCAATATCATTGCCAGTGTCAGTTTACCACACATATTAAATATATATTGTTGTAATATGGGACCGTTCGAGGAAGGTGCCGTAACTGACCCAAAACGTAAGTGAGGAAACTGTTTATATTTTTCAAAAAAAATTGACGCTGCCTAAAAATCTGAAACTTTTTTCTGGTGCTAAGGAAGCTTATTCCTATCACCAAAAAAATAATCAGGCATTTCTAAAATTTTCATCCATTCTCAATTGGGGTGGAAGAATCGGCGAAGTCAAGCTCAGAGTGTATACGTACAGGTTGCAAATGTACAGACGCAAAACAGCGTCAGAGCAAAGACGCCACTCGAGTCGATGCCACTGAGCAAGCTGGGCCAACAGAGATATCAGTTATTGGCAAAGCTATGTCGGAGCCTGCAGCAAATGTTTCTGCAGAGTCTAAATATAACAAGTAAGTCACATCCCCCCCCCCCCCCCCCCTTTAGAGTATACATAACTGGAGTAGCCTTTCAGTAACTTACCCCTCTGTAAAAAAACCTTGCACAATGTGCAAAAAATCATACTAAGACAATTTCACAATCGATTACAAAATCGCCTCGCAAGAGAACACTGATCATAAAAATGCCCGCATTTTTCTGTAAGCATTTGATATTATAAACGTTCAACCACTTCTAGCTTTTAATAGGTATATTAAGTTTCAATATCCTATTAAAATGTAAAATTAAGATTATCCATCCACAATCAATAACAAATTTCACTGCAAAGATAAATGTTATTTGAAAGAGTTGTGATTGGTGGAGTGTTTTGATTGGTCAAATTAAATGTGTTAAAAATCATAAATATGTATACATATTTTCCCTAGGGGCTAAATGTAGGTACTACTTTAGCCCCGCTTATTAAGCCTAATATGACACACTTTTCGAGCATGAGAAGTGAAAAACATATTTGAATTACTCCTGCGAATATGCTTTCAGTCCAAGTAGACCCGGGATGAAAATGAAAAATGATTTATTTGTTTTCTTAAGATAGAAACTATTATATATTTTAATCCATGCTATAAACTATCTTCGTGCAAAATTTCATCCAAATCGGTTGAGCCGTTTAAGCGTGATTCAGTAACAAACAAGACATCCAAACATCTAAACATCCAAACTTTCGCATTTATAATATTACCTAGTTGGATTGGTTTAAATTATGCTTGTATCCGTAGGCAAGAAGGTTCTCCAAAAAAATAGAAGCAACCAAGGAGTTACAAAAGTCAGAATTGCCGACGGTCGTGTGTTCTCAGTCTCTGAGCGGCTATGATATCCTATCTATCCTATTTGTTTTGACGAGTTCTATACATCAAGTGTAATGTATAGAACTCGTCAAAACAAAACAAAAGAGACCAAACTCGAGGTGTATACAAGTAACCATTGAGGAGTTCCACTATCCACCTCCTGACTCCATCATCAGACCATCGCCACCAAGTGTAATGTATAGAACTCGTCAAAACAAAACAAAAGAGACCAAACTCGAGGGGTATACAAGTAGCCATTGAGGAGTTCCACTATCCACCTCCTGACTCCATCATCAGACCATCGTCACCAAGTGTAATGTATAGAACTCGTCAAAACAAAACAAAAGAGACCAAACTCGAGGGGTATACAAGTAGCCATTGAGGAGTTCCACTATCCACCTCCTGACTCCATCATCAGACCATCGTCACCAAGTGTAATGTATAGAACTCGTCAAAACAAAACAAAAGAAACTCGAGGGGTATACAAGTAGCCATTGAGGAGATCCACTATCCACCTCCTGACTCCATCGTCACCAAGTGTAATGTATAGAACTCGTCAAAACAAAACAAAAGAGACCAAACTCAAGGGGTATACAAGTAGCCATTGAGGAGTTCTATATTGTGTGAAAATCAACTTACAAAATTTTACCGATGATACCTACCACAAAATTATTCTTATTCAAATAACATTTTATTTGAATAAACATTTGTGGAATAATTATTCCGGATTTTATTCTTATTCTATATGGAACTCGTCCATACAAACCAAATTATACCAAACTCGAGGGGTATACAAGTAGCTATAGTATGTATCCGATCCGAACTACATTCGTATTCATGGAACTTTATAAAAAAAAAACAGGATAAAATTTACTTGAATAAGAATAACCCGTGAATAATTCACATGTGAATTATTCACGGCGAAATGATTGGAATAAGAATAACGCAAGAATAATTCACATGTGAATTATTCACGCGTTATTCTTATTCTATTCATGATTTTATTCGTGAATGCCCAACACTGTCACCACCACCCTTGGCGGTATTTGCCCAGATATTCATGCTGCATCTTTTTTCTTCCTACGGCAAATGAAAGAGAGGCAACGATGCAACGCGAACACGCAACCCCAAGTGTGGTGCGACCATCACGCATGCGTTTTTTTAATTTGCCACTTACCGCTTTTTTCCAGGGATACACAACTCGCTTGACAGACTATAACTAACTTTTCCTCATCGAATCTTTTTTTTTTCTTTATCTTTGTTTTTTTTTACCTTTGGCTGAATGCATCAAGACAACCGTCGCCATGACGGGCATGACGTTTAGATGTCATTAAAAAAGAAAAATCACCAACTCAATCAAACTTATTTATTTGCCATTGCCGCTTTGTATCTTGTTTTGCTCAAATAAACAACTCTATAATGAACTGAATACAGTGAAAACTTGCCATTTTAAGCTAATAAGCAGTTTACCTGGATCAGTGTAGTTACATTATGATAAAAGCGTGAAAGTTGTTTGTAATCGGAGTTTCTTCGGCCGGCGCTATGACTTCGATTATCAAGCTGCACTGCCTGTCTGGAGCCGGAGACGAGACGCCACCATGCTACGTTTTGCAAGTAGACGAGTTCAAGTTCCTTCTCGACTGTGGATGGGACGAGAAATT
The DNA here is from genome assembly GCA_932294315.1 of Epinotia nisella. Lineage (NCBI taxonomy): Eukaryota > Metazoa > Arthropoda > Insecta > Lepidoptera > Tortricidae > Epinotia > Epinotia nisella. The sequence continues at coordinate 2,110,346 of OW028691.1, forward strand.
CGATATGGAGTTCATAAAAGAGCTAAAGAGGTTAGTTTGAGGTTATGTTTTTCTTGATATTTTTGTCTCATAACAACAATTTTTTCACACAAGGTTATAGTAGAAATCTCCTATTCATAAATTTATACTGTAGATAGAACCCAATGAGGGCACATTTATGCTAGTAAGCTTGTTTCAATTCCTACAGTGCAATAATAATGCTGACAACTTTCTTATTAACTATTGAAAACGTTTCTTAACACCTTTCTATGATATCCATTATTCTTAAAAATGCCAGAAGTGTATGTATATATACTTGTGCATAAGGCAAAGGTAAAAAAATATAGACAACATAACAGGTTACCCAGAATAGGTCATTTTATGCCGTCCTGTGGCTTGGCAACTGAATTTATCTATAGACCTAAATATATGATGATTATACCTAGATATTTTTCTAGCAGAAACAACATTTGTTTAGTGCTTGCCACAATAAAAATATTGACAATCCTGTTATCGATAAGTACATACTACTTCAACGAAAATACGTACATACAACCACAGACATATATTGGCTACACCTTGTTTAAAATCAGTTAACCACTGACAGATTGGATCAAACCTTGGGATATTCTCCTTAATACCAATGTAATTAGTCTTTATTACAACCATTATATTTATAGGCAGCGTGTTTACAAAATAAACTCTAATATTCTGATGTTAAGATAGAGTATCGAGTGAATTAATGCCAAATGTCAGTAGTTAACTGATTTTAAGCGTAGTGTACCTACCTAGACTCCGCGTGCACCTACACTGTAACCATATACAGAGACACAGATTTGTTTTGGGACCAAAAATGGGTTCGGGAAAAACTACATGTTGTGACATTCTGCGTTGATTTTAAAGACAATTTCGGTGTGTGTGTGTGTGATATGGAGTAAAGTAGGGGATAATTAATTCAGTGACACGAAGAAAGAAAGTTACGAAAGTATTGCAAATTGTTTTCTGAAGTATGTAAAATATAAATAAATTGATAGTTTTTTTATTATTGTCTATTTTTAAACGCAGCCTTAAAAAAGTTGAAGTAGTACTTATCGATAACAGAACTGTCAATGTTTTTATTTTGTCAATCACTTACAATAAGTCGTTCGTGCTAGAAAAATATCTAGGTATAATGATGATGCAATTAAGCAAATTTGTTCTATGTGTGATTGAAAAAAGCAGTGTTGTCACTTAACGTCAGTCGAAGTCAAAATACCATTCAAAATTTATCTTTATAAGTATAATATAATAAATAAAATAAAATAAAATAGCCTTTATTTCAGATTTAAGTACTTTACATTGCATTTTGTAGTTGTTAACATATTTAATTAATATCTGTATGCCTTTTGTAGGCAAAGGCCTCCCCTAACTCTTTCCATTTCTCCCTATCCTTTGCTATTGTAGTCCAGCAACCTCCTGCTGCGCTCTTAATCTCATCAACCCATCTCCTTGTTGGCCTGCCACGCTTCCTCTTTTTGTGTCCAGTAAACCAGTACATTATTGCTTTAGACCACTTTTCTCTTCCTCTAATTGTGTGACCTGCCCATTTCCATTTTAACTTCTTAATTGTTGTAGTAACATCTTTTGTTTTAGTACATTTCTTTATATCTATATTTTTAACTTTATCAGATAGTCGCTTTCCCATCATACTTCTCTCCATAGCATTTTGACACGTTTCTAGCTTTTTGTAGTGGGATTTGTTTAGTGCCCATGTTTGGCAACCATAAGTAAGAACAGGAAGTATACATGTATCAAACAATTTCCTTTTTATGGTCATACTCATTTCTTTATTTTTCATAACTTCTTTTAGGTTCCAATATTGCTTCCACCCGTTTCCAATACGTCTGTCTAGTTCTTTCGTAGTCAAGTCGTGTGGAGATATAGTTTGACCTAGGTATAAGTATTCGTTTACATATTCGATCATGTTGTTGTTGACGTAAATGGGTTCTTGTTTTCCATTGGTCATGGCTTTGTTCTTCAGAGTGTTCATACACAACCCTACTTTTTGGCTTTCTGCATCTAGGTCACATATCATTTCGTTCAGTCTGTCTTTGGATGGTGAGATTATTATGAGATCATCCGCAAATCTTAAATGCGAAAGTTTTTCGCCATTGATTAATAATCCGCATTCATCCCAATTTAATTTACGGAATACCTCTTCTAGGACAGCCAAAACAATTAAACCAAATATTAATACAGAACTATTAAACAAACAAAACAAAACAACATTCCCCAAGCCGGCTGGTCCCCGTGGGGATAATGACCAATACCCCCTGAACAAAGAAAATCAAACTAAACAAAAGAACAGTAAAAACAACTTTCTACATATATGTACCTTAAATACCAGAACACTTCGAACTCCTGAAAGTCTAAACGAGCTAGAACTAGCATTATCCAACATAAAATGGGACATTGTGGGCCTTAGCGAAGTTAGACGACTAGGAGAAAATATAGAGGATCATGGCAGCTTTCTTATGTACTATAAAGGAGTAACACCGGGCCAATATGGCACAGGATTTTTAATAAAACCAGAACTGAAACCTTACATAGAGGAATTTATTGGAATATCGGAACGAATAGTAATACTCAACATAAAACTGCCACTTGGGAAACAAAAAGAAACATGGTCCATCATACAAATCTATTCACCAACCGAATTATCCAGCAAAATAGAAATAGAATCCTTCTACTCTTCGCTAACAGACGCAATTAAAACTCATGGACACAAGAACTTAATAGTGATGGGTGATTACAACGCAAGAATTGGGAGCAGAGGCATAGGAGAAGAGCTAGTAATGGGCCCATACTGTTCAGGCAAGCGCACACGGAATGGTGGAAAACTTATCCAACTAGCATACGAAAACAACATGAAAATACTCAACAGCATATACAAACAAAGAAATAACAACAGATGGACTTGGATATCTCCAGATGGTCTCCACAAGAACGAGATAGACTATATTCTCACTAACAAACCTAAAATGTTTCAAGACTGCAGAGTAATAAATAATCTAAACTTTAATACCAACCACAGGATGGTAAGGGCTAAACTTCATTTTACAACCTTCAAGAAAGACAGACCCTTCATATTGAAACCAACTACCACACTTATAGAAAATAGCCAATACTTAAAAGAAAACCTTGAAAATTTTACAAGACTCACAGAACATTTAGATACCCAAAATAAATATGACAAATTTGAGGAACTCCTACACACAAAAGAAAACAGTAAACCTAAGATAAAAAATAACTCAGAGAAATGGCTCACAAGGATAACCAAGGAATTACTGAAAACTAGAACTGAACTAATATCTCTACCTGGGAAGACGAAACAAGACAGACAGAATATTTCTAAAATCAGTAATAAAATAAAGCTAAACATGAGAAAAGACCGACAAAGACACAGGCTGGCACTTCTGGAAAATTGCATTCAAAGAACAGGCGGGACTAAAAAAGTGAAAAAACAGTTATCGGAAAAAATAGACTGGATACCCAATATCTCAGATAAAACAGGAAAATGCAAAACCAGTCGTCCAGAAATCATTTCTATAGCGACAACTTTTTTCAGAGACTTATACACAAAGAAGGATAAAAATCATCCGACAGACATAACAGGTGGAAGCGTGGTGCCAGACATATTACCCGCAGAAGTGGAAAAAGCAATAAAAACACAAAGAAGAGATAAGGCCCCCGGAGCGGATGGTATTAGCAACGAATTTCTGACTGCCAACATAGATATCCTTGTACCACCTCTCACCAACATATTCAATGATGTGCTACAAAGTGAGACAATCCCCAACCAATGGACTACTTCGACAATCATACTATTACACAAAAAAGGTGACAAAAACAATATTAACAACTACCGCCCTATTAGTCTGATGTCAAATATATACAAAATCTTCGCCAAAATTATCCTCAATAGAATGACCAAGATCCTAGACGAAAGTCAACCGAGGGAACAAGCAGGATTTAGGAGCGGATATTCAACCCTGGACCATATATATGTAGTCAAACAACTCTTCGAAAAAGCAAAGGAATTCAATATCACCCTTTACTGCTGTTTTGTAGATTATAGCAAAGCCTTCGACTCTCTTGAACATGACAAAATCTGGCAAGCCCTAATAAACCAAGGAGTTGAAATTAAGTACACCAGAATCCTAAAAAACGTCTATGAAAACAGCAAGGCCAAAATTAAGTTGGACAGAGAGGGTGAAGAAATTAAAATAGGAAGAGGAGTCCGTCAAGGCGATCCAGTATCACCTAAACTCTTCACGGCTGTCCTAGAAGAGGTATAAGTATAATAGGTAGGTTGAAAATCCTATTGGCACACCATGTCAATAGGGCGCTAAACGGGTTAAACATTCAAAACATCAAAAAAGTGACCATGCTTTCCTCTTCTGTACAAAATGTTTCACCATTTCATTTCAATTTCAGACATATAAACAGTATAGACGCAGTCCTGCTCTCGCATTCAGATCCGCTTCACCTTGGGGCCCTCCCATATGCAGTCGGTAAACTAGGACTCAACTGTCCCATCTACGCCACACTCCCTGTGTACAAGATGGGGCAGATGTTCATGTACGACTTGTATCAGGCGCACAGGAATGTGTCGGACTTTGATCTGTTCACGCTGGACGATGTGGATGCTGCGTTTGATAGTATTGTGCAGTTGAAGTATAATCAGAGTATTGATATGAAGGGTAAGTGCCTTTTTAAACTATGTTTGATTGATTTTGTTTAACATTCATTTCGAAATCTATAATTAATTTTATATGTTTGCTGTTCATGATGTACAGTTTATGACAATATTTCCAAAAAAGTATACAGGGTGGAAAGTTGAGATGGGGCAGTAAGGGCAGCTACTAGATCCCTTGCTGCTACGTGAAAATGCTCTTAGGAGACCTTTACTAACTTTTTAAGTGATGACAACCAACATTCGCAGATTTTTGTTTTTTTTTTATGCCAATCAATCCCATTCATCCCATTTCTATCAGGGATTAAACTACTCTTTGAGACCAACTAAGGTTAGATAGAGTAATAGAACATCCACAAATCAAAGAAAACTTTTTCCATACAGTTTGTAAGTAACTAGTAAAGTACTATCACCCAAGGGTACGGGTTCACACTTTCTGTTCAAAATCGTCTGCACATGCATAGTGTACACTAGAAAATGATCCTAGAGGTGTGAACTCGTACCCTTGGGCGATAGTACAAATCCATACTTTTTGCCTAATTACAGTTTGTCTAACTACTTTTAGTATAATGAATTCTTTGTCTAAAGTCAGTTTGTATAATTTCTTTTTTCATAATAATTGTGTGTTCGAAATACGTTTGTAGGGTAATTAATTGTTTGATAGCAATGTTTGAAATTTATTAATATTATAAACTTGAAAGTGTGTCTGTCTGTCTGTTACCTCTTCACGCTTAAACTGCTGAACGGATTGTGATGAAATTTGGTATGGAGATAGGTTGAATCCCGGGGAAGGGTGTAGGATTGTTTTATCCCAGAAATTGTCCCATAAGGGGTTGGAAAGCGGGGTGAAAGTTTGTATGGAGCTACGATACAAACTAGTTCCACGCGAACGCAGTAGCGGGCAGAGACTAGTAGGGGTTGAAACAATCAGTTGGTTTTTTTTGAAAAATGTTTTGTTTTTATTAATTATTTTTGGATTTTCACACAAGCTGGCTCCCAGTCAGGCATTATTAACTTTTAGCCTTAAACAACTTGCAGGTAAAGGCCTAGGGCTTCGCATCACTCCCCTCCCCGCCGGCCACTCCCTCGGGGGCACCATATGGCGCATCGCAGCTCCAGGCGAGGAGGATGTGGTGTACGCACCTGACTTCAACCATAAGAAGGAGAGGCATCTCAACGGCTGTGAACTGGAGAGGATCATGAGGCCATCGCTGCTGCTGCTGGGGGCTGGCAATGCGGACTATGTGCAGCCGAGGCGGAGGCTGAGAGACGAGAAGCTTATGAGTGAGTTTCACACACAGGCAGGGTTGATATGATTTAAATCACTTGATTTAAATCAGTGATTTAAATCGTGATTTTAATCAAGGGATTTTTTCAAAAAAATCATTGATTTAAATCATTAAATTTTTACTACAAACTACAACCAAATCGGGTCAAAATTGTTTAAAGAATTCCCCGGACCACTACGACACGCACACATGTGCAAGCGAGTCATGGCGTAACAGTTTCGGGGAAACCCCGAAACTATAGTACAGTCAAGAGCAAAAGTAAGTTATCACTTTTGTACCTTATTCCATTGCGATAAGGTGAAAAAATGATAACCTACTTTTGCTGTTGACTATACGTGACGCATGGTACCGAAACGGTTCCAGGATTCCCCGAAACTAAAACACGAGACGCATTTCGCTTTTCAAAAAGACAAGAAAATGAAAAAATCAAAAAAATCTGATTTTAATCAAATAAATCCGATTTAAATCAAATTAATCAGATTATTATGATTTTTTTATAATAATCATGATTTTTATCAACCCTGCACACAGGACACTAAATACTATAGAAGCGGTATTAAGCGCGGTTTCTATCGGGAGCGGTGTCGCCTCATCCCCTCCACATCGCCTACAACCTTGTGAGCGACTACACGACGATCGGGGGGCCTACCGCCAACGGCATTCGAAGTTTTCCCTCTCTGTTACACTTACGTACGAACTCGCAAGTCTGACAGAGAGGGAAAACTTCGAATGCCTTTCGCGGTAGGCCCTCTGGTGACGTGGACGCGAAAGCTAGTGGCGCGCGTGCCACGCCCACATCGCCTTTCTATATTATTTAGTGATCTGTGGTTTCACATCATCATGTCGTCCGATAAATGTCCAATGCTGGGCACATGCCTCCCCTAAATATCAATGAATGAGTTACAAAGGCACATTGCACGTAGAACCGATGGCCGTTGGGGCGGAAAGGTTCTCGAGTGGCGACCGCGTACCGGAAGGCGCGGAACACTCGTGCGATCCTATTATGAAACTGACATTATGACACCGCACTCATGATTTAGGGCCTCTCATTATGCAGAGGTTTACTTTCCGAACCGGTGGTAGTTTATCGACATTCATAGGTGCATGTAATATGCCTAAATTGAAGAATAAATCACTTGACTTTGACATACATACATACATATAATCACGCCTCTTTCCCAGAGGGGTAGCCAGAGATCATGGATCTCCATTTGCTACGATCCTGACAAACCACTTTCGCTTCACTCACCTTCATAACATTTCTCATACATGCTCGTCGGTTTAGGGTACTTTTGATCTGGTCTTTTTGTAACATTTCTCCAATTTGATCAGAGAAAGTTCGCCTAGGTCTTCCCCATCCAACTTGCTCTTCCACTCCTTTTATTTACACTTTGTTCGTGTCATTATGTACAGTCACATAATAGTTATTTGTGTCACAAGGGAGCAAAATAGTATATTTACGGCGAGGGTGGTGTATTGAATCTTGAATGTAGCGAGGGATCCTACAATAGAATCCTGAGCGTAGCGAGGGATTCTAACGTAGGATCCTGAGCGTAGTGAGGGATTCAAGTGTTAACGCCCAAGACGAAAATAATTTTGCTCCTGAGTGACACATGTAACTTTTCACACCGATTATGAGGAAAATTAAAATAAAATGCTCTAAAAATAATTAAATAACTTTTATTTAAGTTTCATTGAAGAATGACGTTTATTGTGACATTTTTTTCAAATATTACGAAAAATTCTCAAGTTTTAATATGTAAATGTACCTATAACGTTGCTAAAGTTAAAACTTGAAATATGTTCGTTTTTAATTGATTACGATGAAATTACAATCGATTATTTTCTTAATATCTGTGTTCAATTGGCACATTGCGTAAATGCTACATGCCAATGAATAAATTAAAAAAGTAGCTTGAACAGAAAAGTGGCATTTTGCCCCCTCTCGTCGGGGACCAAAACTTACTTTTCTGAATGAGAGGTGTGAAAACTAGTGTTGTGTTCCAGCAACAATCCTGAGCACTCTCCGCGGCGGCGGCAACGTGCTGGTGTGCACGGACACGGCCGCTCGCGTGCTGGAGCTGGCGCACATGCTGGACCAGCTCTGGCGGAACAAGGACTCCGGGCTGGTGGCCTACACGCTGCTCTTGCTGTCCAACGTCGGCTACAACGTCGTCGAGTTTGCCAAGTCTCAGGTTAGACGGACACGGCCGCTCGCGTGCTGGAGCTGGCGCACATGCTGGACCAGCTCTGGCGGAACAAGGACTCCGGGCTGGTGGCCTACACGCTGCTCTTGCTGTCCAACGTCGGCTACAACGTCGTCGAGTTTGCCAAGTCTCAGGTTAGACGGACACGGCCGCTCGCGTGCTGGAGCTGGCGCACATGCTGGACCAGCTCTGGCGGAACAAGGACTCCGGGCTGGTGGCCTACACGCTGCTCTTGCTGTCCAACGTCGGCTACAACGTCGTCGAGTTTGCCAAGTCTCAGGTTAGACGGACACGGCCGCTCGCGTGCTGGAGCTGGCGCACATGCTGGACCAGCTCTGGCGGAACAAGGACTCCGGGCTGGTGGCCTACACGCTGCTCTTGCTGTCCAACGTCGGCTACAACGTCGTCGAGTTTGCCAAGTCTCAGGTTAGACGGACACGGCCGCTCGCGTGCTGGAGCTGGCGCACATGCTGGACCAGCTCTGGCGGAACAAGGACTCCGGGCTGGTGGCCTACACGCTGCTCTTGCTGTCCAACGTCGGCTACAACGTCGTCGAGTTTGCCAAGTCTCAGGTTAGACGGACACGGCCGCTCGCGTGCTGGAGCTGGCGCACATGCTGGACCAGCTCTGGCGGAACAAGGACTCCGGGCTGGTGGCCTACACGCTGCTCTTGCTGTCCAACGTCGGCTACAACGTCGTCGAGTTTGCCAAGTCTCAGGTTAGACGGACACGGCCGCTCGCGTGCTGGAGCTGGCGCACATGCTGGACCAGCTCTGGCGGAACAAGGACTCCGGGCTGGTGGCCTACACGCTGCTCTTGCTGTCCAACGTCGGCTACAATGTCGTCGAGTTTGCCAAGTCTCAGGTTAGACGGACACGGCCGCTCGCGTGCTGGAGCTGGCGCACATGCTGGACCAGCTCTGGCGGAACAAGGACTCCGGGCTGGTGGCCTACGCGCTGCTCTTGCTGTCCAACGTCGGCTACAATGTCGTCGAGTTTGCCAAGTCTCAGGTTAGACGGACACGGCCGCTCGCGTGCTGGAGCTGGCGCACATGCTGGACCAGCTCTGGCGGAACAAGGACTCCGGGCTGGTGGCCTACACGCTGCTCTTGCTGTCCAACGTCGGCTACAATGTCGTCGAGTTTGCCAAGTCTCAGGTTAGACGGACACGGCCGCTCGCGTGCTGGAGCTGGCGCACATGCTGGACCAGCTCTGGCGGAACAAGGACTCCGGGCTGGTGGCCTACACGCTGCTCTTGCTGTCCAACGTCGGCTACAATGTCGTCGAGTTTGCCAAGTCTCAGGTTAGACGGACACGGCCGCTCGCGTGCTGGAGCTGGCGCACATGCTGGACCAGCTCTGGCGGAACAAGGACTCCGGGCTGGTGGCCTACACGCTGCTCTTGCTGTCCAACGTCGGCTACAATGTCGTCGAGTTTGCCAAGTCTCAGGTTAGACGGACACGGCCGCTCGCGTGCTGGAGCTGGCGCACATGCTGGACCAGCTCTGGCGGAACAAGGACTCCGGGCTGGTGGCCTACACGCTGCTCTTGCTGTCCAACGTCGGCTACAATGTCGTCGAGTTTGCCAAGTCTCAGGTTAGACGGACACGGCCGCTCGCGTGCTGGAGCTGGCGCACATGCTGGACCAGCTCTGGCGGAACAAGGACTCCGGGCTGGTGGCCTACACGCTGCTCTTGCTGTCCAACGTCGGCTACAATGTCGTCGAGTTTGCCAAGTCTCAGGTTAGACGGACACGGCCGCTCGCGTGCTGGAGCTGGCGCACATGCTGGACCAGCTCTGGCGGAACAAGGACTCCGGGCTGGTGGCCTACACGCTGCTCTTGCTGTCCAACGTCGGCTACAATGTCGTCGAGTTTGCCAAGTCTCAGGTTAGACGGACACGGCCGCTCGCGTGCTGGAGCTGGCGCACATGCTCGACCAGCTCTGGCGGAACAAGGACTCCGGGCTGGTGGCCTACACGCTGCTCTTGCTGTCCAACGTCGGCTACAATGTCGTCGAGTTTGCCAAGTCTCAGGTTAGACGGACACGGCCGCTCGCGTGCTGGAGCTGGCGCACATGCTGGACCAGCTCTGGCGGAACAAGGACTCCGGGCTGGTGGCCTACACGCTGCTCTTGCTGTCCAACGTCGGCTACAATGTCGTCGAGTTTGCCAAGTCTCAGGTTAGACGGACACGGCCGCTCGCGTGCTGGAGCTGGCGCACATGCTGGACCAGCTCTGGCGGAACAAGGACTCCGGGCTGGTGGCCTACACGCTGCTCTTGCTGTCCAACGTCGGCTACAATGTCGTCGAGTTTGCCAAGTCTCAGGTTAGACGATATAAATGTTAATATTATTTAAAAAACCGGCCAAGTGCGTGTCGGACCACGCAAAACGAAGGGTTCCGTGCCTATTAAAAATGTCGTATCGTCACAGAAATTTTACGGCACTTACGTCCTTTTCTTTGAGGAAGGCAGTTTTCCAGCAATATCTCGAAAACCTCTGAACCGATCTTGTTCAAAAAAAAATTCGGTGAATGAAATTAATAAGCCCTATGTCCATGAATTTTTCCATATTTTTAAAATACACCGTTCAAAAAGTAGAGGGGGGGGGGGGAACAGAATTTTAGTGACTTTCGGGGCGATTATCTCCGACCTTATATTTATTTTGAAAGGCCTATCGATTGATGTGCCACACGGGGGGTCACAATGAAAAAAAAAATTGACTTTTAGTTTTATGTATGGAGTGCACCCCTAAAAAAATTTTTTTTTGATATTTTAATTACAAAACCATGTAGCGGCTAACAAAATACACCTATCCTCAAAATTTTATTCAAATACACCTTATAGTTTTTGAGTAAAATGCCTGTGACATACGGACAGACGGACATGACGAAACTATAAGGGTTCTGTTTTTGCCATTTTGGCTACGGAACCCTAAAAATTGAAAAATGTTTAGTTATCTGACTTGGCTCTACGAAATAATCTCACAACTTTTTTTAGAGTTTCGAGACTTGGCTTATTTTTTACATGGAATGTTTTTTATGGGATCTCACTTCTTTTTGTAGGTTACTTATTGTGTTATCAATACATAGAAATGTTTGCATAGACTTTGTATGGAAATGTTATTTTACCCACCGCAAATAACGACAAACAAAAGTTTTTTAGTGCACTATCCATCTCAATTCGACGACCGAATAGCCTAGTGGTTAGAGAACCTGACTATGAAGCTTGAGGACCCGGGTTCGATCCCCGGTCGGGGCAGATATTTGTATGATGAATACGAATGTTTGTTCTCGAGTCTTGGATGTTTAATATCTATTTAAGTATGTATTTATCTATATAAGTATGTTTATCCGTTGTCTAGTACCCTTAGTACAGGCTTTGCCTAGTTTGGGACTAGATCAATTGGTGTGAATTGTCCCACTATATTTATTTAAACTAACCACTTGCAAATACGATTTGCAGACTGCAATAGTAACTTTGTAACTGCATGTATTTGTATAGGATTACAAACTTACTTATGCAGTCTGTATAGCTCTGAAATGTGACTGAAAATTGCAATATTTTTAGGTTTTTTTTTTAAATTGATAGGCTGAAAGCTAATAATGCTTAAAATTTGGAGCTAGTGGGTTTGTTAGAAGTACCTTAGTTGTTGTGTGTAGTATGTTGATCATCATAAGTCATGGATTCGAATCCTGGTAAGAGCAAATATTTTGCTCGACTTGGTGCTGACTGCCGTGCCCTCAATAGCCGAGGCAAAATACGGTTTCGAAAAACATTAATTTATAATAGCGTTTTTTTTGTTTATTTCATTTTAAAACATTATTCTAAGATGCTTTATTCAAGAATCCACCAAACTTTCCACCCGGAAGTAATTATATAGATTTAAATTAAACATTCATTGTCTTTTTTATTTTATTTATATTGAATATTGTAAAGCAAATGTAAATGAACCTAAATAAAGATAAAAAAATATATTAATATTTATCCGGACTTTTTAGGAGCTAATTAAATATTGATTTTTTTGATGTCTGATTTTTTGTTGGATTTTGCCTCTGGGTAACAATTTAATTGATAATATATCCGTTACATTAAAAAAATTAGCTATTATAAATTATTTCGTCATTTTTTCCATACAAGTTGTCAGTTCATTGCCTGGACTACAAATTGATATCATATATCGCCAAGTCAGGCAAAACAAAGAGGCCCGGCCGTACCACCCTCTTACCATTTAGGCCATTTTCAACATCCTGTAATTTTGTGCTGGATAAAGCTACAACCCTGAATTTTGAGTAACATATAGGGCATAATACGGCTTAGATATGTTCTCAACGGCATTCATTTTTAGGGTTCTGATACCTCAAAAGGAAAAAACGGAACCCTTATAGGATCACTCGGTTGTCTGTCTGTCCGTCTGTCACAGCCGATTTGCTCCGAAACTACTGGACCGATTGAGTTGAAATTTGGTACACATATGTAAATTGGTGACCCAAAGATGGACGCGTAAATTAATGAATTCTGAACAAGAGGGCCACTTAAGGGGGTAAACTGGATTTTTTTTTAAAAATGTTTCGCAAACTGTATTGTGTGACATGTCAAATGAAAGGGGTTGTTGTAAGCATGTCAGATTTTTTTTTTAATAATTTTAGCAAAAACAGATTTGAAGTAATTTAGGAAAAAAGACGAAAATTGACCATTCCCCCCCTCCCCTTATATCCGAAACTACTAGGATTAAAATTCTGAAAAAAATATGGACAATAGTTCCTTGCCTAAAGATTACAGGAAAACCTATAAGAAGTTTGAGTATTCAAAAACACTTATGAAATTTAGATTATATACGGAACCCTCACCACGCGAGTTGAACTCGCACTTGTCCGGTTTTTTTTTTTTAGGACAATCTTACACAAATCGACCTAGTCCCATAGTAAACTCAATAAGGCTTGTGTTATGGGTACTAGACGACGATAATATTTAATAGATACAAATACTTAAAAAGGTGCTCAGAGGCCAGAACATTCATGGTGGAATTTGGGCGCCGTTTGCGACTAATAGGGCATGAGTCATTCCTGTTGCAAAGCAGGCAATAAATGTAGTTTTATTGACACTGTATTAAATTGTATTTAAACTGTTTTGTACTATATTTTGACTCTTTGTATTATTCGAGAGTTTTTAAAAAAAAAGTGTACATGACCTTTTTTTTTCAGAATTCGATTTTTTTGGGCTTTTCTTACTCAGAATCGTTGACACTATCGATCCTCATACAAGAAAAAAGTGTCCAAAATATTCCATTCCAGATCGTCTCATTTTTGAATGCAGTGTTTTTTTTTATTTATATGGCCGAAACTGTGACGCACTGGAAGAAAAAACTTACATACTAAAATCTGGCATACTTTTTTTCTTGTATGAGGATCGATAGTATCAACGATTCTGAATAAGATATACCCAAAATAATCGAATTCTGAAAAAAAAATCCTGTACACTTTTTTTGAAAAACACCGTTATTCAATTACTTTAATTTATAAAAAAAAACTTAAATACATAGAAAACATCCAAGAATCAGGAACAAAATGTTCATGCTCATCACACAATTTCTGAAAAAAAAAGTTCATGTATTTTTTTTTAACGCCCATCATTCTTGCTGTCCCCGCAGATAGAGTGGATGAGCGACAAGCTGACGCGCGCGTTCGAGGGCGCGCGCTCCAACCCGTTCGCGCTGCGCCACCTGCAGCTGTGCCACTCCGCCGCCGACGTGGCGCGCGTGCCCGGCCCCAAGGTCACACTCTTACTAGTCATTCGTTAAGATAGAGTGGATGAGCGACAAGATGACGCGCGCGTTCGAGGGCGCGCGCTCCAACCCGTTCGCGCTGCGCCACCTGCAGCTGTGCCACTCCGCCGCCGACGTGGCGCGCGTGCCCGGCCCCAAGGTCACACTCTTACTAGTCATTCGTTAAGATAGAGTGGATGAGCGACAAGCTGACGCGCGCGTTCGAGGGCGCGCGCTCCAACCCGTTCGCGCTGCGCCACCTGCAGCTGTGCCACTCCGCCGCCGACGTGGCGCGCGTGCCCGGCCCCAAGGTCACACTCTTACTAGTCATTCGTTAAGATAGAGTGGATGAGCGACAAGCTGACGCGCGCGTTCGAGGGCGCGCGCTCCAACCCGTTCGCGCTGCGCCACCTGCAGCTGTGCCACTCCGCCGCCGACGTGGCGCGCGTGCCCGGCCCCAAGGTCACACTCTTACTAGTCATTCGTTAAGATAGAGTGGATGAGCGACAAGCTGACGCGCGCGTTCGAGGGCGCGCGCTCCAACCCGTTCGCGCTGCGCCACCTGCAGCTGTGCCACTCCGCCGCCGACGTGGCGCGCGTGCCCGGCCCCAAGGTCACACTCTTACTAGTCATTCGTTAAGATAGAGTGGATGAGCGACAAGCTGACGCGCGCGTTCGAGGGCGCGCGCTCCAACCCGTTCGCGCTGCGCCACCTGCAGCTGTGCCACTCCGCCGCCGACGTGGCGCGCGTGCCCGGCCCCAAGGTCACACTCTTACTAGTCATTCGTTAAGATAGAGTGGATGAGCGACAAGCTGACGCGCGCGTTCGAGGGCGCGCGCTCCAACCCGTTCGCGCTGCGCCACCTGCAGCTGTGCCACTCCGCCGCCGACGTGGCGCGCGTGCCCGGCCCCAAGGTCACACTCTTACTAGTCATTCGTTAAGATAGAGTGGATGAGCGACAAGCTGACGCGCGCGTTCGAGGGCGCGCGCTCCAACCCGTTCGCGCTGCGCCACCTGCAGCTGTGCCACTCCGCCGCCGACGTGGCGCGCGTGCCCGGCCCCAAGGTCACACTCTTACTAGTCATTCGTTAAGATAGAGTGGATGAGCGACAAGCTGACGCGCGCGTTCGAGGGCGCGCGCTCCAACCCGTTCGCGCTGCGCCACCTGCAGCTGTGCCACTCCGCCGCCGACGTGGCGCGCGTGCCCGGCCCCAAGGTCACACTCTTACTAGTCATTCGTTAAGATAGAGTGGATGAGCGACAAGCTGACGCGCGCGTTCGAGGACGCGCGCTCCAACCCGTTCGCGCTGCGCCACCTGCAGCTGTGCCACTCCGCCGCCGACGTGGCGCGCGTGCCCGGCCCCAAGGTCACACTCTTACTAGTCATTCGTTAAGATAGAGTGGATGAGCGACAAGCTGACGCGCGCGTTCGAGGGCGCGCGCTCCAACCCGTTCGCGCTGCGCCACCTGCAGCTGTGCCACTCCGCCGCCGACGTGGCGCGCGTGCCCGGCCCCAAGGTCACACTCTTACTAGTCATTCGTTAAGATAGAGTGGATGAGCGACAAGCTGACGCGTGCGTTCGAGGGCGCGCGCTCCAACCCGTTCGCGCTGCGCCACCTGCAGCTGTGCCACTCCGCCGCCGACGTGGCGCGCGTGCCCGGCCCCAAGGTCACACTCTTACTAGTCATTCGTTAAGATAGAGTGGATGAGCGACAAGCTGACGCGCGCGTTCGAGGGCGCGCGCTCCAACCCGTTCGCGCTGCGCCACCTGCAGCTGTGCCACTCCGCCGCCGACGTGGCGCGCGTGCCCGGCCCCAAGGTCACACTCTTACTAGTCATTCGTTACACTCTTACACCCGCCATCGACGGACTGCTTGGACTCGACTGCTCTAAGCAGTCCGTCTATAGCGGCTCTCGACTGCTCTAAGCGGTCCGTCTATGGCGGGTCTCGACTGCTCCAAGCAGTCCGTCTATGGTGGGTCTCGAGTGCTCCAAGCAGTCCGTCTATGGCGGGTCTGGACAGCTCTAAGCAGTCCGTCTGTGGCGGGTCTCGACTGATCTAAGCAGTGCGTCTATGGCGGGTCTCGACTGCTCTAAGCAGTGCGTCTATGGCGGGTCTCGACTGCTCTAAGCAGTGTGTCTATGGCGGGTCTCGACTGCTCTAAGCAGTGCGTCTATGGCGGGTCTCGACTGCTCTAAACAGTCCGTCTATGGCGGGTCTCGACTGCTCTAAACAGTCCGTCTATGGCGGGTCTCGACTGCTCTAAGCAGTGCGTCTATGGCGGGTCTCGACTGCTCTAAGCAGTCCGTCTATGGCGGGTCTGGACTGCTCTAAGCAGTGCGTCTATGGCGGGTCTGGACTGCTCTAAGCAGTGCGTCTATGGCGGGTCTGGACTACTCTAAGGAGTGCGTCTATGGCGGGTCTGGACTGCTCTAAGCAGTGCGTCTATGGCGGGTCTGGACTGCTCTAAGCAGTGCGTCTGGCGGGTCTGGACTGCTCTAAGCAGTGCGTCTATGGCGGGCTCGACTACTCTAAGGAGTGCGTCTATGGCGGTCTCGACTGCTCTAAGCAGTGCGTCTATGGCGGGTCTGGACTACTCTAAGAAGTGCGTCTATGGCGGTCTCGACTGCTCTAAGCAGTGCGTCTGGCGGGTCTGGACTGCTCTAAGCAGTGCGTCTATGGCGGGTCTGGACTACTCTAAGGAGTGCGTCTATGGCGGGTCTGGACTACTCTAAGGAGTGTGTCTATGGCGGGTCTGGACTGCTCTAAGCAGTGCGTCTATGGCGGGTCTGGACTACTCTAAGGAGTCCGTCTATGGCGGTCTCGACTGCTCTAAACAGTGCGTCTGGCGGGTCTGGACTGCTCTAAGCAGTGCGTGTATGGCGGGTCTGGACTACTTTAAGGAGTCCGTCTATGGCGGGTCTTAGGCCGGCCATAGACGGACTGCTTGGAGCAGTCAATCCCAACAGCTTCAAGCGGCCGCCGTTGGGTGATCTGCAGTTTCAATACAAAATTGTCATTCGCAATACACGAACCGCTCAAGCAGTTGCAAACGCTTCGGGCGGTTGGCAGCTCGGTGACGTTTCATCATGCGGTCAAGCAGCTCTGATTAATCTAAGTTTCATACAGCCGCACCATTCAAAAATTTACGAAATTGACAACTTCACTTCCAGATCAGTGCTAGTGTAGCGCACCAATATTTCCACCAATCATAGAGCAGTATTCTTGCGACGCGTGGCCAACTAGTTTTTTTTTTCTACCAATCGCAGAGCTGAATTCTTGTAATTAGATTTGCTTCAACCAATCAAGATCACACACAAGCTCAATACTCCCTAAAGACTACAAGTCCACCTTGTGGGGGGCCTACCCATGCCGCGCCTTCCGGCACGAGGTCGCCATGAGAGAACCCACTCGAGGTCGCTGGAGTCCGCTCGATGCGGGTGGCGCAGGACCGGTCATTGTGGCACTCTTTGGGGGAGGCCTTTGTCCAGCAGTGGACATCTTTCGGCTGACATGATGAATCTGACATTTTTTTCTGTTGCTATGGAAAGTTATTACTGTCACCAAAAAAATAATCAGGCACTTTTGATATTTTCATCCATCCCCCATTGAACGCCTGTTCCGCTAGAAGAGCAACCAGTATATTTTTAAACGGCTTCATACTTCCAGGTGGTGCTGGCTTCCTTCCCCGACCTGGAGTGCGGCTTCGCCAGAGACCTGTTCCTGCAATGGGCGCCGCACGCGCAGAACTCCATTGTACTGACTGCCAGGTATACTTATCACGATCCAAAGGCAGGTTATACAGCATATAGCAACGCTGCAGGCCAAACAGGGAAGCAGTGTGGGGCAAAAAGTAATTGCAATACAAATTACAAAATGTGATTTCAATTACTGCATTACAAATTACAAAATGTAATATGCAATTGCATTACAAATTACATTTTGTAATTTGTAATGCAATGACGCATTACAAATACAAAATGTATTGTAATGCAATTACGAATTACATTTTGTAATGTTTATTTGTAATGCATTACTTCATAAAATTACAAATTACATTTATTTAATAAAATATTTTTCATTATTGACCGAGTGAGCGATGCGAGCAAAGCGTCCGTTAGAACTCAGGGAAAAATGTTTTTTTTGCTCTACCTATTCGCGTAAAATTTTGTGAACAGGTTCGTTAATTATATAAATAATTTTTGTAGTCAGTTTTCCGAAAAAAATTAGTTGAGGAAATATGAGTTGAAAAAAAAATCGGACATTTCGAAAACTCATGGAGCTACTAGTTTTTACAAGATTTTATTTAACTTGCAATGTTTGTTGGTTTGTGGCTGATTGCATTGCATTTACAGATTGCAATTATCACTAAATATAAATAGGTATACTAAAATTCAGCTAAATTGGATGTTTTTCTTTATAATCACGTAAGTTTGCTCCTTTTTAGTTTACTAAAAAAAGTTTATATAAATTAAGTTATTGATTAATTTATTTGCCAATTAATGTAATTGAAATTACAAATTAATGTAATTTCAATTACGAATTAATGTAATTTCAATTACACATTATGAAGTAATTTAAATTACACGTGTAATCCATTACTCGTAATTAAGAGTATTCGTATTGCATTAAATGTAATGCAATTACAAATTTAATGCGATTTGTAATGCCATTACAAATGTAATGCAATTTGTAATGCTATTACAAATATATCAAGTGAGTAGCAAAATGATGTATTTACGGCGAGGGTGGTACATTGAATCCAGAGTGAAGCGAAGGATTCTACGATAGAATCCTGAGCAATAATTTTGCTCCTGAGTGACACATACAATTTTTCACACCGACAATGAGGAAAATATAACAGTCATCGATAGTTTCGATTTCAGTATTTTCAGTAAAACGTATAATTTATTGTGACATTTTCATTGTTAAAGTTAAAACTTGCGATATCTTCGTTTTTAATCGATTGCGATGAATCGATTATTTTATTAATATATGTTTACAATTGGCACCAATGCTACATGCCAATAAATAAATTTAAAAAAGTAGCTTGAACAGAAAAGTAGCATTTTAATCCCTCTCGTTGTAGAGCAAAACTTACTTTTCCGCGTGAAAGTTGTGAAAAAGGATTGAGTGATGAGATGACGGCTGACAGAGAGGTATGGAAGAAAAAGACATGCGCCGACCCCCAAGTAAATGGGATAAGGGCATCGAAATGATGGTGATCTATATCTTCTTTGCAGAACATCACCGGGCACCCTAGCCCGGGACCTGATAGAGAACGGCGGCGACAGAACCCTGGAGCTGGTGGTGCGGCGCCGCGTGAGGCTCGAGGGCGCCGAGCTCGAGGAGTTCCAGCAGCGCTCCAAGGTCTCCGCCGTTAAGTGAGTATCGGGCCAAGGTCACTGACGGCAAGTGCGTAGCGGGCCATGGTGATTGTCGTCAAGTGAGTAGCGGGCTAAGGTCACCGCTGTCAAGTGAGTAGCGGGCCAAGGTCACTACCGTCAAGTGAGTAACGGACCAAGGTCACCGCTGCCAAGTGAGTAGCGGGTCAAGGTCACTGTCGTCAAGCGAGTATCGAGTCGAGGTCACTGTCGTCAAGTGAGTAGCGGGTCAAGGTCACTTCCGGCAAGTGAGTAGCGGGTCAAGGTCACACTTGTTTAGTGAGCAGCGGGCCAAGATCACTGTTGGCAAGTCAGTAGCGGGCCCAGGTCACCGCCGTCAAGTGCGTAGCGAGCCAAGGTCATCGCCGGCAAGTGAGTAGCGGGTCAAGGTCACTTTTTTACTCCCAACGAAAAAGATTGAATGCTTCGTAGCTCCCAAAGGTGTAAACCGATTTGAGTGCAGTTTTTTTTCGTACAGGGAAGAAATATCCGGCCTCTCATCGGACTCGGACTCGGACGGCGAACTGGAGATGTGGGTGGTGACGGGCCGCCACGACATCCCGGTGCGGCACGACGCGCGCCCGGCCGGCTGCTTCAAGAGCAACAAGCGGCACCACGCCATGTACCCGTGCCACGAGGAGCGCGCCAGGACCGACGACTACGGGGAGGTCATTCGGGTGAGGCGATTGTAACTGGAGATGTGGGTGGTGACGGCCCGCCACGACATCCCGGTGCGGCACGACGCGCGCCCGGCCGGCTGCTTCAAGAGCAACAAGCGGCACCACGCCATGTACCCGTGCCACGAGGAGCGCGCCAGGACCGACGACTACGGGGAGGTCATTCGGGTGAGGCGATTGTAACTGGAGATGTGGGTGGTGACGGCCCGCCACGACATCCCGGTGCGGCACGACGCGCGCCCGGCCGGCTGCTTCAAGAGCAACAAGCGGCACCACGCCATGTACCCGTGCCACGAGGAGCGCGCCAGGACCGACGACTACGGGGAGGTCATTCGGGTGAGGCGATTGTAACTGGAGATGTGGGTGGTGACGGGCCGCCACGACATCCCGGTGCGGCACGACGCGCGCCCGGCCGGCTGCTTCAAGAGCAACAAGCGGCACCACGCCATGTACCCGTGCCACGAGGAGCGCGCCAGGACCGACGACTACGGGGAGGTCATTCGGGTGAGGCGATTGTAACTGGAGATGTGGGTGGTGACGGGCCGCCACGACATCCCGGTGCGGCACGACGCGCGCCCGGCCGGCTGCTTCAAGAGCAACAAGCGGCACCACGCCATGTACCCGTGCCACGAGGAGCGCGCCAGGACCGACGACTACGGGGAGGTCATTCGGGTGAGGCGATTGTAACTGGAGATGTGGGTGGTGACGGGCCGCCACGACATCCCGGTGCGGCACGACGCGCGCCCGGCCGGCTGCTTCAAGAGCAACAAGCGGCACCACGCCATGTACCCGTGCCACGAGGAGCGCGCCAGGACCGACGACTACGGGGAGGTCATTCGGGTGAGGCGATTGTAACTGGAGATGTGGGTGGTGACGGGCCGCCACGACATCCCGGTGCGGCACGACGCGCGCCCGGCCGGCTGCTTCAAGAGCAACAAGCGGCACCACGCCATGTACCCGTGCCACGAGGAGCGCGCCAGGACCGACGACTACGGGGAGGTCATTCGGGTGAGGCGATTGTAACTGGAGATGTGGGTGGTGACGGGCCGCCACGACATCCCGGTGCGGCACGACGCGCGCCCGGCCGGCTGCTTCAAGAGCAACAAGCGGCACCACGCCATGTACCCGTGCCACGAGGAGCGCGCCAGGACCGACGACTACGGGGAGGTCATTCGGGTGAGGCGATTGTAACTGGAGATGTGGGTGGTGACGGGCCGCCACGACATCCCGGTGCGGCACGACGCGCGCCCGGCCGGCTGCTTCAAGAGCAACAAGCGGCACCACGCCATGTACCCGTGCCACGAGGAGCGCGCCAGGACCGACGACTACGGGGAGGTCATTCGGGTGAGGCGATTGTAACTGGAGATGTGGGTGGTGACGGGCCGCCACGACATCCCGGTGCGGCACGACGCGCGCCCGGCCGGCTGCTTCAAGAGCAACAAGCGGCACCACGCCATGTACCCGTGCCACGAGGAGCGCGCCAGGACCGACGACTACGGGGAGGTCATTCGGGTGAGGCGATTGTAACTGGAGATGTGGGTGGTGACGGGCCGCCACGACATCCCGGTGCGGCACGACGCGCGCCCGGCCGGCTGCTTCAAGAGCAACAAGCGGCACCACGCCATGTACCCGTGCCACGAGGAGCGCGCCAGGACCGACGACTACGGGGAGGTCATTCGGGTGAGGCGATTGTAACTGGAGATGTGGGTGGTGACGGGCCGCCACGACATCCCGGTGCGGCACGACGCGCGCCCGGCCGGCTGCTTCAAGAGCAACAAGCGGCACCACGCCATGTACCCGTGCCACGAGGAGCGCGCCAGGACCGACGACTACGGGGAGGTCATTCGGGTGAGGCGATTGTAACTGGAGATGTGGGTGGTGACGGGCCGCCACGACATCCCGGTGCGGCACGACGCGCGCCCGGCCGGCTGCTTCAAGAGCAACAAGCGGCACCACGCCATGTACCCGTGCCACGAGGAGCGCGCCAGGACCGACGACTACGGGGAGGTCATTCGGGTGAGGCGATTGTAACTGGAGATGTGGGTGGTGACGGGCCGCCACGACATCCCGGTGCGGCACGACGCGCGCCCGGCCGGCTGCTTCAAGAGCAACAAGCGGCACCACGCCATGTACCCGTGCCACGAGGAGCGCGCCAGGACCGACGACTACGGGGAGGTCATTCGGGTGAGGCGATTGTAACTGGAGATGTGGGTGGTGACGGGCCGCCACGACATCCCGGTGCGGCACGACGCGCGCCCGGCCGGCTGCTTCAAGAGCAACAAGCGGCACCACGCCATGTACCCGTGCCACGAGGAGCGCGCCAGGACCGACGACTACGGGGAGGTCATTCGGGTGAGGCGATTGTAACTGGAGATGTGGGTGGTGACGGGCCGCCACGACATCCCGGTGCGGCACGACGCGCGCCCGGCCGGCTGCTTCAAGAGCAACAAGCGGCACCACGCCATGTACCCGTGCCACGAGGAGCGCGCCAGGACCGACGACTACGGGGAGGTCATTCGGGTGAGGCGATTGTAACTGGAGATGTGGGTGGTGACGGGCCGCCACGACATCCCGGTGCGGCACGACGCGCGCCCGGCCGGCTGCTTCAAGAGCAACAAGCGGCACCACGCCATGTACCCGTGCCACGAGGAGCGCGCCAGGACCGACGACTACGGGGAGGTCATTCGGGTGAGGCGATTGTAACTGGAGATGAGGGTGGTGACGGGCCGCCACGACATCCCGGTGCGGCACGACGCGCGCCCGGCCGGCTGCTTCAAGAGCAACAAGCGGCACCACGCCATGTACCCGTGCCACGAGGAGCGCGCCAGGACCGACGACTACGGGGAGGTCATTCGGGTGAGGCGATTGTAACTGGAGATGTGGGTGGTGACGGGCCGCCACGACATCCCGGTGCGGCACGACGCGCGCCCGGCCGGCTGCTTCAAGAGCAACAAGCGGCACCACGCCATGTACCCGTGCCACGAGGAGCGCGCCAGGACCGACGACTACGGGGAGGTCATTCGGGTGAGGCGATTGTAACTGGAGATGTGGGTGGTGACGGGCCGCCACGACATCCCGGTGCGGCACGACGCGCGCCCGGCCGGCTGCTTCAAGAGCAACAAGCGGCACCACGCCATGTACCCGTGCCACGAGGAGCGCGCCAGGACCGACGACTACGGGGAGGTCATTCGGGTGAGGCGATTGTAACTGGAGATGTGGGTGGTGACGGGCCGCCACGACATCCCGGTGCGGCACGACGCGCGCCCGGCCGGCTGCTTCAAGAGCAACAAGCGGCACCACGCCATGTACCCGTGCCACGAGGAGCGCGCCAGGACCGACGACTACGGGGAGGTCATTCGGGTGAGGCGATTGTAACTGGAGATGTGGGTGGTGACGGGCCGCCACGACATCCCGGTGCGGCACGACGCGCGCCCGGCCGGCTGCTTCAAGAGCAACAAGCGGCACCACGCCATGTACCCGTGCCACGAGGAGCGCGCCAGGACCGACGACTACGGGGAGGTCATTCGGGTGAGGCGATTGTAACTGGAGATGTGGGTGGTGACGGGCCGCCACGACATCCCGGTGCGGCACGACGCGCGCCCGGCCGGCTGCTTCAAGAGCAACAAGCGGCACCACGCCATGTACCCGTGCCACGAGGAGCGCGCCAGGACCGACGACTACGGGGAGGTCATTCGGGTGAGGCGATTGTAACTGGAGATGTGGGTGGTGACGGGCCGCCACGACATCCCGGTGCGGCACGACGCGCGCCCGGCCGGCTGCTTCAAGAGCAACAAGCGGCACCACGCCATGTACCCGTGCCACGAGGAGCGCGCCAGGACCGACGACTACGGGGAGGTCATTCGGGTGAGGCGATTGTAACTGGAGATGTGGGTGGTGACGGGCCGCCACGACATCCCGGTGCGGCACGACGCGCGCCCGGCCGGCTGCTTCAAGAGCAACAAGCGGCACCACGCCATGTACCCGTGCCACGAGGAGCGCGCCAGGACCGACGACTACGGGGAGGTCATTCGGGTGAGGCGATTGTAACTGGAGATGTGGGTGGTGACGGGCCGCCACGACATCCCGGTGCGGCACGACGCGCGCCCGGCCGGCTGCTTCAAGAGCAACAAGCGGCACCACGCCATGTACCCGTGCCACGAGGAGCGCGCCAGGACCGACGACTACGGGGAGGTCATTCGGGTGAGGCGATTGTAACTGGAGATGTGGGTGGTGACGGGCCGCCACGACATCCCGGTGCGGCACGACGCGCGCCCGGCCGGCTGCTTCAAGAGCAACAAGCGGCACCACGCCATGTACCCGTGCCACGAGGAGCGCGCCAGGACCGACGACTACGGGGAGGTCATTCGGGTGAGGCGATTGTAACTGGAGATGTGGGTGGTGACGGGCCGCCACGACATCCCGGTGCGGCACGACGCGCGCCCGGCCGGCTGCTTCAAGAGCAACAAGCGGCACCACGCCATGTACCCGTGCCACGAGGAGCGCGCCAGGACCGACGACTACGGGGAGGTCATTCGGGTGAGGCGATTGTAACTGGAGATGTGGGTGGTGACGGGCCGCCCTCGAGCCCGCCGTCCAGCTGTCTTCCAAGGCACCCTCCAAACTTCACTTGTGCGAGCCGCCCCTAACTGGATGGAGCATTTAGCCTCTTGCCCACAATCCAAAAATCCAACCTCGGTGCCCCGTATGGCACATTAAAACGAGATCAAAACCAAAATCTTTTATGACCTCGGCGCGATAGAATAGCGTAACAACTTCGAGGTCAAAACCAAAATCTTTTATGACCTCGGCGCGATAGAATAGCGTAACAACTTCGAGGTCAAAACCAAAATCTTTTATGACCTCGGCGCGATAGAATAGCGTAACAACTTCGAGGTCAAAACCAAAATCTTTTATGACCTCGGCGCGATAGAATAGCGAAACAACTTCGAGGTCAAAACCAAAATCTTTTATGACCTCGGCGCGATAGAATAGCGTAACAACTTCGAGGTCAAAACCAAAATCTTTTATGACCTCGGCGCGATAGAATAGCGTAACAACTTCGAGGTCAAAACCAAAATCTTTTATGACCTCGGCGCGATAGAATAGCGTAACAACTTCGAGGTCAAAACCAAAATCTTTTATGACCTTGGCGCGATAGAACAGCGTAACAACTTCGAGGTCAAAACCAAAATCTTTTATGACCTCGGCGCGATAGAACAGCGTAACAACATCGAGGTCAAAACCATAATCTTTTATGACCTCGGCGCGATAGAATAGCGTAACAACTTCGAGGTCAAAACCAAAATCTTTTATGACCTCGGCGCGATAGAACAGCGTAACAACATCGAGGTCAAAACCAAAATCTTTTATGACCTCGGCGCGATAGAATAGCGTAATAACTTCGAGGTCAAAACCAAAAGACGCGTGCCCGCGCCGCGCTCGTTCGGGCGACGTGAGTGCGCGTCAAAGTGGTCAGAACAACTGGCCGGTGACATCTCGATCACCTCTAAAAGCCGGCGCAAACGACGCGCTCTTCTCCCCGTCACGACTGCTATCTCGCTTTGCGCCGAATGTTTTTCCGTGCTCACAATTCGCGCGGCCGATTGTCAACTAACGCTCGCCCCAGACCGACCCGTTGTCGGTCCGCTCAAACAACCGGTAGTCGGGACAATGTCGAAACCGCGCGTCTATAGGCGGGATTCCACCGAAGTGCGGCACTATGCCGCTCATTGTATGACACATTAGTGGACTCACACGTGTAAACATGAACAAAATGTGCGTGCACTTTAGGGCAGTGTTCGCGCACTCATTCTAGCGATGGACTCGCTGCGGCGCACACATGCACGCTGTTCACCAGTGTTCACGCACTCAGTTTTGCTTCCGCTGCCGGAGCGAAAACATCTATTTGTTCGCAAACATTCATGCACTCCACAAAAGTTACATACAGCTTCGTAGGTGGAGTCAGATGCGCAACTCAGTGCGTGCACTATTTGAGCTCTGCACAAAATGTTTATAAACAAATGTGCCGCACAAAATTTCGGTGGAATCCCACCTTAAGGATCGAATCCCTCACGTGTACGTCTGCGATCCGTGGAGACTCATACTTGCCCGTAATCAAGCTAACGATGCGCCCCCGTCGTCAACACAACGGTGACAGGTTAGCATCTTTCACCAGCACGAGATCTCCGACGCAGGGTGGGGTCCTCCTGTCCGTCCACTTAACGCGTTGATGCATAACGCAATGACCCGCCCTGCAAGGCAGCGTGACGTTATCTTATCTAGTTGAGGGCCCTTTCGGATACACTTCGACCCAGTGGGATCTTTTGTGCATTTGCCCTCCCCTTTATAGCTACTCCCAAGCTCGCTCCATCATTTCCACAAAGCGGATGATGCAGCTCAGTGGGAGCACCCTGAATTCCTTTGGTTGCGGGTAGCCGTTACCAAAGAGATTCATTCTTTGTCTGGCAAGGGCATGGCATTCACACAGTAAGTGTTCCATAGTCTCATCCTCCTCGCCACACATTCTACAGTCTGTACTGTTTGATAGTCCCGTCTTGGCCAAGAGATCAGCGACGAGCGTGACGTTAGGTGGACGAAAACGTTAACGGATTGGTGGCCACTTACAGGAAAAATAAGCGTCGGTCGTCCAACAGCTCGATGGGTTCACGGCGTAAAAAAGACCGCGGGTTATTTCTATTAAGTTATTACGCATAAATTAAGACAAAGGAAATTCTTAACATTTTATATTAATATAGTGTTGCAACCGACCTTTGAACAGCTACAATAGAACAAAGAAAAAATAATGGTATACAAGCGATGTGTTTCCTACGAGTAAAGATCAGTATTTTCCCGACTCTCGACTTGTTATTGTAAACCCTTAACGCCGTACACTTCATGGCGACCCTGCCAGCGCTACTGCGTACACTTCAAGTGTAGCGAACCAATATTCGTGTTCATCTCACAAATACTTGCCGTTACTGGGACTGTACCCAGGACCTCTAGCTTCGTAGTTGGGCACTAGCAACTAGGCTAAACAGTTTGTATGTGTGTGCAGCCAGAAGAGTACCGGCTGGCGGAGGTGATGGACACAGACGGAGAAGTGCGTGATGTGGCGCCGCAGCCTCCGCCGCAGGACCCCGAAGGTACCCAGCTCATACTTCCACACGTGTCAGCACACTGACTTCATCATCATCATCATATCAGCCGATAGACGTCCACTGCTGGACATAGTGCTCCCCCAAAGAGTGCCACAATGACCGGTCCTGCGCCACCCGCATCCATCGGACTCCAGCGACCTTTACCAGGTCATCAGTCCACCTTGTGGGGGGGCCCACCCACGCCGCGCCGCGCCGGTACGTGGTCGCCACTCGAGAACCTTTCCGCCCCAATGGCCATCGGTTCTACGTGCAATGCACACTGAGTGAGTCTTACTTAATCAATTCTCCATCATTTACTTCAATTACGTCAAACGGTTTAGGCTGGAGGGCGTGCCAAGGAATAAGACGTACACACATACATACATGATTCATTTTATTTTCAGATGAAATAACAGAGATCCCCAGCAAATGCCTGACGTCAGTCCGGCAAGTGCCTGTAAAGGCATCCGTCCAGTACATCGAACTAGAGGGGCGATGCGATGGAGAATCCTTGCTGCGAGTGGTCGCGCAAGCCAAGCCGCGGGCCATAGTCGGGCTGAGGGCTAATGAGGCGGCGCTGCAAACGCTCAGGTGACCACTATACACGTCGATTACAGCTCATATTAAAATCGACCAATCGGAAAACAGAATTCATTTCTAACATCCTGTGTTTTTTTAGTCCCTAAATCACAATCAATAAAAAAAACGTGGCTGACTGCATAAGCTATGAGATTGAGCGGGATAGACTGCTGTCTATCTCGCTTTATCTTATGCCCCGTTTGCGTCGTCGTAAACGTCAGAGGCGTTTATTCGTAGTGGCAATATTTTGTATCTGTGTCAAAGCAGTTTGTTAAAAAAAAACATGCCGCCAAATTGAACAATCTTTTCGTCGTGGAATTTGTTTTTACTAAATTCTCGCAGTCGAAGTGAAAAGTAGAGTGTATAACTCTGGTCTAAAAGCCATATTACCCTTCGAACAATTTTCCCTCACTTGATTCGGGAAAATAACTATGAAGGTAATCTCGTGGCAATATGGCTTATTTTAGCCCCTTGTCATACAATCTGCTATTATGCATGTTGCAGGAAGTACTGTGAGAGCGA
This sequence comes from Epinotia nisella, assembly GCA_932294315.1. Classification (NCBI taxonomy): domain Eukaryota; kingdom Metazoa; phylum Arthropoda; class Insecta; order Lepidoptera; family Tortricidae; genus Epinotia; species Epinotia nisella. The sequence goes on from OW028691.1 coordinate 2,138,617, forward strand.
GGGCATAGAGAAAGTTTTCACGCCGGAGCGAGGAGAGACAATCGACGCTACTACCGAGTCGCACATCTACCAGGTAAGAGGACATCCTTTCCACAGACTAATACAGACCCGCAGTATTAAGCAAGACGATATTTCATATAGTTGTCTCTGTCACTTCTTATGGTCAGCTGAGGTGAGTTAGAATGAGACGAATATGCACGGTATTTTGAGGTTCTTAACGAATTGAGAATGGAAGAAATTTTTTGAAGTGGCTGATAGGTTTAACCTTCCTTAGAAAAGTTTCAGATTTTTCAGCTGCGTCAATTATTTTTGAAAAATATAAACAGTTTCCTCACTTACGTTTTGGGTCAAGGACGGTCGATAGACACTCCTTGATCCATCTCATATTACAAATAAATATCTTAAGTATCTGTGGTAAACTGACACTGGTAATGATATTGACAGTTGCAGCAGCTATATTTGTCTCCGTCTACTGTTCACCAGTGTGTTAAGAAAGTAAACGATTCTGCCGAAACGTCAAAGTCAAGTCGACGCTTATAGTGTTGTAACTATATTAAAGTTTATTTTCATCGACATTTTATCCTCGTGAATTATTTATGCAGGCGAAGCATTTGGTAAGTTTGATAGACAGAGACTGAAAATACAGATGTGAGAGAGCTGAAGTTTATTTAGCTACTTCCGTATACACCTATCAAATTAAGTTTTGTATTGTTTATTATAATAATAATTGTCGGCGCTAGGATGTGGCAATGGGTCGGCATGTAGCTCCTCTTGGTACAGCAATAATAGGTACTTTTTGCATAGAATATTTTTAATTAATTATAATATATAGTACAGTAGGTACATAAGTACAAAATATATTTAGGAAATAATTAAAATAGCACAGTATGCGTGCGTGGATAGTGAATATGGTGAGGGTGAAACGCGACTGTCCGGAGTGCCCTCCCCTGCTCCGTGGCGAAATCATCGGCCAATCACGAAGCCCGCCGATGACGCGATATCGCCTCGCTGATTGGCCCCCGATGACTCGCCAGGCATACGGTGGGCAGCACATGCCGCGCACCGGACACAGCCTCCCACACAAGTTGCATTGACAATAATAAATATATCACGGTACTCCTTGCTATGGTTTTTGTTGTCGTTATACATTTTGACTTGACTAAATATATTTTGCATAAGAAACATTTCGTTCTTCTTTAATAGTTCCTGTCTCTGTTGGTCAGGGCGACGGTAGCTTAAGCCCCGCCTCGCTGCCGGCGGCACCATAGGTTAGGTTTTTATAATGATTTTATATTTTGTTTGATCTAGTCCCAAACTAGGCACAGCCTGTACTATGGGTACTAGACAACGGATATACATACTTGTATTGATAAATACATACTTAAATAGATATTAAACATCCAAAAACACAAGCTTCATAGTCAGATTCTCTAACGACTAGGCAGAGATGGGCAAAAGTTAACTTGTATAAGAATAAGAATGAAAACAGAATTGTTATTCTTATTCAAATCAAGTTGAATAAGCATAAAATCATTCGCCCATTATTTAAAATAACATGAAGGTGAATAATTCATGCTATTTTTATTTTAAATAAGAATAAAATCCGGAATAATTATTCCAGAAATGTTTATTCAAATAAAATGTTATTTGAATAAGAATAACTTGTGGTAGGTATCATCGGTAAAATGTTGTAAGTTGATTTTCACACAATATAGAGTTTATGATAAATTTGGGTTCATTATGTTTGTTTTGACGACTCCTATACATTACACTTGGTGACGGCGGTCTGATGATGGAGTCAGGAGGTGGATAGTGGAACTCCTCAACTGCTACTTGTATACCCCTCGAGTTTGGGATCATTTGTTTTGTTTTGACAAGTTCTACGTATTACACTTGGTGACGATGGTCTGATGATGGAGTCAGGAGGTGGATAGTGGAACTCCTCAATGGCTACATGTATACCCCTCGAGTTTGATCTCATTTGTTTTGTTTTGACGAGTTCTAAACATTACACTTGGTGACGATGGTCTAATGATGGAGTCAGGAGGTGGATAGTGGAACTCCTCAATGGCTACTTGTATACCCCTCAAGTTTGATCTCATTTGTTTTCTTTTGACGAGTTCTATACATTACACTTGGTGACGATGGTCTGATGATGGAGTCAGGAGGTGGATAGTGGAACTCCTCAATGGCTACTTGTATACCCCTTGAGTTTGATCTCATTTGTTTTGTTTTGACGAGTTCTATACGTTACACTTGGTGACGATGGTCTGATGATGGAGTCAGGAGGTGGATAGTGGAACTCTTCAATGGCTACTTGTATATTCAATTACAAATATTCAAATCCACCTTATAGTTTTCGAGTAAAGTGCCTGTGACATACGGACAGACGGACATGACGAAACTATAAGGGTTCTTTTTTTGCCATTTTGGCTACGGAACCCTAAAAAAGTCGCTCTCGCTTTTTAATTTTTTTTTTCGTAGATGGAATAGGGTCTAGATTTACCCTATTTCATATGTGCACTTTATGGAGATTCACTTTGTAATAAACGTGTTATTTTGCAGGTGAAACTGACAGACGCTCTAATGGGGTCTCTGGCGTGGCGGGTGGCGGGCGGCGCCGAGCTGGCCTGGCTGTCCGGCGTGCTCGTGCCCCGCGCGCGGCCCCGCGAGCCCGGAGCACCCGGTCAGTATATATTGGCAGTATCTAGTCATGTGACGACATGACCTCAATATTCTTTATCTCATGTATAATGAAGTAACAGATTCATTTACATATAACACCTGATACTAGCAGTTAGACTTGATACTTTACCTACGTCAGAAAGCACACTCGCACAGCGACAGAGACCATATCGATACCCTAGTTCACAGTCGTACTAATTACATTTTTTTTGTCACTGAAATTGTAACTTTATAATTTGTGCATTATCGTCCTAATTACGCCACTTTTCTCCCCATAATTAGTACCATTGTGAACTACGGTATCGATATACGAGTATACCCATTTATTTCATAATAAAGTGATCATTAATTTCACTAGTCTCGTCTATATTATTTCACTCCGAGTGAACCACATTTCATGGCGACCCAGCCAGGATATTAAACCGGAGGAGGCCGACAGTCTGGCCAGCGGGCCCTCGTGCCGCACTGTCGACGGCCTTCTCCACGTTCAGGAAAACCGCGGCGACATGCTCCTTCTCCGTCTGCTCCGTCGTGGAGGACTCGAGTGAGGTGCAGCTTCGTGGAGTGCTCGGTGCGGAATCTAAACTGGTCTGAGCGAGGCTCGATGTGAGGGGGAGCTTCCCCAGCAGCCTCTCGAAGACTTCGGAGAGGGTACTGAGCAGCGTGACGGCCTGGCGCTCTACAGACGTGGCTGACGGAGAACCTTTCCGCCCCAACGGCCATCGGTTCTACGTGCATAGTGCCCCGCCCACGGCCACTTAAGTTTAGCGATTCGGAGGGCTATATCGGTTACCTTGGTTCTGCTGCGGATAGCCTCATTTCTGATGCGATCACGCAGAGATACTCCCAGCATAGCCCTGGCGACCACGTACCGGCGCGGCGCGGCGTGGGTAGGTCCCCCACAAGGACTGATGACCTGGTAAAAGTCGCGGGCCGCTGGACGCGGGTGGCGCAGGACCGGTCGTTGTGGCACTCTTGGGGAGGCCTATGTCCGGCAGTGGACGTATTCCGGCCGATATGATGATGATGTATATGTTTTACAGAGGAGGAGTCCCCAGAGGACGTAGTGATGTCCCTGGAGCCCGGCGGGCCGGGGGCGGCGCACGCGGCGGCGCTCGTGAACGCGCTGCGGCTCTCGGAGCTGCGCGCCGCGCTCGCGCGGAGAGGGCTGGCGGCAGAGTTCTCGCACGGGGCACTAGAGTGCTGCAATGGCACGCTGGCCATCAGACGGGTAAGTTTTTTTTTTTTTTGAGGGTAGTACATAAATAAATAAATATAACGGGACATTCTTGAGCGTTTTCAAAAAAAGTGTACGTTTACTTTTTTTCAGAAATCGTTTTTTTTTTGGGTTTTTCTTACTCAGAATCGTTGATACTATCGATCCTCATGCAAGAAAAGAAGTGTCCAAAATATTCCATTCCAGATCGTCACACTTTTGTATGCAGTCTTTTTTTATTTATATGGTCGTGAGTCGTGACGCACTGGAAGAAAAAACTTACATAGACACTTTTTTTTCCTGTATCAACGATTCTGAGTAAGAAAAATAAAAAAAAAACAAATCTGAGAAAAAAAGTTCGTGTACAGTTTTTTTTGAAAATGCTCTCTTACACAAATCGAATTAGGCCTATAGTAAGCTCAATAAGGCTTGTGTTTAAGGTATATATAATGGATATAAATACTTAAATACATAGATAACATCCAAGACTCAGAAACAAATATTCTTGGATGTTTTTTATCTATTAAAGTTAGGGGTAATAATATACGTACATAAATATCTGTACACCCCTTTATGACATTGACAATAGAGTTCTGTACAGTAAAAGAAATGTATTCATGTACCTTTTTATACCTTATTGATTACTACCTTATTATTATACTAAGAAAAGCGAAAAGGTAAAGACAAAGACAAAATATTTATTTGTAAACATAGGTTCATAGGTCTTACAATCATTTATATTAGTGTATATCTATGTTTTGCCATCAGGCATACAAATATTTTAAGTCAAGATGGAGCATGCGTAAACAGTTATAAATTCTTCATCTGTCAAGTATTCCCTTAGTGAATAGTAGACTTTTTTAACTAGGAATTCGAACAAGCTTTTTTGAACTCTACCAATCCTTCTGAGTTAATATTTCTTGGCAATTTATTGTATATTTTAGGTGCTATCCCGATAATACTTTTAGCAAGAAAAGCTGTATTCACCGATTTCACATACAGTTTGTTACAGCGGAGAGCACTTTTAATAACAGAAAATTGGCCCATATTGGCTTTGTACGTGAATATGTTTCCCTTACTGTACGTACAGTCAAGTGCAAAAATATGTGTCGATTTGATCCGCTCATAAATATGTACAATAACCTAATCCGCTGTCATAAGAGCGATGGGACATATTTATGAGTAAGCTGTATGCACCCATATTTTTGCACTTGACTGTACATGTATTATACCCCTCACTCCAAATCTATACCGCAACCATTAACCTTTTCGACGCCAACGACGAGTATATCCGCACCGCAGTTTCAACGCCAACGACTGATATATGCGTCAAGGAGCCCAGCGCGATAGCAACCTTCTTGCATTGACATAAGCAGGGCTCGGATTTTTCATCGCACGGGTCGATATTTAGACCTGGCTAAATGCAGTGCACTAACTGGGGGAGGGAATGGAGGGATTATAAACCATCTCACTCTAATCAGTGAGTGTGAGTGCAGTTAGTGCACTGCATTTAGACAGGTCTGAAGGCCGCTTTAGTTACGTACCTAGTTCATCATCATCATCATCATATTTATAAGCCGAAAGACGTCCACTGCTAGACATAGGCCTCCCCAAAGAGAGTGCCAAAGTGACCGGTCCTGCGCCACCCGCATCCAGCGGACTCCCGCGACCTTTACCAGGTCATCAGTCCACCTTGTGGGGGGCCTACCCACGCTGCGCCTTCCGGTACGTGGTCGCCACTCGAGAACCTTTCCGCCCCAACGGCCATCGGTTCTACGTGCAATGTGCCCACTGCCACTTAAGTTAAGCAATTCGGAGGGCTATATCGGTTACCTTGGTTCTGCTGTGGATAACCTCATTTCTGATGCGATCACGCAGAGAAACTCCTAACATAGCCCTCTCCATTGCCCTTTGGGTGACTTTGAGCCTTCTTATGAGGCCCATAGTAAGCGACCAAGTTTCAGTACCATATGTCATCACTGTACCTAGTTATACATACTATATTGTTGTGATAGACCGAACATGGTCATTTATATATATTTGCAATCGGTACGTTTGGTATTAATTAAATGAATGAGTATGAGTATGAATATGAGTAAAATTTTAATGTTAATATCGAGTCCATAGTTCTCTTTCGTCTTACCGTGCGATGAAAAATCCCTGGACATAAAGCTTAACTCCGCACTAAATGTCTTGTTGATTTGGCGTGTGGGTGACATTTCTCTTTGAAAGAGCGTTGAAAACCTTACTGTAGGTCTTATTCGATTTATGTAAGACTGTCTATTTTTTATATTTATTATATTCTAGTTGGAGAACGGGCGAGTCGCTTTGGAAGGTGTGCTCTCAGAAGAATACTACAAGGTGCGGGAACTCTTGTACGAACAGTTCGCTATTGTGTAACGTTTGTATTATGTTTGTTTAAGAATAAATTGTTTAAAATACATTGGTGCTTTCATTTATTAATAAAGGGAGCCAGTAAGGTGACGTAGGTTCGTGGTCTTCTGTCCCTCTCATTGAGCATAAGCGTGAGCATGATATCCGTTCGGAAGATCGGATATCTGTACAGTCGCCATCAGATATATCGTAGCGACCAATGTGCTCACAAATATCTGTACACGTCTCTATTGTCGAGGCATTAGAGACGTGTTCAGATATTTGTGAGCACTTTGGCCGCTCCGATATATTTGATGGCGACTGTACAGCATAATATGATACATAAGTAAATGAACCTCCAGGTCTTTATACTCTGTTTTTTGGTACTCTATGTGTACCCCATATAAATTTGTTTATGTGACTGTTTGTGTTCTAAATAAAAATAATAAAAAAGTATAGCTAAAGTAAGCTCTAAATGGCTCAACAATTAAAGCGTCTAATTTAGGGAGATGGAAGAAACAATGACAACAAACGTATTTTTTTATAATTTATTTCACATATTTCCGGTACCGGCATTATAATAATAGTGTAAAACAAACAAGGTACGAATCGATTCAATACATATTAAGACACAGGTTTGGTTGGAGTCATCTAATGTAAACATTAGTCATATTTGATCTGATAATAACACTTCCTTACAGTATTTACAAAGCATTAAATAGATAAACATTAATAACGCATACCCAACATTCAGTTTTAATTTGGATAATTTCAACAACAAAAATGTCTTGGAAAAATACACCTCCTAATATGATAACCAAGGACCGGAATTCTTCATAGCAAAAATCAAACTGTCAGAGGGAATGACCAAATTGTTTTATCGACAATTCCACTTATCGATGTTACGGAATATTATCGCATATCGACTTATACGATTATTCTGTAACATTTGACCTCTTTGATAAGCAACCTGCATCTTCATATTAAAATAAATCATGCCCACGTCACATATGCCATTTACGTCGCTTTATAAGTAATTTCCGTGTCGTGTTAAAATGGCTAATAAAAATATTTTCTGTTTTATTCCTTACCATTATGCTTAAATACATTGTATACAGCCTGTATGTTTAATATTACCTCAAATTGTAACCAGAGGTAGGTGTTAGAACTATAAACCGATATTGCAAGTAATTTCTCTTAACTACCAACTTTTTTTGTCCATATAAAATAATTCAGCACGATCACTACTTTGTCTTACTGACGCGACGTCACAACTGTCACAAGTGACCCGCTTCTTCCATGAGTCAAATGTGTGTACGCAATACATTGCTGCTCGATAATTTTTCAAAAATTAATTACGCTTCGGTAGTTAAGATTAAATTAAAATTTTCTTGCAATATCGGTTCACAGCCCTAACACCTACCTCTGGTTACAATTTCAGGTAATATTAAAAATACAAGCTGTATATCCAAAAGCCTGATTTCATTACTTTGACGATGTGTCATTAAGGGACATTTATTTATCGATAGTCGATAAAACACTTTGGTCAAACCCTCTGACAGTTTGATTTTTGCTATGAAGAATTCCGGCCTTGATGATAACGTAGTAAGGCATAACGACGACGTTTTAGCTCGATAGCATGTACGGTCAAGGACTTTAATTATTGAGCCATTTAGGTATCAACTAATTTTGGTTTTCTATGAAGCTATGAAGTGTCCAGTATAAAGTGAGCTCTTAAATGGCTCAACAATTAAAGTCCGTGACTACAGTACAGTAAGGGAAATGTCACGTGTCATTTAAAATCTACGTCAAATGACAACTTACAATGACAAATAATGTTGAGATACCGCTATTTGGCATGAGGGCAGTAATGGTCGCTAGACTTAGAGCATAAGAGCATACATAACTGGAGTAGCCTTATGTCGTATTTGCGTACAAAAAAGTCTGCCGAATTTTGCGGGGGTGGGGAGCATCTTAATAGGATATTGAAATTCAATTATATATTAAAAGCTTGAAGTGGATGAACGTTTATAATATCAAGTGCTTACAGCAACATGCGGGCATTTTTATGATCAGTGTTCTCTTGCGAGGCGATTTTGTGATCGATTGTGAAATTGTCTTTGTATGATTTGCAAGGTGTGCAATGTTTTCTACAGAGTATGCTCTAAGTCGCTAGATTAGTACTGCGGACCATTTTCACTCGTTAATTGAGTGAGGACCGAATTCTTGGCCAGCGGATTAACTCACTCAATTATTTATATGAAAATCTTCCGTTGTGACACGAAAATTAACCATACAATTCTAGGATCACTTGGTGTGTCACAGCGGAACTACAGACTAACGATAGCCAATAGTTGTCCTCACCAAATCGACCCGAAGTTTGTACGAAAATAATAGCATGGGAAGTGTAAAATGAGATCAAATACGAACATTCAATAAGACTTATTCTACATCTGGCACATTTGTACATCTATCACATGCGGGGCCTCACCATACTCAAACTTATCTAAATTATGTCTACAGTGCTATCGCGATCTCCTTCTAACGAGTTCTAGAGTAAGAGATGGATGACACAAAAACCTACCCATTGAATGTCAAGGAGATTTGAACTTTACGTGAACGCACAAAGGTCACTATTTCATTGTTATGAAACCTACCCTCGGAACGCTGGGTGAATTTGAACCTTAACTAAACCCACAAGGTTGGAATTCCACTTCACGTTGACGGGTACAGTCAGCATCATAAACATGTATACACTTTTCGACCTTATATCCAAGTAATAAGGTCATAGAATGTATACATGTTTATGATGCTGACTGTACATCCGACTGTCGGTTAAAAGTCGTGGATAGGCGACAAACGTACGAGGAGTAAGTCGCCCATAGACGATTAGGAAAACTTGGTAAGTATTAACCCTTTTCCAGGCAGAGGCGTTATATCGACCACATACAGACTGTCAATGTATCTTAATTTCAATAAAAAAGACTGACATTTGACTGTAATTTTTCAATTGCAGGCCTGGCAAAGGGTTAACTGGGAAGGGCCAATGTTCAGCGTTAATATTGACGGGTATATCCGACTGTCGGTTAAAAGTCGTGGATAGGCGACAAAGGTACGAGTAGTAAGTAGCCCATAGACGACGTTGGAATACTTGGAAAGTATTCACCAGGAAGGGCCAATGTTCAGCGTTAATATTGACGGGTATATCCAACTGTCGGTTAAAAGTCGTGGATAGGCGACAAAGATACGAGTAGTAAGTCGCCCATAGACGACGTTGGAATACTTGGAAAGTATTCACGAGGAAGGGCCATGTTCAGCGTTAATATTGACGGGTATATCCAACTGTCGGTTAAAAGTCGTGGATAGGCGACAAACGTACGAATAGTAAGTCGCCCATAGACGACGTTGGAATACTTGGAAAGTATTCACCAGGAAGGGCCAATGTTCAGCGTTAATATTGACGGGTATATCCAACTGTCGGTTAAAAGTCGTGGATAGGCGACAAAGGTACGAATAGTAAGTCGCCCATAGACGACGTTGGAAAACGTGGAAAGTATTCACCAGGAAGGGCCATTGTTCAGCGTTAATATTGACGGGTATATCCGACTGTCGGTTAAAAGTCGTGGATAGGCGACAAAGGTGGGTGTTTTTCAAAAAAAGTGTACATGAACTTTTTTTTCAGAATTCGATTTTCTTGGGGTTTCCTTACTCAGAATCGTTGATACTATCGATCCTTATACAAGAAAAACAGTTCTTGTACACTTTTTTTGAAAAAACGCTCAGGTACGAGTAGTAAGTCGCCCATAGACACATGGTCGGTAGTTATCTTTGTATATGGATCAAAATGGGTCAATCAACTATTTCTTATTGTTATTCTGTCCTGTTAGCCAGGAGACAATTTGGCAGAGTTTCTAAGAAAAATAGTTACAATATGGACTTCTAACATGCTCCATACAAAAAGCGGCCGAACTTGCCAAGAAACCCGCATTAAGTGATTTTAAACCCATAAAATCGTATTTTCAAAAAGTGACACAGTAGACGTAACAATGGCAACAGAAAAATTGATTCACCCAAATATAAACTAGAATGCTAAAGGGCAGTATACACTTAGGTCGCATCTTTATTGCCCTCGTCATCGTCTCGTGCAACAAATGCATGTTTGTTCAACACCATTTTTATGTATTTTAATTGTAGGAATTGTTTTTTGTTATTTTTTGTACCGACCATGGAAAACAAGTTTTTATCTTTGTACACGAGTTATATATCTCCATTGTATATTTTATATGTTATATTATATCCATTGAACGGTAACAGTAAGAGGTATTTAATATATAAACTACTCCAATAATCCAACATCCATATAAGTTTTTATATGTACATAAATATAATATAGTGTTTCTTACCACGAATGATAGGGCATAGTAATTTATGAATACTGTTGATATATTAGTATATTTATTGTGCAGACATTTGTTATTTTTATATTATTTCCTACTTCCACCATGCTTTAAAAATATTTCAAAATCTGATATATATAATTTTGGCGTGTCAGTTATAGAAAATCCTTTAAAAAATATTGTTTCACAGTTTTCCAGTTTATTTATTTGTTGTTATATATGTATGCATGACACAACCAAGAATTTACAATTCGGGGTACGGGATATACATCTTCATATAAACTAGGTAGCCACCAATGATATAATATAAAAAAGAGGTAGATACGTTGTCTATACGAAATTCCGTGTTTAAAAATGGCCACCAAATTTGACAGCCAACGTTTCCATTGACGATGCTAAACTGAGGCAAGTTGTGTGAAATGACACAGTTTTCGTGTGCCATTTTTGGAGCCCTCTTTCTTATATTACATCATTGTCAAAATTTGCAATCATTTTAGTACCATGTCACAGTAATATCTATAGTAGTTCGTTGAAATAGTAAATACTTCCGTGGAAAGTACCGTATGCTGCCTTTATTTTTCTTACTGTAAAATGTATTTTGAAATAGATATAAGATGATGCTGATGACAAGGTAGCAAAAGATTAGATGTTCTAGGTTTCAACAATATAATATTTATTTCACTTAACCAGGGTACCATTCGATTGTCACTACACATTTCAAACTATTTTAAATTTTACCTTTATGTTAGTCAAATCCAAAAATCCCCAAATTTCACGTACGTGTTGGTACGTGACAAGTATGATGCCACTTTTAATACATTACGTCACACTTGGTCATAAAGTGGTAATTAACGACCGGTACTTGCGGACAATCCCACTACCTGCCCCGGGGGAGAAGTAAACTATTATACTCACCGTGAGCGGTAATAAAGAAAGCCTCAGGTTGCATATGGGCCAATCAACTATTTTTTGTTGCATGGTTACGTCCCCTGGGTCACTGTTTAAAACTAGGATTTTATGGGGCCTAAATCCACTAAACATTGTTATATTGGTAAACCCATTCCAAAGTGGGGCAACTCCTTACCATGATAGGAGCCCAATTTATAGTATTATTTTCTAAGAAACTCTGTCACTGTTTTCTCTTGGCTTACCGGGACAGAACAACAAGAAAAAGTTGATTGACCCATATTTATCTCGGGCGTGAAATAGCTGCGATGTCTCAGACATTATTTTTACCGGTGAGTTTACTATTGAGTACCGTCGTGGAATGATAGGTTCGATACTTTTCAACCTTATTTGAAAGCTGTTAAGGTCCAAAGTGAAAGTCAAAGTGATTTATTCTTCAATTTAGGCATATTACATGCACCTATGAATGTCGATAAACTACCACCGGTTCGGAAAGTAAACCTCTGCCTCGAGAAGAACCGGCGTAAAAAACTCGGCGAGGTGTCATTTTTTCAAAACAGTATACAATATATCATTTCAGTATCAGAGTATTATGAAATTTTAAAATTACATTGCACCTTTTCATTCCGCGACTGTCCAAATATGTATTGACCATACAAGGGATACCCAAATACGATACATTATGTTCTTAACAATAAAGTACTCAATACAATCTCATTCAACGATTTGTACAAAAACGTATTCAAATACATGCAAGTAACGTACGTAAATAACAAGAAACAATCGGTATAAATGCCGAATACGACTTTTACAGAAATTCAAAGTAATTCCTAGAGAACATTACATTTTGTACATGTCAATACGATTGAATTAATGGTACTATAGCGCGTCAACAAAGCCACACCCTGTATACGTTTGACAGTTGACAGATTTCAAACTGTGCAGTTAGAAAGAGATCTTTCGCGTTCCGATTTTTTCATACAAATGTTTTTCTAATTCGGGCAAAATTGCGTACCTTACTACAAAGCAAATTTAGGTTATTATAGTTTTATTTAGACCCTAAACTTTGCAAAGTAAGAAAAAATCGTGCGTTCAAAAAATGCAAAAAGGCAACTAAAAATTGTGTGCATTTTTAGATACGTTGCCAATTTAAGGGTTAATGATATTACCCGTATTTTTTTTAAATGGTCATGAATACTTAATTTTCGCGTTTTAAAGTGTTTATACAAAACAACTACTTAAATACGAACATATAGTACACATTAATAAAAATGCAATTTTGTGTAACAAATTAAGTAACAAGGGTCAAAATTCAACAATAATTTGAAATACAGGGTGTTGGTAGCTAGGTGCAAAGCTTTAAGGGGGCGATAGTCGGGGTATTTTTGAGCAACTTTTAATATGGGAGCAACCCTGAAATCGCAAAAAAATCAGGTGTCGCATACTAAAGTTCCTATTCGACCAAATTGTATGGAGAGCTGATTTTTATTTGTTCCCATATTAAAAGTTGCTCAAAAATACCCCGACTATCACCCCCTTAAAGCCTTGCACCTAGCTACCAAACACCTTGTAGTTCCGTTATTACGCAAATTTCCATAATATTGTATAAAAAATGCACAGCAACGTTTTAAAAACGCCAACTGTCAAAAGTAACAGCGATACGACGAAAACAAATAGTCAAATTGGACGAACATTCCGAAATACTGCTTCATCAATTTAGATACATAGGGTGGTTCCCAGACCCAACTATCCAATAATATTACCAAATCTATTTAAATATGGCCATCTCTATGGCCCGTGTATAACTCACCACCCTGTATGTTTAAAGTACTCAACCATACTAAATCTCAATTACCGTAAAGCTATATATATATATTTAATATACAAAAATAGTAACAAGGTTTGTACTAGAACGTCCGTTTGTACATTGAGGCGCGGGGGCACAATTGACAATTTGACAGAAACAGTTCCACACTCCCAAGATTGCCATTTCACAGCCATCGGACAGACTAACAGTCAGTCAACTCATAAATTATATTTACACACGCTATGACCGTTCTGACGTGACGGTAATGTCAAGAGTATATTTTGAGAAAGTTTACTAATTCACCATTGACGTATAATCAGGGATAGGAACCGGTTTTTTCAAAAATCCCCGAAGTAGTCTAATATTTTGTATCATTTTAGGCTCTAAATGTAGGACTCTATCGTATATTTAGGAAACATATTCGTATTATTAGACTGCCCGATCAAAAATGATATTATAACCAAAGAACGAAATAATACAGGTTTAATTTGTATGGACAAAATACCGATATCCGATGCCTGCGTATAATAAAGTATGTCGAACAAAAATGTCAAGAAATGTGCCCCAAAATGACAACTCTAGCTATATTTCAGTTTTTGCCAATCGCGTTTACGTATAACCTGCATTAAGATATATGTTTCATAAAAGAGAACTTAGTTTTTTAGGTTTTAAGGGCATATTAGCAAATTGGAATCAAACAGATCAAAAACTTTTTAGTTTTTTGAGATTTTATCATAATGTGACATGATTGCTCACGTCAAAACTAAATAGCGAATGGAGTCGCATTATAAAATTATTTTAATAATATTGTATTTATTTAAACAGAAAGACCAAAATCACAAATTAATCATGATTATTTATTTTTACAAGAGTTCGAAACATTTAAGACGTAAATTTAACCGTGGATTTGTTGGTAGTATTCTAGGCGTCTCACGAAAGTTTAAATTAGAGAACTTAAGATTGGATTGCAAAAAAATTTTACACAGTTAAGAGCCTTAATCTAATCTATGCTTTAACTTTTTTCCATTAATCCAAAAATAAAAAATAAATATGTTGGGGTACTAAAAAGGTAGTAAATATTTACTAAGGAGTCAATTAGTAGTGTTGCCTCGAACTCATAAAAAAAAATGATCCCGACATCCTGACATCAGAATGTCTGGCCACTTTATTTTACTTTTAGTTAGGTATCAAATAGTAGCAAAAAGGTAATGTATTTTGGTATTTTCTAAACATCAAATATCTCTACTGGTCCTAGGATTCTGACGCTTACTAATTCCAAATTTGACTGTATCCTTTCCAAAATATGCTCTCAACTGTATCCAACCGTCAGAATCAGAACACCTAAAAATAACACTAATTAATGACTTTGAAGAGTTAAATGCATACCAAGCAGAATGATATGTAGAATTTTATATATGAAAACTAAATCTCACCCCGCGCCTTAGACTTAAATAATAACTGAGGCGTGTCCAGCTCCAACCACTGAGTCACTAGTACTTATTCTAGTACCTAGTACCTCTCAGGTACTGGTATCAGTACGAATTACTGTCACTGTAAAGTTCCACTCGACGGTGCTTCTATAACGTTCTTCCTTATCTCATTTCTTGCATCCCTAGCTATATCACAACACTAATATCGACATCTGAAACTAGCAGATCTTTTACATGTCTTTGTTCAATTTGCGATTGATAAATAGCTGCATATCGAGCATTATATAAACTTCAAGGTAAGTAAATGCTGCCTTGTCTATACGCATTCCGCTTGCAGCAGTTGACACGAACTATCCAGGTCTTCCAGGTTAGACCTGCTCCAAGCAAAGTATTAGCATCAAACGTCATTCAAAAGCCTGGAGCGATCACTGCACCGTTTTCCAGGCTTTCCAGGTTACACCTGGAGCCAGCTAGAGTATCAAACTTTCCTCTTTCAGTTCTAACTTTCAGTCTTAGCAGGCGTTATCAAACAAGGTTTGGACTCATCATTGCACTGTCTTTCAGGTTTTGCAAATTACACCAGGGTTCATTCAAGTTCCAGGTTAGACCTAGAGCTAGCCAGATCGTTCGCTACAAATCACTGCACCGTTTTCCAGACTTTTCAGGTTACACCTAAGTTCATCAAAGTCTTCCAGATTACATCTGGATCTGCCAGATCGCTACAAATCACTGCACTGTCGTCCAACCTTCCAAGTTACACCTGGAGCGAGCATACAAGTTCCAGGTTACACTTGGACCCAGTCTGATTGCTACAAATCACTGCACCACACTCCTTCCAGTCTTCCAGCTACTTTCCAAGTTAAAACTGGGCTCATCAAAGTTCCAGGTTAGACCTGGATCCAGCCAGATCGCTACAAATCACTGCACCGTCGTCCATCCCTCCAAGTTACACCTGGAGCGAGCATACAAGTTCCAGGTTAGACCTGGAGCCAGTCAGATCGCTACAAATCACTGCACCGTCGTCCATCCCTCCAAGTTACACCTGGAGCGAGCATACAAGTTCCAGGTTAGACCTGGAGCCAGTCAGATCGCTACAAATCACTGCACCGTCGTCCAACCCTCCAAGTTACAGGAGCGAGCACTCAGGTTCCAGGTTAGACCTGGAGCCAGCCGGATCGCTACAAAGTGTGCACCGTCACCTGCGGGTCCGGGCCGGCGCCGCCTACCGCAGACAGGCCTCCAGCATCTCGACGAAGAGCTTGTTCATGGGCGCGCGGCGCTCGCGGTAGACGTGCGCCCAGAAGCGGCGCACGGCCACGTCGGCGTGCCGCAGCGCCGGCAGCACCAGCAGCAGCTGCTGCAGCGCCGCGCCCGCGTTGTACGGCCTGGCAACGACATACTGTACTGTTCAACGAGGGGCGCACGTGGAGTTACATTAATTTTGTATGTTTTTAGATACCAAAATAAGCTGTGGTGTGTGTAATAACCTATAATTAGATGAACATCAACCTAGAATATTACCTGAGCTACTTATTGAATTGTATGATGTATTGTCTGTTGGTGATCCTTAATAAATAAATAAATATTATGGTTCCCTTATCCTGGCAGGGTCGCCATGAAGTAAGGTTCGGTATGGAGTGAAATAATATAGACAAAAGTCGGGAAATGAATGAATACTTTTTATGAAGTACATGGGTATAAAATATAGTCCAGGCAATGAACTGACAACTTGTATGGCAAAAATGACAAATTTGGAAATAATTTTAATAGCAAATTTTTTTAATGTAACGGATATATTATCCATTAAATAATTACCTAGAGGCAAAATCTAACAAAAAATCAGACATAAAAAAAATCCTAAAAAGTATGGATAAATATTAATATTTTTTTTATCTTTATTTAGATTCATTTACATTTGCTTTAAAATATTCAATATACATAAAATAAAAAAGACTATGAATGTTTAATTTAAATCTATATTTTTAATTTAATTACTACCGGGTGGAAAGTTTGTTGGATTCTTGAATAAAGCATCTTAGAATAACGTTTTAGAATGAAATAAACAAAAAAAAACGCTATTATAAATTAATGTTTTTCGAAACCGTATTTTGCCTGGAGTAATAAAGGATTTTCATCAGTGGCTGTGTGCGTGCACAATGATGTGGGTTGCAGCTGCATGGAGTCAAATGGATCATTAACTTATACATTATAGATAAAGTGAATTAAGGTCATTGTGTGTACTCGTGCGTAAAGACCACACACGACGCACTCTGTCGGAAGCCCGACGCCGAAGGCGGGGGCTGTGTGTACGTTTTATTCTTTGGCACGCCCTCCAGCCTAAACCGTGACGGATTTCGACATATGAGGTGTTGTTGGATTCCTCTTAATCGTGGGAGTGTCATAGGCTACAAGGTATGTAAACAAGTGAAATTAAAAGAATTTTCGAGCAGCTGCTTTTTACATATATTAGCCTATGTCACCTCATACGTCGAAATCTGTCAAACGGTTTAGGCTGTAGGGCATGCCAAAAAATAAGACATACACACATACATACATATGTACAGTCGCCATCAGATATATCGGAGCGGCCAAAGTGCTCACAAATATCTGAGCACGTCTCTAATGCCTCGACAATAGGGACGTGTTCAGATATTTGTGAGCACTTTGGCCGCTCCGATATATCTGATGGCGACTGTACATACATACGCTCGAAAATCATAACCCTCTTTTCCTTCGGCAGTAGGGCAAAAAGCAGTTGGGTCTTACAGCCTATCGAAGACAAACTCACCTGAGGGCAGACACGGCGTCGTTGAGCGCGGCGAGTATGGCGTCCCTGAAGCGCCGCAGCGCCGCGTGCTCTTCGATGCGCGCTTCCGAGTTAGCGAGCACCAGTGCCTTCAGGAGGTAGCACTCCTCTCGTAGCGCGGCCGCGCGCTCTAGCCGCCGGGCCACACCACAGACCTGGGGGACAATAGTATTTTATACGGAGTGTTTTTTTTAATGAGGAGACTTCATTTATGAAAAAAAAACAACGAAGTATTTTTTACTGTAGTGCGGTCACCGTGTCGAATGTAAACAAAATAGACGCAAAAATGTGTCGTGTGAGTGAGGGTAGTTCACATTTACATCAGGCTGGCCGCCCGATCAGAATGCCACTTACTCGTAGTCGCCTACTCGTACCAACCACCCACGCGTGTATGCGTGCGCTGTTCGCGGCGTTTTTCACTGTTTGCAATGTTGTGTTTACAAGGCGCAAATGAGGCAATTTTTTTTTGTCTGCTAAAAAAGGGTTAAGTGTTGTCTCGTTGGCATTTCACTAAAATAACTAGTGGCTAAAGTTTTGAATTCGAAAAACCTTGATTTATTCCGCAGCTGTTTAAGCTCCGGCACTAATAAATGACTAGTAAGAGAAGTATACTTCAGTTTGGATACTCATAAAAAATCCACCCTGTACAATCGTTACACAATGAAGGTTCTTAAAGTCGATTACGATTCGTTTTAGTTTAGTTGAGAGCTCCTTAGAAAAAATTATGTATGCGAGCATCAGGGAGAGCATCTCCGCCCATGTGCTTTGTAGGAGCCGCATCTGTAAGGTTTGTTACCTGCGCGAACAGCTCTCCCGCCCCCAGCTCCCTCGCCTGCTGCTCGTCCAGCGACAGGTCGGTCGCGAACCGCAGGCGGAGCGGCCCGCCCCCGCTGGGGACCGAGCGGTACGCGAGCATCAGGGAGAGCATCTCCGCCCATGTGCTCTGTAGGAGCCGCATCTGTAAGGTTTGTTACCTGCGCGAACAGCTCTCCCGCCCCCAGCTCCCTCGCCTGCTGCTCGTCCAGCGACAGGTCGGTCGCGAACCGCAGGCGGAGCGGCCCGCCCCCGCTGGGGACCGAGCGGTACGCGAGCATCAGGGAGAGCATCTCCGCCCATGTGCTCTGTAGGAGCCGCATCTGTAAGGTTTGTTACCTGCGCGAACAGCTCTCCCGCCCCCAGCTCCCTCGCCTGCTGCTCGTCCAGCGACAGGTCGGTCGCGAACCGCAGGCGGAGCGGCCCGCCCCCGCTGGGGACCGAGCGGTACGCGAGCATCAGGGAGAGCATCTCCGCCCATGTGCTCTGTAGGAGCCGCATCTGTAAGGTTTGTTACCTGCGCGAACAGCTCTCCCGCCCCCAGCTCCCTCGCCTGCTGCTCGTCCAGCGACAGGTCGGTCGCGAACCGCAGGCGGAGCGGCCCGCCCCCGCTGGGGACCGAGCGGTACGCGAGCATCAGGGAGAGCATCTCCGCCCATGTGCTCTGTAGGAGCCGCATCTGTAAGGTTTGTTACCTGCGCGAACAGCTCTCCCGCCCCCAGCTCCCTCGCCTGCTGCTCGTCCAGCGACAGGTCGGTCGCGAACCGCAGGCGGAGCGGCCCGCCCCCGCTGGGGACCGAGCGGTACGCGAGCATCAGGGAGAGCATCTCCGCCCATGTGCTCTGTAGGAGCCGCATCTGTAAGGTTTGTTACCTGCGCGAACAGCTCTCCCGCCCCCAGCTCCCTCGCCTGCTGCTCGTCCAGCGACAGGTCGGTCGCGAACCGCAGGCGGAGCGGCCCGCCCCCGCTGGGGACCGAGCGGTACGCGAGCATCAGGGAGAGCATCTCCGCCCATGTGCTCTGTAGGAGCCGCATCTGTAAGGTTTGTTACCTGCGCGAACAGCTCTCCCGCCCCCAGCTCCCTCGCCTGCTGCTCGTCCAGCGACAGGTCGGTCGCGAACCGCAGGCGGAGCGGCCCGCCCCCGCTGGGGACCGAGCGGTACGCGAGCATCAGGGAGAGCATCTCCGCCCATGTGCTCTGTAGGAGCCGCATCTGTAAGGTTTGTTACCTGCGCGAACAGCTCTCCCGCCCCCAGCTCCCTCGCCTGCTGCTCGTCCAGCGACAGGTCGGTCGCGAACCGCATGCGGAGCGGCCCGCCCCCGCTGGGGACCGAGCGGTACGCGAGCATCAGGGAGAGCATCTCCGCCCATGTGCTCTGTAGGAGCCGCATCTGTAAGGTTTGTTACCTGCGCGAACAGCTCTCCCGCCCCCAGCTCCCTCGCCTGCTGCTCGTCCAGCGACAGGTCGGTCGCGAACCGCAGGCGGAGCGGCCCGCCCCCGCTGGGGACCGAGCGGTACGCGAGCATCAGGGAGAGCATCTCCGCCCATGTGCTCTGTAGGAGCCGCATCTGTAAGGTTTGTTACCTGCGCGAACAGCTCTCCCGCCCCCAGCTCCCTCGCCTGCTGCTCGTCCAGCGACAGGTCGGTCGCGAACCGCAGGCGGAGCGGCCCGCCCCCGCTGGGGACCGAGCGGTACGCGAGCATCAGGGAGAGCATCTCCGCCCATGTGCTCTGTAGGAGCCGCATCTGTAAGGTTTGTTACCTGCGCGAACAGCTCTCCCGCCCCCAGCTCCCTCGCCTGCTGCTCGTCCAGCGACAGGTCGGTCGCGAACCGCAGGCGGAGCGGCCCGCCCCCGCTGGGGACCGAGCGGTACGCGAGCATCAGGGAGAGCATCTCCGCCCATGTGCTCTGTAGGAGCCGCATCTGTAAGGTTTGTTACCTGCGCGAACAGCTCTCCCGCCCCCAGCTCCCTCGCCTGCTGCTCGTCCAGCGACAGGTCGGTCGCGAACCGCAGGCGGAGCGGCCCGCCCCCGCTGGGGACCGAGCGGTACGCGAGCATCAGGGAGAGCATCTCCGCCCATGTGCTCTGTAGGAGCCGCATCTGTAAGGTTTGTTACCTGCGCGAACAGCTCTCCCGCCCCCAGCTCCCTCGCCTGCTGCTCGTCCAGCGACAGGTCGGTCGCGAACCGCAGGCGGAGCGGCCCGCCCCCGCTGGGGACCGAGCGGTACGCGAGCATCAGGGAGAGCATCTCCGCCCATGTGCTTTGTAGGAGCCGCATCTGTTGACGAACATCGGGATTAGAAAAAGTTATCAGAAAGGACCTACTACCTTCTACGTGACGTCAGCATTCGCAGGTATCACTTTCTGTGTCAGAAACGCGTGAGGTGGCTACGGCAAGGTCGCCATGAGGTGGCTACGTGAGGATTAAATGATACCACGTACGTTATGCAGTAAGGTCCGTTTAATACTGAACTAGGAGATTGTCTTAACATATATTACATGCTATACTTATATCTAAAAGTTAGCACACCTCACGCGCTAGGGCCTTCTACTCATAGGCAGGGATGGACTTTTATATTCCACTGCCGCCTATACATCACGTAGCGTAGCGCCAAAGCGCCATTGACCTCGGCGCCCCGGGACCCTGATCATCATATCAGCCGAAAGACGTCCGCTGCTGGACATAGGCCTCCCCCAAAGAGTGCCACAATGACCCCCCCCCTAAAGCCCCCTAAACCCAAAACACCCAGAACCCTAAAGTCGTAGGCGCTTTCCCCTGCAGACGGTTCTTCCCATATTGTCAATATTCACTGCCGAAATCATTGGCAGTGAATATTGACGATTTGTTAGTGAATTATGCTGAAGGTGTCTTCGTTTTGTTATGCGAGACAGTAGATGTGTTCGTGTTTAAACCGCGATGATCCAGTAACTTAATTGACATATTTGTTTGTTTGTTTGTTGTCATATTTTAGAGATTTCCGAAACATTTGGTATTTATCAAAGAAATGACAGCAACGCTGACCAAAGACCATTCTGATAAAGGACCAAGATAATGCTTAAGTTTAAGAGTCCGCAGTAAGCTCAGTTCTCCATACAAACGTAGTTACGCTCTCATTTTAAAACGACTAGCTAGTTTGCTCTGAAACTTTGTACTTAGAATATGTTAAGGTATATCCAGGCCTGTAATTAGTTTATGTAGCTTCAGATACCATAGTAAAAAAAATACAGCGTTTAAGTTTTTCATACAAAGCTTGTTTTTGCTGTATTTCGCTTGTTTTATAAACTGGAGCCATATAAACTAATTACAGACCTATACATACGTAATGTCGTTGTATATGCAAAGTTTCGTTACAACCCAACACGTAGTTTTAAAATGAGAACGAAACTCCGTTTGTATGGGAAGGTGAAATTCTGCCGAGCTACTAAGTTTGGCTACAGATTTCCTCGTATTCATTTGTTTCTATATATGCCCGTAATTCGCTATATGGTTTTAATATTGTGTATATGAACATGTTGCGCTGTTAGTTTTCCATATATTAATAAATGGCAGATAAGTGAGCAAACAAACTACAGGCCATGCTCCAACAATGGTAGCAAGCGCTCGAGAACAATGGACTCCGGATCAGTCGCAGTAAGAACGAGTACATGAGATGCAGTTTCAGCAATCAGACCACACCTAATACCAACATATTCATAGATGGCCAGCCCTTGCCCAAAGTAAATAAATTTAAATATCTGGGATCAATACTGTCGGAAGACGCCAAAATAGACTCGGACGTAACCCATAGAGTCAGTGCAGCGTGGCTAAGATGGAGAACTCTGTCAGGAGTACTTTACGACAACAGTATACCAATCAAACTTAAGGGTAAAGTCTATAAAACAGCGGTTAGACCAGCCATGCTATATGGTTCCGAGTGCTGGGCAGCGAAAAAGACTCACGAAAATAAACTGCACGCAAACGAAATGAAAATGTTGCGATGGTCGGCCGGCGTAACAAGGCTAGACAGGATACGCAATGAATACGTCAGAGGCTCCTTCAAAGTCGCGCCCATAGGGAATAAGCTGGTGGAGAGACGAATGCGTTGGTTTGGCCATGTTATGAGAAGGGACGAAGAGTGCCCAGACAAAAAAGCCTTGGCTATCCCGGAAGAGAGAAGAGGAAGAGGGCGCCCGCTAGCTACGTGGTGGACAACCGTAGCCAAAGATCTGGAACGGGCACAGCTGAAAACAGAGACAACCCAGGACAGGTGGTCCTGGCGCCTAAGGACGAGGAGAGCCGACCCCAAATGAAGGGATAAGGCAAGGAAGAAGAAGAAGAAGAATAAATAAATAAATATTTTTGGTACTGCTTACACACGTTATTTCCAAGTACATAATTTGAATACCTAATACTAAGTCAGACGAGTTCAATGACCATATAACATGCGGAAAATGAAGCATTTGCATATTTAAATATCGATAATTATTTAAAAATGTTAGGTTTATTGTCACTTGGGTACATCACCTTTGGCTCCGCTTTGACGCAAAATGATTATTAATATTACAGCGTGTGACTTTCATATGAACATTTATTTTAAGGGCTGAAAGTATAAGCCCTAATGAACGTCAATTGGTATCTTTAGTTTAAAAAAACGGTTAATTTTTTTTCATACAAATTAATTCGGCCCGCAATATATTGGTAACAAAGCTAACAACTGACAGTAACTAGCTCTGCCTCTCTGAAACGTCAAGTGAATGTTAGCAGTACATTGCTGCTCGAGAAATTAAAAAAAATTAATAACTCTCCATTAGAAAAGGTAATTGTTATATTTTTTCGATAAAACGGTTCACAGCACTGAAAGCTATCGTTCCTTAAAATAAATGTTCTTATGAAAGACACACACTGTATATCTAGATAGGATAATGAGTAACTTAGGTCAGTTTTGTATACAAGCTACATAAACTAATTACACACCTGGATATACCTTAACTTATTCTAAGTACAAAGTTTCAGAGCAAACTAGCTAGTCATTTTAAAATGCGTAACTACGTTTGTATGGAGAACCGAGCTTACTGCGGACTCTTAAGGGGGTGTATTGGAAATTATCGCGTGCTATGAAACGCCGTTCGGACTAGATTAAAACACAATAATATATGATTGATTATCTGATTTAATCGATACATGATTGCTTAAAATTTCCTCGATAGAAAAAAAAACCAAATAGCCGAGGCAAAATACGGTTTCGAAAAATATTAATTTATAATAGCGTTTTTTTTGTTTATTTCATTCTAAAACATTATTCTAAGATGCTTTATTCAAGAATCCACCAAACTTTCCACCCGGAAGTAATTATATAGATTTAAATTAAACATTCATTGTCTTTTTTATTTTATTTATATTGAATATTTTAAAGTAAATGTAAATGAATCTAAATAAAGATAAAAAAAAATATTAATATTTATCCGGACTTTTTAGGAGCTAATTAAATATTGATTTTTTTGATGTCTGATTTTTTGTTGGATTTCGCCTCTAGGTAACTATTTAATTGATAATATATCCGTTACATTAAAAAAAATTGCTATTATAAATTATTTCCAAATCTGTCATTTTTCCCATACAAGTTGTCAGTTCATTGCCTGGACTAAAAGTTGGGTCTTTATTTTCCTTTTTTACTCGGCCTACTCCAATGCATTATTTTACGACACAAACAAGTTAATACTATAGTATTTTATCTCATCTAAAATCTCACTTAATGAAATATGAATAAAGCTTTATCTAGTTAGGTATTTATCGAAACTTGACCAAAAAAGCAGTTCCCGAAGAGTGTTGCATCTCTTTTTCTCGTGCGCGGAAGGCATGAGCGTGTCTCTGTCAAGGGGGCGTGGTTTTCGCGAATCGACTCGAATCAAGGCATCGCCTTAAGGTGACTAAAGTGATATTTAAGTCATGTCTAACCTGTCGGTTTTGTTACTAAGGTCGTTCTTCTTTTCGACGACAATAGCCTGTCCTTCGTCTCATTACGGCATCTCATTTGAGTAATGATGTTTACGGTTTTATAATGTTTCGTACGTCCATATTATTTTATTAATTAGTATTATTTAATATTTCACTTTCTCTAACTAGCATTTTTTTAAACGTTTTTTTTTCGTAGAATGCCGTGACAGAGTGGTAAACCATGTGGTCCTCACTGAAAGAGTCCACTTTGTCACAGTGGACTCTTTCATGGAAATGTCATTCTTCACTCGTCCCGTCATGATATCACGGTACTCGTGACGTAATGACATACTTGCCGCACTAGCATCGAAATGTACTTTTTTTTTTTTATAAACATTAGGGGACATTCTTACACAAATCGAATTAGGCCTATAGTAAGCTCAATAAGGCTTGTGTCATAGGTACTAGACGACGATATATATAATAGATATAAATACTTAAATACATAGAAAACATCCAAGACTCAGAAACAAATATTCATGCTTATCACACAAATATTTGCCCTTACCGGGATTCGAACCCAGGACCTTCAGCTTCGTAGGCAGCGTCACTACCCACTAGGCTAACCGGTCGTCACGTTTATTTTAACATTGTAATAATAGCTAAGTTAACATTCCAACGAAGCCGTGTTACGTAAATATTTAGAGAGAGGCCCAAAGTTATTCCAGTTCAGTAACATGGCCGCGTCCAGACGTCAAAATACAGTTCAGCGAACCTTTGACCGAGTTAATGACCGAGTTACTGCCCCCCTATTCTGTAACTTGTTTTGAGCTCACCTCAACGCTCACCCACAAATATATCTTGGCGCCGCGATTCGTAGCAACTAAGCGTAGGTAGAGGTCTAGTTTCGTTAGGCGTGACGCGTGGGGTGAGGCGCATGAGCGCGCAGCGAATAACAGGCCTGACTCTTTTCACCTGCAGTTTTTACTCTGTGGTAAAAAATTACAGTAAAAAGATACGCGATGGAAGCTAAGGCGTTATTTATAAGGTTCATTATGCACTGTTAAGTAACTTTTTTGATGTCATGGCGTTTTTAACGATTTTCGTCCGTATTTTTAGGGTTCCGGACCAAAAAGGTAAAAACGGAACCCTTATGGTGCGACTCCGTCCGTCTGTCTGTCTGTCACAAAGTCAAATATCTCAGGAACTACTAATGCTATCGATTTGAAATTTGGAATAGTTGTATGCAAAGCTAATCTTCGTGTATGGAAAATGAAAATTTTTAATATATACTTTTAATTTGTATAAAAAAGGGTGGATAAGAGGGGGGGGAAAAATTCAAAGTGTAGTTAGTAGGCCAAGTGGGGTATCATATGAAAGGGCTTGAATTGTACATTCTAAAACAGTTTTTCTTTTTTTTTCTACAATGGTAAAATTTTGATTTATAAAGAAAAATGTTGAAAAAAATACCATTCCCCCCCTTATCTCCGAAGTTAACCAAGCGAAAAATTTGAAAATAATATATATGATTAATATTAACGTGAATATTACCGGAAAAGTATAACGAGACCTCTATCTAGCGTAATTTTTTTTTATTCATCAAAATCATATGTTAATTTTGTTTGTAATTTAATACTTCTGTGTTTCATTTTTTTCCTTCAAATTAATATGAAAGTGTTCTGAAAGTACCTTCTAGCAAATAAAAAAAGAATTATCGCTGAAAAACCAACATACAGTAAAGGAAATGTATTAACGTACCACCGTAGAACTCTATCGCAATAAGGTGACATACCACTCGAGTTTGAGTGACGGCGGCCTGTCAATTGCGACAGGGTTCTACGGTGGTACGTGAATACATTTCCCTTACTGTATATACCGAGTTCCTTGGTCGTACGGAACCCTCGGTGCGCGAGTCAGACTCGCACTTGACCGGTTTTTTTTTATAAATATTGCTCGCCAAGCTGAACTTGATTACTCCATCTAGGGCTAAAACATATTTCCCTCCCCTCTCAAACCATTTACATCGCGTAATTACAGAAAGAATAGCTTTCTATTACGAGCTGGTAAAAGTCTAAATGAACTAACGAAGGAGCTAGATATTGACGTTTTTAATTGGGACCGAGCGCGACGACAGCGCCACGTGACAGGCGGCCATTATGGACAATATTGTCACCGCTGTCAAACAAGAAGTAAGTAAATATTGTGAAAAATATTAATGAAATCTTGTGTTATTTTACTATATTACACAATTTTGGACAATGGTAGTCAGTAACATTATTTTTATGTCAAAAACGATTAGAAAATGTTTACTGCAATATGAATTTGACAGCTCAAGTCAGCGACAAAAATGACAATTTTAGCCGTAGCGAGCGCTGTGATCGTTTAGGCTACCCCCTCCACCCGCTTTGCACTCTGCCAATAGCAACATCAGAACTTTAAGACGGATTTGGACAGGCAAATTGTTTGAGTGAGTGAGTCGTGTGCGATAGCGATAGTATATGTAGTATATTATCTACTTAATAATTAGTCATAAGTTTTGTACTCATAGTTCAGTATATAAAGTGAATTATATTTAATTAAGTAGTTATTAACGGTAAGGTAGCACGTTGTTAAACTTAGTGCTAACCAACAATTATTTGTTAATTTGTTTCTACTGGTGGGAACCTATAATTGGCTTTCTGTTACCTACATAAATATGTAACTAATGTATAATTGTTAGCTGTTGGTTCTCCGAATAATAAATAAATAAAATTGAACCCGGAATATCGTGTCGTTTTGTAGGCAATCATCATAAAAAATATTATAAATTCGGTACCTATAAGTAGGGCAAACCTTGGCTAATCGGTGATAGTTAGGTATTTTGACAATATAATATTAACTATCAATTCAATTATTTCTGAATTATTAATTTGTCTACCATTTCTGAATCTGAACTACTGATTATATTTATGATGTACCAAATTAATTTAATAAACATTTTTATTGACACATGAAAAAGTAGATAATTCGGTGATATTCAGGTTAATATGTGACATGTGCTTGGTGCAGGGTTAAAAAATAGAAAATAGTTACTTTTACAATTCTAAAAATAATTGATGTGTTTAAAAACTATTACCCTAAAGGGTTTTTCTTTAGTTTTTGCCATATTTTCATTTGTTTTTCTTCAATATTTTTTTTTTACACTTTGCATCGATCAACTAAAATCGTTAGACGTTACACTATAACTTATTGATTTGTTTGACATATTTTTTTTCTTAATTTTGACGGATGCGTTCGGATACTTGCTGCACGTTGGCATGTTAAATGACAGTACCGCCACCTACTGGAGATTATTACAAGCCGTAAACATATCGAGTAATTCCGCTATTAAGCCATAAGTAACTATCACCGAAATACTTCATATCACCGACTAGCCAAGGTTTGTCCTACATAAAATTCTACTACAAATGAGAGAAAGGCAACGATGCAACGTGAACACGCAACCCCAAGTGTGGTGGTGCTAGTATAACTTTATGATTATATGATTATGAACCATACGAACACTGCCACTCATCTCCCAAATAGAACTTCCTATGTGTAATACATTTTATTTATATTGATATAGCAGCGCCGTTTTTATGCGTTTCTTTCTACAGCGCACTTTTGCATCTGCCAAATGTAAATTTAGTGTGAAGAAACGTGACGATGAAACTTCTCAAATTAGACCGATCTCATTACGCGAGCTTTAGGCGATATTTCATTATTTTGCTGTAAATTACCCGAATGCCTTAGAAAGAGTTGTTTTTCGAGCGTACAGTAAGGGAAATGTATTCACGTAACTTTTTATGCCATATTGTCATAGTAAGAATAGCGAAAAATATACGTCCTATATACGTCCCACTGCTGGGCACAGGCCTCCTCTCATGAATGAGAGGGAACGGGCAGTAGTCCCCACGCTGGCCCAGAGCAGATTGGGGACTTCACATACCTCTTTGAATTTCTTCTCAGATGTATGCAGGTTTCCTCACGATGTTTGCCTTCATCGAAAAGCCAACGGTAAATATCAAATGATATTCCGTACATAAGTTTCGAAAAACTCATTGGTACGAGCCGGGATTCGAACCCACGACTGCCGTTTGACAGCCGCATGCCTGAATCAGTGTAGCTTATGAATACGTTTCCCTTATATATATATATGTATGTATGTAGACAAGAAAATTCTATTTCACTAGCTA
Organism: Epinotia nisella; assembly: GCA_932294315.1. Classification (NCBI taxonomy): domain Eukaryota; kingdom Metazoa; phylum Arthropoda; class Insecta; order Lepidoptera; family Tortricidae; genus Epinotia; species Epinotia nisella. The sequence goes on from OW028691.1 coordinate 2,167,181, forward strand.
CAGTCCAAAGGGCTTGATGGATTTTGACATATGAGGTGTCGTCGGATTTCTCATAATTGTGTGATTGACATAGGCTATAATATTTGAAAAACCGGACAAGTGCGAGTTCAACTCGCGTGGTGAGGGTTCCGTAAAATATTGAGAATTTTCCAGTTACTTTGAATACTCAAACTTCTCATAGGTTTTTCTGTAATCTTTAGGCAAGGAACTATTTTCCATATTTTTTTCAGAAATTTAAGCCTAGCAGTTTCGGAGATAAGGGGGGAAATTGGTCAATTTCAACAACCCCTTTCATTTGATATGTCACACAATACAGTTTGCGAAACTTTTTTTTTAATTTTCCAGTTTACCCCCCAAAAGTGTTCAGAATTCATTAATTTACTTTACGTGTTCATCTTTGGGTCACCAATTTACATATGTATACCAAATTTCAACTCAATCGGTCCAGTAGTTTCGGAGCAAATCGGCTGTGAGAGACGCACGAGTGATCCTATAAGGGTTCCGTTTTTGTCCTTTTGAGGTACGGAACCCCAAAAACGCAGTTGGGTTTTCTGAAAAATCTTTTTATTTCACTTGTTTGTTTAGAAGTTAAATGACTAACAGTATTATAGTAATGTACTTACTCGTGCCCGTGTTACGATGTGTATAAGTTTTCTGAATAAATTACTTTAAAGTAATTGTTCGCTTAATTTATTTATTCCCGATCTCGACTTCGATTCTTTTACAAAAACCCTCCAAACAAAAGATTCATACGTCACTCAGGTCGATCACGTAAAGCATTGTACGCGCGTCAGGTAGATCTAAATGTCACTTATTATACGGAAAAATGACAGTTAAATTGTACTAACGCGCGTTTGAAACATTACGTGATTACCCCTGTGATATAAGCTTCCAATTTGTATGTAAAGGTCGCTGGAGTCCGCTGGCTGCGGGTGGCGCAGGACCGGTAAGTGGCAGCGGGCGGGATTGCACGTAGAACCGATGGCCGTTGGGGCGGAAAGGTTCTCGAGTGGCGACCACTTGCCGGCAGGCGCGGCGTGGTGGGCTGATGACTTGGTAAAGGTCGCTGGAGGGATGCGGGCGGCGCGGGACCGCTCACCTTGGCACTCTTTGGGGGCGGCCTATGTCCAGCAGTGATGGTGACGACGACTGACCTGATCGTTGAGCTGCAAGTCGGTGAAGCCCGGGATCTGCTTGGCCCAGCTGATGACGCCGACCAGCTCGCGATCGTACAGGTCCGCGAGCACGGCCAGCGTGCGCGCCGTAGGCTCGGCGTCCGTCGCGGGCGGCGCGGGACCGCTCACTTCGGCACTCTTTGGGGGAGGCCTATGTCCAGCAGTGACGGTGACGACGACTGACCTGATCGTTGAGCTGCAAGTCGGTGAAGCCCGGGATCTGCTTGGCCCAGCTGATGACGCCGACCAGCTCGCGATCGTACAGGTCCGCGAGCACGGCCAGCGTGCGCGCCGTGGGCTCGGCGTCCGTCGCGGGCGGCGCGGGACCGCTCACTTCGGCACTCTTTGGGGGAGGCCTATGTCCAGCAGTGACGGTGACGACGACTGACCTGATCGTTGAGCTGCAAGTCGGTGAAGCCCGGGATCTGCTTGGCCCAGCTGATGACGCCGACCAGCTCGCGATCGTACAGGTCCGCGAGCACGGCCAGCGTGCGCGCCGTGGGCTCGGCGTCCGTCGCGGGCGGCGCGGGACCGCTCACTTCGGCACTCTTTGGGGGAGGCCTATGTCCAGCAGTGACGGTGACGACGACTGACCTGATCGTTGAGCTGCAAGTCGGTGAAGCCCGGGATCTGCTTGGCCCAGCTGATGACGCCGACCAGCTCGCGATCGTACAGGTCCGCGAGCACGGCCAGCGTGCGCGCCGTGGGCTCGGCGTCCGTCGCGGGCGGCGCGGGACCGCTCACTTCGGCACTCTTTGGGGGAGGCCTATGTCCAGCAGTGACGGTGACGACGACTGACCTGATCGTTGAGCTGCAAGTCGGTGAAGCCCGGGATCTGCTTGGCCCAGCTGATGACGCCGACCAGCTCGCGATCGTACAGGTCCGCGAGCACGGCCAGCGTGCGCGCCGTGGGCTCGGCGTCCGTCGCGGGCGGCGCGGGACCGCTCACTTCGGCACTCTTTGGGGGAGGCCTATGTCCAGCAGTGACGGTGACGACGACTGACCTGATCGTTGAGCTGCAAGTCGGTGAAGCCCGGGATCTGCTTGGCCCAGCTGATGACGCCGACCAGCTCGCGATCGTACAGGTCCGCGAGCACGGCCAGCGTGCGCGCCGTGGGCTCGGCGTCCGTCGCGGGCGGCGCGGGACCGCTCACTTCGGCACTCTTTGGGGGAGGCCTATGTCCAGCAGTGACGGTGACGACGACTGACCTGATCGTTGAGCTGCAAGTCGGTGAAGCCCGGGATCTGCTTGGCCCAGCTGATGACGCCGACCAGCTCGCGATCGTACAGGTCCGCGAGCACGGCCAGCGTGCGCGCCGTGGGCTCGGCGTCCGTCGCGGGCGGCGCGGGACCGCTCACTTCGGCACTCTTTGGGGGAGGCCTATGTCCAGCAGTGACGGTGACGACGACTGACCTGATCGTTGAGCTGCAAGTCGGTGAAGCCCGGGATCTGCTTGGCCCAGCTGATGACGCCGACCAGCTCGCGATCGTACAGGTCCGCGAGCACGGCCAGCGTGCGCGCCGTGGGCTCGGCGTCCGTCGCGGGCGGCGCGGGACCGCTCACTTCGGCACTCTTTGGGGGAGGCCTATGTCCAGCAGTGACGGTGACGACGACTGACCTGATCGTTGAGCTGCAAGTCGGTGAAGCCCGGGATCTGCTTGGCCCAGCTGATGACGCCGACCAGCTCGCGATCGTACAGGTCCGCGAGCACGGCCAGCGTGCGCGCCGTGGGCTCGGCGTCCGTCGCGGGCGGCGCCGCGCACGAGAACGGCTCGGGCTCGTACGACGACAGGACTTCTAGGATCTGAAATGGAAGGTTCAGCTGTAGAGTTCAGTTAATAATGATCGTTTCTTAGAGGCGCAGGATCCCTTAGAATGCCTCGCATAAAATTGAAGGCGACTTCGGACCAGGCGCCAAGGCACTGGCAAATAGGCTTGTGTCCTAATTTTTTTTCACGATGCCATTCGAACCAGTTTTTGGTGTGGAACAAATGTTTGTATGGGAGTATAAATGCCCAAAAAATTTAGTTAAAGACGGACCTCGCTGGCGGTAGCCGAAAACGTTCCATACTGATTAACATTGAATCATGACGTCACAGGGTAATATTTGTACTAGTCGTTATATGGAATATCAAGTAAAGCCTAGTTCATATAGAATTGGAACGCGATGATAGGCATATAATTTTTAAATGAAAAGAAAAACAATGTTTTAAATTAAACAATATAAAATATCATTTATTAATTTATAGCGTGTCACATAAATTTCAATCATTCATTACGATTATGCACAAAATTACGGACTCTTCTGGAAATAGTATTCATCATCCTCTGAACAAGACTTTCGTCCACCTTTTTTGCCTGCTGATTCCATGTGGACCGCAACGAGTGGATGTCTTGGACTATTTTGCCAGTTTTATTTAATTTTCCTTTCATTATTGCCCAGTAGTTTTCAATTGGCCGAAACTGGGGACAGTTGGGTGGATTCATCTCACGTGGTATGAAATCGATGTGATTTTCATCATACCACTTCAAAACCTTTTTTGAATAATGGCAGCTAGCCAAATCGGGCCAAAATTTGACAGGACCGTTGTGGCTTCGTATGAAAGGCAAAATTCGTTTCTGCAGGCACTCCTTCACATAAACATCTGATGTCATTGTTGCCGCAGTGACGAAAACTTTAGTCTTAAGACCGCAACTACATATACCCTGCCAAATCATGTGTTTTTTTGCAAATTTTTCGAGTTTGTGAAACTTGTATTTTTCGTCAACATTCCCTCTAGCGTCGGCCTTGTAAAACTTTGAACCTGGTAGTTGGTTAAAGTCGAGCTTTACATATGTCTCATCATCCAACAAGAGGCAGCCTTCGAATTTAGTCAGAACTTGGTCATACAACAAACGAGCTCGTGTTTTAGCTGTTTTATTCTGTTTGACGGTTCGATTTGGCTGCTTAATTGCTCTGTAGCTCTTGTATCCTGCTCGAAGTCGAATCCGTCTTATAGTACTGCGGTTTTTTTTTAATTTTCGAGCTAAATCATAATCCGACAGCCCGGGATTCTGTACCACTGACCTTAAAACTTTCTTCTCCAAAGTTTTATCCGTTGTACCAGACCGTCGGTTGATTTGAGGCTGCCTTTCGAAGGCCAGAGAATTCTTGTATTTTTTTATCACCCTACAAACAGTAGTTTTCGGTAAATTTAATGATTTAGCAATCATTGACCCAGACCAAGTGAGATTTTCCACGTATTTGTTTACAATACATTTTCGCCGTTCAACTTCCATCACCAATAATTTACAAACGCAAAAAGTCAGATCAACCGAATTTCTAGCATTAAGTCATCAACGTATTGACATTGAGTTGTGATTGTCAGTTTTTTATTTTTTAAACCATATTTTTTTTTAATTTTATGATAAACGCGTGCCAGTTCTATTTGAACTATGCTTTAAATTGCTGTTTCGGTTGCGAAATACTGCGTTTAGGACCATAGTTGTCGTACAATATTGTTTCTACAAAAGCGTAAGGATTATATTGGTAGTTTTAAATTTACTTTTGGGCAATAAAAAAAAATGCATATTTTTTGTAAACTTTCAAGGGCCATATCTTTTTATGATTTTAATTATATTTCGTAATTTATACTTCATTGCATTAATTTGAAGGTTTACTATCAATTTAGCAACACTGCGCTATCAATTTTATCATGAGGACACAACCCAATTATAAGGTAACCACGTCTTAAGGAATCTTAAAGAATCGTCTACGGGTTGAAGATCGAATTTGATAGACGACATCGTAACTTCATAAGAAAAGCATCAAGACGCTAGTGAACACTAGTGTTCTGAAGATAAGACACACGTCAGCCGAAAGACGTTCACTGCTGGACATAGGAGTTCCCCAACGGTTCCCTCGCGCAGCATGCCGGTGCGCAGGCACTTGCGGAAGCGGCACGCCTGGCACGCCTCGCGGCGCCGCTCGTCGGTCCCGCGCTCGTCCACCACAAGAGAGTGGAGACACACCCACCTTGATGTCGTCGAGATGCGGCCTGGCCTGCGGCGGCGGGTCGGGCGCGCGCCTGTACTTCTGCCGCCCCCCGCGCACGCGGTCCAGCCGCACGCCCTCGCGCAGCATGCCGGTGCGCAGGCACTTGCGGAAGCGGCACGCCTGGCACGCCTCGCGGCGCCGCTCGTCGGTCCCGCGCTCGTCCACCACGAGAGAGTGGAGACACACCCACCTTGATGTCGTCGAGATGCGGCCTGGCCTGCGGCGGCGGGTCGGGCGCGCGCCTGTACTTCTGCCGCCCCCCGCGCACGCGGTCCAGCCGCACGCCCTCGCGCAGCATGCCGGTGCGCAGGCACTTGCGGAAGCGGCACGCCTGGCACGCCTCGCGGCGCCGCTCGTCGGTCCCGCGCTCGTCCACCACAAGAGAGTGGAGACACACCCACCTTGATGTCGTCGAGATGCGGCCTGGCCTGCGGCGGCGGGTCGGGCGCGCGCCTGTACTTCTGCCGCCCCCCGCGCACGCGGTCCAGCCGCACGCCCTCGCGCAGCATGCCGGTGCGCAGGCACTTGCGGAAGCGGCACGCCTGGCACGCCTCGCGGCGCCGCTCGTCGGTCCCGCGCTCGTCCACCACAAGAGAGTGGAGACACACCCACCTTGATGTCGTCGAGATGCGGCCTGGCCTGCGGCGGCGGGTCGGGCGCGCGCCTGTACTTCTGCCGCCCCCCGCGCACGCGGTCCAGCCGCACGCCCTCGCGCAGCATGCCGGTGCGCAGGCACTTGCGGAAGCGGCACGCCTGGCACGCCTCGCGGCGCCGCTCGTCGGTCCCGCGCTCGTCCACCACAGGAGAGTGGAGACACACCCACCTTGATGTCGTCGAGATGCGGCCTGGCCTGCGGCGGCGGGTCGGGCGCGCGCCTGTACTTCTGCCGCCCCCCGCGCACGCGGTCCAGCCGCACGCCCTCGCGCAGCATGCCGGTGCGCAGGCACTTGCGGAAGCGGCACGCCTGGCACGCCTCGCGGCGCCGCTCGTCGGTCCCGCGCTCGTCCACCACAGGAGAGTGGAGACACACCCACCTTGATGTCGTCGAGATGCGGCCTGGCCTGCGGCGGCGGGTCGGGCGCGCGCCTGTACTTCTGCCGCCCCCCGCGCACGCGGTCCAGCCGCACGCCCTCGCGCAGCATGCCGGTGCGCAGGCACTTGCGGAAGCGGCACGCCTGGCACGCCTCGCGGCGCCGCTCGTCGGTCCCGCGCTCGTCCACCACAGGAGAGTGGAGACACACCCACCTTGATGTCGTCGAGATGCGGCCTGGCCTGCGGCGGCGGGTCGGGCGCGCGCCTGTACTTCTGCCGCCCCCCGCGCACGCGGTCCAGCCGCACGCCCTCGCGCAGCATGCCGGTGCGCAGGCACTTGCGGAAGCGGCACGCCTGGCACGCCTTGCGGCGCCGCTTGTTGATCTCGCACTCGTTGGACGCGGGGCACGTGTATTCTATGTTGCCCTGTCGAAACATCTACATTTATGAACGCGCATTCACTGCTAATGGTCTCGTGGCGCTACGCTCGTAGCCGATATTTGAAAACGGATGTATACAGGGTGGCAGTACGTGAGGAACGTTTCCGGTTCCGGACGTTTAAACGATTCAATCGTTTAAGTGATATACAGTAGATTTGTAATGGTTGGAATCATGAATTAAGTAAAAAATAATAAAACCAAATTTACTACTTTTTTGAGTGAGTACTTTTGAGTGGTTGTCAATGTCAGAATTTGAACTATTTGTTGTGGTTAGTTTTATTCATTCAAGGAATTACATTTATTTACTTCATCCAAAAATTAACAAGTGGAGCCACAATGAGAATTGCCTCCGCAAATCCTGCAATATTTCTTACCGCGTTGCAAGAGCTAAGAATAGATAAACGGCAACAAATTAACATAATATCCTGTCGTGTAACGATTGTTTACTTGTAAGTTCATTGACCCAGTCACCTGTTTAGGGTTGGTTTTTTTCGTGAATATTTAAAAGGCTATAAGTTGAAAACGGCTGCACATATTTACATAGTTTATATGGGGGAAATATAGTGCTAAGGTTAAAATATCTCCCATTCCCGCAAAAGTAGCTCGTGGACTTCCACGCTGTATAGAAAAGCACCTTCGAGCAGAGTGCCCGCCTAGTTATAAGATTGTAAAAAAAGAAAAAAAAAGATATTTAAACTTACCTGGATCGTCCTCTTAAAGAAGGCCTTGCACGCCTCACAGCTGGCCACTCCGTAGTGGAATCCCGAGGCCACATCCCCGCACACCAGACAGAGTCGCCTCGGGGTGTCGTCGTCTCTGGCGCTGGGCGCGGCGGCGGTGGTGGACGAGCAGTGCTGCTGGTCTGGGCTGGTGTTGCCCACGATCCCTTCGCCGGGGGACACGCAGTACTTCACTTCTTCTTTCGGCTCCAGTTCCATCTGGAAATTGGGGGGGGGGTTTCATTGACGAATAAAGGTGAGATACACAAAAATGATCACGATCAGTCGCGGGGAACACGAAAATTCAAATAAATGCTTTCGGAGAAATGACTCTTCGGAATTATGTTTTGTGCAGTCGCCGATTTCCATTGTTGAGCAAATTAGAGCTCAGTTTATACTGGACACTTCATAGCTTAACTACTAAAAAAACAAAATTAGTTGACACCTAATAAATGACACAACAACAGGCTTGTGCAAAACATATTATATCAACATTATGGTGCTGTCTTTAACGCATTCGCTGCCAAGCCACGCCCCCTAGGAACGAACTTGTTTGGAATAGTACATTGTTTAACGAGGGGCGTAAGTGGAATATTGCGAACAAGAGTCTATCAGAAGTCCGACACCGAAGGCGGAGGGCTTTTGATGACTCGAGTTTGCAATATTCTTACGCCCGTGTCATACACAATGTTTTTCATCACATTTGCGAGGAAATAAATAACTACAAAAGACAGAAAAATCTAAGTTTCATACAGCCGCACCAATCAAAAATCGACAACTTCACTTGCAGATCAGTGCTAGTGGAGCGCGCAACTTCAATATTTCAACCAATCACAGAGCAGTATTCTTGCGGGGCGGGGCAGCTTTGCCAACTAGATTTTTTTTTCCACCAATCACAGAGCAACCAGATTTGCTTAAGCCAATCAGAGGGTTCTATATTTTACAACTAAACTTAACAGCCCGTGGGAGGTAAAACGGCTATAACTGCTCTGTACGCTCGCAAGTAATAACGCCATTGACGAGAAAGTGTGATGAAAATAGAAATACTTATATATGGAGGCAAACGCGCATATGCTATGTGTTAAGTATTGATGACAGAAAATGCAATTTGGACTGAACTGCAGCTACCGAATTCAAATAAGGCTAAACCATCCATAACTAAAACATGGTTAAAAAAATATATAATTGGTGTTGCATTTGCAGGTTCGGTGAAACGATTTGTCTGTCACGCCGCCTGCGTGTCCAACAAATTGGGTGTCCTTTTTTACGGTGGCGAACAATGGTGATGCTGGGCTGCGATCAGTTTTTGCGGCTTGTAATTGGATGTGCCTACACTACACTTGGTTTAAGCTTGTTAAAATACCCTTGGAAGTTTAGGCTGTTAAAAGCTTGAAAGCCCAATCACACCGAACGCTTGACGCTGCGTCTGCGCTAGTCTTGTTGGGCTATGCTCTCCTATAAATCACGCCGTACGCTGCGTCCCAATGCTTGCTTACTATGGAGATGTACTGCTGTGGTCGTCGGCGACAACAGTACATCTTCATAGTGAGCATTGTGATGCAGCGTACGGCGTGATTTAGGTATTCAGAGGTCGATCATCATATAGTTTGTTCCACTTAAAATTACGAAAATGCCGTTAACGTGGGATTTTACAACTTCTTTTGTTAATACATATGAAAGGAAAATATAACAAAGAGACGTCATTAAAAAAAACTGTCCGAAGTATGGCACGTGAACTGGAGTAGTTACGGTTTGTTGTTGCCGTAACCGGAAGTCTTAAAAAGTTCAATGCGACAGGCAGTAGGTATTAAGACTTTAGAATATTTTAGTAAGTCCCAGACAGATGGAACCTTTGTTAACTCCATTAAAGTTCGCAAGGCTTTTGATCCAATCCAGGAATCCCGTTTCGCAAAACCTATGCTAGCTATCCGATTAATACGATATTCAATTCAGTATATTAGTCCATAGTGTCCAATATCACGAATCCCTATTCGCGTGTGTAAAAGGGCAAGAGCCTTTCCACTCTAGTCCCTCAATTCATTAAAAACCTAACTATATATACCGTACCAATTACACACGTGTTCTGATAAACAATCGTTGCGCGTGAGCATGAATGAAGATAAAGGGTCGACATTTGCATGTCCTCGTGCCGTAATGGTTGCATAATTACGTAAGCTTACTCTGTAACGTATATGTCGAAGATCTGTGTATATTTACGCCATATTACGAAGGAATAAGGTACAAATTAAGGTATCTTTGACGACGAGCGCACGAATAGCATCATTAAATGACTATTTGTAGGCTTTATTTCAACTGCAATAAGGACCAAATATGGTCAGTATGTCTCATCAATGGTACACGTCTACACGTCACAAAGCGCCCGTTTACTTGGACGAATGAACGATAGACTCACTGAGTGCTTTAGTATTAGTGATGCCACCATCGTAGCCTGGAGTGGTTGAAAACGGTAGCTAGACACTTTCGGGGGTCTCAGGTCTCAGGTTGAACGCACTAGAGCCATCCCCACAAGAGTCTAAAGGCTTTTTCTAGTCCGTTATCGTCACCTTCTCTGTGGGAAAATAAGCCAACTGTGTCTTCTGTTCCAAAGAGCAATGGCCATCCTAGTTGGGTCGCCGTTTATTTTTTGCGCTGGGGCTCTGCCATGGTGCTGAATAGACCTCTAAGAAGAATTCTGTCTTTAGTGGTCTTGCCTTACCTCGGGCATCATCATGGGCCGCGGAAGCGGCGGCGAGGCGAGCGCGAGCTGCTCGGTGGGCGAGTACTGTGGCGGAGGCTCGGCCTCTTGCTTCACGCGCCGGAGCAGCTGGTCGCCCGTGCCGCTCACAGCCGACATCGACACCTGACAAGAACGGGCCTGTCCTAGTGACTCACCTCGGGCATCATCATGGGCCGCGGAAGCGGCGGCGAGGCGAGCGCGAGCTGCTCGGTGGGCGAGTACTGTGGCGGAGGCTCGGCCTCTTGCTTCACGCGCCGGAGCAGCTGGTCGCCCGTGTCGCTCACAGCCGACATCGACACCTGACAAGAACGGGCCTGTCCTAGTGACTCACCTCGGGCATCATCATGGGTCGCGGAAGCGGCGGCGAGGCGAGCGCCAGCTGCTCGGTGGGCGAATACTGTGGCGGAGGCTCGGCCTCTTGCTTCACGCGCCGGAGCAGCTGGTCGCCCGTGCCGCTCACAGCCGACATCATCGACACCTGGGAGCAAGATTAGCATCGTTAGCATTGGCATCATCATCATTATCATCATATGTAAATTCTTTATCGTACATTAGACACAGGTAAAAATACAGCAACTCAAAAAACATTATAATAGGCAATGCGTACTGCAAACACCGTGACACTCCACTTTAGGTCTCGCCGGAAGATCAGCGCCGGCTCTTGAGGCGGGACCTTTTCGTAAGATTTGTGTGAATTTTGTTTTATTTTATCATCGTTCTATAATTTATTTAATTTCACGAAATAGAAAAAAAAATCTTATAATTATTTATGAAGTCTAGGGTGTTCGCCGCTTATACCGTAAAAACGATAGCTCGATAGTTGTAAAAGAGCACGCGCCTATTTCACACCTCTTTTGTATTTTATTTCATCTTGAAGAGACTAGACGATTTTGCATTTAATAGACTAAGTACATACAGAGACAATGGTAGAAAAGTCACCCGTTAGATACTATCATAGGTAAGTTACGACGAGTAACTCATTTTCTGGCAAGAATCGCTACGCTCGTAGCTAATCCCGTGGTTTTCCTCGTACGTAGCGGAAAGCCACTACGGCGTAGGCATCCGCTACGCGGGTTCCTGGTAGTGAAAGTGTTAAGTGATTTTACACCAAAAGTTGGGGAATATTTAAATTACCGAAACTGGCGGATTGCAAGGAGATCGTTGCAAGTAAAAATCTGGCCTCTTGGCCAAGATGGGACTATCGAACAGTTTAGGCTGTAGAATGTGTGGCGAGGAGGATGAGACTATGGAACACTTACTGTGTAAATGTCATGCCCTCGCCAGACAAAGAATGAATCACTTTGGTAACGGCTACCCGCAACCAAAGGAATTCAAGGTGCTCCCACTAAGCTGCATCATCCGTTTTGTGGAAATGATGGAGCGAACTTGGGAGTGCACAAAAGATCCCACTGGGTCGAAGTGTATCCGAAAGGCCCTCAACTAGATAAGATAGATAAGATAAGACCCCTCCAGGCGTAATTACATACACGTATGGATGACTGCTTAAAACAGTTTTACAATACAGCGTCATACACCCATGCCAAGGATTCGTGTGCTATTTACAATTGAACACAATTATCTTCGCATAGAATACAAGAATAAACACATTAAACTATTTGCCGCTGCAAGGTTTGATCAGTTGGTAGGTATCCTCCGATGCGTCATACCATATATTTAATAAAATGCCATACAGACAGACCGACAACTGCCGACAACCCACAATCACATCCATTCGATTTGTATTTATAGACCTCACGCGATTACGTAACAACAAGTCGTTCTTGGGAAATTGTATTAAAACTCTACAATAAAATTCCAAAACACATTACCGAACTTACTGACTCTAAATTCAAATCTGTCGTAAAACAGACACTTATTTCAAAAGCATATTATAAGATAAACGACTACATCATGGATAGGGATATTTGGCAGCGATAAAATCCTGCACTAGAAAAAGAACCTGCAAAATAAATAGGTAGGCTTACTACTGTAGCAATGTAATTTTAAAATTTTATAATACTCTGATACTGAAATGATATATTGTATACTGTTTTGAAAAAAATGACACCTCGCCGAGTTTTTTACGCCGGTTCTTCTCGAGGCAGAGGTTTTCTTTCCGAACCGGTGGTAGTTTATCGACATTCATAGGTGCATGTAATATTCCTAAATTGAAGAATAAATCACTTTGACTTTGACTTTCAAATACTAAGCGACAAAATCCTGCACTAGAAACCTGTCGTAAAATAAATAGGCTTTCTACTGTAGCAATGTAATTTAAAAATTTTATAATACTCTGATACTGATATGATATATTGTATACTGTTTTGAAAAAATGACACCTCGCCGAGTTTTTTACGCCGGTTCTTCTCGAGGCAGATGTCTTCTTTCCGAACCGGTGGTAGTTTATCGACATTCATAGGTGCATGTAATATTCCTAAATTGAAGATAAATCACTTTGACTTTGAAATACTAAGTGTCTACTGTGGATTATGTGGTCAAGCGAATAATTGGCTAAATACGTTGAAATCACTAAAATCAACGCAAAAAATGAACAAGTCTACTTCAAATCCGAACCTAAAGCTAAGGGCCAGTTGGTCGATCACGTAACGCATTGTCGGATAGATCTAAATGTCAATTTTTACATGGAGAAATGACAGTTGGATCTACCCGACGCGCGTTTGGAATGTTACGTGATTAACCCCCTGGCCACATGTCTGCGGTGCGGCGCCGCAGAAATTCCTACCATTATGGTTTTAAAGAAGTGGTCATGCTGTATCAAATGACCAATCATGTTTCCCTCTCTAGTGTCGATGGTGTCCAAGATCGCTCTCTTCTCTTTTACCCTCCGCAACGCGTCCTCATTTTTACCCGACTGCCGAAGGAAAGGATGGTTATATTTTTCGAGCGTATGTATGTATCTATGTGTGTATGTCTTACTCTTTGGCACGCCCTGCAGCCTAAACCGTTTGACGGATTTCGACATATGAGGTGTCGTTAGATTCCTCTTAATCGTGGGAGTGACATGGGCTACTATATTTGCAAACAAGTGCGTGTCAGACCACGCAAAACGAAGGGTTCCGTGCCTATTAAAAATTTTCTTTGAGGAAGGCAGTTTTTCAGCAATATCTCGGGAACCTTTGATCCGATCTTGTTCAAAACAATTTTCGGTGAATGAACTAAATAAGTCCTGTGTCCGTTATTTTTTTCATATTTTTAAAATACACCGTTTAAAAATTAGAGGGGGGGACAGAATTTTAGTGACTTTCGGGGCGATTATCTCTGACTGTATTCACTTAATCAAAAAAAATGCCGAGAAACCTTATATTTATTTTGAAAGGCCTATCGATTCATGTACCACACGTGGGCTCACAATGAAAAAAAAATTGACTTTTAGTTTTATGTATGGAGTGCACCCCTTAAAAAAATTTCTTTAGTAAGTTTAATTACAAAACTATGTAGCGGCTAACAAAATACACCTATCCTCAAAATTTTATTCAAATACACCTGCCATAAAAAGCTGTTGGGTTTTTTGAAAAAATCTTTTTATTCCACTTTTTTATTCTTTCGTTCCAGCTTATGCCTTCCACCTGTCTCCAAGACCACATTCCAAACGCTTCCAGTCTTTCTCCGTCCCTCTGTGTCACGGTCCACGTTTCGCCTCCATATAGGGCAATCCAAACGCACAAGAAATGAAAGAAATGCGTAACAAGAAATGGAACAAGCCGCCGGGAAAGAAAACAGTAATCAAATATTCGTGCGAAAACCAAACTGCGTTGCAACAGGTCATGGTTTCGGTAGGTACGTTATATTAATAGTCTAAAAAACAACGTTTATCTATCCGATACTAAAGTTTCAAGGATGCGATGGCCGAGTTCAACAAACCCATGACATTGTCGCGCTGCAAATGATAAAACGTAAAAACGTGATGCAACACGGCTTCCTTCATGTAGGTAATCGATGTTACGCGACAAACGATAAGTGCCGTGGGGAAGCCGACTTAAGCGCGTTGCGATAAAGTCGCTTTTGCTATGGTTTAGTAAGGTGCACTAAGGTCCATTTTTGAGAATGGCACATGTTTCCAGTACGCTCTTGTGTAGATTATTCTTGCGTTTTCTGGGGTTTTAATATGTTAATTGGTTTAACATATATTAATGTCTATTTTAGTGCGTCTCAGCATTTCAATGTGTTTCGAGTGCACATTGAAATGCCGTTAAGATAAAAGGGATTCTGAAACGAATTCAGCACGACTATCACAAGTGGGGTTGCCAAATTTTTTGGGGGAGATATAGTATTTTTCCAGAAAAAAACGTCAAAAATAGAGTACACTGTAAAAAAATAGCACTTGGCTGGGCAATGTTGCTATTTAGTAAAATTTAATTGAAACCTGCGCCACTGGGTGCGGGAAGCGCAGGACCGGTCACTTTGGCACTCTTTGGGGGAGGCCTATGTCCAGCAGTGGACGTCTTTCGTCTGAGATGATGATGATGAATTGAAACCTGGGCAATTTGAAGCACTTCATAAGAACCCCCAAAATATAGTATTTTTGTACAAAGTACACTTACAAAGAGTCAAAATATAGTACAATTACTATATAATATAGTACGGTTGGTAACCCTAATCACAAGCGAGGTGTACGGCCGGATAGACTATCCGTCTCTTTCTTATTGTTCTAAATTAGAAGTAGAGTGGATAGTGTCAGATAGTTAATGCGCGCTTTGCTGTGGCAGAAATTACTGCTAATACAGTTAGGGTACATACGTCAGGATTTGTCCTGACATGTCAGGATTTTTGACCCTTTGCCAGGATTGCGGCCGGACTTGGCAAGTTTCAGGATTTTTCGAAATGACCTCTTGAATTGAAATATTCATAATTAAATATATATGTTTATGATACATTTATTACAAATTGTACATAGTTTTAATGAATGAAATGATACCACTCTGTTACAAGAAATGTCAGGACTTTTAGGGTGATGTCAGGATTTTTATCAGGACAAATAATTTTTCCATATGGCAACTAGCCACAGTGGACTATTACAATGCAATAAGGTGAAAAAACGACAATCAATTAATGTCCTAGGTAACTAAAGAAATAGACGTCCCATGTCTTCACTAGGTTAGCTTGGATATATGTAAACTTGAGTAAAACAAAGCTAACATAAAACTAAACTTCCATTAGGATTAGGTCTATAGCTACCTACGACATAGATTATCCGTAAATTCGCACTATAATAGCTTTTACGGATCTGAATAATAAATCTCTAGAAGTCTGGGACCTGCCAATTTGCCCAATCAGACCAGCTACGCAGTCTCCCAAACACATTTAAGATATTTACTTATATTTTAAAACTACTTTACATTAAACTTTATAAAAAAAACTAGCTTCTACCCGCGACTCCGTCCGCGTGGAACTCGTTTATGAGCGTTTTTCAAAAAAAAGTGTACATGAACCTTTTTTTTTCAGAATTAGAATTTTTTTGGGTTTATCTTACTCAGAATTGTTGATACTATCAATCATTATATAAGAAAAAAGTTGTCCCAGATTTTACTAGGTAATTTTTTTCTTCCAGTGCGTCACGACACGACACGACGCATACAAAAATGTGACGATCTGGAATGGAATATCTTGGACACTTTTTTTCTTGTATGAGGATCGACAGTGTCAACGATTCTGAGTAAGAAAAACCCAAAAAAATCGAATTCTGAAAAAAAAACTTCATGTACACTTTTTTTGAAAAACGCTCTTATATAGCTCCATACAAACGTTCACCCCCTCAGGGAATGATTTCCGGGATAAAAACTATCCTATGTCCTTCCCCGGGGCTCAAACTATCTCTATACCAAATTTCATCTAAATCGGTTCAGCGGTTTAAGCGTGAAGAGGTATCAGACAGACAGACACACTTTCGCATTTATAATATCAATAGATTTGGGGCTATATATTATAGACATATTGAAAAAAAACCTCATAAATTTTCTATATTACTTTACTTCAACAGTCTAGAGTGGCGGCACTCCTTTTTCGTGAACAAAAAACATGTCTTGCCAATATTAATATATACTTGGTTTCTCTAGAAACATAAAAACACAACACTCAGTCTCACAATAAGTACTGCAAAAACCTACTAAATACTGACATAATGTACGCAATATTGCAAAAGTGAAACTTTTGAACTCTATTTCAACTGAAACTTGGCTGTAAGTTATATGAATCGCTCGGCGAAAAGTTATTTCGTTCCAGTTGCCCAATTTACATGACAACTCCTACTACTCTCTTCGAAACAAATATGCCTACTTTGCCCGCTTTTTTCGGAAAAACAAGAATACATATAATCACGCCTCTCAGAAATCACGGATCTCAATTTGCTACGATCCTGACAAACCACTTTGGCTTCAATCACCTTCATAACATAACAGGAATATTTCATATTTTTTATATGTTAGGATGATATTTTTTTTGCTTATCGGATCCTTTGTACCTACTCATTTATCGATTTTGATCGCAGGTAAAAATCTCTGGATTTTTGCCAATATTCCCCATGTCGAATTATAGACGCAAATATAGCTCTTATGATGTTGACATAAGACTCTGTCCAAAATTTGGGGAAACATGGCGTTCCATTTAAACATCTTTCTTATAACTACGAAAAGTTGTACACAATACAGATGGGCAATGTTATCTGGGTATTTTCCTTACATACACCTCACATTCCATAATTTGCTGCAAGCCCCTGGCTGAAGTTAAAGACATGTAAAGTCATAAATTCACATTCTTAAATGATAAAAGTTTTTAAAAATGTTATTAGATTAATTTAATGTTACTATTTCCTTTTAGACAATGAGTAGACTGGTACCTATATAAGTAAAATTTAGTAGTTAGTTTTTAAGTTATGTTGTGTGTCCTTTCAGGGCGTCATGGGCTGACTTATGCAAATCAAATTGTGAAATACCTAAATTGCTATGTACATGACTTTACAATGAAATAAAAAAAAAAAAAAAAAAAAATATATATATATAATCTAGTTTCTACTAAAAATAGTGAGGTGTTATAAATATGTTGTATTTTCGTTCATTACCAGATTTCTTCAAAATTTGCTTTTTGGGCAAAATTTCCCGTGATGGCAAAGTAGGCATGTTTGACGGTAACCTTAATCCAGGGATCGGATACCGGTATTTTCTCCATACAAATCAAACCGGTATTATTTCGTTCTTTGGTTATAATATCATTTTTGATCGACCATCAGTCTAATAATACGAATATGTGTTACCTAAATACACGATAGAGTCCTTCGTGACGTAGAAGTCCAGATTAGATTACTTCGGGGATTTATTAAAAACCGGTTCCGATCCCTGCCTTAATCTGCCATTTTTTTTAATTTTCCTACTACGAATCGCGGCGTCAAGATATATTTTGTGGGTGAGCGTCGAGGTGAGCTACCATTCAGTGCCCAGAATCGCTACGCGCTACGCTCGTAGCCGATCCAGTGGTTTTCCTCGTACGTAGCGGAAAGCGCCTACGGCGTAGGGACGCTTGTGTCGTCACGGGCCGGGAATGGATTAAAACAGCACAGAATATCGGGCCAGCTGGGACACTCGCCCTTACCCAGAACACCCAGGTCCGAGCATTGTCGAAATCAATATCGTATCCGGGCTAGAAAATGGGCCGCAAGGTTGGCGTAGGTCACGCGGCGTTCGGGTCTACGACCGCGCGTCCGCACTCACCTTCGTAGATAACCGAATAGCGCAGGGCTGCCACGAATCTGACTCTAGTATAAGTTTTATCGATACATATTTATACGTTTGCGTTAAGTTTGTCTGAAAACCAGCGCCGTAGGTGTCTGTCTGACACCTCGGCATAATGCTGAGACATGTGTCAATTGTATTGTATGTTTACTCCCTTGGCCTCTGTGTGTCTTTTGTGTGTATGAATAAATGTCTTCTTTCTTTCGTCTAAGTTTCAATATGTAATGGCAACGCGTAGTTCCTAATAGTTACCACCAGAGGCGCTGTTCGCGTTGCCATACAAATTGTAACTAAACGCAAACGCGTTCGAAAACGTACATCTGTCGATAAAATTTATACTATAGAGCTACTGTGCGTTTTTCGGCAAATAATAAATGTATGTTAATGTCATAATATTTAAATAACTAGTATATGTTCTTACAGCATTTTAAGCAACGAATGAGTGTATTAACCCATTCGCCAACAAACTACCTCGAAGTATGGCGAAGTTATGTATTAGTTTTAAGTTATGTTTTTTTTATATGCGAGTAATAAAATAAATAAAAAATGATATGGTGGAATTTTCTTATCGTGCGTGTTTTTTAGGGTTCCGTACCCAAAGGGTCAAAACGGGGCCCTATTACTAAGACTTCGCTGTCCGTCTGTCCGTCTGTCACCAGGCTGTATCTCATGAACCGTGATAGTTAGACAGTTGAAATTTTCACAGGTGATGTATTTCTGTTGCCGCTATAACAACAAATACTACAAAACCGGCCAAGTGCGAGTCGGACGGGGGCTCCCAGATATTTTTGCCATTTTCATATAAATGGTACGGGACGTTTCGTGCGCGAGTCCGACTCGCACTTGGCCAGTTTTTTTTACGGTTTGAATCAAAACTGACTTGAATATTAGAATAACCGAAGCGCAGTCATTGCCAATGTGTGAGTGTATTTCGGCAAATAAATGGGATGGAAATTTCTATTGTGTGTGTTTTTGGCGGCTCGATTTGACTCCAACCTGACTTGAAGGATATTTAGATAGGATAGGATCCATTAGGATAGGGTCCATTCAAAAAGCAACTCTAACGTCCAAGGTAGAAGATTGCAATTCGAATGGCAGTTTTATAAAAGTTGGCTACATTCAATAATCTCAACCACACAAACCTACACATAAATACTACATATAAATTGAGCGCAGTCTCGCCAACAAACTGTTCTAGCAGGCGGGTAATTAAACACATTGAATGCTATGTACTTTTTTTGAAAAAAAAAACACAAAAAATACAGTTAAAATATTACGCCAAAAAAAACTTATATGATCTATCTCAGATTAAACTTTATTCCATATAATGACGGCCGGTTAGCCTACTGGGTAGTGAAGTTGCCTATGAAGCTGAAGGTCTTGGGTTCGAATCCCGGTAAGGGCAAATATTTGTGTCATGAGCATATATTTGTTTCTAAGTCTTTGATTTTTACTATGTATTAAGTATGTATATATCCTACTAATATTATAAATGCGAAAGTTTGGATATTTAGATGTTTGGATGTTTGTTACTCAATCACGCTTAAACGGCTCAACCGGTTTGGATAAAATTTGGCATAAAGATAGTTTATATCCTGGATTAATAATATAGGATAGTTTTTATCCCGGGTCCACGCAGACGAAGTCGCGGGCGGAAGCTAGTATTATATATATGGTCGTCTAGTACAGTCGAAGCCAAAAATACGTTTACACTATTCGCCTTATTGCAATGGAATAAGATGCAAAACTGTAAACGTATTTTTGGCGTCGACTGTACATATAACACAAGCCTTATTGAGCTTACTATAGGGCTAGTTCGACTAGTGTAAGAATGTCCATTAATATTTATTTATTAGTTATCTTACCAACTACTTAATTTAAAATTTAAATGTCCGCATAGTCCGCCGCAGCAACCCTATGCTTTTCGCTCTAGTGCCAAAATAACATTACCCGCTTTGCCGTCGGATGTTGAGGTAGGCCCGCAACAAGACCGTTTCTAATGAGCCGAATGGCATAGTCACTGTTTGGTCATTCATGTATACAGCCAACCAATTTGATTCCTGGGACAAATACGTGGGTCGTTCTTCTTTTCGACCGACAATAGCCTGTCCTTCGTCTTATTACGGCATCTCATTTGAGTAATGATGTTTGACGGTTTTATAATGTTCGAATGAACGTCCATATTATTTTATTAATTAGTGATATTTAATATTTCACTTTCTCTAACTAGCATTTTTTTAAATATTTTTTTTCGTAGAATGCCGTGACAGAGTGGTAAACCAAAATGTCGTCCCCACTGAAAGAGTCCACTTTGTCACATGTTTTTTTTTTAGAAACCAACCGTAAATAAATATTTATATTGGCCAGAAAGGAAACTTTAATTAGTTCTAATGAAGAAACCTATGCATTTTTTTTTAAATCGCACTTCAAAACCACAATTTTCGATAGTTCAAAAACCAAAAAAACAGAAAAACCTCGGTTCATCGTCGGTAAAAAAGAAGAACGACCCACGTACCTTGTCACAGTTACAATGAATGAGATCTCAAGGGGCTTTCATATAGATTTTCACTGTGACAAGGTACGAAGTGGCCCAGAAATCAAATTGGTACATGGGCGGATCAACTACTTTCTGTCACTACTTGCCATAGTTACGTCTCCTGAGTAAGTTTTTAGGGTTCCGTACCTCGAAAGGAAATAAAACGGAACCCTTATAGGATCACTCGTGCGTCTGTCTGTCCGTCTGTCACAGCCGATTTGCTTCGAAACTACTGGACCGATTGAGTTGAAATTTGGTAAACATATGTAAATTGGTGACCCAAAGATGGACGCGTAAAGTGAATTAGTGAATTCTGAACAAGGGTCCACTTTTGGGGGGTAAACTGGAAAATTAAAAAAAAAGACTTTCGCAAACTGTATTGTGTGACACATCAAATGAAAGGGGTTGTTGTAAGCATGTCAGTTTTTTTTTATAATTTTAGCAAAAACAGATTTGAAGTAATTTAGGTAAAAGACGAAAATTGACCCCCCCCCCCCCCCTTATCTCCGAAACTACTAGGTTTAAAATTCTGAAAAAAATATGGAAAATTAGTTCCTTGCCTAAATATTACAGGAAAACCTATAAGATTGAGTATTCAAAAACACTTATGAAATTTAGATTATATACGGAACCCTCACCACGCGAGTTGAACTCTCACTTCGGTTCGGTTTTTTTTAATAATTTTAGCAAAAACAGATTTGGATGGTTTGAATGAGTAAAGTAGGTAATAATGGCTACCTGCTTCTCATTACATTTTTTTCGCAAAAATCTACATCTGCCAACACACTTAAAAATAACATCAGTACAGAAGCAACGCATGACTAACTCTGATGACTATTAAACAATCTAATGACGCTCCCCGACCTGCCTCAACGTGGAAGGCACGTGGTTTCCTAAATTTCTTATCGTTTTGATAAGCTTCGCTATTGGATAGCGGGCCTATGTTTGTGTGTATCTATCTTAAGCCTACATATCACAGAATAAGTCATAGTTTATATAGGCAATCTTTTTTCTGCTATTGGCAAAAGCGTTATCCATACTTTAATATTATAAATGGGAAAGTGTATGTGTTTGTTTGTTTGTTTGTTTGTTTGTCCGTCTTTCACGGCAAAACGGGGCGTCGAATTGAGGTGATTTTTTTAAGTGGAGATAGTTGAAGGGATGGAGAGTGACATTGGCTACTTTTTGTCTCTTTCTAACCCCCCACTTCCCCAAAATGGGGGGTGGAATTTTGTATGGAGCATTCCGCAATTTTCAAGGTAGAAAGCTAAAAATTGGTATGCGGACTATTTGTGACTAACAAAAAAATCGTGCATCATTTTTTTTTTGGAAATCTGCACCCAACCCCTTAAAAGAGGGGGTGAAATTTTATATGGGGGTCCAGATATGTAGAGTCGATATGTAGAGCCTATATGTAGAGTCGATATGTAGAGTCGATATGTAGAGTCGATATGTAGAGCCTATATGTAGAGTCGATATGTAGAGTCGATATGTAGAGTCGATATGTAGAGTCGATATGTAGAGTCGATATGTAGTCGATATGTAGAGTTGATATGTAGATTCGATATTTATAGTCGATATGTAGAGTTGATATGTAGAGTATGTTCGATATGCAGAGTCTATGTAGAGTCGATCTAAATATATAAAAGACTGAAACTGAGATGCATCTTTTTTGTAGACGGTTAACATTACTCTTAGTACGCGGGCGAAGCCGCGGGCAAAAGCTAGTATTATATATTTGCTTTAAAAAAAATGCATTTATTTCGGACAACTATGATCCATAGATTGTTAGTACTACAGGACTTATATAACTATGTTAGGACTTAAACTTAAATGTAGGGAGGACCAGTGCCTCAGTAGGCTACCGTCCCATCTGTCGGCCACCCCGTTCAGGAGACTGTGGCGGCTGGCGCGCACTCTGCGGAGCGTCGCGGCGCAGCGCTTGCGCAGTGTCGCGTGGAAACCATCCACTTGAGCGTCCGCGAACATACCTACAGCTACATTGTCGCGGCAGCCGCAACAGTACACTGAATATTTTGATTCTGATGGGGAAAGTCGGCTACCTAAATCGGACTGCCTTTTAAATTTCTTTTCCGGGTAAAAAATATATAATTCTATTTAGTCAATCAGTTAGATTATCAAAAAATATTAGACACGTATTTTTCTGTTTGTCAATTTAGAGCGTTTTTCAAAAAAAGTGTACATGAACTTTTTTTTTCAGAATTCGATTTTTTTGGGTTCATCTTACTCAGAATCGTTGACACTATCGATCCTCATACAAGAAAAAAAGTGTCCAAAATATTCCATTCCAGATCGTCACATTTTTGTATGCAGTCTTTTTTTATTTATATGGTCGTGACGCACTGGAAGAAAAAACTTGCATGGTAAAATCTGGGACAGTTTTTTTCTTGTATAAGGATCGATAGTTTTAACGATTCTGAGTAAGATAAGCCCAAAAAAACTTAATTCTGAAAAAAAAATTCATGTACACTTTTTTTGAAAAACACCCTTAAACAAAAAATGACAAAGATAATATAGCCCGTAAAAGTTTCGCTTGACGTCACATTATGCTAAAAAGTATACTATAATGTGACGTCACGCCGAACATTAATGGTCTATATCTTCATCATTTTTGTTTAGATAATTGACAAACAAAAAAATACGTTTCCAATATTTTTTTATAAACTAACTGACGGACTAAATATCATTTTTAGGGTTCCGATACCCCAAAAGGAAAAAACGGAACCCTTATAGGATCACTCGGTTGTCTGTCTGTCCGTCTGTCACAGCCGATTTGCTCCCGAAACTACTGAACCGATTGAGTTGAAATTTGGTACACATATGTAAATTGGTGACCCAAATATGGACGCGTAAACTAAATGAATGAATTCTGAACAAGGGGGCCACTTTTGGGGGGTAAACTGGAAAATTTAAAAAAAAGTTTCGCAAACTGTATTGTGTGACATATCAAATGAAAGGGGTTGTTGTAAGCATGTCAGATATATTTTTTTTTATAATTTTAGCATAAACAGATTTGAAGTAATTTAGGAAAAAAGATGAAAATTTACCATTCCCCCCCCCCCCCCCCCCCCCTTATCTCCGAAACTACTGGGATTAAAATTCTGAAAAAAATATGGAAAATAGTTCCTTGCCTAAGGATTACAGGAAAATTCAAAAACACTTATGAAATTTTGATTATATACGGCACCCTCACCACGCGAGTTGAACTCGCACTTGTCCGGTTTTTAGGAAAGTAACCAATTGTACCAGTTCACATTAAACAACCTATATAATTAACAATACCGAATTGGCTATGAACATTCACTCATACGTGCAAGTGCTTTTACAAAAAAAAATACCTATTCAAGTTTAAATGAAAATAACTAATGCGTTATAACCAGCTGTCCCTACATTGATGGCGGAAAAATTTGGTAAAATTTGGAAAAACCTTTGCAGCTCTGTTTTGCGTCATTGTAGCTAAACAACTACACATTTTGAAGAAGACACATTCAAAACAATGAAGCAAGTAGGTATGTTTACTTGTCATACAAACACTAACAATGCGCTAATATCGAATATGACATTAATGACTAAGTAAAATAAAATTAAAAGTTTTGACGACATCACTAATACACTCACCTTGCACGGTTTGTTCCAGAATGGTTGGAAAATGGTTAGTGTTGCCGCAAAAACATATTATTGAAATGGGTTGCCAGTTAAATAGAGCTTTTGCTACCATTATTGCAACTAAGAAATAAATGGAAGTTTGGGACATAATCGAAGTTTTTTAAGTCATTACCTACCTCAAATACCTCATATGCATTTATGCAAAATATGTACATGCAATTTTAGTGTTACATGACATGATAAACTGAAAACTAAACAGTCTTAGTAAAATTATCGTGAAAAGCCATATTACGTACGTGGGACAATCAACTATTTTTTGTGGCTCGTTGCCATGGTTACGTCCCCTGGGTCACTCTTTAAAACTATGATTTTTATGGGGCTTAAATCCACTAAACACGTATTTTTGTTATATTGGTAAACCCATTCCATGGTGGGGCAACTCCTTACCATGATAGGAACCCAATTTATAGTATTTTTTCTAAGAAACTTTCCCTGTTCTCTCTTGGCTTACCGGGACAGAAAAACAACAAGAAAAAGTTGATTGACCCACGTAATTATTGTGTAATAGTTTTAAACAATATTTTTTTATAATTAAAGTGACATTAGGTTAGCAACACAACGAATCCTCAAATCAATAAAGGGTCGGCAACGCGCTTGTGATTCTTCTAGAATCGCCAGCGTCCATAGGCTGTCTGCTTGACATCAGGCAGACCGTATGCTTGTTTGCCACCGTCAGTTTTTTTTTAAAGGCGCTGTGGACTTTAGCATGCACATGTAACAGAACATCGATGTTTTAAATTTGTCGAACTGAAAAAAGATCAAGCCTTTAGTTTAGAACTAGTCGGGACTGTCGGGAGCCGGACGTCGTATTTACTTTTTTGCATGGACAGGTCGACCCTATAAGTATACTCTAAACAATTTGTATCTAACATATGTGTGCCGTCTCAAGGCCGAGCTGACGTCATCGACATTTTTTATCTATCTAATAATACAATTTATCGCGAACGGATATTTTGTGTGCATATGTATAGTGAACAGTCGAAGCTTTAGAATAACAAATAACAATGTTTGGGTTTGATTTGTGGAATGTGACTAAAAGGCAGGTGTTTTAGCGGGCAGGTGGTAACAAACAACTTTTTTTCAAACCAATCTAAATCAATTTTTTTTTTCAGAAAAAGTATTTATTGCTACAAAAATAAATAAGAAAATCAACATAACTTACAATAAAAATAAAAAAGTTACAAAACTAACAAACAATAAGGAGGAAAACAGAATTTGTGACAATAGGCCCCAGTCTCAGCATGTGCTGGGCTAGGCCCAGCGCTGGTTTTCAGACTGGTCCCGAGAGATCGGTCTATCGCAGGCTAACAAATTACCGTGCTTAGGTAATGACATTTTTAATATTTTTATATTAATATAAAAATCTAGTACAGTCACGAACTTTAATCGTTGAGCCATTTAGAGCTCACCTTTTACTGGATATTTAGTTGACACCTAAATGGCTCAACGATTAAAGTCCGTGACTGTACCTACAGAAATATTGTAATATTTAATATGCATCTGACAGTTATTTTCAGAGTTTCATAGTCACTATCAAATTTTGTGTAGATTGGATTGGATATGTATACGACATTTTGATATTCATAAATGTAAATTATTGTGTCTTCGTACTTGTAGCGGGTCCTAACATAGTTTGTGACTATTAGCCTTTCTCAGATTCAGGGCTATAACCGCAAATTTTCCGAACCTCTCCATCTCTATCGCACTTGCCTAATTCGAGTGAAAGAGATACGTGCTGCCGTTTTCAGATGTTCGCTGTGGCTTAGATTACTCATAAACTGAGGCACAACATACGTGTCATTTTAAGTGAAAAGGGACCTTATTGTCGTTGGCACTTATAACTAGCTTGCTGCCGGCGCGTGTTGCAAAGAACGCAGGGAAACCCGCAGGATAATATATAGCCTATAACCATCCAGAAAGTCCATTCTACGCGCAGGTGAAAGAATTTTTGAAATCCGATGAGTGATTCCGGAGATTAGATTTTTTTTCAGAATCAGTAAAAGTCTCAGTAAAAGTACAATCTCACAGACTTTTCATCTTTATAATATTAGTAGGTACAGATTAACAATACGCTAATACAAATGCGACGATTCACGGTGTCCCGACAATAAGGTCCTTTTTCCCTGCGAACGACATATGGAACTTAACGCAAGTCATACATAAACACAGCTATCCTGGTGTCTAGGCACCAAATTGTAACTGGAAGGGGCGACAATCGATTTCTGTGCGGAGAATTCCGAGATTGTCACGCCTAAATACTAAATTCAGGACTTGTTGGAAATACGACCGAGCTTTATTGGAAAAGTCCTGAAGCCAACAAAGAGATAGACAGATAGAGGAAGATATAAGAAACATACATGTAAGGAGGCCTGTGCCTATACATATAGGATGATGATAATGATAACTTGACAAAACAAAAACATTTCAATTACTAGTAAATTCAAGTACAGATAGAGGCATTCAATGAGCAAAGTTCAAAAAAACATTACAAGAAATCTCCTAATTACAATTTGGGGAGCCAACTTAAATGAATAAGCAAGGCTTTCCGAAAAAGATTCACTGACCCGTTTAAATAAATTCATTCAACAAACAAATATAGCAGGAGTGGGTTGAACAAGAATAATAAAACGCCTAAAAGGTCTGCCACTAATTCCTCTAAAACGTTTATTATTTCAACTATAGACATGCCAGTTATCAATCATGCTTAGATAGTAGATACACTGATATAGCCAGGTTGGGTCCCAGGCACTGACGAGGTAAAAATAAGTAGGGATTTGGCGTAGGAGGGGGGTGGTGGGAGGGTACGGGGTTGCGGGGGGGTGTCTAGACGCCGGCCTTGACCGACGCGGTGTTTCGGCGCGCGCGGGGTCGACGCGACCCAGAGACCGAGTGTGGATCGAGCGACAATCATTTCGTAACATGGGGTAGATCAGTTTCGTAATCAGTGGTCTAGATGGCAGTGACAATAGGCTCGGTTTGAGAAATGCGCCAAATAGTAAATTAGTCTCCTAGGGCGGTAAAACAAAGAATGTCTTAGTTCGCAGGTATTTGATGGTTAAATATGTTATGGCTTTCTTTTTTATCTTCTTTGGTTTTTTTTTTTACTTTTACAACATTTTACATCTCCAATGGGATTTTCCAAACGCGTAGCAGGTGGTAAGTGACATTTTATAGCCAGTTGTGACGTAAAGATACCAATTTGAGTGCTTGGGGAGATTGCTTTGATTGCTGTCATGATTTTAATGAAAAGTAAAAAGAATGGTAATTACCATTATATGTTTGCTTTTTTGATAAAGTTTCCAACCCAACTAAGTAGATAAAATTTGATTAGGAACAAGGAATAATTCATACCTATGCTTATCAGCGATAATTATATTACACTGTATGCATTAAGATTCAAATGAAATGCACCGGCTAGTCAGAAAAACAAGAGTTGACGCATTGAGATATTAAAAGAAGCCTCAATTATTTGATATATAATCTTAATTTATGACAAATTAAATTGCGTTCACAAACATATCAATAATTCAATGGATATAACATTTAATAGACAGAGACAGCTCGTGAAATTAACAAACTACATTATGAATTTAATAGCTGAAATGCATAAGTATTCCAGAACAAACCTAACGATGAATCAAAAACATTAATAACCATGTACCGTCAAAGCTAAATCAAGAGTAAAACCGAAGCCCGAGGTAAAAACCAGACTAGACAGACACAAAACAATAGTTAATAACGCGACGGAACGCAACGCCGAACGCCGCCAGAGCTAGGTCTGTGACCCGTGACATTGCGCCGACATTGAGCCGAGCCAAATAATGCAGATAGCGAGGTTCGTTGACCGACAACCAATATCACGCGGACGATCTGGTACCTGCGTTATATAACGTGACCTACCCCAACGTGCGTGCTCTTGGCGAATCCACCGGGTCTCTGGGATTTGGTATTCAGATTTGAAATTGAAAGCCAGAAACAGATTCTCAGAGATCTCTTAAGGGATTCGTATTTAGTACCTAGTTCCAGAATAAATCTAGAAACACATTCGCAGAAATGTTCTACTAAGGAATTGCTTGATCGGGAGAAAGCGGGATTCGGTATTCCGATTCGAAATTGAAATCGATAGCCAGTAACACATTCTCAGAAATCTCTTAAGGGATTCCTATTTAGTAGTTCCAGAATGAATCTAGAAACACATTCTCAGAAATGGACTAAGGAATTGCTTTGGCAATCCCTGAATAAATACGAAAAACTAAATCCGATAGACCAAAAACACAAATGTTCTACTTGCTTTAGCAGTTCTTGAATTGAAATTGAAAACCCAAATCAGCCATTAACAGAAAATCTAACTCATGTAAAATATATACAGAATACCCAAAATTTAAATAAGGCATTATTGACAGACGAAGTGAAAAGGGGACAGATAAATTTAGTTTTTTTTTTTCACTTTGCAACTGAAAATGTAGGCCGTCAAACCGGACGAACAATCTGAAAACGACTGAGCGAGTAGAAATCTAAATTGAGAGATCTCTTCAATATTTCATTTGAAACTGGAGCAAACTTAATAACGTAATACTGAAATCAGATTTAATTTAACGATATTACTAACCTTGCTTTGCAATAGACGATATTTTTTATCTTCTTCAATAAGTATGCAATTTAGGCAACGTCTTTTAGTCGTTTGTTACGAGGAATAAATAAAAGCTTTTTGTTCATGATATTGGCTTATATGTTCCAAAATAATAGTAAATAGCATAATAAAATATAAGCTTAGCAATGAGTTGGGCTTTTGAGCATATTAATGTAATAAATATGGCATATTTGATTATCACAATGACGTCAGAGACACGTCAGAGTAGCGATTCTTATAATTTTGCTGCTTGGAAACAGTTGAACATGTAACCACATTATAGGTCAGTTACAACATATGACACAGTGGCACAGACGTCTGCTACGAGTAGAAACACTTAAGTAAACCAAACAGAGAGCACGCGAAATTCGTGTCATAACCAGCGTTCGTAAGGTCCAAGTTGAAAAGAACCAACGCCAAAAACAAAGGATCTCAAAGATGCCGCTCCAAGTCTTTCGGAAATGATGTTAGGTACGCAGACGTCGGAAGGCGGGTAGGGGGGAGGGGGCCGAATCCGCCGCGGGGTGACATTGCGGGAGCATCGACCGAGCGCCCGCGCCCGACCTACGCCACGGCCTACGTCCCAGCTACGGAAAACAAGCCATCCGTTGGCGTCTAGAAAATAACTACGAATTTTTAAATACCTATCAAGAAAATGACAGTAACGAGAAATGAATAATTTATGCAAATAACGCTTTTGAAATTAAGAACTAACCTTACTTAACACAAGAATACAATGTTGAAAAATCAAAACAGCATTTCAGATGAGATTGTCTTCTATACAATATCAATACTTTTGCTTTTCTGTTGTTAGCTCAAGCTACTGTTCGTGTTCATGCGAACACTGAACTACAGACCTATAAACAAATAATGTTTCACTCACGAAAATAAAACCGACAGAAACAGATTAACAGCAAACGCTCTTCGCGTCTTGAAAGTCTTGAAACGTGTACAATTCTAACGACTGTTCAATAGAATCAGAGAAATAGAATTTTCAAGCTTTGGTTTGTAAGGTGCAGTGGAAACAAGGATGATAAAGAAGACAAATAAAAGAACATAAACACTAAAGCATACTAAACGCCATTAGACAAATAAACCTAAATAACCTAAAACAAAGAAGCAACCTTAAAAAAAACAACCATTTGTTCGAAAAAGGGTTCGGTTCCCGTGTATCTTGATCTCATAACGCCACATTACGCAATGCGTTGGACAATTTTACCGTAAGGCAAGGACGATACAATTTGCTTACAGAACGGGACGTGTCGCGACGCCACGTGTTTTTAGTTTTAAAACAACTCGTGCAACGTGCGCATTGCATAAGGGCGATGCAAAGGAATGTTGTCGTGCCTCGGAATTCCTTCATGCTCGTTACGTTATGTTATATTATAAACGCAACGTATTACAAATATTAATCGACGATTTCACATCGTTCATCGCATTCTGCGTGTCTGATGCAGAAGAGAACATAGACAAACCGATTAATTTTTGTACATATTCTGTCTATTTTTAGTTTCCAACTACAATTTTTGTCTAACAGTATATACCTAAGAATTAGATATTGCCGAGCGGAATAGTATGGATAGTGACATGAGCATGAGTTAAGAAACGGTAGATATAGAAGTGACTTTGGTTGGCGCGGGAGAACCGAAGGCAGACACATAGTGATTCCTTAAATGAGTTGTTTTTTTTTAACTTTTCTTTCAACATGTGAACGGCATTTTGAAATTATGAAAGCGGTCCATGCCAACCAAAAGTTTAAAAACCACTGGTCTAGACGGATCAGAATTTGCAATACACGGCCCAATGATTCACGCTGTATGCATTCAATTTGAATCTGAAATTATCACTAAACAAAAGAGTGCTAAACATTTTCGTGTCAATTTGTTTGTTGTTAGGGAATGGAAACCGGTTAACTGGTCAACCGGAACTTTTTGAGCTCGGTTAATAACCGGTTTTGAGTATATAATTTATAAAATGCCTAAAGTTCTATAAAATAAAATACCTAGAAAAATCAATTAACTAAGTACTTCTAGCCGTAAGGAAGTGCTTAAGAGGATTATGGAAAATAAATATGGCAGTAGTAGGTACCTAATTGAAAAGACAAGAGATGTAATGAAAGGATGTCTGCTAAGGACTGTCGTAGATGAGAAGATTGAAGGAACGAGACTAACGAAGACCAAGAATAAATTATTTGAGCAAATAAATCAGAAGAAGCATACCTAAAGTAAAGTGGTCATGGGAAACTCTTGCAGAGGACATAAATGACTGGCGATTGCTTCTAAAATGAGAATGGTTATTTAAATTAAAGTTTAATTATGTACCTAATGTGTAGTTATAATTTAGATAGTGAATAAATAATATAGTAACCGA
Source organism: Epinotia nisella (assembly GCA_932294315.1). Classification (NCBI taxonomy): domain Eukaryota; kingdom Metazoa; phylum Arthropoda; class Insecta; order Lepidoptera; family Tortricidae; genus Epinotia; species Epinotia nisella. Next base: position 2,198,286 of record OW028691.1, read on the forward strand.
ACCGCGCAATTAATTTCGTGCCATTGTACAGTAGGTATTTATGTAACAACGAGGTCAAATGCTATCGCGACAATATCCAGAAGATAATGAAGCTGGCTTTTGTTTGTGTTCATATTTTGAAAATGTACATTGTTTCTACGTCATTATCTAACGTGCAGTAAGGAAAACTTAATAAAATGGGGTATCCTGAGCGGCTCAGACGCCCGGTGTGTGTGCGGGACGACTCCCCAAACTATGGCACATATGCTGTCTTGTCCGGCGTGCCCGTACACATGCTCCGGACAAGACCTCCGTGACGCGACAGATAGGGCTTTAGCCATTGCCAATTTCTGGTCCCGCACAATCTAAACCAAGGAAATATGAAAACATCGACACAAGAAGAAGAAGAAGAACATGCCAGAACGAACATACAAAACATACACGAAAATCGTCACATGAAAATCGTCATCATCGGATATATTTCTAAACACTAAAGTTTCAACTAAACAAACAAACAACGCACGGACATTTTAGTAGGTACAGAAACAAAATACTTCAGCTAACTTTTGTTTTTTATCACACTGCCCAGAATTAATGATTGAATAAGTAATCAAACAAAAAGCAAGCCATCGCGAACAAATCTAATACATTATCTATATTTTTTTCCATACGTAACGTCTGCCTTTCAAGTTCATTGTACCAATGTCCTATGACAATCGTGTATTTTGAATGTACATAATTATTAATTCAAAGATCAGCCGTGGCTGGTTTTATCATCAGCGTGAAGCATTAATATCCGTCTCTTTCTTGCAAGTGAGTGAATGCGTGAGGAACGTATGCTTCTGCGATAAGCAGTATTGCTAGGGGTACAGGTTAAGGCGATGAATGATCTTGACAGTTGACATAGCCTCACTGATAATTCTGCGTATATTTCTGGGTCGATGTGTAAAGACGGTCGCTAGACTAGATTACATAGTTAATTGTCGACATGTCGACCCATAAATGTAGATACATCGAATTGTCAGTGTCACTGAAACACTGATAAGTTCTCACGTTGGTGAAATATGGGGCCTGGTGACCGAGGTTTCTATCACTCCTGCATAAATCGAACGAGAAGATTAAGTTGAACAATCTTGTATTTTGGCAGCACTGTGCCATATATTTCCCAATTCCGAGAATTCTTGAACGTTCATATCACTGGTTTGATAATGTTATTGGAATAGGACATCGACTACTTCGACTTACACTTCTTTTTTTTCTCAGGTGTTAAAATTACGATTTATCAAGTAGTTTTTAGCAGTCTTCCTCAGGATGACTTTGTGCATTTTTTTGTAAATGCATCACAGTCGCAGCCTTGATAGTTTTGAGGTGAATGCACCGGCGTCCGCGATGACTTATCTTTCTTATTTACACTTACACACACGTGCACATCTTGCATAAGTTATGATGCATACTTTAATACATGATAGTTTTCAGTGCCGAGAACTGAAAAGTTTATTTAAATGACTTTTATTGTACTCAATTATCTATTATCTACCTCTAAATCTTCCAAAGATAAGCATCTTTCAGTTCTGGTCTTATTTCTAAACGAGCAATACAAAGCTCCATACAAAGTTTCATCGCATTTTTCATCCCTAAAAGGGATGAAATTTGACATAAATTATAGCCTATGTCCTATTCTGATATATAAGGTACATAACTGGAAAGTTTCGTATAAATGCGTCCAGTAGTTTTTGAGATTAAGTGGAACGTAGGTACATCCATCCATCCATGATTGGATGATTCGCATGCTAACGCATCCGTCTTTTTCTGACATTATCTAACCATAATAGTTCACAGAAATTCGTTAGGTAAAAGCGTTTTTTTCTTACGCTGATAAAAACGTTCTCTTTACCAACTGAATGAATATGTTAAGAACACTACCTCATATTTTTGTAAATATTAAAGAATCTTACATTATGTTTCATCCGAAGTTAGACATTATAGGAGCCTATAAAACATTTTCTGCGTTTTAATCAACTACATTTTTACATACTCGCAACAATGTATGTTTTTAACATTACATACGTTCTGCACGATAATCCTGTAATTTATAACTTAATAAATTATACCCTTGGTCGCTGTCCGTGACATCAAAGATGACATAGCAATAAAAAAAGTCTTGGAATCTTACTTCAGGCGACTTCACCAGATCAAGGTTAGCAAAGTTAAAGAAGAGCCAGCTATCGTCGACTGCGCACATCATGGTAAAGTCACAGCAGAAACTAGACGCACAGTTTCTTCGAGTGACGATAACTTGTCTCTTGTCTCCACACCACGCGCAATCCTGCACTTCAAACTAAAAACGACGGTAACTTTATCCTAATTCCAAATCTGGACTTGAAGTTCTGTCGAATTTGAATACACTGTTATGCCAGCAAAAATAAAACACAAATCAAAAGAAAACACGACGCTTTTCACATACAAAAACAAAACACTCGCGGCGCACGTTCCAGATACGAACCAAACCAATGCGCATGAGTTCGGTTCGAAATCACGTTATCGTGGTACAAATTCTAAACTGAATATAAGCCGACACGCGGACGCGTCTCCCACGCACTGTCAGCATCACGCAATGCGTGCGCGCAGACCACGCCTCCGCCCCACCATCGGGCACGCACTCACGACGCCAACCGACGCCTCGATCACATTGGTCCCTTGATGCACATGTAACATTACAATGGCACCCTTATACCTTTCACGATAAAGTCGGGAATCGGGTTAAATCTGATGCAACAGCGACTGCGCTTTTCATTGGTGCATGGTGCAGTTGCATTCGGACATTCACCCTCTTATCGCGTTGGCTTTAAAGTTGAGTTTCGGGTTGTTTTTGACACGTCTGTAAATAGCTTGCGCTTTTCCGATTGGCTCGTTTTCAATGGACCAATGAAGGTACGATGTTTTCCGCTGACGGTGCCAACTGGTCCCTTATTGGTAGCGCCGGCGCGTTTGTTTACATTTTCCGTTATGTTTCTGCTATCACCGCAAATATGAGTTTGGGGTTATCGTTTGCTAATGCTAAGTTAATTAGATATGTGTTTCATTATCGCGAGGAAATAATTACTGTGCGTTTTAAACTGAGTGGTTTTAATGAGATCGAACGCCGAGAATCAGCGATAGTTATAAAATAATAAGGAAGTGCCCAATTCAAATTACATTATTTGGGTGAGTGGTATTTGCGATTCTTGTATATTTTTTTGTAATGTCTGACATTTTCATCGCTTTATTATCAAAAGTTAATAACAGTGGATCGTTTTGCAAAGCTATTATACGAGTTATAACGTATATTTTATAAGTCGAAACGTAGAAGATTGGAATGCTTATTGATTATTTTTTAATGTACTCATTATAATGTAAATGTGTTTATAGATGAATATCTGAAACAAGTGTAATTAAAATATTTTTCAAAAAACCCAACTCCCACGATTAAGAGGAATCCAACGACACCTCATATGTCGAAATCCGTCAAACGGTTTGGGAAAAGAAAGAACAAAGAGATGGGTGTTATAAGTTTAACGTGTCTGTGTATCTGTCTGTGGTATCGTAGCTCCCAAACGGATGGATCGATTTAAATGCGGTTTTTCTGTGTCATAGATAATTTTAACCCGAGTGTTCTTAGCCATGTTTCATCAAAATCGGTTCATCCCTTTTGTAGACATTGAATTTTGAAATGAAAAATTCGGGGGTTTTTCAACTGTTCTAAGTTGTAGTTATTGATTACTGTAACTTGTTTTTCATTTGGTTATTAGTACGTCCAAGTTATTAATCCGCTTCATATGCGTATAATGTTTCTACATAAAGTTTAAGCACTAAGTAAAGTTGTCTCGGATGAGCGGACGCAGACACATTGATATTTCACGCCTGTGCTACTAATTTTCCAGCCAAGGCGAAGCCATAAAAAACCGAGGGGACCGTAGATAATTATGTATCCTTGCGAAAGAAATGGAAGTCTCCATTTCGACTTGGCAAAAAGCCCAAAAGCGATTAATGATGTTAAGTAAATCAGACCTAGGATTGTCTCCAGAGGAGTTAAAAAAAAAGCAGATGAAACATTGAAGGAAATGTTTGACCAAATATTTAAAATATTACCGCAAGCAAAAACAAGGGGCGGTGCGAGCTGTCTTGCTAGATAGATCATCCGACTATAATTAAGAAAACTTAGAAAGAGGCGGATAACTTATGTCACCGCGTGACAGCTCGCTCGCGCGCAGACTTGTGCTAATCGTGCTGATAACTTGAGATAAGTTATAGGTACCTACCTACATCTATCGAAACCAAATATAATTTTATGCCAACTCGTAGGCACCTTTCTTTTAGTAGACGTGAACCGAATTTTATAAGACTGTCTTTACAATCGAAATTTACTGATATCATTGTATTGTACAAATTAACTCGGATGAATTTCAGTCTATACAATGCTTCACGAAACACGCAAGGTTTATTTGTTTCCTCCTTTATTTTAATGTCCGTATAATATAAGAATTAGTAATAGATGAATTTAAGATACCTACCAACAAGGGGAACTTCACAAACCATAAGGTACGGTGGAATACTTTGATTCGGGGGACAACTTTCATCAAATAGGTTTTTCTCCGAAATCATTGTTTTTACTTGTAGGTGAACTGTGGCAGTGAATATATTAGTGTTCTATCTTGCTGTAGGTATACTCCATTAAATCATCTTAATTTCAAATACTTCTGCCTTTATATTATAAAGTATTTTTTTTCCTAAAGTACGGTCCCGGTCTACGGTATTCCTGTATATTCGTCTCAGTCTTCGACGTGTTTTGGGTACATGTAGGTATCGACAAGGTGCGCAGATTCGGGAGGCGATAACCATCTCAGCCCTAGCCTGCCTATGTATGTGTTGTCTTAGGGCAGGCATCGGCGGCGGCGGCATGCCTTGTTGGCTTTTTTGGCTGTAGGGTTGACGCTTAACAGTCGTAGAAAATATGGACGATTTCAGTAATTTCTGGAATTGCTCATCGTCTCGGATGTTTCTTTCGGTTTAGAGGAAATTGAGAAAATATGAACATCTGACATTTGACCTTAATTTGACAAGTAAATGTTGTGCACGGTGACGAAGGGCGGGTAGCAGCACGCCGGTGTATCTGATCTCGTCGGATGGACAGAAGATCGAACCAATCTGCGTCATGCGACTCATGCGTAACCAATACCTTCGCCTGGGCGAAAAATAACAAGGTGGTACCTAATTAATTTTATTTTCGTGATGCTTCAGAAAACCAACAGCTATCCGTATAAAAGTAACGCCAAATAACAAATCCTGTCGTCGATATCGCAGAAGATAACAATAGGGGTGTAGACATCAACATACTCACATCATACAACTATGGACTTGAACGCAGTATTTCGCGACCGAAACAGAAAAATTTACTTGATTTTCCATACGATTAGTACAAATAGCTGATTGTGACTTTTATGTCAATGCCGCCGTTCTTTAATATTAGTTGATGCCATGCAAACATTTGTTCCTCTCCAAAAACTGGTTCGAATGGCATCGTACAAAAATTTTAGTCTACACCCCATTACTTTTTTTTTTTAAATAAGTTATATTTTAGAAGTAAAATATTAATACAAACACGATGTTGGTACAAAATATAAACTAGTTTCATATGCATACACATGCAAGGCTATAGTGATCAATCAGGTAGGTATATTTTGTTGCTTCAAGCCTGGCGATGACCTATACAGACATTGCTTAAGCGTTGGAGTTTTTTTTTTTGTTTATCAGCTGGCCATGTTTTTAACAAATTAACGGAGAGTTTCGCGCAAATTTAATTGGTTAGATAAAGACGTTAAAACCAAGGACCGGAAAACCCCTTTTCAGGCTTAAGCCTATCGATTTGGTAACCCTATCAATTTGGTAACCTTATGATAAGGTAACCTTACTGATAGAGTAACCCTATTGTTATGGTAAACATATCGGATGTGGTAAACATAAGTTAACCCTATTGAGATAGGGTTTTTTTAAGTTTAAGTTTAGCTTATATTAGCCATTACAATAGGGTTACCCTATCAGTAAGGTTACCTTAGCATATGGTTGCCATTATGGATAGGGTTTTAAAAACAACTTCTAAAATCAGCCTATGGAAAACCCTGATTAGGGTAACCGGTTCCGGTCCATGGTTACAACATGCCCATTAATGCTTCATATTAATTAAAGAATTTCGGTATTGCTGTTTTTCCTTTGAAGTAAGTAGCATAAGAATTAGGATTAGCAGGCCCTACTAATCTTCAAAAATCAATGGAAAGAATTTCATAAATTCAAGACAAGAGTATGATTTTCGAGGACAGATCAAGACGAATAACTCGGCCTGATCTGGACCCCTCAATCAACACTTATTGACTATTTCTTCGTGTCCTAAGGTGTTTCTCATTATCTGGAGTTGGCTTTGGCTTCTTTACCCCCAAACCCAATACTTATTGACATCAAAACTTTATCTAACACAGCCCTAACAATAATAAATTGCTAAGCAGCCGGTGTGGGAGGCCATTCGTGGAATAACTGCTGTCGGCGTGTGCGTGAGTTTCAAATGAGAACGGCGTGGTGTGCGCGCCGCCGGTTCATTGTCAAGGCCAACTCCAAATCTCCCACTTGCCCCCCCTACCCCGTCCTCGCGGCATCACCCAGCCGCCCAACCACTCGGCACACACATACCGTTGCTGGCATACTGCTGCTTTACTCCACCGCAATTTCCCCGCGCACCAACAGAAGCCGCCTTGTATGCTGCACGTGCGAATTTTTCACGCGACATTTTTTTTCGAAGGCTATTTACACTTGCAACCGTGGTCGAAACTGACGCGATATCACGTATTTTTAACGTTGCATATTCCTTAGGTACTTAAATCTCGTTAGTGAAATTTGCACTGAGGTTTCTTCCTAGAGATATTTAAAAAAATGCATGTTACATAATGAATGGTTACAGTTACAAGAAACAAACAATAATTAGATTCTGTCTATGCATAAGTCTTCAAAGGAATAACGTTTCCGACTATAGCCTTGAATAGATTACTCATCATAAAAACCGAAACCGAAATATAAACGATTCCGTCGCAAGCGGGAATCGACTCAAGGCTAACTCAAATTGGGCGTCCAAAACAAAAAAAAAGAATAACTAGAACTATTGCATAGCTAAACCGCTAGTAACATAAATTGGTGATAAGGATAACAATAATACGTGACCACGCAATAAAGTAGCAGATACTGCCCTACCAGATGAAGGGAGTAAAATTAAAGTAGCTAAGTAATTCCGCGATAGGATCAAGGATCTCCAAACGCCATGTAAAGATATCAGAATAACATTAAATTAATTAATTAATAAACCACGGGAGCGTATTCAATACTCAGTAATGAAAATTATCGTTCGATTCCGACCTTGACCGAATAATTATTAACCTTAGATATAAAGGAAGCAACATCAAGTAATATACGACAATGTAACGGGACTCGAGCCATTATGTGTATCTGGGAAAGGTCTATCAGTGGAATTTACCCACCGCCAATACCTTACTAGGAATAACGTTGATCAAAAATCAACAGAGACAATTCTAGAAATAAAGGAAAAATTCTCATCTGCAGTCGAGATTAGTTATGTAGAAGAATTTGAAGTTTATAAGGTTAGGAGTACTAGTTTTGATAATTATGCAATTAAAACGGCTATCACCATTCGTGACTGTCAAGGCTGTTTTATTTTCTTGTTTAATCGAAGATGATGATTTGAACGTAGGAATTAAGACATTGATCACACGAAGACCTGAAAGGTTCATACTAAAACGTATGCAAATACTGAAATTATACTTTTCAAGGCAATGCAACACATAGGGACTTAGCGCCAGACATATTTGCATTAATGTCTGCATCGGTGTTCGATAATAGTTCTCATGGCCGTGGACATAACTCTTATCGCGCTTCCCGCTATGTCCCATAAACAGGTCTTCATTTTTCTTCAACTAACTTCGCTCCAAGACACGATGCATTAGTTAATCCAAATGGCAACGTGTCTAATTCAAAGTGGCCCTACTTCTGAAAGATGTTTCCAGAAGACTACTTCCGTCCCTAGTCGATGTTCATGATGAAGAAATTGCCGATTAAATTATGAGAATAGCTGTCTGCTTTAGACATCAGGCGTATATTGCATGAATGCCTACCAAATGGGCAATAAGTACCTATAAAAATTGTGTCAGTAACTCAGTATGTGTCGTGTGACAACGCTGGAAGCATAGATAAGCTGCAGTCAAGGCCGCAACATATCATTATCATATGCATCGTGTTGCACACAGATTAGATAGAAAGGTAATCTTTTCAAAATTATAACAAAGAATCCATCTTTGATGATCTGACGCATACCTAGTGTTTTATGCATTTTGTGGTTGGCGATGCATGAGAAAACTTTCGATGTGTCGTCGAATGTAGAAACAGAACAGAATTAACCTAGTATGTAGACTACGAATCAAGGCCAACATCTTAACGATCCCACAGGAACGCAATCAATATTTTCCACAGCATCTAAATACCTTCGCTAAGAAACATAGATAACGTCGATGCCTAAAAATATACAAGCACTAGATACACATAACTGGCTATATGCAGATGCGATAAAAACTTAACAAAAGATCCGAGTCTTTTTTATCGGCACAAAGAACTTGTTTAAATTAATACGAGTATATCAAAGAGCCTATTATGCGGACCGTAAGATAAAGAGCGGTCACCAAATTTAGGCGGATAACACGGCCTTGGAAGATTTTCTAATTCCCAAAATGTGGCTGTATAGACATTCAAAGTCTGCAAATTGCAGAGCGGAAGAAAAAAATACGCTGGAAATAGACTAAAAAATTCCGTTAGGCTAGGCGCTGAGCGCGCTATCGATCGCGTGTTGAGGCAGGTCGCGCCTACGACAAACGACAACCAGGATTTTCGTACCGGAAGACAATAGCCGAACAGTCGTGTTGGACCTATGTTTAGCATTGATTTGGCGTGAGCTCAACAGTGCTCGATTGTGTTTTGTCTGGTGAAAAAACACCTAGCTTTAAGGTTTTGTTATGTCAGAATGATTCTGTAATGTGGAGGTTACGCACTGTAATCAATATGCAAGAATAAATGCCTGTGTGTACTGTTGATTAAAATAAATTACCAAAATACTGAGATTAATGTTTATACGTTTATATAAAATTAGTTATCTTACACGTTATTAGATCATTATTTTTTTTTATCTTGCATAGTTACCTACATTCACTTCAAATAAAATACCTAAACCAACACCAGGAGCTACTAAAAACTTATTTTGCTACTGAAATATGCCTGAATTAATCCCTTTCCACTTAATTCACTGTAAAAAACACAAACACATTTTCTATGGAAAGTATACCGGCGAAAAAATTCGGCATCTCGGCTCAATAGATAAAATGTTAGGCCGGGTCATGGCGCACGTAGCGCAAAACAAATACTAGGTAATAATAAAAATATGTACGCACCACCTCCTCCATCCAATCCATGAAGCCTGTTGTGTAGTTAGGTTATGTTAGAAGTCTAGCTTTATCGAGACTACCACGCGACGCGGCGTCCGGTTAACGAGTGCAGTGTGATGTGTTGCACCGAAATTTCGTTCCCGCCGATTCCCGCGCCCCGCGCCCCGCTCGCAAATTTCGAACACCGAATAACAGCGCCATCTGACGGCTAGTGGCGCTCGTGGCCTTGAACTTGACTGGTAGTCGCGGCGACCCACATCCCCGCGCCCCGCGTGAATGGATCGCTGAAACACGTTCGCTTTCATCGCGCTTACGTCACCCGCGACACGTTAAACGCACAACAATGTTATTGTTGCGAATTTAAAAGAGTTTTGTAAGTAACTAGGCCGTTTCCAGCGCTGCGCTTTTGTTTCATAGCGTTGTTGCTCAACGTTTTTTCTGGTTCTACGTAAGCACACTGCACAACGGATTGATGCTTCATTCGATTTATTTGTACGAAAAGAAAACTTTTTTTTTTAATCTCCGAATAATTATTCAATTTATAAAAACTTTAATATATACCTACTTGCATAACGTTCACCAATCCAATTTTGCCAAAATGGCGTTAAAATCGTTTGTAATTTTCATATGTCAGTGTCACTCACTATGGGCATAGCATAGATAAATGTTTGTATAAACATAAATTGAGCGCAGTCTCGCCAACAAACTGTTTTAGCAGTTTGGCGGGTAATTAAAAATATTGAATGCTATGTACTTTTTTGGAAAATAAATTTAAAAAAAAAAAAGCTTTGGCATATATATGTTCGCAAGATTGTTAATTATCACATTTTAGCTTATAGAGGTTAGCAATTGTTAGTTTTATGAATTGGTCACCGCGGTGTCTGGCATAAAACAAGTGGAATTAAAATATTAAAAAAAACCCAACTGCTTTTTGGCAAATATTATAGCCTATGTCACTCCCGCGATTATATACTAGCTATAACAACAAATACTAAAAAACAGAATAAAATAAATATTTAAGGGGGCTCCCATACAAAAAACGTGCTTTTTTTGTTTGTTTTTATAGCTAACTAGCTTCCGCCCGGGACTTCACACAAATTCTGAAATATCTTAACTTTCATACTCCAAATATTATTTAATGCTTTATATATACAGGGTGAAATCGGGGTCGTGGAGCAAGAAGACCAAAAGAGAATAAGATGGTCATACTGAACAACTTTTCTCATGGGACCGAGCCCGAAATCGCAAAAAAAGTCAGCTGTTCCATACATTAACACTCAATTAACTCACAGTTAACTCTTAATTGGCTCTTATTTTTTTGCGATTTCGTGGTCGGTCCCATGGGAAAAGTTGTTTAGTATGACCATCTTATTCTCTTTTGGTCTTCTTGCTCCACGACCCCTATTTCACCCTGTATATATGAGAATCTACCTAAATGCAATGATGTTTTATCGGATATGTAAATACTTAACTGTGTTAATGCTAAATTGCTAATGTTAAATTATCATTAATAAACTGGTGTCACAGGACACTATTTTTTTGTAAGGGCATATGTGAATGGATCTACTCTGAAATAAATTTTACTTTACTTTACTTTACTTCGTCTGCGTGGACCCGGGAAAAAACTACCCTATATTTTAATCCAGGCTATAAACTATCTTCTTGCAAAATTTCTTCCAAATCAGTTGAGTAGTTTAAACGTGATCGATATTCAAACATCTATTTTTTTTTATTCAAAAAAGAAATGACATTTTATAGTTTTTATATAAACTCGCCAAACTGTAACGTTTGATGGCGAGAAACGCTCATGATCTATACTAGAATAACCTATTTAATTATATCTAACATTTTCTATTTATACTTAATATTCTTATATGACATCTATATGGTTTTAACCAGTTCTTGTGTACAATAAAGTCTAAACTTTCGCATTTATAATATTAGTACGATTAGTAGGATGGTACGGAACCTTTCGTGCGTCGACTCCGACTCGCCCTCAATCTTTTAAATATCTATCGTTAAATTCAAATAATCACAATTATTTACCAGTGGCGCTAGTGAGCACGTTAACGCTCTCTTATATGACGTAAAGGTGTCATAAATAAGCATATAAAATAAGGTTGTTTTTAGGCGATATAATGGCGTCCAAGCACTGAACAAGCTTGGAAAGCACAATAAGGTGCAACTTGTTTGGATACTGGACCTACAAATCACTTTGTAGGTCCAGAACCGTTTGTGGGACTCTCACAGGGAACCATAATATCGGCCTTTAAAGCCTACGCCAAAAGTAAACACCAGCACGAGTGGAGGAATGAGGCGGGTTTAAGGCACTCAAAGCTCTTCATAGAAGGAGTGGACTCGGGCTGGACCAAAAATCTCTGGAAATCCAGCAGAAAGCAACTCAGGATTATATCTGGGGTGTTCACAGGTCACTTCGGCGTCAAGGATCTCTTGGCCAAGATGGGACTATCAAACAGTACAGACTGTAGAATGTGTGGCGAGGAGGATGAGACTATGGAACACTTACTGTGTGAATGTCATGCCCTTGCCAGACAAAAAATGAATCTCTTTGGTAACGGCTACCCGCAACCAAAGGAATTCAGGGTACTCCCACTGAGCTGCATCATCCGCTTTGTGGAAATGATGGAGCGAGCTTGGGAGTAGCTATAAAGGGGAGGGCAAATGCAAAAAAGATCCCAATGGGTCGAAGTGTATCCGAAAGGGCCCTCAACTAGATAAGATAAGATAAGATAAGGCGATATACGGGAGGGCACGTCGTCGAATCCAAGCCACCTCGAAATGGGCGTAAGGGTTAGTATCCGCCAGTGCTGTGCAAGGTTGCGTTGCGAGACGGTGAGCGAGGAAAAAATCCGGCAATAGCGTGGTTTGGTCCTATTTTCCTCTGCAGTGCCGCGTGGTTACCAATGTAGCAACGGCACGGTTAGATTACTTCGCTTGCTTTAACAGTATAATTAATTACTTATGGTCTTATTAAATAGCACACAAGACTACATGAATGATAAAACTCCATGGAACTAATTTTGACTGAATTTTTAATCTATTATTTTCGTAATATTTTGTTTTTTGACATTAGATTGTTTTTCTAGAAATATTCTACTAGTATTTTTTATACAAATTTTTTTATCATATATATTTTATTATTTATGTTTAAAAATTACTCTAAAAAATTAACTGACGATTTGAAAGTGCTTGTTACTAGGCCTACTTGAATAAAGATCATTTTGAGTTTGAGTTTGAGTTTATTTTATTGGGATCAGCGGCTAATATTGAGACTGTATTTATTTTACAAAAAAGGGCTGTTAGAGCAATTTCGTCGGATCGCGTGAGTCATTAAGAGAATTCTTCAAGGAAACAGATATTCTAACACTGCCATCGCTATACGCATTTGAAATAATAATGTATGTTAGGAAGAATTTATACAACTACCCAACAAACACTGATAGGCCCAAGGTTACCAGAAGCGCAGGGAAACTCAAAACAACTTTTTACAAGCTAGTAAAAGGCGAAAAATTCGTTCTTGGGAAATTGTATAAAATTCTACAATAAAATTCCAAAACACATTACCGAACTTACTGACTCTAAATTCAAATCTGTTGTAAAACAGACTTATTTCAAAAGCATATTATAAGATAAACGATTACATCATGGATAAGGATATTTGGCAGCGATAAAGTCCTGCACTAGAAATCTATCGCAAAATAAATAGGCTTACTACTGTAGCAATGTAATTTTAAAATTTTATAATACTCTGATACTGAAATGATATATTGTATACTGTTTTGAAACAATGACACTTAGCCGAGTTTTTTACGCCGGTTCTTCTGAGGCAGAGGTTTTCTTTCCGAACCGGTCGGTGGTAGTTTATCGACATTCATAGGTGCATGTAATATGCCTAAATTGAAGAATAAACCACTTTGAGTTTGACTTTGACTTTGGTATGCGTTTACTTACTGCACGGTGAACACAAGCCTGCGCGAGAGCTTTGTCGCGGCGAGATACAATCCGTCCCTTCCTAAGTGTTCTAATTAGAAAGAGACGGACAGTCTATCTCGCCGCGAAACAGCTCGCTCTCCATCTTGTGCTAAGCGTGCTGGTGATTAGGCATGATGACTCATGTTAAAATTGATAACATAGTGTTGCTAAACGGATAGTAAACCATCAAATTATTGTAATAAAGTATAGATTAAAAATATAATTACCTAATACAAATAATTTTATTAATATTGCTACCTTTTACTTTACCAAATGTAACCACATGAGACTGTTTGTTTCTAATAAATAAATAATATCATAAAAAGATATGAACCTTGAAAGTTTAGAAAAAACTTGCATTCTTTTTGTTTTAGAGTCAAACTTAATAAGTATCTGCTTGAGCATCAGAAGGGCCAGGAAACTTGCAAGCTAGACACAAGTTGTATTTAAATAAAATGTTATTGTTATATTTGTTTATGGCTCACCACTGTGTTACGTCCTTTTGGTATTGTTTTTAATATTGTTTCTGAATTCGTCCTGTATCTTGTTGTTGTTATGTTATATTGTTGTTCATTGTTCATAGTTGCGTGTAATAATGTCACTTTTTCTTATTATTTTACTTCTATTATTATTTTGTTATCTTCTGTTTGTTTGTCTTACCGTGTTATCACTCGACGGTTCTATTTTATCGGAAGATCAGCGCTGGCAGTACATAATGCCAGCATTATGCTGAGATAGAACCGTCGAGTGACAAAAAGTGGTCTCTGACACTCTATTTGTTTAATTGTCTTTGTCACGAATAAATGTCTTTTTCATTCTTTCTTTTTCTTGTCCAAGTGTAAATTTAAAGAATAGAATCCGTTCGCTTTTATAGAAACAAAATTGTATGACAACTATTGACCTAAACGCAGTATTTCGCGACCGAAACAGCAATTTACTTGGTTTTTTCGTACAACGGTTAGTTCAAATAGCTAAGTGTGACGTCATACTTTTAAGTCAATCAGTATGAAGCGTTTGGGATGCCGCCTGCAGGTCAATCTTTGTCACAATTTTTTGGGTATTTATGTTCTTTAATTGTAGTTGCTACCATACAAACATTTGTTCCTCTCCAAAAACTGGTTCGAATGGCATCGTAAAAAAATTTAAGTCATAATGCATATTCTAGCTCTAAGCCGGCCCAGCATGTTGCTTAGGGAGCAATTGCAACGTTCTGATATGGTTTCAATGTAATATGTGTTTAATAAGTGAGGACATTACTGAATAGTTCTATGTATTTGAGTAGTTATACTTCCGAATAGCTAAACTTAAGTGGCAGTGGGCGGGGCACATTGCACATAGAACCGATGGCCGTTGGGGCGGAAAGGTTCTGGAGTGGCGACCACGTACCGGAAGGCGCGGCGTGGGTAGGCCCCCCACAAGGTGGACTGATGACCTGGTGAAGGTCGCGGGAGTCCGCTGGATGCGGGTGACGCAGGACCGGTCACTTTGGCACTCTTTGTGCGAGGCCTATGTCCAGCAGTGGACGTCTTCCGGCTGATATGATGATGAAGTATTTATATCTTTTAAATAAATACTTAAATACAAATGTTATTATTCCATTGACGATTTTTTTAAAGATGACAAATTTAATTCTATGTAGCTGTATAAACCTATGAAATCCAATTATTCAAATTATTATTACAAATCTGACATGTCATAGTTATTCGAATAATTATTTTCTCTAATTATATGTTAATTTGTATTCAATAATTGGAGTAGGGCTTCCATTTTACCCTTTTACCAATACTCCTAGATCTTAAAATAACTTTAGTGTCCAAATACCTAAATCACAGCATACCTAACCTTTTTCTTCATAACACCACATTCTTATTAGACTGAATTTCAAAATGCCTTAGTTTCATAAATAGATAAACTTCACAACACCTTCATCGCAGAACACCATAAGTTCAAAACAACCAAGTGCCAGAGTACCTAAATTTCAAAAAGGCTAGTTAACCTTCATGTAAGTACAAGTATAATAAACTTATCTTCTTTAGTGCTGGCCAAATAATGCTACATAAAGCTTTATAGATTGCAAAAAAAATAGGCATTATGAAACTATGACATTTTGCCGTTCTGGAGTTTTCAGTTTAAGTTATTTTGAAATTTTTCTCAAAAATGGCATTAATTTTATGTAATAAAAAACTTTACAAGTGACCTGACCCATTTTTAGGGTTCCGTACCCAACGGGTAAAAACGGGACCCTATTACTAAGACTTCGCTGTCCGTCCGTCCATCCGTCCGTCCTTCTGTCTGTCACCAGGCTGTATCTCAAGAACCGTGATAGCTAGAGAGTTCAAATTTATGTATTGCTGTTGCCGCTATAACAACAAATACTAAAAAATTAGCCAAGTGCGAGTCGGACTGGGGCTCCCATACCACAGACATTTTTTTGCCGTTTTTATAAATAAAATAGAAAATAAAATACGGAACCCTTCGTGAGCGAGTCCGACTCGCACTTGGCCGGTTTTTTTAATAGTTCATGATACAGTACATAAATTTTGACATGACAATATTTATCAGAAGTTTAATTTTATTCATATTTTGCCTGGCTATTGTTTTTGTTCTGGCCTCAGTTGGGCACCGTTTTGTTTTGCACCCTCGCTGTCAAAAGGTTAAACTTCGTCTCTAAAGGGCCTCTACGTGTTGGATCTATATCCCCACGCACGCCTTCCAAACGACCGAGATTCACCCCGTGCATTTAAATCGGAGATATAATAAATAAAGTGATATAGTATTTAGATTAAAATTGCTACACCCTAACAAGGTCCATGCTGTACGGTCGACGCCAAAAATACGTTTACACTATTCGCCTTATTGCAAAGGAATAAGGTGCAAAAGTGTAAACGTATTATTGGCGTCGACTGTACCTACTATATATTTGTACAAGATCTTGTAATACCATGGTTCCATGAATGAATAAATTAAATAAATATATTGTCGTTACCCATTATTTTGATAATTTGACTTTCTGATTTTTGTATTTATTTTTATTAGTTTAAGTTTTTGCATGCCATATTGTGGCGGAGCATGCATTCATGTAAAATATTGTATTTCACTGACATGGTACTCTTAACACCTGTGTATGTTCTCGCAAAAATAAAATCCTTAATCTTGCTTAAACCGCTGAACCGGTTACATGAAATTTTGTATTGAGTTGAGATAGTTTGGCAAGGACATTCCTTCGTTTCGCTCAGGACTCGAACTTAGAATCCCTCGCTACACTCAGGATTCTATTGTAGAATCCTTCGCTTCACTGCGTATTCAATGTACCGCCCTCGCCGTAAATACATCATTTTGCTCCCATGAGACAAAAATAACTGAAATAACTTACAAATAGCCAAGGTTGGAGGTTCCTAGTAAGCAAGTAATTTTTCACCTCACTAGCTCGGAAAGACCTTTTTAGGGTTCCGGACCAAAAAGGTAAAAACGGAACCATTATGTTTATTCTTTAAAAACAGATAGCAAAACTGCATTTTATCCACATGTGTGCAAAGAATATTTGAAATCCGAACGTGTTATTAGTTACTTTTTTAAACATAATAAACACGTAAAGGCCAGTCCAGACAGGACAATTTTTGGCCATCTGATTAAATTGTCTGATCAAAACAGGAGATGTGGACGCAAAAATAGTTTTATATTGAATTGCATTTTGCAACAATTTCATTAAATATTTTATCTTAAAACACTTAAAACTGTAAAAAAAACCGTACAAAAATGTGAAACCACAATATCTGATTTAACGTTGCATAATAATTGTGTTATTTGTGTAATTACTAGTTAAAATAAAGGCTGATTATACATATTTCAGTTGTTTTTCTTATGTAGTATTTTCCTCGGTTTAGTGAGGTGAAAAGATTTGTGTTACACACGGGTGCAAGTTATTTTGACGTCTCGTGTGTTGCAACACTCGCTTTGCTCAGGATTCTATTTTTGAACCACTCGCTACGCTCAGGATTCTATTTTCGAACCATAGAATCCATTCGCTAGCTCGTGGTTCAACCCTAGAATCCATTCGCTGGCTCGTGTTTCAATTCCACACTCGCGGTTAAAATATAACTTTGCACCCTTGTATAACAAATAACTATTGCTTATGTCATCAGACACCGCTCTTCCAAAAACAAGATGTGGTAAACGGGCCAAAATTATTTTTGATGCCTATAAAAACGTCCCTTGTACATTTTAACCCATAATTTTTTACTTATTCGGATAATCTTCAAAAAAAACTATTATTTTCTAATTCACAGTGGCATTATGCTTACCGGAATGATGACCATTATCGAAATATTTGGGCTCTAAATAAAAATTCATTTATTTATTGTTAAAGGGTCGTTCTTCTTTTTTACCGACAATGATCCGAGGTATTTCTGTTTTTTTGGTTTTTGAACTATCGAAAATTGTGGTTTTAAAGTGCGATTTAAAAAAAATTGCATAGGTTTCTTCATTAGAACTAATTAAAGTTTCCTTTCTGGCCAATATAAATATTTATTTACGGTTGGTTTCTAAAAAAAACATGTGACAAAGTGGACTCTTTCAGTGGGGACAACATTTTGGTTTACCACTCTGTCACGGCATTCTACGAAAAAAAAAACATTTAAAAAAATGCTAGTAAGAGAAAGTGTAATATTAAACATCACTAATGAATAAAATAATATGGACGTTCATTCGAACATTATAAAACCGTAAACATCATTACTCAAATGAGATGCCGTAATAAGACGAGGGACAGGCTATTGTCGGTCGAAAAGAAGAACGACCCTAAAGACGTTCACATGACATAACAGTATACACCAATGCGTCACGAAACTTAGACGAACAATTTAAAATATACATAACACAATTTAATATATACAAGTAACAAATAAATTAAATCGAGACAGTTGAGCACCTATCATCCATCGCCTCACAGAATCTCAAGCATTCACTAGACACAGCCGTCCATCGCCACACACACAAAAATATGTTTGGTATAGCAGTGGGCATTATTTTTGAGAGGTCATGGGGGCAACGCAGTGATAATTTGAAATTTGAGTACCAAATGTGACTTTTTTGTAATACAAAACTCAGGGTGGTGGGAAAATTCATAATAAACATTGAGGCCCGGTTGAGAACTAACGTAAAACTACTAGGAAAATATTTCGAGACATCTACATTTTTTTATAAGTGTTTATAAATTTTCATCTCTATTTTGGGCACTAAAAAGAATTTTGGCCCAAGTAATGTACGGAAAGTTTGACAAGTTTGTATGGAATGACAGCTGATGCGCCATATTTAACGTTGATCAGTGATCAGTGATCACTGATCTCTGATCAGCCTGTATAGTCCAGGCAATGAACTGACAACTTGTATGGAAAAAATGACAGATTTGGAGATAATTTATAATAGCTAATTTTTTTAATGTAAGGGATATATTATCAATTAAATAGTTACCTAGAGGCAAAATCCAACAAAAAATCAGACATCAAAAAAATCAATATTTAATTAGCTCCTAAAAAGTCCGGATAAATATGAATATTTTTTTTTATCTTTATTTAGGTTCATTTACATTTGCTTTAAAATATTCAATATAAATAAAATATAAAAGACAATGAATGTTTAATTTAATTCTATATAATTACTTCCGGGTGGAAAGTTTGTTGTATTCTTGAATAAAGCATCTTAGAATAACGTTTTAGAATGAAATAAACAAAAAAAACGCTATTATAAATTAATGTTTTTCGAAACAGTATTTTGCCTGGAGTATGTAATCGTAAGCCAGTGCAACCCGCCCAACATTGTAGAAATGCACTTCTTGATAGCGCTCAATTGACTACAACGCCATCTATTGTCGAGCTGTTGAACTACATGGTATGGGAAGATTGTTTTGGTGGCGAATTGAGGTTCCTGGTTTTAGCAGGATAATCGGAAGTCAAAACTCGCAATATAATATCTCCCTCTTCGTTGCTTGGATACGCAAGTTCGACAGAGATAGAGATGCGCGAACGAACGAAGTCAACCCATTCATTGCCGTTGACGCGAATTCGCGTCAAGAGATTAGTTGGTTTGTCTGCCTGTCCGTCTGTTACCTCTTCACGCTTAATCCCAATGATGTAATATAAAAAACCGGCCAAGTGCGAGTCGGACTCACGCACGAAGGGTTCCGTACCATTATCTATAAAAACGGCAAAAAAATCATGTCTGTTGTATGAGAGCCCCAGTCCGACTCGCACTTGGCCGGTTTTTTAGTAATTGTTGTTATAGCGGTAACAGAATACATAATCTGTGAAAATTTCAACTCTCTAGCTATCACGGTTCTTTTTATACAGCCAGGTGACAGACGGACGGACGGACAGCGAAGTCTTAGTAATAGGGTCACGTTTTTATTACCCGCTGGGTACGGAACTCTAAAAAGAGGTAGATAATTATGTTGTCTATATGAAATTCCGTGTTTAGAAATGGCCACCAAATTTGACAGCTAACGTCGCGATTGACGACGCGAAACTGAGGCAAGTTGTGTGCAATGACACAGTTTTAGTGTGCCATTTTTGGAGCGCTTATAACTTATAACCTATCTACCTCTTTTTTTTATATTACTT
The DNA here is from genome assembly GCA_932294315.1 of Epinotia nisella. Classification (NCBI taxonomy): domain Eukaryota; kingdom Metazoa; phylum Arthropoda; class Insecta; order Lepidoptera; family Tortricidae; genus Epinotia; species Epinotia nisella. Next base: position 2,218,396 of record OW028691.1, read on the forward strand.
AAACCGCTGAACCGATTGAGATGAAATTTGGTATGGAGATAGTTTAAGTCCCTGGGAAGGATATAGGATAGTTTTTATCCCGGTAATCATCCCCTAAGGGGGTGAAATGGAGGGTGAAAGTTTATATGGAGCTACGATATAAACGAGTTCCACGCAGACGGAGCCGCGGGCAAAAGCAAGTATTATAAATGCGAAAGAGTGACTGTCTGTCTGTTACCTCTTCACGCCTAAAACGCTGAACCGATTGAGATGAAATTTGGTATGGAGATAGTTTAAATCCCTGGGAAGGATATAGGATAGTTTTTATCCCGGTAATCATCCCCTAAGGGGGTGAAATGGAGGGTGAAAGTTTATATGGAGCTACAATATAAACAAGTTCCACGCGAACGGAGTTGCGGGCAAAAGCAAGTATTATAAATGCGAAAGCGTGTCTGTCTGTTACCTCTTCACGCCTAAAACGCTGAACCGATTTAGATGAAATTTGGTATAGAGATAGAGTCTCGGGGATGGATATAGGATAGGTTTTAAAAAATTAAATGTTATGGAGCCCACTATAAGAAACCCTGCTCTACCCTGAGGGCTAGGGCCTTTGCTGACTATAGGCTTGTTTGCCACAATCATAGTAAAAAAAATACCTGCACACTATGGGCGGTGCATGGCTGGCTGGCCACTACATATCTCTGAAGAGATTCTCGTCACACCGCTGACGCACTGGCACATAGTTAGCCTGAAACCACATAACAAATATAATCAGTAAATCTGTCTGTAAAAGGTCTTGATCTTAACTCTGGGTCAATTCTGGTGCAAAGGTTAGCCCACAGAACACTAAATACTATAGAAGGGGTATCAAGCGCGGTTTCTATCGGGACCGGTGACCAGTGTTACCAACTCATCCCCTCCACGTCGCCTACAACTTTGTGCACTGCGATCAGAGCTATAACCCGAACTTCGAAGTTTCTATCGCACTGACAATACTCGAGTGACAAGGATGCATTTTTACTATTACACAGACCTATTTCATTTATTTACCCTATATTATTTGCAAGCTTTATTTATTTTATTTTTCTTTTTTTTTAATATTTCACCTGCCCTAAATGATTCAAATTCCATGGACAGTTTTATGAAAACGTCGGTCACATTGAATAATCTCAACTATATCTGTGTTTAGTGACAAATCCTTGCCTCTAAGCTGCGTACGACTGCGGCTCAGCGTGAGGCATGCTCGCCCTACGCACGCGGCGAGTTTCTCGCGTGTCGCGGCGAGCCGACATTGCGCGTCGTTCAAAATGGCGTCGACACGATGACAGCTGACTAATTTCGGGACCCACAACACCTTTTGCTTTTCATGTATTTGTATCAATAATTGTTCCAGATTACAAACGTACGGCTCAGCCACTTGCTCAAATTCGTTGGCGCCTCGCGCACAAACAAGTTCGATTTTGTCGCTCTATCCGCGGCTGATCAGATACACGTCCAAGTTACGCGAGGCACGCACACTGGAGGCGCCTTTGAGCACGGTCAAAAGACTGCCTCTGCTGCTCGCGAGCTGCTCGCGCACAGTGCGTGATCTCGTACGAATTAGGCGAGCCGTGCGTGCCTCAACCTTAAGATTGACCACAAACTGTAATTCATTGGATTTAAATCAGATGAGTAGGGACCACTCTTTTGTGCTTATGAAACCAGGAAAATTGTCTTGACACCTGCTACACTAAAACCCCTTTGAGATGGGACAGAGTCCATTTGGAATATCCACCATAGGCTCTAGGAAAGAACTAGAGCTTCAACAATAACATGTCTTGTGTGTAGTTTTTGATTCATTTTGACACCTTTTTTAAAATTATAGGATCGATCCACAGGCTACAGCTCACTCCCTAGGAGGGTATAGTGCCAGCTCTACAGAGTAAGAACGGGATGCGGACGGAGCAACACTTTCTTGGCTATGTGCTTGACGAGAGTCACCAGCGTGCAAATGTGGATCTACTGTACAGGACGTTGCGCATATTGTTGGAGATTGCCCCTCACAAAATACCATGGTAGTCCAGCAGACCTGTACCCTCTTGAAAACAACTCTATCCTTTAGATACAGAATTTATTTGATAAAATAACATTATAATTCAAGTATTAAGCAACTGTGTTAATGCCATTCAAATAAATAAATAGACAGGATTATTATTATTATTCTGGTAGTGGCTATTGTATCACTGCGACCATTGCTGATCTATTGTGATCGCCACTTACTACAATTCTTGGTCAAGTCCTGCGAACTCGAAGAATTGCAGGATTTTGTTGAACTCAAGAAACTTGATCTCCTCCGGGCACATGAGGTGTTTGCCCAGAATGGAGTTACGGCTGCGCATAAGACAAGGGCAATCGCTTAGGATGTGTGTAGGCGTCTCCTCTGCTTCAAGACAGAGTCTGCACTGCCTTGTGTCACACAGCCCCAACACTTGCATAGACAGGATACACAGTTCTGCTATCTGTCCCGTGCAGTTCAATAGTCATAAAAACTTTTTGGACAATTTCATGCAGCATACATTTGAAACCCATAATAAATGATTACCATATAAACATCATCATAATTTTAGTAAATATAATGCTTAAATAACTGGATAAGGTTAATTGTGAAATTCGAAAGAATCTGAACTTCAGATCTGAAGTTCAGATTCTTTCGAATTTCGCAATGAAGTTTGGATTCTGAACAGTATTCATGAATACATTGCATATACAGCTGATGACCTCTCCATTAAGTTTTTTAAACAGGAAATCAAACAGTATTATAAACATAAGCAGACGACTTATGAAACTATCCATACTTTTGATGTATTATGGTTTAGAGGATATAAATATGGTGTAATATTAAATGCAATCTTTTAAAGTTTAATGATATTTCGTACACTTTTGTAAGAGCATGAATAAAAGGTATCGATATAAATTGCAATGTTATGTAAACATTTCATGTTTATTTTAGTTAGATATATATGTTGAAATTAACTTACTTTGATGTTCTAGAGGTCAATATGCTTCTTAAAGACTGGAATTAACACAATAATGTCAAAATTAGACCACCGAAAATAATATCCAATGCTATTCTTCGAAATAAGAAAGATATTAACTGTCAGGTTCTCTGAAGTTAATCACTCGATTTCTGGCAAACAAAAGTCAAATTTTTCTCAACACAAACGTTTATCGTCTTTAGATTTCGTGTTTAAATAACACAAACTGAAATTTGTATGATTTAAAGAAGAATTATTTAGAAAACTCGCGAGTTAGGGTTAGAAAACTGTTATTTCACTTCACATTCACTTTTACTTCAAATAGTGATGGCTGATTCTGACAGTTAGACTATCGATAACTAAATGCATTTCCTTGTCAATGTAACACTGCACCGCGCCCAAATTCATTAAATATTTAAAAGAATCAAATATTCTTCCTTTTTAACATTTATATTGACTTACCTACTTAATTCTTTAGTATACGTGGGTAAAATCTGACAAGTCAAGTTTGACCAATTTCGTTCCCAAAGTCCAATCGAGCTGAAATTAAACGTATGTACCATTATAAAAGTCGTTTGACAATAGAGCATTTAATGTAGAAAATAAATAAATAAATAAATTAACCTCATGAAATACTTCGAATTTTAATTTTATTTGATTATCGAACTTAAAAGCTTATAAACGCAAAGTTCGGCACCACCACGACAATTTTCTTTCGAATAATAATAATAATATGTTCCTAATGCCATTTTCCGTAATTGATATTATATATATCATTACACTGCAATACGCATGCGGTAGGATTCGACGAAATTTGTACAAACATTATAATATGTAAAGATCAACTCAGTGCATTCATTACACATTTAGTTCACTTACTTCGTTCGAAAGTGAATTTTTAGAACTGTACAAACGGCTCATGAATTTCTTAAATAAGTTTAAAATAGTAAAGCTAGAGCAAAACGGCTTCCTACAAAAATTTGTTGACTACACTAACAACCTTTAATCTCATTCACCACATTGTTAAAAGCATAGACGAAAAACAGCACACTACAGCGATATTTCTAGATAATGTCAAAAGCCTTTGAATGTGTAGACCATACATTACTCTTAAAGAAACTTGAAAAATATGGAATTAGAGGTCTTGCCCTCAACTGGTTGAAAATATACTTAAAATATAGAAAACAGTGTGTGGAATTGTCAAACTCAATGAATTGAATGTAGATACTGGCTATAGACCAGAATTAAAATGTAATTATTTCGGTGTTCCTCAAGGTAGCGTGCTAGGGCCTTTGTTATTTAGTGTCTATAATAAGCTTAATATATTAGTTACCCCCTACCTTTTCTTATATAGGTACTTATATAGGAAGTCTGCATGTTTGTGAAGAGATATATATGTATTTATTTAAAACAGCGCTAGGTTAGTTAAAGTTAGGTTTTTTCTATCCTAGTATTCAAGACGTAAAGGTTATTATTTTCCATCAAAAACAGTATTTAATATACAGGGCGTCCCAAACAGGTGATAGCACTAGACATAATAGTAAAAAAACCAAAGCAATAAAAAAAACTCCTTACACATTAAAAAAACCCTTGAATTTTCTATCCTGTAGGTATTTGATAACTTGAACTGTTTTCACTCGTTTTCGGCTTGATGTAGGGTATTGGGACACGTGGTACATTAAAACTAGACCGTTGAAAATTAACACTGAGTACACTGACTGAAGAGAAAATGTTCGGCAGTTTAAAAAAAATATCGCAATTTGGCCGCGAGAACACTAATCCTATAAAAAGAACATCCGAAGATTTCGAAACATGTCGCCCGTAGTGACGATTAACGCGTGAGTTTAATTATTATTATTAGATTTTTTTTAAAGTGAGTACAAATATTTAATAACACTTAACCGTGATAAACTGGTTCTTTCTTCTTCTGAATATGTTTAAAGTCATGGACCTATGATACTCAGGACAAGCTATGGTAATAATAATAATACCAGATGGTAGCATACAAATCTCGATAAGTGTGACAGAAAGGGAAATATCATACGTTTTCCTTGTCATAGTTCCACTTTTTTTATTTGCCACCACTAATTTAGTATGAAGCTGTGGCAAATAATCCACTACCCACCCAAATTAAGTAGGTTGTTTATAGTAAGCCATTTTAAGACCAGTTCTTAATTTAGCAGCATAGAAGCCTTTCCTTCTCTCAGGCATCACGTATAGCTTGTCCTGAGTATCATAGGTCCATGTTTAAAATACATATTATTATATCGATAAAATGCATCATGCAATAATGGAAGCTACAACACTAAGGTATTATAGTAATAAGTAATCTAACTATTTTCATAACTTAATCGAAATGAATCTTGTAGAAGAATACACCTTATCACATACGAATAGAGTTCATTTTGATAATTTTACACTTGTTTTTTAGTTCTCTCTAGCTACAACAGTGTCTATTCCAATTTCTGTGACACGGTTCTTTCTACGCAGCTTCCTTCTAAACGAGTGTAAAATAAATCCTCTAAATTTGGATTATACGTTTTTTATCAGAATTATTACTTGTTATTTTAATTCATAATATTTTTTTATTGTATTTATCACTGCAATATGTTTTTGAACTGAACAATCATCTTGCGTGATGATTTTTTATTTAACCGCGCTCCTAACCGTTCCATTTTACGTAAACCAGCAACATGGCAACTTATGCCGCCGACAAGACAACGTTCTTTCGGGCCAACTCATCGGTCATTTTGACACAGAATATGTTTGTTTTCCTCTCCTGATTGTAATGAACTGAAAGTAACTTATTGCAATAATATAGTTGTAGTGAATAGCAGATATGGAGGTTTACTATCTCATATTCGTTTTGAGTGTGTTCTGGCACGGTTCGGAGGGTATTATGTGGAGCCTGTCTCCGAACACCCAGAAGTGTCTGAAGGAGGAACTACATGCGAATGTCCTCGTGGCTGGAGAGTACGAGGTCACAGAAGTCGCCGGTCAGCGAGTAGACTACATTGTAAGTCAACTATAATCCTGATTCTTAATAGTTTTACATGTCAAGCTGTTTCTCAACTTCTCTTCAATATTGGACAACTTTTGACAAAAAAGTCATTTTCTTGGTTTAACACGTTGCTTAACATATTCCAATGATTTGATGTGCCATTCCAAAGGAAACCGTTGTTTTATGATTCATGCAAATCTTTTATGAATAAAATTATGAACATCTTATTTTATCTCTAAAGGATGGTCATGAATATAATTAGCTTAGTACTTGAATATTTATAAACGTGAACAAAGTCACTCACTGCTACAATTTTATACTGCCTCTAGTATGAATTTGTTCTGCTGTTCCAATTGGAATTGTTTTCTCGCATTTTGGGATAAACAATTAATTTTTTAATTAACCGACTGATTACTTTACACCGAATCTTATCTCATTCACAGATTCGTGATTCAAAAGGACACATTCTGTCCCAGAAAGACTCGATAACAAAGGGAAAGTTCACATTTGTGACGGAAACTTATGACACGTTTGAAGTGTGCTTCATATCCAAAGTGCCGCCAGGTATGTTAAAATGAAATGAAATATTTTTGAATTCTCGGTAGGCAGTACCTACGTCTTCAGTGTCAGATACATTTGAAATCATATTTAAAGCTAAGAACAGAATGTGACATTGATATTGATAAATCAATTATTTCTAATAAAATTATCAAATGTTTTTTTAGTTATCTTCAGTAGGCCCAGTCCATGTCAAAGTTATGTATACATTTTTGTCTTATTTCTATGAAATAAGGAACAACATTGAGAAACATAATCTCTGATGTATACTGTAAAATATTTGTATTGCGAACTATAGATATAATATTTTAATATCCACTTTTTGTTCTTCAAGATGCAAGACGTAAGTTTCTAATTCTTATATTTGATGTGTATTGGGAAAATTTGCACCATTTATTGTTAGTAAGAGTGACATTTAGATGCAAGGGAACATTCAGATAACTTCTACTTCCATGCACTACCAACCTTTTGTAGCATTACCCAGAATGTACAGCACTAATTCCTGGGCTGGTTGCGGGCAGTGTTAAAATAAAAAAAAAACCGGTTAAGTGCGAGTAGGACTCGCGCACCGAGGGTTCCGTACAAACAAGTAAATTATTAAAAATATTTTTATATGATGTAACTAAAATTTTACGGTTTTCGCAATTTTTCCTTTATCCGTGCTATAAGACGTTGCTTTGTACCAAATTTCTTAATTCTGAGTTTACGGGAAGTATCCTGTAAGTTTTGATTCCCTTGCGAGTTTCGAAAATTTGCGGCATAAACGGCTGTATCTTTTGTTTGCAATGGCTTAGAAGTTTGATTTTTTCACAGCTCCAAGGGACAGTAGACCTGACTATTTGTTAAAAACCTCCACGCGTCCCTGAGAAAAAGGGTCTTGACAGACAGACAACAAAGTTATCCTATAAGGGTTCCGTTTTTTCCTTTCGATGTACGGAACCCTAAAAAAACTATATTTGTGTAAGAGCAAACTGAATTGAAAGACTTGAATAATCTTCTAACTAATACCCTATAGATTGCATTCTTATTATTTCTCTACTGATCTTCTGAATGATTGCACTGAATATAAAGTTTGTTGCTTCATCTGGTATCAGGGTACTATGGACTTAGCAATAACTTGTATTTAGTGTACCACTGCACGCTTGATTTTGAGGCCGAACTCTGAGGGTGCTACAGGACATTGTTGTAAAGGCTAGAAAGTAGGCAATAGATGGGCGAGCCGGTTCGAGGTCCGAGCCGCAGGTGAGGACGAAGGAGACTAGTCCATCTATTGCACTTTTGGTCGAGACATTACATAGTGCTTTTCACGCCTACTGCGAGGAAATTGCAAATAATTATAAATATAAATCAAAATTAAGTACCTAATAAAATATCATAATACTAAACATGCGAGCGCGACTGGAAGGAGCGGCGCGGGCGCGGGGGGGAGGGCTGTGATTGTTCGAATCGCTGGACAGTTTGAATTCATAGTTGGCCTGTTCGTGCGACGTCCTACTAACCCCAGGGCTGTTATTCGCTACGCGCTCATGCGCCTCACCCCATGCGTCACCTAACGAAACTAGACCTCTACCTACACTTAGCTACTACGCACCGCAGTGTCAAGATATATTTGTGGGTGAGCGTTGATGTGAGCTTAAAACAGCGTCACCTAACGAAACTAGACATCTACCTACGCTTAGCTACTACGCACCGCAGTGTCAAGATATATTTGTGGGTGAGCGTTGAGGTGAACTTAAAACAAGTTACAGAATAGGTGGGCAGCTTTGAAGCCCGAATTCTGACCATCTTATGCCACATCCGAGCATAGTCCAGGCAATGAACTGACAACTTGTATGGAAAAAATTGCAAATAATTTATAATAGCTAATTTTTTTAATGTAACGGATATACAGGGTGAAATAGGAGTCGCGAGCAAGAAGACCAAAAGCGAATAAGATGGTCATACTGAACAACATTTCCCATGGGACCGACCACGAAATCGTAACAAAATAAGAGCCAATTAAGAGTTAACTGTGAGTTAATTGAGAGTTAATGTATGGAACAGCTGTTTTTTTTTTTGCGATTTCGTGGTCGGTTCCATGGGGAAAGTTGTTCAGTACGACCATCTTATTCGCTTTTGGTCTTCTTGCTCGCGACTCCTATTTCACCCTGTATTATCAATTAAATAGTTACCTAGAGGCAAAATCCAACAAAAAATCAGACATAATTTTTATTTTATTTAAACATGGGAAACAAACAGCTAAAAATAGCACACATGAATACTTAAATTTATACAATACAAAAGCCAAAACAGTTTCCACTTATAAACTGTTTTGGCTTTTGTACTGTCAAAATTTTTTTTAGTTAGCTCCTAAAAAGTCCGGATAAAAGATGAATATTTTTTTTTATCTTTATTTAGGTTCATCTACATTTGCTTTAAAATATTCTATATAAATAAAATAAAAAAGACAATGAATGTTTAATTTAAATCTATATAATTACTTCCGGGTGGAAAGTTTGTTGGATTCTTGAATAAAGCATCTTAGAATGAAATAAATAAAAAAAACGCTATTATAAATTAATGTTTTTCGAAACTGTATTTTGCCTGGAGTAAGCAGTGGCGTGAAAAGACTTGTTTTGTCTTATTATTGTAACATTATCATAATTGTTACTTTCCAGAACGCCGCAGCGTGAACCAGGATGTCCATTTAGACATCAAAGTTGGAATTGAAGCTAAGAACTATGAAGGTGTAAGTATAATTTCCTATATCTTGTGGTAATATTATCTGTTACATTACTTTCTTATTAGATATTTTTTTATTAGACTCAGTCAAAATATCTGGGCTACATGCAGTACGATCAATATGATCATGTTTGTGTTCTACATAAAACTTTCATCTCTCACTAGTAAACTAAGGGAAAATAAACAGTTTATTTCAGACATAAATATGCTACTTTAGATAAAAACCTTAAGAAAGGCCTCTCGTTTTGTACGTGACCTGTGCCCTATTTCACCATCTTGACAATTGTTACCTGACAATGACAATTCCACGTACATTGCCGGGTCAATAATCTGTCCAGCAACCACCTTAACCTGTCGACGCAGCCATGTAAGTTGAATTGTCATTGTCAGGCGACAATAGGCATGATGACTAAAAAAAATTCTCGATGCCATTCGAACCAGTTTTTGGAGAGGAACAAATGTTTGTATGGGGGCAACTACAATAAAATAACATAAATACCCAAAAAATTGAGTTAAAAGACGGACCTCGCTGGCCGCACCCGAAACGCTTCATACTGATTGACTCAAAAGTATGACGTCACACTTAAGTATTTGAACTAATCATTGTAGGGGAAATCAAGTAAATTGCTGTTTAGGTCGCGAAATACTGCGTTAAGGTCCATAGTTGTGATAAAATTTTGTTTCTATAAATGCGTAAGGATTCTATTGGTAGCTTTAAAATTTCACTTGGACAATAAAAAAAAAACAACAATTTTTTCTTAACATTCAAGGTTCATATCTTTTTATGATATTAATTATATTTTTTAATTTATACTTTATTGCAATAATTTGATGGTTTACTATCCATTTAGCAACACTATGTTATCAATTTTAACATGAGTCATCATGCCTATTGCCGATTTGGTGAAATAGGGGCCTGCCGCTGTGACGACGGGGCCTTAGAAATCTTAGAATGCACAGATATTTTGGCCGTGTTATATGCTTTATTTAGTGCTTTTATTGCTTCTTTTGGAGTCTGGTCAGACAACCGTGTCAGTAGCAATGTAAAGAAAATCAAATTATGAAAATCCTCTAGAATTGTCTATTCTTGGCACAGTCACTGGTCAGTACTGGAATCAACCACTCACATATTTCCATCTATTTGTTTTAACTGGTATTTATACAACTCTGTGAAGATAGATAGACTCTCTGTATTCCCTCCGTTTTACCCAACTGCCGAAGGAAAGGAGGATTATGTTTTTCTAGCGTATGTATGTATCTATGTGTGTATGTCTTATTCTTTGGCACGCCCTACAGCATAAACCGTTTGACGGATTTCGACATATGAGGTGTCGTTGGATTCCTCTTAATCGTGGGAGTGACATAGGCTATAATATTTGCAAAAGAGCTAATATTTGTAAAAAAGCAGTTGCATTTATGAAAAATCTTTTAATTTACTGACACGGTTTGCTTGCTAAAGTATAGTTGCAATTTATAATAATGATTTTCAATTTATATGATCACAATCAATGGATGTTCCGTCAACAACGAACCGCCAGAGATTTGGGGTAATTTTAGATACTTAGGGCACTTTGCAGTGTGGTGTGTTTCATGCAGATGCACTTGACGCATTAGCCGAGAACACACTGGGCGAGCATTCGCGCGAGGCGACTCGGTTACTACTTCCTGCGGTGCACCATGCGTGGAAGCGAGAGGCCGTGCTCCCATTCTCTCGGTCCCGCTTAGAAAAGAAAGAAAGAAAGAGACATTTATGAGCGTTTTTCAAAAACACTGTACATACAGATTTCGATTTTTTTGGGTTTTTCTTACTCAGAATCGTTGTTACTATCGATACTCATACAAGAAAAAAATTGTCCCAGATTTTACTATAAAAAGAGGGCATACAAAAATGTGACGATCTGGAATGGAATATTTGGGACACTTTTTTTCTTGTATGAGGATCGATAGTATCAACGATTCTGAGTGAGAAAAACCCAAAAAATCGAAATCTGAAAAAAAAATACTAGTACACTTTTTTTGAAAAACGCCCTTATTCGTGACAAAAACAAACAATAAAACAAAAAAATGGGACAAGTGCGAGTCGGACTCGCCCACCGAAGGTTCCGTACAAAATTACAAATGTATACTTTTTAGATTTTTCCCTACTTGTAGTAAAAGACGATATTACTTGCCAAATTTCATAGTTCTAGGTCAACGGCAAGTACCCTATAAATTTTGATTCCCTTGTGAGTGTCGAAATATATGGTTTTTGCGATCAACACGGCCGTATCTTTTTTTACGTTAAGTTAGAAGTTTGATTTTTTCACAGCTTCAAGGGACTGTAGACCTGAGTCCTAAATTACTTTTGAGCCGTTTTTGCATTTTTTTTTCATTGTAAGCCCACGTGGGGCACATCAATCGATAGGCCTTTCAAAATAAATATAAGGTTTCTTAGCTATTTTTTTTTTTGATTAAGTGAATAGAGTCGGAGATAATCGCCCCGAAATTCACTAAAATTGTGTTCCCCCCCTTAATTTTTGACGGTGTATTTTAATAATATGAAAAAAATCCTGGATATAGGGCTTATTAAATTCTGACACCGAAAATTATTTTGAACAAGATCGGTTCAAACGTTTTCGAGATATTGCTGAAAAACTTAAATAAAAGGATAAGCCGCCGTAGGATTTCTGTGACGATATAACCTTTTTAATACGCACGGAACCCTTCGTTTTGCGTGTTCCGACACACACTTGGCCGTTTTTTTTTTTTGAGCGACGGATCCCTAAAACAGTGTCAGAAATAACGTTTCTTGTCACGAAACGGTTGTCTCAGCATAATACACGTCACCCGTAGTATTGTAGCCGTCAGTGTGGACGTGCCTCGATGCTTATCCTTCGGTTGAGGGCCAACACACAAAGGCATGTTCACACTGAGCGAGCCTGTCCGTGGCTGCCTCGCGTGAAATGATCACCCACTTGTGTAGGTACTTACGCGTATTCAGTGTTATTTTTAACCGACTTCAAAAAAAGGAGGTTCCCAATTCGGTTGCATTTAAAAAAAAACTGTTACCTCAGAACTCCGTCATTTATGAACTGATTCGTACAATTTTTATTTTATTTGAAACTATATGCTTCTTATATAAAACTTGAGTTGGATGATGGGAACCGTGAGGAATTGAGGGAACTCCTCAATTGTAGAATTTCGGTATTTTCTATTATAACTAGTATTATAATCAGGAGTGAAGGGGATTTATTAATCAAATAAAATAATGTAACCGAAAATAGACTTTAATTTTATAGCAAAAACCTATTCCCATAAATTTAAACGAAACCTATTTAAATCTAGCTCAATCTAATGCCTAATCAAATACGTCCGTTCCGTTCGAGAGTCGCCGTCCAAGTGCGGGCGCTCCGCTGCGCTGCGGTAAGCCCACCGGCTCCCCACTCCACCGCTCACGCCATTTGACGTCACGATGGCTTTTGCTTGGCCCCGTTTCTCGGTCTGATATTGCTAATACTAGTGTACTTAAAACTGCGAAAGTACGTTACTGATTCTGATATGATTCCGTTGAAATAGCAACTAATGAAGTCCTAAATATCAAGTGTGCCAAATTGAACGGAACTCGTCAAATGTTATCGGCCCACATGCAGTGATATGGTAAAGTGGAAAGGAAATGTTCGCTTGACGGAGTACTAAATTGAAGTCGGTTAAAACTTTGTTTTTAAAGTAAATCATAATGTGTTATTGTTCAAGTACTAACAGCACACCTTTTATGAGGTTATTGTGTCTATAATAATACAATGGGGAATGGATGAAAATATCAGAAGTGCCTGATTATTTTTTTCGTGACAGGAATATCCTTCCTTGCTGCACCAAACAAAAGTTTCAGATTTTTCAGCTGCGTCAATTTATTTGCACAGGGAAGCTCAAAACAACTTTTTACAGGCTAGTAAAAGCGAAAAAGTCGTTCTTGGGAAATTGTATAAAATTCTACAATAAAATTCCAAAACACATTACCGAACTTACGGACTCTAAATTCAAATCTGTCGTAAAACAGACACTAATTTCAGAAGCATATAATAAAATAAACGATTACAGAATAGGGATATTTGGCAGCGATAAAATCCTGCACTAGAAATCTATCGCAAAATAAATAGGCTTTCTACTGTAGCAATGTAATTTTAAAATTTTATAATACTCTGATACTGAAATGATATACAGCCTGTATTTTTAATAATACCTCAAATTGTAACCAGAGGTAGGTGTTAGGGCTGTGAACCGATTATGCAAGAAAATTTTAATTTAATCTTAACTACCGAAGCGTAATTAATTTTTGAAAAATTATCGAGCAGCAATGTATTGCGTACACACATTTGACTCATGGAAGAAGCGGGTCACTTGTGACAGTTATGACGTCGCGTCAGTAAGACAAAGTAGTAACCCATTGCGTGCTGAATTATTTTATATGGACAAAAAAAGTTGGTAGTTAAGATAAATTTCTTGCAATATCGGTTCATAGCTCTAACACCTACCTCTGGTTACAATTTGAGGTAATATTAAACATACAGGCTGTATTGTATATTGTTTTGAAATAATGACACCTCGCCGAGTTTTTTACGCCGATGCTTCTCGAGGCAGAGGTTTTCTTTCCGAACCGGTGGTAGTTTATCGACATTCATGGGTGCATGTAATATGCCTAAATTGAAGAATAAGACTTTTTGAAAAACATAAACAGTTTCCTCACTTACGTTTTGGGCCAAGGACGACATTTCTAAAATTTTCATCCATTCCCAATTCATCGAAAATTTTGACCATTCCACCACAATCAATTTAAACTACCAACTTTGTAATATTTGTGAGTTAGATGGTTTTTTGTTTGTTTGTTTTGCTTGCGTTTGCACGCTAAACAGAGTGACGTGTTTCAAGGTACAGTCGCCATCAGATACATCGGAGCGGCCAAAGTGCTCACAAATATCTGAACGCGTCTCTATTGCGGCGTCTATACCTATCTCTAGGGCGTATAGCGCTCTGCGCGTCCAGTGTATAATGATGCATTCGGGATGCTGTATGGGCTCCCGCGGTACTGTAGTGCTTCGGCTATGTTCGCCGATGCTCAGACAGACTGCTTTTATGAGAACACGAAGTACCTCGCTCCTCAACCGCAGCCACGGCAGCTCAAACGGCATCTTATGCACTCTAGCCCAGCGCTGGGACTCGCCGCTGGTGTGGCGGCGTGCGCAGCTGCACGCGCCTGTCGCCGCTCCAACGCGCCGTTTTTAATTTTTTTTTGTAAATTGTTTTTTTATTTTTATTTCATAAATACTAACCCTAGTCTTAAATTATACTGTAATTACTAACAAACTATGGATCACGTTGTCCGAATTAAATATTTTGAATTTGAATATTGTCGAGGCATTAGAGACGTGTTCAGATATTTGTGCGCACTTTGACCGCTCCCGATATATCTGATGGCGACTAACCTCAACTGCCCTTTCACATCTCCATTCGGAAACACAAATAATTCATTACGGGATACGGTGCAAAAGTGTAATTAATATATTTTGACGTCGAGTGTACACTACGCGAAAAATGCCCCAATAGACAAGATCATTTAATGTCGAGATTGCCAAATCCGTTATGTGCACGGTTTGAAGATACATAACACCATATGTGTAATTAGTAATTACTAGACCATTATTTGCTTTTCATCTCTCATACTCTGAAAGTAGGTCATTGTTTATCTGAACAGCGGGTTGAAAGTGAGGCATGTCGCCCCTACGGCTGAAAAGTAATAAAAAAAAAACAATGACCAATGGCACAAAACAGCCACACTTAGTTAAACTGAATTATTTTTTTGATGTTTATTGTCAGTTATTATTGTAACGTTATCTAAAAAGTTGTAATAAAGTTATTAAAGCCATTTAGAAAAGTAATAAATACATAATTGTAACAAATGTAATTTTTTAGTTCTAAATTTTTTGATGTTGTATTTCCTGTTTGTTGTTTATATTCCTATTATTCGAAATGAAAAGTAGAGTGTTTAACTCGGATGAAAGCCACCCATTTCAATATCTCGACTGAAATGGGTGGCTTTCAACCCTCGGTTAACAATCTACTATTGACGTACAGTCAGCATCATAAACATGTATACACTTTTCGACCTTATGTCTAAGTAATAAGGTAATTGAATGTATACATGTTTATGATGCTGACTGTACATGATGCACATATCGGATTTGTCTCATCGACATTATGATGCATTTTGCATATTGTGCATTTTGAACTCAAGCGCTTATTAATAGCGAACCGCATCTACCCTTTTGATTCAAAAGACAGTTTAAGCTCGATAATTGACTACGTACTTTAAATAAAAACTATATTTTTTATGATTTAATTACAAATGTATAGTTTTCAGATTTTCCCCTGTACTTGTAGTATAAGACGATATTATTTGCCAAATTTCAGTTCTAGGTCAACAAGAACCCTATAAATTTTGATTCCCTTGAGTGTCGAAATTTACGTTTATTGCGGCATAAACGGCCGTATCTTTTTTTACGTTAACTTTGAAGTTTGATTTTTATTTATCACTGCTTCAAAGGGACTGTAGATTTGAATATACGGTTTTAATTTCAACTCGATAGCTCCACGCGTTCCCGAGATAAAGGGTCTTGACAGACAGACAGACAATTGCACTAGAAACCAGGCAGTAACGATTTTTAATAAACTTCCCAGTAACTTAAAATGCATTACAGACGGTCTTGAGTACGGTAAACAATTGAAAGCATATTTGTTGAGGGGGTGCTTCTATTATAGTATTGAAGAAATATTTGCATAAGATTAAAAAACTAGTTATTGTTAAATATCGGTCAAAATTATGTACGTGATCCTAGTTATAGTATTTACTTCTATTATTAAGTGTATGTACAAATTTCAAACACAATCATTGTATTGTTCATGAATAAATGTTGAATTAAACGGAAAGCAAAGTGATCCTATAATGGAACCCTAAAAATGCATATTTTTTTATGATTTTAAATTTATTTCGTAATATATACTTTATTACAATAATTTGATGGTTTACTATCCGTTTTGCAATACTACGTTATCAATTTTAACATGAGGAAAATACCCTATTCTGCAATCCCAGGGCATGTCAGGTTGACGTGGGCGGCTGTCTACGCTAACGACAATAAGGTTTTCCCTACGCATGACAAATGTAAATAAATATTTACGATACAAGTGCAGAAAATAGGAAATTCTATCGCTATCTATCCTAATATTCGCACGTGTGTCGTACAACGTTTTACAGTACATATGGCTCTTTAAAGTTTCATATGCACGGAAAGTGCTCATTTCCGCACTTAGGCGGGAAAGTAACACCATGTGTACTGTAAATAAATAAACAGCTTTCCAGCCCATTATATGTCATGTGATTTTGACAGATCGGTGAAGCAGCCAAGCTGAAGCCGATGGAAGTGGAACTGAAGAGGCTGGAGGACCTGTCGGAAGCCATCGTGCAGGACTTCACCATGATGAGGAAGAGAGAAGAGGAGATGAGGGACACTAATGGTAAATAACATACATATCTAGTGACGCAATTGGGGAATTTAAAAAAAAAACGGCAGTTTAAGGTTCACCCTTTGAGAGCTAAAGGCGGCTGTGGACGCGGGCGAAAACTCGTGCCACTGAAGCCACGGACGGCCACATGATAATAATGATAAATATTGTCATTTTGACATGACAATATTTATCAGAAGTTTCATTTTATTCATATTTTGTCTGGCTATTGTTTTGTTTTGGCCACAGTTAGGCACCGTTTTGTTTTGCACCCTCGCTGTCAAATGGTTAACTAAGGTGATGTTTAAGTCACGTCTAACCTGTCCGTTTTGTTACGAAACGCATGCGATTGACATCGACTGTCGGTTTTGTTACTATCCGTAACTGCCGCTGAGGCATAAAAGGAAAATAAGGTGCCAATTTTATTTTATTTTTAAGTAATTGAACTATAATTATTCATTTTTTTAAACTGTGATTTTTTTATTGAAATCCGCAAAACGTATGGTTTTGTGGACGATTAACGGAAATTAAAACACGTTCTTTACACGTCACACGTTGTATAGTATTTTTTTCGACTCAGTAGGAAATAAAAAAAAAAACTTTTTTTTGGAACCCTCGTACACATCCTCGCCATTTCTACACTCACAGAGCCACCGGAATTTTCACGGCAAAACAAAAGATTGTTGCAATCTTACTCGTGTAGTGTAGTGGAAAGTGTATTATTCGCCGTCCTAAACCCAAAACGTAACTGAGGAAACTCTTTATATTTAAAAAAAAAAATGTCGCAACTCTGCAACTTTTTTCTGGTGCTAAGGAAGGCTATTCCTATCACCAAACCAAACCGTTTAATTTTCACCCATTCCCCATTATTTCATTTTCCAGAATCAACCAACAACAGAGTGCTGTTCTTTAGCGTGTTTTCCATGGTGTGCCTCCTGGGGCTGGCCACGTGGCAGGTCCTGTATCTGCGCCGCTACTTCAAGGCCAAGAAGCTCATCGAATAACACCGCCGGGAAGCTCTCGCAGGCCTGTTTTAACGTTTAACGCCAATTAGCCACAGATAACCCGCTCACGTACACATCGTCTATAGACGTCACAACTAGGGTTGCCAACCGTACTATATTATATAGTTTTGTACTATATTTTGACTCTTTGAGACTTGGACAAAAGTATTGAGCACGCCACGTTTTCCTTTGTAACTTATGGATAAAGTATTATTTTTCAGTTTCATAAATACACGAAGATGTAAAATATAAGTGTTTGAACATTTGCAAATCATTAATATAATATCATTTTGAAATTGCTATGATGTGAAAACTGGAGCTAGAAAAAGTCGGGTTTTACTATAAAGGTTTAATTGTATATTTTTTTCCATTGTGTAACGGCAAATACCCATACATTTTTTTATGGGTAACTTTTGTTGCCCATATAAAATGTATGGGTATATAAACAATAGAAAAAAGTTAAAGCATAGATTATAAGCCCTTAACTTTGTACATTTTTTTTACAATCCACCGAAATAGCAACATTGCCCAGTCAAGTACAATTTTTTTTACAATGTATCTTCCCCAAAAATAGTTGGCAACCCTAGTCGCAACATAAGGCCCTTTTCGACGCATATATCCGCATCGCAACGCCAACGACTAATATATGCGTCAAGGAGCCCAGCGCGATAGCAACCTTCTTGCATTGACGTAAGGTCTAACTCCGCACTACATGTCTTGTTGATTTGGCGTGCGTTGAAAAGATTAAATACGACTTAACACTTCCAGTGCCAGGAACCCGCTAGATGGGCGCTCTGCTGTAGGGGTTACTCAAAATACCCTTGCAAGGGAAAATGTACTTTAATGACATATGTCGAGAGTCGGAAATGCTTTGTTTGCGAACGTGACTGAGGACAATGGCATTGGGACGAAGATGAGACTATAGTAATAATAATTCTTAAATTTGTTGTACAGTCAATGTCAAAGTCCGTAGGCGACCGAGCTCAGCTCGGATGAAAATACGAAGAAAACGACTTTTCCCAGACATGAGACCTAGCTAGATCGATTTCTAGCCCCCGTAAACCCTTATATTATTCCAAATCTCATCGAAATCGTTAGAGCGGTTTCCGAGATCGTGATTGCAAATATATGTATATACAGGGTGAAATCTAATTCGTGATACAAAATAGCAAAATGTGAATCTGTCCATGATTATGAACAACTATCACTATATACAAATATTGCTCGTTTAATAGTATGTGTATCGACATATGCTGTCTCAGTCGCCAATCTTTATAAGAGGCGAGTGTCAGCTATAGTGGTCGTGACGGCTTTAGGCGTCTTTGGCGTTCAAATGTTAAAACTAACAATGACTATAATTCTGAAATAGGCTTACTAAGTAAGTTTAGCTTTTGGAATAATCGTCGAATTGCCTTGTACGAGTTAGAATAGAAATTCAGATTTTTATAGTCCAAATTAGTATTTTACATCAGTTTTTGTATCCAATATCAAGGGCTACACAACCATCTCTGTTACACCGTCTAATCAGAGAAGGATAGATGCCCGCGACAGTTCTCCAGAAAGCGAAATCTGAAACGTCGTGCTTCCTCTTTCACTCCTGCCTTTACAACGGTGGAGTGATAGAGACGGCAAACGTGTTTTCGTATTTTTGCCACTTTTGTGGTTTGTTATTTAGAACAGGACAATATGGACCTTTTATTTGTAGATCAAATGTTATATCGCAGATGAATACAGTTAATTCGTTTTTACTTTTTTTATTTGGCAAACGGTATAACCTCAAAAGATAAAGTCAAAGTGATTTATTCTTCAATTTAGGCATATTACATGCACCTATGAATGTCGATAAACTACCACCGGTTCGGAAAGAAAACCTCTGCCTCGAGAAGAACCGGCGTAAAAAACTAATAGAAATAAAGAATCTAGAAAAAATATTTATATATAGGTACTACAAACTAAACTACAACTTAGAAATGTTGAAAAACCCCCGACATTTTCATCTCAAAGTTCAAAAAGTATCTCAAAAACGGCTGAACCGATTTTGAAACGTAGCTAAGAACCATCTCGATCACGTCAGCTTTCGGACAAAAAAACCGCATTAAAATCGGTCCATTCGTTTCGGAGCTACGATGCCACAGACAGACACACAGACACGTCAAACTTATAACACCCCCCTTTTTGCGTCGGGGGTTGAAAATACATTTTGAGGTTATGATTCTCTTGACCAAATAAAGGTAGTGAAAATTCACTGTGAAATTAACTGTTTTTTTTTGTCTATTATTGCAGTGTTATAAATGATTTTTATTACGATACTTAACAGTCGTCATTATGTAATTTACTTTGTTGCGTTCATGTCAATGTGTTTATAAGAATGTAAAAAAGTTGTATGAAATTGATTTAAATTTGTTTTATTTTACCTATTCGTTCCAACAACCTTGCCAGGAACCCGCTAGACGCTTTCCTCTACATACAGAAAGAAAGAAGACATTTATTCACTACACAAGGCAGAGAGAGACAAAGGGAACTTGCTAAACGCTCCTTGGATAGGTGGAGGGAGATTATTCCAACACTTGGACGCCGCGATACGGTTTTGGCGCTACGAAATAGTTGGTCCCTACTCTCTACCCTGGTGGTACCCTATCTATCACCATTTAATTTAGTATCATTTAAAAGCACACTTAATGACCTATAAAATGATACTAAATTAATATATTATAGGGTACAATATAAGTAGTTAAACAATGATGTAATATAAAAAAGGTAGATATGTTGTCTATACGACATTCCGTGTTAAAATATGGCCACCAAATCTGACAGCTAACGTTTCCATTGACGATTCGAAACTGAGGCAAGTTGTGCCAATTGACTCAATTTTAGTGTGCCATTTTTCGAGCGCGTATAACCTATCTACCTGTTTTTATATTATACATCATTGTAGTTAAAAGCTATATTCGCTTGAAACGAACTTTTGAAAAGGTGCGATTTTTTTGACGCTGAGTGTATGATGATCAGGGCTCGGATTTTTCATCGCACGGTAAGACGAAAGAGAACTATGGACTCGATATTAACATTAAAATTTTACTCATACTCATACTCATTCATTTAATTAATACCAAACGTACCGATTGGCGATTGCAAATATAAATAAATGACAATGTTAGGTATATCACAACAATATAGTATGTATGATTAGGTACATTAATTTGGCACTCTTTGGGGGAGGCCTATGTCAAGCAGTGGACGTCTTTCGGCTGATATGATGATGATGATGAACTAGGTACGTAACTAAAGCGGCCTTTAGACCTGTCTAAATGCAGTGCACTAACTGCACTCACACTCACTGATTAGAGTGAGTTGGTTTATCATCCCTCCCCCAGTTAGTGCACTGCATTTAGCCAGGTCTAAAGCCGCCTAATACCTACTACTCGCTGGCTATCCCACCAACGGTGGCGCAGCTGACGTCCACGGGAATTTATTGGGTGCAACTTTCTGAAGCTTGTCACATGTTGTCGGGAAATTACTGACAAAAAAAATTGCACGTAGTCCGCGGGCTATTTCTGTAGTCTCTTTGGGGAGTCGAAAAAAAACAATCAAAATTCGGTAACTCGATTTATTTAAAACATTCCTGCTACCGAGAATACTTATGCAGTTTTGTCAACCTTGTACGGACGCATTCCTACACCACGTTATAACGCTGAAACATGGACCTATGATACTCAGGACAAGCTATAGTAATAATAATACCACGTCCGAGCGAGATGGTAGCATACAAATCTCGATAAGTGTGACAGACAGGGAAATATCATTCGTTGTCCTTGTCATAGTTCCACTTATTTATTTGCCACAACTGATTTAGTATGAAGTTGTGGCAAAAAACCACTACCCGCCCAAATTAAGTAGGTTGTTAAGGAAGCCATCAGCCATTTTAAGATCAGTTCCCAATTTAGCTGCATAGAAGCCTTCCTGTCCCTCATTGTAGCACCACGTATAGCTTGTCCTGAGTATCATAGGTCCATGCACTGAAAGCATTCGTTGTATTGTACTGGCAACACAAGAATTACATTACTGCGAATGTCGAATATATCCGTCTCAATCGCAATATAACTTGAGAGACAGGGATAGAGATAAGAACTTCGATAGCCGATTTTCGCGTCGTAGCGCCGCAGCATCGCGCATGGAAAACACCAGTGGAAATAGGTAAAAAAAAATACAGCTTTTAAATTTGTTGGATTTTTGTGAAGGACGAAGTGTGACCATAATAGAGGTATAAGACAGCACCATACATAAAAAAAATGTTTAGGGGAAGATACATATTCATAGTACAGTGATACTGTGTCCACTTTAAGCCTGCGTCACACTGGCGCGGCCTGCGGTGGCGGTCCATAGTAAATTTGACAGCCAATAACAAGTTTACTATTGACCGCCGCGCCAGTGTGAGAGGCCTAAAAAAAGAAATGTAGACGGGTAAAAAGTCAGACGAAAAAAATATGCAAGGATTTATTTCGTGATAGCAATTATAGTTGCGGAAAGGGGACGTCCAGTCATTACGTGAGGCGATTTTTTTTTGTACCATATAGTGATTAAGAATTTCGAAACACCTACATCATTTTAATGTAAATACGTTAATCTGTGCCTAGTTGAGTTATTTAGCTACACTGCTATTTAGTGGCGTTCGCATAACCACTGTGTGTCGGATTGAGCCATATTTTAATAGCGAACCATGTTTCTTTTAATTTAACAGAGTTCTCTCACGATTTTTTATCTTTTTGTAGCGAAAATACGTGATATTTGACGAAAGACCCTCCGTCATCTACGGGAGTTAAGATGATATTCGGCTTGACCCCCCTACACAAAACGCCTCACGTAATTAAAGAACGCCAACTATACTTACCCTCAGCCAAACTGACGACAGGCCATAAAACCATTAGGCTGGCGTTATCTCTTTTGCATTATCTTTCACGGAGCGCGCCGCGAGCCATAGTAAACCCGCAAAAGGAATGTCGATAGAAAGGCAATAATTGACCAAATTGTCAACATCGCTTCCAGATCAGTGCTAGTGGAGCGCGCAGCTTCAATATTTCAACCAATCACAGAGCAGTATTCTTACGGCGCGTGGCCAATTTTTTATTTCAGCCAATCACAGAGCAGAGCAGATTTGATTAAACCAATCAGATCACGCACAAGCTCATTACTTCCTAGGGACTACAGACTCGCCATAACCGCGGGAAGAATTTAGGCCATTCTCCTTCTGTTTACAGGCATGGAATAACACCATTTACGAGCAAGTGTGATGAAAAATATAATAATTACATCGCCGTTTAAAAAATCCTATACCAACATCGTACTAACTCTACCGTCGCCGGGTTTTAAGGCCCCTGCCCCGAGTTTTATTGCCCACTCGTCAGTTTGGCTAAGGGTAAGTACCTATAACATCATACAACCCAAATGTAACAACCTAGTTCTTCGTAGAAAACTGCCATTCAATGTTAATGCAATAATAAATAACCAACGAAAATCTCGCCTTAATAATTTATTTATATTGCACATTTGTAAACACCCCCGCTTTTATTAATTTGACCTGAGTTGTTTATTTACAAACATTAAACAACAAATACTATATGCATCAGGTATTGTACAATATAAAAAAACATTGTAGTCTATGAAGCCAACTGCCTTTAAAGACAAATAGGGTATGACTTAAGTTTACAAAATTTTGGCATAACATTTCTTCCCAAAATATTATTTTGCAGAATATTTTTAAAAATTCCTGAAAGGTTAGCGATTTTATCGTTTGGGAAATGAAAATTATGCGAAAAATTTACCACTATATGGATGACTACCAGAGGTTTCAGATTCCTTTTACTGAAGTATCGCTGTGATTAATACAAAAATGGAAAATAGTCACTATGTACAATCTCGATTATGGACTATTATATTTTTCATTTACATGGAATGTAACGTTAAATCAGCGTTAGGGCCTGAACCCAAAACCTTTTTTTATAACCGAATATCGGTATAAAGTAAAATACTTACAATAAAATAAAAAATATATTAATAAAAAAATCATAATCTGACACTAGACAATTTCGATAAAGATAAGGCCCTATTTACATAGGTCGGTTATCGCATGCGAGTTTTGTACGGTGTCACTTGTATTGGCCAATTAGAGAAATAAAATGTATAGTTTTAATTCTGAACCAATTGTCTATTTAGCTTAGTCAGATTATAGTTTAGGCACCGCCAACAATTTGGCCTCTCCAATGCGAAATGTACCTAGAGGTCCATGTAAATAAGACCTAAAATTATATTTAGATTAGAAGTATTAAATAACTATGGAATAGATGGGGAATACATATGTAACATCCAAGGTTACAATTTGATAATATACAGGCTTGGCCAAAAGTATTGAGCACCCCACGTTTTCCTTTGTAACTTATGGATAAAGTATTATTTTGCAATTTTTAAATAAAATATAATAAGTGTTTGAAATTGTGCAAATCATTAATATATCATTTTGAAATTGCTATTTGCGTGTGAAAACTGAAGCTAGTCGGGTATTACAATAAAGGTTTAATTGTATATTTTTTCACGGAATTTCCCTTAACGTCAATAAATATGACGAATTTTCCCGATAGATACACAACTTTCTATTATAAAATACACAAATGCACCTTTTAAAGTTTGACTTTTGTATGAAAAACGCCCCATGCTCAACACTTTTGACCAAGGCTGTAGAATGAATGCGAATTTGACATGAAGCTAAATTACATTGTACCTACAAAAAACACCTCGTTTCGTATGTTTTATTTGAAAAACTCGCTAATTGTAAATATTTAGGTAATTATTTTTAGAGATTTATTTTTAACATGGACTGCACGGTTATCACAAGACGGCGCGCGAGCTGTATCGCGGCGAGATAGACTATCCGTCTCTTTCTAATTAGAACACTTATAAAGTGATAGTCTAGAGATAGTCGCCGTCTTGTGATAACCGTGCAGTAGTGTCCACGCGTGGAATCATTTGTGATGAGTCCCATGCGTGTTAAAATACCAAGCGATCGATTGTTGATGCGGTAATAATTATCGATTTCTATTCGACGTCGATCGACACACTGTTTAGTCCAGGCAATGAACTGACAACTTGTATGGAAAAAATGACATATTTGAAAATCATTTATAATAGCTAATTTTTTTAATGTAACGGATATATTATCAATTAAATACCTAGAGGCAAAATCCAACAAAAAGTCAGACATCAAAAAAAATCAATATTTAATTAGCTCCTAAAAAGTCCGGATAAATATTAATATACTTTATCTTTATTTAAGTTCATTTACATTTGCTTTAAAATATTCAATATAAATAAAATAAAAAAGACAATGAATGTTTAATTTAAATCTATATAATTACTTCCGGGTGGAAAGTTTGTTGGATTCTTGAATAAAGCATCTTAGAATGAAATAAACAAAAAAACGCTATTATAAATTAATGTTTTTCGAAACCGTATTTTGCCTGGAGTAGTACGTGGATAGATCGATTGGTGCAAAGCAAACATCATATTTTTTGTAGAAAATCTGCCAGAAATCAGCAAGTATTTAAAAACAGTAATAAAGTTATCAATCGTAAGGTATCTCATGTATATTGTGACCTATTATATTATGTAACAAACATTATAAAAAAATTAAATATTTGACATACAGAATTGAATACCGGTATTTTTCTATGAAAAGAATATATCGGTATACGGTCCCGGCTCTAAATTCTATTCCGCAATCTGTAAAAAGGGACCCAACATCCAATTAGAAATAAGGGACCGTCCACATATTACGTAACAGCAACAGGGGGAGGGGTCATGTCAAACGTGTAAATACGTACGCGTTAAAGAGATCGGCAAAAACGTGACATGGGGGTCCAAAAAGTAGTAATTTAGCGTGACGCAATATCCGGACGGTCCCTATGAGCACCGGTTAACCTTTTGACCACTAACTTAAAGAGTTTAAAATGCACCTTGACGAATTACAATAAAAAAGTGGTTAAAAGATAATAGTTACGTTACGGTCAGATGGCCACATTTGAATTTACAGCTTCAATTCAACTATTATCTTATCACATTAAATAAATCCTTAATAGGATTATACATTTTCTATTCGCACCTGTATACAGTGATCTTTAATAACTGTAATCCTCGGGTTTCACACTCCATAGCAATGGATCCCGTTCTAAAATCTTAGCTCTTAGAACAGTATTCGGGTTTGGGTGAAATCGTTTATTTTGGCATATAACGTGAAAGAGCAAGCTAAGGAGAGAAATAAAGACACGAATACTTTTCTAAATGCTCACGCAAACAACAACAACATAACAACAATAGTTTAAATGTTGTGTAATACAACATACACACACGTTGTAAGCATTTAAATAATTCCGTTAAATGCAATTTGTATATTTTTATAGATTTGAAATTAAATTAATTAGTCAAATCAAAAAATAAGAAGCCACAAAATGGCTTTTTACAATAGATGTTTCGATTTTGACTGTCTGTAACATTGAAAGACTTAATTTACCTAAATTTTGTCTAATTCTGAAAATATAGAATTTTTATAAAAGGCTTAGAGCCTTCAGGGGTTCATGGAAATAACCTTTTCAACGCCAAATACTAGATGTTCCGTAACAGGTGGGAATTATTTAAATTATTCCCACCTGTTACGGAACTTTACCAATATGTAGGTACCGTTTAGAGGGAAAAGCTGGGAATTTTATTCGGAATCTCATTCTCAGTAGTTACCATCAAATAAATGGTAATAATTTAATGGTAACAGTGGTTCATTTCACGAAGGTACAAGTCTTAACTGGTAACACTGAGGCTCTACCAATAAGGGCCAAGGAGGCGGTCCGAATATGTCTTACGATGCAAGGAAAATGTTCATCAGTCATATAGTTTTTCTTACGCTAGAGGGGTGGGGGTCAGAAAGTGGTTAAGCTTGTCTTACGTAATAATTGATTACCCCTTAACGACTGGCATTTTGACCTGTGTTGCCTGTTGAGACTTATAAAATTGTAGCTTCGTGCAACGGACCACTGGTGGTAATAGGACATACGCCTAAAGTCGTCCCGATTTGTTGCTTGTTGACAAGGCGTTAAAGGTTAACTGTACACTATTAAGATCAGAGCGGGGAATAGTCCAACTGCACCGTCAGATGTTTAACACCGGCTTCCCTAAAGATCCTCGCTGTCTGCTCCGTGACATACCTCGGATCCACTTCCTTCGCCACTTCCAACTTGAGCGCACCAACGTGCACATCACTACAGAGCGTCCAGAAATGAGGCTCTTGGACCCCGTGGACCCCAGCTAACCCTACAACCCTAGTGTACAAATTGGGTAGCGCTCGCTCAAGCGCTGAAGGAGTCCGTTGCATGAGCACACCAGCCGAGTCCCGCACTAACGGTATAACACTTCCAGCTATCAGCAACGCTATGGCCATAGAGCATATAGGGTCTGCTCTCATCCAGCCGAACATCCTCATCAGAATCGCTGATATAATGACACCTACCGAGCCTAGGGTGTCCGCCAGGACGTGCAAAAACACGCCTCTCATGATGGCCGAGCCGGCGCCAGTGTTTACCTCCTCCTCGTGGGAGTGGCCATGGTTGTTGTGCGAATGGCCGTGGCCGCCGTGAGAGTGGCCGTGGCCGCCGTGCCCGTGCCCATGGCCGTGGTGGAACGCGTATATGCCCACCATGTTGACTAGGAAGCCTAGTATGGAGACGAGGAGGAGCCGTTCGTGTTTTACCTGAAAACGAGAGGGTAATTTTCAAAAAGATTTACTCGCAGGTTTGTGATCAAACGTAGTTAGAATAAGCGCCATCTATAGGTGATTTAGGGATCAACCCGAATCCTATATCGCTTGGTAGATAAATCGATCGATTGTTGTTGTAGTTGTAACGAGCCACCAAAAGAGGGCGCTGTTATATATAGAAATGTGTAAGTATTGTTAAACTTAGCATGTAGATTGCAGACTTTTCTAATATACACGATACCAAACGCACGAATTCTCTCTGCACCTCCCTTCAAGAAACCCGGCCCAGCCAAGTGGCAACAGTTTGGTAATGTTCATTTTTATTGCGGGTCGTAAGTACAGTAAGGGAAATGTATTCACATATCATGTAGAACCCTGTCGCAATTGACAGGCCGCCGTCACTCAAACTCGAGTGGTATGTCACCTTATTGCGATAGGGTTCTACGGTGGTACATGAATACATTTTCCTTACTGTATAGTCAACATCATAAACATGTATAAATTATAGATAGCTCAGGGATAAGGACGAAAAGTGTATATATGTTACCGTCAGATTATGGACACCGTCAGTTTATAATCTTACTCGCGATATTATAAACTGTCGAAACCGTTCACAATTTAACGCATTATGTTTCGTTAGTTTATAAACTCAAAGTCAAATCGTAAAATTGTGAACTGAATCAAATCGCCTTGCACCTTGAGCGCTGATTGGTTGAACGAATTATTCCACTTGCATCAGCTTCCACTTACGTCATAACATGTTTAATATTGACGACCGAATAGTCTAGTGGTTAGAGAACCTGACTATGAAGCTTGAGGTCCCGGGTTCGATTCCCGGTCGGGGCAGATATTTGTATGATGAATAGAATACGAATGTTTGTTCTCGAGTCTTGGATGTTTAATATCTACTTAAGTATGTATTTATCTATATAAGTATGTGTATCCGTTGTCTAGTACCCGTAGTACAGGCTTTGCCTAGTTTGGGACTAGATCAATTGGTGTGAGTTGTCCGACGATATTTATTTATTATTTTTTGTTTTTATAAATCATCATCACATCATCATCATCATATCAGCCGAAAGACGTCCACTGCTGGACATAGACCTCCCCCAAAGAGTGCCACAATGACCGATCCTGCGCCACCCGCATCCAGCGGACTCCAGCGACCTTTACCAGGTCATCAATTCACCTTGCCTACCCACGCTGCGTCTTCCGGTACGTGGTTGCCACTCGAGAACCTTTCCGCCCCAACGGTCATCGGTTCTACGTGCAATGTGCCCACTACCACTTAAGTTTAGGAGTGATTAGATCTCTTCCCCGAAATCGTTAATTCCGCGTGGCAAACTTTCCATTCGCATTTTTCCCCACTCTAACTTTTACCCATTCTCCTTTTTTATCATTCATAAATAATACCAGTGTCATAATTTTTTATTAGCGTACTTATCTGATCCTTTTGTTTATCATTCGCGAATATTACCAGAATCATAATTTCCTAATAGCGTACTTATCCGATCCTTTTGTTTATAATTCACTTCTGGACGATCCCTTCGGGCCGTTTCGGAACCAGCATTCGGAGCCAGGTGCCGTATGAGAATTTAAGGTTAGGTTCGTTAGGTATCTTCAGATTCCTCGACCTCCTATTAATGTATGGTCTCTTGGTATTCCGATAGTTTTGACGGAACCCCGCTCTGCGGGGCTCCTATTTCTGGTCTGTTTGCCCTTCGGACATCTGAAGATACCTAACGAACCTAACCTACTAAGAAGTCAAATATGAACAGTGATAAAGAAGCGACTGGGAAACTTTTCCTATAGAAAAAATATCGTTTAAGAATTAGAAATATTGTGATAAATATCGTTTGGCCATATTTGAGAATGAGGAAGCAAGCAAATGAGAAAAAAAGTGGCGGGTAGAAGTTAGAGTGGGGAAAAATGCGAATGGAAAGTTTGCTACGCGGAATTAACGATTTCGGGGAAGAGATCTAATCACTCAAGTTTAGCGATTCGGTTTTTATCAATGCTTTTCACTAAATAAAACATTAGGTACTTTTTGTTAGCTATTTCATATATAAATGAAAATTATATAAAAAAAATTACTGTTGTCAAATTATCAAGCTAAAAACGAAATAAAATACAATTAAGTATCAGCACTCCACCACAATGCAACGGAACTTGTCTCAACTTATTACCCAAAGTACGAGAAACGGCCTTCGATCAGATTTCTACATGATTTCACGGCTTGTATCAACTCTTTTTAGAAATACTTCTAATTTGAGAAACGTGAGCAACGTGGCATACATTTCTCAACGTTTACAAGCTCTTATATTTAACTTGCAGTGTTTGTATGTCGGTATACAGGCTGGCATTGTGATCTTTGCTGAAAGTAGAGTGTTATCTAATTAATTTCATTCACTATCAACGTGCTAGGGTTGAAACAGGCGGATTTTTGCACTAGTGTAACAAGCTTTATCTCGTAAACGTAAACGCCTGCAATTCTGCCGTGTCAATCCTATCTCATGTATCTTGAGATACATGAGTTACGCGTAACATGTCTAAATCTGTTTATTTTCCATGCCTATTGGGACCGAGCGCGACGACAGCGCCACGTGACAGGCGGCCATTTCGGACAATATTGTCACCGCTGTCAAACAAGAAGTAAGTAAATATTGTGAAAAATATTAATGAAATCTTGTGTTATTTTACTATATTACACAATTTTGGACCATACCATCTTACCAGGACCATATTTTTATCTCAAAAACGATTAGAAAATGTTTACTGCAATATGGATTTGACAGCTCAAGTCAGCGACAAAAATGACAATTTTAGCCGTAGCGAGCGCTGTGATCGTTTAGGCTACCCCCTCCACCCGCTTTGCACTCTGCCAATATCGACCTACATACTCAGTTTTTTAATTTAACTTACCAATTCCTTACACGAGCCTGTCACGTAACAATGCTGTACAAAAAAAAAACTTCAAACGGCGTTTTCTCAAAACTATGCTTTTTGAGATACATGAGATAGGCTTGACAGTGACACGGCAGCATTGCCTCTCGTAAACGTAAACGCCTGCAATTGCCTCCTTCCCGGCCACGGCAATAATGTACTATTGTGTCCGGGCTAAGTACTGTCGAAACCTTACGGTCGTTAACATGGTAAAAGTACGTGCCTGATCAACTCTTACCTCCGAACACGTGAGCGGAGGCATTTCGACATTATCTCGAATGCGATAATGTCGACATTTGTATGTTGTCAGATAATAGGCATAGGCAGCAATTAATGGAAACAAATTAGATCCTTTATGTTCTGATTTGTACGGTGACGTGTTCATGTGAAGATGAACACGTCACTAGCCTAGCACAGTTATGTTTGCATCTCACTATATTCGTGACTATAGAGAATGCAATCTCGATCTCGTCCATATTATCTTAATAGACCGAGTCTCGTACTAGACCGCGAGCTACGTGCATTTTTTTGTTAAGAATGTTGTATCATGAAGCCCAGTGGACGTCAGCTGCGGCTCCGTTGGTGGGTTGACCAGCAGCAGCCTCCCAAATTTGTAAAAAAAAATTTTTTTGTCTATTCCTCCCGATTCATTTTATATATTTTTTTTACATCTTGGAGGAGGCTGCTGCTGGTCAACCCACCAACGGAGCCGCAGCTGACATCCACGGGGCTTCATGATACAACATTCTTAACCTTCTCACAAGTTATGGCACGGGAGTTGATTGGTCACGAAAATCTGTTGCTAGCTCGCGGACCATACGATTTTCGTACGAGATCTTCGCGAGGTTAACGGCGGGAGCAGCGTAATCCGTGTGTATCATAGCGCGGCTTAATTTCGGCATTTTTAAAACTTATAAATTATTGCAGCGAAAAGCTGATTATCGAGGCTAACTTTAACATTGTAGTGAAGATTTTAAGACTGAAAATTAGAATTTTTTCCTGATGTTATACATAAAAAATATTAAAAAAAAAAAACTGTTCTATTTTGTTTACCACTTCGAGCCGTTTTTACTTTTATTTCACATGTTCATAATCATTAAATGGAATTCATAGCATTTGCATACGTTTTCAATGAAAAAGACCCAATCTCGTACCTACATCTCGAAATCTCGCGCGACTGGCTTTGTGATCTCCCTAGACCTCGGCTAGGCTTTTGATTAAATTCTAGACACTTGCCAACTAATTAAGTAATGTAAAATATATAACCCTGATAAGTCTGATAACGGTAACTAATACAATTTATGCACTTCCACATGAATTTATCTCTAACTTAGGAAACTTTATGATAACTTGATGTCTTTATTAATGGTTTCCACACATTGATAAGATTAAATCTATAAACGTTTAGCGTGTACAATTTCTTAGTCATAGGTAGGCTACTTTTAATATTATTTTTACTGTTGCGACACGTCCAAAACGTCGAAGTTACATCATTAAAAAAACCGGACAAGCGCGAGTCGGACTCGCCCACTGAGCGTTCCGTGCAAAATGACAAATGTATAGTTTTTAGATGTTTTTCCTTTACTTGTAGTATAAGACGATATTACTTGCCAAATTTCATAGTTCCCTTGAGAATGTCGAGATATATGTTTTTTGCGGCATAAACTGCCGTATCTTTTTTTACGTTAATTTAGAAGTTTGATTTTTTCTTAGCTTCAAGGGACTGGTGACTTGAGTATATGGTCCGTTCTTTTCTTTTGAGGTACGGAACCCTAAAAAAGGGATAAATCTAATTTAGCACCGATTAACAAGTTAACACTACAAAAACTCGTTTCGAAAAATCTAACGTAAGTTGGGTCGAGCCAAATCTCACGCCGAAATCGCCTCACGTAATTAATGTCCACCCCTTTACGGATGACTATCTCATGATGATCTAAACTCACCTCCGGAGGTTCAATAGCCCTCTCCACCGCTTCACTCATGATGAAGAACGCGATGAACAGCAGAAACAGCCCGTTAACGAAGCCGGCGACGACTTCGGCTCGTGCGTAACCGTACGAGTATCGCTCGTTCGAGCGCCACTTGGATATCAGGGAGGCTGCCAGGCCGGCAACCAGGCCGGTGCAGTCGAAGAACATGTGGAATGCATCGGAGATTAGACCTGCAAATAAAATAAGTGAATAAATCTTTGGGGACAATATCACAGATCTACCTCGGTCCCAGACTAAGCAAAGCTTGTTAGGCGGCGATATAGGGTGGGTGCACCAGTCCCAAACCATTTAAGAGACATTTCGAAATAGTATTCGGTATTTTACCTTAATTATATCCAAAAAATATATACCACTCCTCGTTTATCGTTGAATCTATGAGTGAGTATAGACTTACTGAATATCCATACCATTTTTTTTAAATATAATAATTAAGATTGCTAAATGGAATGTGCCTAAGTTTGACCAGCTTTCACCAGTATTCGACCTATTGTTGCACCAGTAATTGATCAGTAAATTACATTTGTTTATTAACGGGAAATCCCTTTTTCACCATCACTATTATCCACGATTTGAGCAGACTTCTTGTGGGGGTAAAATCGTGGGAGGTCTCAATTTTCTTTGTACTGGTTATCTCAATTTCATCTTATTAACAAATTGTCGAGTGTGCCTTCATCACCTTTGCCGATGATTGCGTCAATGGCCTTTAAGACGTCGTCTTTTTAGGGTTCCGTACCCAACGGGTAAAAACGGGACCCTATTACTAAGACTTCGCTGTCCGTCTGTCCGTCTGTCTGTCACCAGGCTGTATCTCAAGAACCGTGATAGCTAGAGAGTTGAAATTTTCACAGATTATGTTTTTCTGTTGCCGCTATAACAACAGATACTAAAAAACCGGCCAAGTGCGAGTCGGACTGGGGCTCCCATACAACAGACATGATTTTTTTGCCGTTTTTATAGATAGTCCGACTCGCACTTGGCCGGTTTTTTATATTTGAAGTGTGTCAAGGTATAATTTCAGTAGCTACAAATGAAATATTATTCTCTCTGATTTCTTTGCTGCTGTTTGTTGTTTTTAAATGATTTTACAATGCCGGAGACAATAGTTTACATTTGACATTATAGAAAACTTGTTAATGTGACAGCACCAGCATTACAAAACCTCCTGAAGAGTACTTAGGCATAGTTTTGTTTGTATAAGTGTTCATAAGCGTTAGCCCACTTATTAGGCATGGTATTTTTGGGCTTCTTATCTTATCTAGTTGAGGGCCCTTTCGGATACACTTCGACCCAGTGGGATCTTTTGTGCATTTGCCCTCCCTTTTATAGCTACTCTTGGGAGTAGCTCATTGTTGGGCTTCACTAGACAAATCATAATGCTCTTCTATATTTTTTATTTGGTATCAGATAGAGAATAGAGAATTATGGTACTCCTTATAACTCAGGGAAAGGACTGGCAGTGCACTAATTGGGGGAGGTGAGATAAACCATCTCGCTCTAATCAGTGAGTGCAGTTGTGCACTGCATTTAGCCAGGTCTAAAGGCCGCTGAAATATTGCACTCACACATTACTAATTTTTTTCTTGTTTGGCCCGTAGAGTGGCCAGCTACAAATATGACGAGGGACAAATGCCTGCCAACAATTAACATTAGCCATGACATGTTCCAGGTCTCCTCCCATAGAGGTTATTATTATACCAAGGTTTTTTTTCTTTTTCTTGAGATAGAACTTACTTTATTTCATATAATATTGCTCATTATAAAGCTAAAGAAACAAGACGCACCTAAATAAATAAACATATACACAACTCGTTTGGCATATTTACTAACACTTTTAAGGCGGGATACCACCATACGTAAATCAATATTAAATTATAACACTCACCTAAACTATTCGTCCAAACGCCATAGAACAGCTCGACGAAGGCAAATGACAAGTTTAGTATAAGGAATAGGAACAAATTCCTGGAATTCTTATCGGAATAGATTAGTCTGAACCAATTTGTTAACTTGTCTCGCAGTCCCGCTATACGGCCGCGGGGGAACCGGGTGTCCTTCTGGGTCAACGGCAGCATCTCGGAAACTGTATCTTCAAATTATAAAAACCCACTTTACGTCATATTTTCAACACTGAAACGTACAAAAACCGAAACACTGCATACGTGTACGAAACTCGAACTATTCTATTCTAGCCCGCGCCTATATGAGGTAACAACTGGAAAGTAATTAAATTATCTGAAAGGCTTTATTAGTTACGAGCACACACTAATGGAGTAATGCATGTTTTAATTGAGATTTTATTAATATTAAAGCCCCTATTGCATCGTGCCGTATTGCCGAAATCTGTCCCTGATTGACAGCCAGCGTAGCAGTTAATTTAATGCTAGGGCAACACTAACATATGTGTCAAATCTTAATTGTTGCCAGTTTATAGGTAATGTAATTCATTTTACAATTGAAACAATCCTTAGTATAAAAATCAAACTTTAGTGTGTTATTAAATATTGTTCACATGTTTACGAACAAATTGAATAAATAAACTAAATAAATAGCAATGTCGTCTTTACAATGACTGACAGATTTGAAAAAAAAAACACTAACCGGTTTGATATTGGTCACTTCTTACCAAAGACGTATTGTAGCCAATCAGAATTAAGAGTTAAAGTGATGAATTTGTAAACGAAATCATATTTCTGATGAGTCATAGACTTTCAAAATGACACTCGTTTCCGGAATAGTTAAGGAGAACTCTGTGTCAAATTGTTATAAAATTTGTTTATGGCAAAATATAACAAAAAACTTCTATTTATAAATTATTATTTGGTGGTGATCAAAATGCATTAATAATGTCTAACTACTAAGTATATGGTTCGAATTTGTATTATTTCATACAATATCATGAAGAAATTTAACATATCCGGCTTTCCCGCCAACTTTTTAAATTGATTCCACCGGAAATTCGTCTATAGATGCGTTTGTTTCCGAAAAGTGAACGTTTCACGAGTCAACAGCAACGTCTTTCGAGAAGTTATAGGCGCTGTTTGCGACATTTTTCTTTCTTTATCCGTCATCCAATGTTTTGTGTAATGAAATAACACGTTGGTTAGCGAGTAATTTTGATCCTAGTGTTCATAGCCGTAAATAAGTAACCGCTAGATTACGATTAATTCTAATATGGGCGACGAAAGCCACCCGAAAACTCTCTACGTCGGTAATTTAGACGCGAGTGTCACAGAAGATTTTCTATGCGCGTTGTTCGGCCAAATCGGCGAAGTAAAAGGTTGTAAGATAATCCGTGAGCCAGGTAACGATCCTTATGCCTTCCTCGAGTTCACGAATCACTCGGCGGCGGCTACGGCCCTGGCCGCCATGAACAAGCGGGTGTTTCTGGACAAGGAGATGAAGGTTAACTGGGCGACGAGTCCCGGGAACCAGCCCAAGACGGATACGAGCAATCACCACCACATATTCGTAGGCGACCTGTCGCCGGAGATCGAGACGCACATATTGCGAGAGGCATTCGCGCCGTTCGGCGAGATCTCAAACTGCCGGATAGTACGCGACCCTCAAACGCTCAAATCTAAGGGGTACGCTTTCGTATCGTTCGTGAAGAAGGCGGATGCTGAAGCGGCAATTCAGGCTATGAACGGTCAGTGGTTGGGTTCGCGATCCATACGCACCAACTGGTCCACACGTAAGCCGCCAGCCAACAGACCGAGCGAGGGCGCTCCGAGCAGCAAGCGAGCGAAGCAGCCCACATTTGACGAGGTGTACAACCAGAGCTCACCGACCAACACAACTGTGTACTGCGGGGGCTTCACCAGCAATGTCATCACCGAGGAGTTGATGCAAAATACATTCTCACAGTATGGTCAGATACAGGATATTAGAGTATTCCGAGACAAAGGCTACGCATTCATTAGGTTCACAACTAAAGAGGCAGCGGCACACGCTATCGAGGGAACACATAACACGGAGATTAGTGGACACGCAGTTAAATGTTTCTGGGGCAAAGAGAATGGAGGCACAGGAGAGACTCAGGTACGTAATCAAAACATTGACGTCTATAATTATGTAAAAAATAATTCAGTTGAGCTGGCGTAATATTGTCTTTGTGTATGCCCAATTTTGCATACAATTTGAAATCTGAATCACTTGCCAAACCCTCTGATTCCCTGAATGTTTTTTTTTAACTATTCAAGATTGTCAACTTCGATCATGCACCAAACAGAATATATTACCATACATGTTTAGCTAATTGTCTCAAGTATTATTAATTGTATGGGTTACAAATTAAAACCATAATTGAATTTGTCATAAATGTAATGTTTGTCATAATCATCATTTGCCCTAAGTAGTTTTTCTCCATAACTAAATGTTTCAGGATTGTTATAAAACAAACTTAACCTAACTTACAGGGCTCTATGCAAAGTTTATTTAAATTGTCCTGAAAAAGTTACAGATTCAGAGAAAATCACTTTATAGTAAACACTAATGTTATGGCAAATTAAATTATGGATGTCAAACATATATTAATATATATAAACATATATTAATATTAATTATTTATTTTAATTACGAATCCTACTTGAATAAATTAATTCTTTCTTTCTTTATACCGTTCACTTATGATAGTTTTTACACCACCTACAATTTATATACGCCATACGATTAAATAAATAATAATATACATACCACTATACAATAAGAGAGGAAGGGGAAAGGTCTTAGTCAACAACAATTCCAATGGAATACCAGTGTCCTGTTTCACTACTCTACTTCTTCTTTTCAAATATCGTAGCCTATGTCACTCCCATGAGGAATCCAACAACACCTTATATGTCAAAATCTATTGAGCTGTTTGGACTGTAGCCCATGAAGTAGAATTTTCTTGTCCACATACTGCTCAAAAACAGTACCCTCCTTCTGAGACAGTAGGGTAAAAAGTAATATGTAATGTGTATATAAATAAATAATAAATAAATAAATAAATAAATAAATATTAGGGGACATTTTTACACAAATCGAACTAGGCCTATAGTAAGCTCAATAAGGCTTGTGTTATAGGTACTAGACGACGATATATATAATAGATATAAATACTTAAATACATAGAAAACATCCAAGACTCAGAAACAAATATTCATTGCTCATCACACAAATATTTGCCCTTACCGGGATTCGAACCCAGGACCTTCAGCTTCGTAGGCAGTGTCACTACCAACTAGGCTAACCGGTCGTCAAAATAGTATATTATATGCAAAAGCACCAGTTTGTACTTTTATGTCATGTGCATGAAAATTCTGTTATAATTTTAAATTCGGATTTCAGTTTTTATATGCCGCAACACAACTATTACAGGACAAGTATGAATATAATAAATTGATAAATACCAGCCACACAACTATGCAAGGTTATACATAACTGTGTTTCTCTATAAACATACAATCTTTGATAAGAACTAATATAACACAGCCTGCTCTTATCCAAACTGCTTTATATTAACTTTGTCCGTCAAAATTTGCAACTCAATTTTGAAGAAGATATTTTTAACCGATTGAGCTGAAATTTTGGGTAAAGGTATAGATGACAATCCAATATTGTGGTACCATCGAGCTGATCTGATGATGGAGACTGAAGGTAGCCATGGGAATTTAGTACTTAACCCCGTTGAGTTTGGGCTCGTTAGAATCATCTCAATGAGTAGTTGATGACTGTATACAGAAAAGTACAGTCGGCAATAAAAGCTTGTACCAAAAATGTCATTTTTGTCAGACTTATCCTCCTAATATAAATGCGAAAGTTTGGATGTTTAGATGTTTGTTACTCTACTCAATCACGCAAAAACGGCTGAACGGATTAAGATAAATTTTGGTATACATATAGAATATTTTTTATCCCGGGAATCATCCGCTGGGAAGAAATGGAGGGCGAAAGTTTGTATGGAGCTACGATATAAACGAGCTCCACGCGGACGAAATCGCGGGCAGAAGCTAGTTATATATTTTGTGAAGATGTTTATGAATAAGGGTATAACATGGTAAGAGTTGTTGCTAGTATCTATTCACAAAATACATATGTCAATTCGTATGTAGTGTAATGGTAGCCGACACTCAGTTTTGGCGAGAAATAATAACCCAATGTTATCAAGTTACCGTTACAATTTCAAAGACAATGCAATGTGCTTAATGATGACCATGCTGCTTGTCTATGGGCATTGCATTTATTTCTGGCTGTCAGCGTAATGAATCCTCAAATCAATAACGTGTTGGTATTTAATTTGTACGGTCGACGCCAAAAATACGTTTACACTATTCGCCTCATTGCAATGGAATAAGGTGCAAAAGCGTAAACGTATTTTTGGCGTCGACTGTACATACTTCGCTAAATAAGACCAGCCCTGCTAGCATAACTTGACTCTCGACTCTACTCGCGCGCGTGATAGACTGTACGTCACTTTCTGATTAATGCTGTCAAAAAGTGAGAGATAGTCTATCACGCGCGCGAGTAGAGTAGAGAGTCAAGTTAGTGTGCGTCAGAATGACTGACCAAAATGGCAGATCAATGTTAGACTACCATTAACATTCACTACCTATTTGCTACTATTTACTACCTATGTTGACATATTTGCTACCTAAGTTTAAAAAAATATATATATTTAATAAAGTGGGCAGTCATTCTGACGTCAGGATGACTGCCCACATTTATTATATGGGGTTGGACTCCCTTATTTGCAACTTTCTATATACTATGATTTACTACCTATTTGCTACCTACACATAAATTATTTCCAGATTTTTAAGGCAAAAAATAAAAAATATATAAGCAAAACATGGAATTTAATTACGAATCGGAGTGTACAGGCTGTTACCTCATGAACCGTGATAGTTAGACAACTGAAATTTTCACAGATGATGTATTGCTGTTGCCGCTATAACAGCAAACACTAAAACACTGAATAAAATACATTTTTAGGGGGCTCCCATACAACAGACGTGATTTGGCCGATAGCTAATATAAAATGACCCCATACTGCGTACATTTTGCTTAGGAGCAGGGCTCTGCTAATACTAGATTGTAGTTACGGCCCTTTTTAGCATGTATTTTGTACGAAACCCTCGGTGCGCGAGTCCGACTCGTTTAATATTTTCATTTGTTATTGTTTAACTATTGTAAAAAAAAAATGATGCGTTCACTTTTAATAAATTGATACTATTTGTAATTTCTGAACGATCTTACTATTTCCGCATACTACCCACATAATAATAGCGTTTATCATCAGTATCTCACTCGGAAGTTGTTAACGCGAATAATTATTTCTGCATTATTTATTGTTTGTCTGAAGTGGTAAAATCGTCATTGAATACACTAAACGTTGCCGCCCCCTTTTCATAATAACTCAGTAAATCAGTGCAATGAACGCAATTCAATGACGATTTTACCACTTCAGACAAACAATAAATAATGCAGAAATAATTATTCGCGTTAACAACTTCCGAGTGAGATACTGATGATAAACGCTATTATTATGTGGGTAGTATGCGGAAATAGTAAGATCGTTCAGAAATTACAAATAGTATCAATTTATTAAAAGTGAACGCATCAATTTTTTTTTACAACAGTTAAACAATAACAAATGA
The DNA here is from genome assembly GCA_932294315.1 of Epinotia nisella. NCBI lineage: Eukaryota > Metazoa > Arthropoda > Insecta > Lepidoptera > Tortricidae > Epinotia > Epinotia nisella. The sequence continues at coordinate 2,258,570 of OW028691.1, forward strand.
AAATATTAAACGAGTCGGACTCGCGCACCGAGGGTTTCGTACAAAATATACGCTAAAAAGGGCCGTAACTACAATCTAGTATTAGCACAGCCCTGCTCCTAAGCAAAATGTACGCAGTATGGGGTCATTTTATATTAGCTATCGGCCAAATCACGTCTGTTGTATGGGAGCCCCCTAAAAATTTATTTTATTCAGTGTTTTAGTGTTTGCTGTTATAGCGGCAACAGCAATACATCATCTGTGAAAATTTCAGTTGTCTAACTATCACGGTTCATGAGGTAACAGCCTGTACACTCCGATTCGTAATTAAATTCCATGTTTTGCTTATATATTTTTTATTTTTTGCCTTAAAAATCTGGAAATAATTTATGTGTAGGTAGCAAATAGGTAGTAAATCATAGTATATAGAAAGTTGCAAATAAGGGAGTCCAACCCCATATAATAAATGTGGGCAGTCATCCTGACGTCAGAATGACTGCCCACTTTATTAAATATATATATTTTTTTAAACTTAGGTAGCAAATATGTCAACATAGGTAGTAAATAGTAGCAAATAGGTAGTGAATGTTAATGGTAGTCTAACATTGATCTGCCATTTTGGTCAGTCATTCTGACGCACACTCAAGTTATGCTAGCAGGGTGGATATCAGAAAAACATTTTTATCTTTTGGTAACATTTCAATGCACAGGACATTACCTTGAGGACTGTACAAATCCCGGAATGAAAGAAAGAAAGAAAGATGCCGAGGGTTATCTTTATTAAAGAATATTTGCGGTCATTTACCCCAAATTGCTACCCATTCCGAGCACTGCTTATAGCCTCCGCCACACCCGGGATGCTAGAGCTGAAGGAACGCGACAAACGATCGACAGAATGTATACCTTAATGTCGTCGTGGCAGTACTATATCACGAAAAACTTTTTCACGAAAACTTTTTCACGAACGACTTTATCACGAAAAACTTTATCACGAATAAACTTTATCACGAAAAGACCATATCACGAAAACTTTATCACTAAAGATTTTATCACGAATAGACTATTTCACGAATAGACTTTATCACGAAAAATCTTAAACACGAAAACTTTACCACGAATAGACTTTATCACGAAAACCTTACCACGAATAGACTTTATCACGAAAACCTTACCACGAATAGACTTTATCACGAAAACTTTCCCAAACTCCCCAAACTAAGCAAAGCTTGTGCTCTGGGTGCTAGACATACTTATATAGATAAATAAATACTTAAATACATAGAAAACATCCATGACTCAGGAACAAATATTCGTGCTCATCACACAAATAAATGCCCTTACCGGGATTCGAACCCACAGGACCTCTTGCTTCGTAGGCAGGGTCACTACCAACTAGGCTAAAGCGGTCGCCAAAGCTTTATCACCAACTTTGTTGTTTGTTGTTCCAGAGCACGCCCAGCACCACAGCCGCCCCGCCGGCCATGGGCGCTCAGACGCAGGGGTACCCCGGCTACCCGTACCAGCAAGGCATGGGATATTGGTATGCCCAGGTAAGCAACGCTATTTTAGTACAGTCACGGACTTTAATCGTTGAGCCGTTTAGGTGTCAACTAATTTTGGTTTTCAATAGTTAAGCTATGAATATCCAGTAAAAGGTGAGCTCTAAATGGCTCAATGATGTGTACAGTCAGCATCATAAACATGTATACACTTTTCAACCTTATGTCTAGGTAATAAGGTCATAGAATGTATACATGTTTATGATGCTGACTGTACAAGCCACGTAAGTTTGCGTCTGTGATGTTAAGGTGCGTACGAATTAGAGCAGCCTCGGGTTGAGGCACGCAAGGCGCGCCTATTTTGCTCTAAAGTAAGCACCAGTTGAAAACGAAAAAAAAAATAAACAAACAATGTATTGAATTTGACATATTAAATGTCAAATTCAATACATTGTTTGTTTACATTTTTTTCGTTTTCAACTAGTGCTTACTTTAATTAGTACGCGCTCACTCGCTTGCGCGAACAGCTCGCGAGCCGCCCATATTTGACCGTGCTCAAAGGCGCCTCAGTGTGCGTGCCTCGCGTAACCTGGGCTGTTATTCGCTACGCGCAAATGCGGCTCACCCCGCCGGTCACCCGTTACGAAACTAGACCTCTACCTACGCTTAGTTACTACGCATCGCGGTGTCAAGATATATTTGTGGGTGAGCGTTGAGGTGAGCATAAACAAGTTACAGAATAGGGGGGCTGGACGTGTATCTGAGCGTGCCGCGGACAGAGCGACAAGATCGAAGTTGTTTGTGCGCGAGGCGCGTACGAATTTGAACAAGTGGGGGTGGGTGTGTAATAGGTTGTTAGTAAATTTGGAACAATGGGGAATGGATGAAAATTTTAGAAATGCCTGATAATTTTTTTGGTGATAGGAATAACCTTCCTTAGCACCAGAAAAAAGTTTCAGATTGTTCAGCTGCGACAATTTTTTTTGAAAAATATAAACAGTGTCCTCATTTCCGTTATGGGTCAAGAACGGTAAATATGGCACTTTCCTTGATCTGTCTCATATTACAAAAAACTATCTTAAATATCTGTGGTAAACTGACACTGGTAATGACCAATATAGCTGCTGCAAGTGTCAATATCATTGCCAGTGTCAGTTTACCACACATATTTAATATATTTTTTTGTGATATGAGACCGATCGAGGAAGGTGCCGTAACTAACCCAAAACGTAAATGAGGAAACTGTTTATATTTTTCAAAAAAAATTGACGCAGCTGAAAAATCTGAAACTTTTTTCTGGTGCTAAGGAAGGTTATTCCTATCACCAAAAAAATAATCAGGCATTTCTAAAATTTTCATCCATTCCCAATTATTGATACAAATACAAAAGGTGTTGTGGGTCCCGAAATCAATCAGCTGTCATCGTGTCGACGCCATTTTGAATGTCGGCTCGCGCGAGTACGCCGCCTCACCCGCGCATGTTTATGTGGAACTATTTGGCGCGCGAGCAGCTCGCCGCGCGGGGCGAGCATGCCACAGGCTGAGCCGCTCAAATTCGTACGCACCTTAAGATACGAACGATGATAAGAACGGATCAGTCACCATTATTTTTTGTAGCATGTTGGCGTGGTGATGTCTCCTGAGTCACGATATTTTATGAGTTGGAAATGGTGGATAAACACGTGTCGAGGTTTTTAATGGTGGTGTGTTGTGTTTATTTGCGGTTTGTTCGTGCGGAGGGAGGTTGGGTTGGTTGGTTGAATAGTTTAACAAATGAGAATTCATTTAGATGGGTCATGTTCATTATGCAATACATTACAATGTGTCGCGTGATTCATATACCATTGCAGCCGGCTAAGTGTAACTAACTGACTGTTGGTTGCGTATCAAATAGGCATGTTGTCAGCGCTGGATCAGGTCACGCGATCTCGAAAAGTAATGGGGAACGGATGTAAATATTTTTGAAAAATCTAAACAGCTTCCTCACTTAGGTTTTGGATCAAGGATGGCACTTTCCTCGATCCGTCTAATATTACAAAAAAAATCTTAAATATCAGTGGCAATGATATTGACAGTTGCAGCAGCTTTACTTATACCAGTGTCAGTTTACCACAAATATTTAAGATATTTTTTTGTAATATGAGACGGATCAAGGAAAGTGTCGATTGACCGTTCTTGACCCAAAACGTAAGTGAGGAAACTGTTTATATTTTTAAAAATAGTTGACGCAGATGAAAAATCTGAAACGTTTTTCTGGTGCTAAGGAAGGTTATTCCTATCACCAAAAAAATAATCAGCCACTTCTAAAATTTTCATCCATCCCCAATTGATGGGGATGAAGACGCAAAAACATCTCATTAAGGAAATAGCAAAAGAAATTCCGCATAGCAACGTCTGATTCAATCCTAGTTTTAAGATCACAGTTGAGAGTTACCCTGGAGACGTCACCATGGCAACAGCCACGAGGTAAAGTTCACTGACCCTCTAACTAATGAATCGTTAAACATGTTGCAAAAACGCCCTTAGTGCTAGGCGTATTAAGGTCCTTTTCCTCTGACTGACACTGATATTATGCTAAGAAACCCTGCAGCAAATAACGCCGAATAATCAGTAATCGGAAATTAATCGATTTAACTCTGAGCTGTGTTATCATTAATTGCTATTCTTGTTTTATAATCGATTAAACTTAGTTCTTATATAATAGAGAGGACATTCAGTGTGTGTTAAATCATAGATTAGACAGCGGTTAGCACGAAACCACAGAATAACTAATAGTACTACGTACAGAAGGTTCTCTGTTAACAAATTCTCTGTTTAGGTACGCCAAACGTGCCTAAATGTGGCCATTTCTTTCTATCGCATGCAACGCGCTCTTTTGGAGGCGGAGCCTTAGAGCTAGGGTTACCGCCAGCTCGACCTATTAAATTATAGGTACCTACAGTCGACGCCAAAAATACGTTTACACTTTTGCACCTTCTTCCATTGCAATAAGGCGAATAGTGTAAACGTATTTTTGGCGTCGACCGTACGTTATTATTATTATTTGATATTTGTGGGCCTTTAATGTGCCGCTTCGACCAGTGAATGATCTATTGTGGCAGCCCTTTCTTGTTTATAGTTCACCATTAAGACCCGTTGCCTCCAAGAAATTCCAGATTCTTTGGGCGGTGATATGTTGTACCTCTTCTGGGTGCATGATGTGCCGCCCTAGGTAGGTACTTCTTTTTTGCATGAGTGGTCCGCAGGAGCAGAGAATGTGCATTGCTGTCTCCTCTGTCTCCTGGCAGAACCTGCAAGTTGCGTCTTGTTTCATACCCATTTGAAACAGGTGTTTGTTCAATTTGCAATGTCCTGTCAGGATTCTCGTCACTGCACAGGTTTTGTGCCTTTTGAGTTGTAATAGCTCTTTAGACAGTTTACTATTGAACCCTTTAATTAAGGCTTTAGCCTGTTTTTGTCCTTTGGTGGACATCCACAGCTTGATTGCCTCTGATTTTTCTGTGTTACTTAGCAGAGAATATGCTTTCCGTTTTGTGATACCACAGAACGGTTCTGGGCCGACTAGGGTTGTTTCTGCGCCCTTCCTTGCAAGTTCATCTGCTTTTTCGTTCCCTAAAATATCGGAATACCCTGGTACCCATCTAAGTATGACTTTATTGGAGTTAGCCAGGGTGTTTACCGTACGTTAGTATAATAGTGTATTTTACTAACGATATTACGATTATTCTTTATTTACTTAGTATTTAATGTAAGACGAAGACACACAACTCTGGGTTACCTACATCCTACTAAACATAATGTAAAGAAAAAATATTTTCAACCAATATAAATAGACGACGGCGACGCGGCATATTTATTTTACAAGGCGAATGACGATGCGATGCAAAGCGCAAACGCGTGCGTCCCGTAACAGCGCGCGGCAACCACTGATAGTCCGCCTAAAGGCGGCCGGCCGGCATGTTTTGTGCGGCGCAACGAAATCAAAGAGTGAACCGGCCCTGACGACCCTGCGCCACATAGACGTGGTTTTAAAGGGAGCGCGGGTGTAGAAGGGTCTTAAGCGACGCTAGTTGACGAACTACCGCTTTAGCTGATATATTTATTTCGTGCGTGTATAACTCTCATTGTCGCTCGAAGGCCCCGAATACGCGAGTGCGATAGAGAGAGATACCAGGACCAGAGATGGGCAAAATGTAATCGATTAAGGATTAAGATTAACCTACTTAATCGCGATTAACGATTAAAAATGACGATTAATTATTCTTAATCGTACGTACAGCGATTAAATTTTTAATCGATTAATAATTAAATTCATTTTCTCTCGATTAATATAAGGAACAAAACAAATAAGATATATATATCTACCTGTTCTCCATGACTCCCTGACTGTGCTGTGCTGACATGAAACCCTTACCTAGGAGACCCTAGCTAGAGTACTGCACTATAAAAACCACCTTGTATTACTGGAACAAGTTCACACAGCACATTAGAATGATTTTTCAAGTTGTACACATGACAAGACATATTACATTTTCGTAACGTGCACAAATTATCGTGTACCAACTTTTAATCGAGAATTAATCGTGAAATTTAATCGATTAAAATGACGATTAATTAACCGTTAACCGAATACCCTGTCGATTAATTTAATCGCGATTAATCTTGTGACGATTAATTATTTAATCGATTTATCTCTGATTAAGACCAACTGCGCGGTAGCAGCTCGGGTATATCGAATCTCCGAGTGACATTCGCATATATGACATGTAAATGTCATACACAGCGTTGTTGGATGCCATGGACCTATGATACTCAGGACAAGCTATACGTGATGCCACAATGAGGGACGGAAAGGCTTCTATGCAGCTAAATTAAGAACTGGTCTTAAAATAGCTGACGGCTTACCATAAACAACCTACTTAATTTGGGCGGGTAGTGGTTTATTTGCCACAACTTCATACTAAATCGGTTGTGGCAAATAAAAGAAAGTGGAACTATGACAACGACAACGAATGATATTTCCCTTTCTGTCACGCTTATCGAGATTTGTATGCTACCATCTCGCTCGGACGTGGTATTATTATTACCATAGCTTGTCCTGAGTATCATAGGTCCATGTTGGAGGCGCAGCAGCGCGGTGGTGACTCAATTCTCGTTGGGACAAGAGGTCAAACCAGGCTTATGGATATTGGATATTAGTATGGATGGAAAGTACCCTTATTACCACGTGATAGCATACGTAATGTAATCTCTAATTAGAATGTAATCTCTAATCACCTCTAATTAGAACGTGATAACTAAACACGAGCTTAATTAACAGCCCCGTACACAAAGGGAGCATGTGGCCTCAATTAAAACAATGAATTAGGTCTGTAAAGGTTAATTGGCATTAAGGAGAAAGAACTTATTTATGTATTCTCGCGTGGGGCACTTTCTTTAGGAAGTTGTCATGGTTACGCCTCTTCGGTCACTCTTTTTTTAACCCTAAGACGGTGATTTAAAAAAAAAACCGGCCAAGTGCGAGTCGGACTCACGCACGAAGGGTTCCGTGCCATTATCTATAAAAACGGCAATGAAAATCATGTCTGTTGTATGGGAGCCCCGGTCCGACTCGCACTTGGCCGGTTTTTTAGTATTTGTTGTTGTAGCGGCAACAGAATACATAATCTGTGAAAATTTCAACTCTCTAGCTATCACGGTTCTTGAGATACCGCCTGGTGACAGACAGACGGACGGACGGACGGACAGCGGAGTCTTAGTAATAGGGTCCCGTTTTTACCCTTTGGGTACGGAACCCTAAAAATGGGCGTTTTAAACGCCGTCCTTACCACCCCCCATATTAACGGTGTTTAGTAGCTATCAGAATCTATCCTCGACACGTAGATCAACATCAACTCTCGATATGAACATATAATTTTTAGTGATTTTAATTAATTAATAAATTACATTAATATTAGGGGTAGACATGAGAGCGTTGAGAAGTATGTGTGGAGTGAAATTGAGTGATAGAGTCAGAAACAGTGTGATAAGAGATCAGTGTGGAATGGATGGAGATATAGTCACGAAAATTGAGAAGGGTATGTTAAGGTGGTTTGGCCATGTAGAGAGGATGGATGAAAGAAGATTACGAAGAGAGGGGAAGACTTAGGCGAACTTTCTCCGATCAAATTGGAGAAATCTTACAAAAAGGCCAGGTCAAAAGTACCCTAAACCGACGAGCGTGTATGGGAAATGTTATGAAGGTGAGTGAAGCGAAAGTGGTTTGTCAGGATCGTAGCAAATGGAGATCCGTGATCTCTGCCTACCCCTCTGGGAAAGAGGCGTGATTATATGTATGTATGTAATATTAGGGGACAAACTTACACAAATCGAAGTAGCCTTAGCACAAATTGTAAGCTCTAAAAGGCTTGTGTTATGTAACATAACTTATGTTACTAGACGACGATATAAATACTTAAATACATAGAAAACATCCAAGACACAGAAATAATAGTACATTGTTTAACGAGGGGCGTAAGTGGAATATTGCTAACGAGAGTCTATCAGAAGCCCGACGCCGAAGGCGGAGGGCTTTTGATGACTCGAGTTTGCAATATTCTTACGCCCGTGTTATACACATCACATTTGCGAGGAAATAAATAACAACAAAAGACAGAAAAATGTAAGTTTCATACAGCAGCACCAATCAAAAATTGACAACTTCACTTCCAGATCAGTGCTAGTAGAGCGCGCAGTTCAATATTTCAACCAATCACAGAGCAGTATTCTTGCGGGGCGGGGCGTCGTGACCAACTAGATTTTTTTATTCAACCAATCACACAGCAACCAGATTTGCTTAAGCCAATCAGAGGGTTCTATTATTTTAAAACTAAACTTAACAGCCCGTGGGAGGTAAGACGGCTATAACTGCTCTGCACGCTCGCAAGTAATAACGCCATTGACGAGCAAGTGTGATGAAAATATTCATGCTCATCACACTAATATTTGCCCTTACCGGGATTTACACTTACGGGTACAATTCGGGGTTTATAGGAATGCCGAATATTTGGTAATAGGTTCGTATTGAATGAACATACATTGATAAGGTTTATGACATTATGATTGTACAGTCACGGACTTTAATTGTTGAGCCATTTAGAACTCACTTTATATTGGACACTTCGTAGCTTCCTAGAAAACCAACATTAGTTGACACCTAAATGGCTCAACAATTAAAGTCCTTGACCGTACGGAAACGAAAAATGATATCAGGAAAAGTAGATACAAATATATATTTCCCTAAGTTGAGGAAGGAAAGAACCGAATAAGTGCGTCAGTTTCATAGCAGCCAAGCTGTTAAAATGAACTCCGAAGGAAACTAACAGCCGAGGCTGCGAGCCCTGAGACAGGCAAGTACGGAGGGAATAGGCATGATGACTAAAACTTTTTCCCGATGCCATTCGAACCAGTTTTTGGAGAGGAACAAATGTTTGTATAGGAGCCAGGGATCGGATACCGGTATTTTCACCATACAAAAATACCGGTTTTATTTCGTTCAATTTCGTTCTTTGGTTTATAATATCATTTTTGATCAGGCTGTCTAATAATACGAAAATGTTACCTAAATACATGATAGAGTCTTACATTAAGAGCCTAAAATAATTCAAAATATTAGACTATTTCGGGGACTTTTGAAAAAACCGGTTCCGATCCCTGATAGGAGCAACTACAATAAAATAACATAAATACCCAAAAAAAATGAGTTAAAAGACGGCCCTCGACTGGCCGCACCCGAAACGCTTCATACTGATTGACTTAAAAGTATGACGTCACACTTAGGTATTTGAACCTTGTAGGGGAAATCAAGTAAATTGCTGTTCCGGTCGCGAAATACTGCGTTTAGGTCCATAGTTGTTGTACAATTTTGTTTCTATAAAAGCGTATGGATTCTATTGGTAGCTTTAAATTTACACTTGGACAACAAAAAAAAAATTCTGAACTTTCAAGTTTCATATTCTTTTTATAATATTAATTATATTTTTTAATTTAATACTTTATTACAATAATTTGATGGTTTACTATCCATTTAGCAACACTATGTTATCAATTTTTAACATGAGTTATCATGCCTATTATATCGCGGATTGGGTGGGACCTACTGCCCACTCATTCTAGTATGAAATATCTGTAAACATTTCATCGAAATTCCACCCGCCATCCTGACTAGGGTTGCCTACCGTACTATTATAGTATTGTACTATATTTTGACTATATGTACTACATACTGTAGGAGAAATATGTAGGACACCAAAATACTATACATTGGGGGTCCTACGAAATGCTTCAAATTACCCAGGTTTCAATCAATTTTTACTAAATAGCAACATTGCCCATCCAAGTACTGGAAAATACAATGTGTCAAAAAATTGTTGGCATCCCTAATCCTGGCGCACAATCAGTCAATTTGCACACCAGGGCTGTTATTCGCTACGCTCTCGTGCGCCTCACCCCACGCGTCACGCCTAACGAAGCTAGACCTCTACCTACGCTTAGTTACTACGAATTGCGGCGTCAAGATATATTTGTGGGTGAGCGTTGAGGTGAGCTTGAAACAAGTTACAGAATAGTGAGGCAGCAGTCAACCAATGTTAGCGGCAAAATATACCTTTTTTGGAGGACGACGTTGCTAGGCTAATAAGTCTTTGTGAATATGATATAGTGTGAATAATTGATTATGGTAATTGTCACTTTGAGACGACTTTCTTTTGTCAATGTTAAATTACTAATTTGTTTTGCAGAAACGGGCTATTCGGGCGATATATAAATTGAACCATAGAGACTCACTTAGAGATAAGTTTAAAATTATTAATATAATGACATTACATTGTCAATATATCTATGAAAACCTTTTGTATGTACAGAAAAACATTGTCAATTTTAGGAAAAACTGTGACATACATAATATTAATACTAGAAATAAGCATAAGCTCGCGGTGCCCACCACTCGGCTCCAAAAAATAAAAAAATCATTCATGGGTAATTGTGTAAGGTTTTATAACAAGCTTCCAGGAAACTTAACTGAGTTATCTATTAATAAATTCAAGAACTATGTGAAGCGTAAACTTATCTCGAAAGCTTATTATAGCACACAGGACTACATGAATGATAAAACTCCATGGAACTAATTTTGACTGAATTTTTAATCTATTAATTTCGTAATATTTTGTTTTTTGACATTAGATTGTTTTTCTAGAAACATTCTACTCGTATTTTTTATACAATTTTTATATCATATATATTTTATTCTTTATGTTTAAAAATTACTCTAAAAAATTAACTGACGATTTGAAAGTGCTTGTTACTAGGCCTACTTGAATAAAGATCATTTTGAGTTTGAGTTTTGTAATGTAAGTAAAACTGTAAATAAGACCATAATAATGGTCGTCATGCATGGATCAGAATGTTGGGCCGCAAAGATGACCGATGAAACGAGATTGCATGTTACAGAGATGAGAATGTTGAGATGGATGTGTGGCGTGACGAGAATGAATCGAATAAGGAATGAGTACATAAGAGGAAGCCTGAAAGTAGCACCCATAACTGAAAAGCTGAGAGCGAATCGCCTACGGTGGTATGGACATGTTATGCGGAGGGATGATAGTAATGTTGCTAGAACGGCATTAAGTATGAATGTGGAGAGTTGCAAGAGAAGAGGTAGACCAAGAAATGGGTGGATGGACTGCGTGAGAGACGATATGAATAGGAAGGAAGTGTGTGATGAGTTGACGGGCGATAGAGAGGTATGGAAGAAAAAAACATGCTGCGCCGACCCCAAGTAAATGTGATAAGGACAAGCGAATGATGAATGCCAAAGTGGTCACAAATATCTGAACAAGTGTCTATTGACGAGGCATTACGTGTTCAGATATTTGTGAGCACTTTGGCCGCTCCAATTTATCTGATGGCGACTGTACATAGTGTACATACTTGTGTAAAAACATGTTTGGGTTTTCTTTTTTTAATACTTATTGTATGGGAAAACCGCGTAAAAAGTCGCTTCTAGACTTTTTGTGCTTATATATGTCATTACGCTTGTTTTCCGGAGGGGTAGGCAGAGACCACGGAATTCCATTTGCGATCGCAGGATCGTCTTCTATTATTTTTAACCCCGACGCAAAGAGAGAGGTTTTATAAGTTTAACGTGTCTGTGTATCTGTGGTATCGTAGCTCCCAAACGGATGGACCGATTTGAATGCGGTTTTTTCGTGTCATAGATAATTTTAACCCGAGTGTTCTTAGCCATGTTTCATCAAAATCGGTTCAGCCGTTTTTGAGATATTGAACTTTGCAATGAAAAAATCGGGGGTTTTTCAACTTCTCTAAGTTCTAGTTATTACGGAATATACAGTGTTTGGTCCATCGTTTGCCAAATTAAAACGACATGTAGATTGGGTCATTTGCTATCTCTTGCGGTCTCCAAAAACATTTTGTGCCCACAGTTTTTTTTTAGTTTTTTTTTTTAAATCAATTTTGGAAAATTCTAAGGGCCTAAGTGTTTCATCTTGAATTTATATCTATTAAATATATAACACAAGCCTTATTGAGGTTACTATGGGACTAGTTTGATTTGTGCAAGATTGTCCACTAGTTTTTAGGGTTCCGTATCCAACGGGTAAAAACGGGACCCCGTTATATCCGTCCGTCCGTCTGTCTGTCACCAGGAGCCGTAGCATGGTTGGCCTTGTCACGCGATAGGTGATAGGATAGAGCGTGCGTCACTGGCTGACACCGTTCGATAGAACGAGACGACGCTCTTATCTTGTCACTTGTCGCGTGATAAGGCCAACCATGCTACGGTCGCAGGCTGTATCTCAAGAACCGTGATAGCTAGAGAGTTGAAATTTTCACAGATTATGTATTTCTGTTGCCGCTACAAATACTAAAAAAAACCGGCCAAGTGCGAGTCGGACTGGGGCTCCCATACAACAGACACGATTTTTTTGCCGTTTTTATAGATAATGGTACGGAACCCTTCGTGCGCGAGTCCGACTCGCACTTGGCCGGTTTTTATTTATTTAACTGTATGTATGACGGGAGATTGTGTGTTTCAGGGCTACCCGGCGATACAGGGCTACATGGCGCCGGGCTATTACCAACAATACGCCACCGCCTATAGCAATCCGCAAGCGGCAGCCGCAGGTGATTACTTTATCCACTATTTTTAGCCAAAAATCACTCGTTGGTGCGGTCCAAGTACCCTAAGGCATCGAGGATGATGTTGCTACATGATCTGATCTGATCAGGCGTGTAGCCTTCCTATTAGTTCAGTCATGATAGATTTTGATCCGTGAATAATCAGTTCTTGGAATTTTTTTTCGTAGGTCCCTCGGGGGGGGGGGGGGGGGGGGGGGGGGGTCACTGGGAGTGTAAATTCAAAAAGTAGACTGAATCAGGCTCCTGTGTATATTCGAAAAACGGTTTTTCTTTAATAACTCGGACATTTTTGATTTTACAGTAAAACAGTGAGGACTAAAATTGTAGGAAATTTGATTCTCTACAAGTTTGGTCCTCACAATTTTACTTTTTTTAGGATACTGGGGGAAAAAAGGTGGGAACCAAAATTGTTCAGAATTTGATTCTCTACAAGTTTAGTCCTCTTCATTTATGCCGTAAAGTTGAAAATAAACGAGATGATGAAAGTATTTTGAATTGGTCGCTTTATTCAAATTTAATTTCCAAAATATTGATCCTAGAAGATAAATTTCTCTCTAAACTCTTGCGGTCTCCAAAAACATTTTGTGCCCACGGTTTTAGAAAAAAATTTTTTTGGAAAATAATAAGGGCTTACGTGTTTCAACTTGAATTTATATCTATTAAATATATCGTCGTCTAGTACCCATAACACAAGCCTTATTGAGGTTACTATGGGACTAGTTCGATTTGTGTAACATTGTCCACTAATATTTATTTATTTAACTGTATGTATAACGAGAGGGAGGGAGAGGTGTAGAACCGATGGCCGTTGGGGCGGAAAGGTTCTCGAGTGGCGACCACGTACCGGAAGGCGCGGCGTGGGTAGGCCCCCCACAAGGTGGACCGATGACCTGGTAAAGGTCGCTGGAGTCCGCTGGATGCGGGTGGCGCAGGAGCGGTCATTGTGGCACTCTTTGGGGGAGGCCTATGTCCAGCAGTGGACGTCTTTCGGCTGATATGATGATGATGATGATATCGTCGCCTAGTACCCATCATACAAGCCTTATTGAGCTTACTATGGGGACTAGTTCGATTTGTGTAACATTGTCCACTAATATTTATTAATTTCATCATTTTTATTTTTATTTTTATTTTATTTTATTCATTACACGGGACACCAACAGAGTACATAAGATAAGGTAACAGTTGTCTTTGGCATAGAATGTGTTGGGGCTTATGTACCCCAATTACAGGTGAACACATCGTTTTACAGAGCAAGATAACATTATGAGAGATTGATTTTAAATAGGTATACAAATTATATGACAGGGTTATTTATGTATAAAGGCAAGGGGAAATTCTTATCTAATTTCTTAAGTATTAAATTAAACTAATCTAAATACAAAATTACGTATTTTTAAATTATTACAATTATAATTCAATTTGGGTTATTAATTGACGAAGCTAAGTGCTGGATTATTTTCTTTTTATAGATTTCAATTGTATCGTGATATATATCCAAATTGGCTGCTGTAGCAATATTGTTGTAGTATGTGAGTAGTCTATCCAGGGGCGCATCATCGTCATATCAGCCGAAAGACGTCCACTGCTGGACATAGGCCTCCCCCAGAGAGTTCCAAATTGACCGGTCCCGCGCCACCCGCATCCAGCGGACTCCCGCGACCTTTACCAGGTCATCAGTCCACCTTGTGGGGGGCGTTTATTAATTTAACTGTATGTATAACGAGAGTGTGTGTGTGTTTGTGTTTGTCGCAGCGGGCTACCGCATGAGCATGCCGGGCGGCGGCGGCTACGGGCCGGCGCCCGCGCCGCTCGTCTACTCCACCGTGCCGTCCGCGCCGCCCTACTCCTCGCAGTAACGCCGTCGAGCGCACCCACCGCGCCGTGATCACCCGACCGACACCGCAGCCCGCCATTCGATGAGTAACGACAGCTTGAAGCGCCGCGCGTGCGTGGGCGCACCCGCGACCGAGGTGGGACGTTTGTCTCTGACCCGAACCTAAACATTTTTAGGCATCAATTAAATATTTGTGACTGTCCGGGATAAGGGACCACTTTAGATGTATCGAGTTATTAATATCTCCTAAAAGAAGGTAAAATTAGCTATTCAGTGAAAAAATAATCATTATTTTTTTTATAATTTTTAACGAGTTATTAATATAACTAAACTAGGTAAAATTAACTATTCAGTGAAAAAATAATCATTATTTTTTTTATAATTTTTAATACAAGGCGAATGCAAAATATACGAATTGAAAAAAAAAAGATTTTAAAGTTTATGCTCGCGAAAAATACACTTCTACTAGGAAGTTATGGAGTGATTGGTACCAAGTTAATCTACTATCTTCAAAGATTTATGACATTTAAGGCATTAAAAACCCATTCTACGTAAATTTCGACTAATTTTTAAAAATTTAACTCGGAAACTAAAATCCTCAAAGTGGTCCCTTTTACTAGAC
This sequence comes from Epinotia nisella, assembly GCA_932294315.1. Taxonomy (NCBI): domain Eukaryota; kingdom Metazoa; phylum Arthropoda; class Insecta; order Lepidoptera; family Tortricidae; genus Epinotia; species Epinotia nisella. The sequence goes on from OW028691.1 coordinate 2,273,700, forward strand.
ACAGTCACATTTATTTGGGCACTTTAAAAAATAACTTCCGCCCCACCCCTTAAGAATGCTGGGTACGCCCACGGATGCGTGTAAAAGTATGTATACTGATAGAAGTCGCAAGTAGATCCATTTACAGAATGACGCTTTTTTTCGGTTGATAGCCAGACTCGAAAGTATAGCAATCACGTTTTGACAGATTGTTTAACAGTGCATTACTTACCTAGGGCGGTAAAACAAAGGATGTCTCAGATCGCAGGTATTTGACGCCCAAGCCGAAGGCAAGGGCGATAAACATGCGATCTGAGGCTTTCTTTATTACCACTTGTGGTGAGTACACCATTAGCGTGCGCTAATTGCTACTTTATGGCCACGTGTGATGTAAAAGCTATTAAAACAGCAGATGCCATAAGACGACTGTCGAACCATAAAATCAATCAGTGACGTCACAAAATATGGACACAAACATTTATCTATTTTAAGAGATAGTAAGATCTTTCTGTTAAAACTTGTTTTTTGTTGGAACTAATCATAGATTAATACTTGTCTTATTTGGTCGAATCATCGACAACATTAAAGAATAAACCGACAGCTGTCATCCCATGGAACATTACCAAACTCTCAATTTTTACAAGTACTCATATAAAAAAAAAACTAACTACCACCAACAGCGACAAGTAATAGTAAGTATTAGAGATGGGTAGAAGTGGGTAAATACCTAGTACTTACCCTCCTATCCCTAGGGAATAGTGGGTAAATACCTAGTACTTACCCTCCTATCCCTAGGTAATAGTGGGTAAATACCTAGTACGTACCCTCCTATCCCTAGGGAATAGTGGGTAAATACCTAGTACTTACCCTCCTATCCCTAGGGAATAGTGGGTAAATACCTAGTACTTACCCTCCTATCCCTAGGGAATAGTGGGTAAATACCTAGTACTTATCCTCCTATCCCTAGGGAATAGTGGGTAAATACCTAGTACTTACCCTCCTATCCCTAGGGAATAGTGGGTAAATACCTAGTACTTACCCTCCTTATCCGTAGGGAACAGTGGGTACATACCTGGTATATTCACACACTTCTACCCATCCCTATTTAGATGAGATTAACTACAGAGTTTGGGTTATCAACTGACAATCGTCAATTAATTGTAATTAGATTGGTTTTTTGAGACCAATCTTTTCCTGATTTTCTAGATCTAAATAGACAAATTTCAATACTGTATACATATTATTAGACGCGATCGTGTGATGCCTTGACAACGAGCCGAATCGAATTAGGATTTGTTGTACAGGAGTCGTACTTGCAATCGTACATCGCTTGTCCCGACCTAATGGTTTATTTAGAGATTCTAACATAACAAAAGTTATTAATTGATATGTAATTTTCACTAATTTAATTTGTAAATTTTTGCAACACCCCTAAGGGTTCGTGCATTATACTGTATAACTGTGTAATCATGAGTGCAATAAATAAATAAAAATAAACCAATTATCAGTTTCCAGGCTCGATTTAAATGAGCCAGTCGTGCTAGAAAAAAATCCATTATATCGGCGATGATCTATATTGCGTTACGGGCCAGAAGTATTCACACATACTTTAATCTATATTGACAAATCAAAATCCCCTATATGGATCATTGAGTAACAACTTTGTCCTCATAATTCACCAACTTAACAGTGGTTATCTCTGATAATTCGCCTTATATTCCTAAGAAGCTAAGTGTGGATGGTACCCAGCGATCATCTTTCCTAGAAGACCCAAACATGTACAGTGAATGGATGAAAATATCAGAAATGCCTGTTTATTTTTTTGGTGATAGGAATAACCTTGCTTAGCACCCGAAAAAGGTTTTAGATTTTCCAGCTGCGTCAATTATTTTTGAAAATATATAAACAGTTTCCTCACTTACGTTTTGGGTCAAGGACGCTCAATAGACACAATAGCTGACTGTCAATATCATTGCCAGTGGCAGTTTACCACAGATATATAAGATATTTTTTTGTAATATCGAGGAGTGCCGTCCTTGACCCAAAACGTAAGTGAGAAAACTGTTTATAATTTTCAAAAATAGATGACGCAGCTGAAAAATGTGCAACTTTTCTCTGGTGCTAAGGAAGGTTATTCCTATCACCAAAAAAATAATGAGGCACTTCTAAAATTTTCATCCATTCCCAATTGCCATGAACCGATGACTATTGTTAAGTTGGTAGAGGGGCCTGTGTGATCTCAATAGCGTGTTATTAAGATCTTTGTCTGTGTGTATGTTGCTGTTGTCTGTATGTGTGCTTCGAGGCAAGTAGCCTAGAGTACATGATGTAAACATAACTCATAGACAGTGACATACTAGCCTGACGTGCGATTTTGAACTCAGTCAATACTGAAGTCTTTTTTTTTCTGCTCGCCTTCGGATGTCTTCTACTATCGTTATGGGCTTGTGGGTATGTGGGTTATTGGGTCGCCTCATGCAAAGTCGGCATATAAAGGTGTTACAAGCGAACGGACTGTTAAAATTGGTTCACACCTTGTCCAATGCATCATCGATAACAAGATTTGTACACCAATTTGATTGTCTGTTAGAACCAAAACATTAACGTGGAGAGAATGTATCAAAATTAGGACGACGCATATATTCGTATGTCGATCCTTTTAACCGTCAGTGATGTATGTCGATGTGTACAGTGTAAAGTACACCTTAAACCAGTAGAATACTGTTGAAAATTGCGTAGTATTTTTTACATGCGCGGTGTAAAGGCGGCCTTGGCTTGTGAAGTATCTCATAGGATATAGTACTCATTCATTGGTATTCACAATACCCTTCCAAAGTTTACGAAAACACCAAATTTCTGAAATAACTCGTTTCACAACGCCTTCATTGTGGAATAGTCTTTCGTTCACAGTTTATGAACATTGAATGATGAGCTCCTCTTTGTATTTTGGAATATTGGCGTCACCATGTTTGGCTAGATATCATATTTTCTATAACAAGCACCAATTCTGCCTGTTTAATTGTATTCTGAATTCCATGTGATTAAATTTTTTGTTTTTTTATACATTTACAAAGGTGAATCAATAAAGCTAGGTTAAGGAGGCTTCTAGACGGGCTATATTTTTACGGAAATGTGTGGGCGCCTTGTTCTAGCATGGGAGTAAGTCTTGCTCTTGCCTTGCCTATAGTTGCCGGCCACACATTTCCGTAAAAATTTAGCCTGTCTCATAACATCTCAGTTCCATAGTTGACTCCGATCTATATCTAATATTGAACATGTTTGTATGTTATTTGTCTAATACCACACATCAATTGTGTTACAGAAATAGCATACCCCTTTGATATTGGAAAAGATCATTCAAATCATAAGCAATATTAGACTTTATAGTAAAGTGCCTGAAATTTAAATAAACTACTGGAATGCTTCAATTGTGAGAGATGCAATGATATAGAATACGCACAGTGCAAGAAAGTTCGGAATTATTCCGCATGTAATCTTTTTGTAGTCTTGTTACATATTTATCAGTAGAGGAATCTATTCTGGCATTGGCAATAAAACAATACTCTTGTCTTCGATAAACTTAGATCAAAAGGAAATGAGTTTTCATGTCCTGTTTTTCTATGATTTTTGAGTTCTTTGAACTGTTTTATTTACAACATCTGAAATTCTGATTTATACATTATTCCTCAAGTTGCAAAACAGTTGGACCAATAGCGGCCTGTACGGCCGTATTCATAGTTACTATGAGTGAAAATCTAACCAAAGCGCTTGGATTCACTCGAACAAGCTGGTATAACGACACAAATTAGACTAAAAAGCGTTTGGGTTTGATTAATATCGACAAAGAAAACTCTAAAATTGGACGATTTTAACGAGATAACCTTTCTTCTGACGTTTTTGTCGTGTATAAATCAATCTCAACTTTCGATTTTACATTGATCCGATAACGGATGTCCTTATTAGAAAGACAGTACATTTTAGGTTCAATTATTGGTAGTAGCTTTGACAGTGTAAGCTACGTAAGACCTCAAGTCATATTTCATTCATTTTAATAATGTCACGCTAGGATATAGAAATGCAGAAGTATTTTATATGGAAAAATGTCAATGTAACATGTCGGCAATAAGATGCTTGTAATTATACAGTTGATACAGTTACTGAACGCACGCCATTGTTAGTCAGTTTCTATGCCTTTCTATCTATTCTGATTTCTGCATTGACTTGGATAAAATCGCGTAATTCGGTTGCAAAAGGTATAGAAACGAGCTAGTATTGATTTGAAGTGCTAACTATAAGAGCCCGCAGCAAGCTAAGGAAATAATTAGACGTATAATGTTTTCTACGCGACATACTGGTAAGGGTTCTATGTAAGATCATTATTTAGTATGACTGTCAACGATTGTCTGTATTTTATAGGACTATTCTTTAGATGTATTTGTTTTTGGAATGTACATGTATTGACAGAAGGTACAAATTGTTGATGACATTGAATGGTGGACCGAAGGCCTAACCTTCGTGGTTATTATAAGTTAACCATATCCTGAGGTAAACGATATCGGCACTGATGCACAAAACTGATATCGCGTAACAGTATGGCAAGTGGCAAGTCTGGGGTCAGTCACGTGACTTGCCACGGTCGAATACCGTCGAGCGCCTTAATAGTGTCACCATCCATCGATGCGAGCCAAAATCCCTTGTACATTTTGTACTAGTATAGTATAGGCCGCATTCTTCGGCGCGAGGCCGAGCCGACACCTACATAGATAGGACATAACGAAATAAATTATAAATTTTTAAAAAAACGTTATAAATATATAGTTGGGGGCGGATGGCGGGGCCTCGTGTACATACGTTGATATTTATTTGGCGAACCACGCCGACTGAAGTCCGACTCCGCTATAGGCCAGACCGTATTTATAATTACTATAAGTTCGGCACATGTTGTTTTGTTTGACCTGAATTGTTATGATTTATTGTATGAAAACACTGGTAAGTCAATAAAGCAGTGGGTCTGGTTCAACGGGTGTTTGATTTGAAGTAATCTTGTGTAACCGTATATTATTATATTGATTTCTGGGTATAGATTTTATAATCGGAAGAACTTTGCTTCGTTGGCTCGGGATCATGACGTTTGCCTGTAAACAGTGGATCTTTCCAGAAAGGAACACTTTGAAGGCTGCGGGAACTTTCTAGAATAGTTGGAAAAGTCAGGAACGGGGTACGCTTTAGAGCGAATGTGTAAAAGTGCACATTTTGTACGTCATGGTCCTGAGCCGTTCTGTGCGAATGATCACATTCGAAAAATGAGAAATATTGTAAATTCTTTATGTAGAGGTCATTTTGTAAGAGAATGAAAATTAAATAGTTTAAGTTTATTAAAATTCTTGATTATTGTTCTATTATTAGCACAACGTTAAAAAGGTGTCCTTTAGGGTCTTGTAGCAATGGCGATTTCAAGGCACATTCCCGCTCGGGACCCTATTGCGCCAGTGAACTGAGACCCTTACCTGATTTTTTCCTTTCATTATATCTTTCGATTTCTAGAATCGTTCATATTTAGGCTGACAACTTGATTTACACCAGGAGCCGTAGCATGGTTGGCCTTATCACGCGACAAGTGACAAGATAAGAGCGTCGTCTCGTTCTGTCAAACGGTGTCAGCCAGTGACGCACGCTCTATCCTATCACCTATCGCGTGACAAGGCCAACCATGCTACTGCTCCTGACTCAAAGTTATAAAGTAAAAATATTGTCGTGAAGATAGTGTTCAAGCTATGTTACGTTTTTATAGGCCTTGGGCAGACGACACGCGATCTGTCAGGTGATTATGGAAACGTTTACGCCTACATAAACACTCCTTCGCAACGACATCTTTGTGTGACATAGACCATCCGTCTGTTTAGAAAGACACGCACAGGGTGACGAGAATCCACCCAAATTTTTTGAAATATTCTGTTGACGGCGAAAACCGTTAGTCTGGCTAGACCAATACAAAGCTACGACTAAAACTCCCGATTGCCAAATCGCACTAGTTTGCGATTTAAATTTATAGTCCAGCGGGGCTACCGCGAAACGAAAACGAACATCGTTCCTGTATCTCCGTCTCTGTCTCACGAACGAGCAAGTGCGACAGAGACGGAGATACACGAACGAAAACGAACATCGTTTCGCGGTAGGCCCTCTGAGATTCCTCTCTATCGCCCAAAGGATCCGATCCGGCGGCACTTTAGCTTTTTTTTTTTAACCATTCGAACACTAAGAACCCTGAAGCTGTGCTGTCGTGTCCGCAGCGCCAAGAACGACTACAGGTGTTATGGCGTACGCTGTCAAAGCAACCTTTCGGTCTTTCAAGTAGGTAAGATTTGTATTTTGCTCTCTTTTTACAGTTGTAACTAGTGATGTGCAAATTGCGGAAAGTTTCCAAAAAGTTGGAAAGTTCTCGGAAATTTCTAGAGAGTTTCACAGGGAATTAAGGAAAATTCCATGTTGGAAATGGAAAGTTTCAATTCCCATACAAAAATTAAAGAAATTTCCGAAATTTTCCTATGTTAAATTGCAGGAAATTTTCTCAATAAAGGAAACTTTCCGTTGGCACATCAGTACTTGTAACAATGATGTAGGCGCGGTATGACAAAAGGTTAACCATTTGAGAGCTAAAGACGGCTGTGGACGCGGTTGAAAACTCGTGCCACTGAAGCTACGGACGGCCACAGCCGCGCGTGCGCTTTGCGCTTTTTCGTTAATTTTATGTAATAAAAAGCTTTACAAGTAAACTGACACAGTTTTTTAATAGTTCATGATACGTAAATTAATTTTGACATGACAATATTTATCAGAAGTTTAATTTTATTCATATTTTGTCTGGCTATTGTTTTTGTTCTGGCCTCAGTTGGGCACCGTTTTGTTTTGCACCATCGCTGTCAAAAGGTTAACAATGTTTTTACATTTTGTAAGTATTCATGTATTCACTGTATTAAATTATAGGTAGGTATTGTAAAAAACAAAATCAGATCTCTAAATAAGTCAGTTATAATAATCGAGCGACGCGATGAACTGGTTGGCGGCGACGTAGATGTCGTAAACAGCGTCGCTGTGCGAGTCGTCGCAGTGCTCGGGCTGGCTTCGCTGCTGCTGCTTCGCCTTCCACGCCAGCGTCTCCGCTACGACTCTCTGCAAGTTTTTATATACTATCACGGTGGCAAACAAGTATACTTACGGCATGCCTGATGCTAAAGCAGAGACCGTAGCACGGTAAATATACTAGCTAAAGCGGTAGGTATCTCAACTAGCGTCGCTTAAGACCTTTCTACACCTTCGCTCCTGTTAAAACCAGTTCTCTGAGACACGCGGCCTGCTGTACCGTCGACTACCCCGACTAGCACTTAAAGGGTCTGCTAGACGGTCGCCAACAAGCCCCTCCGACCGAGCGACCTTGGTCGGCACCGACCGTTGTAGCCTCCTGGATCCTGACAATTCTTCAAAGCCGAGAGTCCTTTATAAAGTACTTTGCAGTGTTGGGCGTAATTAATTACTTTTTGTAATTTAATTACAAATTACACAATTATTAATTCAATTACGTTAATTAAATTGAATGTAATTAAAATTTCATGTAATTGAAATTACTTTGTAATTGTAATTACTTTTATTTGTAAATTAAATTACTAAATTACTTTAAGTCAACTTTTTTTATAAACATTTTTTTTTTCATTTCAAGCTAAACCTTGCAAAGCTCTTCGAAAACAAAGTTATTACACTCATACACTCTTTACAACTTTGGGGCTCCGCTTACATATCAGCTAACATATTTCGGAAATGAATATAATAAGCTAAGCGTCATGCCTCATGAAGGAAACAGATACCTAAAATTAACTGGGAAATCTAGGAATGCTGACTGTCCAAAGAAATTGTGAATGTTACAAAATATACTAAAACACCACACTTACACACACACACACCACCTTGTCTATGACCGTCACATCTAAGTCCTAATTTTAATAAAATAAAACTTCTTTTGCCTTTTACATAAAAAACACTTCACTCAAGCATGCCATGCCCCATACCTATCCGGTTTTCGTTTCACCGATCGTTTATTTTATTCAAAAATAAGTGATCAAAAATATTCTATAAAACAAAAGTAATTTGTAATTTAATAAGTAATTAATTGCAAAATGTAATTAATAATTCAATTAATAATTACATTTTGTAATTGTAATTGAAACTTATAATTACAATTTCATTTTCCCTGTAATTATAATTTGTAATTGCAATTACTTTTTGTAATTGTAATTATTAATTAGTAATTCAATTACGTTTTGCCCAACACTGGTACTTTGCCCTTGAGTCCTGTACCTTCCGCCGCTCGATTTAAGGTCAAAAATGATTGTTACCGTTTTTCGCCACTATGACCACATTTTTAGCGGTAAATATTATGTACTTTATTAAGTACACTCGGTTTTTTCGGATGAGTTTATTTGCGTAGTGTCAGGACTTAAAGTGAACGTCCATTATAAAGGATTATCCAATAGGGTAGTATGAAATTTTGCTGCAAGCAACTGTCTACACGGTTTTACGCTTGTAGTCATAATCAATAATTGTGCTGATGGTAAGTTGAGACGCGTTCCAACTGCAGAAGAATCACATAGGCTTTTGACCCCTATTGATTTGAGAATTCGTTGTGTTGACTAGAGACAAATACAGGTCATTTGAACACAGCGGCTCCTACACGAATTCAAACGACGTGTTGAATCTTCGACAAACTTACTCGGCAATTTTGAAGTACGCGTAAGTACTTAGACTGGCACATACGCGAGTATAGTCGTCGAGCCGAAAGTACGCGAACTTACTCGCCTGTCTGTCGCCCACTTTATATGCAATAGATAGACGGTCACTGATAAACTCACTTCTCTACGCTCCTCAAATATTTTGGCGCGGTACATTTCAGATTGCTTTTTCTTTTGAAGTAATTCTGCTGGAGATTTGCTGTACCTATAAAAAAAACCAAGTAGGTACCTACTGAGTATTATTATTCAACAATATACTTGATGGTCTAAATGTCTGTCTGAGCAACGAGTGTGACAAGAAAAAAGCGGCAAATTTGATAGTAACTGATAGCATAGTAATTCACAGGTTATAAGAATTTGAAAATAATCCTTTTGTCACGACTCATTTTGAGACCGTCAGTATAAGCGCGTCCTACCGAGAACGACCAAAGGGGATCCACGATGTGACCTTGGTTTTGCTGGAAGCCGCGCAGCCTATAACTGCCCACAACGGCTGAGCTACCGCGAAACGACAACGGACTTCGTTCGTGTATCTATTACCTATCTGTCGCTCGAACTAGCTGTGTGACAGAGATGGAGATACACGAACGAAGTTCGTTGACGTTTCGCGATAGGCCCTCAGAGGGCCTACCGCGAAACGAAATTCGTTTTCGTTCGTGTATCTCCGTCTTTGTCGCTCGAACTAGCAAGTGCGACAGAGACGGAGATACACGAACGAAAACGAATATCGTTTCGCGGTAGGCTCTCTGGAATCACGCGGTTGACTGCCATGCTCGCCCGTGGAGATGCGCCTTTGTGGTGAGTGTGGCGCGACTTTAAAGCCCAACATACACACTGGGCGACAGGTCTGCGGACAAATCGGTACGCCAACCGCTCGCGGACAAATGGGTACGAGAAATCGCTCCTTTGTCTACAGGTGACGGCGGATTTGTCCAGCGACTTGTTCGTAGGTTGGTGCGGCTCGCGGCTCGTGTAGTGAATCCCTTTAAGGCGTTAGCACACCTACGCGTTCGCATGTGAAATGCTGCCAAAACTGTAGGTTACATGGCAGTGTTTCGCATGCGAACGCGTAGGTGTACCTACTAAAGGCGTTAAGAGCCGTTTCGCATTCCCAACCCGATACGGAGCCGGAACTCTGCGGTTATTAAATAAATACCCAACAACTAGTTTAAGATTATACTTGTGTTTAAGCAGACTGTGGGCTAGACAGTGTATGGGGTTCCTGGGCCGTCGTTCACACACATCGTATAGGGCGTCGGGCAGAATCGACCCGAGTGCGTCCCATAGATATTTCACCACTTCAGCATTCAGAGTGCCTGAAATTAAGAAATAGCAATATTTGCTCAAGCCCACTACAATACAAACGATGCTTGTGCTCAAGCCGTCGTAGTATCTTGCACGAATTAAGTTGGCCGAATTGGATCAAATTTGTCCATTCAAAAAGCAACTCTGATTGGCAAGTCAGAAGATTCCAATTTGAATGACATTTTTATAAAATATTACAGTTTATTCATTTGTATCTTGTACCTACCTTTACCAATGATATGAGTCTGGCCTTACTGTAAGTTAAGTATATAACGAATTCGTTCGCCTCTCTGTGCAGGGCCATACATTTTATGAAACAGCTGCGGGTGGAATCAGCCCGGTGAAATTCAGCCTGTATGTGTAAGGCCTGAATCACACTGGCGCGGCCTGCGGTGGCGGTCAATAGTAAATTTGGCAGATAATGACAAGTTTACTGTTGTCCGCCGCGGCCAGGCCGCGCTAGTCTGTGAGAGGCTTTATGCCTGCATCACACTGGCGCGGCCTGCGGTGGCGGTCCATAGTAAATTTGACGGCCAGGTCGCGCCAGTCTGTGAGAGGAACTATGCGTGAAAGGGAGAAAGGCTTACTGTCATCTCATTCCACCGCACACTTAACTGAGTCTTGCTGTGGCCATGATGGCCCATTGCGCCTTACCTGGCCACATGTCTGCGGTGCGGCGCCGCAACGCAAAATTTTGTACCGAGTTTAGTACCGAGAAACGCGGGTTTTGCGGCGCCGCAACACAGACATCTGGCCACACCCTTAGTGTAGAAGAGCCTTTAAATTCAACGCTCTGTCAAAGAGAAAAGTTGTCAACCACACGCCAAATCAACAAGACATTTAGTGCGGAGTTGAAACTTATGTCAATGCAAGAAGGTTGCTATCGCGCTGGCTCCCTGACCATATATCATCCGTTGACGTTGAACCCAGTGCGGATATATGCGTCGTTGGCGTCGAAAAGATTAAAGGCCATTTTACACCCAGCAATTTGTCACAACAACTTAATGACGCAGCAAGATGGAGATAGACATCAATTAATTGAATTCACTTTGAAGGCGGTAGATTGTGACAAATTGATAGGTGTAACTAGGTATAGAACGTTTAACACGTGTTGCTAGACGACAGTGCTAACCTACCCTACCCAATTTGTTTATATGCGAATCGGTTAATAAATTAGAACAAAGTGAGAAGGCTTCATTGTCGACCTACCTTTGGTATTAACCGGTTCGACGTCTGGCAGTATTTCGCGGACAGCCCGCTCAGGCATTACGTACATCGCGCACTCCGCCATGGCGCGCTCAGAGTGTCCGCAGTCAGTCGACACCTTTTTTTTGTGGTATAATAGGACATATTTATAACATGTTACCTTATTTACAATTAAGTATATGGTTAAACCTTAGAGCATACATAAGCTGCGAGCGTTGCTGAAGTATCCTTATGTTGTATTTGCGTACAAAAATTTCTGCCGAATTTTGCGGGGGCGGGGGGGAGCAACTTAATAGGATATTGGGGTCGTTCTTCTTTTCGACCGACAATAGCCTGTCCTTCGTCTTATTACCGCATCTCATTTGAGTAATGATGTTTACGGTTTTATAATGTTCGAATGAACGTCCATATTATTTTATTAATAAGTGATATCTAATATTTCACTTTCTCTAACTAGCATTTTTTTTAAATGTTTTTTTTTTCGTAGAATGCCGTGACAGAGTGGTAAACCAAAATGTTGTCCCCACTGAAAGAGTCCACTTTGTCACATGTTTTTTTTTAGAAATCAACCGTAAATAAATATTTATATTGGCCAGAAAGGAAACTTTAATTAGTTCTAATGAAGAAACCTATGCATTTTTTTTTAAATCGCACTTCAAAACCACAATTTTCGATAGTTCAAAAACCAAAAAAACAGAAAAAAACTAAAAAAGAAGAACGACCCATTGAAACTCAATTATATATTAAAAGCTTGAAGTGGTTGAACGTTTATAATATCAAGTGCTTACAGCACTTGCGGGCATTTTTATGATCAGTGTTCTCTTGCGAGGCAATTTTGTGATCGATTGTGAAATTTTCTTTGTATGATTTTTTGCACATTGTGCAAGGTTTTTTACGGAGGGGTAAGTTACTGAAAGGCTACTCCAGTTATGTATGCTCTAAGGGTTAAATTCACGTAGGTATTCAATATCACGGGTGACATATTTGAATTCTTCGAGAGTTCTCCAAGATAAGTGCTGAGTATATATACCTATTATTGCCAAATATACAGTCGTGGCTAGATAATTAAGAACAAGATTTTTGTCGCCATACAACTGCATACAAATATGACTTCAAATTTAATGATGATTTAAAATATGTTTGGCCAATTTTATTTCTGATTATATGGAGGTATATGTGTATAAATAAGATTTAATTTAGTTTATATAAAGTTCTGTGAAAGTTGTGCTTATAAAATATGGATGGTCAAATGGACAGTTTTTTACAAGTTCATCCTGTAATTATTAGGGACAATTTATGAACTTATAAAAAGTGTTGATTTGATCGTCGCCTGTATTTTTCAAAGTCTAAATTTTGCAGAAGCTGCATGTGCTGTGCACTATATTAAATACTGTTTAAACTTGGTTACATCCGTATAATCAGAAAAAAAAATCAAACACATTATAAATTATCATCAAATTTGAAAAGTCATTTATAACTGTATGCAACTGTATGGGAAAAAAATCGTGTTCTTTAATTATCTGTCCACGGCTGTATATTTAATTTCTAACATTATAGGCGCTAGAGTCTGTCTAATGAAAGCTGAACCTGAAAAAAAGCGGCAGATTCAAAAATCATGACAGGGTAACACAGGGTCACTCACACAGCCGCAATTTTCTTAGAGAAATTTCAATTTGACATACGACATGACACCTCAGATAGACACACATAGAGAAAAAGTGTTGCCAATCAAATAACTACTAGGTTCAACTTTCATTAGACAGACTCTATGAGCGAAATCGGCGGACCGCCAGCCAAGCAAGGTCACAGAAAACCTAGGTACGGAGTGACCTTGGTTTGGACACTTATTCACACGGGCGGAAATCACGCGGCGGACTGCATGCAGTTCGCCAATACCGTACGTTTGTCGGCACGGCACCTATAGCGCGGTACTATTTGTATGGCGTAGTTGCGGTTGGAATCAGCTAATGGAATTCGGGTGCGGAATGCAGCCTCTATTATGTGGCGAGCCTTGCTCTTGTATCCAAAAACAACCTTTTTCATAAGCGTATCGTCGCCGAGTCTGTAAAGGCTGGTGCAGTCCGATTGTTGGTAAATCTTCTCGTTGTTCTGCACAAAGTATTGGCCATTCTCGTCGATGTGAAACGCATGTTTGCCGTACGGCTGGAAATAAAGCAGATTGGTAGAATTTCTATTTAGCAATAAATACCTACTCAGTAGGTAACTCTTATTGCAATGTGAGCGAACCGCCTATACAATACAAAACGATACAAAATATAATCATCATCTTATCAGCCGAAAGACGGTTGCTGGACATAGTCCTCCCCCAAAGAGTGCCAAAGTATCCGGTCCTGCCTTTATAATGTCATCAGTCAAGCGTGGCGATTATATACATTATACCTACCCCTCAAATGAATACAACCTGTCATAAATAAAGCAAGTACAAAAGAATAAACAAGATACGTACCTACCTACAGGGGGCCAGGTAAAACAACAAGCGTACTTATCGCTAGAGAGCGATCTCTTCCAGACAACAATTACCCTACAATTCTTTAATTACCTTGCTATAATTTCCCTGGCAATCCAGATGCACTTGCTTCAGTCCGTAAGCAAAATTGTAGACCAAATGTCCGTAAATGTCCAAGTTATACTTTCCAATCACGTTCTCATACAGCACTACGTCCTCGTACATACCTAAAATACAGGAGGTAAAATTGAGTATCCATAAAAACTGTGCGAGGTAGCCAGCGGTGTGCGAGGTAGCCAGCGGTGTGCGAGGTAGCCAGCGGTGTGCGAGGTAGCGAGCGGTGTGCGAGGTAGCGAGCGGTGTGCGAGGTAGCCAGCGGTGTGCGAGGTAGCGAGCGGTGTGCGAGGGAAAAACCATCAGAAGTTGCACAGCTAGTTTCGCTCAGGAGCCGTAGCATGGTTGGCCTTGTCACGCGATAGGTGATAGGATAGAGCGTGCGTCACTGGCTGACACCGTTCGATAGAACGAGACGACGCTCTTATCTTGTCACTTGTTGTACAGTCTCACTACTGTACATTTTCCGTTTACGTTGCGACCTACTTTAGGCCGCGCCACAATATGACATTATGAAGTTAATTTAGATTAGTGCAAACTTAACTCGCATACTATAAACATCAACTGAAGGAACGGCCAATTAATCTCACTATTTTGTAACTATAAAAGTAATAAATCAGTTTAACTTTAACTTAACTTCTCCGTTCTTTCAACGCACTCCAACACAATATTTAAGTGTATGGGCTAACTGGCTCATACATTAATGGTCCTTCGAACTTAAACAGGTATTTAGTGTTTTTGTTACTTTATTGCGATAGCGAATCGGTTTGCTGGCCTCCCACAAGCGGGTCTCACCAGTGAATTGAGAAAGCGCATATATCGTACTTAGAGTGCAGGGGCACTATGTACCTGTCAGTGTGGATTTAAAAATCCTTCGAACTAGTGTGAACAAACAAGATCACTGCAACCACTCATCCCTCTCCGGACTCTGAAGGCAGGAGGTGTGGACCAACCCTCATCTAACTTGGGACGCAGCTTTACCTGTCGACATACAAGAACAATGGCTGAAGCTAAAAAACGAACTACCCCTATTAAAAAACGTCAAACTTAACCGATGGATTGGCGGGACAACAAAGCAGATTGAACTTTTAGGCTACTGTGATGCAAGCGAAAAGGCCTTTTCCTGCGTCATTTACACTCGCACCAACGATGAAAACGGAAAGCCAAGAACGACATTATTAGCCGCCAAAACTAGGGTTGCCCCTATATCTCAAAAAACTACTCTGCCTAAACTGGAACTTTGCGGATCTCTTTTACTATCGCAACTCATGAAGAAGGTGATGGAAGCGTACAAGGACTACGACATAACTATACAAGCATTTTGCGACTCCCAAGTAGTCCTTGCTTGGCTCCAAGGAGATGTGTCACGTTGGGAAAAGTACGTGGCTAACCGAGTGACGAAAATTAAACAACAAATACCAGCTAAGAAATGGCAGTACATCAAATCTGAGCAGAACCCTGCTGACTGTGCGACTAGAGGAATGTACCCGAGCAAGCTGATTAACTTTGACCTCTGGTGGCACGGACCGTCACTTGACGAAAATGACCAGAAAGAAGAACTTACAAACTTAAATTGTCACTTTACAACTAACATCGGAACTGCAAAAAAAGGAGTGACAACCCTACCTACAAATCAAGACAATAACTTTATCAATAACCTACTTCAAAATCACAGCTCGCTAACACGAGTAATAAGAATCATCGCATGGATTTTGCGATTCACAGCAACTTTACGTCGCATACAGAAACCTGATTCCAACTATCTAACTACAAATGAATTAATCGCCGCTAATGACGAAATAATTCGATGCGCACAAAGAATGTCATTTCCAGATGAATGCAAAATCTTATTAAAAAACGAAACTTTAATTAAAAAGAGCTGTATATACAAGCTGAAACCTTACTTGGATGAAAAGGGACTTCTTCGCATTGGAGGACGACTAAACAACTCTAACTTACCGCCGGGAATGAGAAACCCTCTCATTTTACCCAGGAAAGGGCGTATAACTTATCTTGCCATTCACCACGGACACATGGCAACTTTACACGGCGGGGCGCGACTAGCCCTCAACTACATAAGGCAACGTTACTGGATAATTGGTGGAAACAGGGCGGTAAAAGAACAACTGCGAAGCTGCATACGCTGTCACCGATTTAAACCGTCCGATAATTATCAACTAATGGCGGACTTACCACCGCAACGAACAAACCCATCAAGGCCCTTCACACACACGGAACTTCAAACTAACGCGAAGAAACCTGCACGATACATGATAAGGAATAAAAACAACAAACAATGTTTTCTAACACTGTTTACAACCTTGATAACCATGTGCGCACTCATCACAAGTTCACGGTCAGCAGGCGTGACGACGTCAGCTCAAATTACGAACCTGGAACCCGAGCGACCTATCTACTACGATACGATAGGCAATGTACAAGTTGTTCATAACAAATGGATATTACTTATGTACTACATCTTAACTAACTATTCGTCGCATCGAGACTTACCTGCAAGGAGTGGACGACTGGTGCCAGATAACATCCCATGCGAGGCAAAACTAATAGGCCATCGCACTGCAACTCCACGTGACGTAACACATACGACATGTAAAGACGCCTGGATCGAGTTGCATTCACCGAACACTTGGCTCGTCATTTGTTGCGATACCTGCACATTGCGAGTCATATGTGAAGAAGATATGACGTCACACACAATGACGTCGTCTGGAATAATTACTTTAGTACAAGGCTGCATGCTGCAATCCAAATACCTAACTATTCACTCGCTTAATCAATATAACAGCAAGGTGAAGTTGGACAACGTAATCAACGTGCCTTCGATAACATCGTCGATCAACCGAATCGCAAATTTAACCTACCACAACATACCCCATCAGTATCTTTCCGAACACAATTATCAAGATATCGAAGAAATCGACAAGAGACTACTCAACCAACGGAACCAGGAACAAAACTTCTCATCCGTTCTCACTACTCACGATATCCATCAATATATTATTTGCTACTTTCTACTTGCTGCAGCCACCATTGCTGCCATTCTTTGGGGGGTGGGAAGACGCTATCCCAATATTTGTAAGCTGAAGAAAAATAAACAATGCTCACTGCAATCAGTGAAGCCACACTACGAGGATATTGAACTTCAACCTATACCAGAAGAGAGAAGCCTGCCACGAGCTACACCGAGGTCAGCGAGCAGCCCGGGACAGCATCCGAGCCGTCATCGAGCCGCCAACGACAACATCACTTTCAACTTAGTTTGACTTGAATTTTATTAAGTACTTCTTGTAATGGCTTTTCCTTCTATTGATAATTATCTTTTCTTTTCCCTTCTTTTGGGGTTGCCAGTATGTACAGTCTCACTACTGTACATTTTCCGTTTACGTTGCGACCTACTTTAGGCCGCGCTACAATATGACATTATGAAGTTAATTTAGATTAGTGCAAACTTAACTCGCATACTATAAACATCAACTGAAGGAACGGCCAATTAATCTCACTATTTTGTAACTATAAAAGTAATAAATCAGTTTAACTTTAACTTAACTTCTCCGTTCTTTCAACGCACTCCAACACAATATTTAAGTGTATGGGCTAACTGGCTCATACATTTGTCGCGTGATAAGGCCAACCATGCTACGGCTCCGAGTATCTCAAAAGGAAAAAAATGGAACCCTTATAGGATCACTCGTGTCGTCGTGCGTCTGTTTGTCCGTCTGTCACAGCCGATTTGCTCCGAAGCTACTGGACCGATTGAGTTGAAATTTGGTACACATATGTAAATTGGTGACCCAAAGATGGCCGCGTAAAGTAAATTAATGAATTCTGAACAAGGGGACCACTTTTGGGTGGTAAACTGAAAAAAAAGGTTTCGCAAACTATATTGTGTGACATATCAAATGAAAGGGGTTGTTGTAATGTAAGTATCTTAGTTTTTTTTGTATAATTTTATCAAAAACAGATTTGAAGTAATTTAGAAAAATAGAAAATAGTTCTTTGCCTAAAGATTACAGGAAAACCTTTAAGAATGTTGAGTATTCATAGTAACGGGAAAATTCTCAATATTTTTGTGTATTTTGTATGGAGCGCCTGATGATTAGAGCATAGCAATTTTACGGAACCCTCACCACGCGAGTTGAACTCGGACTTGTCCGGTCTTTCCTTTTGCATCCTCTTGACCCTTTGGACGCCAGGAACACCTAAAATCGTTGCGTGTTGTCGTGCCCATGGCACCAAGAACAAGGTGTTATGGCGTGCGCTGTCAAAGTCATGCTTTCAACTAAGGTTCATATTCACACCCTTATGCAAAAATACTTGGCGTCACTAGGGGTCAATTTCGTACGTGAAGAATGGCGTCCAAATTTCTGATATGATGTCTAAATGGACTTACTTTTAACGACAAAGAACGTGGTCAATGACTTGGCCGCCTTGATTAGGAGTTGCTTTAATTCTTCTCTGCGGGTAGCGAAATTACGTCCCATTTCTTGCCAGCATTGAAATTTCGCGCCTGGCAACTCAGTCGTCCTTGAAATGGGAATCCCGTAAGGTGTCGCTACACGTACGAAATTGGCGGACTGCATGCAGAAATGATTTCTGCCCGTGTGTTTAGAAGGAAGGTTACAAAAATCTAGTACGGAGTGACCTTGGTTTGGCTGGCCGCCGTGCTTTCGGCACTTATCCACTCAGGCAGAAATCATATATCCGATTTCATACGTGTAGCGGCACCTCTTGACGACAGTCGAATTATTTACACAGAGCAGATAACTTAAGCCTACAAGAGCCGCGAGCCGCGCACCTACCTACCGACAAATCGCTGGACAAATCCGCCGTCACCCATAGACCCACGAACAGCCTCTATCGCACCTCTATACAATAGGCTTGGCCGATTTGTCCGCTCGGGAGCGGTTCGCGTATCGCATAGACACGCGGATTTGTCCTCGACAGGTCGCCAGCGACAAATCGGTGCACAAATTCGCCGCCGCCGTGTGAATGTCGGGCTTTAGGAATTGGTATAAAATGAAGCTCAAAATTTGACTGCTGTCAGTAGAGAGTTCTAGAAATCGTTATTGTCTGCAGTATACACCTACTAAACTACATCCAATACCCTTACATTCTGGAGTTATAGATGCTTTCTTCCCGGTAAGTTTTTTCTAGCTCTGCTTTCAGCGTTTTCAGATTTTTTTCAATTTTTTCAAAGGTGGCATATTTTTTTTCATAATATTCCAGTTTTTCTGTGACCTTACGAATAGCGTCGTAGTTTCCAGAGTTGAGGACTTGCTTATGGATATTTTTGATGCCTTTACCTATCTTTGAGAGAGATAAAATCTCCTTTTAGTAAGAAAATCAGACACCTTGCAATTTGTCACAACAACTAACAGAGACAGAGCTGTAGTTGAAAAGAGACAGCGATCATTCTATTCATTGGGGGCGATTGCACGGTAACTACATATTATTATCACGCGATTGCTCATATCACAATACATAAGTATCACAATCATATTGACGTTGGTGAAGCAACTTGTCCATAAAATTTTAAATATCGCGATACTGTCAAAAAAAGCGTTATAATTGGGACCGAGCGCGACGACAGCGCCACGTGACAGGCGGCCATTATGGACAATCCACCGTCAAGATTAAATACTGGCAGTGTCTTATCCAAACTCGACATTGGCGGAATCATCAAGGCTTTAATGGAGCCATATAACAAAAATTGAATTGAACAACACATCTTACTAGCACGGCTATCACAAGACGGCGCGCGAGCTCTCTCGATTTTACTCGCTTTATACCTCTCTTTCTAAGTATTCTAATAAGAAAGAGACGGATACTGCGAGAAAAATCGAGAGAGCTCGCGCGCCGTCTTGTGATAGCCGTGCAGGACCATATTTTTATCTCAAAAACGATTAGAAAATGTTTACTGCAATATGGATTTAACAGCTCAAGTCAACGACAAAAATGACAATTTTAGCCGTAGTGAGCGCTGTGATCGTTTAGGCTACCCCCTCCACCCGCTTTGCACTGCCAATAGTCACCGTGTAATCGCCCCCATTGCAAATTACAAGTTGGATTGCGTCAAATTGCGAGATGCGTGACGGTCTTTAGTATTTGAGGTAATAATTATCATTTTATATTTCGATTTTTCTCGCACTACATCTCTCTTTCTGAGTTTTCTAATAAGAAAGAGACGGATAGTGCGAGAATAAAGCGTAACGTAATGCATAGTTGCGTCGTATGATGCGTGATATGATGGCCAACTGTGTAGAGGACCCTTGAAAGCCAGAAAAGGCAGCGATGAAGTCGAAACGAGTCTGCCGGGCTCGTTGCGTAGTTTAAGTGGGTGGAAATGGAAATACATGATGCAAATTTCCCCATTTAAAAAACAGCTAACCTCAGCCATTTGGGACGCAGAACCCTGCTTCTGACGTGTACACATCAGCTTCTCTTTGTTCTTCTCGTACAGTCTCTGCAATAAGTCCGAGAGAACCGCTTCACGTTTCTCTTCCAGCTGCTTTAGATTGTTTCGAGTCTGAGTCAGGATCTCTTGGAGACTTCCTCCGATTTCTGGAAGCTGTGGAAACATTTGGAGAAAAGTTTCGATAGGACCCAAAAGGGGGATCAACGAATTGAAGTTTAAAGGCCGGTAGACCAGGTGAGTATTGTAGGACGGTGATGGGGTGATGATGCTGTGGTCTTCATTAAGTATCCCGCACCTCCTACCAAAATGTAGGACGCCTAGGGTGGGGGATGCTGTACTTAATGACAATGGTTGATCAACTCTGTTACAATATTTATTAGGCTAAAACTAACAGTGCCTGTCGTGCTAAAGCTAAAACTAAGTGTGATGTTATACTTTTGAGTCGATCAGTATGAAGCGTTTCGGCTGCCGCCAGCGAGGTCCGTCTTTAACTCAATTTTTTGGGTATTTATGTTCTTTAATTGTAGTTGCTCCCATACAAACATTTGTTCCTCTTCAAAAACTGGTTTGAATGGCATCGTAAAAAAATCTTAGGTCACAAGCCTATTTACTCATAAAATATGTCCCATCGCTCTTATATGTCAGCGGATTAAGGTTTCGTTACAGTCCGGGGTAAGTATTAATATATGTACATAAATAAGGACATAAATATCTGTACAGGACTCTATTGTCAATTTCATAAAGGCGTGTACAGATATTTATGTAGTTACGTATATTAGTACGGTCGGCCTCCCAAGGGGCTGAGTACCTTTGTACCGTTTCGCTTTAACATCATGTTTAAACTGCCTTACGAAGTTGTTAAACGGGTGAAAGTGACAATGACTTTGACTGTATCCCTGACTGTACATATTTATGAGAAGATTAAATAGATACATATTTTTGTACTAGCTGAATGAATTCCACCGTTGAATTCGTCTGCCTATCAGTCTGTAGACGGCCATAGATTTAGGATGCAGCAGTTGTGGTCGAAATTCGGCGACCTATGTGGGGAGCCTAAAAACTACCTTATCTCAATTCCCAACTGACTTGACTGTTTGAACTGACTCTCAGGGCAATTTGCCCTGTCAGGGCAAATTTCCCTGACAGTGCTGCCCCGGGGCCTCTGCAGGAGATGCCCCTCACAATAGTGATAAATCTCTATTGTGGGGGGCCCTTTCTCTTCGCTCCTTTGTTGCCCCAGGGCCTCCAGATCTCCAAATCCGGCTGTCAGATTCTGACAGTTTAGGTGAACTCGGCGGATATCGCGAATACTAACGTGATCAGCCAGCAACATTGATATGTAATTGTGGGCATAGAGGAACACTTCATTCTTCAGCTCAACTGACTTGGCATACTGTTCCTTAGCGAACGCCACTATTTTGTCGTGGTGATCCAGTTTCTCCAAGTGCAACTTTAGTTCGTGGAGCTGTCTCATGTGCTCTGAAAACTTCTCGCCTAAGTCGTCATATATCTGTATAAAAGCAAATCAAATGTGTAAACCTGAAGGAAAGGTCGAACTCATGAAATCACGCGACGGACTGCAAGCAGTCCGCCAATTTCGTACGTGTAGCGGCACCTTATCTTTTTTTATAGTGGTAAGTAATATAATCATGAAATATGTGACTTTTTACTTTTTACCTTTTGTTGTTGAGGTGACTCAATTGGCAAAAATTCCTTGTACAATTTCTTTTGATAATCCTGCCACAGCCGTATGGTATTTACCACATCCAATATCATGAGTTCTTTATCTGCTGACTCAGAAATTTTGTGACATAAATAGTCAGCTCGTTTCGTAGCTATATCCATAGTTTGCCTCCAGTATATGATGAAGCTCTTCATAACCGCCTTCATATCTTCGTAATACGTGTAATAGTATCCATCCTCGTATTTTACGGCTTCGATGAGTTTTACGAAACTCGAAACTTGAGGCTTCACGCCATCTTCAACTTCGGTTATTACATGAACGTGTCCTAACACCACTTTGCTTACGCCAGCAATGAAATGTTTGTAATTATCCATTTATCATATTTTGAGTAAAATTCGAAAAAAACGTCCCAAATATTTCATGTCATGATGTTTTATGTAGTGGTTATATTCTCTTTGGTTTTATGGTATTTTTATGGCCAACGTATACAGATCATGCCGGCCATTCACAGTCAGTAAATACTGACAATTCACCATAGCTGTCTGACTCTATAGCATGTGATAGAGTGAGACAGCTATGGTGGATTGTCAGTATTTACTCTCCGTGTACTGGCCGCCATACAGCCCGATATTAATTTTAAATAAATAAATATCATCGTAATAAAAAGAAACAAAAAATATTATTTGGCTTCTAGAGGTACTAGAATGAGAATAATCTCAATCAAATCAATTTACATTTGAAGATAATAAGGGATACAAGAGAATATTCTAAGAACGTTTTAAATCTCACCATATCTCACACATCTTTATTGTGGTTTAGTTATTGTAAAACGCCTCTGTATTTCCATTCACCTCTATATACATTCATTCAATTACTCACTCCTTTATTGACACCGCTTATTTGTTCATTTTCATTCACTCATTCACAGATGGACTCTGGAACAGAAATGTCATCTGTTATCAAAATTTTATCAAAAACACCTGAAATATGAATGATAACACGTGCATTTTAGTAAGAATTCCAACCATATTATAATAATAATATTCCTCCAGCAAGTCGAAGGTGGTAATCCAGATCAAAACCTGCTAGTTGCGAAATAGATTTAGTTCTTCCGGCTAAGTAGTAAGTTCCGTGATTTTATTGAATATATTATGTCTGTCCATGTCTCTTTGATTGTGTACCTCAGTTTTTCCTTGTAATTAACTCGATTCCTTAAGTAATTATACGAGGAGCGGGCCTTTGATCGATTATTTATTGATGTTGCGGTGCGTCCTTCAACTCCTTCAAATTGGTTTTGATTGGTCGCTTATTTACATCGAGTCGGTCCGCTTGCGAGACGTGACTCGCGGCATGAAGGCTTTGTGTTTACCACCTTTTACAAGGTCTACGCCAAATGTAATAAACAACATTGACCACGTTTGACCCAGTTAGAAACAGTTTATGTAACATGATACATAAGTAGTTTTACAGTTTTTTTTTAGTTATTTCGATACAAACATTACGAAACATTACGAAACTTTCAGGTAGCGGGAAGCGAGATGGCGTGCTAAGGTCGTCCTTTTACAATCATTCCATAAAAACAAGTAGCATGGCAAGATACTTTGAACACACTACCACATTCAACTTCAGTTGGGACCAGGTTGCTTCTGGTTATTGGAAAAGATACCCTAATCCACAGAGGTAAGTCTCATTTGCTTTTGTCTGTATGGTATTTTTCATTTTCATTCATCATTTAACCCTTGGACACTTTGCCAGGCGGTGGTTGATGGTTGAGGATAGTGTCCACTGAAGCCTGGCAATATTAAGATGTTGATGGGGGATTTGTGAGATACAATCACTCGCTCATGGGTGAATTGCAAAAAAATTGTACATAGTTAAGGGCCTTAATCCAATCTATGCTTTAACTTTTTCCATTGTGTAACGAAAGTTACCCATATAAAATGTATGGATAATTGTCGTTACACAATGGAAAAAAGTTAAAGCATAGATCAGATTAAGGCTCTTAACTATGTACAATTTTTTTGCAATTCACCCATGAGCGAGTGATTGTATCTCACAAATCCTCCATCAACATCTTAATATTGCCAGGCTTAAGTGGACACTATCCTCAAATCAATTCTATTACAATAATCATGCTTTAATTATTATCAAGCGGCAAGTGACTGAAAAATGGATTGCAAATTTTGACAGACAACTTACCTCTTACATACGAACAGGCCCCTATTTCACCAACTTGACAATTGTCACCTGACAATGACAATTGCTGGTTCCACAAGTAACCTAGCGACCACCTTAACTTCTAGAACAAGCAATGTACGGTGAATAGTCATCGTCAGGTGACAATTGTCAAGTTGGTGAAATAGGGGCCAGGTCAAGTTAATATAAATAAAATAAAATAAAATAGCCTTTATTTCTACCGTAACATGCTTACATTTTTCCATGCCTGCTTAATTAATTCTTTCATTATAATATTGATTAAATAATTCATTAGTTATTACATTAATTGATTCATATTAATAAATTATAAATATTCGATTTTATCATGCAATTTTTGATTTTTATATAATTATGGCAGTCGCCTCTTTGGCGTAGGCCTCCCCCAGTGCTTTCCAATTTTCTCTCTCTCTTGCCAGTCTTGTCCAAATAGCTCCACATCGTTTCTTAAATATATCTGCCCATCGTTTTCTTGGTCGACCTCTCTTTCTCATTCCGTTTCGTGGTAAAGTTGAATATAAACCTTGTAAAAATAGGCGGAAAAGACAACATTATACCTTATACAGTTAAAGTGTATATTCATTATTAAATATCCATTTGAAATCAAAATCAAAATATCTTTATTTGCCAGAATATGGTGAAAGCATGATCTCATTATGCTAAAATTGTTCGGGCATATTCAACCTGCATGCAGGTGTGCAAATTATTATGTCATAAATTTATAATTGTCAATATTTAATATACAATAAATTCATTAAAATAAAATAAATAACATCACAAAAAATAAATAATTACCTACTCATGTCAAAAAATCGTTTACGCTATAAAAACATTTCTCCTGCAGCCATTTTGTCAATTTACTATTAAACAATACCTTATTTTCTAATTTTATACAATCAGGCAAGTTGTTATAGAGTAGTATACACATGTTGTAGCAATTCTTTTTATAAATGGCTGTTTGGCATGAACAAGTACTAGTAACTGCATATTATCAAGTTTGCTTGAACAATTTGTTAATAGCGTTTCTAATTATTATCCTAACACAGTAACTTACATAATAAGTACTTGACATTGGGTCTCGATAACTATCTGATAATTCCACTTCTAGGCAGACAAGTTGATATGTTACGTTTGTTACGTCATCGTCATCATCATATTGATGATTTACGTAGTTGGGTTGTCATTTTAAAACGACATTCTAGAATAAAATGAAACTTTGTATACACAATGGGATTTGCCATATCTAGGTTGGAAACTAGTTTCTGTTGCTAGAAATTATAAGCTTTTATTGCCAACTGTACTTTTCTGTATGCTGTCATCAACTACTCATTGAGCCGATTCCAACGAGCCCAAACTCAACGGGGTTACGTCAGTTGAGTACTGAATTCCCACGGCCACCTTCTGTCTCCATCATCATATCAGCTCGATGGTACCATAATATTGAATTGTCATCCAAACTATACTAATACCCAAAATTTCAGCTGAATCGGATAACGGCAAGTGACTGAAAAATGGATTGCAAATTTTGATAGACAACTTGCATACGAACAGTACAAGTTGAGTAAAAGCTTGTAAAAAAATGGATTGCAAATTTTGACGCACAACTTACTCATTGAAAACTTATATTTACATTTATCAATTTTAAATTTATCAATAGTGTATCAAAAATAGGCCAGGAGCCGTAGCATGGTTGGCCTTATCACGCGACAAGTGACAAGATAAGAGCGTCGTCTCGTTCTATCGAACGGTGTCAGCCAGTGACGCACGCTCTATCCTATCACCTATCGCGTGACAAGGCCAACCATGCTACGGGGCCTGGTTCGGTAGCGTATTGCGATTATAATTTTTTTTTTTACTTTGTTTTTTTTTTCATTTGCATAACGCTACGCGTTCACACCCCATTTTTGTTACACCATGTATTATGTTAATTTTGTTTTTTTGGACAAATGTTTTGCGCTGTTTTTATTTGGTTGTTCAAAATGGTTTATGTTGCAGCACCCATGTTCTGTCAGAAGACACATACTGCAGGCAAGTGAAAGATGGCTGCCTGTATACCAAGAGGCTACTCACGAAAACCAACCGGGTACCCAAGTGGGGGGAGAGGTATGTACCATCTATATATAAAAAAAAAACGGACAAGTGCGAGTTCAACTCGCGTGGTGAGGGTTTCGTAAAATATTGAGAATTTTCCCGTTACTATGAATACTCAAACTTCTTATAGGTTTTCCTGTAATCTTTAGGCAAGGAACTATTTTCCATATTCTTACGGCAGTATCTTTTGATTGCGTTGGTTTAGAAGTTTGATTTTTTCACGGCTCCAAGGGACAGTAGACCTGAGTATTTAATATAAATTTTAGCATGATACCTCCACGCGTTTCTGAAAAAAACCGGCCAAGTGCGTGTTGGACCACGCAAAACGAAGGGTTCCGTGCCTATTAAAAAGGTCGTATCGTTATAGAAATCTTACGGCACTTACGTCCTTTTCTTTGAGGAAGGCAGTTTTTCAGCAATATCTCGAAAACCTTTCATCCGATCTAGAAAGAAAGAAAGAAAGAAGAAAGAAAATACATTTATTCACAAACACACAGGACACACATATTATACAATAAAGTAAACAAGAGCAACATATAAAACATGAAACAAAGTGTGTCTCTGCGGCAGTGAACCGGACACTGGCTCAGCATTATGCTGAGGTGTCAGACACCTACAGCGCTGATTTTCAGCAGATCTTGTTCAAAACAATTTTCGGTGAATGAACTTAATTTAAAAAAAATTGCTGAGAAACGTTATATTTATTTTGAAAGGCCTATCGATTGATAAGCCACACGTGGGCTCACAATGAAAAACAAATTTGACTTAGTTTTATGCACACCTAAAAAAAAAAATTGTCATTTTAATTACAAAACTATGTAGCGGCTAACAAAATACACCTATCCTAAAAAAAACCGTTTTCGTTTTCGAGTATTATTCGAGCCTGTGACATACGGACAGACGGACATGACGAAACTATAAGGGTTCTGTTTTTGCCATTTTGGCTACGGAACCCTAAAAAGGGTCTTGACAGACGGACGGACGGACAACAAAGTGATCCTATAAGGGTTCCGCTTTTTTATTTTGAGGTACGGAACCCTAAAAAGAGCTCACCCAGTCGTGAGGATGCAGCGAAGAAGAAGCTATTTTCAAGGGTTGCCAAAATGTATCATTCGTCAACCTTCCTCTCTACTCCTTTCTCTATAAGATAAAATAAAATAAAATAAAATAAAAATAGCCTTTATTATTGAAGCTGCAAAACTTAAAAACTATAGTGCTCCATTCTATCGACAACTTCAACTCGTCTTGGCGACATAGGCCTCCTCCAGAGCCTTCCATTTCGTGCGGTCCCTTGCCTCTCTCAGCCACGTTCCTCCAGCAGTCCGCCTCAGATCATCTGACCATCTAAGGGTAGGCCTTCCTCTTTTTCTTTTATAACCTCTTGGGTACCACTCGACTATGTCCTTTGTCCATTCTCTATAAGATACCTAAGCAGAAAACGTCACTGATTAAAATTTCTCAGTTAAAAACATGATAAGATAAGAGTATTTTTATCCTGTCTGCCAGAAGATATCGAATGATGTTTGTATATGTATATGTATAAACTCCAAAGCTATATGAATAAAGTTTTTTTTTTTTTTTTAAATGTTTGTTACTCACATAAAGAAACAGGCTAATCTGGTTTGATAGATTATGAAAGTATGTACATTGTACACTATGTACAGTTGAGTTCTCCAATATATATATACAGACAACCTTTCAAAAATATCTATACACTGTCTTTATTGACGCATGTTTAGATATAAAAAAAAAACCGGCCAAGTGCGAGTCGAACTTGTTCTGTACCATTATCACTTCAACTCGCGTGGTGAGTGTTCCGTATTTAATACACGAAAATATTGAGAATTTTCCCGTTACTTTGAATACTCAAACTTTTTTTTTAATTTTCCAGTTTACCCCTCAAAAGGGGCCCCCTTGTTCAGAATTAATTAATTAATTTATTGCGATCGTGTTCATTGAATTTACTTTACGCGTCTATATTTGGGTCACCAATTTACATATGGTTACCAAATTTCAACTCTATCGGTCCTGTAGTTTCGGAGCAAATCGGCTGTGACAGACGGACAGACAGACGCGCGAGTGATCCTATAAGGGTTCCGTTTTTTTTTTCTTTTGAGGTAGGTACGGAACCCTAAAATCGGCAAAAAAATTATGTCTGTTGGTTGGGAGCCCCAGTCCGACTCGCACTTGGCCGGTTTTTGTAGTATTTGTTGTTATAGCGGCAAATGAAATACATCATCTGTGAAAATTTCAACTATCTAACTATCACGGTTCATGAGATACAGCCTGGTGACAGACGGACAGACGGACGGACAGCGGAGTCTTAGTAACAGTATAGAGTCCCGTTTTTACCCATTGGGTACACGGAACCCTAAAAAGAACTACCTCTACCAGGGGCCGATTTCACGAGTTACAATTTTACAAGTCTTAACTGGCAACATTAATGCCCCTGCACCGATTGGCCTTTTGACCGTTGTTGCCACTTAACACTTGTAAAATTGTAACTTATTGCTTCGTGAAATACGCCCCTGTCAACCATTAATCGCTACTGTCAGTTTTGTATTTATTTTATTTTATTTTATTTTATTTATTTATTAGGCTCACACAACAAATTACAGTCATTCATACAGTAACATAAGAAGTTTAGTGTCTAGATCTGGACTATAATTCTAAACAGTGTGTGCACAAAACGATTCATAACTTAAAGACAAACTATTCACTAGATGGAATTACATACCTATTGTGCATAATATAATACATTCAATAATTAACATGACATTTACCTGTATATAGCGTTAAATATGTATCTAATAATATTCGTCTAACTCTAACTTAAAACTTAAATAACTAATTACCCAATTTATTCTATAAGAACTTCATTTTGTTAAAGGTTCTTCAATGCTAAATCCGTTAAAATCATTGAAGAAAGCATCGTGGACCCGGAGAAAAAGGTCCTTGTCACGTACACGAGGAATCTAGGATACACTAAGGTTATGGTAAGAAAATATTTACTTTTCACACCTTTCATTCGGAAAAGTAAGTTTTGCTCCACAACGAGAGGGATCAAAAAGCTACTTTTTTAATTTATTCATTGGCATGTAGCATTTATGCCATGTGCCAATTAAACACAGATCTTAATAAAATAATCGTTTGTAATTTCATCGTAATCGATTAAAAACGAACATATTTCAAGTTTTAACTTTAACAACGTTGTATGAAAATTTATGAATTTTACGTTTTACTGAAATCAAAACTATCGATGACTGTAATATTTTCCTCATAGTCGGTGTGAAAAATTGTATGTGTCACTCGGGAGCAAAATTATTTTCGTCATGGGCGTAAACGCTTGAATCCTTCGTTACGCTCAGGATTCTAACTCAGAATCCCTCGCTGCGCTCAAGATTCTATCGCTTTACTCTGGATTCAATGTACCGCCCTCGCCGTAAATACATGATTTTGCTCCCTTAAGATACAAATAACTATTTAATGCTTGTATTCGTATCGCGAATAAAGTAAGGGAGATTTTCAGGTCATTTGAGAACTTACTTTGGTATTAAAATACTTTGGTCCATAATATTTATGGTGGTATGGCTGACGTGGTATGGGTAGATATATACAGGGTGTTAGGTAGCTAGGTGCAAAGCTTTAAGGGGGTGATAGTCGGGGTATTTTTGAGCAACTTTTAATATGGGAGCAACCCTGAAATGATTTACATTGTAATATTATTATGAAAAAATAAATGAAATTCTCATTTCCAGAGCGTGATAGAACGAGTGGAGTACCGAAGCGCTGGCGCTGGCGCTACCATAGCGAAGCGTTCCGCGTGGATCGACTCGCAAGTCTTCGGGTTCTCGCGCGCGATCCGGGCGTTCGGCGTCGATCGCTTCCGGAAGAACTGCTCGCAAATGGTGAGTAATTTAAATACTAAGAGGGCAAATAAGCATACGGCCTGATGGTACCGAGTACCGAAGCGCCGGCGCCACCATAGCGAAGCGTTCCGCGTGGATCGACTCGCAAGTCTTCGGGTTCTCGCGCGCGATCCGGGCGTTCGGCGTCGATCGCTTCCGGAAGAACTGCTCGCAAATGGTAAGTAATTTAAATACTAAGAGGGCAAATAAGCATACGGCCTGATGGTACCGAGTACCGAAGCGCCGGCGCCACCATAGCGAAGCGTTCCGCGTGGATCGACTCGCAAGTCTTCGGGTTCTCGCGCGCGATCCGGGCGTTCGGCGTCGATCGCTTCCGGAAGAACTGCTCGCAAATGGTGAGTAATTTAAATACTAAGAGGGTGGCAAATAAGCATACGGCCTGATGGTACCGAGTACCGAAGCGCCGGCGCCACCATAGCGAAGCGTTCCGCGTGGATCGACTCGCAAGTCTTCGGGTTCTCGCGCGCGATCCGGGCGTTCGGCGTCGATCGCTTCCGGAAGAACTGCTCGCAAATGGTGAGTAATTTAAATACTAAGAGGGTGGCAAATAAGCATACGGCCTGATGGTACCGAGTACCGAAGCGCCGGCGCCACCATAGCGAAGCGTTCCGCGTGGATCGACTCGCAAGTTTTCGGAATTTAACCCCGTTAAGTTTGGGCACGTTAGAATCGTCTCAGCGAGAAGTTGATGTACAGAAAAGTACAACAATAAAAGCTTATCACAAAAATGAAATTTTTGTCTGAAACTTATTGTATTTATTGTTCCAGTACAACGGCTTCAACGGCGTGCTCCACAGCCTGTTCCCGAAGCAGCACGCGGCCGCCGCCGCGCCGCCGCGGCCGCTGCAGGGCGTGCGCGGCGCCGCCGCCGCCGCCGCCGCCGCCACCGACCGCGCCAAGCACAACGTGCTGTCCTCCGTCAACCGCACTTAACAGGTACGAGCGCACTAACAGGTACGAGCGCACTAACAGGTACGAGCGCACTAACAGGTACGAGGGCACTAACAGGTACGAGCGCACTAAACCTCTGGTATCAACTGGATTTTTTCAATAACGATATTAACAGCACTAGCGAAACTGTGGCAACATTCGTCTGCAATGAACTGTCAAGTAAGTTCGCCAAATGTTGAAGCCGAGTTTAGCAGGTTCGGTCGCACTTAATAGATACGACCGCACTTAATAGAAACAACAACCACACTTAACTTACGGTACATAAGTTGGGACTTAACTGGTATGAGACTTTCCTACTTATATGATAAGGCATAAAAGCGTCAGCATATCTTTGACGTCGACTGTTCAACTGCCTTGAACAGGTACGATCGCACTGAACCACACTTATTAACATGTATAAAAAGGTACCTGGTATGGTATCGCCCGGTTATATTATAACAAGTCCAAGGTTTGGTCTTTGAATTTGTGGCGTCTCTTCTGTCAGTGTCATCTCTTGACACGTTCTGCATTGCGAAACTGCTATCGAAGTTTCGTAAGTCAGTTGCATTAATACAACTTCCCGTCAACTCTCGGTGGACTTCGGTCCCTGAGAGATCTCCCCATTGCCGTGTCTCCTACTCTTGTATATTTGTATATATAATATGTACATAACTCTTTTCTGTATAATATATATTCAACATTGTACATTATTCCTACAACTTCGGGATTTTGACGTAAATATTTGAAGTATAAATCAGTGACGAGAAATAATTATCAAAAGTAATAAATAAATAAAATTACTATTCCAAAGAATTAAATCAAACCTCGGGAAACCAAATCTTACAGCAATGTCAATAAGATATATCGTAACTTTTCTCACTGACCATATTGCTGAAGGCAAACACCAATAGAAATTGCAAAAAAATATAAACAATGTTCTAACATTTGAGAGATAACATCAAAACCAATGTCAAACAAATAAATAATTTGACCTTGAAATGGTTATAATATATTTTATTAAAATAACTCAAATGGCTTCTAATTTAAATCACGCTTGATATTTCAAAGTACAAGATTAATAATGAAACAAGTAAAATGGTTTGTTTACATTTTTGGCTTATTATAGTATTGACCACAAATACTTATCCACAACCACTGTATGTAAGTTTTTATTTTATTTTCCAGGATGACTTGACTACGGGGAGAGACAGTTAAGTGATTGTGTAGCACATTTGATGGACCTTCTATTGAGGTACGGTTACAATGTGATGCCGTTGCCCAGGATATGTATGAAAGTATCGACTGTAGTTTAAGTTATACATTGGATTGAATTGGTTGATTTCGTATAATCAGGCTGTTGTAGGGCTCTCTATCCGTATTTTCATTGCCTTACTGAAATCGTATCAATTTGTTGGAATAAATTGAGAGATAGGTACAACTGGAATCAAATATAAATTATTCAAATACTTACTTAACTTTGTACTTCCAAATTTATTTATATACGGAACACGTGCTCCATCCGAACTCCATGTGAATTGATAATATAAGCACATACTGAACATCTATATGACGTAACAATTGGACCTTTTGCCATTGTATGGAGGTTCATTTATCGATGAATTCCTGAGAAACTGTAATTTTGCGAGATGAATGCAATGGATTGAATTAGCTCGGTAAGGCATATGTTTCATTCCGAGGCATAATATATCATTTTATCAGTAGTCTATATAAATACGTTCATTTGATTCCATTGTAATGACAATTAGTCTTGTTGTCCATTAAGAAAATGGTAAATTGTTTGTTACCAATGGCAACACTTGGGATTTTTAGTAGTTACCAACTTATTAATAACTTATGTTAACTTTAAAAGTGGATACGCCCATTAAAAAAAAACGGAATATTGAAAAATGGATATTGATTTTTGTAGTCCAATGGTACTATTTTGATTGTAAAATCATTTTAAGAAAGAATAATCTTGATTTAAAGACTAAGGGTGGGCTGCACCAACTTTAAAGACGATCAACGGTAAAGCTGTCATTCCATAGAAACTTGTCAAACTTTCCATACATTCAGATATTAACGAACACAGCTTACGATTACAGAAGGTTTGGTGCAACCTATCCTTATTGGGGCACATCAGTGATATAAGGATGTGCCTTTGAATAGCTTTCCATCGGCCACTAGGATCCATCGATCGGACGATTAAGTCTAAATTGGCGAATACCTTTAATATCCATAATTTAATCTGCCAACACACTAGTGTTTGCCATAATCGTCATTGTAAAAGTGTTTTTCTCTGAAACCGTAACATATTCTGGAAAATTTAAATAAACTTTGTATAGAGCCCTGCAGGTTAGATTAGGTTTGTTTTATAACAATCCTGAAAAGTTTACAGTTTCTGAGAAAAACTACTTGGGTTTAAACGATGATTATGGCAAACGTTACAGTTATGGTGGGTCAGGCTCATAAAACACACTTTCCCGAAATGTACACTTTCTCTAAAAATGCACTTTCCGAAAAATGTACACTCCCAAAAGATACACTTTCCCAATTGGGGCACTTTCTCGAAAGGTGCACTATTTGAAAAAGTGCTCTTTTCTATAAGGTAACCTTTCCCAAAAGGTACACTTGCCCAATTGGGACACTTTCTCGAAAGGTGCACTATTTAAAAAAAAAACTCTTTTCCATAAGGCCACCTTTCCCGAAAGGTACGCTTGCCCAATCGGGACACTTTCTCGAAAAGTGCACTGTTTCAAAAAGTGCTCTTTTCACTAAGGCAACCTTTCCCAAAAGGTACACTTGCCCGATTGGGATACTTTCTCCAAATGAAAATGAAATGAAAAAAAAATGAAAAAAAGTTTATTCAGTTAAACAACCCTTGCTTTACATTATTTTCTTCTGCCAAACTGCAGGACAGTTTGTTGGCAGAGGGACTCCCTTACAGCACAATAGGTGGGTAGGCTCTTAGCTAATAGCTAGTTACTTTATCTACATAGTTTTATTTGATAATGGTACAGCTCACGTGATCATTTTACTTAGACTACATTTCCAGTTTAGATTTTATTTTTTCTAAGAAAAACTGACTTTGAGATGAGTACATTGTACCAGTCCGGCCAGCGATCGTGTGTAAGTAAGCGTGTACAAAGGTATAAAAAAAAAAAAAAAAATGCCGTGTTTTCACTAACTAGGTATAGTACCTAGTGATGGCCTTGGTGCCTTCGCTGATGGCGTTGTTTTGCAGTTCGCCAGGCAGCAGAAGCCTCGCGGACGTCTGCACCTCCCTGGTGGTGATTGTGGACTTCCTGTTGTTGTGGGCTATTTCAAAGGGCTGGCTATATAGTCAAGGTGGCGTTTGCCAGCCGGGCCCCAGCCTGCGCGGGCCCCCCAAGGACCTGACTTGCGAGGGTTTTTTTTGTAAAAATATCATTTTTCTATCTGAGGTTCGAACTATGAATAACTATAATTATGAAAAAGTGTATGTACCATCTGAGAAAGCGTATTTTTTGGGAAAGTGCACCTGATTATTGTATACCATCTGAGAATGTAGTTTATCTGAGAGTGTACTTTTTGGAAAAGTGCACCTTCTAAGATTATATACCATCTGAGAATGTGGTTTATGATTTGAGAAAGTGTACCAATTGGGAAGTGCACTTTTTAAAACAGTGCACATTGCGAGAAAGTGCTCCTTTCGGGAAAGTGCACATTTCGGGAAAGTGTGTTTTATGAGCCTGACCCGTTATGGCATATAATATTATGGATTTCATCAACAACTCCTGAATTGGATTCAGGTCTGAGTCTACTCGACCCCAGCTATAGACCTGAATAGCAACACAGACGTACACACTTCATGTTTGACATTAGGTCAAATGTACAGTAATGAAAATGTATTCACGTACCTTTTTCGCTCTTCTTACTATGACAATAAGGTATAAAAAGGTACGTGAATACATTTCCCTTACTGTACATCGTGACAAACTGTACAATACGCATAAATGTAAAAACGCCAACACAGTTAACTGACCATCCTGTGTTTATATTGAACCTTATTACAATGTACATAAAGTGTGCACTTTTGCATAAGTGGTCAGTTAACTGTGTTTGCGATAGTACATTCAAAGGAGCATGTAATATGCCTAAACTGGATAATAAAGAACCTTTCATCACACTTGCTCGTCAATGGCGTTATTTACTTGCGAGCGTACAGAGCAATTATAGCCGTTTTACCTCCCACGGGCTGTTAAGTTTATTTTTAAAATATAGAACCCTCTGATTGGCTTAATCAAATCTGGTTACTCTGTAATTGGTTGAAAAAAAAATCTAGCTGGCCAAGCCGCCCCGCCCCGCAAGAATACTGCTCTGTGATTGGTTGAAATATTGAAGCTGCGCGCTCCACTAGCACTGATCTAGCAGTGAAGTTGTCAATTTTTGATTGGTACGGCTGTAGTTATTTATTTCCTCGCAAATGTGATGAAAAACATTGTGTATATAACACGGGCGGGCGTAAGAATATTGCTAACGAGAGTCTATCAGAAGCCCGACGCCGAAGCCACTACGCCTTACACTTACGCCCCTCGTTAAACAATGTACTATTTATTGATTTTGTACGTATTTAATCGATTGGAGTAGTATGCTAGTGGTCGGAGGCGAACTCATATAATTCATACCATAAGCGTATGGAGAAATTAGATGCTATTTATTTATATTAGTTATAAACATACCGTTTGAATGTTCTTTTATGTGCTGTTTTCATTACACTGCCGTAAAATGGCATGTGCAGTAGACTTCAAAATTAAAGTACATCCTTAGATTCCTATACGGGATGGTTGTACACTTGGCCGTGTTTAAATGATTTCGAAGAAGAAATATTCTATCAGTGAGCTGATTTGTACTTATAGTCACATGCATAACTCGTCTGTCAAGACGAAAAATCAAACAAAAAAAATCGAATACTTCAGCGCTGTCATTGACATGACATGACAATAAAAGTTGTACATCTTAGAGCCTGTTCACACCAATGCCAAGAAACATTATAGTCTAAACTTTTTCAACTGAGCTCATGATATTTTTCAAAAATAATTGATCCAGCTGCAAAATCTGAAACTTTTTACTGGTGCTAAGGAAGGTCATTCCTATCACCAAAAAAATAATCAGGCACTTCTGATATTTTCATCCATTTCCCATTATCAGAGCCCGGATTTTTCACGGCAAAACAAAACACTATCGTAATCTAGCCAGTGTTAGAAACATAATTTTATCGATATCGATAATTGTGTAGTAGAAGAAAAAACGTCACCAAATAAAATAAATATTCAATAAAAAAATTACGTACTTATATCAAACACGTCGGCGTTATAAGAAATAAATATTATATTTCATCGCTTCATTCTCGATATAATGTTTTAACAGGTAGTCCCTTAAACCTACAGGCAACTAGCACGCTTTTAGAGTACTTCATTTGATTCAAAATCGGCACTAGCAGTTCCGGCGGCCGTCACCTGGGGGTGGGGCGCTGCCGTGGTCTTCATTCCTTATTCGTGCACGGCAACGAGCGCACGCGCTAAAATCATGCCTAAGCGTACTATCGACGAACGAATTAGTGAACACCAAAAAAAAATAGAACATCTACAACGAAAGAAAAATAAAGAACCATCTTATAAACGGATTCGAGTAATTCAGTCCTCGTCTGACGAGGACAATATACAAGGTAAATTAGTGTGTTTAGTTCGTTTTAGTAGTTATGTTATCAAGAAATATTACAATCTAGTTTCTAAAGAGTAATCTTTAAAACATTTCCGTGATTTAAACGTTCGAGATTAATTCTGAGTTTTGTCTACCCTCAGTTTTTTTTTATAAAGTAAAGAATTTGTTTTATTGCACGGAGTTAGCTGCGAGCTACCTCTGTGTTGTTTTAACGTATGTTTAAAGTCGGGATTGACTGCGAGTCAATTCCGACAACGTGATTAACTGCGAGTTAATCACGAGGCACTTGCCGAATATAACATGGTATCCATGCAAAGCGATAAGTTATAATAATTATTAACGTTGTCTTGTCTGCGAGACATGTACAACCGAGTTTTTTCATAACTCACATACTTACCTTATTTTGGGTTTACACATAAAACTGAAATTTTTATTTCTATTTTAGATACAAATAACGTTGTTCATCATCCTCTAACGAACGAAATTAATCGAGAAGGCAGCGTGACTGAACCTTTTCAACCTGAGGGGCACCAGTGCACCCAACCATTACCAATAAATGACCTCGAGGCAAATCCTCGCCAAAATACTGAGCCAGAACATCAGATAGCCGAGCCGGTGGTGGAGCAAAGTGCTCCAATGCCCGATGAAACCGCACAAGCATCTGCGGAGATACCGGTAGAACCGGAGCTACTTATGGCTTTGGGTGAGTCCACAGACGATATACCTGAATTTGGTAAACCAATACATGATAGTTTAGCTAGTCTGTGGTTACCTTTACTAAAAAAGGGTCTGCCCAAAGAAAACAAAGAAAAACTATTAAAAGGTTATTTAATACCCGAAAATTGCAAGCTTCTGCAGTCTCCAAAACTTAACGCAGAGATCTCAGCTGCAGTTTCTGAAATAGTCAGAGGGCGCGATAAAAAACTGTCTAGTTTTCAACAACAGCTTGGCGCAGGCATTACTGCACTCAATAAGGGTATGGAGATCCTACTAAATAGCGACAATAAAGCCCAGGCTCTGACTAATTTCAGTGACAGCTGTCGAATCTTGACAGATCTTCACTGCGCTTCAACCAAAGATAGAATAAAATTGATAACTCCTAGCCTGGAAAAGAACATCCTACATGTAATCCAAGATTCCGAAAGAGACGATACTCTTTTTGGTAATGCTTTGTCCGAAAAAATTAAGGCAAGCAAAGCCATTCAAAGACAAGGTCAACAGATAAAAAAGACCGTGGCATACCAACCCTCTACTCCCGGATTTCGTCAGGCGACGCCAAACCGCTATACCCCACCGGGAAACTGGAGGGGTCCACCTCGCTACTCCTACCCCAACAGCAGAGGTGGACGAGGCAGCCAGATGAGAATGACAACGCCCAGGAGGTCGTACAATTACAGCACAACTCCACCGGCAGCGAAACCGGTCTCTCAGACCAGGCCTCGTGCTCCAACTCAATAGTAAACCAGGTACATTCTGGTAGAATAAGTTCATTTCACGATTGCTGGCTAAATATAACTCAAAATAATGAAGTTTTAACTTGGATTCGGGAGGGATATAAAATTCCTTTCTCTAAAAGCGTTGAACAGCCTCCAGTAATAAGCCATCCCGCTTACTCTTTTGACGAAAGTCGAGACATGTCACATGCAATTGATAAATTACTAGAGTTAGGTGCCATTTCACAATGCAACGCATCAAGTAACCAGTTTGTTTCAAAAATATTCTTGACGCCAAAGCCTAATGGCGAAAAACGATTTATTTTGAATCTCAAATCGCTCAATAAATTTATTCCTAAAATTCACTTTAAGATGGAAGACCATCGAACCGCTTCCAAGTTAATACCCCAGAATAGTTATTTAGCCAACATCGATTTAAAAGAAGCTTATCTTTTAATACCTATTCATGTATCTAATCGAAAATATTTACGTTTTCAATTTCAAGCTTATGGCGCTAAAGAAATTTTAACGTATGAGTTTAATGCCTTGCCGTATGGATTATCGTTAGCTCCGTGGGTTTTTACTAAAGTAATGAAAGAAGTAATAACTTACTTAAGATCCTGTGGTCTGAAATCCGTCATGTATTTAGACGACATCCTTTGCATAGGTGATGACTATACTGAATGTAATAAAAACGTAAATGAGACTGTGAATCTCCTTCAATGTTTAGGTTTCGTTATTAACTTTAGTAAAAGCTCACTGGAACCCAAGCAAAGTTGCAAGTTTTTGGGATTCAATTTCGAAACTCGAAACATGTCTATGTCTTTACCGACTGATAAACGTAATAAAATTGCTCAGTTAGTTAACAAATTTATGAAATTGCCACGTTGTAGTATTCGTGAATTTGCGCAATTGATCGGTGTCCTTGTCGCGGCTTGCCCTGCTATTAAGTATGGATGGCTGTACACAAAAATTTTAGAACGCCAGAAATTCTTGTTTTTGCAAAGACATAATGATAATTTTGAAGCCAAAATATCATTACCCGATATCATTCGTGCCGACTTAGATTGGTGGGCTAAGAATATTGCCACTGCTGATAATCCTATGAGGACAGATAACTTCAAATACGAAATCTTTACAGACGCTTCTAGGTCGGGCTGGGGCGTTGTATGTGGCAATAAGAAAGCAAACGGGACGTGGAAAACCGTTGAGATGGAACACCATATAAACTATCTAGAATTACTCGCGGTATTTTTAGGCCTGAAAAGCCTCGCTTCAGACGTTACCAACTGTGCAATATTATTACGAATCGACAATACGACCGCTATTAGCTATATTAACCGTATGGGAGGTATACAATTCCCACATTTAAATGACTTATCAAGATCAATTTGGCAATGGTGCGAGGAGCGCCATATTTGGTTATATGCGTCATACGTGAATACCAAACTTAATCGCGCAGATGAGGAGTCTAGGAAAATCAACCCTGACACAGAGTGGGAACTGTCTGCCCAAGCTTTTGACATCATTATTAAAAAATTAGGATACCCAAATATCGACTTGTTCGCTTCACGGGCTAACGCGAAATGTGAAGCATTCGTCTCATGGAGACAAGAGCCAGATGCCATGGCGGTAGACGCGTTTACGCTAAACTGGAACTCTAACTTCTTTTATGCGTTCCCACCGTTTGCGCTAATACTAAAATGCTTAAGAAAGATTGTTGACGATAAAGCTGATGGAATACTTGTATTCCCCTATTGGCCTTCGCAGGCATGGTTCCCTTTCCTGACAAAACTTCTAAGGTCAGAAATCATAATGTTCGCTCCTCATAAACAACTGCTAAAATCACATTTCAGGGACCACCACCCCCTGCATGCCAGCCTTACCCTGGGTGCCGCGAGGCTTTGCGGGCGGCGTTCATCAAGCGAGGAACTCCACTAGAGGCAGTACCTCTAATGCTAGCCTCATTGGCTCAGAATACGTTAAGTCAATATGGCGTAACCATAAAACTTTGGTGGGAATATTGCACTTCGAAAAATATTGACGTCTATCATCTGTCGATACCCAAAGTACTTTCCTTTTTGACGGAACTATTTAATAAGGGTTGTTCATATGGTTCATTAAATAGCCACCGTTCGGCGTTATCCTTACTGCTTGGCAGCGAGATAGGCACTAATAACTGTGTGAAAAGACTTTTAAAAGGGGCATTTAAATTAAAGCCAATAACACCAAAATATAACTCCACCTGGGATCCTCAGGTTG
Organism: Epinotia nisella; assembly: GCA_932294315.1. NCBI lineage: Eukaryota > Metazoa > Arthropoda > Insecta > Lepidoptera > Tortricidae > Epinotia > Epinotia nisella. The sequence continues at coordinate 2,314,230 of OW028691.1, forward strand.
TACTAAATCATGTTTCGTCTTGGTACCCCAACTCCGATATACCCCTTGAAAAAATTACTAAAAAACTAGTTATTCTGCTAGCACTCTGTACAGCTCACAGAGTGCAAACCCTATCCCTCATAAAACTAGAAAATATAACAGAAATTTCAGATGGAATAAAAATTTCCATAGTTGACATAATTAAAACTTCCGCTGTAGGCCGAGAACAACCCATATTAAATTTGCCTTTTTTCCGAGAAAAATTAAATATCTGCCCAGCTACGACCCTTAAGGATTATATTTTCGTCACGGAAAATTTAAGGGTTGGTAGCACGGGAACGCTTTTCCTGACATATAAGCGACCTCACAAGGCCGCCAGCAGTCAAACCCTAAGTAGGTGGATCAAACAAGTATTGCATGAAAGTGGCGTGGACGTCAAAGTGTTTGGCGCCCACAGTACTCGCCACTCCGCTACCTCAACGGCTTTTGCGGCTGGAGTCAGCATAGACACGATCAGAAAGGCGGCTGGCTGGACCAGCACCTCTAAAACCTTTGCCAAATTCTATAACCGACCAATAATTAGTTATGATGATTTTGATTTCGCTAGATCGATTTGTTTCCCAGAAACCAATGTCAGTGACAATGAAGATTCCTAAATGTTAACTGTGGTGCATGACTGCGTAAAATATAATTTTTGTGATTATTAGGCATGTTAAATAAGTATAAAACATTAAAAATAAAAACAATGAATAACAAAACAGTATTTATTTTCTCACAAAACTTTCAACTCTAAACATCTACCTGTTAAAACATTATATCGAGAATGAAGCGATGAAATATAATAGATGATTAAACGAACTTTCCTAAAGTGAAGTTCGATCGCTATTATATGAGTCGCTTCATTCGAAGATATAAATATAATCACCCACCCATCCCTAGGTGACCCAAAAAAGAAAGTTTTGTTCGTGACTCTAAAAAATGAAGACCACGGCAGCGCCCCACCCCCAGGTGACGGCCGCCGGAACTGCTAGTGCCGATTTTGAATCAAATGAAGTACTCTAAAAGCGTGCTAGTTGCCTGTAGGTTTAAGGGACTACCTGTTAAAACATTATATCTTCGAATGAAGCGACTCATATAATAGCGATCGAACTTCACTTTAGGAAAGTTCGTTTAATCATCTATAATATCTATACGCAATTTATGTTTTATACGTAATGAAATGACATTTAAAGTCTTATGGAGTATTAAGTGTCTATTATTGACTGTATTGTCTATTGTTTTCAATGAGGTGGTATAGTCATTATCGCGACTTTTTAGTTGGCTCAAATATTTTGACGACCGGTTAGCCTAGTGGGTAGTGACGTTGCCTACAAAGCTGAAGGTCCTGGGTTCGAATCCCGGTAAGGGCAAATATTTGTGTGATGAGCATAAATATTTGTTTCAGAGTCTTGGATGTTTTTCTATGTATTTAAGTATTTATACCTATTATATATAACGTCATCTAGTACCTATAACACAAACCTTATTGAGCTTACTATAGGCCTAGTTCGATTTGTGTAAGAATGTCCCCTAATATTTAATATTATTTAAATACCTTATGGCGTTTTCGGAAGAAAAATACACTTCTAGTATTTTATTAAAAATATAAAAAGGTTGTTTCGCACACTGTACATTGTCAATAATGTAAAAATATATCGGCATGTTATTTTTATACCTATATACCTAATAATACTCGATATCGATAAAATAATGTTTCTATCACTGGCTAGATTACGATAGTGTTTTGTTTTGCTGTGAAAAATCCGGGCTCTGCCCATTATAGGAACTCACAGGTATTATTTCGTAAACTACTCAATTCTTGAAGTCGATTGCACTTGGCTACATTGTACCTTTGACGCCGCATTCCAACTGTGGGCTATGTGAATTCTGTATGCTTACATTGCTTGTAGCATTTTGTTCCCTATGACTATACCTAGATATTTTTCTAGCACGAACGACTTATTGTAAGTGATTGACAAAATAATAACATCGACAGTCCTGTTATCGATAAGTACTACTTCAACGTCATAGAGGTAAATAAATACAAATATATATAGGGTAATAGGGTGCGTTAAAAAATTGATAATAATAACAAAACTATCAATTTATTTATATTTTACATACTTCAGAAAACAATTTGCAATACTTTCGTAACTTTCTTTCTTCGTGTCACTGAATTAATTATCACCTACTTTACTTTATAACACACACACACACACCGAAATTGTCTTTAAAATCGACGCAGAATGTCACAACATGTAGTTTTTCCCAAACCCATTTTTGGTCCCAAAAACAATCTGTGTCTCTGTATATGGTTACAGTGTAGGTGCACGCGGCGTCTAGGTAGATAGCCAATATATGTCTGTGGTGTGGTACGTATTGTCGTTGAAGGAGTATGTACTTATCGATAACAGGATTGTCGATATTTTTATTGTGGCAAGGACTAAACAAATGTTGTTCCTGCTAGAAAAATATCTAGGTATACCTATGACTGATAGTTCTATTATTGTGTGCTGATGAGTTGCCCCATACTGTGTAACTGTATTATTATAATATTAACTTCTTGATTCTGCGGAGTGCAAATACACGTCTTAAAGGTTCCTTCCCGCCGGCAAGGCGAGGCTAGCATAAAAATGTAATCGCTGGTCGCATGAAATTTGAATAGGGGTCTAGACACTAAATAAAATAAACGATAATGTTGTATTTTCGCGAAAAAGGATTAAAAATGTAGTCAAATGGAGAAAAATCAACGCAAGAGGTTAAATAATCACAAAGCTAAGTATCCAAAGTTTTAAGAGGGGGTTTGTTTTCCGTTTCCGCGTACCGCACGTTCGCATGATACGATTGTCATTTACTATGACGCTGGATGGTCGTGACGTCTACTCATTGAGACTATTCTAACAAGCCCAAACCAACGGGGTGACGTCGGTTAAGTACTGAATTCCCATCCAATTCTCCATCATCAGATCAGCTCGATGGTACAATAATAATGAATTGTCAAACAAACTATACCTTTACCCAAAATTTCAGCTCAATCGGTTGAAGATATCTGCTTCAAAATTGAGTTGCAAAATTCCACCCAAAGTACATCGCGAGTTAAATGAAAGCTTTTTTACTCAGAAGATTCCAATTTCAATATTGTCATTATCGGATCCGTTTAGCTGAAGTACGTCCAATTTAGATTTTTCTGTATTCTATTGGAACCTGTTTAATCAATAAGGCCCTGGTCTCCTATAAATAACGCCGTACGCTGCGTCACAATGCCTACTATGGAGATGTACTGTTGTTATCGTCGACCACATCAGTACATCTCCATAGTAAGCATTGTGACGCAGCGTACGGCGTGATTTATAGGAGACCAGGGCCTAATGTAATATAAAAAAGAGCTAGAAAAAATGGCACACTAAAATTGAGTCAATTGCCTCAGTTTCGAGTCGTCAATGGAAACGTTAGGTGTCAGATTTGGTGGCCATTTTTAAACACGGAATTTCGTATAGACAACATATCTAGGTACCTTTTTTTTATATTACATCATTGTGTTTAATAAAAAAAACTAGGAATATATAAAATATATTTTCATTCCACCTTGCGGCACTAAATTTTCCCTCTATAGTACTTATTCCATGTAAAAAAATCGCAATGACCATAGAAAACAAAAATCTAGTCCGGAAAATACCCATATCTGTATTTAAGTGGCTAGGCGTCATATATTTCCATCCAAAACCAGGTAACGTAGTTTGCTTTGTTTAGAAGCAGTATTATGTATCAGTGTCCTAGTTTGTTAAATACGGCAAGCTGATATGGGGTGATATTGACATCTAGCCACGCTATATAAATGCCCTATTTTAGGCATGTTGTAAGTAAATATGTAAAATAATAATGTTTCCAATATTTTAGTTACTAGAGCTGTGCTTTATAATAATAATTAGTTGTATTTTATTCTTGGCAGTTAATAAACTGAACTGTTCCATATGTGAATTGTTGTTTTAATTATTTTTACCAATAACGTGTCAAATACCGACTCAAGATTTGCCAGCGAGCAATGGAACGCAGCATACCTACTCGGAGTTCGTAGGGTCGATCGGATCAGGAACACGGAGCTGCGTACCAAAACTGTCATCGTAGATGTGGGTGCCAAGTCCGCGAAGCTAAAGTGGGACTGGGCTGGACATGTCTGTCGGATGCACGCGGATCGTTGGGCCAAATTAGCCACCGAATGGACCCCACAAGATGGCTTCCGAGGTAGAGGCAGACCGAAAAGGAGATGGCGGGACGACCTTGATACGTTTTTTACAGATTGGCGAACATTAGCACACGACCGAGAAGAGTGGCTGAAAAAAGGGAACTTTGCCCAGCAGTGGGACACAATGTAGGCTAATAAAAAAAAACGTGTCAAATACCTGAGGATCGAAGAAAATCAGTAGATTGAGATAGTCATAGACTTTAGGTTCAATTGTTTCAAACCATCCTTAAGTTCGTTTCAACCAAGCGTTCGTCAACAAAAGTTTATAGACATATCTATTTTATATGTAGCAATGAAAAACAAAAGATTAAAATAGATTTACATTACTGATTAAATATGAAAATTTTGAGCAAGTGCCCCCAGATACTTGAAGCAATCAACAACCTTAAGCTGCGTACGAATTTGAGCGGCTCAGCCTGAGGCATGCTCACCCCTCACCCCGCGCGGCGAGCTGCTCGCGCGCCAAATACCTAGTTCCACATAATCATGCGCGGGTGAGGTAGCGTGCCGCGGCGAGCCGACATTCAAAATGGCGTCGACACGATGACAGCTGATTGATTTCGGGACCCACAACACCTTTTGCTTTTCATGTATTTGTATCAATAATTGTTCCAAATTTACTAACAAACTATTTTACACACGCACGGCTCAGCCACTTGCTCAATTTCGTACGCGTTTTGCGCACAAACATGTTCGATCTTGTCGCTCTGTCCGCGGCACGCTCAGATACACGTCCAAATTACGTGAGGCACGCACCGCACGCACACTGAGGCGCCTTTGAGCACGGTCAAAAAGACCGCCACTGGCCGGCTCGCCGCGCGCTGCTCGCGCACAGCGCGTGAGCGCGTACGAATTTGAGCAAAACAGGCGAGCCGTGCGTGCCCCAACCTGAGACTGCTCTAATTCGTACGCACCTTTAAGTGGTACGCCGCACAGCATGATCTTAGGCTCAGTCGTCGGGTTGTACTTTCGGTAATATGGGTTTAACGCTAAGAGGATTTTTCTTCATTCGAATTTAACCCATATTGCTTTGACATAAAGTGCCCATGACAAACACTAGTGCAACGTCGAGAACTAGGACGTTTACCTTACTGTCCAAGATACTTGCCTCCCTCTAGCATTCCAATTAAAAGCATTAATTATAAAAACAATAATATTAAGGAAATAATAAAGTAAAACAGTGTTAACAGTTTATTAATCAATTTCAGTTATCAGAGCATTCTTGTAACTAAATAAATCTAAAATAACAGAATATCACTATTTCATTGCAATGTAAAGCACAAAACAAACAATACAATTTGTCACAACAACTGACTGAGGAACAGCTATCGTGTATTACTGTCTATAGCGGTCTCTATCGGACGTTATGTTATGACAAATTGCAAGGTGATCTTAACCAAACTCAAAAATTGCGATCACGTCTTTTTTAATACCTAAAGGCCTCGGCACAAATATGACAATATTCTGTTCCATCATTTAATTTTAATAGCAGCTCTCAACTTTGCACTTCTACTCCTGGGATTCCGTTCCACCTCTTCATCCGACGGAACTTCCACATGCTTGTTAATGGCTTTCCACGGAGTATCCAGGAAGTAGTTGATTGTATCCTGATCCTGGACCATAGTCGGACTTAGATACTTTAGCGGAATAGGGTTTGCTACTTCATTAACAATATTACCGGCTATATGCCGCTTGATTATAGTGTCTTCTAAGGAATGGAAGCTTATTGTGACGAGACGGCCGTGGATTTTTAGAAAGTACTTTGCTAAGACCATGCTGTAGTTGATTTCGTTAAGTTCATTGTTCACAAATATACGTAATGCTTGAAAGACTTTTGTAGCGTTGGACTGCGGACGCTGCAATTTGTCTAATCTTAGTTCATCAGGGCAGCAAGAATTGACTATATCTACTAATTCTTGCGTAGTATCTACATTTTTTATCATGTACCTCGCTTGGATGATAGTTTGAGCAATCTTTGCCGCTTTTTTCTCTTCTCCATAGATTTTAAATATCTTGTACAACTCTTGCTCATTGGCGGTATTAAGTACTTCCCTAGCTGTTATCTGATTGGGATCCCGGCCAGCATCCATTCGCATGTCTAAATACCCATTCTTGCTAATGGAAAAACCCCTTTCTCCATTATCAAGTTGCATAGACGAACAACCAAAATCAAATAAAATTCCATCTATAGAATGTTGTTTTATTCCCTTTTCTTTTAAAAGATTTGGTAACTCGCTAAATCTACCCAAAAGCGGTGTTACTCTATTGGGATATTCTTCAGCTAAATTTTGTGCTTTAGCAAACGCAACTGGATCTCTGTCTAACGTTATTAGATTACAGTTTGAAGACTCTAATATTTTTCTAGAGTGCCCTCCGGCTCCAAATGTCATGTCAATATAATACTCATTGTCTCTCGGACTTAGATGCTTTATAGCTTCATTTAGCATAACAGGAGTGTGGTCCTTGTATTCTACCGGTTCTGTAGAGAATCTCCGGAGTGAAATAGCGCCGCGGAGTACCTGGAAACGCCTTAGAATCATTTTGTGTCTTTATTGAACACTTTGCTGAAAAAACCTTTGTTTTCCTCCTTCAAATAAGCGAGGACTTCACTGGAAAGCATAAGATTACACTCTTCAGCGCTCAGTCCTGTCGCAGTACTGTTATGAGTGCGTTTATACTTGTTTTTGTAATGATTATCGGCCAAGCGGTTAAGCGCAGCGTATTGCCTGTTACAGAGCTCCGAATCAAGGTTCACCCTCTCGTTTGACTCAAAAGCTGCCTTCACCTTGTCTCTGATCACTTTCCCCAGGTCTCTGGAAAGATTAAACAGATATGAATACCCAAATTTAATGTGATGAAATTGTGACATAACCTTCTTTACGTACCTCTCACCCTTTGTGGTATCTAAAGGCCACTTTGCTATCAGTTTTATGAATTTCTTATATTGACTAGTCATAGCTAGTATTTTTCATAGCAGAATTATGAAATTTGGAAAAATCGAGTACTATTTATAACATAAGTGTTTTTTAGGTTAGGTACGAAGTTTTGACATTGACACAAGTGACACTTGACGTTTGAAGCTATTAAAGTTTACAGGAATAAGACGCTTCCTTCGTATAATATGCGATGTTTTCTACGAGTCTTAAATAGGTTTTCTACAGAAGGTTGCCCAACACAGAAAAACGTCTCAATAAGTTAAGTAATATCCCACAGATGGAGCTATCTGCCCGTCGCTGCCCGCGGATTAGCGGTATCAAAAAATAACGTTTGAAAACAAGGACCGAGCTTCGACATAATCCCAATTATTTGGTATTAACCCGCCATTTAATCCTTTTATTTCGGGATATATCATGTTCGAAACAAAATAGAATTTGTTTTTAGGTTTCGGTATTTCAGAACAAAGCTATCCATTCCTTTACGAATTTAGCCAATCTTGGATTATTTAAATAGTTAGGTACATAACCATCCTTGGCAGTGGGTAGGTATCTAAATTATTTAAAGAAAACAAATCAAAGTTTGGGAATTTTAATGGAGTTTTGCGGCAAAACGGCAAAACTTTTGCCATACCACGTTTGAGCACCCCACGTTTTCCTTTGTAACTCATGGATAAAGTATTATTTTTCAATTTCATAAATACATGAAGACGTAAAATATAATAAGTGTTTGAACATGTGCAAATCATTAACATATCATTTTGAAATCGCCATTTGCGTGTGAAAACTGAAGCTAGAAAATGTCGGGTTTTACAATAAAGGTTTAATTGTATAATTTTTTCACGGAATTTCCCTTAACGTCAATAAGTAAATATGACGAATTTTTCCGATAGATACACAACTTTCTATTATAAAATATATAAATGCACCTTTTAAAGTTTGAATTTTGCATGAAAAAACTCATGGGTGCTCAACACTTTTGACCAAGGCTGTATGTGCAAAACACATTGAAATTCGAATGCTATGCATAAATGACGTACCTACCTACAAACCACTCGTAGTAATTTAATGTGCGAGGGATTTAATTAACGTCAAGTAAGTAATTGCTTCTTCCTTTTAGGAAGATTCGCTTCAGGTTTTGCTCTGCAAGGATTTGGCATTCTAATAGGTACAGTAAGGGAAATGAATACGTACCACCGTAGAACCCTATCGCAACAATGTGACATATCACTCGAGTTTAAGTGACGGCGGCTTGTCAATTGCGACAGGGTTCTACGGAGGTACGTGAATACTTACTGTACCTAGCTCCCTTCACATTAAGTTTGTTCGTATGCAAAACTGTCAACGACGCTGATAGACTTCAGCATTCAATTGTAATGAGCAATATGAGCATTACATTACAAACATACAAAATAAACAGGAGCGTTTTAAGCATAATATTAGGATAACGGGTACCTATTCTTGAAGATAGCTCGTTTTCAGGAGAGTAGCAGATTTTTTAAAGGTACACAGAAGGTACCTACCAACTATCTGAAACCATTTCATTGAAATTCCCTAGGTCCACCCGCCATCTTGATGCACACAATATCGAAGCACACAAAATAGCACTCGGCTGAGCTCTTGACTATTTTACGTGTAATATATTTTTTACCCGCCTGCCGAAGGAAAGGAGGGTTATGTTTTTCGAGCGTATCTGTGTGTATGTCTTATTCTTTGGCACGCTCTGCAGCCTAAACCGTTTGACGGATTTCGACATATGAGGTGTCGTTGGATTTCTCTTAATCGTGTGAGTGACATAGGCTAAAATATTTGTACAAAGCAGTTGGGTTTTTCGAAAAATCTTTTGATTCCACTTATTCTCAAACGTATTGACGTCACGTTCCTTATAATTTTTAGGATGCGAAGTATCACGTTTCTGGTACGGCGAGACGACAGGCCTATAGTGAAATTTCATATAAAATGATCGTCTTTTGTTCCATCTTCAATCAGTGCCGCCACATCTTTTACGTCACCCTAGGCTGTAAGTGGGATTTTCTGCCCGCTACGCGAGGAGAAAAATCTCACTTCCTGGCCAAGGCAAGACGTTAAACTTTAGACAAACCACGGGCGGTATTTCGTAAAGCCCCATATCGCATATTTATTACACGCATTATTTATACAAACACTTGCGATCTGGGGCATTCACGAATTCATCGCCCTAGGTATGTAATGTACTATTATTCACCAAAGTACAATTTGCAATTAAAGCTTACGCCAAAGCATTACCTAAACTTAAATAAATGTACACTTTGTTTCAAACTAAACTATATATATATATTTTTTTTTTTATTGAAAGTAAATACAAGATTATGATTAACATTCACTAAGATGAATTAAAACTAAGTTAAATCTAAAAAAAGGCCCTCGAGGCATTGTCGAACGAACTTTCTGATGAGTACGGGTTGGAATGCGGAGTGAGACAAGGGGGGTTGACGTCTCCTTCGCTTTTCAACCTGTATGTGAACCAGCTGATCGATGAGCTGGGTAGCACCAAAGTCGGCTGCTCGATTGACGGACATATTGTCAACAGTATTAGTTATGCAGACGACATGGTGCTGCTCAGCCCATCGATCTCAGCACTCAGAAGGTTATTGAGAACTTGTGAAGAGTACGCTCAGTTGCACGGCCTCCTATACAATGTAAAAAAAAGTGAGCTTCTAGTCTTTCATCCTAAGAGTCGTAAAGTAACGACTATGCCCCCAGTGCTGCTCAATGGTGTAGGACTCATAAGAGTAAAACAGTTTAAGTACCTCGGCCATGTGGTGACCGAGGACTTGAAAGATGATAGCGACATGGAGAGGGAAAGGAGGGCGATGGCGGTTCGCTGTAACATGCTGGCCCGCAGGTTTGCACGGTCTAGCGTTGAAGTAAAGATTACTCTCTTTAAAGCCTTCTGCCAAACTTTATACACGTGCAATCTGTGGGTCAATTACACGCAGCGAGCCTTCAACGCCCTCCGAGTACAATACAATAATGCCTTCAGGGTGTTGTTGGGGCTCCCACGCTACTGCAGCGCCTCAGCAATGTTTGCGCACGCGCGCACGGAGGGGTTCAGCGCGGTGATTCGTCACCGTGTTGCATCACTCATGCGCAGGGTGCGGGGGAGCCACAACTCCATCCTGAGGGTCATCAGTGAGAAGACGGACTGCCCCATTCTCAGACACTGGGTACGAACGCATGCGCACGTACCGGGAGTGCCTGAGGGTGGCAGATACCTGAACTAAATTGTATCTCACATTAAATTAAATTGTAATATTTATATATACCTTACTAACATAGCTTAAGTCCTTTGTAATTAATTAACTAATATTCATATGGATCTTGTCCGAAATAAACAAATTTTATTTTTATTTTTTTATTTATTTATTTTATTGTACCGAGGATGCTGGCGGCATTTCCTCGCTGAATTGCAATGCTGCGTTGCGCGAGAAAGCCGCCAGCTCTTCGGTCACCAGTTACATCGACCAGACGTTTCGCGATTTCTGCAAATAACTTATGCGCACTGGGACCCCACGGACCGAGGGTCTCAACGCCAAAGGGTACAAAGTCGTACTCTCTGCCGAGGCCTCTATATTTATTACATTTCAGATTTTCGGCGTTTTCCGCCGCTGCACCCGCTTTAGAAGTAGTCCGTTGGAGGTGAGACGGTGCCAGTGTGTCTACACATGTAGCGTCCCACACAAGCATCCGTCCCAATCCCAACCTCCACGGAACCAGAGACACACCATCAGGTCTTTTGCCATCATCTCTGACAATGCCAGGCGGCTCAAGAAGAGCAGGCACATTGATGCTGGCAAGAGACCGGCGGATTATGTCATTAAGTGTCGCATATAATTATTTATTTTAAATAAGGGCTCGAAGATCCTTTAACATTCCGCTACCAGTAGCGGCCATCGGGTAGCGAATACCTCGACGTGCTTTGTTGCGCCGAGCATGAGCAGTGCCAGCCCCGTTAGCATAACTTGACTCTCGACTCTACTCGCGCGCGTGATAGACTATCTGTCACATTTTGACAGCATTAATCAGAAAGTGACGGACACTCTGGCTCGCTCGCGAGTACAGTCGAGAGTCAAGTTATGCTATTGTACGGGCCAAAGCAACGTTCCGATGGGGTAATAAACCGAGCTGTCAACAAGGATGCGGCTAAAGTCGATATTGCTTATCGATGAATTACCCTTGCTCGATGAAACAGTATTATACATCTTCATTCATTACTGTACAGGTTTAAGTATTATTTTAGAATTAAGGTGATTACCTAATTATTTCATGTGGTATTTTATGTAATAGCAGGGCAGGTGCTCTCTGCGCAGCCGCCCGCGCGCCGTTAGTGCGTTCAGTAGTACCACCTCTTCCACTAGGTCTACGCAGTCTACCCTGCCGTATATAATACCCAAGGTATTATATACGGCAGTTTGTCTAATTTCTAATGAGTCGAATCCCATCATGTCATTCAGCCATTTAAAAAAAAATGCATTGCAAGTTTGAGAAAAGCAATATACATAACTCGGCCAGAACTAGGCTGGCAAGGCAATCAGCCTCGTACAGTCGACGCCGAAAATACGTTTACACTTTTGCACCTTATTCCATTGCAATAAGGCGAATAGTTTAAACGTATTTTTGGCGTCGACCGTACGTATCCCTATCCGGCCACGCTACGCTCGTCCATCTATATCCTTGGCCGGCAATCCCTATATTTTCCCGGCCTCTGCTGTAATGTAGGAACTTATTTGTGATATGTTTGCAATGACATCATTAAGCGACAAGACGAATATAGCAATTTATTGATACTAACGTGTCCAGATGGTCAACGAATTCAATAGGTAGGTAGGTGAGAGATCTAAAAGATCTCCACAATAAAAAAAAACATTAAAATAAATTCTGTTACGGAGACATACCTAGAATAGTCTCCAATCGTCAAAAAGAGTACTTCAAACTTTTTAAATTGGCTCCGTGCCTACATAAAACCAATTTAAAAGCAATCTTTCGGCGCAATTTACAATAGAATTAATCCGCGTTTCATTCATAAAGCTTCTGATCTCGTAAATTCTTATTTTCATTGATATCTTTACGGCAGGGGATTTACACCCAATTTTGACTGCATTCAGCTCGTCCCTGAAATCCTACATTTTTCTAACTGCGATCCGCCATTTAACCGTCTTTTAAAAGGTAATAACTACTTTTAAACTCCACATATTTTCTTTCGTTTTGCCTCGGATCGGAAGTATACCGAGCGAGATTACTACGCGAGCGAACGTGCTTGTACCAAGTACATTGATGGTTATGTTGGATTACGTGTGGAGTTATTGGGAACGGATGCGGCAATGGATAGGGAGGTGGGATTAGGGGTTGGCGAGAAACGTGAGAGGTGAGAGGTAACGGTGAGCGTTACAAAGTGTGAGCCTTTTGTCTAGATTAGGGGGAGTTTTCTTTAACTCGGTTAGGTTACGCGATTTTTGCTGTGACTATAAATTATATCTCTAAAACGACACAATATTATTGTTTTGTTACCTATCCAAAATGTTATGTGTGTTTGTGTTACAGTGGCGGCGGCGCGAGGAGATTTTGAGGCGTGCCTAAAATTAAATTTTAGGCAAGCCGGTGGGAATCGGCTTGTATGGGCACTGTGTGTTACGAGTTTTCAATCAATAAAGGTAAGTGTATGAAGTTTTTTTTTCAGATATTATTTTTGGTTCTTCTTCCTCATAATCGTTGATACTTGCTAACGATGCTTATACAAGAATCTGAAGTAAGCCAGAGCACCAACGCGTTTCTCCATTGAGTACCAGCGAGTGATAATTTGTTCATAGACGAGATGACAAGTGCCGAACTCTGTAATTTACGCTATTATCAGTTCATTAATCTGTGTTCATGCACAGGTTAATGGTCTAATTTATAACTTTAAAACGTGCTATATCGGGCCAATAGCACTGTTTTCAAATATATATACGACGCGGGTGGAATTGAAATGGTCGAGGCTTTTCAAGTGTTTACGCCAAAGAAGGAAATAATTTTGCCACCGAGTGGTACATACCGCATTTCACACTTTCTACAAGGAAAACTGAAATTCCTCATTTGCCGGCAATAATGACTATTTTCTTAATAGCAGTATTAAGGGATTTTAAGGGAAGAATAGTACAATTTTGATCTCTCACTTTAGGGCAACAATGACTCTTTTATAAAAACTTATAGCCCTTCATATAATTACTATCACGTTTTGACGCACGCTACTTACGAATCTTACGATTATCAACGGTTTGAAACCACCTAAGCCTTTTGCGTTTGTTACCGTTTCATCGGCGCCCTCGAATCTCCCCCCTAACGTAGGGCGGGCGGCGCGCGCACCGTCCGCCATTTCTGTCTGCAGTCGTCGTCAGCGCGCCTCGCTCGCGCCATGCACTCAAACATTACATAATATTAAAAAAAAACAATCCCATTTCTCTATGACTCTGTGAAGTGACCATTGATCAGTGTGTGTTTTTTTGTGCGCCGCGGACCATGGGAGTTTTTTAATCGCATGTACGTATGTATTAATAAGGCGTTTTGTATAAAAGGAATTCCGTGTCGTTTTTTGTGCGAATATACCTAAGATTGATCGGATAGCGGTTTGGAACGAGGCTTGCTGTGTTTTGTGTGTGTTTTATTGATTTTTGTGTATGTGTTTCATGCGTTTTCGTAAAGGTTTTGTTGTTTTTAATGCTTTTTTCGTATTGTTAGGTTCTGTTAGCTTTTAACAACATTTAGGTTGTTTATTGATCTTTTCTGGTAGAAAACGAGTTTATAACCTGCTACGGCACCTACAATGTGATATATTTTGTACTCAACATAACTGTATGTTGTAGGTATGTCGAATGAATGCTTCTGGTTGCTACATATTCAATAACAGGAACGAGTAGAATGAAATACGAGTGTGGAAGGACATTTTTTGACTATGCAGATCATTCGGGGTCGGCATTTGACTGAATGGGATGTGTCACGTCCCTGTCTTTTGAATCATAATGAGAGACATCAAGAGGTTATGTATTTTGTCAAATTACGTGGTTGGAATAACGGCTCTGATATCTATATAAAAACTCTCACGTTATAAGTTACTAAATAAGACAAGGTTCTAAAGTTATTCATATTTAGAAGCTATGTTATGTTAGCTTTATAATAATATCTGGGTGAAATATAATAAAGACGTAAAGTATTTAGTTGTGTAGCTTTGTGTGTTTGTGTGTAGGGCGTAATCCCCGGAACTACAAATCTGTATGTCTATGTCAATAAAAATATCCTTCACCCGTATGTACAATAGACCTTTTAGTTGTACATAGAATATATTTTATCCCACGGCTGCTCCTGTCTTCTTTTTAATGCAGGCAAAGCCGCGCGGGCAGCAAGTTATATGTTAATGTGAAAGTCTATTCTATTCAAGGTATGTTCAGTTAATTGTTTCTTACTTTGCGGTTGTTACCCACGTGGCAGTCACGGACTAGTTTAATGAAATTCGAACATTATGAATCAATCAACTAGACTAATACCTAACTTATTCTATAAACTTTACAAACCTCTGTTAGCTTAAATGTGTTTTATCACTTTTTACCCGACTGCCAAAGGAGGAAGGTAATGTTTTTCGAGTGTATGTATGTATGTCTGTTTCTTTGTGGCCTCCTGTAGCCTAAACGGCTTGATGGATTTTGATGTATGAGGTGTCGTTGGATTCCTCTTAATCGTGGGAGTGACATAGGCTATAATATTTGTCAAAAAGCAGTCGGGTTTTTCGAAAATTCTTTTGATTTCACTTGTTACCCGACTGCCGAAGGAGAGGGGGATTATGTTTTTCGAGCGTATGTATACATGTCTTATTCTTTGGCACGCCCTGCAGCCTAAACCGTTTGACGGATTCCGATATATGAGGTGTTGATGGATACCTCTTAATCGTTGGAGTGTCAGGCAAAAAAACAGATTGGTTTTACGAAAAATCTTTTGATTTCACTTGTTAATGTCAAAGCGACTGGGAAGAATTTTAACAGCAATTTAGCAAAATTGTAGGTGTGAGGAACTTTTAGGAATGGCCCGTTTAGACTTAAACGGAATAAGAACTTAATCGAGGCTAAATGTCATATCCTTTTATCGTCATTTCATCATTCTTGTGGAAATTGTAATCACCAAAGAGTACAGTCGCCATCAGATATATCGGAGCGGATAAGGTGCCCACAAATATCTGAACACGTCAAATTGTCGAGGCATTAGAGACGTGTTCAGATATTTGTGAGCACTTTGGCCGCACTGATATATCTGATGGCGACTGTACAGTCTATTGAAATATCGTCAACGACCGGGACCTTTTCTTTTATGAAGAAAATCTGCAAATTAACTGTATCAGGAGCCGTAGCATGGTTGGCCTTATCACGCGACAAGTGACAAGATAAGAGCGTCGTCTTGTTCTATCGAACGGTGTCAGCCAGTGACGCACGCTCTATCCTATCACCTATCGCGTGACAAGGCCAACCATGCTACGGGGCCTGGGATCTTTTTATGGAGGAAACCTGCGAATCAGGTGTCCAGTCCCTGAGAGATGGCTGGGTTATGTGGTCTTTCTATTCACTAAACTCCACGGCGGCATCTACGGAGTACTCCAGGATCTCACTGAACGCACTGGTGGCTGGTCCCGTTTCTCACTGGCATATCAACACACAGCTCAAACCGCTGGTTCTAGAGATTCCAAATTTGGCACGTAGGTTCCTTATAAGGTCTAGGGGTGCACTAACGATTTTTCAAAATTTACCCTCTAAAGTTTGCAAGGGGAAACAAGATTAGATCGACTATATATGAATAATTCCTAACCATAAATGAGTAAATACGTGTTTCAGGTTTTTTTGAGAATTCAACCCTTCAAAGTCGACCGGATAGCCTAGTGGGTAGTGACGCTGCCTACGAAGCTGAAGGTCCTGGGTTCGAATCCCGGTAAGGGCAAATATTTGTGTGATGAGCATGGATATTTGTTTCTGAGTCTTGGATGTTTTCTATGTATTTAAGTATTTATATCTATTATATATATCGTCGTCTAGTACCTATAACACAAGCCTTATTGAGCTTACTATAGGCCTAGTTCGATTTGTGTAAGAATGTCCCCTAATATTTATTTTATTAAAAAAAAAAAAAAAAAAAAAAAAAAAGTGGGAAAATTGTAATTTTCATTAAACTCCTTCTTTGTATTATACAAAATAGTGATAATTCAGTGATAATAATTCAATTCAATTTATAAAACCGTTATCACGTAAAATTATCGTCCGTAAACCGACTTTACAGACAACTATTTTTTTGAATGGAAGGAAAATCCGTTATGGATACCGCGCCACGAGGATAGCGCGGAGGTTATGTCGGACTCGTACCCACTAAAAACCCCCCGATGGTCCTCGACGCATTTCGGACGGCTCTGGGATCTCTTACAGAACGCACCAGTTCCGCCCTAAGCGTCATGCCTCTGTAGGTACGCCTTAAGACCTATTCTTGTCCTAGCCTACGGAACCTAGACGGTGTGAAAAATATTATACTAGTGGAGTTGTAAACGTCCATAAGATACTCTAAGAAATTCAAGTGTAATATAACGTAGTGGAAATTTAAATTCACACAGAAACTCACAAGTTTACACGAAACGAGACAACTCCTTAACCATCTGTGATGGTGTTCTTATCTTATCTTATCTAGTTGAGGGCCTTTGTGCATTTGCCCTCCCCTTTATAGCTACTCCCAAGCTCGCTCCATCAATTCCACAAAGCGGATGATGCAGCTTAGTGGGAGCACCTTGAATTCCTTTGGTTGCGGGTAGCCGTTACCAAAGTGATTCATTCTTTGTCTGGCAAGGGCATGACATTCACACAGTAAGTGTTCCTTAGTCTCATCCTCCTCGCCACACATTCTACAGTCTGTACTGTGCGATATAATCCTGAGTTGCTTCCTGCTGGATTTCCAGAGTTTTTTGGTCCAGCCCTAGTCCACTCCTTCTATGGAGAGCTTTGAGTGCCTTAAATGGTATTCCATTGCCATATCTATGGTCCACGATCAAATTGACAATGATTTAGGCAGAAGCTAGTTAGTAATTAAATTACAAATGTAATAATTAACTACGCCCAACACTGATAGGTAGTAATGGATTAAGAATATATGTGACTGTACATTTTGAAACATTTATGTAAATATAATAACGGGCTCGGGGCTTACAAGGGATTTAGTCATGATTCCATCGCAACAGTTGTTTTAGGTTGGGACCAATTACGTATTAGCATTTTGGCGTTCAGCCCACTTTTCATTCAGCAACTAAAACTGCAGTTAGTCATGCGAAGTGTTAAGTTATGTTAATAATTTGGCCTCTGTTCAACATGTGTCGAAGTCCCATGACAATTACGAGTGCACAAAACAAACTTACCCCTTGTTTTGTAGATCCTGCATGAATCGAACACCTAGTGCCAATACCAAGATGACAGATCATCGTCATCATCATCATATCAGCCGTCCACTGCTGGACATAGGCCTCCCCCAAAGAGTGCCACAATGACCGGTCCTGCGCCACCCGCATCCAGCGGAGTAGATGCTGCATGAATCGAACACCTAGTGCCAATATCAAGATGACAGATCATCATTACATCATATCCTCAGCCGAAAGACGTCCACTGCTGGACATAGGCCTCCCCCAAAGAGTGCCACAATGACCGGTCCTGCGCCACCCGCATCCAGCGCACCCCCGCGACCTTTACCAGGTCATCAGCACCTTGTGGGGGGGCCTACCCACGCCGCGCCTTCGTACGTGGTCGCCACTCGAGAACCTTTCCGCCCCAACGGCCATCGGTTCTACGTGCAACGTGCCCCGCCCACTGCCACTTAAGTTTAGCGATTCGGATGACAAATGGATGACAGTAATTTGACTAACATTCACGCGCGCGCCACTTAGCTGGCACTTGGTCGTCGCACAACCAGCCGTTTCGACGTTCACTGACGCGCTATTTGTCTGCGACAAATGAATGCATCCAAATGGATGGACATCATATTTTTGCAACGTCGAATTTAGACATTCACGGTCGTTCCATTCGGGTGACGCGTTGCGTCGCGATGGTTTGCCATCAATTTGGCTGTCCAACGGGCCGCGCCAAATATCTTTAAACGCTGCAGTTTTGATATTTATAGACCGATTTATGGCGCGACGCCCATTAGGCTTGTTGAAGCTGTCGTGAATCCCTTGTTCCTTGGAGATAACTATGGGCAGGAAATTGGTTATCTGTGAAGGTTTTTCTTTCCTCAGAGATAGCTAGTTATCTCCAAGGATTCGTTTTTCCTCGCAGATAACTGTTGTTTTTTTTAGGGATATATTTTCGGCTGTCCCGACAATACTTTGAAGTAAGAACGGTTACAGCTGATGCAGGTGACCATGACAGGTGCTCTATGTCTTTTGAAGTGTGACCGCTCTAAATAACTAGGTTTACTATATATGTCTAGTTAGAACAGCTAGAATGCCTAAATGCAGCCTCCGGAACGCGAATCAGTGCCGTCGCGGACAGGGGAATTTCATCCCGGATTGCGCCGCGTTCCACCGATATTGCCTGGGCCTCCATTAGTCTACTAAAAATTCAATTTAATTCAAATCCAGTCTGGATTTCAGGACCCACATACTTGTTTATTGCGAAAAGGAGCATATATTATGCATTAACAAATTCACTGCCAAGAATGGCTACGCGCTACGCTAGTATCCGATCCCGTGGTTTTCCTCGTATGTAGCGGAAAGCGACTACGGCGTAGATATGTCAGTCAGGAACGGGTGGTACGAACCGGGGTTCGAACCCAAGACCTCGAGATTGAAAGTCGCGTGCCATAACGAGGCTACTGTAACTAATTATTAAGAGTAAGTGTATATTAAGTAAGTGTATTATGTAGTGGGCACATTGCACGTAGAACCGATGGCCATTGGGGTGGCAAGGTTCTCGAGTGGCGACCACGTACCGGAAGGCGCAGCGTGGGTAGGCCCCCCACAAGGTGGACTGATGACCTGGTAAAGGTCGCTGGAGTCCGCAGGATGCGGGTGGCGCAGGACCGGTCATTGTGGCACTGTTTGGGGGAGACCTTAGTTAGTTAGTTTTACTGGGCATTTTCCGCAAGTCGACATCCAATGTGCCAATTTTGCGTGAAACGGCAGGGTGGCGCTACTATAACCACCCCAGCTCCTCTAAAAAGTTAAAGAGTGCTTTGGGAGAGGCCTATGTCCAGCAGTGGACGTCTTCCGGCTGATATGATGATGATGAAGTTTTGTGAAAAAACCCAGTGGTACGAGCCGGTGTTCGAACACACGACCTCAAGATTGAAAGTTGCGTGCCTTACAGTATATTCTGTTCTGTTCTGGTGACTCATCCAGCCAGCACTCAGAGGTGCTGACTAGAGGAGGGAGGAGGACTTAAAGCAAAATACCTGATAAATTATAAAAGCAATCCTGGAAACAACCAATTTTAACCCCAGACGCAAAAGTTTGTCCGAAAGCTGACGTGATCAAGATGGTTGTTAGCTATACGTTTCATCGGTTCAGCCGTTTTTGAGACATTGAACTTTGAAATGAAAATGTCGGGGATTTTTCAACTTTTCTAAGCCGCGAAACGTCTGGTTGATGTAACTGGTGACCGAAGAGTTGGCGGCTTTCTCGCGCAACGCATCAGCATTGCAATTCAGCGAGGAAATGCCGCCAGCATCCTCGGTACACTGCCTCGAGGGCCTTTTTTAGATTTAACTTAGTTTTAATTTATTTTAGTTAATGTTAATCATCATCTTGTATTTACTTTAGTAAAATGTATACGAGTTGTAGTTATATATTATTATGTTGTTGTGTTGAAAGTTGTACAAACGAGTAAAATCAATTTAAATAGTATACTCTGTTGCGCTTGCCAATTCCAGCGGAGTGCCGCCCCGGAATGAAATTCCGCTGACCGCACCGCGCTGTTCCCCACGATTTGCTCGCTTGATTTATCGGACGCTGGGTCGCACACAAATAGGCCCTAATCTGCTTGTTCCTTTAAATTGGTATAAACTAAATCTAAACTATTAAAGTTTAATAGTTTAGATTTAGTTTCTAGAAGGTTGCAACTATCTTTCAGTTCAGCCCGTTGGTTGACTGAAAGAGAATGCCTTGAGGCATTATGAAATCTATGTAGGTTTAAATATAATTTCAATATAATAGTTTGAGGTATTTATATCCATAAATATAACAACACAATGGCGCAGGACCGATTACTCTATTCTGAAATTTATGTAGATTTAAATATAATTTCAATATAATAGTTTGATGTATTTATATCCATAAATATAACAACACAATGACGTAAATGCATGACGTAAGCACTTTATTGTACACAAGCACAGGTTAAAACCATATAGATATCATATAAGAATGTTAAGTATAAATAGAAAATGTTAGATGTAATTAAATAGGTTATTCTAGTATAGAACATGAGCGTTTCTCGCCATCAAACGTCACAGTTTGGCGAGTTTATATAAAAACTATAAAATGAATAAAAAAAAAATAAAAAAAAAATGGCACTCTTTGGGGGAGGCCTATGTCCAGCAGTGGATCTTCAGTCTTTCGGCTGATATGATGATGATGATGATGATGAACAACACAATGTGTAAAGGCCTACAAAGTGCGTTAACATCCAAACCAACTCGCGAACACTAAATCTGTATAAAATGTAAATTGAGTTTAAAATACCTCTCCTTTCCTTCGGCAGTCGGGTAAAAACCACTCATCTTAATATAAAGACCACGATTCATTTGAAACGCCTAAAACAAACTAGATTACTAAATAAAAAATTACGTCAATTATCTTGCAAACCGTCGGACCCAAAATGCTCCTACAATCAGAAAAACTCGACATTTATTATTCGAAAAAACAGGAAAAATAAGGATCCGTGTTCCGCAATAATGTATTTAAATTACTGAAACGGGGCTTGGAAAACAGGGAAAAAGCATTCGGGGAAAAGATTACAGGAATTATATAGCTCTTAGACGAATGTCCTGAAAAACACTGTCATAGCAGTCTCCAAAGAAATACGTTTTGCTGAGTTCCATTTGCAAGCGTATTAGGGCGTTTTTCATCGGTTAACTCAACGAATGAGATGGTGCTTTATAAAATGTAATTATTCTCGATGTTTAAACGAAGTACATATTTGTTTTTTTAATAGGTACTAAAATGTTAACCCCTTCGTATAATATACCCGTATGTACACTCACCGGCAGAAAATTTGGCCCAAAAACTTTTTGTGATTTCAAACCATAAATTGAACAAATTAAATTATGTTTTTCTGCATAGTAAACTTTTTCTAATTTGAGCCAAATTTTCTTCCGGTGAGTATAGTTATTTAATACACCGTACTAATCCTACTAAATAAAACGGAATTTTAGAAAACGTAACTCGATTTTTAAACAATGTAATCGTTTTTTTTAAGAGTAAATCT
This sequence comes from Epinotia nisella, assembly GCA_932294315.1. Classification (NCBI taxonomy): domain Eukaryota; kingdom Metazoa; phylum Arthropoda; class Insecta; order Lepidoptera; family Tortricidae; genus Epinotia; species Epinotia nisella. Next base: position 2,335,928 of record OW028691.1, read on the forward strand.
TAGCTTATTTCTGACTTTCTAAGACCCGTGAAATATGTAGGAATTTTCAGATGCGAGTAAATGAGCTAGCGATAGTTAATAAGAACAAAAAGTTATTAAACCTTACGGTATGTGATTCACACTACTATCTCAAATGATATATTGTATACTGTTTTGAAAAAATGACACCTCGCCGAGTTTTTTACGCCGGTTCTTCTCGAGGCAGAGGTTTACTTTCCGAACCGGTGGTAGTTTATCGACATTCATAGGTGCATGTAATATGCCTAAATTGAAGAATAAATCACTTTGACTTTGACTTTTTGACTTTGAATATATCTTGACCCTTAGATTCATAATAAACATACTTAATCATGGGTCAGTTTATACTAGTTTCCCTGAAGCAAGTTATTGAGTATTGTGAATCCATGAGGCTTATTACAGCTGGGTCCTGTGTTGGCACAGATTATCTGATGCCTAATTAATCTCGGTCCTTTATGTCAGGTATCACCACGAATCAAGATATGGCGTAGGTGGAACGACAGCGTGGAATTTCCATACAAACGTTTTTCGTACTACATTACTTAGTCACTAAACATTTTTGTTACCTATTATTGTTTTTTAGGGTTCCGTACCTCAAAAGGAAAAAACGGAACCCTTATAGGATCACTCGTGCGTCTGTCTGTCCGTCTGTCACAGCCGATTTGCTCCGAAACTATTGGACCGATTGAGTTGAGGTACACATATGTAAATTGGTGAGCCAAAGATGGACGCGTAAAGTAAATTAATGAATTCTGAACAAGGGGGCCACTTTTGGGGGGTAAACTGGAAAAAAAAAAAAGTTTCGCAAACTGTATTGTGTGACATATCAAATGAAAGCGGTTGTTGTAAGCATGTCAAATGTTTTTTTTTTATAATTTTAGTAAATACAGATTTGAAGTAATTTAGGAAAAAAGACGAATTTGGACCATTCCCCCCATCTCCGAAACTACTAGGATTAAAATCCTGAGAAAAATATGGAAAATAGTTCTTTGCCTAAAGATTACAGGAAAACCTATGAGAAGTTTGAGTATTCAAAAACACTTATGAAATTTAGATTATATACGGAACCCTCACCACGTGAGTTGAACTCGCACTTGTCCGGTTTTTTTAAAAAGTAACTATTGTATAAACAAACGTTGCCTCGTTTACTAGTCTTAAGTATTACCTAAACTGTGTACGTATATGCGAGTCCAGTTCAATCTCTCACAAAGGTAAAGAAATATCTATGACATTGCTAATTAACTTCATTCCCATTACTACGTCCCATCAAATTAAACTGGCGTATGCTCCATACAACGCAAGCACACTTACTTCCTTACGATTTGAACAAGTCATATACTGGTAATATACAAACAGCGTAAGTACATCATGATACAAATGAACTTAGTATCTTTTACTTTTCTGTCACAAGCTTTGCGACATTATGGATTTCAATACGAGAGCCTTTGAAGTCGATGTCAGCTATAATTAATCAAAGATGTCTTTTATAAGAGATCGGAAAATATTAGCAATAAATTGGAAATACGGCCATGTTTTTTGCTCTCTGTTGGTACTTTTTTATTACTTTCAAGTTTCTGTGTAGTAACTTAAAAGATTCAGCATTTGTGTGCTTTTAAAGGTTTATGAGATGTTTACATAGTGATATATCGTCCTACATTTAGGAAAGGTATACACCTAATGACACGTTACACGTCTATAAAGGCGTATTTTTTTGCAACAATTAATGATTTGTAAAATATATTATTTATTTATTTTTATTTATACATTTCAATACTGTAACTATTATTAAGGTTTACCTAATGCAATAGCACCTTAAATAATTGACTAATGATTATTATACTTTGAAATATTAACTACTTTGAAGATTTTTTTGGGTTATTTTGAGAATCACGGGCACTACTGATTCTGACAAAGAATGTTCCTAATTTTACTATTCTGTTGTTTTTAAGGTTCCGTACCTACCTCAAAAGGAAAAAAAAACGGAACCCTTATAGGATCACTCGTGCGTCTGTCTGTCCGTCTGTCACAGCCGATTTGCTCCGAAACTACAGGACAGATTGAGTTGAAATTTGGTAAACATATGTAAATTGGTGACCCAAAGATGGACGCGTAAAGTGAATTAATAAATTCTGAACAAGGGGGCCACTTTTGGGGTGTAAACTAAAAAAAAGATTCGCAAACAGTATTGTGTGACATATCAAATGAAAGGGGTTGTTGTAAGCAACTCAGATACATTTTATTTATATTTATTTTATTATTTTTTAGCAAAAACTTATTTCAGGTAATTTAGGAAAAAAGACGAAAATTGACCATTCCCCACCCCTTATCTCCGAAACTACTTGGCTTAAAATTCTGAAAAAAATATGGAAAATAGTTCCTTGCCTAAAGATTACAGGAAAACCTATAAGAAGTTTGAGTATTCAAAGTAACGGGAAAATTCTCAATATTTTTGGGTATTATATACGGAACCCTCACCGCGCGAGTTGAACTCGCACTTGTCCGGTTTTTTTTCATAATTTGTATAACCAAAAACGTAGGGCACTTTTAAACTAAACTGAATCAATATTAGAGATGCGACGAATATGGTTTTACCGAATACGGACATTCGAATTATTCGGTTCATCCGTTGATCTAAAACAGACAGCGAAATATTGACAATAAAGCAAGTTAAATAACAATAATAATGGGTTAAGAGTACTAATTTCACGAAGCAGTAACAGTTTTACATTATTTTAAGTTTTATTAAGAGATTGCTCTTAATATAGATAAAAAATGAAACAGTTTTATTAGGCAGGCGTCCGATGTTTCATCCAATAACCCAGCCACTAGTCCATCATTTTCACCCATCCATAAATCAGTTATATACTAAGCTTACGTGGTATTATAATGAAACAACATCACAAGATGCATTGCGGTCATCAACTAACCTGATTAACGCAAAAAAAATTATGCAACAGACCTCATAACAAGCTAAATCGGGTCTATTATTTGTCCGTTCGTTCGTACGGAAAAACTTATGAGATTAACCGCTGAGTGAAATATGCCGCCACAACGAACGCCATTACTCTGGATTCCCGCCGAATACACAAATATGGCGGCGCAAACTTAACTCTGCAGTCACGCGTGGCGCCACCGTCTACGTAACTTCTTCCCTTAACCATACAAAAGGGATTTCGCCACCAAAATGTATAAGTTTGTAGACGGCTACGTGAGGTGCGCTACGTGTCTATAGTTGTTTATTTTTTGCTTTTAGCCGTTTGGGAATTACGAGAGGTTAGGTTTTTGTCGGCGGTAAATGATAAACTATATCTTGATCCGTGATCGAAATATTGACGTAGCACAATCCACATATTATCTCCTTTATTTAATTTTCGTCTTACCTACGTTAGGTTTATACAATAATAATATCATCCTCCTAGCGGTATTGCCGGTTGTACCCTAAAGGAGCCCGGGGGGATTTGGCATAGGCACTAGTTTTACGAAAGCATCCATCTGACCTTCCAATCCAGATGGAAATCTATAGATACCTTATTGGGATTAGACCGGTTTCCTCACGATGTTTCCTTCACCGAAAAGCTAACGGTAAACATTTCGTATAACATAAGTTTTGAAGAACTCATTGGTACAGTCACGGACTTTAATCGTTGAGCCATTTAGGTGTCAACTGATTTTGGTTTTTCATAGTTAAGCTATAAATATCCAGCGATGTGTGACGACATATGGCACTGAAACTGGACCTCATAAGAAGGCTCGAAGTCACCCAAAGGGCAATGGAGAGGGCTATGTTAGGAGTTTCTCTGTCGCATCAGAAATGAGGCTATCGGCAGCAGAACCAAGGTAACCGATATAGCCCTCCGAATTGCTAAACTTAAGTGACAGTGGGCACGGCATTGCACGTAGAACCGATGGCCGTTGGGGCGGAAAGGTTCTCGAGTGGCGACCGCGTACCGAAAGGCTAGGTGTGGATACGCCCCCCACAAGGTGGACTGATGACCTGGTAAAGGTCGCGGGAGTCCGCTGGATGCGGGTGGCGCAGGACCGGTCAATTTGGCACTCTCTAGGGGAGGCCTATGAACAGCAGTGGACGTCTTTCGGCTGATATGATGATGATGATGATGAAATATCCGGTAAAGGGTAAGCTCTAAATGGCTCAACGATTAAAGTCCGTGACTGTAAGAGCCGATTCTGGGGTTTTCCACGCACACCGCTCCGCTACCTCGCACACTCTTGTGAATACTCACCCTAATGCCGTCCACACCGGCTGTTATTATGCCGCCATGTGTTTACACCATTAACCTGAATTACACCTTACTGCCCATGTGTTACGGTATCATTTTGATTAATCGTTCACATTTCAACGGCATAGCGGAACTGGCCAGCTAAATCACTGCGAACAACAGCTGAGCTGAGTTAGTGTACGCAGATAGGGGCATTTGTGAGGTATGTGATTTATGTGTGGTCAGGGAGTTTTGAGAAGCTCATGCTCAGGGTCTATTCCTACTAGTTCTATTATCGGTCCCATTGATGGAACTGGATGGATTTTTTCTTCCCAGTATTTACATTCTACGACAGGTTTCCCGTAACGGTACCTACCTAGACTTTTTTCCAAGTAGTTACATAGAAAATCAGGGTTTAAATTAATGGAACTCAATGTGCAAATTTTCCCAGTTCCAGTTCCATACCTGGGAAGAGAGAATCTATCAAGTTCTATCAACGAAACAGATAATAGACTCATGCTCAGAGGTTAGCCTTTTCAACGCTCTGTCAAAGACAAAAGTTGTCAACCACACGCTAAATGAACAAGACATTTAGTGTTAAACCTTATGTCAATACAAGAAAGTCGCTATCGCGCTGGGCTCCTTGACGCATATGTCAGTCGTTGGCGTTGAACCTGCGGTGCGGATATATGCGTCGTTGGCGTCGAATAGGTTAAGGCCCCTAGCGTATTTTGCGGTGCGCAGTCGGTTCGGTATCAGATCAGTAAACTGTCGGCGGGTAGTGTCAAGTCAGTACAGATTGTTTACTGCACGCCTATACCACCACATTACAGATTCTTCTTCTAAACATTTCAATGTGCGCCCCATGTTAGATCTTAAGGACTTTTTAGGGTTCCGTTCCTCAGAAGGAAAAAAAGGAACCCTTATAGGATCACTCGTGCGTCTGTCACAGCCGATTTGCTCCGAAACTACTGGACCGATTGAGTTGAAATTTGGTACACATATGTAAATTGGTGACCCAAAAATGGACGCGAAAAGTAAATTAATGAATTCTGAATAAGGGGGCCACTTTTGGGGGGTAAATTGGAAAATTAAAAAAAAAAAGTTTCGCAAACTGTATTGTGTGACATATCAATTGAATTGTATTGTTGTAAGCATCTCAGATGGGGCTACATTAGTGCCATGGAAACTGGGTAGGGCCCTGGTGTGGGATGTAACTTGCGTTGACACTTTCGCCCTGTCCCACATCCAGGGCACGCGTTCACAGGCCGGCGCCGCTGCCGACCAGGCCCAATGTAACAAGCGTCGTAAATACTCCGCCTTATTAAATAATTACGAGTTTTCGTTCGCGGCTGGTCCAAACAACTGGAGACCCCAGAGCTGGCGCTTACCTCTTCCAACGAATTTCCATAGCAATTCAAAGAGGTAATGCTGCCAGCGTTATGGGGTCCATTCCGCAATCCGACCTCCTAGAAGCGGTGTTCTTTTTATAATTCCTATTTTAATATTTTATATTATTTTATTCATTTCATTTCATTCATTTGACATTAAGTATGTATATTAAGTTTTTAATTTTTTGTTATTTTATGTGAATAAAAAATTTCAGGTTCATTGTAATTTACATGATTTGCCATATTATAAATTATAACGGTTAGTACGAAGATAATGCTGTGACAGCATCTCAGATATTTTTTTATAATTTTAGCACTAACAAATTTGAAGTAATTTAGGAAAAAAGACGAAAATTGACCATTCCCCCCCTTATCTCCTAAAATACTAGGCTCAAAATTCTGAAAAAAATATGGAAAATAGTTCCAGGGAACAGGAAACCTACAAGAGGTTTGAGTATTCAAAGTAACGGGAAAATTCTCAATATTTTACGGAACCCTCACCACGCAAGTTGAACTCGCACTTGTCCGGTTTTTTATATGACATCATTGGCAAAACCTATTTGTATTTTACAAAAGATTCCAATTTCTAACTAAAACAAGGACTTTTATAAAAATTCAAACTACATATAGTGGGTCGTTCTTCTTTTCGACCGACAATAGCCTGTCCCTCGTCTTATTACGGCATCTCATTTGAGTAATGATGTTTACGGTTTTATAATGTACGAATGAACGTCCATATTATTTTATTAATTAGTAATGTTTAGTATTTCACTTTCTCTAACTAGCATTTTTTTAAATGTTTTTTTTTTCGTAGAATGCCGTGACAGAGTGGTAAACCAAAATGTTGTCCCCACTGAAAGAGTCCACTTTGTCACATGTTTTTTTTTAGAAACCAACCGTAAATAAATATTTATATTGGCCAGAAAGGAAACTTTAATTAGTTCTAATGAAGAAACCTATGCATTTTTTTTTAACTCGCACTTCAAAACCACAATTTTCGATAGTTCAAAAACCAAAAAAACAGAAAAACCTCGGATCATTGTCGGTAAAAAAGAAGAACGACCCTAGTTCAAAGTAACCAGAGCATTAAGCGGACAAAATAAAACTATTGTTCGGTACAATTTAAGTGAGAAATCTGAAAATTCTCCGCCGGAAGTGCAGCCATTTTGAGCTGCGAACGGAAGTTATTACGAGCTATATGTCGGCTAAGGCGGAAGCGACAAAATTGAATCTTGTATTGGCTTTCCTGAGGTACAGTTAAATTGTATATTTTTTAGTAGAAAAGTACAGTCTGATTACTGGAGCAGATTCAGTGTACAGTTCCTGATATTTTATCATAATCATCATCATCATCACAAGACGGCCACTGCTAAACATAGGCCTCCCCCAAAGAGTGCCAAATTGACCGGTCCTGCGCCACCCGAATCCAGCGGACTCCCGCGACCTTTACCACGTCATCAGTCCACATTGTGGGGGGCCACCCACGCCGCGCCTTCCAGTACGTGGTCGCCACTCGAAAACCTTTCCGCCCCAACGGTAATTATCATAATAATGTACTATATACTCACACCTCTGTTCTCAAAAGGGGTAAGCAGAGCAGATAATTTCCTAGAACTACACTATTTACTTTGTCGTTTTTCCTAGATTACTTTGTCTTTTTTTTCCAAGTTTTAGTAGAGTTGGTATTGTATTGAGCTGATATTAGTACAGAAAAAAATAAGATAAGAAATATTTTACCACACTAACACAGCAATGAACAATATTGATAAACACTGCTCTAACTCATTAACAGTACTTCAGCAATAGCCTACTTTCCAAGCCTGTATAATAATGTTATTATTTTTCTTACCGCAGTTGCTCTTAGCCACCATAAAATGGAAATTACGGAACAACAAAGGAGTTTCTTCAATCATTTAAAGTCCGTGCAGAGTACACAATACTTTTTTGCGGAGAATGGAATCCCTTTTACTTTTTAATTCTTTACCCTAATCAATGACTGACTTTTTTCGCCCTTTAAAGCCCATGTCAGGGATCGGAACCGGTTTTTTCAAAAGTCCCCGAAGTAGTCTAATATTTTGAATTATTTTAGGCTATTAATGTAGGACTCTGTCGTGTATTTAGTTAACATATTTGTATTATTAGACTGCCAGATCAAGGATGATATCATAACCAAAGGACGAAATAATACCGGTTTAATTTGTATAGAGAAAATACCGGTATCCGACCCGTTGGCTTATGTTAACTGGACTTCCACTTCAAAACTAACAATACATAAAGAATCGGAAAAAATAAATGGAAATAAAAAGAATAAGATATTAAGAATAAATAAACCAGCGTCATTTCAGCAGACCGGGTCGATCCCTTTTTGGCTTTCTGGTTATTTTTCTACATTGGACTTCTGTAGACCATGGTAAAACAAGTTTTACAGTACACATGGTGTTACTTTCCCGCACTAGTGCGGAAATGAGCACTTTCCGTGAATATGTTGAAACTTTAAAGAGCCATATGTATTGTAAAACGTTGTACGATACACGTGCGAATAGGTAATTTGCAACTCGTGTCGATTTAAAACACTCCCTTCGGTCGTGTTTTAATTTATCGCCACTCGTTGCGAATTTCCTATTTTCTGCACTTGTATCGTAAATAACTATTTTTTGTTGCGTTTTATAATTGACTCAATTCAATATTAAACAAAATCTAGACACGCGGCAGCGCGTCAAGCTAAGTTCAAGCAAAGGAACTGGCTAGCCAGCGCCGAGTGTAATATTACACGAACCACTTGGTGCCACCTTTGACCCTTCTATAACTCAAAACCTCTTTAACATAAATATAAATAGAAGCAAAACAGACGCGGAGATAATCTTCAGCGCCAATCACGAAACACATGCGTCAAAGCGCTACGGGTGCTGTTCGCTACATATGAGTCACGCCTCGTCGCACAAATAGCGGGTGCTACGCCGTAACGCGTGGCAGCATTTGCCCGCTTTGTAGCGGTCATCGCTCAAACGGGCATGTTGGCACAGTCATTGGCCTTTAACACATTCAGTGCCGGGAACCCAACTAGCGGGCGCCTACGCCGTAGTCGCTTTTCGCTACGTACCAGAAAAACCACAGGATCGGCTACGAGGGTAGCGATTCTCGGCAGCCAATGCTACGGGCTACGGTGTAGCGCTACGAACGTGGCTCGGCAGTGTATTAATTAAAAATTGTACAATCGAAAGGGTTCCACAGCTAACTCCTGCTTGATCGGTTTATGATCTCAATGAAAAATGCAAGTGCGTTAAGGTCAAAGTGAAATATTAATTTGAAATTAGACGAACCTTTTTGTTGTGAAAAAGTCTCGCCTTAGGCGCCCCTTTGTGTTCTTAACGGTTCGGGGAAAATGTTACATTCTTTCTTCAAAGGTTTATGTACGGAGTCCGTTTGATAAAAAGAATACAAGTCTTCTTAGAAAACAGGAACAGAAATTCCAAGAATCAAAGGTTTATGTACGGAGTCCGTTTGATTAAAATAATACAAGTTTTCTTAGGAAACCGGAACAGACATTGCAAGAGATATTTCATAGAAATAGAAATATTTTATTTGCGATAACTGTTATTACATACATTATGGTGTTACATTAGTGTTGTGAGGCCACAGATTTAGGCTTTAAGAAGCCATGCAAAATACATGTTACCTAAAAAAAAAATACATGCTGATAAAAAATAAAACAAACGAAAATAAATTAATTGAATATAAAAGTAGTTATAATACTTATAATTAAGGACGTAGCGCGAAATATTCTTTTAAAGAGTAGTGACACTGATTTACAAGCACAGCATACAATTTAGTTTTAAATTTATTGAAGGGTAGATCTGTAATACCCTCGGGCAGCTTATTGTATATTTTAACGCACATGGCGTAACTGCAACGGCTTTTCATTGCAGTGTGCATATTGGGCAGCACTAGTTTATTTGGACATCTCGTATCTTCAATTATTAATATTATTTCATCCGATTTTAATCGTCTCAAATTTTATCTTAATATATTTTATATTATTGTACGGTCAAGGACCTTAATTGTTGAGCCATTTAGGTGTCAACTAATTTTGGTTTTCTATGAAGCTATAAAGTGTCCAGTATAAAGTGGGCTCTAAATGGCTCAACAATGAAATTCCGTGACTGTACGTCCGAAATGGGGAAACTCATCATCATCATATCAGCCGAAAGACGTTCACTGTTGGACAAAGGCCTCCCCTAAAGAGTGCCAAAGAGACCGGTCCTGCGCCATCCAGCGGACTCCCGCGACCTTTACCAGGTCATCAGCGGGGGGGGGGGGGCTACATGTCGGACTGATGACCTGGTAAAGGTCTGCCGGTACGTGGTCACCACTCAAGAACGGCCCCTAAAGAGCGCCACAATGAGACATGTTGTAACAATGTCGCAATTTTTGCTTACCATTGAATGAAATGAAATGAAAATACTTGAAACGTTGTCTATGAAATAATATTCGATGAAATGTCTGTCGGCAATTCAAGGGTACAGGCGCAATTTTGCTTTCAGTAGGTAGTACTAGGAGGGACTCCAGCACGGCTATCACAAGACGGCGCGCGAGCTCTCTCGATTTTTCTCGCACTAGCCGTCTCTCTCTTATTAGAAAACTTAGAAAGAGAGGTATAGTGCGAGAAAAATGGAGAGAGCTCGCGCGCCGTCTTGTGATAGCCGTGCAGAGGCCTTCATTAGCGTAAGAAGAAGCAAATGTATATATGATTCCCATTTGGAAAAGGTGACTTTGGGCCTCAAAATCTTTGTTTAACTGCTCCAATAGTATAGATTTTTCACGCTACTGCTCGGAAATGTGCCAAAAGATGGTCAGAATTCAGGCTTCAAAGCTGGGGTTAGTTGGTCGTCGCACGAACAGGCCATCTATGAGTTCAAACTGTCCAACAATGTTATTGTTGGATAGTTTGAACAGCATTCGACCAATCACAGCGCGCCGCGCGGTCGCACGCCTCTCCTCTTCTTCTTCTCTTCGCGGGGCCGCGCTCTTTTGTTTAGTATTATGATCTTTAATTAGGTAATTAATTTTGATTAATATTTATAATTATTTGTAATTTCCTCGCAGTAGGCGTGAAAAGCACCGCGTTAAGCCCCGGCCGAAAGTGCAATAGCTGCACTCGTATTAACTAACTCGTCCATCTATTGCTTACTTTCTAGTCTCTACAACAATGTACTATGATTGATATGCCTGTTTCTTTCATAGAACCTTCGGCAACTACACGACCATATTAGTATTATTTGAACATCAATAAGTGCCAGGCCATAATTAATACTAGCCAGGGCTCGCCAACCTTTAACGTTGGAATGATTTTATTAATAAATCTACCCGGTGGAATAAAGACGTAACTGCATAGGACGTAAGTTGACATAAGTCGTTTTTGTGCGAGCCATGTTGGACCTTTGTGGGGGCGATCGGCAGGAAGTAATGTGAATGGGCTGATGCACGCTTGGGTACGTTAGAGACAGATGGAGATAGTTATGTTGGTGTATCTGCAAATATAACCTAATTTGGGCGTTTTGCAAAAAAAAGTGTACATTAAATATAACGAAAACGGGTCACGTATTTAATGTCGAATATCGCTCGACATGTTTCGAACCACACCGCGAATCGGCTCGAAACATGTCGAGCGATATTCGACATGTTTCGAACCGTTTTCATTATATTTAATATGTCTGATTCTAACGGGAGTTATCTATATAAAGTGTCTCGTGCCTATTAAAAACTTCTTATAGATTTTCCTGTAATCTTTAGGCAAGGAACTATTTTCCATATTTTTTTAGAATTTTAAGCCTTGTAGTTTCGGAGATGGTCAATGGTCAATTTTCGTCTTTTTTCCTAAATTACTTCAAATCCGTTTATGATAAAATTATAAAAAAATATATATCTAAGATGCTTACAACAACTTCTTTCATTTGATATGTCACAATTAAATACAGTTAGCAAAACTTTTTTTTTTAATTTTCCAGTTTACCCCCCAAGAGTGGGGGCCACTTGTACAGAATTCATTGATTTACTTTACGCGTCCATCTTTGGGTCACCAATATGCATATGTTTACCAAATTTCAACTCAATCGGTCCAATAGTTTCGGAGCAAATCGGCTGTGACAGACAGACAGACAGACCGCGAGTGACCCTATAAGGTCCGTTTTTTTCCTTTTGAGGTACGGAACCCTAAAAATAGAAAATTTTACGTTCTTAACGTTTTCCAAGCAAAATTATTTTCTTTGAATTGGCTCGAAAATAGAAATCTTTCAAAAGAAACGCCTTTCAGCGAGTTTTAGTTAAAAGAAAAATATATGAGGTCGAAAATGCATTACTTTGCTAAAATGCTCTTTAATATTTATGTGTGCTCGTCCAATTCTACGTAAATGGTCGTCCATTTACTTATCTTTTTTATGTTTATACTTGCTCATAAATTTTCCTTAATTAGGAAAGTGAAAATAAAACATTCCTCATTCATAATGAATTTTCTTTCTGATGTTTCACTAAAAGCTCATGTCTTGTAAGGGTATTTAGGGTATACACTCAGCGTCAAAAACATTGTAGCAACGAAAGTCAAATTAGTTCGGTACACCATATATTTAGTATGGAGTGGTATGGAGTAAGCGTTTTTCAAAAAATCTGTAGGTACATGAACTTTTTTCAGAATTAGATTTTTAACGCCCTCCGCCTTCAGCGTTGGGTAGACTCTTGTTTGCAATATTCCACTTACGCCCCTCGTTAAACAATGTACTATTATGTTATGTTGTTTTTTTAAACTTCATAAGATAAACCTGTCATGTTTCATCATCATCATCATCATATCAGCCGAAAGACGTTCACTGCTGGACATAGGCCTCCCCCAGAGAGTTCCAAAGAGAAGAGAGTTGTCATGTTTGCCGCATTGGAACTCTCAACGAGTAGGTAGTTGATGACTGTGCACAAAAAGTGCCATCGGAAATAAAAACTTGGAACACATTTTTCGAGGCAGACTTATTGTGAATTACCTTTAAAACAAAACACGTAATTTAAACTCGATTCATCCCCAAATTCAGGTGAAGATTAAGCGCCAAGTTTGCTCGAGTACTTCAAATCAGCTTCGCAAAAACCGACTTGAACCGGCAAAAACCGGCACGGGCCGGTGCCAAGTTTCCAAACTGCTGAGGGCGTGACTGCGCGCTGTACTTAAGTCGATTAGAGAGTTAAGGTGATTTTCCACCGGCGTGGATTGACGAGACGAGGCGTGGCGTGAATTGAAATCGCGCTGCCCCTTTTCCACTAAAAATATTTCAATTCACGCCGCGCCGCGCCTCGTCAATCCACGCCAGTGAAAAATCATCTACGGCAGTATCGACGAATTAACAACTAAACACCTGTAGCGAGATGTTTGTTTCTGTTGCAGAGTTAATTTAATCTCTATTTCAGAAACAATACGGTTTATTTTTATACAAACAAATATTTCAATTCACGTCGCGCAAATTCTCGTCAATCCGTACTATTTCCACCGAAGATGCGCCGGGAGTGAATTGAAAATTTGCCATACAAATTTCGCCGCGCCTCGTCAATCCACGCCGGTGGAAAATCACCTTAACAGTCAGCAGCAGAAGTAGCTAAGCGGGACGGGTGTTCAAAATGACCTGCACACGACTTTATTCTTAAGAAGTTAAGAGCGTGTGTAGGTTATTTTGAACACCCGGCCCGCTTAGCTACTTCTGCTGCTGACTGTACATTAAATCCTATCCTACAAATCCTACCAATATTATAAATGCGAAAGTTTAGATGTTTGGATGTTTGTTACTCAATCACGATAAAACGGCTGAGCGAATTGAGATAAATCTCTGTACTATTAATTTCGTATGGCACTTAGACCTCCAGTTAATAATAATAACTAGCTGCCCGCGCGGCTCCGCCGCGTATACAAAGAACCTAGGCGGTGCGACGGGATAAAATATTATAGCACATAAGCCCGTAGGTCCATTCTACATACACTACCGGTCAAAAGTTTAAGAGGGCGTTACTGTGCACACTAGCGCCACTGGTAAATAATTGTGATTATTTAAATTTCACGATAGATATTTAAAAAAGGAGGCCACTACTCACTGTATTTTGTATTTAAGTACCTTCTGAATACACCAAACTAGTTTTTATGTTGCTGGATTCGTCGATCTATGAACTCAAAAGAAAAACGGCCGTTTTTACTTTGGACGCATAGATTGACGAATCCAGCAACATAAAAACTAGTTTGGTGTATTCAGAAGGTACTTAAATACAAAATACAGTGAGTAGTGGCCTCCTTTTTTAAATATCTATCGTGAAATTTAAATAATCACAATTATTTACCAGTGACGCTAGTGTGCACAGTAACGCCCTCTTAAGTACACTCTTTGTTTTAGGTAGGTTTTGGACAATAATTTTTTGCAGTTCGGAAGCCGAATTTTGTTTCCAACTGATCCGTTATTGTTTCCAGAGATTTGTTTAATTAGTCAGACACAATTCACGTACATTTCTAAACAACGCATCCCCTAAAATCTTATAGGAATGACGGCAAAGGCTGGGCCATATATGGGCTTGCCACTTAAAACGTACAATGATCAGATACAATGTTGGTTTTTAGGGAATCAGTTGTTTGAAAATCTACGTAAATTGTGTCTGACTAATCAAACACATCTCCGTTAACAATAACGAATCAGTTGGAAACAATTTTCGACATCTGAACTGCAAAACATTATCGCACAAAAGTATAAATTTGTACCAAAAACAAAGGGTGAACTTAAACTTTTGACCGGTACTGTATATATAACATAGGTACTGAAGAAAGGATTTTTAGAATACGATGGGTATAGTTTCTGAGACTATCCCCAACATACAAACTTACATTTCACAGACATTACACCTGTTTATTATTAGTATCGGAACAGATCAAAGAATACTGCATCGGGGACCGTTAATGGTTTAAAATAATATTTTACCGGTTATAGTTGCATTTGAATACTTATACCGCTAAATAGTTTAATACTTGTTTATGTTTTCCAGTATTAAGTCATATCGGTTTGACAAATTACAATTTATACCTACCTGTAATCGAAATATAATTATCTGAACCTGAAATAATTTGGATGGTATTCAAGTCAGGTGAATAAAGTTGCCAATGGGAGTCCCCGGTATCCGAAAAGAAATTTTAGTACTTAATCGAGGTTCGTTTTCTACATCTTTACTTTAAATTTGAAGCCTATCGGTGCCTACGGCATTGTGCTAAGTAAGGTAAATAAAGCCTATATGGGGTCCACGACAATTAATGTGTTTAAACCTCATTCTTCTCCCAACATCTCGAATATGGGAAAATAAGTTAGTATATAAACTTTTTGAAATAAATATAAACATGGCAAATAATATTGACCACTCTATGTCACTAAAAAAATTAATCCACAGTTGACACAATACGTCTGTCAGTTTTTGTAAACATTGTAAAAGATCGTTTATTTTCTATTTACTTAACTTTCTTAGTGTTGTATCCATAAGTGGCCGACTCAACATTTATAATTTCTTATGCTGAAGAACTTACTACAGGTTCAATTCTTGTTTATATATTTTACATTGTCATCTCAAGTCAAAACAGGAGTTAGGTACGTCACGTGACGTCACACAGCCAAGGTCACGTGGTAAGCGCACGGTAGATTCTTTAAATTAAAATTTTAGTACTTTTTCAATAAAAAATAAAAAATCGGAGACCTTATTGCAAATCTCCAGCATGAGACGAATCGAACGACGTATCATTTATCAAAATCGGACCATAACTGTAGATCTGATGGCATGTACAAAAATCGGGCTCGCGTATTATATATATAGATATTCTTTATTGCACCTAAATAAAAAAAATATGATAAATTAAGAGCGCTTAATAGGGGTGTAGACACTAAATAAAATAATCATTAATGTTGTATTTTCTCAAAAAACCGGACAAGTGCGAGATCAACTCGCGTGGTGAGGTTTCCGTATATAATACACAAAAAGATTGAGAATTTTCCCGTTACTTTGAATGCTCAAACTTGTTGTAGATTTTCCTGTAATCTTTAGGCAAGGAACTATTTTCCATATTTTTTTAGAATTTTAAGCCTATTACTTTCGGAGATCAGAGGGGGGATACCTTCAAATCTGTTGTTGCCAAAATTATAAAAAAATATATATCTGAGATGCTTACAACAACCCCTTTCATTTGATATGTCACACAATACAGTTTGCAAAACGTTTTTTTTTTTTAATTTTTCCAGCTTACCCCCCAAAAGTGGCCCCAATGTTCAAAATTCATTAATTTACTTTACGCGTTCATCTTTGGGTCATCAATTTACATATGTTTGCCAAATTTCAACTCGATCGGTTCAGTAGTTTCGGAGCAAATCGGCTGTGACATCGACAGACAGACGCACGAGTGATCCTATAACGGTTCCGTTTTTTTCTTTTTGAGGTACGGAACCCTAAAAACTATACAATTAACGAACCTGCTCACAAAATTTCACTACAATCGCTTGAGAATTGCAACCCGTAGAGGAAAACAGCCGGACAGACAACGTACAGACAAACGATTTTCGGCCCAAGCTGAAGCATAGAACTTCGTTCGCTTCGCTCCTCGTTTGATTATAGTAGACTGGTTACGAGTAGACTTCGTAGTCTCTGCCTTGACGCATATTAACAACGCATAATAGGAGACCTGACTTACCCTGGATCGACTGAGGCGAGGTAAAGCATAGTGAATAACATTCCAACAGGACTTATGGGGTCGGTGGCTGAATACAACACGAAAAACCGTTTTAATGAAGACGGAAATGGTTGGCGATCGCTGACGCGGATTCGGGTTTTGAAATGTCAGCGCTTTTAATGCTTGGGTGAGGAATTAAAAATGGTCTCTTTCATTTGTTTTTGGCGTTCGTTTTTCGCTTTCCATTTTTTTACGTGGCTTAGTATTTTTTTCGTTGAATTGTTTTAGGGCGAACGTAATTGAGTGATGAAAACTAATATAGTGAAATGACTATACAGGGCGTCCCACGGCTATGCCACATGGAGGGTAGTACCTTGAATATTATAGATAGAACATTTTACTGAAAGAAGACATTATTTTAATTAAAAAAATCTATTTAAACTGCATTCATAGATTTTTAAATAATTACATGGTTGGACCGGGAATCAAAGCCGACTGCACGAGAAAGAAGGTAGATAACCTATCTACCTTGAAAGAGAGTTGCATTCGTTTTGATTGACTCGTTCGGTTTTGATCAAAACCTACTCTATTTCCTATTACAGTTGATTCAAATTTCGTTGTAAGTTTTTATTGTGGTAGGTACAGTCAAGTGCAACAATATGTATCGATTTAATCCTCCCATAAATATGTACTAAACCCATAATCATTCATTCATTCATTCATTTATTCCTTGATAAGACATAGTTTTACATGTCAGTAATTATATTTTTTTTATAGTATAGGTCATTCTTAAATAACATTAGGTACATAATATCATTTGATTTATAACATAAGCCGCTGACATAAGAGCGATGGGACGTATTTATTTATCTAGTTATAAGTTGTATGCACCTATATTTTTACACTCGACTGTACATCTTAAATGTAAATTAAGAGGATCTTATCTGCGTAACATAATAATATATATAAGTTAGAAGTTAACCTGATATTT
Organism: Epinotia nisella; assembly: GCA_932294315.1. NCBI lineage: Eukaryota > Metazoa > Arthropoda > Insecta > Lepidoptera > Tortricidae > Epinotia > Epinotia nisella. The sequence continues at coordinate 2,353,256 of OW028691.1, forward strand.
TGCAATATTATTGTAGTTAGCTAAAATTATACAGTATAAACAGACATGCATGTGTGTGTTTGAAAAGCTCTGCAAGCTTCTAAGCTCGTAAGCAGCTTTTGTTGGTTAATTAAAATGTAAGCTCCTTCACCGTGCAACGTGACGTTATATTATGCACTATACTTGAAACCATTAAATAATTTATATAAACTTTATGGTACAATAAAAAAGTAGGTTAGTTCAAGTCTCGGTGCATACATAGTTTAAATGAGAGTTTGTTCATTATGGTTAACATTGTCAAATTAAGGGCATTTTTGACACACTCAGTCACTCTATTAAACATAAAATGAATAAGTACCAAATTAAAAACAAACAATAACCATTTTTTATACTGTCTGTCGATTAAGTAATAGTACTTACACTGAAAAAAGTATAATAATTTGATTTTCTCCAATATGCTAGGAAATGTTCGCCTTACTGTTGCAAAAAATTGTACGTGAAGTTCCTCGTTACTGACGAGCGCAAATTTAAAAAGTTAAAAGTCATTACTGGGGCCATTTTACGGAAAGTTGTCACTCAACTTTTTTTTTAATTTTGAAAAAATCATTTTTTTCTTTACTCAGAATCGAAAGCACTTTCGAACCTAATAGGAGAAAAAAAGTGTCCAAAATGTTACATAAAATTTCTGGTTTTTCGTTCCGTTACCACCATACAAGCTTAGTATGGAAACGGTAACGGAATGGAATAAAAAAGCTTGAGACACTTTTTCTCCTATAACATTCGAAAGTGCTTTCGATTCTAAGTAAAAACCCGATTTCATCATAATTAAAAATAAAGTCGAGTGTAAAACTTTCCATAAAATTGCCCTACTGCACCAAATTAAAAGCAACAATTACCATTTTTTATGTCTGTCGATTAAGTAATAGTACCTACACTGAAAAAAAAACATAATAATTTTATTTTCTCCTTTATGCTCGGAAATGTTCGCCTTACTGTAGCAAAAAAAGTATGTGACGTTCCTCGGTTCCTCGTTACTGACGAGTCCAAATTTAAAAAGTTAAAAGTTATTACTGCAGCCCAAATAGGTAGACCCACAGACGACCCAGGACAGAATGTCCTGGCGAAGAATGATTAGGAGAGCCGAACCCAACTGAAGAATCAGGAGGCAAGGATAAAGAAGAAGAAAGAAGAGGATTTCTTTTACATTTTTTACTTAAAAAAAAAAAAAATTAAATTAAAATTTAAGCTGTTTATTGCAATAAAGAAGACTTATTTCTACATTACATCTATAGTTATAATCTTTTATATTTAAGATTTTGTGAACTATGATGTGATGGGGGAAGCCCCCCATTTACAAATAATATTTTAAGTTTAGACTAAATTAATATGTGTTCTATATATGCTTAGCTATTTATTTTATCTTAGTCATTTTATGTTCTGTGCATTTGGTAATTCTATTTTCGATAGTGTTTTCTTAACTATATTTTTGGCTCTATTTGGCTTTTCTAATATAATATCTATGACTTGTCTAGGGAAGCTATTTACTGAATACTGTTTCTTAATTTGACATTAAATCCCACGTTTTCTGTAACTCAAGTTAAATTAGCAACGGTTATACAGGGTGTTTGGTAGGTAGGTGCAAAGCTTTAGAATACGGCTACGGTATCCCCTGCCTGTCGTACAAGGCGACTAAAAGGGGTCCTCGGGGTGGTACACGGTTGCAGTTGGCGGCTGCAATCGGAAAAAAAGGTACATACCACTGAGGCATGACGATAGGGCGGCACTGGTGCGTTCCGTAGGAGATCCCAGAGCCGTCCGAAATGCGTCGAGGAGGACCATCGGGGGGTTTTTAGTCGGTGCGAGTCCGACATAACCTCCACGCTATCCCCGTGGCGTGGAGGTATCCATAACGAATTTTCCTCCCATAAAAAAAAAAAGATCGAAAAAAAAGAGAATCGCAAAAAGAAATTAGGTGGTCCCATACTAAAGTTCAATTCCTATTCGACCAAATTGTATGGAGAGTTGATTTTTATTTTACGAATTCAGGGTAGCTCCCATATTAAAAGTTGCTCAAAAATACCCCGACTATCACTTCCTTGAAGCTATGCACCTAGCTACCATCTCCATACGAATTAAATTAGCATGAAAACGGCATGATACCGAAAGATGCCAATGTTGCCTTAAAACTAACAAAAGTCAGTAAAAACTACATCCGGATGGCTACAGCTCAAAAGCGATCTCTTCCAGACATATCCATTACCTGGACGCAGCCGGCCTAGTTTCGTCTTTTGTGCTTAGAGTGGCTTTTACCTGTACAGTCTACAAAACAAAAAAGGCATTAGTACGTACGAAACTAATATAAGTTACGACCTTCTTCTGAACGGTAATATTCCGACTGAATGCGAGCAGTTGGTATCACCGTTCACTTTTGGAATGAGAAGGACGTATGTGATTACATGTTTTTTGGAGTTACGCCCATTTTGAGTTTAGGAGTTGGTCATTTCGTGAGGCGTATTATGCTTGGGCTATGTCCGTTTGGTGAAGGATTGTAAGTTCGTGAAGTCATTTAGCTATTTTTCATCACACTTGCTCGTCAATGGCGTTATTACTTGCGAGCGTACAGAGCGGTTATAGCCGTTTTACCTACCACGGGCTGTTAAGTTTAGTTTTAAAATATGGAACCCTCTCATTGGCTTAAGCAAATCTGGTTGCTCTGTGATTGGTTGAAAAAAAATCTAGTTGGCCAAGCCGCCCCGCCCCGCACTATGATTGGTTGAAATATTGAAGCTGCGCGCTCCACTAGCACTGATCTGGAAGTGAAGTTGTAAATTTTTGATTGGTGCGGCTGTATGAAACTTAGATTTTTCTGTCTTTTGCAGTTATTTATTTCCTCGCAAATGTGATGAAAAACATTGTGCTTCGGCGTCGGGCTTCTGATAGACTCTCGTTAGCAATATTCCACTTACGCCCCTCGTTAAACCATGTACTATTACCACTGAGGCTTATATTATTTGCACTATATAAGTTCAACGTTTATAACACCTCCGACGCAACAAACAGCTGAGGATCATCTTGATAGACAAATATTTCGATTACCGCATCGTACTCCAATATGTTCGTCCGTTTGCCGTTTGGCTACGATGCCACAGATATACAAATAAACAGATAGCTGAGTATATGTGAATTTGTGTGAATCTGTTATCCACATAACAGTTATAACATAGTTTACAAGAGTTACAAGCGGTTTAAAAATTAAGTTTTTTCATGTAAATCAGAGGGGTGATCACGTAACGATTTGAACGCGCGTTAGGACAATTTAAATGTAATTTTTAGGGTTCCGATACCTCAAAAGGAAAAAACGGAACCCTTATAGGATCACTCGGTTGTCTGTCTGTCCGTCTGTCACAGCCGATTTGCTCCGAAACTACTGGACCGATTGAGTTGAAATTTGATACATATATGTAAATTGGTGACTCAAAGATGGAAGCGTAAAGTAAATTAATGAATTCTGAACAAGGGGGCCACTTTTGGGGGGTAAACTGGAAAATTAAAAAAAAAAGTTTCGCAAACTGTATTGTGTGACATATCAAATGAAGCTGTGAAATGTTGTAAGCATGTCAGATATTTTTTTTTTATAATTTTAGCAAATACAGATTTGAAGTAATTTAGGAAATAAGACGAAAATTGACCATCCCCCCCTTATCCCCTAAACTAATAGGCTTAAAATTCTGAAAAAAATATGGAAAATAGTTCCTTGCCTAAAGATTACAGGAAAACCTATAAGGAGTTTGAGTATTCAAAGTAACGGGAAAATTTTCAATATTTTACGGAACCCTCACCACGCGAGTTAAACTCGCACTTGTCCGGTTTTTCCATATAAAAAGTGACATTTAGATCTACCTGACGCGCGTACAATGCGTAACGTTATCGACCTGCTGAACTACGCAAAGCCATAAAAACTACAGAATCCTCAGAGCGCGACCGGCATTAGTCCATTTTTACCATTACCACGGGCAGTCACTCAACAGCGGATCTAAACTTCATTTTCCGGATAATTTATCATATTTCATTTCTACGAGAATCTCTAGAATGAATCCTCATTCCCTTGAGACTTTGGACCTCGCCCTGAGGCGTTCGCTCAAAACAGCAAAGGCGAATGTTACTTTGATGATCTAAGGACTTGTGCCCTTTTAGCTTTTTAGCCCTCATAGCTTGGAAACCGAGGTAGGTTAGAGTCTTTAAGGGAACTGAGAAGGATTATCTGGAATGGTGGGAAGATATTTATCAGGTCAATACATCATATGATTCATATGTTATATACTATTGTTCTTATAAGGAAAAATAAGAACCTATATGACCCAAACGTGAACATTACAAAATCTAAGACTACAATCCAGAGATTTCGTAAGTTAGCCCAAAAGTGGATAGCAGCTGATATAAGTATCCATAATGCCGCTTAAAACGATAGGTGAAGAGACCTTTTTTTTAGTTCAATTCTTTAAAAAACCGGAGTGCTAGTTCAACTCGCGTGGTGAGGGTTCCGGATAAATTTCATAAATGTGTTTTTAATCCCGTTACTTTGAATACTCAAACTTCTTATAGGTTTTCCTGTAATCTTTAGGCAAGGAACTATTTTCCATATTTTTTTCAGAATTTTTAGCATAGTAGTTTCGGAGTAACGGGGGGGGGGGGGGGGGGATGGTCAATTTTCGTCTTTTTTCCTAAATTACTTCAAATCTATTTATGCTAAAATTATAAAAAAATACATCTGAGATGCTCACAACATCCCCTTTAATTTGATATGTCACACAATACAGTTTGCGAAACTTTTTTTTCAATGTTCCAGTTTACCCCCCAAAATTGGCCCCCTTGTTCAGAATTCATGAATTTACTTTACGCGTCCATCTTTGGGTCACCAATTTACATATGTTTACCAAATTTCAACTCAATCAGTCCAGTAGTTTCGCAGCAAATCGGCTGTGACAGACGGACAGACAGACGCACGAGTGGTCCTATAAGAGTTCTGTTTTTTTCCTTTTGAGGTACGGAACCCTAAAAATGTCATTTCATATTGACTTTTTTTGTGGACAAGCTTTATATTTATTGTGCCACCGTACTTATTATAAAATCCCTATTTGTTATTTTAAACAAAGCGTGATGAAAAAACCATTATCACTGGCAAGTGACAGATCGAGGCGCGTCCATGAATGCAGTCAAAACAATGAACATAGTCATTGTCACACAGTCAATCCACTTGGCGCTAAGACAGACAGTGCGTAGGTGTATCATTATCATCATCATTTTCAATAGCAGCATACCCAACTAACATTTGGGTAATAGCTAAGGGTATTATTATAACCTTAACCTTTATAAAGGAGTTAAGAAAAATAATTAAGTCCTAAAGCATTATAAGAGTGTTACTCAAAGCAATTACACTTAAGATGTTAAAGCTTTAACCTGTTTTTAACACTTAAACACTTACAAGAGTCTTAGCTACAGGCAGAGACTTTAATAAGCGTTATAGTTGAGTTAACTAACGCCTAAAGCTTTAAGGTAATTCGCCATTGTTTTGGTGGACTCTAACCTACTAATTGATTAGGTTATTCAATATTTGACATCAAGATTCTTCATTATTTATGTTACTCTTGCCATTATATGGATAAAAACTTTAGATGTATATTTTAATGTTCATAAGTTTTATTAGAAATCTTTAATAAATCCTGGGCGCGTTAAAATTGAGATGGGAAACATGGTATGTGTTACCGTAAAATCACAAGGGCAGACTGTTTTCACTTCATGTCACACACACTTCCAATTTAATTCACTTTCAATTAATACGACTCCATAGCTGTCAAATATTAATACCTATACTAACTATCTGCGCCATTTTTTCGGAAGACTATATTTGTCTCATAATTTTATGAGTAAAGAAAAGAGTAAGATGCTCACTTTATACTGCGTAAGAGCTAGACTCTTATAAGACTCTCAGCTAACACCTTAACCTGTAATTCGTGGGCCTCTTTCGTAGTTATAAGGGTGTTAGAGCACGCTATAAGACCTTTTTTACAGGCATTCTTAACACCTTAACACTTGGCTGGAACCGATATAAGAATGATATAAGGGTTATTTTAACGCTAGTGTGCTAGTTGGGTAGGTCTCTCTTCGAGTACGCCACCAGGCTATACCAAACACGCGCGACCGACCATACGCGCTGACGTCGGTCGAGCACTGTTTCCAGCCAGCTTGATTTCCTCCTACGCTGATGTCGGTCGCTGACGTCGGTCGGGCGTACGAATGTACACAATGTTCTATGGGACACCGCAAACCGCACTAATGAAGACACACAGAAACCAACTACGCAAGATAGTAGGAATGATAACCGGACACAACACCTTGCACAGACACCTCTATAATTTAGGTATCACATACAGCCCCATGTGCAGTGCGTGCATGGAGGCAGAAGAAACGACTAAACACATTCTACTGGATTGTAAGCAGGTAGAAGTATACAGGAAAAAGCACCTAGGGTCTTCGGACACACTACGGAACGCAGTCAGTAATACCAAGGCACTTTTAAACTTTTTAGAGGAGCTGGGGTGGTTAGACTAGCGCCACCCTGCCGTTTCACGCAAAATAGGCACACTGGATATCGACTTGCGGAAAATGCCCAGTAAAACTAACTAACTAACTAACATGGGACACCGCACGGCGACGCTGACGTCCGCGGCAGATTTTATGCTACGCGCCGCTAATGGCGCGCGTCGGTGCGCTGACGCGTTATACACCACTATCGCGCGCTCAATGCGAACCTGCGGGGCTAGCGCAACTGACGCCGCACCGCGACGCGAGTCGAGAAAGCTCTACCCCCCTTTTTCTAATTTGTACGGTGCGAGTGAGATAGGGGACGCTTAGTCGCGCGAGAAGCGACTGAGCAGCAAGTTGTGCTAGACGTGCTGACCGGGTGAGCCAGTCTAAGGCTGGATACAGTACTCGGCCGACGGTCAGCGCGTATGCTCGGTCGGGCGTAGCTATCGCTGTAGAAAGCATACTGTGCGTTCAGAACGATGCTCACCGTCAGCGCGTATGCGGCCATAGTAAAACACGCGCCACCGACCATACGCGCTGACGTCGGTCGACCACTGTTTCGAGCCTTAGTCTAAGGCTTGATTATCTCGTCCTACGCTGATGTCGGTCACTGACGTCGGTCGGGCGTACGAATATACACAACAATCTATGGGAAACCGCACAGCAACGCGGCAGATTTATGCTACGCGCCGCTGATGGCGCGCGTCGTCGGTCTCGCTCGTCAGTGCCGCGCGCGTCGGTGCACTGACGCGTTATACACCACTATCGCGCGCTCAATGTGAAGCTAACCGGGTGAGCCTTCTTCACAACTTTTAACTTTAATTAAACTGTCATATCTTTTGTTCCAGACACGCAATGAAACGCAGAAGGACCTAGCATGGCCGCAATGCGACTGCTGTGGCTGCTGCCCCTCCTCTCGTCGGCCCTCTCGTTCGTGCTAGACAAGCAGAACCCATACTCACAGTTCCGCAAATGGAACGCCGCGCTCAACGGCACACTCGAACTTGAGTTCAAAACCGACCAGCCCAACGGCCTATTGTTGTATACTGATGACGGGGGCACTTATGACTTTTTCGAGGTGAAACTGGTGAACGGCGCGGTCAGGTTGAGGTACAATTTGGGTGGCGGCGCCCAGATTATCACGGTCGGGAGTAATGTGAATGATGGACATTGGCATAAGTTACAAGTAAGTGTAGAATTTGGTATATAATTTTAAGTTAACATCGGGGCTATTGAAGCCCGACTTTCAATCTGGGAAAGGGGGATCATTGATACAAGGGGCAGATAGATTCAATGGACTTAAGAAAATATAGTTGAATTGAAGGTTCATTCACTGACACAAAGGATGTGCCAACGCAACCAATAGGCTGCCAGAGTTTCACCAACGACCAAACGAAACCCCAGTGGACCTACATTGGTTTGGACGAAAATAAAATGGCACCTTTAGTGACAGCGTCATAACGATCTACATTTTCATCATCATCGTAACATCCTCATCATTTTGTCATCCCATTGGTACTAATCATAATCATCATTTCAATTATAACTGTATCGCCACATCATGATTGTAGAACATAGACAAGTAGAACCCCTTTTCGAAAACACAAAAGTATTTTTTTTTCTGTATTCATAATAGATTATATAAGTACTTCCGCCCGCGACTTCGTCTGCGTGAACCCGGGATAAAAACTATACTATATTTTAATCCAGGCTATAACCATCTTCGTGCAAAATTTCATCCAAATCGGTTGAACCGTTTTAGTGTGATTGAGTAAAAAACATCTGAACATCCAAACATCCAAACTTTCACGTTTATAATATTAGTAGGATAGTAGGATTTGTAGGATCACTAAACGAGCATAACAATTAAGAGTAAAATGCCCCTTAGCAATGGAATACTCGCTAACCTGATAACCCAGCCGCTATCAAATACTCAATTATCGTTCGAGTCAATCGGCCATCTTGATTTGTGACATTGTTAGTAATTAAAGTTCAGTGAGCACAATGGGGGGTCCGTTTCTCGACAACACTTTGCATCTCAATGTGAACTCAAACATTTAAAGCAAATACTTAGGCGGCTTAGGCCACAAGGGCACTTTTACCAGACGAAATCTATATATCTCATCATCAGAGCTCGGAAAGAGTGAGCTATTCTTATGTCATACAAATACAAATAATTTATTTCGTCAAACATAGGTAAAAATAGGTGACAGTTATAAATAAGTTATAAGTATTCAGTTCAGCTATGATGTGCCGTGTGGCGTACAAAAAGGCATGTAACATGATGATTAAAATTATTTACGTAACCATTAAAAGGCTGTACATACATACAACATAATAAAATCCGAATTTAAGTGATGTAATTATTGTCATGTGTAGATATTAATCAATAATGTCATGTGTAGATATTAATTATGGATACATCCTGAAAATAAATATTAAAACAAAACAAAAGTTTATTCATGATCTATCTATAATGACAAATGCATTGCAAGAAGTGTACTTAGTAAGTCTTTTTTATTCTAAAGATACTGTGTAATATCCAATTAGACTTTATTCAAAATAGCATTCCATAATTTTTGTTAGTTTACGAGTGAAAGAGACGAGCGCTCGAAAGTCTAAAAACGGGCCCCTGGGCTCAAATGAAAAATAATTAATACGAGAATATACGATAGAACGATTGGACGCGTCGTTCATATGACATTTAAATGCGAAGCCACGATCCAAATAGATCTCTCGGTCTGATCTTTGTGAACAGAAGGTCGTAAACGCCGTGGATTACATCAGAACATTGGCCGTTTGTAAGGTCCTTTGTAGGACTGTATGACCATTGTGATGACACTTGGTTGATTGACGCTGAACAGGAATAATGCTTTGGTGTATGGTGACATAATAGCATTACTATGGAAATAATGCTATTATCTATTATAAACAACTAGCTTTTGTCCGTGACTTTGTCCGCGTGGATCTCGTTAATTACCTTAGAGGATAAAATTGCTATTAAATTATTTTAGGCGTAGTTAAACATCGTTCCCCATGCAAACTTCCCCCCACCTTTTCATCCCTTGAAGGCATTATTTCCGGAATAATAGCTATCCTATGTCCTTTTTAGGGTTTTAAACTATGTCCGTGCTAAATTGTATCTAAATCGGTTCAGTTGTTTAAATATTCGCGCAATGGTAACAAACAACAAGGGGATAGAATTACTTTCGCATTTACTGGAAACATTACTACATTCTGGATTCGCTATTACTGGATTATTTGACAAAATCCGTTGACTAGTTCTACTCACTTGGATTACCCGTTATCTTATGCCAAAAGACGTAGCCTGATTTTATCTATACCAATATTATAAACAGGAAAAGTCTGTGAGATTTGTAAGTTTGTAATCTCCGGACCCAACGGATCGATTTAAAAAATATTTTACCTGCGTATAGAATGAACTTTCCGAAAGTACATAGGCTATGATTTATCTTGCGGGTTTGCCTGCGTTCTTTGAAGCCACGCGGGCAATGATTTCGTATAAAGTTTAAGCTTCCATTTTAATACGCAATATAATAATAATTTTTCACATCTCATGCTCGAAAAGTGTGTCATATTAGGCTTAATAAGCGGGGCTAAAGTAGTACATTTAGCCCCTAGGGAAAATATGTATACATATTTATGATTTTTAACACCTTTAATTTGACCAATCAAAACACTTCACCATATTAAATCCACCAATCACAACTCTTTCAAAAAACATTTATCTTTGCTATCAACCAACCAGAATACCTACAGCTACATATTAAAATCGACCAATCAAACATCAGGTGTTTTTTAGTCCCTAATTCCAAATCATTTAAATCCACCAATCACAACTCTTTCAAAAAACATTTCTCCTTGCTATCAACCAACCAGAATACGGCTACATATTAAAATCGACCAATCAAACATCAGGTGTTTTTTAGTCCCTAATTCCAAATCATTAAAAAAGAAATCGCCTCACGCTAAATTGAACAATCTCTTCGCAGTGAAATTTGTTATTGATTGTGGATGGATAATCTTTGTTTTACTATTTTCTCGCAGTCGAAGTGAAAAGTAGAGTGTATAACTCGGGTCTAAAAGCCATATTACCCCTCGAATTATTTTCCCTCGCTTCGCTCAGGAAAATATCCGTCTCGTGGTAATATGGCTTATTTTAGCCCCTTGTCATACAATCTACTATAATTGCGCGGGTAGACTGCTTCTACACCAGTATGCGCAAGCGAGCCACATCCCTGGCGCGCAGAGTGCGGGCTAGCTCCAACAGCATTCTGAGCACGATAGCGGACAGGATAGATCTGTACTTGTACAACTGCTGCATGATACATGCACGAAGAAATAAATTATAAAATAAAATAATAATGTAATGTAAGGTACTAACACTAGTTTAATAAGTATTATAATTGTCACTAACACCATGAAAATGTCATAATAATTTTTATTTTACCTGGTAAAGGTCGCGGGAGTCCGCTGGATGCGGGTGGCGCAGGACCGGTCAATTTGGAACTCTCTGGGGGAGGCCTATGTCCAGCAGTGGACGTCTTTCGGCTGATATGATGATGACGATGATGAATTTTTATTTTATTTTTAATTTTAATTTAAGCTCTTTAGAATTCAGTTAGTAATTCGTCAGATGAACTACAATGCGCACTTGACTTGTTTTCCATACACACATTTATACCTTTTCTAAACCCACTTAAGGGTTGAATTTTGTAAAACCCTATAATGATAACAATAATTTGCTTGCCTACCTTGAATAAGTAACCTACCTTGCACTATCTTGAAGCTTAATTTGTAAGTATTCCAAAATTTCATAATTCAAAGCCGATTTCCACTTCGAAAATTTGGATGCCGATTATTACAGAATATAAAAGTAGGTTAAGTAAGGTAAGGTAAATCATGATTTTCGGTAAAAACTATGAATTAGGAAAACATATGACTTCGGACAAATGACCCTTTGGAATAATGTAGTGTAGTGTAGCCATGAACTTACATATGATTAGTGCAAGATACAGCTTGTAATAAGAGCGCCTTCCAGTCCTTATTTTATATATATATTTTTTATATTTTGCGGACAATCTTACACAAATCGACCTAGTCCCAAACTAAGCAAAGCTTGTACTATGGGTACTAGACGACGATTAACATACTTATATAGATAAATACATAGAAAACATCCATGACTCGGGAACAAATATTCGTGCTCATCACACAAATAAATGCCCGTGCCGGGATTCGAACCCAGGACCTCTTGCTTCGTAGGCAGGGTCACTACCAACTAGGCTAGGTCGTGTTAGGCTTAGAGGTAACGTGTTATACCGCAACACTAAAGCTGCTCTCCCACCAGGTGGCGCGGCGCGACGAGCACACGTCGCTCGCCGTAGACGGCGTGTCGCGCAGCACGACGTCACGCGGGAAGGAATTCGCGTTCGGCAAGTTCAGCACCAACTCGGACGTGTTCGTGGGGGGAATCCCGCCATCGTGAGTACTAGATGTTTAAGTTATCAGGGGGCCTACCGCCAACGGCATTCGAAGTTTTTCCCTCTCTGTTGCACTTACGTACGAACTCGCAAGTCTGACAGAGAGAATCCCTTTCGCGGTAGGCCCTCAGGAACTTGTCTTGCCTCGCTGGCGTTCATACAAGATGTACTACTACACTCGCCACTGATCCGCGCTCTCTCACAGCTCAATGCACTCTTGGCATCAGCATCGGAGAGTGACTTACATGCGTAGCGATGGATGTATGTGTGCGGTGAATGTCTGAGCTTCTGTGATGAGATGGATGCTAGGCAATCAACAATGTTACATATGTAATTATACGTGTAGTTAATTTAGTCTCGTTTCATGACGCGTTGATTTTATAGTAATGTCATGTTAACATGTCGTTAATAAATAATAGTACATTGTGTTACAAGTACGGTAAAATATGAATTACGAACGAAAGAGCTTTGATGATTCGAGTTTGTAACAATCTTACCGTAAGTGTCTCGCATACAATGTTTTTCATCACATTTGCGAAGAAATAAATAACTACAAAAGACAGAAAAATCTAAGTTTCATACAACCGCACCAATCAAACATTGTCGACATTGACAACTTCACTTCCAGATCATTGCGAGTCGAGCGCGCGGTTTCATTATTTCATTCAACCAATCACAGAGCAGTACAGCGGCTCGTGGCCACCTAGATTTTTTTCAACCAATCACAGAGGAGATTTCTTGTGGCCCACGGCCAACGAGATTTTCTTAAACCAATCAGATCACACCTAATAGGCCCTTGGGCGTAATAAAAAACCATTAAGGTTATTATGAAGCGCATGTATGCCTGCGCGTTATGAAGCCCTTTACGAGCAAGTGTAATGAAAATAAATATATTCCGCTGCCCGCTGGCAGTCAGACCGCGGCCTGAAAGTTGTCCAATATTCAAGCAAAGTTATTATGAAGAGTTGTACGCTTGAGAAACCTGTTATACGGTGTCCACCGTGTAGCAATGCGCCAACGAGAAATGTCCAAAGTTGCGAAACATTCTATGCTCGCGGTATTTTTTAACATAATTACAATATTAAATGTTGTCTACAGGAAACTTTCTTAACGGAAACTTGCTTTAAGTTTTTCACTTCGATCGATAACATTTTGTTAGCAGACGTTTCTGCTTAGTAAACATTTACTTTTAACTATTAAGTATTCCGAGCGTGACGGTGCAAATGAGGTTTGCCCGCTTAAAATAGTTTCTATTCGTGACGTAATGGCCTTAAGTGCTCTGAAGACCCAAACGGTTATGGCCAAGTGCTTCCGATGTGAATGGATATGACCGTGACATGTCAGAACCATTTTACTATCCCCATAATTTCCTGCGACTCCGTGTACTTACTTAACACATTCAGGTCCGCCAATTAGACAGATCATGCGCGCGAGGGCACAGTTTCACACTTATCGATCGAATGGACGCTACACGCCAAGATCCAGACAGTCGGGAGCACGATAGGGTTGCGCTTACAGGGCATTGTTACCTAAACAAGCACATGCAAGTGTTGGGGCTGAGTGACACAAGGCAGTGCAGACTCTGCCTTGAAGCAGAGGAGACGCCTACACACATCCTAACCGATTGCCCTTGTCTTATGCGCAGCCGTAACTCCATTCTGGGCAAACACTTCATGTGCCCGGAGGAGATCAAGTTTCCTGAGTTCAATAAAATCCTGCAATTCTTCGAGTTCGCAGGACTTGACCAAGAATTGTAGTAAGGGGCGATCACAATAGATCAGCAATGGTCGCAGTGATACAATAGCCGCTACCAGAATAATAATAATAACAGGGTTGCGCTTAAAAACAGTGGTTACTCGTACATTACGCGGCAGTAAACATTGGTCAACCCTAATTGTCGTGATTTATCACATTTCAATAAGTTTCCGAATAGAACGTACTACTTTGCTGATAACCTAATAATTGAGACTAATAATTAACATCATAAATTTCATTTTTCTGACTCCTTAATTTTGTTTAGGCATTTAATAGTTTGACATGAGTTAGGCATTTAGTAGTGACCCTGCCTACGAAGCAAGAGGTCCTGGGTTCGAATCCCGGTACGGGCATTTATTTGTGTGATGAGCATGAATATTTGTTCCCGAGTCATGGATGTTTTCTATGTATTTTTTTGAATTAACTTTGATTAAACGCAAGAATTAAAATTTAAACCATTAAGATATTGCTAAGCGTCTGCCATTTACCCAAATTCTCATCACAAGTCATCACGGTTTTGGTCACCATTTAAATTATTTTAATTGCAAAAAATCTAAGCGAATTCCCATCTTGTACCAATTAAATAAAACGCCAGCATCGTTTCGGCGTTTTACTGCTATTAGAGAAAATTTTGCTTTCGCGTTTTCGACCTTAAAACTTCAGGTTAAGGTCTAAGTTCGGTAGCTGGAGATTAGATGCTGAGATGGTATCTCTGGAAATACGGCTGTCTGTCTGTATATCTCGGGCAATATTTCACGTTGCCCTGTACAAGAGTATAAAAGCGGTAGTCTATGGTATAAAGCAGTGTGTACACGGTGCGGCATTGCGACATTGTAAAGGCAGTTACTTAACGGTTTATTTGTTAAAGATTTTTGTAAGTTTCGGAATAAATATTTTAAAGATTCAATGCAATATCATACAGAATGTGATAATGGCAAGTTGAACCTGCAAAAGGGCGTTATTCTAACTAGTTTACTTAATGTATTTACTAACCCACAACAATCCACTCATTTAATATAACTTATTTCAAAATCTATTAATCAGGCGCCTTTTAATGTGAGCCAAAAAATGGTCTACCACTTTCCGACTCTTATTATCCTACTAAATAAATATTATAAATGCGAAAGTTTGGATGTTTAGATGTTTGGATGTTTGTTACTCAATCACGCTTAAACGGCTCAACCGATTTGGATGTAATTTTGCACGAAGATAGTTTATAGTCTGGATTAAAATATAAGATTTTTCATCCCGGATCTACGCAGACGAAGTCGCGGGCGGAAGCTAGTTTGTATATAAACGCACTAACTGCAAACGTGACCCGCCTGCAGAAGTTTGTATACAGGCAAGAGCGGTTCACTCTTTGATTTCGTCGCGCCGCACAAAAACATGCCTGCCGGCCGCCTTTAGGCGGTCCATCAGTGGTTGCCACGCGCTGTTACGGGACGCATATGTTCGCGCTTTGCATTGCATCGTCATATTTGTCGTCTATTTATATTGGTTGAAAATATTTATTCTTTACATTATGTGTATGGATGTAGGTAACCCAAAGTTGTGTGTCTTCGTGTTACATTTTGCAGAAACAGGCAGTTTTGATGTCATAATTTAAAGACAAATTACACAGTTTTTGTGTGATCATAAGTAAATAAAGAATAATCGTAATATCGTTAGTAAAATACACTATTATACTAACGTACCTATAATTTAATAGGTTGAGCTGGCGGTAACCCTAGCTCTAAGGCTCCGCCTCCGAAAGAGCGCGTTGCATGCGTTAGAAAGAAATGGCCACATTTAGGCACGCTTGTCGTACCTAAACAGGGAATTTGTTAACAGAGAACCTTCTGTACGTAGTACTATTACTTATTCTGTGATACAGGAGGGTCACATCTCTCTGCAGCTGACTGTACATAATTGCGTTGCGTCAGACGTTAAAGCCAGATTCTTATTTGTCTGACGTGATGTCTCTTGACGCGACTTAAAGTAACACTTTACTGCTTTACTAACTACTACTAAGTATTAATCCGGCTTAAGAGAGGCATTGAGGCATGTGGCATGCGGCATTGTTAGTTAGTTAGTTAGTTAGTTTTACTGGGCATTTTCCGCAAGTCGACATCCAAATGTGCCTATTTTGCGTGAAACGGCAGGGTGGCGCTACTCTAACCACCCCAGCTCCTCTAAAAAGTTTAAAAGTGCCTTGGTATTACTGACTGCGTTCCGTAGTGTGTCCGGAGACCCTAGGTGCTTTTTCCTGTATACTTCTACCTGCTTACAGTCCAGTAGAATGTGTTTAGTCGTTTCTTCTTCCTCCATGCACGCTCTGCACATGGGGCTGTCTGTGATACCTAAATTATAGAGGTGTCTGTTCAAATGCGGCATTGTATAAACCAACCAGTATTATCTACGGCGTGGTACGTGCAACAATTAAATAAGGGCATTTCCAGGAGATTGACGAGTGGTTCATTAAACCCGCTCGGCTAAACTGGGGTTTATGGTTTATGTAAGGGTTTTGGTTGTTCTGTTGTGTCAGGCGGTTAAGTTGTTTTGGTTGTAGTAGTATATATGCAATATAGTAGACAAGTTAAGTTTACGTGTAATATATGCTATTCTAAATGTTTTGTGTATGAAGGGAGGTATGCCATAGGAAAATGTACAGTCAGCACCAAAAGTAGCAACGCAAACGAAGACGTCAAAAGTCTTTCATCATCATCATCATATCAGCCCAAAGACGTCCACTGCTGGACATAGGCCTCCCCCAAAGAGTGCCACAATGACCGGTCCTGCGCCACCCGCATCCAGCGGACTCCAGCGACCTTTACCAGGTCATCAGTCCACCTTGGGGGCCTACCCACGCTGCGCCTTCCGGTACGTGGTCGCCACTCAAGAACCTTTCCGCCCCAACGGCCATCGGTTCTACGTGCAATGTGCCCCGCCCACTGCCACTTAAGTTTAGCGATTCGGAGGGCTATATCGGTTACCTTTATTAAAATTAAATTAAAAGTAAAGTTTTTTAAGTTAAGTTAAAAGTCTTTATTAAAATGGAATAAGGCTTTTGACGTCTTCGATTGCGTAGTTACTTTTGATGCTGACTGTAAAGCAACGTAAGCCAAGTTTTATGATCCTTTGGACCAGGAGAATAGATTCAAGTGATACTTTACACATTCTTATACATATAAATTCAATGTGTTTCGCGCACTGTGTCTGACGCGATAGCTGGACGTGCATGGAAGTGCATGCGTAAAACTTATTACAATCTGAATGTACATAATGTTATGTTCCATATTAATAACCCCATCACGGTTCACTGATAGCGCTTGTGGCCGAAAAGTCATGAGCTCCGATTACAGCTGTATCTAACATGTTTACAACTCGTTAACAAAGAAAACAGCATATGAAGACGTAGGAGGAAAACGACCAATAATTATAATGTTACTCGCCTACAGGCATTCTTATTCCTCATTAGTATTTGTATCTGGAGGGCTATGTTAGGAGTTTCTCTGCGTGATCGCATCAGAAATGAGGCTATCCGCAGCAGAACCAAGGTAACCGATATAGCCCTCCGAATTGCTAAACTTAAGTGGCAGTGGGCGAGGCACATTGCACGTAGAACCGATGGCCGCTGGGGCGGAAAGGTTCTCGAGTGGCGACCACGTACCGGAAGGCGCGGCGTGGGTAGGCCCCCCACAAGGTGGACTGATGACGTGGTAAAGGTCGCGGGAGTCCGCTGGATGCGGGTGGCGCAGGACCGGTCAATTTGGAACTCTCTGGGGGAGGCCTATGTCCAGCAGTGGACGTCTTTCGGCTGATATGATGATGATGATTTGTATCTGCATAAACACATGTAGTGACAACGATTTTCCGCGCCAAGCAAACAATAAAAAGAAATGGTTTCATTTCTAAACGTTCAACACACTTATTTTAGCTAAAACTCCGTTGGCACTATTACTGCCAGCAATCCGCCTAGCGATTTCTTTTAACACATTCAGTGCCCAGAATCGCTACGCGCTACGCTCGTAGCCGATCCCATGGTTTATCTCGTATGTAGCGGAAAGCGACTACGGCGTAGGGACGCATACGTGTCGTCACGGGCCGGGAATGGGTTATCTACGAGTGTAGCGCTGTGAATGTGTTAAAATTCATCAGAAAGGTACAATATACGTTTTATTTATCAGATGTTTGTTAAGTTTTATGAAAAGTGAAAGTTTAAATCAATATAACAACACATTGACGATCATTACAAGATGTCAATAACAATATTTACAAACGTTATTTTGACTTTATCATTAATCATTTTGTAATATATTGTTCATAATAATGTTGTATTGTACCTGTGACATTTTATTCAATCGGGTCAATCAATTTTTTCTTCTTGTTATTCTGTCCCGGTAAGCCAAGAGACAACAATGACAGAGTTTCATAGAAAAAATGCTATAAATTGGACTCCTGCCACGCTAAGGAGATGCCCCACTATGGAATGGGATTTACTAATCTAACCACAGACGTGTTTAGTGTATTTAATTCCCATAAAATTATAGTTTCAAAGAGTGACCCAGGGGACGTAACCATGGCAGCGAACAACAAAAAATAGTTGATTGGCCCAATTAATATTATATTCATTATTCGACCATCATAATGTAAATTCGTGTATTTTTTTTAGTTTTAAGTTAATTTATATTATAAAATTCTATGAAATAAAGAAATCTAAATCACTATTAAACTATATAATATATAACGATATAATGATTTTAGGATGTGAAATAGATATCGATTTGAAAATTGACTCACCAAATAAATGTTCGCCCGCTTCTAATTATTAGCACATCCTTAACACCTTTCAAATTCACTCCATTATAAGTACAATGTAACATAACACCAAAATAATAACTTGAACATATCCACTTACACTGCGCTTTATATATCCACCTTCGAAACCATCGTAAGTGACCTTATAAATGTACTAACATACGACGTTTCGTAAGCTTTAAGTTGTACCGCTACGAGCTACGGCGTAGACGAGTTAGTGCTACGAAGTGCTACGATAATTAAACAATGTCGATTTCTATTAAGTGTAACGGGTAATATTAAATACTATTAGGGTTAACGCTAATGTTTAGGTAGAACGCTAAGTGTCATTAACTCGGTTATCTGATAATAACAACTTAGATACTAGATCCAAGTGGCACAGGACCGGTCACTTTGGCACTCTTTTGGGGAGGCCTATGTCCAGCAGTGGACGTCTTTCAGCTGATATGATGATGATGATGATGAACAACTTAGAAAAGTGGACAAACCCCTTTTCATTTCAAAGTTTTGTTGAAACGTAGCTAAGAACTATCTCGAGCTTTCGGACAAAAATCGGTGTATTCGTTTAGGAGCTACGAGCTTAGAGCTATGCCACAGATAGACACAGATACACAGACATGTCAAACTTATAACACCCCTCTTTTTGCGTCGGGGGTTAAAAACAGGATCAGTTGTAAAAATCTCATAAGAGCGTTGTCCTCAAAAGTTCACGTTCACTGCTAAGAATCGCTACGTTTGTTATTGACTATTTATGTACCTATGTAATGAAACACTCAAGATATTTATGTACAGTCGACTTCTCCAATTTCTATACAGGCAACCTTTCAAAAATATCTACACGTGTGTCTTATTTCAGTAATAATAAAGCCTGTGTACAGATATTTTTGAAAGGTTGTCTGTATAGATATTGGAGAACTCGACAGTACATATGTAATGAAAATGAAACACTCAAGATATTTGCATGCCTGCATTTCGGCTGAATACACTATGAAGTACACGTACCGGAAGGCGCGGCGTGGGTAGGCCCCCCACAAGGTGGACTGATGACCTGGTAAAGGTCGCGGGAGTCCGCTGGATGCGGGTGGCGCAGGACCGGTCAATTTGGAACTCTCTGGGGGAGGCCTATGTCCAGCAGTGGACGTCTTTCGGCTGATATGATGATGATGATGATGACACTATGAAGTGACATCGTATTGATATCTTCATTATTGGCAGAGTGCAAAGCGGGTGGAGGGGGTAGCCTAAACGATCACAGCGCTCGCTACGGCTAAAATTGTCGTTTTTGTCGCTGACTTGAGCTGTCAAATCCATATTGCAGTAAACATTTTCTAATCGTTTTTGAGATAAAAATATGGTCCTGGTAAGATGTGTTGTTGTGAATTGTAATAACACAAGATTTCATTAATATTCTTCACAATATTTACTTACTTCTTGTTTGACAGCGGTGACAATATTGTCCATAATGGCCGCCTGTCACGTGGCGCTGTCGTCGCGCTCGGTCCCAATAGGGTGGCACATTTAGATCGGTCAGTATGTGAAAGTCTGAAACTATAAGACATACGAAGATCTTTCCTTAGGGACCATGTCAGCGATTTTAGTAACAAGAAAAACTGCATTCATACATTTTTAAAAACCGGACAAGTGCGAGTTCGACTCGCGTGATGAGGGTTCCGTAAAATTCCTATTCTCTAAGCATTAGGCGCTCCATACAAAATACACAAAAATATTGAGAAATTTACCGTTATTTTGAATACTCAAACTTCTTATAGGTTTTCCTGTAATCTTTAGGCAAGGAACCATTTTCCATGTTTTTTTTTTCAGAATTTTAAGCCTAGTAGTTTCGGAGATAAGGGGGGGGGGGGGGGGGGGAGGAATGGTCAATTTTCGTCTTATTTCCTAAATTACTTCAAATCTATTATTGCTAAAATTATAAAAAAAAAAATCTGAGATGCTTACAACAACCCCTTTCATTTGATATATCACATTTGACATAAAAAAGGCCTCCTTGTTCAGAATTCATTTTTTTACTTTACGCTTTCATATTTGGGTCACCAATTTAAATGTGTACCAAATTTCAACTCAATCGGTCCAGTAGTTTCGAAGCAAATCAGCTGTGACAGACGGACAGACAGACAACCGAGTGATCCTATAAGGGTTCCGTTTTTTCCTTTTGAGGTACCGGAACCCTAATAAACGTGTACTCAGCTCGGGAATCGAACCCGGACGTTTTGAAAAATAAAACTACCACTATTTCTATTTAGATATCGATTGTCGGCTTCAGCAGTAAATGTTACTATGAAACAGTTAGTAGGATTTAAATATACTGTATTTATTTATTTATTAAATACATGTTAACACGACATTACAGTAAAAAAAACCAATGCGTCATGGAACGAAACTAAACAAGACAAAACACATAATTATATTGGTACACTATTTTGGCGACGAAACGGCGTGGCCCCGTTGCATCGTCATCTCAGGTGTATTAGAATACGGCTACGGTATCCCCTGCCTGTCGTACAAGGCGACTAAAAGGGGTCCTCGGGGTGGCACACGGTTGCAGTTGGGGGCTGCAATCGGAAAAAAAAAAAAAAAAAGTAGATACCACTAAGGCATAACGCTAGGGCGGCACTGGTGCGTTCCGTAGGAGATCCCAGAGCCGTCCGAAATGCGTCGAGGAGGACCATCGGGGGGTTTTAGTCGGTGCGAGTCCGACATAACCTCCGCGCTATCCCCGTGGCGTGGAGGTATCCATAACGGATTTTCCTCCCATATAAAAAAAAAAAAAAAAAAACAAAAAGGTGTAGGATTCGGCAGATTGCCCCGGAACTGTCGAAACACGACACCCTTCGGCCAGAATATGATTCGAAGATATATTACGCAAGGACTATTTGGACGATACCGTTCCGCCCCAAGATCCCTGCGGGGTTGTGACGGCCTTATTTGCACCCGAGGGGAGACCGGGGAGCTTAAGGGTAGTTATGCCTGTCAATACATATTTAACGCGTGAAAAATACATGTTTTGGGGGCTACAATATCTGTTGAGGCGTACTTATTGAATAAGTTAAAGTTGACTCTTCACTTTGCTATAAACAATAGTTTGTTAATGATTCTATTGACTTTTATTTTATTATTTGAAAACCTGTGTTTTGCGTTCGCACTTATATATAATGAATTTCGACTTACAAAGTTCCTAAAATCAAGCAAAAATTATTACATTATTATTAGAACATTTAGATTCCCCATAGAGTCTATAGATGAATCCTCAAATCAATAAAGAATTGGCAACATGCTTGTGATTCTTCTGGAGTCGCAAGTGTCCCTAGGCTACGGTATGTTAGTTTGCTGACGTCATACTATAAAAAAAGTAAAAAAAAATCATTTTTGGTACAAGCTTATTGCCGACTGTACTTTTCTGTATACCGTCATCAACTGCTTATTGAGACGATTCTAACGAGCCCAAACTCGATGAGGTTGTGTCGTTTCATTGTAAAAAGCTATTAGAGTAGATAATGTCATCATAATATTGCATTGTCACGCGTTTTACACATGTTAGTATGCAAAATTTCAGCTCAATTCGTTACAGGCAAGGGAATCAAATTTAATTTGCAAGATTTGATGACAAACATCGGGACAGGTGAAACTAAATAAAAGCTTGTAATAAAAACATAAGAAATAACTATTTTTAAATAAGTCAAAGATTACATCCTTGTTTTCACGTCTGTATTTTTTATTATATTTTCTGTTAAAATAAACTGCATTTTTTTACTCGAGCGTAAAGTGAGATAAGCTCTTTTATATGTAACTAAGAGAGCATTTACTCGAGAATTTGTGTCAAGGACGTTCGAGATAATGTTTGTAAAGTTAATATCGGGAGCGCTTTGCGAAGGAAGCGAGACGATATAAACGAGGCGAGGTCAGTACAATAACATTATGGCCCCTTTTATAACCACTAGTTTCATTTCAGGTTGATACACATCTTAACTGAATATAAGTACATTTCTCACACATGCCTGTTTATGCTGTAACGCAAAACACCGGCCAAGAGCGAGTCGGACTCGCGCACAAAGGGTTCCGTACCATTATCTATAAAAACGGCAAAAAAAACACGTTTGTTGTATTTAGTATTTGTTGTTATAGCGGTAACAGAGATACATCATCTGTAAATTTTTTAACTTTCTGACTATCACGGTTCATGAGATACAGCCTGGTGAAAGACGAACAGACAGTCAGACAGACGGACGGACGGACAGCGGAGTCTTAGTAATAGGGTTCCGTTTTAAACACGGGAAAAAGGCGTGCATCATGCACCATGACTTATATGTCGTTTTATTACGTCAAAAATAAAGTTCCGAAATTTGACCCCTGATCATTTCTTGTATAGTAAAAGGTGAACTTGAAAGAGAAAAGTACGCGTTCGCTCCAGATCGCTCCGTTTTAAGGGATGATTTTCATGATAAAAACTATCCTATATCCTTCCTGGGGTCTTAAACTATCGCCATTCCAAATTTTATCTCAATCGGTTCAGCGGTTTCGCGTAAAAAGGTCAAAGTCAAAGCGATTTATTCTTCAATTTAGGCATATAACATGCACCTATGAATGTCGATAAACTACCACCGGTTCGGAAAGAAAACCTCTGCTTCGAGAAGAACCGGCGTAAAAAACTCGGCGAGGTATCATTTT
Organism: Epinotia nisella; assembly: GCA_932294315.1. Lineage (NCBI taxonomy): Eukaryota > Metazoa > Arthropoda > Insecta > Lepidoptera > Tortricidae > Epinotia > Epinotia nisella. The sequence continues at coordinate 2,376,559 of OW028691.1, forward strand.
TTTAAAACAGTATACAATATATCACTTCAGTATCAGAGTATTATAAAATTTTAAAATTACATTGCTACAGTAGAAAGCCTATTCATTTTGCGAAAGATATCTTTATCGCTGCCAAATATCCCTATCCATGATATAATGGTTTACCTTATAATATGCTTTTGAAATAAGTGTCTGTTTTACGACAAATATAAGGTATTTGTCCAAACATGAGTAACCAGGGTGAAATAGTATTGACCGTTCAAATTTTTCCCAGGCATTAGGTATCAATAAAAGATGCCATTACTAAAAAAAAAAAATAGGTAAAATTTTCACAATAAAATGCGCTGTCCGAATAATAAGAAACGTGTGGATAATCGGGAACTGAGTGACGCTCGGGGTTAGCGGTGCGGGGGAGGGGCGTTATTGGGACCGAGCGCGACGACAGCGCCACGTGACAGGCGGCCATTATGGACAATATTGTCACCGCTGTCAAACAAGAAGTAAGTAAATATTGTGAAAAATATTAATGAAATCTTGTGTTATTACAATCCACAACAACACATCTTACCAGGACCATATTTTTATCTCAAAAACGATTAGAAAATGTTAATGTACTTAATATTACCCTAGACGACCGCTCATGGATTCAGGCATCACTTCCGATACGGCATGGAGGTCTTGGCATTAGAAAAACCGCAGACATTGCCCTCCCTGCATTTTTGTCCTCAGTCAATGGTACTCAAAATTTAGTAGCTAAAATATTAAACACCTCCCCAGGTTCTGCCACTACCAATACCATTGCCGAGGCCAGGAATGCATGGATGACAGCTTGCCCAAACGCAACATTTCCACAAACCCTACACTCCCAGCGTCAATGGGATGAGCCGCTCTGCAGGCTGGTACGGAAAAATCTGTACCAAACGTCTACCAGCCCTGCCGAGCGTGCCCGTCTCCTTGCCGCTACGGAATGGGAATCTGGTATGTGGCTGCATGCTGTTCCCTCTAAAAACCTAGGCACATTAATGGACAACAATACTTTCAGGCTCTCCATATCTCTCCGTCTGGGAGCGACGTGCGTCGCCCCTCACCGCTGCCACTGCGGAGACGCTGTCGATCGTCTAGCGCACCACGGTCTCTCGTGCTGCAAGAGTGCAGGACGCATCCCGCGTCATGCCAGCCTTAACGACATCATCCGTCGGGCCTTCGTCAGCGCCGGTGTCCCTGCCGTCCTCGAACCTACTGGTTTGACACGGGACGACGGAAAAAGACCCGACGGAATGACTCTCATTCCCTGGAAGATGGGTCGACCGCTAGTGTGGGACGCCACGTGCGTCGACACCCTGGCGTCGTCACATCTTCCGGGGACTTCGTGTAGGGCTGGTTCCGCTGCTGACTCAGCTGAGAGTCTCAAACGGCGCAAATATGGAGCCATCGACAGTGGCTTCATATTTGAGCCGTTCGGCGTAGAGACTCTCGGACCGTGGGGACCAGGCGCGCACCGTATCTTCAATGGATTATGCAAGCGCTTGGTCGAGGCTTCGCGTGACCAGAAGGCTGGCTTTTACCTCGCCCAGAGGATCAGCATTGCCATACAACGTGGCAATGCTGCCAGCCTTCTGGGTACACTACCGCCTGGCAGCGATCTGGGGCAAATTTTTTACCTTTAGTTTTAGTTATATCTGTTTTTCCTTTTCTTAGTTACGTAATTTGTTTTTACTTCTCTAGTAGTATGATATTGTAAACCACCGGACAAACAATTGAATAGACACAGTTAGATGGTTGCAAATAAATATAATTATTATTTGAAAATGTTTACTGCAATATGGATTTCACAGCTCAAGTCAGCGACAAAAATGTCAATTTTAGCCGTGGCGAGCGCTGTGATCGTTTAGGCTACCCCCTCCACCCGCTTTGCACTCTGCCAATTGCCGCCTCCCGCACAGCGCGCTACCGCGGTGTCCACGAACGTATGGTTTTTTAGAATATATCGATACCCTAGTTCACAGTCGTACTAATTACATTTTTTTTGTCACTGAAATTGTAACTTTATGATTTGTGCACTATCGTCCTAATTACGCCACTTTTCTCCCCGTAATTAGTACGATTGTGAACTACGGTATCGATATTTCAGCTGCTGTGTCTCAACTGCGGTGGCGGTCCATTGTAAATTTCACAATGACAAGTTTACTATTGTCCGCCGCGGCCAGGCCGCGCCATTTCGTGAGCGGCCTAATAAACTGCTTTGACACAGATATAAAATATTGACACCACGAATAAACGCCTCTGACCGTCTACAGGCGCGTCCAAACGGCCGAGCGCGGCGGATAGCATACGGGGCATAAGATAAAGCGAGATAGACAGCAGTCTCTCCCCTGAACGTTTGGACGCGGCTATTGACGGTTAGAGGCGTTTTTTTTAATGATTGTGAATTAGGGACTAAAAAAGCACCTGATGTTTGAAATGAATTCTGTTCTCTGATTAACGCCCCTGATCGTCAATAGCCGCGTTCAAACGATCAAGCGTGGTTGACTGCTCAGAGGCGTTTGTCAATATTTTGTATCTGTGTCAAAGCAGTTTATAAAAAAAAAACATGCCGCCAAATTTAACAATATTTTCGCTGTGGATTGATTGTGGCTGGATAATCTTTGTTTTTACTATTTTGTCGCAGTCGAAGTGAAATGTAGAGTGTGTAACTCTGGTCTAAAAGCCATATTACCCCTGGATCAATTTTCTCTCACATCGCTCGGGAAAATAACTATCTCGTGGTAATACGATTTATTTTAGCCCCGTGCCTTGTTATCTACTATTTGCTATTTGCTTCTTCTGGAGCATAGGATACATTTTTAGATATTCAATGTCTGTAAGGATAAGGGTAGCTATATCTAGATGTAATAAGGCCATCTTACAAATCCTTGACACAGTTTCCCTTCGTATCGATGTCTAGACCCATTATCCTCAGCGCACGCGAAGTCACGTGCCAAACGAGATCCTTCTAACATATAACCCGGGTAAATAAAATGTCACTTATTTCGCCTATTTATTGACATTCTGTGTCCTACCCGATTCTGACGGGTGTCGCCGTTTGCCGCTCACTTCATTTCGGATTTTAAAATGGGAGACTAAATTGCTTTTTTTTCTACTCCGGTATTGTAATCTGACATATAGGCATTAACTCAAATATAATGACGCCGATATTAAATCGTCGAAAATTCTATATGATCTAGGACCCTAAAACGCACTCTTTGTTGTGATTCATACATTTTTAGGGTTCCGTTCCGTACGTACTACCTCAAAAGGAACAAAACGGAACCCTTATAGGATCACTCGTGTCTGTCTGTCCGTCTGTCACAGCCGATTTGCTCCGAAACTACAAGACCGATTGAGTGAAATTTGGTAAACATATGTAAATTGGTGACCCAAAGATGGCCGCGTAAAGTTAATTAATGAATTCTGAACAAGGAGGCAACTTTTGGGGGGTAAACTGGAAAATTATAAAAAAAAGTTTCGCAAACTGTATTGTGTGACATATCAAATGAAAGCGGTTGTTGTAAGCATGTCAGATTTTTTTTTAAATAATTTTAGCAAAAACAGATTTGTAGTAATTTAGGAAAAAAGATGAAAATTGACCATCCCCTCCTTATCTCCGAAACTACTAAGCTTAAAATTCTGACAAAAATATGGAAAAAAGTTCCTTGCCTAAAGATTACAGGAAAACCTATAAGAAGTTTGAGTATTCAAAGTAACGGGAAAATTATCAATATTTTACGGAACCCTCACCACGCGAGTTGAACTCGCACTTGTCCGGTTTTTTTCATAATAGTACTGCCAAATTGTACCAACTTCAAAAACAAATATTTCGGAATATTTTTTATATTTTATTTTATAACTAAACATTGGTGTATTATAAATTATTTACTAAAATAAAAATAAATCATCAACTATTGTGTTATGTTTCAATTCTTTGTAAAGTTAAACGGGTCGGATTCGGTTTGGTTCGGACGGCAAATGCAAGCAAGTTAAATACAAAACAAACCATGAACAAGAAGTGTCACATTTCTGATTTTCCACCAAAATTCTAGTTCAAAAGTAAAAGACGAAAGATTATAACTAATAGTTATTACATATTAAGATTTTATCCGTGTTTTGTGAAAAAAAATATGTAAACCTACATTCCTTTTAAAATTTACTACGAGTAAGAAGAAAATAACTACACTCCTGAAGAAATTGCGGGAGTTGTAAACTTTCTTCTTTCTTTTCGTTTTTTTCTTTTCCTGAAAAGTCAAAAAAAAACTATTTATCTAAAATTAGTCGTAGAAAAAGTATTGTATGCAACGGTGTATAACTGGTTTAAAAACTCTCGCCAAGCCTCGCATCGCAACTTACACCACTTGCGTTTTAAGACCCTTCTTATACGACAGTTGCATAAAATACTAGTATCAAAACCGCCGCTTCGTATTTTGCTTGGCAACCACAGTTATCAATCGGTTTCGGGGTGCACGAAGTTGGCAACTGTGGTTGCCACAAGCATGTGGGTGGTTATTGTATGATGAGACAAAGGCAGACACACTTTGTTACCACGGATGGTAATAAAGAAAGCCTCAGATCACATCTATCGCCCTTGCCTTCGGCTCGGTCAAACTGGGAGACGTTCTTTGTTTCACCGCTATAGTTCAGCAACGTCCTATTGTAGTCGACTCTACAAATGAACAAATACATGTAAAATACAGTCGGTTCCTACTCAAAGTAAACAGCACCAATTAAAAACTCAGTAATGAAGCAAAAAGCGGGAACGTGACGGCGGATGCTTTCCCGCGCCAAACCGGTTGGAGGCAGTTCGCGGCGGTCGGAACCGGTTAACAGTTACCGGTTATTTTTCTACGCTTTACACAAAAGCGTTTCTTCCTATTTGCAGTTCTTTCCAAACGCAATTCTTGACGATAACAATCCACCACGTTCGTTTTTCTTCACAGTACTTAGGTACAGTCAGCAGCAGAAGTAGCTAAGCGGGCCGGGTGTTCAAAATAACCTACACACGCTCTTAATTTCTTAAGAATAAAGTAGTGTGCAGGTCATTTTGAACACCCGGCCCGCTTAGCTACTTCTGCTGCTGACTGTACCTACCTACTTTATATCCTGCCTGACATGTAATATAATGTGTTTTACCAATAAAATTCTGATTCTCATTAAGTACGGTACTTAACATCTGTACTTAATAACGAACGTTGTCAAGAATTTAGTTTAGTGCTCAATAGGCTTGTGTCCTAAATTTTTTTGACGATTCCTTTCGTACCAGTTTTTGGAGAGGAACAAATATTTGTATGGGACCAACTACAGGAGAACATAAATATGCAAAAAAAATAGTTGAAGACGGACCTCGCTGGTGGCAGCCGAAACGTTTCATACTAATTGACATTGAATCATGACGTCACAGTGTGATATTTGTATAGGTAATCGTATGGAAAATCAAGCAAATTGCAGTTTCGGTCGCGAAATACTGCGTTTAGGTCCATAGTTTGTCGTACAATTTTGATTCTATTAAAGCGTAAGGATTCAATTGGTAGCTTTACTTTTGGACAATAAAAAAAATGCATTATTTTTCTACACTTTCAAGATCTTTTTAAGATTTGAATTATAATTTGTAATTAATACTTTATTACATTTATTCGATGATTTACTATCAATTTAGCAACACTGTAAGTTTTTCAAAAAAGTGTACATGAACTTTTTTTTATATATTTATAGATATATATATTTTACGGATATACCATAATAGCAGATTCCTTTAAATAATCAAAACACTTCAACAATTCATTGAAAATGCTTATCTATGTAGATTTTCCCTTTAGACTAAAATCAATCGCAAATCCATGGGATACAATTTAGGACAGGGACAGTTATATATACACTATCGATCCTCATACAAGAAAAAAGTGTCCAAAATATTCCATTCCTGGGCCCTATTTAATAAACATTACAAGCCTACAATTTTGTAAAAAAGTGACATATTTGTTAAGTTTCACTAACTAAAACTTAACAAATATGTCACTTTTATACAAAATTGTAGGATTGTAATGTTTATAAAATAGGGCCCAGATCGTCTCATTTTTGTATGCAGTCTTTTTTTATTTATATGGTCGTGACGCACTGGAAGTTACATAGTAAAATCTGGGACAACTTTTTCTTGTATAAGGATCGATAGTATCAACGATTCTGAGTAAGGTAAACCCAAAAAAATCGAATTCTGAAAAAAAAGTTAATGTACACTTTTTTTGAAAAACGCTCCACTACGTTATCAATTTTAACATGAGGAAACTACCCAATTGCGCTTCTTATTCTTAACACTTAACTGTAGCCGATAAAAATGTAGAGGGAAGCGCCAGCGAGCAGAGTGCAGCGGGTTCCTGGCACTGCAAGTGTCTTACACCAAGCACAATCCTTTACCGGTAACTGGGTCACGCAATGCCGGTTAACAGTTGTTTTAACGCGCACTGTCCCGATGGAATCCGGTCGTTATTAAAAGTTGGGATGAAGTGAATAAGGTTAGGATTTCCCGAAGGGTAAACGGTTGGATACCGTTGTTTGTACGATTGTTGTACAGTTTATTATATTAGAAAGAAAGAAAAACCGGCCAAGTGCGGTTCGGACTCGCGCACGAAGGGTTCCGTACCATTGTCTATAAAACGGCAAAAAAATCATGTCTGTTGTATGGGAGCCCCAGTCCGACTTGCTCTTAGCGGCAACAGAAGTACATAATTTGTGAAAATCTCAACTCTCTAGCTATCACGGTTCTTGAGATACAGCCTGGTGACAGACAGACGGACGGACGGACGGACAGCGAAGGCTTAGTAATAGAGTCCCGTTTTTACCCGTTGGGTACGGAACCCTAAGAAGGAAGAAAGAGACATTTATTCGCGACAAAACAAACGGTTAAACACAAAAAAGTGTCGGAGATAGTGTTTTTGCCACGAAATGATACACTTTGTTGTGTAATTTAATGTTTGTTAGAGACAAAAGCAATGAAATAAATAAATATTCGGGAAGAATCTTATACAAATCGAATAATATACAAACGTAGTTTTGTTTTGATTTTAAAACGGCATTCTGGAATATTAAAAAGCAACTTTTTAGGGTTCTGTACCTCAAAAGGAAAAAAAACGGAACCCTTATAGGATCACTCGTGAGTCTGTGTGTTTGCTCCGAAACTAATGGACCGATTGAGTTTGAAATGTGACCCAAAGATGGACGCGTAAAGTAAATTAATGAATTCTGAACAAGGGGGCCACTTTTGGGAAGTAAACTAGAAAATTAAAAAAAAAGTCTCGCAAACTGTATTGTGTGACATATCAAATGAAAGGGGTTGTTGTAAGCATTTCAGTTTTTTTTTAATAATTTTAGCAAAAACAGATTTGGAGTAATTTAGGAAAAAAGACGAATTTTGACCATTCCCCTAACTAGTTTCTGTTGCTCCAAATTATAATAGAAAAAAATTAAGCTATTAGACTTAGGATAAAAACGTTCTATTCGCTCTTTTTTTTCAATTTAAATTTTTTCGTCGTTTTAATATGAAAACCAAACTAAGTGTCTATGGAGAGTCCAGTGTCCTAGTGGGACTTAACACGAGTGTGCTTCGGAATTGGTGCTATATCTTTATGTGCCTACGCTTGATATAATCTTAAAGAAAGAAAGAAAGAAGACATTTATTCACTACACAAAAGACACACAGAGATAAAGGGAGTAGACATACAATACAATTAACACATTGTGTGTGTCTTCGCGGCAGTGAAACGGTCGCTGTCTCAGCATTGTGCCGAGGTGTCAGACAGACACCTACATCGCTGGTTTTCAGACAGCACCGTAAGTGACCCACGGAACGCAACACAGCATACTATTGGATCTTCTGAAAATATACTTTGCAGTGTTGTTAAATGCAACCTTTGTTTTCTTAACGTAATAAATCGAGAATTGGAAACTTTCTTGATAGTGAGAAACAGTTGATTCACGCAGCAGTACGCAAAATTAAAGCAAAAAGGACCGCAATCATTTACAACCATAGACAATGGCAATGGAAACATGCATCAGCACATTTGTCCCATTGTTTGCGTGTTGGATCAAACGTCGGTCCAAGCTCGGGTAATGGTTATGGCGGATTTGCGAACATACACGTAAATATACGAAGCCGTTATGGATGCTTCGTTGGTAGCAATAATGCTTTTGCTCGAACGGTGCTTGTAATTTTAGCAGTTCTTGATAATATATTATTTTGTTTTGAGTGATGTTTATAACATTATAAAAAAACCTGCCAAGTGCGAGTTCTCGCGTACCGAGGGTTCCGTACAAACCTGTAGGTAGATACCTACCTACAGGTTTGTACGGAACCCTCGGTACGCGAGTTGAACTCGCACTTGTCCGGTTTTTTATATTACATCATTGGTTTGGACAATGATAAATATGATTTTTTAATCACATTATATCTAAAGCTTACACTTTTCACTTTCTTTTGTACGTATTTAGACTTTTTATGCCTCTCCATCAACGACCCTTCTTCAAATATTTTTATAGATTTTTTCATGTATGCCGTAGGTGGTTGTGATCACTTTGAGAAGAAAGCAAGCATGACAACAACACAGTAATAGCATCACGTATTTATGACTCTAACTCCAATGTAATGGGTAACAAAAGAGCCCGTCGCTTGCGCGTAAGCCAGAGATTATCCAAGGATGGACAACCGACCTACTAACTGACCTATAAACTGGCGTGTTATTACAATAACGCGGTACAATACACGGTACAGAAAAGCGTATATTTGTACGGATATATTTAATTCCCTCTACATACAAACTTACAAAACTTTGCTACAGCCTCACAGATTGTACCTCTTTATACTTTCCTAGCATGGGAATGGGCAGTATAGTCTACACACTGGCCCAGTGCAGATTGGGTACGTCACATATAGTCTTCGCACTGGTTCAGTGCGGGTTGGGTACGTCACATATAGTCTCCACACTGGCCCAGTGCGGGTTGGGTACGTCACATACACCTTTGAATTTCTTCGCATATATATGCAGGTTTTCTCACGATGTTCTCCTTCACCAAAAAGCTTTGAAGGACAACTTATATACTCGTAATTATATATTTACATATGAACAGTGTAAATATTTATTCTCTTAAGTATATATAAGATGAAAATTAACATTCATCCTCACCATCATCATATCAGCCGAAAGACGTCCACTGCTGGACATAGGCCTCCCCTAAAGAGTACCAAATTGACCAGTCCTGCGCTGCGTCACCCGCATCCAGCGGACTCCCGCGACCTTTACCAGGTCATCAGTCCACCTTGTGGGGGGCCTACCCACGCCGCGCCTTCCGATACGTAGTCGCCACTCGAGAACCTTTCCGCCCTAACGGCCATTGGTTCTACGTGCAATGTGCCTCGCCCACTGCCACTTAAGTTTAGCGATTCGGAGGGCTATATCTGTTACCGTGGTTCTGCTGCGGATAGCCTCATTTCTGATGCGATCACGCAGAGAAACTCCCAACATAGCCCTCTCCATTGCCCTTTGGGTGACTTTGAGCTTTCCTATGAGGCCCATAGTAAGCGACCACATTTCAGTGCCACATGTCATCACTGTCAACACGCATGAAAATTAACATTAACCATTTTAAATTAAAACTAAGTTAAATCTTCAAAAGGCCCTCGAAGCATTACCCAGGATGCTGGAGGTATTTCCCCGCTGAATTGCAATGCTGAATTGATGCGTTGCGCGAAAAAGCCGCCAGCTCTGTAATAAAACGTGAAATATGAAGAAAATCAACAGAATACCTACCTACTCTACTAACACGACGTCTCAAACTCGATTTAAACTTCTATAACTTAGACATCGTTATGGAAAGTTCTAGATGACATCTCGATACTAAGTCGGGGCGCGTACCTTGCATTACTCTCTACACTCTCCGTCTAAAAGGTCTTAAGTAACAGTATTTTATTATGAAAATATGTCGTTTAGTAATCAGGGAAGGTAGTGAAAGACATATGGCGCCTGCGGGTTTTATATTTTATAGGCCGTTAGGCAAAATTGAGCACGTGTATCTAGAGTACAAGTATTAATATGGACATGGCCAAAATCCCGGCGTATTACAAAATTATGCAAAAAATGTTACTGAGAATTATGATATTTGGAATTAGGCCGCTAATAAGCTATTTGGCAGATCAGTTTTAAAGAGAGTTAGTTATTTAACAAACTTTTGTGTATAGTGAAATTATTTTCGAGCGAGGGAGCGAAGCGAACGAAGTTCTATGCTTCGGCTTGGACCAAAAGCCGTTCGTATGTCTGTCACGATGTCTGGTATCCGTCTGTTCTCCTCTACAGTTAGCAGCAGATGATTTTGTTGTCAAGTCACTTTCTTTTATGACCGTCTTGCGAATTCTACTGCTCATAGAACCACTAGTATATCAATTGTTAATGTGTAATTCAATTTTATTTCATGTAATATAATCAGAATTATTGTCATCCGAAAACAAATGTAAGTCCCGGAATCTCGGAGCATGTCCATATTAACATAATGTTTGGGGTCATCCACTCCGTGTTGCACCGGGAAATCCGATCATTGGTCATGACCGTAGTTAGTCGACTTCTATATTTCTTTACTACTACTACTACTACTGTACTGATTCATTCTTCGTTCGTTCGTAAAATTGTCCCGTTTCGTTCGTTGACTGACTGACATCCAAATTCCTAAAATAAGGTCTTAGGGTGCACTAAGAAAGTATGTTTCAAAATTCGTCCTCTAAGGGTGTGAAATGGGGGTCCAAAGTTTGTATGCACAAACAAATGCAGTACAATGTTTTCTTAATACATTTTGATTAATAAAATTAATTGTTGGATTGAGCAAGCAACATCTGCCAGCATCTCCTGATGATGCCTCGTAGAGACGCGAAACACGTGTCGAGGTTTTGTCATTATTGGTGATGGTTTGTTGTAATTATTTGCATGTATGGATTAACCATCATCGCTAATAAACCAGCACGTTTTTGTAGCCTGGCCTCATGTAGATGTAGTATTTATGTAACCGTTTAAAAATACCACGTACTTTTAAACAAAAAAGAGTTAACAATCAAATTTCCTCAGAACTCGCAAGATTTATTGAGGTCAGTCAGATTGTTCAAGTTTCCGTTGCTGCGGCTTCGTTATTGTACCGATACACAATTGCCGGAGAGCTGTGTCCTGGTTTCTTAAATTATTTTCCTGAAAATAAACCAGGAATGTAAAAAAAGAAACGGTACCCGCATCACACACTGCCGCCGCATCCCGCGTGCGGAGCGACTATTCGTAACGTTGTACGCCATTGCCTCAATTTGTATAAAAAATCCGCACGGTACTTCACACTGCACCGCACTCACGCCCGGTGAAATTTGTATGCGTGATTGAGTAACAACATCTAAGATAAGATAAGATATAATTTATTGTCAAAACTGTGTACATAACATGTTATAAAATAATAAGTCTCAACAGTCTGCCCATTTCGGACGTACAATATTAATAATACATTTAAAATATAGAATTTACATCACAAAAATATTCATTCAAATCATAAAAACATTTGCAAATTAACCAGTCCTTCAGTTTTCTCTTGAATTTAGGCCCCTCTAATGACTTAATAATTCCCGGCAATTTATTATATATTCTACTTCCAGTGGCAAACGTGCTCTTCTTGAGTATATAGCTGGTAGGCATAACTGTGCATACGTCATATTGATATTGAGATCTTAGATTTTTCTTAGAATCACTTTTTTTAAAGAATATCTCCTTGTGTTCTCTAATAAACATATCTCTGATAAATATCCAAACTTTCGCATTTATATAATACTAGCTTCTGCCCGCGACTTCGTCCGCGTAGAACTCGATAAAACAATCCCGCGGGTCGTTAATTATAGCCTATTATAATATCAATTAGAATTTTGGTTAAGTGTGAGTCGGATTTTAGTTTTCCCATACATACCCAGCGCCTGATGAAGGCAACGAGCAAAAATATTTTGTCTCCATACAAAGTTTCATCCCCTTTTTCGTCCCTAAAAAGGATGAAATTTGACATAAATTGTAGCCTATGTCCTATTCTGATATATATAAGGTACATGACTGGAAAGTTTCATATAAATTCGTCCAGTAGTTTTTGAGATTAAGTGGAACGTACATCCATCCATCCATACATCCAAACTTTCACGTTTATAATATCAGTAGGATTAGTAGGAAACTAGGAAGTAGGATGAAAACACAGCTGCTTTGCTTCTGATGGATATTCGCCCTAAATCCGATTGCATTCATCGAAAATTCTTTACTTCATTCGTAAACATTAAAAAAAAATCCTGCTGCCGGATTGAATCATCTAAATCTAAATATTTTTATATGTATGTAGGAACTTCCCATTCAATGCGCCATATTCGTACAATAAAAATTCCACGATATGCGAATGCACAGATAAAAAATAAACTACCAAATAACTGGCAAAGAGCACTGACCGACACAGAGCATAGCTATTCCGCTCCCACTCATCTGCATTCCCGCATTTTTGAAATGTCAACTTTATTCACGATATATTAAGGTTTCCTTTGCCATAATAATAAAATAAGATAAGACGATAGTGCATTCAATTGTGGACGTTTTCAATGCTAGTCAGGCGTGCCAACACAACAATGCAAAACTATTGGATGCGTTATGAAAGTACAATATTTTCATGTTGGCACACCGTCTACGATATGCTAAAGTTTTATTAAAAGCGTCGCTTACAGAACGTTAGTGACAGTTTGGAATATAGTTTTAAAAAGTACCCGTGCGGCGATTCCATTCGTTTTAATTGATAATGGGGATCCTCCCTAGGACATCCCTTTTTCATGTCTGTTATATCCACGAAGATGCTCCCATCTCTTTCGTTAGTTTATCTGTCACTTTGAAATTTATGTATGTTATGTTTTATGAATTAGGGGTTTCATGCATTATATTCTTCACTTGCATTTATTCAATAGTAAAGAGACACAATGTTTGTAATTACTAATAGACATTTAATTTAATAAACGTTTGGTGTACTTATTAGACGATCTCTTGGAAAATTTCAAGAATGAAATCTTGAAGCTAATTACTCATTGAAAACATTGATTCTTTACACAATCAAGAATCAAATACCAACTCAAATTCAACAAGTTTTAATTTAAATTTAACTAATTGTAATAAAACGTTAAACGTTTAGGCACACGATGAATTCCAAACAAGTGCCGATCTATATCGAGAAATTGTTGTTGTTGTTGTTGTTGTTGTTGTTGTTGTTGTGTGTGTTGTTAATACAAAAATTCCCTTTCATTGGAAAGGGAATTTTTGTATTAATGACGCCATATTTCGACGCCATTTTGTTTCAAAGTGCTTTTTCCTAGCGTGAGGCACAAGCGATGGGAGATTCAGCCATTTACGCCGTTTAATTTTTAATGCCACCGCACTGGCGTGAAATTTAGGCCTATGGGCCTACAGACAGGAATTATTCTCTTAAAGGAATTTAAATCACTTTCCATCGAAACAGAGTTGCATTTGTTTTGATTCGGTCGTATTTTGAAACAAAAGCAATTCTACTCTATTTTCGACAATAAGTGATTCGAATTTAAATGTCATTTTGTATTGTATGGTGGGCCTTAGCCACTCACTTGTTTGTGGCAACCACAGTGTTTATGTGCTATCAAATATTTTTGGTACAATAATTTATTGCCAAAAATTACTTTTGTAATCTTGTACGGAACCCTCGGTGGGCGAGTCCAACTCACACTTGTCTGGTTCTTTTTGTTCTTACTCAGAAGAGTTGATACTAACCGGCCACGACTTTGGTCTTAAGCGACCTGCGGCAGCGGTTTTTCTTATTCATTGCGCGTGATCCCAACTAACCACAGTGCGTTGCGCGTCTCGACCGCGCAATGAACAGAAAAATGCTGCCGCAGGTCGCTTAAGACCAAAGTCGCGTAACGGTCCTTATATAGGAATATAAATATATTTCTAATGTAGACACGTAAATTTTTTCTTCCTGTGCGTTACGGTGTCCATATACAATTAAACATGGCTCAATAAATGAATTAATATACTTATTTGCCAATATAGTAAGTAACATAGCATCTTTTAAATTGAATGGTTTGATGGGAATTCATAAATAAAAGCAGTCAGCTTTAAATAAATCAACTTGTTCCAATACGCACTCTCTTATAACCAGATATCGTAAATTTTGTAGCATTTTCGGTGCAGCATGGTTGTGTAAACGATGTTGGTATAGACAATATCATTTTTTTTTAAATTAAGGCTAATATTAACATTACGAACGCTAATTAAACATTACAATTGAAATTGTTTATACCAATTCCGTTAATAACACTACGCTACACTTAAAATGCTACAAAGTTAACGATGTCTGCTTATAACTTGCGCCGGCGCATAAAAATTTTCTCAATTAAAATTCCCGGAGCGTCTATCCCGTCTTTACGGCAGTTCCTCGAAACTAAAGCTGTTTTAGCGTGTTGATTTGTGATTAGTCCACAACATGATTTACTTTCGTTAGACTAAATACGGAACTGTTAGTTTTTGAAGCTATTTCAAGTATTTATTGTCTGCAGGCAATTGAGGAATCTTTTGCCCATTTTATTCTTAACGTGAAGCTGTTTGATGATTTTAATGCTATTTCTTAGGATCAAAGCACGCGATTGCGGTGATTCTGGATATATTTATCGATAAAGATTGAGATTTTTTCATTACTGACTGTAATAAACCCAATACCTACACTATATACAGGGTGAAATAGTAGTCCAGGCAATGAACTGACAACTTGTATGGAAAAAATGACATATTTGGAATTAATTTATAATAGCTAATTTTTTTAATGTAACGGATATATTATCAATTAAATTGTTACCTAGAGGCAAAATCCAACAAAAAATCAGACATCAAAAAAATCAATATTTAATTAGCTCCTAAAAAGTCCGGATAATTTTTTTAATTTTTTTTTTATCTTTATTTAGGTTCATTTACATTTGCTTTAAAATATTCAATGTAAATAAAATAAAGGAGACAATGAATGTTTAATTTAAATCTATATAATTACTTCCGGGTGGAAAGTTTGTTGGATTCTTGAATAAAGCATCTTAGAATAATATTTTAGAATGAAATAAACAATAAAAACGCTATTATAAATTAATGTTTTTCGAAACCGTATTTTGCCTCGGCTATAGGGGTCGTGGAGCAAGAAGACCAAAAGCGAATAAGATGGTCATACTGAACAACTTTTCCCATGGGACCAACCGCGAAATCGCAAAAAAATAAGAGCCAATTAAGAATTAACTGTGAGTTAACTGTGAGTAAATTGAGAGTTAATGTATGGAACAGCTGATTTTTTTTTGCGATTTCGGGCTCGGTCTCATGGGAAAAGTTGTTCAGTATGACCATCCTATTCTCTTTTGGTCTTCTTGCTCCACGACCCCTATTTCACCCTGTAGAGTCATACAATATACCTATAACATACCTAGTAAATAATACATGTTTTTTTCTACCCGTTCGATACAGAAGAATTTTCGTAAAGAAAGATAAAGAGGAATAAAGTTGGCTAATACATTTTGTTTTCTACACACTAGATGTCGGTAGGTAATGACAAATGTGCAAATAGTAGGTACTTTTTACCCGACTGCGCGACGCAAAGGAGGGTAATGTGTTTATCAGCCTATATATGTATGTATGTATGTATGTATGTATGTATATATGTTTGTTCCTATGTGGCACTCCAGAGACCAAACGCGTGAACCGATTTTGATAATTCTTACGTCAATCGAACCGTCTTACTCTTGCGAGTGTCACTAAAGACATGACGGTAATCAAAATTCAATATGGCGACAACCAGACGCCAAAATTGAAAAATAAAAAATAAAAAGTTAACGAAATATGTCGAGTGGGGTATCACTGAATAGGTATTTAAAAATCAGTTATAGATTTCTCTTACCGTTTTTCATTTAGAGTAACCATTTAAAATCTATAACGTTATAAAGTTATAGTAATTCGGTTCAGTATTAATACTGCACTGCGCGACGCAAATGAGTTGCCGTTGATATTGTGCTGGGATGTTACTGCATAAGCTACAAGGAACGAATTTAGACCGAGCTGTGGTTGATTTAAGTTCACGCATTTTTGCAAAAGGTCAAGCATATATAGTTTTGAGCCGCGTTAGGTCTCTAAATGGATTAATTATCAGTAGTTTAGACCACCGCAAGCTACTTAATAATCCTCACGATATTAACTCCCTCAATGAAATGACAAGATTGCAAAATTTGCCGTCTTTTAATACTAACTAAAAAGTGATAAATAAAAAAAAAGATAATTTAGAAAATAAAAAAACCCGACTGCAAAAAAGCTATCTTTAGAAAAAAAAACTGAAAAGAAAAAAACAAGTTCAGTAGTCGAGAACATTGAATCAGTTTCATGATTAACATTTCGTATGTCAATTTGGACCTTGGAGACAGCAACTTCAACAGTCGGGACCCGTTAAAAGTCTAGGCTGCGACACTAATGTTGACGACAATAACGGGTCCCGACTGTTGAAGTTGCTGTCTCCAAGGTCCAAATTGACATACGAAATGTTAATCATGAAACTGATTCAATGTTCTCGACTACTGAACTTGTTTTTTTCTTTTCAGTTTTTTTTTCTAAAGATAGCTTTTTTGCAGTCGGGTTTTTTTATTTTCTAAATTATCTTTTTATTATACGCATTTATCATTATGGGAAACACAACTGCCCTTAACAAAAGCACTATTCGAAGGAAAAATACGAAAGTAAAAGGACAGTAAGGGAAATGTATTCACGTACCGCCGTAGAACCCTATCGCAATAAGGTGACATATCACTCGAGTTGGAGTGACGGCGGCCAGTCAATTGCGACAGGGTTCTACGGTGGTACGTGAATACATTTCCGACTTTTTCACCTACATAATACCTAATAAGCTTTTCTAATACGAACTCGGCGAAAACATTTCAAGAAAAGGCCGAGAAAAGAAATTCAATCAAATGTCCGAGTTCGCCCCATAAATATGTATGCGCATTAATATTTATATCGCAAACTCGAGACAGGGACAGGGATAAACGACTTTTTACATACTCTAGGGATGAGGTTTTCTGGAGTTATTATATAAAAAGGACGTAACGTCATCAGTTGCAGGGACACGTGACCTCTGCATATAAACTTCTATGCAAGGAGTCACGTTCCTCTGCGGCTTACTGTACATTTGGTTTCAATGAAAAATTGTATTTGTACATTGATCAAATTTAATAGTACATTGTGTTACACGTACGTATCGCATACAATGTTTTTCATCACATTTGCGAGGAAATAAATAACTAGAAAAGGCAGAAAAATCTATGTTTCATACAACCGCACCAATCAAAAATTGACGAAATTGACAACTGCCAGATCAGTGCGAGTGGAGCACGCAGCTCCAATATTTCATTCAACCAATCACAGAGCAGTACAGTAGTATTATTGCGGCTCGTGGCCACCTAGATTTTTTTTCAACCAATCACAGAGCAGAATTCTTGTGGCGCACGACCAACGAGATTTGCTTAAACCAATCAAATCACACCCATTACATCCTTAGGCGTAATAAAATACCATTACGCCCTTAGGCGTAATAAAGGCTATTGTAGCTCTGTATGCCCGCGCGTTATGAAGCCCTTTACGAGCAAGTGCGATGAAAGGTATTTTACGCATTATGTTGAGCTTTTACGTTCAATCAAGTTTGAATCCAGTAATACGCTGTGCAAGGTAGATTTTTGAATGTTTTTTTTTATTCATATTTTAGGGGCCTCTAGTTTACAAAGGTGTATAATAATATATGCACCAATTTTATTTATTTATAAAAAAATATTGCACAAAACAAACCAAGAACAAATTAAAAAAAGCCTAACTAACATATAATGAAAACGGTCAACTCACGTCTCTAAAATTGAAAAACGTGTTTCGAACCGATTCGCGGTTCTTAGTCATGAGCACTCCGGTTGAGTGACCCATTTTCATTAAGTATATTTTAATATGTCTGATACCGGAGTTTTCTTTATAAATAAAAAAAAAACCACTGTCTTAATTTCTTAAGGCATTCACTACGTGTCAACAAGGCTTAAAACTTATTACTTGAGCTAAGTAAGCAGTCGGAAAAATGTTATTTATAGTAGGTATATACCTACAAAAACATCTTCACTAAAATGCACTCAAAATTATCTTGAGAAAGGGATACACTAAGTTTAAGTACCTACATCTCTTTCGGATCGCGTTTTCGGGCTTCCTATACTTAGTATCTCCTACCTCCATGATCTAGAATTACTATGATATCTAGAATCTAGTTAAAAGATAGCAAAAGTATCCAATTTTTTTTCAGGCACTAGGCACCATTTATAGATTTTATTTATGAAAAAAAAAACAACAAAGTATTTTTGTATTTTATTTTATTTTTCATAAATAATAATGACTGTAGTGTGGTCACCGAGTCGAATGTAAATAAAACTAGACACAAAAAATGTGTTGTAGTGAGGGTAGTTCAAATTTACATCAGACTGGCCGCCCCATCAGCAACTTGTGTTACTCGTATCAATTTGACGCGGCGGCGGGGTGCCGGGGCGGGGGAGCGCGCCCGTGCGTAACTCACGGTTGTTATGAATGACTGGTGGGAAGGAGCGCGGGGATTCCGGTGCGCAGCGAACATTGACAACAAACTTGGTCTTTTTTGAGACAACTTTGAGGTGCCCTAACTCAATATTTTAGTACCGAGGGATACTACAAGAAAAAACAGATCAATTATAATTTTGTATAAGGATTAACATACTCCAATTTGGATACTCATAAAAAATCCACCCTGAATATCACATTTTATGCATACAGCATACACATTTATTGATGCTCTTCTCTTTTGCTGAAATTTATATGCTTTACAAGGCGCAAACGAGGCAACTCAATTTTTTTATCTGCTAAAAAAAGGGTTAAGTGTTGCCTCGTTAGCTATTTCACTAAAATAACTATGTAGAATAGACTAGTGGTTGAAGTTTTGAATTCGAAAAACCTTGATTTATTCCGTAGCTGTTTAAGCTCTGGCACTAATAAATGAGCTTTAGAACTGGCATCGGAGCATTAGCAAGCTTTTATTAGAAGAACTTGGAAAGCGTATGGATTAAGCTATTTTCAAAAAGTCTAGGATTTCAGTTAGTGCTGCATCTTCCATTGTGTACTGGTGATTTAAATTATGTAAATGTATTCGGGTGAATTGTATGGTTGCAAAGTTTTTGAGTAGGTATGCCTGCACGGCCTAATTACATTGGCGTATCTAGGCCTGTTTGCCAGGGGAGGCCCGGCTCGCGCCGGCATTTTTTTTTAATGACCGCCATGGCATTTTGAGCCAGCATCCTGCGATTTTATATGGAGTCGCGTTTACTGTGTAATGTGTATAGTATATACTCTGTGTACATAACATAAATTTGCATGCTGTTAAGAAATAGCTGGATAAGGTTGGACAACTTGTTAACTCAAGACCAGGAGCCGTAGCATGGTTGGCCTTATCACGCGACAAGTGACAAGATAAGAGCATCGTCTCGTTCTGTCGAACGGTGTCAGCCAGTGACGCACGCTCTATCCTATCACCTATCGCGTGACAAGGCCAACCATGCTACGGGGCCTGTAACTTACCCTTTTTCTGCAAATAAATCTTTATCTTATCTTATCTTACCGCGAGTGAATTCGCCGCTAGAGGCGCTAGTTATGTTGTGAATATTTTGCATAGCTGAGATTAATCATGGCAAATATGTGTTACGGGTCAATGAATTTCAGTGCTTTAAAAGCGAATCTATGAAAAACTCGTGCAGAAATAAGTCGGAGGTAATAACAATAAGTAGGTATTATTATATATATTTTTTTTAAGAGCCTATTGTGTGTCCCACTGCTGGGCAAAGGCCTCTCCCCGTGATCTCCATGCGTCCCTGCTAGGTGCTTCTTCCGCCCAATTGTTGAGAAATAGATCCTGCACGTCTAGCACAACTTGCTGCTCAGTGGCTTCTCGCGCGACTAAGCGTCCCCTATCTCACTCGCACCGTACAAATTAGAAAAAGGGGGTTGAGCTTTCTCGACTCGCGTCGCGGTGCGGCGTCAGTTGCGCTAGCCCCGCAGGTCGTCCCGCCATCTCCGTCTAGGTCGGCCCCGTCTGCGGCGCCCGTCATGTGGCACCCATTTCGTAGCTATATTAGCCGACCTGTCTGGATGCATGCGACAGACGTGGCCGGCCCAGTCCCACTTGAGCCTGGCAGTTTTTGCACCCACATCAGCTATGCGTGTTTTGGAGCGCAGTGTAGTGTTTCGGACCCGATCCGTCCTTTATAGTAGGTATTATTATTTTAAATTATTGGTGTTTACTCTTTTAAGCATGATTTAAATGTAAATTTTGTTTTACGCCAGTAATAACAAACTTTAATAGCTATATTTCTGGACCCGACGCGCCAGTGGCGCCAACTGGTGAGCGCGAAAACGGTAGCCCTCAGTCACAAATCTGGAGAATGACGGATAAGGTTATACGACGGCGTTCTGGAGTTTTTTGTAATACGCAAGCGGAATCGCGTGGGCATAAGTAATAAGTAGTTTAAGTATTTATATCTATTATATATATCGTCGTCTAGTACCTATAACACAAGCCACAAGCAAATTGTATAAGAATGTCCCCTAATATTTAGTATTTATTATTATTATAAGTAAAGTGTGTTTTGCAAACAAATGCCTTAAAAAAACTAACTAACTACGCAAAAACCACGTCCGTCCGTCGCTCCATTAACGCAGAAAATGGGTTGACACATACACTGCTTTTATACCATGTAGGCGGTTATCACACCGCCGCCGGATCCGAGGCGGTGACGTGCGGAGTGACGGTTCATACCTTGGTATGCCAGTGCCTCAGTTTGTATATAAATTCCGCACGGTACTTCACACTGCACCGCACGCCGTAGCGGGATGCGGCGGCAGTGTGATGGGTGACTGCCTCATGGTTGCTTGCTTTGAGTAGGTGTATGGTTAAATCAATCTCCTGCAGAACATCAGACAGATTCTTTGGAGACCTACTACATGTCAACATAACTCTTTGACAATGGGGTTATACATCTCTATGATTTTTAGTGTATTATCTTTTATTTTATGTTGACATCGGAAACTTCTCGGGACAAATTAAAATAAGTGTTAAGTAACGGACCCGGATAATCTATACATCTCTCGGTAAATGGTGAGCCCGTATTTGTCTTTCGTGTCAATGTTGCTATGTATCTTCGTGTCGCTTATTGATGCTCTAGTAAATGTATTTGAATACTGTGACATATATAGAAGCCATTGCGACCTACTTGCAGATTAAATATTTAAAAATAAGTGATCCTTTTGTATCTAATTTAGTACAATTAGATAAATAGATAACTCATTTATTTGTTTGGTACATACAAGAAATTATAATATTAATAAACACAATACTTATAACAACAATAAACAAACAGTTTTTGTTCACAGAAAAAAACTGTGTGCATTGCAGCAAAACAAAAAGGTTCCAACTCAGTGCGTAGCTTTGCTCGCAATTGAACAAAACACTGGTATTCTATTAGAACCCAGAAGAATAATATATATGTGTAGAAAATATATAAAATGGAAGGAGAAACATACAAAAAAATTGTATGTAGTGGCTAACAAAATACACCTATCCTCAAAACTTTACTTAAATACACCTAATAGTTTTCGAGTAAAATGCCTGTAACATACGGACAGACGGACAAACGGACATGACGGAACTATAAGGATTCCGTTTTTGCCATTTTGGCTACGGAACCCTATAAAAGATAGTTCACAGTGTCACTAGTAATTAACTAGTATCTGGTAATAATAATATATTTTAATGGTATTGAGTGGGTAGTTTTCTATGTAATTTCTTTATCCAGACAATGGCATTCTTTACTCTAGACACACTAATCTTGTATTAACTTAATACTTGTCCTAAATAAGTATTGTACTGACGATACGCGGGATGATTCTATCTGGAAGGCTGCCGAGTAGGCGACCCCATTTGTGGTCAGATTAGGGATTACGGAATTAGGCCATAGTAAATAGCCGAAACTATTTTACACGATGTAGTAAATATTATATTGGTACGATATTTGTTGAACCAAGGTAACACCTACACATAGACCTCCCCCACAGAGTGCCACAATGACCGGTTGTGCGTCGTCGCATCCAGCGGACTCCCGCGACCTTTACCAGGTCATCATTAAAACGATCCGTGGTGAATATTTATTATTATTATTGAAAAAAATATCATAAACAATTAAGAAGGTTATCGTCCGGCAAGAAAAGCAACCATAAATCGTTATTTTGGACGATATTAGTAGAGTATTCCAAAATAAGTGAAATACCGAAATTTGATGGCAGTATTTTCCCGGTCCCTGCATAAAACCTTATATTTGATAACAGTAGCCCATCCATCCTATAAAAATCTTCGACGGAATACTCAATTATAGAGGCAATAATCACAATAGCACCACGGGGCAGCAATGCGTCACATCCGGCCAGCGGGACCAATTTCCGAACCAAAGATGGCCGCCATTACGTGTGGTATAGCCGCCATCTTGTTGTGGCAATCGTTTAAGACAAATATTTGGTAGGGTTATGTGGCATATTGTTTGATTAACAGTACTTCATCCAAAGATGTAATATAAAATTGGAAAAATATATGGCAAGTGGCACACTAAAACTGTGTCCTTTCACACAAATTACCTCAGTTTCAAGTCGTCAATGGAAACGTTAGCTGTCAGATTTGGTGGCCATTTTTAAATACGGAATTTCATATAAACAACATATCTACCTCTTTTTATATTACATCATTGACTTCATCTATAACCGCGCTACGAATCGATTAGTACTGAAACTCCATTAAATTAAAATTAAATTTGATTTAAATCTGATTAACGATTGGGTCAAGACAATTACTAAAATGTCAATACAATTAAAGCGCGCCCCGGAAGATTTTTTGAAGCTCATTTAAACTAAATCTTTTTGTAGGCCTTTAACACTATAGATTTAGAGCATCAATGTAACTATTATTAGTAAATAAAGGAGGAGCTACCTTTTTTTTTGTTTTTTTTTTATGTTTAGGGGGGAAAATGCGTTACGCATACCACCCGGGTGCAGGGGGTGACCCGAGTGGTTATGTGGGACTCCCGTAAAAGCTGATGAGACTCACAGTAATAGTTAGTTCTAATTGAATCCATATTAATTGAACATAAAGTGCCCATCAAGGACGTTTACCTTAATACTTTATTGTTAAATGGACTATTCAAAGTTTTGTCAGACTAATTCAACAAATAATAAATATCAATAATATACAGCCGAAAGACGTCCACTGCTGGACATAGGCCTCCCCTAAAGAGTGCCAAGACCGGTCCTGCGCCACCCGCATCCAGCGGACTCCCGCGACCTTTACCAGGTCATCAGTCCACCTTGTGGGGGGCCTACCCACGCTGCGCCTTCCGGTACGTGGTCGCCACTCAAGAACCTTTCCTGCAGTTTGGCATAAGAAAATGCTGCAAAACAAGGGTTGTTTAACTGAATTTTTTTAACACAAACTATCACAAAATAATCTGGCATTAATTCCAAAACTGCTCCATATGCCTCCCTACCCTACATATGACTTTGCTAGCCAAGCGTTAATGTGGTTAATAAAGTTGATAATACCCCGAAGAAGAGCATATAAATAGTAATATACGCTAACCCAAAAACCTGATTATATTCAGCCTAAATTAATAGAAACACTCATTCAAATCCTTTAATCTCAGAATCGCATTAATGAAAGGTCAGTCTTTTGGTGTTCATAAATAAGCCTTCCGTGCTAGGCTGCGAGTAATCTACTTCGTCATATCAGTTAATGTGCTAAATCATTTACATGAAAATATGCTACTGTGATTGTTATTGGGCTAAGTGAAAACTGGTATTTGCAATAATATAGAGCGCACCCTTAGAATGAAACCGACCGAACTCAAAAAAATCGACAAAATGAGTTAGCAACACATGCAATATGTAATTTTGAGTCGATACGTGTTGCTAACTCATTTTGTCGATTTTTTTGAGTTCAGTCGGTTTCATTCTAAGGGTGCGATAGGATGTTTGGTAGCTATTAGGTGCAAAGCTTTAAGGGGGTAATAGTCTGAACAACTTTTAATATGATTACATAATCAGCTCTCTATACAATTTGGTCGAATAGGAACTGAACTAGTATGGGACACCTGTTTTTTTTTGCGGTAGCATCGTGATTCGGAGACCTATTTATTTATTTATTTATTTATTTAATTCACATATAAGTTAACAGTAACTACACCAAAGTACTTATATGATAGTTAACAGCAACTATCTAGCGGAATAAGTGCCAATACCGGATCGTTTCGAAGTGACTCAAAGTCAAAGTCAAAGTGATTTATTCTTCAATTTAGGCATATTACATGCACCTATGAATGTCGATAAACTACCACCGGTTCGGAAAGAAAACCTCTGCCTCGAGAAGAACCGGCGTAGTAAACTAGGCGACGTATAATTTTTTCAAAACAGTATACAATATATCATTTCAGTATCAGAGTATTATAAAATTACATCTCATCAAATATGAACTCTCGAAGGTCAATGCTTGTGAGTAACCCATTCTCGAACATACCATTAACAAGGTGAAAAGTTCAATAAAGCTCTAAGCTCGTTATCCAGATTTTAAAAAGGTTAAACCTTAGGGCATACATAACTGGAGTAGCCTTATGTCGTGTTTGCTTACAGAAGTCTGCCGAATTTTGCGGGGGCGGGGGGAGCATCTTAATAGGATATTGAAACTGAAATATACTCGTATATTAAAAGCTTGAAATGGTTGAACGTTTATAATATCAAGTGCTTACTGCAACATGCGGGCATTTTTAGGGTTCCGTAGCCAAAATGGCAAAAACGGAACCCTTATAGTTTCGTCATGTCCGTCTGTCCGTCTGTCCGTCTGTCCGTCTGTCCGTCTGTCCGTATGTCACAGGCATTTTACTCGAAAACTATAAGGTGTATTTGAATAAAATTTTGAGGATAGGTGTATTTTGTTAGCCGCTACATAGTTTTGTAATTAAAATGACAAAAAAAATTTTTTTTAGGGGTGCACTCCATACATAAAACTAAAAGTCAATTTTTTTTTTTCATTGTGACCCCCCTTGTGGCACATCAATCGATAGGCCTTTCAAAATAAATATAAGGTTTCTTAGCATTTTTTTTGATTAAGTGAATAGGGTCGGAGATAATCGCCCCGAAAGTCACTAAAATTCTGTCCCCCCCCCTCTAATTTTTGAACGGTGTATTTTAAAAATATGGAAAAATTCATGGACATAGGGCTTATTAATTTCATTCACCGAAAATTGTTTTGAACAAGATCGGTTCAGAGGTTTTCGAGATATTGCTGAAAAACTGCCTGCCTCAAAGAAAAGGACGTAAGTGCCGTAAAATTTCTGTGACGATACGACCTTTTTAATAGTCACGGAACCCTTCGTTTTGCGTGGTCCGACACGCACTTGGCCGGTTTTTTTTATGATCAGTGTTCTCTTGCGAGGCGATTTTGTGATCGATCGTGAAATTGTCTTTGTATGATTTTTTGCACATTGTGCAAGGTTTTTTTAGAGAGGCGTAAGTTACTGAAAGGCCACTCCAGTTATGTATGCTCTAAGGGTTAAACTTATTGGTGTTTCGCGTGTCCAATGTAACCTTTTGACCGGTAATGTGAAGGTGAACGGGTCTAGACTGCATACTGGTTAGTTAGGTGAAAAGTTACGTTAGTCACGGTACCTAGCCTAAAAACTTGCAAAAGTAATTAGTTTCTGTCAAAAACTTTGTTTTTGGACTGAGCTTTTATTGCCGATTGTACTTTTTTTAGGGTATCTTACCTCAAAAGGAAAAAAACCGGACAAGTGCGAGTTCAACTCGCGTGGTGAGGGTTCCGTAAAATATTGAGAATTTTCCCGTTACTTTGAATACTCAAACTTCTTATAGGTTTTCCTGTAATCTTTAGGCAAGGAACTATTTTCCATATTTTTTTCAGAATTTTAAGCCTAGTCGTTTCGGAGATAAGCCCCCCCCCCCCCCCCCCCCTTACGTACGTGACGGATGTAGCAGTAACATAACGCAAGTAATTAACTGCGCTAGTTACTAACAATTAAAATAGGTCAGGAGAAGTATAGTCACGAGAATAAGGACATACACTCAACTCTTAAAATATGGATACAATTTGAACCTTATTGCTCTAACATAAGTTACAAAAATATTACATATTTTAAACAATACTGCATTTGTTTTATTCATTCTAAAATGAAACAGGAAACTTTAAAACACGAAATTAAATTATGAACGATTGTACTCTAACGAAATATGAAAATAAATTTTCATTAGCATGGCGCGTTTTTTGTGCCTCGTTTGCTGTGCTACTTGCCTGGCGAGTCGTTGGCCTATATGAAGTTGTATTGCTAAACGGCCTAGCAGAATATTCATATTCATATTGTTTTCATTTATTCACAATAATTCATATTGCATGTCATTCACGTTGGCATATCACAAGTAGTACAAAAACACTTGTACACACAGTAAATGAATAAGTATACATTATAAAAATAATTAAATGTCAAATTAAATATCTAAAACTAATTAAGTAATTTCGTACTTAGTAAATTCGTAAATAAATATAATAAACCCCTAATAAACCACATAATATAAAACATTTGGTTTAGAAATTAAGGTAAGTACAAATATAACTTGAGCTATATTAAACGTTTTTAATTTAGAAGTAACATTGCACGTAGAACCGATGGCCGTTGGGGCGGAAAGGTGCTTGAGTGGCGACCACGTACCGGAAGGCGCAGCGTGGGTAGGCCCCTCACAAGGTGGACTGGTATAGTCAACATTTTTTAAAAAGTAGGAATCCACTTCAAATCTTATCTGCCTATGAATGGAATTGTTCTCTATTGTTAAAGCCGACCGCTAGTCACCCGTGCAAAATGAAATGCATAAATAACAAATGAGTTCATACGAATAACAACTTTATCGTAAATTAATAAGGTTCAAATTTCATCAGCACGCACTCGACATAAAACCTTTTGGAAATAAGAGCCGTGATCGCCCAGGTGTTCGGCTCTTCCGTTCCAAAAGGTTTTATGTCGAGTGCGTGCTGATGAAATTTGAACCTTATTAATTTATTATAAAGTTGTTATTCGTATGAAATCATTTGTTATTTATGCATTTTATTTTGCACGGGTGATTAGCGGTCGGCCTTAACAATAGAGAACAAAACCATTCATCGGCAGATAAGACTTGAAGTGGATTCCTACTTTTTAAAAAATGTTCACTATAAAGGTCGCTGGAGTCCGCTGGATGCGGGTGGCGCAGGACCGGTCATTGTGGCACTCTTTGGGGGAGGCCTATGTTCAGCAGTGGACGTATTTGGGCTGATATGATGATGATAATGATGATACATATATATATGTGTTGAACAAATAAAAGCTTCATTGCAGAAAATCATTTTTACGATTCATAATATTTATCAAATCTAATCTTTATCATTACTTGCCGTATTTTTGTCTTAAAACCCATTATTTTTAAGCAACTATTAAAAGTATTATTATTCTAAACGTCCATCAAAATTACTTTTGTAAAACGCGATTGAAATTCTTTGTTCTTTTCTTATCTGTCACTTTTGTGTTCGCGAGAAAGAGATAAAACAATTTCAGTTTACAGAGGTCCGTTAAGTTTTATTAACATGGTGCCCAAATCACAAATCACAGATTATATAATATGCCCAAATGGCCAGTTCGTAGAATAAAATAAACCTTACATTTTTTTTAGCTAAATAAATGTAAAAAATAGTTACTAGCCTGCCATTCAATCAATTGAACAGCTAAAATGATTACATATTATAGGGGAAATGCTCCTCTATATAGTTAGTATACTTTGTCAGCTACGGATTCCCACAGTTGTAGAATATTCAACGAAGCGATGGATCGGCGCCCTGCCGTCTCGCCAGTTGATTCATTGCATACTTATAATACATATTAGTACATTGTGCCACGAGGTGTGTCAGCCGTTTTTTACGAACGAGTATCTATTAGAAGCCCTACGCCGAAGATGCTTTCATGCCTCGAGTTTGTAAAAAATCTTGCCATCCGTGTCGCACACAATGTTTTCCATCACATTTGCGAGGAAATAAATAACTACAAAAAACAGAAAAATCTGTTTCATACAGCCGCGCCAATCAAAAATTTACGAAATTGATAAATTTACTTCTGTTTTTATTAACTTATTTGCTCAACGGTCAGCTGGAAGAGATCCCTTAAATGGATAAGCTCGTCTTTGTACTTCCTTTTTTCTGTATCTTTTTTCACTTTACAAAATTGTATGTACAATAAAGTAATACTACATAATTATGTGACATCGAGAGGACTCTAAAACCTATACATTTCCTAAACAGATACAATTATTCCGAATTACACAAAAATATATGTATCACAAACATCATAGCGAACGATGCGTTGGCCGCAAGATCAAGTTCATTTTGGAGAACTCTCATAGCATAATTCTAAACGACTCACAACAGGTTAAATTCAATTATAGAAAACGGTATGCCTACTGTTGGCTCATCCCTCGAGCCAACGTCTTGAGGTCTTCGGTCTTCGGAATGGTATTTTATGTAAACAATTGTATCTTGGCACACTTTTATTACAATATACTCTTATAAAATAAGCGCGCTGCTGCGCCTCCAACAGCGCTGTGCATGACATTTACATGTCATATATGCGGGCGTCACTGTCGCTCTCGTATTGGCCTGACAAGCCACGTACGCAAGTGCCGCACTTTAATGGAAGCTGCTTAAATCATCTTTTATAGATGCTAAAGGCCAATGATGATGATGACTCGTATGAAAACACAACGAAACTTTTATTCTCCAACATGATATTGACAGCTCTCCACAACAACTTTTTTACAGATAAAACGTATCATAAACGCGCCAAAAGCGCGTACAATACGAGTACAACAACGTGCGTACAATAGGCTTGTGTCCTAATTTTTTTTTACGATGCTATTCGAACCAGTTTTTCGGTGTGGAACAAATGTTTGTATGGGAGTAAGTACAATTAAAGAACATAAATACCCAAAAAATTGAGTTAAAGACGGACCTCGTTGGCGGTAGCCGAAAACGTTCCATACTGATTAACATTGAATCATGACGTCACAGGGTAATATTTGTACTAGTCGTTATATGGAAAATCAAGTAAATTGCTGTTTCGGTTGCGAAATACTGCGTTTAGGACCATAGTTGTCATACAATATTGTTTCTATAAAAGCGTAAGGATTCTATTGGTAGCTTTAAATTTACTTTTGGACAATAAAAAAAATGCATATTTTTTGTAAACTTTCAAGGGCCATATCTTTTTATGATTTTAATTATGTTTCATAATTTATACTTAATTGCATTTATTTGAAGGAATCAATTTAGCAACACTGCGCTATCAATTTTAACATGAGGACATAACCCAATTGGTAATGTTGGTACTCTGTGAAACATTGGATTAAATATGTAATAACAAAAACGTATAGCCGTTGTATTGGTACACTTGAGTGAGTTATACATTTTCATATGGAAAAAAAGCTAACAGTACCCGAACACTTTTTTTTCTTATTTGTGCAATAAAGTTTAAATAAATAAATAACACCAAAGCCTGATTACGTATTATTGTATACTCTTACACGTCACACGTCATATTATGGTGACTGTAATTCAAAGATGATCCCATATGTTTATTATGATCGACTGTAATACAAATATCGCGGGTAATAAACGAAGTTGTTAATTATGTTAACATATGCGCGGTCGCAACTTCGTCAACTCTGGGCAGAATGTCAACAGCTTATGTGTTTTACGGAGACTGTTAAAGTATAACTTCTCCTGTCATGCAGCTTTATGATTAGCATTTAGCATCGTTTATGACGATTTAATTTATAAACGCGTTTACATTACGATATAAGTCATAAATATGATCACAGAAGCGGCAAGAATAAGTGAATGATCCTTCGCCTTGCGTTTATTTGAAGTTAATACCTATTTACTAGATTTTACGTGGTGAAATTTAAGTTTTTTTTTTTTTGCGGACAATCTCACTCAAATCGACCTAGTCCCAAACTAAGCAAAGCTTAACTATGGGTACTAGACGACGATAAACATACTTATATAGATAAATACATACTTAAATACATAGAAAACATCCATGACTCAGGAACAAATATTCGTGCTCATCACACAAATAAATGCCCTTACCGGGATTCGAACCCAGGACCTCTTGCTTCGTAGGCAGGGTCACTACCAACTAGGATAAAGCGGTCGTCAAATTGTTATTGAATATATGATATGTATTGAATCAAAGTTGATGATTAGTTTTTTTTAACTATATCAAATCCCCTAACTGCAGTCAAGTGTCTAGGCAAGTAACTAATCTATTACAAGTTACATTTGGGTCAAACTGTAAACGTGATAGTACGTTTGACAGGTACACGACTACAAGAGACAGTAACTTGCGGGCAAGTTGGCCACTTGGCCATCTAAGTTGTAATGTAAGTGGGACGGTGTGGTGGAAACTTAGATATTCGAGTCCTTTGATGTTGTGTGTAAATAGGTAAATAAATGTTGTCATGGTTGCATCTCTTAGTTAACTGTTTGAAAACTATGTTTTTAAAGCGTATTCATTCATCACACTTTTTATTATTGGCGTAAGGCAGTTGAAGGCGCTTTTGTGCCCTGATATTCATAATCATAATCATAATAATTTTATTCAACAAAATATTGTACAAATTTATATTACTATACATTTACTATTCTGTTAAACTAGACAAGTAATCATAATGTGACGCTGACACCTGTAATAGGTTTAAACCTGTGCTACAGGGATAAGCTACCCTCCATGTGACAAAAGAAAAGGTATTGACTAAAAACAAATGCTTGTTAGTGATAACATAACACAAGAAAGTTAAGCGGTGAAAGGTTTTTGGAATACAAAAACAGTTTCAAATTAGAAACATACTTCAGACAAAGTTCAATTACTTAGACGAACAAACAGGAGAGTGATTGAGTGTGTGTGTGTTAGTTGTGTGTGTTATAGGGTGAAGTAGTTTTTCGGTGTGCTCATAGTTTAAGGTAAGTAGCCACCTGTTAATTGATTTTTTGTATACAATTTTCGTTTTGGTATCTATAGATAGCAATTTATTAGCCTTGTTATACAAAAAACATCCTAGAAAGTAGTAATATCTTTGGCCGAACCCAGTATTGCATGTGTAGCTTCTATGTAGAACGTTCTTTCGCTTACTTTTCCTTTTAATGTTGTCAAGGTCTGGATTATTTTTAAGTGGACAATCGGTGTGTTGTTTTAAAATAATTTGTTGGACAAATAGCTGCCTGGCAGTTAGAACCTCACAAAGTTTGTATAGCGCTTCAGTTGGATGACGATACGGTTTAGAATAGGCAACCTTAAGTAGGGCTCTTTGGGCGCGTTCCAGTATTATCATATGGCATTTTGCAACGCCACCCCATTAATATAATGATTAGACTTTTCTTGGGATAGCGTAACATCAAGATTTTTCGACCCAATTTTCTTGGACCTCTATACTAGCGGCTCTGTGAGTTGTCGAACTCGCAAACCTGTAGGCGCCGTAAATACCTACGTAAGAATTTTGTTACGCTTCGTTCGCTCCGCTCATCATCATCACCATCATCATATCAGCCGAAAGACGTCCACTGCTGGACATAGGCCTCCCCCAAAGAGTGCCAACGTGACTGGTCCTGCGCCACCCGAATCCAGCGGACTCCCGCGACCTTTACCAGGTCATCAGTACCACCTTGGTTCGCTCGCTCGTTAAATTAATATTATGAAGAGTTATGAGTTTATGTGTTTGTAAGTTTGTATAGGGGTAAACTCCGTAGCTATAATCATCCGATTTCAAAAATTCTTTCACCAGTATATAGAATGCACCTTCGGGATACACTATATTTTAATCCGCGGTTGCTAGTATTATATAAATATATATTATATACCGCATCGCTAAACTTAAGTGGCAGTGGGCGCGGCACATTGCACGTAGAACCGATGGCCATTGGGGCGGAAAGGTTCTCGAGTGGCGACCACGTACAGGAAGGCGCATCGTGGGTAGGCCCCCCACAAGGTGGACTGATGACCTGGTAAAGGTCGCCGGAGTCCGCTGAATGCGGGTGGCGCAGGACCGGTCAATGTGGCACTCTTTGGGGGAGGCCTATGTCCAGTAGTGGACGTCTTTCGGCTGATATGATGATGATGATGATGATATTATATACAAAAGATGTGTTTATGTCTGATTGTAGATACATAGACTGATTTCTTCATTTTATATATATAAATTGGATTATGCAGCCAGTTTATTTTATAAGCGTTTATCTACTTAAGTGCATTATTGAGACTTCAACAAAGGTAATTTTAAATGTCACTTTTCATTATGAAAGTCGTGTTCAAAGTTAGAACTTTTAACTTTACATGTCTTGTTTATCTTTCTGCTTACATAATCAAGTCATAATAACGGCTCAAAATTTGCTAAGTAATTCGAAGTTTTACAAAACAAAATTAAATTGATCATAGAGAGAGAAATTATAATCTTGTACTGTTAAAGTGACTTGATATGACATGCGATGTGTTTCGTGCACTAACTCACACAGGTTAGAAACAAAATTGATTTAATATTTATAAATAATCTAGACGTCTAAAGTCTAAAGTTGCGAGGGGTACACGTCACATCTTAGCCATTACAAGTATATTTATACTTACCAGATCTATTATAGTCTTGAATCGGTCTAACCTACAGTAAGCTTAATAGAGCTCGTGTCACGCCAGACAAGATATAGGCCAAGTTGGTGGTATTTAACCTATCCAAGCACTAAACCCATCTAAACACAGCACAAACACACTGGTATGCTAAAAACTCATCCCGCAACGGCGCGATAAGCGGGGCTATTATTTATCTTGCTAAATCGCGCACATAATAACCCCCTTTCTGAAGGAGGTCATTCCCTCGACCCATTTCTCGAGCGTTTATTTCGATGTCGATGTCGATTCGGATTCAATGGGACGACTGATGTAGATGGAATAATTTTTTCACGCCACTGTTCGGAAATGTGGCAAAAGATGGTCAGAATTCAGGCTTCAAAGCTGGGGTTAGTTGGACGTCGCACGAACAGGCCATCTATGACTTCAAACTGTCCAACAATGTTATTGTTGGACAGTTTGAACAGCGATCGACCAATCACAGGGCCCCACGCGCGGTCGCGCCGGCGTGTGCAGCTGCCTGTGCAGCTCCTCCCTCCGCCGGGCGCGAGGCAAGCGAGCCTGTTTAGCATTATGATCGTCAATTAGATACTTAATATTGATTTAAAATTATAATTATTTGCAATTTCCTCGCAGTAGGCGTGAAAAGCACTGTGTTAAGCCTCGGCCGAAAGTGCAATAGCTGGACTCGTACTTTCGAGGGCCTCCGCTCCGCGTCGGCCCTCGAACTAACTCGTCCATCTATTGCTTACTTTCTAGCCTCTTCAACAATGTACTATTAATTGTCATAGACAAAACGATTACTTTTGCAAGAGATCGAAGTGACGTTTAAAAAAATGTCTCAAATAGTATTAACTGAAGAAATTAAAATATATTCGAAATAATATTCAAAACGAACTACAATGCGTTTAGATTTTAATCCCGTTTAATCTTTAATAATTTTAATTACATAAAACATAAAAGTGTAATCGATTCTAATGTTTTTAAATTTTTATGTGAGTCAATTGAAACTGGCACATGAGTCCTGCCGTGTACATACTTTAAAAAAATTAGTTGGGCGGGAACATGATAGATTACATACTACTCGCTGTTTTAAAATTATTGAAAATATTATTTGATTTCCTCGTATTTATGGAGAAAAGCACTATATCTGC
Source organism: Epinotia nisella (assembly GCA_932294315.1). NCBI lineage: Eukaryota > Metazoa > Arthropoda > Insecta > Lepidoptera > Tortricidae > Epinotia > Epinotia nisella. The sequence goes on from OW028691.1 coordinate 2,410,636, forward strand.
CTCGGCGGGAATGGCAATTCGTGGATTCGTCGCTATTGTCGGATTCAGCTTCGCTTCATCCGACAAAATCAACTCATCCACGAATTGCTATTTCCCGGCCTCTGCAGTAATGTACTATTTCACACCACTTGCTCGGAAATGTGGCAAAAGATGGTCAGAATTCAGGGTTCAAAACTGGGGTTAGGTAGTTGGACGTCGCACGAACAGGCCTTCATGAATTCAAACTGACCAACAATGTTATTGTAGTCCAGTTGAAGCAGCGATTCGAACAATCACAGCCCTCCCCCCGCGCGCTCGCACCGCGCCGCCCCGCCCCTCCCCGCCGCGCCGGCGAGCGAGCCGCGCTCGCTCTTTTGTTTAGTATTATGATCTTTTATTAGATACTTAATTTTGATTTATATTTTTTAATTATTTGCAATTTCCTCGCAGTAGGCGTGAAAAGCACTATGTAATGTCTCGACCAATTAACCTGTGGCTCGGACCTCGAACCCAATCCATCTATTGCCTACTTTCTAGCATTTACAACAATGTACTATTGTGGTGTATATTTTTCTTCTTCAGCTTCCCACGCGGTTTCACCCGCGTATTTATTTTATTTATTATTTATTTATTCATTTAAAATCAATGTAAGTTTACAGCATGAAGACCTAAACACTTACACGATAAATTATTACATAGTAGAAAAACAATACATGTCAAAATTATACATTAAAAATTATACAATATACTAAAATAATAAATATTAATTAATTAAAAATGTCAAGGAACTGCTTAGCAATACGACATAATTGAGTAAAGCGATCAGCAAATAGGTCAGCCTCCTCGTACCGAGTGAGCATTTGGTATAACCAGGATATTGCGCGCGCGGTAGGAGCGTTCCGAGCGTGGCACGTGCGAGCGGACACGCGCTGCAGCAGGCCCGGCCTCCTGGGGGATTCTCTTCGGAACCACCAACCCGATCCTCTCCAGCACAGGCGGGCTGTCCACTCTATGATGGACAACAGACAGATAGTGGACTAACAACAACAACTTCCTCCTCATCCGAAGCGTGTCTAGCCCAACCATCCCGGAGACAAACAATGAAGGGTATAGGTATGGGTAATAATTGTAGGATTTGCACTACAACCAGCGGGCGAATTTACGCTGTACTCTTTCCGCCAACAGGGAGTATTTTGAAATGAACTCGGAAGGAGCCGCGGGATAAGCCTATGTCCATGCTTTGCGTCATTTACGTTTGCATATCGTTGAAGACTTTCAGAGCCCGCTTACTATCATTCCTGTATTCTGTATCATCATCATCATCATCATCATCCTGGCCGATATCGACCACGGCGACTGGAAAAAAAAATTCTGGCTAACTGGAGCGTCGTTCGTGAGCTCTCAGATGACTGACGTAGCCTATCTTTGCAGAGAATGTGCGACCACATTCCCTACAGCACGTCTAGCACAACTTGCTGCTCTGTCGCTTCTCGCGCGACTAAGCGTCCCCTATCTCACTCGCACCGTACAAATTAGAAAAAGGGGGTTGAGCTTTCTCGACTCGCGTCGCGGTGCGGCGTCAGTTGCGCTAGCCCCGCAGGTCAGCACCCCTCCGACAAAATTGTAGTGGATTCATATGGTCGAGCCTTTCTGCATACTACTCATTACCTGTTTTCTAAAATGCACTACCATTTCAATACAATAAAATGTCCCTTTTTCACCGCTCAAAGCGGCATCGGTTAAAAGCAAGACTTTTACCTTTAATTAAAACGGAAAACGCGAAGCACGACGACCGCTCAAAGTCGCTTCGCGCGGTACAGTCGGATGCACCTTCAGTTGCGGGAATACCGTACAGTCGGCGGAATTACGCGGGAATGTGAGTTTGTGGGAATCAGTCAAAAGCGTAAATAACTTGGAGTCTGATTTTGGTTGAGATCAAAAGTGCGCTTTTAGTTTCCCGTCTCCGTCGTTGTCGGCCATATTGTATAGTCTACGACCCGGGCCCACGTATCCCTCTCTCTTTATGCATGGGTTAAAAAGAGAGAGATCTATATTGTTTCGCAATCAGAACGATTTATATTATAAGCAGGGAGCGAAACTTTGAGGCCGGTGACGTCATTATGACGCAAAGTCGCGTATAGGATGTTTTTTTAAAACAACATTGCAACACCTCAACGATTCTTAATAATTTAATAATGGTAACTAATATAAATATTAATGTTTAGTTATAAAAATGTTTAATATTCATACAAAAAATTATGTATATATTAAGAAACGATACAAATAACATTTTTTATTGGGTAACAAAAAATATTTTTCCTCAAGTAAATGAAACAACACAACAAATGTTTCGTTGCATGACGAAGTATGCAGAACGGTTAAAGTTTAAACGTGAAATCGCATCTTCTTTATTATTGACATATACATATTTCGCACTTACATTCAGGGCAATAATTATAATAAAAAAACGAAAAAACTTCTGCAAATACGGCTGCATGGACTCCATTCCATAGCGACTTCGCTCAAGCGAAACACTAATACTGCGATTATATTTACAATCTACAAATTAAAGAAATAATTAAACGGAAATTGATTGTTGTTACCAACACTCTTGTTTTTAACATGACAAAGAGAAGGTGCCAATAAGTTGTTATTTGATTAGGTATCTATAATCTAGATAAAAACACTCTGTATGTAGCTTGACGTCATGCGTCTGTCATCGGCACTAGTTTCGCTCCCTGTAAATTATAAGAATCCCGCCAGCCAGTTGGCGCGTCGTGTACCGCCGCGTTACGATCTCTGCCCCCTCTGCCCCCCCTTTTTCCTGTCATATTGGTTGATGGTACGATCATCCCATGAGTTGAAATACTCGTTGAAAGCAAATAAGAACTTAATAAAAGAGGGTACGCCATGTGTTACCGAATCGTGTTCTCTACCAAACTGACAAGTCCGTATAGAGAGAAAAAGGTTTTCCAATAAGCTAAAACATGCCGGCACTTTGACACCGAAAGGTTACAACGACAAGAATAATCATCATCATGTCTCAAGTATCCTATTGCTTTTGAGAAAAAGTAGTACTAGTAGGTAAAACTTTTATAGCATACAATAATACATAATACTTTTTAGGGTTCCGTTCCTCGAAAGGAAAAAAAACAACCCTTATAGGATCACTCGTGCGTCTGTCTGTCCGTCTGTCACAAACGATTTGCTCCGAAACTTCTGGACCGATTTAGTTGAAATTTGGTACACAGATGTATATTGGTGACCCAAAGATGGACGCATAAAGTAAATTAATGAATTCTGAACAAGGGGGCCACTTTTGGGAGGTAAACTGGAAAATTAAAAAAAAAATATCGCAAACTGTATTGTGTGACATATCAAATGAAAAGGGTTGTTGTAAGCATCTCAGACATTTTTTTTTATAATTTTAGGATAAAAAGATGTGAAGTAATTTAGGAAATAAAATGAAAATTGACCATTCCCCCCCTTACCTCCGAAACTACTAGGCTTAAAATTCTGATTACAGGAAAACCTATAAGAAGTTTAAGTATTCAAAGTAACGGGAAAATTCTCAATATTTTTGTGTATTTTGTATGCCGCCTAATGCTTAGAGAATAGGAATTTTACGGAACCCTCACCACGCGAGTTGAACTTGCACTTGTCCGGTTTTTACAAAAGGAAACACCTAGAACCAAGACAAACCTAACCCTTTAAGCGATCTGTTCCATTTATCTTAGGACAAATATACATAGGTACTTATACTAAGGCTTGTTCACGAAAAAAATTTGCCAGCGTTGTATAATTCAGGTTTTCAATATGAAATAACATTGATTTAAGAATTTAATTAAAAAGGTCTCTTCACCTACCTATCGTTTTGAGGGTTTGTTCCCAATTCTACAGATTTCTATTACAGATTTCCAATTCTACAGATTTCCAATCCTACAGATTCCCAATTCTACGGATTCTCAGTTCTACAGATTCCCAATTCTACAGATTCCCAATTCTACAGATTCCCAATTCTACAGATTTCCAATTCAACAGATTGCCAATTCTACGGATTCCCAATTCTACAGATTTCCAGCTCTACAGATTTCCAGTTCTACATATTTCTGATTCTACAGACTTCCAAGTCTAGTCTAACCATCGCAAAAAATAGACACATACAAGTGTGATCATGTGATTAGAATTAGAACATTTATAAAAATCGGAGCTTGTACCTTTTTTCAGAAGAGATAAAACCTATTCCTCCAGATTAATAATTACTGGTTGGTTATCGTATCTATAGACATGAGAATCTGTAGAATTGGGAATCTGTAGACATGAGAATCTGTAGAATTGGAAATCTGTAGACATGAGAATCTGTAGAATTGAGAACCTGTAGACATAAGAATCTGTAGAATTGGGAATCTGTAGACATGAGAATCTGTTGAATTGGGAATCTGTAGACATGGACCCAAAGGGTTTTGAGTGGCGTTATGGATATTTATATCAGCTGCTATCCATTTTTGGGCTAACCTACGTAATCTCTGAATTGTAGTCTCAGATTTTGTAATTTTCACGTTTGGGTCATAGAGGTTCTTTTTTTCCTTTACTCAAATCGATTATCGATGCTATAATGTTCCGTGAATATCTTTCCAGACTCTCAATTACCGTATGCAGGTTATAAATTGTTTTTAATCATGCCAGAAGTAGACACATTTCCATCAAATCATTTTAGCTTTAAGCCTTAACTGGAATTATGTAGGATTTCACAAATTTTAAGGAAAAATTGATGGATTTTAGATACTTACACATAAAAAAAATACTCAGTTGGCTATCTAATTGCGGTTTGTAGCGAAGCAAACGAAGTTCTCCGTTTCAGCTTGGCTAAAAATTCTTTCATATCCTGCTGTCCGGGGAATGTCCGGCTGTTCTCTACTTCTGGTCGCACTTAACCGATTCTTGTGCGTGAGCATGTTTGCTAATTTTATATTGACTTTTCGTCGAAACAATTTTTGAAAAAAAAATGGCTTACGAGGCTTGCAGAGCCACTTAGTAATAAATACAAGCAATCAATAATGAACTCTTTAGTCAAGTTCATCTAAAAAAACCGGCCAAATGCGTTTCGGACCACGCATAACGAAGGGTTCCGTGCCTATTAAAAAGGTCGTATCGTCACAGAATTCTTACGGCACTTATGTTCATTTCTTTGAGGATGGCAGTTTTTCAGCAGTACCTATCTCGAAAACCTCTGAACTGATCTTGTTCAAAACAATTTTCGGTGAATGAACTTAATAAGCCATGAATTTTTTCATATTTTTAAAATACATCGTTTAAGAATTAGAGGGGGGGGGGGGGGGCAGTATTTTAGTGACTTTCGGGGCGATTATCTCCGACTCTATTCAATTAATTAAAAAAATGCTAAGAAACCTTATATTTATTTTGAAAGGCCTATCGATTGATGTGCCATACGTGTGGTCACAATGATTTTTTTTTTGACTTTTAGTGTTATGTATGGAGTGCACCCCCAAAAAAATTTGTTTTTGTCATTTTAATTACAAAACTATGTAGTGTCTAACAAAATACACCTATCTTCAAAATTGTATTCAAATACACCTGATAGTTTTCGAGTAAAATGCCTGTTACATACGGACAGACGGACATGACGAAACTATAAGGGTTCCGTTTTTGCCATTTTGGCTTCGGAACCCTAATAAATGAAAATATGACACCCCTTAGACGAGACAGCATCCATCCGTCTCTAGAATCTAGGGCACTTCAAGTCTTATAAAACATGAACTGGCAGCAACGGTCAAGCGCGAGTCGGGGAGATGGATGAAGGTTCCGTGTTAATTAGGGATAGCGAAGGAAACTTTGTGCCATGTACGGTTAATGAGAATGGGTTATTTAAGATTGTTTGAGTTGGCAGAATTGCATCAAAGTAGTCTATTCAAAAATCAACTCTACTCTCCAAGGTAGAATATTCCAATTCCAATGACAGTTTTATAAAAAGTCAGCCACATTAAATATTCTCAACCGTGCTCTTATGGCCAACAAATATTTTACATACCTACATAGGTTTTCCGCAGAGGTAGGCAGAGATCACAGATTTCCATTTTCTTGTGATAAAATGAATTCACAGAAAGCTCGTCAGGTACAGTCACGGACTTTAATCGTTGAGCCATTTAGGTGTCAACTAATTTTGGTTTTTAATAGCTAATGAATATCCAGTAAAAGGTGAGCTCTAAATGGCTCAATAATTAAAGTCCGTGACTGTACATTCAATAAATTTGTCCGGTGTTTATACCTTTTGAAGTTCTTTTTATTTTTACAGCCCTAGTGTTCACTCTCTAGATGTTTTTTGAGGTTAAAAGAAAGAAAAAGCTTTACTTTAAGTACGCTCAACAATATTAAGTGTAAAAAAAAAATGTCAAAATACCTAGAAAAAAAATCGTATATCTAATTTTGTCAGAATAACAAAAATATACATGTCTATGGCCGGAAAAGCCGAAAACCTGCTGACCTCCAATATCCCTATCGAAAACGGCAACCCGTTTTATTCTTGGCATCACGTCAACAATTTCACGCTCTACTGCCTGGGAACCCTAAAAAATAAATCTAGAACATTCGCGACTATCCGTCATGGCCGCCGCGCTGGATAATTATTACCTATTTATCACAAATTTCACCCGGTTGGCTAAAATAGCCGTGGTCTAGTGGGTAGTGCGGTGGGATAAGGAACGATGAGCGATGATTCAAATCCCGCAAGGTTTCAAGGATTCTTTTTGTGTTATTTTAAACAGGACAGAGAGATTTCGATTTTGTTAACTTCAAAGTATGTTTTTATAAGGGCTACATTCTTGAAAAAAACCGGACAAGTGCGAGTTCAACTCGCGTGGTGAGGGTTCCGTATATAATCTTAATTTCATAAGTGTTTTTGAATACTTAAACTTATAGGTTTTCTTGTAATCTTTAGGCAAGGAACTATTTTCCATATTTTTTCAGAATTTTAATCTTAGTAGTTTCGGAGATAAGGGGGGGGGGGGGGAATGGTAAATTTTCGTCTTTTTTCCTAAATTACTTCAAATCTGTTTTTGCTAAAATTATAAAAAAAAATATCCGACATGTTACCAACAATCCCTTTCATTTGATATGTCACAATACAGTATTCCAAACTTTTTTTTAATTTTCCAGTTTACCCCGCAAAAGTGGCCCCCCTGTTCAGAATTCATTAGTTAATTAATGAAATTAAAAAATTTACGTGTCCATCTTTGGGTCACCAATTTACATATGTGTACCAAATTTCAACTCAATCGGTCCAGTAGTTTCGGAGCAAATCGACTGTGACAGACGGACAGACAGACGCACGAGTGATCCTATAAGGGTTCCTTTTTTTTCCTTTTGAGGAACGGAACCCTAATAAGGAATTAATATAGTGCTTCGGTTTTATCTGTCTTCGTTGACAGAAGGGGAGATGTCTGGGATATTATTGGTTTTATTACGTCTCTGTCATTCAAATAAAAATTATCTAGAACATTCGGGACCATCCGTCATGGCAGCCGCTCTGGATTATTTTTACTTATTTATCAAATTTTGCTCGGTGGGCGGAAGCAGCCGTGGTCTAGTGGGTAGTGCGGTGGGATATGGAACGACGAACGTCACTACTGCCTACGAAGCTGAAGGTCCTGGGTTCGAATCCCGGTAAGGGCAAAAATATTTGTGTGGCGAGCATGAATATTTGTTTCTGAGTCTTGGATGTTTTTCTATTTATTTCAAGCATTTATATCTATTATATTTATTTATTATTAGAACTATACGTGGCCCCATAATTTGAAAATAATAGCATAGATTAGATTCCGCTGGATGCGGGCGGCGCAGGACCGGTCAATTTGGCACTCTCTGGGGGAGGCCTATGTCCAGCAGTGGACGTCTTTCGGCTGATATGATGATGATGATGATGATGAGATTAGATTAGATTATTTGTCACATGATAAAAAATTACATTACTTTGCATACATGTCAAAACAATATTTTTTTTTATCACGATCGTCTAAATTAATGAAAAATAAATATACAATAATAGGACGATGTCAACAAATGTGTACACAATAATCAGGAAATAGAAAAGTGAAACAAAACCACAAAGCAAATATGTCAACAACTAGGTATCGTCAATTTTATACATCTAAATATTTAACAAGAATATCATAATGTAATTATAAAATTCGTAGGGCAATCAAATATTACTAGGATCATAGTGTTACGACCAACCCTCTGTCGAAGGGACTCGACTGAAAACCAGCGCAAGACTTCAAGCTTTGCATATGCTGAGACGAGGACCCATTGCCAAGCACAATTTAGTATTTAAGTTTTAACTTTAAGGGATTGTTTAAGTTACGTTTTTTTTGGCAATAAATTTCATTTCATTTCATTTCATTTCATTTCAATCATATCAATACAAGTTTAAATAAAAATAATAGTTTAACATGTCAAATCAAGATTCATATATACTCTTTAACTGAGTATAATATATTTTCCAATAAAATGCTTTCCAGGCGGCGTCTAAATGCTTCGTCAGATGGTTCCAGTCTAACATCAGCGGGCAGTCGCTCGTACTAGGTAGACCCAATGACACGAGGGTTCTTTTCTGCAAGTGCCATTCGACGGGAAACTGTTCTCATATTTTTACTACTCTACATACATCTGCCCTGCTAGCATAACTTGACTCTCGACTCTCGCACGCGAGATAGACTGCCCGTCACTTTCTGATTGATGTTGTCAACAAGTGACAGATAGTCTATCACGCGCGCGAGTAGAGTAGAGATTCAAGTTATGCTAGCAGGGCAGGGGACCATTAAAGCGGACTTCCGCCTGGATGATTCCCGCGTGGTGGTGGTGGTAGGTGGTTTACGCAACAGGACGGCATCACTAATGCGACGGTTGAGTGGCAGCGGTAACGGTTTCCTGCCCCCCTATTCTGTAACTTGTTTTGAGTTCACCTCAACGCTCACCCACAAATATATCTTGGCACTGCGGTGCGTAGTAGCTAAGCGTAGGTAGAGGTCTAGTTTCGTTAGGTGACGCTGTTATAAGCTCACCTCAACGCTCACCTACAAATATATCTTGGCACTGCGGTGCGTAGTAGCTAAGCGTAGGTAGAGGTCTAGTTTCGTTAGGTGACGCTGTTATAAGCTCACCTCAACGCTCACCTACAGATATATCTTGGCACTGCGGTGCGTAGTAGCTAAGCGTAGGTAGAGGTCTAGTTTCGTTAGGTGATGCATGGGGTTAGACGCATGAGCGCGTAGCGAATAACAGCCCTGAGGTCGTTGGCTGCGAAACTGGACGCTCCATTGCCTAGCTTCTAGCCGCCCAAAGGCCTTTTAAAAGGCCTTGTCAGTTGTTGAAAATTCAAATAAATTCCATTGAAATGCGACTCAAATTTCACTGGTTCTTTTTGAGTTCTGGGCGCTTAGAGGCTGTTGCTGTCTACATTGTGCAGTAACCTATGCCAGGGGATGGAGCATCTATCTCTATCATGATTAAGTTAATATGTATGTACCTTTGTTTGGATTAGCATGGGTAAGTTTGGATATTATGGATTTTCCTAATACCGATTTATTAATATGAACTACAAATAACTAAGTTCTAAAACTTACCAGACGAATTCATTATGCATGCGAAAGTTAACTTTGTAAGTGATTTAACGTCAAGTAAAAGCTTTGTATTTTGTTTTAATTGGTTCAATCTTGGGAAAAAGAAAGAGTGAAGCACTCGTCACTCTTTCCCCTTGTTAAATAAAAATAAACTAATACAATACAATACAAAAACTCTTTATTGCACACCTCAAAACATGAATCAGACACAGTACATAAAAACTTAAAAGTAGATTCGACTAATATTTTGATGCCTCGTTTTTATTCATTAAAACTGTGAGGTCGCCACTCGCCAGAGAGGTTTTTTACTGATACCTAGTGAGGTTTTTTGACAATATAATATTAGCTATCAATTCAATTAGTTTTATTTAGTAAAAGTTGATGAATTTGTCTACCGTTTCTGAATTTAAGATTATATTTATGATGTACCAAAATCATTGAATAAACATTTTTTTGACACATGAAAAAGTAGGTAATTCGGTGATATTCAGGTTAATATGTGATATGTGCTTGGTGCAGGATTAAAAAATAGAAAATTGTTACTTTTACAATTCTAAAAATAATTGATGTGTTTAAAAACCCTAACGGGTCTATCTTTAGTTTTTGCTATATTTTCATTTTGTTTTTCTTCAATAAAAGTTTCTTTACACCTTGCACCAAATAATAATTGCTACATTAGACATTAAACTTACACCTGTTAATTTGACATAATCAGTTTTTTTTTCTTAATTTTGTCTGATGCCTCCGGATACTTGCTGCACGTTAGAATGTTGAATGACCTACTGGCGATTATTACAAGCCGTAAAGATATCGAGTAATTCCGCAATTAGACCTTAAGTAACTATCACCGAATTACTTCATATCACCGATTAGCCAAGGTTTGCCCTATGCACTGTGAGGAAAGAAGTGATAAAGGCGGTTGTGATTCTTCTGGACTCACAAGCGTCCATAGGCCTTGCATAACATCAGACAAGCCATACGATTGTTTACCGCCTTCTTGGAATAAAAATATATAACTAATTAGGTATATTACTGGCTCTACAGTGCAGTAGTTTTATAGATAGCATCTCTTTGTTTTACTTCTCTTCTAATTAGTAAACTACTTTTGACAAAAGAAATCGTGTTGTTTATTATCGTGTTCCTTTGTTTCGGAGAGGCGAGTTCGTTTATCATTTAATTACAATTTAGTTTCAATAGAAAATTAATTATGAACTTACTTCGTGTGGCATTTTCCTTGCAACAAAATACCTGTGGGCGATTGCACAAAGAATAATTACGTAAAGCTTTCGGACTCAAGTAGTGACGGTTGCATATACATTCATATGAGTAGGTAAGATATATGATCACTGCAAATAAATGATAATGATATGATAAGGTAAACATCCTAATACTCGACGTTGCAGTAGTGTATAACATGGGCACTTTTATGTCAAAGCAATACCTATGTGATTTTGAACTTAGAGGATTTTTTTTCATTAGAATTTATCCCATTATTTATTTAATCGTATGGCGATAGTGTGAGTATAGGGAAAATATAAAAAACTAACTTCTGCCCGCGATTCCATCCGCGTGGAAAACGTTTATATTGGAAACGCTTAACTTAAATCTATTCATTGACAATTTCAGTATATGAGAAGGTAACTTATTGTAAAAACGTACACAGTTCCCCATAAACGACTTATTCACTTTGCTGAGACGGTATCCGGGAATGGCCATTTTTTTTCTAGTGTTAAAATTATGAACATCACTATTTCATTTATACATGTCAAGATTTTTACGAATATACATTATATTTTCATAGATATGAGGCAACGGTGAGAATATTGAAGTCAAAGTGAAGTCAAAGTCAAAGTGATTTATTCTTCAATTTAGGCATATTACATGCACCTATGAATGTCGATAAACTACCACCGGTTCTTTAAACATTGATTTCTTTAAACCTATCTTTCAGAGAAACACGTGACCCTACTTTATAAATATTACGTATAGCAAGTATTTGTAAAATAAAAATAGAATCCGTACTTCAAGATGTTGCCTAGAAATTCTAGAGTAATACTCATATTTCCTAGTTAGTTCACAATGCGGTTAGTCTCAAGTTTCTTCAGTAGTAGTTATAGCTAGCTCAGGATACCTGACCGAGGCAGCCTCGCTACCTAAGCCAGGTGGGTTATGTCAAAGTACTGTTTCATCGTACGGTTTTCTGTTACGTTATTGGATGGCGCGTTTTATACTTCAAAGATAGGTGTCGTGCTATTATTATGATTTTATGGGGCTTAAATCCACTAAACACGTATTTTTTCAAGGTTGGAAAACCCATTCCATGGTGGGGCAACTCCTTACCATGTCAAAAGCCCATTTTGTAAGCCCTGTTGTCTCTTGGCTTACCGGGACAGGATAACAACAAGAAAAAGTGGATTGATTTCAGGCTACTATAAGGTCCATAGTTGCAAATACCTTAAAGTTTACAGTCGAGTTCTCCAATATCTATACAGACAACCTTTCAAAAATATCTATACACAGTCTATTGTTACTAACATAAGACGAATGTGTAGATATTTTTGAAAGGTTGTATGTATAGATATTGGAGAACTCGACTGTACTTATTAAAAGTCTTAAAGTGATTTGAGTGGAAAAGTTAGCATATTTCTCAAGTTAGATTGCGATGTCGATCCCTGGGGAGGTGAGTAAGGTGCTTTCAAATGCAAGCTAAGCTCCCACGTCTTAGCTTACTTTGCCAAAAATGTCAGGATCTTCATTTTTCAACGTACATTTGGACTTTCTTCACGTTAAAATTTAAAACTTTATAGTTTTACTAAATATACCTATCCAGGTCTAGTTTTCCCTCAAGATTGGAAGGTCAGATGGCATTAGCTTTCGTAAAACCAGTGCCTACGCTAAATGTTGCGATTTGATGCCAAAGCGGGCCCCAGGCTCTTTAGAGTTGTAGGGTAGGTACAACCGAAAAAACGCAAGGAGGGTAATATTATTATTATTTACTAGCTTCCGCGCGCGGCTTCGTCTACGTAGACCCGGGATAAAAATTATTCTAAACTTTAATCTAGGCTATAAACTATCATCATCTAACATTTTTCGCCTTTTTCGAGTTCCGATACCTCAAAAGGAAAAAACGGAACCCTTATAGGATCACTCGGTTGTCTGTCTGTCCGTCTGTCACAGCCGATTTGTTCCGAAACTATTGGACCGATTGAGTTGAAATTTGGTACACATATGTAAATTGGTGACCCAAAGATGGACGCGTAAAGTAAATTAATGAATTCTGAACAGGGGGGTACTTATGGGGGGTAAACTGGATTATTTAAAAAAAAGTTGCGCAAACTGTATTGTGTGACATATCAAATGAAAGGGATTGTTGGTAACATGTCGGATATATTTTTGTTATAATTTTAGCAAAAACAGATTCGAAGTAATTTAGGAAAAAAGACGAAAATTGACCATTCCCCCCTTATCTCGGAAACTACTAGGACTAAAATTCTGAAAAAAATATGGAAAATAGTTCCTTGCTATAAGATTACAGGAAAACCTATAAGAAGTTTGAGTATTCAAAAATACTTATGAAATTTAGATTATATACGGAACCCTCACCACGCGAGTTGAACTCGCACTTGTCCGGTTTTTTTTTGCAATAGGAGAAGGTGCAAAACTGTAAACATTTCTTTGTCGACTGTACATAATTAAACTTCACCTACACAACAAACATATAGGCAGACCATTTAAGACATGTAAGAGCTCAATATATGAACCTTTTAGATCAGCCTCCCTGCAGATCTGCCATATAGGTACGAATGTTATAATATGTGTTTACTCCTCCTGTACAATAAGTTAGGTACCTGACATTATAAAATTAGAAAAACCTGACTTCTTTCAAAACTAAGTTGACCAAATGGCGGCATGAACAATGTTTTTTTTCACATCTCATGCTCGAAAAGTGTGTCATATTAGGCTTAATAAGCGGGGCTAAAGTAGTACATTTAGCCCCTAGGGAAAATATGTATACATATTTGTGATTTTTAACACATTTAATTTGTCCAATCAAAACACTTCACCATATTAAATCCACCAATCACAACTCTTTCAAAAAACATTTATCTTTGCTATCAACCAACCAGAATACCTACAGCTACATATTAAAATCGACCAATCAAACATCAGGTGTTTTTTAGTCCCTAATTCCAAATCATTTAAATCCACCAATCACAACTCTTTCAAAAAATATTTCTCTTTGCTATCAACCAACCAGAATACAGCTACATATTCAAATCGACCAATCAAACATCAGGTGTTTTTTAGTCCCTAATTCCAAATCATCAAAAAAGAAAACGCCTCACGCTAAATTGAACAATGTCTTCGCAGTGAAATTTGTTATTGATTGTGGATGGATAACTTTTGTTTTACTATTTTCTCGCAGTCAAAGTGAAAAGTAGAGTGTATAACTCGGGTCTAAAAGCCATATTACCCCTCGAATTATTTTATATATCCATCTCGTGGTAATATGGCTTATTTTAGCCCCTTGTCATACAATCTACTATATAGTATTAAGTTTTATTGTAAGTAATCGTATTTCATAAGTGCATGATTAAAATAAGAGAAAATTATTATGTATCATGACTTGCTAGATGTAACGTTATTTTGTTACTTGGCCAAATAAAGAAACTTGAACTTGAACTTGAACTAAGAAGTATTTGACAAGAAAATAATAGGTATGTAACTAATAGCTTCAAGTGTTAGTATTTAAGTTTTGACCTCGTGGAATGTTGTGACTATAAAATTTAAAATATGTTGAATTCGTAGCTTAGAATGGCTTGAAACCGTCAAAATTATAGGGTTTTCATGTCACGCACTATGTAGTACTCAGGTCGTTTTAAATATTAACCAAATTGCGTCAATACGGTTCATCCCCTAATCTTAAAACTCAAACTGTGTACACAACGGAAATCTCCCGATATATCCACAGATAGTTCTGAAAGTTTTATCAATGCACAACTATCTAAAGATACGAGTTCGTGGGCGCACGCTCTCAAACTTTAGACAGCTTCACTGTTGAGAGCGATTTTGAATGGAGACAAGAGATTGCCTAAATACTGCGTCGCTTTGTATTGTATTGTATATCTACTCCCTTTATATCTGTGTGTCTTTTGTGTAGTGAATAAATGTCTTCTTTCTTTCTTTCTTTCTTTCTTTCTTTCTTTCTTTCTTTCTTTCTTTCTTTCTTTATTGAAACACTAGCTTTTGCCCGCGACTTCGTTAACATTGACTTTCTTTTGTTGGACTTTTACTGGGATAAAACGTATTTTGTATGTTAATCCAGGCTATACTCTTCATCTTAATCGGCTCAGCCGTTTTTGAGTGATTTAGTAACAAACATCCAAACTTCTGCTATAATAGTAGGATTGCTGTTTCGTAATTTTAATGTGGAAATACGAGTACACTTTATTTCCGAGAATTTTATGTACCATTGATACAAAGACCAAATCGCAAAGATAAAGCGCGTATACTTACCGGAAATTGAACGAAATAGATGTTTAAAGATTAAAATTTAAACCTAAATGTTTAAAGATTAAAAAAAATGTACGAGTGCAGCTACTACTACTACCTGGCAGAATGTAAATTTAGATTATAAAAACCGGCCAAGTGCGTGTTGGAACACGCAAAACGAAGGGTTCCGTGCCTATTAAAAAGGTCGTATCGTCACAGAAATTTTACGGCACTTACGTCCTTTTCTTTGAGGAAGGCAGTTTTTCAGCAATATCTCGAAAACCTCTGAACCGATCTTGTTTAAAAACAATTTTCGGTGAATGAAATGAATAAGCCATATGTCTATGAATTTTTCCATATTTTTAAAATACATCGTTCAAAAATTAGAGGGGGGGGGGGGACAGAATTTTAGTGACTTTCGGGACGATTATCTCCGACTCTATTCACTTAATCAAAAAAATGCTAAGAAACCTTATATTTATTTTGAAAGGCCTATCGATTGATGTGCCACACGGGGGGTCACAATGAAAAAAAAAATTGACTGAGTTTTATGTATGGAGTGCACCCCTAAAAAATTTTTTTTTTGTCATTTTAATTATAGAACTATGTAGCGGCTAACAAAATACACCTATCCTCAAAATTTTATTCAAATACACCTTATAGTTTTCGAGTAAAATGCCTGTGACATACGGACAGACGGACAGACGGACATGACGAAACTATAAATGTTCCGTTTTTGCCATTTTGGCTACGGAACCCTAAAAACAGTGTATTTTAACAGCCATACGATAAATAAATAACTTACCGGATGGTTTCATCGGAAGACCAGCGCCGGCCACCACCACTAGGCCAGCACCATGCTGAGATGGAAACGTTTCGTGGCACTTCTAGCATAGTTCTAGGACAAAGGAAAGTACCCTATAAATTCTGATTCCCTTGAGAGTGTCAGAATATACATTTTTTGCGGCCGTATCTTTTTTTTACGTTAAATTGGAAATTTGATTTTTTAACAGCTTCAACATCTTTTCGTCCAATATCCCGCAGTGTCTCAAGACGAGAGTCTTTGACCAGTGTGTGTTGCCAGTGATGACATATGGCACTGAAACTTGGTCGCTTACTATGGGCCTCATAAGAAGGCTCAAAGTCACCCAAAGGGCAATGGAGAGGGCTATGCTGGGAGTATCTCTGCGTGATCGCATCAGAAATGAGGCTATCCGCAGCAGAACCAAGGTAACCGATATATAGCCCTCCGAATTGCTAAACTTAAGTGGCAGTGGGCGGGGCACATTGCACGTAGAACCAATGGCCGTTGGGGCGGAAAGGTTCTCGAGTGGCGACCACGTATCGGAAGGCGCGGCGTGGGTAGGCCCCCCACAAGGTGGACTGATGACCTGGTAAAGGTCGCGGGAGTCCGCTGGATGCGGGTGGCGCAGGACCGGTCAATTTGGAACTCTCTGGGGGAGGCCTATGTCCAGCAGTGGACGTCTTTCCGCTGATATGATGATGATGATGATGATGAACAGCTTCAACGGACTTTAGATTTGAGTATATGGTTTTAATTTCAACTCGATATCTCCACGCGTTCCCGAGATAAAGGGTCTTGACAGACATACAAACAGACACGGACGGACAACAAAGTGATCCTATAAGGGTTCCGTTATTTCCTTTTGAGGTACGGAGCCCTAAAAAGCAAGTCCGACTCTATCACTCTGTTTTTCCTTGCCATTATGTAGGCAGGTGACAGAAACTTCAAACAAATTGACACGTACCGGAGGTGCAAATTTTATTTCCAACTCTTGACACGGAAGCTGAGGCGCTAATATACGAGTAACTAATTTGTAAACTAACTTTGTTGTTGCATTTTGTATAGTTAGTACACAGTTCAGGCACTCTTTTGTACCTAACTTTAAAAATAGTTCCTAGAGTCTCATGTTGAACGCACTTGATTCAATATGGCCAACACTTGGGCAAAATCTATGCGTATGACACTTAGTCATCATCATCATCATCATGTCAGCCGAAAAACGTCCACTGCTGGACATATGCCTCCCCCAAAGAGTGCCACAATGACCGGTCCTGCGCCACCCGCATCTAGCGGACTCCCGCGACCTTTACCAGGTCACCAGTCCAGCTTAGGCAGCTTAGTCAAGCTTCGCCTTCCGGTACGTGGTCGTCACTCGAGGACCTTTCCGCCCCAACGGCCATCGGTTCTACGTGCAATGTGCCTCGCCCACTGCCACTTAAGTGACGCTTGCCTTGTAAGTTAATATACAATTGAGTGCAATAAAATTAATTTTTGAATTTTTTATTAGTCATAATCTGGCCAAGATTTTTTTTGCCCATTCATTGGCAAAATATTTTTTAATGTACTGAATTCGATATAGAATTCTTTCGTATCTTAGGCTGTTACTTGTTTGCCACTATCATGGCATAAAATAATGTCAAGGCGCATGATAGAATGAGATAAGGATACAAATGACCTTGTAGCATATCCTTGGCACGCTCTATCTTAAAGTTTTCAGGACGATTTCTGTCCGCCACGCAGGACCGTCCGGTTAGGCCTTTATTTCTATAGAGGCCGGGAAACGAAGGCTTGCAGGCCAAGTAGATAAGATACGCGGCCGGCAACCCCGTTTCTCGCCGAGATTTGTATAGTTCTTTTCTCAAACTTGCAATTAAATAAAAATTAGTCAATTTTTGATAGTTGAATGCCAACACGTTGTGTCACAATTTGACGTTTAAACAAGTGCGTGTCGGACCACGCAAAACGAAGGGTTCCGTGCCTATTAAAAAGGTCGTATCGTCACAGAAATTTTACGGCACTTACATCCTTTTCTTTGAGGAAGGCAGTTTTTCAGCAATATCTCGAAAACCTCTGAACCGATCTTGTTCAAAACAATTTTCGGTGAATGAAATTAATAAGCCCTATGTCCATGAATTTTTCCATATTTTAAAATACACCGTTCAAAAATTAGAGGGGGGGGGGGACAGAATTTTATTGACTTTCGGGGCGATTATCTCCGACCCTATTCACTTAATCAAAAAAAAATGCTAAGAAACCTTATATTTATTTTGAAAGGCCTATCGATTGATTGCCACACGGGGGGTCACAATGAAAAAAAAAAATTTGACTTTTAGTTTTATGTATGGAGTGCACCCCTAAAAACAATTTTTTTGTCATTTTAATTACAAAACTATGTAGCGGCTAACAAAATACACCTATCCTCAAAATTTTATTCAAATACACCTTATAGTTTTCGAGTAAAATGCCTGTGACATACGGACAGACGGACAGACGGACAGACGGACAGACGGACATGACGAAACTATAAGGGTTCCGTTTTTGCCATTTTGGCTACGGAACCCTAAAAAAAGAAGGTTGCTTTACAGGCCTTGGTGTGTTACGCTGTATGAAATTCCTTTACATAATCTTCACTCATCGCACCGGATACGTACTATTTCCGGAAACGAAAAATTGAAAAATTTACACACGGCGTTGTAAGAAGGAACTGATTGGAAGATTTGGTGGCCGAGACAGATTGTTCCGATAGCTCAGTTGGTTAGTAGCGACGTGCCATGTATGCCTGTGGTCGCCGGTTCGAATACGGTAATCAGTAATCAGTCATTTATTCGCTTAAACATGGTACAAATAGGTGGTATAAAAGAAATACAATAGAACTACATGTTTGGTCACAAGGACATGCAAATGTATAAGGATGTCATGTGTATCGCATGCATAAGTTGCTAATACTAATACTAAGAATTTATGTCATTAAGATATTCTTGTACTGAGTAATACGCTTTGGATGCTAAAAAGTTATATAACGCAGTCTTAAATTCTTTATCGCTTTCTAATTTTAAAATATTCGTTGGTAGTTTATTATATATTCGGGGTGACATACCTAATATGCTTTTTGATAGAAAAGCAGTTTTTGAGGTGTTATAATTAATTTTCTCCTGATGCCCGCAAGCTCTTAAATTTAGTAAATTGGGCTATGTTATGTTATATTTGACATACAGTGATATTTCGTACACATATAGACAAGGTAGCGTCAATATTTTAAGTTGTATGAAATGGGGTTTGCTTGAATCGATCGGTTTAATACCGCATACTGATCTTAAACATTTTTTCTGACTCTTGAACACCATTTCACGATCTGAAGCATTACCCCAAAACATTAAACCGTATCTTAAAGTAGCTGTTACATGTGCATAATATACAGTCAACACGGCTCGGAGCATTAAATTTTCCCTTTAATTTAAAAATTAAAGATCAACACAATGAAAAAACAATCGCGACCCAGCGGGACTCGCACCCACATATAATCCTTTAATTTCCATTGTTCTAGTTACAACTCGAAGCTCACAACCCTAGCGCTTCCGTCCGTCATCTTCGAGCCCAAGTTCCGAGGGTCCATCAGGAATCTGGTGTACTCCGACGTGGTAGGACAGCCGCCGAGACGGCAGGAGCTGAGGCACTCCAGGGATTTGAAGGTAAGATTGGAAGATAATATTATTGTGGTTGGCGTCAACCTCTCTTGGTGCTTTTTTGTGAAGAACATGAGTAAATATTAATTGTGATACAGTATACATGAGTACGTTTATGATTTAAGCAGCGTCTGTACACTAGGGACAACGCTCAACGTCTTTAACTCAATTTTTTGGGTATTTATGTTTTTTAATTGTAGTTGCTCCCATACAAACATTTGTTCCTCTCCAAAAACTGGTTCGAATGGCATCGTAAAAAATTAGGACACAGCCCAATTATACGCTTCACTCTTTCGAATGAAGCCCTGATACCTGCCTATAACCTGAGTCATGGAAAATCAGTATCAACATTTAAGATCCAGGAATACGCACAAGCGGTAGAACTATCAACTGATGACTTTCATTTTTCATTCGATCACCCGCTTACTCTATAATCGACTCAACAACCAATGAATTTGGGCCTTAACGAGCTTATTTGAATGAACTAAAGATATGCAACAGACAGACAAGACTCGGTATAATAACGTCAACCATTCGGATTAATATACTCAAGACATAAATCCTTTAAGAGCTGTAAGTACTATTCTAGAACCCTTTATGTACCAGGGAAATAGAATCGGAAGGAAATATTCGCGTACTTTCATAGTGATTCCACTATTATATCTGCAAAGGGAATTACATCCGAGAACCCATACGACTCAATCTCGCGAGATTGTATTCGATTTATTGCATTCGTTCAAGCTTGCATGGAAATTGCTTCGCTTCTGTGTGGGTGTATGCGTAATCGTGCCGATATGTTGGAGACCGATCTGGTATATTGGTTTAAACGTACACGTTTTTCACATATTTGATCAGAATGCATTTTACTCGAATATAATTGAGCTGTTTATGCCTCCGACGCGAGGTTAACCGGCTTATTCATAAAACTTAACAAACCTCTGCTAATTAAGACATTTTTTGTCCCTTTCTCACAAACAGAAATTCAAATCAAATTGACAGACAAAAAACCGGACAAGTGCGAGTACAACTCGCGTGGTGAGGGTTCCGTATATAATCTAAATTTCATAAGTGTTTTTGAATACTCAAACTTCTTATAGGTTTTCCTGTAATCTTTAGGCAAGGAACTATTTTCCATATTTTTTTCAGAATTTTAAGCCTAACAGTTTCGGAGATAAGGGGGGGGGATGGTCAATTTTCGTCTTTTTTCCTAAATTACTTCAAATCGGTTTTTGCTAAAATTATAAAAAAATATATCTGACACGCTTCCAACAACCCCTTTCATTTGATATGTCATACAATACAGTTTGCGAAACTTTTTTTTTTCATTTTCCAGTTTACCCCCCAAAAGTGGCCCCCTTGTTCAGAATTCATTAATTTATTTTACGCGTCCATCTTTGGGTCACCAATGTACATATGTGTACCAAATTTCAACTCAATCGGTCTAGTAGTTTCGGAGCAAATCGGCTGTGACAGACGGACAGACAGAAAACCGAGTGATCCTATAAGGGTTCCGTTTTTTCCTTTTGAGGTATTAGAACCCTAAAAACGAATTCCAACAGCATTTTACTACAAATAAGTTTGCGTTTAAGAATGACATGAGACGTTAACGACAACTTTACTTTATAGCATTCAGTGGTGTGTGGCGTTCATAATACTCGATCTAATCTTTTTATTGTACAGCTACAAACGGTTATTTAAGCGGGAATTACATTACGAAATTAGTGTCATGCATGTTGACATCAGTTTCACGAAAGTAGTTTCGATATATGCGAAAGTAATTTCGTAACATAATTAGTGTCGTGAAAAAAACCGTATCCATGTGTGCCATGGCGCCATCAGCATCAGCTATTTCAACATGCATGACACTAATTTCGAAATGTAATTCCGGCTTTACACTATGAAACTAGTTGCATGACACTAATTTCACCAAAAAATCGCGCAGAGCACGAAACTAATTTGCATGCACGACATTAATGCATGCATTACGAAATTAATAAATTACACGTGAAACTGTTGGTAAAACTAATGTCACGAAATTAATTTCATGCCACTAATTTCGTAATGTAATTCCGGCTTTATTAATACCATGACGGTAGTTAATAAGCATACGGCCTGCTTGATGATATGCAGACACTGTACAGTCAACCAATTTGATTTCTGGGCCACTTCGTAGAGTCGAGTTCTCCAATATCTATACAGCCGACACTTCAAAAATATCTAAACATGGACCTTATGTCAGTAACAATAAAGACTGTGTATAGATATTTCTGAAAGGTTGTCTGTATAGATATTGGAGAACTCGACTGTACCTCGTCTCAGTTACAATGATATGAGAGAGAGAGGGTCTTTCATATAGATTTTCACTGTGACAAGGTATGAAGTGGCCCAGAAATCAAATTGATTGACTGTACCTATGGGCGGTGGCGCCTCAACAGGAGTGACAAACGAGTTAGTGCCCTTTTATTAATTTGAAGATTCGTTGTCGACAGTCAGGGACAAATGTCGGAGCTTCACTCTGAAAACAGCATATCCTTAAAAGCTACTATTAAAATATTTGGCTTTATATTTATGTCAAGAACTAACCTGTGTGTGTCCCAACGTGGTGTCGGGTTAAAATAGCACCCATTCTTTTGAATGTCCTAAAAGTCGTCTACGGGGTTGAAGTGTGTTGTGGGTGATAATCAAGTAACTTGTCAGCTACATATATATCACATTCTCTCTCGCTGACTACCCCTTCTAGGAACGCAGCGGGCGTAGCATGGTTGCCATTTTTAACCGACTTCAAAAATGAGGAGGTTATATGTTCCACTATTTTTTTAAATGTATGTTGTTCGCCGATTTTTCCGTCAATTGTGGACCGATTTGACTGACGACCGAATAGCCTAGTGGTTAAAGAACCTGACTATGAAGCTTGAGGTCCCGGGTTCGATTCCCGGTCGGGGCAGATATTTGTATGATGAATACGAATGTTTGTTCTCGAGTCTTAGATGTTTAATATCTATTTAAGTATGTATTTATCTATATAAGTATGTTTATCCGTTGTTTAGTATCCATAGTACACGATTTGTCTAGTTTGGGACTAGATCATTGGTGTGAATTGTCCCACGATATTTATTTATTTTAAGAGTTATTTTTTAATTCGAAAATGTATACTCCTGAGATGGTCCCATTGCCAGGATCAAGGAGTCAGGATCTGATGATGGGAACCCAGGGAAATCGAGGGCAACCCTCAAATTTTATAGGCACGCGTGTAGTGATTTCGGTATTTTCTATTATAACGCGAATATTTACTCTCGGGAATCGCAATTTTGGTGACGTGGAACTGATGATAAAGACCACATATGACTTATGAAACTCCTCAAGGATGATACGCCAACAATTCTGACATGATTTTTTAATGTAATAATCAACGCATTTGCTCTTGGAAAGCAGTTCATGGGGTAAATTGGAAACTTGTTTAAACTTTGTTTTTAAAGTAAATCATGTCACTTATCGCTGTGGATAAAACATCCGTCACTCTCGCACTCTCATACCCGCCAGAACGTGACAGATGTCTTATCCATAACGAGAAGTAGTAAAATGGCAACTATACTACGGGCGTGTATAATATGTATTTAAGAACTAACCTTTGTTTAGTCGGTTAAAATACACATTAGAATTAAAACTCTCCACTCAGCCTAATTGGTCCCAAAAGCTCGGAATCAACGAAGCGCGATCAACGGCACAAACACTTCCACGGCCCTGCTGAGCATTAAATTTAAAAATTCCTCTCATTTTCAGCGTTTTCAGAACGTCTCATTTCAGCACATTCTGTAACTCGCTCACGTACGGGCTGTAAAGGGAGGTCGTAAAATATGCTGTGAGGGTTTAACAATACAGTTCATATTTCAATGTTCGGTGGGCGTCGGCCACAAGTGACGAGGGAGTGAAGTTGGATATGTTTGGCCTGTAAAACAAAAGACGTCTCGGATCGCATTTGGCTGATGCTATAACTGAGGTGTTGCCAGTGATGACATATGGCACTGAATCGTGGTCGCTTACTATACGGGTGTCATAAGAAGGCTCAAAGTCACCCAAAGGGCAATGGAGAGGGCTATGTTGGGAGTTTCTCTGCGTGATCGCATCAGAAATGAAGCTATCCGCACCAGAGAACCAAGGTAACCGATATAGCCCTCTGAATCGCTGTAGAACCGATGGCCATTGGGGCGCGGCATGGGTAGGCCCCCCACAAGGTGGACCGATGACCTGGTAAAGGTCGCGGGAGTTCGCTGGATGCGTGTAGCGCAGAACCGGTCAATTTGGCACACTTTGGAGGAGGCCTATGTTCAGCAGTGGACGTCTTTCAGCTGATATGATGATGATGATGATGATGATATCTGAGGCTTTCTGCAGAGTGTACCGGGCACACCACTGCTCAAAACACGCTGATGTGACGCATCGTAAACGCAGCGAAATGCATTGAAGAAGATGTGAAGCATACGAAAGGTCAATGCGTATACGTAGCGTTATGCATTGGTGAGGTCGCTCGCTTAAGTGGGTTAATGTTTGGCCTAAAACAAAGAATGTCGGGCATTTTGAAGTGCAAGCCAAAAGCAAGGGAAATATGCTATCTGAGGCTGTCTTTATTACCGCCTGGTGAGTACAAAATTTGACGTCTCCGCTTGACTAGGAAGTGAGACTTTCCGCACGTTCTGGAGCCGTAGCATGGTTGGCCTTGTCATTCGATAGGTTATATATAGGATAGAGCGTGCGTCACTGGCTGACACCGTTTGATAGAACGAGACGACGCTCTTATCTTGTCACTTGCCGCGTGATAAGGCCAACCATGCTAGGCCTTCTGACATGACCAGGTATGATGTTAAAGTTATTTTTCAACACACTTGCTCGAAACATGGTACAGTCAGCATCAAAAGTAGGTAACTACGTAATCGAAAACGTCAAAAGCTCTTATTCCCTTTTAATAAAGACTTTTGACGTCTTCGTTTGCGTAGCGTACTTTTGATGCTGACTGTGCTTACGCTTAGGTGAGGAATGTACTATTTTTGTAGTCTCGTAATGCTATTATGATTGGCCTAGAACCTTTGCGTTCATGTTAAGAATACCATCGGCTCGCCTTATCTACGTGGTAATCTAAATAGAGGAAATGGTAGCACTTAAGGCAAATTTTTCAAGTTTCTGCCTTTATAGCTTAATAGTTTTTTTAGTAGTAACGGTCGTGTTTTCTTTATGAGTGCAATGGAATGCATTTGTGGACGGCACATTTAAAGTTAGGTAGGTACATGGTAATCGGTAATAAGGTGATGACATAACTTTGTGTTGTCAGTGATGACATATGGCACTGCAATGTGGTCGCTTACTATGGGCCTCATAAGAAGGCTCAAAGTCACCCAAAGGGCCTTCTATGTTGGTTCTGCTGCGGATAGTCTCATTTCTGATGCGATCACGCAGAGAAACTCGCGTAGAAAACGCTCGTAGAGTAATGACTCATATTTATTTATTTAAAGACTATTTATTGGTCCAAACAATATTAGTATATGCGAGTCAGAATCAGTTTAGGTTGGCAGCATCAGCAACGATTTCCCTTTTTGCATTACAGCATCAAAAGTTATTTTATGCAGCTTAAGCAAAAACATTTTACGAGCATGTGAAGTGAAAAGTATATTTTTATGCCGTTCCGCTGCAAACCCAACTCTTAGACAGTCTTCAAATGATAACGTTAGTTCCAAGCACGGCGTAAATCATTATAAGGAGGGTGCGGGGTCAACTGGAGATTGCTCCGTATTACATTGTAAATAAGGTCTTTATTGGCGCGTAGGTACGTGTTCTGTTTACGAGCGTTTGGAAGTTGGAGAGATTATCGGAATTTAGTATACTAGCATGTAAAGAAAGGGTTGGGTTTGATAGTTCTCTTGACTTATTGAAATACTACAAGGGTCTCTAGTCCTTGGACCCCGCAAACGTTGGCTTAATTCTAAGTCATTTTTAGGGTTCTGTACCTCATGGTAGTATACAAAACTCAATAAGTGTTATAGAAAGGTACTATATACATATCATTCGTATTTAGTCCTTGTCATAGTCCCACTTTTTTATTTGCCGCAACTGAGTTGGTATAAGGTTGAGGCAGATACCATTACCCGCCCAAATTAGGTAGGTTGTGTAATAGTGGTGTGTGTAACTATGGACTAAGGTCTGAAATATATATATATTTTTTTAATAGCCAGCCAGTTTAAGAAGAGTTATTAATTTTTCACGCCACTGCTCGGATATTATGATTAATTAGGTACTTAATTTTGATTTACATTTATATCTAGCTTCCGCCCGCGACTTCGTCTGCGTGGACCCGGGATAAAAACTATTCTATATTTTAATCCAGGCTATAAACTATCTATGTGCAAAATTTCATCCAAATCGGTTGAGCCGTTTAAGCGTGATTGAGTAACAAACATCTAAACATCCAACCATCCAAACATTCGCAATTATAATTTGCAATTTCGCATAGCATCGCAGTAGGCGTGAAAAGAACTGTGATATGACTCGGCCGAAAGTGCAATAGCTGGACTCGTACTTCGTACTCGAACTAACTCGTCCATCTATTGCTTACTTTCTAGCCTCTACAACCATGTACTATAGCCATAAGAGCCTTTCTGTCCCTTATGGTGGCACACGTATAGCTTCTCTGTAGATATCTATACTCTAAGCTAAGTTAGTTGACATATAGGCAAGGAGTCAAGAACAGATTCTTTTGGGCGAACGCGCGGGCAGCTACTACACGCTAAAAGCCTGACTAATTTTGACGGCGTCGAGTCTAGCCTTCCGTTAAATGTGGAACTAGGTTACTCTACAGTCTAGTCTCTTTCTATCCAACCTTGCCCTTTGCTTAGTAAAAAGAACAGAAATACTCCGGTCCAGACTGACCCAGATGTATTTATAACGAAGATTTGCTTTGTGCTTCCAAATGGTTGTAACATAGAGTGTAGACCTGTACCGTAAACCGGGGTTAGTTTAGGAAAAAATGGGGCTACTTTTATAATTTAGAATGTAGTATAAAAGCAGAACTATTTGAAATTAAGAAGATTTAATCAAGTACACAGCAAGATAGAATACTAATACATATATGCACTGCCACAGTTCACCCACAAGTGAAAACAATGATTTCGGAGAAAAACCTATTTGGTCAAAGTGGCCCCCTCGAATCAAAGTAACACCGTAGTGAAATAATACCTTTTTTACAAGCCAACTGAAATTCAATGGCAGTTTTTAGGGTTCCGTTCCTCAAAAGGAAAAAAAGGAACCCTTATAGGATCACTCGTGCGTCTGTCTGTCCGTCTGTCACAGCCGATTTGCCCCGAAACTACTGGACCGATTGAGTTGAAAATTGGTATACATACGTAAATTGGTGACCCAAAGATGGACGCGTAAAGTAAATTAATGAATTCTGAACAAGGGGGCCACTTTTGGGGAGAAAACTGGAAAATTAAAAAAAAAAGTTTCGCAAAATGTACCTACTGTGTGACATATCAAATGATAGGGGTTGTTGTAAGCATCTCAGTTTTTTAAAATAATTTTAGCAATAACAGATTTGAAGTAATTTAGGAAAAAAGAGGGAAATTGACCATTCCCCCCGTTATCTCCGCAACTACTAAGCTTAAAATTCTGAAAAAAAATGGAAAACAGTTCCTTGCCTAAAGATTACAGGAAAACCTATAAGAAGTTTGAGTATTCAAAGTAACGGGAAAATTCTCAATATTTTTGTGTATTTTGTATGGAGTGCCTGATGCTTAGAGCATAGCACTCATAACTCTTATAAAATTTGGATTATATACGGAACCCTCACCACGCGAGTTGAACTCGCACCTTCCGGTTTTTATTTTTATTAATAAATTTTTACTTTTGCCAACTACCGATTTCACCGTGAGTAATTTTACTACTAATGCCCACTAAGTCAACTAATAGCTAAAGAAAGCTCGACAAGCAGGCAACTCCTGGTAATTTGCACTAATTACCGTCCTTTACCGATCGTGCGGCTTCAAAACTAGGTTGGTACGGGATTTTATGATACTAATTATATATATTATATATATATTTTCAATATTTTGCAATAATTATTTATTTATTATGTGTCTACTTACTTTTTATCTAATGCTGTGTTGCGTTGCGTTCCGTGGGCCACTTGCGGTGCTGTCTGAAAACCAGCGCTGCAGGTGTCTGTCGAACACCTCGGCACAATGCTGAGACAGCGACCGTTTCACTGCCGCGAAGACACACAATGTGTCAATTGTATTGTATGTCTACTCCTTTGTCTCTGTGTGTCTTTTGTGTAGTGAATAAATGTCTTCTTTTCTTTTCTTTTTTAGGGTTCCGGACCAAAAAGGTAAAAACGGAACCCTTATGGTGCGACTTCGTCCGTCTGTCTGTCTGTCACAAAGTCAAATATCTCAGGAACTACTAATGCTATTGATTTGAAATTTGGAATAGTTGTAAACAAAGTTAATCCTCGTGTATGGAAAATGTTTTTTTTTAATATATACTTTTAATTTGTATACAAAAGGGCGGATAAAAGGGGGGGCAAAAATTCAAAGTCTAGTTAGTAGGCCAAGTGGGGTATCATTTGAAAGGGCTTGAATTGTACATTCTAAAACAGTTTTTCTTTTTTTTTCTACGATGGTAAAATTTTGATTTATAAAGAAAAATGTTGAAAAAAATACCATTCCCCCCCTTATCTCCGAAGTTAACCAAGCGAAAAATTTGAAAATAATATATATTATTACTATTAACGTGAATATTACCGGAAAAGTATAACGAGACCTCTATCTAGCGTAATTTTTTTTTATTCTTCAAAAATCATATGTTAATTTTGTTTGTAATTTAATACTTCTGTGTATAATTTTTTTCCTTCAAATTCGTATGAAAGTGTTCTGAAAGTACCTTCTAGCAAATAAAAAAAGAATTATCGAAATGAATTCATTTGATAAAGAATTATCGCAAAAAAACCAATATACCGTAAGGGAAATGTATTAACGTACCACCGTAGAACCCTATCGCAATAAGGTGACATACCACTCGAGTTTGAGTGACGGCGGCATGTCAATTGCGACAGGGTTCTACGGTGGTACGTGAATACATTTCCCTTACTGTACATACCGATATCCTTGGTCGCGCAAGTTAGTAACAAAATGCACCGATAAATGGCGCTGTAGGTACTCATGAGGTGGGGCAAGACGGGTGTGTTGTATGTTATTCGTACGGAACCCTCGGTGCGCGAGTCAGACTCGCACTTGACCGGTTTTTTTCTTTTCTAATTACTATGGGTTAAAAACAACTATAGAAATAGTTAGTATTTTTTTTTATTTATCTATTGCACTTATGATTATATAGTTATACAGTATAATGCACGAACCCTTAGGGGTGTTGCAAAAATTTAAAAATTAAATTAGTGAAAATTACATATCAATTAATAACTTGACATTTACAATTAATAGAATATATAGCATGGAATATATAGGTACAATAAGACTATATTTATAATTAAATTAATAAAGAACAACAAGTTATGTCAAAGGTACTTTTTAGTTTGGAAATATGTCCTCAATATTATAATAACAACCATTCAGTAAAAACATTTTGAGAGATTTCTTGAAGACGTGGGGCTCTCGTAAAACTTTCAACTCACTTGTTAACCTATTTTGGTAGTAAAATGTTAAAAAAAAACCCCTATGGAGAAATCATCATCATCATCATCATCATCATATCAGCACAAAGACGTCCACTGCTGGACATAGGCCTCCCTCAAAGAGTGCCACAATGACCGGTCCTGCGCCATCCGCATCCAGCGGACTCCAGCGACCTTTACCAGGTCATCAGCCCACCTTGTGGGGGGCCTACGCCACGCCGCGCCTTCTGGTACGTGGTCGCCACTCAAGAACCTTTCCGCCTCAACGGCCATCGGTTCTATGTGCAATGTGCCCCGCCCACTGCCACTTAAGTTTAGCGATTCGGAGGGCTATATCGGTTACCTTGGTTCTGCTGCGGATAGCCTCATTTCTATGGAGAAATGCAAACCTTAAATACTTTCAAAATTCAGGAGCGACCATTAAATCTTATCCAAAAATAAAAAGCATACGTCATTTTTTCACGTATTAGAACAATTTAAGAAAGCCTCATTGAAATTTCAAATTTTTAGTTTTTTAGGACCACCCTAGTATAAGGTAGAAGTACTAGTGCCCGACGCGGTACTAGTACTCGACGAATATAATTTAACTAGCGAATAATAAACTAAGATTGATCACGACATCATTTTTAAGTTACTAAATGTTAGTTAGACTTCAATATTTCTTATCACAATTTCAAGACAAATAACTTATTTATAAGTTATAAACATATTTGTTAAAACCAGCTGCCATCAATTGGGACAATGAGTTAAACCTTCAAGTCCCAATAAATGTCAGTCTGTCATTCATGACATTTGTACTGAAATGACATCTATTGGGACTGCCAGCATAACCGCCTGCCATTTACTCGTACATTCGGATTGATTACCTAATTCTACTATAATCATGATTTTTTATAAGATTCCATATCAGTAACTTGAGTAAATACCTCGTCTCCCAAACCGTATGAAACTGTTTAATACATCTTCAATGAGCATAATATCGTGATTCAAATAAGTATTTTCTGTTGACATGTCGGGCACTAGTACTTCTACCTTACAGGCTGATGATGATTTCAACTACTTGTACATTGAAATTATTTGAATGAAGTATAACATTTCGTTCGGATTATACTTCGGTGTGAATACATAAATAACCGAAATCTTGGTACGTGTCACGCCTCCCGGTCAACGACCTTGAAGGGTGAGGGCCACCGAAACACGGAGATTTACGCACACAGCGATGTGCATGTGTGCGTGACCCCTCTGAATACTGCTGCGATTTGAATGTTCAGGGCCCGTATTCTATACACGGCATTTGATAAAAGGGATATTCCCACTTTGATGTTTGTCTGATTTTGACAGAAACAAGTTGAGACATGTGTTCTGTCAAATATCGTGGACATAATCTGGGGCTCAAATTCAGTGCAAGTAATAGTGAAAACCTTTTCTCCAGGCAAAATACGCTTTCGAAAAACATTAATTTATAATAGCGTTTTTTTGTTTAATGCATTATAAAACGTTATTCTAAGATGCTTTATTCAAGAATCCAACAAACTTTCCACCCAGAAGCAATTATATAGATTTAAATTAAGCATTCATTGTCTTTATTTGTTTGATTTATGTTGAATATTTTAAAGCAATTGTAAATTAACCAAACTAAGCATTGTAATATGTATTAATATTTATTCTGACTTTTCAGGATTTCTAATTAAGTTTTTTTTTTTGATGTCTGATTTTTTGTTGGATTTTGCCTCTAGGTAACTATTTATTTGGTAATTATATCCGATACATTTAAAAAATCTGCTATTATAAATTATTTCCGACATTTTTTCCGTACAAGTTGTCAGTTCATTGGCTAGACTATATAACCCTTTTACGGGGATGCTACAGTCGTAGCGCTACGCCGTAGCCCGTAGCACCTTAACACATTCAGTGCCCAGAATCGCTACGCTCGTAGCCGATCCCGTGGTTTTCCTCGTATAATATTTTTTATTTAATGCTACAACTAATTTTAATAGACTCTGATCTAATTGTTAATAATTAATATTTTGCATGTCCACAGTCAAATCCCACCTGAATACTGCACTGTAATCTTCTATTGTAACATCTTTTAACATGTATTCTTGCAATAACAAAATCTGTTTTCCAATTATAATGTTAACAACAAGCTAAATAAA
Source organism: Epinotia nisella (assembly GCA_932294315.1). Lineage (NCBI taxonomy): Eukaryota > Metazoa > Arthropoda > Insecta > Lepidoptera > Tortricidae > Epinotia > Epinotia nisella. The sequence goes on from OW028691.1 coordinate 2,442,057, forward strand.
TATCAGACTAAATGAAAGTGCTATAACTGAAAAGTAATTGTTATTTATATAACAAAGAAAAACACGCCTTTTGCAATTATCTTTTATGAGAAACAATGTTCTCGTAAATAGTTAATCTTGTTGAGAATATGTGCTGGTATTTCTAATTCTGTTTTAAAACAATGAGAACTATAATTTCATTTAACTCGGTAAAATTTATAGGTGCAACTGAGAATATAGTGCCCCGAAAGAAATATTCGGAATTTGTACATTTAACTGGTTAAAGTCAAAGTTTTTTAGTATTCAATTTACATGAACCATTGAATGTCGATAAACTACCACCGGTTCGGAAAGGAAACCTGCTGGAAGAGATCCCTTAATGGGATAAGTTCGCCTTTGTACAAATGTATTTTTTTATTGTATGTTATTTTATGGACTTGTTTTTAGGATTCCGTACCTCAAAAGGAAAAAAACGGAACCCTTATAGGATCACTTGTGCGTCTGTCTGTCCGTCTGTCACAGCCGATTTGCTCCGAAACTACTAGACCGATTGAGTTGAAATTTGGTAAACGTATGTAAATTGGTGACCCAAAGATGGACGCGTAAAGTAAATTAATGAATTCTGGACAAAATGGGCCACTTTTGGGGGGTAAACTGGAAAATTAAAAAAAAGTTTCGCAAACTGTATTGTGTGACATATCAAATGAAAGGGGTTGTTGTAAGCATGTCAGATTTTTTTTAAAAATATTTTTAGCAACAACAAATTTGAAGTAATTGAGGAAAAAAGACGAAAATTGACCCCCTTATCTCCGAAACTACTAAGATTAAAATTCTGAAAAAAATATGGAAAATAGTTCCTTGCCTAAAGATTGCAGGAAAACCTTTAAAAAGTTTGAGTATTCAAAACACTCATGAAATTTAGATTATATACGGAACCCTCACCACGCGAGTTGAACTCGCACTTGTCCGGTTTTTTATTGTATGTTACGTTATGGACTTGTTTTTTGTTGTTGCAAAAAAGTGTTTGGGTCGTTCTTCTTTTCGACCGACAATAGCCTGTCCTTCGTCTTACTACGGCATCTCATTTGAGTAATGATTTTACGGTTTTATAATGTTCGAAAATGAACGACCATATTATTTTATCAATTAGTATTAATTTAATATTTTAGTTTTTCTAACTAGCATTTTTTTTAAACGTATTTTTATCGTAGAAGTCCGTGACAGAGTGGTAAACCAAAATGTTGTCCCCACTGAAAGAGTCCACTTTGTCACATGTTTTTTTTTAGAAACCAACCGTAAATAAATATTTATATTGGCCAGAAAGGAAACTTTAATTAGTTCTAATGAAGAAACCTATGCATTTTTTTTTTAAATCGCACTGCAAAACCACAATTTTCGATAGTTCAAAAACCAAAAAAACAGAAAAACCTCGGATCATTGTCGGTAAAAAAGAAGAACGACCCGTTTACTACTACAACTAATACTAAATCCTCTAGTTTGTTGGGTTTAGTTGGATCCCACCCCATCATATGCCATCATAAAAAGATGGGCACCGGATTTCAAACACGGCAGAGCAGCAGTTCAAATTTTTATTGCTTTTTTTTTCCCTTCCGACTATCGTTTGTTCCCCAACCTAAAAAAAATCCTTTGTGGGTCGACAGTTTTCCACAATTGTGGAGGTGGAAGAAGCTGTAACTGCATATTTCGTCGTACCGCGGCATGTCGTAAGGACTTGCTATTTCGCTACAGTACACTCGCTGCTGCACTACGGCGCAGAACTGTGGGGACGCGCAGCAGACTGGCAGCGCGCATTCCGAATCCAAAAAAGAGCTGTGTCAATAGGAGCGGGTACGCAAAGTGCGAAGACCTAGCGCGCCCACTACGGAACCCTAATTCGCTTCTGCAGGTGAAACGGAGACTAGCGAAGTCTGACAAGGTAACACGCGTAATGGGCCCTACGGTATACCACAAGCTGCCAGAGCTAGTCAAATCAGCTCCTTCAGTAAAATGTTTTAAAACTAGGCTAAAAAATTGGCTTCTCGAGCACACATTTTATAGCTTCGAGGAATTTTTAAGTGTCAAACCTCAGCTCGTAGTTTGACATCTAAGTAGTATTTTTACCGTACCAATTTAATTGACCAAATGTCTAAACAATATTGATTTATTTATTATTTTATTGTGCGATTTGTTATTGAATTTATTTTACATCCTAGTATTGTTATTATCTTATTCACTGTAATGACAAGTAATATTAGTAAAATTACGAATAAACGAGTATGAATATTTAGAAACCCTGGTTTTTTTTACACAGTATTATGAACTTACAGGCAGAATGGCAATAGTGTAGAGATTGGAGACTATGTTGATTTAAAGGAACCCTCGTATTCGTAATTTCCATTTTTTTTTATAAAATACCATTTTCTACCTGAATGCACTATTTTAACTTCCCGAAGTAAATAAAAGATCGGGGAAGTGCGCCAGAAATAGGCACCATTAAAAAGCCATTACATTGCGTCGCAGGTTCGATGTAAAAGAAAAAACGTTCGAATTAAAAAAAAAAACCTTTAAGGCTGTTTGTAAATAAACATTCGAAGTTTAGACTTAATAATTTGTGTTGAAAATATGAGTCTAGTTAATGAATTCTCTATTTATATCATCATCATCATATCAGCCGAAAGACGTCCACTGCTGGACATAGGCCTCCCCCAAAGAGTGCCACAATGACCGGTCCTGCGCCACCCGCATCCAGCGGACTCCCGCGACCTTTACCAGGTCATCAGTCCACCTTGTGGGGGGCCTACCCACGCTGCGTCTTCCGGTGCGTGGTCGCCACTCGAGAACCTTTCCACCCCAATGGCCATCGGTTCTACGTCCAATGTGCCACTCAATTTTATATCTCATAATAATAAATACAGTGTAAGCATCCACCAGACATGTAGCAGTAACAGAAAATCCACCAATAGGAAGAGATGCATGCACGAGGCGAGCAATGCTTGGATTTTTACTCGCACACCGCTCCGCTACCTCGCACATGTCTGGTGGATACTCACTCTTAACACATACACTAGCTAAGAATCGCTACACACTACGTTCGAACGTAGCGTGTAGCGATCGTTCGTAGCTGATCCCGTGGTTTTCCTCGTAGCGGAAAGCGACTACGGCGTAGGCACCCGCTAGGCGGATTCCTGCCAGTGGAAGTGTTAATCCTACGTAACCATTCACTGCCAAGAATCGCTACGCGCTACGCTCGTAGTCGTGTTGGTGGTTTTCCCGGTAATATTTTGAATGTATTAAAAAAAACCGGACAAGTGCGAGTTCAACTCGCGTGGTCAGGGTTCCGTAAAATTCCTATTCTCTAAGTATTAGGCGCTCCATACAAAATACACCAAAATATTGAGAATTTTCCCGTTACTTTGAATACTCAAACTTCTTATAGAATTTTCTGTAATTTTTAGGCAAGGAACTATTTTCCATATTTTTTTCAGAATTTTAAGCCTAGTAGTTTCGGAGATAAGGGGGGAATGGTCAATTTTCGTCTTATTTCCTAAATTACTTCAAATCAAATTTTGCTAAAATTATAATAAAAATATATCTGAGATGCTTACAACGACCCCTTTCATTTGATATGTCACAATACAGTTTGCGAAACTTTTTTTTTTAATTTTCCAGTTTACCCCCCAAAAGTGGCCCCCTTGTTCAGAATTCAGTAATTTACTTTACGCGTCCATCTTTGGGTCACCAATTTACATATGTGTACCAAATTTCAACTCAATCGGTCCAGTAGTTTCGGAGCCAATCGGCTGTGACAGACGGACAGACAGACAACCGAGTGATCCTATAAGGGTTCCGTTTTTTCCTTTTGAGGTACCGGAACCCTAACAAATATAACACTTTACTAGCCACATACAAACTGTGCCACTTTGCCTAAATGCACCTCGGAATTTATCTATCGGTAAATAAAGAATCGGGGAGGTGCGGCACAAATGGGCCATCATTAAAAATCCATTACAACGGTGCATGCTAGATGGGCTTAATCTAGGCTATCCTTGCAGCTTCTGATCGCAATTATTTTTAATGAAAGCCGATGTACTTTATACGCTAGAATGGATATGGTAAATATCTTACTTATCCTACTAACAACAATCTGGACGTAATTTAGATGTTTGGACGTTTGTTACTTTGAATGCAATGGGGAATGGATAAAAATTTTGAAAATGCCTGATTATTTTTTTGGTGATAGGAATAACCTTCCTTAGCACCAGAAAAAAGTTTCAGATTTTTGAGCTGCGACAATTATTTTTGAAAAATATAAACGGTTTCCTCATTTACGTTTTGGGTCAAGAACGGTAAATAGACACTTTCCTTGATCTGTCTCATATTACAAAAAACTATCTTAAATATCTGTGGTAAACTGACACTGAATATAGCTGCTGCAAGTGTCAATATCATTGCCAGTGTCAGTTTACCACACATATTTAATATATTTTTTGTAATATAAGACCGATCGCGGAAGGTGCCGTAACTGACCCAAAACGTAAGTGAGGAAATTGTTTATATTTTTCAAAAAAAATTGACGCAGCTGAAAAATCTGAAACTTTTTTCTGGTGCTAAGGAAGGTTATTCCTATCACCAAAAAAATAATCAGGCATTTCTAAAATTTTCATCCATTCCCAATTGTGCACGGAGATAATTTATATAGCCTGGATTAAAATATAGGATAGTTTCTATCCCGCGTCCATCCAGACGAAGTCGTGGGCGGAAGGTAGTAATATAATTGTAGTAGTAGTATATATATATTTTTAATATTTTATTAAAGTATTTCAGTGACACAATTAACTAGGTATGTAGATACTGATAACTGTCAATTAACTACTTAACTTATCTATTAGTAGTATAGTAAATATATTGGTTAAATAAAGGTACCAATGTTGCCTGGAAAATATAGCTTTTTAGCGATAGTACCGCCTGTTGTTTATCTCTACCATAAGTTTTATGTTCTGTATTCTGTTATTTCATCGAGGCGTGCATTAAATATTGTTAGCATTGTACTTCATAGCGACGACGGAATTAAATTTTATATTGATGCAGTGCATCAATTTAAATTTTCAATTAAGTGCATCTTTCTTGGTTTGTATTTTTCTGTATTCTCCATAAATGTTGTAACTTTTTACCCGACTGCCGAAGGAAAGGAGGGTTATGTTTTTCGAGCGTATGTATGTATGTATGTCTTATTCTTTGACACGCCCTGCAGCCTAAACCGTTTTATATGAGGTGTCGTTGGATTCCTCTTAATCGTGGGAGGTAACATAGGCTAATATTTGCAAAAAAGCCTTTAAGTTTTTTTAAAATCTTTTAATTACACTTGTTCAGTTTTTACATGTTAAGAATTTTATATTCTACTCGCACCTACGGTTCTTTGGTTCCTTGCTGAGGAACTTGCTGTATACATTTTGTATGAAATCTATACTTATATTATAAAAAGGAAAAGTCTGTGAGATTGTAGCTTAGTTTGCAAGTTTATAAGTTTTTATATTTGTATGTAATGCGTAATCTCTGGAACCGCTTACCCGATTTCGAAAATTATTATACTTGCATATAGAATGGACTTTCTGGATGGTTATAGGCTATACGTACAGGGTGGGCGCTGTAACAGGAGCAAAAAATTAAACGGCAGATTATTAAGCTTGTGAGCAATTGTTTCTAAGTGGTTTTAAATGAAAAAAAAATTTTTTTTTGGTTTTTTTTTCTTCAACATAAGTTTACGTGTACTTTTTTACTCTTCTGGAGTGATATAAGTTACTTTTTATTTTAAAAACACAAAAAAAAAAAAAAAAAAAAACACAAATATCTTTTGAAAACAAAAATGCAAAAACTATTATGACTCATTCATCTGCATTGACTACTGTGCTATGGTCTCGTGGTGCTAAGATACATAACTCGAAGATCATAACTTTAGATCAGTTTTTCTCCGAGTTAAAAAAAATTGAAAAGAAATGGACAAAAGGGATACTACAGATGCTCTAAGTAAGCCTCCTTTTAAATATCTGCTCCTGTTACAGGGCCCACCCCGTATATTATAATTTGTCTGCATTCTTTGCAATACGCAGGCAGCTAGTAATTAAATGAATAGACACTTTGCGTTTGTAAACAGTGTACAGTGTCAGCAATTAACGTCCCAACCACCACTGTTTCAACAACGTTTTCTTATCGCGACGTAATGCCGGCTCAAAATGCACAATTCATATTTTATTAGGGTTTTAATCCAGTCCTTTATAACCGTGCAATAAACGTGGTTATTGTACGTCAAAATAACGCCATTTTGATTTACGCTGCTTATTTGGGGCATTGACATAAAACCTTGGGTTGCGTGTGTTCTTGTTTTAGTATTTGATATAATAAATGCAAAATTAGGTTTGTTACTTTATTTTCCTCCTTATTTCACAATGAAAACGCGCACACACAAATATATAAGTAAAACTGATAAAAAAAATTGCGGACAATCCTAGTAATATTATAAATGCGAAAGTTTGGATGTTTAGAAAGAAATAAAGCAAAAACATTTATTCGTGTCAAAAAAACAAACACACATACACACATACACATTTGCCACGAAATGGTCACAACTCAGCGTGGTGTTTGAATGTTTAGATAGATAGATAAATCATTTATTTGACATTTTGCAACAACAATAAAACAAACCAAAAATAAAAAGTACACAAAAAATAAGTTGAAAGAAAAAGGTAAAAGAACAAGTAAAAACAATTGGGTTGTGTCCTCATGTTAAAATTGATAGCGCAGTGTTGCTAAATTGATAGTAAACCTTCAAATAAATGCAATTAAGTATAAATTACGAAATATAATGAAAAGCATAAAAAGATATGGCCCTTGAAAGTTTACAAAAAATATGCATTTTTTTTATTGTCCAAAAGTAAATTTAAAGCTACCAATAGAATCCTTACGCTTTTATAGAAACAATATTGTATGACAACTATGGTCCTAAACGCAGTATTTCGCAACCGAAACAGCAATTTACTTGATTTTCCATATAACGACTAGTACAAATATTACCCTGTGACGTCATGATTCAATGTTAATCAGTACCGTAAACCGGGGTTACTTTAGGAAAAAATGGGGCTACTTTGATAATTTTGAATGTAGTATAAAAGCAGACCTATTTGAAATTAAGAAGATTTAATCGAGTATACAGCAAGATAGAATACTAAAATATCCACTGCCACAGTTCACTCACAAGTAGAAACAATGATTTCGGAGAAAAATCTATTTGATCAAAGTCACCCCCCGAATCAAAGTAACCCCGGTCCACCGTATGGAACGTTTTCGGCTACCGCCAGCGAGGTCCGTCTTTAACTCAATTTTTTGGGTATTTATGTTCTTTAATTGTACTTACTCCCATACAAACATTTGTTCCACACCAAAAACTGGTTCGAATGGCATCGTAAAAAAAATTAGGACACAAGCCTATTGTGTTACGAAAAAGATTAAATATAAATTAAATTAAATAGGTACTGAGCGTTGCAACAATGCCAAAAAGGCACTAGCTCAGTTTTGCTTTGCTCGCGTAAGCAATGAACTGACAACTTGTATGGAAAAAAATTATGATAGCAGATTTTTTTTAATGTAACGGATATAATATTATCAATTAAATAGTTACCTAGAGGCCAAGTGCAACAAAAAATCAGACATCAAAAGAATGTAACTTAATTAGCTCCTGAAAAGTCGGAATAAATATTAATTAATGTTTTAATCTTTATTTTGGTTCATTTACATTTGCTTTAAAATATTCAATATAAATCAAACAAAAAACACAATGAATTTATTTTATTTTATTTATTAGTTTATTAAGCAAGGTAACAAAATGAAAATTAACATGTATACATATTTAACATAGTTCCATCGAAATAGTACATAATTTACATTTCTATAACTACCATGCACAACATGTTCGATAAAAAATGGAATGGACAATAATACAAATAGTCTAACTACATAATGAAAGTGGTCATAATTAACTTAAATAATAAATGAGATCGTGAAGGTTATGTTTAACTTAGTGACAATTTTGTAACATTACTTTTAAATTGATTGAGACTTAAACAAAAAAATATCAACATCCTTATTGTAGGATGTGCACATACGAGCCGAGGGACTGTGTTGGGTGACATTGTTGGATGCTATAGGAACTAGAAACTGAGCAGGATTGCGACACGGTTTTGAATACACCCGAAACTGAATGTTATTAATGAGATTGGAGTCCATCGTATTATTAATAATTTTATATAATATTACTAACTCGTTTACGTTTCTTCTAGTTTGCAAATTCTCTATTTTGAAATGGTGTAGTCTATCTGCATATGTCGGTAGTTTTCGTATAAGTCGCAATTTGTACGCTAAGTGTTTTAAAAATTTCCTCTGCAAAGCTTCTATACGGTCTATATGGGTGTTATAGTAGGGTGACCAAACAGTGGAACAGTATTCTAGGACATTAATGCTTAACTTAAATCTATATAATTGCTTCCGGGTGGAAAGTTCGTTGGATTCTTGAATAAAGCATCTTAGAGTAACGTTTTAAAACAAATAAACAAAAAAAAACTATTATAAGGGTCAATCAACAATTTCTTGTTGTTATTCTGTCCCGTTAGCCAAGAGACAATAGTAACAGAGTTTCTTAGAAAAATTGTTACAACATGGACATCTAACAAGCCTAGAAGATGACTTAAAAAAGAGGTTGAAAATGACAAAAAATCCCACATTTGGTTGATTTTAACCCGCAAAATCACAGTTTTAAAAAGTGAGCCAGGAGACATAACCATGGCAACTAGTGACAGGAAAAAGTTGATTCACCCATAAATAAATAAATAAATATCGTGGACATTCACACCAATTGATGTTGACGCGGCAAAGCGTGTACTATGGATACTAAACAACGGATAAACATACTTATATAGATAAATACATACTTAAATAGATATTAAACATCCAAGACTCGATAACAAACATTCGTATTCATCATACAAATATCTGCCCCGACCGGGGATCGAACCCGGGACCTCAAGCTTCATACTCAGGTTCTCTAACCACTAGGCTATTCGGTCGTCACAAAATTAATGTTTTTCGAAACCGTATATTTTGCCTGGAGTATTATACTCGTACAAGTGTAGCTCCTGTAGTTTTAATAAATACATTATGCATGTAATTCATATCAGACATTATAATCAGAGCAAACCGCTGTTCGGGTCACTGGAAGAAAATATATTTTATTTATGTATGCAAATAGGAAAACTTATAACAAGAAACGATACAAGCGTTGGCTTGGAAAATTAAGTTCCTTCTTAAAAAGAGGATAAAAGAAATGCAAGCTATGCCGAGGTTTTTGTGGAGGTTTTTTTTTATTAAGAGCAAAAACGCAAGTGACCATATAGTCCAGGCAATGAACTGACAACTTGTATGGAAAAAATGTCAAATTTGGAAATAATTTATAATAGCTAATTTTTTTTTGTAACGGATATATTATCAATTAAATAGTTACCTAGAGGCAAATACCAACAAAAAATCAGACATAAAAAAGTATATTATTTAATAAGCTCCTAAAAAGTCTGGATAAATATTAATATTTTTTTATCTTTATTTAGGTTCAGTTCCATTTGCTCTAAAATATTCAATATAAATAAAATAAAAAAGACAATGAATGATTAATTTAAATCTATATAATTACTTCCGGGTGGAAAGTTTGTTGGATTCTTGAATAAAGCATCTTAGTATAACGATTTAGAAAGAAATAAATATATAAAACGCTATTATAAATTAATGTTTTTCAAAACCGTATTTTGCCTGGAGTAATATCCGTGTCAAAGTTTATTATATAGCATTTTTAGTGCATTTTTTTACATGCTTTTATTTAACTTGCACTGTTCGTATGTATATAAGTTGTCTGTCATTTGCAATTCAATTTTGAAGCAGATAAGTTGGGATGACAATTCAATATTATGGTCCATCGAGCTGATCTAATGATGGAGACAGGTGGCCATGGGAATTCAGTTCTAACCGACGTTACCCCGTTGAGTTTGGGCTCGTTAGAATCGTCTCAATACGTAGTTGATGACGGTATACAGAAAAATACAGTCGGCAAAAGCTTGTACCAAAAATGTCATTTTTGATAGAAACTTAATCCTCTTTTATACCCAACTGCGGCGTGAGTTCTGTCAACTGTCAAATCTTCGCAATTGTAATTGCAAGCGAGCGTAATGTAAATATTTCTATTTGTTCACCACTCTTAACGCATTCGGTGCAATGAACTACAAAAATTATTTTTATCAGTATATAACGTCTTATAAATCGATGAACGCTGGCTGCGCGCACGAAATATCAACGCACAGCCCAAACCGCTGGTTCTAGAGATTCCAAATTTGGCACGTAGGTTCTTTATAAGGTTTAGGTGTTCACTAAGAAAGGAATTTTCGAAATTCACCCTCTAAGTGGGTGAAATGGGGGTCCAAAGTTTTATGGGGAAACAAGATTAGATCGACTATTTAATTCGAAATTGCACATGAGTATTTTTAACGATAAATGAGTTAATACATGTTTCAGGTTTTCTGAGAACTCAACCCCTAAAAGGGGGAAATCAATTGTAATTTTTCATCAATGTTATCACGTACAATTTCGTCCGTAAACCGATTTTACAACCTTTTTTAGGGTTCCGTAGCCAAAATGGCAAAAACGGAACCCTTATAGTTTCGTCATGTCCGTCTGTCCGTCTGTCCGTCTGTCCGTCTGTCCGTCTGTCCGTCTGTCCGTCTGTCCGTCTGTCCGTATGTCACAGGCATTTTACTCGAAAACTATAAGGTGTATTTGAATAAAATTTTGAGGATAGGTGTATTTTGTTAGCCGCTACATAGTTTTGTAATTAAAATGACAAAAAAACATTTTTTTAGGGGTGCACTCCATACATAAAACTAAAAGTCAAAATTTTTTTTTCATTGTGACCCCCCCGTGTGGCACATCAATCGATAGGCCTTTCAAAATAAATATAAGGTTTCTTAGCATTTTTTTTGATTAAGTGAATAGGGTCGGAGATAATCGCCCCGAAAGTCACTAAAATTCTGTCCCCCCCCCTCTAATTTTTGAACGCTGTATTTTAAAAATATGGGAAAATTCATGGACATAGGACTTATTAAATTCTATCACCGAAAATTGTTTTGAACAAGATCGGTTAAGAGGTTTTCGAGATATTGCTGAAAAACTGCCTTCCTCAAAGAAAAGGACGTAAGTGCCGTAAAATTTCTGTGACGATACGACCTTTTTAATAGGCACGGAACCCTTCGTTTTGCGTGGTCCGACACGCACTTGTTTAAATTAAAATTTGTAATTTATATATATTTTTTTCAATATTTTAGTTTAATTATTTATTTTTATGTGTCTACTTACTTTTATCTAATGGTGTGTTGCGTTGCGTTCCGTGGGCCACTTGCGGTACTGTCTGAAAACCAGCGCTGTGGGTGTCTGTCTGACACCTCGGCACAATGCTGAGACAGCGACCATTTCACTGCCGCGAAGACACACAATATGTGTCAATTGTATTGTATTTATCTCTGTGTGTCTTTTGTGTAGTGAATAAATGTCTTCTTTTTTTTTCTTTAATTAACAAAAAAAAATCTGTTTATTATTCCTAAAAATCACAAACAACACACACACGCACGACAACACAACACTTCACTTCCACGTTTTGATCGTTCGGTTCCATTCTGACAAAAAAGTATCCAAAATAGGCCAATTACATCCACACTCAACGCAATATCTCTCGACTCGAGGACCACGTTCCAATAAGCCTACAAAGCGTTCCATTTGCGCTGAATTTAGCGCAATTTACATACGTGATGAGGTAATTACACGTCAAGATGTTAATATCGTAGCTCGCTTAACGTCACATGTGAAGCTCTCTACTCTGATTGCTACCAGTGCACAGAGTAATAAATAAACGTGCAAAATTCTTGCATTTTAATTAATGAAGCGCAGGGAAGCTCAAAACAACTTTTTACAGGCTAGTAAAAGCGAAAAAGTCGTTCTTGGGAAATTGTATAAAATTCTACAATAAAATTCCAAAACACATTACCGAACTTACTGACTCTAAATTCAAATCTGTCGTAAAACATACACTTATTTCAAAAGCATATTATAAGATAAACGATTACATCATGGATAGGGATATTTGGCAGCGATAAAATCCTGCACTAGAAATCTGTCGCAAAATAAATAGGCTTTCTACTGTAGTAATGTAATTTTAAAATTTTATAATACTCTGATACTGAAATGATATATTGTATACTGTTTTGAAAAAATGACACCTCGCCGAGTTTTTTACGCCGGTTCTTCTCGAGGCAGAGGTTTTCTTTCCGAACCGGTGGTAGTTTATCGACATTCATAGGTGCATGTAATATGCCTAAATTGAAGAATAAATCACTTTGACTTTGAATGGGCGGCTGACGGATGCAAATTACGTGAAAATAATGTCGAACGATATACTCGTATGTAATATGGATATGACTACAATTGATTAAAAAAAGAGAAAATTATGGCAAAAAGGTTATAGAATTTTATTGTTGAAGTAAATAATCATATTTTTTTCTATTTTAGATATTTCAGTCCATTCCTTTTATAGTTCACTATCCACTTATAAAGGGAAAACGACCTCTACTTGTACTGATGTAAGAGGTGCGTATTCGTTAAGTGATACTTCATCAAAAAAAAGGGACACCAGCACATGTTAAAATGAGTACTTAAGAAAACGAATAAAGCATTTTTCATTTTCTTTTCATCATTATTTGGTACTTTATCACCATCACTCAAATTTCTTATAAAATCACAATCATATATATTACTTGAATAGAAGTCTTATCCATCTTATGCTTTCGTCACCATATTGCATCCATCGGCCGCCCATTGATATTGAATTATTTCCAAAAAAACCGTAATTTTGTCGGGGTATGATTATAATGTTAATACGTTTATTTTGGATAAAAGATACTTGTTAGTTCTAGATACATTATTAAGCTATGTTAGTGTAGGTATTATGTAGTTAGTAAGTACTAATCTAATCTTTGGTCACTTCTCATATAGACGACCATGAAGCGTGAGGTCCCGGGTTCGATTCCCGGTCGGGGCAGATATTTGTATGATGAAAACGAATGTTTGTTCTCGAGTCTTGGATGTTTAATGTCTATTTAAGTATGTATTTATCTATATAAGTATGTTTATCCGTTGTCTAGTACCCATTGTATAGGCTTTGCCTAGTTTGGGACTAGATCAATTGGTGTGAATTGTCCCACTATATATGTCACATGTGAGTTATGAGATCGCGTCCAGTAACAGAATATTGGACTGTCATATGCTGCCGCAATTGACAACATTTCATTTTTTCATAGCGGCTCAAACTAAAAACCATTCAGAGATTTGGGCTTGCTGAGTAAATATAAAAAATAATGGATTTTTATATTCGCTAGTTCTTGAGAAAACTGGAAATTACTTTGAAGAAGCCATTTAAAGGCTGAATGCGGATATTCCATAGCTGTGCTTATGCATCATGTAAGAAAAAAAAATGTTGTGACATTGACAGTTATTTAACTCCTTCTATCTAGTCATTGTCAATGTCAAATGTCACAGTCACAGACACATTATGCTTATTTACTTTTAAAATCGATAAATTGACCACAGTACTAATCTTATTCATCATTTAAATGTACTTATGCCGTTTTCGAACGTGGTAGTTTAAAACACCCAAAATAAGGGGGTTTAACTAAGAATAAAATGAAAAGAAAAAATATGTGTCTCCTAACTTTTCAAGTACTATTAAATCATCATCATCATCATCATCATATCAGCCGAAAGACGTCCACTGCTGGACATAGGCCTCCCCAGTGAGTTCCAAATTGACCGGTCCTGCACCACCCGCATCCAGCGGACTCCCGCGACCTTTACCAGGTCATCAGTCCACCTTGTGGGGGGCCTACCCATGCCGCGCGTTCCGGTACGTGGTCGCCACTCGAGAACCTTTCCGCCCCAACGGCCATCGGTTCTACGTGCAATGTGCCCCGCCCACTGCCACTTAAGTTTAGCAACTATTAAATGCCTAAACAAAATTAAGGAGTCAGAAAAATGAAATGTTAGTTAATTGCGCTCAGGATGCCGTTGGTATCAGGGGACAATATTACACAAAGCGAACTAGCCGCATAGTCTTCTTCTTCTTGATAACGTTCTTCTCAGATTGGTGGTGGTCGTGGCATAAAAAGAAAGAAAGAAAGAAAGAAGACATTTATTCACTACACAAAAGACACACAGATATAAAGGGAGTAGACATACAATACAATTGACACATTGTGTGTGTCTTCGCGGCAGTGAAATGGTCGCTGTCTCAGCATTGTGCCGAGGTGTCAGACAGACACCTGCAGCGCTGGTTTTCAGACAGCACCGTAAGTGACCCACGGAACGCAACACAGCATACTATTAGATAGTAGAAACATAGTAAATAAATAATTAATGTAATAAATCTGTTTTTTAAGCATAAGACTGGTAAATACACGGCTTCACAATCCGTACCCGTTTCCGACCCGACATCCGACGGATAATGAAGCCCCCATAGTACAGCATACTGTACCCCTTCATCATCAGCCTATATGCGGCCCACCGCTGGGCACAGGTCTCCTGTCATACATGAAAAGGGTAGTATCTAGTTTACAGTTAGGCTTACATTACATAGAAAAGAGAATATGCATGGGACTTCAATTTTGAATAAATTGCACTCAATCGATAAGGATATACGTAGAAATATCATACAACAGAAATATATATTTAAAAAAAACTATTGTATTGTATCTCACGTTAAAATCAATATTGTTTTTATAATTTTTCGATAAAATTACATAACAGTAAGAGAGAATATTGAATTAGAAATGATATTTTGTATGACAAATTAAACGCAAATTTTAAGGAGATAATTACAAAAAAATGTAACTCCATAGTAAACGCGCCGAGAATATGTATTGTGACCGCATAGTTTAATATAGAGCGTTATCGATGGGTGCCGGCGCGTGCATATTTCAAATGCCTATAACATCAGAAAAAAAAATCGTAAGAAAGTTTTAATGCTACAGTTGATATTCCTCTGGATTATACTTTTGATTTTCGCAATAAAAAATATTATTCCCTATTGTCGAAAAGACTTTTACGTGTTGGTTTCGGCTCCGCGCAAGCCTACCAAAGATCCGGTACACCACTGCACCATTTCACATTACTTGAAACCTAACTAGAGTGCAGTGTTCATCAGCATCATCATATCAGCCGAAAGACGTCCACTGCTGGACATAGGCATCCCCCAAAGAATGCCACAATGACCGGTCCTGCGCCACCCGCATCCAGCGGACTCCCGCGACCTTTACCAGGTCATCAGTCCACCTTGTGGGGGTCTACCCACGCTGCGTCTTCCGGTACGTGGTCGCCACTTGAGAACCTTTCCGCCCCAACGGCCATCGGTTCTACGTGCAATGTGCCCCGTCCACTGCCACTCAAGTTTAGCTATTCGGAGTGCAGTGTTACTTGAGATCATATTAATAACGAGCATAATCCATATCACTATTATGTAAAAACAAACAATAAAACAACAACTTAACCTACAAAGACAAAAAAAAAGGCTATAAATTAATACTTAAAGATAAAAAAATTGGCCCAAATCGCTGTCAGCGGGTAGTGTGCCCAGAAGGCTGGCAGCATTGCCACGCTGGATGGCAATGCTAACTCTTTGAGCAAAATATAGGCCAGCCCTCTGGTCACCGCTGGCGTCTATTAGGCGCGCCGACAAATCCTTATAAAGTCGGCGCGCGCTTGGACCCCATGGTCCCAGTGTTTCGACCCCAAACGCCTCAAATAAGTAACCACTCCCTAGGGAGGCATACTTGCGGCGTTTGAGGTCTTCTGCGGAGGATGCGGCCGAGCCAGCATTAACTCTGGTGCCCGAAAGATGGGTCGGCGCCAAAGTGTCTACACACGTAGCGTCCCATACCAAGGGACGACCCAACTTCCAGGGCACCAGCGTCATGCCGTCAGGCCTCTTGCCGTCGTCCCTTGCGAGCCCAACAGGTTCGAGGACAGCTGGGACTTTGGCACTAGCTAGGGCCCTTCGAAGGATTTTGTTGATGGCCACGTGCCGGGGTATGCGGCCAGCACTTCTCCCGCAGGAGAGACCATGGTGGCCAAGACTATCTACCATGTTACCACACTGACAGCGATGTGGGATATTCGTTGCAGTCCCTATCCGCAAACTGGTTGCCAATCTGAAAGTGGTATTGTCTAGAAGGGTGCCTATCGTGGGTGATGGTAAGGTTTGCAGCCAAAGACCCGACTCCCACTCTGCAGTTGCAAGGAGACGAGCTCGATCAGCCGGGCTGGTTGACGTTTGTAGGAGATTATTCCGTACCAGTTGGCAGAGCGGCTCGTCCCATTGCCTCTGTGAACACGGGTTGGGAGGCGGGTCTGTGTTGGGGCAGGTTAAGGCCCATACGTTTTTGGCCTCGGAGCAATGTGCAACCTCTGGGTTTCCGAGTGACGGAGCTAAAATTGCCCCGATCAAACTCTGAGCGCTATGCACCGAGGACAGAAACGCAGGGAGTGAAACACTGGATAATTTTCGAATACCTATTCCGCCGAATCTGATGGGAAGGCTGGCTTGGGTCCAAGTACTTTCGGTAAACGAAACGTTTAGAATTTTGGAAGTATTTATATCACTATTAGTTCTGCTAATTTACATATAACTGCGTAATCGTGTGCTATGTTATCCAGTACTATTCGGTTCCGTTGTCAATATAACCACGTTTATCACAATAATCAATAGTGTAGATAAATGATCATATAAATTACGCCACTCTATCCTCACTAATCTCTGCACTGTGTCAGCCATGTTGTGACGTCACTGGGTGACGTCGTAAATTAACATTGCATTTTAAGCACGTCCCGTTCTACCCTACTCTCCCCTCTCTATTTTAGCACACGGTAATACACTTATCTACGCTACATTTTTAATTATCCGTTTAAATTGTTACAACATACACTAAACTAAACTTAAGATTCGTTTGAGTGCACTTAAAGTACTACTGAGGTCTTTCTATTTTAGTAATAAATATGAAATTATGTAATTTCAAAAAAGTAAAATATAATCAATCCAACTTTAACACATAAATTACTTGCTAACTGCATAGGTAGGTATTTATATTATATTTATTCTATAAGTAAAACTATAAACGAACCCTTTTTAGGGTTCCGTTCCTCAAAAGGAAAAAAAAGGAACCCTTATAGGATCACTCGTGCGTCTGTCTGTCCGTCTGTCACAGCCGATTTGCTCCGAAACTAACTGGACCGATTGAAATGAAATTTGGTACACATATGTAAATTGGTGACCCAAAGATGGACGCGTATAGTAAATTAATGAATTCTGAACAAGGGGGTCACTTTTGGGGGGTAAACTGGAAAATAAAAAATAAGAGTTTCGCAAACTGTATTGTGTGACATATCAAATGAAAGGGTTGTAAGCATCTCGGGTATATTTTTTATAATTTTAGCAAAAACAGATTTGAAGTAATTTAGGAAAAAAGACGAAAATTGACCATTCCCCCCCTTATCTCCGAAACTACAAGCCATAAAATTCTGAAAAAAATATGGAAAATAGTTCCTTGCCTACAGATTACAGGAAAACCTATAAGAAGTTTGAGTATTCAAAGTAACGGGAAAATTCTCACCACGCGAGTTGAACTCGCACTTGTCCGGTTTTTTTACTCGTAACTGAATTATTTGTTTTTGTTTTAGTTCTGCGTAACGACCGGGCTATTGTGTTATAAGGGCCAATCAACGTTTCTTTGTTGCTCGTTGCCATGGTTACGTCTCCCGGGACACTTTACAATTATGATTTATGGAGTTTAAATCCACTAAACACGTGTTTTTATTATATTGGTAAGACCCATTCTATGGTGGAAGATCTCCTTTAGCATGATAGTAGTCCAATTTAAAGTATTTTTTTAATAAACTCTGTCACTGTAGTGTGTTGTGGCTTACCGGGACGGAATAACAATAACATTAGTTGATTGACCCATAAAAAAAAATACATACATACATACATACATATAATCACGCCTCTTTCCCAGAGGGGTAGGCAGAGATCACGGATCTCCATTTGCTACGATCCTGACAAACCACTTTCGCTTCACTCACCTTCATAACATTTCTCATACATGCTCGTCGGTTTCGGGTACTTTTAACCTGGCCTTTTTGTAACATTTCAAAAAAAAAATACCTACTCAAAAATTTTTTTGTTAATTTTGATTGAAGTGTATTTTTTTTTGACTTGAAATTTAAAATCTAAATGATGGAAACTTGTTTTTGTGAAATAATTAATATTATATTTGGATAATATTTAGTAATCAATATGGACCTGGTTCTGACATAAACGTTTTCATTCATTCATTCATTCATAAACCATGGAATTTATTCACAAAATGCATCTCGCTTTTACACATTTGAAAACACGCGTGTGGCGATCTCAACTCGATTTAGCAGATCGCGAATGGAGCCTGATTAACACTGCACCGCTTGTTGTTTGTGACGTCATGGACATTGTAAACTAGGGCTTCATTAGCCCGGTCTCCCCGCGACGTTTATCAAAGTTATTTTTAATGAGAGCGCCCGGTTTAGGGGGTGGCGGAGTGAAATGTTGTGTTCAACTTATTTTGTGAAATGAGTAAAGTTACGGTTGTATAAACGAGAAGTACAGTCGCCCCGCAAATAAATCATAGTAAAAGTGCTCACAAATTTATGAACAGCTCATTGTCATAGTGTCAAAGCCTGTTCAGATATTTTTGAACACCATGATGATATCAACAGTTTTGTAATTTTGGCAAGGGTAGGACTCAAATTTTAATTTTATTAATAAAAATGAAATTGAAAAATTCTAAAAAAAATAAATGTCGCTAGTCAAAGAGAAAAAGCACTACAGCTTCATGACGTCACAATTCACGAACCTTTAGTGCAATTTGTTCTATACGAAGGTACGTTTTACGGAAAATGGACTGGCTATACAAATAAAAAAATAAAATATTTCAGACCTTAATTTCGATCCATAAAATTTTATGATGCCTTTTAAAACTTTGTACACTTATAACTATGTGATTATTTAACCTTTGTATTTCTTTTTCTCTTCTCCATATATATTATTAACCCCCGACGCAAAGAGAGAGGTGTTATAAGTTTATCTTATCTTTGCATCTGTGTATTTGTGTATCTGTCTGTGGTATCGTAGCTCCCAAACGGGTGGACCGATTGGAATGCGGTTTTTTTGTGTCATAGATAATTTAAACTCAAGTCTTCTTAACCATGTTTCATCAAAATCGGTTCAGCCGTTTTTGAGATATTAAACTTTGAATAGAAAAAATCGGGGGTTTTTCAACTTTTCTAAGTTGTAGTTATTTTAAAATTTAGTGGTTCGGGCGTAGGTACCTCGCCTTTGTAAATCCTTTTTGTACGATCAAAGTCAAATTATGTAGCTACTTTGTACCTATGTTGGATTGTAAAGTCGACATCAACGATATAGCTCCACATGTACCTAATTCCATTGTAATAAAGTTAAAAGTCAAAATCATTTTAAAATACATTTTTTTAAAAATTAATATTTATCTTTGGTATAAAATCCGAAAGTGTACAATTTCTACCTACCGTTGCCCTGTCCTTCAACGAAACTGAATACATGAACAATGAACTTCCACGTGTTTATTTTCGTAACAATCTTTTTCTATAAAAAGTTCAACGCCATCATAATGTTTTCACACGTACACAATGTATTGGAAAACTATAATTATTAATGGATGATAAAAAATTACTGTTATTGACTGTTCTCTTATTTTTGGATGGAACAATGATTTAATGATATGAACTACAATGAAAGGTTTAGACCACAATAATATATAACAATATTTGAAACTGTTCCCTTAACAATTTACAACGTTGTTAACTAAGATTGTTAACGTAACAACATATTGATAGCAATAAAAAAGTTGCTGCACGGCTGTGAGGGGTTAAAGTGTTTTGTTACGACACCAACATTTTTCTCTCTGGACACGGTAACACACGGGAAAAAAAAACTTTACGTATCTACATTAGTTAAATCTAAGACAAATATACACCTACTAGCTTCTGCCCGCGAAGTCCGTGTGGAACTCGTTTATACCGAAGCTCCATGCAAATGGTCGCCCCCCATTTCGCCTTCTTAGGGGATGGATCCCGAAATAATCGAACGACGTTTTTTAATACAGTTGCGAAAAAATAAGAAAAATAAAAAGTAAGGAATTCGAAACTTATATATTATTCATTCTGTAACATCATTGTAATACAGTTGAAAAAAAATGAAGTTTAATACACTTCCATCTTATTTATTTTTTATTGAAATTATAATTAATGGTACAATTTGTACAAGGAAAAGTGAAAAGCACTAGTGCGCGAAAACCAACTTTCCGCACGCTAAACAGCTACGTAAAGTAGCAATTTTTGAGCAACTGTATTAAAAAATATTTTATATGTTAATCCAGGCTGTGCACTATGTGTATACCAAAATTCATCTTAAACCGTTCAGCCTTTTTTGCGTGATTGAGTAACAAACTATTAGTAGGATATAAGGATCGTTAGTATCGACGATTCTGAGTAAGGAAAACAAAAAAACACCAGACAAGTGCGAGTCAGACTCGCCCACCGAGAGTTTCGTACACAATTAAAAATGTATGGCAAATATTTTCAGATTTTTTTTCCTGTACTTGTAGTGTAAGGCGATATTACTTGCCAAATTTCATAGTTCTAGGTCAACGGAAAGTACCCTATACATTTTGATTCCCTTGAGAGTGCGAAATATAAACATTTTTTGCGGCATAAACGGCCGTATCTTTTTTTTACGTAGTAGTCTGATTTTTTCACAGCTTCCTCCACGCGTTCCCGAGATAAAGGGTCTTGACAGATAGACAGGCAGATAGACAAAGCGATCTTATAAGGGTTTCGTTTTTTTCTTTTTGAAGAAGGGGTAATCTCCGGAACAGATTATCCGATTACAAAAAAGCTTTCATTGAAATGAAATGAAATGAAATGAAATAGTTTATTTGCAAGATTACGGTTACAAGATCTTAAAAATAATAAATAAACCAACGTAATCAACCTGGATACAGGTGTGCAAATTTTTATTTGGATTGGTGCATAGAATGGACTTTCTGGACGGAAATATATATCATCCCGCGGCTTCGACTAGCAAAAATAAGGCAGCTAAATACTTATATGTTAAAAAGAACGCTTATTGTTTTTCGAGCCACGCTTAATTGATTCTGTAACAAAAAGTCGCATTTTAATAGTAGTTACCTTTTGTATAGAGAGTAAGTTTTCGGTGATAACTCAAAAACTTTGTGATCTTATACTCTTCGCAACAATTGCCTTTAAAAATATTAATTAAAAAGAGAATTATAACTATCTCGATTTTCATTCAAGGAAAAGAGGGAACTTTTGTGACTTTGGAAGCGTTTATCACAAAATGTTAAAAAAAAGCTTGCCTGTAAGAGAAAAGCTGTCTGGAACACGAAAAGACCGCCTTTTGTTCCAATTATTTAACTAGCCAATTTTTGTAGCATGTTTATCTTATGTCGTGGTCGCAAAGAATTCCTATTGATTATTACATTATTAATATTCATTTTAACAGGAAACATATTTTTGAGTAGTTTTCAATGATCGTGCTGTATTTCGTAGAAAAACTCATTTTAAAAGAATTTCCATTATGCAGAACTTTTAGTTGGATCTTTTTCTCTGAAACGTAAAAAAAATAAGAATTCATGGCACAACCAATGCCATTACTTGGTTGTTTCAGCATAACAATAAAAAAATAATGGATTCAGAGAAAAACAAGGTTCAAATAGAATGAATTCTGCTGAATAAAATACTAAAAACTAGCAAAATCCGGTCGAGCGAGTCGATTTGCGTAAAATCTTTTTAATTTATTTTCATGAACATTTATTTTGTTACATAAAAAAAAAACGAATGCTTATTTAAACGAAATTGCCCGCACTACGGGTTTCACTTAAGTTTTATACCTGTAACTTAACGAAACAGGGGCATTACATTACCATAGTCTATTTATCTTTGTATCCGTGATACAGAAATGGATGGCGATTATTTTCCGTATCGCATGCAATCTGAACTTCTGAACTGGTAACCTTGCGAGGGTCTAGGGTTGCCAATGTTAATCATTGCACAATAGGACTTTTAATGGAAATGAACAATTAAGTAAATTTAAGTATGACCTTTAAAAGGGCAGAATTTTGCAGTTGATGTTTACTGACCGAACTTATCTGTAATAATAGTATTATGTTTGAGGAAAATCTTATACAAATTCATATAATATCAATCAATAAACACACTAGAGGCTCTTTGAGCAGTAGAACTTGCGTCGCCTGTCTTTTTATACAGGGTGAAATATGTAGGGGTCGTGGAGCAAGAAGACCAAAAGCGAATAAGATAGTCTTACTGAACATTTCCCATGGGACCAACCACGAAATCGTAAGAAAATAAGAGCCAATTAGGAGTTAACTGTGAGTTAATTGAGTTGAGAGTTAATGTATGGAACAGCTGATTTCTTTTGCGATTTCGTGGTCGGTCCCATGGGAAAAGTTGTTCAGTACGACCATCTTATTCGCTTTTGGTCTTCTTGCTCCACGACCCCTATTTCACCCTGTATATACACGGTGTTTTTTTATGAGTATCCAAATTTTTTCCAGGCATTAGGCATCATTTTATACATTTCATTTATGATAAAAAACAACAAAGTATTTTTATAATTTTATTTTATTTTTCAAAAATAATAATGACTGTAGTGTGGTCATCGAGTCGAATGTAAACAAACTAGACACAGAATGTGTTGTAGTGAGGGTAGTTCACATTTACATCAGGCTGGTCGCACGACAGTTTAGTGACATGATAAAGTCTCTACTGTAACATGGTATAGGTGATTTGATCAAATCTCTAAACTTGTTCAGTGTTACTCTACAATTAAGTTTGATCGAATCTCTCACATGATTTAGTGAAATGATAAAATAAAATGTCAAAAGTGTAAGTAGTAATATGTAGTACCTACCTATTAAAATTGTTTCTTAAATCAGTTTTTTTTACTTACTAGAGTTGAGATTTCTATCATTACACTGAACGTGTCTAGTGAAATGATAAAACGAGTTGACTTTACGAGTTCGTTTCGTCAACTCACTTACGTGTTAGTTTTATCAAATCACTAAACAAATCTGGTGAAATGAAAAAAACGAGTTGCCTTTTTTGGCTGATTTCGTCATTTCACTAAACAGATTCAGGGATTTGATCAAATGACTGTTTTTTTAGGCAAATGATAAAATGAATTCGCCATTTTGGCATCCTGCGTGATTTGGTCATATCCCTTAGAGATTTGTTCAATTTGTTTTTGGCCATTTCCCTGCGACATTTATATATTATATACGTTATATACGTCTAGCGTCTACGTAGGTTGTCTGGAAGAGATCGCTCTTCAGCGATAAGACCGCCTGTTGTCTACCTCTACCTACATGTTATTGTATTGTTTCTCTCTGTAACTGCTTTGTTTGTGTGAGGTGTGCAATAAAGAGTATTTGTATTGTATTGTATTGTTATATACATTTGATGGAATGCGGTTAAAAGTTTCGTTTATACGTTAAAACCTTAGAGCATACATAACTGGAGTAGCCTTTCAGTAACTTACCCCTCTGTAAAAAACCTTGCACAATGTGCAAAAAATCATACAAAGACAATTTCAAAATCGATCACAAAATCGCCTCGCAATAGAACACTGATCATAAAAATGCCCGCATGTTGCTGTAAGCACTTCATATTATAGACGTTCAACCACTTCAAGCTTTTAATATATAATTGAGTTTCAATATCCTATTAAGATGCTCCCCACCCCCGCAAAATTCGGCAGACTTTTTTGTACGCAAATACGACATAAGGCTACTCCAGTTATGTATGCTCTAAGGTTAAACCGTCATTGATGTCTCAGGGGTCAATACACTTTTGACTGAAAATAAAAATGGCCGCGAACCTTATCAGGTTCAGTCCAATGAACCGGGAAACGGACGCAATAAATAAACAAAAATGTATAACAATAGGCGCAATAATCATAAATAATAAATAAAATACCAATAAAACCTCTGGTTTAGTACAATGAACTAAGGACGCATGTAAAGGTCATTACGTTCACAACGCTACGGAACTCGTTTCAGGAGAAACGGTATTATTCTGACCTCTGTTTTTACGGTTCCGTACCTCTAAAGGAAACAAGGAACCCATTAAGGTATTACATTATGTTATAATATGTTGTCTTTTTACATTATTGACAATTTACAGTGTTCAAAACAACCTTTTTTTATATTTTTAATAAAAAAACTAGAAGTGTATTTTTCTTCCGAAAACGCCACAACGTATTTGAGCCAACTAAAAAGTTGCGATAATGACTATACAACTTCATTGAAAATAATAGACAATACAGTCAATAATAGAAACGTATTACTCCATAAGACTTTAAATGTCAGTTCATTACGTGTAAACCATAAATTGCGTATAGATATTATTTATTTCTTATAACGCTTTGAAACCGACGTGTTTGATGTACGTAATTTTTTTATTAAAGAATTATTTTATTTGTAGACTTTTGTTCTTGTACTACACAATTATCGATATCGATAAAATCATATTTCTACCACTGGCTAGATTACGATAGTGTTTTGTTTTGCCGTGAAAAATCCGAGCTCTGCCTATAAGCGTACACCGTATTACAATTGTATGAAGTTTCCGTGAGTCATTAGTCATCTAACACAAAATTACGACATTAAGTTGATAGAACGTTAGGATGAGAATATTGTTCTACCTAGTTTCTTATCATAAAATTCGCCATATTTAACGCTGATCGGTCTACAATCGAAAGTTCATGCAACCCGCACTTGGTGGCCACATTGCCATGTCCATACCTCGAACAAATCATGCGGATGACGTCAAACCACTCATAGGATGATTTCAAAAAGTATTTTCATAAACAATTACTACTTATCAATTATCAACCTGTTAAATAAAACGATATCGCCACTTGACATGAGAAGAGTAGGTAGATAACATCTTTGACTGACATTGTCATTCAGTTGAACAATAAAGTGACTTCGTAATTATTTAGATTTTTCTTTACAATTTTTTCAAAAGACGCAAATGAATGTCGCGTTTAGTAGTTGTGTACATAATGTCATTAAATTTTTTTTTAGTAACATATTGACTTTTATTATCAATTATCGCACTTACGTAAACAAATCTCGCAACATTTATTTTATTCACTAAGTACAGCATCCTATCATTCAGATAATTCTGTATAGATTTCTTGAAATTATACGCGGTTAATCTGTTACTTCGTGCAATATGTCATACGGATGTTGCAATACAGACATCATCCTGTGTGCAAAATTAGATACGTCATTTTTACGTCATCCGCATGATTTGTTCGAGGTATGGCCATGTCATTAGCCGTCAATGATACATGTCGAATTTCGCCCTCATGCACAACCATTGACGTCACAACACTCACACAAATAAAACAAAACAAAGATTAAACAGCACGCATCACTCATCCCAGACACACTGGGTCGCGACGTACTCAATATTCGACTGTCCGTCACGGCCGGAAAGTTGAAATTGGCTTGTCGGGGCTAAGTTTGGTAATAGCTACAACGTGTCAAAGTTCAAATGGGATATACGGGTAAGTTTTGTGGGTGGGTATGCCGCGTTTGTTTAACTTTGCTTATTTGGCACCGGGCATACTCGAAGGTCTATGCTTAGTAGTGGGCGATTACGTCTGCAAATGATGATTATGATGATTTTCCGTTTTTAACACCTCATCATCATTTATTTATTGGTATTCAGGATAACAACAGCCGTAAATATACAGTTTAAATATGTTTGCTTACATAATAGGAGGCCAATAACAGTTATCCGTTAATTACATCAAGAAAAAGAAAAACAGATATGATTAAATTTACCCAAGATAATAAATGTGGAAGCATGCTACAAATAATTAACAACATGGTGTAATTCGGTGTATTAGAGCTGAGCTGACCGACTTTATTGTGACACTGTCAGTGGAATATGAATCTATTACTTCATCATCATCATATCAGCTGAAAGACGTCCACTGCTGGACAAAGGCCTTCCCCAAAGAGTGCCAAAGTGACCGGTCCTGCGCCACCCGCATCCAGCGGACTCCCGCGACTGTTACAATGAACTTTACGTGTTGGTAAAAAAACCGGACAAGTGCGAGTTCAACTCGCGTGGTGAGGGTTCCGTAAAATATTAAGAATTTTCCCGTTACTTTGAATACTCAAACTTCTTATAGGTTTTCCTGTAATCTTTAAGCAAGTAACTATTTTCTATATTTTTATCAGAATTTTAAGCCTAGTAGTTTCAGAGATAAGGGGGAGGATGGTCAAAATTCGTCTTTTTTCCTAAATTACTTCAAATCTGTTTTTGATAAAATTATAAAAAAAATATATCTGAGATGCTTATAACAACCCCTTTCATTTGATATATCACACAGTACAGTTTGCGAAACTTTTTTTTTAATTTTCCAGTTTAACCCCCCAAAGTGGCCCCCTTGTTCAGAATTCATTAATTTACTTTACGCTTCCATCTTTGGGTCACCAATTTACATATTTGTACCAAAATTTCAACTCAATCAGTCTAGTAGTTTCAGAGCAAATCGGCTGTGACAGACGGACAGACAGACAACCGAGTGATCCTATAAGGGTTCCGTTTTTTCCTTTTGAGGTACCGGAACCCTAAAAATGCGTCATTTCCATATAACACGAAATTGATAATATGTGGAGACAAATAAACATATTTATAATTAGAATTCACATTTATCAGTCGACATGCAAATGACAATGTTTGCTTATTCGATAGTGAATGAGCTTTATGTAAAACGCGACCTTTATAACTCTATCGTCCTATCCGTATGTTTTCATTCAACGTGGGAGTTGCTCCGCCTACGCACGCAGCAACATAGTAGGTACAGTAAGCGAAATGTTTTGACGTACCTTTTTATGCCTTATTGTCATAGTAAGAAGAGCGAAAAAGGTACGTCAATACATTTCCTTCACTGTATATAATGTTTGTGGGACTCTCACAGGGAACCATAATATCAGCCTTTAAAGCCTACGCCAAAACCAAACACCAGCACGAGTGGAGGAATGAGGCGGGTTTATGGCACTCCAAGCTCTTTATAGAAGGAGTGGACTCGGGCTGGACCAAAAAACTCTGGAAATCCAGCAGGAAGCAACTCAGGATTATATCTGGGGTGTTCACAGGTCACTTCGGCGTCAAGGATCTCTTGGCCAAGATGGGACTATCAAACAGTACAGACTGTAGAATGTGTGGTGAGGAGGATGAGACTATGGAACACTTACTGTGTGAATGTCATGCCCTTGGCAGACAAAGAATGAATCTCTTTGGTAACGCCTACCCGCAACCAAAGGAATTCAGGGTGCTCCCACTGAGCTGCATCATCCGCTTTGTGGAAATGATGGAGCGAGCTTGGGAGTAGCTATAAAGGGGAGGGCAAATGCACAAAAGATCCCACTGGGTCGAAGTGTATCCGAAAATTGTATTTGAAAGTGCTTGTTACTAGGCCTACTTGAATAAAGATCATTTTGAGTTTTGAGTTTGAAAGGGCCCTCAACTAGATAAGATAAGATAAGTATATAATGTTACCTGGATCTAATTATGGTGCCAAATTTCTCCTTGTGACTCTTGTGTATCAAAATGGACCTGTCTATATTTGAAAGGTTTATTTTCTTCAGCGTCATCTATGCAATTAATGCTATAAAATATGTAGTTTTAAGACTCAGATTAGGAAACACTTGCAGGAGCGAGCATTTCCTAGCTGAATCGGGTTGTGTCCTAAATTTTTTTACGATGCCATTCGAACCAGTTTTTGGAGAGGAACAAATGTTTGTATCGGAGCAACTATAATTAAAAAACATAAATACCCTAAAAATTGAGTTAAAGACGGACCTCGCTGGCGGCAGCCGTAAAAGTTTCATACTGATAACATTGAATCGTGACGTCACAGTGTAATATTTGTACTAATCGTTGTATTGAAAATCAAGTAAATTGCTGTTTCAGTCGTCAAATACTGCGTTTAGGACCATAGTTGTCGTACAACATTTTTGTAAACTTTCAAGGTCCATATCTTTTTATGATTTGAATTATATTTATTAATGTATACTTAATTAAATTTATTTGATGGTTTACTATCTATATAGCAACACTGCGTTATCAATTTTAACATGTGGAAATTACGCAATTGCAATGCTGATGCGTTGCGCGAGAAAGCCGCCATTTCTTCGGTCGTCGTTACATCGACCAGACGTTTCGCGATTCCTGCAAATAACTTATGCGCACTGGGACCCCACGGACCGAGGGTCTCGACGCCAAAGGGTACAAAGTTGTACTCTCTGCCGAGGCCTCTATATTTATTACATTTCAGATTTTTGGCCGCTGCATCCGCTTTAGAAGTAATCCGTTGGAGGTCGGACGGTGCCAGTGTGTATTCTCATAATTTTATTTTCCTATTTTGTTACAAGTATTTTTTAACCAGAGTTTTTCATGAGGGTAAAGAAGGCATAATAATCACATTCTAAATTATCATAAATATTTTTTTTTTCTTTTTCTTTTTTTTTTGATAATTTTTCTTGCAACCTGTCTCTAGGACATTCAGCAATTTGTTAAGAATTTTCTTTTTTATTGAGGATTGTGCAGATCGCGTCCATTGACACGTTCGCTTGTCATAGTAATAATTTATCTAATGAGTAGATCCTGTGGTATTCTTCTTTTCGATCTCCGGGGTAGAGTTAATTCGCTCATTAAGTGCTTCACTAGTGTGTTGGGGTGTTGCAATATTCTTGTTTTGTATGTTTCTGCACTGTCTTCGATTTCTTGCTTCACAGTTTTAATGTTGAGGTCGTGATGCAGCCTATTATCATTATGCACCATGGTGCGTCGGTTATTATACGTAGTATTTTGGATTGAAATCTTTGTAGAATCAAAGTTGCAGGCCATAAGGCCAGACTGGCTTTATTATGCACTTATAAAGTAACAATTTGTTTTCTAGGGAGAGCTGGGACTCTCTTCTAATCAACCAGTACATTTTGCGAACTTGTTGTCCTATCATAAATAATAATAAAATTATTATAAAATCTGGTAACTAAACACGAAAGTTTAATACGTCTTAATTGACGTGCTTAATTATTACTTATTACGTACGAACTTTTTTAGAAATGGTCTAGTACGAAAAGGTCCTTGCTGATATAATTATGAGTTATATTTAACTCTACTCGATATATAATTATAAAATTTAAATTTTCGAGGCATTGTCAGCGCTTGTTGTCACAGACGTCTAAATCATTAGGTATTTAAATGAGTAACCTCAATACCCCAGAATAAATGATTGTCAGATGCAAACTGACACGAAATGTCTAGACGAGGTTAAATTAAAAGGCAGCGAGTCCCTAGAGATATCACGCTACTATTTTCATAAATATGAAAATAGTAGCGTGGTTTAGCCTACTTGGTAGTGACCCTGCATACGAAGCTATAGGTCCTGGGTTCGAAAACCGGTAAGGGCATTTATAATAATAATATTCTTTATTGCACCAAAACAAACAAACGCACAACAATATTAGATGTAAGCAATTATAACAGGTAGCAACAGCCGATTTTATGGCTATAAAGCGATCTCTTCCACACAACCTTTGGGTAGTAGTTCATAATGTTGTTGTATATTCATAAACTTGCCCCCTTTCATACCCATAACTAGCGATTTCCAAGATTAATATAATCCTGTCCTTTATTCCAGGTTATATGTGTACATATAAACTATGTGTATGCCAAATACCATCTCAAATTGTACAGCCCATTTTGCACGATTGAATGAAAAACATAGAATACAAAAATCTTTCAGATTCATAATGTTGAGGTAGGATTCTGATGTTGTATATTTTTTCTGTAATTATAGTTTCAGATTCAGATTTATTTGTGAAACATAGGTAAATCAAAAGTGGTCTTAGATAAGAAGTATATGTGAGTCTCTATGTTTTGCCGATTGACATACAGTCGAGTTCTCTAATATCTATACAGACAACCTTTCAAAAACATCTGTACATAGGCTTTATTATTAATGACATAAGACACGTGTAGATATTTTTGAAAGGTTGTCTGTATAGATATTGGAGAACTCGACTGTTCAAATATCAATTTAAAGGAAATTACAAATGAATACAATAATCATTAAACGCGAGCATATAAGTAGGTACAGTCAGCATCAAAAGTATCTACGCAAATGAAGACGGCAAAAGCGCTTTTAGTAAATACTTTTGACGTATTCGTTTGCGTAGCTACTTTTGATGCTGACTGTACTATAAAAATGTCAAAGAAATTACAAATTATTAAAATAATCACTAAAAACGAGCATATTATAAGTACTTTAACGATGTCAAAAAAATACAAATTAATAAAATAATCATTAAATACGAGCATAATAAGAACTTTAACAATGTCAATTACATTATAAATTATAGATCTGTATCATTCATAAAAATCCTTAGTAGTAACATTTTTTAACTAGTAACTTCGTCAACTTTTTCTTAAAACCTGGGTTTATTGTGTTTTGTGATCATTTTGTATTTCAACTACAATTTTCTTTGTTTAGGCTTTAATAGTGACCCTCTTTCAGCCGCTGAACAGCTGTCAAACAGCCAGATAAAACAGCCATTAGACTCAGCTACCAACGATTACAGTTTTTCTACGAAATATATATTTTTGGCGATCGAAAAGGATTGTGCTTTATGGTAAAACGTCAATTTCGCACCGAACCGAAACCGAACCGAAATATTCCTAGTGATGTTAGTATAAAAACATCATCATCATCATATCAGCTGAAAGGCGTCCACTGCTGGACATAGGCCTCCCCCAAAGAGTGCCAAATTGACCGGTCCTGCGCCACTCGCATCAATCAATCAATCAAATCAATCATTTATTTGCTCCATAACACATCACAATGCATGCAAATATATTTTAATTATTTATATTTAGAGATAAAAAACACACATTTATAAGTTATACATGAAATTAAAAAAGAAAAGTCAATGGCAGCAAAACAAACAGTCAAAGTGAATAATAATAATAAATTCTCAAATAACGTAATTAAAATAAAAGTCAATAAATAGGATTATCAGCATCGTTAGTCAAACTTTTTCATGTAATATTCCTTTATAGAGTAAAACGGACGGGCTACAAAATATTGTTTTCACCTCAGCGGCTCGAACATGGCGGTTTTGCTGCTTGAAACCAGTGAGGAAAATGCAATTTTGCTGCGAGCGTGAAGAAAACTAACTTTTTAATTTTTCATATCGTAGGTTAGTCGCAGGTCATCTTTCATACTGCGGGGTGTAATACAAACTTGGAACATTTAAACTTCATTATCTCTGTCACTTTCACTCCTTTACAAAAAAAGAGAGAGATAAAATATGTCGATTCGTCATTCGACGTAGTAGGCCCCCAAAAAGCGGGAACGAAAAACTCGTTCCGAAACAAAATAAATTTCGACTCGTGTTAAACTCGTATAAAAATATGAAACGTATATTAAATCTAATATTATTTTAATCATATTAGTATTTCATTATTCTTAAAATACAATGAAGAAATGCGATATTTATCGCGAACATTTATTGTTATAAGTCTTTAGTTTTTTTATATGGTGAATGAATATAAATTTATATACAGTCTCAGAACGCACTTTATATTCTTCAAAAAGTTAGCGCGATTGAACTTTATTACGTTTTCTTGGAGATAAAACATAACTTAAATAAAGACTAAAAACTGTACTAAATATGAGTGAATCAAATGACGAAGCCGATGTTTTAACTCCTCAAGAGTTGAGAGATACCGTCAAAGAGGGCTGAAGTGTGTTTTCTAAGTAAGTTCATCTTGGACATTGGACAAGTATCAGCAAAATGCATACACAAACGGGAACGGACTTAGTTTTTTCTTAATGTCATGTAAAGTTAATGTTATGGGAGAGAGTGATTGTAGTTAATGTTTGTTATTTCATATATTTGTTGTTTATTTTTAGGGTTCCGTACCTCGAAATGAAAAAACGGAACCCTTATAGGATCACTTTGTTGTCCGGCCGTCCGTCCGTTCGTCCGTCTGTCAATATTAGCAAAGATAAAGGAAAAATTGCGGAAACCGTAAATTATTAGTTACATCACAAAATAAAAATATTTTTAATAATATATACCTAACAGGTTTGTACGGAACCCTCGGTGCGCGAGTCCGACTCGCACTTGGCCGGTTTATTTACATAAAAATGACTTAATTGCTTCTATGTGGCGTTTTATTCCTTTGCGTTATATGTTCTCGCCGCTGAGGTGAAAAGTTGTATGTATCACACGAGAGCAAAGATATTTGCATCTCGTGTCTTTGAGTCCCTCGCTACGCTCAAGATTCTAATTTTGAATCACTCGCTACGCTCGTGATTCAACTATAGAATCTTTCGCTTGCTCGGGACTCAACATCAACACTCGCAGCAAAAATCTACTTTGCTCTCTTGTTGAACAAATAACTATTTACTTTCATGTCAAATGTTTTTATATCATCACAATTTTTTATGTCATCTGTAAGAAGATTATAGACCCTTATGGCAGTGTTATTTAAGCTCTTGTCAAAATGAGTATAATGTATATCATTAAGGATTAACCTATTTCTCTGACGGAGATTGTGGATGTTAGTCTCGCCTTGATGTACATATAGATGTTTATTTGAGAAGACATAAACACAGATTCGGTATAGTATAGATAGAGTGAAATGACGGTCAAGATTTTGTTATCTACAAATATACTGCGGTGTGAGTCGGGAATGGAGGCACACCTCTCATCCAGCAGTAAAAAAACATGTCTCGTTTGAATTGTTTTTTTTGTACAAGTACACGTGTCAGTCAGTTGACGTCAAAGGTACTCGTATGTTTACACTTTTGCACTTTATTGTATTGCAATAAGGTGAAAATTGTATACATATATGTTTTTGTCATTTATTGTACCACATTATCATGTATAAACTCGCCAAGTTTATATAAAATTGCTAGAACTTGAGACACACAAAGTTACAGGTCAAATTAACATAGGGCTTGTTAAAATGACTAATAAATCCTTGTTATAACACGAGCACAGCCCAAATTACAAAAATTCTCACTCTAAGGTTTGAATGTTGCAAAAACAAAAGACTAAAATAAAAGGGCACAACATTTTGCTAAAAACAGAATGTCTTCAGGGATTTTTGACGTTTTGTATTATAAATGCTATTAGTTTGTAATATTTAGGTGAATATCATTTGAATGTTACAGTAAGGTGACTTTGGTTTACCCTTTCCGCACGATACTTTCCGTTAGCGATTAAGTA
Source organism: Epinotia nisella (assembly GCA_932294315.1). Lineage (NCBI taxonomy): Eukaryota > Metazoa > Arthropoda > Insecta > Lepidoptera > Tortricidae > Epinotia > Epinotia nisella. Next base: position 2,475,653 of record OW028691.1, read on the forward strand.
GTGGATAACTCTTTTTTTTTCTGAGCCTATTGAGTGTCCTACTGTTGAGTCCCTAAGTCCCAAAAGAAAATGAGACTTTACATATTAAGCTTTCTCAACGGATACTTATTTTGTTACCATAGCTTTATATCGTGTGTTTTGGGTAAATTTTAAAGATTCTACGGTGAAGGACTTTAATTGTTGAGCCATTTAGGTGTCAACTAATTTTGATTTTTTAATAGTTAAGCTATAAGTGTCCAGTATAAAGTGAGCTCTAAATGGCTCAACAATTAAAGTCCGTGACTGTACCAAAAATAGGTCTATTTCAATATTATCTGGGATCGAAAAGTATTTTCTAACTAGCTGATATTTCTAAAAATTACATTCATCATCATCATCATCATATCAGCTGAAAGACTTCCACTGCTGGACATAGGCCTCCCCCAAAGAGTGCCAAAATAAATATTTCCGGTGGTAGTTTATCGACATTCAGTGCATGTAATATGCCTAAATTGAAGAATAAATCACTTTGACTTTGATTTGACATATCATCATCATCATCATCATATCAGCCGAAAGACGTCCACTGTTGGACATAGGCTTCCCCGAAAGAGTGCCAAAATAAATATTTGACATATCATCATGATCATATCAGCCGAAAGACGTCCACTGTTGGACATAGGACTCCGCGAAAGAGTGTCAAAATAAATATTTGACATATCATCATCATCATCATCATATCAGCCGAAAGACGTCCACTGTTGGACATAGTCCCCCAATGAGTGCCACAATGACCGGTTTTGCGCCACCCGTCACCCAGCGGATTCCTGCGACCTTTACCAGGTCTTCAGTCCACTTTGTGGCCTACCCACGCTGCGCCTTCCGGTACGTGGTCGCCACTAGAGAACCTTTAAGCCCCAACGGCCATCAGTTGTACGTGCAATGTGCCCCGCCCCCTGCCACTTAAGTTTAGCGGTTTACTACATGTAAAAAATGAGGCAGACACTGAGATAACAACTACAATAACTTCGATGGAAATAGTGTGATAAAAAACGTACCAGTACGTAACGTTCCTCTCAAAGTTTATTGTAAAAACATGTCCAACAGAAAAAGGATTTGTTCCGTATTCCGTAATTATGAAATGTAAACTTTTATATCAAACAAAAACATTAATTAACTTCCCTTCACAGTCAGTCATTTCACTCGAGAAGCGTTTCCAACATTAAGCCTCACACTTAAGGTGCATTTTTCCTTGACGAGACATGTAATTAGTTTTTTAAAGCCACGGGTAACACGATTTAGCCTGGCTATCGTGCCATGATTTATGCAATAGGGTGAATGTACCCGTTGTATAATTTGACGCCTTATGGTACATACAGGTAATCGATAGGTGTTAGGTACCTTTTCCTGTCGAAGGGGTTGATTATATTGGGCGGTTTGGTATATTCGCTAGTTGTTGTTATAATAAAATCAAACCTAAAGCTGTCTTTTACTCGCTTCCGTATTTATATCATGAGTCTTATATTACGTGTAAAGTAAGACTAAATATGACAGGTTGGCGGCAAAATATTGTGCCTACATCAATTAAACTTTGTTTATAACTTTATGTTGGTACTAGAAAGGACTCGGTAGATTCTCGGATCTACCGAGTCCTACCAAAATTCAGTGGTCCTACCCACATGTCACGTTCACATTGAAGGTTATTCTTTTTACTCGACCAATTTTGGGTTTCAGCAACAATAAAGGTTTCTAAGAATTACTGAGAGCTATCAGGATAGGTAACCATCACATCTACGTCTTGAGAAACAACTCTCTCTCTTTTATCAACAAAAACTTTTCATACCTCGCAAATTATTGATCCTATAAGTATGGGTATGGTCTCATTCGAGCGCAAAAAAATACATAGAAAATGACACTTTACTAGCCTAGTTTGTAGAATGGGCATTATAGAATGGGCAGGGGGAGGAACCCCTACATTTTGTTAGGACTCGGCAGATCCTCATTTCTAGTGCCAGGATAAGGTTATAAACAAAGTTTCATTGATGTACATATTTTGCCTCCAAAATATGCAATTTTTCCTAGTTATAGTATGAAGCTAGTTCAATTTGAAGATTAGGTATCTTCTAAAATCGACCATCATAAGGTTTGTCCGACGAACGTTTCGCAGAGTTTTCATTTCATCGAAAACCATTTTTTTGGATACAGTACCAAAGTTTTCAGGATGTTTATTTAAACCAAACCTTACCTTATGGGTCTACAGAATGACCTTTTAGCTGTTCCTAAAAAGGTAACCGTTTCTGTGTTTATTTTTGCACGAGTTTTTCTTAGATTCGCTTTTAAAGCACTCAGATTCATTGACCCGTAACACACATTTGCCATAATTAATCTCAGCTATGCAAAATAATTACAACAAAGTCAAAGTCAAAGTGATTTATTCTTCAATTTAGGCATATTACATGCACCTATGAATGTCGATAAACTACCACCGGTTCGGAAAGTAAACCTCTGCCTCGAGAAGAACCGGCGTAAAAAACTCGGCGAGGTGTCATTTTTTCAAAACAGTATACAATATATCATTTTAGTATCAGAGTATTATAAAATTTTAAAATTACATTGCTACAGTAGAAAGCCTATTTATTTTAGACAGATTTCTAGTGCAGGATTTTATCGCTGCCAAATATCCCTATCCATGATGTAGTCGTTTATCTTATAATATGCTTTTGAAATAAGTGTCCGTTTTACGACAGATTTGAATTTAGAGTCAGTAAGTTCGGTAATGTGTTTTGGAATTTTATTGTAGAATTTTATACAATTTCCCAAGAACGACTTTTTCGCTTTTACTAGCCTGTAAAAAGTTGTTTTGAGCTTCCCTGCGCTTCTGGTAACCTTGGGCCTATCAGTGTTTGTTGGGTAGTTGTATAAAGATTACTAGGAATTATCAAAAAACCCCGCAAAATCCACTCACAAACTATGGCATTTGACATTTTGAAGCCTCGACGCGCCACTGGCGTCTCTAGCGGCGAATTCACTCGGTAGCCCTCATGGACGGATATATTTTACTGGTTGTTAAACCGCCTGCGAGGAATACCAGGAGCCGTAGCATGGTTGGCCTTATCACGCGACAAGTGACAAGATAACAGCGTTGTCTCTTTCTATCGAACGGTGTCAGCCAGTGACGCACGCTCTATCCTATCACCTATCGCGTGACAAGGCCAACCATGCTACGGGGCCTGGTTGTTAAACCGCCTGCGTGGAATACCAGCAAGCGGTAGAATTACTGTGTTATCGACTGATGACTTTCATTAGTCGTAATCCCGTCAGAGCGAGCACCCGCATACTGTATATTACCGACTTAAAGATAATAGAGAGCTACACGAGGTGAAAGCTTTTGACGTGATAACGTCTTATAAATCAACTAGCTTCTGACCGCGACTTCGTCCGCGTGGAACTCGTTTATATCGTAGCTCCATACAAACTTTCGCCCCCCATTTCACCCCCTTAGGGGATGATTCCCAGGATAAAAAGTATTCTGTATGTTAATCCAGGCTATACACTATAATGTATACCAAAATTCATCATAATCCGTTAAGCCGTTTTTGCGTGATTGAGTAACAAACATCCAAACATCTAAACATCCAAACATCTAAACATCCAAACATCTAAACATTCAAACATCTAAACATCCAAACTTTCGCATTTATAATATTAGTAGGATGAACACGGCAGCACGCAAAAGTGTGACTTATTGTCCCATTCCGTTCGTTGACTGACTGACATATCAACGCACAGCCCAAACCGCTGGTTCTAGAGATTCCAAATTTGGCACGTAGGTTCCTTATAAGGTCTAGGGTTGCACTAAGGATTTTTCAAAATTCACCCTCTAAGGGGTGAAATGGGGGTCCAAAGTTTGTATGGGGAAACAAGATTAGATGCACATACAAATGCAGCACAATGTTTTCTTATGACGTTACCACGTAAAATTATCGTCCGTAAACCGACTTTATAGACAAACTTTTTTATTTCGAACCGCTAAGGCTCTTAAATAAGCGGGTAAATGAAAATGAAAAAAATACCCTTTCATATTCCATTAATAAACGTTAAATTTCTTGTAGAGAATCAACTACTGTGTAAAAAAACGTGAAATGATCAGCTTTAAATTTGCTACTGCATCTATACCTCAAGTGGTATTTTCACGGTTCTTTCCAAAATAAGGTTCGTAATTCGATTATCTATTGTACAGTCGACGCCAAAAATACGTTTACGCTTTTGCACCTTATTCCATTGCAATAAGGCGAATAGTGTAAACGTATTTTTGGCGTCGACCGTACATCGTTCACACATTTCATATTCCCAAATAATAATTCGTTTTAACAATTTCACTTTTTAATACAATTAAGCAAGAGTCCGACGTTTTATGTATTCATTACTTGTTGTTGTCTTGGATGTTTAATATCTATTTAAGTATGTATTTATCTATGTAAGTATGTTTATCCGTTGTCTAGCACCCATAGTACAGGCTTTGCCTAGTTTGGGACTAGATCAGTTGGTGTGAATTGTCCCACGGTTTTTATTTTTATTTTTATTACAGAACTACGTAGCGGCTAACAAAATACACCTATCCTCAAAGTTTTATTCAACACCTTATACCTTATAGTTTTCAAGTAAAATGCCTGTGACATACGAACAAACGAACATACGGACAGTCGGACATGACGAAACTATAAGGGTTCCGGAACCCTAAAAGCAGCGGCCAACTTTGCAGATTCAATTTGTTTAATTCAACTTTTTTTGTTACAGTCCTCTCGTATCGGCAATGCCAGCGGAGATGCCTGCGAACGCCGCGACCCTTGCCAACATGGAGGCGTCTGCATCAGCACTGACGATGGACCGGTCTGCGAGTGCAGAGACGAGGACTATGAGGGCGCGTTCTGTGAAAGAGGTAGGTAGTATATTTTTATAGTCATCATCGGCAATGACAGTGGTGATGCCTATGCCGCGATCTGTGCCTGCGCGGTGGAGTCTGCATCAGCACTGACGATGGACCGGTCTGCGAGTGCAGAGACGAGGACTATGAGGGCGCGTTCTGTGAAAGAGGTAGGTAGTATATTTTTATAGTCATCATCGGCAATGACAGTGGTGATGCCTATGCCGCGATCTGTGCCTGCGCGGTGGAGTGTGCATCAGCACTGACGATGGACCGGTCTGCGAGTGCAGAGACGAGGACTATGAGGGCGCGTTCTGTGAAAGAGGTAGGTAGTATATTTTTATAGTCATCATCGGCAATGACAGTGGTGATGCCTATACCGCGATCTGTGCCAGCACGGAGGCGTCTGCATCAGCACTGACGATGGACCGGTCTGCGAGTGCAGAGACGAGGACTATGAGGGCGCGTTCTGTGAAAGAGGTAGGTAGTATATTTTTATAGTCATCATCGGCAATGACAGTGGTGATGCCTATGCCGCGATCTGTGCCTGCGCAGTGGAGTGTGCATCAGCACTGACGATGGACCGGTCTGCGAGTGCAGAGACGAGGACTATGAGGGCGCGTTCTGTGAAAGAGGTAGGTAGTATATTTTTATAGTCATCATCGGCAATGACAGTGGTGATGCCTATGCCGCGATCTGTGCCTGCGCGGTGGAGTGTGCATCAGCACTGACGATGGACCGGTCTGCGAGTGCAGAGACGAGGACTATGAGGGCGCGTTCTGTGAAAGAGGTAGGTAGTATATTTTTATAGTCATCATCGGCAATGACAGTGGTGATGCCTATGCCGCGATCTGTGCCTGCGCGGTGGAGTCTGCATCAGCACTGACGATGGACCGGTCTGCGAGTGCAGAGACGAGGACTATGAGGGCGCGTTCTGTGAAAGAGGTAGGTAGTATATTTTTATAGTCATCATCGGCAATGACAGTGGTGATGCCTATGCCGCGATCTGTGCCTGCGCGGTGGAGTGTGCATCAGCACTGACGATGGACCGGTCTGCGAGTGCAGAGACGAGGACTATGAGGGCGCGTTCTGTGAAAGAGGTAGGTAGTATATTTTTATAGTCATCATCGGCAATGACAGTGGTGATGCCTATGCCGCGATCTGTGCCTGCGCGGTGGAGTGTGCATCAGCACATACGATGGACCGGTCTGCGAGTGCAGAGACGAGGACTATGAGGGCGCGTTCTGTGAAAGAGGTAGGTAGTATATTTTTATAGTCATCATCGGCAATGACAGTGGTGATGCCTATGCCGCGATCTGTGCCTGCGCGGTGGAGTGTGCATCAGCACTGACGATGGACCGGTCTGCGAGTGCAGAGACGAGGACTATGAGGGCGCGTTCTGTGAAAGAGGTAGGTAGTATATTTTTATAGTCATCATCGGCAATGACAGTGGTGATGCCTATGCCGCGATCTGTGCCTGCGCGGTGGAGTCTGCATCAGCACTGACGATGGACCGGTCTGCGAGTGCAGAGACGAGGACTATGAGGGCGCGTTCTGTGAAAGAGGTAGGTAGTATATTTTTATAGTCATCATCGGCAATGATAGTGGTGATGCCTATGCCGCGATCTGTGCCTGCGCGGTGGAGTGTGCATCAGCACTGACGATGGACCGGTCTGCGAGTGCAGAGACGAGGACTATGAGGGCGCGTTCTGTGAAAGAGGTAGGTAGTATATTTTTATAGTCATCATCGGCAATGACAGTGGTGATGCCTATGCCGCGATCTGTGCCTGCGCGGTGGAGTGTGCATCAGCACTGACGATGGACCGGTCTGCGAGTGCAGAGACGAGGACTATGAGGGCGCGTTCTGTGAAAGAGGTAGGTAGTATATTTTTATAGTCATCATCGGCAATGATAGTGGTGATGCCTATGCCGCGATCTGTGCCTGCGCGGTGGAGTGTGCATCAGCACTGACGATGGACCGGTCTGCGAGTGCAGAGACGAGGACTATGAGGGCGCGTTCTGTGAAAGAGGTAGGTAGTATATTTTTATAGTCATCATCGGCAATGATAGTGGTGATGCCTATGCCGCGATCTGTGCCTGCGCGGTGGAGTGTGCATCAGCACTGACGATGGACCGGTCTGCGAGTGCAGAGACGAGGACTATGAGGGCGCGTTCTGTGAAAGAGGTAAGTAGTATATTCCCCTCGTCGATTCGAAAGACAGCGACCTTAGTAATTCTGGATTTATCATTTTGTGTGCTCTGATACGGCCCGTTAGGTTATATTTAGGCTGAAAGACCCTATGGCATTCATGACAGTGAAGTGGCCCTGCTGAGTTTTATTGTGCCCCCTCACAAGTTCTGTGAGAGAGGTTAGGTGATAGTATTTATAGTCCTCATCGGCAATGCCAGGAGTGACGCCTGCGCCGCGACCTGTGCCAGCATGGTGGCATGAGCATCAGCACTGATGATGGACCGGTCTGCGAGTGCAGAGACGAAGATTATGAGGGCGCGTTCTGTGAAAGAGGTAAGTAGTTATATATGTATGTATAAGTCCCCCTCGTCGATTCCGAAGACGGCGACCCTAGTAATTACGGATTTATCATTTTGTGTGCTCTGATATGGCCCGTTAAGTTTTATTTAGGCTTAAAGACCCTATACAGGGTGGAAACATTTTAGGGGCCCTGGAGGGGAACTACCTTAAATCCTTTTGTGAGCTCATTTTACTGATAGAAAATATTTCTTTATTTTTTAAAGAAACAAAACTGCATTCAAAGATCTAAAATTCGCTTGTCTCACCCGGGAATCCAACCAATTAAAAATTAATAAAATAAACCCTCGCTATTTTATTATACGAATCGGTAGAATTATCTAAGTAAATACTGCCAATATTGTAGAGATATTTGATATTTATTTTACACGGGTCTAACGCGATAGCGTGAGCGAGGAAAAATCAACCAATAGGTAAGATGTGTCGCGTGAGCGCAGCTACAAATTTTTCCTCGCACATCTGCGGTGGATATTCACCCTAAGACTGATCATACGGACTACCGTACTCATACGACCGGCCGTTAATGCAATGGTGTGTGCTCCATAAACACAACATTTCCTTATTTTCCGGTGGTTGATTGCTTATTTGGGACAGAACTACTACCGAGCGTTTTTGCCCTTATTAACTTTATTGACTGACATTCGCTTTCCCACGTCTTATGCTTTTTGCAACAATTGTCAGCTCATTTTTAGGGTTCCGTAGCCAAAATGGCAAAAACGGAACCCTTATAGTTTCGTCATGTCCGTCTGTCCGTCTGTCCGTCTGTCCGTCTGTCCGTCTGTCCGTCTGTCCGTCTGTCCGTATGTCACAGGCATTTTACTCGAAAACTATAAGGTGTATTTGAATAAAATTTTGAGGATAGGTGTATTTTGTTAGCCGCTACATAGTTTTGTAATTAAAATGACAAAAAAAAATTTTTTTAGGGGTGCACTCCATACATAAAACTAAAAGTCAAAATGTTTTTTTTTATAGTGACCCCCCGTGTGGCACATCAATCGATAGGCCTTTCAAAATAAATATAAGGTTTCTTAGCATTTTTTTTGATTAAGTGAATAGGGTCGGAGATAATCGCCCCGAAAGTCACTAAAATTCTGTCCCCCCCCTCTAATTTTTGAACGGTGCATTTTAAAAATATGGAAAAATTCATGGACATTAATTTCATTCACCGAAAATTGTTTTGAACAAGATTGGTTCAGAGGTTTTCGAGATATTGCTGAAAAACTGCCTTCCTCAAAGAAAAGGACGTGAGTGCCGTAAAATTTCTGTGACGATACGACCTTTTTAATTGGCACGGAACCCTTCGTTTTGCGTGGTCCGACACGCACTTGGCCGGTTTTTTTTTTTATAAAATCAGCAGCGTTATTGGGACGGGAGCGTTAGATGAACTGTCATTTACACATTCAAAAATTGACAGTTCCTGTTACGCGTGCTGGTTCCATTTAACCATCGTCTTCGTCATCGCACTCTTTGTCAGTGGTCGTGATCGTCACGTCAGGGGTGGCAAGCTTTACAACCTGTCTGTTGCTCATCTGGTACATTGGCGGAGTGGAGTTTTGAGTGCAGTTTTGACTTCGTCATTGGCCGGTTTAGTATCAGGACCTAAATTGTCAGAATTCACTTATCACCTCGGGTCTTTCAGTTCGTCACAGACATTCTGTACCTCTAAACCATGTTAGGCCACGTTTGTGGACTTTTGACGTGATAAATCGATGAACGCCGGCTGCACGCACGAAAAAGTGTGACTCATTGTCCCGTTCCATTGACTGACATACCAACGTACAGCCCATATCGCTGGTTCTAGAGACTCCAAATTTGGCACGTAGCTTCCTTATAAGATCTAAAGGTGCACTAAACAAGGATTTTTCAAAATTCAGCCTCTAAGGGGGTGAAATGGGGGTCCAAAGTTTGTATGGTGAAACAAGATTAGATCGACTATTTTAATCGAAACTTCACAGGAGTATTCCTAACGATAACTGAGTAAATACGTGTTATGCAATTTTTCATCAATGTGTTCTAATGACGTTATCACGTAAAATTATCGTCTGCAAACCGACTTTACAGACAACCACTTTTTTTGCTTAGGATTTTATTTTGTGTGGGTGTGGGGGTTTCTATCGTCGCCTGACAGCACGCCTGACACGTCGCCGCATAAGGCCGCGGTGTGGATGCCAGTGGGCAACCGGGCGACGAGCGGCCGTTCATACATTGAACTCGATGAAATGTATGAACTTCCGCTCTTCGCCCCGCTGCCAGCTGGCGTCCAGTGCGTGGCCTACAATAAGGCTTTAGGTAAAACTAAATAGACTAGCCGTGATTTACGCTTTTATTCATAAAATAAGTTTCTCTCAAAAATTTCATTTTTGGCACAAGCTTTTATTGCCAACTGTACTTTTCTGAATTCCGTCATCAATGACCTGTTGAGACGATTCTAACGAGTCCAAACTCAACGGGGTTATGTCTGTTAAGTCCTGAAATCTCACGGCCACCTTCTGTCTCCATCATCAGACCAGTTTGATGGTACTATAATATTGAATTGTCATCCAAACTACACTTAAACCCAAAATTTCAGGTCAATCGGTTGAAGATATCTGCTTCAAAATTGAGTTGCAAGATTCCACCCGAACGAACATTAGTTAGGTACTTACATACATTGCAAGATTTGCAAGTTAATAAAGCTTATAAAAAACAGCTTTAGCGAGCCTATAGTGTTTCGAAAAAGTACGATTTATAGACGCCAATTAACGCTAATGGGCCCATCAAGCTTCTGTTAACGTCTTGCTTAGATTTTTTTTCTCCGTTCAAGTTACTATTAGTGTTGGTTTCAGTTGGTCGATCACGCAACGCATTGTACGCGCGCCGGATAGATCTAGATGTCAATTTTTAAATGTTAAAATGACAGTTGGATCTACCCGACGCGCGTTCGGTACGTTACGTGATTACCCCCCAGATCTCGTAAGATTTGTAAGCTTCTTCTTTTATTTGAAGTTACCTAATCGTTTTTATTACTATCTCCTTTGCAATATCTGTTTCATTAGTCCCAGTTTGACTTCTGCCCTAGGGCGTAAAGGGTAGATTTTGATAACACGAACATTTTAACCGAAATTGCGGGGGCGGCCGTCTGCGTTGACTCTTGGGATCTTCTCAATTTACATCCTACCAACTGAGCCACTCGATATTAGCCCTTATTGCTTTAGCGTTACGGTCTACAGTCATTCTGGCACCTGCGTAAAACAAAATTGTCAGAAGTTCAAATTCAAAAGGAGCAAGTAATTTCCAAAGATGAAACGATTTCGTAGAGTTGTCATATTGATTTCTGTTGCAAGTATTTTGAATGCCAATGCCAGGGTTGTTATATTACCGTTGGCAAATTGACGGCAAGATGACCTCAACTTCGTCCGCGTATACTCGTTAAGCGCCTTGCAAAATCGAATAGCAAGGATGCGATTAGACTTCTCACAGGCGCAGCATCAATTATTGCACGTACAGTAAGGGAAATGTATTCACGTACCACCGTATCGCAATAAGGTGACATATCACTCGAGTTTGAGTGATGGCGGCCTGTCAATTGCGACAGGGTTCTACGGTGGTACGTGAATACATTTCCCTTAATGTACCTAGTAACTTACACTCTTTTTTTCCCCCCTTCGAGGAATGATTTCCCTGATAAAATATACTATGTCCTTACCAGAATCTCAAGCTATTTATTTATTATTTGCAAACCATGGTATTACACAATATTACAAGGGTTTAAAGTACAGCATGGACCCTGTTAGGGCAAAGCAAAAACGTTAAGTAAACGTACGTAAGTAATAAAAATATCAAATACTAACATTTCTTTAAAATAATTTCATGAAAGGACTGATCATAAGAATAATTTTACGGAACAATATTTGTAAATTTGTTGTAATATTAAATAATTCATTGAAATAAGAACTAATCCTTTCGTTATAACAATAATTCAAAAAAAAAAGTTTATAGAGAGAGACAGGTGGACATAGGGATATAAGTTTTTTTTCTACTAACTATCTCCATACTACATTTCATTTAAATCGGTTCAGTGGTTTAAGCATGAAAACGTAACGGATACAGAGTTTTCTTTAAAGGCTTTCTTTAAAATTCAAATGTGATATTCCTTTGCATCTTCAAACCTAAAAATTCTAGAAGTTCATTTGCTCTGTTTACCTCTTTCGGGAATTCCAGCGTGAATTTATGTATTGTATCTTATACAGGAGGTAGATTATTAAGCTTGTGAGCAATTGTTTCCAAGTGGTTTTAATTGAAAAAAAAAATGTTTTTTTTTTCTTCATCATAAGTTTACGTGTACTTTTTTACACTTCTGGAGATGATATAATTTTTTTTTTTAAACTAACAAAATTGAAAAATATCACAAACATATCTTTTGAAAATGCAAAAACTATTATGACTCACTACATGATGTTACCTCAAAATCTGCATTGACTACTGTGCTATGATCTCGTGGTGCCAACATACATTACTCGGAGGTCATAACTTTAGATCAAAATTTCTCCGAGTTAAAAAAAATTGAAAATAAATCGACACAACGGGTTACTACAGATGCTCTAAGGAAGCCTCCTTTTAAATATTTGCTCCTGTTACAGGGCCCACCCCGTTATATAGAATGACTGATACCTAAATGTCCACGCAAGCGTGGTTACTACAAAGCCAAGCTCCATTTAACAAACCGATCTGAGTCGGCCTTAGCGCTCTACTTAAAAGTTTATCGGGGGCCGCTGGCACACACAAATACAACTATATATATTATTGTACTCTGGATTTCATACAGTCCCCAACATCAATATCTGACATATTAATAGGGCATAAGGGCATCTTCAAATAATTTTGTACCCAATTAACGTGAGTCGTCAAACGAAAATTAACTCAGTGCCAGTTTTGTGACGACACTCAACTCAACTCAACTCAAAATGATCTTTATTCAAGTAGGCCTAGTAAGCACTTTCAAATCGTCAGTTATTTTTTTAGATTATTTTTTAAACATAAAGAATAAAATATACATGATATAAAAATTGTATAAAAAATACTAGTAGGATGTTTCTAGAAAAACAATCTAATGTCAAAAAACAAAATATTACGAAAATAATGAATTAAAAATTCAGTCAAAATTAGTTCCATGGAGTTTTGTCATTCATGTAGTCTTGTGTGCTATAATATTAAGCTTTCGAGATAAGTTTACGCTTCACATAGTTCTTGAATTTATTAATAGATAACTCAGTTAAGTTTCCTGGAAGTTACAATTAAGTATTCAGTGTGCATGTACGTACATTTAACTTTTCTTTTCAATTTATAAGTGATATACAATGAACACGTTACTTTAAATGTGAAACTGTTGTCACAAAACTGACACTGAGTTATTTTTAGTTTGACGACTGACACTAATTGTGTACACAATTATTTGAAAATGCCCATAAATATCTCTCAGAATGAGAATCAGAATTTTATTGGTAAAACACATTATTTTACATGTCAGGCAGGATATAATGTAGGTAGGTACATACCCTTACAGCTATATATACCTGTGGTAGCTAGATCTATATCAATGCAAAATAAGTTTAGGTACGTGTATTTTTAACTCTTCTCGAGAGATATCAGTAACTTTTTAATAAAAAAAAAACAAAAAAAAACACAAAAATATCTTTTGAAAACAAAAATACAAAAACTATAATGACTCAATTCATTACACTGACTTCGTTCTATGATCTCGTGGTGCCAAGATACATTTCTTAGACCCCTTGGAGGTCATAACATTAGATCAAAATTGCTACGAATTAAAAAAAAAAGTGGACACTAGGGGTTACTGCACATGCTCTAAGTAAGCGTCCTTTTAAATATTTGCTCCTGTTACAGGGCCCACCCCGTATTGTGCTGTGGGGCTGTTAGGCTGAATATCTTAGTCTTTAAAAATAATTTACTTTGTGCACTAGAGTATAAAAGTGGCATATTGTGCAGCTTACATCCAGCACAAAGGCGAACTTTGCAAGCATGAGAAGTGAAAAATAAATTGATGATTATATTGATTATTGACCTTTTTATACAAAGCTGTATCTTTAAAAACTGCTGAAATGTGAACGTAGGGCGGCGAAAAAACGTATAAGAGCGTTTTTCAAAAAAACTGTACATCAACCTTTTTTTTCAGTTTTCGATTTTTTTGGGTTTTTCTTACTCAGAATCGTTGATACTATCTATCCTCATACAAGAAAAAGTATCCCAGATTTTACTATGTAAGTTTTATCTTCCAGTGCGTCACGACCATATAAATAAAAATAGACTGCATACAAAATGTGACGATCTGGAATGGCATATTTTGAACACTTTTTTTCTTGTATGAGGATCGATAGTATCAACGATTCTGAGTAAGAAAAACCCAAAAAATCGAAATCTGAAAAAAAAGTACATGTACACTTGTTTTGAAAAACGCTCATTATTTCCCATTTTTAACAGGATATTTTGTTAAAAAGGTGGTGATATTATGAAACATTTAGGTACTATTCGGGTTGTTAGGAAGCCTGAACTGATAGCTATCCCTAATGGTACGGTCAGCGTGTAACGGTGGCGCGCACGCGATCACACTACACTGCACAGGATGTAACAAGAAATATGTACGGTTCGCAAAACGCAATCCGAGCCATTATCTAATCTGTCTCTTTTTGACCCATACACAGAGAGATAGAGAAAGATACACTCATGTGGATTGTTGCTTTCGTATATGGGGATATTCATTGAACCATTAATGAGTTAACGGTACTTAAAAGGGATCAAGTAACTTTTAGAACGTAAGTTAGGACAACTCAACTGTCATTTTCCCATACAAAAAGTGACGTTTAGGTCTACCTGACGCAGGACGGGTTAGGCTCGTAAAACACACTTTCCCGAAATGTGCACTTTCAAAACGTACACTCCCAAAATATACACTTTCCCAATTTGGAAACTTTCTCGAAATGTGCATTATTTCAAATAGTGCACTTTTTCAAAACACACGCTTTCCCAAAATGTACACTTTCCCATTGAGGGCACTTTCTCAAAAGATACACATTTAGTCAGCTCTGCAGATTTGTCGTACGCGTGTGTGAGTGTGACCTAGGCGAGGCACTCACACATATGCTAGGTGTTAACCCTTAAAGTGTACTTTCCGGGAAAATATACCTTCTGCGAAAATGCACATTCTGCGAAAGTGCACCTATTGACAAAGTGTACATATCGGGAAGTGCACTTTTAGAAACAGTGTACTTTACGGAAAAATTATCATTCTAAAAAAATGCACTTTTACAGAAAGTGCACATTTCGGGAAAGTGTGTTTTACGAGCCTAACCCCGCAGGACAATGCGTTACGTCCACCAGCTGGGCTGTCACAAAACTGACAAGCATTGTCAAACACGTATAAGAAGTCGCAAAACTGACAGTTTAGATGTGATTTAGATACAAGTTGAGTAAGATTTGACGATGATCCCCATATTCTGGTCGGTTATCGAAGCCAGAGTCTTGCAGGGTAGGTAGGAGACGGGGGGCGTCGTGGTGACATGCTCGCGATCCCATGGCGCTCCCATTAACGGCAGAGACGGAAACGCCGGAGTGGTTTTAGTGGGCAGACTCCCTCCCCCCCTCTCTTTAAATAGAGTTGGCCGGAGGGTGAGAGCCCCACATACCCCCCTATATAGCTTCCCCAGGCTGGGGGGGGGGATGCGTAAGTGCATTTCCACTCCGTCAAAAAAAAAGGGTAGGTAGGAGGGCTAGCAAAATATTCATTTCAAATAATAAAATATAATGTTATATTATAATGTCATGCTATGTGATGAATATAGTTTTCCTATTGTATTCTATTTCCTAACATGTGCAAGATGATATTCCGTGATTCCGCTATGAAACTAAAATTTCAAATTACCTCGCATGATTCATTGTAGAATGTTGTATGCGCGGATCACTGCCACTCGTTAGGAATTTCCTTCTTTACGCACTTCATCATCATCATCGTATCAGCCGAAAGACGTCCACTGCTGGACATAGGCCTCCCCTAGAGAGTGCCAAATTGACCGGTCCTGCGCCACCCGCATCCAGCGGACTCCCGCACTTACGCACTTGTATCATAACTATTATTGCACACCTTTTACCTGCAAAAGAATAAACAAAGATACATACAGGGATACAGAGGTGAAACGACTGGCGGTCTTATAGCTGAAGAGCGATCTCTTCCAGACAACCTACGAGGCCCATTCACTGACATCTTCCATCTCACATCTGACATCTTCTGATTACTCTAGTGGTACTCAATTTGGCACTCTTTGGGGGGCCTATGTCCAGCAGTGGACGTCTTTCGGCTGATATGATGATGATGATGATGATGATGACTCTAGTGAGTCTAATGTTAAGATGGTCACACGTCTTAACAACGAACGATGACGATTTTACGATCAACGATCTCGTAAAATGACTATCGATTCCACTCGCTACTTTGTTCTCAAGTAACAGCGTAAGTAATATTGTTTTTCAAAGTAAGGGAAATGTATTCACGTACCACCGTAGAACCCTATCGCAATAAGGTGACATATCACTCGAGTTTGAGTGACGGCGGCCTGTCAATTGCGACAGGGTTCTACGGTGGTACGTGAATACATTTCCCTTACCTGTACATGCGTCTTTTTAGAAATTTTACAATAATGCCAAGCCACATTCTTGATTTTTCTTGGTTCCAATCAAGCTTATTGTCGCATCAATCTCTATACTTATGAGTATACATACAAAACTAAAAGCGTGCAGATTTAGTTACTACCGGTTAGCCTAGTGGGTAGTGACGCTGCCTACGAAGCTGAAGGTCCCGGGTTCGAATCCCGCGGTAAGGGCAAATATTTGTGTGATGAGCATGAATATTTGTTTCTGAGTATTGGATGTTTTCTATGTATTTAAGTATTTAAATCTATTATATATATCTTCGTCTAGTATCCATAACACAAGCCTTATTGAGCTTACTATAGGGCTAGTTCGATTTGTGTAAGAATGTCCCCTAATATTTATTTATTTATTTAATTATTATAATCCTAGGTACAGACATAATATACCTATTGTTATCGACAAAAAAATGTTTCTAAATCTAGCTAGATTGCGACAGTCCTATGTTTTGCCGTAAAAAATCCGATCTCAGATTATTATAAAAGAACTAACAGAAATTCCAAATTAAATATTCGCGGTAATGTTCGCAAAACATTTTCCCTAAAAATAAACTCACGTCTCTCGACGGCCGGGAAACAATCTGAGCCCTGTCAGGGGCGCCCAACTGTGTAACATCAATTATAAATTCGGGCCCGGGCTCCCGCTGTGGAATAAATGCAACCCGTGAAACATGTATGATGTAGTTTCTTCACTAGAGACGTAAAATATGGTTTGGTGGAGTGAAAATGCGCTAGTTTTCATTGTTGGGTATATTCTCTCTTTGTCTAGCAGTACATACCCTGTAAGGGTTCCTTTTTTAACTTTTTGGTACGGAACCCTAACTAGCAGCTTAGAGAGATAATCATTCCAGGAAAAATCTCTATAGTGCGATTCAGGAATAAACACGGACGTTAAAATGAAGCCTTTTTAGGGTTCCGTAGGTACATCAAAAGGAAAAAAACGGAACCCTTATAGGATCACTCGTGCGTCTGTCTGTCCATCAGCCGATTTGCTCCGAAACTACTTGACCGATTGAGTTGAAATTTGGTACAAATATGTAAATTGGTGACCCAAAGATGGACGCGTAAAGTAAATTGATGAATTCTGTACATGGAAAATTGAAAAAAAAAGTTTCGCAAACTGTATCGTGTGACATATCAAATGAAAGAGGTTATTCTAAGCATCTCAGATTTTTTCTAAATAATTTTAGCTAAAACAGATTTGAAGTAATTTAGGTAAAAAAACGAAAATTTACCATTCCCCCCTTATCTCCGAAACTACTTGGCTTAAAATTCTGAAAAAAATATGTAAATAGTTCCTTGTCTAAAGATTACAGGAAAACCTATGAGAAGTTTGAGTATTCAAAGTATCGGGAAAATTCTCAATATTTTACGGAACCCTCACCACGCGAGTTGAACTCGCACTTGTCCGGTTTTTATGCATAGAAAGTATATTTAGTGTGTGCGTTTTATGTAATACGAAGGCGGAGCCGCGCGCAGATTAAAGTACTTAATACCTATAACTATAGTTATCTAAACCAACAAAGCGAACGAGCTGGTCAGACTGCTAGAAAATTGATGCAAATCAAATGGAAGCGTTAGGTTTAAGGGGGATTTTACCGAACTAACCCTTTCGAGCCGTGGTGAGTGCATTTCATCTGGCGTTTTATTTGGAACACTTTGGAAAAAGCTACACTTTCCTTTTGGGTTCACTACACCTGCCTCTTCTCTATCCTTCTCTCTCTAAACTCAACTCTTTTATCCCGGTTGCAGCTTTAGCTTAAAAAAAACCGGCCTAAAACCTGAGAATTACCAACATTGTGTTGGTGAAAGTCTGAAATGCTTTGTATTCTTTTATTTCGGACTTTTACCACTGTTAAACTTGGTTAATCTTAGGTTTACCACAGCGACGCGGTAAAAGTCGAAAATAAAGACGCGTTGTCTCGAACGTAAGGGCAAGGGACTTTTGTAGGTACTTAAATACATCATAATATATGTAAGTAGTACTAAATAATCATAATAAATGCTCGGTTCTGGCGCTTCACCGGGCTGCCGCGGCACGCTCGCTTCGCTCACGACTCGCGCGCTGAGTCCTTCCTTCATGTACAAAAGGTACAGTCAGCATCATAAACATGTATACATTCTATGACCTTATTACCTAGACATAAGGTTGAAAAGTGTATACATGTTTATGATGCTGACTGTACAATAGGTAGATGGCTGGGCGAATCTTTTAGCGTTTGAATCAATCGGTTATCACGTCATTGTTGGGTCAAGATTATTTCAGCAGAGGCAAAACATACCGCGGAAACTTAAATAAAAAAAGACTCAGTACTGGTTTTGGCTTTATGAATTCATCAAAAGAGAAGCCTGATATTCGTCTTTTTTAAATAGTACTTGCTGTCGACGATAATGACGCAAAAAGAACGCCTTAACACATTCAGCGCCCAGAATCGCTACGCGCTACGCTCGTATCCGATCCCGTGATTTTCCTCGTATGTAGCGGAAAGCGACTACGGCGTAGGGACGCATACGTGTCGTCACGGGCCTTGAATAGCTACGGAGAGAGAGGTGGTCGAAGCCGTGGCGAAATGGGTAGCGGGGGCGGATAGTATCCTTGAGTTCGAGACGAAGCGGCTTTATTTTCGACTTTTACTTTCACTTTAGTAAACTTTAGATTTAATTCATAATTCATAATTCATTTATTGCGTAGTATCATGTGGTACAAAATAGGTCTTTACCAAGTGAACAGTGGCAAAAGTTAGAAAAATACGATGATTTCAAATCATTTCGGATCTTTACCTAACACATTCAGTGCCCAGAATCGCTACGCGCTACGCTCGTGGCCGGGCAAACATTCAGCGTTTTTAAGGCGTTTTTTTTTCGTCATTATCGTCGCCAGCAAATACTGTAACACATTCAGTGCCCAGAATCGCTACGCGCTACGCTCGTAGCCGATTCCGTGGTTTTCCTCGTGTGTAGCGAAAGCGACTACGGCGTAGGGACGCATACGCGTCGTCACGGGCCTTGAATGGGAAGAGACGAATATCAAAGTCTACTACTGATGAAGACGTAAGCCAATACCAGTACTAAGTCACTTTTCATTAAAGTTTCCGCGGTACGCTTTACCTCTGCTTAAAATAATCTTGAGCCGACAATGGCGTTAGAACCGAGCGGTTCAAACGCTCGGAGAATCGCCCAGCCGATCCCGTGGTTTTCCTCGCACGTAGCGGAAAGCGACTAGGGCGTAGGGACGCATACGTGTCGTCACGGGCCGGGAATGGATTAATCTTAGGTTTTACTGGTAAATCCTAGGATTTACCGCACTTCGAGCTTTTACAGTAACATATATTATACAGTACACCTCAAACGATTCACGTTCGTTCGTCAAAAACGAGTTTCTTGAGTCTAATGCATTGCATTATGCACAAGCTCTTAGTAAAATATGATATCTCTCTTCTTTATTTTATCCTAATACGTTTTATGAACTGTGTTGCCTTCCGTAAGGAGAACACTCCGAAATATATCACAAGCCATTCTACAAAATAAGAAGTGTTCTCACGAAATTACCAAATATTTTTATCCGTGTCGTTATAATTCATGAGCATACATCGGGGTTTTCCGTGCGGGAATGATTTGAGAAAGAGTAGAGATAAACAGATAGGTGAGTCTGAGAAAATATCATATTATGTCTAATGAATAACTACCTCTCTGCGAATTGTATACACACTATGATAACAAATTATTTTAACTCATGTAATACTTTAGCTTTACTACCAAGCCTAAAAACGTTGAATCTCGAACCTCCGTCTTCAATATTTTCTATCACCGAATGTTTTTTTTCTTGGAGGCATGTTTGTATTGACTATTAAATAGTATTTTATAAATGCAATTGCATATACATATATTATCTACTAGATAATTACATAAGATAGGTAAAGACACGGTATGACAATAAGTGTCAAATATCAATCTTGACGTCCGATATCTGTGAAGTATTTGCTTATAAATGAGTAGGGACTAACCATTTTGCGTCTGTCTGTCCGTCTGTCACAGCCGATTTGCTCCGAAACTACTGGACCGATTGAGTTGAAATTTGGTAAACATATGTAAATTGGCGACCCAAAGATGGACGCGTAAAGTAAATTAATGAATTCTGAACAAGGGGGCAACTTTTGGGGGATAAACAGGAAAATTAAAAAAAAAGTTTCGGAATCTGTATTGTGTGACATATCAAATGAAAGGGGTTGTTATTAGCATCTCAGATATATATATATTTTATAATTTTACCAAAAACGAAATTGAAGTAGTTTAGGAAAAAAAGTCGAAAATTGACCATTCCCCCCTTATCTCCGAAACTACTAGGCTTAAAATTCGGAAAAAAATATTGGAAATAGTTCCTTGCCCAAAGATTACCTATAAGAAGTTTAAGTATTCAAATTAACGGGAAAATTCTCAATATTTTTGTGTATACACGGAAACCTCACCACGCGAGTTGAACTCGCACTTGTCCAGTTTTTATTTATTTAAAGTAATTATTCATTGGATATAAACATAGTATTTTATTTATTTTTATTTATCCAACATACTTAAAGACTATTTAGGTACATGATTCGAACAGCGAGCGAAAACCGCGTTTGGTTTATGTGTCGCCATTGTCGGTCGTTTTACAATTTTTAGTTAAGAATAAAATAAAATAGGATAGTTTTTATAGTCAATAGTCAATAGTCAATAGTGTTTATTTTGTAAACATAGGTACATCAAATTGAGGTGTATAGTAAAAAAATCTCGTTCCACTATGTTTTGCCTTTCGGCATACAAAAACATGCTGCATACTAACATAATATTAGTGTACAATTAATAAATTATAAATATTTAGATAGAAGTCTACAACAACAACAATAATTATAATTAATTTATTTTATGGAATTATTCAATATGTCAGCGTAGTATGTTATTATAACAATTTCAATTTTTACATGTCAATACCTATTTAATTAAATGTATATTATTAAATCTTATAACTATAGACTGTCGCATGTCAAGAAATCTGATATTGTATAAAAACATTTTTTATTACATAATTTGTGCACTCTACTTTTACAACTCTACTTAGGTTTAGGTTTAAAGATCATTTTATTCTCATTAAGAATTTTACAATTCACTTATTATGAGAACTTAAAATTAAACATATATGTTAGAAAGTAGAAAAAGAGGGTAATTCTATACATAAAAAAGGGTAATTTTGCACAACACTGACTGCATTCCGCCGGTACATACATATTGCCAACACTAGAAGATCCGTGCGCCGAGTTGTAAACAAGATAACGAAATCATTGAGTTACGTAGACTGGAAGTGGCATAGCGTATTTGCTATGTAGGTATTTCGTTTTGTCACTAGGTGATTGTCACTACTTGAAGATAACATATATATATATATATATATGGGGTGGGCCCTGTAAGAGGAGCAAATATTTAAAAGGAGGCTTCCTTAGAGCATCTGTAGTAACCCCTTTTGTCCATTTCTTTCGAAATTTTTTTAACTCGGAGAAAAATTGATCTAAAGTTATGACCTCCGAGTAATGTATCTTGGCACCACGCGATCATAGCACAGTAGTCAATGCAGATTTTGAGGTAACATCAAAATCAAATAGTGGGTCATAATAGTTTTTGCATTTTTGTTTTCAAAAGATATTTTTGTGAATTTTTCAATTTTTTAATTTTTTTTTTGTGTTTTTATAATATAAAGCTACTTATATCACTCCAGAAGAGTAAAAAAGTACACGTAAACTTAAGTTGAAGAAAAAAAACCAAAAAAAATTTGGAAACAATTACTCACAAGCTTAATAATCTACCGTTTAATTTATTGCTCCTATTACGGGCCACACCCTTTATAATATAGCAGTCTCTATAGTGAAACTAATCAGACCGCGCCAAGAACACTCGCCAGCCGATATTACTAATTTATTGCCCGCCGTATAGAAACGTGTCTCGACTCCTGAGAGCCCTAACGATCACCTGAATAAGCCCGAGCTGATTATGAGACAACACTTCGTTAAGCTTACCCTTAATAAGGTGCGGACTGAATAAGAATACAATAAAACGCCAATGGACAATCTTACGTAAAATCAAGTCGCAAATTAGATTCGAGGCTTGCACATACCCTGTAACAGGAGAAAAAATTTAACGGTAGATTATTAAGCTTGTGAGCATTTGTTTTCAAGTGATTTTAATTGAAAAAAAAAAATGTTTTTTTTTCTTCATCTCAAGTTTACGTGTACCTTTTTACTCTTCTGGAGTGATATAAGTAACTTTTTATTATAAAAACACTAAAAAAAAACAGAAAAAAATTGAAAAAGATCACAAAAATATTTTTTGAAAACAAAAATGCAAAAACTGTTATGACTACATGATGTTAACTCAAAATCTGCATTGACTACTGTGCTATGATCTCGTGGTGCCAAGATACATTACTATCGGAGGTCATAACTTTAGATCAAAATTTCTCCGAGTTAATTTTTTTTAAAAGAAATGGACACAAGGGATGCTCTAAGGAAGCCCCCTTTTAAATATTCGCTCCTGTTACAGGGCCCACCCCGTTTATCTGATAATAACTAGGCGATATTCATAATAATGGTTTACAATTGTTATTAACAATGATAGAATCCGCAACTGGCTTCGTCAACAATACGTACTAAACTAAACTAACAAAAAGAACCGATCCGGATCGTTGGTGGCCAACGTTGGGCTGGCGGCGTTGCAGCGCTGAATGGCCAAGGAAATATGTTGAGCCAGGAACGATCCGGAACGAGGATCGCAGCCCCTATCTCTAAGCCGCCGTCCCAAATCCCGTATGAAGTGTGTGGCCTCCGTGCCCCAAGGTCCTGCAGTCTCCACCGCCACTGGCACAAAGTCGTACATTAGCTCCAAAGCAGAGTACTTGGCATGTTTCATCCAAGGCGCCGACGGCGGCCGACGCCGCGGATCTGATGGTGTGTCCCAAATGGGACGGGGCAAACGTGCTTACGCATAGGCTTTATAATAATTAACATATCTAACCTTATAGACTAACACATATCAATATAAACTTATTTTACAACATAAGTAAAACACTATAACTGCGATGCGTTACCCAACTTCTTGGTGTTAGACAACTGGCCGCGAAGACGCCAGAACTTGACTCTCAAGTTATGGTGAGATTTCAAACTCACGACCCTCAGGAATCTCAGGATGAATCCGCACTTCACGCGCGCATACTCTACTTCCTCTGGCTTCGTGGGGTAGTGCAGCCAGAATCCGTATAGCTGCGTCGATGGTTATTGGTAGACGCCGTGCATTTGTAACCGTCGTCTCACTGCCAACTGCCACACAAATCAAACCTGAACGCAATCATACACAATTCAATTAGTTGAATTAGTTGTAGATACGTAAATACGAAGATTAGAACTAAATTACGGAGAACGTCACAAACAAACCAACGTTGTCTACATGATAACCAATTATCACAGAGAGTGAGTGACAAAATACAAGATAAATACGGATTTTACGTTTTATATAATAATATACGAGTACTCTGCTGCATAAAGTACGTTTACATTTTTTTATTCCGCTAGATAACTTATATATACGGAGAGCTGAAGAATATTTAGAAATAATGACGTACAAAATAGTTAATATCGAAGATTTATTGTAATTAAAATTAAATTCGGCATCGGTGTAGCATTCAATTAACAAGGCATTTGATAATTTAGGCACTTTAAAAGCAAAATTCAATTCAGTGCTTTGCTTTTTTGAAGAGTTCCTCGATGTCTCCAGGATCCTATCCCATCATCAGACCCTGGCATGACGACCATGGAACCACCAAAAAAAGGATTTTACATATCGGTCCGGGCGCTTTCGAGTAATCGGGGAGCAAGATACAAAAATAAAAGATTTCAACGAATTTAGAACCTGCTCCTTTTTTTAAAGTCGGTTAAAAATAGACAACTTGACAGCAGTAAATAAATCTACTTACATTGAAAACAATGCATTTCTAGAAATACTGTTGTTGTTATATATAATTTAATTCCGCAAAGTAACAGTTTATATCAACTGTATCACTATACGAGGCATTTGAAAATAGACAGCATGGCTGCCTTCAATAATCAAGTTACTTTGAAAGCGGTACCATCCTAGAAATTTTGCAGCCGTGTTGTTGCATTTAATTAAATTCCGCAAAGTAACGATGTACCAATCAATACGTGGCATTTGAAAATAGACTACATGATAGCTTTTAATAAATCAAGTTACTATGAAAGCAGTGCAATTCTGCGAATGTTACAGTTGTGTGTTTTTCTCCGAAGCACGTCATTAGCTGGAGGAATACAAAATGAGCGCTGCCCTCAATCATTACGGTACACAATGGCTCAAGGGATGAAGAGTAGCGGAATTAATATGTCGGTATAATTGAATACCGGTATAATTGAATTGCACGTAGAACCGATGGCCGTTAGGGCGGAAAGGTTCTCGAGTGGCGACCACGTACCGGAAGGCGCGGCGTGGGTAGGCCCCCCACAAGGTGGACTGATGACCTGGTAAAGGTCGCGGGAGTCCGCTGGATGCGGGTGGCGCAGGGCCGGTCAATTTGGCACTCTCTGGGGGAGGCCTATGTCCAGCAGTGGACTTCTTTCGGCTGATATGATGATGATGAATTGAATACCACGACTAATCTCTAAAATCTCTAAAATGTGTCTCTAAAATCTCTAAAGAACTCCCGATTACGTCACAAAAAAAACCCAAGTATGCCCAAAACAACTTTACTAAAAAAAAATTTGTCGGAATGGCTCCGAAGAAATTTAATAAATTACCAAAATGGTTAAATTCAATAGATCCACTACATAAATAAAATAAAAAAAACTTTAAAAAAATTCTAGCTCAAAGAAGTTATTATACCATAAATGAATTTATAAATGATAATGACTTTGACATGCATGCTCAACAATTTGTAAGCCGTAAGGCGTAATAGTGAAACTGACCATAATTCTGTGACATCCTATAACCATCCTAATCCTATAACCAATCATCATCATCATCATATCAGACGTAAGACGTCCACTGCTGGACATAGCCCCCCCCCCCCAAAGAGTGCCACAATGATCGGTCCTGCCCCACCGGCATCCAGCGGACTGCCGCGACCTATACTAGGTCACCACTCCACCTGGTGGGGGGGGGGGGGGGGGGTCTACCCACGCTGCGCCTGCCGGTACCTGTTTGCGACTCGAGAACCTTTCCGCTCCAACGGTCTTAACGGTTCTGTCCGCTTTAGTTGGTCGACAGCTAACGATTCCGCTTCCGCTTTTAATTTAAGCGGTTAGTTAAAACAATTTCACAATTTACACACTCAGTCCAACTGGACATTGTGACCTTGGTTACGTGACCTTGACATTCACAACTATTCTTTCGCTATATTGGTGTATAAACATTTTCGTAGAAGGCATCGCGTGCTAACGTCAAAGGTTTTTTTGAAGTCTTAAGCAATTGTAGAATAACGACCTGTAGTTATGTAAAAAATATTTAACATACCAAAGTTAACAACTCAAACGTTTTACTTTAAACTACTTATTTTCATAGTCGGAAACATAGGTAGTGAGTGAGCTCGAAGTCACACCAAATTGACAACTGGAGGTTAGAGACCCTTCCTCTTTCTATCTTCTTTTACTTCTTCATCTTCTTCATCTACCAGATGGACAGATCGACTGGTGAAGATGCGAATCAGTCTCCCTTTTTCTCTTTCAACGAGTATGCGCTCACTGTTGTGCATATAACTCTCCAATATTTTTCCATACAGGCCGATTTGCTGTAGCTCGCATTCAAACCGGCCCTGCCTGAATGTCGTCCGACCCTATATATCTGTCACTAGAAGCCAGAGGGGACATCAAGTAACTTTTGGAACGCACGCACGTTAGGACAACGTAACTGTCATTTTCCCATCGTAAAAGTGACATTTAGATCTATCTGGCACACGTCCAATGCGTTACGTGATCGACCTGCAGGACTGTATTCAAGAACATCTTCCTCATA
Source organism: Epinotia nisella (assembly GCA_932294315.1). NCBI lineage: Eukaryota > Metazoa > Arthropoda > Insecta > Lepidoptera > Tortricidae > Epinotia > Epinotia nisella. The sequence goes on from OW028691.1 coordinate 2,501,838, forward strand.
GTTTACTCAATTCGGAATGGATGAAAATTTTAGAAGTGCCTGATTCTTTTTTTGGTGATAGGAATAACCTTCCTTAGCACCAGAAAAAGGCTTCAGATTTTTCGGTTGCGTCAATTATTTTTGAAAAATATAAACAGTGTCCTCACTTATGTTTTGGGTCAAGGACGGTGAATAGAGACTTCCCTTGATCCGTCTCATATTACCTTGTTTCTGGTGCTAAAGAAGGTTATTCCTATCACCAAAAAAATATACACGGAAATAAAAAGAGAGAGCAGAGACAGAAAGAGAGAGAGATCCATGAAAATAATTACGTAAAAGTTGGAATTACCGTACAGCTTGCAAATATTAAATGAAATCCAGTTAACTGAATTAAACATTCATTGCACGTAGAACCGATGGCCATTGGGGCGGAAAGGTTCTCGAGTGGCGACCAGAAGGCGCAGCGTGGGTAGGCTGGTGGACCTGGTAAAGGTCGCTGGAGTCCGCTGGATGCGGGTGGCGCAGGACCGGTCATTGTGACACTCTTTGGGGGAGGCCTATGTCCAGCAGTGGACGTCTTTCGGCTGATATGATGATGATGATGAAACAGTTTCCTCGCTTACGTTTTGGGTCAAGGACGGTGAATAGAGACATCCCTTGATCCGTCTCATATTACCTTGTTTCTGGTGCTAAAGAAGGTTATTCCTATCACCAAAAAAATACACGGAAAGAAAAGAGAGAGCAGAGACAGAAAGAGAGAGAGAGATCCATGAAAATAATTACGTAAAAGGAATTACCGTACAGCTTCCAAATATTAAATGAAATCCAGTAAACTCAATTAAACATTCATTTAAACGGCAACATATTATACGTGTCATGAATTGAAATTAAAGTCATATTAATTCACCAAATCGCCAGAAACTCGTGAATGGCGTAAACTCGTAAATGACGTAAATTCCGTAAAGTGGTAATCTCAATTACGCGGTACGATAATCCCCCGCTTGACAAATTCCTGCGTTTCTTTCAGAGTTATACGGAAAGTTGGCTCGTTGTGGAACGCACCGCGCTGCCTGGCACTGACGCTATTACTACGGTATTTTTTTTTATTTACACATTAGTTTTAGACATCTAAGGTGAACGTCCTCCGAATTGCTGAACTTAAGTGGCAGTGGGCGGGGCACATTGCACGTAGAACCGATGGCCGTTGGGCGGAAAGGTTTTCAAGTGGCGACCACGTACCGGAAGGCGCGGCGTGAGTAGGCCCCCCACAAGGTGGACTGATGACCTGGTAAAGGTCGCGGGAGTCCGCTGGATGCGGGTGGCGTAGGACCGGTCAATTTGGCACTATCTAGGGGAGGCCTATGTCCAGCAGTGGACGTCTTTCGGCTGATATGATGATGATGATGATGAGGTTAATGTCCTAGTGCTCGACGCTGCCTCAGATGGCAGTTGCTTTCGTAAACACTATTTCTCACGCCAAATCTTCGGATTGGGCGTCAAAGTGGATCGGGCTCCTTTAACAGATTCAATGCCAAGAATCGCTACGCTCGCAGCCGATCCCGTTGTTTTCCTCGTATGTAGCGGAAAGCGACTACAGCATAGGCGCCCTGGCTGTGAAAGTGTTAAGTGCAACCGGAAAAATGCTTGGGTAGTTTCCACAAGTTAAAATTGATAACGCAGTGTTGCTAAATTGATAGTAAACCATCAAATAAATGCAATTAACTATAAATTAAGAAATATAATTAAAATCATAAAAAGATGAGACCTTGAAAGTTTAGAAAAAATATGCATTTTTTACTGTCCAAAAGTAAATTTAAAGCTACCAATAGAATCCTTATGCTTTTATAAAAACAAAATTGTATAACAACTATGGTCCTAAACGCAGTATATCACGTCTGAAACAGCAATTTAATTAAATAAATAAAATAAAATAAATAAATAAATATTTGGGGACAATCTTACACAAATCGAATAGTCCCAAACTAAGCAAAGCTTGTACTATGGGTACTAGACGACGATATACATACGTATATAGATAAATAAATACTTAAATATATAGAAAACATCCATGACTCAGGAACAAATATTCGTGCTCATCACACAAACAAATGCCCTGACCGGGATTCGAACCCAGGACCTCCGGCTTCGTAGGCAGGGTCACTACCAACTAGGCTACATAGGTCGTCAATTGATTTTCAATACAACGATTAGTACAAATATTACACTGTGACGTCACGATTCAATGTTAATCAGTACGAAACGTTTTCGGCTGCCGCCAGCGAGGTCCGTTTATAACTAAATTTTTTGGGTACTTATGTTTTTTAATTGTAGTTGCTGCCATACAAACATTTGTTCCTCTCCAAAAACTGGTTCGAATGGCATCTTAAAAAAAATTAGGACACAACCCAAATGCATTATTCAGTCCTGATATGATATTAGGATGTTTATTTATATAGTATCAAATATGTCTGCATACAAAGCTGCCACTCGTGAGACTTTTAAAGCATTTATCAAGAAAGCCATATATTTATAGTGTGCTACCCAGTATGCTACCCTGTGGAACGACTTTATCTAGGTAATGTAAAGAGATGCTAACACTGCAAAGTGCAACGAAATCCTCTACTTAAGAACTTGGTTTAGATGGTCGATTCTCCACGGCAACATTTGCCACGAAAATTGTGATGCTGTTTTTGTAAGGGTTTAAATTGTATTTAAAAGATTTTTTAAGTGATGAAACTTTTACTTTATCCATTAGATTACGTCAAGCGGATGAATTATGTTTGTGTTACCATTTTTAATCTTTTACAAAAACGAGGGCTGTTATAAGCTTAATTGTATATTTGTCTGTTTGTGGCATCGAAGTTCCCAAATGAATCAATTTGAGTTCAGTTTTTTTTTAAAGAAAGTTCTTAGATATATCGATGTGTCGGTGGTATTTTAATTTATGTAGTATTGCTTATAGCTGTTGATAGATATCCTTCGCTCTCGCACTCTTATACTCGCCAGGACGTGATGAATGTCTTCCACAGCAATAACCAAGAAGTGGATAAGATATTCGTCACTATATGTTATGCGGTTTACAGCGACACTACTTCAGAGGCAAATAGCGGCTTGTCGAGCTATACCTTCCATTACAAATAATTGAGGATCATCCTCTTCTTAACGTTTTTCCCGGTTGCATCCTAAGGGAGCCCGGGTCCACTTTGGCACCTGGTAATCTGAAGAATCACTAACACATGAAAAATATATTACGAAGTCGATGAATGAGAAGTCCCTGTGACAGCTCAAAAATGCCACGAAAATTCCGGTTTCTGTTCGTCACTGACACTCGCATCCTCGTCAGAAAGTGACAGTTGTCTTATCCACATCCATAAGTTCAAAAATGGCAACCAAATACGCATGTCAAATATGACAGCATAATTAACATAAGTAACTTTTTAAAGACTGGTAATAATAAACATTGACTGGATGCGTATTTGAATACCGAATATGGTTATATCGACAATTATAATGGCGATGCTCAAAATATCGAGATACATTCGGTGCCGCTTACGGTGTATCGGTCTGATCTGATGTATAATTCGATTTGAATGTTAAGCCTAGGCATTCGGATATCTGCCCAATTGCATTTAATATGAACGTTATATGAAAACTTAAAAGCCATTATTTGACTAAACAGTTTTAGTATTGGCATCACAAGAATCAATAGGCACACTTCCACTAGGAAAATTAAGCAACTAAGTTTTAATATCATAAAATTTCGTTCTGTAAATTGGGTAGTTTCCACATGTTAAAATCGATAACGCAGTGTTGCTAAATTGAGAGTAAACCATGAAATAAATGTAATTAAGTATAAATTAAGAAATATAATTAAAATTATAAAAAGATATAGACCTTGAAAGTTTAGAATAAATATACATTTTTTTTTATTCTCCAAAAGTAAATTTAAAGCTACCAATAGAATCCTTATGCTTTTATAGAAACAAAATTGTATGACAACTATGGTCCTAAACGCAGTATTTCACGACTGAAACACCAATTTACTTGATTTTCAACACAACGATTAGTACAAATATCACCCTGTGACGTCACGATTCAATGTTAATCAGTATGAAACGTTTTCGGCTGCCGCCAGCGAGGTCCGTCTTTAACTAAATTTTTTGGGTATTTATGTTTTTTAATTGTAGTTGCTCCCATACAAACATTTGTTCCTCTCCAAAAACTGGTTCGAATGGCATCGTAAAAAAAATTTAGGACACAACCCAATTCCTTGAGTACGGCCAGTTATTTGACATTATACAATACATGTGAGTTCATGTCCAAATAAGTTTACAAAATCTGAAGGCACATGGTAGGGGCTATCTGGAAATTCTGGAATCTCTCGAACACGAACTTCGGAAGTCCGATAGCGAGAGTTCCGGACTTTTGATAAATTCGAGGGCTCTCGGGCAATTTGGGGGGGTTGAGGTGACGTGTGCTGCAGTGTTTAAAAAGAAAATTGTAGCTTTTGCCGTTCCACAGATATTTGAAGTGCCTAAGAAACACCCGGTTGGGGATTTCGTCATTGATATGTATGTGACGAAACCTTTTGCTGATTTGTTGTTGTAAGTATGCACTTGACGTAGCCTACGTTGCGGATTAGGATTTATACGTAATTTTTACCTCTACATTTTACTATTGTTTCATGAATATTTTTTGTAAGCGGGAAATACCCTAGATCCACCTTGGAAAGTTGATGAATGCACTTTTGGAACTTAACGACTCTAGCCCTCCGAATGTCTAAACCTAAGTAGCAGTGAGCGGGGCACATTGCACGTAGAACCGATGGCCGTTGGGGCGGAAAGGTTCTCGAGTGGCCGGAAGGCGCGGCGTGGGTGGACTGATGGCCTGGTAAAGGTCGCGGGATGCGCGTGGCGCAGGCGGACCGGTCACTTTGGTGCTCTTTAGGGGAGGCCTATGTCCAGCAGTGGATGTCTTTCGGCTGATATGATGATGATGATGATGGCGAACAATTCTACACAGAGTTGGACCTTTGGATAGGTAATCTATTGCTACTGTCGTGATACAGTCGCGCGTTTGTATCGTTGTAAAAAGTCACTGCTCTTAACTTCAATCATTTCAAAATTGTTAGGTATCAGCTTTCTTGATTTTATGGAAACGGAGATGTAATTTCATGCCATTTTAAACTGATTGGAATTACAATCTCGTAACTAAGGATTAAGCCGTCTAAGTTAATGCCGATTTTGGATTATTAATGTTCACGACGAGAATTTTCCAGTCATTCAGTAGGTTTCATTACTTAATCTCGCTTAACGGTGCGATATTATGAAATAGTTTGTCTGAAAGATCTTTATAAGTGTCGTGTAGAGCGTGCTGTTTGCTTGTTATTGTGCGAGAATTTATATAAATTTGAAATTTTGTTTCATATTATTTTATCCTATCTACAATTAATTACGATCTATGGGGACGTGGAGTGGTCGCTCTCTTGCTGAGCTGCCAACTCCTGTCTTTATTTGGCACATAATTGATATCACCCAGTCTGTAGCCGTAGCATGGTTGGCCTTATCACGCGACAAGTGACAAGATAAGAGCGTCGTCTCGTTCTATCGAACGGTGTCAGCCAGTGACGCACGCTCTATCCTATCACCTATCGCGTGACAAGGCCGACCATGCTACGGCTCCTGGTGTTAGTTAGGATGGGGTCATGCTGTCCGTACCCGCTGTAGGCGTTACCAGGGGTACCTAGATCTTCGATGTGCATTGTGATGTGATGTGCTCTCCGATACGGGAGCGACAGCTACGTCCTCATATTTAACAAGTATATGTGCTCGGTGATGGACGTCGGACAGCAAGTAGTATAGTACTCTCCTGACCGGTTTCGGCCACAGCGACTGCTTCAACTCTGGCGCTGATGTAGTACATGTGCTCTGGTGTGGCTCACGTAGCCGATCTTATTTACGAAGACCCGAGTACACAATGGGCACGTGAGCACACCATTTACAAAATTATAGCTGACCGCCGCAGGTGGTCGGGCGTTCAGCTCGTCCCGTTTGCGATCAAGAGCCATACATCGACGGGATTCAAAAGTGGATGTCTTCATTCTCACTGAAAATCTCCATCGAGATCATAAGGGCGGACAGCAGCACGCTGGTGTATCAGTTCTCGTCTGTTTTATTATAGTTTCAATGTTATGCACTGTTAATACTCTGGGTGGCAATGTATGTGTGAATGGGAGTTTCCACTTTCAAATAAGAATTTTATCAAAAGAGTTGTTAGTTTTCCTTTAACATTCTCAGAAACTGAGTCGTCAAAACCTGACCTAGTTAAAAAACTTATTACTAGTTTATTATAACTGCGCTCAACTTCAACAGGAGATGGTATTTCAGTAAAAAAACGGACTCGGCTTATACAAGCTTCGTAGACGTCGAGCCATGGATGGTTTCAACTTCTTGATAAAAACCGGCCACGTGCGATTCGGACTCGCGTACCGAGGCGTCCGTACAAAACTCTAGGTATATAAGTAAAAATATTTTTAGTATATGGTGTAACTAAAAATTTACGGTTTTCGCAGTTTTTTTTATCTGTGCTATTAAGACGTTGCTTCGTACCAAATTTCAAGATTCTGAGTTCACGGGAAGTGTCCTGTAGGTTTTGATTCCCTTGCGATTTTCGAAAATTTGCGGAAATTTGCGGCATAAACGGCTGTATCTTTTAATTGCGTTGGTTTAGAAGTTTGATTTTTGCACAGCTCCAAGGGACAGTGGACTTGAGTATTTGATATAAATTTTAGCTTGATACCTCCACGCGTTCCTGAGAAAAAGTGTCTTGACAGACGGACGGACTGACGGATGGACGGACGGACGGACGGACGGACACCAAAGTGATCCTATAAGGGTTCCGTTTTTTCCTTTCGAGGTACGGAACCCTAAAAAGACTTAAGATAGAACGACAGCGTGAGATTATATAATGTGGCACTCTTTAGGGGAGGCTTATGTCCAGCAGTGGACGTCTTTCGGCTGATATGATGATATGAGGAATTTATTTTACCCACAACAACTAAATGTATACAGTTCTGACAATAAAGAAATATTATCTTATCTTATCTTATGATGATGAAAAATATTGAAAAAACCTTTTATATCTACTAAAAGTGTAACAAAATTGGTAATTGACATAACAGGTCACGATTCTTATTTAATTATAGTCGCCTCTTTGGCGTAGGCCTCCCCCTTATCATTCCAGAGCGCTCTGTCTCTGGCTTTACTCATCCAGTGTGGACCAAGGCTTTGTGGATCTTATCATTTAGTAAATAATATCACCTAATTCCCGCAAAAAATAGGCACCAATGAATTCTTTATTTAATTCTCATACAAGACGAATAATGTAAAAGTAAAGTACCTATTTTTTACACTCGTCGACTTTAATGTTTGATTGACAACTACAATAAATTCGACCAATCACGTGGCGCCTTTACTGAACTATAATGAATTTGACAAATAGGATGTCGCGTTGATTCCAATACAAAAGACATCAACGAGCCGGCGCATTTCACACTTGACCTTCGTTTCAGCAGGGCTTAGATATTTTTCATTAGATACCGAGTCTGTTTAATTATTTTTGTTGACTCGTATAAAAAGTATTGTATACAATAGTTACACAATTAGCTCTTAAATTCTCGTACCTTACTTAGGCCACTCGGCAAGCCTCGTGGCCTAAACACGGTACTCGACTTTAAGAGCCCTTATTGTGTAACGATTATATAAAATACTATTACATACCATGCCTATTTTTAATCCCCGACGCAAAGAGAGGGGTGTTATAAGTTTAACGTGTCTGTGTATCTGTGTATCTGTCTGTGGTATCGTAGCTCCCAAACGGATGGACCGATTTGAATGCAGTTTTTTTTGTGTCATAGATAATTTTAACCCAAGTGTTCTTAGGCATGTTTCATCAAAATCGGTTCAGCCGTTTTTGAGATATTGAACTTTGAAATGAAAAAAATCGGGGGTTTTTCAACTTTTCTAATATGAATTGTAAATATAATCTTGGAAATCAGGTGATTGACAAAATAAAACAAATAACAGTAAAATGTCTTGTAGTACACTATGTAGTCTGAGAAAAGTGTGCGTTCAAAGTTCACGCTGTAGTTCCCCGTCACGTTTTTTCTCATATAATAAGTTCTTGTGCAAAAAGAGATAACAAGAGTGAAGTAACTCTAGTCGAGCGTAAGATTATTATCCCATTATTTCATTTAAGTCTAGAAAATGAAGTGCCACTTTTCTTTGAAATCTGACGCAGTAATCTCTTTAGCTAGGTTAGCTTTAGACTACGACCGATCTAGAATCAACTTCTTGAAGCCACTTTCAACAGATTTTTTTTATATGGGTATTTTGTTTTAAAATAGCATGCACACTATCACAAAAGTCGTTCAATTTAAGAAGGGCTTTAACGACGTGATGTATAATGATTTTCTATTGTGTGCTTTTGCATGTCATCATTGTCAGAATCAATATAGTTAAGTTCGGGAGCTCGTGCGGACGTTTAGTGTCAACGTAAAACTCAAGTTATAATGACTATAACATTAATGAATAAAAGAACTATATAGACAACTATAGTTACAACTAAATGAATGTACCTTGTTGTACAGGTTGCCTAATTTGTATGTCTATGTTTCTTTTGTACATTTTGCAGTATAGTGTAAGTTAAGTGGCAGTGGGCGGTGTACATTGCTCGTAGAACCGATGGCCGTTGGGGCGGAAAGGTTATCAAATGGCAACCACGTACCGGAAGGCGCGGCGTGGGTAGGCCCCCCACAAGGTGGACTGATGACCTGGTAAAGGTCGCGGGAGTCCGCTGGATGCGGGAGGCGCAGGACCGGTCAATTTGGCACTGTTTGGGAGGCCTATGTCCAGCAGTGGACGTCTTTCGGCTGATATGATGATGATGATAGTATACGATAAAGAGTACTACTGCTACTACTACTTTAATTGTACATATGTGGCATGAATAATACACAGAGCTATAAAATATCCGTGGTTTAGAAAATCGTAAGCAGAATAATGATTTTTCCAAAGTAATGCGAAGTGAAACAAGACTTTACCTACAAAACGAACGCCCGGATTCCCCAGTTCTCCAGTATAAAGTCGAATACGTGAGAGAAATACACTAGACGCTAATAATTCGAGAGTTACCTATTTCAAAACTATATCTTAAACATAGTCTAGTTAATAGATCTTTCATATATGCTGAGAAAAGAAGTGACATGATGGGAAAATCTACATGTGGCGAAGCTAACAAGTTTACAAGTCAAAACTGGTAACACTGACCAATAACTAATGTTGCCTATTAAGAAGACTTGTATGATTGTTTTCTTTGTTAGGGTTCCGGACCAAAAAGGTAAAAACGGAACCCTTATGGTGCGACTCCGTCCGTCTGTCTGTCTGTCACAAAGTCAAATATCTCAGGTACTACTAATGCTATCGATTTGAAATTTGGAATAGTTGTAAACAAAGCTAATCCTCGTGTATGGAAAATGAAATTTTTTAATATATACTTTTAATTTGTATAAAAAAGGGCGGATAAGAGGGGGGGCAAAAATTCAAAATCTAGTTAGTAGGCCAAATGGGGTATCATATGAAAGGGCTTGAATTGTACATTCTAAAACAGTTTTTTTTTTTTCTACAATGGTAAAATTTTGATTTATACAGAAAAATGTTGAAAAAAATACCATCTCCGAAGTTAACCAGGAAAAAAAATAGAAAATAATATATATGATTAATATTAACGGCGGCCTGACAATTGCGACAGGGTTCTACGGTGGTACGTGAATACATTTCCCTTACTGTACATACCGAGTTCCTTGGTCGCGCAAGTTAGTAACAAAATGCACCGATAAATGGCGCTGTAGGTACTCATGACTTAACTACACTATGCGTTGTTAAGATTTTTCCAAAATTAATGGGTGTATGAAATTTCGTACGGAACCCTCGGTGCGCGAGTCAGACTCGCACTCGACCGTTTTTTTTTTCAAACCTATTTTACGGATGAAGTAATTCGTACTTCTTTTTCGGAAAAATAAAACGAATATGAAATTGTTTTATTATTAAAGAAAACTTATTCTAATACATTTCCTTACAAAATTGTTTACACAGTTTGCCTGCAGCTATGAGTCTTTATTATACATATCGATAATTATTGTTTAATCATATTTTATACTTAAATGCTAACATTTAGTGTGAGTGTGCTAAAGCTAGCTTGCAAAATAAGCAAACGTCACTTAATTGTGTGCAGTAGGTAGTTTTTTTTCGCGATTTTAAATTTATGTTTATTTGGTTTATATCGAATGTCTTCGGGCAATACCCCTTTTTAACAGACTTCAAGAAAAGAAGAGGTTCTCAATTCGTCGGAGAATTTTTATGTATGTTCCCGATTAGGTACTCGAAGACGCCTGGACCGATTTGGGAAATTATTTTTTTGTTTGAAATGGTATCCTTCCCTGGTAGTGCCATGGTCATCAGATCAGGATCTGATGATAGAACCCTGGAGAAATCGAGGGTACTCTTAAAATTTTAGGCCAACTTGGAGCAACTTGGGTACTGATTTGAAGTCGCTTAAAACTTTGTTTTTATTATAATATGCTTTAATTGTATAATTCGTAGCGCTGTCAACAAATTCGTTGCGCTACGATCGTAGCCGATGCCGATAAGAAGAGGAAAGCGCTTACGAACAGCGCGCCTGAGTAGGCCTGTTCCTGGCAGTGAATATGTTAATAATTAACAACTTAGAAGAGTAGAAAAACCCCCGACATTTTCATTTCAAAGTTCAATATCTCAAAACCAGCTGAACCGATTTTGTTGAAACGTAGCTAAGAACCATCTCGATCACGTTAGCTTTCGGACAAAAATCGCATTAAAATCGGTCCATTCGTTTATACGATGCCACAGACACGACAAACTTATAATAGCCCTCTTTTTGCGTCGGGGGTTCCAAAAGCAAATTTGTGTTCCCAAATCTGTATCTGCGTAGATATTTTTGATATTTCTGTCCTCAAAGAACAAGAAAGTAAAACTGCTGACACCAACACGTTCGACATAGTGCCCCCAGGACGAGACTTATGCAAAATACTAGAAAAATCTAGACAAAATGTTGACTCGCCAGCACAGACTAGAAATTCTCAACGATTCTCCAGGGGCCACCGAGTGTTTGTAAGAGATTTTAACTTGACTTTCTACACCTCAGTAGCTTCATATATACATATATATGTATTGTATATTTATGATAAAATCTCCGGGGATTGTCTTGGAAAACAAAACAGAAAATGATTTACTTTGCAACTGACTTCAGTTCTCCAATTCGAATTAGAGATATTTTAAGATAACAGTGGCAAGATTCGCAAGGTTTATTTGTATTTTTTGGAACTACGATATAAACGCGTTCCACGCGGACTGAGTCGCGGGCAGAAGCTAGTAATTAATAAGTTTCTGTCCAAAATTTCATTTTTGGTACAAGCTTTTATTGCCGACTGTACTTTTCTGTATACCTTCATCAATTACTCATTGAGACGATTCTAACGAGCCCAAACTCGATGAGGTTGTGTCGTTTCATTGCGAAGTTCCTATGGCCACCTTCCAGCTCCATCATCAGATCAGCCCCATGTCATCAAAATATTGCATTGTCACGCGTTTTACACGTGTATGCAAAATTTTAGCTTAGTCAGTTACCGGGAAGTGGATCAAATTTAATTTGCAATATTTGATGACAAACATCGGTACAGGTGAAACTAAATAAAAGCTTAGTAATAACAGAGTAATGTTAGCGATTTGTTGACCCTAATCGTTTTCCATCTAATATATTTTGGAATGGCTACTCAGGATACGAGAGTGGGATACTAGTAGTACTTTTTTAGGGTTCCGTACCCAACGGGTAAAAACGGGACCCTATTACTAAGACTTCGCTGTCCATCCGTCCGTCCGTCCGTCCGTCTGTCTGTCACCAGGCTGTATCTCAAGAGTCGTGATAGCTAGAGAGTTTGAAATTTTCACAGATTATGTATATCTGTTGCCGCTATAACAAAAAATACTAAAAAACCGGCCAAGTGCGAGTCGGACTGGGGCTCCCATACAACAGACATGATTTTTTTGTCATTTTTAGAGATAATGGTACGGAACCCATCGTGCGCGAGTCCAACTCGCACTTGGCCGGTTTTTATTATTTTTATAGTTTCTGTCCCTTTAAACACAAATTTTACTGTAAATTTTTCTACAGAAATAACATCATCACCACCACACTAATAATCGTAATCATTAACTTGTCATTTTCAACAACATCTCTCTGATATACATACATGGGTGTGGGGCCTACAGAATATATTATACCTACTGCATCTAATTTGTGCAACATTCTCGCTCTAGTTTCAAAACTAACAAACAGTGCGGGTTCTATTTGTGCCAAAGTTATGTTGCTATTATTTAACTAATGAAATTCTAACTCTATTCACAGAACTGTGTGAGTACGAGTGATACTATGTAACAATGCAATCCATATTAAGTATTTTACTGAAAACCTATTCCTACTCAATCAGATTCCACTGGGTTACAAGTACGGTAAGATATTAATTACGAACGAGAGTCCATTAGAAGCCGGACGCCGAAGGTGGCTTTGATGACTCGAGTTTGTATATCTTAACATACAATATTTTTCATCACATTTACGAGGAAACCAATACATTTTAAATTGTTACTAATCGTAATAATAAATACAAAATGTCAGTCGTCCATTTTGTTGAATTTGATTTGCGTGAGGCGCTTAGAGCAAAGACCCCTCTGCATACAGCCACAATTTAAAATCAGTTAAAAATATGCCTGCGCGTTAAGTAGCCCTTTACGAGCAAATGTAATGAAAATAAAAACTTTTTAACAATTATTATTCATTTGACATGGTACATTCTAAACTCGCATGATAAATATTAATTTACAAATTAGCATGTAAGGTATAAGTGTTAGTGCTAATATTAATGGTAATAAACAAATAAATTCCTTAATAAGCGTTTCTTCAAGCATCCTTTTAATCACAGGCACAATCCCCCTGGAAGGATGATGTGTTTGGAGGATTAATTTCTCATGATCCAATAAAGGTATGGCGTGTAACACAAATTTTGTGTTATGCATAACACAAAAGTACCTATCCCAAAAGTGCCAAATACAAAACAAAACGTAACACAAAAGCAGGCTCACGTTAAAAAAAACGCAAATTTCGACATATATGCTCTCCTGACCGGTTTCGGCCACGGCGACTGCTTCAACTCTGGCGCTGATGGCGTACATGTGCTCTGGTGTGGCTCACGTAGCCGATCTTATTTACGAAGACCCGAGTACACAATGGGCACGTGAGCACACCATTTACAAAATTATAGCTGACCGCCGCAGGTGGTCGGGCCTTCAGCTCGTCCCGTTTGCAATCAAGAGCCATACATCGACGGGATTCAAAAGTGGATGTCTTCATTCTCACTGAAGATCTCCATTTCTGGCGGTTGGCTGCCTGCTTCTCCCACTGCAATGGGTCAATTTCACAATTTTTCATGTGACGCTTAAGCACATCCTTGTACCTAAGGAGTTGTCCGCCATGCTTTCGCTTGCCCTCCTCAAGTTCTGAATAAAAGACGAAGAGAGAGAAATTTCGACATACCCAGCTACTAAACGTAGGCGCTTGTCAAAATATAGACACTCGGAAAAAGCAAAAAGAAATTCTAACAGGACCGAATAGAAACCTCAGTGTAGAATAGAAGAATAAATGAATATTATTGGGCAATCGTCTTCAAGCTCAATAAGACTATTAAAATATAATAAAAATGGGGTCGTGTTCACGGTCGTTCATTATATTTTAATATGTCTGATTCTGACGAGAGTTTTCTATATCAAGCTCAATAAGGCTTGTGTTACGAGTACTAGATGACGATAAAAACTTAAATGGTTTACGCTTGAATTGCAGACAGATATTTCATCGAATATTATACAACGTTTCAAATGAAAATACTTGAAGCGTTGTCGATGAAATAATATTCGATGAAATATCTGTCGGCTATTCAAGGGTAAACCAAGTGACTTGTCCATGAAATGAAAATACTTGAAGCTTTGTCGATGAAATAATATTCGATGAAATGTCTGTCGGGAATTCAAAAGTACACGTACTTAACATACAAAATACCAGACTCAGAAAAAATATTCATGCTCACGTCACAAATATTTGCATTAAGGCGACATAGGTTCAGAAAACGGACGGCAGTGGACCTCTTACGGCTGATATGATGATGATTGTCTTACCATCATCTATTTTATTCGGGAACTCTATGCAGATTTGTCGTGGTATTACGAGTAAAGCGACGTAGGTTCAGAAAACGGATTTTTAAAAAGTCGTAGCGCTTGTCTGGATACGGCTGCCCTAAATTTAATTAGCAATCTTGAGGCCCTTCTCGAGAGACTATAGCTATTCGAATCCTGAGTTTTTGACTTTCGCCTGATAGAAAAAAATAACGAACGAATCTAAAATACATTTAAAACATTCGTAACAAATTATGCATAAAAGTTAAACATATTAAAATTGGTTCTAAAAAGCGGCAATATCATGTTTGAGGGAACTTAGCTATTACCTACTTTATTATTTATTTAAACGCAAAAAAAACATGATATCCGCGCTTCCAAACACGCACTTCCATCTCGCTCACGCTTATGCTCAGTAAGAGGGACAGAAGACCATGAACCTACATCACCTTAACCCAGGACTGTCTACTTCACAGGCAGGGTGACTACCTAGGTTGAACTGGTCGACAATACAGAATTATTTCCAAAGGAATATTAGGAAATACAGAGGCAAATTAGTACATTGTGTTTTTCATCACATTTGCGAGGAAACCAATACATTCTTAACTAAATTGTTACTAATCGTAATAAAAAATACAAAAATGTCAGTCGTCCATTTTGTTGAATTTGACGTGAGGCGCTTAGAGCAAAGACCCTTCTGCATACAGCCACGATTTAAAATCAGTTAATAATGTTTTACACGGACACTAACTTGCTACTTTTAAGTTTTTAAATCTTTAAATCATTCTGTTAATCATATTTTATTCGTGTTTTTACGTTTTAATTTATTAATAAATACGTTTTCAAACATCGTGTTTGAGTTAAAACCTCCTTGCTTTATAACTGACGTAAGAGTGACAGATACAATTTAAGAAAAAACCATTACGCCCATCGGCGTAATAAAGGCTATTGCAGCTCTGCATGCTCAAACTCAAACTCAAAACAAGCACTTTCAAATCGTCAGTTAATTTTTAGAGTAATTTTTAAACATAAAGAATAAAATATTTAAGATAAAAAAATTGTATAAAAAATACTAGTACAATATTTCTAGAAAAACAATCTAATGTCAAAAAACAAAATATTACGAAAATAATAGATTAAAAATTCAGTCAAAATTAGTTCCATGGAGTTTTATCATTCATGTAGTCTTGTGTGCTATAATAAGCTTTCGAGATAAGTTTACGCTTCATATGCCTGCGCGTTATGAAGTCCTTTACGAGCAAGTGTGATGAAGAGAAATATACTCAGGCTCGAATAGGAACCCAGACAGAAATACACCTTTCCCTAATTTCCGCTTCAGCCCATGACACCTGAATGGTGTCGTACAATGCGGGTCAGTCGCCCGTTTCCTGGCCGGTACGGAAACGTCGAGCTGGACCGAGACTGCCCGGAAATTTGAAATTGGAATACGAGTTTTGAAGGCAACTGACTTTTACCTGCAGGTCGATGACGTAATGCCCGGTTCACATTATTACAGTCCAGTGATCCAGCGGGCTAGTCCAGTCCAGTGCTGGACTGTAGCATATCGTTTACATTATTCCAGTCTTTTAAGAGTAGCTGGATTGGTAACACATCGGTGACAATGATTTCTAGAAAGAAACTCAAAAATTGTTTAAAAACTGCTCATTTACTACTGTTACAAGAAGTGAGTGATTTAGTAGATGAACTAAAAGGAAGCAATTTTTTGGAGGGCGGATTGGCGAATATCTCGATTTTTATACAAATCAGACGTGATGTCCCAAAGACATGCATGTTCTCTGTATAAAGAGACAAAATGAAGAGTTTGATCCTCATTCAATTTCATTATTAAATTTGGAACTTGTCCCCAAAACAACTATTTCGTATTCACTGTAAAACGTTCAATCTAGTACTGGATTGCAACTGGAATGGCTGTCTACACTATTCCAGTGGCGCTGGATTGGGTGAGCTGGAATGAAAAGTTGACGGTCTCTCCAGTCACTGGACTGGAATGCTCACTGGAATGGGTACATTCCAGTGCATTCCAGTGCCGGTTCACATTATTCCAGTAGCATTCCAGCACTGGATTGGATTGCTGGACTGGAACGCTACTGGAATAATGTGAACCGGGCATAAGGCTTATGACTTAAGATTTTTTCATGATGCCGTTCGAACCAGTTTTTTGAGATGAACAAATGTTTGTATGGGAGCAACTACTAATGAACATAAATACCCAAAAATAGTTTAAACCCTGAACCAATCACTTTTACTGAATACGTATATCACACCTCAAAGACTTGAAGGTAATTTTAGACCAATCGTATTCAAATAGCAGTGTAAACTTTGTTATCCGCCCAATCGCTTTAGTTTTCAATTTCAATACAAAAATAAATGAACATCGACGCGACCCGCGTCCACAACGAAATCGAATCGCCAAAATGCAAATTTCGACTTTTCAATTGTGAGCGAATTAAAAATAGAATATAAAATAAATTGGAAGCGTGCTCGGTAAACACAGCGGCAAGTTCAGAAGCGATCCGTACTGTGCTAATTGGAAATTCAATTTTAGAACATCCGGACAGTTGTTTTTAACTGTCTGGCTTATAAATACTTTCGCTGTGGACCTTTTTGTGTTGGAATTGGGAATGTAATATTGTATTTTTTTATAAATGTACGGTAGGGTCTCTAATAATAGGCCGTACGTATAAAGTGTATAAACCCACATTTCAACCATATTATTAAGAAGCGGAGTAGGTACAGGCTATCATTTTTAGAATCCGATGTCAAGTGAGAAGATAATTTGGTAGGAAGCAGATCATCATATCAGCCGAAAGACGTCCACTGCAGCAGTTACCAGGTCATCAGTCCACCCACGCCGTGCCTTCCAGTACGTGGCACATTGCACGTAGAACCGATGGCCGTTGGGGCGGAAAGGTTCTCGAGTGGCGACCACGTACCGGAAGGCGCGGCGTGGGTCGGACCCCCACAAGGTGGACTGATGACCTGGTAAAGGTCGCGGGAGTCCGCTGGATGCGGGTGGCGCAGGACCGGTCAATTTGGCACTCTCTAGGGGAGGCCTTTGTCCAGCAGTGGACGTCTTTCGGCTGATGATGAGTGCGACCCTCCCAAAGTCGTACCTACGATACTCTCCGTCACGAATTTGCACCGTTCAGCCGCCTTTTCAAAAACACTAGCACTAAGTTACTGTAGAAAAGTTTCTACTTGTGCTACTTTAAAAACAGGCATATGTCAGCTATGTCTAATTGTTCCATATCGAAGTTCGCCCGTCACTCCGTCTGCCTGGCGGATGCTGAAATAACTGGCTTCTCCGCAAATACGATTTCAGAACTTGGCCGTCGCTGTCGCGTCGACGAACTAGTTTCTTACAAAAGTTCGTATTGTGCCAAATTTAGTGCAATATATCTCGAAGGTAGGCATCGGGTAGGATATCGATTTTGTTTCATCTCAAAGGGTATTTGAAAGACAGTGACCTGAATGTAGGGTTATAACAAGTTGGCATTGAGAGTCGGGCCCCTAGCCCAGTTTTCTATCCAGTAATTTGGCAGAAGACATATTTCCACTTTGATCTCTCTGTAGTTCTGATTTAGAGCGAAGTAGACACACAAAAGTTCTCAGTTAAGTAATTTTTAACCGGAATAGTTACAGCTGACTTCGTCGGAAGTGAGCATTTCTGTCGAGACTTTCTGCGAGCACGTCTGTGACTTTGAACTTGATAACAAAACAAGCTGCTAATTGGGTTGTGGCCTAAATTTTTTAACGATGCCATTCGAAGAGGAGAGTTTTTGGAGAGGAACAAATGTTTGTACGCAACTACAATTAAAAAACGTAAATACCCAAAAAATTGAGTTAAAGACGGTCTGGCGGCAACTGAAAACGTTTCATACTGATTAACATTGAATCGTGACGTCACAGTGTAATATTTGTACTAATCGTTGTATTGAAAATCAAGTAAATTGCTGTTTCAGTCGTGAAATACTGCGTTTAGGACCATAGTTTTGGTATAATTTTGTTTCTTTAAAAGCATAAGGATTCTATTGGTAGCTTTAAATTTACTTTTGAACAATAAAAAAAATGTGTATTTTTCTAAACTTTTAAGGTTATATCTTTTTATGATTTTAATTATATTTCTTAATTTATACTTAATTACATTTATTTGATGGTTTATCAATTTAGCAACACTGCGTTATCAATTTTAACATGTGGAAACTACTCAATTACAAAACGAAAGCCTGTGACACTACTTATACCTTTGAATGATAGATACATGAAGTGGAGATATCCCCTTCTGTCAAATTAGCTGACAGAATACCGGCCCGGATTCCTTTTGAAGGTAGCGTAACAATTCTCTAGGTTAGAATCGAATAAATTGGCTTTAATTAACAATATGGCGTCCAAATCCATCCAGATACAATCGTGGCACATAACGGGGCCCATAATTCCGGTTTATCGGTCCCTTGGTGACGTTAGTATGCAGATTGTTCCGTTTGTAACTAGAGACGGAACTGAGAATATGTCTTTTCTGGACATCCGAAAAGACAACGGCTTTACGAAGCTACAATTATTATAAAATAAAAAAAACCGGCCAAGTGCGTGTCGGACTACGCTAAACGAAGCGTTCCGTGCCTATTAAAAACTTCTTACAGGTTTTCCTGTAATCTTTAGGCAAGCTATTTTGTATATTTTTTCAGAATTTTAAGCCTAGTAGTTTCGGAGACGAGCCTCATTGAGCTTACTATGTGACTAGATCGATTTGTTGTAAGATTGTCCTCTAATATTTATTTTTATTTTAGTTTATTTTTACATAACAAATCGAATTATACCATGTTTTGCGCGCTTGCTCTGACACGTTAGAACTCTTGGCACCCAATTTACAACACAAAATAGCGATTTGGATAATATGTATTTAGTGTGAAAAAGGTTTGCATGAAAAGCGCACGATGATATTTGTACATAAGAATTCCGATTCAATGCGTAAATTCAATCGAATAAACCCGTAATTTACATGTGCCATTACCGAACTTACTGACTCTAAATTCAAATCTGTCGTAAAACGGACACTTATTTCAAAAGCATTATTATAAGATAAACGACTACATCATGGATAGGGATATTTGGCAGCGATAAAATCCTGCACTAGAAATCTGTCGTAAAATAAATAGGCTTTCTACTGTAGCAATGTAATTTTAAAATTTTATAATACTCTGATACTGAAATGATATATTGTATACTGTTTTGAAAAAATGACACCTCGCCGAGTTTTTTACGCCGGTTCTTCTCGAGGCAGAGGTTTACTTTCCGAACCGGTGGTAGTTTATCGACATTCATAGGTGCATTTAATATGCCTAAATTGAAGAATAAATCACTTTGACTTTGACTTTGCCACAATTTGCATCCACACATGTTTAAGGTTACTTCTCTACTAACCCTCACTAAATATTTACTAAGTGTGGTACTTAGCCGTCACCGCACTAGTTTGAGCCGGACAGGACCGCCCAAAACCGGATTCCACCACATAGATAGGGATCTTCGCATAAATGTTAGAATTACTACCGGTGGTTAGTTCCTAGTATCTCCAGTTATGATTGATGATGTCATTAAGCTGGGAGTATATTTGAGTCAACGTATTAATTTGATATCATACAGTAAGGGAAATGTATTCACGTACCACCGTAGAACCCTATCGCAATAAAGTGACATATCACTCGAGTTTGAGTGACGGCGGCCTGTCAATTGCGACAGGGTTCTACGGTGGTACGTGAATACATTTCTCTTACTTTACATTTGTCGCTCGCTTTTTTATAAGCCTTCCTGTATCTTATTTTATCTAGTTGAGGGACCTTTCGGATACACTTCGACCCAGTGGGATCTTTTGTGTATTTGCCCTCCCCTTTATATCTAATCCCAAGCTCGCTCCATCGCTTTCGCCCGGGGTCCGCTTTGGCACCTAATTCCCAAGAGTTTAAATAAAAAAAACCGGACAAGTGCGACTTCAACTCGCGTGGTGAGGGTTCCGTAAAATTCCTATTCTCTAAGCATTAGGCGCTCCATACAAAATACACAAAAATATTGAGAATTTTCCCGTTACTTTGAATACTCAAACTTCTTATAGGTTTTCCTGTAATCTTTAAGCAAGGAACTATTTTCCATGTTTTTTTCAGAATTTTAAGCCTAGTAGTTTCGGAGAAAAGGGGGTGGGAATAGTCAATTTTCGTCTTATTTCCTAAATTACTTCAAATCTATTTTTGCTAAAATTATAAAAAAAAATATCTGAGATGCTTACCACAACCCCTTTCATTTGATATGTCACACAATACAGTTTCCGAATCTTTTTATTTTTATTTTCCAGTTTACCCCCCTAAAAGTGGCCCCCGTGTTCAGAATTAATTAATTTACTTTACGCGTCCATCTTACATATATTCACCAAATTTCAACTCAATCAGTCCAGTAGTTTCGGAGCAAATCGGCTGTAACAGACGGACAGGTAGACGCACGAGTGATCCCATAAGGGTTCCATTTTTTCCTTTTGAGGTACGGAACCCTAAAAATGCAGGTTCTTCTCAACACGGACGGTGCAAGCATGCCTAGGGGCTCTGGCTACCTTTATACTTACCACCAGAAACACCTATTACCCTTTAGTATTTACCCTTTATTTTACTTTGTCAAGCCAAGCACATCAAAGAGTGCGTCCAACGAATGTAAACTTGTTTTCAACTCAATATGTTTAGTCACCTACACCCCCTGTTTCTTGTGTGGTTGAGTAATTTTTAGTACATTAGGCATTTAAACGTTATACCGAAAATATTTTGACAGTAATGATGATTTAGTTTTAGAAAATATGTAGCCTTGATTTTTTATCGATATCCAAAAATATAATTTCTTTGATACATATTTTGTTTTGTTGTTTAATCAGTTGCTCGCTTAAAAGCTCGCTATATGATGGGCTTGTGACCTCATGTTAAAATTGATAACATAGTGTTGCTAAATGGATAGTAAACCATCAAATTATTCAAATTATTCTAATAAAGTATAAATTACAAAATATAATTAAAATCATAATAAGATATTGACCTTGAAAGTTTAGAAAAAATATGTTTTTTTTATTGTCTAAGAGTAAACTTAAAGTTACGAATAGAATCCTTCGGCTTTTATAGAAACTAAATTTGGTTATAACTATGGACCTAATTTAATCGCGAAACGTTTGGTCGATGTAACTGGTGACCGAAGAGCTGGCGGCTTTCTCGCGCAACGCATCAGCACGTCTAGCACAACTTGCTGCTCAGTCGCTTCTCGCGCGACTAAGCGTCCCCTATCTCACTCGCACCGTACAAATTAGAAAAAGGGGATTGAGCTGTCTCGACTCGCGTCGCGGTGCGGCGTCAGTTGCGCTAGCCCCGCAGCATTGCAACTTGCAGCGAGGAAAGGCCCCCAGCATCCTCGGTACAATGCCTCGAGGGACTTTTTTAGGTTAAACTTAGTTTTAATTTATATGTTAATAATAATCTTGTATTCACTTTTAATTTTAAAAAAATATTTGCTAAAACAAATACTCTTGAACAATTTTTTTTTCTTATCCATCAAGGTATATTATTTTTATGATTTTAATTATATTTATTTATTTATATTTAATTAAAATAATTTTATGGTTTACTATCCATGTAGCAACACTACGTTATCAATTTTAACATGAGTCTACACCTCTATCTTCACATCTTTTACAACACAATATAACTTGAACCTGAAAGCCTTGGTTTCCGATAAGTAATAAAAAAGGAATTAAAATTCATACCGATTTACGTAAGTAAATCGACGACAGTCATGCCATTATTTACTTCATGAGCTCTGAAGGGCCTGGGTTCAAACCCCGATAAGGGCAAATGTTTGAGTGATGTACCTACGTATTGATATCTATTATAGTTGAGATTTTTTGAACTGAGCCGATCTACTATCTTCAAAACAATAGCATTCAAGTTAAACAATACGACGCGTGCCAACAAACAATGAAGGAAAATTTCTTGTTTATACCTGGCTCGCTGTGAGCAGGGTTTTTTTTAAAATCTTTTACTCCATTTTGAATCTATTGAATAAGACGATAGAGTTCATTATTCAATTAACATTTTATGTGGCGGTAACCTTTTTTTTGCATAGTTTGGCACGCGTTAACCACAAACAAAGAACCATTCATGAGCTCAGTTTAAATAATTTAAACTATAAGTATATTGTCATCTAGTACAGTCGACGCCAAAAATACGTTTACACTTTTGCACCTTATTCCATTGCAATAAGGCGAATAGTGTAAACGTATTTTTGGCGTCGACTGTACCCACAGCACCAGCTAATGAGGCTCACTAAGTTGTTAAGAACATCGATCAATGTAACCTCTATTTTACGTTTTTTTTATCACTTTTGCATACTATTTAATTCTCAAACACTAGACTCTTCACCTAATATTTCACATTTGCTAAGATCCTTTTTATGAAATAAAATAAAAACGTAACCTAATAAATATATTACAAAATCTCCCTACAATATCCGTAGCTTTCCCCATCATAAAGTTCCCTGTTCCCATAACGAGCATTCTCTTACCAAAGGACGTAACTACCCTAGCTTTTTTAAGAACAACCGACGTTTCGGAAAGTGATGTTGCTCCCGTAAGGGCCCCAAGTTGTATTACATGTGTGATAGACGGACGCGTAGCTGATTTGAATACTCGTTAAATATTGTTAGGGATTTTATATATTCGTGTATCTCTTTACAACGTATGCTCGGCTTCCAGTGGACATCGAACTTACGCTACATCCTCAATTGTCGTTGTGGAATCTGTTCATTACACTTCTCCACATTTTCTTACTTTTCGGTATCTTGTCAGTATCATATTTGCGTAGTATAACATTGCATGTAGATGTAGAACCGATGGCCGTTGGGGCGGAAAGGTTCTCGAATGGCGACCACGTACCGGAAGGCGCAGTGTGGTTAGGCCCCCTACAAGGTGGACTGATGACCTGGTAAAGGTCGGTGGAGTCCGCTGGATGCGGGTGGCGCAGGACCGGTCATTGTGGCACTCTTTGGGGGAGGCCTATGTCCAGCTTTACCTAGTTTATGTAGCTTCAGATGCTATAGTAAAATTATGTTTTTCATACTAAACTTGTTTTTTCTGTATTACGTTTGTTTTATAAACCGGAGCCATATAAACTAATTACAGACCTAGATATGCCTTATAGCATTGTATATGCAAGGTTTCGTTACAATCTAACGCGTAGTTTTAAAATGAGATCGAAACTCTGTTTGTATGGGAAGGTGAAATTCGGCTCTTAAGTTAGGTTTTGAGAAATATACATGAGTGAAGCTGCATCGTTGGGAAGCCACTCCTGTCTAGATGGTCTAAATAGACAGACACTCAGATGTACTCTATAACTCTATGACCAAGGATAATACATACAAACAAAAAATACATGCGCACCTTTCTTTGTAATAAAGTTGATACAAAAAAGTATAAATTGTACCTTTCATTTACGATACAACAATGTTGATTTAAGCACGTTAACGATTTAGGCCGTATTTTCTATTATAAATGAGCTACCACAGGCAATCTAGGTTTTAAAATTGGTATACTAAGGTCGTTTAGAAATACCTACTAGAAACGCCACGCGATCATAACTACGTGATTTATAAGAATAATGTTCTTGAGTTGAATGGCGTTCGTACTTTTCGCTCGCGTATATACTTCTCGAGGCGATAAAACATAAACTTGCCGTTTTAATTTATCTTTAATTGCAATTTAAACGTAGCAACTTTACCTTTTTATAAGCTTTATATTAACTTGACCTGTTCGTATGTAAATGTATTATGTAAGTATGTAAGTTGTCCGTCAACATTTGAAATCGATTTTTCAGTCACTTGCCGTTATCCGATTGAGCTGAAATTTTGGGTAGTAGTATAGTTTAGATGACAATTTAATATTATGGTACCATCGAGCTGATCTGATGATGGAGACAGGTGGCCATGGGAATTCAGTATTTAACCGACGTAACCCCGTTGTGTTTATGCTCGTTAGAATCGTCTTAATGAGTAGTTGATGACGGTATACAGAAAAGTACAGTCGCCAATAAAAGCTTACTGGCGGTGAATACGGTCGCAAGAGCTCCCGAGGAAGTGTTGTGTTGAGAGTGAGGGACCAGCGTTCGTCTCTAGCTATCAACACAACAAATCCTCATATCAATAAAGGGTCGGCAACGCGATTGTGATTCTGAAATCGCAAGCGTTCACAAGCCCCGGCGTCTGCTCACCATCAGATGTGCTTGTTTGCCATCGTCGTAGTATAAAAAAGAAAACTACGGTACCTTGTTTGGAAACGAAATTTAGAATCCATTTAACAACCGGAACCGAAAAGCGTATAAGTCGATTGCCATTAAGAGTAATTTGCATGAAACGATTCGGGAACTAACTGCCGGTAGCTAACATCAGCGTTAATCTGGAATCGTTCGGTGGAAACCAGTTTCGGGCGGTTACTGCGGGGATCCTTTGTGAATTGAAATGTGACCTATTTAGCCGGCCACCTGACAGAGGTATCTTGTAAAACGGTTGTCAGTTCTATCCGTATCGCTGATTAAGTTTGATACTTTATCTTTAAACAGTGTACATTAAAAAAAATACATATTTGGGGAGAATCTTACACAAATCAACCTAGTCCCAAACTAAGTTAAGCTTGTTCTCAGGGTAATGGCCGATGTACATATTTACATAGATAAATAGACTCAGAAACGAATATTCCTGCTCCTCAAACACATAAATGCCCTTCCTGTTACCCTGTCGTATATATTATTTTCCCAAGGACTCATGATGTAGCCTATTCACGGAATTTGATTTTTTTGTAACTGGCACAGTCACTAGGATCAGTCTAGAATAGTTAGTCACTAGGGGAAAATTGCAGAAGCTATTTAAAACTAAAAGCTAGCAAAATGTTCGCTGCAACACGCCGTCATGCGTACTTTATACGTGTCATATTGACACGGGTAGGCAAAAACTCAATTATGCCTCGTAAACATGGTTTTGTGACCTACATTTGCCTGATAAAATTAATGTTTACATTTAGATTTTGCAATGAATATTACAGGCTCAGTCATTATGATCAATCTAGAATAGTTTGTGGGCAATATTGCTAGGAAAGCTAGATCAAGTTTCAGGCAGCGAATATCTTGTGAGACTAATTATCATGTCTACTCTATACTCCTGCCATGTTGTCGTGGGCAAGTAAATACTCAAAATATCCTTCTATAAGGGTCCTTTGTGGCCTATTTCCATTTGATTTGTTCTTTGCTAACCTTTTGATTTATTTGCTGTCACTGGCGCAGTCGATAGGATAAAACAGTGTTATTTCAACCAAATTTACTTAAAGTATATGGATTTAAATATTTCACGATTCTCCCACATTTATGTTTACTAAACGCAACTTAATCGCGTATAATCGTACGTTGGCAGACCTCAGAGAGGTATGCAAATAATAATAATAAATTTTAAATGTATATTATTATTGCATACCTCGACGAAGTACCTAATACAATGTAAGTCAAATATTCTATGAAAATTGTACAGTAAAATAAAACTAAAACTAAACTAAACAAGTAAGTTAATTATCAATCAATGCAATCAGTTAATTTATCCAGAGATCAACTTGGATCATTATTGTTAGTAAATTAAATACTTGGCTTACTATTAGTATATAAAGATAATTTAAAGAAATAATAATACAATTTTATTATACGCGATTAAGTCCCGTTTAGTAAAAATAATGTGTTACTTAAAGTAAGCTAGCAAAAAAAAAAACGTCTATTTTACAGGTAACCATGTATATTTTGTACTCTTTTAATGAGTGAATTTTCTGATCTCTATGTCTGGTGCATTCCAAAATAGAACTGATCTAGAATAGTTTGACTCAAAATTGCTTGAAGTTGAAAGATCTTGTCACGTCTACTCTGTATCCCTGCCATATTGGCATGGGTAGGCAAAAACTCAATTTCGCCAGAGAACGCCGTAGCTCGCTGTATGTAAATTTGGGTTCGCACGCTTTATGCCAAACCCTACTTAAATTGTAAGCGAGTTTCTGAAACGATTTTGCATTTACGGTTTTTTGGTGGAAATGTGTTTGACACGTTTTGGTTGGAGGCTTCGGATTTTAGTTCAGAAGTGGACTTTGACTTTGGTTTGCCTAGTACCTTCTTTTCTTGTCTATCCTATCTGTATTTAAAAACAATCTGGTTGAAACAATCTTAAGTGAAGCGAACGAAGTTGTCCATTTCAGCTTGGGCAAAAATCCTTTCGTTTTCAGGTCGCATTTCTTAACCGATTCTCGTGTAATTTTGTGAGCAGATTCAATTATTATATTGTTTTTCATGTCGATTATTTTTTAGAAAAAAAACCGGACAAGTGCGAGTCGGACTCGCCCACCGAGGCTTCCGTACAAAATTACAAATGTATAGTTTTCAGATTTTTCCCTGTAGGTACTAACTTGTAGTATAAGACGATATTACTTGCCAAATGTCATAGGAGTGGATTGCAAAAAAATTGTACATAGTTAAGAGCTTATATATTTTATATGGGTAATTGCCGTCACGAAACTGTAAAAAATTAAAGCATACATTAGATTAAAGCTCTTAACTATGTACAATTTTTTTGCAATCCACTCATAGTTCTAGGTCAACGAGAAGTACCCTATAAATTTTGATTCCCTTGAGAGTGTTGAAATATGCGTTTTTTGCAGGATAAACGGCCGTATCTTTTTTTTTGTTTTTACGTTAATTTGGAAGTTTGATTTTTACACAGCTTTAAGGGACTGTAGACTTGAGTATATGGTTTTAATTTCAACTCGATACCTCCACGCGTCCCTGAGATAAAGGGTCTTGACAGACAGACAGACGGACAACAAAGTGATCCTATAAGGGTTCCGTTTTTTTCCTTTTCAGGTACGGAACCCTAAAAAGACAGGCTTGCGTGTTCTACAGATCCCTGCGCCACTGTCAGTAATTTATTAACGAAGTAGACTGTTTCTTTCTGAAATTCCGATCCAGTGGTCGAGAGACTCACGCATCTTTGAGTTTTAGAAGACCATGACACAATTTTTGTGCACTCATATTTGCGAAACACAAATTAAATTGTAAAACTGGCCCCAAAAATGAAAAATACTCGTTATAATCGGGTTATTTGTAAAAATTTCCCATAACCTAATGAAACAAATAGTCCCTTGTTCACAGTTTATTTACGTCAAGTGTAAAATCATTCAAATGCATGTCAAACATAAAACATTCTCTGATGGCCAGTTCAACAGTTTGATTTCAGGCCCGTTTTACCAACAACTCATTTTATATCTCAGCGTCAGATTCGAAATAAGAAGGGAGTGACCACACCGGTGCGTAACGATGCGTACAAACGCGATGACGTGTCGTATGCGTCACGTTTTCTTCATAAAATTTGCTGCATTTCCGGTGCGTCAGCGTATTTTGAGCAGCGGTGTGATCGCTTGCTAAATGTGACGTCTCAGGCATGTCACAGAGAAACTCACTTGCATTGCATGTCTCCATCTTTCAAAATCAGAATAAGGGACATGAAATATAAGCAATATCCTAAGGATATCTCTTTCTGACATGACAGCTGGAATTTCGGTTAGCTGTGTAATTTTTAATCCTCGACGCATAAAGAGGGGTGTTATAAGTTTGACGTGTCTGTGTGCCTGTGTGTCTGTCGGTGGCATCGTAGCTCCGAAACTAATGGGCTGCTTTTAATGCGGTTTTTTGTCCGAAAGGTGACGTAATCGAGATGGTTCTTAGCTACGTTTCAACAAAATCGGTTTAGCCGTTTTTGAGATATTGAACTTTGAAATGAAAATATCGGGGGTTTTTCAACTTTTCTAAGTTGTTATGACGTCAACTTTTTAAAATAGTAACTCTTTCGAGACAAGCTGTGGTTTTATTTCACAAAATACAAAGTATGACCCAACCACAACATACAATTTAAAAATAAATTCGTTATAAATTCTCATAAATATCGGTGCATATAATTGGCTGGAGTTTTACTGGGCATTTTCCGCAAATCGACATCCAACGTGCCTATTTTGCGTGAAAGGATTAGACCGGTTTCCTCACGATGTTTTCCTTCACCGAAAAGCTAACGGTAAATATTTCGTACATAAGTTCCGAAAAACTCATTGGTACGAGCCGGGATTCGAACCCACGACCGCCGCTTGACAGCCGCATGTCTGAACCACTAGGCTACCGTAGCTTTTTATAATTGGCTAGTACAAATGCGTGTAAAATAATCCGAAAAGCCTTACGTGAAACGAATTGGATCGAGTTTAATACAAAAACAATTAAATCCACCAACACACGTCGCGTGTATGCTTCGTTTAAACTCAATTGTACCTGACTGCCTCAGAAGGAGGGTTATGTATTTCGAGCGTATTGTGGCAAAGGCCACAAGGCCAAAGGTTGTCTGGAAGAGATCGCTCTTCAGCGATAAGACCGCCTTTTGTCTACCTCTACCTACATGTTGTTGTATTGTTTCTCTCTGTAACTGCTTTGTTTGTGTGAGGTGTGCAATAAAGAGTATTTGTATTGTATTGTATCTATCAGTCAATTGTCTTAGATTCGTGTATTTTTTTCCGTAAAACTATATCTGCAAGTTATGGCTACATTATAAGTTTAGTTTTTTAAGTTTGTTTATTAACAACGCTATGGACCTATAAGTTGTCTGAAAATCTCTTTTTTGATATATACCTACCTTCTATTGTTTTTATTTTTATTATGTAAGCATAATTCATTCTATCCATGTAAATTTGTTATTGTAACGAATAAATGCTTATTATATTCTATTCTATATATTTATTTTACGAATTGCTACCTAGCCTCTGTCTATGACATCTGGTGGATCAATGTCTTCGCTTTTTTAGAAAGATTGAAAGTTGAATCGTCCTAATTCACGAACAGAATTACACATTGTTGAAAAAATATTTTAGTCTTATAATTTTCTTATTTTCTAGCGAGAATAGCTAGAATTGAAATAAAAACCGGACAAGTGCGAGTTCAACTCGCGTGGTGAGGGTTCCGTATATAATACACGAAAAATTGAGAAATTTCCCGTTGCTTTAAATACTCAAACTTCTTATAGGTTTTCCTGTAATCTTTAGGCAAGGAAATATTTTCTATATTTTTTTCAGAATTTTACGCCTAGTAGTTTCGGAGATAAGGGGGAATGATCAATTTTCGTCTTTTTTCCTAAAATCTGTTTTTGCTAAAATTATTTAAAAAAATATCTGAGATGCTTACAACAACCTCTTTCATTTTATATGTCACGCAATACAGTTAGCGAAATTTTTTTTTTAAATTTTCCAGTTTATCCCCCAAAAGTGGCCCCCTTGTTCAGAATTCATTAATTTACTGTACGCGTCCATCTTAGGGTCACCAATTTACATATATTTACCAAATTTTCAACTCAATCGGTCCAGTAATTTCGGAGCAAATCGGCTGTGACAGACGGACAGACAGACGCACGAGTGATCCTATAAGGGTTCCGCTTTTTTTCCTTTTGATGTACGGATCCCTAAAAATAAAGAATATTAGTTAAAGCTAGACTTATTGATTTGTCATTTCTTACCGCACGAATGTTGATAACACTTTTCAGTAACATAGCTTATACAAGAATCGCTGACGTAAAAAGGTTTTGTCGCCCGCATGCCCCTCCATGTTGCCTCTTTAAACAACTCGATTGGGCCTTGTTTGCTAGTAATTGGCGCCAGTACTCATATAAAGTAAACACCCGTATACGGTAGAGCGACATCTCAATATGGTAATCAGTCGAAGGCCCAAAGGTTCGGGAACAGTTTGGGCAGTACAAGTTTCAATCAGGGTAACTGAATGTATAATGGAATTTAATATTGAATTGACGTCCTAAATGCGTAGTTTGTCGGTGAATTCGTGAATGCCCCAGATCGCAGGTGTTTGTGGCCCGAACCGAGGGTGAGGGCCATAAAGTAAAGTAAGGGCTTTATGAATTACCGCCCGTGGTTTGTCTAAAGTTTTACGTCTAGCCTTGGCCAGGAAGTGAGATTTTCTCCTCGCGTAGCGGGCAGAAAATCCCACTTACGGCCTAGGGTGACGTAAAAAATGTTAAAGGACGGAAATAATAAGGCCGCTTCTGCATTTGACGGGGCGGAATCGGTATGCGGTATATTTTGTACTTTACCGAAAGTCGCCCAGATTTTATAATATTTGCGCAGTTTTTTATGATACAACGCGGGATCGGGGCGGTACGCATGCAGTACTGCATTCTCACTCGTATCACCCCACTTTTTTGGTTACACTAATAAAACACATAAACGATGTCACCACTTTGCTTGTGTCCTAATTTTTATAGATGCCATTCGAACATTTCGAACAAATTTTTGGAGAGGAATAAATTTTTGTATGGGAGCAACTACAATTAATGAACATATATACCCAAAAAAAAAACAAGACGGGTCTCGCTGGCGGCAGCCGAAACATTTCATACTTAATTGACATTGAAGTATGACGTCACGGTTTACTATTTATACTAATCAGTGTATGTAAAATCAAGTAAATTGCGGTTTCGGCCGCGTTTAGGTCCATAGTTGTCATACAATTTTGTTTCTCTAAAAGCTGACTATAAAAATAATGCATATAAACTTTCAAGGTCCAACATTTTTCTATGATTTTAATTATATTTTGTAATTTATAATTTATAACAATTATTTGATGGTTTACTATCCATTTAGCAACACGTTATCAATTTTAACATGAGCAAACTACCCAAGGCTATTAGGCTCGCCGAGGCGAGTCGAATCGAATCGAAATAATTCGCTTTCATACATTAACTATGAAAGTGCGTCCATTGATTCGGCGCGCCGCGGCTCTGCGTCAATCGACGCACTTTCATAGTTAATGTATGAAGGCGAATTATTCCGATTAGTGTCCTAGTGGACGCCAGCCTTAACGACAGTTGATACACCAAAAAAAAAACAATTGATACCTACGTCTTAACGCTCGCTGCTCCCCCCTATTCTGTAACTTGTTTTAAGCTCACCTCGACGCTCACCCACAAATATATCTTGACGCCGCGATTCTTAGTAACTAAGCGTAGGTAGAGGTCTAGTTTCGTTAGGCGTGACGCGTGGGGTGAGGCGCATGAGCGCGTAGCGAATAACAGCCCTGCCCCCCTATTTTGTAACTTGTTTTAAGTTCACTTCAACGCTCACCTACAAATATATCTTGACACTGCGGTGCGTAGTAGCTAAGCGTAGGTAGAGGTCTAGTTTCGTTAGGCGTGCGCATGGGGTGAGGCGCATGAGCGCGTAGCGAATAACAGCCCTGCCCCCCTACTCTGTAACTTGTTTTAAGCTCACCTCGACGCTCACCCACAAATATATCTAGCCGCGATTCTTAGTAACTAAGCATAGGTAGAGGTCTAGTTTCGTTAGGCGTGCGCATGGGGTGAGGCGCATGAGCGCGTAGCGAATAACAGCCCTGCCCCCCTATTTTGTAACTTGTTTTAAGTTCACTTCAACGCTCACCCACAAATATATCTTGACACTGCGGTGCGTAGTAGCTAAGCGTAGGTAGAGGTCTAGTTTCGTTAGGCGTGCACGTGGGGTAAGGCACATGAGCGCGTAGCGAATAACAGCCCTGCCCCCTATTTTGTAACTTGTTTTAAGCTCACCTCAACGCTCACCCACAAATATATCTTGACACTGCGGTGCGTAGTAGCTAAGCGTAGGTAAGAAGTCTAGTTTCGTTAGGTGACGCATGGGGTGAGGCACATGAGCGCGTAGCGAATAACAGCCCTGCTCTCAAATAAATTAAATTGTATATCCGTGACGTTCCGGCATTCTTTACACGTGTATTTATTAGCGGTACCCGCGTGTGTGGCTTTAAAGGTCGCAATACATCACAATTTGTAACATACGAGGAAGTTAGGAGGATGTTCGCCCAATTTCAAGAGTGTTCATGATTTGCACAAAATTATTAAATTTGAGGCATGTCGTTAAGATAACATTAGAATATTAACGGACAAATTCGTCTAACTTTTCTTCATTTATGTAGGATATCAAATTAGTTCTACTTATTTCGATCATTAACATAGACAGCGTTTCAAAATTGTGTTCCTTGAAATCGCTTGACGAGTAACGCACGATTAAGTGTTTTATATTTGTAACGTTATATGGAATAGGTTAATAAATCAAACGCAAGGTTAATTCTTAATATATTGATCCCACATTATTTTTAACCCCCGACGCGAAGAGAGGGGTGTTATAAGTTTAACGTGTCTGTGTATCTGTGTATCTGTCTGTGGTATCGTAGCTCCCAAACGAATGAACCGATTTGGATGCGGTATTTTTTGTGTCACAGATAATTTTAACCCGAGTATTCTTAGCTACGTTTCAACAAAATCGATTCAGCCGTCTTTGAGATATTGAACTTTGAAATGAAAATGTCGGGGTTTTTTAAACTTTTCTAAGTTGTCGTTAATGAACTGGACTAAATCGCGTATACATTTTAACAGAGCTGCATTTGTTGTGTTACGTTCGATATGAAAACGAAACAAATTCTAGTCTATCCTATTAAAGTTAATTCATTCACTGGCAATTTTTTATTCTGGGAATCACATGTAAAGGATATTCTAGGACCCAGGTGTTGTCGGAAAAAGGATCCATTTTAATACCATTCACCTGTTTTCAGACTTTTTTTTTATATGAATGAAGAGCGTATTATTCAAACATTCTCCGAATAGAGTATTTTATAACAATTTGATTACCTATGTGTATACCTTAGAGCCTTACCCCTTTGTAGAAAACCTTGCACAATGTGCAAAAAATCATACAAAGACAATTTCACAATCGATTAATGGTCATTCACAAAATCGCCTCGCAAGAGAACACTGATCATAAAAATGCCCGCAAGTTGCTGTAAGAACTTGATAATATAAACGTTCAACCACTTCAAGCTTCAATACAATTGAGTTTCAATATCCTATTAAAATGCTCCCCCCCCGGCCCCGCAAAATTCGGCAGACATTTTTGTACGCAAATACGACAAGGCTCTAAGGTGTATACAGTTGAATCGTTTCCTTGTATATGCGCTCTTATTCTTTTGACAATAAGGTCGTGTTCAGATAAATTCGGTCAGTTTCCAGATGTAAATGACCAAGGTAAATTGAAATGGTCTTGTAAAATTAATATATGCCTTTGGCAGTGTTTTAGGCTTCATATTTGATGCCGTTTGATGGTTGATTGTAAATGTTTAAATGTGTTAATTTTATTCAGTACCTAGTTAGATTTAATTTATTAACAGGAACATATTCAAAAGTTTTAGTTTTGTGACGATTCGTCGGGTGCGTAATGTATTAATAATTATATATTTTTTTCGCATCACATTATGCTTTGATATGGAGGACTTTGCCCAGCAGTGGGAAACTCCAACAGGCTAACAATTTTTTTTTTGCGGAATGTATGTATTGTTCAAAGATTTTTTATAAAATATACCTCACGTTGCTTATGCCACAGAAAAAAATTGGGATACATGAAATCTAAGTACCTGCACAAAACGACCGAATGGCCTAGTGTTTAGAGAATCTGACTATGAAGCTTGAGGTCCCGGGTTCGATCCCCGGTCGGGGCAGATATTTGTATGATGAATACGAATGTTTGTTCTCGAGTCTTGGATGTTTAATATCTATTTAAGTATGTATTTATCTATATAAGTATGTTTATCCATTGTCTAGTACCCGTAGTACAGGCTTTGCCTAGTTTGGGACTAGATCAATTGGTGTGAATTAACCCACTATATTTATTTAATTATTAAAAAAAATTAAGAGGTAGCTGTCCAAATTGAAGGAACTAAATAGGTATTAACCATATAATTGTTAGGTCTCTAGGAATATGAAATTATTATGTTCAGAGCCGGCTCTGAACATGATAATTTCATATTCCTTGAGACCTGAGAGAGGTTAGCCCACGTCTGTATGTTTAACTAATTATCAATCAAAACAGTTATTTATAGCTTCAACAACGTACGCATTGGAGAGGAGGTTTCTACTTTACATAATCTCTGAAAATCTAGGCGAAGCCTCAAAATGAGTCCTTAAAAATGCTTTAATCTTGCTTTTCTTTTTCTGCGAGGCAACAACCCTAATTTGCTAGTAGCATTAATAATAGATTCTGCAATGTGAGACTAACAAACTGCTAAGCCCGTAATAAAAGCGTAGGCAGTGAAATATTCGCTTTTTGTAAGATTCTTTTTCTTAAAATAGTAAAATCATGTTCACTTTATAAGGCGATACAAAGTTTCATGTTTTGCTATTTTTGCCCGACTGCCGAAGGAAAGGAGGGTTATGTTTTTCGAGCGTATGTATGTATGTGTGTATGTCTTATTCTTTGGCACGCCCTGCAGCCTAAACCGTTTGACGGATTTCGACATATGAGGTGTCGTTGGATTTCTCTTAATCGTGGGAGCGACATAGGCTATGATATTTGCAAAAAAGCAGTTGGGTTTTTTGAAAATCTTTTAATTCTACTTGACCCCGAGCAAAGCGAGGGGTGAGATAAATTTAACTATACGCATGTCGATCTCAACCATTATTCCCTTCAATTAGAAATTCATAATTAACTCTAGCAGACGCTACTGCTTAAAACATAAATTAAAGTAAATGATTGTTAACAAAATAAGGTAGAAGTAGGTACTAGTGCCCGACATGTCAACAGAAAATACTTATTTGAATCACGATATTATGCTCATTTAACATGTATTAAACAGTTTCATACGGTTTGGGAGACGAGGTATTTACTCAAGTTACTGATATGGAATTCGTTTCACATGGTGATCTTATAAAAAATCCTGATAATATAAGAATTAGGTAATCAATCCGAATGTACGAGTAAATGGCAGGCGGTTATGCTGGCAGTCCCAATAGATGTCATTTCAGTACAAATGTCATGAATGACAGACTGATATTTATTGGGACTTGAAGGTTTAACTCATTGTCCCAATTGATGGCAGCTGGTTTTAACAAATATGTTCATAACTTATAAATAAGTTAT
Source organism: Epinotia nisella (assembly GCA_932294315.1). NCBI lineage: Eukaryota > Metazoa > Arthropoda > Insecta > Lepidoptera > Tortricidae > Epinotia > Epinotia nisella. Next base: position 2,537,244 of record OW028691.1, read on the forward strand.
TTGTCTTGAAATTGTGATAAGACATATTGAAGTCACTAACATTTAGTAACTTAAAAATGATGTCGTGATCAATCTTAGTTTATTATTCGCTAGTTAAATTATATTCGTCGAGTACTAGTACCGCGTCGGGCACTAGTACTTCTACCTTACTTATAATTTCGTTAACCGTGTAATTTTAAAGTCACGTATAAATGCTGGAAGCGACAATGCCACGAAAACATTCATCTTGAAGAAGGAATAAAGAAGAGTAAAAAAACCGGACAAGTGCGAGTTCAACTCGCGTGGTGAGGATTCCGTAAAATATTGAGAACTTTCCCGTTACTTTGAATACTCAAACTTGTTATAGGTTTTCCTGTAATCTTTAGGCAAGGAACTATTTTCCATATTTTTTTAGAATTTTAAGGGGGGGGGGGGGGGAGGATGGTCAAAATTCGTCTTTTTTCCTAGATTACTTAAAATCTGTTTTTACTAAAATTATAAAAAAATATATATCTGAGATGCTTACAACAACCCCTTTCATTTGATATATCACACAATACAGTTTGTTAAACTTTTTTTTTAAATTTTCCAGTTTTCCCCCCAAAAGTGGCCCCCTTGTTCAGATGAATTCTTAATTTACTTTACCCGTCCATCTTTGGGTCACCAACACATATGTGTACCAAATTTCAACTCAATCGGTCCAGTAGCTTCGGAGCAAATTGGCTGTGACAGGCGGACAGACAGACGCACGAGTGATCCTATAAGGGTTCCGTTTTTTTCCTTTTGAGGTACGAAACCCTAAAAATATGTAGCACTTTCAATACGTGAGTTTAATCGTGTGATTTACTGCGTGTACGATTTTAAACATGTCACACGAAAGTTTAAATTCATAAATTTTTGAGGTGATAACGTCTTATAAATCGATGAACGCTGGCTGCACCGAAGTGTGACCCATTATTCCGTTCCATTGACTGACATATCAACGCACAGCCCAAATCGCTGGTTCTAGAGATTCCAGATTTGGCACATAGGTTCCTTATATGGTCTAGGGGTGCACTAAGAAAGGATTTTTCAAAACTCACTCTCTAAAAGGGTGAAATAGGGGTCCAAAGTTTGTATGGGGAAACAAGATTAGATCGACTATTTTAAACTTGACAAGAGTATTCCTAACGATAAATAAGTAAATACGTGTTATGAAATTTTTCATCAATGTTTTCTTATGATATCACGTACTATTATCGTCCGTAAACCGACTTTATAGACAACCATTTTTTTGTACTTAAAATGTAATTAGTTTGGTTCCTTCACTTTTGACATATTAATCGATGCTTGGATTTATCTTAGAACAGAATTCCATAATCAAACGGAATCCTTTGATACACCTAAAGCAATTCTATTCTTTACTCACCTATAATGAAAAAACTATTTTAAAATTCCCTCCATCCGCCGCACTTGCAGCATGCAGTCTTAATCACGCAGGCACCTGGGGCCTGATTAATAGAGAAACTTCCGCGGTTCAGGCGATTTTAATATTGCAGCCAATTTCAGACTTTGGCGGGTTTAATGTAAGCCTAAAGTTTACTTTACGGCTTGCGATGTGTAAAGTAAGGTTGATGCATTTGTGAATAGATGTTTGGTGATGCGAGACGAAACAGAGCGATGTTTGTGGCCAAGACAGACGGACATTATTATAATTGATCGATAACTTAAATTGATACAATAACAAACCACTAGTATTTATTGATTCATCATATCAGCCGAAAGACGTCCACTGCTGGACATAGGCCTCCCCTAAAGACTGCCAAATTGACCGGTCCTGCGCCACCCGCATCCAGCGGACTCCCGCGACCTTTACCAGGTCATCAGTCCACCTTGTGCCTTCCGGTACGTGGCCGCCACTCGAGAACCTTTCCGCCCCAACGGCCATCGGTTCTACGTGCAATGTGCCCCGCCCGATGCCACTTAAGTTTAGCGATTCGGAGGGCTATATCTGTTACCTTGGTTCTGCTGCGAAAAGTCTCATTTCTGATGCGATCACGCAGAGAAACTTCCAACATGGCCCTCTCCATTGCCCTTTGGGTGACTTTGAGCCTTCATGATGCCCGTAGTGGTCGCTTACTATGGGCCTCATTTATTGATTGTTCATTTTATATTAAATATCTACAATACAATATTCTTTATTGCACAACTCTATAGTCCACAGCAAATATAAGCAGAGGATATACTCGTATTATGAGAAGCACCAATATTTAGGTATTATTTATAATACTAAACTTTATCTTATATTCATTCGTCGTATTTTTGAAAAGTTTGTTACTCTCAAAACAACATAGAATTGTTCTCTGCAACTCTAATAAACGTATGACAGTATATTTTCTTAGTTTGTATCAGTTTAACAATAATATTATGTTTTGTCAAGCTTCTATTTCTTTGTATTTCTTGGATCTGTTTATTTGAAGAGACTGATAGTTATTGAAAACATTTTTCTAGCTATTGGAAGTTCTGATTTGACTTTTGAGGCACTGTTACATACAGAACCAAGCAGCTGGTGTTCACCACCTTCGTCGTCGCTTAAGATGCGCTATTAAGAGTGAGGAATACGCATTTGTCTCTAGCTATCGACAGTATCGACTCAACGTATCCTTAAATGAATAAGGGGTCGAGAACACGTTTGTGGCAATGAAGCGTTCAATCCCTTCATTACCTTTAATTGTGTCATCCAAAAAACGAACGTGTTTCATGCTACTGGTATGTTTTAATACCAATGAACTAGCAATACCAATAACAATAAAATAAATAAATAAATTGGGGGACGATCTTACATAAATTGAGCTCTTTTTAAGTCTTGTGTTATGGGTACTAGACGACGATATATTTAATGGACTCAAGTACATAGAAAACATCCAAGACTCAGAAAGAAATAATTTCACATGCGCATCACACGAATATATGTACTGCCGCCAGCTTTGTAGGCTGGGTTACTATCCACTAGGCCAAACCGGTTGCCAATAAGAAATAGTCATCATCCTGCTAGCGTTATTCCCGGTTGTGCCCCAAAGTAGCCCCGGGTCCGCTTTGACACCTAATTCCAAGATTTGGCGTAGGCACTAGTTTTACAAAAGCGACTGCCATCTGCCTTCTAACCCAGAGGGAAAACTAGACCTTCTTCACGATGTTTTCCTTCACCGAAAAGCTAACGGTAAACATTCCGTAAAAGTTCCGAAAAACTCATTGGTACGAGCCGGGATTCGAACCCACGACCGCCGCTTGACAGCCGCATACCTGAACCACTAGGCTACCCTAGCTCAATAAGAAATAGTGTCCCATAATAACCGCCATATAACCTTGCCAAGCATAGCCAAGGCGCAGCGTGGGTAGGCCCCCCACAAGGTGGACTGATGACCTGGTAAAGGTCGCTGGAGTCCGCTGGATGCGGGTGGCGCAGGACCGGTCATTGTGGCACTCTTTGGGGGAGGCCTATGTTCAGCAGTGGACGTCTTTGGGCTGATATGATGAACCTTCTATTTTTGTTACAGACAAAGCACCTTCAGAAGCAACATTTCGAGGGGCAGAGTTCCTCTCCTACGACTTGACGCAGACTGGTGGGGAGCCGATCGTGAGCACCCAGGATGCCATATCGCTGTACTTCAAGACGCGGCAGCCAAACGGACTTCTTTTCTATACTGGTATGTTATCTTTTAGAGGGTTAGGAGCCTATGGAGAAGTATGGTCAACATGAGGGTGGCATTTGTAAAACCCTCGTTAAATAAATAAAGATTTAAAAAAAAGAATATGACATGATGTCACGATCCTCAGCATTGAGGGAACGAACGATGATGATGAGGATGTTATCCTTTACAAAGTGTGCTGTACTGGTTTCTTCGGTTTCGTGCATGCATTTTCTCTGTCATCCATCACAGGAAAAGCATTCGCGATTTACAATTGAGTATCATTAGTCTTATCCTTCGTCGTCAATGGATTGAATTCACTAAGCGGTTTAACATTCGGGTACATATATTCAACACTTACATGATTAGGGACTTTTTTAAGGACAAGTCTTATGGAGACATCCAATGACTTGGTATTCATTTCGTCTTCATCATCATATTAGTCGAAAGATGCTGGATGCGGGTGGCGCAGGATCGATCGTTGTGGCATCTTTTTGGAGGAGGCCTATGTCCAGCAGTGGATGTCTTTCAGATGATATGATGGTGATGATGATGATGATATTCAATTAGTTTGCCTAAATTTTGTCAGAATTTAAAATATAGACTTGCAACTTTCAACCGTGCCACCATCGTACTTATAATACTAAGACTCTCACAAATTTTTCTTCTTAAAAGGAAGTTTTTGGCACGGCCCCTCAGCGGTCAGTACTTTCTATCCTAACAGCACAACGTACAACTATATTAATTTAGTTTATTATTCCCCCAACAGATATTTGCATGCGAACTCTAGCGTCCCATTCGGCGTCGTAAAAGCCGCTTTTGCGTTAAATTTACTACAATCTTACTACCTATTGGAACCAGTAGTACGTTGCCTTTGTTTAGTTGGTCCTAGTTTCAGAAGTACCTCATTACTAGAAGGGCCTAAGTGACACGCTTTTCCAACTAATATAGCTCGTTTTGTGAAGTGTCACATCTAGAGATTACGCGAATGCCCGGAGTTTCTAGTTAATTGTAGTGGGACACAGGATCCATTGGATTATTATGTATACATTCATAGTGCCCAATAAACATTGTAATTAAAGCTCGGTCATTGCAATTGATATGATTTAAGGCTCAAATTGAGGTCGTCTATATGTATAATAAGATAAAATAATATAGTTTATTTCATAATAAGAAATTACAGTATAAATTCGCGGTACATGTCAAAACTATAATAATTTATATCATCATCTTCAAAATCAAAGAATAATATAGTAATAATAATATTAACACGATGTCAACAAAGTAAAATAAACAACAACAAGCAATTAGAAAAACAGATATATCCCCCGTTAGGTATCGTCATTCAATTAAAAATAATGTCCATGTGAAAATACGTAAATACAATTAATGTTAAATGTTAATAGCAGCTGATTATAGAATTGATATAAGGAGTTAGAATACCAAATCTTTTTATGATTTTAATTAGTTGTATACAATCTTATATACTAGACTATTATTATAATATACTAAAGAAAGTTGACGAACCACATCATTGAAATGCGAAAATGGAGCTTGCATCGGAAAACAAATTAGAACAATTTTACTAGAAAGAGATAAGTGTACACATTTTGTCTGCAGTGATATTATTGGTGGTTTAACTATATATAGGTAGGCATGTTATATTGCTGGATTTAGCAAAATCTGGGCATGACTATAATGCAAGCTCATTTATTATACTCTAGTACCCGCACCACGAGGCTTTTGTGCCGCCATATTTGTTTACCTAGGTTGCAGTACCCATTTATCAATTTCGCGTGGATATGTAGGCTATCATTAATCTTTTCACAAAATGTAAACAATGGTTTACAACGCGCCATCCTCTTATTCAAAGGCCTAATTTCGAGCTTATACCTATTAAAACTCGTACCTCTTCCAAATGTTTGTTTGCAAAAGCAACCGTATTCCGAGCGAGGCAAAGCTGGATTTATGCTGAACATTTGCATCTGATACTAATTTGGGAAAGTACATAATTTCAGTTCAGTAATTGAAATCGGGAAACCTGTTCAACAGTCCATTATTAGGAATGGACTGTTTCGGATGTAATGCTTCTAGAGTTTGTTTATTGAAAGTGGGTCGTTCTTCTTTTCGACCGACAATAGCCTGTCCTTCGTCTTATTACGGCATCTCATTTGAGTAATGATGTTTACGGTTTTATAATGTTCGAATGAACGTCCATATTATTTTATTAATTAGTGATATCTAATATTTTACTTTCTCTAACTAGCATTTTTTTAAATGTTCTTTTTTTTTGTAGAATGCCGTGACAGAGTGGTAAACCAAAATGTTGTCCCCACTGAAAGAGTCCACTCTGTCACATGTTTTTTTTTTAGAAACCAACTGTAAATAAATATATATATTGGCCAGAAAGGAAACTTGTAGGACACATCCGCGCCAAAATCCTAACGTATATTTTGAATCCGTTGTGCGCGCAAATCTTAGCAGATAGTCGTCTCTTTTCTTCCCGGTCGCGTCTCGCTCGCTCGACGCTCCCGCGCGCCAGCAGTCCGTTCGACCTCTCGTGACTCGCCGCCCACGTTATTTCCTTTTAAGCTCATTCTATGTCTAAAGTGTATTCATTTGTGTGTTTCTATGGTTTATTTAATACAATACCTTAACATACGAGTGAGTTTCAATTATAACACCACACCGCCGTCACCTAAAACTATACTGGCGTCCAACTAGCGGCACCCAGTACCTACCTAGAATTCCGCGAATCGCGCGCCGCGCGCGGATAGGTACTGTGCACGAACTTAACAGTGAAATATGAAATGTAGTGATAAGTATTACGTGTTTGTGTGGTGTTAAATAGTGTCTATTCAAAAATGCCTCCACGTCGTCGCAAACACACAAATTCTGAGCCCGACGACTCCACGATGTCCGAGGGGCAGCTCTCTTCGTTCCTGTCGGCGTTCGCAAAGGCTCAAGCTGAATCCAACCGTCAACTGGTTGAGAGCCTTCTTGCCGCGACGATCGCGAACTCGCAAGACAAGCTACCCGCCCCGTCTCCGGCTCCATCATGTGCGAGTGCCGTGTCTGCACAGAATGCCAACTTCGCCAACTGTACCGCTCGGTTTACTGGCTCAAGTCGCGACCCTGACGTGCTAGAAGCATTCTTAGACAACGTAGAAGTATATAAAGAAGCTACGAATATCAGTGACCAACACGCGCTCCGAGGTCTTCCTATGCTACTTGAAGAGGAAGCCGCGCTGTGGTTCAGAGGGGTCAAAGCCACAGTAACTTCATGGGACGACGCGCTCAAAAAGCTACGTGCCAGGTTCGGTGTGGCCAAACCGCCTCACAAAATCTTACGGGAAATCTACGCATCAGAACAAGGCGAAGAACGGGCTGAAGTGTTCATCGAACGTCTCCGTGCTCTGATAAGTAAAATTCCCTACGTAATTGAGACCAGGATGCAGGTCGACATGGTGTATGGTTTGCTCGACAAGCGAATTAGAAAACGCCTGACACGAGAGTCAATAACGGACCTAGATTACCTATTAGAAAAAGCCATACACATTGAAGAGTCGCTCGCCGAAGCCCCGTCGTGTTTGCCGCGCTCGCAATATTCTATCGAAAGCGATATTGCATACGCTCAATCTCAACACGGTAGCAACGGAACGCGAACTCGGACTCCAAACGTCGCTTATAACTCTGCTAGTGCTCCGGAATCCCGCGCGGCTACGTCCCGTGTTAACCCTGCGACTACGCGTGCGCCGAACGCGCGCGCGCTGCCCGGTTCCGGCGCGCCGCACGCCGCGCCGCCGCCGACGCCGCCCGCCAAGTACTGTAACACGGTGGTAAGCGCGACAACGACAACAAATCCAGGTAAAAAGCTGTATTGTGTTTATTGTCGGAAAAGTGGACACGAACGAAGTGAGTGTGTAAAAGCTAAGAGTAAATCCGAATCGTCAAATTCAGATGTTCGTTGTTATGGCTGTAACGCTAAAGGGGTTATTCGTCCAAACTGTGACAACTGCAACAACAAGGACTCATTCTGTGCGTTCGATAGTGACTTCACAAGTGCCGCGTTACCGTGTTATGGTTCGACTCTTGTTTCACAATCACAATGCTCTCATAGTTCTACTAACACTATGCCTAACATAAGTAATGTAAACAATGAACGTGATACTCTGATTCCGTGTGTGTTGTCAAAGAATAATTATTTTCAGACTGAGCATATAGGGTGTAATTCTAATGTATCAATGATTGATAATGATAATGTAAAGACGGAATTATGCAACAGGCCGTCAAAGATTAATATAAATCAGAATGACTTTGTAAATGATTTGGCAAAGAATAATAATTCTCAGAGGGGACTTTGTGTTTCTCGGTCAAAGAGTAACGGTGTTCAGACTGGACACTGTGTTACAGCGTCAAAGATTAATAATGTGCAGACTGAACATTCTGTTGATTTACCTAGTTCTAGTACAAGTTGTATTGAGGTTGAATGTATTTTGTCACAGACTGCTCAGCAGGGTGATGAGTCACAAGCGGATCGCGAGCGTAGTGTATCCACGTTGTCAAGTAATGGTACCGGTGGCCGGCCAATTTTACGGTTCGAAGTTTGCGGTTATCGCGGTACTGGTTTGATTGACACGGCAGCTAAACGTAGTATCGCGGGTTTTAGTCTTTACGCGTTGTTACGTAAACTACAGCACCCTTTTTGCGATAGTTGCATGACGGTCAAGCTCGCCGATGGAGTAGTGCGTGATATTAATGTGAAGCTTGCTGACGTAGATGTAAAGCTCGAGGGTTCTGTGATACCTATTACATTCGTTATATTCCCAGATGCAGTAAATAATGACACGTTACTGGGAATCGATTTCTTGCGAAAAGCTCGTCTTGTCATTAACATTCCGGATGATTTATGGTTTACAGCTGATCAGCCTCAGGACGTTCACCCTCTTCAGTGTGAGACCTCAAGGTCTTATGTAGGGTATGCGACCGCGGACGTTCTTCGTTGTGATGAGGGCACAATGCTGACACCGGACCAAAAGGCGATCCTGGCTGAAACCTTACAGGAATATGAAGACATCTTCAGAAAAGGGGGAGGTACAACTCCGTTTGCAGAGCACTGTATCGATACGGGTAACCACAAACCGATCGCCACGCCGCCTTACCGACTCACTCCAGCGAAGAAGGCCGTCATGGAAGCTGAAATTGAAAAGATGCTAAAGGACGGAGTCATTGAAGAATGCGAGTCACCGTGGGCGTCTCCGGCTCTCCTAGTGCCAAAGAAGGACGGGACTTTCCGCTTCTGCGTGGACTACCGTAGACTCAATGCGGTAACGAAAGCTGATTCTTATCCACTACCTGTCATTGACGACTTGCTGCAGTATACCGGAAGAAGCTGCTACATGAGTACCATCGACCTTCGCTCAGGGTACTGGCAAGTCTCTGTCAAAGAAGAGGATCGAGATAAGACGTCATTCGTTTCTCCTCTGGGCGTTTACCGCTTTAACCGAATGCCGTTCGGTTTGCGGAACGCACCAGCCACATTCCAGCGTCTAATTGACAGATTTCGTTCTGGTTCATCGCTCCAGGGTATGACCATATTGGGGTACATAGACGATCTGATCCTGATATCCGATAGTTTCTCTCAACACGTGAAGGACTTACGTGCTGTTCTCGACCGTTTACGTGTCTTCAATTTGAGAGCCAACCGCGCCAAGTGTGTCTTCGCGCGGGAAAACGTCAAATATCTAGGACATATCATCACGCCTCAAGGACTAACACCAGATCCAGATAAGATCGCTGCGATATCAGACATGAAAGAACCTACCTCTGTGAAGCATCTGAAAAGCTTCTTACAGACCTGTTCGTGGTTCAGGAAGTTCGTTCTAGGGTTTTCTCAAGTCGCCCAACCGCTGACTATGCTTACAAAAAAAGATCAGTCGTGGTCGTGGGAAGAAGCTCAGATAAACGCGTTCAACGAACTGAAGAGATTACTTACCTCTTCACCGATCCTTGCCCAGCCAGATTATGCTCGTCCATTCGTCCTGAGAACCGATGCCAGCAACTATGCTTTGGGTGCAGCTTTACTACAGGGGGAGACTCAACGCGACGAGCGTCCAATCGCATATGCCAGCCGACTGCTCACGCCTGCCGAGCGTAACTACTCGACGACCGAAAAAGAGGCCCTTGCCGTCGTGTGGGCAGTCGAGAAGTACCGTGGCTTCATCGATGGGCACTCGGTGCGGGTAGCTAGTGATCATCAACCTCTGAAGTGGCTACTTACCCTTAAGTCACCTGTGGGAAGACTTATTCGCTGGGCGATGAAATTGCAAGCCTTCGATCTTCAAGTGGATTATACACCTGGAAAAGCAAACGTAATAGCTGATTCACTCAGTCGCCCTCCGTGTGAAGACCAAGAGCGTGAGTCTTGCGGAGTCTGCACTGTGATTATTGAAACGCCGCGATGGGAAGCCGCCGCTCTGCGTGATGACCAGCTCGCCGATCCAGAAGTAGCGAAGATCATCAATGGCCTGGAAGGAAAAGAAGAATTAGAGGTTAATAGGTGGACTGAAAGAGGTTACTACATGTCCAAAGGAGTCCTATACCGCTATACTGATGTAGACACCGAAGAGCCGCAACTTGTTATACCTGAAAAAAGAAGAAAGCAAGTTATGATAGAGTGCCACGATGCTGCTACTTCAGGTCACGGAGGCTTGGACAGAACCTTGCATCGCATTTCACAACAGTTTTACTTTCCTGGCATGCGTCGCTACGTAACTGAATACCTGAAAACGTGCATCGATTGCCAGAGGTTCAAACCATCAAACGAGAAACCTACAGGATTACTCCAAACTCCTGTCCCAGCACAACGATTTGAAGTGTTGGCTGTCGACCTATTTGGACCACTTCCGAAGGGTAGACACGGAGAGAGATGGGTGCTTATTGTCGAAGACACCGCAAGCAAATGGGTGGAACTCTTCTCTCTCGTTGAAGCCACAGCCGAAGTATGTGCCAAAACATTGATTGAGGAAGTCTTCTTACGCTTTGGGTTCCCTCGGCGCGTCATTTCTGACAATGGAGTACAATTTATTGCGGAAGTGATGCAGAAGGCGATGTTTACCCTAAAGGTGAAGCAAAACCTCGTTCCATTGTATCATCCAGAGGCTAACCCGGTCGAGAGAAAGAACCGAGATTTGAAAACTCAGCTGGCGATTCTAGTGCAGGATCATCATAACGAATGGCCAGAAGCTCTTCCTTTCATACGATTTGCCATGAACTCATCCCGAACCAAGTCTACGCAACAAACTCCTGCATACCTGACTTATGCTCGTGAGTTAAGGTCACCACTGGATGTACAAAGTGATCTCCGTGCTATAATCATGGCAGAAAACTACGTTCCGCAGATCACTCCATACCTGCTCAAGCTTGCTGATACGCTCAGCTCAAGCAAAGAGTCTATAGAGAAACAACAGGACATTCAAAAGGCTGCTAAGGATCTTCGTCGTCAACCCGATGAGTTGGAAGTTGGTGACTTAGTGCTTATGAAGTCGCACGTCCTTAGTAGTACTTCCAAAGGCATCACGTCCAAGTTCGCACCGAAACGTGATGGCCCCTACGTGGTCAGTAAGAAGGCTAGTCCCACCGCTTACTTCATCGCATTTCCCGAGAAGCCTCATGAGATCGTAGGAAAGTATCACATCTCAGACCTAAGGCGTTATCACGGTAGAGAGGGTGAATGTCTTGAGGCTCCGGTCGCTCCTGCTCGTCGTAGAGGACGGCCTCGTAAAAGTTAGTTACCAAACTAGTTTGACTAGTTGTGAGGACACTGTCCTAGTCAAAAGGGGGAGTATGTAGGACACATCCGCGCCAAAATCCTAACGTATATTTTGAATCCGTTGTGCGCGCAAATCTTAGCAGATAGTCGTCTCTTTTCTTCCCGGTCGCGTCTCGCTCGCTCGACGCTCCCGCGCGCCAGCAGTCCGTTCGACCTCTCGTGACTCGCCGCCCACGTTATTTCCTTTTAAGCTCATTCTATGTCTAAAGTGTATTCATTTGTGTGTTTCTATGGTTTATTTAATACAATACCTTAACATACGAGTGAGTTTCAATTATAACACCACACCGCCGTCACCTAAAACTATAAACTTTAATTAGTTCTAATGAAGAAACCTATGCTTTTTTTTTTTAATCGCACTTCAAAACCACAATTTTTGATAGTTGAAAAACCAAAAAAACAGAAAAACTCGGTTCATTGTCGGTAAAAAAGAAGAACGACCCATGTGTAAACTGAAATTGAGCTGCTATATTGTTTTGACAACTTTTACTTGTAGTCTAATTTTAGGTTCTACACTCGGCGTCAAAAAAATTTGAGAGAAATTCAATAAATGAAATCTCTGGACTTGTCTTATTATTTCAAATAGGCGTCCAGACAGTTTGTTTTACTATATCAAATCATCTTATAGGAAGTAAGGAGGTATAACAAGGATGTCACAGTTTAAACTCTGTATATAATTTTATAAACAGAAGAACAGACCGAACGAAAGAGAATTGATAACTAAGCCGGAAAAGGTATAAGATATGTAACGAAATTTCATTATAAAAATCCTGTGGTTAGATAACTACATAAGCCCTACTAATATTATAAACGCGATAAGTTTGGATGTTTAGATGTTTGGATGTTTGTTACTCAATCACGCTTAAACGGCTCAACCGATTTGGAGGACATTCAGCACGAAGATAGTTTATAGCCTGGATTAAAATATAGGATAGTTTTTATCCCGGGTCTACGCAGATGAAGTTGCGGGTGGAAGCTAGTTTAATATAAATGTGAAAGGTATCCCTGACGCAACGAGATGAGAATTACTCTTTTTTAAAGCGAGATAATTACTAGTACGAACCCGACATTCACAGCCTTGATCATCTTAAGATATCGTCGAAATGAACGCTTGTTGAATAAGTAATCATTTACAAATAAAGAATTAACCGTGATCGAATATAGCCGAAGGCTTTGTTTTACCGGAGCAGTGTTCTGACCTCTTTATCAACCTCTTTACAGCAGCGAATTTTTAGCATTTGCTATCACTACTACTTGTGACCTCTCTGTATTTACTTGAAAGGCTCACAGCCTTGTCCAATAATGTCCAATTTAAATGTCGCATAATCTTTCTTCGATAACGCAGGATTTCTTATAACCCCATCGTTGTCCTCAGGCCACGAAGCCGACTACCTGAACCTAGCCGTGCGCGATGGCGGCGTGTCGCTCACCATGGGACTCGGGAACGGGAAACAGGAGATGCACATCAAGCCGGCCAAGACGAGGTTCGACGACCACCAGTGGCACAAGCTGACAGTGCATCGGAGGATACAGGAGGTTGGTGATACTTTTGTTATTCTTGAAGCTTAGTAGGGGCAAACATGTGGCAAAGTAGAAGATCTAGTCCATATTTTGATAGAATGCACCAGGTTTAGTTGTGAAAGACAAAGAATTTTAGGAAATTTACTAGATAATACGACATCTATAAATTCGATACTTGCTGATCCTATGTCTGATGATGCCTTGAAAACCTATATGTTCTATCATAAATACCTAGAATTAAGTCTTAACTGAAAGGTGTTAAAAGCGTTTTCTCCTATGAGGCTGGCATTGTCACCAAGAGTGTACAAAAGCCTCTTTAAAATACAAGAATAAAAAAAGTAGGGGCAAACATCAATATATAATTTTAATTCAATTATACGCAGTCATGGGCAAATGCTAAAGTCTACAGTCAAGTTAAAAAATATGGTTGCATACAACTTACTCATAAATATGTCCTATACCTACATATTAACGATTATGTCAGATGATTAAATCTATACGTATACTTGCACTTGACTGTACCAATTCTCATGTACGGTTCCGAAAGCTGGACTATAAAGCAGAATTTATTAGATAAACTAAGAGCCTTTGAAATGTGGATTTATCATTAAGTGGACGGACCGAATATCAAATGATAAAGTACTGCTGATGATGAAGAAGAAAATGGAAATCGTTAAGAAGACTATCAAAAAGAGGAAAGGTTTATATTTTGAACATACATATCGGAATTAAAAATACGAGTTGATAAGATTAATAATTGAATTGAAAAGAGAAGGAAATAGAAGCCGTGGAAGAAGAATAATATCTTGGATAGAATACAGTAAGAGATTGGTTGGAGGCGGAAAGCACGGAAAAACTAATTCGCATGACTACACATTGCTCGATATATGGGCAAAATGGTCGCCGACCTCAGAGATGGAGATGACGTGAAGAAAAAGATTCGCAGTGCATACACATTACATGAAATCCTTAGCGAGCTCTTGCAAAAAGGCTTCTTAGCGCTGTACACACGCTCTATGCGCGCTCATATAAACGGGCGCCGTCGGTGCTCTACAATCTGTAAGCTGACATTTGGATTGTAAACATCGTACAGCCTACCGCTTGCTCTCATGTAACTCTACCTTGCAGGCGTCCTACACATAAAGGACATCCGATTTCAAATATTATTTCACTAGTTTAAAGAATAGCACTTCGGGATGGATATAGGCTTTCACACCCTACGGCAGTGCCAGGTCAACAGTCAACCTACTTGGGATACTCACGAGACATCCTAAGCTGTTTTTTCATAGCATTGACTCCTCGCAAGCTTGACAGCTAGGTGTAATTTGTATGGAAACTCAGCAGTCTGGAGGACGCTAAGCTAACCCGTTACAACCTATAAAAGGTGCACCCACGTAATTGATTCCATTCGCTCCATTCTCCGTAGCTCCAGTCCCGCCTTTGTCTCGGTTAAGCTTTAACACGAATCACAAATTGAAGAGCAATCGATATAAGGTGCAATTTATATTCAAGGTACAAAATGTTGTTTGGAAATTAGTTTCGACTCAAAACTGGCGAGCCAGGTAACTTGTTCTGACGCTTTCGCTTGTAGTTCGTCCTTCTTGTATACATTGAAGTTTGCGGTTAAATTTTTAGAGTTCCGTTTTCGTAATATTCACCTGTCTGTCTTTGTCTGTATGTCACATGTATTATTATGTCATTCAAAATCTCAAGGCATTATGCTTGATAAGGATTAATTTGCACTGAGTCTGCATTTTATGATAGATGTATTAAATTCGCGCTGGATGGAGGGTTCATGAAATCAGGGTTGGCAGCAGTTCTAGCGGCTTCACTCGCCACCGCTGGAAACACAACATTACACTTATAGGTGCATGTTATTTGGTTGCAGTAGGTATGTAGTAAAGAGAAGGTTCCTCTTTAGTTGTGTTTAGAGATGAAAAATATCCATCCAACCCCTGCTGCAAAATTGCCTTCCAGAGGCTTGCCGTCAAACTTTTACGCCGCAAGCCGAAACTAGTGTGGCTTATTTCTTCCTCGAGCATTATTAGGAATATACGTTGCTTATTATTGGTGGCCAGTATGGTCGTCAGAGCCCCCTAGTAATTGCGCTGTCAATTCAATTTTCAATTCAATATTTATTTCAGGTTCTTGGACCCCATATGTTTAGTTACAATAAATTAAATAAGTGTTAGTGACAAAATAAATAACCAAATATTACTCTTACAATAATTAAATTATTTATTTAGCCCAGATATGGGACACTGGTGGATGCAATGAGTGCCAGTGTCTCATAAATGGACAGTCCATACGGTCGGCGACGACCGCCAGTAGGGCGCTGCCGCCGGCGCGCGCCGAGGCCGCCCTCTTGCGCATGGTGTTGTAAAAACAGTCCACGCGCGCCTCTGCGAACATGCTCGTGATGCTGCAGCATCGCAGCAGCTGCAGCTGTAGGCGTCATTATATTAAACGCGGAGAGCGTTGTGTGCTTAAGAATGTAATTTACCCACAGGCTGCTCTTGTAAAAAGTAGTGCAATATGCACGGAAGAGACTGACTTTACGCCAGTTGAGTAACGAGCGAATCTACGGGCTATCATGTTAGCTCTGACTGACAACGCCCTCCGCTCCCGTTCAGTATCGTCTTCAGACAGCACATGACCTAAATATTTAAAGCGGTGGACCCGCTTCAAAGGAACACCTCTAAGACATACAGGTGGTACATCGGGCTGTTTTAAGAATGTGGGACGGAATGGCATAATTATGTCTCCTAGCTGTCGCAACAAATCTTTAAATATAGGCTAGGATGTTCGCTTGTATTTCTTCTGGTCTTGCAAGCGATATCTGGTAACCACCAGGCAGGCCATATGCTTGTTTGCCACCGTCATAGTATTAAAAAAACTTAAAATAAGCAAGCCAGTAGATTGCGAAACTTGCGGCCGCCTCGCCACGACCACCGCTTATACCACTTTATATCAAGGATCAAAAATGTGCTCGCATCCATAATCGATCGACCACTAATTACTTACGTGATGGATGTTTTGTACCGTTACCGTAATTGGACCAAATTGCTGTTAATTCCACCATATTGGAAGTCTGTTTGATAATGAACAAAGTAATATGCGTAATTGGTGCTTAACACGCACAATATGGTCACGTCTTTAAGTGTTTTTTGTTTGACTATTTTGTGCTGCAGAGCCCCACAAAAATAGGGATACTGGTTTGTCTGCCGCGCCCTGTGAGCTCTGGTGTACGCTCTGGGTCTTCAAGGACCCGTCTTGTTCCGCGGCTCTTGTCTATTTTTGGAATGTGTCCAGCCCTTATCCTGTCTTTCATGGGTGATGGGTTTCGATGATGAGTCGGGCACAAGATTGCCAATCGTTGAAGAAGGGAAGACCTATATCCATTTCCAGGGTACTAGACGGTGATTTATTTAATAGATATGAATACTTAAATGTATAAACACATCACAGACTCAGAAGCAAATATTCATGCTCATCAGCTTCTAGGATTTGAACTCTAAACCAGTCATTAAAAACTATACTGCAATCAAACTAAAAATACGAGTAGGTAAGTATACTAAGTTTGAAGTAAAAGTCAAGTCGGTGACAAGATCTTGCTAATGTCTTGCTGTGTAACTCTATTAAGCTTATTTTCAATTAAGATTTTAGAAGTACAAGTATCGACTGAAATCCCAAGATTAACGACGTCCTCATTTCGCGCCTAAATGCACCGAACACCGAGCCTTCAGTAAACCCTACAGCCTAACATAAGTCTAACTATGTGTATCAAGCAAACTCCTGCAAACACATCAGGAGCACTCACAACCCCTAGATTGTAAGGATTCAAAGTGCATAGTCAAGAACGCGACGTTTGGCAAACAACTTTCGGTCTGGTGCTTTTGAGTAGGGAGGCATACTGTTGCGTTACGAATTGTGTGTTACAATTTTTTTTCAAAGTCAAATGTTTTCGCATGCCTCTATTTTACCAACTTTACAATTGCCAACTGACAATGACAATTCAACATACATGTCTGCGTAGATAAGTAACAATGCTATCCAGCAACTGCCTTTACTTGCTGACCCAGCAATTAATGTAGAATTGTCATTCATCATCATCATCATCACATCAGCCGAAAGACGTCCACTGCTGGACATAGGCCTCCCCCAAAGAGTGCCAAAGTGACCGGTCCTGCGCCACCCGCATCTAGCGGACTCCCGCGACCATTACCAGGTCATCAGTCCACCTTGTGGGGGGCCTACCCACCTTGTGGGGGGGTACGTGGTCGCCACTCGAGATACTTTCCTCCCCAACGGCCATGGCTTCTACGTGCAATGTGCCCCGTCCACTGCCACTTAAGTTTCGAAGGGCTATATCGGTTACCTTGGTTCTGCTGCGGATAGCCTCATTTCTGATACGATCACGCAGAGATACTCCCAACATAGCCCTCTCCATTGCTCTTTGGGTGACTTTGAGCCTTCTTATGAGGCCCATAGTCAGCGACCACGTTTCAGTGCCATATGTCATCACCAATACCAATTGTCATTGTCAGGTGAGAATTGTGAAACTGGTTTGATAGGGGCCTGAATATAGACCACAAGGGCTGTTCTAATACAAGTTGAACTTGTAGAATACATTTGAAGGTAAGTATGTTATGAAGATATCGCAAAGTAGGTACCTAGATCTTTCATGTGGCCGTTTTTATGGCTGATAGAAACTTGTAGCCTTGTAAAATTATGTGCAGATTTATTTTTGCTTTGATTTACAGGAAAAATACTTTGACAGTTAAAAAAAACTATATAGGTAAAAGCGGTAGGATTCAGAGAAATGTCTGGGAACTTTCACGGCAACTTAAGGCAAGTTTCCGTTTAGAATGTTTTGCAACTTTGGTTTATCGTTAGTGTAGTGCTACTCTAAGGAAGCTGTCGGCAACAGCCGTCATGTCACGTGCTCTAATTAAAACCTAGTGAATGTTGTCCCAGGATCACCCTAACGGCGTTAAGTGTGTTTGCCCACGCCAGTCCTCGACTAATCCCTGCCTTAATGAACTGGGGTATTTAGGATTTTAGGCCTGGATTGTAAATATACGAGGTTTTATTATATAGTTGCACATTGCACGTAGAACCGATGGCCGTTGGGGCGGAAAGGTTCTCGAGTGGCGACCACGTACCGGAAGGCGCGGCGTGGGTAGGGCCCCCTAGGCACAAGGTGGACTGGTACATGACCTGGTAAAGGTCGCGGGAGTCCGCTGGATGCGGGTGGCGCAGGACCGGTCAATTTGGAACTCTCTGGGGGAGGCCTATGTCCAGCAGTGGACGTCTTTTGGCTGATATGATGATGATGATGATGATTATATAGTTGTCAATAAAGGGATTATAAGGTTTTACTAACATTTGTTCATACATGTTTGTCTTTGTACCTAACTGTAAAAATTTCGGCACTTGATCGTTTCACTGAAATTTTACGATGGGTCTTTCTTCGCCCGCGGATTGCTAAGAACATTTGACATATGCTATGTTTTATCTCGCGGGTAAAAGAATTATTGAAATCAAGTGGTTCCGGAGATTACCGAATACAAACAAACTTTTTTTTTAATTTATTTCTCACATAAAAAAACATAACTTTAAACTAATACAAAACTTCGCCAAACTGCGAAGCAGTTTTTGGCGAATGGGTTAATGAGTGTTTTTCAAAAAAACTGTACATGAACTTTTTTTCAGATTTGGTTTTTTTTTTGTTTTTCTTACTCAGAATCGTTGATACTATCGATCCTCATACAGGAAAAAAGTGTCCCAGGTTTTAGTATGTAAGTTTTCCTTCCAGTGCGTCACGACCATATAAATAAAAAACGACTGCATACAAAAGTGTGACGATCTGGAATGGAATATTTTGGACACTTTTTTCCTTGTATGAGGATCGATAGTATCAACGATTCTGAGTAAGTAAAACCCAAAAAAATCGAATTCTGAAAAAAAAAGTTTAAGTACACTTTTTTTTAAAAACGCTCTAATACACTTATTCTGTGCTTAATCTGCAGTAAGAACATAATTATGTACTTGTTAACTGAATATTATGAAATTAACATACATTGTTTAAGAGTGCAATGGTTCTCAATCAACAGTGACTTTATTTTTTCTTAAATATAGGTTTAGTCAAAAAGTTATCTTCTGAGGG
Source organism: Epinotia nisella (assembly GCA_932294315.1). Taxonomy (NCBI): domain Eukaryota; kingdom Metazoa; phylum Arthropoda; class Insecta; order Lepidoptera; family Tortricidae; genus Epinotia; species Epinotia nisella. The sequence goes on from OW028691.1 coordinate 2,556,412, forward strand.
CAAGTTATTAAATATTCGTGGTATTATTACTGTCTTGTCCTTTCGCCATAATAATTACACGCTCTTGGCTGGCATCATATTTAAAAAAAAATCTTTCACCGTATACAGGTTGTAACAAAAATGGGCGTATTGCAATTCTAAAAATGCATTTTTTTATGTTTTTATTATCATAAATCCTCCCACCCTTCACCCTCGCGGGGGAATGTTGTCATACATAAGCAATGTCAACAAAAATAAAGACTGAAATATAAAATAAAAAAAATGAAAAAAAATGCATATTTGGAATTGCAATACGCTATCGAATCTGGCCTTAATGGGTTCACACTCCATTTCTGTTACACTCTGTAGAATGGGCCTTCAGAATGTACATAGGTTATATCGACGGTGGAAAGGAAGAACCCCTTAAGCGACATTTAGTGAATTGTACAGGAGAGTGTTTCAAAGTTTTCTTTTTGAGAAAAAAAATCATAACTTTTTTCCTATTTGAAATAGGTAAATGATTTCTTAAGACGATAATCTTATTAATTTTTTCTCTATTTTATGAAATAAACATTAACCCCAAAATCTTACAGGATCCTGAAAATGTTGTCGCTTAATTGAAAAGGTCCTCAAAACATTCCCGGAAGAACCATTTAAGCGACATCATCATAGTACTATAAAACTCACTGAAGCCACTTACCTTTTTTAACTTGTCTCTAAGATATTCAATTAAGCAACAGTCGTATGGGCAGTTATTACGTGCCAATTTGAAGTGGTATACCAGAAATTTGAAACTAAATCGACACTTTTTTTGTGAATTATAACGCTAGCTTTAATATTTTTTTAAACTATTTCATATTATTGAAAAATTTTGAATATATTTGCGGTTAAAAAACGCTATATTGTGCGTTTTTTAAGGAGAAAAATAAAATACTTATACGAAATTAACGTGTATTTTAATTTTAATAAAATAAATCTACTTCTAACAAATAACTCTTAATTAAGTATGCACTTTTTTGAGATCACAATCATTTTGAGTTTATAAATTATTAAGAATAAGTAGCTAGCTTACTTTTTGGTAAGTGTATAAATATACAAATTACAATTATCACAATGTTTTAATAGTAACACTTAGCTTGTTAATAATTAAGTACTCAGGCACTTTTTTGAGATCACAATAGTTTTGTGTTTATAAATTGTTAAGAATACTTAAGTAGCTAGCTTACTTATTTACTTTTTGGTAAGTGTATAAATATACAAATTACAATGATCACAATGTTTCAATGGTAACACTTAACTAGTTAATAATTAAGCACTTAGGCAGTTTTTGATATCACAATCATGTTGGGTTTATAATTTTTTAAGTATAGATAAGTATAATGTAAAGTATTATTAGAATACCTAGTCGAATCAGGCAGCGATCGGCGACACAACCGCCGCACTCCGGTGTTCGTCGCTGACTGAAGCGACCCACTGCATTCCATTGTATAAGTAAAGCACCATTCGCGTGAAATTCACGCCAAAAATTGTTCACTGTACCGACATCAAATAGATTAAAGCAACACTTTAACCGTTATCATACCATTTTCAATCTCCACTTAACCGACGTATCGCATTTATAAAGTATACTTTAAGCGACAGGTTCGGCCGCGGTAAGGAGTGTCGCTTAAAGCAATTAAATAACAACGTAATTTTTCGTAACATTAATTTAACCGACAATCGTTTTATTAAGCAGTTTTGAAGAACCACTTAAGTACAGAATTCAAGATATATGTGCCCGGAATAATCAATTAAGGGACATTACATCGGAAACGAACTCTTTTTAAAAATAATTTATACGACTGTGGTAATATTGGAGTAGGTTTTAAGTGACACAGATAATATTTTATTCAAATTGTGTGTCGCATAAGGGGTGGTTTTTCAAATTCAGACCTCATTCGTGAATTACTTTAAGCGACATATAAGTCATCGGATCGCCGTGAAACCCAATTCAAACGACGCAGAAAAAAACGCTGATTCCAATGATATGTATAACTCATTTTCGACCAAAATGTCGCTTAAGTGGTTCTTCCTTTCCACCGTCGATATTTTAGTCCGCAGATTCTTTGTTATACGCGGGCGGAGACGCAGGCAGCTAGTATTCCTTTATTATATAATTATATTCCCGTTTTAGTGAATGATCTATCAAATTGAATTTTAGTAAATATGATGTTTATGCGATAATATTCGCTATTCATTGCACATTTTAATCGGTATATTGGACCTGGGTATTATTGAAACTAATGGTGGAATTTATTTCATTATGAACACTAATTTGTTACCAAGCCGACGCAGTGTATTATGATTATTATGAAATAGGTTTGAAATACGGATCTGCATTGGATTAAGGATAATACTCACTGGCGACATTTACTCATTAAATGGGTATTAACTAAAAGCACATTATTGTGGCCTGGTTATATGAAGCATGTAAATGAACGAAGTATATAAACAAACGAAATAGTGGAGGCTATGTGGGCGTTTTTCAAAAAAAGTGTACAGGATTTTTTTTTCCAGAATTCGTTTTTTTATGGTTTTTCTTGCTCAGAATCGTTGATACTGTCGATCTTTATACTAGAAAAAAATTGTCCCAGATTTTACTATGTACCTAAGTTTTTTCTTCCAGTACGGTCACAACCATATAAATAAAAAAAGACTGCATACAAAAATGTGAAATATTTTGGACACTTTTTTTCTTGTATGAGGATCGGTAGTATCAACGATTCTGAGTAAGAAAACCCAAAAAAAATAGATTCAGAAAAAAAAGTACATGTACACTTTTTTTGAAAAACGCTCATATTTCAAATGGACAGAGAAGTTATAAAACGAGTAAGTGTTAAACAGAATCTATGAAAAGAGGACTACATACATTATCAGAAATAGAATAACTACAACTTAGAAAAGTTGATAAACCCCCCATTTTTTGATTTCAAAGTTCAATATCTCAAAAACGGCTGAACCGAGTTTGTTGAACCGTAACTAAGAACCATTTCAATCATGGATGCTATCGGACAAAAAAAACCGCATAAAAATCGGTCCATTCGTTTAGGAGCTACGATGCCACAGACAGACACACAGACACGTCAAACTTATAACACCCCTCTTTTTGTATCGGGGGTTAAAAACAAAAAGAAGAACATTTGCTAAAACACGAAATTTTCTTTAAGACTTATATAGAAGGGAAGATTGAAGGAACGAGAGCCAAGAAAAAACATTTTTTTTCCAACACAGAATAGACGTGGAGGTCATTTGCCCCATGTGCTGCGTAACCCTATAATAATAAATAATAAACAAATAAATAAATATTAGGGGACATTCTAACACAAATCGAACTAGGCCTTAGTAAGCTCAATAACCCTATGCTGTGTTTTTTTATCATTTTATTAATTCAAACTTTATTGCACAATATAAAAAGTACAAAACCGGCCAAGTGCGTGTCGGACGACGCAAAACGAAGGTTTCCGTGCCTATTAAAAAGGTCGTATCGTCACAGAAATCTTACGGCACTTACATCCTTTTCTTTGAGGAAGGCAGTTTTTCAGCAATATCTCGAAAACCTTTGAACCGATCTTGTTCAAAACAATTTTCGGTGAATGAACTTAATAAACTCTATGTCCATGATATTTTTCATATTTTTAAAATACACCGTTCAAAAATTAGAGGGACAGAATTTTAGTGGCTTTCGGGGCGATTATTTCCGACTCTATTCACTTAATCAAAAAAATTGCAAAAAAAACTTATATTTATTTTTAAAGGCCTATCAATTGATGTGCCACAGTGGGCTCACAATATTTTTTTTTTTTGACTTTTAGTTTTATGCATGTATGTAATTAAGTTCCATACAAACATTTGATCCAGTCAGAAAGCTGGTTCGAATTACACCGTGAAAAAAAATTCAAAAAGCCAATTCTGGAGTTTAATATTTGAAATTGAATGATTGAGCATCCCAATGTCCCGGTGTTTTCAAAATAACTTAACTGCTTTTTCCCCCTTCAAAATACGCATTTTTCGCCCAGCAAGAAAATTTATCTTCGTCTAATACCCATAACACAAGCCTTATTGACTTACTATGAGGCTAATTCAATTGAAATTCAAATCCATTTTTTTTTTTATAACTTTGTGTTAGATTGTCCCGTAATATTTATTTGTTTATTTTATACATGTACAGTAATTTCCTTTTTTGCCTTGGGCCTAATTATTAAACTAACAATGTTTAACAAAGGCCCTTATGCTATGTCTATAAAAATTTATAACAATATTCCACAATATATTCGAAATGAAGCAAAATATAATATCTTTGTAAATAAACTTAAGGCTTATCTTGTAACGGAATGCCCATATTCTCTACAAGAGTTCATGGGTCATTAGTTATTAGTCATATTATGTGTCGATGTAAGTATTAAAATAGATATCTTTTTTATAAAAAATATGTTGTTACCTAATGTGCAGAATTTATATATTTTATTTTATTTTTTATCCTTAGGTTTAGTTTAAACATGTTGCTACACCCTAGTAGGGTCCATGCTTGTACTGGTTAGATTTTAAGAACACCTTTGTAAATACCCACGTGGAAAGAACATTTCTAGTCACTTTTTAGGGTTCCGATACCTCAAAAGGAAAAAAAAACGGAACCCTTATAGGATCACTCGGTTGTCTGTCACAGCCGATTTGCTCCGAAACTACTAGACCGATTGAGTTGAAATTTGGTACACATATGTAAATTGGTGACCCAAAGATGGACGCGTAAAGTAAATTAATGAATTCTGAACAAGGGGGCCACTTTTGGGGGGTAAACTGGAAAATTAAAAGAAAAGTTTCGCAAATTGCATTGAGTGACATATCGAATGAAAAGGGTTGTTAGATATATATTTTTTTATAATTTTAGCAAAAATATATTTGAAGTAATTTAGGAAATAAGACGAAAATTGACCATTCCCCCCTTTTCTCCGAAACTACTTTGCATAAAATTCTGAAAAAAATATGGAAAATAGTTCCTTGCCTAAAGATTACAGGAAAACCTATAAGAAGTTTGAGTATTCAAAGTAACGGGAATATTCTCAATATTTTTGTGTATTTTGTATGGAGCGCCTAATGCTTAGAGAATAGGAATTTTACGGAACCCTCACCACGCGAGTTGAACTCGCACTTGTCTGGTTTTTTTATTTGCCTTGGACCCAACATGTAAGTACCTAGCGACTATCGGAATATAGCCCAAAGTTTCAATGCATCGAATTTTTTTAATAAGTATAATACGAATCATTATGTATAAATTATTGAATAAATCTTTTAACATGGCACCAGCTATATATATTTTCTTTACAACGATAAATCATCAGCCAATAAACACTTTCTCGTCAATAAGCGACGGTTTCTGTGTCAAGAAGTTATTGAATTTTCTTTATCAAAGGCCAAGGGACTGCTTTACAAGGCCGTACCCCATTCGAAGGTGTAATTGGAAATGAAACCCACAGTCGTATTAAATTAGGTACACATTTCAACGCACGTTTTAAGACAGATACGACAGTGCGGCAGTGTGGAGTGGTATCGAGTTTTGTGGAGAGTTTTTCGTTTGTTATTTTTGTTGTAATCTTATTTTGTATTTTCCCCGAGTGACCCAGAAGCAGGAAAAAGTCGATCGAGTGAATTACATGTTTTAAAATGAATGTGTTTCCGTAAAGCGGAACTCATACGGCTGCCTTACAAAAAGAGCCATGTGAGTCATCTGCAATAGAAAATAGAGTAGTTTGTTTTGTTTCAAAAACATAGGAATGAAACAAATGCAACTCTGTTCCAATAACAAATAAATAAACTTGTTCTTTATTCAGGTATTAACCCATTACTTTGCATTAAAAATATAAAATTAAACTTAAAAAATTGTATGTGTACAATTTAATAAATTTAAATTAAAAGTATCAGTATGTTTAAAATATGTACCTAATTGATGTAATTAGAAATGTAAATCATTATGGTTTACATTTCTATATAAAAAAAAAAAAACAATATTAGGGTGTCCCCTAATATTGTTTTTTTTTCTCCTTCTTACATTATTCGAACCAGCCCTATAGTAAGCTCAACAAGGCTTGTGTTATAATTGGGTCCAAGACGACGATATATTTAATATATATAAATACTTCTATGCATAGGAAACAAGGGGAGGAGGCCTTTTAATAGGCCACTGGGCGGCTAGAGATTTTCTGACATTGAAGAGGAGGAAGCCTTTTAATAGGCCACTGGTCGGCTAGAGATTTTCTGACATTGAAGAGGAAGAGGCCTTTTAATAGGCCATTGGGTGGCTAGAGGTTTTCAGTCATTGAAGGGGAGGAGTCCTCTTAATAGGTCATTGGGCAGCTAGAGATTTTCTGACATTAAAGAGGAGGAGGCCTTTTAATAGGCCATTGGGCGGCTTGAGGTTTTCTGACATTAAAGTGGAGGATGCCGTTTAATAGACCATTGGGTGGCTAGAGGTTTTCTGACATTGAAGGCGAGGAGGCCTTTTAATAGACCATTGGGCGGCTAGAGGTTTTCTGACATCAAAGAGGAGGATGCCGTTTAATAGACCATTGGGTGGCTAGAGGTTTTCTGACATTGAAGAGGAGGAGGCCTTTTAATAGGCCATTGGGCGGCTAGAGGTTTTCTGACATTAACGGGAGGATGTCTTTTAATAGGACATTGGGCCGCTTGAGGTTTTCTGACGTGTTCTGTCGTGTAGTGACAGAACGATATAGGTATCGGTTACATACATTTGCTACGGTTAGATTCACACTCATCTGATTCGCTCCTTTTATGTAAGACTTCAGAGCGCATCAGAGGGCATCACGTCAGATAATTATGATTAAATTAGTTTAATTTACTTCATCATATAAATTACAATATACATTTGCCTTACTTAAAATTATAAGAATTCACACCACGATCGTCATAATAAATAAGTTCATATTATAAAAATAAAAGTTTTGGTGCAAGCTTTTATTTCTGACTGTACTTTTCTGTATGCCGTCACCAACTACGCTTCTAACGCGCCCAAACTCAACCTATTTATTGAAAGAGCGAGCGAAGCGAACGAAGTTCTCCGTTTCGGTTCGGTCAAAAACTCTTTCGTATGTCTGGCGTCTCTCCGGCTGCTCTGATATATTAAGCTCAGCGCGCGTTGATACCTATATTGAAATTCGTATCAAATGTGAAGCCATAAATAAAAATATACCTCCAGTCAGCGAACGAAAAAATCATAGAAGGCGAACTCCCTACAAATTTCTAGACAAACACGTGACCAAAACCCGTAATGCGCATGTGCATATTCGAACTAAATGGCTGCTTGGCATCCTTTTGACACAACGCCCCCATTCCGTCCGCATATGTCCGCATAATGGCAATGTGCATCCGTTGTGGGGCCACTATTCGGCGCTCGTTAGACTTCTATGGTTTTCTCGTTCGCTGCCTCCAGTTCCTAAGGGTTGTTTCACACGTACCACAACCACACGACAACCACAACCACACCACAACCACAACACGGTCGTGGTCGGGCGCATATTTTGTATGTTTAATAAATAGTACAATTCACACGTAACCACAACCACACCACAACCACAACACGTGGTCGGGCGCATATTTTGTATGTTTAATAAATAGTACAATTCACACGTAACCACAACCACACCACGACCACAACACGTGGTCGGGCGCATATTTTGTATGTTTAATAAATAGTACAATTCACACGTAACCACAACCACACCACAACCACAACACGTGGTCGGGCGCATATTTTGTATGTTTAATAAATAGTACAATTCACACGTAACCACAACCACACCACGACCACAACACGTGGTCGGGCGCTTATTTTGTATGTTTAATAAATAGTACAATTCACACGTAACCACTGCTTGACCGCATTTTAACGCTGCGACGTGGTGTGGTTGTGGTACGTGTGGAACAACCCTAAAAGTACATGTCTAATAACTTGTAGATCATCTCGGCACACTTATTTGATGTCAGAAAGTATCGCGACATTCTAACATTATTGAATGCCACTAAAACATTATTGGGTCACGCAAATTTTCACGGCGATATATTACTTATTTACGGGCTAACACGCGTGAGTTAATAGTTTATTTATGTACGTCGGGACACGAGGGCAAGTCGTTTCAATTTATTGAGACCTTTCGAATTGCTGCAGATGTAGCTTAAAAAAGGTCGTGGGAGTCACGAAAAACCTTGAAAAGGTATTGTATGTCAAACTAGCTGCCCGCGCGTCTTCACCCGCGTATTTAAGTAACAATATTTTATCTAAATTATTTCTATTTTTCTTTGTTTTTTTTTTAATCAAGTATTTTTTGTTCACAGATCACTCCTATGACGAGCTTCTGCAGGGTAAGTATTTTATTTATAAAATCAAGCTAATCTCAGCGCCCCGCTAAGACGAGCCAAGCAAAGCGCAAGGGCGCTACCTACCTTTTTTCGAAGCGCTTCGTCGTTTTTTTGAACTGTCATTACTTGGGTTTGGATTGTACCAAATTAACAAAATTCTCGGGATATGATGTCAATAGTAGACTTATTAAACATATAAATTTGCATAGCTCTTGTACTTTAGATTTTACCGATATTTTAAAAACGCCGATTTCGTCGCTGACTCACTGTTGATCATCAAAAGTCTTAGGGTCCTATAGGTAAACTCCTGAAGTCCTAGAAAGCTGAAAGTTGGCGTGTAAGCTAGTGTTAGTACACAACGAATAAAAAAAAACTCACAAAAAATATCTACCTTAACAAAACAATATAACAACTTTCCTTAATTAAGGGCAATTATTATTCGCGTTGGCAAACTTGTAACGGTGTGTGCGTATAGTCAGGGCTGATTCACGAAGCTTAACGACCTTCAGACAACTCAATAATATAGTCTGACCTTTAATCACGTATAGTTATTACGAATCTCTAAGTCAAGGTATATTTGGACGAGTGGTGAGGCGAGATTGGTTGTGAATCGCCCTGTACAACTTTAATTGGGTGGCTGGTAATTGTAAGTTGACTAAATTAGCCAAAATTGGAGCATGTTTTCTTCTTATACCAAGGCAAAACCAAAAGAGCCTAAAATCATCAAAGTTGCAGTACTCATAGGCTGTTTAAAATTAGCTTCTCTGAGCTACAGAAGCATGAACTTAAGTGCCTATGTTTTACGCCTGGGCCGTGTACGATTTACAAGTACTTTAAGGTTTAATATAGTTAATGTACCGTGGCTTTTATACAGGACTTTGTAAGCCTTGAACTGAGACTTTTGAATAAAAAAGATGTGTAAGAATGAAATACCGAATGACGAAACAAAGTTTAATTTTGTTTATGTACTTATCGGCTATTCAGGAATAAGAACCAAGTAGAAGAAGATAATAAATACAGACATAAAAAAAACCGGCCAAGTGCGTGTCGGACCACGCAGAACGTAGGGTTCCGTGCCTATTAAAAAGGTCGTATCGTCATTGAAATCTTACGGCACTTACGTCCTTTTCTTTGAGGAAGGCAGTTTTTCAGCAATATCTCGAAAACCTTTGAACCGATCTTCTTCAAAACAATTTTCGCTGAAAGAATTTAATAAGCCCTACGTCCATGATTTTTTTCATATTTTTACAATGCACGGTTCAAAAATTAGAGGGGGGGGACAGAATTTTAGTGACTTTCGGGACGATTATCTCCGACTCTATTCACTTAATCAAAAAAATTGCTGAGAAACCTTATATTTATTTTGAAAGGCCTATCGATTGTGGGCCACACGGGGGGTCACAATGAAAAAAAAAATTTTGACTTTTAGTTTTATGTATGGAGAGCACCCCTAAAACAATTTTTTTTTGTCATTTTAATCACAAAACTATGTAGCGGCTAACAAAATACACCTATCCTCAAAATTTTATTCAAATACACCTTATAGTTTTCGAGTAAAATGCCTGTGACATACGGACAGACGGACAGACGGACAGACGGCCAGACGGACAGACGGACAGACGGACAGACGGACATGACGAAACTATAAGGGTTCCGTTTTTGCCATTTTGGCTACGGAACCCTAAAAAACGAGTATTCATTCGTTATGATTTTCACTTTTGATAGACCTGCATTTTCTTATTTAGCACTTTAGCGGCGGCAATTTGATACCATCAAGCTGTAGGTTCTCGAGTGGCGACCACGTACCGGTATGACCTGGTAAAGGTCGCGGGAGTCCGCTGGATGCGGGTGGCGCAGGACCGGTCACTTTGACACTCTTTGGAGGAGGCCTATGTCCAGCAGTAAGCTGATATGATGATGATGGTGATGGCACTTTTGCGATTCATATTTTTAGGGTTCCGTACCTCAAAAGGAAAAAGGGGAACCCTTATAGGATCACTCGGTTGTCTGTCTGTCCGTCTGTCACAGCTGATTTGCTCTGAAACTACTGAACCGATTGAGTTGAAATTTGGTAAACATATGTAAATTGGTGACCCAAAGATGGACGCGTTAAATAAATTTATGAATTCTGAACAAGAGGGACACTTTTGGGGCGGTAAACTGGAAAATTAAAAAAAAAAGTTGCGCAAACTGTATTGTGTGACATATAAAATGAAAGAGGTTGTTGTAAGCATTTCAGATATTTTTTTAAATAATTTTACCAAAAACAGATTTGAAGTAATTTAGGAAAAAAGACGAATTTTGACCATTCCCTCCCTTATCTCCGAAACTACTAGGCTTAAAATTCTGAAAAAAATATGTAAAATAGTTCATTGCCTAAAGATTACAGGAAAACCTATAAGAAGTTTGAGTATTCAAAGTAACGGGAAAATTCTCATTATTTTACGGAGCCCTCACCACGCGAGTTGAACTCGCACTTTTCCGGTTTTTTTTCTATTCTATTCCGTCCATTTCTATCACAAAGAAAAATCTTTAAATTCCAATGAAAGATTGAACGTCTGGACTCCATTGTGGGCTGTATTGTAACGTCTCCTATTCACGTGCATTCTATTCGTCACAATGCATTTCCACCAGGTTTTATTGTTATTTATACGGAATTTTCATTTGTGTTACGGTTTATAACTATACGCCTTAGTTATGAGTATTGCAGTTTTTCAAATAGCTAAGGTAATATATTCATTCAGCAACACGCTAGCTCACAATGCTGTTGTGGAAAGTCATTTACATAGCATAACATTAAAAATAATATAAAATACACGGCAAATTAAACATAGCCTGCTCGACTTAGCAATGAAAAATAGAAAATATATATCTTAAAGGGTCGGCAACGCGCATTGATCCTCCTCTCTCAGGAGTTGCAAGCGTCCATAGGCTACGGAGGTAGCATACCATCAGGCGGGCCGTAAGCTTGTTTGCCACCGACGTGGTTTTTGGCTCGCTATTATTGTAAAACTGAAGAAAACTAAGTACAGTAATTAAAATGTATTCACGTACCTTTTTCGCTCTCCTTACTATGACAATCAAAGTCAAAGTCAAAGTGATTTATTCTTCAATTTAGGCATATAACATGCACCTATGAATGTCGATAAACTACCACCGGTTCGGAAAGAAACACTCTGCCTCGAGAAGAACCGGCGTAAAAAACTCGGCGAGGTGTCATTTTTTCAAAACAGTATACAATATATATTATAATGAAACAACCAGATCGTAGTTAACCGAATGACAAAGTAAAGTTTTATTTTTTTAAATCATAGACTATACAACCATAACCAAAGTACATATTGCTTTTAATATGATAGCGTTGACAGAAATGTCAACAGATGGCGCTGCTTGATATATATGAATAACACTCCCACTATATCAAAGCATCTTAAGCCATAACAACTAAAGAAAAAAAATAACTAAACAATCTACTCATTTAGGTACAATACCCAACTTCTCAACAAATCTATGGTGCTTGACAGAACCAAGACTTTTAGTCAACAGGTCTGCTGGCATCTCAGCTGTTGGCAAGTACTTGGTTTCTACCAAACCCTTAGCTGCTATCTCCCTGCAAAAGTGATAGCGGATATCCACATGCTTTGACTTGTTATGAAACACAGGATTTGATACCAATTTCAAAGCACTCTGGTTATCATTAAATATTGTAATACAATATGTGTCATTTGTAATTTCATGCTGCAATGTTCTCAAATACATGGCTTCTTTTACACATTCAGAAATACCTATGTACTCAGATTCAGTACTCGATAAAGAAATACTACTTTGCTTTTTACTGCACCATGAAACCACACATCCCGACAAACAGAAACAGAAACCTGTATAGGACCTCCTGTCTAGAACATTGCTGCCCCAGTCAGCATCCACAAAACCACTCAGTTTTGAATTTTGCTCACGACTGTATCTGAGACAGTAATGTTTTGTCCTCTTAAGGTAGCGCAAAACACGCTTGGCATGAGCCCAATGTTCTCGACCATGACATTTGTTAAACTGACTAAGATAGCCTACGCTAAAAGCTATGTCAGGGCGTGTCAAAACAGCTAGATACATGAGGCTACCGATAAGCTGCTGATATGGTAACTCAGTGGCACAATTTTCTCCTTTCTCCAGGTTAAGCCTCTCCTCCATAGGAGTATGAGCAGGATTATAGTCCGTCATATTAAACTTATGCAACAGCTTGTCAATATAATCTTTTTGATCTAAAGTAATACCATTTTCTTTATCAATGCATACAGTCATACCTAAGCATTGTTTTACCTCACCAAGATCCTTCAGTTTAAATTTTGAAGACAATATATGTTTCAAACTTTTGGTTTCTTTTTCATTATTAGAAAACACAAAGAAATCGTCGACATATAGAGCAACTACAGTCAAACCGTTATCATTTTTAACATACAAACACGGTTCCAGTTTAGACCTAGTATAACCAAACTCAGCTAAGCAGTCATCTACTCTCCTGTACCAGGCCCTTGAGGATTGTTTGAGACCATATATGGCACGCTTTAACTTAAGCACTTGCCCCTTGTCATTAGGTGACGAAAAACCTTCTGGCTTCTCCATGTAAATATCTTCCTCAAGATATCCGTTCAGGAAAGCAGTTGTCACGTCCAGGTGTGAAATATCTAAACCTAATTGCACAGATAAAGCAAATAGAAGTCTGAGAGTTGTATGCCTTACCACCGGCGCAAACGTTTGTTCATAGTCCACTCCGTACTTCTGTGTATAGCCTTTAGCTACTAACCTGGCTCGGAAACACACTTTGTTTTCACTATCGTACTTTTTCTTAAGTACCCATTTGCACTTCACCACACTACAGTCCTTTGGAACATTGGCAAGCTCCCATGCTTCATTTTCTTCAAAGCTTTTCAACTCGTCAGCCACAGCTTGTCTCCATTGTTCCTTCTCTGGTCCATGCAAAGCTTCTGATAGTGAAAGACCACTGGCATCATCCATCCTATCAACATCTGTACACAGGCTTGAGTAACCATACCTTTCAGGTACTTTTCTCTGCTCTGGTGCTCTTAAGATAGGTCCGTTCTTCACAGAAACACTATCGGATGTGGTGTCTGCATCTTCATCCTCGCTTGGGGTGTATGAATCATCTGAAGACTGCATCAAAGTTCTGGTGCTCTCATCCCCCACTGAACTTTGACACCCTACCTCAACTGTCTTAGTCTCATTATGAGGTTCTGTCTTCTTCTCTTCTACCTCCATCTGGCAAAAAAATTTCTTATTCTCCTTCTCAATGACTGTGACATCTCTACTTGTAAATATAGTTTTTGTTACTGGGTTGAATACTCTGTACCCTTTTACATTTTCTGGATACCCCAACAGAACACATTCTTGAGATTTCTTTTCCCACTTCAGTCTTTTTTGCTTGGGAATATGGACCATCACTGTGCTGCCAAATATCCTTAAATGACTCAGATCTGGCTGGGTGCCTGTCCACATCTCAAATGGGGTTTTACCATCCAATCCTGATGCTACAGTTCGATTCCTTAGGTAAACTGCACAGTTGCAGGCTTCTGCCCAGAACTCTGTGCCAAGACCACTATCGTACAGCAAGCATCTTGCTTTTTCGACTACCGTGCGATTTTGCCGTTCACATAAACCATTTTGCTCTGCAGTGTAAGGATTAGTTCGTTGGTGAACAATCCCGTTTACTTTCAAGACATTATCAAAGTCTTTGTTGCAAAATTCAAGTCCATTGTCGCTGCGGATGGTCTTAATTTTCTTGTCAAGTTCATTCTCAACTTTTGCTTTAAACTCTTTAAAACAATCCAGGGCTTGGCTCTTTTGTTTTAAGAAATATATGAATGCCATCCGACTATAATCATCCACTAAAAGCAGGTAATATCTAGATCCTCCAATAGATGCAACTTCCATTGGACCAGCTATATCCATGTGGATAATATTAAGAAGTGATGTACTTCTGTTGCCATTACTTGGGAATGGTAATCTGCACTGCTTGCCCTCACAGCATACTTTGCAGTTAGTTGTGTCAATTTTGTCGCCAACAGTGAAACCTTTTGCTGCATGTTTCATTTTGGCCATGTATGAACCATTCACATGTCCTAAACGGCGATGCCATGTATCGGCAGACACTGCCATTGCAACAGTTGTATCTGGCATATTCAATTTATATACTCCATTTGTCAAAGTAGCCGTAGCAACCAGCTGTCCACTTCTGTTGTAAATCTTACAATCTTCGTTAGTGAAGTCTACTTTGTTTCCCTTCTTTATCAGTTGGCTTACTGATAAAAGGTTTGTTGTTAAACTCGGTACGCATAAAACATCCTCGACTGTTATATCATATTCGCAATCCGGCGTTACAGTCGCAATCTGCACACTCCCGCTGCACAATACAGGAACACATTCCTTGTTGGCCACGACAATTTCAGCAATAACTGGCTCGTAACATGCGTTCTTAATCCAACTCTCGTTCGCGGTCAGATGAATACTGCATCCGCTATCGATATAATAGTCATTTTTCTTGAACTCGCCGCTCAAAAATACCGCACTGAACGCATTGGATTGTTTTCGTGTGTTATTCTTCGAAAAACTCGGGTTATTTTCACTATTCGGGCACTGATTGCGATAATGGCCGGGTTGTTTACATCGAAAACATTTAATTTTCACTTTTGACGTTGACGTTTCATTGACGTCTTGTCTACCAGAGACATTCCTAGTCTTATTTTTCTTGTAATGTTGGTAGCCTGACGAACTGGCGAATGCGCTCTCAATGTCATTCCCATTCCCGGTCAAATTCATACTTTTCTCTTCCATGTCTAGAAGCTTCGATTTAATGGCGTCCGTTGTGATGCTAATTCCGGAATGCTCTATTGCCATAATCATTGGTGAATATTTTTCAGGCAATCCTGCTAATAAAAGCGAGCCAATCCACTCATCACTGATGTCAAAACCCGTTCCGCTTAATTTTTGTCCATTTTCTACCATCTTTGTTACGTAATCTGTCATCGATTTACAATTGTCCAATCTTATTGAAATTAAATTTCGCAACAACGTAATTCTTCTAGTGAAACCAGAATCATCAAATAAGCTTTTGAGTTTCTTCCACAATTCAAATGTAGTTCTGACGCCTTTTACATGGACGTACAGGGAAGGGTCGATTGTCAAAATCAATTTCGCACGTGTTTTTTCGTCATCTGCAGGTTCTGTACTTTTTGCATCCGTAGTTTCTGGCTTTCGTGTAATAAACTTTTGGGTGCCCTCTAAAATCAGAAAATTCTCTGCCGCGAAAACCCACTCGCTGTAATTTTCTCGGCCAAATAGCTTGGGGACATTAGCCACATTATTGGCCGTCATCTTCGGATTTCTGTCACAGATCACTCGTGAATACTTTGCAAAATACTTTCACTGAAACTAGTAATCTAATTCTTGACTAAACTACACTTCTGGCACAATAGCCCATAACCTATTATAATGAAACAACCAGATCGTAGTTAACCGAATGACAAAGTAAAGTTTTATTTTTTTAAATCATAGACTATACAACCATAACCAAAGTACATATTGCTTTTAATATGATAGCGTTGACAGAAATGTCAACAGATGGCGCTGCTTGATATATATGAATAACAATATATAATTTCAGTATCAGAGTATTATACAATTTTAAAATTACATTGCTACAGTAGAAAGCCTATTTATTTTACGATAGATTTCTAGTGCAGGATTTTATCGCTGCCAAATATCCCTATCCATGATGTAGTCGTTTATCTTATAATATGCTTTTGAAATAAGTCATAAAAAGGTACGTGAATACATTTCCCTTACTACATCAAATAACAAATCAGACACAAACAATGAATGATCTGAATCTTTATAATTATGTTTTGTCTTTAAATAGGTATATGTTATTGTTACATTTATTAACATTTGTACATCTGTCTTTGCTACCGTGCCTTCACCGAATGGACCCTGCGCAAGACCAGCGCTGGCTGTCAAACTAGCAACTTGCTGAGCTGGGTCCATTTCGTGACACAACCTGTGTTCATCATCATCATCATCACCATCATCTAACCTGTGATTCGACTTATTCTTTTAGAGACCCCTCCCAGTTCCGCTGTTATGTCCCAGTCTTTATGCATTCTGCCTATCCATCTCGCTACTGCTCGATCGATTCCTTCCCTGTCCAGACTTTTCTCCACCGCTGCAAAGGTTGCCTTGTCAAAGGCTCCCTCCACATCGAAGAAGCAGCCTAGTGCATGCATACTGTTTTGTGTCTGAAGATCGTAACTCTGTCGCCTAAATTTCTTGAACATTATCTCCACTCCCCACAAACAATGACAAAACGAAACTAAAACTCTTCTATTGCGACCCAAAAAAGTTGTGAAGTGGCATCTGCTCAACCACAAATGTTTACCCGTTACGTTTTACGCGTAAAAGCCTAAAGGAAACAAATTTCACTAAACCCCGGCGAGAATTATTAAAAAAGTTTCCTAAGCTGCAAAAGTATGAACAGTTCGTAGTTTCAAGAACAATATTGTGTTAAAATTTATGATGCTTGTTAACAAGATTAACGAAATCTGGAGTTTATCTTCAGCAGGCAATAAAAGGCTTGCGGTTGAGTATCAAAGTGATTTATTCTTCAATTTAGGCATACATTACATGCACCTATGAATGTCTATAAACTACCACCGGTTCGGAAAAAAAACCTCTGCCTCGAGAAGAACCGGCGTAAAAAACTTGGCGAGGTGTCATTTTTTCAAAACAGTATACAATATAATTATCATTTCAGTATCAGAGTATTATAAAATTTTAAAATTACATTGCTACAGTAGTAAGCCTATTTATTTTACGATAGATTTCTAGTGCAGGATTTTATCGCTGCCAAATATCCCTATCCATGATGTAATCGTTTATCTTATTATATAATTCTGAAATTAGTGTCTGTTTTACGACAGATTTGAATTTAGAGTCCGTAAGTTCGGTAATGTGTTTTGGAATTTAATTGTAGAATTTTATACAATTTCCCAAGAACATAATTTCTAAAGTATATAATATATATACTACATTCTACTATATTCAATATAGCATACAAAATATGGTATACAGAGAGAAACAATACCTATAACCACTGGACCACAAGAATTTTTAGGGCCGTTTTCGGTCCGTCACAATTTATTTAATTTGAAACGACGCAACAAACATAGCTTAATTAGAACCATTTCGACATACAAAACTTTCTATTAAAAAACCGGACGTAAATCGGTTCATCCGTTTGGGTGCCATGATGCCACAGTCCGATACATAAGAGTCATGTAAAACTTTTAACACCCCTCGCGTCGGGGGTTAGTACAGTACAGTGTATTTTAAAGATCTTGTTATCCAATCTACAACATTACCTACATACATACTGCTTTTGTCTCTTACTGGTTAATTTATAGTTTACTAGCTTCCGCCCGCGACTTCCTCTGCGTGGATCCGGGATAAAAACTATCCTATATTTTAATCCAGGCTATAAACTATCTTCGTGCAAAATTTCATCCAAATCGGTTGAGTTGTTTAAGCGTAATTGAGAAACAAACACCTAAACATACAAACATCCAAACATCTAAACTTTCGCATTTATAATATTAGTAGGATTTATTTCTTTATAATACAAGATGATGATTAACATTAACTAAATTAAATTAAAACTAAGTTAAATCTAAAAAAGCCCCTCGAGGCATTGTACCGAGGATGCTGGCGGCATTTCCTCGCTGAATTGCAATGCTGATGCGTTGAGCGAGAAAGCAGCCAGCTCTTCTGTCACCAGTTACATCGACCAGACGTTTATTATTTACTAGTTATAATAATATAAGGCGTATATTTATCGATTACGAAAAATAACATAAAAAACTAAACCTTCGATTACGAATCGCTTTTGTTGTTTCATTCCATCCAAAATTTCGTTAACAATTCTAAATATAACAGATCCATGAAAACGGTTACAAATCTCACTTCGCCGATAAAAGGATAAATAAAAGTGCCCTCGACTTAGCTTCTAAAGTGTATTAATGTCAATCCAAGGGGCTTAAGAAAAGAATAAACGCCCGTAACTCCATAACAATGTCAAGTGACATAATCCCCTCTCCGAGTTTCAGAAATTCAGTTACTGATTAAATCGTCTGGACACGAATGGTAGAGGCACGCACAAAGTGTGTCCTTGACTTTGTTCGGATTGAAAACTTTCGGTGTTACTAGTCTAGGTGTGTCCAATTTATAAAACTTATATGCATATAAAAACACACGCCTGTATTCCCGAAAGGTTTAAAGATGGAAAATTCATGGGTACTATATTTGGTTGGGCAATTTTAGAAATTGGAACTTTGACATATGCCATAAGGGTTGGATATCGTGGAGTTTTATCTATTAAGTAACCCACTCCACACCGTTAAATAGCAAAGCCTTTCGCTTGAAACTGCAAACTTAATAATCTATTTACCATGAAGTGACATTTCATGAGTAGTTAGCTAGGTACAACGTTTCATAAAACAGTAAAGTTACATGGAATGAATCTCATCAAAAATTATATAATGTTATAAAAATATCGTCTAATAAATATAGAATAAAACTATAAACAAACTTCCACAGATGCTTCCCATCCGCCCTCGGGAACATCACTTTGAGTACAATCTTCTGTACTAATATAATATGGAAGAAAAGTTTCCTCTTATAGAAGTTCGAGGTAATCGCTAAAACTACACCACTTTCACACAGAAACAATATAACAATCATCATCGTATCGTCGTCGATAATAATTCTAACGGGATTTGGTTTCGCGCCTTCGATTGAATAGAGTAACAATTTAGAACCTGTATTTCTGATAGAGGAGTAGATTCTGTTGGACCAATTTAGAATCAATGAACGTTTCGGATAGGTGTAGGAGTAACGTAAATCTCTACATAGCTATTTCAGGAAATACTCATCTATTCTAAAACAATCTCGATAGATAAGATTCATGCAATAAAACTGATATGTCTCTGAAAACAATTTTGCTTTCATGCTAAAAATATTAAAATAGTAGCTACCGTAGGAAACATGTCAGTCAGTCAAAGCAACTGTCAACCACATAAAACGAACGTAAAAATTTAAATAAAATAAGTATGTAGCGGACAATCTCATAAAGGAAACATTATAAATTTCAAATTAGAGGAAAAATGTAATGCTCCGCGCCGGATTTGAACCGGCGACCACGGGCATACATGGCCCGTCGCTAATAACCGTCGTTTATAAATTTCGTTAGCAGCATTACTGCTTAATATAAAATTAAGGAATTAATTAATTTTATAGCCCTCCGAATCGCTAAACTTAAGTGGCAGTGGGCGGGGCATATTGAACGTAGAACCGATGGCCGTTGGGGTGGAAAGGTTCTCGAGTGGCGACCACGTACCGGAAGGCGCAGCGTGGGTAGGCCCCCCACAAGGTGGACTGATGACCTGGTAAAGGTCGCTGGAGTCCGCTGGATGCGGGTGGCGCAGGACCGGTCATTGTGGCACTATTTGGGGGAGGCCTATGTCCAGCAGTGGACGTCTTTCGGCTGATATGATGATGATGATGATGAATTAATTTTCTTTTAATACGAGGTAGATTGCCTTTCTTATGTGTAAAGTTACTATGTTCTTCCATCAGGTCTCAGCAGTAGTAGACGATGTGTACACAGAGCACTCCCACGTGGCGGGCTCGTTCACCATGCTCGCCAGCTCGCGGGCGCACGTGGGGGGCTCCCTGAACGCACGAGCCCTGCCCGGCGCCAGGGTCCACACCAACTTCATAGGCTGCTTGAAAAAGGTACGAGATACGAATTCATTTCTATAAAAGTGCGTTGTGTGGATAGTTTTTTAGATCCTAGCGTACCGTAAAACCACACAACTAT
Organism: Epinotia nisella; assembly: GCA_932294315.1. NCBI lineage: Eukaryota > Metazoa > Arthropoda > Insecta > Lepidoptera > Tortricidae > Epinotia > Epinotia nisella. The sequence goes on from OW028691.1 coordinate 2,576,738, forward strand.
AGTCCAGGTCACCCAACTATGGTCCAAATTAATTCTCATATTACTTGCTCAGGTGGGACTGTTTTCATGGGTGAACTTGAAGACAGGCAATATAATAACACAAAATAAAAACCTATAAAAACACAAATACAAAATCGGTATTGATAGAAACGAATGAATTTACATTTGGACCATAGTGGGGGTAGTGGACTATAGTTGTGTGGTTTTACGGTACGTCTTGCAGTTTGTCGCCTATAAATAATAACAACTTCGAAAAGTTGAAAAACCCCCGACATTTTCATTTCAAAGTTACACAATATGTGTCAGTTGTATTGTATGTCTACTCCTTTGTCTCTGTGTGTCTTCTTTTCTTTCCTTTTCTTTTAAAGTTCAATATCTCAAAATCAGCTGAACAGGTTTTGTTGAAACGTAACTAAGAACCATTTCGATCACTGCAGCTTTCGGACAAAAAATCGCATTAAAAACGATCCATTAGTTTAGGAGCCAAAAAAGGCACACATATACACAGACACGTCAAACTTATAACAACCCGTCTTTTTGCGTCGGGGGTTGTAAATAAGTCCACATTTTACTGTGTTTAAGTATTAATAATCAATAATTAATCATAGTGCTATTAGTTTTGATTCCTATGATTAAATCACTAAACACAAATATAATGCAGGATCCATTGTTTTTTTTTTTTGTAATGCTCAAACTACGTAAAACACGCGCAAAACTAACCTTAATATTTTTTTGGACGTGGAACTTACTTATGGTTGGGGCATATAAGTAATAATAATTGCATGTCATCGATGGTACACTAACTGTTATTAGAATAAATAAGTTATTTAAGTAGTAAGTAGGTAGGTATAACACAACCATGTTTAAATGTTAGAAAGGAGTCACAAACTGTCCTCAGTTTGGCGAAACAGGAAATGTATACTTGCCGTTAAGTGGTTTTATTGAAAAAAAAAATGTTTTTGTCTAATGAAAGGGCTTATGTAAAGCACATGCCATACTACCTTAAACATTTTTTGTGGACGTGGCATTTACCCAGCCATAAAAGTCTTAATTGCATTTTATTTTATTGTTTTTGTTAAATGAAAAAAAGTCTCATTCACGCCTTTCCTTTATTTGTTGTCAATATCTAGGTGGAGTTCTCTGCGGACACCCTCCGGCTGAACCTCATAGACCTCGCCCGGACCGGCAGCAAGCTCATCACTGTCACTGGGCGTTTGGAGTACGCCTGCACAGCTACAGACTCCGCTGACCCCGTCACATTCACCACTAGGGACGCGCACTTGGTAAGTGTAGTGAGCAGGTTTGATTTTTTTTTGGACCTGACTGTTGCATAATAGGACGGACCCAATATAGCTGTCGAACTGCATGGTTGGAGAGTATCCTGGGGAAAATCCAGGGGGAACTCCGGCACGACCACGCGGGGGGTAAGAGCGGGTTTGATTATGTAGGTCCTCTTTTATAGCATTAACAAACTGTCACTTGGCATCTGAGTTTTCGGTGGGACTTCTTGGTAAGTGTAGTTTTTTCTGTGAGCGGGTTTGACTATGTAGGTCCTCTTTTATAGCAAGAACAAACTATCACTTGGCATCTGATAGTATGATTTTTCGGTGGGACTTTTCATTTGTGTGTGTAAACCAAGTAGTCTCTTGGTTACCGGGTATGATATTTACGGATTTTGCTGGATTTGTCACATTCACCACTAAAGACGCGCACTTGGTAAGTGTAGTGAGCGGGTTTGATTATGGAGGTCCTCTTTTATAGCAAGACCAAACTATCATTTGGAATCTGATAGTATGATTTTTCGGTGGGACTTTTCATTTGTATGTGTAAACCAAGTAGTATCTTGGTTACCGGGCATGACATTTACGGATTTTGCTGGCTCTGTCACATTCAACACTAGAGATGCTTTCTTGGAAAGTGTTGATTTTTGGTGAGCGGAGTTGATTATACTGTAGTTCCTTTTTATGGCATGAAAGAAAATTTGTACTTGGTATCTACTGGGTGCCTTCGTTTAAAAGGATAAATATGCGCGCTTGTATTGTTGTTAAAAATATCATAATTTATATGTAGTAACATACCGTTACTACGTATAAATTATGATCTAGGGCGATGTGATTTTATGTACTTTTTCATTGACAAACGATGAATTATTTTTGGTAATAAGTACAATCTGACATGTCATTAAAAAATAAATAGCATCTCATGGAATCAGAGAAGCAAAATCGGATAAACAAATAGCCTTTATTGTAACACATGCAACTATTTCATGAATTTCATAATAATTAAAAAAAAATCATTTCTTTTCACAAGGCAATAGCAATATAATATCTTTGTTAATATTATTCCATAATTTTTATCTTATTCATTTTACATTTCATCATATTCATTATAGTTACATTTTTATTTTAACTGTCGAATTATTAAATTAATGTAAACAATTTCGAGTATACTGAATTTATTGTTGTTGAGTAATAAATAAAAAAAATCTATTGATATGAATATGAATAAGTCAACTCTGCGGCGTAGGCTTCTCTAGCTTTTTTTCTCCAGTCTAGTCTAAATTTTTCTTTAAATGTATCTTCGCATCTTTTCCTTGGTCTGCCTTTATTTCTTTGTCCATCTCTAGGTATCTACCCACTCTACGAGTTTTCTGGCCCATATATGGCATTCTACATGCATGTCCCGCCCGTCTTTATTTTTCAAAATCTAATCTGTACATAAAATATTCTCTGTATATTAAAAAAAACACAAATGAGTCGTCGTAGTTTCACGGTCATTCACGACCTTACTAAATTAAAGGCCCCTACTAAACGCAACACGAAAACGAAAAGAAATACATATTTCATAGTCTGTAGTTTCCTCATAGAGTATATTTTGTAAAAGACTACAGTTTCGGAAACAAATTACAATTTACTCAATTTCAGCGTCCTTCAATTAAAAATCGTAGTGGCCGGCCTTTGTAAAAAAGTACAATGAATTCTCCCGTGAAATAAAGACACCACAAAGGCTTCGTTAAGCCGAGAATCGAGATCCTTCACAGTGAACGTAATTGAGCATTTTTCGGGCACTCACGGAGACACCTCATTACCCAGAGAGAGACGACAAAACCAAGCACCAATTAAAAACAATGGTCTGTCGCCGGCCGCGCAAAAATCCCATACTACCCGAACTGTTAAAGACGTAGTTTGCTAGTGCTGAGGGCCCTTTAAACGCCGGACTCTCGAATTTGGTCGAGTGCCCCAAAGTGCCCTGGAGAGGGCAATGCACCCTGATTAGATTGCGATGTTCGATCCGAGTTAAGCGTTTTGGAGGTTGCGGGTAGACCAAGTATTCTATTGATTGGTTTGTGGCTATGTTCGTGTCCTTTATTGTAGTGTTAACTTGGCGTGAATAGGTAACATTAATCAACAGATTAGGACGTATTTTACAAATGTTTTAATGTTATATAAAAATGAGTTATCGGTTATAATTCTAGGTATGCTTTGTGTATTTATCTATGCAATAAAATGTCAATATTATATCACCACATGGCAAGAGTTGACAATAAAAGTTACATTGAGATTATACTTACTACATGACATAATTTAAAATAAATCAATTAAAATTAATAAATTTTACCATTAGACTCTTTTTCGTGGATATATTTTATGAAATCGGCTAAAGCCTAGAACTCGGAAATAGTTAAACGTATTTTGTCCTCCTGTCAAAAGTGAGGACCTATTAATAATTACACTGTATATACATTAAACATTAAGTCAATGACATTTCAAATTAAATTCAACATTAAGTTTAAATTGTTTGAACAACCGAGGAAATATCGAAAGGCGTAATTTACTTAAGCTTAGTATAACCAAAATTTGATTTAGTTAACATTCCGGACCAAGAGTCGTGCCTTTAGGGACTCAAATTCCTCGAGCAAGTTCTGACGTCTATCGTTATATATAAATTATGAACCTTATTTACAATTATTTAGTGTTGCAAATTAGAGGAAGAGATTTAGTTACCATTGGATTATCTATGTAAGGAATCTCCTAAGAAAAGGTCACTACGTTTCGCAATATTGAGATTTCAGTCTGTTACAATAAGGATCACTTTGTAAATTGTATTTACAGTAATATTACCTTTGTTATTAATCGTTGAATATTGTTCAAGTATTGATATTCCTTCGCATTCTTGGCTGATGTTTCGAATTATACCTCTTGTTCGATGGCCTGAACCCAATTAAGGACTTGTCGCGACTATTTATCACAATTGAGTAAAGTTCCTATTTAGTTATTTCTAGACCTTCGGGATTATTGTTATTAGTTTAGGGAACATTGGAAATACCTGAAACATTGTGGAACCTACTTTGTTAGTTAAGCTTTAGCTTTGCCACATTTATGAGATTGTTTATAACTTCACCTCGCTTATTTGAATGATAAAAAAATCAAAAGTATAATATGATAAATATCATATTCACTGATTAGCTATGTGCATACGTTTGTTTATCATTTAGTACATTCACACATAATTACAATGCTTCAGTCATGTTTTCAAAAAAAAAATATATAGGGTCTTGGAACCAAAAGATGAACGTTTAAGCTACTATCCCAAATTTAAAAAAAAAATCGAATAGTTGTAACCTAGTTTGTACACATTTTATTTTTTTATTCGTTTTGGTATATTATCGAGATTGGATATTACTATTTTAAACCCTCCTATTACAATACAGTATTTTAGAAGATGAAAAATTCAACTATTGGGTGGCGTTCATCTTTTGGTTCCACCTTCCAGTTTAGCTTTGTATTTTATTTAAACAAATAGGCACAGCAATAAAGATAAATATACTTTTAAAGTAGTTTAAACAAGACGATAATTAACTTAGATAATATGTTATAAGACATAACACAGAATAATTAAGTACCTAATATATACATCATCAAAAAGTGGTTTTTCATATAAGATGTACTGAAGCCAATTCCCAAACCAAATCCAATCAAACATCGATAAAATTCCTTATGAAGTTAATACCCTCCAATACACAATAGCTATCCAAACCTCTAAAGGGCGTACAAATCAATACGTTACTACGAATAGTACACAAATAGTTGGCTGCCAAGAATTCGATCATTTAGTCAATTACTACCGAGGACGCAACCTTGGCTACAGAAGCGGCCTTCTGGAAAATGAAGTCATTTAAAATTCTGCTTTTTACTTTTAAATCGACGTTCGCCTTTTTATTTATTTTCTTTTTCGAATCTGAACTTTAGTTTGAATTCGCTGGAAAGTTGGGCGTGGCAATAGTAGTGAGATTAAAATGGAAAGGACAATTTTATTTTTTCGTGATTGTTTAAAAGTAGCTCAGATACGAAGTATCGCAAATTAGGTCCAGTAAAGTTGAAGGCATCCTTTTTAACACATGTTTCACATAAAAACTCTTGGAATTTATGAGTTAAATTTCCAAATATACCGCAAGCCAAATGTATAATCACGAGAACTATTATTCAACTTCTAACTACAAGAGCAGAGCTATTATTAATAGAGAAGCTATTAATCATATCTAGATATTTCTGTTATAACTCTGGGTTTGTGGCATCTGTTAGTATAAGGGCTGAAGGGCCTCAGTATTACGAAGAAATATAACTATATCATTTAGCTCAGTTTAAAGAGTCGGCGGCTCGGATGAAACATCCCAAACTTTGCCTTGGAGCCAATGTACGACTTTGTGCCAGTGGCGGTGGAGACTGCGGGACCTTGGGGTACGGAGGCCAAATACTTCATAAGCGGGACGGCGGCTTAGGGATAGGGGCTGCGATCCTCGTACCGGATCGTTCCTGGCTCAACAAATTTCCTTGGCCATACAGCGTGGCAACGCCGCCAGTGTCATGGGAACTTTCGGGCCACCAACGATCCGGGCCGTCCTTTTTGTTAGTTTAGGTTAGTATGTATTGTTGACGAAGCCTGTTGCGGATTCTATCATTGTTATGTTTATTTGTTGTATTTAAGTAAAAAAATAATAATGAATTAATGATATTAAGATCTGTTTAAAGAGTAACAAGATAAATCCACTACTCGTTTTATGGCTTTATGACATCATTGGTAGAAGAGTGATTTCAGACATGTACTTGATTGCAGTGCAGCTTACTTTTCAAATCATCGTCACCATCATTATCAGCGAAAAGACGTCCACTGCTGGGCTGGGCATAGGACTTTCCAAATACGGATGTATTCTCAAAAATAGAGACGATATTTAATTGCGATCAAACTAAAGATGCGAATTCGATGCGTAGGTACTAAAGTGGTTAGCTGTATAGGAATAATAGGTGACCAGTTATCTGTCAGTTACCTTTTCACGTTTAAACCACCCGCTAAACCAATTTAAATGAATTTGGTTTGGAGATAGTTTGAACCCCACGGCGGGTTATAGAATAGTTTTTATTCCAGAAATCATCCCGTAAGGGGGTGAAATTGGGGTTGATTGTTTATGGAGCTATTATAAATGAGTTCCACGCGGACTATAAGAAGCTAGTTATATAATATACATCGACGTCAAACAATTTTTTTCAACAATTTTAATAATATTTTATCGGAATATTGTGAAATTGAGAAGTTTCGAAATATCCTACTATTATTATAAATGCGAAAGTTTGGATGTTTGTTACTCAATCACGCTTAGACCGATTTGGATGAAATTTTGCACGAAGACAGTTTACAGCCCGGATTAAAATATAGGATAGTTTTATTATGGGTCCACGCAGACGAAGTCGCGGGCGGAAGCTAGTAACTAAATATGTAATATCACCGAAAATGATTTTTTGCAATTAACATTATATTTAGAACGTAGATATAAGTATATATGATAAATAACTGTTCGGTAATTCTGAGTAAAGCCACCTTCACTCTAAAACTGCAATTAGTGCGGGTGTGAAACAATCAAACAACCAAATGAACAAACTCAATTAGAGTTACTTAAGCAAATAAACGAACTTTGCCCATTTTACCACTAAGGTCACTGTAATTATTGTCTAGGTAGAGTAAAAGAAAAGGCTCGAAAGTACCAAAGGGCATTGGGCAACCTTGTATGAAAAAAATTGTTTATTTTTTGCAGCGGTCAAGGATGTTTTCAAAGTCAAAGTCAAAGTGATTTATTCTTCAATTTAGGCATATTACATGCACCTATGAATGTCGATAAACTACCACCGGTTCGGAAAGTAAACCTCTGCCTCGAGAAGGACCGGCGTAAAAAACTCGGCGAGGTGTCATTTTTTCAAAACAGTATACAATATATCATATCAGTATCAGAGTATTATAAAATTTTAAAATCGGATTATAATTTTTTTTTGTAATCGTTTAGAGGAGCTCTTACGCATAGATATTATAAAACTAGTGGCTCTAGGAGCTGTAGAACTCGAAAACCTCCTTATTTTGTTTTTTAATTTCGAAAAGGTGACTTGACAAAAAAACAGTATATATGTATAACGAAACTGCTCACATCACAAGATCGGTGAAAAATGCGACGTCAGACGCCGGACGTCCTACTAATCCTACTAATATTATAAAATATGTGAAAGTTCAGATGCTTGGATGTTTGGATGTTTGGATGTTAGGATGTTTAGATGTTTGTTACTCAATCACGCTTAAACGGCTCGATCGATTTGGATGAAATTTTGCACGAAGATAGTTTATAGCCTAGTTTAAAATATAGGATAGTTTTTATCCCGGGTCCACGCAGACAATTGGCTACTTTTCTCAAAAAAATATTTAGTCCGTCAGTTAGATTATCAAAAAATATTAACATATTTTTTATTTTGTCTATTAAACAAAAAATGATGAAGATATAGCCCGTTAAAGTTCCGCGTGACTTCACATTATGGTACAATTTTTAGCATAATGTGACGTCACGCGAAACTTTAACGGGCTATATCTTCATAATTTTTAGTTTGATAGACAAAATAAAAAATATGTGTCCAATATTTTTTGATAATCTAACTGACGGACGAAATAGAATTATATTTTTTTTACCCAGGAAAGTACCCAATTAAAGAACATAAATACCCAAAAAATTACTCAAAGACGCACCTCGCTGGCGGCAGCCGAAACGCTTTATACTGGTTGACACAAAATTATGACGTCACACTTTGCTATTTGTTCTAATCGTTGTATGAAAAATCAAGTATATTGCTGTTTCGGTCACGAAATACTGCGTTTAGGTCCGTGTTGTCATACAATTTTGTTTCTATAATAGCGTAAGAATTCTAGCTTTACTCTTAGACAATAAAAAACATGCTTTTTTTTGTAAACTTTCAAAGTATATATATGAATACATGATTATGGTTTTAATTATATTTTGTAATGTATACTTTATTACAATAATTAAACGGTTTACTATTCATTTAGCAACACTACGTTATCAAGTTTAACATGCGGCCACAAGCCTATTGTATACATATTATTTATAGCCTTGACGCATAGTAGTTGAAATCCTTTGGCGGATGCTACATACTCGATATTTATCGTGATATTTAGATCGTAATCCAGGATCACGATGTTTATCGAGTGTGTAGTATAGGCGTATTACGTATCGTGATAGGGATCGCTGGATTTCTAGAACTCTAAAAATCCACGATCCTGGATTACGATCTAAATATCACGATAAATATCGAGCGTGTAGCATCCGCCTTTCAGTTGACTAAAAACTACGTAATCCACAAACCCGCATGAAGAGGGTAGCTCAAGGCAATTCTTGGGTGTTTTCCTTTAGGTCTAAGCTTTATAGCTCTTGTGTTCCCAAAAGTCGTAACTGTGGTGTTTTCTTTTCCAAGTTACATTTGTTTTGGTGTGAGGGCTGGGGGTCGTTTAGAAACTTGCTTTCTCAAGTTTCTGTGTTAAGGCCTGGTCACATGTCTACGGTGCGGCGCCGCAACGTAAAATTTCGCGGCGAACGCAAAATTTTGCTCTTACTCTCGTTATGGGAGTGGTTTACGGAGAAAATTTAAAAAGAAAACATTCTGGTGGCGTAGGAAACATTACCTTATGGTAATCTTATGGTTCTCGAGTGGCGACCACGTACCGGAAGGCGCAGCGTTCTTTTGATTTTGGTTTTAAAGGCAGTACAAGCATCAAGGGCCTATCAATACTCATAATTCACAATGCCTTCTCATAATATTAATTATGATGACAAAAAAGATCTTCAGACGTTTCGGTAGGTACATGAATCCTCTTGCGGCTCGGCTTCGAGTTTCGAGTGCTCTCGCCGTTTCCTTGTTTACATTGAGGTCTTATTTATGTTTGAAAGTCTGCGGATTTTATAAGGATTTAAAAAGTGTTTGACTTCGAAGTATGTTTATTTTATTCCGTTCGATATACGTCCATACAATAACCGGTTGTTTCTTCGTTTTGGTCTCGATTTGGGAAATATAGCTAAGATTTTATTAAAAATCTTTAATGTTAACCTAGTCACAAAATATTTTATAATAATAAGAAAATATCTCATTTTTTTTTCTTATTTTAGTTCAAGTACGATGTTTTTTTTGACAAGTCCCTCTTGTTACTTAAAATCCTCAAGCATAGCATAAGTTATGCTCTCCCGTGAACAATCTTATGCAAAATTAAAATAGAATGGAAACGGGTATTTAAGGTCCAATATCGCTCGATTTGAACCGATTCGGGGTTCCTAGTCATGAGCACACGCGTTGCCGGTGCGTTTAGCACTGCGGGCCCGCGCCCTGCTCGCTCGGCTGGTTTGGTTTGGTAATGCTAAATTATATTTTTTCTCCCCACAGATCCTACCAAAATGGGAAGCAGTGAAAACTGGAACGATATCATTCAAATTTAGAACGAATGAACCTAACGGTCTCGTTCTTTTCAACATGGGCGCGAAACCACCAAGGGTAGGTTGCACGGTAAGGGGTGAAGCTTTTGGGGTTGGCCGATCACTTAAACCATCCAAATCATGATCATGATCATTCATATCAACGCGATCATAAGTTTCACCGCCATATGTATCATCAACATTGAAAATATAACTAAGATTTCTGATAGGGGATTGCATCTTAAACTCTCACGGATTAAAATGCTTTTATTTTGATTTCTGTGTGTGACAACGTCTTGCAGGAGTGTCGCGTGTCTTAAAAGTAAGCCGTAATTTTGGTTGCCAGGTTACTACTGGCCAATAAGTTGTCTAAAAATAAAGACCTTTTTATTTTTTTTATAAACTACAGTCTTGATATTTCATTTCATTTTTTAATTAAATAAAAAACAATTATTTATTGTACCTATAACTTTTTTGAAATAATTTAATGCAAAACAAAAAAACATTTTAGTAAATTGTATAGTAGAATATATCCAAAATTCTTTTGACATAGTTAACTTGAAGCTTAGGAACAATGAAACGGTTTGTATTACGTTTAATATAAAAAAAAACTTACCGCCAAAAATATATTATGTGTATTTATGTAGGTATTCATTTACTTGAATCAATACACCGAAGATGTTGTCACATAATATGCAAACCAAACCCAATTTTATTTAAATCCAGCTAATTGCAATTCCCTATGCAAACGTGACTCAATGGAAAAAACAATTTTGATTTGATCGTACGAATTTTATTCGGTCCGCGATCAAAGCAAAATGATCCCTTGAAAGCCTGCATGGTAGGCTCTGATATCGGAAAATTAATTTGAATACACATAATAGGGGAATTTGTGTATGGTACCTTATAAAGTTTCACCCACTGTTTAAGTGTTGAAGTGTTTTTATGTTTATCTGTTATTTCGGCACTGTAGAAGCGAGCACCGACACTATTAGGACCTTACACGTATTTTGCTCAAATGAAGCTAAAATTGTCTTTCATTTCTGTTTTGAGAAGACCTTCTACTAAAGCACAGCAGATTTGTAAAGCTACCGCAGAAAAGTTTACAAGCTTGACTATAGAGAGGGCTTTATTAATACCTACACAAATTTGCACTATTGCTTCTTCACAATACTTATCCACAAGTTTAAATTCGTTCCAATCAGTATAATGATCATTCTTCCCTTTAACCTTCAGTTTTATAGATCTTTTAATTTCTTGTAAATCACTCGAAAATTTAACTTTAAAAAACTCCGAATATTTAGTCGTTTTGCCTTTTGATTCAAACAGACTTTTACTGCTAACTCGATCAAATCCAATACAGGCATGCCCGAACGTATTTTAGTATTCAAATCGTTCGTGAATAGTTTGCATGCATTACGGTTCACGACAGTTTTTATTTTGCCGTGAGTTGTATTTTTATTGATTAGAACTAGGTTATGTTCTATTTCAGGAGCCTTTTCAGTAAGTATTAAAAGTTTGCATGGTAACTGTTGTAGCTTGTTAAAGCTTATAATGTCGGAGTGGATGGAAACTGTTTGTGCATGTTTTGATGCGATACAAAGCACCTTAAATGAAAATACTGATTTGTATTAAATGTTTATTCAATAATGATTAAAATGAAATTTGTTATTTACAAGACTAACTAGGCACGAATGTGTGCAAACTTTTAAGGGCTGTCATATTTTGTCTCTCCTCTGCAAAATGACTCAGTTGTGAACTCAATCAATTACTATGGCGTGTGCACAGTACGTCATAGCAATTGCGGTTCTTTTTTGACTTGTTTGTAGTTTAATTTTTTCTTGAAATGTTATAGTTGTTTTCATTTTGAGACTGAGAATTTTAGTCTCCTAGAAATTATTAATAATAACCACTAATATATGACTCTTTACAAACTAGCTTTCGCAAAAGTGTACCTACCTATGTAGAAGCGTGTTAGAATTTTAGTTAAAAGGGCGTTAAAATTTACTTCTTCGTTTTGACATTTTTGTAAGAGATGTGATACTAAAATATTAGCTAAAAGAAGTTTGCCAATTATGAATAAGGGTAGCCCTTGTAGCGCATTAGTTATCACACATTAGAATGAAGAGCATGCACCTAGGTCTTAGAAAAATTAAAATATAAAGAACAGTCTAGCACTTCCAAATGTTTCCAGGCCGATCTATTCGCCGTGGAGATGCTGAATGGCTACATATACGTACACATGGACCTTGGCTCCGGAGGAGTCAGGGTTCGGGCGTCCCGAAGAAGAGTGGACGATTCTCACTGGCATGAGTTCCTGTTAAGGAGAACTGGGAGGGATGGAAGAGTTACTGTGGATGGGGCTAATGCCGAGTTCAAGACGCCTGGTGAGTTGATCTAGTTTGGGAATTGTTTGAGAAACTTCTCCTTCAAGTTTTCAGGGTTATAAGACTTTTAATCAGTTTTCTTTACAGTATAATAAAAAAGACAGTTGTTCCGGTTTGCAAATATGGCGTACTACGTTATTGTGCACGATAACGAAACAAAACGTGCAACAACAAACGTAACAAAAAATGTTAAATAGTGGACTGTAGGTAAATTTCGAGAACGAGAATAAATTAAACAAAAACCACGATATGGGGCATTGTAGTTATTAAAAGGACACTCACCGTTGCCAAGAGCTGATAGGACGCTCCTTCGTCAGGTGTAGGACCCTGAGACCTGGCTTGAGATTCACCCGATCCCAAGGTTACCTGGCACCTGAGTCTACCCGGCTGATGAGGACAGGTGTCCTTCTGTTTCGTTCAAGGCACTTGTCGAATTTTCATAGCGCTAAACTATTGTTCCCAATAACTAGCGTGATTATTCGCGCGGAGCTTATATATCTTCTAAATGTATTTAAAACCGACGTCGACCAAAAAAAAATAATGGATGATAAATCTGAATTATCTAGAATCCGTTTAAGCTTGTTAATAAAACGAGTTTAATTTTTATAATTATTACAAGATACAAATAATTTTATTAGACTCTAGCTAGATCCTCAATTAGCAAAGAAGTATACCCGGAGGTAACTACAGTTAATTGTAGAAAATTACAATATTATTGTCTGATTTAGAATATTCGAACCATTACAGAAATATGTTAAACAAGCCTTTTCCTAAATTCAAACTTTGCCAATTCCAGGGGAATCAAACCAGTTGGAACTCGACGGCTCCCTCTTCGTCGGCGGCCTGGGTTCCGAGTACTCAGCAGCAAAGACCCCTCCAGTGCTCTGGACCGCGGCTTTGAGGCAGGGGTTCGTCGGCTGCATCAGGGACCTGGTGTTGAATGGAAAGCCTCAGGATCTGACGGCGTACGCGAGACAACAGGATTCTGGTAAGGGAACGTTTTAAGACCAAACGGTAGGCGCTTAGATTCACAGTGGCCGCGAATCGCGCTAAAGTGTGTTTTTGTGTGACATGATTTTATACAATGCTTTCATGGTATCGAAATTATATGTTTATTTTAATTAATCACCTTTACTAATAACTTGACGAATTCCGTCCCAAGGGGTTAAATTTTCATGTAAAAGTGTGTATGTTTAACATGACTTGACAATGCTGCTTCATTATTCAATTATCAAAATGAAATCTACATGACTCGGGTCTTTATAGTGAAAATATTGTTAACAATTCGTTAACTGATATGCATCAAAATTGTACGTTGAGCTATTGTACATTAGTTAGGACAATACATCAAAAATTAATTGGAACGACTTCCAAGGGTTTTATCTAATTGTTGATATGATTATCAAAATTACAGTTATTATGAATCAATCGATTTCATAACTATCTCAAAGTACATTATGAATGATTTTAAAGTCCACCTATGGTTTTTAAACGAGTTTTATTTAGTGCAAGTCAAGACTAGAACTCAGGTTTTTGAAGCTGCTTATTTGATCCAGTACACATGTTTCTAATTCTTGTCCTCTTCATCGATTACATTATCATTATAGCATCGGTCCGGCCGGCGTGCCACGTGCTGATGAAGCAGTGTGTGAACTCGCCGTGCCAGCACGGAGGCGTATGCTCTGAGGGGTGGAACCGACCGCTGTGTGATTGCTCTTCTACCAGTTATGGCGGGCCGACTTGTGGGAGAGGTAAGTATGAAAAAGGATGAACAATCAAATAGGAGATCATTCTTGAAGAGTAAATGAGCCAGTCCTCTTTGTGGGGGTATACCTACGTCTACCCAGGACCGATAGCTTTGGCACTCTTTGGGGAGGCATATGTCCAACAGTGGTCGTGTTTCGACTGATATGATGATGATGAATTGAGCCAGAAATATAGCAAGAAGAGAGAAGGGTGTTAAGTAGGCAAGGGCAAAATGGTAAAAGGGGCAGAGGGGGATTTATCAGGGATGCTCAACCACTACAATGATTTTCTTGCACAATTTTAATTGTGCAAGAAAATCATCACATTGAAGCTGAAACATATAAGAGAAACTCATTTTGAAAAACATTATGTGCAAAACAGTAGTTTACTTAATAACCATCCCTGAAATTAGAATTGGAAATAACTCAACTTTAATAAATGTTGTCAAGTTTAATGCCTACCATACAACTATAACAATTTCCAATTAACGGTTATTCCTATGACACTTGGTGCTTATACTAATAATCGTTAAGTAAGTTAGGCAATATCCATTTTGTGGAACCGTTTGATATTTGACGATAATGCTTTTGGATCACGGGTTCCTAGAATTAGTTCAGCTACAATATAGTTGCTCTTAAATTAACCTCCATACACGACAAACGATTCGTACTCTTATGGGTAATAATTGAGCTTAGAGTAGTTCTCGCTTAAGGTTAATTGGCGTATAAACTTTAAAATAATTAGGTGGTATAGTTAATGTTGAAAATGGTCTGAATTGGGTACTTTCCTGGATAAAAAATATATAAATCTATTTATTCCGTCAGTTAGATTATCAAAAATATTGGACACGTATTTTTTGTTTGTCAATTAAACAAAAAATGACGAAGATAGCCCGTTAAAGTTTCGCGTGACGTCCCATTATGCCAAAAAGTATACCATAATGTGACGTCACACGGAACTTTAACGGGCATTATCTTCGTCATTTTTTGTTTAATTGACAAACAAAAACATACGTGCCCAATATTTTTTGATAATCTAACCGACGGACAATTTTTTTTAGGAAAGTAGCCAATTGCATCGAGCCAATTGCATCCGGTACGGCTGTGCCTCTTTGTTTTGCTTGACTTGACCGGGGGCACTGCCGTGCCCCCAGATCAAAATACCAACAGTTATTAACGATGGTGACATTGCGATGGTTAGACGGATAGATTGCGTAATTTCTAAACCTACAATCTAAGAAGTCTACATGTCATTTCATCGTCCTCCCTGTGCGTAATTTGCATATTGAACTGTAATGATAGTTCAATAAAATTTGAATTATAAATGCAGCCTTTTTTGCAAAAACTTCATTGAAACAAAAGAATACTTAGAAATAATTCCTGGTATAAAATATAATTTGTGAAAGTGCTTGGTCGAGGCTTCGCGTCATCAGAAGGCTGGCTTTTACCTCGCCCAGAGGATCAGCATTACCATATAACGTGGCAATGCTGCCAGCCTTCTGGGTACATTACCGCCTGGCAGCGATCTGGGGATAATTTTTTATCTTTAGGTTTAGTTATATTTGTTTTTCTTTTCTTAGTTTAGTATAATATCAATTTTGCGTTTGGATTATATCTTGGTCGCGCAAAAAGTAAAAAAAAAAATGTTTGATTACGATCTTCAACTTGTATCCAACACTGATTTCATCAAACAACTTCAATAATTCCAGAATCTGCAACGATATACCTGAACGGCAGTCAGCACCTCACGGCAGCGTTGGGGGCAGAGCACGTGACGCAGACTGAAGAGCTGATGCTGCGCTTCAAGACCAGCAAGGCGGGGCTCCTGCTGAGGACAGCCTCGGAGCACTCGGCTGATAGGATAGAGTTGGTTGTCGCGGCGGGGCGCGTGCGAGCCAACGTGAGGCTGGGAGATAGGGAAAAGGTATGAACACATTCACAAATGATGCGACCCCAGTGCTAGACACACAAGAGCTCAATACCGAAATCTGTTATACCAGCCTCCCTGCCAAACCGCTATTTATAATAAAAACTACAACATGTGCATAGTCCTTTATACTAACTTCTGGCAAATAAAGAAATTTTGATTTTGATTTGATTTTGAACAATCTGTTTCTATACTTATTATTGTAAAAAGCAAAAGTTGGTGAGATTGTAGCTTTGTAAGTTTGTATATACGGCCTAATCTCCGGAAGTACTCATACGATTTCAAAAAATATTTCTCTGGTGTATAAAATTGACTTTCTGGGTAGTCATAGGATAAATTTTAATCCACGTTTGCCTGTGTTCTTCGGACGTTCATTTTCGTTAAATAGTGTATTAAATTTTACAGAATCTCCTAGCCGGCTCAAACGTGGCCGACGACAACTGGCACACGGTTCGTTTCTCTCGGCGCGCCTCCAACCTGAAGCTCCAAGTAGACGGAGCGCAACCCGTGCGCGGTATGTTATGTACGTATGCACGGGACAGCACCCGCACACTTTTATTTTGACCCCAATGTAGAAGGATATAAGGTTGGTTTTGGTTTCACTCCGGGTGCTCGTGCAAAGGGTGAGCACAGTTTTGATGCTGATGATGATAATGAGGAAACAACACATGCAGCAAAGACACAAATACAACTATTCAATAAAAATACATTAACAGTCAATATATTCAATGATCATGATCACAAAACAGACGTTTTAATATTTTTTTAGTATAAGTATACATAAAAAACACACAATACAATAATATACAACAAATTCAATATTGTATTATAAAGTATTACTAACGGAGTGAGATCAAATGTAATTTGTTAAGTTAAATAAAATTTACTTTTAAGAAGACGTTCATACAAAAACGTTTTTATTGGTGTTAGATGTCCTATTAGAGATGTAGTTAGCTGCTTATTTTACGTTGGTTTCTAGCTGGCACTTGATACCTTCACCTTTTAGTTGGATGCCCTGACTGACTTTGTTTACTTTACTTTCTCCTGTAGTCTCCCCTATGTGAATGTGCTAAATTTTAATCATCTTTTCTAAATTCAATTTCAAAACTGTATTCTTAAATCAGGATAATTAATCTTTACATCTTTTGGTTATTAATATATCATGTTTCCTTAGTCATTATAAAAGAGACTATAGGTGTTAAAGATTCTTAACCTAATTTATAATCTCATTATTCTAAATTAATGTTAAACATAGTTGAATGGCAAATGGCACGTGCGGCTAAAAATGCTAATGACAATCCAAAGGTTAATGATGTTCTCTGTAAACAATTTCTAAAGCCACCTCACTTTGACAATCATTAGAACTAGCTAGCTACAAGCATCTTGAACTATGGCTCTTTCAACTAGAGTGGCAGTGTGTACAAATGCTCCTGTAGATATTCTGATGTTCTATCTGGCTTTCTGTCAATGTACAATTCTTGTGCTAACTCTGTATAGTTTATGTAATGTAAAGCAACTGTAAATGCTCGGAATCTAAACTGTTGAGCTAATTTATTTTTATTTAAGGGTCAATGTTGTGTAACCGTCCTTTATCGTTCCATTTCGTAATTGCTAAATAATGTTGATTTTGGATTTGCAGCTGAAACGATTTTAGGTAAAGCTTCGACTTTGGAAATATCGACGCTCCATTTAGGTGGCATGTACCATCCAGAAGAAGAAATTCAAATGACGTCGACACTGCCAAATTTCGTCGGGTACCTACAAAAGTTTGTCTTCAATGGAATGAAGTATATTGACCTAGCAAAAGCCATTGGAATGGGAAGCGATGGAAACAATATCAATCAACATGATTCAAATATGATATTCACTGGATCATTCGTCAAACCTGATAATCTGAATGTGTACAAAGCTGTTACTTTTAAATCAAAGCATACATACGTCGGCTTACCTCTACTTAAAGCCTACGGTAATACGTATTTAGATTTTTACTTCCGAACAACGGAGATGGATGGACTATTGTTTTATAATGGTGGGAAGAAGCAAGATTTCATAGCTATTGAACTGGTCAATGGTCATATACACTGTGTGTTCAATCTTGGAGATAACGTCGTAACTATGAAAGACAAACTGAAGAACTTTTTGAACGACAACAGATGGCATACTGTGTCGGTTAGAAGGCCGACTCCAAAAATGCATACTCTGCAAGTTGACGATGATATAGAAATGCATACGACGAGTAAGTATATTATTCCTAAAAAGTCACAAGCAGTTTTCAATTCTTAATAAGTTATGTTGGGTCAGCTGAGATTATTTATGCTGAAAATGATTTCCATAAGCCTAGTTTATTATTTTGTTAAAAGAATATACAAATAACTTTGCTCGTTCGCGTGGCTATTTCTGTTATTTGTAAAGATGTGATTTTATTAGCTTCTATTATATACCTAGGGCAAAAGAAAGAATGACTCAGATCAAAGGTATTTGACGTCCGAGCCGAAAGCTAGGGCAGTAAACATTCGATCTGAGGCTTTCTTTATTACTGCCCGTGATGAATACAAAGATTTATTTTATGTCTCCTGGAAGTGAAATTTTCCGCACGTGGGCGCTCATTGCCACTTTATGGCCGAGTGTGACGTAAATCATTATTACATCGTTTTTATTTAAATTATCTGTCTTCCAGGTTCAAACCTAATGTTAGAGCTGGACAGCGTCCTCTACGTAGGCGGTGTCCCTAAAGAGATGTATTCGGCGTTGCCTGTCGGTGTGCTGTCCCGGCAAGGGTTCGAGGGTTGCATGTCGAGCCTGGACCTACCAGGGGAGTCTCCGTCGCTGATCGAGGATGCTGTTATGCCCAGCTCATCGCTGGTGTCGGGGTGTGAAGGTATTGAAAATGTCTTCAATTTCTTTCCGGATCACACACGCCGGAACACAAGCCGTATCTTACTACTGGGCTAGTAGATTTGTGTAAAATGGACCCCTAATATTTATTTACATTGCAATGATTGGAAATTCTAAATTCAAATTATTTATTCCAGACTTATGTCCATATGATGTTAGTAACAATAAAACTATTTTAATGTTAGTGTGTGTTAAATTGTGGTAATAAAATCAGTGGAATGCTTGAAGAAAAGTATATTAGTTTTTGCACACAATGAAGGATAAAATTGGAATGACATAAAAAGAATATAAAAAACAAATATCAAAAAGATTACAGGGTGTCAGTATTAAAAAGCTAACAAGAAGGTTTAACACCCCCCCGTAATATGATCACCCTGTATATATGGTTATTATATTCGTATATACAAGTAAAAGAAACATATCAAACACACACTGTACACATAAAGTAAAATGAGCACTAGAAATATAAACACCCTGTATATACACATACTTATCATAAACTATGTACACCTTATCTAACCTAAACCTAAAGAATTTGTACACTTGTAGTGTTTAATTTTAGCCAAAGGTTTGGTCAGAATATCGGCGATCATATCGTGAGTTGGAATGAACTGGATATGAAGGTCGTGGTGTGCTAGTGCTTCTCGAATGAAATGGTGCTTGATATCGATGTGCTTGGTGCGGGCGTGATACGTGCTATTATGTGCAAGTTTGATGGAACTTTGATTATCAGAATGTATGATCATGGGATGACTAATGGCGAAGACTTCATGAATGAGGGTTTTAAGGTAAATGGCTTCCTTGCAGGATTCTGCTAGCGCCATATATTCCGCCTCTGTTGTGGATAGCGCGACAGTGCGTTGCTTGCGCGCTTCCCAGGAGATTGGCCCTCCGCTCATCATAAAAACATATCCTGTGAAGGATCTTCGATCGATGATGCTATTGCCGAAATCCGCGTCCACATATCCCGTGACATTCTTTTGGCCATTCAGAAATTGTAGTTTCATGTCCTTGGTAGCTTTGAGGTACCTGAGAGCTCGCTTTGCAGCCTTCCAGTGTACCCCCCCGTAATGTGTATTGAACTGGGAGAGATATGACACTGTATGTGCTATATCGGGCCTGGTTCCAATGGCAATATACATTAGAGATCCAATGAGCTCTCTATAAGGAACATCAATTTCTTCTTCTTCCTTAGGTAGGTTTAACTTAAGGCCTGGTTCCATTGGTGTGGTGACGGTAATGGCATCGGTCATATTATATTTTACCATAAGTTTCTCAATATAATTCGTTTGATCAAGAGTTACGCGTCCTTGACTCTGGGTAACTCTCATGCCAAGACAATCTTTAACAGGTCCAAGATCCTTGACTGTAAACATCTTTTGCAGTTCGGTTTTAAACTTTGTCTTCAATTTATCGCTATTGGACAGAACGAAAAAATCGTCGACAAAGACTGCTACAACAAGTAACTCGTTACTGTTCCTAGTGTAGTATATGCAGTGCTCTGTTGAGGCTTGAGTAAGCGATAAGGCAGACATGGCGTCGCATACCTTTTTATTCCACTGTCGTGGAGCTTGCTTTAAGCCATAGAGCGACTTTTTGAGTAAGCAAACTTTTTGCTTTGGATCCGTCGAAAAACCTTCAGGTTGTTCCATAAATATTTCCTCCTCCAAGTCTCCATTTAAGAAGGCAGTCTCGACATCTAGGTGGTCAATTTGACAATTTAATTCCGCTGAAAATGCCATCAGAAGTCGTACTGACGATAGCCTTGCTACCGGTGAAAAAGTTTCCCCGTAGTCTACTCCTGCCACTTGAGTAAACCCTTTGGCTACTAGTCTGGCTTTGTATTTGACGACTTGTCCACTTGTGTCTTTTTTGAGTTTGAAGACCCATTTGCATTTGGTCGTCTTTCGATCCTTGGGTCTATGATGTGTAGGTATGCCACGTTTTGCATACTACCGCAGGAGTCAGTAATAAATCAGTGGGCAAAGCATACGGTTGTTTCACTTGCTACCGCTCCCGGTCACCGACATACCATTTGGCTAACGAGGATTATTGCTAACCTTCGCGTTTAAAACCATGTCCTACTTAGGAAATTTGACTATTTTCGATCACAAGACAACTGAGTGGGCGATATTTAAAAGCCGGTTAACAAAGTTTTTCTTAGTGAACAGTGTAACGGACGCCGCAAAAAAAAGTGCAATAGCGATCACACACTTGTCGGATGAAAGTTATCGGTTAGTGCGCAATTTAGCATACCCGAAGGATATAGACTCCTTGACATATGACCAGCTGGTTTTGTTACTCGATGAACATTTCAAGCAGAAGGAATGTACTTTTGCTGACAAGGCGCGATTTTTTGGGGCGACAAGGAGTACAGGCGAATCGATGAGCGACTGGGTGGCGCGATTAAGAGGTCTCGCAAGTTATTGCGATTTTGGTGCCGCTCTGGAAACGAACCTCAGGGATCGTTTCGTGCTCGGTCTGGGCTCGGGCCCCGAACGCGACAAACTGTTTGAGCAAAAACCGTCAAAATTAACCTTAGCTCGGGCATTAGAGATAGCTGAGCAAACAGAAAGTGCCCGAGAAGCGAAATCAATGGCAGTAAAAGAGGAGCCAATTTTTCGAGCGCAAACTGAGGGTGGATACCGCGGAGGAGCGAACGATGCGCGCGGTCGCGCGAGCGCCGGCGCCGCCAGCAGCAGCGGTCGGCGGGATCCACGTTTGATGTTCGGATCGTCCGGGCAGTGTGCGATATGTGGATTAAAAAACCACTCGGAAGTCAACTGTCGTTACAAATCGTATAAGTGCAAAAAGTGTGGTAAAAAGGGTCACTTAAAGAAAGTGTGTGGTGAAAGTGCGCGAATATATAATGTCGCACCCGTTGTCGACGACAATACCCGCAGGAATCGTGGTGAGGACACGGAGTGTGAGGAATGTCAGATGTTTAATTTAAGGTATGTAACCACTAAGCCAATAGAATTAAGCGTGTTAATTGGTTCTCAAAAATTAAAAGCAGAACTTGATTCGGGATCCGGTTCCAGCGTCTTATCAGCAATGTTGTACAGAAATATGTTTTCTAAGTATAAATTGTTGGATACTAATGTTAAAATGTGTTTATATGATGGACATAAAGTTGCACCATTGGGCTATTTTATTTGTGACCTGACCTTTAACTGCCAGACAAAAAAAGTAATGTTTTTCGTAATAGAAAAAGGAGGGCCACCCTTATTAGGAAGAGATTTTATGTCGGCATTTAATTTGACCTTATCGGCAAATTTAAACAATTTGTCAGCTGATAGCGATGTAAATAAGTTATTGGAACAATATTCTGAGTTGTGGCAAGATGAATTAGGGACGTTCAATAAATTGAAGGTACAATTGCAATTAAAACCAAATAGTGTTCCAAAGTTTTTCAAGCCGCGTGTCGTTCCATTTGCCTTGAAAGAAAAAGTGGAACGTGAGTTGGATCGTTTAGTCGGTTTAGGCATTTTGGTACCGGTCAGCTGTTCACAATACGCTACACCTATAGTACCGGTTTTAAAAGGAGACGGCCAAGTTAGAATAGCCGGCGATTTCTCGGTAACCTTAAACAAAGACTTAGTTATCGATAAATACCCGCTACCAAAAATTGAGGAGGTGTTTGCAAAACTTGGAGGAGGCGAACATTACAGCAAAATAGATTTAAAGAATGCTTATAACCAATTTGTGTTGAGCGATGAGTCACAAGAACTTACTACCATTAATACACAGAAGGGGCTATATATGTATACCCGCATGGTATATGGTTTGGCAAATGCTCCTGGGCTCTTTCAGAGGTCTATGGAAATGCTCCTTTCTGGTATCGAGGGAGTAAGTTGTTGGCTGGACGACATATGTGTCACGGGCGCCGACAAGGAAACGCACATGAATCGGTTAAATGAGGTTTTACGTAGATTAAGTGAAGCTGGGCTTAGATTGCACAAAGATAAGTGTGAGTTTTTAAAAAACAGTGTAACATATCTAGGTTACTCTATAAGCAAAAGCGGATTACAATCGTCTCAGGCTAAAGTTAAGGCTATACTTGATTCACCCGATCCCACTAACGTGAAAGAGGTGAAGCGATTGGTGGGAATGATTAATTATTATAGACAATTCATTCCAAATGCATCAAGTATTATGAGACCCTTGTTCGATCTGCTCGGTGAAAAAACAGAGTGGGAGTGGGGAGCGCGGCAGCAAGAGGCTGCGCGACGCATAAAACGCGAGTTGGCGTCAGAGCGAGTTTTAGCTCACTTTGAGCCCACGGCTCAACTTGTTTTAGGGGTTGATGCGGGACCTACGGGGTTAGGCGCGGTCCTTAGTCAACGTGATACCGCAGGCGTCGAACGGCCGCTCGCATTCGCTTCAAGGTCACTCTCAACTAGTGAAAAAAATTATAGCCAGATCCAGAAGGAAGCAACGGCAATAATATTCGGAGTAAAAAAATTTCACCAGTATTTGTATGGCAGAAGTGATCCTTTCATTTTAAAAACTGATCACAAACCGTTAATATCGATATTTAATAACAAAACCGGTATATCAATGACGTCAGCGCTGCGACTACAAAGATATGCGATAATCTTGTCTGCCTATAACTATTCCGTGCAATATACGTCAGGCGAAAATAATGTCGTAGCTGATTACTTTTCGCGTGCGCCGTTGACACACACTTGTTGTAATAGTGACTGCGAACATGACACCATTTGTGCATTAAATTTTTTAAACTCTTGTTCCCCGGCGGTTACGTATAAACAAATTCAAAAAGCGACTGAAACTGATGAAGTGCTGCAAACGGTCATTAAATATATGAACCGTGGTTGGCCAAGAAACATCAAATGCGCGTCAATACAGCCTTATTTTCGGAATAGGGCAGATCTACAATTCGAAAGTGGATGTTTGTTGAGAGGTCCCAAGGTAGTAATTCCTGCATCTTTAAGGGCACGCGTATTAGATGAATTGCACAGTTCACATTTGGGAATTGTAAAAATGAAAAGCAATGCACGCAGTAGGATGTGGTGGCCGGGTATCGATAATGATATCGAACAGAAAGCTAGCGAATGCGCGACGTGCGCCGGGCTGCGCGCCGCGCCGCCGCGCGCGCCGCCTGCGCCGTGGCCGCGCCCTAGCGCACCCTTCCAGCGCGTGCACATTGACTATATGGCTATTGGTCAACGGACGTATCTAATACTTGTTGATGCGTACAGTAAGTGGATAGAGTGTAAGCATATGGAAAATGGAACGGCAACAAAAAACCTGATTTGCAAGTTGAAAGAAATATTTTCATATTTTGGCATACCTAATTCACTTGTGTCTGATAATGACGTAAAGATTAACTCCGCAGAATTTAAAGAATTTTGTTCCAGTAACGGTATTAAACACATGACGTCACCAATATACCATCCGTGTAGTAATGGACAAGCGGAAATAAGTGTAAAAATATGTAAGAATATTTTAAAACGCATTATAAAGGAGAATTTGCCTTTACAAAGTATTCATGAACAGTTACTTGACTATTTGTTTGTATACAGAAACACTGTCCATAGTGCTACCGGAGTGACACCAGTAAAATTAATGTTTGGGCGCGATTTAAGGACACGTTTAGACTTAATACTGCCTAAAGAAACTGATCCATTATTTTCGTCACAACAGAGTACAGTAGGCACTAGTACCGGCAGAGTATTTCATACCGGAGATTTGGTGTGGCTTAGATGGTATATTGATAGGAAAGAAAGCTGGGTAAAAGGGAAAGTTCTGCATAGGGTAGGAATTAGAATGTATAAAATATTTGTAGCTGATTATACGACCGAATGTATTCGTCATGTCGACCAATTATATAAGCGCCATTTAAATAAAGAGCAGATTTTAGATGCTGTAACTGAATCATATCCGTTACAGGCACAATCATCTCCACCCCCACCTCTATCGTCTGTACCTACCGTAGAACTCGAGTCTATTGAAGGTACCTCCGTTATTGAGTCAAGGGAGATGGAAAATAATGAACGCACAGAAGACAGGGAGGAGTGGAATGACTGTGAGGAAGCCGAGCCAGAAAGCGAGCGAGAAAGGCCTAATGTGTCGCCAGTGCCAGCAGATGCTGAGCCTCAGCCGCAGTCGGCCGCGAGCCCTGACGGCGCGGATGACCAACATGAGGATTTGCCGCTCGCTCCTCAACGGTTGCGTCCGAGGGTTAATATAGATTTTACGAAGTATTTTTAAGTGGCAACTGTTTAATTAATATTGTTTGTTGTTAACAGATTCCAAAATTAATGGTGGAGGAATGATGTGTAGGTATGCCACGTTTTGCATACTACCGCAGGAGTCAGTAATAAATCAGTGGGCAAAGCATACGGTTGTTTCACTTGCTACCGCTCCCGGTCACCGACATACCAGTCTATCAACAAGAATCCACGTTCCATGTTTTTGTAGCGAATCATATTCAGCCTGCATGGCCTTAAGCCATTTGAGGATGATCTGAAACTTCCTTAAAAGTTTCAGGCTCCAGATCAGAAGTCATATTGACAGCACATACCTGTATGTACCTCTCAGGAGGGCGTCTGTCCCTGGTAGGGTATCTCCGTTCAGGTACTTCTTCGGAAATACTTTCAGGTTCAGGATTCTCTAGGCTCTCTTGTTCTGAGATGTTAGGTTGCGGTTGTTCTGGAGTTGAAGGTTCAGGCTGGATATCAAGCTGTGTTGGGATTTGGTCTTGTGATGATGGAACTGGTTCTTCAAAGATTTGGATTTGGACTTGCGATGGTTCTGCTGGGACTTCGATCTCGATGTGAGGGGAGTTTGGATCGGACTGTACCTGCTTATCTTCTATGAAGACAACGTCCCTTGCGATTGTTATAGCTCGAGGATTTGAAGGATCGACTAAGCGATATCCTTTGCTATCTGTCGCATATCCAACGAAGATACATTTTTTGGTCTTGGGGTCAAGCTTCTTTCGTTTTTCCTTAGGTACTAGGACATGCGCTTCACAACCAAAGATCCTAAGGTGTGAGAGGTTAACCTTCTGTCCGGTCCAAACCTCTTCCGGAATTCGGTTGTTGAGAGCTTGCGTGGGGACGTGATTTTTTATATAAATTGCGGTATTTACCGCTTCCGCCCAATATGCTCTCGGTAGCTGCGAGTCCTGAAGCATTGATCTCGCTTTTTCAATAATTGTGCGATTTGCACGTTCAGAGACGCCATTTTGTTGTGGTGTGTACGGAATTGTCGTCTGGTGAACTATTCCGTTCTCCTTTAAAAAGGTAGAAAGACTACGGTTAACGTACTCACCGCCGTTGTCCGTTCTCAAAGTCTTAATTCTTTTGCCCGTTTGGTTTTCCACAAGGTGCTTGAATTCGACAAATTTGCCAAAGACTTCATCTTTCGACTTTAAAATATACCCAAAAGTTTTACGACTGCAGTCATCTGTAAAAGTCAATAGGTATAAACCTCCACCAAAAGAGTGCGTACTCATTGGGCCACATAAATCCGAATGAATTAATTGCAGTACGCAACTCGACCTACTTGTAGATTTCGGAAAAGGTTTTCTCGAAAGTTTGCCTTGTAGGCAAGGAATGCACTTTTCATCTAAACTTTTTGCATAATCTATGCCAACATTTCGATTTTTCAAAATATTGAGAGATTTGGCGTTCAAGTGTCCCAAGCGTCTATGCCATAGCATAGCAGACTCTTTGCTTGACAGACACATGGCATGTGGCGTACTTTGAGTGACATCTAGTCTAAACATGCCTTTATGTGCAGACCCTGTAGCAATGACAGGACTTGTCACTTGACATCCTCCGTTAGGAAAGATGCTCGCGCCTTTCGATGTAAACAAAACATCGTAACCATTATTGGTTAATTTGGGCACCGATAATAAATTTGTCGCCAGCCCTGGGACATACAGCACATCACTAATTTTATTTACACTATCGGATATATACATATTTACAGTACCTTTGCCGAGACTAAGTATTTGCTCCTTGTTCGCAACTGTAATAGGCATCTCATGTGGCGTCATGCTGGAGAACCAGTCTTGCCTGTTACTCATGTGAGAAGTAGCTGCTGAGTCAATTAGCCAATCCTGTTGATGACCTGTGCCTGTGGAAGAAATGTGAGGGAAACAAGATGAAAGTGTGAATTCGGATGTATTAAATGACTTTATGACCGCCGAATCATTCTTCTTGTTGTTAATTTTTCTACATTCTGACACTTTATGCCCTAACTTTTTACAATATTTACAAAAAAGCTTAGATTTTGGGGCTTTGACGTGTAGGACAGCAGGTCCGGGGTGTGATGCGGCTGCACGGTGTTGGGTACTTGAAGTAGACCGAGAATCTTCTTTTAGAAGAGCTGTGACCACATTTTCCGATGTGATTTTGATGTTCGCATGTTCTAAAGTCATGACTAAAGGCTTGAAGTGTTCGGGCAGTCCGGCGAGCATTATGATCGCCAGGAACTCATCGTCCACTGAAGCGCCGATTCCTTGTAGTTCCTGTTGTGTTGCTAGAGCCTTGTTGACGTACTCCTGCATATTACCGCCGTATTGGTTCGACAATAATGCCTTCATGAGGCTGAGCCTTCTTGTTAGGCCGCTGTCAGCATATGCCTTCTTTAGGCAGTTTAAAGTTTCAAATGCACTTTTTGCTGACCTTATTACAGGGTATATTGACTCGTCACAAGTTAGACATATTTTCGCTCTCGCACGTGCATCCTTCTTCTTTGCGACGGGATCTTGGGAACTGATTTCTTCGGAACAGACCTGCCATAGGTCAAGGTCTGTAAGCAGGCATTCGATGCTGAAGAGCCAGTTATTAAAGTTTTTCCCTGTTAACTTAGTGATGGAATGACTGGAACTCTGTAGCTGTGCCTCTGATCGAACTTTTGCTGAAGACTGTTCTGTGGCTGAAGACAAGGGCGATTCCATGGTGGCAAAAATCGAGTAATTATATTATTTACACTATTTAACTTCAAGGCGTAAAAAGGGCTCCCATAACCTGTTAAATTGTGGTAATAAAATCAGTGGAATGCTTGAAGAAAAGTATATTAGTTTTTGCACACAATGAAGGATAAAATTGGAATGACATAAAAAGAATATAAAAAACAAATATCAAAAAGATTACAGGGTGTCAGTATTAAAAAGCTAACAAGAAGGTTTAACAGTGTGTTCCAGTGTCTCCATATAATACTGCGCAAGCAGGACTGTGCCAAATTAGCTGAAGAAGGCTGTTGGAACTATCACGCACACGACGCACGAGGGACGTGGTTCTGTTTCTGAGAATGGCACTGAAACCATCGACCCGTGCCTCTGCGAACATCCCAGATGTACAGTACCGTGACAGTCCCAACAACTCTCTGAAGCCGTCTAAACTCATAATTTTTCTGACTATACATTTATTTATTGTCAATGTCTCCGGCCTTCTGAAATTAATTTAAAAAGACCAAATACTATGTTTTTCCGTCCCTAAATAATAAATATACCTATATAGATAGAAAATATCCCTGACTCTGGAACATATTCGTGCTCATCAAACAAATAAATGCCGGGATTCAAACCCAGGACCTCTCGCTTCGTAGGCAGAGTCACTACCGACTAGGCTAAAGCGGTCGTCAAATGTTCATTTTTGAAGACTATGAATAGTATAACTTCAAATAATATAATTTCAGGGCCCACCAAATGCACCCACAACGCATGCGCCAACAAAGGGGTCTGCGTCCAGCAGTGGAAGACTTACGTTTGCGACTGCGATCTGACCTCCTTCACTGGACCTACTTGTTATGACGGTACATGCTTCTAATATTATAAATACGAAAAAAAAGATGTTTGGTACAAAATCGATAAGCCTAGATTAACATTATAGAATACTTTATATCCTTGTAAAAATCCAACAAAAGGAAGTCAACGCGAACGAAGTCGCGGGCAAAAGCTACACTCGCGGACAAAGAATACGGGTCGTTAAAATACCGTCGTTTTTCATAAAATAGTGTAAGGTTGTACACTTTTTTCATCCTGTCATGATAGTCCGTAAGCCCACGTTCAGTATACCTACGTCACGTGACAATATGATAAAATTCATAACTCACGGTCGAGAAAGTTGTGCTGAGAAAGAATCAGAAGATAATCGCGCCTAAAATCGGCCGAAAGTTTGAAAAATCTTTCACTTCCGGTCAAAATTGTAATAAACCTAATATTTACGTCATGTGACAACAGTATCAGACATGTGGCTTCATTTAGCCTTTTAATCGTAAAGAGAGTAAACCGAAGTCTGTCAGTCCTGAAACGGCCAGAAGTATTTGACAGACGGCGACAAAGGTTAAAAGGTTTGTCGCCGTCTGTTACAATATAACTTGAGTACATAAAGTTTAGTAAATGTAAGATCCGAATTGCTAGACTTAAGTGGCAGTGGGCGGGGCACATTGCGCGTAGAACCGATGGCCGTTGGGGCGGAAAGGTTTTCGAGTGGCGACCACGTACCGGCGCGGCGCGGCGTGGGTAGGCCCCCCACAAGGTGGACTGATGACCTGGTAAAGGTCGCGGGAGTCCGCTGGATGCGGGTGGCGCAGGACCGGTCAATTTGGCACTCTCTGGGGGAGGCCTATGTCCAGCAGTGGACGTCTTTCGGCTCATGTGTGAAATGTAAGATTCCCAAATGTTCCGGTGTAAGAGATATCAATCAAGTTAGATCTCATCATCATTCTCCTAGCGTTTTCACGGTTGTACTCTGAAAGATTTGGATTGGACCCTGTTTGGATTAGACCGGTTCAACTACTGTTAAATATCGAATGATATTTCGTGCCTAGGCAAGATGTAGGTCTACATTTTTTAAACCCAGTGATTAGTACGAGCTGGTGTTCGAGCCCAAGACATTCAGATTGAAAGCCGCGTGCCTTACCGCTAACAGTGCTACAGTGGTTCCAACATTCAGATTTGATCTAAGCAGTTTATATATTTTTTGGTTTCCAGAATCAATAGCCTACGAGTTCGGACCCGGCCGAGGCATCATCACCTACACGTTTCCTCCGAGCGCCGTGGCCGACACCGAGACTGATCGCATCGCGCTCGGCTTCGTCACGAGCAAAGCTGACGCTGTACTGCTCAGGATCGACTCTTCAAACACTCAGGATTATATGCAGATGGAAATCGTAAGTTATTAACAAGACCTTTGCTAGCGCTGTTCCTGTTCCTTCTCCGCTGGAGTGTAAGAGTGGTTGTCACAGGAATTTGTATCCAGGTTGTAGTTTGTTCACAAAACATTTCTATCACATCGAATCATCATCAATTTTCAACAAAATGACTGATGACTGCATGCCCAAACTGTAAGCTTCAACTAAGAAGTCCCTCAAAAAGAATGTAGCCTCGATAATACATTGATCAGTCTAGGCTGATGATACTGATAGATTATGTAAATCATTCGTTAGCCTATGAGTCTGGGGTTCGCTCCGAGCGCCGTGGCCGACACCGAGACTGATCGCATCGCGCTCGGCTTCGTCGTGAGCTAAGCTGATGCAGTGCTGCTCAGGATGATTCTTCAAACACGCAGGATTATATGCAGATGGAAATCGTAACAGACAACCCATGATAGACTGTTCTGGCGACGGCACGGTAGAATAAGAAATCGTTTTTATTGTAATGTGCTTCTTTATAAATTCTTCTTTGATGAAGACTCCGTGCAATTATCTTTGGCGATACGTTCTGCCAGAATGGGTGTCACAGGAGGTTTTATCCAGGTTGTATTTTGTTCACAAAACGCTTTTGTTACACCGAATTATCTTTTACTTTCAACAACATAAACTAATACTGATTAATATACAGTGTGAAATCTAATTCGTGATACAAAATAGCAAAATATGAATCTGTCCATGATTATGAACAACTGTCAAGGTGGGACCAATTTTGTATTATGCCATAAAAATCCAGCTATTTCATACACTTTGCTCATTTTAGACTGACGACAATGTATAAACAGTTTTTTGGCATAATACAAACTTGGTCCCAATGACAGTTGTTCAAAATCATGGACAGATTCAAATTTTGCTATTTCGTATCACGAATTAGATTTCATCCTGTAGGTAATAGTTAAACTTATAACACCCCTTGTTTTATTGGGGGTTAACCAAAGACGAAGAAAAACAGACAGCCTGCCAATGCGCGTGCATGTTGAAATTAGAACGCAAAATTACAGCGCCTGATAAAAGTGTGCGGGCAACTGTCAATGCACGACAACTACCATGATATTTTGTTGAGTGAGATTCTCTCTCTCATACTGACGTAAGCATTTAGCAACAGTCAAAGCAAATGTATTTTTCTATGTTAGTAAAGTAAAGCCTTTTATTATATATAAAAACTCGTATTATTTCTTCAGTGCACCGCGGAGGTCAGTGTGCGCGTAGTTTACAATAGTATTATACAACTTCCAAAAAAAATTGAAACTTTAGTCGTTATCCCATTTGTTCGTGATAAGAAAGAGCATTATTTGAGCCAACGAACCCGTGGTGTCCCAGATCCGCGGCAACCTGTTCATGGTGTACAACGTGGGCGGCGGCGACCAGCCGCTGGGCGACGAGGCGGCGCGCGTGGACGACGGCGCCTACCACGTGGCGCGCTTCACCAGGAACGGCAGCCGCGCCGCGCTGCAGATCGACAACTACGCCGTCAACATCAGGCACCCGCAGGGTAACGTCTTTATTTATTTTTGTATCGTAGGACTTGCTTCCGTCTACTTCTTTGAGTTGCCATCCGCAACGCATCGTAGAACTTTGCTGGTTTTCTTAATCTGGTCATCGGATATCTACCACGTGCTCATTTGCCTTGCGCGTTTTTGCTGTTATCTCAGCGCATCGCATCGTGGCCAAAGTATGATAGAACTGCCTTTTCCTACGTGTATTTACTTTTATTTTTCTTTGCAGGCGGGCAACAATCCACAATCTTCAACAGCATGTCCACCATCACGGTGGGCGGCGGCGCGGGCGGCGCGCGCACGTTCAGCGGCGTGGCGGCCGGCCTCGCCGTCGACGGCACGCGCGTGCTCGACCTGGCCGCCGCGGGGGACGCGCAGGTCTCCGTGCGGGGAGACGCCAGGAGGGCGCATTCTCCGCTGGACAGGGACATCAATAAGATGCAGCAGGTTAGTTGCGATTCGTCACTGACAGGATGGGGGGCTAAGACCTCGCTACCTCCTGAAGGAGTTCTTTCTTGAAGATAGTATCAGGAGCGTACACTCATCACTGGACAAATGGGCTCGCCGTGGACGGAGCAGCGGAGGACGCGTCAGGTGAGACGCCAGGAGGGCGCGTTCTCCGCTGGACAGGGACATCAATAAGATGCAGCAGGTTAGTTGTGATTCGTCATTGACGGGATTGGGGGCAGATACCTCGCTACTCCTGAAGGAGTTCTTTCTTGAAGATAGTGTCAGGAGCGTACACTCATCACTGGACAAATACGCTCGCCGTGGACGGAGCAGCGGGGGACGCGTCAGGTGAGTAGCCAGGAGGGCGCGTTCTCCGCTGGACAGGGACAACAAGATTCAGCAGGTTAGTTGCGATTCGTCATTGACGGGGTGAGGGACTGACCTCGCTACTGCCGGAGGCATTTCTTTCTTCAAGATAGTGGCAAACACTTGCCACTATGAGACGCGCAGGTGTCAGGGGAGACGCCAGAAGGCGCATTCTTCTTTGGATAGAGACTTCAACAAGATACAGCAGGTTAGTTGGGATTCACCTTTGACCCTTCTGCGGAAATACCTCCTTACAGAAGACCGCAGCCACTGTAATACCACTAATTACTCTGTAGCTATGTAAAGTTATGTTCCTGGTGGTGAGTAAGGTAGCCAGAACTTCCAAGGATGCGCTGTGTTAAGAGTGAGGGTCCGGCATTTGTATCTAGCTGTCAACACAACAAATCCTCAAATCGATGAAAAATCGACTACGCAGTTGTGATGGACTATGGTGTCTGCTTACTCTGCAATGTCATTCGCGCTTCAGGCTGAGTCCGCCTTTCAGATTGTTTTTAGAACGTATCGGAGTCACTTTATTAATGTGAAATCATGATTATTGAAGGCGTTGGGTCAGATTGTGGATGGATTCATGTATCATACATTGTATAAAGTGTTAGTGGATTTTTGCTTTATTGCTATACAACCTCTAGAATCATATTTTATTTTTTAAGTAGTACTAATTTATTCTAAAATTGACATCTTGGTAGTATGTCGTCTTCCGCAATAGATAATATCGTCGGATGACAAGCAAAACTCACAAATTTCAAGTAATAAGTAAAGGAAAACTCAACCTTATTACTACTGCAACACTGTTGATATTTCATAATTTAATTTCCTGCATTTGGTGAGTTTTGCTTGTCACCTGACGATATGCTTATTATAGGTGTATGTATATGTTTTTTTTGTCACAGTCTCATCAATTTACTGAAGTTACAGATATATTCAATCCATAGATAAATAAATCAAATTAAAAAGGCGTTTGAAAAAATCGCTTAACTCTTGAATATGTCAAATAATATGATGACTCGATTATTTTCAGACCCCACCATCCGGCTACGGTGGTCCAGGAGTGTTAGACGAACTGGTGTATTCCGGGGCAGGCTCTGGCTGTAGGGACGACGATGAAGATGCCTGTGTGTTGCCTGACGCTGGGAGCGGAGATGACCTGATCACGCCGGTCTACGTGCCGTCTACGAGGAGACCGCCGTCCAGGGTGTATAAGGTAGGTTTTGTAGGTACTGTTGGATGACCTAGGGTGGGGTTTACTAAAATGAAAACATTTGATCAATTCTATTGGGTACAATTTATTAGACTGAAATTAATTAAATAGACGGCAACAACTCTAAATTTGAGTACTTTAAACGTGCCAGTTTCAGCAGACACATTGAATTCTGGGAAGGACATTGGATGGTTTTATCGCGGAAATCAACCCCTAACAGGGTAAATTGGGGGCGGAGGTTTCAAAGTCAAAGTCAAAGTGATTTATTCTTCAATTTAGGCATGCACCTATGGATGTCGATAAACTACCACCGGTTCGGAAAGAAAACCTCTGCCTCGAGAAGAACCGGCGTAAAAAACTCGGCGAGGTGTCATTTTTTCAAAACAGTTTACAATATATCAGTATTAGAGTAATATAAAATGGATGGAATGGTTTGTATGGACGTACGATACAAGCGAGTTTCATGCGGAAGATGTCGCGGTCAAAAGCTAGTAATGTTATTGTGTTAAAAGTTGATCGAATTTGGTTCGCAAGATGGAGCATAACCTACGTTCATGAGAAGATTCAAACTTTAGTACCCATTTCATTCCAGGGTGATACCAGTGGAAAGCTAATGAAGCCGTGTGACGATGAAGACTGCATCGAAGGTTCTGGGTCTAACGAAGGGGAAATCACTGAACCAGACCATCCCATGACCACGTAAGTTTTATGGAACTTTGACAAAACATAAGATGTCATTATAAACAAAAACCGATCAGAAAATGGAATTAAAGTCAATACAGTGATGAATTGTATTTTGAACTTTAAAGATTTCACTTACATTTTATTATAACGAAAGAAAGATACATTTATACTATGATTTATATTATTTTTATAATATTAAATGCAGGGGTTTGATATTGTTTTTAGAGTCCGAAACGGTTTCGAACATGGTGCATGACGTCACATTACTAAATTAGCTAAATATGAAACTTTACTTTTGAGCTACGGTAGCCCAGTGGTTCAAGTATATATGCGGCTGTCAAACGGCGGTCCTGGGTTCGAATCCCGGCTCGTACCAATGAGTTTTTCGGAACTTATGTACGGAATATAATTTGATATTTACCGTTAGCTTTTCGGTGAAGGAAAAACATCGTGAGGAAACCTGCATACATCTGCGAAGAAATTCAAAGGTGTATGTGAAGTCCCCAACCCGCACTGGGCCAGCGTGGGGACTACTGCCCGTTCCCTCTCATCCATGAGAGGAGGCCTGTGCCCAGCAGTGGGACGTATATATATATATATATATATATAGGCTGATTTATTTATTTTTTATTTTATGATAACTTTATAAGTAGGTACTTTTTTTTAGCAACACTAGCAAGCAATGGTGGTAGTCGACGTCCGTTGAGACACGGCAATTTAAGCAGAAGACTGGAAGCTACGGTAGCCTAGTGGTTCAGGCATGCGGCTGTCAAGCGGCGGTCGTGGGTTCGAATCCCGGCTCGTACCAATGAGTTTTTCGGATCATAAGTACGAAATATTTGCCATTAGCTTTTCCGTGAAGGAAAACATCGTGAGGAAACTGGTCTAATCCTTTCACGCAAAATAGGCACGTTGGATGTCGATTTGCGGAAAATGCCCAGTAAAACTAACTAACTAACTAAGCAGAAGACAGGCGATTGATACTGTTTTTGAAATCAAAATTAACAATAATAAACATTTAGTTCACTGGTTCAGTACTAGAGTTGAGTACACTCTTGCTTACAACAGACATATATGGTATTCGTCAGGGAAAACCAATTTTACTACCTTGGCTGTAGTGCTAATGCTATTTCGTTTCACCTTTATATTATGCTACCCAATTGACTCCTTGAGGCGGAAAGGTTCTCGAGTGGCGACCACGTACGGGAAGACGCGGCGTGGGTAGGCCCCCCACAAGGTGGACTGATGACCTGGTAAAGGTCGCGGTCATGGACCTATGATACTCAGGACAGGCTATACGTGATGCCACAATGAGGGACGGAAAGACTTATATGCAGCTAAATTAAGAACTGGTCTTAAAATGGCTGATGGCTTATAAACAACCTACTTAATTTGGGTGGGTAGTGATTTATTGGTCACAACTTCATACGAAATCAGTAGTGGCAAACAGAAAAAAGTGGAACTATGACAAGGACAACGAATGATATTTCCCATTCTGTCACACTTATCGAGATTTGTATGCTACTATATCGCTCGGACGTTGTATTATTATTACCATAGCCTGTCCTGAGTATCTTAGGTCCATGGTCACGGTAGTCCGCTGGATGTGGGTGGCACAGGACCGGTCACTTTGGCACGCTTTGGGGGAGGCCTGTCCAGCAGTGGTCTTTCGGCTGACATGATGCTGATGATGATGGTTGACTTCTTTAACCATTCTTCAGCAACGGAGCGTCAAGCACCCACAGCATGACGTCGCCCACCGCCGCCATCTCCACGGAGCACGCGAAGACTCTGGAAGGTTCCACCGCCGGCGCCACGCCCCCCCCGCGCGGCGCCCCCCGCGGCGCCACCACGCCCGCCGACCACGGGAACATGCACGCTGGCACTGTGGACTCGGCTACTACGCCTGAGAAGAAGACTACGCCTACTGACGGTTTGATTCTTATTTCTATAGTATGTCTATTTTTTGGGTTCCGGTACCTCAAAAGGAAAAAAACGGAACCCTTATAGGATCACTCGGTTGTCTGTCTGTCCGTCTGTCACAGCCGATTTGCTCTAAAACTACTGGACCGATTGAGTTGAAATTTGGTACACATATGTAAATTAGTGACCCGAAGATGGACGCGTAAAGTACCTAAATTAATGAATTCTAAACAGGGCGGCCACTTTTGGGGGTAAACTGGAAAATTTAAAAAAAGAGGTGCGCAAATTGTAATGTGTGACATATAAAATGAAAAGGGTTGTTCTAAGCATCTCAGTTTTATTTTTTTATAATTTTAGCAAAAACAGATTTGAAGTAATTTAGGAAAAAAGACGAAAATTGACCATCCCCCCCCCCTTATCTCCGAAACTACAAGGCCTAAAATTCTGAAAGAAATATGAAAAATAGTTCCTTGCCTAAAGATTACAGGAAAACCTATAAGAAGTTTGAATATTCAAAGTAACGGGAAAATTCTCAATATTTGACGGAACCCTCACCATGCGAGTTGAACTCACATCCTTATCTGTCACACATTTTCACAAAAAAGTGTTTTTACAACAACGCACTCGCTCTGAAAGTGCGCCTTTATATGGGACAACATTAACACGGGAAGTCCTCTATGCCCGCACGGCGGCGCGGGCGGGGCGCGGGGCCGTGCGTGGCCCGAAATCCGCCAATATTCCCACACACGTGCAAGAATGAGATTTCATGACAGTTAAAATTTCACCTTTTATGTACCTATTTTATTTTAACTTTTCGCACTTGTATCATAAATAACCATTCCTCTTCTAGTTTTTACACAAACTATGTTCCAGTGTTTGAGCTTCCTAAAAGTAGTAATTAATGGGTCTATAGATATATAACTAGATTAAAAGACCTTGATTGCTTTCAACTTGCCTATGGAACAACAGTTTTGGTCCTGAGTAAAAATTATAACTTCCACAATTTTATTCAATATTTTTTCTGTAGAAAAAATGGAAATTTGTCGATCTGTGGTATCTTACAAATATATTTCGCAAGCTAAAGATAACAGAGTTGACTTCTAGTGTGAATCAATATCTATATATTTGTGGTATATGACAATGACGTTGGATTAATGATATTTTACTGGTCGCTAGAAAACCTCAATTTTCTGCCTGTGTACACCATCCAAACCAACTCCAACTTAATTGCAGAACATACCAGCGCCCACTTTACCCCCTCGCTACCCGGGCACCACACCCCCGAAGACATCACGCACACCACGCAAGAGGAACCTCTGCCCGAGTACCCGGACCCGAACGAGAACGACGCCGACTCCCGAACGCCCACGAACGGCGCCGAAGAAGGTAGTCGAAGCAACGAGTACAACGGATACGAACACGATGCGACCACGAAGTGGTACCTGCCGAAGTCTACGGATCCGGGCAGGATTGTTACGCCCGAGTCGGAATTCTTTGCTACTATTGTTGGTAAGTTTTGGTACACTTCAGTTATCAATAATCCTGTAAAGTTTCAATAGCAATTTCGAAGGGGTACTTCAACGAATGAGGAATTAATTATTTCTAAATTACGAAATTTTTTGGTATTGCGCAATGCACAATATGAGAAAGTACAACATAAGCTAACTTAAGGCTCTAAGAAAATCCATTGTTTTGTTAGTATTCTATTTCATTTATTCATTTAAATTCAATGTAAGTTTACAGCATGAAATACACCAAAACACTTACACGATAATTTATTACATAATAGAAAAAAATGAATGATTGTGTTCTGAAATAAAGATATTTTTTTTAACCCGGCGAGCATGATGTGAAAAAAAGTTACATCAAGCATGTGGCAGGGTATGACATACCCAAAATTTAATGCCCCAGAATTAATTTTAATATTATTTATTATATTTTATTGAATCAACAAAGCAAAATACAAGTAATACAACAAAAAATAAATAGAAGTACCTACAAAAAACCAATTTACAATAATTACAACTAATTAAACTAAACTTAAAACTAAGCATCAAACAACCCGCCCCGCGTCCCTCCTGGTGCAAAGGTGCCCTTTTATTATATTATATGATTATTTTATTTATTTGTTATTAATTTTATTTTACTTTGTTGATTATATATAGTTAAATAATTAATTAGTTAATAGAATTAAATCAAATTGAAGTTTTAATTATGAAATTATTTTTATTATCATGTTTTTCTTATACTATGTAATTATAGAAACAAAAATTTAGAGGTCTACAAAAATCAACAATAAAACAAAAAAATAACTCTTTAAAATATAAATCAACTTTAAACTAAAAGATAATGACATTTTCTTCTTAAAATACCGTAACTATTTTTTTAAGCAAAAAATATGACTAATTACCATTGAGATCCGCACAATTTTCAATTTTGCATGCTACAAACATTATGGGCTTGCCGCAAGCGTTGCAGGAAAGTTTGATTTTTCTATCCTTATGTATGGACAGTCCTGGCATCCAACTTACCGTCCAGATACATTCACATATCTAGGTGAAGGCTCACCCAGTTATTTTTCCATTTGCCGGCGGATATAGATAAAATTTTGTTGATTTTCTTGAATTTAAGTGTCCATAAATAATAAAACAATGTTAACTAATATAAATAAACGCATCTCAAACCTATACAATAAAATTATAAAAAAGAATTAAAAATAATAAAAAAACTTAATAAAATTATGAAAAATGTATACTTAAAAAAATACATACCCGAGACTGGTTTGTGCACGAATATTCCGGCCAGTGTGTCACGCCACACTGTGATCACGCCATTATCCCCTATCGCACACCCCTGCCTCCAGCTACTGAGCGAGCTAGTGTTGTCAGTCGAAGATTTAGAAAATACCAATACTTTTTAATACTACCAGGGTATGAGATACCCTGCCTCATGCGCGCCGTGTTAATATATAATAGAAAACCAATACATATATCATAACTACTATAATATATCGCTAACTGTGTTAATTTCTTGTGTTTCCACATTCTTATGGAATTAAATTTCTTAACCCATCGATCAAAATGTCAATAATAACTGCATTACAATTTCAATTCTAAAAGTATTAAAAAAACACAGAAACTCATAAGTGTTCATAATTTTGATGTTTTCTATTTATTTTCCAGGCATAGTAGCATCAGTGCTCATAGCCATCATCCTAATAGTAATAATAGTGCTGAAGTACATCGTGTATCCACTGGACCCCTCCTACAAGGTCACTGAGGATAAGAGCATACAGCATGGAGCCAGTGCAACCTTGCTCGGCAATCAGGTGAGATCATTAAGATTATCATCGATTTCAACACTGTTTATATCATCTTTATTAACATCACTGAAAGCAAATGTGAGGTCGTAGTTACTAAAATTTTCTTCATGATTATCGTCTCGTTAAACATTTTGACTTCATCCAATCATTATGAATTCAAATTGGTGCCTGCAGATTTAGGTGTTAAGTTAGGTATTTTTTGTACCAGTAAAATGTCATATTAGTTAGACTAGAATTTAAATTGAAAGCAATATGAAAGCTTCACCTAACACAAGTACCTAAAATATTTTTTTACAATCGTTGAATGCACGAAGCTATAAGTTATAATTTTTCAAGACTAAACAAGCAACACTGAGGTACTTGGTCAATAACGACTGGAACTTTGGACTTATATAATTCTAACTTATAGTTTGGTGAACGGTTTACTGATAAAACACAGTTTTCTAGTTCAGACTCCTCTAGAGAGTGGCGTAGCTATGTGGGCGAAGCGGCCCCTTACCCACGGCCTCGCACTTAAGGAGGCCTCGCGTGAGCTCCCCCCCCCTCTCCTTTTTACAAGCTTTTATTAAGTTTCACCTGTCCCGATGTTTGTTATCAAATCTTGCAAATTAAATTTGATCCACTTCCCGGTAACCGATTGAGCTGAAATTTTGCGTACACGTGTAAAACGCCTGACAATGCAATATTATGATGACATGGTGCTGACCTGATGATAGAGCTTTAAGGTGGCCATAGGAACTTCGCAATGAAACGACACAACCTTAGCGAGTTTGGGCTCGTTAGAATCGTTTCAATGAGTAGTTGATGACGGTGTACAGAAAAGCACAGTCGCCAATAAAAGCTCGTCGCAAAAATGATGTTTTTGACAGAAACATACTATATGTAATGTCCATGGCAAACAAGTATACGCAGATGCGACTTCGCCCACGGTTAGATTAGTCGTTCTAGAGATCACATCATTCTTGCTCTTTGGTTTTCATATCGAGCTATGTTTGCGTCTCCAGGCTCATCCAAGTTACCAGACCGGCGCCAGCGTGCCGGCGGGCGGCGCGGCGCGGAACCTGCAGCCGCTGCCGCTCAACAGGAGCGCCGCCGCGCCCGCCGGCCCGGCGCCGCTCCCCACGCAACCTGCGAAAAGAGACGGCATCAAGGAGTGGTACGTCTAAGGACAGGCGGAGAGAGACAACTGTATGGTTCACTGCAACTCTAAAATGTGTCAGATGAAAATTTACTTGTTTTGTTTTAAAAGTAATCGTTAGCTCGTTGGCTCGCCGACTCTCGTAGTGATCCATTGGCGAGCAAAACAGTCGACTCTCAGTCGTTTCAAAGAGCCAGCGAGCCAATCCGCCGGTTTTAAGACCGCGGACTTTTGTTGCTCCATTGGCGGTGACCTTTGGCTCGCGGGCTCGTTGGCGGACGGGGCGGCGGGGGTTTTCCTCGCAAATAGATCACTCCCTTTATCAATTTGAATTTTAGTCTCCCTAATGGTTTTGACTGTTACTTTGCTACTTTCTCTTCTTATTCCCAGTTAAAGTCTTGCTCGTTATTTTTTTCAAAATTAACTGAACTGAATTGAGCATTTAACAATTTTATTAGTCCAGGGGCGCGATTTGAATTTCAAAATGTGACCATGTCCACTATTAACATTACTAGTATGCCATCTTTCTCTCATCCACAATGAGAATGACGTCATATTTTGTAAATCGACTACCGGTCCTGTGAGATTTATCGATATTGTTCGGGTGGGTCCGCACCAAACCTCTGTAATCACAAGCGGTGTTCGTTAAAATCTGAATGTATGGAGAGTTTGACAAGTTTCTATGGAATGACAGAGATCATTGATCATTCTGATCATTGATCGGTCTGTAACCTAAGTTGGTGCAACTCGCGCTTTGTCTAGATTTCATCCTTTTTCTTCGACATTCTAGAATTGCATGGAAAATTACTTACCACCATTGTGTTTGTGATATGCTCCGGACATATCAAAGACCGTAGAATAAAAGAATGAATGATGTATCGTAAAGCTGGTAGTTGCTTTGATCCTTTATCAACCTCGCAGGTCAAGGAAAAGATCATGATAGGAAAAAATATGGAAAGATTAATGATTGTACGGATAATGAATAAGTTGCTTTAATGCGTAAGAAGATTAAATAAGATGAAGTACTGACTGATTCGCAAGTGTTTAGTATTGTAAATATTGATTATTGTAATGTTTAGTCACTTGTGCGATCTAATGTGCAATTTTTAAGATCAATACTGATATGTGAAGTTTAATAAGTCTAGTTTAAACTGGAATTGCATTTACAAGGTTAACGTTGGCGTTTTGTTTAAGTTTCGTAGTGTTTATTTTTTAATGTTATTTGTTATTACGACTTCAATTTTTTGTACTCTTAGCTCATCTATGTACTGTTTTCGTGTAATAACTTTTCTATCAAACTTGCCTTCGGTAATATTAATTACACCTAAGAATAGAGTGAATTGCTTGGATGACAAATCGTCAAAAATAACTTGTTATTTAAGTAAATTTGACGATTTGATCAATGAAGGGGAGCATAATGTTAATGATAAAATGACATTACAACAATTAGTCGCTTGACAGTACTTAAACATATTTTAAACAACTGAAAATATTTATCTAAATGAACCAATGCAAGTGAGATCAATAGATAATAATATATGCTGCCCTATAAATTCGAGCAACATCAAATTAACGATAATTTTGGCTGCCATCATGAAAATGAAGCATATCGATCAAATGAAGACTACCGTACTTTAAAATTCAATATCTCTTTCCTATATTATTAGGTCTTGTACACTTTTATTAATAGTCGTGACGCGGCGTTAGAAGAATTAGAGAAGGAATCATAATCATTCAAGATTAAGGTCGAAACTCGCTTGAACTTAGATGCTCGAAAGGGTATTGTAAAATACTTAGAACGCGTAAAGTTAACAATCGAGTATGAGCTTCTAGATTTGATATGGAAAGTAGAAAGATTTTTCCGTTTCACATTCCCAGTTTTATTTTCATTGCTCAACCTGCAACTGTCCCCCTAGACTAATAGGCCTAATTAAAGAAATGATAGAAAATTTTACAACACGTTGCAACCTATTAATGTTTGGTTTGGATTTATTAAGAGCTTTAAATACATTGACGTATAATTAAGTAAATAGATTCACAATGCCGAACAAAAATGT
The DNA here is from genome assembly GCA_932294315.1 of Epinotia nisella. NCBI lineage: Eukaryota > Metazoa > Arthropoda > Insecta > Lepidoptera > Tortricidae > Epinotia > Epinotia nisella. The sequence continues at coordinate 2,619,327 of OW028691.1, forward strand.
CAAGAAATTTGCCCCAAAATGACAACTCTAGGTAAAGCTATTTCAGTAGTTGCAAGTAGCGTTTACTTATAACCTGCATGAAGTTATATGTTTCATAAAAAAGAAAAACTTACAATTAGTTTTTTAGGCTTTGAACGCCAGATTAGGATTATTTTTTTTAGTTTATTGACATTTTATTATAATGTGACTTGACTGCTCACGTCAAAACGAAATAGCGAATGAATGGAGTCATATTATAAAATATATTTTAGAATAATTGTATTCAGAACAACCCAAATCATAAATAAATCAGTATTAATTTTTTTTATGGAGTCGTAGTTACGTAAATTATGGTTTTCAATTAAGGATTCCCAAAAAATCCTTGATAATTAGTTTTCTATTATTAGAACTTGGTTAAAGAAATATATTCCATCCTGTTTTCATTTTGTTCTTTTGCTATATTTGCTATTAACGCATTTTTTCAAAGAACACATTTTGTCATTTTTGACAACTGTCAAGTCTCACGGACGGTTCTTTTGAACGGCCATTGTTTTCGGCTTATTGTGTATCTAGTTACTTATAGTAAATCAATGTTTAAGTATGAAAATATTATTGAAAGTTGCAAGTGACTTTCAAATATTTGTAATTTAACTTGCCATGACATCACAAGGCGCTTCTATTATACTTCTCTTGCAGTAAGAAAACTCAGAGCATGCATCAAAGATTGTTAGTGAGTTTCTCACGTGGCGTGCCCCAAGGAGCTATCCTTGGTCCCCTAGTAATAATCTATTATATTGCATGCAGTTTCCTCTTCAAGTCATTATAAATAAATTGCTTATATTTTTACAACTAGAGTGTACATCCACCGTCCCATTTCCTCTTTCCGATTATATAAAAAAAACTTGAATTAGCTTTAAATTAAGATGAAAAACATATTTATATAGATTGTTATGAAGCACAGGTTCTAGGTCTTTGAAATTGCATTTATTGTAAATAGTTAACGATTATGATATTGTAATTAATGAATTTAAGCGGTACTGTACGGTATGATTATCACACTCGTTTTACGGCACAAAATGTTAGTAACAACAGTTTGTTTGTCTGTCAATTTTAGTGTAAAATTTAAAGGTTAACGTGGCTGATGATTTGTACCGGGATATTAAGGATTATTGATGCAATTTTCTTATAAGACACGACATGTTACATTAGCTTTGTATCAAGAATTAATAGAAGTGCCTCAATACTGAATAGTTATTGAAGGTCGTATTATATTAGACTCATCTTTATTGACTGTCTTTACCTCTTTGTTGGCATTTCAATGAATACGCATTTTAATATAAGTAACTTTATTTGTACGTGTAAGAATAGTTTTTATAACCTAAAGCGACAGTGATTGTGTTTTAAGAAAATTGCTAATGTTACTTTTATTGTGTTTGTTGTTCACCTCAAGTTGTTGTAACTCGACTCTGGTCGGACCAAGTTTTGTTTTAAATGTACAAGTGACAGAATTTGAAATAATACAATGTAAATTACATAACGTGCTTGTTTTATTTCGATTCCATCATATGAATTATTATTATTACGATATAGCCCTCCGAATCGCTAAACTTAAGTGGCGGTGGGCGGGGCACATTGCACGTAGAACCGATGGCCATTGGGGCGGAAAGGTTCTTGAGTGGCGACCACGTACCGGAAGGCGCGGCGTGGGTAGGCCCCTCACAAGGTGGACTGATGACCTGGTAAAGGTCGCTGGTGTTCGCTGGATGCGGATGGCGCAGGACCGGTCATTGTGGCACTCTTTGGGGGAGGCCCAGGTCCAGCAGTGGACGTCTTTCGGCTGATATGATGATGATGATGATGACACACCGAAAGGACGCCCTCTCGGTCGCCCCAAATATCACCTGGAATATATATTATCTGGAAGGATAATTTTAAACAAACCACAAATTACAGAACAAAAAAGTTGAGACTTAGAAAAAAATATACACATCAAAACAATCAAAGATATCTTATGAGTTCAGCAATGTAGACTAGGCTAAAACTCAGGATTAATCTTACAATTGCGAGTTCTACAATTGCAACGCGGTTGTCCTGTCTCAGCCTTGCAGAGTTATATTTTGCTCTAAATAGGTAACTAGACAAACAGAAACAAGAAGATATAGTCCAGGCAATGAACTGACAACTTGTATGGAAAAAATGACAAATTTGGAAATAATTTATAATAGCTAATTTTTTAATGTAACGGATATTATTATCAATTAAATAGTTACCTAGAGGCAAAATCCAACAAAAAATCACACATCAAAAAATTAATATTTAATTAGCTCCTAAAAAGTCCGGATAAATATTAATATTTTTTTATCTTTATTTGGCTTTATTTACATTTGCTTTTAAATATTCAATTATAAATAAAATAAAAAAGACAATGAATGTTTAATTTAAATCTATATAATTGCTTCCGGATAGAAAGTTTGTTGGATTCTTGAATAAAGCATCTTAGAATAACGTTTTAGAATGAAATAAAGAAAAAAACGCTATTATAAATTAATGTTTTTCGAAACCGTATTTTGCCTGGAGTTCAACTTTTATTAAAGGTGAAGTCACGCGGGTAGATAGAATAATACAATGATTTATAATAATTTACTTTAGGCATTGGTCCCACCGCCGGCGAGTGAGATATGAACTATCGACTTTTTTCTAGCCCAAGAAACGAACAAAAGATAATCGCTTCCATGTTAATAAAAGAGAGAAATATATATTTATAGTTCATCGCTCGCTGTTCACACCGCGATCAACTATATGAACTATATATCTCGCTCTTTTATTTAGACGGGAGCGATTATCTTTTGTTCGTTTCTTGGGCGAGATAATCGCCGATAGCTCATCGCTCGTCGCCGGCGGTGGAACCACTTCCTTATTCATCGACCAACATGGATCATTGGTGTTAGTAAAACTTAGCTTAATATTAGTAATCACAAAGTAGGTATATAGGTCACATAAATTATAAATAAAGAAATAATAATAAAAAAAAAAAAAAAAAATTGACCGCTGTCACGTCAGTCGTGCTTTTTGATATTGTATTTTACAAATTCATATTTTGATGTTTATCCGTACCAAAATGGCTCAAGTTTCACACAACCGGAGCATTAAAACGAAGGGCTACATAGAAAATCTTGTTTTAGCCCAATTTTGGCTACAATTGTAGACAACTTTGATTTCAACACGGACTTGACATAAATGACAAGCATCTATGATTACAAGATCAAGAGCACGAGCAACACAAAAAGCGGAAACACAAGCACACCTTCCACCTCCGCCCGCCTCGCCGCCGCCCCCGTCATCCAGCACATCATCGTCGGGCGACGAGTTTGAAACCGCAGCCGATACCAGCAGCAGTTCAAGCGACGAGTGTGGGTCGCCGCCGCCGCCGCCACGTCCACCTGCGCGGCGCGGCCGGCCACCGCTGCCGGCACGCTTGGGGCCTGCGGGGCATCCTGCCCCGCCCACGGCTCCCGCTACCGGTGGTATAGTGCGCCGTATGCAGTGGACGCAATCCATTAACGAAAACTGTATGCGCGCCTACTATGGGGCGACAGAGGGAGGAACTAATCTGTCCGCGTACCGTGTCCGGATGCTGCCTCTGTTCCAGGCGCTTGAACCGGCCATCACTGTGTAACGGTTTAATAGCGAAGAGTCTCGAGCACCACCTTAAGAGACTCTCGCTAGATGGCTGGGTCAAGGGTCAGATACAGAAGGCGGTACTTCTGGACACGGCGCGGATAGTCAGGAGGTTCCTCTCTCTGTCGCCCTGACCACCGGTAGTTTAGGCCCCGCCTCGCTGCCGGCGGCACCCTAGGTTAGGTTTTTATAATGATTTTATATTTTGTATGTATAGTTTTATATTTTACTTTTTATATTAATATTATAAAAAACTAACCTAAGATGAAATTTAAATAAAGAGATAATAATAATAATACAATTTAGTCCAGTTTAGATTTACATTAAAGGTACTTGATTACCGTCAATTACATAATAAAGTAAATTAAATACCTAACCAAAATTAAAAATTCACACGATGTCAATTTAAATCTAAAAATGTCAAATGTCTTGTGACCTCATACTCGTAATTAACATATCGGTAAAGGTCAAAAACATAAAGAAATATGGTTTTAAAATTTTAAAGGACAACTTACGTATTTACGTAGAAATAAGTAATTGGAGTCTCGTCTGCGAACAAACCCCACTGTGGTTTGCCAGAATTGTGGTATTCAATTTAAGTTTTTTGGACATGAATAAACAATTTTAACTCTAAGTATTTTACTTATTTACTTAAATACGAACAGCGCAAGGTAAATGAAATCTTGTAAAAACCATGGCAGTTTCAGAAGTTCAAGGGGAAATCGGTTATCATACTTAAAGAAAAGATTGCCTAGCTTTTACAAATGTCAGATATGAGTATTCTTTACAAAATGTCAACAAATAGGTGCAATTTAATTTGGATCAGAAGCAGTCAACCTTTTTTTAACCCCCGACGCAAAAAAAGGGGTGTTATAAGTTTGACGTGTCTGTGTGTCTGTCTGTGGCATCGTACCTCCTAAACAATTGAACCGATTTAAATGCGTTTTTTCCGAAAGTTGACTTGATCGAGATTGTTCTTGGCTTTGTTTCAACTAAATCGGTTTTTGAGATATTGAACTTTAAAATGAAAAAAATCGGGGGTTTTTCAACTTTTCTAAGTTGTTGTTATTTTACTATGACGGTGGCAAACAAGCATACAGCCTGGCTGGAGGTAAGCAGACTCCGTAGGTAGCTTATGAACGCTTGCGATACCAGAAAAATAACAAGCGCTTGCCGATCCTTTATTGATTTGAGGATGTGTTTGTGCGTTTTATTTGTTGCACAATCAACTATTTTTTTCCTGTAACATACATACATACATACATACATATAATCACGCCTCTTTCCCAGAGGGGTAGGCAGAGATCACGGATCTCCATTTGCTACGATCCTGACAAACCACTTTCGCTTTACTCATAACATTTCTCATACATGCTCGTCGGTTTAAGGTACTTTTGACCTGGCCTTTTTGTAAGATTTCTCCGATTTGATCGGAGAAAGTTCGCCTAGTCTTCCCCTTCCAACTTGCCCTTCCACTCTTCTGTAACATACATGTTTATTTAATCAATATACTTACACAGAAAATAATAATTGGACACTGTAAATAAATACGTAGGTACGCTGCTGTTTCACAATATCAGCGTAACAGTAAAGTTGCACATCGCTGCCTACATCAAACGGAAAGTCAGCTATAAACAAGAATAAAAGGCCCTCCCTCTGATCCCTTTGAGTCATTTTAGCTCCGCCACTCCAACATGTACTCCACATTATTATTACATCTGTGCTTTATTCACTTTGCTGTAGTAAAAAGTGAGAATCCACTGCTAATGACATCTGGAGACTCGGGACAAATAGAAGAAACCGCCGAATGCGTCTTAAAATTGTCCGCAAAATACTTCGTAGAGAAGAAAGCGCTAAGTGGCAGCATCGTGATTATCAATATCAACTCTTACGCTTCTACAACACAACGGCTATTATTGCGTACGATCCACAGCGGAATAAAATATTCCGTTATGGTAAAAGACTCATTCTATAAGCATGCTAACGCGTCCCATTTTCCGGAGAAAGCTAAAAATTATATGTTGATTTTGGAAGAGAAATCCGAGCTCGAGAGAAACATTTTGCAGCTAAACAAGCTACCGACTTGGAATCCCTTAGCTAAAGCGATCATTTTCTACCAACTCTTGCCGGGTGAAGACGGAGAGACGATTTCTAAAATGTTCATTAACGAACTTAGAGACTACAAACTTCTGAAAAGTATAGTTTTTATTTATTCATCCGATGACGCAGAGTTAATTTCTTATACATGGGCGCCGTACAGCGACACAAATTGCGGAGGAGTGTGCGATTCAGTTTACGTCCTAGACAAGTGTAAGAAAATCATAGTAAGACAGAAGAATCCTCAGAGAGAAATGTTCCCATTGAACATGAAACGATGTCCTCTATTAACGTACGCTATCGTCTCCGAACCTTACGTAATGCCACCAGTCCGCAAATTGACTAACTCACAATACCCTGATGCGTACGAATTCCAAAAAGGCGGTGAAATAAACCTAGTGAAAATCATTAGTGAGTTCACAAACATGAGCCTGATTGTCAGAGTATCCGATGTACCGGAAAATTGGGGTCTCATCTATCCTAATGGGACGGCGACGGGGGCGTATGGCCTACTAAGAAACGACTCGGTTGATTTAGTAATCGGTGACATAGAAGTGACGAGGACCATCCGTAAATGGTTCGATCCGACCGTAAGCTATACACAGGACGAAATGACCTGGTGCGTGCCTAAGTCTGCTCAAGCTTCGACTTGGAACAATTTAGTCATCATATTCCAATGGACAACGTGGGTGGCCACGTTGCTAAGCATAGTCGTAATGGGACTTGTGTTCCACTACATTTATTACAGAGAAAACGATAGAAAAGTAACAAAACTGCCGACTAATTCGCTGCTATATACGTTCAGCATGCTTTTAGGTTGGGGCGCGTCCTTTAAACCAAAGACAGCAACGTTCAGAATCCTGATCTTCGCTTGGCTTTTCTTCGGGATGATCATGAGCATATCTTACGAGTCGTTTCTGAGAACTTTCCTAATGCACCCGCGATACGAGAGGCAGATAAGTTCAGAGACAGATCTCATCCAGTCCAGAATTCCTTTGGGAGGTAGGGCGATCTACAGATCCTATTTCGAGACTAATAACGCGAGCTCGTTTTATTTGAATCGCAAATACATCTCGACGAGTTTCTCTGAAGGGATTAAGCGGGCTGCTTTGGAAAGGAATTTTGCCATCGTTGCGTCGAGACGGCAGGCAGAATACCAAGATCAGAAGCTAGGCAAAGGAGAGCCACTGTTGTACTGTTTTAAAGAAGGCAATAATCTTTACAAATACGGGGTAGTATTGCTTGCTAGACGTTGGTTTCCTATGCTGGTGCGTTTCAACAATATCATACGCAGTGTGTCTGAAAATGGGCTTATTGACAAATGGAATCAGGAATTGTTTATTCATACAGTAGGTATGGATAGTACTAGCACAGTAGTGCCTTTGGGTATTCAGCATTTATTAGGTGCTTTCATGTTTATTGGTATAATGTATGCTGCTAGTATTTTAGTGTTCGTGGTAGAGTTACTTATGAATGTTCCGAAGAAAAACAAACCAACTGCCAGGCCTGTTTATCGGGTGAAAGTACTTAATAGATTTAAGTAAATCATAAATGAAAACTAGCCTTTTCTTACGACGATGTTACAAAAAATAACAATTTAGGTGAAAAAAATGTTTTTTTAGTATTAAAAACAATAGTTGGAACAATTCAAAGTAATCCAACTAAAAATAATAATATTACAAATGCGAAAGTGTTTTTCGGTCTGTCTGTTACCTCTTCACGCTTAAATCGCTGTACCGATTTAGATGGAAATTGGTATGGAAATAGTTTGAGTCTTGAGGAAGGACATAGGATAGTTTTATCCCCGAAAATATTTCCTGAGGGGGTGAATTTTTTTATGGAGCTACGATATAAACGAGTCCCACGCGGACGGAGTCGCGGGCGGAAGCTAGTATAATTGATGTCAATATATAATTTAAGTGACTTGCATAATAAAATGTTACTTATCAATAAACAGGATATTTATCTTGTTTACGCACAGACTTATGAACTGTAATTAGTCGTAGTAACTATTAGAACTTAGAGTATGTAAAAAAACTTAAAATTGTAGGTATAGGTAAATAAGAATATTAATTAGGCATACTACGACGCCTCAACATTACTTTGTTGACTGTGCGAGTACTTTATATGTATATAAATATATATATACTCGTAACATGACAATAACATGTTTACATATGTATCCATTTAAATCTATTTACCCGAATACAAATCCTGACTGGTTTTCTAATGAGCCTTATCAAGAAACACGGCAGCCACCTGTTACCACTTAATTCTGATATCTCTCGCGCAAAATTACCTATTTCGTCCACATATCTAAACAAACCTGTCGTGCAACCCTAAGTGAAAGCAATAGGTTTGAAAATCGAACGATATTTTGTTTTGTCAAAGGTGTGTAAAGGGCATAGGGGTGTCGTTACAAAAAGATGCCAGTGACCAGGAATTTCCATAGACTTAAGCCATTTTACTAGTAAGGTGTTCCGATGTAAATGTGCCTGTAATAGCGGGTCCTGGTGTACATTACTCTTTTTTTAGTTACTAAAGGTCGCAAGTGACAATTATTAGGTACCGAAACGAGACATTTCGTGTACGTTTGCGTTTCATTACTCAAGTTTGAATGTTAATCATGTGTTACGGGTACATCGCCTGATCATTAGCACGGGATTTACGAATTACCATGTCCTTAATACGTTTGTAGGGGAAATTATGGGGAAATTGAGGCTTTTAGGGGCTAATGTAGATGTCAGTTGACGACGATGATGGCACGAGGCTCGGCTGTAAATTGAACAGTGTGCGGAGAGTAATGTTCAAATTAATGTTGGTTTTGATCCCGTAATTCATGTTTATTGCACTTTTTTGAGTTTTGCTTTGGGTCTACATATGTTGTGCTTTTATTTATTCAGAAAGTTTGATCAAGATATTGTCTGCTATAATTTATATAGTACCTACCTAACTATATGTCGAAAAGTCGACTTCAAAAGCAGTACCTATGTAATTAAAAAGTAAACCGTAGATTGATTTGATAACAATAAAAAATTAGGCGGAATTATTAGGATTAATCTTTTGCAGATTTTTTTTCTTTCTTTTTTTCTTTTTCTTCTTTTTTTTCAAGGCTAAAAACGGAGATGTGCTCGTGATATTTTTACTGAAAAGATTATCCAATTTGCTGTCCTTTTAAACAAAACAGTTGTAATTAAAAGTTGATTTATCATCGCAGTGGGCTGTCTTCACACCTTAGCCTACTAAGCAAGATACGTTCGCATATATAAAAAACAATAACATATAGATTTTTTTTACATTACAATTTTGGTAAGGTAATTTGACTAAGTATTCTTGAATAATCAAAGCAAAATATATAAATTCCGTAAAAATCAGGTGAAAATGGTATAACTTTTTTTACTTTATAATTAACTACTTCTTTATGGGTTCTTTGGGATACGTGCATAGTCAATTTATTTTTATTAATGAAAAACCCATAGGCCAGGCCAGGTGATACTCAATATTATCTGAAGGTCGTAAATATTTGATTAAAATGCTGTTATTTCATGATACATATATTTTTTGGATTCAGGTCGTAAGTCTAATAACTAGTACATATATTAAAATATAATTATTTTCATAATAAAAATATTGATAACATTTTAGCTTGCGGGTTCTTTTTTCCGACCTTCCTTTTTTAGGGTTGCGTACGTAAAAATGGGACCCTATTACTAAGGCTTCGCTGTCCGTCCGTCCGTCTGTCAGTCACCAGGCTGTATAGCTAGAGAGTTGAAATTTTCACAGATTATGTATTTCTGTTGCCGCTATAACAACAAATACTAAAAAACCGGCCAAGTGCGAGTCGGACTGGGGCTCCCATATAATAGACATGATTTTTTTGCCGTTTTATAGATAACGAGTCCGACTCGCACTTGGCCGGTTTTTTCTTAGTGATTTCAATGTACAAAAAACTAGCCTGATAGAGAATTGTTTGGAAAAAAAACGTATCTTGCAATTTATTATAAACTAGCTTTTGCCCGCGACTTCGTCCGCGTAGAATTTGTTTCACTACACAAATTGTTGTTATTTTACCCCCTCTTGAGATTATTTTCTTTTTCACGCTATTTATAATTAAAACTAAAAAAAATGACTTTGCTTACGGTCTAGTATATTGTCAGACAATAAAGCACCTAAGCGAAAAGCTTACAAAAATACTGAAACTAAAAAAATAAGTTGGCCGCTTCGCCGCTGCTACTTATTCCAATATACTTCTATAAACTATATTGTATGATTTATTTCGTTCTGCTAAAACATGTAGATTTTTAGATTTAGACACACGTGAGCAAGCTACATACAACTGCCCGTGGGAAAAACATGGCGTGCCTAAATGTAATCCCGCTACTTTTAAGGTTTGACCATGCGATTTGTTAATTGTCATTGAAAACGCCACTTTTAAAGGGAACTGTAGTCGTTTAAAGTTAAATGGCAAGTTATTAGGTATAATTGGAATACGGGGTATGAGTATATCTTCTCCTTAAGTGGAAAAAGCACATTCACATAGCCTGTCAAAATGTGTCTCCCATATTTTTGTATGTTTTTATCTGACGATCAGCAAGCCGTTTGGTGAAATATTTCCTTAACCATCTTACCACGCAATATAAAATAAAATGTATCCCCTTTGAGTTTTCTTGGGTCGTTCTTCTTTTTTACCGACAATGATCCGAGGTTTTTCTGTTTTTTTGGTTTTTGAACTATCGTAAATTGTGGTTTTGAAGTGTGATTAAAAAAAAAATGCATAGGTTTCTTCATTAGAACTAATTAAAGTTTCCTTTCTGGCCAATATAAATATTTATTTACGGTTGGTTTCTAAAAAAAAACATGTGACAAAGTGGACTCTTTCAGTGGGGACAACATTTTGGTTTACCACTCTGTCACGGCATTCTACGAAAAAAAAAAAACATTTAAAAAAATGCTAGTTAGAGAAAGTGAAATATTAAACATCACTAATTAATAAAATAATATGGACGTTCATTCGAACATTATAAAACCGTAAACATCATTACTCAAATGAGATGCCGTAATAAGACGAGGGACAGGCTATTGTCGGTCGAAAAGAAGAACGACCCTCTTACAAATTTGTTTTGCCTTTGAATATTGCCACGCTCCCTTGTGTGTTGTTTCAAAAATGGAAGCTATACATTGCTCGCTTAATATACACATGTTTAGTTCGTCTGGTTCGTAAATGCGGTATTAGAGTGTATACACACTGCATCCGTTGTCAATAAACAAGTGAAACTAAAAGATTTTTCAAGAAACCCACTACTTTTTGCAGTTTTTTTTGTCCGAAAGCTGACGTGATCGAGATGCCTCGTAGCTATGTTTCAACAAATCAATTCAGCAGTTTTTGAGATATTATACTTTGAAATGAAAAAATCGGGGGTTTTTTAAATTTTTCTAAGTTGTAGTTATATATAAATATACTTAATAGCTTATGTCACTCCCTTGATTAAGGGGAATTCAACGAATACTCATATGTCAAAATCCATCAAGCCATTTGGACTGGTAGCCCGTGAAATAGTAGTCCTTCTGAGGTAGTCAGGTAAAAACTTACCTAATTGGGTACATTCCTGGGTAAAAAAAATATAATTCTATTTAGTTAGTCAGTTATATTAAAAAAATATATTGGACATGTATTTTTTGCTTGTCAATTAAACAAAAAACTATGAAGATATAGCCCTTTAAAGTTCCGCGTGACGTCACATTATGCTAAAAAGTGTGCCAGAATGTGACGTCACACGGAACTTTAACCAGCTATATATTTTTTTGTTTAATTGACAAACAAAAAAATACGTGTCCAATATGTTATGATCATTTTTAGGGTTCCGTTCCTCAAAAGGAAAGAAAGGAACCCATAATGCGTCTGTCTGTCCGTCTGTCACAGCCAATTTGCTCCGAAACTACTGGACCGATTGAGTTGAAATTTGGTACAAATATGTGAATTGATGACCCAAAGATGGACGCGTAAAGTAAATTAATGAATTCTGAACAAGGGGCCACTTTTGGGGGGTAAACTGGAAAATTTAAAAATATTTTTCGCAAACTGTATTGTGTGACATATCAAATGAAAGAAGTTGTATCAAGCATCTCAGATATATAATTTTTATAATTTTAGCAAAACAGATTTGAAGTAATTTAGGAAAAAAGACGAAAAGTGACGATTCCCCCCCCTTATCTCCGAAACTACTAGGCTTAAAATTCTGAAAAAAATACGGAAAATAGTTCCTTGCCTAAAAATTACAGGAAAACCTATGAGAAGTTTGAGTATTCAAAGTAACAGGAAAATTCTCAATATTTTTGTGTATTTTGTACGAAGCGCCTAATACTTAGAGAATAGGAATTTTACGGAACCCTCACCACGCGAGTTGAACTCGCACTTGTCCGGTTTTTTTTTTACTTTCCGCACTTGTATCATAAATAACCATTCCTCTTCTAGTTTTTAAACAAACTATGTTCCAGTGTTAGAAAAGAAAAAGACGAAAAGTGACCATTCCCCCCCTTATCTCCGAAACTACTAGGCTTAAAATTCTGAAAAAAATACGGAAAATAGTTCCTTGCCTAAAAATTACAGGAAAACCTATGAGAAGTTTGAGTATTCAAAGTAACGGGAAAATTCTCAAATTGTTTGTGTAATATACGGAACCCTCGCCACGCGAGTTGAACCCGCACTTGTTTTCTTGTGTCTTTGTCTTGTAATAATGTATGTTGTGTTGTGTTACGAATAAATGTTTGATTTGATTTGAAAATATACTGAAACGTCACTTAAAACGTGACGATAAAACCCTCGTGCTTAGGGCGTCTGATTGCCGTGCAGTCGCTCACACAGTTGTAGGTGACGCGGAGAGGATGCGATAGCGACACCGGTCCCGATAGAAACTGCGCTTGATATCCATTCTATAGTATTTAGTGTTCTATTATTGTATTGTATTGTATTCTTTATTGCTAAATATTGTCATTCTGTGAGCAGAACTAACAGGTATCTGTAAAGTCTGTGTTGATACTAAAATGGAAATAGCCGTTGTTGGTTTTGCTTAGTACACACAAGTTTTGGCTTTTAAAGCACACTTACTCTCGTTAATATGTACTTCAATTTGAGATTTTTCGATACATAATTACTTGTGGTGTGATTGGACACATATGTATATAATAATAATAATAAATATTAGGGGACATTCTTACACAAATCGAACTAGGCTAAAAACTAAGCTCAATAAGGCTTGTGTTATAAGTACCAGACGAATAGATATATAAATACTTAAAAACCAAGAAAACATCCAAGACTCGGAAACAAATATCCATGCTCATCACACAAATATTTGCCCTTACCGGGATTCGAACCAAGGACCATTAGCTTCATAGGCAGCGTCAGTACCCACTAGGCTAACCGGTCGTCGAAAAATCACATTATATCCTATAATATTGAATGTTTGTCCTTATTCGGAGTGCGCACATGCGAAATGTAAATAGAATCGATGTGTCCGTCCGTGATGAAGACACAGCTAACAAGACCACACATGGAATGGAAGTTGTCTTATTTGAGGCCGGTGAAACTGAGAACTAACTAGAGTTTAATAACATACTTATAATTTAATCAACATTAAAATGGTTTACAATTGTTATTGACAATGATAGAATCCGCAACAGGCTTCGAGCTTCGTCAACAATACGTACTAACCTAAACTAACAAAAAGGACCGCCCCGGATCGTTGGTGGCCCGAAAGTTCCCATGACACGAGATCAGATTATGACTCATCATAATCAGATCTCGTGTCATCGTGTTAATTAAGCGAGTGAGCGAAGCGAACGAAGTTGTCGGGTTCAGCTTGGGCCAACATTCTTTAGTGTATCCAGATGTCGAGACTCCAGATGTCCGGCTATTTTCATTCACACAGGTCACATTTCTCAACCGATGCTCGTGAAATTTTGTGAGCAGGTTCAATAATTAGTAAAAAAAACCGGACAAGTGCGAGTTCAACTCGCGTGGTGAGGGTTCCATAAAATTCCTATTCTCTAAGCATTAGCCGCTCCAAACAAAAGACACCAAAATATTGAGAAATTTCCCGTCACTTTGAATACTCAAACTTCTTACAGGTTTTCCTGTAATCTTTAGGCAAGGAACTGTTTTCCATATTTTTTTCAGAATTTTAAGGCTAGTAGTTTCGGAGATAAAGTGGGGGGAATGGTCAATTTTCGTCTTTTTTCCAAAATTATTTCAAATCTGTATTTGCTAAAATTATAAAAAAATATATCTGAGATGCTTACAACAACCCCTTTCATATTTGATATGTCACACAATACAGTTTGCGAAACTATTTTTTTAATTTTCCAGTTTACCCCCCAAAAGTGGCCCCCTTGTTCAGAATTCATTAATTTACTTTACGCGTCTATCTTTGGATCACCAATTTACATATGTGTACCAAATTTCAACTCAATCGGTCCAGTAGTTTCGGAGCAAATCGGCTGTGACAGACGGACAGACAGACATTACTTCCGGGAAAGAAGGACTTGGCATGTATAGGTAGTGCTTTTCTCAAACATATCATCATCATCATCATTATATCAGCCGAAAGACGTCCACTGCTGGAATTGACCGGTCCTGCGCCACCCGCATCCAGCGGACTCCCGCGACCTTTACCAGGTCATCAGTCCACCTTGTGGGGGGCCTACCCACGCCACGCCTTCCGGTACGGTTTCTCAAACATATGCCATGAAATAAAAAAATACACCACTCAAAAAAACAAATTTAATATCGCGGTAACAGAAGACAAAAAATATAATTCAGCTGTCTAGCCTGTTCATGAACACAGAAGGCATGTTTAAATTAAAATAAATAAAAAAAGCCTTTATTTCCCATAATTTTAACAGGAAGTTACAGAGTAAAAAATCTTTGCAGCAATAAATAGAAGTTAAAAAAAGTTTACATTAAAATAAAAATAAAAAAAACTTTCCGGCCTAGGCCTTCAATTTTGTATGAAATTCCTTTAAAGTTCTCTCGAGTTGTTCCGCCCAAAAAGTGATACTTTGAAGCCTGCTGTAATGATGACATTTCATTGCATGTTTGAGAAAAAATATTTATATTTGTACGGTATTCTTGAGGCCCAAGGATTAAATTGTACCGAAAAACCTGATGGTTTCACGCTGGTGCTACGGGAAGCAACTTTGCATCCACTCACTTTTCTCACGCAATGAAGATAGCAAGCGGCTGCCGAAAGTGCCGCAAAATTTTAAGGTTCCTCTACACAATTAACCATCATGGCCCATCATATAGATCGCACCTATGCGTTAGGGGGAGTGTATGTATGCTTGGAATGCAATGAAAGTATGTATGTCTGTCTCCCCCTAACGCATAGGTGCGATCTATATGATGGGCAGCCGCATATGCTATCTTCATTGTGTGAGAAAAGTGAGTGGATGCAAAGTTGCTACCCGTAGCACCAGCGTGAAACCATCAGGTTTTTTACCATCGGTACAATTTAATCAAGAATACCGTACAAATATAAATATTTTTTCTTTCCAACGCATAACTTTCCGCGTCATGATAGCCCATTGTGCGGTGGAGCCTTTAAACATGCGAAATACGCCAACCTGTGGGGTAATCACGTAACCTTCTGAACGCGCGTCGGGTAGATCCAACTGTCATTTTTCCATATAAAAGTTGACATTTAGATCTACCCGACACGCGTACAATGCGTTACGTGATCGACCAACTGGAACCGGCGTACAAAAAGTCTTATGACTTCTATAGAATAAGAAAGGAGTTAGCATAAAGGTGTCAAATTGCTAGTCATGTGATTCAGCTACGCTCGTCTCTCTTGCTTTTTTTGTGGCAACACTTAACTATCAGTTAACAAGCAAGTTCAACCGGCCTTGGGGCGTATATTTCCAGCTAATGCTTGCAAGTGACATGGGACAAAACGAACGAATCCCATTACCTGATAGTGTAAAGTACAGTCAGCAACATTATTTATCTGCACGGGCAAGAAGCATAACAATGTATAAGCTTAAAATGTAACATGAGGGGAATGACGCGTGCTGTGGCCGTGCTGCCACAAGGAGAGTTTGAGTTTGTAACAAATTACATACATACATAGGTAGACGAAACCACGGCCCGCACGTAGAACCGATGGCCATTGGGGCGGAAAGGTTCCCGAGTGGCGACCACGTACCGGAAGGCGCAGCGTGGGTAGGCCGCCCACAAGATGACCTGGTAAAGGTCGCTGGAGTAAAATAATCAATTAGTTTATGTCCAATAATTAACAATAAAATAGAATCATCTAAGTGGCATTTATTTTGTTTTAAGCAGTACACCTGCCCTGTAGCTGAAATGTAGCCTGTAGAGGAGAACAGCCGGACATCCACGGGTACGCAAATGTACCCGTTATCACTACTTCGGAGTAGGTACTTAAAAATAAACTGTTTGGCTGCAAGTACAATTTTTTATTAGCACAAACTGAGAGCCTCTCCAAAATACTTCAAGAGGGATCTAATACAGACCTCCATACAGTCGGTAACTGAACGTCACCTGCATTATCTATTCATAATTCATCCGTAACCAACACTAGCAAAACACGACCTTACCCCTTCGGAATAAGAGACATGCTCGCGGTGAATTACTTAGCATCTCATTGTGAGCAAACTTACCTTTACAGTTCAGGTAGACAATATTGAACCTTAAGTTTCTAGTGTTAAAGGTGTCCGGGTGGTTTTCGACTCTGGTTCGCAGCGAATAAAGATGAATGGTAGTGTCAGTCCTGTCTCTCGGTAGGTGGTCCCTGAAAGACAGATGTTCCTTTAACGTACCTACATGAGCCATTTTTAAATTTAGAATGCAGAGTTTACTTTCTAATGTGATGAGCGCAATGGCGGATACATTTATGGTTGTAGAAAACAGATTTTGTTGCGAAATGCTAGTTGTGAATTAGGAGAGGTAGCTATTAATGCATAATGTTCAAAAGATGTACTGCATGTTTATTGCATGTATTTATTATAAGACTAAAGGTAGTAAATTAAATATATCAACAATCATCATCATCATATCAGCCGAAAGACGTCCACTGCTGGACATAGGCCTCCCCCAAAGTGACCGCCGGTCCTGCGCCACCCGCATCCAGCGGACACCCGCGACCTTTACCAGGTCATCAGTACACCTTGTGGGGGGCCTTCCGGTACGTGGTCGCCACTCGAGAACATTTCTGCCCCAACGGCCATCGGTTCTAGGTGCAATGTGCGCCGCCCACTGCCACTTATGTTTAGCGATTCGGAGGGCGGTCACCTTGGTTCTGCTGCGGATAGCCTCATTTCTGATGTGATCACGCCGAGAAGCTCTCCATTGCCCTTTGGGTGACTTTGAGAGACACGTTTCAGTACCATATGGCATCTCTGTCTTGAGACACTGGATTATTGGACGAAAATATGTATGATATAGAGTTATAATAAAGTTTTTTTTACAAACAGATTCAACCATGCATGTTGTATGTCATCGCTGACTCCTCATCAAGCATTCAAGTCCTTATAACTAAGAGGTGCATGTAATATGCCTAAATTGAAGAATAAATCACTTTGACTTTGACTTTGACTTTGAGAGCATAAAAAGTAGATTGTATTTAATTGTACAATGGGCTACTTTAAATGTAGTAGTGCATAAAAAGTCATTTTATACAGCCTATACACAATATTAAGGCGAACTTTACATAGCTTTACAAGGCGAATATGACAAGTCCAAAAGTTTTCTAAGCTGCATAATATAATTTTCATCACACTTGCTCGTAAAAAGGGCTTCATATCGCGCAGGCATACAGAGCTGTAATAAGCTTTATTACGCCCATGGGCGTAATGGTTTTTTTTTTTTAAATTGTATGATTTAAAGATTTAAAAACTTAAATGTAGCAATTTAGTGTCCATGTAAAATATTTTTAACTGTGATTTTAAATCATGGCTGTATGCCGAAGGGTCTTTGCTCTAAGCGCCTCACGTCAAATTCAACAAAATGGACGACTGAAATTTTGTAGTTTTTATTACGATTAGTAACAATTTAGTTAAAATTAGTTATTGGTTTCCTCGCAAATGTGATGAAAAACATTGTATGCATCGCACGGTAAGATTGTTATAAACTCGAGTCATCAAAACCCTCCGCCTTCGACATCGGGCTTCTAGTAGACTCTCGTTCGTTATTCATATCTTACCGTACTTGTAATGTACTATTTCATCCTTATATTTCTAGATATGGGTTTCAATGGAATAAATACAGTTTTCAGTGGAAAAAGCTGTAGAAAATTCCAAAATGTTCTATTAAAGGTGAATTGGGAATGGATACAAATTTTAGAAATGCCTGATTATTTTTTTGGTGATAGGAATAACCTTCCTTAGCACCAAAAAAAAAGTTTCAGGTGTTTCAGATGGGTCAATTATTGTTGAAAAATATAAACAGTTTTCTCACTTATATTCTGGGTTTAGGACGGCGAATAAGAAACTTTCCTTGATCTGTCTCATATTACAAAATAATATCTTAAATATCCGTAGTAAACTGACACAGGCAATGATATTGACAGCTGCAGCAGCTATATTTGTCATTGCCAGGATCAGATATTAAAAAAAAAATTGAAATATGACACGGATCAAGGAAAGTGTTTTTGCACTTTTCATTAGGAGGGCAGTAAACCCAAAACTTAAATAAGGAAACTGTTAAAATTTTTCAAAAAAAATGACTCAGCTGAAAAGTCTACAACTTTTTATCTGGTGCTATGGAAGGTTATTCCTATCACCAAAAAAATAATCAGGCATTTCCAAAATTTTCATCCATTCCCCATTAGCCCGAAATATGATTTATACCATTCTTTACTTACGTACGCTCTTATATAACCGATCACAAATCCTTGTCACTTCACCCGATTTCATCCCCTACACTAACGACCCTTAGTAAATACAGTTTTAAGTTGTAAAATTTTATGACCAAGGTCGGAAACTCGGGCCCGTAGATACCATTGTGTGTGTGCGTGTAATGGTCCTTGTTGTGGAGAAGGTTTGAGAATTTTCCTGGCTATTATTAGAACGTTTTTGGCAAGTCTTCGAGGGATTTTAAGTAGGAATTATCTTAAGCTATAGGTCTTAGGGATTGTGTGTTTGAGCCTCTATTTTTCGTCAAAATTTAAATAAAAATTAGCTTTTTGTAACATTGTTATGGTACAAAAAGCTCCAAAACACATTACCGAACTTACTGACTCTAAATTCAAATCTGTCGTAAAACGGACACTTATTTCAAAGGCATATTATAAGATCAACGATTACATCATGGATATAGGCAGCGATAAAATCCTGCACTAGAAATCTATCGCAAATTAAATAGGCTTACTACTGTAGCAATGTAATTTTATAATACTCTGATACTGAAATGATATATTGTATACTGTTTTGAAAAAATGACGCCTCGCCGAGTTTTTTACGCCGGTTCTTCTCGAGGCAGAGGTTTTCTTTCCGAACCGGTGGTAGTTTCTCGACATTCATAGGTGCATGTAATATGCCTAAATTGAAGAATAAGTCACTTTGACTTTTTGACTTTGACTTTGACTTTGTACGTGTGTCAATACATTACAATATTTACTGTACCATTTTCAAATAATCAATGCACGTCTCATTCATTTTTTTCACATAGATGGCGTTGAGAGCCTGTAAAAATGGACGATTACAAATATCGATAGTGGAACTGAATCGGTTATATGGAACCCGAACACATCCCCAGGCAAGCTCTGGACTGGATTCCACAAGGCAGGTGTCAACGCGGTCGCCTCAAACAGACGAGACGCTGAATCCTGACTGAATTAAGAAGTATTAACTCTCAATCTGAATCTTTCTCTGTCTGAATGCTCTCTGATACTTTTTGTTTAATTGTTGTTGTCACGAATAAATGCCTCTTTCTTTCTTTCTTTCTATTAGGAACACCTGGAGGGAAATGAAACGCGAAGCTGAAGATGAACGAGATGATGGTTAACTGTGGTAGCCCTCTCTGCCCCCCCCCCCCCTTTATTTTCGTGAACAGAACCTGCGAACTAGGTACCCAGCCATCAGAGCATGACTGGTTTATATGGTATTTGTATCCACCAAAAAGCTCCTCATTTCTCTGCTTGATCGCATCACAAATGAGGCTCTCCGCAGCAAAAACAAGGTAACCGATACGATATAGCCCTCCGAATCGCTTAAGTGGCAGTGGGCGGGGCACATTGCACGTAGAACCGATGGCCGTTGGGGCGGAAAGGTTCTCGAGTGGCGACCACGTACCGGAAGGCGCGGCGTGGATAGGCCCCCCACAAGGTGGACTGATGACCTGGTAAAGGTCGCGGGAGTCCGCTGGATGTGGGTGGCGCAGGACCGGTCAATTTGACACTCTTTAGGGGAAGCTCTTTAGGGGTATTTCGGCTGATATGCTGATTATGATGATGATGATGATAAACTCCTCAGCGGCGGCGGCATGTAGAGGAATCCAGGATCTCATACTTAATGCATTGGAGCTCCCCTTGCGCTTCGCCACATTTGTCTCGATCTAGAGCATAAAAAACGTGTTCGTCGCCTTGCTTGGGGTCAGACGAGTGTCTTCTACCCACCTAGAGTCTTAGGACTTTAAGTCAAGTTAGTCGCAAAGATTCCACAAGGAAAGATCGTATAAGGAGCTCAAGGATAAATTTGTGCAGCACCGCAGAGTTAGCGCAGCGGCGCCAGAATTATGATAAATATACCCAGTTCACTGATTGTTTGATAACTGGGTCCTCAATCTAGTTCATCTCTTTCGTATCCTAGTTAGTTAGTTTTACTGGGCATTTTCCGCAAGTCGACATCCAACGTGCCTATTTTGCGTGAAACGGCGGGGTGGCGCTACTGTAACCACCCCAGCTCCTCTATAAAGTTTACCTTGGTATTACTGACTGCGTTCCGTAGTGTGTCCGGAGACCCTAGGTGCTTTTTGCTGTATACTTCTACCTGCTTACAGTCTAGTAGAATATGTTTAGTCGTCTCTTCTGCCTCCATGCACGCTCTGCACATGGGGCTGTCTGTGATACCTAAATTATAGAGGTGTCCGTTCAAGGTGTTGTGTCCGGTATCGTATCCTAATTGGCAATATGTTTCACGCATACCAATATGAGTGCGTATAATATATTGAAGTGAGAATGAGATGTGAAGCGACAACCATAAATGGACCTCTTGAATGTTATAATTACTCGTCGGTGACCAATTATTTTATATTACTTTGGAATAAATGTGGTATGTGTAAGACAGGTGTCGTTTTGTTATTTGTATAATCGGATGTTGGATTTATGTTACTACTTAGATTTTTAGATAATTTTATATAAAAAAAACACAAATTACAAAAGCTTTCCCGCGTCAACCCCTGCATCGTGACGGGGATCCAATTACATACGTGAATTAAAGAACTCGTCAAAATCGAGCTTTAAAAAGCTGCGCTGGCAAAAGCTTTGTTTCGTACGTCGAGCAATGTGAAAATACTATTTTTGTGTGGTGACTTTATGTTGTGGTTCAAGGCACGGGCGGTTGGTGTCTAAGGTATATTTCATCATCTGCTTCAACTTATTTACCTTTTGATTCGTCCATCGCAGAGCATAAGCTTAATCTTCGAGTAAGGCCAATTTTCTCAACTGGCGGGAAAAAATATTTTACGTCAAAAAATTCATTATTGGTACAAACTTTTATTGCTGACTGTACTTTTCTGTATACCGTCATCAACTACTCATTGAGACAATTCTAACGAGCCGAAACTCGATGAGGTTGTGTCGTTTCATTGCGAAGTTCCTATGGCCACCTTCCAGCTCCATCATCAGATCAGCACCGTGACATCACAATATTGCATTGTCACGCGTTTTACACATGTATGCAAAATTTCAGCTCAATCGGTAACCGGAAAGTGGATCAAATTTAATTTGCAAGATTTGATGACAAACATCGGGACTGGTGAAACTATGTAAATAAAAGCGTGTAAAAATATAGGCGGTATTTTCTATATTACCGAGAGTTACTGATGTCACCCATATCCTCGTATTACTCGTCGAGTCTAGCCCATGTCAGTATTAAATTCATCATCATCATCGTATCAGCCGAAAGACGTACCTGTACTGGGGGACATAGGCCTCCCAAAACGAGTGCCAAAATGACCGGTCCTGCGCCACCCGCATCCAGCGGACTCCTGCGACCTTTACCAGGTCATCAGTCCACCTTGTGTTCAGCTCGCTGGTCGATTACGTAACACATTTTACGCGCGTCAGGTAGATCGAAATGTAAATTTTTATATGGAAAAATGACAGGTGGATCTATCAAATGCGCGTTCAATACGTTACCTAATCACCCCTCAGTATTAAATTAGCGCAGTAATATTATTTTGCTCACTCACGCCAGTCAGGAAACATTCGTTGAGATGTAGGAACGCAGAAAATAATCTGTGCCTACCTTACGTCTCCGTTCACACACAAAACAAACATTCACAAAGAGCTCCAGTAATTTGTCCGTTTTCTTAATGTCTGTGTTGTTCTCATATCTGCACTAGCTATGATTATTTTCTGTTTAGCCTAAAGGTTGACTGAGCAAATGACTTGTAACACTAACTTCACCTTTTGTTTTTGCAATTTGCTATTTTCCCTTTACTTTGACCTTAAGACCTATCTCCATGCCAAATTTCAAGTCAGTACGACCATTAGAAGTGGTCTAGGTTTTTGATGAGTCAGTGAGTCAGTGAGTGTATAGTAAAAATAGCAATTTTCTGACGTCAATATTTCAAGAACTGCTATAGGTAGAATAATGAAATTTTGTATTCTAGACAATTAAGGGGATGTCAACAGACGTTCGAAACTTCATATGCGTAGATAAAATATGTTTTGAGTTATAGGGTGGTCGAAATTGGCTGACACACTGCCGTGTGTCTAGATCTATACTTAATATTACAGAGAGCAAAAGTCTGCAAGATTGTATCTACTAGGTACTCTCCGGAATAGCTAATCCGATTTAGAAAATTCTTCCACCTGTGTGTAGAATGGACTTTCTGGGTAGTTATAGGTTATATCTTATCTCGTGGGTTTGCCTGCATTATTTGCGATATTTGCAATGCGCGGGCGAAACCGCGTGGGCAGCTAGGTGTGTAATATTCTTCTTCTCTCGTGTCGATGGTTTCAGACTGTGCGTGACCAGAAGGACGCTAATCGCCCTGTCTGTCGCGTCTCGAAGGTCTTGCTTGGAGCAGGCGTGCGGGCACGCTGGGCAAGTCAACATGTGCTGCATCTTTTGGAGAACCCCCACATGGACATTGGGTGTTTGAGCTACTTAGGGCGCCCCACTTCAGCAAGTTTTCCTTACTGCGACTGACCTGGGAACGCAATCTATTTAGAGATGTCCAGATCGGCCATGGCTGATTATGCCCAGCGGGAAGCTTCTCATCGGGGCGAACATGGAAGGGGGTGCATGGAAGGCGCCTGCCCGCACGACGCACTGCGAGCAACTGATGTTTTTAGGGTTCCGTACCTCAAAAGGAAAAAAACGGAACCCTTATAGGA
This sequence comes from Epinotia nisella, assembly GCA_932294315.1. NCBI lineage: Eukaryota > Metazoa > Arthropoda > Insecta > Lepidoptera > Tortricidae > Epinotia > Epinotia nisella. Next base: position 2,642,660 of record OW028691.1, read on the forward strand.
TCACTCGTGCGTCTGTCTGTCCGTCTGTCACAGCCGATTTGCGCCGAAACTACTGGACCGATTGAGTTGATATTTGGTACACATATGTAAATTCGTGACCCAAAGATGGACGCGTAAAGTAAATTAATGAATTCTGAACAAGGGGGCCACTTTTGGGGGGTAAACGGTAAAATTTAAAAAGTTTCGCAAACTGTATTGTGTGACATATCAAATGAAAGGGGTTGTTGTAAGCATCTCAGATATTTTTTTATATAATTTTTGCAAAAACAGATTTGAGGTAATTTAGGAAAAACGACGAAAATCGACTACTAAGCTTATAATTCTGAAAAAAAAAAATATGGAAAAGAATTAGATTACAAGAAAACCTATAAGAAGTTTGAGTATTCAAAGTAACGGGAAAATTCTCAATATTTTTGTGTATTATATACGGAACCCTCACCACGCGAGTTGAACTCGCACTTGTCCGGTTTTTTTTACAAGACATGCAAACGTCTGGCGTACCCTGGGCAACGGTGAACACCTGTGATGACCGGCAAATCCTTCCACCACGAAGTTCTTTGGCGGTGTTAGAATGGTATAAGAATAAATTGTAACAAAATCTATCCAACATATTTCTTTAATTTTGACAATGTAGCTTTTTAACCATCAAACTGTAAACCACCAATATGACTGATAGAATATTAAGTAAGGCTTTTTTAGAAATGACATTTAGAGTGTACCTCATTCAGGAATGATTAAAAAAAATATTGAAATTTTATCTTACGTGTTTTTTACAGAAATTTTAAAGATGGAGACTTAATTTTTTTTCAGGTTATATGTACTATTTAATTTAACAAAATGAAAAAAAATGGTATAAAAAAGTTTAATAGTTTTAGAGAAAAATCATATTTTATGAATTCGGAATTTATTTTTTCCCGGCTGAACCACTGGGAATTTTTCAAAAGAAATTGGCACGATTGTACTACTAAATGTAAGTAACTATATAAAAAAAGTCAGCTCTTAATAATAAAAGGGCATTTTTTCTTCCCTTATCCTGCTACGCCCTTAATAGGTATATTGTGAAACATGACATAAACTTATGACTTGAACCCCATACAAAGAGGAGCGTTAATTTTATGGATCAAAAGCGTCCGCGGATGACATATCCGCGCTTCGCTGCGTGGGGACTGCATGTTTGGTTCAGACAAATTATTAACTCATAGATGAAATACGTATGGTTCAATTTGGATAATAAAGTTAAAAGGTAAATGTTCCAATGCTCGACACATTGACGTCAGGCACGAAAATCGCGCCCAAAGCCCAACTACAATTACACATACAATACCTCTGGTCAGCTTTACTGTGCTTCCTGCGACCGAGTGTTCAAGACTAAGTTCGGCTTCGCAAGCCATATCAGGGCTCACGCCCGTAACTAGCTAGGGTCGCCATCGCCGGTCACGGCGTGGATAGCTATAATAGTTGACACCTAGTTTTCACCTATTGTTTTGACATAAGATTAAAAGTGTCATTAGTTAGTGTCAGTAGTATTAGACCAGTGTTGGGCACAAGGAAATTAACTTTAGTTATTACTAGCTTTTACCGACGACTTAGTCTTCCTGATGGGTAATCACGTAACGTTTCGAACGCGCGTTAGTATAGTTTAACTGTAATTTTTCAATATAAAATTTGACATTTAGATCTACCTAACATTGCATCACGTGATCGACCTGCAGATAACAATTAGGGCACAATAGGAGACAACAGTGACAGTCGAAGTTCTTGCCTGCGAGTCATGCATTTTAAAAATTATTTATAAGGCAACAATTATACCTACGATATAAGCAGTCAGTTATAAGTATCTATCACGCGGCTATGCATTTCTTGTTATCAGCATGAGTTTATTTCAAATTTGCCGCATTTGACTACTCGCTGTCAGCTTCCGGACTGCCTGCGACCATTGAAAATGGTCCATAAATTGACAGCTGACTGTGTGGACGACTGTTAAATGCGACATCACGAGGGACATGGTTTTTGGACTCGAGCTATCCAACATATAGAAGTTAAAACCCCATTCAGCAGACCTCATTTCATCATCATCATCATATTAGCCGAAAGACGTCCACTGCTGGACATAGGCCTCCCCCAGAGAGTGCCAAATTGACCGGTCCTGCGCCACCCGCATCCAGCGGACTCCCGCGACCTTTACCAGGTCATCAGTCCACCTTGTGGGGGGCCTACCCACGCCGCGCCTTCCGGTACGTGGTCGCCACTCGAGAACCTTTCCGCCACAATGGCCATCGGCTCTACGTGCAATGTTATATAAAAAGACCTCATTTGTTATATAAAAAGTAGGTAACCCATAAGTAATCAATAAAACCTATAATTTCGAACTGAGATTCATCTATGGTTACTGAAAAACGTCACCGGTCACTTTCCGTAAAAACCTTTTCAGACAACGTTGTTTGGTTCCAATACGAGTGCAAAAATATAATACTTTTTTTACATATTATTTTTATTTGAGGAAATGAAATAACTTGATGATAACAATAATAATAACAAATGTCGTGTAATTAAGCAAATTAATTACAATAACGTTTGAAAGGAAAGCGACATTTTCATGTCGTTCCAATATGAACTAGCAATACTGATGTGCCGACGGAAAGTTTCCTATAGGTATTGCGAAATTTTTGTATGGAAATTGAAACTTTCCATTTCCAACATGGAAACCCTAATTCCTTGTGAAACTTTCTAGAAATTTCCGAAAACTTTTCCAACTTTTTGGAAACTTTTCGCAATTTGCGCATCACTAACTAGCCCGATTTCAACTTAGTCGCCTCACCCATAAACCCATATCAATAAAATCCATAATTTCAAAAACGGAACAAAAATGCCGCCGCCCGAAATCCTTTAACGGCTGCCCGTAAGGCCGGGCGCACATGCGGCGCAAGTTATTGCCTAGAAGTGTGCGCTCGGACTTAGTTTCTGTACTTTATTGTTGAACGTTAAATTTTACATCCATGCATAAGCTGAGTAGGGCAAAGATTAAATGATAAGGAGTTAAAGGCAGACGCGAAATTTTAATGGTAGGATGATTTGTTTATTATTTATTTACTATCAGTAGAACCAATAAATATACGCTTAAATAACACTGCGGATTGATGAGAAGGGCCAATACGGCAACAGCGTCATCTAGCTCCATATTATGTCATCATCACATCAGCCAAAAGACGTCCAACGCTGGACATAGGCCTCCCCCAAAGAGTGCCACAATGACCGATCCTGCGCCACCCGCATCCAGGTTGAGTAATTTTGAAGATTACCTCTTATGTCATTTTTTTTTCCAGTATTAGTAGGTCACGAGCACGTAACGCATTGTACATACAAAAAGTGACATTTAGGTAGATCTAAATGTCACTTTTTGTATGAGAAAATTACAGTTTAGTTGTCATAACGTGCGTTCAAAAAAGTTACCGCATAATACCATAATAACCGCATAGACTATTAGACATCACTTACTTATTGGGATGGACTGAAATTATTATCTGTAACATAACGTATCCAAAGTGCGTTACGATAATAGAATTTAACTGTCATTTTTCCATATAAAAAAGTGACATTTAGTACGTACAATGCGTTAAGTGATCGACCTGCAGATGTACAGTAAGGGAAATGTATTCACGTACCGCCGTAGAACTCTGTCGCAATTGGCAAGCCGCCGGCACTCAAACTCGAGTGATATGTCACCTTATTGCGATAGGGTTCTACGGTGGTACGTGAATACATTTTCTGTAATACCCTTACTGTACAAACCTATGTTTTAGTCGTTATATTATTTTTCCCAACTTCCAGCCTGCTAGCGTCGATGTGACGCTGTTTATATACTCGTACCTACCTTGACCGTCAGCGCAACCAAGCCTGTACAGTCGAGTTCTCCAATATAATCTACACGTGTGTCTTATGTCAGTAATAATAAAGCCTGTGTACATATATTTTTGAAAGGTTGTCTGTGTAGATATTGGAGAACTCGACTGTACATGCGCGACGCATTGTTAGTAAGATGCAATTTAAATACAATTATTATCAGTTGACCAGTAACTTTATTTTTACATACTCCCGCATCGAAGCTGTTTATCTTTTTTAGGGTTCCGTAGCCAAAATGGCAAAAACGGAACCCTTATAGTTTCGTCATGTCCGTCTGTCCGTCTGTCCGTCTGTCCGTCTGTCCGTCTGTCCGTCTGTCCGTCTGTCCGTATGTCACAGGCATTTTACTCGAAAACTATAAGGTGTATTTGAATAAAATTTTGAGGATAGGTGTATTTTGTTAGCCGCTACAAAGTTTTGTAATTAAAATTACTAAAAAAAATTTTTTTAGGGGTGCACTCCATACATAAAACTAAAAGTCAAATTTTTTTTTTCATTGTGACCCCCCGTGTGGCACATCAATCGATAGGCCTTTCAAAATAAATATAAGGTTTCTTAACATTTTTTTTGATTAAGTGAATAGGGTCGGAGATAATCGCCCCGAAAGTCACTAAAATTCTGTCCCCCCCCCTCTAATTTTTGAACGGTGTATTTTAAAAATATGAAAAAATTCATGGACACAGCGCTTATTAAGTTCATTCACCGAAAATTATTTTGAACAAGATCGGATGAAAGGTTTCTGAGATATTGCTGAAAAACTGCCTTCCTCAAAAAAAAAGACGTAAGTGCCGTAAGATTTCTATGACGATACGACCTTTTTAATAGGCACGGAACCCTTCGTTTTGCGTGGTCCGACACGCACTTGGCCGGTTTTTATTTATTTATTTGAAAGGTTTTTCGCTATTCCGAATATATCGCTCGATAAGCGCATCTTAATTAACAAAGCTGTAATACACTTACTAATTAACTTACAATAAAAACAAATGTATCTATCCTTCAGACAATATTTTACTAGGGCTTAGCCGTTTATCATTACCCGCTGACCGTCAGCGCGGCTTTTAGGTGTTTTTCCAAAAGTTGGCATCTTGTAGCATCACAAATTCGTGCAGTGTTGCCATAGCCAAATATTTGAGCGCGACGCATTGTAAATAAGTTGGGATTGAAATAAAATTATCATCAGTTGACCAGACTTTAAGGCTGGAAACAGTGCTCGACCGACGGTCAGCGCGTATGCTCGGTCGGGCGTAGCTATCGCTGTAGAAAGCATACCGTGCGTTCAGACCGATGCTCACCGTCAGCGCGTATGCGACCGACCATACGCGCTGACGTCGGTCGAGCACTGTTTCCAGCCTAACACTTTTCTGGATGAGCAATCGATAGAGATGCGAGGAAGGAAGAGAGGGAGGCCTTTGCCCAGGAGTGATGGGACAATACAGGCTAGAAATTAAAATAAAATGACGAGTTAGTTTATTTCTGCCTACTCCCGCGTCTGCGCTGTTTATCATTACCCGCTGACCGTCAGCGCGACTTTTACGCGTTTTTCGCTTTTTTCCCCCAAAGTTGGCAGCTCGCAGCGTCACATGTCCGTGCAGTGTTGCCACGTTCGAACTTTAAATTAAACGCCTTTTCAGGGTTCCCTATAAACGGTCACTGTTTTTGTTGTACAGTGTACAATGCTCGGAATTTCAGTGTCCATTTGACTTCGTACAGTGTTTAATTACAATTTACTACGTGTTAGGTAGTTACAATTCAGCCGACGTCAACATGTTTACATTTTTAATCTTATGGCATTGTAATAAGGCAACAAATTTAATGTATAGGTATATATCTTTGCCGACGACTGTAGACTAGGTATTTTGAATAGTTAACATATCAAAGTCAAAGTCAAAAGTGATTTATTTTTCAATTTAGGCATATTACATGCACCTATGAATGTCGATAAACTACCACCGGTTCGGAAAGTAAACCTCTGCCTCGAGAAGAGCTGGCGTGAAAAACTCGGTGAGGTGTCATTTTTAGGGTTCCGTAGCCAAAATGGCAAAAACGGAACCCTTATAGTTTCGTCATGTCCGTCTGTCCGTCTGTCCGTCTGTCCGTCTGTCCGTCTGTCCGTCTGTCCGTATGTCACAGGCATTTTACTCGAAAACTATAAGGTGTATTTGAACAAAATTTTGAGGATAGGTGTACGAGGGTGGATCAAATAGTACCCATGTTTGATGGCAGGAGGCGTTACTTAGGAAAGTTGGCATTACCGTCGTGTAGTATTGACCTTATCAAATAAAAAAATGAAAACTGGCAATTGTCTATGGTTCAGTTTTTTTCTGGCGGCAAATTTTGTAAGACTTGTTTTGTTTTTCGTACAAAATGGAGAAAGAGCAATATCGTTCCGTAATTCGCTTCTTATTTTTGGATGGAAAAACATGCGAACAAATAAAAGTTAAGTTAGATGCTGTCTACGTAGGTCTTTCGCCGTCTATGACAACCGTGAGATATTGGTATAATGAATTTAAACGAGGTCGTACATCTGTTTTCGACGAGGACCGCCCAGGGCGCCCGGCAGACGTGGTTACCGAAGAAGTCGTGCAAAAGGTAAAAAACATAATGGTCACCGATCGACGTACCAAAGTGCGTGAATTAGCAGGGGCTGTAGGGGTGTCGTACAGAACAGCAATTAATATAATACACGATAAATTAAATATGAAAAAAGTGTCCGCCCGATGGGTGCCGCGATTGCTCACGGATGAAAATAAGCGGTTACGGCTGTCAATGTCGAAGGAGTCTTTGGGCTCGTTCGAGCGAAATCCGCAGGAGTTTTTCCGTCGTGTCGTTACTGTTGATGAAACCTGGATCCATTACTATACACCTGAGACCAAGCGGCAGTCTAAACAATGGATTTTTTCTAACGAATCTGCCCCAAAGAAGGCGAAAACGGTCCCATCAGCCGGAAAAGTCATGGCCACGATTTTTTGGGATAGTAAGGGAATAATCCTTATAGATTTTTTACAAAAAGGGAAAACTATCACAGGGCCGTACTATAGTGACTTATTGGATCGGTTTGATGAAAAAAAAGGAGACACGGCCCCATTTGGCAAAGAAGAAAGTGTTGTTCCATCATGACAATGCACCAGCACATTCATCCAAAATTGTCACTGCCAAATTAACCCAACTACGTTATGAATTGCTGCCACACCCGCCTTACTCGCCGGATCTGGCTCCCTGTGACTTTTTTCTGTTCCCCAATATGAAAACATGGCTCGGGGGAAAGAAATTCAGGTCAAACGAGGAGGTTATAGCTGAAACAGAAGCGTATTTTGAAGGGTTTGACAAATCCTACTTTTTGGAGGGGTTAAAGAAGTGGCCGAAACGCTGGGAAAAGTGTAACGACCTAGAAGGAGATTATGTTGAAAAATAAAATAAAACTTTTTAAAAATTTATGCGTCTTCATTTCTAACACGGGTACTTTTTGATCCACCCTCGTATTTGTTAGCCGCTACATAGTTTTGTAATTAAAATGACAAAAAAAATTTTTTTTAGGGGTGCACTCCATACATAAAACTAAAAGTCAAAATTTTTTTTTTCATTGTGACCCCCCGTGTGGCACATCAATCGATAGGCCATTCAAAATTAATATAAGGTTTCTTAGCATTTTTTTTGATTAAGTGAATAGGGTCGGAGATAATCGCCCCGAAAGTCACTAAAATTATGTCCCCCCCCTCTAATTTTTGAACGGTGTATTTTAAAAATATGGAAAAATTCATGGACTTAGGGCTTATTAATTTCATTCACCGAAAATTGTTTTGAACAAGATCGGTTCAGAGGTTTTCGAGATATTGCTGAAAAACTGCCTTCCTCAAAGAAAAGGACGTAAGTGCCGTAAAATTTCTATGACGATACGACCTTTTTAGTAGGCACGGAACCCTTCGTTTTGCGTGGTCCGACACGCACTTGGCCGGTTTTTCAAAATAGTATACAATAAATATTTTCTTCAGTTTTTGAAATTAAATGAAAATAATTTTATTATTTGTATTTAATAGTTTTTGTGATTGTTTCTCTTATATTTGGGGTTAAATAAAACAAAAATAAGAAAGAAAGAAAGAAAGAAAGAAACAAAATACATTTATTCACAAACACACAGGACACACATATTAAATAATAAAATAAACAAGAGAAACATATAAAACATGAAACAAAGTGTGTCTTTGCGGCAGTGAACCGGACACTGGCTCAGCATAGATTATATAAGTTTATTTGCAAAGGACATTGTCATTATAAATAAATAAATAAAATAAATATTTGCGGACAATCTTACACAAATCGACCTAGTCCCAAACTAAGCAAAGCTTGTACTATGGGTACTAGACGACGATAAACATACTTATACAGATAAATACATACTTAAATACATAGAAAACATCCATGACTCAGGAACAAATATTTGTGCTCATCACACAAAGAAATGCCCTTACCGGGATTCGAACCCAGGACCTCTTGCTTCGTAGGCAGGGTCACTACCAACTAGGCTAAAGCGGTCGTCTGCATTATGCCACATATGTCGGCAAGCGTTGTCTTATAATTATTATAGTTGAGTTGGGAGCTCCATAGAAAAATAGTATGCGGTTTTAGTTTAGTGTACGAAGTTTTAATTCAAACATTAAAGTCGACGAGTATAAAAAACATTCGTGCATTATCTCGGTATTTTTTTACAAAATTTACTGAATATAATTTGGCTAGCTTTCTGTGTTTATTATTATACAGAACGCCGAAAGCAGCAACTTTTTATATATCTCCAGAGACATCTCGTTTTAATGTGGGAGTTTTTATGATAATGTATAAGCTAAAAGTTTGGCTGATTTGCATATTTTTATTGGCGGCATTGGAAGTATCTTTGAGCGGGCGTTTAGAGTAGTAAGCTCATTTACATGAAATTTGAATGTTGGGAGTGTTATGAAGGTTTTCTACACAGGCGTGGCGAGGCGATGCGAGTCAGATACATACCAGCGAGGAAAAAATTAATGGCTGTTGATTTTTAGGGTTCCGTTCCTCAAAAGGAACCCTTATACCCTTATAGGATCACTCGGTTGTCCGTCTGTCACAGCCGATTTGCTCCGAAACTACTGGGCCGATTGAGTTGAAATTTGGTAGACATGGACGCGTAGAGTAAATTAATGAATTCTGAACAAGGGGGCCACTTTTGGGGGGTAAACTGGAAAATTAAAAAAAAAAGTTTCGCAAACTGTATTGTGTGACATATCAAATGAAAGGGGTTGTTATAAGCATCTCGGATATTTTTTTTTATAATTTTAGCAACAACAGATTTGAAGTAGTTTAGGAAGAAAGACGAAAATTGACCATTCCCCCCTTATCTCCGAAACTACTAGGCTTCAAATTCTGAAAAAAAAATGGGAAATAGTTCTTTGCCTTAAGATTACAGGAAAACCTATAAGAAGTTTGAGTAATCAAAGTAACGGGAAAATTCTCAATATTTTACGGAACCCTCACCACGCGAGTTGAACTCGCACTTGTCCGGTTTTTTTTTTCAGGCGACCTACCTACTTATTTATTTGCAGTAAGTAACAAGTGGTAAAGGTCGCGGGAGTCCGCTGGATGCGGGTGGCGCAGGACCGGTCAATTTGGAACTCTCTGGGGGAGGCCTATGTCCAGCAGTGGACGTCTTTCGGCTGATATGATGATGATGATGAAGTAACAAGGCCCATGTGTTTTGTACATAAATATGTACAAAACACAGTTTTAGCTCTGAGATAGGATATCCCCTGCCAGATAGGATAAGTACACAGTTTTCAGGGCTGGATTATGTAGTATAATTGCTTTTAAGCGGATGCTGCGTAAGCACCTGCTTAAACAAGAATTCTACTAAAATCCATCCACATAAGGCACTGGTCCCACCGCCGGCGAGTGAGATATGAACTATCGACTTTTTTCTAGCTCAAGAAACGAACAAAAGATCGCTTCCTTGTAAATAAGAGAGAGAGATATATATATATAGTTCATCGCTCGCTGTTCACACCGCGATCAACTATATGAACTATATCTCGCTCTTTTATTTACACGGGAGCGATTATCTTTTGTTCGTTCCTTGGGCGAGAAAATCGCCGATAGCTCATCGCTCATCGCCGGCGGTGGGACCAGTGTCTAATGTTAGTATGTATATTGAATATGTAGTAGTATATATTTTTATATATATCTTATATATTTTTATTTATATATGTCTATATGTAGTGTATAATACATTTCTTTTTTCTTTCTCTTCACGTATATTCGTAACAGAAATTATCATACTTTTTTCTTTGCAGATTTTATAAGTCTCTGTGCCCAATGGTTAGCTGGTGGAGAAAGCCATGTGGCATTAAACTCGCCATTTGTACATTTCTGTATTTTGTGCAATAAACTTTAAATAAATAAATAAATTTAATAGCGTTGTTTCAATGGTGCGGGCTTCTTACCTTTTCCTTTGCAAGATATCCTATACCTACTAATAATACATTTTTTTAAAATAATTAATATATTTGCAATCACGTTCTCGGATACGGCTGTAACGATTTCGATGAAATTTGGAATGTAGGGGTTTACCGGGGCGAGAAATCGATCTAGCTAGGTTTCATGTCTGGGAAAATTCGTTTTCTCCGTATTTTCTCCCGAGCAGAGCTCGATCGCCCTGGGAATAATTATAATAAGCACGTAATACCAGATTCTGATAAAAGAGTCACATAAAACATTTCATTCATGCCATCACTTATAATTAAAACAGCAAAAAAAGCATACCTAACTATAAAAAAGTAATGTGACCTTTAACTACTCTAGTAACCGTCTTAGTCTAGGACATTAAGGGGATCATCCAGGACACTTTGGCCTAAGTAACCAGTGTAGGCTGCATTCGTGCACAAGCGGAGCAGACGCGCACAAACAGTAAATGAATGAATGAATGATGATTTATTTGAAACATACACTGTAAAAACATCACAACTTACTTAAAACTAGAGAAAAATAAAATAAAAAGTAATACATTGTTGAGGTTAGTGTCAAAAAGGAGTCCAATCAGCATGTGTCGAGACATGAAGTGCCACGGCGCTGATTTTCAGTGAATCCATTTATACAGTACAAAACAAAAACAAAACATTACAAATAAAACAAAAAAAAAAATGCAGAAGCGTCTGCTGACAAAATTCTAAAATTATTCTTTACGAGCGGGATTTTTACTCGCGACCACTGCTTGAGGATTGAGACGTTATAAGTGCAGTTTAAGAAGTTGTATATACTATAAATTTACGGTAGATGTCGCTATCTGCCTCCCTATGGTGTTATTAGATTTTTTTATTTATTTATCTAATTTATTTCATAAAACAACTTAACGGTAAAGTATACATTTTTTGTTTCGCCAAACTGAGGGCAGTTTGTCGGCGAATGTGCGCTCTTTTCTAACATTTAAACATCGCTGTGTTATACCTACCCACTCACTAACTGACTTATTCTAATAAAATAACACTGAAATTAGTGTACCATCGACGACACCCTCAACCGACCATCCGTGAACCTTATTACAATGGTGTAAAGTTCACAAATAGTCAGTTAAGTGCGCTGCCGTTAGTACGTGACAGGTGCAAGTACAAGATAATGTTTATATATCTACGTTTAAATTTATTCCATCTAAAAGTATTGTTTTCACCCTCCGCTTAAATAACTGTTTGCTAATAGTACTTTGTTTCAAATCTAGGCTTCTTTGGTTAAAAATCTTAGGTATCATGTATTTACGAGTTCTTTGGCCGAACGAATTAGTAGTTTTATATTCTAAATATCTTCTCTTTGTGCTTTCCCTCAGAAGAGTCAAGGGATTGAAAGATTCGTTGCCACGAGTCCAGTCGAGCCTCTTATCATAATATCCTGATCCTTTTGTCATCCGACCGCTCTCAAAAACCTTCTTAAGTATGAGCATTTTTCAAAAAAACATGTACATGAACTTGTTTTTTCAGGATTCGATTTTTTTGGGTTTTTCTTACTCATAATCGTTGACACTATCGATCCTCATACATGAAAAAAAGTGTCCAAAATATTTCATTATTTTATAAATTCCAGATCGTCACATTTTTGTATGCAGTCTTTTTTTTATTTATATGGTCGTGACGCATTGGAAGAAAAAATTTACAAAGTAAAATCTGGGACAACTTTTTTCTTGCACAAGGATTGATAGTATCAACGATTCTGAGTAAGATAAACCCAAAAAAATCGAATTGTGAAAAAAAAAAGTTCATTTAGAAGTCTTTCTAATAAACTAGCTTTTGCCCGCGACTTTGTCCGCGTAGATTCGTTACTTACCTTAAGAAATGTTAGCTGTTAGATTCTCACAGGTGTAGTGTTAATTAATTATCGCACTGCCTACTGCCATAGGAACTTCTACCCCCAATTAACATAAAGAGGAAAAAATCGGCATAAAAAAATCCTATGTCCAGTCCCGGATCTCAGACTATCTGCATACCAAATGTCATCACAATCCTCCTAAATTAACTGTTCTTATTTCTTGCACCCACCTTTCAAATTCAAATCTAAAATTAAAAATCATTTATTTCGTGTAACTGAATGGATACAAATAGCAACGACATTCACAATTACCACAGAATGACACTGGTGGGAGAATGCAGCCCCGTGCAGTGTAGCATAAACGCACGGTTAGGCTTGTCGGCTATCATTCTCGGAATGGTATTGGGTCGGGACTGCTTTGCACACGGCGCACGGGATGCGAAGCAGCGCGACTGCGCATAGTAGCATAAAAACTATCCACCCGTGCCTTTGCAGACATCCCATCACGGCTATCACAAGACAGCGCGCGAGCTATCTCGATTTTTCTGGAACTATCCGTCTGTCTCTTATTAGATAACTTAGAAAGAGAGGTATAGTGCGAGAAAAATCGAGAGAGCTCGCGCACCGTTGTGATAGCCGTGCTGATGTGCTCGCTACCTTTGCAAGTTTCTGCTAGACGTAATGGTTGACGGGTAGATAAGAGAATGCCTTACATTAAACCTGCCATTTGTACGTGTTATTTTTGTGCAATAAAGTTTAAACAAATAATAGTTATTTGTTATACAAGGGTGCAAAGTTATATTTTAACCGCGAGTGTGGAATTGAAACACGAGCCAGCGAATGGATTCTAGGGTTGAACCACGAGCTAGCGAATGGATTCTATGGTTGAACCACGAGCGAAGCGAGTGGTTCGAAAATAGAATCCTGAGCGTAGCGAGTGGTTCAAAAATAGAATCCTGAGCAAAGCGAGTGTTGCAACACACGAGACGTCAAAATAACTTGCGGGTGTGTAACACAAATCTTTTCACCTCACTAAACTGAGGAAAGTACTACATAAGAAAAACAACTGAAATATGTATAATCAGCCTTTATTTTAACTAGTAAATATTACATAGACTCTACATATCGACTCTACATATCGACTCTACATATCGACTATACATATCGACTCTACATATTGACTCTACATATCGACTCTACAAATGAACTCTACATATCGACTCTACATATCGACTCTACACATCGACTCTACATATCGACTCTACATAGACTCTACATATCGACTCTACATAGACTCTACATATCGACTCTACATATCGACTCTACATATCGACTATACATATTGATTCTACATATTGACTCTACATATTGACTACATATCGACTCTACATATCGACTCTACATATCGACTCTACATATCGACTCTACATAGACTCTACATATCGACTCTACATATCGACTCTACATAGACTCTACATATCGACTCTACATATCGACTCTACATATCGACTCTACATATCGACTCTACATATCGACTCTACATATCGACTCTACCTATCTGGACCCCCATATAAAACTTCACCCCCTCTTTTAAGGGGTTAGGTGCAGTCTTCCAAAAAAAATGATGCACGATTTTTTTTGTTAGTAATAAATAGTCCACATAATACCAATTTTTAGCTTTCTACCTTGAAAATTGTGGAATGCTCCATACAAACTTCCACCCGCCATTTTAGGGAAGTGGGGGGCTAGAAAGAGATAAAAGTAACCCATGTCACTCTTCATCCCTTCAACTATCTCCACTTAAAAAATCACGTCAATTCGTCGCCCCGTTTTGCCGTGAAAGACGGACAACAAAAGTAACTAATAACACGTTCGGATTTCAAATATTCTTTGCACACATGTGGATAAAATGCAGTTTTGCTATCTGTTTTTAAAGAATAAAAAACCGGCCAAGTGCGTGTCGGACCACGCAAAACGAAGGGTTCCGTGCCTATTAAAAAGGTCGTATCGTCACAGAAATTTTACGGCACTTAAGTCCTTTTCTTCGAGGAAGGCAGTTTTTCAGCAATATCTCGAAAACCTCTGAACCGATCTTGTTCAAAATAATTTTCGGTGAATGAAATTAATAAGCCCCAGGTCCATGAATTTTTCCATATTTTTAAAATTCACCGTTCAAAAATTAGAGGGGGGGGGACAGAATTTTAGTGACTTTCGGGGCGATTATCTCCGGCTCTATTCACTTAATTAAAAAAAATGCTAAGAAACCTTATATTTATTTTGAAAGGCCTATCGATTGATGTGCCACACGGGGGGTCACAATGAAAAAAAAAATTTTGACTTTTAGTTTTATGTATGGAGTGCACCCCTAAAAAAATTTTTTTTGTCGGTTTAATTACAAAACTATGTAGCGGCTAACAAAATACACCTTTCCTCAAAATTTTATTCAAATACACCTTATAGTTTTCGAGTAAAATGCCTGTGACATACGGACAGACGGACAGACGGACAGACGGACAGACGGACAGACGGACAGACGGACAGACGGACATGACGAAACTATAAGGGTTCCGTTTTTGCCATTTTGGCTACGGAACCCTAAAAAGGTCTTTCCGAGCTAGTGAGGTGAAAATAAATATACCCCGCTACACACAAGACCACAGCCTTACCCCATAGGCCGTAATCCAGTATCACTTATTCTCCTTGAGACTTAATGGCAGAATTGCGTCGTTAAACACATCTGACGTCGGTTAAACAGTGTTTAGAAACTTGGCCGGTTCACTACACGCGTGATTCAGGTGATGTTAAGTGCGGTTTGATGGCTTATGGTTAGGTAATGGAGAATTTAGGGCCAAGTATTTGAACTTTAATTCAACATTTTGATATGTGATATGTCTGATATCACATTATTCAGGTTACAGGTCGTTATCGGTGCACTCATCACATATGAGTAGTCGCCATCAGATATATCGGAGCGGCCAAAGTGCTCACAAATATCTGAACACGTCTCTAATGCCTCGACAATAGAGACGTGTTCAGATAGTTGTGAGCACTTTGGCCGCTCTGATATATCTGATGGCGACTGTACAATTACAGCCTTGGTCAAAAGTGTTGAGCTCCCATGCGTTTTTCATACAAAAGTCAAACTTTAAAAGGTGCATTTATATATTTTATAATAGAAAGTTGTGTATCTATCGGAAAAAATCGTCATATTTGTTGACGTTGAGGGAAAATCCGTGAAAAAATATACAATTAAACCTTTATTGTAAAACCCGACTTTTTCTAGCTTCAGTTTTCACACGCAAATAGCAATTTCAAAATGATATATATTAATGACTAGCTTCTGCCCGCGACTTCGTACGCGTGAAACTCGTTTATATCATAGCTCCATACAAACTTTCGCCCCCCATTTCACCCCCTTAGGGGATGATTCCCGGGATAAAAGTATTATATGACGGAGGGTGAGGGTGGCACTTTGTCTGCTGGAGGATCACCAGCAGACTTTTCCGCACTAACACTGTCATCGGAACGACCATTTTCTTGATCGTGCATTATTGAGGGTAGACGTGCACATGGGTGATGAAATAAGAACATGTCCGGATAACAGAAGGTCGATTATAATTGACAATATTCTCTTGGCATAAAAATCACATGTGATTGGCTTAATTTAAATGGATTCAATTTGAGAACAAAGAAAACGTGGTGATCCCAAAGATGGCGTCACGTCACGACCGCTCAGTTCGGCTGCCACTACCATAATGGCGCCTGGCCGGCCTCTTGCCGCCATCCTCGTGAACTGTCAGTGTCAAAGTCGCAACTCGCACCGGTACGCAACGCCATCTCTGATTTCACCCGGGCAACTACCCGACGTTTCCTAGTACAATATTAGTAATCGAATCAATCAAGCTCGTAATACGCCAACGTGCGACGAGGTGGCGACACGTGGTGTTGTTATAGCCTTCCGATAAATGGCTCCACTCCGACACGGCCGTCCTGCGCGTCACACGTCCTCGTGGGACTCATCTGTGAAGCAAAACAAACAAAGAGCCTCTGACACGCTCGGCCCATTCTGACCCCCAATTACACGGAAGAAAATGAACAAAGCTCACCATTATAGAAAACACATTTTATTTCTATAGCACACAATACAAAAAAAAGTAAACACGTCATCGTGAGCACACGATCATCTATAGGCACTCTCTTATCATCTACAACCTAAGTTAGGTATGTAGGAACACCATCCACAGTCAACAACCCGACTGCAGGCACACATTACTCATTACACAATCAATCATCATTACCCTGAGGGTAACGGAACACCACCTTCATTACTTTTGGACTGGTAAAGGTATACTCGCACACACCACTTCCAAGACACCAGCACACATGTGCTCTTCTTTACCATCCAAAACGTAATGGCATACCAACAACACATAATCGTTATACAACTTGACATCACAATGCTTTTCATCAGAAGGATTTTATTATCACTAATCGTTATACAACTTGACATCACAATGCTTTTCATCAGAAGGATTTTATTATCACTCGGGATCAGACTCTTCAATCTCAACTTCCGGTACTTCATATCCTTCTGGCATCCTTCGTAAGCAATCATGGGCATACCTATAGCTACGCTTGGAATTTAGCGCCTGCAATCTATACCAGTCGCCATCCAAAACCTCTACAATCTGAAAAGGCCCTCTAAGTGGGGGTGTATACATTAAATAAAATAACCAATAATGTTGTATTTTCTCGAAAAAGGATTAAAAATGTAGTCAAATGGAGAAAAAAACAACGCATGAGGTTAAGTAATCACAAAGTTATAAGTGTACAAAGTTTTAAGAGGGGGTATGTTCTGTCCCTTTTCCGCAAAACGCACGTTCATTATGAAACGATTGTCATTTACTATGACGCGCGATGGTCGTGACGTCACAATCCAGGAGCGTTTTCTCTCTCTAACAAGCAATATTAAAACGGTTGTAGCTTCGTAATTTTTTGAGATATTTGAATGGGATTATCGTCATCAGGCATTTTTTTTGTCTTCTTTCTTTTGAAGTAATAATACATTTTGAGTCTACACCCGTATTTGGGATCTAGCTTAGTCTGATTGCGTTCCTCATTTTTAGGGTTCCGTAGTCAACAAGGAACCCTTATAGTTTCGCCATGTCCGTCCGTCTGTCTGTCTGTCTATCCGTCTTCAGCTTAGCTCAGTAACCCTTACAACTAGTTTAGCAGAACATATTCACATAATGTGAATTTACGGACTTGAGCTTTTGTTTTATCAAACCTAGCCTTATCATATGTCGCGTTTTTGTCAATATTATCAACAGCTTGCTCCCTAGCCTCGGTCAAATCAAAATTTCGGTCAGATTCTTCCATAAACATGAAATCATGAGGCCTAGCCACCTTTCCTACCATCAACTCTAACGGACTATACTTCGTGACCCTACTGACAGTGCAATTTAATGCTAACTGGATGTCGGCAAGAGCATCTTTCCAAGAGCCGTCATCCTCAGTCTCTACTTGGCAAGCAAAACTCAAAACAACATAACCGATGCTCTGTTTGTATCACATGAGTGCACAGAGCTCTATTTTCTTATCAGTTGCCTCAATCCAGCAACCTCTATACACAATATCACATGGAATACCTCCATCCAGTATCCCTCTCACAGAAAACTCATCGCCTCCTTCCAGCGACGTCTATTAAAACCAATCGCCTCCATCCAGCGATTGCAGCGTCCACTTACACCCGCTCCCGCGAGCCAAACGCACGCCACTCACAGCCGTGGCCGCACTGCGACGGGAAATGAGGCCCGATTTTACGCCTACGCCTACGAATGGCCGAAGGTGCAAGCAGACTGGGCCAAAGACACTCACACTAACGGTAAACTACATTTACGTACATCAAATGAGTTTTGCTTGTCTATCTTAAGAGCCCAAATTATTAGATGGTCCAACCCCATCCACGTTACTCAAACTATTTTGGTCATTGTTGTCATGGTTACTGTCAGAGACATTGTTTACTAAATGGTCACTGTCGGGCACTTTCCTAAGTCGGTCGTGTGCGTAAATTCAACTCTGATTTAATAACGTCATTTCATTTCAAAGGAAGCTCAAGGGTTCACGTAACTTAACACAGTATCATTTACTTGGAATCAAGAATCAAACATTTAGGTATTTGTGACACAACAATAGCACAGTAGTAGCTTGGGTATGCAATGCTCTTGTTTTTGTTGTACCAGTTGTCACTACCGAACAACTGTCAATTACACGTGGACCACCTCTATCCGGTACCCATATCACAAAATATCACATGGACTACGTCCATCCGGTATCCATATCATAAAACATCACATCGCTTCGCTTCTATCCAGCGATTGTGGCGACTACTTACACCTTCAAACCAAAGACATCAAAAACTACACTGGTGATTATTAAAACATTAAAACGCATGTTGAATTTCCTTTGTCAATTATTCCAACCAAGTATGTACTACCTGACTAGTCTTACTACCCTTAACTTTAACTAAATAGATTGTTCCATAATCCCAATGAAATGTGAACTGCTCACCATATAGACTATCTATATGCCATGATGTGTTGGCACGATACATACGGTAACCAGGGAAGAGATTCTTCTGTTACTTCCTCACCCACTGCCAAGCCGCCAGCCGAATCGCTGATGTTCACCACAAAAAACCACGAAATCTCCACTGCGACGAAGTACCAAATTTCATCCTGTAAATAGCAATTTGTAAGGTATCAGTTTTATCATACAGACCATGATAACGTCTACTTCAAGTATTTAAGGTACTTTATAATTTGTCTTGAATTCAATTTAAAACTAAAGTTGATGTTTTATTCAGAAAATGAAACCAATGCCATGGTCTACTACATAAAACAAAAAATAAATAAAAAATAAAGCTTCTCATCAATAATGATTGAAACACTAGTTATCGTTTGTTGGCTCTAATTTTTGCATTAAATAAAATCAATTGGAACGAAACCTGTCCTTTTATTTCCGTTACTCCAATACAGTAGTTGTCATTGCCAGTAGTGTCCGCAGCGTCATCACTTGTCTTGTGATAGTCTGACGTCCGAGAACCGCCGATGCTGCACGGTTTTGAGTCTACAATGGTCCACGCCTACTGTTAGGAGTACTGCTCATAGATATACCTCATGTAACACACTGAAACATTAATTTCAAACGCGTAGCAAATATTGTCAATCCCTAAACGGTTTCAAAGTAGGTATTGTCATAAGGTTGTTAAGGAAAAGAAAGGATGAAATTCATCAAATTTACACTATTCTAAATGTTAATACGCAAGTAGTTCGATTTTCAATCATAAGACTCCACTAATGTACCACAATTTTGTAAACAGGATTTCACGATAACTTTTAAAGAGCACGTAGGAAAAACACTATTGTTGACAGAAACACGTCGAATCTAGTTTCATCATATCAAAAACAATAAAAATGGTTTGACCTCACCGAATTTATGAGCACGTGGTTCAAATCGGGCAACGTGACATAATAGTCGCTATGGCTAGTTGTTCAGTAGACAGTCCTGATCATCTCGACATGAGCGAAGTCATCATTCTTTCTCTTCATTAAAATCGGTGCACGTCATTGACGTGACGGTTTGCTTGCCTTCAATAAAGCCATCAAATTTGTAATTTGCTGCTCCATGATCATTTTTCACATGTCCACGTCCTTATTCGCATCCTGTGGGCGCTGATTACATCCCAACTTCTGATGACGGAGGGTGAGGGTGGCACTTTGTCTGCTGGAGGATCACCAGCAGACTTTTCCGCACTAACACTGTCATCGGAACGACCATTTTCTTGATCGTGCATTATTGAGGGTAGACGTGCACATGGGTGATGAAATAAGAACATGTCCGGATAACAGAAGGTCGATTATAATTGACAATATTCTCTTGGCATAAAAATCACATGTGATTGGCTTAATTTAAATGGATTCAATTTGAGAACAAAGAAAACGTGGTGATCCCAAAGATGGCGTCACGTCACGACCGCTCAGTTCGGCTGCCACTACCATAATGGCGCCTGGCCGGCCTCTTGCCGCCATCCTCGTGAACTGTCAGTGTCAAAGTCGCAACTCGCACCGGTACGCAACGCCATCTCTGATTTCACCCGGGCAACTACCCGACGTTTCCTAGTACAATATTAGTAATCGAATCAATCAAGCTCGTAATACGCCAACGTGCGACGAGGTGGCGACACGTGGTGTTGTTATAGCCTTCCGATAAATGGCTCCACTCCGACATATATATGTTACACACACACTATACACTATAGGCTATACACTATTATGTATACCAAAATTCATCTTAATACGTTCAGCCATTTCTGCGTGATTGGGTAACAAACATCCAAACGTCTAAACATCCAAACTTTCTCATTTATAATATTAGTAGTTTCGTAAATCTGAGATAAGTCCAAACTCCGTAGTTGCTATAATCAATACTTTATTTCCAGTAATACTTGTTCCACAATTGATATCACAAGAATAACCTCACAATTCAGCGTCCAGTTCTAGAATGCCCGCTCAACCGGAGCCTCCCTTCATCATCCATCCGCCAAAATCCATGGAAGCTACGATTGGTCGGACATAAACAAACGTGATTGGTCGTTTCTCTACCGGCCAATCACGTTCGAGCGGCAGTGTTGCCACAATAATAACATTCAAATCGTCTATGCCGACAAATTGTTAAGCCTACCCTACACGATACTACAAAATAGTTAAAAATAACAACGAATTATTAAAAATCATCACACTCGGCCATCCGTACGAGTGCAACTCCTGGTGCATGACCCAGAACTCGTACAGAAGGCTCACAATTTGAGTCCACCTACACTCTAAACTTAAGGTTACGTACTCGTTAGGTGGCTCTAAATTATGATCTTATTTACGTACATACTCTTTAAACGACTGATTCTAATTTATTTTATCACAAGCAATCAACTTTATTAAAAATCATCACACTCGGTCATTTTAGTTTTTGTCAATCGTTTGACGCTGTCGTTGAAGTTCAGATAACGGAAGATTATCATCACTGTCAAAATCAGATGAGTCCACTGATTCTGTACAAGTATTTTTACTCATAGGCTGCAAGGGGTAAGTATTTATCCAGGGTCTTATGCGGTCCGCAGCAACGACAGTTTCAAACGATTTACTTTTTTTGTCAAACCCAGGAACATTACTTATCTTATACCTATCGTTATCGAGAACTTTAATTACTTTGTAGGGTCCAATAAATTTGGATAAAAGTTTGCTACTACTGCCCTTATTATAAAAATTAGTCCTAGTAATCTTAACTAAGTCTCCCTCCCTGTAAACGGCAGCGGGCGCTCGCTGACAATCATGTCGTAGCTTTTCCTTCCGCTGAGCAGCCTCTATGCAAGAACTGACGTCATTCCTAATCGACTCTATGTTTTCTGATGTGTTATTAGTATTAATGCCGAGTTTATTGCTCAAGTCATCCGGAAACCTACAACCAAACATAGCTTCCGATGCCGTTTTTCCAGTTGAAGTATTAATTGTATTATTTATACCCCACTGTATTTTTCCCAAGCACGTGTCCCAGTCACGCTCATCTTTACCAGTATTGTGCTTCTTTAAGGAATTCAATATCGTCTGGTTGAAACGTTCAGCCTGACCGTTTGCCCTGGGACACGCGACTGCGTTTAATACGTGTTTAATCCCGTGAAGGTCACAAAACTTCTTAAAATCTCCCGAAGTAAAGGAAGTTCCTCGATCAGATATAATACGAGACGGTATGCAAAAGTCATAAAAGATACTTTCCAGAACTTTAAGGGTGCTTTTCGTTTTTGTGTCCTTCACCGATTTTACAAATACATATTTGGTAAAGCCATCTACCACAGTAAGAATGTAAGAGTTGCCTTTCTTACTTTTTGTGAACGGACCCAGATGGTCAATGTGAACGGTGTGGAATGGAACGCTCACCTTTTGAATGGGATACAAATGGCCAGCTTTCTGATTCTTAGCGCTGTCTTTATTATAAGCGCATTGGATACAGGAACGGATGTACTTTTTAACAAATTTACGTAACTTAGGGAACCAGTACTGTGCCTGAATCTTTTCGATCGCTTTTGTCTCACCTAAGTGCCCTATGTCATCATGATTTGACCGACAGATCTGAAACCGTGCACTGCGAGGAATCACAAGACATAACTTGTCGTCTACTCTCCTATAGAGCCTATGATTTTTCACAGCAAAGTTTTTCTTTATGTCTTTTGACTCCTCGCTATTGTCAGGCTTCAAAATCTTGACTATCCTAGCAATGTCTGGGTCAGTCATTTGTAGTGTCAAGAGCCAATCATCCGTACCGATATTATATACCGAGACTGTCGAGTCGTCGATAAGGTCCGTTAATCTAGTATTGCGACTTAAGGCGTCGACGTGGGCCATTTGAGCACCTGGTCTATATTCGATATGGAATGTGAACTCGCTTATCTGAAGCCACCATCGGGCAATGCGTGGCACAAGATCACGTTTGGTGAGCGTGGTTATAATAGCATGACAGTCAGTGACTACCTTGAAGTCAGTCCCTAACAGATAGACCCTAAACTTTTTCAAGGAACAGACAATCGCCAAGGTCTCTAATTCGTAGGAATGTAAGTGTCTCTCCTCGGGCGTAGTTTGCCTACTAAAATAGGCTACCGGTTTTAGACTCCGCGGACTTTCCTGCCACTGTAATAGTATGCCACCTATACCCAAAGCACTGGCGTCTGTATGAAGTTCGGTATCTAACTTGGGATTATATAGAGACAGAATTGGACGCTCTATAAGTCTGTCTCTTAACATTGTGAACGCCCTAAATTCTATGTCAGTCCACCGAAAGGGAACATCCTTTTTTAGCAAACTGGTAAGAGGTCGCGCCATCTCACCGAAATCCTTGACGAATTTCCTAAAATATCCTGTTAAACCCAAAAACTGACGGACTTCATGAACAGTTTTTGGGACCGGAAACTCTTTGACAGCCAAAATCTTGTTTTCATCGGGACGTATCCCATTGACGGAAATTTCATAACCCAAATACTTTATAACGTTATCGAAAAATCTGCATTTTGACAGTTTTAGGGTCAACCCATATGCGCGCAATAGTTTGAGGATTTCCTCGAGTCTGCGAAACCCCTGTTCTAGACTTTCCGATGGCACAAGAATGTCGTCCAAATACGCCAGCGCCGAATCAAACCGTCTTGAGCCAAGCATTTTATTTATGAGTCTTTGAAAGACCGCTGGTGCATTGGCAAGACCGAACGGCATTCGCTTGAACTCATAGTGGCCGTCCGGTGTTACAAATCCTGTATAACGACGGCTCTCCTGTGCCACCGGGATTTGATAATATCCCGATGCGAGATCTAGCGAGGTAAAGAAACAATTACCACTGAGATTACTTAACTGATCCTCTATCAGGGGGAGGGGAAAGCAGTCCTTTCTAGTCTTATTGTTTAACGCCCTGAAATCTACACAGAGACGCTGTTCACCTGTCTTTTTCCTTACCAATAGAATTGGGCTTGCGAATTCAGAGTCAGATTCCTGTATTACATCGTTTTGCAACAGATCCTCGACTATGTCACGTACTTGCTCTCTTTCGGAAAAAGACAGGCGATACGGTCGATAAACTATAGGCCTATCGTCATTTAAATCAATGGTCATTTCAACGTCTTTTGCTAGTCCTATTTCACCAAGATTCATGGCGAAACAGTCACGGTAAGACTGTAGTAAATTGTAGAGTCTGTCTAAGTCCTTATCACTAACGTCGTTGCCTACTTTAATCTGTGTTCGATCTAATGGTTCCATCGTGGACAAGTCTTTGGAAATCCGATTAACACTGCAAATCGTTCTCTCTATGAAAGGCATAGCTCTGGCTAAAATTGCATTATGGGGAATCACCAACTTATCTGATTGGAAATTAGTTACGACTACCTGGCCCTTTCCTTGCTCAATCCGGTAAACGCCCTGGTGCAAATGATATTCTCGGCCCGGTTCGGCGCAATTATGTCCCTCCATGTAAATATCACCACAGTAAGTGGGGTCCTCAGTACATACTTCAACTTGTCCAGTCTGTTGCACTTCAGTAGGTCCCACACTTCTAAGTCTTATGTTACCGTCGTGTTGGGGAAATTGGTTGGCAGCGGGGCTTTTGTAAAACAGGAGCTTGTCGGAATCCTTCAAGACAGTAACACATGGTAACTCCGTAAAATCTTGGCCAATTAGAAGGGGGGTGCGCAAGAATTCGTCACGAACTACTAAAACTTCGACACAAGCTTCGACCTCGTCAAGTCTTAACGTAATGATACTCCTATAGATTGGCATAACAGAGGAATTTCCAAAGCCTTTAATCGCAGGGAGCTCGTTGACGCATTTCGACAAGTCTAACTTCTTTGCTTCGGATTCACGCATCAGAGTGCATTCACTGCCGAAGTCTACGTAAGCCAGAAAGTCATGATCGTTAGCGACAACTTTCTTGTAAAATTTGTCATTAGTGTCGTTAACAGTAGAAATTGTCAAAGTCTTTCGGTCTTCGCTCTTGTTAACAGTTGTCTGTCGGGTAGTCAGAGGAACGAGACTACACGTTGCCGAATCGTGACCTACCCTTGAACATTTTTGGCATTTAATTATGGGATTCGGGCATTTATTATAGGCATGTCCCCTTGAGCGGCAGTTAAAACACATTATGCCTACCTCATGAGTTGGAGCAAAGTTGGTGAATCGATTGGGTCTCATTTGTTTGGCCGGGAAACTTGGGAAACTCTCATTACGCTTCCTATTATAAGTCAAATCACTAGGTCGCTGAGAAATGAGGAAGTTTAAAAGATCCTCTGGCTCCTTACAATTCAATGCTTGCGCGCCATTTCTAATTGATTTGTCTAATATGCCATGTACAACGCAGTCTACTGCTTTTTCACCTTTAATTTCACAACGATTTAACAATGTTAGTTTATCATAGAAGTAATCCCGCAAGTTCTCATTATAACGTGTCGTGCGCGCAAGCATCTCCTCAAGAAGCCGACCATAATTTTGCTCATTGGGAAATGCTTTTCGAAGCCTTGCCTGCCACTCGTCCCAGTTATAACTGACTGACGGCAAAGCCTCGAACCACTTCTTTGCAAGACCAGTCAACTTTTGAAGAGCAAAATGTATGGTCTGCTTCTGATCCCAGCCATAAATACATGAACATTCATTAACCTTTCTTAGCCAACTCTCTACATTCTGTGCCTTGCTAGAGGGGTCAAATTCTGGTATGACATTATTCATGTGATTATTGGTTAACCGATTCGGTTTGCCTTTTTCGTTCTCTTGAAGAGACGATACAAGTTTAAGTACCTCTGCTACAGTGAAGCCGGAAGTCCGCTGTTCTGGTGCAGGCTGTGAAGTCACCTGCTCGGGCTGCGACGTCGGCTCAGGCTGCGAGGTCACTTGCTCGGGTTGCGATGTCATCTCCTCGGGTTGCGACGTCGTCATCTGCTTGGGTTGCGACGTCGTCGGCTCAGGCTGCGATGTCACTTGCTCAGGCCGCAGCTCGCCCGTAGATTCGTTCGGCGGAAGTTCTTCTATCAGCCAGGCCAACGTAGTGGTGTCTCGCGTGGTTTTATGACCGCGTTTTCTCCTGCGGTCCCTTGACGACCCGAACCTCATCTGGCTGTCATCGCGCTTCTTCCGTTTGCGACATCGTTGTCGTCGTGTTGTGCTATTCTCAGTATCCTCCATTGTCTCGAAAACGAAAAGAATTAATTAATACAAATTCGTATCCTCACTCGGATTCATATGGTCTAAGCATAGTTGAGGAACACACATTGTTCCTCCTAGGCACACATGGCCTATGATTGTTTTGGAACGTACATAGTCCCTAAGCATAGTCGAGGAACACACATAGTTCCTTCTGGGCACACATGGCCTATGATTGTTTTGGAACGTACATAGTCCCTAAGCATAGTTGAGGAACACACATAGTTCCTCCTGGGCACACATGGCCTATGGTTGTTTTGGAACGTACATAGTCCCTCGTAGGCACACATGGCCTGCTGTTACTGTGAGACTCACATAGCCTCGCTAAGGCACACATCTTTGTCAAATTAAAGTTATCTTTCAATACGACTTAAACTCCGATTTGATTCTCACTCAGTTTCAATTCGAACACCTACAACATCAACTCGAACACCTCCAGCATCAACTCGAACGGCTCCAACCTCTAACTCGAACTACATATCAAACTCCATCTCGAACTACATATCAAACTACATATCAAACTACATATCGAACTACATATCGAACTACATATCGAACTACATATCGAACTACATATCGAACTACATATCGAACTACATATCGAACTACATATCGAACTACATATCGAACTACATATCGAACTACATATCGAACTACATATCGAACTACATATCGAACTACATATCGAACTACATATCGAACTACATATCGAACTACATATCGAACTACATATCGAACTACATATCGAACTACATATCGAACTCCATCTCGAACTCCATCTCGAACTCCATCTCGAACTCCATCTCGAACTCCATCTCGAACTCCAACTCGAACTCCAACTCGAACTCC
Source organism: Epinotia nisella (assembly GCA_932294315.1). Taxonomy (NCBI): domain Eukaryota; kingdom Metazoa; phylum Arthropoda; class Insecta; order Lepidoptera; family Tortricidae; genus Epinotia; species Epinotia nisella. Next base: position 2,669,497 of record OW028691.1, read on the forward strand.
AACTCGAACTCCAACTCGAACTCCAACTCGAACTCCAACTCGAACTCCAACTCAAACTCCAACTCGAACTCCAACTCGAACTCCAACTCGAACTCCAACTCGAACTCCAACTCGAACTCCAACTCGAACTCCAACTCGAACTCCAACTCGAACTCCAACTCGAACTCCAACTCGAACTCCAACTCGAACTCCAACTCGAACTCCAACTCGAACTCCAACTCGAACTCCAACTCGAACTCCAACTCGAACTCGAACTCCAACTCGAACTCGAACTCCAACTCGAACTCCAACTCGAACTCGAACTCCAACTCGAACTCCAACTCGAACTCCAACTCGAACTCCAACTCGAACTCCAACTCGAACTCCAACTCGAACTCCAACTCGAACTCCAACTCGAACTCCAACTCGAAATCCAACTCGAAATCCAACTCGAACTCCAACTCGAACTCAAACTCGAACTCAAACTCGACCTCAAACTCGACCTCAAACTCGACCTCAAACTCGAACTCAAACTCGAACTCCAACTCGAACTCCAACTCGAACTCCAACTCGAACTCCAACTCGAACTCCAACTCGAAATCCAACTCGAAATCCAACTCGAACTCCAACTCGAACTCAAACTCGAACTCAAACTCGACCTCAAACTCGACCTCAAACTCGACCTCAAACTCGAACTCAAACTCGAACTCAAACTTGAACTCCAACTCGAACTCCAACCTCAACTCGAACTTCAACACATTATCCTATTGAAACTTAAACTCAAATCATAAGTGCCACCTTTTATCTTCAGTCTTAAACTCAAGTCAACTCGTAAACTTCATCTTCAGCCTTAAACTCAAGTCAAATTTATCAACTTCATCTTCAGACCTAAACTCAAGTCAGATTCATCAACTTCATCTTCAGACTTAAACTCAAGTCAAATTCATCAACTTCATCTTCAGACTTATACTAACTCGAAATCAAAAGTATTGAGCCTCATCTATAAACTTAAACTCGCATCAAAATCATTCAAACTTCAAACTTAAACTGATTACACGTAAAATTTATACTAAAATATGTGGGTAAGAAAAGAACATGGTATACGATAAGAAAACTTAAGATCATATTAGTGGATGGGTTGATTACATGAAATGAAAATAAAATGCCAATATTGATTTGAACATCGAGCATCAGCGCTCCCCCCTTTTTTTTTTTTTTTTTTTGGAATTATCCAATGTTTGAATTTTATTAATGCGGACCTTTCCATATTTATACATATAAATAAGCGCAGAAATAGGAAAGTATACAATTCTTAAGAAATCAGCTTTTTATCATAAAAATGTAAAATGATGAGACAATCAACAATTTATCGTTGCAGATTGACGGTTAGGAATTTAAACTTAGTTGAGGACAAAGAAAAGTTACCCGTCGAGCGCTCTCATACGAGTATAACTTGTGTGTAAAGTACTAACTTTTTAGAAAAGAACCCATCCATTTATAATACTTGTGGAATTGAAATTGTAACTCGGTTTCAATAGTAATAACTTTCCACTGGTTAATCAAAAGGCACATAAGAAATTATCTGGAATATCATACCTGTTTGGCTCGCACGCAGATAATTACCACTTCTGATCTTTCGTAAATCTGAGATAAGTCCAAACTCCGTAGTTGCTATAATCAATACTTTATTTCCAGTAATACTTGTTCCACAATTGATATCACAAGAATAACCTCACAATTCAGCGTCCAGTTCTAGAATGCCCGCTCAACCGGAGCCTCCCTTCATCATCCATCCGCCAAAATCCATGGAAGCTACGATTGGTCGGACATAAACAAACGTGATTGGTCGTTTCTCTACCGGCCAATCACGTTCGAGCGGCAGTGTTGCCACAATAATAACATTCAAATCGTCTATGCCGACAAATTGTTAAGCCTACCCTACACGATACTACAAAATAGTTAAAAATAACAACGAATTATTAAAAATCATCACAGTAGGATTTGGATATGTTCAAACACTTATAATATTTTACGTCTTCGTGTATGTATGAAATTGAAAACTAACTTTATCCATAAGTTACAAAGGAATACGTGGGGTGCTCAATACTTTTGGCCAAGGCTGTATGATATATAATGAGGCAGGTAAACCCGTGGGTTAAATATAGCCTATAGCATATAGACCCCTTTTTTACAATTTCTGGGAATGGTTTGTTATAAATTAACGGAAATATTATAATTATAAGAAGTGAAATAACAATCAAAATGAACAAGTTTATAGTTAGACTTAAGGCTTGTCCACGAAAAAAAGTAGCCACTGTTATATAATTCAGGTTTTTAATATGAAATGTCATATTTTTAAGAATTTTATTATAAAGAAGGTCTCTTTACGTATCGTTTTGAATGGGGTTAAGTAGACACATTTCTATATTGCATAGAAGTAATTTTTAGGCAAGGAACTATTGTCCGTTTTTTTTTAGAATTTTAAGCCTAGTAGTTTCGGAGATAAGGGGGGGGGGGGGGGGGGGATGGTCAATTTTCCTAAATTACTTCAAATCTATTATTGCTAAAATTATTAAAAAAAAATCTGAGATGCTTACAACCACCCCTTTCATTTGATATGTCACACAATACAGTTTGCGAAACTTTTTATTTTTATTTTCCAATTTACCTCCCAAAAGTGGCCCCCTTGTTCAGAATTCAATAATTTACTTTATGGGTCACCAATTTACATATATGTGTACCAAATTTCAACTCAATCGGTTCAGTAGTTTCGGAGCAAATCGGCTGTGACAGACGGACAGACAGACAACCGAGTGATCCTATAAGGGTTCCGTTTTTTCCTTTTGACGTACCGGAACCCTTAAAATCGTGATCGCTTACAACAAGTTTGCAATACTTATGAAAGCTGGCAACAACAAGAACTTTAATATATAATGATAATCATACAAAATACGCAGCCAGCGAACATCTCGATTTCACCAGCTAATTAGGAAAGGCAAACAATTAAACAAAGGAGCCACATCGTAGCGCAGAAAATGTATTACAACAGAAATATGACTAAAGCAAACGGCTCAGTGCCAGCCAATGAATTAGTACTGGAAAACTTTCAAACTTAATTCATAGCAATAGGTGTCAACTAGTAAGATTTTAATGGAAAATATTTATAGTAGGTACATTGACACTGCCAATTATATTGACAGCTGCAGCAGCTCTATTTGTCATTGCCAGTGTAATATGTAATATGAGACGGATTTTTTTTGTAATATGAGACAAATCAAGAAGTGTCTTATTGACCGTCCTTGACCCAAAATGTAAGTTAGGATACCATTTATATATTTTTTTAAATAATTGACGCAGTTGAAAAATCTGAAACTTTTTTCTGGCACCAAGGAACGTTATTCCTATCACCAAAAAAATAATCAGGCACTTCTGATGTTTTCATCCAATCCTTGTAATATGCCCAACTTTCATGTCCCTGCCTTTAAAAATCAGAATGGTAGCGACATGAAACAAGCGATATCCTAGTGATTGAGAGAGAAATGGAATCGCAGCGCGGGAAAGTTTGGCTATATCTACCTTACTCTATGTAACATAAATTTTTTAATGGACAAATTCGTCTACGTTTATCTAGGATTTCAAATTTTATTCAAAGTGCTTTTCAAACACAACAATACTAATGTATTTGAGTTTCAAAATTGTTTTTCTTGAAATCGCATGACGATTAACGCAGATTTTTCTAATGTTATCTGGAATAAGGTATAAATGCCAGTGATATGGCATCCAATCAATACGGTTCCTTCCTATCTAGACACGCGGCAGCGTGTCAAGCCAAGTTCAAGCAAAGGAACTGGCTAGCCAGCGCCGAGTGTAATATTAAACGAACCACTTGGTGCCACTTTTGACCCTTCTATAACTCAAAACCTCTTTAACGTAAACACATAAAACTACGTGTGTTTAATTATATCCATAAGGACATCTAGAAGCACAAATTTCATGAAGATAGCTCAAACGGTTATAAAGATAATATGAAGGTCAAAAGTCGTAAATTTTAGTACTGGCTGACATATAGTACCTAAACCTAACCTACTTCCAAAAGACCTAGAAGGATTAAATTTGGAATCCAGCTCGGTAATTGTTTTTAAACGTAGGAAAAAATCTAAAAATAAAAGAAAGTAAAAAAATAGGGGGAGGGGGGTCCCCATACAATTTATTTTATTTTATTGTAGCGTTGTAACCGTTACAAGCAGATATTTGAAACTATCCCAATATATGTATTATTATATTTGCTATATAACAGAAATATAAAAATAAAGTTAAGTCAAAAAATAAGTGGTGTCCCCATACAAAAAAACTTGTAATACGAGCTAAACAACCGGCCAACGGTGTGTCGTTGGCGGCGCGCGGCACCACATAATTATACACAGAACAGAAGTAAATCTATATAAAAGCGCTCCCGAGCAACACGGAAACGCAAGAAATCTCAATACGTGCCTAGTTTTCTTTACAAAAAGTAATGATATCCCACCAAAAACATAAATGTAAAAAGGAGAGCCAAGTTCAGTACAAAAATATGCTTGGCTGTGGGCTTCGCCGCAAAAAGAATGGAGATCTAAATGAGTGCCAAGTTATGCCAAATCCAAATATGTATTTATAGGAACAAAATAACATAATGAAAAAGTATTTAACTCTATTTCTTTGCTTTATTGTAAAAATGTGAGATCTTAAAGTAGGTTAGATTTGACTTTAGAGTAGGCCAGTTTTTATCAGAATATATATATATGTTGAATAATTTTGTAAAATGACTGATGTAATGAAAACTGGTCAAGTCAAATATAACCTACTTTAAGATCTAAGATTTTTAAATAACAGCAATTGTTATAGGTATCCAATAAAGCAAAGAAATAGAGTTTAATACTTGTTCATAATGATATTTTGCTCCTATAAATACATATTTGGATTTGGCATAACTTGGCACTCATTTAGATCTCCATTCTTTATGCGGCGAAGCCCACAGCCAAGCATAATTTTTGTATTGAACTTGGCTCTCCTTTTTACATTTATGTTTTTATACCTAAAACCTGCTGTCTAGCATGCGAGGTATAAAAATTGGAAAAACATCTTTGCATATCTCTTGTAGATAATGTATAATATTTTATACACAATGCCAGTCTTCTGTTTTGTAACTTTGTATGTGTGCAACCGTATGTTTTTAACCAATTGTGGCGAGGGAAGTTATGTGTTAGCAGAGGGAACTTTAGGAAGACAAATGTATGCAGTAGCATACGTGGAGTATTTGGTTCACAATTATAACAATATGTGTAAGAGAGCCTACAGAATGCTTGGATTTGTACTTCGTAGTTCAAAGGAATTTACCAGTATAGGATCAATCATTGCTTTGTACAACGCGCTGGTCCGAAGTAGCCTCGAGTGCAACTCAGTCATCTGGGCTCCACACGAAACTAAATATCAGCTTATGGTGGAGCGTATACAAAATAAATTTATTAGTTTTTTGTATTGGAAGAGGTATGGAGTCTATTTGTATTGGGTATGGTGGGGTACAACGAGCTGCGGGTGCGCAGAGAGTTATGTCTGGCAACGTACGTATTTAAATTAATTAGGGGTAAAATATGCAACAGCCAGGTATTGAGTTGTGTGAGTCTGTGTGTCCCCGATAGGTACGTGTTACGCCGCCTGCGGCCGCAGCTGCTGGCCGCGCCGCGCGGGCGCACCAACCTGCTCGGTATGGCGCCGCTGACCCGCGCCTTGTGCACATAGACTTGTTTTCTTGTTCTCTAAATGAATTCACAAAGTCGGCATTGTTCATAATATGTTAAAATACATAGATATAAATATAGGTAACATAATTTGTAAAAGTAGTTACACTATTGTCTTAGGCTTAGGACCTGTAAAAATAGTTGTAAGTGTGGAAATAAATAAATAAATAAATAAAAATAACATAGGTTTTTATTGTGAGTAAAGTTACGCAACGTCAGACTATTACATTAAGGTAAATGTGTTCGTCCTCATTGCTTTGACATGAAGTGTCCATGTCATACACTACTGCAATATCAACGACTGACGTTTACGTTATTAAATTTAAAAGTAACTACAGTAGGCGCTCGGTAAAGCGCTGGGAACAAATTATCGGACGTGGCTGACGGACGCGGCTAGACGCGTCCGTCTGATATATGATATTATGATAGATAAAGAATAAATATACAATCTAGATAATGAATATACACTGAATGTGCAAACTATCGGACGTAAGCCGTGGACGTAACCTTGTGCTGACCTTGAGCGTTCGGACGTCCGACAGAAATCTGTTACGCTGGATGTTTTTGTCATTATCATAATCATAATTTATTCATCAGAATATATGGTACATAAGGTGTTCTAGATTGTAGTACATACATTGATCCATTATATATTCGGCCGAAAGGCATGTGAATATTTGTTGAGACTATTGTCAGATTTTTACAATTTGCATGCAAACAAAGTTCAAATGTCAATCCTACTTATGCTAGTTTTATTCAATTTTACAATTTTAGCAGTCACTATTTTAAATAATTTAAAGATATGGCATCAAAATTAGAAACAAATAATTAAATTATATAATGTCAATATGGAAACGGTTAATGATATATTTACAATAGTCATTCAACCGTCAGCCGAAAACGTCCGCGGACGGTATGCACGGGGTGCGGGACGCGTCAGTCAGTGCGTCAGAAGCACGCGGACTATGCGAGAGCTTGCACGTGCGTTTCTTTTTCAAAGTCATTTTCGATAAGATTTAGCAAAAAATTAAATTGATCCTCATTCATTCTCAAATAAAGTTTATATCGACGTTCATCTCTAAATGTGGATACAAAGTGTGGAATTCACCAGACTCTGCTCTGTCTTTATTTATGTCTTGGACCCAAACATTTATTTTTATTTTCTTTCTGGGTGGGCAACATAAAGCAGCCTCAGGAAAATCGTCCTCACTTTCACTACTCGACATGTTTCTTCGTCTACAGTTCTTTGTGGAATAAGCATTGTTGCGCGTCCGCAAGCCGCGTCCCGAAGACTGCACACTTATCAGCCGCGGCCGTCGGCCGTGTCCGTCAGCCGCGTCCGATAATTTGTTCCCGGCTTATTCCGGCGCTCGGCAATCCGGCATATCCACTAGTCCGGCGTTTAGCGACTCAGTTGAGCCAGTGTCCGATTCACTGCCGCAGAGACACACTTTGTTTCATGTTTTATATGTTTCTCTTGTTTATTTTATTGTTTAATATGTGTGTCCTGTGTGTTTAAGAATAAATGTATCCTTCTTTCTTTCTTTCTTTCTTACCTGCACTCCTGCACTATACTACGGCAGTTAGCACTACCGCCTGCCGGATTACAGCGCCGATTGTAATGCGGGTAGTTTGCTAGTAATTGCTAGGATTATAGTACGGTGCGGTGCGTAAAGTACTTTTCATCACACTTGCTCGTAAAGGGCTTCATAACGCGCAGGCATACAGAGCTGTGTTAACCTTTATTACGCCCATGAGCGTAATGGTTTTTAGGGTTCCGTAGCCAAAATGGCAAAAACGGAACCCTTATAGTTTCGTCATGTCCGTCTGTCCGTCTGTCCGTCTGTCCGTCTGTCCGTCTGTCCGTCTGTCCGTCTGTCCGTCTGTCCGTATGTCACAGGCATTTTACTCGAAAACTATAAGGTGTATTTGAATAAAATTTTGAGGATAGGTGTATTTTGTTAGCCGCTACAAAGTTTTGTAATTAAAATTACTAAAAAAAATTTTTTTTGGGGTGCACTCCATACATAAAACTAAAAGTAAAATTATTTTTTTTCATTGTGACCCCCCGTGTGGCACATCAATCGATAGGCCTTTCAAAATAAATATAAGGTTTCTTTGCATTTTTTTTGATTAAGTGAATAGGGTCGGAGATAATCGCCCCGAAAGTCACTAAAATTCTGTCCCCCCCCCTCTAATTTTTGAAAGGTGTATTTTAAAAATATGAAAAAATTCATGGACACAGCGCTTATTAAGTTCATTCACCGAAAATTGTTTTGAACAAGATCGGATGAAAGGTTTCCGAGATATTGCTGAAAAACTGCCTTCCTCAAAGAAAAGGACGTAAGTGCCGTAAGATTTCTATGACGATACGACCTTTTTAATAGGCACGGAACCCTTCGTTTTGCGTGGTCCGACACGCACTTGGCCGGTTTTTTTTCTTAAATTGTATCTGTCACTCTTACGTTAGTTATAAAGCAAACAGGTTTTAACTCAAATAAAATGTTTGAAAACGTACTTATCAATTTGTTTACACGAATAAAATATGATTAACATAATGATTTGAAAATTTAAATGTAGCAATTTGGTGTCCATGTAAAATATTTTTAACTGTGATTTTAAATCGTGGCTGTATGCAGAAGGGTATTTGCTCTAAGCGCCTCACGTCAAATTCAACAAAATGGACGACTGACATTTTGCCTCCCCCAAAGAGTGCCAAATTGACCGGTCCTGCGCCACCCGCATCCACTGGACTCCCTTTTACCAGGTCATCAGTCCACCTTGTGGGGGGGGGGGCTACCCACGCCACGCCTTCCGGTACGTGGTCGCCACTCGAGAACCTTTCCGCCCCAACGGCCATCGGCTCTACGTGCAATGAGCCCCGCCCACTGCCACTTAAGTTTAGCGATTCGGAGGGCTATATCGGTTATCTTGGTTCTGCTGCGGATAGCCTCATTTCTGATGCGATCACGCAGAGAAACTCGCAACAGCCCTCTCCATTGCCCTTTGGGTGACTTTGAGCCTTCTTATGAGGCCCATAGTAAGCGACCACGTTTCAATGCCATATGTCATCACTGGCAACACACACTGGTCAAAGACTCTCGTCTTGAGACACTGCGGAATATTGGACGAAAAGATATGCTGGAGCTTCCCGAACGCTGCCCAGCCGAGTCGGATGCGTTCTATGATGTGTGTACATAATTTATTTTCTTATGTATTCCATACAAATCCAATAATCCGGCAGTTCCAGGAATCTGACGTACTACGGCGTATCACCGTAGGTAAAGTTTCTCGCAAAATTCTCGATCGATCGATTTTTAAAATTTTAATGGCTACTGTCCAGTGGGACAATTATGCCAGCGTCAAGGTTGGAGGCTACACGAAAGTCTTCAAAAAACTGTCCAAAAGGTGTAGTTTTGATCGGTTGAAAAATCTAAAACAAGAGACAACACAATGTTAGACAAACTACAGCATACACATGATTAGTTTTATTTTTATTTTATATAAACCGTTACCAATACTCACAGAGTTGACCATGTTCAAAAGCTAGAATAAAGGTATTAAAAGTTATAGTTCAATATTGAACTTATTCTCATACAAAATGAATAATGATAAACTATAGTACATGATCATCATCAATATGGTAAATAATAATACTGACAGTATACCAACAAGCTAGGAAATTAGGCGAACTCACTAAGCACTCGTTAAAGTACTAAATACTGTATACAGATTTCGCCTGCTAATGCGGAAGTACCCCGACTGTACGAACTATAAACAATTACATATTTTAAACGGTAATGAGTGAACGAACTGCATAATCAACTAAAAGTATCGTTCGTCACCCGTTTCTAACTCAAACGACTTTCAACCGTGCCACTAAACAGATAAAGTTCAAAATAAAACGCACAGTGATGTTAATAAGCCTGCAACGCCACTAAGTTGCAGTGTCTGTTGTGCTCTAGGATTTATTGGCAAAGTTTGGTGCTTCCTGAATTGCCGTGTTACTAGAAGGGCGTAACTTCAGATACAGGAACTGATTTCTAGGAAAGGACATTGACAATGATTCGAGAGAACACTGTAAGGAATTCAATCTCGATCTCGCGTGATCTCGAGCGAATTGTCGAGATTCATTCTCGGTGGCAGGAAATATCATGTGTTGAAATCTCGGTCGAGACCTCGATTATTTCAGTCGAGATTTCAGACGGCAAATCATGTTAATAATTCGTGTCGGACAATCCTTAGTAAGTACTAAATGAATCAAGAGAAATATTAAAAAACCGGACAAGTGCGAGTTCAACTCGCGTGGTGAGGGTTCCGTAAAATATTGAGAATTCTGCCGTTACTTTGAATACTCAAACTTCTTATAGGTTTTCCTGTAATATTTAGGCAAGGAACTATTTTCCATATTTTTTTCCGAATTTTAAGCCTAGTAGTTTCGGAGATAAGGGGGGGTGGGGGATGGTCAATTTTCGTCTTTTTTCCTAAATTACTTCAAATCTGTTTTGGCTAAACTTATAAAAAAAATATATGAGACGCTTACAACAACCTCTTTCATTTGATATGTCACACAATACAGTTTGCGAAACTTTTTTTTTGAATTTTCCAGTTTATCCCCCAAAAGTGGCCCCCTTGTTCAGAATTCATTAATTAACTTTACGCGTCCATCTTTGGGTCTTCAATTTACATATGTTTACCAAATTTCAACTCAATCGGTCCAGTAGTTTCGGAGCAAATCGGCTGTGACAGACGGACAGACAGACGCACGAGTGATCCTACGAGGGTTCCTTTTTTCCTTAACCCGGCGCGCATGAGGCAGGGTATCTCATACCCTGGTAGTATTAAAAAGTATTGGTATTTTCTAAATCTTTGACTGACGACACTAGCTCGCTCAGTAGCTGGAGGCAGGGGTATGCGAAAGGGGATAATGGCGTGATCACAGTGTGGCGTGACACACTGGCCGGAATATTCGTGCACAAACCTGTCTCGGGTATGTCATACCCTGCCTCATTTTTGACGTATTTATTTTAAGTATACATTTTTAATAATTTTATTAAGTTTTTTTTATTATTCTTAATTCTTTTTTATGATTTTATTGTATAGGTTTGAGACGCGTTTATTTATTTTAGTTAATATTGTCTTATTATTTATGAACACTTAAATTCAAGAAAATCAACAAAAAATAATTCTAAGCTATATCCGCCGGCAAATGGAAAAATAACTGGGTGAGCCTTCACCTAGACATGTAAATGTATCTGGACGGTATTTCGGATACCAGGACTGTCCATACATAAGGATATAAAAACCAAATATTCCTGCAACGCTTGCGGCAAGCCCATAATGTTTGTAGCATGCAAAATTGAAAAATTTCCGGATCTAGGTATGGTAGTGATTAGTCATATCTTTTACTTAAAAATTTTAATTATTCTATTTTAAGAAGAAAATCTCAGTATCTTTCAGTTTAAAGTTGATTTATATTTTAAAGAGTTATTTTTTTACTTTATTGTTGATTTTTTTAAACCCTTAAATTTTTGTTCCTATAATTACATAGTATAAGAAAAACATGAATAAATAAAAATAATTTCATAATTATAACTCTTTTTCGATTTAATTCCATTAACTAATTAATTATTTAACTATACATTATCAAGAAAATAAAATAACATTAATAACAACTATATTATGGGGCATTAAATTTTGGGTATGTCATACCGTGCCACATGCTTGATGTAACTTTTTTTCACATCATGCTCGCCGGGTTAAATCTGAAAAAAAAGTACCTTCATGTACAGTTTTTTTGAAAAACGCTCATTTCGTATCAAAAGCGATAGCGTCCTAAGTATCAGTGAGCGCTTCAACACTTTAAAATTTAAATATCAAGTTGAAATTCGAAACTAAGTCACTGATTGACCGCTTCGAGTCACATCACATACGACTTACTAACCGTAGCGAGTGAACGACGAGTGCGTTTAGAGTTCTCGTTCAAAGTCAAAGAGAAGCAAATAGTATCGACTTTGAAGTAAGTGCCAATCGAAAGAGGGAACTATTTCAACTTTTCTAGGCTGGCTACAACTTGTAGATGATTAAGTGTTATTTCCAACTCAATAGGATGTATTATTGTCGGTAGTCAGAGTAGTTTTGTCAAATTAGTTTGTTTAATTTTGGCGTTTAGTGTAAGCATTTTATTTACAAACAATGTGGTAATAATTTAGGTATAAATACTTTTAGAGCTGATAATACTCTTGTCTTGGGGTAAAAAGTATAAAATATTTTTCACATCTCATGCTCGAAAAGTGTGTCATATTAGGCTTAATAAGCGGGGCTAAAGTAGTACGTTTAGCCCCTAGGGAAAATATGTATACATATTTATGATTTTAACACATTTAATTTGACCAATCAAAACACTTCACCATATTAAATCCACCAATCACAACTCTTTCAAAAAACAATCTTTGCTATCAACCAACCAGAATATCTACAGCTACATATTAAAATCGACCAATCAAACATCAGGTGTTTTTTAGTCCCTAATTCCAAATCATTTAAATCCACCAATCACAACTCTTTCAAAAAACATTTCTCTTTGCTATCAGGGTCGTTCTTCTTTTCGACCGACAATAGCCTGTCCTTCGTCTTATTACGGCATCTCATTTGAGTAATGATGTTTATGGTTTTATAATGTTCGAATGAACGTCCATATTATTTTATTAATTAGTGATATATAGTATTTCACTTTCTCTAACTAGCATTTTTTTAAATGTTTGTTTTTTTCGTAGAATGCCGTGACAGAGTGGTAAACCAAAATGTTGTCCCCACTGAAATAGTCCACTTTGTCACATGTTTTTTTTAGAAACCAACCGTAAATAAATATTTATATTGGCCAGAAAGTAAACTTTAATTAGTTCTAATGAAGAAACCTATGCATTTTTTTTTAAATCGCACTTCAAAACCACAATTTTCGATAGTTCAAAAACCAAAAAAACAGAAAAACCTCGATTCATTGTCGGTAAAAAAGAAGAACGACCCATCAACCAACCAGAATACAGCTACATATTAAAATCGACCAATCAAACATAGGGTGTTTTTTAGTCCCTAATTCCAAATCATTCAAAAAGAAAACGCCTCACGCTAAATTGAACAATCTCTTCGCAGTGAAATTTGTTATTGATTGTGGATGGATGATCTTTGTTTTACTATTTTCTCGCAGTCGAAGTGAAAAGTAGAGTGTATAACTCGGGTCTAAAAGCCATATTACCACTCGAATTATTTTCCCTCGCTTCGCTTGGGAAAATATCCATCTCGTGGTAATATGGCTTATTTTAGCCCCTTGTCATACAATCTACTATTAAAGTTTATGTTAGATTTTGGAGTTATTAAGGGAAATAACTTCGGGACATAAACACCCTGTTAATGAAATAACCATTGCTGGCCCCGTAGCATGGTTGGCCTTGTCACGCGATAGGTGATAGGATAGAGCGTGCGTCACTGGCTGACACCGTTCGATAGAACGAGACGACGCTCTTATCTTGTCACTTGTCGCGTGATATCTAATGCCAACCATGCTACGGCTCCTGAATAGCTTTGATTAAGTTATGGATCCTTTTGACTGGTCACTTCTCTTAGATAAATGACTGAACTAAATGTCAATATCAATTAATATACAGAATGATTATGTCTGGGCAGTTCTTTTTCAGAAAAATTAAACAAAAAGTTAGGTAATGGTTTTGCTCACCGTACTGGTTTCCTCTAACATTCCTTCGCTGTTCAGGCTATTCGTCTGTGGAATGATCTTAACGTCTCGAAAAGTCTTTGTACCTAAATTTATAAGCAACTAAAATATAAATAAAACCGGCCAAGTGCGTGTCGGACCACGCAAAACGAAGGGTTCCGTGCCTATTAAAAAGGTCGTATCGTCACAGAAATTTTACGGCACTTACGTCCTTTTCTTTGAGGAAGGCAGTTTTTCAGCAATATCTCGAAAACCTCTGAACCGATCTTGTTCAAAACAATTTTCGGTGAATGAAATTAATAAGCCCTATGTCCATGATTTTTTCCATATTTTTAAAATACACCGTTCAAAAATTAGAGGGGGGGGGGACAGAATTTTTGTGACTTTCGGGGCAATTATCTCCGACCCTATTCACTTAATCAAAAAAAATGCTAAGAAACCTTATATTTATTTTGAAAGGCCTATCGATTGATGTGCCACGTGGGGTCACAATGAAAAAAAAAACAATTTTGACTTTTAGATTTATGTATGGAGTGCACCCCTAAAAAAATTTTTTTTTGTCATTTTAATTACAAAACTATGTAGCGGCTAACAAAATACACCTATCCTCAAAATTTTATTCAAATACACCTTATAGTTTTCGAGTAAAATGCCTGTGACATACGGACAGACGGACAGACGGACAGACGGACAGACGGACAGACGGACATGACGAAACTATAAGGGTTCCGTTTTTGCCATTTTGGCTACGGAACCCTAATAAAAGTAACTCGGAATTAAAGTAGCACGAGTGTCAAAATGAAGCCATTTATATTGTCTCTGTGCAAAAACAAAAGCGGGCGAATTTATTTTTAACTGAACGAGTGTCATTTCTTCGCTGTCATATCTTGGTAACACGCCTTTTCGATGTCACAATTTGTTTGGCAAGAGCTGTTTTTAGCTCAGTACTTATTTTATGAATTGTAGGGAGTGTGTTATGTGGATTAGTATTTATACCTATATGATTAAAATGATGAATTCAGTTATATTCAGTTTTGGACAGCCGCTTAGCCTAGTGGGTAGTGATGCTGCCTACGAAGCTGAAGGTCCTGGATTCGAATCCCGGTAAGGGAAAATATTTGTGTGATGAGCATGAATATTTTGTTTCTGAGTCTTGGATGTTTTCTATGTATTTAAGTATTTATATTGTCGTCTAGTACCTATAATAGAAGCCTTATTGAGCTTACTATAGGCCTAGTTCGATTTGTGTAAGAATGTCCCCTAATATTTATTTATTTATATAATAGTTACCTACTTAATGAGTTCATGCCCGCTTGTCCGAGTCAGAAAATTCAAAAACATGATTAGGTTAGGTAGGTACCTACTTACTTGTTATTTGATTCAGCAGTATGTACGTAAGTATGTTTTTTTGCTAAGTAGTACGGTGGAATGGGGGATTAGGTACATTGATTCGGGGGGTGATGAGTTCGATCAAATAGGTTTTTCCGAAATCATTGTATTGAAGAATAAATCACTTTGACTTTGACTTTGATTGTTTCTAACTTTCTACTAGTCGGTGAACCGTGGCAGTGAATATATTAGTATTATATCTTGCTGTATACTCGATTAAATTTTCTTAGTTTCAAATAGTTCTGCTTTGGTACTACATATTAAATTATTAAAGTACCCTCATTTTTATCTAAAGTAACTCCGGTTTACGGTACTTGTTTACATAACAATAACATATATACTATGGATAGTCGAATAGCGCCAACTGAAGGTATAAGTCATATTCACATAGTGTGGAACGAGGTTGATATAATTCCTGCAAAAACTGGCGTCAACGCCAATTTTTAGTATCAGTGTATTTATCTATATAAGTATGTTTATCCGTTGTCTAGTACCCATAGTACAGCCTTTGCCTAGTTTGTTTGGGACTAGATCAATTTGGTGTGAATTGTCCCACGATATTTATTTATTTATTTAGTATCCCGGGTTCCTTCGGGGTCCGGTTGCATAACTGGGATAAGAAAAACACCTATATATCTTGTCCTTATTTCCTATCGTCACTTTAGTCGATCGAGTTAAAACTTTACCCGAGCGCGGTCGGTCTACCACTGCTAAGTACTATCGCCCAAGGGTACGGGTTCACACTTTCTGTTCAAAATCGTCTGCACATGCATAGCGAACGCTCGAAAATTATCCCAGAGGTGTGAACCCGTACCCTTGGGCGATAGTACCTACTTAATTACATCGCCAAACTTCACTATCATCGGTCAGACCACACACAGCTCTACAAACAACAAAACAAAACAATTTCGATAAAAACAAAACGCGCAATCATAATCAAAGCACCCCCATCAAAAACAAAACAATCCGTCACCCTCCATCTTGTTTCCATGACGTTCCAGAAAGATGGCGCAGGTTTTTTTTGTCAGCTGTTTTACCGCCACCAATTTACCAATACCAGTGTCAAGGGCGCCACTGTATTATGTACATCCCATGTTTGTATGTGAAAATTGTAGTTCCCAATTTGACCGCTAGTAGAGATACATTTGTGATTATGCAACCACAAAGTTGCGTGTTGTTGTTAACGGCAGCGCTGTGTTCTATTAACAAAAGTGAAGTTTGTATGCAGTTGAATTAGTTCCAAATTTGGCCGCCTGCATCATGTCCTTGTATGAGTGTAATATGCGCATAAAAATGAGTTTTAGTGCGAGCGAGCTTCCTAGAAAGTTGTGATTTATTACAGTTAACGCATGCTGTGGCCACATGTGCATTAATGGGTTAATTGTCAATCTTTTAATTATTATGACTGTGGTTTGAGTGGGCGATTTGTTAAGGAAATGATATAAATGTTTTGTAGGGCGATTCTCCCAGCATTTGAACTACTCGGTCCTACCGCATCTTCATACCGCAGAAACTTTAATGAAAAGAGACTTAGTACTGGTATTGGCTTACATCTTCATCAGATTTGATATTCGTCTCTTTTAATAGTATTTGCTGGCGACGACAATGACGAAAAAAAAACGCCTTAAAAAGGCTGAATATTTGCCCTGTAAAGAATGGCAATTATTGGAGTGGAATAGGGCGGGTAAAGGAATGTACCTATAATAGAGGAATCCATTCACGTAAATGAAATTAATTAATTGAAAAATAATTGACATGAAAACGTTACCTAAATTACAAATACCGAAGGGGCAATTAGAGTCTGTCTAATGAAAGCTGAACTTGAAAAAAAGCGGCAGATTCAAAAAATCATGACAGGGTAACACAGGGTCACTCACACAGCCGCTATTTCAATTTGACATACGAGATGACACCTCAGATAGACACACATAGAGAAAAAGTGTTGCCAATCAAATAACTACTAGGTTCAACTTTCATTAGACAGACTCTAATAATACAATTTCCGAAAATAAATGTAACATCTACGTTACTTGAATCTATTTTAAAGTCTTACTTACTTACTTACTTATTCTCTGTTATGATCACATTTCCTATTTAGAAGCCATGTAACAAATTTCTAATATACATCCTTGGCCAAAATAATTGAGCACCCCACGTTTTCCTTTGTAACGTATGCGTAAAGTATTATTTTTAAATTTCATAAATACACGAAGACGTAAAATATAATAAGTGTTTGAACATCTGCAAATTATTAATATATATCAATTTGAAATTGCTATTTGCGTGTGAAAACTGAAGCTAGAAAATGTCGGGTTTACATTAAAGGTTTAATTGTATATTTTTTTCACGGATCTTCCCTTAACGTCAACAAATATGACGATTTTTTCCGATAGATACACAACTTTCTATTATACCTTTTAAAATTCTACTTTTGTATGAAAAACGCATGGGAGCTCAACACTTTTGACCAAGGCTGTACATTAAAAGTACGAAACTGTTCTAGATCTATAACAGTTTCATACATACAAATAAAAGCAATACGACCCAAATTACAACACATCAATTCCATCCAGTAGGTACCTAACCTAAACATACCGAGAGGCCAGCACAATTGAATCCCATGAAACACAAAACTAGAACACTCATCTTACACAATTCCCCAAAACGCTAGCCCAGCTTAATAAAGACAACCGTAAACTATCCTATCCAACAAACCAAAACGATCATACAAAATTTAATTTCCCAACGATATGACGTCATTATACCATACCCGACACTGCACTTGCTAAAAAGACTTAACACTCAATAAATCCCGTACACTCTAAGCCCTTTTAAACTAACACGACACTACATTCATCTTCAAGCTAAGTGTCCCGATCTCACGCGAAATTTATCTGGTTCGAAGGACCACATTGGTTAGCCAAGCGGTTTTCGATTTTATGCCGCCGTATTAAGGTTCCAGGTTGAAGTGGTGTACTGGTTTATAGTACAAACGTCAGGGGCGCTTAAATGGAAAACCATTCCGCGACAAGTGCACCATATCACCTGGAGCGTAGGATTATAGTCTAGGAGCTGTTAATTGGGAATGGATGAAAATTTTAGAAATGCCTGATTATTTTTTTGGTGATAGGAATAACATTCCTTAGCACCAGAAAAAAGTTTCAGATTTTTCAGCTGCGTCAATTTTTTTTGAAAAATATAAACAGTTTCCTGACTTACTTTTTGGGTCAGTTACGGCACCTTCCTCGTTCGGTCTCATATTACAAAAAAAATAAATAAATATGTGTGGTAAACTGTCACTGGCAATGATATTGACACTTGCAGTAGCTATATTGGTCATTACCAGTGTCAGTTTACCACAGATATTTAAGATAGTTTTTTGTAATATGAGGCAGATCAAGGAAAGTGTCTATTTACCGTTCTTGACCCAAAACGTAAATGAGGAAACTGTTTGTATTTTTCAAAAATAACTGTCTCAGCTGAAAAATCTGAAACTTTTTTCTGGTGCTAAGGAAGGTTATTCCTATCACCAAAAAAATAATCAAGCATTTCTAAAATTTTCATCCATTCCCCATTCCGATTTTTTCTGCCTATAATAAATAGAGACTTATTTGTAAGCAAAAATTAAATTTCTTGATTAAGCAAAGCATGTGAAATTAAGTTTTTAGCACACTCAAGAACCATTGTTAACCACATTTAATGCAAATAAAGAACTACTTATTAACAAGTCTGCAAAATCGATAGTACCTGGGAAAGTTGGTCAGATTTGACTTGCAAGATTTGGCCAGAACAAACAGATAAAACACGTAGTGCGCCTTACGACTGTGCCATTGACGTAGTGGCCGACTTCTTATAAAACTGTCATTGGAATTGGAATCTTCTACCTTGGACGCTAGCGCTAGAGTCGCTTTTTGAATGAACTAGTTTGATGCAATTATTCAAATAATCTCAAATATAAAACCGGACAAGTGCGAGTTCAACTTGCGTGGTGAGGGTTCCGTAAAATTCCTATTATCTAAGCATTAGGCGCTCCATACAAAATACACAAAAATATTGAGAATTTTCCCGTTACTTTGAATACTCAAACTTCTTATAGGTTTTAGGTTTACCTGTAATCTTTAGGCAAGGAACTATTTTCCATTTTTTGCTAAAATTATATTTTTTTTTTATCTGAGATGATTTTTAAAATTTTCCAGTTTACCCCCCAAAAGTGGCCTCCTTGTTCAGAATTCATTCATTTACTTCACGCGTCCATCTTTGGGTCACCAATTTACATATGTGTACCAATTTTCAACTCAATCGGTCCAATAGTTTCGGAGCAAATCGGCTGTGACAGACGGACAGACAGAAAACCGAGTGATCCTATAAGGGTTTCGTTTTTTCGTTTTGAGGTACCGGGACCCTAAAAAGAGAGTGAAGTTGCGTGATATATTCACAACTAACTCTTAGCCTACGCAGTGCAGCTCTGACGCTGCGAATGTCGGCAGATACCTTCATATTCCATCGAAAACTAAAAACACGAATCCCATTTTTTACCCTACCGCAATCCGGCCGATGTTTTTCATTTTATACTCGCGAATCTGAGTATCGTATGTGATTTGCTTTTGATCAACGGCTCGGAAACTATAATTTCTTTTAATACATATACTGGCTTAAATCTATCTATTTATTTTCTACGAAAAAGAGTTGGGCAACGTAAAGGTAGCCACACCACCATTATTAAAAATTTACTATTGTATAAAATTCTACAATAAAATTCCAAAACACATTACCGAACTTACTGACTCTAAATTCAAATCTGTCGTAAAACGGACACTCATTTCAAAAGCATATTATAAGATAAACGACTACATCATGGATAGGGATATTTGGCAGCGATAAAATCCTGCACTAGAAATCTGTCGTAAAATAAATAGGCTTTCTACTGTAGCAATGTAATTTTAAAATTTTATAATACTCTGATACTGAAATGATATATTGTATACTGTTTTGAAAAAATGACACCTCGCCGAGTTTTTTACGCCGGTTCTTCTCGAGGCAGAGGTTTTCTTTCCGAACCGGTGGTAGTTTATCGACATTCATAGGTGCATGTAATATGCCTAAATTGAAGAATAAATCACTTTGACTTTGACTTTGACTTTGACTTTGACTTTGACTTTGACTAGCTACCCACTCGGCTTTGCCTGTGAATTGCAAAGAACGCTGGCAAACCCGCGGGATAAAATATAGCCTGTAACCATCAAGAAAGTCCATTCTATACAAAGGTAAAAGAATTTTTTATATCGGATAGCTGAATTAATTTAGTATTAAACAGTAACGCTGCTACCGAAAGTTTGTAAATTTCAAATTAAATTGAAAAAAAATGCTCCGAGCCAGATTCGAACCGGTGACCACAGGCATACATGGCCCGTCGCTACTCGCTACTAACCAACTGAGACTTCCCTAAGGCGTTGTAAGAACGAACTGATTGAAAAATTTAGTGGCCGAGACAGATTGTTCCGATAGCTCAGTTGGTTAGTAACGACTGGCCATATATGCCTGTGGTCGCCGGTTCAAATCCGGCTCGGACTTAATATTTAAATTTTTCCTTTAATTTGAAATTTATCGGATATGTGGTTCCGAACATTACCCCCTACGTACAAACTTGCAAGCATTAGCATAAATATAAATTATCATCATCATATCAGCTAAAAGACGTCCACTGCTGGACATAGGCCTCTCCCAAAGAGTGCCACAATGACCGGACCAGCGGCACTCGCATCCTGGGAGTCCGCTCCCGCGAACTTTACCAGGCCCCGTAGCATGGCTGGCCTTGTCACGCGATAGGTGATAGGATAGAGCGTGCGTCACTGGCTGACACCGTTCGATAGAACGAGACTACGCTCTTATTTTGTCACTTGTCGCGTGATAAGGCCAAGCATGCTACGGCTCCTGGTCATCAGTCCATCTTGTGGGGGGCTCCACCCACGCTGCGCCTACCGGTACGTGGTCGCCACTCGAGAAACTTTCCGCCCCAGCGGCCATCGGTTCTACGTGCAATGTGGTCCGCCCACTGCCAATTAAGTTTATATTAAATGTATCGATAATCCTTGACAAGTTATACATTTTTAATGAACTAATTAATAAGACCTAGATCAATAAAATTAACAAATGTAGGTATACTATTAAAAATACATTTGAACAATAATTGTATTATTTTGAACGTCGGTTTATGAAATATTTAATTGAATAAGTAAGTCAATTTAGAACTGTTATTAAATGGTGTTACGGATAACTATTTTGTGGTCTAAATTAGCTCTTATTTCTTTAGTATTAGAGTTTAATTTTGATTTAATTTAGTGCTATTACGCATTAACAAATTCATTATCACCTACACAGATAAAGAAATTTCGTAAATGCCTGTTAAAATAGGTTTAACTTTCGAATTGTATGGCTGTTAAAATAGCCTAAACTTATTCTCAATCTATATCTATCAAAATCTTTATTTCGGACGTACATCCATATCCTTGGTTAGTAACAATAAAACATTTGCACGTAGAACCGATGGCCATTGGGGCGGAAAGGTTCACGAGTGGCGACCACGTACCGGAAGGCGCTGCGTGGGTAGGTGGACTGATGATCTGGTAAAGGTCGCTGGAGTGCGCTGGATGCGGGTGGCGCAGGACCGGTCATTGTGGCTATCTTTGGGGGAGGCCTATGTCCAGCAGTGGACATCCCTCTCTATATCCACACCATCAGACAGGTATTCGGTCACCCAGTGTCCCATCAAGTGTCATCAATTATCAATTATTTTCATTTAATTGTCGATATATACAAATTTGGAGTTTATTTGAAGCTCCCTTATCTGCGCTAAGACACGATGCGATAAGATATAATAGATATACATACTTAAATACATAGAAAACATCCAAGACTCGGAAAACAAATATTCATGCTCATCACAATAATATTTGCCCTTACCGGGATTCCAACCCAGGACGTTCAGCTTCGTAGGCAGCGTCACTATACCCACTAGCCTAACCGGTTGTATATATAATTATTTAATAGATATAAATCTTAGAGCATACATAACTAAAGTAGCCTTTTAGTAACTTACCCCTCTGTAAAAAACCATGCACAATGTGCAAACAACCATACAAAGACAATTTCACAATCGATTAATGGTCATTCACAAATTGATCATAAAAATGCCCGCATGTTGCTGTAAGCACTTGATATTATAAACGTTCAACCACATCAAGCTTTTAATATATAATTGAATTGCAATATCCTATTAAGATGCTCCCCCCCTGTACGCAAATACGACATAAGGCTACTCCAGTTATGTATGCTCTAAGATAAAAATACTTACATACTTACATAGAAAACATCCAAGACTCAGAAATGGGTCTAGTTCGATTTGTGTATGATTGTAATATTTATTTATTTTAGTACAATCATCAATTCATCATAGTCGTGGAATATTTTTATACAACTCGTAATTTGAAATTCCATTTAATTTCTCCCAATTTCGCGATGTTTGGCGTATAAATAGTGATATTGGTATGCACTCAGTTGAACGAATCATTTCGAATATTATGGCAGGTTCATGTAAATTCTCCGTGTACCATGTAAATGTACGAGTTTTAATTATATCCTCCCATTCTGGGTTTCAACACGAACAATCGGGTGATTGAAATGAATCACTCTGATTTTATTGTCATTTTATCTTCTTGATAGTAAAATTGTTAAATAAATTAACTGTAATTCTAGTTGAAAATAGATTTTATTTATTTAAGTAGGTACTAGCTGTCCGCCGTGCCCGTTACAATGAATCCAGGCGGGGCTACGGGATAATATATAATTATAACCTATGTATTTTCATCTCAAAGATCCATTCTATATCTCTTCTTATTATTATTTTTATTTTTTATTTATTTTCACACTGGTAATAAATAAATATACCAGTGAAATATAATTTGCAATTATCATACTTGCAAAGTTCGCCTTTGTGCTGGAGGTAAATTGCACAAAATGCAGTGTTTATGCTCTAGTGCACAAAGTTTCTTTTTAATATTCAGATAATATTAAACAATACGACACGTGCCAACAAGTTTCTTTGTTTGTGGTTGGCGCGTGCCAAACTTTGCAAAAAAAAGGTTACCGCCACATAAAATGTTCATTGAATAATGAACTCTATCTTCTTAATCAATAGATTCAAAACGGACTAAAAGATTTAAAAAAAAACCCCGCTCACAGCGAGCCTGGTAATAAACAAGAAATTTACCTTCATTCTTTGTTGGCACGTGTCGTATTGTTTAACTTGAATGCTATTGTTTTGAAGATAAGTAGATCGGCTCAGTTCAAAAAATCTCAACTATAAAATGGCTCCTTTTATGCACTCGTTGTACAATCTACTATTTTTAAATCGGATTGGTAGTTTTAGACCCTACATAGAAACTTACATAGGTAAATACTTACAATTCACTGGCAATACCTTGTTATTTGTAAAGATACGAGTTTATAGATGCAGACTGAATAAACATGTCCATAAAATAATACCCAATATAAACATAAGCAGGGGCGGTTCACTCTTTGATTTCGTCGCGCCGCACAAAGACATGACGGCCGGCCATCTTTAGGCGGTCTATCAGTGTTTGCCGCGCGCTGTTACGGGACACACGCGTTCGCGCAATGCATTGCATCGTCATTCGTCGTGTCGCGTCGCGTCGTCTATTTATATTGGTTGAAAATATTTTTTCTTTACATTATGTTTATGTATGTAGGTAACCCAGAGTTGTGTGTCCTCGTCTTACATTTTGCAGAAACAGACAGTTTTGATGTCATAACCTAAAGGCAAATTACACATCTTTTGTGTAGTTGGGTGATAAGTAAATAAAGAATAATCGTAATATCGTTAGTAAAACACACTATTATACTAACGTAACTATAATTTAATAGGTCAAGCTGGCGGTAACCCTAGCTCTAAGGCTTCGCCTCCGAAAGAGCGCGTTGCATGCGATAGAAAGAAATGGCCATATTTAGGCATGTTTGGCGTACCTAAACAGGGAATTTGTTAACAGTGAACCTTCTGTGCATAGTACTATTAATTACTTATTCTGTGGTATTACTTAGTAAATATTCATTAATTTGTCTACCATTTCTGAACTTAA
This sequence comes from Epinotia nisella, assembly GCA_932294315.1. Classification (NCBI taxonomy): domain Eukaryota; kingdom Metazoa; phylum Arthropoda; class Insecta; order Lepidoptera; family Tortricidae; genus Epinotia; species Epinotia nisella. The sequence continues at coordinate 2,693,520 of OW028691.1, forward strand.
TGATGTACCTATCAAATTAATTTAATAGACAATTTTATTGACACATGAAAAAGTAGGTCATTCAGTGATATTCAGGTTAATATGTGACATGTGCTTGATGGAAGATTAAAAAATAGAAATTTGTTACATTTAGGCTCGTTTGGCGTACCTAAACAGAGAATTTGTTCACAGAAAACCTTCTGTACGTAGTAGTATTACTTTGACATAGCATACACACATTAAGGCATGTGTGTATAGTACATAATAATATTATATAGTTCCAAGAGCGTGGCTAGGCGGAGTAGGCACTACATTCATTATGGGAACATTACATTCGACGTACATTGCCTACAGCTCAATATTCATGAGTTCTACACAGCGAAGATTACGGCAGAGGGAGCACTTGGCACTTGGCCACACTAAATATAAACAGAATCTCAACTAGTCTCTTAACCCATATATACCCAGAATTATGCTGGTTTTTGGTATCTCATTTGCCCATTGTTTCGAAATAGATCAACAGCCCTTGTGCCCAGAACTAGGTCGCTTAATGGTGTTCTATATGCCCATTGATTCGAAAACGCAACGAAAATAAGACGGTTCTGAGCATAATATGAAGGTACATATCATTTTCGAATCAAAGGGCTTAACAGTGTAGGTATTAGCGTCACTGGTAAATAATTGTGATTATTTCAATTTAACGATAGATATTTAACCTATTCAACGCTCTGTCAAAGAGAAAAGTTGTCAACCATACGCCAAATCAACAAGAAATTTAATGCGGAGTAAAACCTTATGTCAATGCAAGAAGGTTGCTATCGCGCTGGGTTCCTTGACGCATATATCAGTCACCTAACGAAACTAGACCTCTACTCTACCTACGCTTAGCTACTACGCACCGCATTGTCAAGATATATTTGTGGGTGAGCGTTGAGGTGAGCTTAAACAGCAACACCTAACGAAACTAGATCTCTACCTACGCTTAGCTACTACGCACCGCAGTGTCAAGATATATTTGTGGGTGAGCGTTGAGGTGAGCTTAAAACAGCAACACCTAACGAAACTAGATCTCTACCTACGCTTAGCTACTACGCACCGCAGTGTCAAGATATATTTGTGGCTGAGCGTTGAGTTGAGGTGAGCTTAAAACAGCGTCACCTAACGAAACTAGACGTCTACCTACGCTTAGCTACTACGCACCGCAGTGTCAAGATATATTTGTGGCTGAGCGTTGAGGTAAACTTAAACTTAAAACAAGTTACAGAATAGGGGGGCAGGTTCTTAAAGCGGTTACTTAGCAATATGAACTAACTGTTCTAATTTATAATGTGGCTATTCTATATTGAATTTTCGTCTTGCGACTCTCGCGTTCGGTTTTAATCGAATACGAACATGATGGGCTTCAATTATTCACGATTATTGGTGCTTCATCGGACCTCAGTTCTAGTTGGTATGAATTTATGAGTAGCGATTGATTTTCATTTTTCACTGAGGCATAGGGTTGCCAAGTTGGGTTGGAAGTTGTATGGGAGCCCCAGTCCGACTCGCACTTGACCGGTTTTTTAGTGTTTGTTGTTAAAGCGATAGCGGCAACAGAAATACATAATCTGTGCAAATTTCAACTCTCTAGCTATCACGGTTCTTGAGATACTGCCTGGTGACAGACAGACGGACGGACGGACGGACGGACAGCGAAGTCTTAGAAATAGGGTCCCGTTTTTACCCGTTGGGTACGGAACCCTAAAAAGTGCCTGCGTGATCGCATCAAAAATGAGGCAATCCGCAGCAGAACAAATGTAACCGATATAGCCCTCCGAAACGCTAAACTTAAGTGGCAGTGTGCGGGGCACATTGCACGTAGGACCAATGACCATTGGGACGGAAAGGTTCTCAAGTGGCGACCACGTACCGGAAGGCGCATGGGTAGGCTCCCACAAGGTGGACTGATGACCTGGTAAAGGTCGCTGGAGTCCGCTGGATGCGAGTGGCGCAGGACCGGTCATTGTGGCACTCTTTGGGGGAGGACATGATGACGATGATAGGGTTGCTAACTGCATGCATGACAACACATTTAAATATTTGTACACCATGTCATGGTAAAACAAGATTGGCTATAATCATTTATGTAACATCATTTTGTACTCTTGTTTATGTGAATAAAATTTCTGATTCTGATTCTGATTCTGATTCTGATTCTGATTCTAACTTTTTTTGGGGGAGATATAGTATTTTCCGAAAAAAAAACGACAAAAATATAGTACACTGTGAAAAAATATAGTGATTGGCTGGGCAATGATGCTATTTATTGAAATTTAATTGAAACCTGGGCAATTTGAAGCACCTCGTTAATAAGGACCGCCAAAATATAGTATGTTTGCGTAGGTACTATACATATATCGGCAACCTCAAATCCCTTCTTCAAGAATATTATTTGTCTCTCCCCTAACCCTGATTGTATTTTTGGCTGACTGTTTATGTATCATTATATTTGTGTCTGTGTTATTTGTATATATGTATGATTGTGTGTGTATGTTTATATATAGAGGTATTTATGTACGTTTATTTTTATAATTTCTTGATTTTTGATTGATAATAATCTCTGCACCACCTACTGCATAATCTAGTTTTATCTCTTTCTCCGATACCCAAAGGTTGTCTGGAAGAGATCGCTCTTCAGCGATAAGACCGCCTGTTGTCTACCTCTACCTACATGTTATTGTATTGTTTCTCTATGTAAATGCTTTGTTTGTGTGAGGTGTGCAATAAAGAGTATTTGTATTGTATTGTATTGTATATTTCTTCAACAGTATACAGGGTGGAAAGTTAAAACGGGGCAGTAAGGGCAGCTACTAGATCCCTTGCCGCCACGCAAAAATGGCATTAGGATTTCATTCCTAACTTTTTAAGTGATAGCAATCTACATTCACAGATTTATGAAAAAAGTACAGTCAGCGAGAAAATCATCAATTTTGACGATATTTTTTTTTAATGCCATTCGATCCCATTCCTATTAAGGATCAAAATACTCTTTGGGACCGACTAAGGTTTGACTACTAGAACGCCCGGAAATCAAAGAAAACTTTTTCCATACAGTGAGTATGGGAATCCCAAAGTGCAAGTAGTCCTTTAGTTAGACGATCATCAAATTGTATGGAGACGGAGATAATTTCATTTAGATTAGAGATGAGAGAATTTATTCCATTGTTAAAAAAAAAACAAACGCATTCCCGTATTCATAAACGTTACTATGTGTACAGTACTCACGAGCGGACAGGTGAAAATGAAAAATGAAAAAATGAAAATGAAAAATGATTTATTTGTTATCTTAAGTACTAAGTTTTGACATGTGTTGGTGTCCCTTTTTAAGTAAGAAATACCTGTGATAAGGGGCACCGCTCTTCCAAATGTAGGTATGTAGTAGTACAATATTTTTTTTTATACAGTGTGTAAGTCTAATACGGGCGATAAATTAAATCAGACATAGTGTTCATTAGTGCAATCATGAATTAAAAGGTTTTTTTAAGTTACACTTAATTATGACCCCATAATTAATTTTTGAAAAAAATCACAGCAGCAATGTACTCATGACAGTTAATAACATAACATATGCGATAGGAGCTTTTGAGAGTAACTGTCAACGAGCGTTTAACGTGAGTTACATTACATTGCGGGCTAAATTATTTTGTATGGATTAAATTTTTTTGCAACTCTTAAGTTATTGTTATCTAATTACCTTTACTTTATCCTATACTAACCATCGTTAAGAGATTCGCCCGTATTAGATTTACACACTGTATATATATTTTTTTAAGCTATTTTACTAATTCTAAAAACTAATTCTAACAATACATATAATTATACACATGTGTAGTGCAAGTAGGTGTGTATGTATGTGTGTAAGTGTGTGTGAGTGTGTGTGTGTGTGTGTGTGCGTGAGATTGTTTTACATTTAATTATGCATTTATATATGTTTATAAGTATCTAGTATGAGGTTTGGTAGCTAGTATGAAGTATCTAGGACAGGTGCTGTAAAACCCTAATAAGTTTAGCAATTCGTGGGGCTATATCGGATCCAGTAGTTTCGGAGCAAATCGGCTGTGACAGACGGACAGACAGACAGCCGAGTGATCCTATAAGGGTTCCGTTTTTTCCTTTTGAGGTATCGAAACCCTAAAAACTGACATTTAGATCTACCTGACGCGCGTACAATGCGTTACGTGATCGATCCACTGGTCGCGGGAGTTCCGCTGTAATGTAGTTTCCACTAATTTATATTTTTTAATTTTTAGGGGTTCAGTTCTCAAAAAACCTGAAACACTAACTTATCTTTAGGAACACTCCTGTTGAGTTTCGAATAAAATAATAGTTGATCTTATATTTCCCCATACAAACTTTGGATCCCCATTTCACCCCCTTAGAGGGTGAATTTTGAACAATCCTTTCTTAGTGCACCCCTAGACCTTATAAGGTTACGTGCCAAATTTGGAATCTCTAGAACCAGCGGTGTGGGTTGTGCGATGATATTTTATGCGCGCAGCCGGCGCTCGGTACGGGACAATGAGTCACACTTTTTCGTGCGCGCAGCCGGCGTTCATCGATTTAAAAGACATTATCCAGGGGTCGGATACCGGTATTTTCACCATACAAAAATACCGGTTTTATTTCGTTCAATTTCGTTCTTTGGTTCATAAAAAATAAATAAATAATATCATTTTTGATCAGGCTGTCTAATACTACGAAAATGTTAGGTACCTAAATACATGATAGAGTCCTACATTAAGAGCCTAAAATAATTCAAAATATTAGACTACTTCGGGGACTTTTGAAAAAACCGGTTCCGATCCGTGACATTATCATGTCAAAAAAATAACCAATCATAAGCCCACTATTTTAACATTGAAAGCTCAACGACGACTTCGAGCATCCGTGGGAGCGAGAGATCAGAGGGCCTACTGCGAAACGGTATTCGTTTTCGTTCGTGTATCTCCCTCTTTGTCGCTCGAACTAGCGAGTGCGGCAGAGACGGAGATGCACGAACGAAAACGAAAATCGTTTCGCTGTAGGCCCTCAGAGCGCAGCCTCTCGCTCCCACGTATGGCGCCCCGTCTGCCCTCTCTGCGCTGAATATTCAACAAGCAGTGTCTACCGTAATTTATAATTGCATCGCATTGATTGCGGAATTAAAAGAAATATCCTACCTTGCGTGACGCCTGTCTCAGAAGTGTCACTTAATTGCGGGCATCAATATTGACTACAACCTGTAATTTTGTTGAATAGACCTTTTTAAACGTCACGACACTTTTACGATCACTACGAGCAGCTGGTCGATTGAACCTTCCGTACGTACAGTAAGGGGAATGTATTCACGTACCACCGTAGAACCCTGTCGCAATGGGGAATGGATGAAAATTTTAGAAATGCCTGATTATTTTTTTGGTGATAGGAATAACCTTCCTTAGCACCAGAAAAAAGTTTCAGATTTTTCAGCTGCGACAATTATTTTTGAAAAATATAAACAGTTTCCTCATTTACGTTTTGGGTCAAGAACGGTAAATAGACACTTTCCTTGATCTGCCTCATATTACAAAAAACTATCTTAAATTTCTGTGATAAACTGACACTGGTAATGACCAATATAGCTGCTGCAAGTGTCAATATCATTGCCAGTGTCAGTTTACCACTCATATTTAATATATTTTTTTGTAATATGAGACCGATCGAGGAAGGTGCCGTAACTGACCCAAAACGTAAGTGAGGAAACTGTTTATATTTTTCAAAAAAAATTGACGCAGCTAAAAAATCGGAAACTTTTTTCTGGGGGTAAGGAAGGTTATTCCTATCACCAAAAAAATTATCAGGCATTTCTAAAATTTTCATCCATTCCCAATTGACAAGCCACCGTCACTCAAACTCGAGTGATATGTTACCTTAAATATTGCGATAGGGTTCTACGGTGGTACATGATTACATTTCGCTTACTGTACGTTAGGGAGATCTAAATGACATTCTTTGTATGGGAATATGACAGTTGTTGTCCTAACTTACGTTTGGAAAGTTATCACCGACACCGAAGGGTGGTCGATTACGTAACGTTACGTTCTAACGCTCGTCCGAAAAAGTTTGGCAATTACAATTTTGGTTAGTAAATAAAGGTTTGCCGAACATTTCAACGCTAATTTTGAAACGGATCTTTCATATTTTTGAATCAAGCTATTTGGAAGATCGGTACGGCATCAGTTTGTTGTCAAGTTATCAATACAGATTCTATGCTGCGAGCCTAAATTTTAATGAGTCGTACGTCGTACCTGATTGACATGGGATGCGCGAAAGTGGGAACGTACGAATACAACCACCTACTTACTGCATGCATACCGACCCGCTTCCGCGCTACTTCGCGAATGTAATACTGACAATAGGGGTGTAGACTCTAAATTTATTATAACTTCAAAAGAAAGAAGGCAAAAAAATACGCCTAGTGACGAAAGTCCCATTCAAATATCTCAAAAAATAACGAAGCTACAACCGTTTTTATATTGCTTGTTGGAGAGAGAAAACGCTCCTATATTGTGACGTCACGACCATCGAGCGTCATAGTAAATGACAATCGTTTCATATGAACGTGCGTTTTGCGGAATAGGGACAGAACATACCCCCTCTTAAAACTTTGGACACTTATAACTTTGTGATTATTTAACCTCTTGCGTTGCTTTTTTCTCCATTTGACTACATTTTTAATCCCTTTTCGAGAAAATACAACATTATTGGTTATTTTATTTAGTGTCTACCTACACCCTACTATCTTGGCGACATTACTAAGCTCACGTGAAAGTACAAGATACCGCATACCGAGCCCATCTCACCAAGTCAGCAACCGCCTTAGGAAATACACAATTGATAAGTACACTGCGGAAGGCGCAGGGTGGGTAGGCCCCCCACAAGGTGGACTGATGACCTGGTAAAGGTCGATGGAGTCCGCTGGATGCGGGTGGCGCAGGACCGGTCATTGTGGCACTCTTTGGGGGAGGCCTATGTTCAGCGGTGGACGTCTTTGGGCTGATATGATGAAGTACACTGACTTGACTTGACAGCCCTAAGCTTCTTAGCCCTTTTCTGATACCGTACCGAACCGACTTCGCAGCGCCATATGCGGAAGTCGCTTAAACTCCGTTCCCAGATCGTGATCGTACCGTAACACATAAACGATTTTATACCTCAATGCAATTACACCTAAGCAACTATTCCCATGGTTTTTGCTATCCGCCATTTTGTTTTTTGCGTAATAACCGCAGTGTAGTTTAAACACGATATCGATTGCCACAAAAACAAATATCGTGTTTGGAAATAGATAGAGTTGGAAATGACCTGTGGTGATGGGGTCGACGTTGAACGAAGTTTATATTTATTTTGCGCTGCAAAATATTCGGATTTAGATTGTGTTGGATATTAGAAATATTGGGAAAATGTTTTATTGGCTTTAACGTTTCAAATTTATACGTTGTGGGCCTGAGTAACCTGGCAGACTCTAATAGAGCAGCTGGCTTTTTACGTACGGTCACGAACAGGAGCCGTAACATGGTTGGCCTTATCACGCGACAAGTGACAAGATAAGAGCGTCGTCTCGTTCTATCGAACGGTGCCAGCCAGTGACGCACGCTCTATCCTATCACCTATCGCGTGACAAGGCCAACCATGCTACGACTCCTGTAATCGTTGATCCATTATAGAGCTCACTTTATACTGGACAATACAAAGTTGAACTATTAAAAAACCAAAATTAATTCTGCATATCCAAATGTAATTTTTTGAATGAAAAATTTACTCATCATCATCATCATCATAGCAGCCGAAAGACGTCCACTGCTGGACATAGGCCTCCCCCAAAGAGTGCCACAATGACCGGTCCTGCGCCACCCACATCCAGCGGACTCCAGTGACCTTTACCAGGTCATCAGTCCACCTTGTGGGGGGCCTACCCACGCTGCGCCTTCCGGTACGTGGTCGCCACTCAAGAACCTTTCCGCCCCAATGGCCATCGGTTCTACGTGCAATGTGCCCCGCCCACTGCCACTTAAGTTTAGCGATTCGGAGGGCTATATCGGTTACCGTCAATATAACATTTTCCATGTGATCGGCTTGGAGAATGTGTTAAAATGTCATAATATCCTACACCAGAGATGACGATGCAACGGGGCCACGCCGTTTCGTAAAATAGTGTACCTATATGTGTTTTGTTTTGTTTAGTTTCGTTCCATGACGCATTGTTTTTTTTACTGTAATGTCGTGTTAACATGTTTTTAATAAATAAATAAATAAATAATATCTGCATGACTTTGAGAAACATTTTTCTTTCTTTTTGCTTTCTTTCTTTCAAAGTTCACTCGATTTGGTTTAATTTAAGATAAATTATCGATTATTAGTTATGTAACCCATTAAAATGTAATAACCCCTTTCGATTGTGACATTGCTACTACTTGCCTAAGTGTAAATAAACACGACGTGGATTTAGACACAATATCAAAGTGACAGATATAACTACCAAAACTTATAGTTAATCGATTTTCTTATAGTTCATCGAGGTAATGAGGTGTGAGATGATTTTTTCGAATTTTTTCGAATTTTAAAATAAGTAAAAAGGTTTTTTCGAAAAAAAAAAAATACACTTGCAAGATCTATAGCTCACACAGCTATTTAGTATTTAACAGTAACACATACACGAAAATTATGTTTTCGCTTCATTTGAATCTTGGTCGATTTAATTTTTCACACTGCTTATAAGAACCCCAGGAATGCATGGTTAAAATCTGTCAGGTTGATTGGGCTCACGGTGTATAGTCCGTTATACAATTATCTCAAGCATTATACTATCTTTATGCAAGTGTAAATATAAAAAAATGTATTGGCATTACCGTAACAATATCAATTGGAAATGGAGTTCTTTGTAAGAAAACCGTCACACTGGTCGCAATTCGATTGAATAATAGGATTTATGCGGGTAGTTCTCAAATTTCATACGGCATTGAGACCTAGGTGGCCAGTAGAGAAAGCCACAATATGCCTGTTATACCAGGAGACCATCACTAATGCTGACTTCTGGCCGAAGAGTGTTTGTGTTTTGGCGGTTTCGGGGCAACCCACCAAACTACATTGGAGCTGATGTCGCCTAAATGATAATCTTTTAAATTAGTTTACATTATGGCAGGGTGCTTACAGTGGGCGGGGCGCGTCGCGTTAGACACCTATCGCTCGCGTGGCCTGAGGCCGCCAGTCAGTCGAGCGCGGGCGCCGCGCGAGCCAGCACAATGTGCGTCACGCTGTGATCCGCCGCCACCGCCGACTTGAACGCGACGAACCACGCGTACCTAATTTCTTGGGTTTTGTAAACCCACGATGAAAACTATAAACGGCCACAGCTTCTCTGTTTATGGTTTTTTTGAATACCCAAAGGGACGTTGGCTTGGTTAGGTTGATAATGACACTGACATACATGTCAAGTAACATGTACTTAATTAATATCGGTTCACTTTACTCAAGCGACATCTGGTGAGCTAGAACATTTTTTGCCCTCATTGAGTATTCTTGGCGTGACGGCCCTAGCGCTACACGTGCCGTGTGTGAACGAATACAAGTTATACGATAGACAGAGATGCACACAGTAGGCACTTTTTTATGCCTAAACGCCGTTTTTGCAAGGAAGTGCAATTTCTGTACTTGTACTATTACTTATTCAGTCATTATGGTACACTTTTTAGCATAATGCGACGTCTAATCTAACTGACGCACTAAATACAATTATGTTTTTTTACCCAGGAAAGTACCCAGTTCCTAAAATTTCAAACCCTCAATGTCAATGTGTGTGTGTAATGACGTCGTTATAAACAAAGTAAGAAGAGCTATCGGAATTTTAGTGAATTAATTGAATTAAGGTGATGGTTAAGTTAAAGAACTACGTTAATTTACACCATAAAACGCACTGTATAGGCCTTATATGCCTGAATTAAATAAGTAATAACTATTGTCTAAAATTATAATTATTTTCTTGGACCTCTTTATAAGGTGTCCGTCCCCTCCCAAAAGTAACTCAAAATTGGTATTATAAAAAAATCCACAGTTGTTTTCAGAATGTTTGTAGTATTTATACAAATGCAAATACAAATCGTTTATTTGCTGAATACAGTTAATATATAGATGGTGTACATAGTTTCAAGTTCAGTGTATCCAGCCTGCATGCAGGCGTGCAAATTAATGGTTTTTGATTTTAATTACAATAAAGAATGTCAATACAGTGAAAATGTCAATAAATTAGTAAATGGTACAGTTATTAAATCATAACATATAGCACACATTAGGGTTATGCATGGGGCAAACGGGCTTCACTTTAACTTTTGACATTTCATATTTGACATTATCAACAGAGCAGATCGGCAATAGTCGAGCAGTCCAAGTTTCCCTGAACGTCACTTTACTATGACAATGGTCCTGTCTGTGGTGCCAAATTGGTTGACCGTGCACAGGACCTACTGCGACTGTCTCCATGGTAACCGCTGGCTTCTCTCCAGGTACAGAGGTCCAACTTCGTAATTGAAAGTTCGCCTCGAGTATGAATCGCGAATGCCGCCGACATGATATATCTCCATTATTAAATACTAGTTCTGTCCGAGCAACATTGTGCAAAAGGTCTTAACCGCCAGACTAATCGAATGAACATAGGTCGTTTAGTTTCGGCGTTGATCGTAAAGTTTTGAGTAGGCATGAGTCATCGGTACGGACAGTTAGGTTCGAATTAGCGTTTTGCCGTTTAGACGTTAAAGTTAGGTTGAACATTGTCAGTGGATTTTGATCTTTATTACAGTTGGGTTACTGCGGTAGAAGTGGGCATCGAAATCTGCTGTCAAAAGACACACAGGCCACTGAAGAATATCTGCTGATAGGACAGGGAAGCTCACAATGCTCACATACGAGAAGATCACAGAAAACACGTCCGTTCCATATAGCATTTAATCAAGCGACGACTGTATGAAAAGCTACCCTTCAAGATGCAATTCATAAGTCTATACCCACATACATTACACCTCCACCTTTAATTATTTATACTATATAGTTGGCATCAAGCAAGTATAACACTCACAGGCTTACCTAGTCATGACGTGTTCCTTTCCAGGGTTTAAAATCCAGCAGTTCTAGTGGTTTTTCTGCACACCACTTTGTCTCTCATGAGACAACTGCTCTATCGCATCTATACTAGTTACATCATGTACTGTAAAGGTCAAAGTGGAGACATACAGTTAAGGTTAATGTGCAAGCCTTCGAAGAACGAAGACGTAACGAACTCGACGCTAAGCGCGAGGAGTTGAAGTATCGACCACCTGCAGCCATACACTACAATTTTGTCGGAGGGGTGCTGACCTGTAGGGAATGTGGTCGCACATTCTCTGCAAATATAGGCTACGTCAGTCACCTGAGAGCTCAAGAACGACGCTCCAGTTAGCCAGAATTCTTCTCTTTTTCCAGTCGCCGTGATCGAAATCGGCCAGGATGATGATGATGATGATGAAAGATAATCAAATTCGAAACCATATCTTTGCACGGGTTTCCGCATGCCCTTAGGCCGGTCTTCAGGGGACGCAATAGTTTCCGTATGACCAGCAGTTGCATCATGAGGCGTGGCATCCTCGTCCTTCCATGGATCCAGGACCGAGGAGGGTTTCACCAAGTGTTCCGGCGCGCGCACCACCTACAGACCAATCACAGATTGCGTTTACTTATGTTTATGAACTGACTAAAGTTCCCAAATAAGAAATAATTATTCACTACCGTTTACCCACCACTTAATGCTTTGGCCACGACTTTGGTCCTAAGCGATCTGCGGCAGCAGTTTTTCTAATTCATTGCGCGTGATCCCAACTAACCAGAGTGCGTTGCGCGTCTCGACCGCGCAATGAACAGATAAAACGCTGCCGCAGGTCGCTTAAGACCAAAGTCGTCGCCAAGGCGTAATAGTTACGGGCTTCCGCTCCTCCTCTTCCTCTTAAGGAGAAACTTTAATTAACTTTGACAATGTCTACAGCGAACCTAAATCTCTGTAACACCCTAAAATCTGTTTGTTGCGTTCCCAAATGTTATTCTCCTTCGGCCACTCTATGAGGGTGATTTTTGAAACAAAGTATCACACATCATTCTTCCCAGACACTCAAAGTAATATGATAATGAGAGTATAACCTATCTTCATAAGGAATTACCTCTATATATTATCTGTTTCTGGTACACGGGAGTCCGCAGGGTACTACGAAAACTAGTACGGCAAGCTCTGTGATCGCAAAGAAAACCGGAGTGCTACATATCACTGGTACATGATATGTATGACAACATAAGCACATGAGTGAGAAGCCTACCTGATACAAGCAATCCCTTCGAGCTCAAAGTTAGCGTGCATCAAGGATGCGTGGCCTCGAATGGGTTAATGTAAAAAAAAGATACGGCCGTTTATGAAGCAAAAAACCTAGGGAATCAAAATGTATAGGGTACTTTCGTTGACCAGAACTTAGAGCATACGTAACTGGAGTAGCCTCATGTCGTATTTGCGTAGAAAAATGTCTGCCGAATTTTGCGGGGACGGGGGAGTATCTTAATAGGATATTGAAACTCAATTATATATTGAAAGCTTGAATAATATCAAGTGCTTACAGCCACATGCGGCCATTTTTATGATCGGTGTTCTCTTGCAAGGCGAATTTGTGACTGACCATTAATCGATTGTGAAATTGTCTTTGTATGATCTTTTGCACATTGTGCAAGGTTTTTTACAGAGGGGTTAGTTACTGAAAGGCTACTCCAGTTATGTATGCTCTAAGACCTAGAACTATGAAATTTAGCAAGTAAAATCGTCCTATACTACAAGTACAGGGTAAAATCGGAATGCTATACATTTGCCATTTTGTACGGAACCCTCGGTGGGCGAGCTCTACTCGCACTTGTCCGGTTTTTTAGATTTCCAAAATATAAATCAACAAAAAAAAAACGGACCTGCTCACAAAATATCACGAGAATCGCTAGAGAAACTGCTGTGGAGAACAGCCAAACAGCCGGACAGCGGGACGGCGGCAATCCGGACATACGAAAGAATTTAGGATCAAACTGAAATGGAGAACTTCGTTCGCTTCGCTCGCTCGTTCAATCAATTGCAAATCATTTATTCCCGTGATGTTACAATTAGGGTTCTTTACCATACCGAACAAGTAAATTCCTATAAGCTCGCTAGTAGGTAGGTACGATGTCAGCCGACTCAAGGCCAGCCTCACTTTGTGTGAAACGTAGAAACCAAACTCATCGTTGTACAAGCCTGTCTACTGCCGATACTAGATTATGGAATAGTACAACTACTCCCTCGTGTGAGCAAGACAAAACCTTCTGACGCTTGAAAGACAATACCGCATGGCTCTCAAGTCGGCGGGAGGCTTTCCTCGTTCCATACCAACAGAAATGTTGTGGGACTTATTAGATGAAGATCCATGGCATCTCAGGATACACGACCTACATCGTGATACTCGTATGCTAGATAAGTTGAATCAGATGTGCATACGGGGTTTGGAAAATTCTGGACCAAAATATGTCAAATACGGCCAATACAACCCAATGCTTTACAGTGAAAGCTTTAGTAAACGGCGTGTACCTTCAAGGGAACATATTTTAAAATAAAAAGTGAAGTGAAACATCATTATGTAATGTAACACTCATCTGTGAGCTGTAAATTAGCTACACGACATAATAGTTATTTGTTCAACAAGAGAGCAAAGTAGATTTTTGCTGCGAGTGTTGATGTTGAGTCCCGAGCAAGCGAAAGATTCTATAGTTGAATCAGAATTGAACGAGTGATTCAAAATTAGAATCTTGAGCGTAGCGAGGGACTCAAAGACACGAGATGCAAATATCTTTGCTCTCGTGTGATACATACAACTTTTCACCTCAGCAGCGAGAACATATCGATGGCAAAAAGCGAGAACGTAGTAACCGCCACTTGGTCAAAAAAATTTTTTTTGCATATTCGGAATCAGCGAATTTTTCTGCGTCGACTGGTCTGGGTCCCATGGCTCTACGACGCTTAGAAAAAACTGGACTACGTTGCAAAACGAATGTGTTTTTTTGACGATGCCCACATCTAATTGCTGTAAACACCCAAATAGTAGCGATTTTCTAAACGAGTACATTTACGCTAATTTTGTTTTTTCATAAATCAAAGGGTGTGCCGGTTACAGCGTTGCCGAAATTTTGTTCCGTGGCGGTTACAGCATTTATGCATGTAGTAAAAAAAATACGAACCAAGCTTACTGCAATTATCCTAAAATAAATTATCTATGATTGACGCTTACTACATTTCATTCGAAAATGAATTAACAGCAAGCTACAGTAACGACATTTGAAACACAACGTGAAGTGGGTAGTGCTTGAAGATACAGCAATAAAAATGTGCGCTCGCGGCGATGTGGCTCGTGAATACGACCTGTGATTTAGTCTATCGGCGATCGCCGGAGCGAGTCGGTGTGCGTAGTCTGTGTACTGTGTGTCCGTGAAGTGTTCTCGATAAGAACGTGCCCTGCTAAAGTATTATTTCCATTGGAATGCAATTTTTAGGTTCCTATTTTAATGTCAATTGATATTCTGCCTAAGAAAAATGACACCGAGTTTTTATTTAAATAAATAATAACAATTTTAATTTGTACGGTACCATAGTAATATAACGTCTAGTTATTTAAGTTAAATATTAATGGTTCAGTGAGATTAGTTCAAAGAAATATTTTTATAATTGAGGTGATAGTTGTGTTCAAACAATTGTTTAAGAATTATGTTGAAAACTTATATAATAAGTAATACTTACATTCAAAACATCTTTTATAGTTAGTGGGTTTAATAGATAGTGAGTTTTATATCGATAAAAGTTACTTAACAGACAATTTAATGCCAAAACTGAAGATAAAATGTAGAGAGTTTTAAAGTTTTCGCGGGAATATTAAACCTCATTACCTAATATACTACTCAAAAGAAAATAGGGGCCACTAAGTATTTTGATTGCTACGTGAAAAATATAGTAAACAGTAATGTATATTTATTAAAATAACATGTAACAAGGCTTTTGTTTTAACTTATGCTAATAACCATTTAATTGTGTAGTCAATTGTTTCACTTATTTCAATTAACATGAAATTAGTCCATTGTCAACAGCAAAAACTAAACAGAAACTCTTTGCAAAACAAAACAAAAACTGACACAAGCTGTTTTTTTTAATGGTTTAGTAACGGGTGTGTCCTCTCCTGTTTTCACACTCCCGGAGCCTTGAATGCATACTCTCGATTAAGTTTCTGATGTTTTCATCAGGTATCTCTTCCCACGCACGTTTCAGAGCATCCATAAGCTGTTGCTGGTTGTGAACCTCTTGCTCATGCTCCCTAACCCTTCGTTTTAATTGGTCCCACATATGCTCTATTGGATTTAAATCCGGACTATACGCTGGCCATGGTAGGACACGAATATGGGAGTCATCCAGTACAATCTGAGTGGCCCGAGCTGTGTGTGGGCGGGCATTGTCATGCATTAACCAGAGCCCTGGCCCCACTCTCTGTGAGAATGGAATCACATGAGGCCTGATGACTTCATCGATGTACCGTTGTGCAGTTACTGTGCCTTGATTTAAGAAAACCAGCTCAGTTTTGCCTTGTAAGCTAATCCCAGCCCAAACCATCACACTAGGACCTCCAAAGCGGTCAATTTCCTTGATGCAGACATCGGAAAATCTCTCACCCTGTCGTCTCCATACTCTAATCCGCCGATCATCACTACAAAGCTTCACTTTACATTCATCTGTGAAGAGCACCATACCCCATTGATTCATGCTCCAATCTGAATGTTCGCGGCAAAAACTTAAACGATTTTCACGTTGAACCCTAGATAAAGGAATTCGTACTACTCGACGTCTGGACCTTTGCTGGTCTTCATGCAGTCGATTACGTATCATTTGGTCACTAACACGAGTCCCCGTTGTCAACCGTAGGCGATTTTGTAACTTACGTGCCGTCACAGAGCGCTCTCGACGGGCACTCATCGGATGTAGCGATCCTCTTGTGCCGTAGTCGCTCGCACCCTGCCCGATCCAGGCCTTCTTGCAACACTGCCAGTCTCTTGGAACCGATCCCATTGCCATTTTGGATGGCTCGGCGAGAGAAACCCAACGAAAAAGCTACAGACCGCTGTGAATGACCTTCAGCAATCAATGTAACGGCTCTGGTGGCAGTAATGGTATCCACATGCCTTCGTAGACGTGGCATTATTAACAAAAGATGTTAAAAGAAGCAAAAGATGGACAGAAATAGTTTTTTAACAGAATAAAATTGTGATTCCATCTGAAAGGAATTTGACCTGAAACTCGTGTTTTTTATTTGCTTCAATTTCTGGCCAGCTGTAAGACTTAAACACCAGCATTAAAGAGGTTGGATACTGAAGGAGGCCGGACAGCATTAATTAGTCACTTATTAATTAGTTTACATCTAAAAATTTACTCAAAAACAGAAATATGTAAGTGGCCCTTATTTTCTTTTGAGTAGTATATTTAGTTTTAGCGGATAACAATATTATAGTCTGATTAACCCTAAGAATATTTATGTTTGTTTTTAGCACGATAAGTACAAGGTTGTGATTTTATAATATGAGAGATTTTATTAGCCTTTTGAAATGTTATAAGCAACGGAGGTTTTAAGTAACTTTCGTAATGTTTTTATACAGAGAAATTGAGACTAGATAGTATTTGATATGTTAAGACGGCAATTGTTGCTTCTGAGCTTTTAATTTGTAAGAAACCTGCATTTAAAATTTGGAAACATTTTAAAAAAGTATGTTGATAAAAGTTGATTAATACTTAAGTCGTTTTATTTTCACAGTTTCTTTTTGCCGGTGGGCACTTACCACATTTCAGTTAGTCCTATAAATAACGTAATGACATTTACGTCAAAATTATTGAATCTTAAAATAAATATGCATCTAGTTACAGCATTTATGCTTTATGGAAATAATACTCGTTTCACCATTTTAGTACATTTACTTCTGGCGTTTACAGCGTTTTCGCGTAACGAAAAAAAGAGTTCAATTGTCGTAACCGCCACTAAGTCGTAAACCAGTCTTTTTTGTTAAATATTAAATATGCCAGTTGAAAGAAAACCATAAGTTATGAATTAGATCCAAATATCAAGCATTTTCGTTCATAAATGAAAGAGTTATGATTTTTTTTCTCGAAATCGAAAAGTTTTTTGGCTCTGGTGTAAAGTTTGCATTTTGGCGGTTACTACGTTCTCGCTTTTTGCCATCGATATAACGCAAAGGAATAAAACGCCACATAGAAGCACTTAAATAATTTTTATGTGAAAAAACCGGCCAAGTGCGAGTCAGACTCGCGCACCGAGGGTTCCGTACAAACCTGTAGGTATATAAATTATTTAAAATATTTTTATTTTATGATGTAAGTAGGTAACTAAAAATTTACGGTTTTCGCAATTTTTCCTTTATCCTTATCTTTAATATAAGACGTTGCTTCTTACCAAATTTCAAGATTCTGAATTCACAGGAAGGATCCTGTAGGTTCTGATTCCCTTGCGAGTTTCGAAAATTTGCGGAAATTTGCGGCATAAACGGCTGTATCTTTTGATTGCATTGGCTTAGAAGTTTGAATTTTTCACAGCTCCAAGGGACAGTAGACCTGAGTATTTGATATACATTTTAGCTTGATACCTCCACGCATTCCTGAGAAAAAGAGTCTTGACAGACGGACGAACGGACGGACGGACGGACGGACAACAAAGTGATCCTATAAGGGTTCCGTTTTTTCCTTTCGAGGTACGGAACCCTAAAAACAAACAACAAATATATATGAAATAACTACAATTACTCTCTCCCATAACATTAACTTTACATGACATTAAGAAAAAACTAAGTCCGTTTCCGTTTGTTTATGCATTTTGCTGATACTTGTCCAATGTCCAAGATGAACTTAGGTACTTAGAAAACACAATTCAGCCCTCTTTGACGGTATTTCTCAACTCTTGAGGAGTTAAAACATCGGCTTCGTCACTTGATTCACTCATATTTAGTACAGTTTTTAGTGTTTGTTTAAGTTATGTTTTATCTCCAAGAAAACGTAATAAAGTTCAATCGCGCTAACTTTTTAAAGAATATAAAGTGCGTTCTGAAACTGTATATACATTTATATTCATTCACCGTATAAAAAAACTAAACTTATAATAATAAATGTTCGCGATAAATATCGCATTTCTTCATTGTATTTTAAGAATAATTAAATACTAATATGATTAAAATAATATTAGATTTAATATAGGTTTAATATTTTTATACGAGTTTAACACAAGTCGAAATTTATTTTGTTTCGGAACGAGTTTTTCGTTTCCGCTTTTTGAGGGCCTACTACGAAGGTTTCGAAGTCGAATGACGAATCGACATATTTTATCTCTCTCTTTTTTGTAACGGAGTGAAAGTGACAGAGATAATGAAGTTTAAATGTTCCAAGTTTGTATTACACCCCGCAGTATGAAAAGATGACCTGCGACTAACCTACGATATGAAAAATTAAAAAGTTAGTTTTCTTCACGCTCGCAGCAAAATTGCATTTTCCTCACTGGTTTCAAGCAGCAAAACCGCCATGTTCGAGCCGCTGAGGTGAAAAATAAATGTATAGATCTTTAAGACATATTACATTAAGGACACACCTGTTGAGAGGACATGATTGTAATACCGAAAAGAAAAACAATAAAGAACTTTCTATTCTATTCTATTCTTACTGATCAAGACAACAATTGACCTGACGTGTTCACAATTGCAAATCATTTATTCCCGTGATGTTACAATTAGAGTTCTTTACCGTACCGAACAAGTAAATTCCTATAAGCTCGCTAGGACGATGTGTGAGGCATAACTCAAGGCCAGTCTCACTTTGATGCTGCATTCTCGCTCGAAATATACTCCGCACAGACTATGTAAGCTAAGACAGTCCCAATCATTATACAGGTTGAAATAGGGGTCGTGGAGCAGAGTTCCATCACCCGCCTAGAAAAGGTCCCGGGCAGGAAGGCCCCCATGGTGTTCTGGGGTGCCAACAGCGGAGTGGGTACCATACCCTGTCATCATCTACGTGGGCCCGCAAGGGCAACGCTGACAGAGTTCCGGATGTGTGCAATAGCGTTCCCGGGGCTCTGTCCAAAAAAGGGTCGTGGAGCAAGAAGACCAAAAGCGAATAAGATGGCCATACTGAACAACTTTTCCCATGGGACCAATCACGAAATCGTAAAAAAATAAGAGCCAATTAAGAGTTAACTGTGGGCTAACTGTGAGTTAATTGAGAGTTAATGCATGGAACAGCAGATTTTTGTTTTGCGATTTTGTGGTCGGTCCCATGCGAAAAGCTGTTCAGCATAACCATCGTATTCGCTTTTGGTCTTCTTGCTCCACGACCCCTATTTCACCCTGTATAGGGGTGAAGACACTTAATATAAAAATCAATTATGTAGTATTTTAGGCTTCCGTTTGTCAAAAGGAAAAGAAAGGAACCCTTATAGGATCACTCGTGCGTCGTCTGTCCGTCTGTCACAGCCGATTTGCTCCGAAAGTACTGGACCGATTGAGTTGAAATTTGGTACACATATGTAAATTGGTGACCCAAAGATGGATGCGTAAAGTAAATTAATGAATTCTGAACAAGGGGGCCACTTTTGGGGGGTAAACTCGAAAATTAAAAAAAAAAGTTTGGCAAACTGTATTGTGTGACGTATCAAATGAAAGGAGTTGTTGTAAGCATCTCCGTTATATATTTTTTATTATTTTAGCAAAAACAAATTTGAAGTAATTTAGGAAAAAACCGGCCAAGTGCGTGTCGGACCACGCAAAACGAAGGGTTCCGTGCCTATTAAAAAGGTCGTATCGTCACAGAAATTTTACGGCACTTACATCCTTTTCTTTGAGGAAGGCAGTTTTTCAGCAATATCTCGAAAACCTCTGAACCGATCTTGTTCAAAACAATTTTCGGTGAATGAAATTAATAAGCCCTATGTTCATGAATTTTTCCATATTTTTAAAATACACCGTTCAAAAATTAGAGGGGGGGGGACAGAATTTTAGTGACTTTCGGGGCGATTATCTCCGACCCTATTCACTTAATCAAAAAAAATGCTAAGAAACCTTATATTTATTTTGAAAGGCCTATCGATTGATGTGCCACACGGGGGGTCACAATGAAAAAAAAATTTTTGACTTTTAGTTTTATGTATGAAGTGCACCCCTAAAAATTTTTTTTTTTGTCATTTTAATTACAAAACTATGTAGCGGCTAACAAAATACACCTATCCTCAAAATTTTATTCAAATACACTTTATAGTTTTCGAGTAAAATGCCTGTGACATACGGACAGACGGACAGACGGACAGACGGACAGACGGACAGACGGACAGACGGACATGACGAAACTATAAGGGTTCCGTTTTTGCCATTTTGGCTACGGAACCCTAAAAAAGACGAAAATTGACCATTCCCCCCCTTATCTCCGAAACTACAAGGCTTAAAATTCTGAAAAAAATATGGAAAATAGTTCCTTGCCTAAAGATTACACGAAAATCTATGACAAGTTTGAGTATTCAAAGTAACGGGAAAATTCTCAATATTTTACGGAACCCTCACACGCGAGTTGAACTCGCACTTGTCCGGTTTTTTCTCGAAAAAGGATTAAAAATGTAGTCAATTGGTAAAAAAAGTTAAAGGTTAAATAATCATAAAGTTATAAGTGTCCAAAGTTTTAAGAGGGGTATGTTCTGTCCTTTTTCTGCGAAACGCATGTTCATTATGAAACGGTTGTCATTTACTATGACGCTGGATGGTCGTGACGTCACGATCTACGAGCGTTTTCTCTCTCTAACAATCAATAATAAAAAGGTTCGAGGTTTTTTGTGATATTTGAATGGGATATTCGTCACTAGGCATATTTTTTTGTGTTTTTTCATACATGCACTTTATGAACAGGTGGAAGTACATACTAAATAATGACCTGTCTGTTTAATTTGTAATGGTTACTCTTTACAATAACACCCGTTCACAAATCAGTCGTTGGGTATCGATGCACGGAATGTGCACTGTTTATTTGTGTCGTGTCGACCGATTTAGATGCATAAGTAGTAACAATGGGTGCCAGTTAACGTACTAATTTATTGAAAGTGCTTCCAAATAAAGTACAAATATTAGAGAGTATAAAAACTGACAACACATGAAACGTCATTTTACTCTATTGAATAAAAACCGGACAAGTGCGAGTTCAACTCGCGTGGTGAGGGTCCCTTAAAATATTGAGAATTTTCCCGTTACTTTGAATACTCAAACTTCTTATAGGTTTTCCTGTAATCTTTAGGCAAGGAACTATTTTCGATATTATTTTCAGAATTTTAAGCCTAGTAGTTTGGAAGATAAGGGTAGGGAACGGTCCATTTTCGTCTTTTTTCCTAAATTACTTTAAATCTGTTTTTGCTAAAAAAAAATCTGAGATGCTTACAACAACTCCTTTCATTTGATGTCACAATACAGTGCGATTTTTTTTTGAATACTCCAGTTTACCCCCCAAAAGTGGCCACCTTGTTCAAAATTCATTAATTTACTTTACGCGTCCATCTTTGGGTCACCAATTTACATACGTTTACGGCGTTTACCAAATTTCAACTCAATCGGTCCAGTAGTTTTGGAGCAAATTGGCTGTGACTGACGGACAGACAGACGCACGAGTGATCCTATAAGGGTTCCGTTTCTTTTCCTTTTGAGTTACGGAACTCTAAAAAGTGCGAAATGGACTCGCCCACCGAGGGTTCCGTACAATATTTAAAATATATAGTTTTTAGATTTTTCCCTGTATTTGTGGTATAAGCCGATTTTACTTGCGAAATTTCATAGTTCTAGGTCAACGGAAAGTAATCTATAAATATTGATTCACTTGAAAGTGTGGAAATATACGTTTTTGCGGCATAAACCGTATCTTTTTTTACGCTAACTTAGTGGTTTAATTTTTTCACAGCTTCAAGGGACTGTAGACTTGAGTATATGGTTTTAATTTCAACTTGATACCTCCACGCGTTCTCGAGATAAAGGGTCTTGACAGACAGACAGACGGAAAGTGATCCTATAAAGGTTCCGTTTTTTCCTTTTGAGGTACGGAACCCTAAAAAAGGTCCTCGAGGCATTGTATGGACGACGTTGGTGGCATTTTTCCGCTGAATTGCAATGCTGATGCGTTGCGCGAGAAAGCCGCCTCTTCGGTCACCAGTTACATCAATCAGATACGCTTCGCGATTTCCGCAAATAACTTATGCACAGACCCCACGGACTGAGGGACTCGACGCCAAAGGGTATAAAGTTGTACTCTCTGCCAAGGCCTTTATATTTACTAGAAACTTTTCGCATTTAGAAAATTCAATATGAAACAACAGATTTCATATATTTTAACACGGCAGGTATTGGTGGCAACCTTTGAGGGTAATCCTTTATTGATGTCTTGTTTCTACTATTAGTTGAACACATTAGTTTATTTACGACGCAGCAGATGTACATACAGAATGTTCCACTCATTTATTTGTGTTTCCAGGATAACTATTTACAGTAGTAAAATAACTATGTTAATTAAATCTATCTGTTAGTATGAGAATTCACGGATGACCTGACGCACCAGCATATCGATTATTGCCCAGTTGAAATTGGAAAACCAACCGCGACCATCCATCATCGGCCTCCAGTTTGTCTGTCTGTGAGTCACTTCCCATTAATCGACAATTTGTGAGAAGTTTTCAGAAAGTTATACCATGACGCCCTGTGGATGTTAGTTGTGGCTCCGTCGGCGGGTTGACCAGCGACAACCTACCGAACGCGTAAAGAAAATCGTCATTTCCCCCCCTCGATAGATTTTATCATCAAATGACAGTAAATCCATCCAAGGTAACCGATATAGCCTAAACTAAACTTAAGTGGCAGTAGGCGGGGCACATTGCACGTAGAACCGATGGCTGTTAGGACGGAAAGGTTCTCGAGTGGCGACCACATACCGGAAGGCGCGGCGTGGGTAGGCCACAAGGTGGACTGATGCGGGTGGCGCAGGTCCGGTCAATTTGGCACTCTTTGGGGGAGGCCTATGTCCAGCAGTGGACGTCCTTCAGCTGATATGATGATGATGATGAGCTTTAAGAATATTTTCATCACACATCAAATTCCTCTCGTAAGAGTTTCCGGAGGTTACCCGTTACGTACCGTTGAATTGAAAAGTCTGTGAGTTTATAGCGTTCTACAATTTCACAGACTTTTCAATTCAATTCAATTCATTTATATCCTCTTCATCCAGCGGTGCCAAGTTGACTACCGCTATATCGAAGTGCTGAAGTGTTTGTACGAGAACGCCACTATGTCAGTTCGACTCCAGGACCGGAACTCGAAACCTATTCCGCTGCAGCGGGGAGTCAGGCAAGGAGATGTTATTTCTCCAAAACTGTTCACCGCTGCACTGGAGGATGTTTTCAAGACTCTGGACTGGAGAAGGATAGGCATCAACATCAACGGCGAGTACATCACTCACCTTCGGTTTGCTGACGACATAGTAGTCTTGGCTGAGACCATGGAGGACTTAAGTACGATGCTCGATGACCTCAGTAAAGCTTCCGAGCGAGTTGGTCTAAGAATGAACATGGATAAGACGAAGGTCATGTCAAATGCCCATGTAGTACCAACTCCCATTACAATCGGACACTTTACGCTCGAAGTTGTAGACGATTATGTATACCTAGGACAGACTGTCCAGTTAGGTAGGTCCAACTTCGAGAAAGAGGTCAATCGTCGAATCCGACTCGGCTGGGCAGCGTTCGGGAAGCTCCGGCACATCTTTTCGTCCAATATCCCGCAGTGTCTCAAGACGAGAGTCTTTGACCAGTGTGTGTTGCCAGTGATGACATATGGCACTGAAACTTGGTCGCTTACTATGGGCCTCATAAGAAGGCTCAAAGTCACCCAAAGGGCAATGGAGAGGGCTATGTTAGGAGTTTCTCTGCGTGATCGCATCAGAAATGAGGTTATCCGCAGCAGAACCAAGGTAACCGATATAGCCCTCCGAATTGCTAAACTTAAGTGGCAGTGGGTGGGGCACATTGCACGTAGAACCGATGGCCGTTGGGGCGGAAAGGTTCTCGAGTGGCGACCACGTACTGGAAGGCGCGGCGTGGGTAGGCCCCCCACAAGGTGGACTGATGACCTGGTAAAGGTCGCGGGAGTCCGCTGGATGCGGGTGGCGCAGGACCGGTCAATTTGGAACTCTCTGGGGGAGGCCTATGTCCAGAAGGGGACGTCTTTCGGCTGATATGATGATGATGATGATGATATCCTCTTCATAATATTAGTATTGATAATTGATGTTTCTTTACAAGAACCAACCAACGTCATCGTGTGAAACTAGAAGTACCTACTTTACTTTTTATAACTCCTAATAGTCTTCTTTCTGTATGTAAACTTTTACAGAGCCCGTCCATTCCAAATGCAGACACGATGTATCCACAAATACACCTTATCTCGTTGTATTAAGGTCCATGAATGGCCAGTCAATTTTATCGATAGTAAACAGCCTTTGCCGGATTTGTAATAGTACTGTTCGTTTGTTTGCGATCTCGTTTTATGCCCGCCATGTGTTAGGTATTTATTCTCAGAATTACGATAGATGATTGAATGCTGTTGTCTTCGGTAATAGGAGTGTACACTTGATAAAATAACCAATCATGTTGTATTTTCTCGAACAAGGAAACATGTAGTCAATTGGAGACAAAAGCAACGCAAGAAGATAAATAATCACAAAGTTATAAGTGTCCAAAGTTTCAAGAGGGGGTATGTTCTGTCTCTTTTCCGCAAAAAGCACGTTCATATTGACGACCGAATAGCCTAGTGGTTAGAGAACCTGACTATGAAGCTTGAGGTCCCGGGTTCGGGCCCCGGTCGGGGCAGATATTTGTATGATGAATACGAATGTTTGTTCTCGAGTCTTTGATGTTTAATATCTATTTAAGTATGTATTTATCTATATAGGTAAGTATGTTTATCCGTTGTCTAGTACGCATAGTACAGGCTCTGCTTAGTTTGGGTTTGGGACTAGATCAATTGGTGTGAATTGTCCCACTATATTTATTCACTATATTCATTCACTATATTTATTCATTTAAAACGATTGTCATTTACTATATGACGCTCGATGGTCGTGACGTCACAATCTACAAGCGTTTTCTCTCTCTAACAAGCAATATTAAAACGGTTGTAGCTTCGTAATTTTTAGGGTTCCGTACCCAACGGGTAAAAACGGGAACCTATTACTGAGACTTCCCTGTCCGTCCGCCCGTCTGTCTGTCACGCTGTATCTCAAGAACCGTGACAGCTAGAGAGTTGAAATTTTCCCAGATTATGTATTTCTGTTGCCTCTATAACAACAAATACTAAAAAACCAACCAAATGCGAGTCGGACTGGGGCTCCCATTCAACAGACATGATTTTTTTGCCGTTTTTATAGATAATGGTACGGAACCCTTCGTGAGCGACTCTGACTCGCACTTGGCCGGTTTTTTAACTGACAGTAAATAATTTCGTATTTTTCTGATTTTCATATATAATACAAATTGCTCTGTTTAATTTTACCCTAGTCATTAATGAATTGTTTATTTAATCGACACCCTGAGCTAAATCAATCTCGATAAAGGCCGGTGCACACTGCCAAACGAGCGGATCGCATGTCCGCGATGTGGTCGCGGCCTAATACCCTTCGTGATTGTGCGGTGTACGTGGCTCGTGTTATGTATTGATTTTTGTATAAGAAAGAAAACAGGTTGATAAGGAAAATTTGTTGAAGTAGAAGAAGAAGAGGGCGTAATAGACACTAGAGCAACTGGTAAATAATTGTGATTATTTAAATTTAACGATAGATATTTAAAAAGGAGGCCACTACACAATGTATTTTGTATTAAAATCAGGGATCGGATACCGGTATTTTCTCCATACAAATTAAACCGGTATTATTTCGTTCTTTGGTTATGATATCATTTTAGATAGGGCATTCTAATAATACGAATATGTTACCTTAATACACGATGGAGTCCTACATTAAGAGCCCAAAATAATTCAAAATATTATACTACTTCGGGGATTTTTGAAAAAACCGGTTCCGATCCCTGATTTAAATACCTTGTGAATGCATCAAACTAGTTTTTTTATATTGCTGGTTTCGTCGATCTATGAACTCAAAAGAAAAAACCCGGACAAGTGCGAGTTCAACTCGCGTGGTGAGGGTTCCGTATGTATTACACTAAAATATTGAGAATTTTCCCGTAACTTTGAATACTCAAACTTCTTATAGGTTTCCCTGTAATCTTTGGGCAAGGAACTATTTTCCATATTTTTTTCAGAATTTTAAGCCTAGTAGTTTCGGAGATAAGGGGGGGAATGGCGCCATCCAACACAGGTTTCTTTTGCCTACCGGGTGGCTCCATCGCCTTAGATTATAAACAAAGTGTATTTTACCAAATAAAGAATTTCAATTTTTTTTTTGAAGAGGTCAATTTTTGTCTTTTTTCCTAAATTACTTCAAATCTGTTTTTGCTAAAATTATAAAAAAAATTATGAGATGCTTACAACAACCCCTTTCATTTGATATGTCACACAAAATACAGTTTGCGAAACTTTTTTTTTTTATTTTCCAGTTTACCCCACAAAATTGGCCCCCTTGTTCAGAATTCATTAATTTACTTTATGCGTCCATCTCTGAGTCACCAATTTAAATACATGTGTACCAAATTTCAACTCAATCGGTCCAGTAGTTTCGGAGCAAATCGGCTGTGACAGACGGATAGACAGACGCACGAGTGATCCTATAAGGGTTCCTTTTTTTCGTTTTGAGGAACGGAACCCGAAAAATGACCGATTTAACTTTGGACGCAAAGATTGACGAATCTAACAACATAAAAACTAGTTTGATGTATTCACAAGGTACTTAAATACAAAATACGGAGTGTAGTGGCCTACTTTTTAAATATCTATCTTAAAATTAAAATTATCACAATTATTTACCAGTGGCGCTAGTAAGCACTCTAACGCCCTCTTAAAAGATATAATTAGTGTGATAATAAATAAAAAAACAATGTATTTTATTATTCGTATTACTAGAATTGTCTGTTCTCCAACTATATTCATCATATCAGCCGAAAGACGTCCACTGCTGGACATAGGCCTCCCCCAGAGAGTTCCAAATTGACCGGTCCTGCGCCACCCGCATCCAGCGGACTCCCGCGACCTTTACCAGGTCATACTATATTACGAGAACAATATTATATTCCTTTGCTATTCCGCTAAAAAACGTGCAGGTCGATCAGCGGAGATCAAATGCAACTATTTGCGTATAAACATGCAAATAATTACAGCAAACCACCATCAATAATGAAAAAACCTCGACACGTGTTTCGCCTCTCTACGAGGCATCATCAGGGGATGCTGGCAGGAGATGTTGCTTGCGCCACGTCCACTGAGCAAAAATAAATAATTATTTGTTCTCCAACTGCAAAAAAAATGTTGCCTGCTCTGCCCGCGTCATTCATTCTCCTAGCGTTATTCTCGGTTGTGCCCTGAAGGACCCCGGGGTCCGCTTTGACACCTAACCCAAAGATTTGGCACAGGCACTAGTTTTACGAAAGCAACTGCCATCTGCCTTCCAACCCAGAGGGAAAACTAGACCTTATTGGGATTAGACCGGTTTCCTCACGATGTTTCCCTTCACCGAAAAGCTAACGGTAAATATTCGGTACATAAGTTCCGAAAAACTCATTGGTACGAGCCGGGATTCGAACCTACAGCCGCGTGTAACAGAGAGTTCAGGCAGAGACTCGGGATAAGAGAAGCATTTAATGGGATAAGAGTCATCATTATATTATAAAAAAAAAAAAAAAAAAGTAAATAATAGTAATAATAATAATAATAATTATAGTATAGGTGAAATAATTTACGAAAACCAGTGAACGACTATAGGTAGACCGTTTAAACACAAAATAAGTACAGAAATTGCACTTCTTAGCAAAAGCGGCGTTTAGCATAAGAAACGTGCCTACTCTGTGCATCTCTGTCTGTCGTATAACTTGTATTCATTCACACACGGCACGTGTAGCGCTAGGGCTGTCAGCCTGTCACGCCAAGAATACATCAATGAGGGCAAAAAATGTTCTAGCTCACCAGGGGGGTTCACGTAACGTTCCGAACGCGCGTTAGGTAGACCCAACTGTCATTTTTTCTATAATAAAAATTGACATTTAGATCTACCTGACGCGCGTACAATGCGTTACGTGATCGACCTGATGTCGCTTGAGTAAAGTGAACCGATATTAATTAAGTACATGTTACTTCACATGTATGTCAATGTCATTGTCAACGGATTTTTATTGGTAGTTAAACAACAGACTTTGTACCTAAAGACTTGTGTCGATGTATCATTTTCCTTTCATCTCATTTTAAATTGTGTTGTTTCCTCATAAATTGATAGCGCAGTGTTGCTAAATGGATAGTAAACCTTCAAATAAATGTAATTAAGTATAAATTACGAAATATAATTAAAGAAAAAGATACCTTGAAAGTTTAGAAAAAATTGTCCAAAAGTAAATTAAAAGCTACCAATAGAATCCTTACGTTTTTATAGAAATAAAATTGTATGACAACTATGGTCCTAAACGCAGTATTTCGCAACCGAAACAGCAATTTACTTCATTTTCCATATAACGATTAGTACAAATATTACCCTGTGAAGAACTATTATATAATCTGTGCCTGTGACGTCATGATTCAATGTTAATCAGTATGGAACGTTTTCGGCTGCCGCCAGCGGGGTCCGTCTTTAACTCAATTTTTTGGGTATTTATGTTCTTTAATTGTACTTACTCCCATACAAACATTTGTTCCTCTCCAAAAACTGGTTCGAATGGCATCGTAAAAAAATTTAGGACACAAGCCTATAAGACGTATTACTAGTTTTGTTAGTGTGTACGTATGTGTGCCTCAATTTCACGCGGTGTCGGTCAAAAAGGCAGAAAAGGACGTTTGGGGGTAAAAAAGAAAGGACATCGAGTTGTTAGGTCCTGCCCGACTCTACTGTGCTTTTCATGTCAAGAGTTAATTCGTTCGTTGACAGTACGTCGACAGGCGGGCCATATATAGGCTTGACAACGATTAATTGACAGAACTGTCAGCGAAAGTGTAAAAAAAAAACAGTTGCGGCTCAACGACAAAATAAAAATATCTCTTTCAATTATTTTCTTGTATTTTTCGATGAACTATTAATCAACTATTTTTTGTTGTTCGGTTCCATGATTACGTCTCCTGGGTCACTCTTTAAAGCAATGATTTTATGGGGTTTAAATCCACTAAATGCATGTTTTTGTTACATTGGTAAACTCATTCCATAGTGAGGCATAATCTTAGCATGATAGGAGTCCAATTTATAGTATTTTTTCTAAGAAACTATGTCATTATTGTCTATTGGCTTACCGGGATAGAATAACAACAAGAAAAAAATTGATTGACCCATTTACTTATATCAGGAGAAATGTGAAGTGCCGATACGCGGCACGCGTGGTATTTAAAAAAATGTCATCTGGCCCCGTAGCATGGTTGGCCTTGTCACGCGATAGGTGATAGGATAGAGCGTGCGTCACTGGCTGACACCGTTCGATAGAACGAGACGACGCTCCTATCTTGTCACTTGTCGCGTGATAAGGCCAACCATGCTACGGCTCCAGGAGCCGTAGCATGGTTGGCCTTGTCACGCGATAGGTGATAGGATAGAGCGTGCGTCACTGGCTGACACCGTTCGATAAAACGAGACGACGCCCCTATCTTGTCACTTGTCGCGTGATAAGGCCAACCATGCTACGGCTCCCACACCGCTCTGCCTCGTGTCTGTATCGTGCGCTAGAGAGAGTTGCAAGTCCTGGAGGCAATTGAGTAGTTTCCACATGTTAAAATTGATAACGCAGGTGTTGCTAAATGGATGTAAACCATCAAATAAATGTAATTAAGTGTAAATTAAGAAATATAATTACAATCATAAAAAGATATGGACCTTGAACCTTTTAAAAAAATATGATTGTTTTTTATTGTCCAAAAGTAAAGCTGCCAATAGAATCCTTACGCTTTTATAGAAACAAAATTGTATGACAACTATGGTTCTAGACGCAGTATTTCACGACTGAAACAGCAATTTACTTGATTTTCAATACAACAATTAGTACAAATATTACACTGTGACGTCACGATTCAATGTTAATCAGTATGAAACGATTTCGGCTGCCGCCAGCGAGGTCCGTCTTTTACTAAATTTTTTGGGTATTTATGTTTTTAATTGTACTTACTCCTATATAAACATTTGTTCCTCTCCAAAAACTGGTTCGAATGGCATCGTAAAAAAAATTAGGACAAAACCTAATTGCCTACATTTCCTTGTTGAAATATTGTTTCGGGTGATAACGTTTTTACCCCCTAAACCTTTATAAAATGAAATAATTTTGGTATTATTGGATTGAGTACACTTTTATCTGTGTCTATACGTTTTCCTTTTTCAGTAAATCAGTTTAGAGTAATAAAAAAAAAGATAGACAAAGTGTGTAAGTCAAAAATATAGATTTTTAGATGCTAATAACTTATAACGTATAAGGTAGAAGTACTAGTACCCGACGCGGTACTAGTACTCGACGAATATAATTTAACTAGCGAATAATAAACTAAGATTGATCACGACATCATTTTTAAGTTACTAAATGTTAGTGACTTCAATATTTCTTATCACAATTTCAAGACAAATAACTTATTTATAAGTTATGAACATATTTTTTAAAACCAGCTGCCAGCAATTGGGACAATGAGTTAAACCTTCAAGTCCCAATAAATGTCAGTCTGTCATTCATGACATTTGTACTGAAATGACATCTATTGGGACTGCCAGCATAACCGCCTGCCATTTACTCGTACATTCGGATTGATTACCTAATTCTTATATTATCAGGATTTATTATAAGATCACCATATGAAACGAATTCCATATCAGTAACTTGAGTAAATACCCTCCCAAACCGTATGAAACTGTTTAATACATCTTAAATGAGCATAATATCGTGATTCAAATAAGTATTTTCTGTTGACATGTCGGGCACTAGTACTTCTACCTTAATATTACTTAAAAATCAAAACGTACAGACCAAGGTTTTCATCATCAACTATGTTTACGGGGTGAAAAACGCTATCGCTTTTTGTATGAAAATTTACAGGAGGCCTCCTCTCACTAATGAGAGGGAACGGGCAGTAGTCCCCACGCTGGCCCAGTGCGGATTGGGGACACATACCTCTTTGAATTCCTTCTCAAATGTATGCAGGTTTCCTCACGATGTTTTCCTTCACCGAAAAGCTAACGGTATGTCTCAAATGACATTTTACATATATTCAATCATAATCAAATGAACATTAGATATAACTGCCAACTTTTAGGAAGCCTGGAGCGCCGAGATGCATTTTACTTTTCCCAAAACTGCACATTCATCACTTAAACTCTCAGAAGTTGAATGAAGACGGACCTGCGGGGCAATAAGTCCAAAAGACCTGTACAATCTGCGACACGTAGCCCCTTTGACAACTAGTTAACCGTACTGGACTAAAACAGCCTAACTTTCACAACCTCGTTCTAATTCACAAACATGTACACACTTTTCAACCTTATCTGAATGGGGTAAAGTATAAAATTGTATACATATTTGCGACCTTAACTGATTCTATGGAACTTAAGCTCTTCTTAGTACGTAAAACTAGTTAGCCGTAATTTGACACAGTTTCTTCCTGTATGCGGCGGCGTACAAGCAAATTGGAACCGTATTCTACAGGTAATAAAATAGTAATTGAGCTAACTTGGGTTTGAGGATTGGTGCGAATGTCTTTTAGAAGATGAGGAAAACGTTTTGAAATTATTAGATAGTGTTTATTAATGTATATAAAATATGTTTCTGTCAATAATTACAAGCTTTTATTGCCGACTGTGCTTTTCTGTATACCGTCATCAACTACTCATTGAGACGATTCTAATAAGCCCAAACTCGATGGGGTTGTGTCGTTTTATTGTGGAGTTCCTATGACAGCTCCAGCATCAGATCAGCTCGATGTCATCATAATATTGCATTGTCACGCAATTTACACATGTACGCAAAATTTCAGCTCAATCGGTTACCGGGAAGTGGATCAAAGTTAATTTGCAAGATTTGATGATAAACATCGGGACAGGTGAAACTAAATAAAAATTTTGCCCGTACCCCACCGCCTAAAAATTTTACCGATTAAAAATCATCGTGTCTAAAAATCGAACATAAAAAAGTCAATATTAAATTATATTTAAGATATAAACAGACGAGTTATCGAATCAAATTCTCTACAGCTTCCCTAGTTATATTTAAGTGCTAATCAGCCACTGATTGATGTCTAAAGGAAATACCAAAACACCATCGAGGGCAGTTAAAATATCTCCGTGAACTAGCAGTTGGTCCACATACTTACTTCTCACACTTTCAAACAGTTTAACAATCTTACGGCAAGTGTACCAGTTGTTGACAATATTGCTTTTATCGACAACAGAAAATATAACATCCTCGTTTGGGTTCGAGCTAAAAAATAGACATTTTAGTTATTATGATATTTCCCTAATTGTATAAAATGTCAATAATAAAAAAACCAGCCTAGTGCGAGTCGGACTCGTGCACCAAGGGTTTCGTAAAAACCTGTAGGTATATAAGTAAAAGTTAAAAAAAAGTTAAAATATTAAAAATATTTTTATTATGTTTTCTCGGTTGTAAAGGGTTATATGATGTAACTAAAAATTTACGGTTTTCGCAATTTTTCCTTTATCTGTAAGGCGTTGCTTCGTACCAAATTCAAGATTCTGAGTTCACAGGATTTTTGAATTTGCGGAAATTTGCGGCCAAAACGGCTGTATCTTTTGATTGCGTTGGCTTAGAGACGGACAACAAAGTGATCCTATAAGGGTTACGTTTTTTCCTTTCGAGGTACGGAACCCTAAAAACCACTCGAATTGAGAATTTCTGCCACGGTTAAGCACAAGACGGAGCGCGAGCTGTGTCGCGGCGAGATAGACTATCCGCGTCTTTCTAATAAGCACACTTGAACATAATTATAAAGAGTGTATATTCGCCAACAAACTGTTACGCAGTTTGGCGAAGACTTAGATTAAGTTTTTCATAATTTTGTTGTGTCTCGCCTCGCCGCGACACAGGCTGACACAGCTCGCGCACCGTCTTGTGCTCACCGTGCTGTAGAGTTCTGGTGGGTAATCACGTAACGTTCCGAACGCGCGTCTGACAGTTAAATCTCAAACTAACTGTAATTTTTCCATACAAAATTGACGTTTAAATCTTACAGACGTTCGTAAGAAAAGTTACGTGATCGACCCAGTTAATACGAGTATCTGCAAGCACTCTCGTTTATTTCCGGCCAAAAAAAAGACTATATACCAACATGACGTGACCAATTTAATTTTGATGATATTATCCTTGACGCAAAGAGCCTTGCATTTACCTTAGAGAGGTATATTCTTGGTTTGTCCAATAAGCCTGCCCCCCGCGTCGCGGGTGGAAGCTAGTGTTGTATAAAATATATAATTGCGTGAGTACAAACATACAAAACACCTTTCCCGCTTCTTATTCTATTCTGATTCGTTCTATTAATGTCAACTACTGGTACTATTACCGCTACACTCTTTTTCATAGAAAATTGCTCTAGACTTGTGTTTTGCTGTAATTGTGAGATTAAATGACGCACAATGATCCAAAGAACAGTTAATTAAAGGTCTAGAATGTAATAGTTCATAACTGGTTAAGGATGTTTGTAAAAAGGTTAATATTTCTAGAAAATGGTCGTTAGATATGCCGTTTTGTGCTTGGAAAGGAAAATAACGAGCATTGAGTCAACGTCACGGTTCTAACACCATTGAGACTTAGTAATAGGCTGTGAAGTAAGATTTTTTTATGATGCCATTCGAACCAGTTTTTGGAGAGGAACAAATGTTTGCCTGGGAGCATCTAGCCTGCCGAAACTCTTCATACTGATTGACTCAAAAGTATGACGTCACACTTTGCTATTTGAACTAATCATTGTAGGGAAAATCAAGTAAATTGCTGTTTCGGTCGCGAAATACTGCGATTAGGTCCGTAGTTATCTTCAAAGGCTATAGTCGGGTTTCCATAGTAAGTCGGCCCTTATATCAAATGGGCTCGGGTTTTTCTTTGTGAGTACCTCTTATAGTGAAAAATATTTATGCTAAGTATGAACATCCTACTTGTGACAGTTTTTGACTTATGATTTTTTAAAGTTTTTTTTTAATGTGTTGTTTTTCGGGATGTATTCAAGCGATTTCCTTTGATGTTCTTTATATAGAATTGCGTAACCGCCCAAAAAACTTAAACTAGTTATCATATAAAAAAAAAAGAAAATAAAGACCAAATAAAAAAAGAAACATTTTTTTGTGGTTGTGAAGTAGTGACACCTCTAGATTTTTTTCTCAGAATTACCGCCCGTGGTTTGTCTAAAGTTTTACGTCTTGCCTTGGCCAGGGAGTGAGATTTTCTCCTCGCGTAGCGGGCAGAAAATCCCACTTACGGCCTAGGGTGACGTAAAAAATCTTACCATCCGTGTAGTACACAATGTTTTTCATAACATTCGTGGAAACAAATAGTCCGATTCGCACTTGTTCGGTTTTTTATTCAATGGGGTATAATTACGTTTCTTGTGTTGTCAGTGTTTAACATCTCTTAAATAGTGATGTGCTACAACCGAAAAGTTTTAAGGGGTACAGTCAGCATCAAAAGTAACTACGCAATCGAAGACGCCAAAAGCTCTTATTCCCTTTTAATAAAGACTTTTGGCGTCCTCGTTTGCGTAGCTACTTTTGATGCTGACTGTACGTAGTAGGGCTTCCAATCCCGGGATTTATTACTACTACAATACCGCGGATCCCGGTATAGTAGTAAGGCTTGTTCACGAAAAAAAGTAGCCATCGAAAACTAAGTCTCTATTGTCACCCTGTAGGTCTAAATAGTTTAAGACGCATTTAGATAGCCAACTAAGTATTCTGTTTTTTGTGTACGACTCTAAAATCCATCCCTTTTTCCTTCAAAGTTTTGAAATCCTACATAATGCCAGTTAAGGCTTAAAGCTAAAATGATTTCATAGAAATGTGTCTACTTCTGGCGTGATTTAAAACAATTTATGACCTGCATACGGTCATTAAGAGCCTGGAAAGATATTCGCGGAACATTATAGCATCGATAATCTATTTGAGTAAAGGAAAAACAAGAACCTCTATGACCCAAACGTGAAAATTACAAAATCTAAAACTACAATCCAGACATTTCGAAAGTTAGTCCAAAAATGGATAGCAGCTGATATAAATATCCATAACGCCACTCAAAACGATAGGTGAAGAGACCTTTTTCAAATTAAATTCCTAAAAACAAGTCATTCCATATTGAAAAACTGAATTATACAACTGTGGCTACCTTTTTTCGTGAACAAGCCTTAGTAATAAAGCCCGTGCTAGACGGTCGCCAACACGCCCCTCCGACCGAGCGACCTTGGTCCGCACCGACCGTGTAGACAGTTGTTTCCAACAAAATTTCATACTACAACGGTCGGGGCCGACCAAGGTCGCTCGGTCGGAGGGGCGTGTTGGCGACCGTCTAGCAGACCTTTTAATCCCGGGATTGAGAGCCCTGGTACGTATCTATGTTTTGACAAGTCCTCATAAAGTTTAAAAGGGATACGCATATCGGTATATTCTTGTACTGAACTTGAACTTTCTTCAGAATCGCTGCCCACATTCACAATGAGCTTATTCGTAGCAAACAAGTACACAAGTACACGATAAAGTAAACAAAAAGAAAGTTTCTTCGTTAACCTATTGCGTTGCGTTATTTTCCGTCGCGGATGAAATTCGTTCATGTGGGAATTCGGTTATGGAATTCCGCCCGTGTGCGATCGCTCTGAAATACCCTATTATATATCTATAAATAAAATATCATCTGATGATGATAATTTAGTGGACGTTTTTCGGCTGATATGATGATGATGATTCATCATCATCATCATATCAGCCAAAAACGTCCACTGCTGGAATATAAAATATATGGCATTGGTATCCTTTTTTAAATGATGTCATTACCGATTATTCAGAATTAGAAAGAAAGAAAGAAAGAAGACATTTATTCACTACACAAAAGACACACAGATATAAAGGGAGTAGACATACAATATAATTAAACCAGGAGCCGTAGTATGGTTGGCCTTATCACGCGACAAGTGACAAGATAAGAGCGTTCGTCTCGTTCTATCGAACGGTGTCAGCCAGTGACGCACGCTCTATCCTATCACCTATCGCGTGACAAGGCCAACCATGCTACGGGGCCAGAGAACGTAATCATGACACCGCGATGTTTGGAATTGAAAGCTGGTATCATTATTTGTTGTATTTGACATTTCTATCTGTCATTTTACTCAGTTGAATACAAAAACAGAGTATAAATTAATTTTGTATCAAGCAGTAACGCTGCTAACGATATTTATAAATTTCAAATTAAAGAAAACATTTTTTTCCGTGAAGTCGGTTTACGGACGATAATTTTACGTGATACCGTCATAAGAAAACATTGATGAAAAATTGCATAACACGTATTTACTCATTTATTGTCAGGAATACTCCTGTGAAGTTTCCAATAAAATAGTCGATCTAATCTTGTTTTCCATTTTGAAAAATCCTTTCTTAGACCTTATAAGGAAGCTACGTGCCAAATTTGGAATCTCTAGAACCAGCGCTTTGGGCTGTGCGTTGATATGCCAGTCAACGGAACGGGACAATGAGTAACACTTTTTCGTGCGTGCAGCCGGCGTTCTTCGATTTATGAGACGTTATCACGTCAAAAATATTTTTACCTTTAATTTGAAATTTAAAAACAGAGTACAACCTGTGACCCTTTTATATATTAATTGCCTATTTGCCTATAGTTTCTACAGACTCCGGACTGGACACGGTCGTTGTAATTATTTTCGGCACAAGTGGGGTTGGAAAGATAGTGCCATGTGTGAATGTGGCGTAGAAATCCAGACCATGGAGCACATTGTTCAACGCTGCCCTCTGACATCCTATAATGGACCCCCTGGAGATCTGTTCGACCTTCCCCCTGACGCAGCCAACTGGCTTAGATCTCTTAATGTTTTATTATAGTATTAGCCTATTCAACCATGTAAGCCATACGATTAAATAAACCTGTGACCCCAATGGTAGCCAGTTGCTCATAGCCAGTAGCTCAGCTCCATTCGTTATAATAATAATAATACGGTGTACTCCTTGCATTCTATTAAATTGTCAAAAGGGCCTCTACGTGTTGACTCAGTTGGTACTTTGTAGGTACCTAGCCCCACGCACGCCTCCCAAAGGTCCGGTACATCATGTCCCGTGAGCGGGAAAGACATAATAATAATAAAGCCATTTATTCATATCTTTAAAAAAACTTTGTGACATTGTTGTTTACTAACTATCTTTGATATGAACACCTCTTTGGGTGAAGGCCTCCTCCAACTCTGTCCATAGTTCTCTATGTGATCCAAGGGATCCAAGGCTCATCCAATCCTTTCGGGCAACTTGGGTTAGGTCATCAGCCCATCTTTGGATTGGCCGGCCTACATGCCGTTTCCCCAGTGGTCCTCTCCATTTTGTGGCTTCGATAGTCCATCTCCTGTCTGTCTAGCGCGACAAGTGTCCAGACCAGCGCCATTTCAACGATAGAGCGTGTGTGAGGGCATCAGTGACTCCTGTCTTTTCTCTGATTTTTTTACTTCTTATTTTCTGAATTTTTAGGAGACTCCTTTCCATCGCTCTTTGTTTTGTTTTGATTTTTTGTTGAATCTTTTTGGTATATACCCATGTTTGGCAGCCGTAAAGTAGACATGGGAGGAGGCAGGTATCCATAACCACTTTTTTATATGTAGGCTCGTTACCTGCACTTTATTGCTGTCATACTCAGTATATTTCTAGTTTATTTCACAGCAATAGGCTTAGAGTCTAATTGGACTTCGTTGACACGGATATCAGGTTGTACCAGTCCAGCCAGTTAATAAGTATAGGTTACAATTAATATGCTGGCTGATATGCAAACTAGTAAAGCACACAGCTTGTTGCAAAATGTATACCGACTGACTCACGAGGCCACGATTCCATTCGACTTTATTAACAGAAATGGACATACCCAAGATGCCGGTTTTATTTATTGGCTCTATCTTTCAGGGCCAGTATTCCATTTGCAATTTTTGACTGATGTTGTCCCACTTCGATGTCTGCAATTTTGATTTTGAAAGATAGAGAGATAAAGTGAGTAGGTACATTTTGAAAATCGACAAAATATGTGGGGATATCCCTATAGCGGGGATGTGTCACATTTTGAATATTTACAATCCAGCTGTACCCTCACAGAGAGGGTTTGCAATCCGGATCCGACTTGTATGTAAATATCCGGATATAAACCCTAGTCACAGAACACTAAATACTATAGAAAGGCGATGTGGGCGTGAGCTCCAAGCTTTTGCGCCAACGTCACCTGCCCCCCTATTCTGTAACTTGTTTTAAGCTCACCTCAACGCTCACCCACAAATATATTTAGACACCGCGATTCGTAGTAACTAAGCGTACGTAGAGGTCTAGTTTCGTTAGGCGTGATGCGTGGGGTGAGGCGCATGAGCGCGTAGCGAATAACAGCCCTGGAGCCGTAGCATGGTTGGCCTTATCACGCGACAAGTGACAAGATAGGAGCGTCGTCTCGTTCTATCGGACGGTGTCAGCCAGTGACGCACGCTCTATCCTATCACCTATCGCGTGACAAGGCCAACCATGCTACGGCTCCTGATCGCCGTGCAGTCGCTCACAAATACTTCCCTTCCAATGTAAATAAAAAAGGAATAATACGTTATAATAAACAAATGCGGAAAATAAACAGTTAGATTGGTGATAACCTATTTCATTGGGAAGTTAATAAAAATATAATCATTACGAAATGGGAAACACGGTTTAAAATAAACATAAACCAACAGGAACACATTTCCGAGGAAAAATGCGTGAAGCATGCCAATCAGAAAGGTACAGTTTTTTCTAATTAAATATAAAAAAGAAATCTAAAAATGCATTATTTCAATGTGAATACAGTCTGTACCTAGAGGGACTATAAGGTAATCCCTCTATTTCCTGGCTTTTTAACTAACTATGTACTTGACTATTTATAATTAGTCTGTTTTTTTTTTCAAAAACAGCAACTATTATTACAGGTTATACCTAATGCCATAGCGCCTTAAATAATTGACTTAACCTACTAAATATAATACTTGACTATAGTATAATTCACGCTCGGTGGGCCATTCTCATTTTGGTGGTCTCGTATATCTAGTGAAATATTACGAGATTGTTAATTATAAGTGTCTACGCCTCGTCCTTGTTCGGGAATCATCGGCAACCGTCGCCGGCGCAGACCATGGTGGTGCGAGCGCGGAGAAAAGGGCGGCACAGCCCAAACGATCGTTCAACGGGCTGCTCGAGCCCAAACATACAATATATATGTGATGAACCTTTGTATCACCCTACAATCTTCATTAACGTGCATGTCTTGGACTATGAGTGTCATTTCTCACCGCATCACGAACCCCAAGATCTACTTCTTCAAAGTACACTCCTACAATCGTGTACAACAAGTCTGATACCGATGATGAGAGAACATCATATTGCTGCTGGCATATGCTGAGTGGCATCTATTTTGGTGCATTTGAGATGTATAAACACATGTGTCTTTGTCACACCAAATAAAAATATTTCTTTGATTCATCAGTTATCTTATCATCATCAATGTAAAGCTCTATGTGAAAAAAATGTTCGAAGAGACAGACATACACTGCTGTAACGTGCGCAGATAAAGAATAGATCTGAAAATGGCGGCGGTTACCAATGGTATGGTTGGCAAAACGGCTAGTAAAACGGCTGCCCATTTAATTAGTTCTCTAAAAGTATTAGCATTTTTTTTGCAGCGAGTACGTAACTATGTGAGTATAGACAGCGATAGGGTGTGAGCGAGATAGCATGCGAGCGGACGCCATTTTTAGATCCATTCTAGGTAGTAGAACGGAAGTCACCAACTATAGGCCGATCTCCCTACTCAGCGTAATTGGTAAACTAATCGAGAAGATTATCAATCTACAGTTGCTGTCCTATCTGGAAAGAAACAACAGTCTGTCACCTAACCAATTTGGATTCAGGCAAAATAGGTCCACTGAACAAGCCGTAGATCTACTTGTTGGGAAAATAGTAGATTGTATTGATAACAATGAAAGGTGTGTAGGAATATTTCTGGACCTTGCCAAGGCTTTCGACACGGTTTCAATCCCGATCTTATTGGCTAAACTCGAAAGCCTTGGCATCAGGGGACTTGCGCTTAAATGGTTTGAGTCGTACTTACGCGATCGTAGGCAATGCGTACGTGTGGAAAGCCACACCAGTGACTTTACTAGTGTAGATTTCGGAGTTCCGCAGGGGAGTGTATTAGGACCAACCCTATTTCTAACATATATTAACGGGCTCTGTAATCTTAATCTCACAAACGCCACTATTATATCATTTGCCGACGACACAGCTATTCTGGTACGCGGTAGAGAATGGCCGGAAGTTCAAAGTACTGCAGAAGCTAACTTAAAAGTAGTGGCCGAGTGGCTTGACACTAACTTATTGACATTAAATGTTCAGAAGACCAAATACTTATGCTTTTCTATAGACTCCAGAGGCCAACCTCATGACGAATTCTGCATCAAGGTTAGACACCAGTACGAAAACTCGCTAGGACCCCCTGCCTACAGCAGCGATAGCTTTATCGAACGCGCGGACACTATAAAATACCTTGGTGTACAGCTTGACTCCCACCTTACCTGGCAGCAACATATTGAATCTCTCAAAAGTCGCGTTCGAAAGCTTATGTTTGTCTTTCGCGCTCTAAGAAATTATGCGTACCCCGAACTTTTGAAAATAGTTTACACCGCACTCTGCGAATCCGTGCTAGGTTATTGCAATTCGGTTTGGGGAGGGGCAGCAAAGACACACCTTATTAGGTTGGAAAGAGCGCAAAGATCCCTTCTCAAGGTTATATACCGCAAACCATCACGTTTCAGCACCAAAGAACTATACAAAGTTGCTAACGTCCTCTCTGTCCGTCAACTGTTTTTAAGAAAAATACTGTACAGTTATGGAAAACTACATGACAAGAATTTTCAAGCAGATACAAGACGCCGCCAGCGCTGGAAAACCCCAAAAACGCGTACCACATTTGCCCAGAGATTTCATCCCTTTATTTCTCCTCTAGTTATGAGATTGTTCTGCACATGTCACCTCATAAAAAGACCTCCAAGCAAACGGTTGTTGACTGCGTGGCTTATGAAACGGGATTATCATGAGACTGAACTCCTCATGACCGTGATAAAATGATTACCACCCATCTTGTCACTATTCTAATGTACTTAGGTAATGTTATTATTTATTTTATCTTATTATATTTTTTATTATAGAATTTTATGCCTGGCATCACACATTAATCACACACACACACACACACACACACACACACACACACACACACACACACACACACA
This sequence comes from Epinotia nisella, assembly GCA_932294315.1. Classification (NCBI taxonomy): domain Eukaryota; kingdom Metazoa; phylum Arthropoda; class Insecta; order Lepidoptera; family Tortricidae; genus Epinotia; species Epinotia nisella. The sequence goes on from OW028691.1 coordinate 2,735,337, forward strand.
CACACACACACACACACACACACACACACACACACACACACACACACACACGCACACACACACACACACACACGCACACGCACACACAAAATTTAGCATCTATATATAGATAAGTAATTGTATAGATACGAAACTGGGTCCTGTAACACAGGGTTTCCTAGCTCAGGACGCAGGGTCGTGATTCATATTGTAATGCTGCCCTTGTTCAATAAACTTTTTTCATTTTTCATTTTCATTTTCATTTTCATTCTTTATCTGCGCGCGTTATAACCTTTCTGGATATCTACCTGATTCCTGTTTACGTTTATAAATAGCGGGTTCTAGCGAGTCTATTTAAAACTGCGTAAATAGTAACATTTCGAGAACGTAGTAACACTGCCAGGTACTGCCTTATGCAACTTTGAAAATGAAAATTTTGTTTAAGTAATTATTTTAAAAAATGAGACAGAGGAATCGAAAATTCCACAAATCAGCATCTCTCGCCTTATTGGATTCTCTAAAAAAGAATTATAAGTATATATTCGAGTCAATATGCTAACGTCTCTTGTTAGCGGATTAATTTTCTCTACAAATCCTACTACTATTATAAATGTTAATGTTTGGATGTTGAGATGTTTAGATGTTTGGATGTTTGTTACTCAATCACGCTTAAACGGCTCAACCGATTTGGATGAAATTTTGCACGAAGTTAGTGTATAGTCTGGATTAAAATATAGGATAGTTGCTATCCCAGGTCCACGCAGACGAAGTCGCGGGCAGAAGCTAGTAGAAACATAATTGCAAAATAGGATATAGGGAGTGGATATTTGGAATCACTAAATCATAAAGAATTAGGTATACAAAAATTTATACATCACTTTTATGGCGTTGTATAATATTACCATTACCAGCGGACTTATTATCATGCTCAAATTAAATATCTTGACGCTAAAACTTGAACCAATAAACAATAATAATGGTCGTGCGTGGAGGTTTCTGAGCCGATTTTTTTTTTCTTGTCGATCTAGACACACGGCAGTGTGTCCGCCAAGTTCTAGCAAAAAAAGCGACACACCGGCCGTGGGTTATATTACTTATATTACACGAACCATTTCGGGCCAATTTCGACCACCCATAACTCAAAACATATTTTATCTACGCATATGAAATTTCGAGTGTCTGTTGACATCGCCTTAATTGTCTAGAATACAAAATTTCATTATTCTACCTATAGCAGTTGACCAAATTATAATAGTCTGAGAAACGCACACTGTTCTTTTTAGCAGTTTCCTGATAACATTTATTATTTTCAGTACTGTTTAATGATGTAACTTGGCAAGTTTTAATAGAAAATTATATACTTGACACATTGCAGTCCAAAGGTGTCGATTCATTGCATTGAAAAGGTGTGTGGTGTGTGAAAACTTGCCAAGTGACATCATTAAAAAGTACTGAAAATAATAAATGTTATCAGAAAACTGCTAAAAAAACCGGTGTGCGTTTCTCTGCCTATTATAATTTTAGGTATTTCTGTGTAACGTGATACTTATTCAAAATGTACCTTAAAAACTGCTGGAAATCAAGTGTGCATTCCTATAACTATTTATGATTTGAGGTATTTTTATGGAACTTGGTACTTATTCAGATCTCACTTCTTTTATAGGCGAAGCATTCCCATAGTATCGAACTTGGCAGCCTTTCACATTTATGTTTTTGATGGGATTATTGTCTTCAGAATTGGATAATCACAACATTACTCACTTTATTCTACGAACATAGTCGATTACGGAATGTCTTTAATAGTCCAGTTGTCGATTGTCACTCGAAGGGATATAGATAATACAGATATAGTACTTTCAAATAATACAAAAGTTATTCATATTACGATTTCAAGTAGAACGATAATTAAATTCACAAGTCAAAACACAGAAATAATTGTGATCGCAAAAGGCAGCCCACCTAACTTTGTAAAAACACCCAACAAAAGCAATACAAGCCATCTTACAAACTTAACAGGTTATAAAGCAAACCAAAATCAACTCAAACGAGATAAAAATAAGAGTTATAATAAGTGAATGGTTAACATGGCCATGGTTATCAAAACCAAATGCGACGTGCGTGCAATCCACTGATTTCTGGTTGTAAATATTTAACAAATCGAGTTTCAAAACTGAATAGGTAACTTTGTAATGCTAAGACAAGTTTCGCTAGGGGGGATAAAGAGATTTCGTTTGTATTACAAAAGAAAACCGCAAAAATCGAAACAAAAGAACAGAATGGCGGGTAACGAATGGTATTAATGGCGTTTCCTTCGAATTTTAGGTGGAATAAATAGATTTTTACCGTTTTATATAGAGGCCGATTGGGAGGAATTGAAAACGAGGGTACCTACAGCTGGCTTGTAATAATAAATTGTAAGTCGAGAAACGAAATAGATTTATTCGTCCCTAGGTAGGAAATAAATTGTTTTTCTAGCGTTTGATATGAGGCCTCTTTCGTTATTTACACGTTTAGTTCAGTATTAATTCTTATAAACCTAACTATGTAGGTTTGTTCTACTTCTATAGATTTCCCAGCTGAGATGATCGATGATATTACATTTTGAATTATTAATATGGTTGTGTCAATCAGCAGGAAAATGTAGAGGATCAGCCAGGGATCGGATACCGGTATTTTCACCATACAAAAATACCGGTTTTATTTCGTTCAATTTCGTTCTTTGGTTTATAATATCATTTTTGATCAGGCTGTCTAATAATACGGAAATGTTACCTAAATACATGATAGAGTCCTACATTAAGAGCCTAAAATAATTCAAAATATTAGACTACTCCGGGGACATTTGAAAAAACCGGTTCCGATCCCAGGGATCAGCAATGATGTAATATAAAAACCGGCCAAGTGCGATTCGGACTCGCGCACAAAGGGTTCCGTACCATTATCTATAAAAACGGCAAAAAAATCATGTCTGTTGTATGGGAGCCCCAGTCCGACTCGCACTTGGCCGGTTTTTTAGTATTTGTTGTTATAGCGGCAACAGAAATACATAATCTGTGAAAATTTTAACTCTCTAGCTATCACGGTTCTTGAGATACAGTCTGATGACAGACAGACGGGCGGATGGACGGACAGCGAAGTCTTAGTAATAGGGTCCCGTTTTTACCCGTTGGGTACGGGACCCTAAAAAAGAGGTTGATAGGTTATAAGCGCTCCAAAAATGGCACATTAAAATTGTGTCATTTGTAAAATTGCCTCAGTTTCGCGTCATCAATGGAAAACGTTAGCTGTCAAATTTGGTGGCCATTTTTAAACACGTAATTTCGTATATACAACATATGTACCACTTTTTTATATTACATCATTGTAGAGGACTAGCTGCCCGCGCGGCTTCGCCCGCTTATTGAAATTCAACTCTAGGTAGCATCTCCTCAAGGTATTGTACAAATACGTTCATTCTTAACCCATAATTATTTAACTCCAATACAAATTACACGATTCCCACACAATCATAATCCTACAATTCGTTAAATTAAATTACAAAGTTAACCTTTGGATTACGAAGTGCGATTCCACTTTCTTTCACTGCTCGTATCTTCCTTTCCTTTCATTTTGAAAAGTCAACTCTAAATTTTATGGAATAAGGATACTTTTTATTTGGACAATTGTTTAAAATTGGAGGTCGTGAAAGTAATACGAAGAATTGCCTTTGGAGCCAGTATCGACTGATTCTGAAGTCTGATTGGTTGATTTAAACTTTAAATTTGTTCTTTAATGCGATTTATATCTGGTTTTGTTACAAATGTTTTCTGAATTTAACTGATTTCAAAAAAAGAGGTTTTATCTCGCTTGACTAGAGGACTATAGTACAGAGCGCGAAACGCCGGCATGTATTTACTTACTACATAGTATACGAGATGTAAGCCGTTTACCTAAATAGGCTTGTGTCCTAAATTTTTTTACGATGCCATTCGAACCAGTTTTTGGAGAGGAGCAAAAGTTTGTATGGGAGCAACTACAATTAAAAAACATAAATACCCAAAAAAATGAGTTAAAGACGGACCTCGTTGGCGGCAGCCGAAAACGTTTCATACTGATTAACATTGAATCGTGACGTCACAGTGTAATATTTGTTGGAAGGTACAGTCAGCATCAAAAGTAGCTACGCAAACGAAGACGTCAAAAGTCTTTATTAAAGGGGAATAAGAACTTTTGACGTCTTCAATTGGGTAGTTACTTTTGATGCTGACTAATCGTTGTATTGAAAATCAAGTAAATTGCTGTTTCAGTCGTGAAATACTGCGTCTAGGACCATAGTTGTTGTACAATTTTGTTTCTATAAAAGCGTAAGGATTCTATTGGTAATTTTAATTTGCCTTTTGGACAATAAAAAATGCATATTTTTTCTAAACTTTCAAGGTCCATAACTTTTTATGATTTATACTTTATAACAAATATTTGATGGTTTATTCAGCAACACTGCGTTATCAATTTTAACATGTGAAAACTACCCAATTATTGAAGAAACATTCTAATAAACGACAATCTGTGTTGCACCAAACCATCTGATATCGTTAGCTATGATTGTTATTTGTATGTATGGAAAATTTGACAAGTTTCTATGGAACGACCGGTGTGACAAGAACCCTATTTTTTATAGATATTCTGCTGACGGCAAAAACCGTTAGTCTAGACTAGACCAATACAAAGCTACTACTAATCCCGATTGCCAAATCGTACTAGTTTACGATTTATATATATATTTAATCGTAATGATTTATTTTCCAGATTTTAGTAGAAATTTAAAATTATTGTAAATTACAAATATTAGCTACATATTCTAAAATAACTTGCATGCTGCTATTCAAACTCTACGGTTTTCATAATTTGAATCGGCTATAGGCCATTCGTTTAGAAGGAATAAGCATTTTTTAAATTTAGCCTTTTATTTTTTTTTAAGTTCTCAATACAATTTTCCGTTATTTATATATAAAAATTGCTCACAATTTCTACAACAAGCTGTAAAAATACTAGCTCATCTTTGCGTGAACTATTGAAGATATCAACATGGTTATGTTATTATACAGGGTGACTCCTAAGTCTTGAACCCAAATTATGGTTTCTAACGCATCATTTCAAGGCAAATTCAGTGCATTAGCTCTAAAAGCTAACAATTAAACTTTTTTGAAGTAAAACTTAATTTCTTTACACAGTAATCATTACCCAAAAATCGTATGGTCACCCTATTCTACTAGACGAGTTCTGTAAATTAATGACGACAGTTCAACGTAAGAAGTAGGGTTACCATGCGACTTGGTAAATGTAAAATTATTCATTTTATTAAGTATTACAGAATAAATTTAAAGATTTTTGCATAGTATAACCAACTAAATGTAAAGAGTAAGAGAAAAATATTTGGGTTCACCAACTTAGGAGTCACCCTGTATACAACCCATATATATACAACCCTATCAAGAAAATTGAAAATGCCTTAACTCCAATAGTCCATGGAATTATTTATTGAAAATTGTATGGTATGTAGAGAACCTAAAGAGCTTACTGTTCTATAAAAATAATATAATGGACTTTTCCGAAAAAAAAACAAAAATCCAAAATTGCTATTATGGGCTATGATTTCTTAATAAATGGTGTCATGATTATGTTGATAACTTCATTACACGCTATTTTGAAAGCTAAAAATATTTTGTCTAAACAAATTTTTCTATGTTTTCTTTAATTCCCAGCGTATTTATAGTTTCAATATCCGGGTGGATTTTTCCCAACTTTCAAAACAATATATCTCAAAAACTAGTGGCTGAGCTAATGTCACATAATCACAGCTCGGACAAGTCATCGCAAAACAATCGCAACACGGCAATCGAACAAGATTAATAGAGTCGCATTATGTACAGTATTATTAATTATATTTTTCAATTATATTTGTAACGGTAACCCAAAACTCACCATATGTTTGTGAAGGTATTTCCATTAACATTTTTTTAATGCTGTGGTTGCATAAACCAATGTCTTTATTTAATTATTTGTGTTAATTATTATTCACTATTTGCATTTCATTTCATTATAAAGTAAATTGATCAAATATATGTTTGGACATATGTACCTAAGCCGTCTTTGTAAAGAGCTTTATTTATTCTCCGATATTTTATTAACCACAAACAAAACTGCTTCAAGAATGCCACTTTGACAAAACCAAGACAGATATGTAACTAAAAAGGTCAAATGTTAAATTACGATAATATCCGCTTTTCGATAATCAATCATAATCTTAGGAGCTACCGCGAAACGAAAACGAACTTCGTTTATGTATCACCGTCTCTGTTGCACTTGCTAGTTTGAGCAACAGTGAGGGAGATACACGAACGAAGTTCGTTTTAGTTTCGTGGTAGCCCCTCATATGTATCGACTCTATAGAGTCTTGTTCTATTTCCATATCTGTTTTTGCGATGACTTGTCCGAGCTGTGCACATAATTATGATATAACTATGGAAGCATTTTGTGACAAAGCAATATGTCTGACACTCTTTTTTATTATTTCAATACCAAAAGTTCTCCATTAAACCTAAAATTGTTAAAAGTGACGCCAAAAATGACATTAACGCTCTGCCTACCATTTTCAGATATAAAGGCGTGAGTGTATACGTGTACGTTATTTACCTCGATGGAATGGAGCATTACCTCACTATAAATAAGTTTAAATCATTCCCGTGCTCGTTGACAGAGAGCATCCGCACTTTTCCAAATTAATCCAACTGCCAATCTCTCCCTAAGCACCTCCGAAACAGACAACACCCAACGTCAGACCCTCCAAGTTTTAAAACAAAAATAAACCTCAACAAACATTTTACGTAGGTAGCATTTGTTTTACTGTTCAAGAGGTCGGTTTGTGTCCGTCGCATCAGATTGTAATCGAAAAACACCATAGGAAAAAATCATAAATGCACTAACCAAAATGAATAAATAGGTGTTGTGAAATCGGTCAATTTGGCACTCTTTGGGGAGGCCTATGTCCAGCAGTGGACGTCTTTCGGCTGATATGATAATGATGAGGTGTTGTGAAATAGGTGGGGTCAAACTTGTCATTGGCACGGACAAGTTTGATACCATAGTATGAGATTGTGTTTCTAAAGCAAATCACCAGGAGCCGTAGCATGGTTGGCGTTATCACGCGACAAGTGACAAGATAAGACCGTCGTCTCATTTTATCGAAAGGTGTCAGCCAGTGACGCACGCTCTATCCTGTCACCTATCGCGTGACAAGGCCAACCATGCTACGGGGCCAGTTTAGCCGAGCTGTAAGGAACATGGACGGACAGCGAAGTCTTAGTAATAGGGTCACGGGACCCCGTTTACCTTTACCCATTTACCCGTTGGGTATGGAACCCTAAAAACATCGTGAGGAGGGCAGATGGCAGTCCCATTGGTAAGGTGCCTACGCCGAAACTTGGGAGTAGGTGGCCTGACCCTGGGCTTCTTCTTCTCAGTGTACAACCGGGAAATCGCTAGGAGGACGATGGTATAGCAATTCACTGCTTTGCAGAAGAACACAAGTTGTTACAAATTTGAAGAGACTTACGTCCTTTGGTTATTAAATGGAATCAGCACAACAGTAACGCTGGTTTTGGGAGCATTAATCTCGGAGTTTGAGATTATCATTTGGGGACACAGTGGCTGGCGATTTAACAAACAAGAGAGTATTTTTGCATTGATGCATTGATAATCATGTGGAAGCACACAAAAATCCCAAGAGTTATTTTGTTCTTATTTGTTCGAAAGCATCATTATCCCGAAAGCCATTTCCCGCTAAATAGAAAGAACGCAGATAAATTAATTAATTTATTTATTCCTTATTTTTTTTTTAAGATTTAAAAAAAATCTACAAAACATTACATTTCTGAAAATTACAATGTCAATTACTTAACTAAATACACTACAATTAATTAACATAAAGTTACATACAAATCGGCCCTAGCCGTTCCTGGTGCATAAGTCCCCATGACACTGGCGGCATTTCCACGCTGGATAGCCAAGGAAAGCCTTTGCACCAGAAACGACTCAGAGCGGGGGTCCTCCCCTTTTTGCCTGAGTCGACGGCCTATGTCGCGAACAAACTGTTTTGCATCCTTATATTAACACTTTACAGTCAAGCTACACGTGTTAACAGGAGAGGTAGGTATAACTTGTACAATTAATAATTTGTTTAGTACTTACAATATTTACGTAGAACTAAAATTTTCGATATAAGTATTGGAGTACAAATAGACCCCAAGTGCTGGCTACCGAGTGAGAGAAATCGAGATTCAGAGCTGTGAGCTAGTATATCGTTCAGAAGAGTCAGTGCATGATGAATTGGGGAGTGCGATTAGAGCTTGCGTCCGCGCCGGCGGGACGGCGAATAGTCTTCCGACAAAAAAAAGTGCGAGTTCAACTCGCGTGGTGAGGTTTCCGTATATAATCTAAATTTCATAAGTGTTTTGGAATACTCAAACTTCTTAAAGGTTTTCCTGTAATCTTTAGGTAAGGAACTATTTTCCAAATTTTTTTCAAAATTTTAATCCCAGTAGTTTCGGAGATAAGGGGGGGGGAATGGTAAATTTTTGTCTTTTTTCCTAAATAACTTCAAATCTGTTATTGGTAAAATTATAAAAAAAAATATCTGAGATGCTTACAACAACCCCTTTCAGTTTGCGAAACTTTTTTTTAAATTTTCCAGTTTACCCCCCAAAAGTGGCCCCTTTGTTCAGAATTCATTAATTTACTTTACGCGTCCATCTTTGGGTTACCAATTTGTATATGTGTACCAAATTTCAACTCAATCGGTTTAGTACTTTCGGAGCAAATCGGCTGTGACAGACGGACAGACAACCGAGTGATCCTATAAGGGTTCCGTTTTTTCCTTTTGAGGTATCGGAACCCTAAAAACACACTTCCTTAAAAGGTAATTTTAAAATTTTATAATACTCTGATACTGAAATGATATATTGTATACTGTTTTGAAAAAATGACACCTCGCCGAGTTTTTTACGCCGGTTCTTCTCGAGGCAGAGGTTTACTTTCCGAACCGGTGGTAGTTTATCGACATTCATAGGTGCATGTAATATGCCTAAATTGAAGAATAAATCACTTTGACTTTGACTTTTGACTTTGGCCAACACGTTTGTGAGAGCGAGCAAATCATGCCCTTTTCACAAAAACAGCATACCTCCACAGTTCGCCGAGCGCAACCACACTGTGTATCACTGTAATTAATTCAAAGAAAATTAGCAAACAGTGCGATCCAACCGTGATTCGCGAACAATTATCATACACACACATCGCAAACATGTTATTCGTTATTTTGGCTGGGAAATACGTTTTAATAGCCAGTTTAGAAGCTGAGAGAGAACTGCTCATACGTTATACCTACTTACTCTTTTACTTTATATCAGAAGCAGAACCAAGGTAACCGACATAGCCTTCCGAATCGCTAAACTTAAGGCTTAACCAGGCCATGGCACGGAAACGTGGTCGCTTACTATGGGCCTCATAAGAAGGCTCAAAGTCACCCAAAGGGCAATGGAGAGGGCTATGCTGGGAGTATCTCTGCGTGATCGCATCAGAAATGAGGCTATCAGGTGGCAGTGGGCGGGGCACATTGCATGTAGAACCGATGGCCGTTGGGGCGGAAAGGTTCTCGACTGGCGACCACGTACCAGAAGGCGCGACGTGGGTAGGCCCCCAAGGTGGACTGGTGAATCGGTTACATTGTGGGGGGCAGGTGCAGGCCGGTACGTAGTCGACACTCGAGAAGCTTTCCGCCCTAACATATGTGGCGCTCACGGAGAATAAATCTCATATTAAAATAGAATCAAGGCCCTTTTGATATGGGGGTATCCCTTAATTACGTAAGGTGTTTTTTTTAATTCTAACGTCCCACGTAATTAATGGATGTCCCCTATACGATTGCACATAGTAGGTACTATCGTCCAAAGGTACGGATTCACACCTCTAGGATCATTTTCGAGCGTTCGCCATGCAGGTGCAGACGATTTTGGACAGAAAGTGTGAGCCCGTACCCTTGGGTCTTGGGCGATAGTACCTACCTATGCTGGTGTCGCGTAAGAACAAGTACCTTAGTAGGAGATAAACTACTCAACTACTCATATTTACCTACTCTGTGTTACAATATATCGTCGGGTGACAAGCAAAAGTCACTAATTACACGTAAGAGGTACAGGAAAACTCAACCTTATTACTGCTTCAACACAGTTGCTATTTCTTAAATTATTTTTCTGCATTTAGTGACTTTTGCTTGTCACCCGACGATATATGTACTCATGTGAACAATAACTCGCCTCCACCAGATTTCTAAACACATTCTAAACAAAAAATTAACATTTGAATACATTCCGAACTACACAATATTTGCGGCAGGCAGAATTGTCTCATTAAACGAACACATTGAAAAGTGAGGTTTATTTCATTGTAAGTAGAGTTCATATTTGATTAGCACGTGATTGTGTTGAGATTGCGATTGTCACTTGAGTTTTTCCGCTTTCGAATAAGTAATGTGAGTTTGAATGAAAATGTCGTTGGCATTTCAATAAGAGCAAAAAGTGTACCTATAATACATTCGTCGGGTGACAAGCAAAAGTCACTAAATACAGAAAAATAATTTAAGAAATAGCAACTGTGTTAACGTAGTAATAAGGTTGAGTTCTCCTTTACCTCTTACGTATAATTAGTGACTTTTGCTTGTCACCCGACGATATACCTACTCTAGAGTCTGGCCATCCAGTCGAGTCACAAGATTATAATTTTCAGAGGCGTCTAGCGCTTATAATTTGTATCCAGACCTAAATTATGGCATAAATAGTTAAAATTCGAATGACAAGTTAGGCGTTAAGTATGCACTATGCAGTAAGAATCACTAACATACGTCTTGCTTGCATGTTGTTGCATTGCAAGTGCAGGTAGTTATGTGTTTAGTGGGTAGTTATACAATTTTATTGTAATTTCCACTATGCTGTATCACTGCAATTTCTACTTAGTCTTAAATATTATATACTTTGAGCATACATAACTGGAGTAGCCTTTCAGTAACTTACTCGTCTGTAGAAAACCTTGCACAATCTGCAAAAAAACATACAAAGACAATTTTTTTTCACAATCGCCTCGCAAGAGAACACTGATCATAAAAATGCCCGCATGTTGCTGTAAGCACTTGATATTATAAACGTTCAACCACTTCAAGCTTTCAATAAACAATTGAGTTTCAATATCCTATTAAGATGCTCCCCCGCCCCCGCAAAATTAGGCAGACATTTTTGTACGCAAATACGACATAAGGCGACTCCAGTTATGTATGCTCTAAGTATAATTGTATATTATACTCTTGTTTTTAGTTAAGTGCAAGTATTTTCTAACACAGTTCATGAATAAATACTATGACTATGACTATGGTACAGTTTTCAAAACCGTTATTGACATTGACATTTAATTTCTCCTGAAATAATTTTAACAAGAACAAAGGAATAATCCAACTTCTTAGCTTAATCACTTTGCAAACGGATACACTTCTTTATTTATATGCCTTTCTTCATCATAATTACGTTATTATAAAAACCATTTTACTATTAAGGATTTTATTTTTCAGGATAAGTGACCCATACCTCCCTAAACTAGTTTAATCTACTTCCTTTTTATTTTTATATTACTTCATAAACCGTCAACAAGGAATTTTTTGGGCCATCTCGTGGCACATGATAAGAAAAAAATTCTTGCTCACATGCGGACCTTGAGGACTCCATGCACTGTCCTACCGACTACACGATGTTAAGAAAACGCTAATCTGTCATCTGACACAGTGTCCGACGGCACAGCAGGAAAGCAGTTATTTATAAACTATGGTGCGTAAACTACTGGATTAATGCATTCCTCTCAGTCTAATGCCGGCGCGCGCGCTGGCGGCATCTTCGCGCTTAAATCCTGTCAATAAAAAAAAACTAGCCAGTGAGTTTGAAGTTCGAAAGAAAAACAAACATTGTATACTGGCCAGTTAGTTTCGGAACCAAACAAAACATTTCCAGTTTTATTTGAAATTAAAAACGAACGCGGTTGCATGTGCAATCGAAATTTATTGTTAAAAGAACGCGGTAACTGACAGTGAGTTTCGAAATTTGAAAACTTGGTTTGATTTTGGAACGTGACGCTATGTGTTGTGTTGTGTGACCTTGGGATGGATACACTGGATATATTTAGGTATTACTTCGTTTTGATTTTATATTTTAAATATCTTTATTATTTAGGTGATCTACTTTTGTTACAAAATTCCGTATAAAATTACAACCTATCAGATAATTAATAACGATCATTCAGATAATTATTAAAATCAGCGTAAAAATGAGACGGAACTTTTTGTATTATTAGAAGGCAAACAGGATTAATATGTTTGCCTGATCTGAAATTAAAAGTAAAATATATTATCATCTAGGAGTAAATCATCATCATCATTATCCTCATCATATCACCCGAAAGACGTCCACTGCTGGACATAGGCCTCCCCCAGAGAGTGCCAAATTGACCGGTTCTGCGCCACCCGCATCCAGCGGACTCCCGCGACCTTTACCAGGTCATCAGTCCACCTTGTGGGGGGCCTACCCACGCCGCGCCTTCCGGTACGTGGTCGCCACTCGAGAACCTTTCCGCCCCAACGGCCATCGGTTCTACGTGCAATGTGCCCCGCCCGCCGAGTAAATCATAATAAAATGTTAATACAAGATAAAAATTATATATTAGCCTCCTATCTTACAAATATATACAGACCAGGTTTTCCATGAACCACTTACAAAAAACTGCATTTTACTACCTAGAACTCAGCGCCTAATGGTTAAGTCTTTAATCCTCTCAACATATTGGAAATCATAATAACTTAATGGGTCCATGTAGGTAAAGCCTGACAAGCATTCCTTCCTTGCGTTATATTTCGAACAAGCGTTGGACATATAAACTGTCATTTTCGCTATCAAAAATGACAGTTGGTTATGACACAATGCTCTCATGAGGATGTTAATGTGCGTTCGAAAAGTGACGCGAGTAGCGTGAAGATACACAAGTCAAGTGCCACATATTTCAAACTAAATTGCTCCGACATTTTTGATACAGAGGAAGCTTTTATTACGTACTGTAATCTTTGCAGTCATAATATAACTACAACTTAGAAAAGTTGAAAAATCCCCGACATTGTCATTTCAAAATTCAATATCTCAAAACCGGCTGAATTGTTTTTTTTGAAACGTAGCTAAGAACCATCTCAATCACATTGTTGTTGTAACCATTTACTGCAGCTTTAATCTCTCATCGGTTACCTTTTTTTTATGGGAGGAAAATCCGTTATGGATACCTCCTCGCCACGGGGATAGCGCGGAGGTTATGTCGCACTCGCACCGACTAAAAACCCCCCGATGGTCCTCCTAGACGCATTTCGGACGGCTCTGGGATCTCCTACGGAACGCGCCAGTGCCACCCTAGCGTGGGTCCTACCTTTTTGTTATTCTACAATTGCAGCCCCCAACTGCAACCGTGTACCACTCCGCGGACCCCTTTTTAGTCGCCTTGTACGACAGGCAACTTGTGCGGGGTGCCCTCGACCTTTTCCCGGACCACAAGAAGCTCGATAACGACGTCTCCTCGACAAAATTTGAATGATTAGTTGCAAAATAGAGGCCCGGCAAGGTCTATTAGACTATAGTATAATCAGATAATGACGCGTTCGCACGCATGGGGGGACTACCTGTCTAAATGCGATGCTTCCTCTCGCATTCTCGTTTTCCAACGGTGATCATTGTGTATGTCATAGTGCAAAAAATGCACGTTTGTGAGAGATATGTCATGATTTAGACAGCTAAACAACAATTTGCTCTATCAGGCGCCGTAGCATGGTTGGCCTTGTCACGCGATAGGTGATAGGATAGATAGAGCGTGCGTCACTGGCTGACACCGTTCGATAGAACGAGACGACCGCTCTTATCTTGTCATGCACTTGTCGCGTGATAAGGCCAACCATGCTACGGCTCCTTGACGACTGCGCAACGTTTCTTAGGTTCATTATGTGGATCAAAATGTAATTTTTTGTATAGGTAAATGACAGTTCTGTTTGTCTAGCGGTCTTTCGAAATGTTGCGCAATTAACCATCTAGCGCCATGCAGCGCCATCTCTTTAAATTGACAAAATCATCGAACAGCAGTCTAAGTCTAGTCAATAGACTGTGTCTATTCCAACGATCTAATCTATTTGTAAGTACCTATATAAATTTTATCATAAGACTAGTTATTTAGATAGAATGTGTTTGCGTAGGGTTCCTGCATCGCACTCCCGTAAAACTTTTACTAACTGCTATATCCATACTAAATTATATATGATGTTCTCTCAGACGTATCCGTCGACGGCGACATCCTGACAAATCGATAATTGTATATACATATATCGGTCATACAATAATACATATATTATACACTTTATACTTAAAAGGTAACAAGCACACATACCTCGGTACTTTTGTATTTTAAACTATGGTAACTTTGCAAAATGTTCGAACTCATTTAAGCGATCAACACTTTCACTACAAGGAACCCGCCTACCGGGCGCCTACACCGCTGTCGTTTTCCGCTACATACGGGGGAAACCAGCGTAGCGCGTAGCGATTTAGTGGCATAAAATGTGTGTCAGTTTAGGTAGGATAGTAAAGCTTAATTGCTGCAATTATTTCCCTCACTTGTTACTAGATGCATTTTTAATATTAGCGCGGATATGGGTCTAGTTACGCAACTAATCTACATCCTCTAATGCTACGTTTAACATAGTTGAACTCCGTGTCACACAGAGTGGGTGTGCCTAGCTCCTATGATATTCACAAGCTGTCTTGATTCGCCTCATCGAGAAAAACTTTCCGCATACAAATTGTATGGGGAAAGTTTTTCTCTATTTATGGCTTTTCTAGCCGGAAATATATTTTTAATCCCATACAAGCTTTTGATCCTGGACAGGAATGAGATCGATTGGCATCAAAAAAAAAGTTTGTCAAAAATGACCATTTCCTCGCACCCTGTATGTTTTCTCCAAAATCTGTAAACGCCAATCTTCATTAATTTGAAATCGAAGGAATCCCCTAAGACCATTTTCGCCTACCAACACGGGATCTGGTAGCTGCCCTCACTGACCCAAAATCTATTTCCACCCTGTATATTTTTTTTTAGGAAAGTAGCTAATTAATACGCGAGGTTAACCGCTATTATGAGTATAATATTCGTAATCGTAGGTCTGATGTTACTGGTTCTCCCGAGTCGAGGCATACTCCAGCACAGTCAATTGAGACCAGTAGAACATGTGACCGCGTTACTGTGGTGTTATTACACCAATTCATTGCGTCCTTGACATTCATATAGGATACTGTTTTTATTGGACTATTACCCGGTCGCAATGGTCGAATCTGAAGTGTGATAAAATTGACTGTTGACAGTCGTATTTCATCCGGTTAGTAGCTCTCCGGTCCTTGTCAATACAACTCGTAATGCGAAAGAGTCTGTTTATCTGTCTGTTACCTTCTAGTCTAGAGTGCTTAAGTATTTGTTATGGAGACAGACATAGATACAGTCACGGACTTTAACTGTTGAGCGATTTAGAGCTCATTTTATACTGGACACTTCTTAGCTTAACTATTAAAAAAACAAAATTAGTTGACACCTAAATGGCTCAACAATTAAAGTACTTGACCATGTTTATCCCGGAAATATCGCCCATGAGGTGAAATCGGGGTTGAAATTTAAATGAATCTGTTAACGTTTTACACGGCTGAACTGATCGTTAATAAGCGTAAAATGAAAAATAATATTAATGAATAACAAAGAACCAATGATTAGAATTTAGGCGTCAAACATTGATACCTTTACCTTACTGCCCACAAATAGTGTACAGATGTTTAGTCTGGCCTATCAACCCATCCAGAACTCGAGATTAGTACTCACTTGCGTCATTGGATTATCGCTAAAATAATGGAAAATCAAAGATTTCAGCTATGGCGAAAAACACGTAGCTTACAAGTCATCGGTTAGCATCAGACGCCCACTTTGAAGTAACACACCTGAAGATTCGTGAGTCCTTAAAATAATAAGCTTCTGTCAAAAAAATAATTTTTGATACAAACTTTTATTACTGACTTTTCTGTATACCGTCATCAACTACTCATTTAGACGATTCTAACGAGCCCAAACTCAACGGGGTTACGTCGGTTAATTACTGAATTCCCATGGCCACCTTCTGTCTCCATGATCAGATCAGCTTGATGATACCATAGTATTGAATTGACATACAAACTATACTAACACCCAACATTACAGTTCAATCGGATAACGGAAAGTGACTGAAAAATGGATTGAAAATTTTGACGGACAACTTACTTATTACATGCTTAAAGGGGTTTTTTTTATCGAAAGTAAATACAAGATTATGATTAACATTAACTAAAATAAATTAAAACTAAATTAAATCTCAAAAAGGCCCTCGAGGCATTGTACCGAGGATGCTGGCGGCATTTCCTCGTTGAATTGCAATGTTGATTCGTTGCGCGAGAAAGCCGCCAGCTCTTCGGTCACCAGCTACAACGACCAGACGTTTCGCGATTCCTGCAAATAACTTATGCGCACTGGGACCCCACGGACCGAGGGTCTCGACGCCAAAGGGTACAAAGTCGTACTCTCTGCCGAGGCCTCTATATTTATTACATTTCAGATTTTCGGCGTTTTCCGCCGCTGCACCCGCTTTAGAAGTAGTCCGTTGGAGGTACATTACATACTTACATATTTACGTACGAATAGTGCAAGTTAATATAAAGCTTGTAAAAGTCCTCTTTAAAAAGAAGATTAAGGCTGCGATGATCACTTACCATCGGGTGGGCCGTGCGTTTGTTGGGCACCGACGTGGTATGTGGTAGGTACATAATTGTGACTCAATCCCTTCACCAATGGATGATTAAGTCATGTGGTCAAGCTTAATTGTCTTCAATTAAAATACCTAAAGGCTTAGATTATACTTGGAATAAGGCAAGGTCTGATATTTTAAATCTCTAACCTATTTTTTACTTACGTAGGTAGGTGTAAAATGGATTAGAAGAAAGAAGAAGAAGAAGAATAGTACATTACTGCTGAGGCCGGGAATATAGCAATTCGTGGATGAGTGGATTTTGTCGGATAAAGCGAAGCTGAATCCGACAATAGAGACGAATCCACGAATTGCCATTCCCGCCGAGGTAGGTATAGTGCTTTTCTCCATAAATGCGAGGAAATCAAATAATATTTTCAATAATTTTAAAACAGCGAGTAGTATGTCAATAACCTATCATGTTCCCGCCCAACTTATTTTTTAAAAGTATGTATACGGCATGACTCATGGTGCCTTTCAATTGACCCACATAAAAAATTAAAAACATTAGAATCAATTACAATTTTATGTTTTACGTAATTAAAATTATTAAAGATTACACGGGATTAAAATCTAAACGCAATTTAGTTCGTTTTGAATATTATTTCGAAAATAATATTATTTTCATTTCTTCCTCTCTTTTCTTCTTTCAAACTTCTTATAGGTTTTCCTGTAATATTTAGGCAAGGAACTATTTTCCATATTTTTTTCAGAATTTTAACAGTAGTAGTTTCGCAGATAAGGAGGGTAATGGTCAATTTTCGTATTTTTTCCTAAATTACTTCAAATCTGTTCTTGCTAAAATTATATAAAAAATATATCTGAGATGCTTACAACAACCCCTTTTATTTGATATGTCACACAATACAGTATGCGAAACTTTTTTTTTTAATTTTCCTGTTTACCCCCCATCAGTGGCCCCCTTGTTCAGACTTCATGAATTTACTTAACGCGTCCCTCTTTGGGTCACCAATTTACATATGTTTACCAAATTTCAACTCAATCGGCTGTGACAGACGGACAGATCGACACGAGTGATCCTATAAGGGTTCCGTTTTTTACCTTTTGAGGTACGGAACTCTAAAAAGAATGAAACTGTATTGTGGAATATGGGCTAGCTACCTATCATTTCATTTCATTTCATTTATTCCTTGATAAAACATAGTTTTACATGTCAGTTTATATATATCAATTTTTTTTTTTTTTTTTTTTTTAATATCGATGTAATAAGACATTTTCTCCAACTTTAAACCTACAAATGCTCATTCAATTTTTGTGCAACAGTTAGTAACAAACAGATACATAAAGTTACTTTCACATTTAGAATATTAGTACCTACTTACGTAGTAAAGGATTATAGGCATCAATTTTAGCAACCATTAATAACAATGTACCAGCTTACCCTATATGGCTAAACGGATGATGGATCGTATCGTTTTTCTTTATTAATGAAATACAATAGTATTTATTCCACTGTCATTGGTGACAATTGCCGCCTGCGGTGTTATGGCGCTATTCATTGTCGGCATAATTAATGATTGTTCTATTTTGTTACACGGTCTAATTTTGTTGCTATCCATTTAAAAAACATTGTTAAGCAAACTAATCTATGGTCTTGGGCTTAAACATTTGGATTCAGAACGGAGGCGAGCGGAGGTTTTTGTCGCATTCAAGTCATAAAAAGGTAATAAATATGCAAACGTATGCGTTATAGCATCGTTCTCAAAGATGGCGCTGAAGGCAAAAATAAATCCCTCTTACATACACTATGGGCAAAATAGTAGTACCGATAGTTCAACTTGATAGAGTTTAGTTTATAAAATCTCATTACATCAATTTCACATAAGTACAGTTATTCTATATTACTGGTCATATAGCGGTATTTTACATATTTACGCAATTTACTATTTAATTATAATTTAGGGGTAGGTATTTCATTTCCATTTGTAGGTACACAATGGAAAACATGTCAATTATAAGAATAAATAAATAATAATTAAAAAAATACCGGACAAGTGCGAGTTCAACTCGCGTGGTGAGGGTTCCGTAAAATATTGAGAATTTTCCCGTTACTTTGAATACTCAAACTTCTTAATAGGTTTTCGTGTAATCTTTAGGCAAGGAACTATTTTCCATATTTTTTTCAGAATTTTAAGCCTAGTAGTTTCGGAGATAAGGGGGGGAGGGGGAATGGTCAATTTGCGTCTTATTTCCTAAATTACTCCAAATCTATTTTTGCTAAAATTATAAAAAAAAAAACTGAGATGCTTACAACAACCCCTTTCATTTGATATATAACACAATACAGTTTACGAAACTTTTTTTTTAATTTGCCAGTTTACCCCCCAAAAGTGGCCCCTTTGTTCAGAATTAATTAATTTACTTTACGCGTCCACCTTTGGGTCACCAATTTATATATGTGTACCAAATTTCAACTCAATCGGTCCAGTTGTTTCGGAGCAAATCGGCTGTGACGGAAGGACAGACAGACAACCGAGTGATCCTATAAGGGTTCTGTTTTTTCCTTTTGAGGTATCGGAACCCTAAAAATACGGTCATACGTTACCAATCATTGCAATATTAAATCAAAAAATTAAAATTGATTTGTGCAGTGACACGGCTTTCGTCACAGGGTGCACGCACACGTACAGACTCGAAGGGGGATTGTTCAGCCACTTGCCAACTTAATTTAGCCGTGCAGTGCAAAATTGGCTTGGTCGATGATACTCGTATGAAGAATAAATAAGGACCTATTCGTATTACACGGCCAAATACGATATAGTGTCAAGTGGCTCAACAATGCTGCTTCGCGACTGTTGCGCGCAAATTTTAGTTAAACTATGTGTAAGTGTCTATCAGCCGCCAGACGTCCACTGCTGGCCATAGCTTTCCCCCAAAGAGTGCCAAAGTGATCGGTCCTGCGCCACCCTCATTCACTGGACCTTGTGGAGGATCTATCCACGTTGCCTGCTTATACGTGGTCGCTACTCGAGCTCCTTTCCGCCCCAACGGCCATCGGTTCTGCATGCAATTTAAATGTAATATTCATAAATACCATAGGTGGACTGATGACCTGGTAAAGGTCGCGGGAGTCCGCTGGATGCGGGTGGCGCAGGACCGGTCAATTTCGAACTTTCTGGGGGAGGCCTATGTCCAGCAGTGGACGTCTTTCGGCTGATATGATGATTCATAAATACGAGACATGTTTTCGAAACTCGTCCACCACCCTAAAAAAACAATGACGTAATGCGCGTTAAATAGGTACAATTTTCATTTCAATTTCGGGGCATGAATTATAAAACAGCATTTAATCGTTCAGGAAACGCTGCGCATTAATCTAATTGAGTTTAACCATTTCCTGCGTTCATTTTATGGCTCTTCACTTAGTCACATTTAGTTTTATTCCCTTTATGTTCCGGCTAGACTAAATTGAATATTTAATACGTACGTATCTAGACACGCGGCAGCGTGTCAAGCCAAGTTCAAGCAAAGGAACTGGCTAGCCAGCGCCGAGTATAATATTACACGAACCACTTGGTGCCACTTTTGACCCTTCTGTAACTCAAAACATCTTTAACGTAAACACATAAAACTACGTGTGGTTAATTATATCTATAAGGACATCTAGAAGCCCAAATTTCATGAAGCTAGCTCAAACTGTTATAAAAATATGAAGGTCAAAAACACGTAAATTTTAGCACTGTATATGTCAGTATATAGTACCTAAATCTTCCTAACCTACTTCCAGATGACCTAGAAGGATGAAATTTGGAGTCCAGCTCGGTAATTGTGTGTAAGCGTAGGAAAAAATCTAAAAATAAAAAAGTTAAAAAATAGGGGGGGTAATAATAATAATAATAATTGTAGCGTTGGAACCGTTACAAGTAGATATTTAAAACTATCCCAATATATGTATTATTATATTTGCTATATACCAAAAATATAAAAATAAAGTTAAGTCAAAAAATAAGTGGTGTCCCCATACAAAAAACTTGTAATACGTAAAACTGTTAATTCTGATAAAAACTGGCCAAGTCAAATCTAACCTACTTTAAGATCACATTTTTAAATAACAGCAATTGGTATAGGTATCTAATAAAGCAAAGAAATGTTTAATACTTGTTCATGATGTTATTTTGTTCCTATAAATACATATTTGGATTTTGCATAGAACTTGGCACTCATTAAGATCTCCATTCTTTTTGCGGCGAAGCCCACAGCCAAGCTTAATTTTTGCATTTTTTTTTTAATTTTTGTATATGTAAATACTTTATTTTACATAAGAAGCAGGTACAAATACAAAAAAATATACAAACTAATTAGGTTTCATTAGTACACAAGCGAACTTATCCTGTTCTAATGTGTGTAGTCCTCCTCATCGATTTCGATGACGGCGACCCTAGCAATTACGGATTTGCCCTATTATTGCGTGCGCTCTGATGTGGCTGGCTAGGCCAAACTTACTTTTAAAAACTCCATTGCATGGGGGACAGTAGAGTTGGCCAGTTGTGTTATAATTGAACACGTAGGAAGGTTTAGGCCTCTCTTTTCGCAATTGGCGTTTAGCGTCTCATGTTGCCAAGCGGTTCTCTTCAAAATATTTAACCTTAGTAAAGATTGTAGATCGCCAAGATCTGTTCTAATAAATAGCTCTTAGATTACCTCTAGCCTCCGTAATACTCGTCTAACTATTTTCTCAATAGCTAATCTTACTCATGAAGGCCACATAATGCTGGGATGCACGTCGCGTGCCTTTCTCAATTTGTCTAACTATGATTTATTTGCACAAAATGACGCCAATATGGCACCAATGACGCCGGCCGCGCGATAAGCGTTGCACCAATTATGGGCAATCAGCTTGCATAGCCGTGGATTAACTATGGTTTTACAAAACGTCTTATCTTACTTGTAATGGTATGGTAAAACGAGAGCCCATTCCATTCGCGATATTTTACAGAAAGTCACAGCACTTTCATGTCGCTGACCTGCTCAATCACAAAGACAAAGATATCGAAGAGGGATATCTTCCCTACTTTAAATATTGCAGTTGGAATAACGGCCACGATACTAGAATATGAAACATAATTTGAAATTTTTATTAGAAATCTCTGTTTGAAACCTATCGTACGAACAAACTGAAAAACAAAATACGTCTCTGAAGTTCGGAAAATCTTAGTTTAGTATATTTTGTATCTCGATTTGGTGTCAATGCGTTCATATTCTAACACGTTAGTACAGCGAGCGTGTGAATAACAATTAAATCAAATTGTAATGCGAATTTTATGACTCAGATTGATTCCTTGGAAACCAATTTTGGCTCTTGAAGTGTATATCTGTTATCAAGTTTTGACCTGCAATAAATTGAATGAGGTTATTATTTATTCTAGTTCATAATTATGAACAGAAAAGACAAACCCTGAATCTGGGTTCACCCATACCCACCTCAATATCAATGCGTCGCGATAGCACAAACTTAGCAATCATCATCATCATCATCATCATATCAGCCGAAAGACGTCCACTGCTGGACAAAGGCCTCCCCCAAAGAGTGCCGAATTGACCGGTCCTGCGCCACCCGCATCCAGCGGACCCCCTCGACCTTTAACAAGTCATCAATTCAGTCCACCTTGTGGAAGCCTACCCACGCCGCGCCTTCCGGTACGTGGTCGCCACTCGAGAACCTTTCCGCCCCAATGGCCATCGGTTCTACGTGCATTGTGCCCCGCCCACTGCGACTTAAGTTTAGCGATTCGGAGAGCTATATCGGTTACCTTGGTTCTGTTGCGGATAGCCTCATTTCTGATGCGATCACGCAGAGAAACTCCCAACATAGCCCTCTCCATTGCTCTTTGGGTGACTTTGAGCCTTCTTATGAGGCCCATAGTAAGCGACCACGTTTCAGTGCCATATGTCATCACTGGCAACACAGACAAGTCAAAGACTCTCGTCTCATCTCACTTAGGAATTTACCATGATACAAAAGAAAACACATCAACGAACCGTGTCGCGTTTTATGCTTTCTATTTTTCATCCCGTTGTGCTACTGTTTTATATTTAAAAAAAAAACTGATTTATTACATTAATTATTTATTTATTATGTTTCTACTATCTAATAGTATGCTGTGTTGCGTTCCGTGGGTCACTTACGGTGCTGTCTGAAAACCAGCGCTGTAGGTCTCTGTCTGACACCTCGGCACAATGCTGAGACAGCGACCGTTTCACTGCCGCGAAGACACACTCAATGTGTCAATTGTATTGTATATCTACTCCCTCTATATCTGTATGTTTTTTGTGTAGTGAATAAATGTCTTCTTTCTTTCTTTCTTTCTTTACATGGACCAAGTGTTAGGAAGTCCGCTATCACTTACTAAAGTTACTATCTTCTAGAATAGAGGAGTCCGATCCTGGAAAGATATTAACATCTTTATAGTTTATACTCTAACCTAACATGCTCTTTGCGTTTCTAAATTGAACGGCATGCAGTTTGGATTCCAGACAGTTAAAGTTACTGTTTTATTGGTTGTTATCTTTACTACTATTTAAAATCAGTTTGGTCTAGTTAAGAATGGAGAATTGTTGCATGTAGTTCTTGCGTGCACTCCAATGTATCCAACAAACAAGATAAAAACGTAAGTAGCATCATTTCAAATATCAAAAGTACTAGATACAATTTTTTAAATTTTCGGTTAAGATAAACATCGTGAGGAAACTGATCTAATTCCTAAAAGGCCCAATTTCCATCTAGGTTGAAAAGTCAGATAGCAGTTGCTTTCGTAAAACTAGTGCCTATTTCAAATCTTGGGAATAGTTGCCAAAGCGAACCCCGGGATCCTTTAGGGTACAACCGGGGAAAACGCTTGACTACAAAATTGAAACACAAATTACTGAAATAACATTTCGAAAAAATACAGAATGTAACAAAAATGGGATGTAAACCCATTAAGGCCAGATTCGGTAGCCTATTGCAATTCCAAACAGGCTTTTTAGGGTTCCGTAGCCAAAATGGCAAAAACGGAACCCTTATAGTTTCGTCATGTCCGTCTGTCCGTCTGTCCGTCTGTCCGTCTGTCCGTCTGTCCGTCTGTCCGTCTGTCCGTCTGTCCGTCTGTCCGTATGTCACAGGCATTTTACTCGAAAACTATAAGGTGTATTTGAATAAAATTTTGAGGATAGGTGTATTTTGTTAGCCGCTACATAGTTTTGTAATTAAAATGACAAAAAAAATTTTTTTTAGGGGTGCACTCCATACATAAAACTAAAAGTCAAAATTTTTTTTTTCATTGTGACCCCCCGCGTGGCACATCAATCGATAGGCCTTTCAAAATAAATATAAGGTTTCCTAGAATTTTTTTTGATTAAGTGAATAGGGTCGGAGATAATCGCCCCGAAAGTCACTAAAATTCTGTCCCCCCCCCTCTAATTTTTGAACCGTGTATTTTAAAAATATGGAAAAATTCATGGACATAGGGCTTATTAATTTCATTCACCGAAAATTGTTTTGAACAAGATCGGTTCAGAGGTTTTCGAGATATTGCTGAAAAACTGCCTTCCTCAAAGAAAAGGACGTAAGTGCCGTAAAAATTCTGTGACGATACGACCTTTTTAATAGGCACGGAACCCTTCGTTTTGCGTGGTCCGACACGCACTTGGCCGGTTTTTTATTATTATAAACCCTCGCGGGAGAATGTCAACCAAAACAAAAACTGTAATGTAAAACATTATTATAGAAATGCATAATATTTGTAGAGAGGATGGATGAGAGAAGATTAACGAAGAGAGTGTATGTAAAAGGAGTGGAAGGGCACGTTGGAAGGGGAAGACCTAGGCGAACTTTCTCTGATCAAATTGGAGAAATGTTACAAAAAGGCCAGGTCAAAAGTACCCTAAACCGACGAGCATGTATGAGAAATGTTATAAAGGTGAGTGAAGCGAAAGTGGTTTGTCAGGATCGTAGCAAATGGAGATCCGTGATCTCTGCCTACCCCTCTGGGAAAGAGGCGTGATTATATGTATGTATGTATGTATGTATAATATTTGGAATTGCAATACGCTACCAAATCTGATGTTAATGGGAATCACATCCCATTTTTGTAACACCCTGTATGTTTTCTTCATTCATTCATTGTTGAATTGTATTTTTATGATTAAACTGTAAATATGTCAATATAAAGTGTCAAAATAATCGTCAAAAAAAAACCGTCAACAGCTTACATGATTCTGAAATAAAATAAGTGAAAAGCTTCCCTTTTACGCTCTATGCCATAGTTAAAATGTAATTTCCCTCACAATAAAAACATGTGCCTTTTCTTGTAAGATCTAAATGGGTAATATTTTTTTATTATTCTTTGCCATGGACAAAACCTAATTTGACTTTGAGATAGACTATCTCGAAACAACTGAAAGATATTCTTCATTTATTAAAAAAAATAAAGGCCTCAATAGACAAAGCGCTGGTGAACATTTCTGAGAAAGAACACTACAGTACCATTACGACATTACGCTTCAAACCCTTCAGTTCTTTTATAAATATCTTATTTACAAGCAAAATATCCACAATGAGCGAGCGAAGACTTGACCCGATTTGTCTCACAATTGCCAGAAAGTATTAGCATTACAAAAGAATTCTTAGCACCAAGTATTTTGGTACAACGTTTGAAAAATAGGCTCAACTTGATGAACAATGGCCGACGAGACGGTTAAGTGACTAGGCAAAGCAGAATGGATATTTAAATTACTTTATTTTTCTAACTTAACTGTCTGTGATACTACAATCATGTATAAGAAGTGCCTATGGACAAGAAAAGAGTACAAATCCGATTTTTATCGTGAAAATACTTAATCTTTTCGACGCCAACGACGCATGTATCCACACCGCAGGTTCAACGCCAACGACTGATATATAGGTCAAGGAGCTCAGTGTGATAGCAACCTTCTTGCATTAACATACGGTTTAACTCCGCACTAAATGTTGATTTGGCGTGTGGTTGACAACTTTTCTCTTTGTCAGAGCGTTGAAAAGGTCAAAAGGAGATTTCGGGCTTGTTTAACTAAAACCTTTCATTATCATCATCATCATACTAGCCAAAAGACGTTTACTGTTGGATATAGGCATCCCCCAAAGAGTGCCAAAGTGACCGGTCCTGCGCCACCCACATATAGCGGTCTCCCACGACCTTTACCAATTCATCCTTGATGCCTATGCCCACGCCGCGTCTTCCGGCCAACTGTAACTTTTGGGACCCAATAAATATTTTTTTATTTAATTTGATTTTCATATCCAACTTATATTTTATATCTCGGGATATCTCGAAGCTAAAAGTTAAAATTTTGCAAGTACTGGCAACACTACCTGAAACTTATAATACAAGAAAAAATTGAGAGAAAACGGGGTAGAGGAAAAAGGAAGATGAACTGGCTCAATAATATTAAAAAAAAATGGACGGACATCAAGGACGCGGCCACGCTCGCTAGACTGGCAAAGCATAGGATGGACTTTGCAAAGGTGGTCACCGACGCCCGATAGGGCATGGCAGATAAAGAAAAAGATAAGGCAACACTATCCAAAAGGATAGATCGTTATTAGCCGAGCACCTCAGTGCCACGTGATAGGCTAGAGCTAGACCGAAGTCGGCAACCGTTTAGCAGCCAAGGGCCACATAGTCACTAACGAAATTCACGCGAGCCGCACTTGTTCACAATTCGTGACTTTATCAGGTTGTGACTTTATTAGGTAAAAGAAAACAGACGGGGAGGTTAGCGGGCCGCAAGTGAGGGGCTCGCATGCGGCCCATATCCCTTCCTTTCGGCTCTGGAGTAGTCGGGCAAAAAGGCCGTATTGGAATTGGAGCGTTTTTCAAAAAAAGTGTACATTAACTTTTTTTTTCAGAATTCGATTTTTTTGGGTTTTTCTTACTCAGAATTGTTGGTACTATCGATCCTGATACAAGAAAAAAAGTGTCCAAAATATTTTATTCCAGATCGTCACACAGTTTTGTTTTGTTTGCAGTCTTTTTTTATTTACATGGTCGTGACGCACTGGAAGAAAAAACTTACATAGTAAAACCTGGGACACTTTTTTTCCTGTAAGAGGATCGATAGTACCAACGATTCTGAGTAAGAAAAACCAAAAAATAAATCGAAATCTGAAAAAAAAATCATGTACAGTTTTTTTGAAAAACGCTCATTGACTTAAAAATAACCCTTTTCTTTAAACATACCTAGATGATTAAAAAAGTTTAGTATTTTCTCTCAATTACTAATAAACAAACTTTTTTTTAAACAATTGTATGAAATGTACACTACTAAATTCACGCGCATATAAATAAACAGTGAAACTGGTGCTTTTAGCAAAAATAATAAAACAAACTCCCTACAAAGATGAGAATATGTAACAATGGAACTAAAAAGAAAATCGCGATACTAGAGGCATTCTTGTAACAAACAATTCACAGGATGTTATGTAAGGCACGCAGCCGCCCTTCAAATATAAAAGAAATCACGACACAAACGCCAAGGGATCCCTAAACAACGCATCGTTAGTGAAAACATTTGAAGCTGATTCTAAGTTTGTCATCGAGTTAAAAAAAGATGCCATAAATCTCGGCACCCTGTATTTTTGCAACCGTCGTACTGTCGAACCACGCTATTATCAATCGTATCCTTGAAGCCATAAGAGCTATCATAGATGCATTTATAAATTTGCCACTTGTCTAGGAAATTGCATGTGAAGCAGACGAAAATCAACTCAATGTCGATTTAGAGAAGGCGTATTTGGAAGCAAAAGTAAGTTTGTAATAGGCTATAGTAGCGTTTGAAGAAAACTCCTTTGATCTAAGTGACATTTGGTAAACTAAAGATGATTTGGTTCGGTTGGTAGCACTTTCCTCCAGCGTGTATGATTTGGTGCACACTGTGTGAGTTATTGTTCAACTAATTATAGAAATTGTTCTACTAATGCTAGTAATATTAATGGAGTGAAGAATGACAAGGGTAAAGAACGTTATGTTCATATGATTGATTGGTATTGCTTAGAATAAATTTTAAAGTGTTGCCGGGTGTATTTTAGGATTCGGTTTACATGGTGTTGATGTGTGAAAAATATAACTCACGCTAAAACTAGTTGCTGACACGTTTGCTCTAGCAGTTTTGTTGCCGGCTTGATTTGTGGATTTTCAGCTAGAATTTTGTTCGAAACAACATAAAATGTGAATTTCACTGAGAAATTAAAAGAATTTGGTGGGTGTTCGAATGTAAAACAAATTCAATATTTGGATGATTATTTTTTTTGCAATCTACCCTCATTGAATTTGATAATATGCTGTTCATATTAAAAACATCATATTTATCAAAAAATGCATCGTTGAGTAAAGTTGTAATAATTAATGCACTAAATACAATTTCAGCATTACAAATCTGTTTTTTCAACGAGGTTTTATGAAACCCTACTTAAAATAACTTCTAAAAACTCGAAATAAATTGCTTGTTTATATTTAATTTGACACACACTAAACTTGCTTTGACTTGAAAGAGAAATTTTCAACAGAAGCTTAGTTTTAAATACCGAAATAAATTCAGTTAAAAATAAGAAATAAACCTTAACTTGACATTTTAGCTACAACTTAGACTTTATTCTTTCGCTCGTAGAGTTCAAAATAAACTTATTATGACTCTTTAATTAGTGTCATCTATTTTGATTCTGTGAAAGATCAGGGGTTGCATTTGTCTCTTTCACTGCGTACAAGTGCGAGAGGGATGATACGTGACTTCTATTTTTGATCGCAGATATTTATTGATCGCTAATACTAAGTACGAAATGAACATAGACATTTATAGATCGCTGATTCAGTTCTTCGATGAATTAATATAATGATATTAAATACAATTCCGACCATTCTCTAGAGTCTAGACGGGTAATTTTTTTTTGTTTAATTGGATGTGTACGTACCTCATATCTGCGTATTGGCTCTTTCTATTTCCAAGTTATATGTAAAGTTTGTTATAAAATATTTAACCCAGAGGCTCTACACGGTGGAATATAATCGGTGAACAGGAACCCATTTTTCTAATTCAGTAATCGATGGTGGTCACGTTT
Organism: Epinotia nisella; assembly: GCA_932294315.1. Classification (NCBI taxonomy): domain Eukaryota; kingdom Metazoa; phylum Arthropoda; class Insecta; order Lepidoptera; family Tortricidae; genus Epinotia; species Epinotia nisella. Next base: position 2,764,376 of record OW028691.1, read on the forward strand.
ATGTAGTACTTAAGTGGAACCAAGTTTTTTTTTATCATAACTAATTTTTAAGTTTAAATTAAATTTTAATTAAAATTTATTGTCACCCTACTAATGGTTTAGTCTGAAAAGTTTAATACCACAAATCGTAACGTAGATAACAAATGGCGGCAATCATTTATTGACGTCTGATCTGTCTAGTTTCCCGCCAAAGCCAGCAAGCACTTGACGTATGTACACTTACGAGTAACTTCCCTTCAATAAAAGTAGGGTGTCTATTTATTCAGTCAGTGTACATTTTACCGATGTTAATTAAGTGTGATTAATTAGATTGTGAGCTATATTGCACGAGATCTCACGCATTGGTTTCTGTGTAGATTGATAATTAAGATTTTTGGATTCCTGATCACCGATTATATTCCACCGTGTATAAACCTCAAAACTATACACGAACAAGCAGAATAAATGACAATCGCAATGACACTTTTTTTTTTATACCGCCGTATTTCTCCAGCCAGAAACTTTTGGACCGCACCTCGTATCTCTCGGCAAATGTGTGCCAGGAGGTGTAACTTTTTTCGTTATATTTCAAACGAGCGTTAAGACAACTTAACTGTCAATTTCCCATTCAAATAATGTCAAATTGATCTACTTTACGCAATCGATCAGCCTGTTATTGTGTATTGTGTCAATTATGTTATGTTGTGTCTGCCGTTGGGGCGGAAAGGTTCTCGAGTGGTGACCACGTACCGGAAGTTGCAGCGTGGGTAGGCCCCCCCACAAGGTGGACTGATGACCTGGTACCTAAAGGTCGCTGGAGTCCGCTGGATGCGGGTGGCGCTGGACCGGTCATTACGGCACTCTTTGGGGGAGGCCTATGTCCAGCAGTGGACGTCTTTCGGCTGATATGATAATAATGATGATGAAGACATTGTTAGCAAATCCATGCCTAGAATAATCTACAGTCAGCCATTGAATTCGCTGTGACTGAATTCTTCGTCACGACATTCCACGGTCTAATTCTGGTGGCGCCGGCTATTTTAATATTTCCTAAGAAATGAGTGTAGCTTCAAAGAGAAACAAAGTTAGGATCAATTATACGGGTTGTGAGTCGGTGAGTCTTGTCGGTGACTTTTTGTCGAGTTAGCTGTCACCATACTTAAGATGGACGTACAGTAAGGGAAATGTATTCACGTACATTTTTATGCCTTATTGACATAGTAAGAAGAGCGAAAAAGGTACGTGAATACATTTCCCTTACTGTACATACCTATTCATATATGTTTACTTGGGCAAATCTCCGAGCGTTTGAACCGCTGGGTTCTAACGTCATTGTCGGTTGATGATTGTGTCAACAAACATTACGAGAACTTTGATCAAAACAGATCCAGTACCTGTATTGGCTTACGATTTCATAAAAAGGTAACGCTGATCATCGTATCTTTTAAATACGCTGAATAAAATCTGGCCCGATGGTGATCAAATCGGGCAATTTGATAGTTTCAGATCCGGTAAGGTCATGATATATTTTTTATGCCAGAAAAATGTAAAATGATTGGTAGACACTAAATAGGACGCCTGTGGTAATATAATAGCAAACATATGAGATGCGATAACGAGTCTACGCGAATGAAATCGCGGCTTACACTAGTGTTTGTATTTTTGTATTTGTATCTATAATATTTATTTATTTATTGACAAATACGTTTACATGACATTACAGTAATAACCATTGCGTCACGAAACTAAAACGACAGATAATACTATTTAGGCGACGAAACGCCGTGGCCCCGTTGCATCGTCATCTCAGGTGTAGGATTCGGCAGATTGCCCCGGAACTGTCGAAACACGACACCCTTCGGCCAAAAGTCAGCACAATGCGATGGTCTCCTGCAGCGGCCGCGGCACGTGCACCACAAACGAGCTGAAGTGCACATAGTGGCGCGAACGCAGCTGGAACACCCTCAGCGAGAAGCCGGTCTTTGGATGAACGTACTCCACCACATCATCAGCCGTAAAATGTATACGGTGAATATCGTTTGAGATATAGGTGCCTACCTACTGTTTACTATATAATTCACACGTCAGTCACACTTAATCCCTTTGAAACTATAAATATTTCTTAGAAACTATTTTAAATAAAGCGGGCGCCACCGTAATTAGTACAAGTCGGTGTGCTCAGTGACAAAATGGCGTATGTGCCGTTATTTTTGTACTGAGATTCGACGTTTTGATGTCACGGTATTGTCACAGCGATGAGTGTGGACTGATTGCGAAGTCTGCGATTAAGTGCGAGTTGATTTAAAATTTTGTATATTTTTCTTTGGCACATTACTACGCGTACAAAATTATAGCAGGCAAGTTTATCTTATTATATGTAGGGTCCTAACTTACGAATTTTTTTGGTTTCCTTCTGTCTAAAACACTCCAGCGATGTTTAAAAGATTGTTCATTGCTGATTACAAAGAATTTCTAGGCCAGCTCGAATCCGCTGTTTTTATAAATTGTGTACCCAGTGTGTGAGTGAGTCCCCAGAATTTCATTGCGATATCCCCACTTTCGCTAAACTTAAGTGGCAGTGGGCGGGGCACATTGCACGTAGAACCAATGGCCATTGGGGCGGAAAGGTGCCTGGCAATATGTCCTGCCCAACTCCATTTGAGTTTGCGTATGACTTCTCCGACGTGACGCACCGTAGTGCGACGTAGAATCTCAATATTCCTCATTCGGTCTTGTAGCTTATTGCCGAGCATGACGCGCTCCATGGCTCTCTGTGGTACCCGTACTTTATGCACAGCCTCCTTTGTCAGTGTCCAAGTCTCAGCACCATACGTCAAGGACACTGATTATAGAGACAAGTCACATCAACAGATATCAGCTCGGTGGTACCATAAAATTGCATTTTTACCGAATTTACAGCTTTCATACAGTCAAAATGTAAAAATATGAATGCATCCAACTTACTCATAAATATGTCCCATCGCTCTTATGTCAACGGATTAGGGTTACGATACATATTTATGATAGGAATAAATCGATAGGTACCTACATATTGTAAAAGCGAGCTGTACATTGCAACTTTTATGTCTATACAGCACTTTCATATTACGTCATTTACCTACATACCTAGCTATAATTTGCACAGTTTATATAACGTATGTTTGTAACCACTTTTCAGTGTCAATAAAATCACTCTACAGAACACATCTTTTACTTTGACAACAAATTTCACGGGCAGACAGCCTGGAACATTGGTCCTTCGAACCGGATATGAACCAGTGACCTATGGTTTTGCACTCGACTGTCGAGTCGAGAAGCGGCATTGTTGAGCCACATGTCTTATTTCAGCTGTGTAGTGCGAATCGGGCTTGATCGATTATACTCGTATGTAGAATACGAACAGATTCGGATTACACGGCTAAATGCGATACAGTGTCAAGTGGCTCAGCAATCCCGCTTCGCGACTGTAGGTACAGTAAGGGTGATGTATTCACGTACCACGGTAGAACCCTATCGCAATAAGATGACATATCACTCGAGTTTGAGTGACGGCGGCCTGTCAATGGCGACAGGGTTCTATTTACGGTGGTACGTGAATACATTTCCTTTACTGTACATACGAACAGTAGAATCTTTCATATTACGAGAACAATATTCCTTTGGTATTCCGCTAAAAAACGTGCAGGTCGATTTTGCTCAGTGGACGTGGCGCAAGCAACAACTCCTGCCAGCATCTCCTGATGATGCCTCGTAGAGAGGCGAAACACGTGTCGAGGTATTTTCATTATTGGTGGTGGTTTGCTGTAATTATTTGCATGTGTATACGCAAATAGTTGCATTTGATCTCCGCTGATCGACCTGCACGTTTTTTAGCGGAATAGCAAAGGAATATTGTTCTCTCAATATATCATGAATTTCCGCAAAGTAACGCCTGATTCAATAAATTATTTAGAATCTTTCATAGTTAAATAAATGCTTGTAAATACTACAATTCTCGAGTCTCGAGTGGCGACCACGTACCGGAAGGCGCGGCGTGGGTAGGCCCCCCACAAGGTGGACTGATGACCTGGTAAAGGTCGCGGGAGTCCGCTGGATGCGGGTGGCGCAGGACCGGTCAATTTAGAACTCTCTGGGGGAGGCCTATGTCCAGCAGTGGACGTCTTTCGGCTGATATGATGATGATGATGATGATGAAATACTACAATACCGAATACCTATCATCCCAGCTGTCCGCCAATATACCGCACTAAAAGTCGCCCACAATTCGGCGTCCTATACCGATCCGTGCGTCATACTTCCGCCGACTAATAATAGGACCCCACGGATGTGCTTCCTTTGTGATATTAATTATTTAATTCGGTTATTCCCTTTACCAACTTTCGGGTCCACTTGGTAATTAGACGGGTTGGTAATTGAAAAATGGATGGCTTTGGTTAGATATGTTGTTTGAATAACTTGCTTTTGTAAACACTTTAAACTCTTGCGCTTTGTATACATATTTAAAAGCTTATTATTTACGGATATAACGCAACCGTTAAACTTATCTCTATTTCTGACGTTCCGGCTGGCGAAATCTGTTTCGAAAAGTGAGAAATAAAGGTATCTAAATATCGTGTTAAGCCGTGTAAAGTTTTCTTTAAAATATGTCTTTAATAAAAACATATCAATCGTTGTTTCCCATATCAATTGTCCTTTAAGTATATCCGCAAAAAATAATCCTGTATACTTTTCCAGTCAAGTAATCAATTAATCATTCAGTTTTAACTTGAAAAAGGAACCAGTAAACAATTTGACGTACAAAATATAGGTCTTTCAAAATCACTCACAGCGGAATAGATGTCGTCTTCTGTCAATCAAGATGGACAGAATCGCGCCCCAAATAGACCGCAATAGAAACTTCTAAACTTCACTCAACATAATAAACCAGTGGTCGTGTCAGTCATGTATCATACTACAGCGAAATGCAGTCGCAATAAAATGTTCTTTTATGACAGAAACTTATCTTTTAATTATCCAATTGGAAGCGATTTACCAGTTAATTATCACTCGAGTAAGAGATAGCTTCAAAGGGCTGTTAGCTTTAATGACTCAATTATCGAGTCCTTGTTATAGGGTATAAAATGTCAGTGATATTTGTTTTCGATGTAAAACGGAGCACCGATTAAAAGCAATTAGGCACCTATATTGGATTTTTCTTTATCCAATATTGGGGCGGTTTTTTAACGAACACTTTGCATATTCAAATTAATTCCGCATTACATCCCCAAAAATTGGTGTCATTTTACGAAAGCAACGTCGTTTGATTTTATAAGCCTGAAAGAAAACTAGACCTTCAAGAGATTTTATTAGATTAGGCCTGTTTGAAGGTCGAATCTAGAAAGGATATTGGTCGTTCTTCTTTTTTACCGACAATGAACCGAGGTTTTTCTGGTTTTTTTTTGTTTTTGAACTATCGAAAATTGAACTTTTGAATTGCTATTTTAAAAAAAATGCATAGGTTTCTTCATTAGAACTAATTAAACTTTCCTTTCCGGCCAATATATTTTTTTTTTACGGTTGGTTTTAAAAATAAATATGTGACAAAGTGGACTCTTTCAGTGAGGACCACATTTTGGTTTATCACTATGTCACGGCATTCCACGAGCAAAAAAACCGTTTAAAAAAATGCTAGTTAGAAAAGGTGAAATCTATACATATAATAAAGCTGAAGAGGGTCGAAAGTCTGTACATGGAAGATTAGAATTAGAATTAGAAGTAAGTAATAAGGCGAAGGACAGGCTATTGTCGGTCGAAAAGAAGAACAACCCTATTATGATATAAGGAAGATCGCGGGTTACTATTGGGTAAGATAAGCTGGTCTGGAAAAAGTGGCGTACTCAAAGAGGGGGCTATGCTCGGCAAGGAGGGGTTATAAGCTGAAAATGATGTTGATGATGAACTACGTGAGAATGAGTGTTCGTTCACCACTCCACGTAACTATTAAAATAGGATACATAAAATCATCAGTCGATTCTTTAATGGCGAGGATCATGACAAACATCATGTCTTATTCTTGCTGACCATACTCCAACATAAGCTCTTATCACTTTTTTTTAATAGGAACAAAATCCGTTATAGATACCTCCGCGCCACGGGGATAGCGCGGAGGTTATGTCGGACTCGCACCGACTAAAAAGCCCCCGATGGTCCTCCTCGACGCATTTCGGACGGCTCTGGGATCTCCTACGGAACGCACCAGTGCCGCCCTAGCGTCATGCCTCAGCTTTTAAGCTCCTATCGCCTGCCTTAAGCATGGCTTCATGCAGATGTAGCTACAAGGCTGGACAGATTTGGGTACTAGCGGGTGGGCTACCCTTCAACGTTGCCCGTCATAATAGTCCTCTCCAAGCTATCCGAGGAACGTTGTGAGAAGTGTACTCAATCGTGCTACAATCAAGGAGACGTAACTACTTCTAAACAATTACACAAATTGAATGTAAAACTCACCCAGCCCGTAATCAAACTATTGAAGTTCATTGCTGACCTACTCTGAACAACAATGCTGCGCTCAATGCTTGTTACCGTTTTAGAGAACAAAACACGCTGCAAGTCGAATGGTCCAGGGTAACAAAGGACAATATAATTACCCGTGTTGTTAAAGATTGGGGTTGCACTGAGAGCTTGTCAAAAATACGTGAAATATATCTTGGCAGCTTCTCAGATGTGTCCCGTTGGTTAAATTGTCTCTTTTTCACAAACAAAACGGTCAACGTAAAATATTAGACAAACTAACTTTAGCGGTGTTTAAGAAATATCTGAAATATCTGGGTCATATGCTTACGGCAGACCTAAGCGATGAACTTGACTTAGAGGATGGCAGTAAGAGGCAATATGCTTGCCCACAGATTTGCACGTTGTTGTAGTCAAACTGACGCTTTTCAAAGTCTACTGTCAGGCGTTCTACACATGCAGTCTGTGGGTAAGATTTACACAGAAGGCATATGACGCATTGCGCGTGCAATACAACAACATCCTTAGGATGCTGTTGAGGCTGCCGAGGCACTGCAGTGCATCCGGAGTGTTCGCTGAGGCACGAACAGATGACTTTTTTGCCATTAGGCTAAAAAGAGTAGGGTCACTGCTTAGGCGGGTGCGCAGCAGCGGCAATCGCCTACAAATGGCGTTAGTCGAGCGCCTGGACTGTCCTCTCACAAAGTACTGTGTGGTGGTGGCTATAGGCAAGGCCAAGTAGAGTACTTTGGACGCCCTGCTTGGTACTGTAAAGGGCTAGCCTAAACCATTCAGTTTTTAGGGTTCCGTAGCCAAAATGGCAAAAACGGAACCCTTATAGTTTCGTCATGTCCGTCTGTCCGTCTGTCCGTATGTCACAGGCATTTTACTCGAAAACTATAAGGTGTATTTGAATAAAATTTTGAGGATAGGTGTATTTTGTTAGCCGCTAGAGTTTTGTAATTAAAATTACTAAAAAAAATGTTTTTTAGGGGTAACCATACATAAAACTGAAAGTCAAAAAAAAAAAAAAAAATTGACCCCACGTGTGGCACATCAATCGATAGGCCTTTCAAAATAAATATAAGGTATCTTAGCAATTTTTTTGATTAAGTGAATAGAGTCGGAGATAATCGCCCCGAATGTCACTAAAATTCTGTCCCTCTAATTTTTGAACGGTGTATTTTAAAAATATGGAAAAACTCAAGGACATAGGGCTTATTAATTTTATTCACCGAAAATTGTTTTGAACAAGATCGGTTCAGAGGTTTTCGAGATATTGCTGAAAAACTGCCTTCCTCAAAGAAAAGGCCGTTAGTGCCGCAAAATTTCTGTGACGATACGACCTTTTTAATAGGCACGGAACCCTTCGTTTTGCGTGGTCCGACACGCTCTTGGCCGGTTTTTTTTTTCATTGTTTGTCTTAGCTTAGATCCCTAACATAGTTCTTAAGGTTTTCTGTACCATTGGATCTTTAATGGTCTGAAATAAACGATTTTTATTTTAAGGTAAAATTAGGCTTATTGAGAGATTATGATTAGAATAAAGTAGTCACTCACATCTTTGAAGAAGAAGAAGCATCTTGGTTGGCCGTTTTTTACTTATGTAAAATAATAGATATTCTATTATATCAGCCAATACGTCCTACTGCTAGTCACATAAGGAAAACAGGCTAAAGTCTCCAAGTCCGCCCAGTGCGGGTTGACTTGACATTGACTGACATTAAAAAAAGAAAACCTTTCCTATTTTGATTTCAATCTCACCCCAACCTTTACCCGCGCCGCGCTGCTCGCATGAGATGTGCCGTAACACACTGTTTTTAATTAACTCGCGAACAAATGAATATTCTTGAAGTATGACGCCATTTTGTGTTCCCGTTGACTGCGGCCGTCACACGAAGCCTCGGGTTGTATGCATGAGAATGTGCATTCTGACGACGTGTTTACGGATATTAAGATTTTATACTAGATATGCCGTTATGAAGAGAGAGCCTCTGTAGGATTAGTTAGACGGTTTCCGCTGAATCGTTTTCCCGTGCATTAACTTTCAGCATTCGCGTTTTTCCGCGATCTTTGTTTCAACTAGTAAAAATGATTAGTAGTCGGGCTTTAGTGAAATGAAAATGAAATGATATGAAATATATTTATTCCGGAATACTAGTCCATATGCTGGTAAAGGTCGCTGGAGTCCGCTGGATGCGGGTGGCGTAGGACCGGTCATTGTGGCACTCTTTGGGGGAGGCCTATATCCAGCAGTCACTGGACGTCTTTGGGCTGATATGATGATGATGATGATGACTAGTCAATATAGAGTACATACACGAAGCGCCAGAACCGAACATTCACAACATTCCAACGGCTCGCAGGAATGTAGTTTTTATGGCAAATGAATATTCTGTCATGTAAAATTGTTGCATATAAAATTATGGCAAATCAAGTTTATGGCATATGTATGATACAACGGGCAACACGGGCATAGAACATTATGGAAAATAATAATATATCAATTATAGAAAATAATAATATGGAATATAAAATTATAGCAAATGAAATTCGGGTAAACGATAGACAAACGATATCACTCGACGCGTATGTTTGCTCTGCGAGGATTTTATAAAAAAAAATAGGTATATGCAAATACATCAAATGCACTCTCTCTTAATGCAGGCATCTTGTCAAATACCTCCTCTTTCCTCACCTTCAACGTAGCCTTCATCAATATCCTTGGGATTACTGGCGACCTTACTCAGAAAATTTACCCTCCTTATTCCAATTTGTGCAGTGTGAGTGATTCGCTAAATCAGTAGATCATCATCATCATCATCATCATCATATCAGCCGAAAGACGTCCACTGCTGGACAAAGGCCTCCCCCAGAGAGTTCCAAATTGACCGGTCCTGCGCCACCCGCATCCAGCGGACTCCCGCGACCTTTACCAGGTCATCAGTCCACCTTGTGGGGGGCCTACCCACGCCGCGCCTTCCAGTACGTGGTCGCCACTCGAGAACCTTTGCGCCCCAACGGCCATCGGTTCTATGTGCAATCAGTAGATACTGCAGATATAATAAAATGGACTTTTCTGTAAGTTTAACTATATCCGTGTGTGTCATCCTTACAGCTTGACAGTTATTAATTGGTTGAAATCTAAGCGCTGCTGGTTTTGAGCATATGCATACATGAAAAAGAACAATAGTGCAAAGCAGGTATGCATGTTAGTAATTTGTTTTGTGTCGTTTTGGATGTGATAACTTGTTATAAATCGACGAACGCCGTCTGCGCGCACGAAATTTCAACGCACAGCCCAAACCGCTGGTTCTAGAGATTCCAAATATGGCACGTAGGTTCTTTATAAGATCTAGGGGTGCACTGAGAAAGGATTTTTCAAAATTCACCCTCTAAGAGGTCACCCATTGATTAATTTTGAATTAAAAATGTTAAAATTTATGGTCTTCCTTTTATTTCTGACCCTAAGTTATTTAGCAAAAAATAATCCTTATGATGAAGCCATTCGATCGGTATTATAAAGCTACAGGGTAATTTTTTTTCGCGTGTTGCGGGTTCGATTCTTGGTTCAACCATCTAATTATAAAAATCTATGAATGCAGTTTAAATTATTTTTGTTCTATTCAAATAATGTCTTCTTTCAGTAAAATGTTCCATCTACAATATTTAAGGTACTTTCCCTCCATGTGGCATAGCCGTGGCACGAACTGTATAAGTAGAATTTGCACAGCGTTATGTTTGCTATATTATCTTTACTTTATTGGCGTTACCAATCTGTTGTAATAAAAACAATAAATTATATTATACTACTTGATAGTTATGTTACATAACTTGTATATAACATAAGAATTATACCAGACGATGGTTATACAAAATAAACATATATATTTTGAAATTATACCAAACGTTTATTCTATGAATGAAAATATATTATTTATTTTTATACCCTTCATTACACACCCTGTGTTGATGTATATTTGTTTTTGTATCTACTCGTAGATGTCGACACAGCCAATCATTAGATCAACAAAATGTCGGAATTGTCCGATTTTTGTGCAAAATTCTCATCCAAAATGTCTCTAAAGTAACTAATATTTCAAGAAAACCAATAAAAGTTTCATAAAATACATGTCGTTCCGAAATTAATTAGTAACTAATGAAAAATTCATTAACGCTTAATTGTCTATCGGTAATTGGTTGAAAATTCCTAATTAACGTTAAAATTCATTGTCATCACATCAAAGACGTCTATCTAGACATCATTAATAAGAATAGATTTTTACTAATTGATTGCATTTTTAATAAATATTAAGGAAAATATTTAGTTATGTCATGGTATCATGAATTTAATAATACTCCAACTAATTTTAATAAATACTAGCGACCCGCCCCGGCTCCGCACGGGTGCAATGCTAACACTAAATATACTACAGAATGTTTTTATAAAACAATGTTCACAGCTTTTTTGTTAGAAAATAGAAACATGTTTTAAGGACCAATGCTGTATTGCTTAAAATCGCTTCGTAAATAAGCCATTATTTCTCGTAAAAATTAAAGGATAAAAATGGTTATGGTTAATGGTTATGGTTATTAATGGTTATAGCCTATTGGTTAGAGAACCTGACTATGAAGCTTGAGGTCCCGGGTTCGATTCCCGGTCGGGGCAGATATTTGTATGATGAATATGAATAGGAATGTTTGTTCTCGAGTCTTGGATGTTTAATAAATAAATAAATAATAAATAAATAAATATTACGAGACAATCTTACAAAAATCAACCTAGGCCCACGGTAAGCTCAATAAGGCTTGTATTGTGGGTACTAGGTGACGATATATCTATAATAATATCTATTTAAGTATGTATTTATCTCTATAAGTATGTTTATCCGTTGTCTAGTACCCATAGTACAGGCTTTGCCTAGTTTGGGACTAGATCAATTTATTTATTGTGGGTTATCCCTAAGAAGTAGACATATATCATTACGGACTTTTTGGGTAGACCTTTTTAAGGTGTACAGTCAGCATCAAAAGTAACTACGCAATCGAATACGTCAAAAGTTCTTATTCCCTTGTAATAAAGACTTTTGACGTCTTCGTTTGCGTAGCTACTTTTGATGCTGACTGTACAACAATACTGTAGAATATAATTTTGATCTATGTCTTAGCGTTCAGCCAGCGTTTGCAATGTAAGCGCAAAAAAATGTGTTTACTTACGACATCACATTAGAAACATCTAAAATTATCAATGTTTCTCTACTACATTATACATGCTTTATACACATAAACCTTCCTCTTGAATCACTCTATCTATTAAAAAAAACCGCATTAACCTAAACCGCTTATTTAGTTCTTTCTTTTGTTTGTTTGTTTAATTGTGTAATTTGTGACGTTAAATAAATGTATTTTCTTTCTTTCTTTCATTAACATCCGTTGCGTAGTTATATCTAAAGTAACCTCTGAAAATGGTTAACGAGTTCAAGCACCTGGGTTACTGGGTCACGGAGACCCTGAGCGACAACAAGGACATGGAGAGGGAGTGTAGGGCGCTCTCAGTCAGAAGCTACATGTTGATTCGTAGGTTTGCAAGGTGTGCCACCGACGTTAAAATTACCCTGGCGTTCTGCCAATCATTTTACACCTGCAGCCTATGGATCAACTATAAAAGGCTTACAGCGCCCTACGCTCCCGATATAATAATGGGTTTAGGATGTTGCTGGGGCTGCCGCGCCACTGCACTGCATCAGGGATGTTTTGCGAAGCGCACACGGATGTGTTTTACGCCATAATGCGTAAGCGGGTCGCGTCCCTGCTGCGGCGCCTGCGCGGCCCCGAACAGCCTCCTGCAGACGGTGGCGGCGCGCCTGGATGGTACCTTCCTGTTCCACTGGGACAGGTTGCATGGACCATCCAACTGATATTTTTTTTAAATAATACCTACTAACATAGTTTTTAAGACCCGACATAAATGATTTGGTTATTATTATATTATTGTTTAAGTATCTAAGCATAATACATAAGGGACCGACAGACAGCGGGAAGCGACTTTGTTTTATACTATGTAGTGATGATACAACCAACTTTCGTCCCACACCTCGGCCGAGAACACCGTTCCTGGTCTGGCCAGCATTTGGTCGTAGAGTTATCCATAAGTAACCTAAATGAAATGACTTAATGTGGCAGACTTTTTATATAGCTGTCACTGGAAAAATGAATCTCTTACCTTGGACGGTAGTGTTGCTTTTTGCCCGACTGCTGAAGGAAAGGAGGGTCATGTTTTTCGAGCGTATGTATGTGTGTATGTCTTATTCTTTGGCACGCCCTGCAGCCTAAACCGTTTGACGGATTTCGAAATATGACGTGTCGTTGGATTCCTCTTAATCGTGGGAGTGATATAGGCTATAATATTTGCAAAAAAGCATTTGGGTTTTTTGAAAATTCTTTTAATTCCGCTTGTTTAATGGACTACTTTGATGCAATACGTGTCAATTAGGCGTGTGACCTAAGATTTTTTTACGATGCCATTCGAACCAGTTTTTGAAGAGGAACAAAGCTTTGTATGGGAACAACTTGAATCACTTTGGTAACGGCTATCCACAACCTAAGGAATTCAAGGTGCCTCCGCTGAGCTGCATCATCCGTTTTATGGAAATGATGGAGCGAGATGGAGCTTGGAAGTAGGTAGGTAGTATGTTCTTGGTAGTATAAAGGAGAGGGCAAATGCACAAAAGATCCCACTGCGTCGAAGTGTATCTGAAAGGGCCTTCATCTAGATAAGATGGGAACAACTACAATTAACGAACATAAATAACCAAGAAAATTAATCAAAGACGGACCTCAGTGGCAGTAGCTAAAACGCTTAATTCTGATTGACTCAAAAGTATGATGTCACATTTTTTGAGGACACTACCGGGAACGCTAGGTGGATGATAATATGTTTAAAGTTCAGCCCGGGCAAGAAACGGTGTAATATGAATCATCCTTTAAGCCTCTAAGAGAAGTATTCTCATTAAGAATTCATGACACTCCCTAATAAGACACTCAATCAATCATCACGTCTCAAAGGGGAGTATCAAGTGACGTTGCATTCTATAAATAAGTATACATTTAACCATCATCTACAATGAGGGATAGTGTGCATACGTAACTGGAGTAGCCTTATGTCGTATTTGCGTACAAAAAAGTCTTCCGAATTTTGCGGGGTGGGGAGCATCTTAATAGGATATTGAAACTCAATTATATACTAAAAGTTTAAAGTGATTGAACGTTTATAATATCAAGTGCTTACAGCAACACGCGGGCATTTTTATGATCAGTGTTCTCTTGCGAGGCGATTTTGTGATCGATTGTGAAATAGGCTTGTGTCCTAATTTTTTTTACGATGCCATTCGAACCAGTTTTTGGTGTGGAACAAATGTTTGTATGGGAGTAAGTACAATTAAAGAACATAAATACCCAAACAATTGAGTTAAAGACGGACCTCGCTGGCGGTAGCCGAAAACGTTCCATACTGATTCACATTGAATCATGACGTCACAGGGTAATATTTGTACTAGTCGTTATATGGAAAATCAAGTAAATTGCTGTTTCGGTTGCGAAATACTGCGTTTAGGACCATAGTTGTCATACAATATTGTTTCTATAAAAGCGTAAGGATTCTATTGGTAGCTTTAAATTTACTTTTGGACAATAAAAAAAATGCATATTTTTGTAAACTTTCAGGGGCCATATCTTTTTATGATTTTAATTATATTTCGTAATTTATACTTAATTACATTTATTTGAAGGTTTACTTTCAATTTAGCAACACTACGCTATCAATTTTAACATGAGGACACAACCCAATTGTCTTTGTATGATGTTTTGCACATTGTGCAAGGTTTTCTACAGAGGGGTAAGTTACTGAAAGGCTACTCCAGTTATGAATGCTCTAAGTGTGCACTTAACTGCACAATATCCTTCCTTCCTTAGATACTACTTTTTCTCAAACATGCGATTAAATATTGACGTGGTCTGTTCCTTATGTTCAGGCTTCGAAGTATCACGTTTCGTTCGGGCGCGGCGAGACGATATATTCGTATTGGAATATCTTGCAAAAAAATATCATGCCTAGGCCTTCAGAGCGGCGCCCTGTAGCCCGGGCATTAGAATACGGCTACGGTATCCCCTGCCTGTCGTACAAGGCGACTAAAAGGGGTCCTCGGGGTGGTACACGGTTGCAGTTGGGGGCTGCAATCGGAAAAAAAGGTAGATACCACTGGGGCATGACGATAGGGCGGCACTGGTGCGTTCCATAGGAGATCCCAGAGCCGTCCGAAATGCGTTGAATAGGACCATCGGGGGGTTTTTAATCGGTGCGAGTCCGACATAACCTCCGCGCTATCCTTGTTGCATGGAGGTATCCATAACGGATTTTCCTCCCATTAAAAAAAAGGCCTTCAGAGCGACCTTTTTAGGGTACCGTACCTCGAAAGGAAAAAAACACGGAATCCTTTTAGGGTCACTTTGTTGTCCGTCTGTCTGTCTGTCCGTAACTGTAACTCCACCTGTTCCCGAGATTTAGGGTGTTAAGACTCTTTATCTCAAGAAAACGTGGAGTTATCGAGTTGAAATACAAACCATACACTCTCAGGTCAATAGTCCCTTGAAGCTGTCAAATGATAAAACTTCAAAGTTAACGTAAAACAAAGATATGGCCGTCTATGCCGACTCAAGGGAATCGAAATTTATAGGTCACTTCCCGTTGACCTATAACTATGAAATTTGGCAAGTAATATCGTCTTAAATACTACAAGTACAGGAAAAAAATCTGAAAACTATACATTTGTAATTTCGTGCGGAACCCTCGGTGGCGAGTCCGATTCGCACTTGTTGCTTTCAGCCATTAGAAAAAAGTTGGGGTTGTTTTTTATTATTTTTATTCATTGCTCACATTAAAAAAATAGCTTCAAACTACTTTAAAACTTCGTGTTTGCGAACGGTTAAGTACACTCATTCTTTGCTTTATCTACTGTAAGTTATGCTAAAACTAGGGGTAAACTGTTTAATTGTATAACTTCGTAACTGAATATCATTTAAAAAAACATGCATTATTTAAAATTCACACGTATTTCATTGCATGTTTGAGAAAAGCACTATGTACAGGTTGCCAGCCTTGTATCCCTATCCAGCCTTGCTTGTCCATCTATATCTAATTGGCCGACAATCTCTATTTTCCCGGCCTGTGCAGTAATGTACCCACTTTTGTTGAAAAAGAAGTCCAAATGTTTGTTTTTGTCATTGTTCTTTAATAACTTATATTAAGGAACAGATATGTTTTGCTACTAAAAAATAATACGCTGTTCGACATTAGAAAAAACCGGCCAAGTGCAAGTTGGACTCGCGCACGAAGAGTCACGTACCATTTATCTATAAAAACGGCAAAAAAATCATGTCCGTTGTAAAGGAGCCCCAGTCCGACTCGCATTTGGTCGGTTTTTTAGTATTTGTTGTTATAGCGGCAATAGTAATACATCATCTGTGAAAATTTCAACTGTCTAACTAACAGGGTTCATGAAATACAGCCTGGTGACAGACAGACAGCGGAGTCTTAGTAGGTATCTATAGGATCCCGTTTTTGGGTCGTTCTTCTTTTCGACCGACAATAGCCTGTCCTTCGTCTTATTACGGCATCTCATTTGAGTAATGATGTTTATGGTTTTATAATGTTCGAATGAACGTCCATATTATTTTATTAATTAGTGATATATAATATTTCACTTTCTCTAACTAGCATTTTTTTAAATGTTTGTTTTTTTCGTAGAATGCTGTGACAGAGTGGTAAACCAAAATGTTGTCCCCACTGAAATAGTCCACTTTGTCACATGTTTTTTTTTAGAAACCAACCGTAAATAAATATTTATATTGGCCAGAAAGTAAACTTTAATTAGTTCTAATGAAGAAACCTATGCAAAACCACAATTTTCGATAGTTCAAAAACCAAAAAAACAGAAAAACCTCGATTCATTGTCGGTCGAAAAGAAGAACGACCCTTTTACCCTTTGGTTTCCGACCCTTAAATAGCTGAGACCTCTATGAAGCTGTAAAGCACGTTTTTGACGTCCTTAAAAGTTGCTGATTAGACTATCAGTCGACAACCCTATTCCTGTAGTACCGATAATCAATAGTCCCATTACGACCCGCAGTTGTTTGTAAACCTGTCCCCCTCTAGCTGTCGCCGGCAATCACTTAGCGGGTGATCTGTGGTAGCCCCCCTGAGTGTGAGAACTCTGAATAGGGGCTGGTTATTTGACACTAGCGATGTTTGGTGTTGACTGTCTTGAGAGCGTGGCTGTGTGCTGACACTGTGACACTAATTAAAGAACTTGAAATACTGTTAATGTGGAAAAAGTTTTTTTTACTTGTCATGCTCTAAAAGTGTGTCATATTAGGCTTAGCAAGAGGGGCTAAAGTAGTACATTTAGCCCCTAGGGAAAATATGTATATATATTTACGATTTTTAAAACATTTAATTTGACCAATCAAAACACTTCACTGTATTAAATTCACCAATCACTCTTTCAAAGAACATTATTTGTATTTGCTATCAACTAACCAGATTACAGCTAATATTAAAAACAACCGATCAGAAAACAGAATTAATTT
The DNA here is from genome assembly GCA_932294315.1 of Epinotia nisella. Classification (NCBI taxonomy): domain Eukaryota; kingdom Metazoa; phylum Arthropoda; class Insecta; order Lepidoptera; family Tortricidae; genus Epinotia; species Epinotia nisella. The sequence goes on from OW028691.1 coordinate 2,781,487, forward strand.
CAAATATCAGGTGTTTTTAGTCCCGAATTCACAATAATTAAAACAAAAAAATGCCTCTGGCCGTCAACGACGCGCCTGTAGGCGCTCAGGCTGCCAATACACGGTGATTAAATACTGATGATCCACTATGGCTGTCTCTATCTATAACATGCAATGAGAAAGAGACAGCGCGTGGTTCGCGTGATAATACTTCACCGTGTATTGGACGCCTTAGAGGCGTTTATTCGCGGTGTTAACATTTTGTATCTGTGTCAAAGCAGTTACAAAACATGCCGCTAAATTGAACAATCTCTTCGCCGTGGAATTTGTTATTGATTGTGGATAGATAATCTTTGTTTTACTATTTTCTCGCAGTCGAAGTGAAAAGTAGAGTGTATAACTCGGGTCTAAAAGCCATATTACCCCTCGAAATATTCCACCATCTCGTCGTAATATGGCTTATTTTAGCCCCTTGTCATACAATCTACTATTAGCGTGAGTCTATGTGATATTGAGTTAAGATTGAATTTCAGTTGACATGAAGAAAAGGTTTATTCACTATACCTCTTAGGTCTTAGGAATCTAGAAGATCTTCACAAGACAACTGTACCTGTAGGTATAGTTATCTAGTGAAGGGCCATGATTACACTTGATTTATTGACGAAGACAGATATGCCTAGGATATCGGTTTTCTTTCATGCCTCCGACATTCTGATTTCGATTAATTAATTCTGTTTCAAAACACAGAGACATAAAATGCCAAGAACGTGTCACATTTTGAATGTCAAATAGGGGCGAAGGGGGTCAATTTTATACTCATATTTCGTATTCCATTGCAAACTGAGAAAGATAATTTTGTCAACATTTTCACTACCTGGCGGGCGCCTACGCCGTAGTCGGTTTCCGCTACATACGAGGAAAACCACGGGATTGGCTACAAGCGTAACGGGTAGTAAATGTGTTCATACATATGTATTAATGGCCTTTTTTAAGATCTTTATTGTGAAAGATAATGAGACAACTGAGCCGTCTCGCAACGATATTTAGTTTTCTATAGCCTCAAATAAAGCGATTAAGTCACACCACTTCGCCGTAATTAGGTCGAATTAAAATCGAATCAAATAGCAAACGAACGAGCTGCAGACAGATTGACGGCTCCGATAGAGCTATATAATAAAATAGCGTAATATATACTCTAGCGCAAGAGTTTTGTGTTATGTACGTTTGCTTATCATCAGGGCTCGGATTTTTCATCGCACGGTAAGACGAAAGAAAACTATGGAGTCGATATTAACATGAAAACTTTACTCATACTCACTTATTTTATTAGGCGGCTTTAGACCTGGCTAAACTGAGGGAGGGAATGGAGGGATGATAAACCATCTCACTCTAATCAGTGAGTGTGAGTGCAGTTAGTTCACTGCATTTAGACAGGTCTAAAGGCCGCTTTAGTTACATATCAGCCGAAAGACGTCCACTGCTGGACATAGGCCTCCCCCAAAGAGTGCTAAATTAACGTACTTAGTTGTACATACTATATTGTTGTGATAGACCTAACATTGTCATTTATTTATATTTGCAATCGGTACGTTTGGTATTAATTAAATTAATGAGTATGAGTAAAATTTTAATGTTAATATCGAGTCCATAGTTCTCTTTCGTCTATCCGTGCGATGAAAAATCCGAGCCCCGCTTATCATTTTCCGTCTCGAAAGATGACTCATTCTGGGCCAAGTCACTCGAGTTTAGCAGGAACTAAAACCGGTATTAAATTAATGAACTCATAAATGCATCGTAAAGTATCGTAAAGGTGCTGATAGACTCGTGCATTCACTTGTTATACTGAGCATTCTAGCGACTGTTAAATTATAGGTAAAAGCTCACAAAATAAATAAGAGCGTTTTAGAGAACATTCTAGCCCGCGTTCTAACGAAACGACAGTCAATTTGCTTCGATCATTTTGCCGAGCCGAGCAATTTTGTTCTAGCATTCTAAAATAACTACGAAAACAAAAGTGTTTACATCATTAAAAATACAAATTTGTTCCAGATCCACGGATCCGGCTGTCCACAGGAATGGAAGCGAAAGAAATCCTTGGAACCTGTCCAAACACTATGAACGGGGGACGAAAATAGATCCATATTTTTGGTGAAACGATAATAATACGGAAAAAAAGTGTTCCATGGAATTTACTGAAATCCTCGAAAGCTTGAAGATCGGAAATAAAAAACGATAGAAATGTAATCCGAGAAAACGATCACAAAAGTGTTTTGTTTAATTTCCCAAAATGCCTTTAAACGTTCGACTAACAACGGATTTTTGGTAAAAAGAGATCACAGTTAAAGTGTTCGATGTGTGCGGAATTCAGTGGAATTTGGAAAAATGGTACGGATTTGAAAGTGCAGTGGAAATGGCTAGGGGTTGGAGTGTGTGTGTTATGGTGGTGTCATTGCTGCTGACTACGGTGCAGAGGAGCTTGGAGATTACTGATGCTAGTAAGTATACAATAGATTTAAGTACAGACAGACTAAGCCCCGACTTCAAACTAAGGCTCGTTCACGAAAAAAGTAGCCACCGTTGTATAATTCAGGTTTACAATATTTTTTTTTTTAAGAATTTAATTTTAAAAGAAGTTCTCTTCACCTATCGTTTTGAGTGACGTTATGACTTGTAGAGGAGAACTGAACATACGAAAGCATTTTGGACCAAGCTGGAACGGAGAACTTCGTTCGCTTCGCTCGCGCGTTTAGTAGATAAATAAATATACGAGGACAATCTTACACAAATCGCACTCATAGTAAGCTCAATAAGGCTTGTGTTATGGATGCTAGACGACGATATATTTAATACATATCATCATCATATCAGCCGAAAGACGTCCACTGCTGGACATAGGCCTCCCCCAGAGAGTGCCAAATTGACCGGTCCTGCGCCACCCGCATCCAGCGGACTCCCGCGACCTTTACCAGGTCATCAGTCCACCTTGTGGGGGGCCTACCCACGCCGCGCCTTCCGGTACGTGGTCGCCACTCGAGAATTTTTCCGCCCCAACGGCCATCGGTTCTACGTGCAATGTGCCCCGCCCACTGCCACTAAAGTTTAGCAATTCGGAGGGCTATATCGGTTACCTTGGTTCTGCTGCGGATTGCCTCATTTCTGATGCGATCACTAATAGATAAATAGATAAATACTTAAATAGATAAAAAACATCCAAGACTCAGAGACATATTATTATTATCATTCATGTTCATCACACAAATATTTGCCCTTACCGGGATTCGATGCCAGGACCTTCAGCTTCACAGGCAGCGTCACTACCCAACAGGCTAACCGGTCGTCAATTAATACTACCAAATATATTTGCTTACATAACAATTTGTCTTGATTCAAGGGGTCACAAGTTCGGATCGTTTCCGGCGGTGATCCTAAATAAGATAAGATGATATCTTCCTGCCGCAGCTATGCGGGTCATTCGGACGAAGTTACTAGGATGTAAATAAGCCATTTGTCAATATTTATGTTTGTTGCGTTTCAATTTATTAGTAGATATCCTTCAATGATATAATAGTATATTGTTTAACGAGGAGCGCTCGGTGTACATCATGGGCCCGTCGGTGTATAACAGGCTACCAGACAGTATTAAAAAAGACGCAACTTCCACGGTGGCGTTTAGGTTGAGATTGCGTAAGTGGCTTCTTAACCATACTTTTTATTCAATAGACGAGTCTTACGAGCTCCCTACTCAGTGAGATGTATAATGTAATTAATAAATAGTATAATGATGAATGATTAGAATGATATAGTAGATAGATGAGTAGGTACTAACCTACTACTCGAGTTTGCATTATACTTACGCTCGTGTTATACACAATGTTTTTCATCACATTTGTGAGGTAATAAATAACTACAAAAGACAGAAAAATCTAAGTTTCATACAGCCGCACCAATCAAAAATTGACAACTTCACTTCCAGATCAGTGCTAATGGAGCGAGCGCGCAGCTTCAATATTTGAACCAATCACAGAGCAGTATTCTTGCGGCGCTTGGCCAACTAGATTTTTTTTTAACCAATCACAGACCAGCTAGATTTGCTTAAGCCAATCAGATGTTGCTCATTACTCCCTAGGAAATACAATCTCGCCATAATTCCCGCGGGCACAATTTAGGCCATTGTCCTTCTGTATACAGGCATGGAATAACACCATTTACGAGCAAGTGTGATGAAAAATATTTACATTTGACAAGGTTTTTTCGTATTATAAGTAATACGAATACGACAAGGGTATACAAACTAACGAACTACCTGATGATAAACGGGCAGCTTTATGTGAAAAAAACCGGCCAAGTGCGTAAGGGTTCCGTGTCGTCACAGAGATCGTACGGCACTTACGTCCTTTTCTATAAAGGCAGTTTTTCAACAATATCTCGAAAACCTTTGAACCGATCTTGTTCAAAATAATTTTCGGTGAAAGAATTTAATAAGCCCTATGTCCATGATTTATTTGATATTTTTAAAATACAACGTTCAAAAATGAGAGGGGGGGACACAATTTTTGTGGCTTTCGGGTCGATTATCTCCGACTCTATTCACATAATCAAAAAAAATGCTGAGAAACCTTATATTTACTTTGAAAGGCAGATCGATTGATGTGCTCTACACGTGGGCTTACAATGTTTTTTTTTACTTGCAGTTTCATGTATTTGAGTGCACACCTAAAAAATTAAAAAAAAAAAAACTATGTAGATACTAACAAAATACACCTATCCTCAAAATTTTATTCAAATACACCTTATAGTTTTCTAGTAAAATGCCTGTGACATACGGACAGACGGACAGGCGGACAGACAGACATGACGAAACTATAAGGGTTCCGTTTTTGCCATTTTGGCTTCGGAACCCTAAATAGGTCGATATGTTTGGGATCTGGGATCATCATCATCATCATATCAGCCGAAAGATGTCGACTGCTGCCATAGGCCTCCCCCAAAGAGTGCCACAATGACCGGTCCTGCGCCACCCGCATCCAGCGGACTCCAGCGACCTTTACCAGGTCCTCAGTCCACCTTGTGGGGCACCCACGCTGCGCCTTCCGGTACGTGGTCGCCACTGATACAGTACGGGATCTGGGATGCCACAAACAAATAGATTTTTATTTTGAAAAGAGAACCTTAACAACATATCCCAATTATACCAACTAACATTTCGCCCAAATCCGTGCCCAATCAAACAATTGTTGACCCGACAGCTTTTTTTTTAAATCTGTTATTGACATCGCATATGACTGCAGCTAGCAGATCCGCTCAATTTGGCGGCAGGCCAGAGAAACCAGGTCGAATGCGACACTTTCTATATCTACGGCTACTGAAATAGCGCCCCGAAAGTTCAATGTGTGTTTACTATAGTGACGAAATAAATGATAATTGGGTGTGATTAGCTCAGTGGGATGGGGGGTATTGTGTAATCGGGCGATATTTGCGGATTGTCGAGCTGGGAGTGTTTATCGATAATGGCTGTTATGAACTTATGACCAGGGAGTAGAATTTTCATAGAAAAAATCTAATGTGAATAGTTGAACATAATATTTTATCGACAAGTAATTCTCCAATGTTGAATGAATGAATAAATGGTTTATTCATAATGAATACATGGTTACATAAGATCTTAAATATCTATACATATTTCGTCCCAAAATATATTCAGCCAGGTCAGGCATATGAAAACTTAGGTCAGTGATTTAGTATTCTATGTTCCGCAGTGTCTCGAGACGAGAGTCTTTGACCAGTGTGTGTTGCGTTGACGTATGGCACGGAAACGTGGTCGCTTACTATGGGCCTCATAAGAAGGCTCAAAGTCACCCAAAGGGAGTATCTATTCTCTGTGTGATCGCATCAGAAATGAGGCTATCCGCAGCAGAACGCTATCCAAGGTAACGGATATAGTTCTCCGAATCGCTAAACTTAGGAGACAGTGGATGTTTGGATGTTTAGATGTTTGGATGTTTGCTTCTCAAAAACGCTTAAACGGCTGAACCGATATGGATGACATTTTGCACGGAGATAGTTTATAGCCTGGATTAAAATATAGGGTAGTTTTCATTCCGGGTCTACGCAGACGAAGTCGCGTGCGTAAGCTAGTGGTAGAGTAAAATTATGTAAACAGTTGGTTTTAATTTTGATTAATAACGGTTACTTGCGGCGATCCGGATGAGATCCTAAATTGAATGTTAGAGATGAATAATTATCATGTTGTTTATTCTTTTTGTATATTTAGATAATATACTGTAGCGGGAATTGTAATAATTGGCTAGTATATATTCGTGTTTCCATTTCAGTAGCACACCTCCATTTCAATGTCCAGATATGTCTTATCATATCAGCTGATACTTTTCTGACAGGCCAGGAGCCGTAGCATGGTTGGCCTTGTCACGCGATATGTGATAGGATAGAGCGTGCGTCACTGGCTGACACCGTTCGATAGAACGAGACGGCGCTCTTATCTTGTCACTTGTCGCGTGATAAGGCCAACCATGCTACGGCTCCAGGATATAATAAGGGTGTAGTCATGACTTTTTGTCAAGATAGGTCTTACTAAAGTTTTGTATATGCGGAGTTTAGTGTTTTTAGGGTTCCGTACCTCGAAAGGAAAAAAAACGGAACCCTTATAGGATCACTTTCTTGTCCGTTTGTCCGTCAAGACCCTTTATCTCAGGAACGCGTGGAGGTGTCAAGTTGAAATTAAAACCAAATACTCATGTCTACAGTCCCTTGAAGATGTGAAAAAATCAAACTTCTATGTTAACGTAAAAAAAGATACGGCCGTTTATATCGCAAAAAACGTATATCAAATTATTAGAAAACCACGTGGCAGGACTACTAGTTCAGGTTCACAGCCTAGTCAGTTATTTAGTAGCTCATTTGCACCAATTTGTCAACTTGCGATCTATTTTGCGACGGGTGGACGAACTGCGCTGTGACGTAAGTAGCTGGCAGGTATCTTTTCGCATTTCAATAGTACGTTGACACGTGTGTGATCATTTGGCTGTAACCCCAGGTATTCTATTCCACTAAGAGTCGGCTACTTTTTGCACCGATACACGCGATACAGGTCCATTATCGATTCAAATGAACATAATATATATGGTTAGTATCGTGATACAGAGGTGCGTTCGTGAACGATGACTTTGTATTGCTCTTAAATTGAGTTTCATGAAGGTTGGTTGATCATAATATATGAGTAAATTATAAGAGTTTATTAAATTAAAATTACTAACTTAGTTTAATTTAAAGAACTGACCAATGTATACTAAAAATAATATAAAATGAAACTAACCTACTTATAAACTTATAAATTAATATAATCCCATGTAAAATTATTTATAATTTTATCAATAAATATCTCATTATCTCATTCTCATTCAGTCTCTATTTAGCCCAATAGTTAGCTGGTAGAGAATTACATGTGACATTAAGCTCGCCATTTGTTCATTTTTGTTTGTATTTTAATGAAATGAAATGAAATGAAATGAAATGAAATGAAATGAAATGAAATGAAATGAAATTTATTAATATATCAATAAAGTTTAAATAAATAAATTACATAGATGCGTAAATGGTTTATACTATGATGTTGGCAAACGAGCTTAAGGTCTGTCTGATAGTAAATGGATACCGTAGCCTATAGACCCTTATCTTTTCTTATCTAGATGAGGGCCATTTTGGATACAATTCGACCCAGTGGGATCTTTTGTGCATTTTCCCTCGAATTCCTTTGGTTGCGGATAGCCGTTACCAAAGTGATTCATTCTTTGTCTGGCAAGGACATGACATTCACACAGTAAGTGTTCCATAGTCTCCTCCTCGCCACACATTCTACAGTCTACACTATCCATTAGTCCCATCTTGGCCAAGAGATCCTTGACCCCGAAGTGACCTGTGAACACCACCGATATAATTCTGAGTTGCTTCCTGCTGGATTTTCAGAGTGTTTTGGTCCAGCCAAGTCCACTCCTTTTATGAAGAGCTATGGACAATTACGATTGCAGAAAAAACTCTCACTCTCAACACGACATACCCTCGGGAGCTCTGTCAACCTTACTCACCGCCTGGAATACAATATCACTGAAAAAGTGGCAGCTAACTTCTACTCTATTCACATATCCCACTCTTAAGACTCCTAGGTGCGGAACCTGGTCATGCTACACACACACATTTACATTTTGATATTATTTGTTGATTGAATGTTTAATGAAAATCTACAAGATTGGGTTAACGCTCTCAAATGTCACATGGTTATTTTTAGTTGAATTAGATTGGTTCGGTATTTGGTCGATACAGAATAGAGCCCCAGTATAAGTTTAAATATTTAATGATATAATAAATTTTCTTAATTCATTCATTTTATTGCAGTAGCATTATTATAGCTAGCGTTTACATGAATTCTGATAAACACAGCAATACACCTAATAACATCTTAGAAATAAAATAGAAATTTTCATGCAACATATTTCTGGTAATAATTGTAACACAATTTATTTAAATAAATGAGATTTATTATGTCTTTATTTAATTTAAATCTCAGATTAGGTTTTTATTATTATTATAAAGGCAACAGATACTGAAACATATTTACAACATAAATACAATTTAACAAAAAGTAGGTAGGTTTCAGAAACTTAAGATTAAATTCAACAGTGACAAATCTTTTCTTGACGTGGTCACTTTGCCTTATAATGACAAGTTTATTCTGTTGAATATCACACTCGTAAACACACCACTCATGATAAAATTTGTCATAAACGTGATCAAACCTTTTTTTTTTTTTTTGTTTAAAGGGGGAAAATGCGTTACGCATACCACCCGGGTGCAGGGGGTGACCCGAGTGGTTATGTGGGACTCCCGTATAAGCTGATGAGACTCACGGTATACCCACTAAAAACCCCCCCACTTGCCGCCTCGCCGCCATGTGGCGAGGTCACGGGAACGCTTGTGCACACATCCGCGACCCCGCCGGCGGCAGCCACCCACAAGCGGCTCCCTCGCGGACGCCCGAAGGCCCTCCACGAGAGGCACGCCAGATGTTTTGGCGCGCCTGCCTTCTCCATCTCCACACGTTCAGTAGCGGACCCCCCTGAGTCCGCTACGAGGAGATCATGGGTGCGGGAAATTCCAGCACCCGGTGGCGGATCAGGTATGTGGTTCCGCCACCGACCACGCCTCGGCCGCAGAGGATAGGGAAAGCGGCGCACCGTAATACCGGCATTCCTCCTCCTCTGCGGCCCCACCAATGCCGCTTCCGCGGAACGGCCCCGCCAAGTTCGCAGGGGGTAGGGAGAGTGGCGCACCGTTATACCAACACGCCTCTCCCCCTGCGATCCCGCCTCGGCCGCAGAAGATAAGGAGGTACTCCTTTTCTGCTGCAGTCCCTACCCAACGCATCCTAAGCGGGCAATGCACAGCCCGCTAGGAGCGCTCTCCTCGGGCCAGCCAGCAGGCCCCACACAGGCCGGCCCTGGGTGCCTCTTAGCTTCGCCGTGGGTTGCAGACCACGGTTACTAAGCCCCCCCGCCCCGACAAGGCGGGCACCCTCGAGGGGGAAAACGTGATCAAACCTGATACAACGAAAGCTAAAGATTTTTTTCTGTGATTTGGTTTTTCTTTTATACTGCCCTACTTCTAAGGGTTTTTTTTTCTTTATTATTTTCCTGGAGGTTTTAGCATTAATGCTACGCCACCCCCGTAATACAGACTTACACAATACCTACAAAGTTATGAGCTACTATTTTACATTGTGGCAAAATAAATGTTCAGTAACTCCCTAGCATCATCAGATGTGGGTAAAGCCAGGGCACTGTTACATGCACCTATATTGCTAGAGATTGGGCTGAGTCGCCGGGCCGCGCTCCGGACACATTCCGTTAGCACGTGTTGAACATCTTCTACTACGTTACAGTCTAGGCAGTTTGGTGTACCAGATAGTTTCATCAGAAACTTAAACTTGTTTGTTGGAATGTGTCCTGTGCGCATTCTTAATAGTGCCACAATATTTTTCCTCGGGTTATGGTAAACTATTCACAGTAAAAACACCACATCTCAACTTGACACCTTGACAGTAACATACCCTGAACCGTCTCAGCACATGTCGCCGCGGCAAGGCGTCTATATTCGTCGCTGGCTACCGGCCAACCGCTACTTACCTAAACGCTTCCTTACTCGGATAAAATGGTATTTTCGGATCCGTCGATTCTGAATTCGTCCGAGGTTCTGTTAGATAGGTTTAAATGAGAGTTGGTGACAAAGCGACCACTTTTGACGGTTTGATTTTAAATTTCTGTCACCATGCATGCTGGTGAGAAACGGTTACCGCAGCCTACGGACGCTAGCATAGGCTTTGACAACCCTGTAAAAACCTGTACAATCTTGTGAAGAACCCCATGGCATACTGTTATCTGGTCATTCCGCTTCCATCATCGAACCATCTTGATGATATTAATAAGTTTGCATCGTCATCTGATTATCATAAGTGTGCCAATTTCCTACTTCACCAAAAGAGTTCTAGAAAATTTGATATTGATTTCACGGTTCTCTATCGTTTGCCCGAATTTCATTTGCCTGAATTTTATATTCCATAACGTTTCATTTTCCATAATATTCATTTGACATATTATTATTTTCCATAATGCTGTATGTCTGAATCATTCATATGCCATAAACTTTATTTGCCATAATTTTACTTGACAGAATATTAATTTGCCAAACTACGTTTCTACGAGCCGTAGCCGTTCGAATGTTGCGAATGTTCAGTTTTGGCGCTGTAGGGTCGCAGTTCTACCTAACACTCCTCGTCGCTTCGCTCGTTGTCATACCTACACCGATTTGCCTTAGAGTTGAGTTGGACCGAAGGCGGTTTATTCAGATTAGTATCGACATATATAATCCTATTCTTACCTATATCTAACTATAGATACAAAATGTATATGTGTGATGCCATTTTTCCGATTTTTTTAGCCGATCACACTAAAGTAATTGTTAAGAACAGCGCCATCTATGTTTCCAGACTAGAACCACTACATGTCTCATATAGGTAAATTCATACAAAACCTATCATAGAAAACTAATTAAGGACATTTAATTTGTGATTTCACATATAGTATGGCTTTTGCAAGGTATGGCAAATGATTTTATTGCATATGAATATTATGGATTATAAAATGTCTGGCATATGGTATTATGGAAAATAACAATTCTTTCTTATGAATATTATGGTAAATAACAGTTATGGCATATGAAATTTTGGTACGCAAAATTATGGCCTGTGAATATTTGGGCAAATGAAATTCGGGCACACGAAGGAATACCGATTTCACACCAGTTTTGGTCGAAGAAAAACATAATGTAGAAATGCATCCACCAGCATGGGACTTTAAAAGTGTATTAAGAATTGCCATGAGTGGTGACATCGCCGCTTTTGATGAAATCTGTCTTATGGCCATATCACTACCCGTCATCAAACTGTGTTGTATTGAACCTTAGATTTTGGCAACAGCACAAAAGGCGAACGCTAGATGAAAGAGAACGATAAATCAGGTGTATTTTGTTGATGAATCAAGAGCAGAGTGAGGGCTTTTAGAGCTTTAACGTTTCAACAAATTACGGTAATAGGAGCAGAAATAGAAAATAATCTATATACCGTATATATACATTAAGATATCGTAGAATTGATACAAGAACTGGAAGTTGGTAAGCATATGCAATAATACTACTGTCTATTTAAAATGAAATCGTTACATAACGTGGATTTCTTTCCGTTTTCTACACCTTTGTTTCAACTTATTATAAAATGACAGTTGATATGTCTTAGCGCTCGTTTGAAAAATTACTTAACTACCCCACAGGTATCTACATTTTTCCACGTGGCGCTTAGAAGTAGGTCTAATTTTTGACACAATATGTGTCAATTGTCATGTATGTCTACTCCTTGTCTCTGTGTGTCTTTTGTGTAGTGAATAAATGTCTTCTTTTCTTTTTCTTTTTTCTTTTTTTTTAATTTAGTCAGGTCTCTGGCTTCCCGCCAATCGGGTCCCTAAATATCCGATGTCGCCGAATGCAGTTCTGTATTTAGGACATCTTAGGGGAAGTATTTATAGAGTTGTTTGGATACAAACAGGTCGGTGAAGATTGGTTAGTTTATGGGGCTTTATGGCGGGTTAATGGTGTGGTGGTTTTCCTATTTAGAATAGAAGGAGAGTTATAAATTGATTAATTTTAAATTACTAAAACGAAAGCTGTTAGGCAGACGAAAACATGTAGGTGCTTAGAACTGAAATCACATGTATGGTTTGTTCCCAATTCTACAGATTTCTATTACAGATTCCCAATTCTACAGATTCCCAATTCTACAGGGTCCCAATTCTACAGGGTCCCAATTCTACGGATTCCCAATTCTACAGATTCCCAATTCTACAGATTCTTAATTCTACGGATTCCCAATTCTACAGATTTCCAGTTCTACAGATTTCCAGTTCTACATATTTCTGATTCTACAGACTCCCAATTCTAGTCTAACTATCGCAAAATATATACACATACAAGTGTGATCATGTGATTAGAATTAGAACATTTATAAAAATCGGAGCTTGTACCTTTTTTCCGAAGAGATAAAACCTGTTTCTCTAGATTAATAATTACTGGTTAGTTATAGTATCTGTAGACATGATAATGTGTAGAATTGGGAATCTGTAGAATTGGGCATCTGTAGACATGAGAATCTGTAGAATTGAGAATCTGGGGACATGAGAATCTGTAGAATTGGAAATCTGTAGACATGAGAATCTGTAGAATTGGGAATCTGTAGACATGGGCCCAAAGGTAATTTATTAAGGTAAAAAGGAAACACAAATTATTTTAATATACTTACTTCTATTTGGATTTGCCATAATGGTGAAAAAATAAGTTAATGCCTCTCAATTTATTCCTTTCTTAATTCTTAATTTAACACTGAAATGATATACTATGCAAACCCTGTTTAGTTAACCCTCTAACTCCCCAAATTATAAAACCTTTGCTTGAAGAATACAATATTGGGAGGAATTGCATCCACCTATTCTAAAAAGACTAAACTCAATATCACTTTAAAGTCGAATAGAACTTTTCAAAATGGCAATATAAAGTGTTGTTTTGCTCGTAAGTCGCAAAGATGTATTCACTTATGGGGTCGATAGGGACATAGGCTCTTTTGGTATGGAATAGTATATTGTAGTCCAGTGCGTGAGATAAATAAATAGAGACGATTTCTTGTAATCAGTAGCAAAGGTGTGTATTGAGTATATAAACAAAAATATAATTTTGAGTTCAATTTAGGACGGCATTATAAACTACAGAATTTAAAACATGTGGAAGAAGTGAAAATTTAATTTATTATAATTGTCAATTACTCAAAATCTAAATTTTTCTTTCAATTTCGTAATTCGTAAATAAAAGTGGGCCTCACTTTTTCCTTTTTTCTATACAATATTTTTTTATTTTACTCCTTGGAACACGCGTAGTTTGGGATCTGCTAACATATCTCCAGCATTGTGTGATTGTTTCATGTTATACTCATATGTATTTTACTATTCTTTTATTAGCAGGCATTTTTTCTTTATAAAAGAAAGAAAGAAAGAAAGAAAAAACATTTATTCGTGACAAAACACATAAAAACAAACTGTATAGACACAATACACACAAACACATTTGCCACGAAAAGGCATATTAAAAGCATTTATTAAAACATTTCATGTGTATAAAAATATCTTATCTTATCTTACTATCTAGATGAGGGCTCTTTTGGATGACACTTCAACCCAGTGGGATCTTTTGTGCATTTGCCCTCTACTTTATCCGTACTCCCAAGCTCGCTCCATCACTAACCCCCGACTCAAAAAGAGGGGTTATAAGCTTGACGTGTCTGTGTGCCTGTGTGCCTGTATCTCTGTGTGTCTGTGGCATCGTAGCTCCAAAACGAATGGACCAATTTTAATGAGGTTTTTTTTGCCCGAAAGCTGACGTGGTCGAAATGGTTCTTAGCTACGTTTCAATAAAATCGGTTAAGCCGTTTTTGAGATATTGAACTTTTAAATGAAAATGTTAGGGGTTTTTCAACTTTTCTACTTTCACAAACCAGATGACGCAGCTCAGGGGAAGTACCTTGAATTTCTTTGGTTCCGGATAACCGTTACCAAAGTAATTCATTCTTTGTCTGGCAAGATCATGACATTCACATAGTAAGTGTCCCATAGTCTCATCCTCCTCGCCACATTTGTAAGAGTAATATATTGTATAAAAATAATAGTGCATTGTGTTACAAGTACGGTAAGATATGAATTACAAACGAGAGTCTATTAGAAGCCCGACGCCGAAGGCGGAGGGCTTTGATGACTCGAGTTTGTAACAATCTTACCGTACGTGTCGCATACAATGTTTTTCATCACATTTGGGAGGAAACCAATACTAAATTGTTAATAATCGTAATAAAAACTACAAAATGTCAATCGTACTCGTAAAAATAGAGCAAAGAACTTTCGGCGTACAGCCACGATTTAAAATCACAGTTAAAATATTTTACACGGACACTAAAGTGCTACATTTAAGTTTTTAAATGTTTAAATCCTTCTGTTAATCATATTTCATTCGTCTTTTTACGTTTAAATTTATTTATAAATACGTTTTCAAGCATCGTGTTTGAGTTACAACCAACCTCCTTGCTTTATAACTGACGTAAGAGTGGCATATACAATTTAAGAAAAAAACCATTACTGGGCGTAGTAAAGGCTATTGCAGCTCTGTATGCCTGCGGGTTATGAAGCCCTTTACGAGCAAGTGTGATGAAAAGTATATTATTCACTCTATTTTCTAGCTTCACGTATTGGACTACAGAGTAATAGTGACGGGACGTGTCATAAATAAAAGATGGCCGCTCGCCGCATCAACCATGATCTAATAACGCGTAGTGTTGGGCCGTTGGGCCTTTTTCTTTTATTAGCTGCCCACGTGGCTTTAGTCGCGTATTGTAGAAAAACTAGGCAGTCACGGGTAATATTTTTTTTTTCTTCTCTATAGAACTGCCATCAGTCGATAACGACTATTATCAGTTTTGGTGAGTGTATTTGTGAAATTGAGTTTAGGAGATCATCGCCTCGCTCAACCACTATGCAGCCCTACACAATGTGCTTTCGTTTTAGGCGTTTCACAGCTTGTGTCATGTCTAGTAACCATGTAGCCAAATGATTTGGGTGGCCTGCAAGGCGCTCGATATAACGTCTTGTGTGCTTTGTAATTTCGTCCTATATTATGTTGAGGTAATCATGTATTTCTTCGTTTCGAGAAATAAAATATAGCGTACTAGCTTCTGCCCGCGACTTCGTCCGCGTGGTGCTCGTTTATATCGTAGCTCCATACAAACTTTCGCCCTCCATTTCGCCCCCTTAGGGGATGATTACTGGGATAAAAAGTATTCTATATGTTAATCCGGGCTATGCACTATTATGTTTACCAAAATTCAACTTAATCCGTTCAGCCGTTTGTGCGTATGTTCGTATGTAAGTATGTATTGACGACCGAATAGCCTAGTGTTTAGAGAACCTGACTATGAAGCTTGAGGTCCCGGGTTCGATTCGGGAATCGAACCGGGGCAGATATTTGTATGATGAAAACGAATGTTTGTTCTCGAGTCTTGGATGTTTAATATCTATTTAAGTATGTATTTATCTATATAAGTATGTTTATCCGTTGTCTAGTACCCATAGTAAAGGCTTTGCCTAGTTTAGGACTAGATCAATTGGTGTGAATCGTCCCACGATATTTATTTATTTATTTATTTTATATATAAGTATGTAAGAAGTAAGTTGTCCGTCAAATTTTGCAATCCATTTTTCAGTCACTTGTCGTTAACCGATTGAGCTGAAATTTTGGGTATTAGTTTAGTTTGGATGACAATTCAATATTATGGTACCATCGAGCTGATCTGATGATGGAGAGAGAAGGTGGCCATGGGAATTGAGTATTTCACCGACGTAACCATGTTAAATTTGGGCTCATTAGAATCGTCTCAATGAGTAGATGATGATGGCATACAGAAAAGTACAGTCGGCAATAAAAGCTTGTAACAAAAATATTTTTTTGACAGAAACTTATTTAGCGAATTTACAAATAAAATATAGGCTTATGTAACGAAAGGCACCCATAGCGCTCTGATGCATGTCTGTCGAGATTGACGCTGATTGGTTTAACACATTCACTGATAAGAATTGCTACGTGCTACGAGCGTAAGCCAATGCCGCGGTTTTCACCGTATTTAGCGGGCTGTTACTAAGCGTTTAGAAAAAAATGTACATGAACTTTTTTTTCAGAATTCTATTTATTTGGGTTTTTCTTACTCAGAATCGTTGATACTATCGATCCTCATACAAGAAAAAAAGTGTCCAAAATATTCCATTCCAGATCGTTTTCTTCCAGTGACGCACTGGAAGAAAAAACTTACATAGAAAAGTCTGGGACACTTTTTTTCTTGTATAAGGATTGATAGTATCAACGATTCTGAGTAAAAAAAAGCCAAAAAAATCGAATTCTGAAAAAAAAAGTTCATGTACACTTTTTTTGAAAAACGCCCGTCTGCTACACACGGGGAAATCCACGGGATCGGCTAGCGCGTCGCGATTCCTGGCAGTGAACGTGTTAAAACGGGAGTTCCACAAACGTTCCGATTTTTTTACTGCGGAACTCTAAAAAGACGCCATGCAAAACTTGGGTGCAACTCCATTTAAAGTTATCAAAGAGCTGTTTAAGTTTCGAAGTGTGAAATCACGAGTGTATAACACAGGTGTTGGATAAAATCTAGAAATAGGAAGTTTAAGTGCTGATTATGGTAGTTAAAAGAGGTAATGGTTTTAGTTTGAGTTGCACGAAGAGATCATCATCATCATCATCATATCAGCCCAAAGACGTCCACTGCTGGACATAGGCCTCCCCCAAAGAGTGCCACAATGACCGGTCCTGCGCCACCCGCATCCAGCGGACTCCCGCAACCTTTACCAGGTCATCAGTCCACCTTGTAGGGGGCCTACCCACGCTGCGCCTTCCAGTACGTGGTCGCCACTCGAGAACCTTTCCGATAGTATACCATCTGAGAGACGTCGAGAGCACTGAGAGATGTCGCTGGGGAAATGTTGTTTTATAATTATGAATAAATTATGAATATTAGGGATAATCTCACATAAATCGCATTAGCCCCATAGTAAGCTCGATAAGACTTATGTTACAGGTAAAAAACTATGATAATTCTACGTACTTAATATAATAAAGAGGAAAAGGTGAGGTTTTAGCTTTATAATTTAAGTACGAATATTTTTTTCTGGTCTTGGATGTTTTCTATGTATTTCAGTATTTGTATGCATTAAATAAATAGTTGTCTAATACCCATAACAGAAGCCTTATTGAGCTTACCATGCGGCTTGATCGATTTGTGTAAGATTGCCCCTAATATTTATTTTAAGTTTGTTTGTTTGTATGTAGGGGATTTACTCCAAGCAACCGATTTTTTTTTCACCAGAGATAGCAAATTAACTGACTGACAATCTCTGTAACCTAGTTGGTAGTGACCCTGCCTACGATGCCGGAACGTTCGAATCCCGGTAAGGGCATTTATTTGTGTGATGAGCACAGCTCGGACAAGTCATCGCAAAAACAAATATGGAAATAGAACAAGACTCTATAGAGTCGATACTTAAGATTATGATTATCTAAAGCGGATATTATCGTAATTTAACATTTGACCTTTTTAGTTGCATATCTGTCATGTTTTGTCAAAGTGGCATTTCTGAAAAAGTTTTATGGAGATGATTAATAAAATATCGGAGAATAAATAAAGCTGCCTTGACAAAGACGGGCTTCAATATGTCCAAACATACATTTGATCACTTTACTTTATAAAGAAATAAAATGAAAATAGTGAATAATAATTAACACAAATAATTAAATAAAATACATTGGTTTGTTCCAGAAAATGCAGTAGTTTATGTTTGCATGCATTAATAAAAATGTTAATGGAAATACCTTCACAAACATATGATGAATTTGGTTTTACGGTTATAAATGTAATTGAAAAATATAATTAAATAATACTGTACATAATACGACTCTGTTAATCATGTTCTATTACCGTGTTGCGATTGTTTTGCGATAACTTGTCCGAGCTGTGGTGATGAGCAGGAATATTTGTTCCTGAGTCATGGATGTTTTCTATGTACATATTTAAGTATTTTATTATCTATATAAGTATGTATATCGTCGTCTAGTACCCATAGTACAAGCATTGCTTAGTTTGAGACTAGGTTGATTTGTTTAAGATTGTCCCCAACCATTTATTTATTAAATACAAGATTATGATTAACATTAACTAAGCCTCGAGGCATTGTACCGAGGATGCTGGCGGCATTTCCTCGCTGAATTGCAATGCTGATGCGTTGCGCGAGAATGCCGCCAGCTCTTCGGTCACCGGTTACATCGACCAGACGTTTCGCCATTTATTTATTTAAATAGGTCACAGAGAAATGTCATGTTGAAATAAACCTTAACCCCTTCTACACTACACCACGACATGTTAATACGTATCCGCCAAAGTCAACATTAAGTCAACAAATGGCAGCGCTGCATATTCGCAGAGCAAATTGCTGCGCAAACCGACGCCAACGCGTTCACTGGGGCGATAACGTCTTGTTTAACACTAGAGGGTCAATTTACGACATACGTATTGGGATTCATTATTAAGAGACTTCAGTGTCCCAATCCTGGGCAAACGCCTTGTTCTTCGCAGAAATAAATCTGTGGCTCTAGTGAAATGGGGAACAAGTAGAAAAACATTATTTTACAGGAGGCGCAAAAAACCTTTGCAACTCCAAATTAAATAAATAATAAATTAATAAATATTTAGGGACATTCTTACACAAATCTAACTAGGCCTATAGTAAGCTCAATAAAGCTTGTGTTACAGGTACTAGACGACGATATATATAATAGATAAAAATACTTAAATACATAGAAAACTTCCAAGACCCAGAAACAAATATTCATTGCTCATCATACAAATATTTTCCCTTACCGGGATTCGAACCGAGGACTTTCAGCTTCGTAGGCAGCGTCACTACCTAGTTTACTACTAGGCTAACCGGTCAACTAAATTTTTGACATTTTTTTTACTGTACTTTAAGCGTTGTAAACAAATTAACTTCAAATGCTGTTTTACTATTTAAAAAAAAAAACCCTCTTTTGAAAGACTTTTTAAGCTTCGAGAAGTTACAGTAGTACACTTGAGTGTACTACTGTAACTTCTCGAAGCTTAACGGTTTAAAAACAAAGCGACTTTTATCCAAGTAGACCAAGTCAAAAACGGTAGCAA
Organism: Epinotia nisella; assembly: GCA_932294315.1. Taxonomy (NCBI): domain Eukaryota; kingdom Metazoa; phylum Arthropoda; class Insecta; order Lepidoptera; family Tortricidae; genus Epinotia; species Epinotia nisella. The sequence continues at coordinate 2,800,892 of OW028691.1, forward strand.
ACATCGCAAACGCGCATTTTTTATTTTGCTTTTAAATGACATAACTGAATTTGTACCTCCTTTTCACCTGCATTTAATGAAATTGAAATTGAAATGATTGAAATGATTTATTTTTTGCGAGAACATACACAGGTGTTAATAGTACATGTCTGTGAAATACAATGTTTTACATGAATGCATGTTCCGCCACAATATGGCATGCAAAAACTTAAACTAATAAAAAGAAATACAAAAATCAAAAAGTCAAATTATCAAAATATTCATTTAAATTATAAAATGGTCTAGTCAGCAAAAATGATTTTAAGTTTTTAGAAAAGTCATTAATGTTATTATTATTTTTTATGTCATCATTTAAGAAATTGTAAATTTTAATTCCATTATATTCCAGACTTCTTCTAAAATGCATATAGTTCTTAGATTCGGGTAGCAGAATGTCAGACTTATATCTTAATCTAAGTGGTCTACTCGTATTGTTAGCTTTACATGCAAATCTAGACTTATTCTTATGAACAAAAATACACACTAAATATATATAAAGAGATATCACTGTCAGTATTCCATGCTTCACAAAAATGGGACGGCAATGTTCCAGAGGCTTTGCCTTCTCAACATACCTCACAGCCTTTTTTTGTAAAATAAGAACAGGCTTCACGTGAACGCTATTACCCCAAACCTCAAGGCCGTACCTTATCAAGCTTTCAAAATATGCAAAGTAAACAGTCTTAAGTGCAGATGAGTTTAACATTTTTGATAATTTTTTTAAAGCGTAACACGCACTGGCTAATTTTTTTCTCAGTAGGTCTATATGAGTTGACCAACGTAGTTGTGTGTCTAGTTGTACACCCAAGAACTTAACATTGTTGGTTTTTGCTATAGGCAGAGGCAAGTCATAAGTCATGCTATTTGCATGTCTCAAAAACGTCACATATGATGTTTTATCTATGTTTATTTTAAAGGATGAGATATATTATATTGTAAGTCATTAATGAAAATAATAAATAGTAGGGGTAGTGAACAATCTTATTAAAAATACTTGCCCAAACCATATCTTTTAATCAAGGCCTATATTTCTGACCTAATCATAAAAATACCGACTTGCTTGTTTTAGCACAAAATGAACTTTGCGTGTAACTTAATACAAGTACACTTATAATAATGTTTTTAAGAAGTTATGTCCATTTAACCTACTAAAAAGTCATATTTATAGGTCATATTATTTTAAGTGCACTTTATTTTACGATCTTAAAGAACATTTATTTTAACCGTCACGCATCCTGTGGATTAGGTACAGTAGAGTTCACTAATATCTATACACACAACCTTTCAAAAATATCTACACACGTGTCTTATGTCAGTAATAATAAAGCCTGTGTACAAATATTTTGATAGGTTGTCTGTATAGATATTAGTGAACTCGACTGTACAACCATATTCAGGACTTTTTTGAATTCCGCACCTACTTATGCTTTCAAATAGAGTACATTTTTTATTGAATTTCTAAATAACATGACATTTCACATATGAACTCTTTCTTCGACCTTTTTTTTAGGATTCCGTACCTCAAAAGGAAAAAAACGGAACCCCACTCGTGCGTCTGTCTGTCCGTCTGTCACAGCCGATTTGCTCCGAAACTACTGGACCGTTTGAGTTGAAACCCAAAGATGGACGCGTAAAATAAATTAATGAATTCTGAATAAGGGGGCCACTTTTGGGGGCTTTTAAACTGGAAAATTAAAAAAAAAAATCGCAAACTGTATTGTGTGATATATCAAATAAAAAGGGGTTGTTGTAAGCATCTCAGATATATTATTTTTATAATTTTAGCAAAAACAGATTTGAAGTTATTTAGTAAAAAAGACGAATTTTGACCATTCCCCCCTTATCTCCGAAACTACTAGGCTTGAAATTCTGAAAAAAATATGGAAAATAATTCCTTGCCTAAAGATAACAGGAAAACCTATAAGAAGTTTGAGTATTCGAAGTAACGGGAAAATTCTCAATATTTTACGATACCAATAGGATCTTTACGCTTTATAGAAACAAAATTGTATACAACATGACAACCATGGACCTAAACGCAGTAATTCGCGACCGAAACAGCATTTTTTTTTTCATACAACAATTAGTACAAATAGAGAATTGTGACGTCATACTTTTATGTCACTTAGTATGGAGCGTTTTGGGGTGCCGCCAGCGAGGTCATCTTTGACTCAAATTTTTGGGTATTGATGTTCTGTAATTGGGTAGTTTCCACATGTTAAAATTGATAACGCAGTGTTGCTTAATGGATAGTAAACAATCAAATAAATGTAATTAAATATAAATTACGAAATATAATTAAAATCATAAAAAGATATGGACCTTGAAAGTTTAGAAAAAATATGCATTTTTTTATTGTCCAAAAGTAAATTTAAACCTACCAATAGAATCCTTACGCTTTTATAAAAACAAAATTGTACAACAACTATGGACCTAAACGCAGTATTTCACGACCGAAACAGCAATTTACTTGATTTCCATACAACGATTAGTACAAATATCACGCTGTGACGTCACAATTCAATGTTAATCAATATGAAACGTTTTCGGCTGCCGCCAGCGAGGTCCGTCTTTAACTAAATTTTTTGGGTATTTTTATTCTTTGTTTTTATATGATGACATTCTTTAATTGTAGTTGCTCCCATACAAACATTTATTCCTCTCCAAAAACTGGTTCGAATGGCATCGTAAAAAAAAATTAGGACACAAGCCTATTGTAGTTGCTCTCATACAAACATTTGTTTCTCTCCAAAAACTGGTTTAAACGGCATCGCAAAAAAATCATAGATTACCTATTATGTAGCAGGACCCAGACGCAAAAGCGCCGTGTCTTTTTTGTTTTTGTTCACTTGTTTTTTTTATAATTCATTACGCTATCGGTGAGGATATGTTATTAGCTGACTGTCACTTCTGTTTAAACTACTGTGTAGTGTTTAAGCTGATGATCTTCCTATATAAAAAAAATAAATATTTCTTCTGGACATGACTGAACTTGAATGGATTACGACTTGGTGCCCATTAAGTAGATTTAAAGACCTATTTAATGACATCACTCTCAGCTTTGTTGGTTTTTGGTCCATTTTGACGCATGGGTCCTTTCATTTCATGACAATCAGTTCAGAAACGTCCTCTAAAAATCAGTTCATTAAATCTCTGGTTGAGCATAAATCAGTTACTTACAGGTTTTTCTAATACCCAGCCAAGTAGGTCAATCAGAGTCATATGCTACCCGCGTGTTTCGTCTTAATTCTAAATGAGCATAAGTTATTACGTGTCGTTTGCTGGAAAAGAGACTTTAGAACTGCATACTAAGGTCCTTTTTATCAGGTACCGATCCATGTCAAATATAGTAGTTACGCTATTTAGGATTGAGTAACTTCTTAAAGCTATAATGTCGTTTTGTTTACTGATTGTACTTGATTATTGCAACCACATTTAGTAAACAGTGGGAATATGGGTTTAATGGCTACATTATGTTTAATGTATCATTTAAATTGGGGCAATGGTATGACGGAATGGTTATTGACGTAATGACGTCAATAACCATTCCAATCAAAATACTTCCATGATTGTTTTATTTAGGAGTAGGTTAGAAGGATAGTACCTATACGATTAGTACGATATTTAGTATAACGTTTTAACGTTAGTAGGTTACAAAAAGAGACGACTGACTCTAAATTCAAATCTGTCGTAAAACGGACACTTATTTCAAAAGCATATTATAAGGTAAACGACTACATCATGGATAGGGATATTTGGCAGCGATAAAATCCTGCACTAGAAATCTGTCGTAAAATAAATAGGCTTTCTACTGTAGCAATGTAATTTTAAAATTTTATAATACTCTGATACTGAAATGATATATTGTATACTGTTTTGAAAAAATGACACCTCACCGAGTTTTTTACGCCGGTTCTTCTCGAGGCAGAGGTTTACTTTCCGAACCGGTGGTAGTTTATCGACATTCATAGGTGCATGTAATATGCCTAAATTGAAGAATAAATCACTTTGACTTTGACTTTGACTTTGACGACGGTAATACGGAATGTGTAGTGCAATAATGGTTATTTATTATACAAGTGCGGAAAGCAGGTAATTCGCAACGATTGACGATGACCAAAAACACGACCGCCAAGGAGTGTTTTTGATCGACACGAGTAGGGAATTACCTATCCGCACGTGTATCATACAACATTTTACAATGCATCACGCAAGGAAATAAAAATATATAAATAAAAGGTGAAATTTTAACTGTCAAGAAATCGTATTCCCGCACGGCCCGGCGCCGCACCCCTCCGCCGCGTTCTCGTGAAATTTTGTGCGCAGGTTCAATCATTAAATAAATCGCGCGCTCTCGATTTATATAGCTCACAGAGCCACTTATAACTACTTATGTATCCACAAAGTGACTTTTTGTTAAATATATTTTAAGGCATTCAATGCCAATGACTCACATGTATTGCTACTAAACGCAATTTTCGTTACAAAGCGGAAACATGCTGCTACTAGTACAGGTAATGAACTGACAACTTGTATGGAAATAATGTCAAATTTGGAAATAATTTATAATAGCAATTTTTTTTAATGTAATGGATATATTATCAATTAAATAGTTACCTAGAGGCAAAATCCAACAAAAAATCAGACATCAAAAAATTAATATTTAATTAGCTCCTAAAAAGTCCGGTTAATTTTTTTATCTTTATTTAGGTTCATTTACATTTGCTTTAAAATATTCAATATAAATAAAATAAAAAAAGACAGTGAATGTTTAATTTAAATCTATATAATTACTTCCGGGTGGAAAGTTTGTTGGATTCTCGAATAAAGCATCTTAGAATAACGTTTTAAAATGAAATAAACAAAAAAAACGCTATTATAAATGAATGTTTTTCGAAACCGTATTTTGCCTGGAGTATTACGCGCTACGGCGAATGGGTATGAAGAAACTTCCCAATTCAAATACCGATTCAAATTCTATACCTTAAGTCTAATAGACACTCGAACGATATTACTTTGAACGGTTTAAGGGTTGCCAGGACGCTTGACTCTCCATACAAATACAGCTTATATCTCTAATAAATTATAGCAACAGAAATCAGTTTCCGACCTGTAACCTGACCGGCGGATCCAATTGTGTATAAAAAGTTTCATTGAAAACTAAGTTTGTATGGAGAGTTGACTTTAGTCGACCGTGCTGGGGACTGTTAAAAGATCAAAACCCACCATTTAACTGTCAACAGGAATGACAAATTAGGCCACAATGGCTGTTATTATACTCCCGAAAATATTCCCGCTATTAATGAGCTAAACATAATATGTACTTGTAGTTTAGTAAAAATATTTTCTGAGGTAAGGTAAACGTATTATTCGTACTAGTTCTCGACGTTGCACTAGTGTATAACATGGGCACTTTAAGTCAAAGCAATATGGGTTAAATTCGAACTAAGAGGATTTTTCTACATTCGAATTGAAACTATGTCACTTTGACATAAAGTGCCCATGTCATACACTAGCGCAACGTCGAGGACTGGGGCGTTTACCTTAATCACTGTCGAGTTTTGTTCAAAAGTTAAACGTTCGTTTAACTACATTGTATTTTAGTGGTAAACGTATCAAAACGTAAAAATCAAAACGATACGTATCGGTTAGATTTTTTTGTTAAAGTTTTTGAACAAATAAAATTGGTTCAATTTTTAATGGATACAAATGTTATACTTAAATATTTGTTAATTTTAGTAGTTAAATAGTTAAAAAAAATCTTATAGCCCAATGTATTAAAATGTATTAATTTTTGGTTTGTCCATATTGTCATGTTTCTCGGCAACTTTTAGACTTACATATGAAGATATGAATTACATTTTTAACTTATGGGTTTCTTTCTGCCTGTGAAAAACGTACCATGTGTACCCAAGTATATCCAATTTGTCAGTGATTTAAGTTTTAGCCAAACTACAGTAGAGAATAGCCTGTTCATATGATCTATATCGTTGACTTCCACTCATAAAAAAACAACGGTTTAAAACTATTAATAAGCATTTGCGGGCTGGCGTTTATTATGCTAATTCAAAAGGGGTGTATAATCAAAGAGGAACTAAGGAATATATAACCTTTCTATATTAACGTGGTTATGAGTAGTTCATAGTTTAAATGAAGTGGATAATAAATGACGTCACTGTTGTTTGAGCACGAGGGAGTTTAATTTTACTTCATGGGATTTTAACTGTAAACGACCACGCGCTTAGTTAGTATGATGTGCATATTTTTTTTATTGTAAAATAGATGCCTAGACCGGATAGGCGCAAAGTTCACCTCGCTTATTTTTGTTCCGTCCGGTATAATTTAAATGAGGCTATTCGCAGTAGAACCAAGGTAACCGATATAGCCCTAACGAATCGCTAAATTTAGATGGCACAATCTATGTAGAACCGATGGCCATTGGGGCGGAAAGGTTCTCGAGAGGCGACCACATTTCGGAAAGAGCACTGTGGGTAGACCCTCCACAAGATGTCTGATGACCTGGTGAAGGTCGCGGGAGTTTTTTTTAATTTTTACTTTGCTTTTTTGAGCATCGAGACAAACCAACAATGGTTTAACGATGGCGTTTTATTATTTTAGAACCAACATTGTATATATTTAACCTAAATAAAAAAAAGTAAAGATCCCGCGAGTGATGTGGGCAAACTTTGCTCCACTGAATTTTTATATGTTATTGAACTTTTTGAGACTATTTATTATTTTGTTAAAATAATTAACAGATGATTCTTTTGTAACTATCTTGGTTGCTACAAAGTATTTGACGCTGAGTGCACGGTCAACCAATTTGAATCCTAGGCCACTCTAGAACCCTGTCTTATTGACACCCTGCTATATATTTATGTATTATTATTATTGATGTTTGTGGGCCTTTAATGTGCCGCTTCGACCAGTGAGTGATCTATTGTGGCAGCCCTTTCTTGTTTATAGTTCACCGTTAAGGCCCGTTGCCTCCAGGAAATTCCAGATTCTTTGGGCGGTGATATGTTGTACCTCTTCTGGGTGCATGATGTGCCGCCCTGGGTAGGTACTTCTTTTTTGCATGAGTGGTCCGCAGGAGCAGAGAATGTGCATTGCTGTCTCCTCTGTCTCCTGGCAGAACCTGCAAGTTGCGTCTTGTTTCATACCCATATTTATGTATTAGCCATAAAAGTCAATTTGACGTTTACTGTGAAAAGGTTCTACAGTGGCCTAGGATTCAAATTGGTTGCCTGTACATACGGTGTTTCGTACGCATCATCTACGGCGCTACGAAGTCGTTGGCAGATAATGTGTTAAAGAAACACCATAAAACAGTACAATGCATGTAGAAGCATCCGCCATCTGTGAATGAGTTCCATTCGCTACGATAGCATTGAAATGTCTTTGTCCACGTGCATTGGATTGTGGAAGCTACTACACAGCGAACTGATATATAGATAACTAGCTTACTCCTGCGACTTCGTATGCATAGACACGGGATAAAAGCTATCATATATATTAATCCAGGCTATAAACTATCTTCGTGCAAAATTTCATCCAAATCGGTTCAGCCGTTTAAGCGTGATTGAGTAACAAACGTCTAAACATCCAAACATCTAAACAAGTAGGAACTAAATTAACCCAGTAGTAAGTTACTCTGTATTTTTCCCTATAAATGCTAAGTGCTCTCTTTTATCGTTCTTGATTGTTTTGTACCGTTTTTTTTATTTTTGCTTTTGTTTTTGTTTTTTATGTTGATGGTATGAGTGGAAAGGGAACGAGCTGAAAACCAGCGCTGTGCAGCCGCAATGACGTCACAGCACATGCTGAGCTCATTCCTTTTGTTACACAAATAATCTTGTTTTTGTTTTCTATCTCTGTATGTATTTTGCGCATCTGTTTGTGTGACAATAAATATTTTCTATTCTATTCTATTCTAAACCTCCGAACACCTAAACATCCAAACTTTCGCATTTATAATATTAGTAGGATTAGTAGGATAAGGTGAAATTTAATTTGTGATACAAAATAGTAAAATGCGAATCTGTCCATGATTATGAACAACTGTCACTATGAGACCAACTTTATATTATGCCATAAAAAAATAGCTGTTCATACCTTTTCGTCAGTCTAAAATGAGCAAAGTGTACGAGTATGTAATAGCTGGATTTTTTTGGCATTACACAAAGTTGCTCAGAATCATGGATATAATTCACATTGCATTTTTGTATCACGAATTCTACTGTGTGTAAAAATAAAACAACATTACAATTCTCCCCTTTCCTAACTCAACAGAAGTATCGAGACTCCGATACGCTTGTTGGACGCTACTAAGTTTCGCATTCAATTTGCGTCGGACAATGTTGGCACATCTATTTTTGCCGTCCTAACTAGGTAAGGGGGGCATTTGTGCTCTTTGTTCCACTCAAGTCAAAGAAACTGGCTTTAAATGTCATTTTCATGGCGGAAAAGGCAAAACGTTCTAGCTGTTGTATGGAACTCAAGCAGCAATACTATATTTTAAAACAAGCTAAAATCATTCCTTTTAGAAGAAGCATGCCACGCAATTGACGAGTTTTTTGTATACTCGGAAAGCAAGCACCGTAGTGTGTAACTATGTGTTTTTGTATTAACAAATTATGATGATGTCATCATCATCATATCAGCCGAAAGACGACCGATGGCCGTTGGGGTGGAAAGGTTCCCGAGTGGCGACCACGTACCGGAAGGTGCGGCGTGGGTAGGCCCCCAAGGTGGACTGATGACCTGGTAAAGATCGAGGGAGTCCGCTGGATGCGGGTGGCGCAGGACCGGTCACTTTTGCACTCTTTGGGGGAGGCCTATGTCCAGCGTTGGACATCTTTCGGCTGATATGATGATGATAATGTAATGTAACACCGACGACCGATGTTTGACGACCGAATAGCCTAGTGGTTAGAGAATCTGACTATGAAGCTTGAGGTCCCGGGTTCGATCCTCGGTCGGGGCAGATATTTGTATGATGAATACGAATGTTTGGTCTCGAGTCTTGGACGTTTAATATCCATGTATGTATATATGTATTTATCCATATATTGTATTTATTTAAATACGTATGTTTATTGTTGTCTAGTACCCATAGTACAGGCTTTCCCTAGTTTGGGACTAGATCAATTGGTGTGAATTGTCGCACTATATTTATTTTATTTATTTATTTAACATTATGAGTAAGTACCTATTATGACTTGTAAAAGGTATTTTTACCAATAAAGATCTGTATCCTGCACTCTGTGGGTAAAATTCATAATTCTTGACATTTAATACATGCCAGGCACACAGTATAAAAGATCCTGAGTAAGAAAATCCCAAAAAAAGTCTGAAAAAAAGTACTTGTACACTTTTTTTTGAAAAACGTTCATCTATCTTTTGTTATCTGATATGCAATAAATAAATTGAAATTGAAAAAAATGAAATTAACGAATTCTACACAGGCAAAGCCACGGGCACAGTGTTATATGAACACATCTAACCCTACACCTACAGCGACTTTATTAGAATCACGTTTACGCTCTCAATAAAATCCCAAGTTCATAAAGCAATCGTTGATAGCATCTGGTGCGATATTGCATCGCAAGTAGCTCCTTATGATCCGAGTGCAGATGAAGTTTACTGTAGTTACGTATATCGTTTGGATCAAGTTTGGTTTGAAACTTGAGACGAAGTTTAACGTAGACAAATAAATTATAATGGCGGTATACGTTTTACGACACTTTGACGAATCAGATAACGAGATATAAATGTTGAAATTTCATCCGTGATACAATTTAGCAAAATGTGAATCTATCCATGATTCTGAGCAACTTTTTCTTTGCGACCAACTTTTTGATATTCAAAAAAACCTGTTGAAGAGTGAGTGAGCATCCATGAATGAGCAAACTGTATGAGATAGTGGGATTTTTGTTTGGCATGACATAAAGTTGGTCCCATACTTAGTGAAAGTTGCTCAGAATCATGGACAGATTCACATTTTGCTAACTTGTATCATGAATTTAATTTCACCCTGTATTCTAGGCCTTACACAAATAACGGTTACTTCAATCCCATCATCAGATCTTGACCTGATGATGGGATTGAAGAGACCACCTGGGAAGGATACCTTTTCAAACAAGAAAATAATTGTACAAAACGGTCGCCCGTCTTCGAGTAATCAGGGAAACTTACATAAGAAATAAATGATTCCAACAAATTGAGAACCTCCTCCATTTTTAAAGTGGGTTAATAAAGCGTCATTAATCTCATTCGTATTAATTAAACTTAACTTATGATTTTGTTTTGTAACATTGTTATGTTCTGTAATTCAATATGGAACAAACGCGCCACACCACATCGAGTCCAATTTTCAGTCCCCAAGTCTTATCTTATCTTATCTAGTTGAGGGCCCTTTCGGATACACTTCGTTCCAGTGGGATCTTTTGTGCATTTGCCCCCCCGCCCTTTATAGCTACTCCCAAGCTGGCTCCATCATTTCCACAAAACGAATGATGCAGCTTAGTGGGAGCACATTGAATTCCTTTGGTTGCTGGTAGCCGTTACCAAAGTGATTCCTTCTTTGTCTGGCAAGGGCATGACATTCACACAGTATATATTAATATTCCATAGTCTCATCCTCCTCGCCACACATTCTACAGTCTACACTGTCCGATAGTCCCATCTTGGCCAAGAGATCCTTGACCCCTTGAGATATAATTCTGAGTTGCTTCCTACTGGATTTCCAGAGCTTTTTGGTCCAGCCCGAGTCCACTCCTTCTATGAAGAGCTTCCCAAATCAGTATGCTTGTTTAAATTTTTCTTTGTGCTTAGATCCTTTAGTATCAATGGTAATAAAACCCGTTCAGTAATCGGAATGTGTTCAATGTATAAGAGAAAAAACCGGACAAGTGCGAGTTCAACTCGCGTGGTGAGGGTTCCGTAAAATATTGAGAATTTTCCCGTTACTTTGAATACTCAAACTTCTTATAGGTTTTCCTGTAATCTTTAGGCAAGGAACTATTTTTCATATTTTTTTCAGAATTTTAAGCCCAGTATTTTCTGAGATAAGGGGGGGAATGGTCTATTTTCGTACTTTTTCCTAAATTTCTTCAAATCTGATTTTGCTAAAATTATAAAAAAAACTGAGATGCTTACAAATACCCCTTTCATTTGATTATATCACACAATACAGTTTGCGAAACTTTTTATTTTTATTTTCCAGTTTACTTCCCAAAAGTGGCCAACTTGTTCAGAATTCATTAATTTACTTTACGCGTCCATCTTTGGGTCACCAATTTAAATATGGGTACCAAATTTCAACTCAATCGGCCCAGTAGTTTCGGAGCAAATCGGCTGTGACAGACTGACAGACAGACGCAGGGTTCCGTTTTTTTCCTTTTGAGGTACGGAACCCTAAAAACCGCAAAAAAACGTATCATTTCAATTCTATTTGGCCTAATCCCAATTTCTCGGCCTAGTCGTTTCGGAGCAAATCGGCTGTGACAGACGGACAGACAGACGCACGAGAGATCCTATAAGGGTTCCGTTTTTTCCTTTTGAGGTACGGAACCCTAAAAAATTGGTAACCCCTTTATTACAAAGTACCCGTTGGAAAAAAATGTTGCAATACTTCAGAAACTATGTAATTCTAAAGTATTGCAATAATTATTTTCTCTTAAAACATTGTATTGATTATAGGAGCGGCGTTATTTTATGATAGATTTCACTCAAACTCATTATACGCTTAAATACTGAAAATCATTAGGGAACCATTTATTAAACAGCAATTTACGTTAAAATCCATTCCAATTTGACATACCGTGTCTATTGCAATTACTAATTAAGCCGTCAAGTTAAACAGCGGTAATGGGAAAAGCGAATTCAATCAAATTGAATTCTACTAACAAAAACAATTGGGTTGTGTCCTCATGTTAAAATTGATAGCGCAGTGTTGCTAAATTGATAGTAAACCTTCAAATAAATGCAATTAAGTATAAATTACGAAATATAATTAAAATCATAAAAAGATATGGCCCTTGAAAGTTTACAAAAAATATGCATTTTTTTTATTGTCCAAAAGTAAATTTAAAGCTACCAATATAATCCTTACGCTTTTATAGAAACAATATTGTATGACAACTATGGTCCTAAACGCAGTATTTCACAACCGAAACAGCAATTTACTTGATTTTCCATATAACGACTAGTACAAATATTACCCTGTGACGTCATAATTCAATGTTAATCAGTATGGAACGTTTTCGGCTACCGCCAGCGAGGTCCGTCTTTAACTTAATTTTTTGGGTATTTATGTTCTTTAATTGTACTTACTCCCATACAAACATTTGTTCCACACCAAAAACTGGTTCGAATGGCATCGTAAAAAAAAATTAGGACACAAGCCTATTGCCTACACTCGAGACCAACAAAACGGGTACATTTTGCATTTAAATATACAAATCTTTGGTCCCGTGTGTAAATCAGAACTAAAGCTATTGAGGAATTTTACCTTGTGGGGGACCTACCCACGCTGCGCCTTCCGGTACGTGGTCGCCACTCGAGAACCTTTCCGTCCCAACGGCCATCGGTTCTACGTGCAATGTGCCCCGCCCACTGCCACTTAAGTTTAGCGATTCGGAGTCCGCGGTGGAGTCCGCTGGATGCGGGTGGTGCAGGACCGGTCATTGTGGCCTATGTCCAGCAGTGGACGTATTTCGGCTGATATGATGATGATGATGATGAATTTTACCTTCTGAGTCTATCATTCGATCAATTTGATGTTGTTTCTTTCCTAATGAACGAGTTTAGGTAGGCAATGTCGCCAGCAAAAGCTGGCATCATACAGAAAGCACGACCCCCCCCGCTATGTTGTCCCTGGTGCAAAGGTTGCAGGGTATCCAACGTGAAAATGCCGGTAGCATTATTGACACTTTTCAGGGCGGTTACACACGGCGAATCGCTAAACTTAAGTGGCAGTGGGCGGGGCACATTGCACGTAGTACCGATGGCCGTTGGGACGGAAAGGTTCACGAGTGGCGACCACGTACCGGAAGGCGCGGCGTGGGTAGGCCCCCCACAAGGTGGACTGATGACCTGGTAAAGGTCGCTGGAGTCCGCTGGATCCAGATGGCGCAGGGCCGGTCACTTTGGCACTCTTTGTGGGCGGCCTATGTCCAGCAGTGGACGTTTTTCGGCTGATATGATGGTGATATGATGTAATGGCTATTCTCCGGAATCCCTTAACCGATTGATATAAAACACGTGCAGAAATAGGCCTGGATGGTTATTGGCTATAGTTTATTTCGCGGGCTTGCCTGAATTCTTCGCAATACGCGGGAAAAGCCGCGCCGACAGCTAGTTATTATTAAATTAATTATTCAATAATTAATTTGGGATAGACAAATTCACTGTAATGAAACTATGAACTGGTTCGTTTATAATCGCGAAGCGCGGCATCTAACTTGGACATCATTCAATTCACCGGAAAAGTACCGGAACTATATTCCGGATTGATTAAAAGCGCCTATTATTTTAGATTAATCACCATCCGGTCCGGATCTACCGGTCCCTTTGTCCGACATATCGGTTTTTATTACGTTTCAATTCAAATTGAATTCAAATGGTTTGTCTATTTTGGTTAAAATAGAAATTGGAAGTGTACAGAATTAAAATTAACTTCGAATTTTGATGTGTTCGAAATGGGTATAGAATTTAAAAAACCTCGCTCATATTTAGAGTAGCCCAACTGACTACAAAGATATCGATACGGCCAAAGTTACAAAAATATGTATACTCGGCTTTTGTCGCGAAGCCACTTCTGATCACTCTTGTGGCCGCGAATGAGTACCTATAGTACTCTAGCTTAGGTGAATGTATTAGCACATATGCATCTATAAACATACTCTAACAACTTGCGGAATCCTTTATATATCTGACATATGGGCTGCCGCCTCGTGCGTACCAGCTCCATATGAGGTGTGGGGACCTTTGTCCCCGAGAATGTCCTCCAACCTCCCCTTATAGACATCCCTAACCACACAACTGATACTGTTCCAATCCACACGCTACTGATCCAGTTATAATCACCCGGGTGCACCCCTGATTGATACTGAGATGGACTGAGGCTGAGACTACCGAACCTGAGACGCTGTTGTTACACTTGTTACTAATCCTCTAACACTAAAGAACTCCACACTAAGAACCGTGTTATCGCATGTCCGTGATCTGTAGGAAAACCTTATTCATATACATGATAAACCGTCACGCCTCTCAAAGAGAATAAGACATGTAGCCGCACATAAATACATCACATCATAAACAGTCATCGTCCGACCTGTGTAAATGATACCAAATCGTAACAATATCATAGGATGCATCGAAAGTGATTATGGAAAGAGCTCACCCAGGTTTTCCTCCAAATTTAACACTACAAATCTGCACGTAACTGTTCGTTCACAATCTAGCTGTCAGGAACTCAAACTCCTCGCCTACCCGTCCACATTATAAACATGATTTCTTGTAGGTGTTGCTACATGAAATAAATCGGCTGTTTGAGACATCATTATTAACATCGTCATAAATGTAAGTATACTATCGTGAATCATGACTATTCACGACAGCTTTATTGCCTTAACATTACGGTCGATTATGAACACCGACAGTTTATAATCTTACTCGCGACATTATGAACTGTCGAAAAATTATGAACTGTCAAAACCGTTCACAATTTAACGCATTATTTTTCGTTAGTTTATAACCAATCTACCAAAGTCAAATCGTCAAATTGTGAACAGAATCAAATTACATGATTGGTTGAACGAATTATTCCACTTGCATCAGCTTCCACTTACGTCAGAACCTGTTTTTTTTTATCCAGGCATTTTATTCCATTTATTTCGTCATCCGGCAGTGTCGACGGAGCCCCGCTGCGCGCTAAACAGCTACAGTTCTGTTGTTTCTCTACGGTGGGCGTATACCGAGAGATTTTAACCATGGATTAGTGCCTATTTGGACAAAAAAGTAATATAAACATTGCTTTATAAAGCCTAATTTTCGAGATTTAAAGATAACTTGTCACTCGACTCTACTCGCGCGAGATAGATTGTGCGTCACTTTCTGATTAATGCTGTCAATAAGTGACAAATAGTCTATCACGCGCGTGAGTAGAGTAGAGAGTCAAGTTACTAGTATGCTAGCAGGGCTTGTAGAAAGCCTCGTGAGCTGCCACTCGGCTACAGTCGTTCTCTTTCTGCACTTAAAACATTCACTTTCCGAAAACGGCGAAATATTTCTTCGCATCACGAATGTTCTTCATAACGGAATAATTCCAAGTTAATAAGCCCCGTGCTGCACAATTTCCGCCGTGGCTGCTACGAATTACGCGCTCTAAATGGGTTTTAATAAGTGTTGTCAGAAATATAACTAGGATTCGCCTAAATTTAATTAACTCAAGTATGGTTATGAGTGATATTTTTGTTGGTGACATCCTTATTTGTCTGAAGTCAGAATTTTAATTTGAAGAGCGACCATCGTGATTCTTTAAATTAAAATTCCATCGACTCGACACATTAACAGGTTTATTAACCCGTGACGGTGGTGTTATGACAAGTTAATTATTGAGTCTCTCTAAGTGTATGCCAGTGACATATTACATTTGACCACATAATAATCGTCGAATCCGACTCGGCTGGGCAGCGTTTGGGAAGCTCCGGCACATCTTTTCGTCCAATATCCCGCAGTGTCTCTTGGTCGCTTACTATGGGCCTCATAAGAAGGCTCAAAGTCACCCAAAGGGCAATGGAGAGGGCTATGTTAGGAGTTTCTCTGCGTGATCGCATCAGAAATCAGGCTATCCGCAGCAGAACCAAGGTAACCGATATAGCCCTCCGAATTGCTAAACTTAAGTGGCAGTGGGCTACATTGCACGTAGAACCGATGGCCGTTGGGGTGGAAAGGTTTTCGAGTGGCGACCTCGTATAGTCAACAGCAAAAGTAGGTTATCATTTTTTCACCTTATCGCAATGGAATAAGGTACAAAAGTGATAACTTACTTTTGCTCTTGACTGTACCGGAAGGCACGGCGTGGGTAGGCCCCTCACAAGGTGGACTGATGACCTGGTAAAGGTCGCGGGAGTCCGCTGGATGCGGGTGGCGCAGGACCGGTCAATTTGGAACTCTTCTGGGGGTCAATTTGGGAGGCCTATGTCCAGCAGTGGACGTCTTTCGGCTGATATGATGATGATGATGACATAATAATCCTATTTATTTTACGAAACAATGTTATTGTATTTAGCCAAACAAAAAAAAACCAGTAATAAAGTATATAAGAATTCTGCAATTTATGTAATGGTTAAAACAATTTTTAAATCAATTACAGATGATCAAACATAAACAAACAGGCAGTGTATGTCTTTTCTTTGACACACCCTGCAGCCTAAACCGTGTGACGGATTTCGATGTATGAGGTGTCGTTGGATTCCTCTTAATCGTGGAAGACATAAGCTATACAATTTGCGAAAAGCAGTTGGGTCTTTCGAATAAGCTTTTAATTTCACTTGTTTTAAAATAATCATTACATATTTACTAAACTTACAACACTTAGTATTATATCACTATTTTTTTTAACAATAAAATTGATTAATTTGTTCATAAATATTGTCATTGTATTCTTACAGTTAATTGAAACGTAAACACCAATGAGTCGGGTATTTACATGCTCGTTGTTGCATGAACCATCCAATTCATGTCAGACCTCCCTTAGGGAGTATATGCACCATGTATAAGATTGGAAGCACTGATGCAAGAATAGAACCAGCTGTGCCAGCTTGGGGCGGAAATTGCCAGACAACTGCATTCCCACCTAGAGCTCAGTGTAGATTTTGATTACTTCCATAACGACAAATCAGCCTTTGGCATTGTTTTGAAATGAGCGTTGTGTATTAAAGAATAAGGGAGCTTTTTGATAAACAAACTGAATGAAATGCGAGTTTCAGAAAATAATCAGGATTGAGTACATTGAGAGGTTCGGAAATTGTAGTTGATGAAGGAATAGGATGCGTTAACAGAGAATTAGATACACATTTGGAAGTGCATAGTAAATTTAATATGATTAACATAATGAGCAGACTAGCTGTGTGTGTAACTCATTAAACACTCTCCCATACAACATTTCCAAATGTTCATCATCATCAGCCCTTATACATCCCACTGCCGGACACAGACCTCCTTCCATAGGCGTAAAAGAAACTGTAATATACGTAAGTCCCACCCAACGGTGGCCTTAGGCGAGATTTTTCAGATATTTTCCAAAATTCCTTTGCACATTCATACAGGTTTCCTCACGATGTTTTGTTTCACCGAGAAGCGAGTGAATAACAAATTCATATTCTTTGCGCAAATTCGGAAGAACATTTTCATTCGTTCCAGGGTTATATTTTAACCCACCTATTTAAGAACCGCACAAATAAACTATACATTTCTCCAATGCTTTTTAGAAGTTAGATAAAGGCAAACATAGCACCTTATCAAACCTACACACATATTGAGAGTATGAGGAAATAACATAAGGAAATCGCAGTAAATGGAATACGAAAGTTTTTCTGGGTCATGTGACTGGAGAGGTTAAAAAGATTGATTAGTTTATGTTTCCGCCGCAAAGCTTGTAACAAAGTACCTACAAAATTGTAAATATAATCGCAGGTCAAACTAATGCTGTACTACTATATCGCCAAAATATACTAAAATTATTTGGATGGTTTAAAATAAATAAAGGTGATCACTGCATTTATCATGCATGCTGGACATTATGAATTATTCAGGATGCCATTTGGTGTAGAAAACGCACCTTTATTTGATGCTTGGGCATACTACCTTGTGTCATACTAAACTCTGACACCGTTCTCATGACTTAAGTACAGTATCACATCACTTTGTTCTAAGGCCAACACAAACCTTGAACAACTTGTTAATGCCCGTCCAATACTTATCCTACAAAAACCCAATAAGTACGAAACACACGTTATCCCGTCCGTACATGGGATAAACCATCCTGAAGACAGACAAGCTAATTACTGCATCTGGGACGAGGAAATCCCTCGTAATTTTCTACTTGACGAACTAACTGGCACACAGATATGTATTAAAGCAGAGGGCGCACGTCCGCGATTCGTATATAAACACTATAAACAGTAAACTTGCGTATTCAAATTTTTTACATCTATGTAGTTTAGTTGATAAAAAATATGAACGTGATAAACTCTTGTCGATATTTTTATTGATTCAATTTTAAAACTAATAAAGCCGACTCCGGGCTCTTCTTATCTAGAACACAACCAGGGAAAATGCTAGGAGGATGATACATTTTTATACTGATATTGATTAAACACCGTTGGGGCGGGAAGGTCCTCGAGTGGCGACCACGTACCGGAAGACGCAGCGTGGGTGCAAACAAGGTGGCCTGATGACCTGGTAGAGGTCGTGAGAGTCCGCTGGATGCGGGTGGCGCAGGTCCTGTCATTGTGGCACTCTTTGGAGACATGTCCAGCAGTGGACGTCTTTCGGCGGGATGTGATGATGATGAACTAACGAGACCAATAAAAATTGTCTAACGCAGATCCAGTGGAAATCTGCAACAGAGGTTTGTTCTATTTTAATGTGTGAAGTAGGGTGCATTTGCGTAGTCTACTCGAAATTATGTCTATGCTGGCACAACTAAATGGGTCCAAAATAGACAACGGTCCGACATGTTGTTTGTGTTTAATTTATCTCCTTTCCGTCTTTGGAGTTTGTAGTGTATTATAATTAAGAGATGTATTACGCCGCCCTTGTTATAACGGCCTTGCCTTTTAGTAAGTTTTCTTTGGGCTCTTGCGTATTATTGTTAAGTTTAGCTACGTAGTCGTTAGCATATTACATAATAATTAATATTCTCGTTTTAAGAGTCCCCGGCGAGGTCGACCTAAGTCAACTCTCCATACATAAGTAGTTTGGTCCCCATTTCAAAACGGCATACTGGAATAACATGAAACTTTTTAGGGTTCCGTACCTCAAAAGAAAAAAAACGGAACCCTTATAGGATCACTCGTGCATTTGTCTGTCCGTCTGTCACAGCCGATTTGTTTCGAAACTACTGGACCGATTGAGTTGAAATTTGGTACACATATGTAAATTGGTGACCCAAAGATGGACGTGTAAGGTAAATAAATAAATTCTGAACATGGGGGCCACTTTTGGGGGGTAAACTGGAAAATAAAAGAAAAAAGTTTCGCAAACTGTATTGTGTGCCATATCAAATGAAAGAAGTTGTTGTAAGCATCTCAGATATTTATTTTTTATAATTTTAGCAAAAACAGATTTGAAGTAATTTAGGAAAAAAGACGAATTTTGACCATCCCCCCCCCCCCCCCCCCCCGAATTTTTATCCACCCCATTATCTCCGAAGCTATTAGGCTTAAAATTCTGAAAAAAAATATGGAAAATAGTTCCTTGCATAAAGATTACAGGAAAACCTATAAGAAGTTTGAGTATTCAAAGTATCGGGAAAGTTCTCAATATTTTACGGAACCCTCACGACGCGAGTTGAACTCGCACTTGTCCTGTTTTTTATAGGTACAGTCACGGACTTTAATCGTTGAGCCATTTGAGTGCCAACTAATTTTGGTTTTTAATAGTTAAGCTATGAATATCCAGTAAAAGGTGAGCTCTAAATGGCTCAACGATTAAAGTCTGTGACTGTACACAATGTGATCCGTCATTGCCAGGTCGAAAACTAGTTTCTGTTCCTATACATTATAATAGAACAACAAAGAAGGCGATTAGAGGCTTTGGATGAATAACGTTCTACTTGCTCTATTTTTTTTTCCCTATTAATTCCCTATTCGTTATTAATGTATGTCTTTCCCGCTCACGGGACATGATGTCCCGGACCTTTGGGAGGCGTGCGTTGGGCTAAGTACCTACAAAATACCAACTGAGTCAACACGTTAGAGGCCCTTTTGACAATTTAATGGGATGCAAGGAGTACACAATTATTAATGTTATTATTAATTAATATCTGTAGATGTTTCATTTAAAAAATATTTACTTATCATATCAAAATCGCTAGACAAATAAAAACCACTTTTATGATATTATATAGGATATTTGAAACTATTTTTTTAGTATGCTTTTTGGTATTAAAAATGCACTACCCTGAACTAATTGATAAACGGTCTTATTTCAGTGATTCTTAATTACGTATACCTAGTTTGCGAATGCTTGGGTTTCTAAGTAGATGACCACCATCAAATTGTAAGATTGTAAACTTACCTAGACCTACTTAGTTTGTTAGATATTTTTAAATCACTTTGTTCACGTTACCCATTATATCACGGTTCATTTAAAAAAGAAAATCGACTAAAAACTGCACTTCAAATTGTCTGAGTTTCCATTTAAAAGTGTCACTCAATTTTGAAACTTATATTCAAAAGCAAAGTGTTTAGTTTTGATATTAGTGTATCGTGTACTTATGCCAATTTGTAGAGGCGTGAATGAAATACTCTTCTCAAGGCAAGTGCACCCTGAATATTTGTGAGCGCGATGGGAGATCGATAATAGGAGGAGCCATAGATAGTAGAATCTTCCAGAACCTCTATGGCACCAGAAAATTATGCAATTCCTTCGTGATATAGTTCTTGGAATTCATAGTTTTAGAAGACATTAAATTGAGACTTTTTGATGCTCTATTTCAAAATTCTTTAACGAAACACATTTAATTCTTTCTTGTTCTATATATAGGTACTATATGTTTTTACTTGTTCTGATTCCGCACCGACTAAAAAACTAACCTAAAAGGTCTAACCTTTAAAATTATGCGCCAAAAATATTTAGTACAGTCGATGTATATGTCAGTAACAATAAAGACTGTGTGTAGATATTTTTGGAAGGATGTCTGTATAGATATTGGAGAACTCGACTGTACTAAATATTTTTGGAGCATCATTTTAAAGGTTAGACCTTTTCGGTTAGTTTTTTAGTCGGTGCGGAATCAGAACAAGTAAAAACGTATCGCCTCGCTTCCGCGCAAAATACTACTGCTAAAAAAAATATAGTTACAAGTATATCTGGGCGTAAAAAAATCCGCATGCAGATACTGCCTCACCAAGTGTTGAAGTAGTTTAAAAGTAATAGATGTGTCATCGATTCGTCATGGTCCATGCGTAGGGTTCATCATTCTCGAATAGTTATTACTGTGAAAGCAATATTATTTCGAACTACATTATTACCAAAATTGTGATCCGCAATACGCATTTCAATTATTTTATAGTAAAATACTAACCTAACGTATTTTCTATCCCTTTATTATTATAACAACAAAACTGTCTTTTGCCCTTACTAGTGTCTCGACCAATCCCAATGCTTTTATTTTCAATCGGTTCAGCGGTTTACGCGTGAAAAGGTAAAGGTAACAAATAGACAGCTATTTATAATATTAGGTATGGATTGTACGGGCCCCTTGTCTAGTCCGTCCTAGTCCGCGGCTCATGCATATTCAACGCACGATCGCAATTAGGCCGCTCCATAGTTTTGAACCGCCCTGCCAATTATATTTCACAATCGGCTTTTTGTGGGTGATTTGGAGCCACGGATTTGGACGCTGCGGGATTTAGTTTTACTGTGAATGTTTTTGTTTATTCTCCTCTATAAAGTTTCGTTTGTTATCTATATTTTTATTGGAGCTAGTTTTTATATTCATCATCATCATACCACGTTTCCTTCTACCGTCGTCAACTTAACTGGCTCTCCATTCGCTGTCGTAGATCCCTCAGATTACTTTGCACCCTTTTTTCAACCTTCTGCTCCAGGATACCTCAAAAGTAAATTTATTTTCGATACCCCTCGCCCAGGCTGTGAGCTGCGTATATCCCGTGTCCTCAAACTATCCATACCTTCGCACCGCACTAGTTTTATGACTCACTCCTTCGCCGTACAGGCAAGCCGTCTCTGGAATTCACTCCCTCTCAACATCAGACAAGCCCCAAGCAAGTTTGCGGATGCTGCGTAAGCATCTGCTTAAACAAGAATTCGACTAAAATCCATCCACATAATGGTAGTATATATTGAATATGTAGAAGTATATCTTTTTGTATGTATCTTATATATTTTTATTTATGTATGTCTATATGTAGTGTATAATACATTTGTTTTTTTTTCCTCTCTCCTCAAGTATATTCGTAACAGAAATTATCATACTTTTTTCTTTGCACCTGTTATAAGTCTCTGTTTAGCCCAATGGTTAGCTGGTAGAGAATGCCATCTGGCATTAAGCTCGCCATTTGTACATATTTTTTGTATTTTGTGCAATAAAACTTAAATAAATAAATAAATTAATTGCTGTTTCGGTCGCGAAATACTGCCGAAATATTTCGGTCCATAGTTGTCTTACAATTTTGTTTCTATAAAAGTGTAACGATTCTATTAATGCATTCACTGTCACCGACGCATAATATGTGCGTTTGCCTCTATACTAGTGTTCCTAAGGGCGTGGCTCGGCAGCGAATGCGTTAAATTTATTCTTGGACAATAAAAAAGCGCATATTTTTCTAAACTTTGAACATCTTTTTTTGATTTTAATTTGTAACGTTATCAATTTTAACATCAGTCTGCAACCATATTGATGGTTTCCTGAATACATTTTATCACCGGCCGGCAGCACTATTAGCGAGAGATCTAGGTGTCAAATCCACCAAGAATGTGTGAATGTGAAAAAATGTGGATTTTAAAATCTTCTGTCAAAAATACCTTTCAACACCGCACGCCGCTGCCAACTGGTGACTTAATGCATCCTGAAAACCCTCATTCAAATTCAAAATATTTATTTCGGTTAGCTTGATCCATATTTTGTTAGTAATTTCAGCTTAATATAATTCTAGGGTTAGTATTTATTTTATAAATAAAATAAAACAATTTAAAAGCGGCGCGTTGGAGCGGCGACAGGCGCGTGCAGCTGCGCATGCTAGCCCTGTAGCCGGACCGGAATTTTGCCCTACAAGTTTCGATAACTCTAAAGTCGGAAAAGTTATGCTTATATGGTATGGGACATATTTTTAAGCATATTTGTAAAATATGACGAAAAGTTAGAACGAGAGTTAGGTATAAATTAGGTATTTATGTTTTTTTATTGGTGATTTGTGAATATTGAATTAGAGTGCAAAGTTTAAGCTTCATCGTTTATAATATGTATGATGCTTTATGCTGTTAAGTTTGTAGAAAAAAAAATAACGAGCGACTGGGTCAAACCAGAATTCGGTTATTATTTTGTCGATATTGAATTAAAGTTTCAAAAATTCACAACAATATCTTTAAATCCTTAAGTTAATAGACAAAGCCAAAAATTTGGAGGAATTAGAGATAAGATTTCATTAATAAGAATTTTTATAAGCGCCTTTTGTCCTGTAAGGTCTAATATTGAATTAGAGTCTGTAAAGATTAGTCTAATACTATAAAATAATATATGCAGCCATATCATGGAAAGTAAGAAATTTCTGTGTATAGATTGCCTTGTAATAGTATAATCTATTAAAATAGGCGCGAAATAAATAACCACGCCGCGGTACCACGTACCGGCGCGCGGGAACCTAGAGCGAGCCCCTAGAGTGATACCTCGTCCCGCCCCCCGCTCCGCCGCGCAAGCGCTGCGTTTGTATTTCAAATCATATCATTTGTTTGTTTACGTGCACGGTAAATTACATGCGGTTATTATTATGTGAATTTAATAAGTTATTGACTTCAAAATGAGTAAAAAAAATTTGATATATGGACTGACTATTTGTAGTAACTTAGTAACAGTAAAAAACCGGCCAAGTGCGAGTCGGACTCCGTACCATCCTACTAATATTATAAACGTAAAAATTTGGATGTATGAATGGATGTACGTTCCACGTAATTTCAAAATATACCGATGAGTGTACATGAAACTTTCCAGATATGTTCCTTATATATTAGAATAGGGCAAGGGCTATAATTATTGTCAAATTTTATCCCTTTTAGGGACGAAAAAGGGGATGAAACTTTGTATGGAGACGAAATATTTTTGCTCGTTGCCTTCATCAGGAGTTGGGTCACAAAATGTATGGGAAAACTAAAATCCGACTCGCACTTGACCAAAATTCTAATTGATATTATTTAATAGGGTATAATTTATGTCGTCCCTTTTAGGACGAATCATAATCATGAAATCCATAATTTAAACGCGTACGAAGTCGCAGGCAGAAGCTAGTTATCTATAGAAACCGGCCAAGTGCGTGTCGGATTACGCAAAACGAAGGGATCCTTGCCTATTAAAAAGGTCGTATCGTCACAGAAATCTTACGGCACTTACGTGCTTTTCTATAGGGAAGGCAGTTTTTCAGCAATATCTCGAAAACCTATGAATCGATCTTGATCAAAATAATTTATGGTGAAAAAATTTAATAAGCCCTAATAGCCCTATAGGTTTATGATTATTTTTATATTTTTTAAAAACACCGTTCAAAAATTAGAGGAGGGGGCACAGGGATCGGATACTGGTATTTTCACCATACCAAAATACCGGTTTTATTTCGTTCAATTTCGTTCTTTGGTTTATAATATCATTTTTGATCAGGCTGTCTAATAATACGAAAATGTTACCTAAAGAGTCCTACATTAAGAGCCTAAAATAATTCAAAATATTAGACTACTTCGGGGACTTTTGAAAAAACCGGTTCCGATCCCTGGGGGGCCACAATTTTAGTGACTTTTGGGGCGATTTAGCTCCGCCTCTATTCATTTAATCAAAAACATTGAGAAACCTTATATTTATTTTGAAAAGACCTATCGATTAAATTGCCACACGTGGGCTTACGATGAAAAAATTCAACCCCTAAAAGGGGAACATTTGGTGACAGTCTGAAAATCAATATGGGTATCGTTTCTATGGTTTATCGGGTCACTGATTGCGAAAATAACAACGATTTTAAAATCCAACATGGCGGACGTGAAATACCATCTCCCCTGTTGGGGTGCGATGGGGTTGAAATATCTAAATATCAATATGGGTGTCGTTTTTATTGCTTTTTTGAACGTTCATTACGAAAATGGCATCGATTTTGAAATTTAATATTGTGGACATGAAAATTATTGAAAATATTTGTGCTACATTGCAATTCAATCGGGACATACGGGTCAACATGAGAACCTCCTTTTTTGTAGACGGTTAAAAATTTCGCTTAGTACGCGGGCGAAGCCGCGGGCAAAAGCTAGTTAAAGATATGGTAAACACTAGCTGTTGCCCGCGACTTCGTCCGCGTAGAAGTTTTTATCGTCTTAGAAAAATGATTGCTCCCTATTCAAACTTTGAACCCTCTTTTAACCCCATATTATATATTTTTTTTATTAGTTATTCAGTAACAATACAAATATTGTGTTTGAAATATCTACATTAAAATTAAAATTACTTAAATATTATACATAAAAAGATTGCTTAACTAATTATAATTTGTACATTTTATTTAACTTAATACATGTCATGTCTTTAATTCTTATAACTAGATATCACGCACAAAAATCTCGTCAATACTGTAGAAGCACCCTCTTAATAAAAATGCTTTTAATTGTCTATGAAATACCTTATAAATTGTGATATTTTTTAAGTCAGGGGGCAGTTTGTTAAAAAAAATTACAGCCTGATGTTTTGTGCTGTGCTGCGCCACTTTGAGCTTCGGGAAAAAACTTTGTGTAATGTTTTTTGTTCGTGTTTGTAGGCGCAAATCTTGTTCTTCGATAGATTCATATTTTAAGATATTTTTGACAAAATAGTAAGCCGCACGAGTATATACAAGCAAGGAACTGTTAGAATGCCCAATTCCAGGAAGTGTTCTCTACAAGATATCCATTGAGGAATGCGTACAATAGTGCGGATGGCTCTTTTTTGAACAACCAAAGCTTTGTTAAGGTTATACTTAAAGCTATTTCCCCAGAGCCTGATATTGTACCTAAGCTTAGATTCTACTAACGCATAGTATATGACTTTAAGTTGTTGTCTAGTGAGTTCCTCCCTCAGGCTTCTCAGAGCATAACAGGCTGAAGAAATGGAATGCTCAACGGCATCCAGCTCCTCTTTCCATTTCAGGCCTGCATCAATATAAAAAACAATGAAATTCCTTTTCTAGTTTTTAAACAAACAGTCTAAAACCAAAGTTACAAATCTCATACTTTATAAATGTGTTGCTCTCTACACAAACTTTAAACCCCTTTTAACACTTAGGGACGAATTTGAAAAAATACTCTGAAATTAGTTTTGAAGTCTTAACATAACTACATGATAAGACCGAAATTTTACTTTAAAAATTTCTTGCTCCCCATATAAACTTTGAACCTTCTTTTAACCCCCTTAGAGGGGTTGAATTTTTCTAAACGCTGAAAGTACTTTTTTATTTTAATAAGTAATCATTCTACTAACTTTTAAGTCTCTAGCTCAAACAAAGTGTTGCCCATACAAAGCTTACTCCCCTTTTTAACCTCCATAGGTGTAATTTTTTTAAACGCTAATAGGACTTTATTTGTATTATAATAAGTAATCTTTCTACAAAGTTTTAACAAAAAGTTTACTCCATACAAACTTTGCACCCCTTTTTAACCCCTTAGGGGTTGAATTTTTCTAAACGCTGAATCCACTTTTTTATTTTAATAAGTAATCATTCTACTAACTTTTAAGTCTGTAGCTCAAACAAATCGTTGCCCATACAAAGCTTACCCCCCTATTTAACCCCCTTAGGAGTGGAATTTTCTAAAACGCTAATAGGACTTTATTTGTATTCTAATAAGTAATGTTTCTACAAAGCTTAGTCTCTGGCTCAAAACAAAAAGTTTCCTCCATACAAACTTTGCACCCCTGTTTAACCTCTTAGGGGCGGAATTTTCCAAAACACTGAAAGGACTTTATTTATATTCTAATAAGTAATCTTTTTACAAAGTTTTAAGTCTCTGGCTCAAAATAAAAAGTTTCCTCCATACAAACTTTGCACCCCTTTTTAACCCCTTAGGGGAAGAATTTTCCAAAACACTGAAAGGACTATTTGTATTCTAATAAGTAATCTTTTTACAAAGTTTTAAGTCTCTGGTTCTAAACAAAGTTTCCTCCATACAAACTTTGCACCCCTTTTTAACCCCTTAGGGGCAGAATTTTCCAAAACACTGAAAGTACTTTATTTGTATTCTAATAAGTAATCTTTTTACAACGTTTTAAGTCCCTGGCTCTAAACACAAAGTTTCCTCCATACAAACTTTGCACCCCTTTTTAACCCCTTAGGGGCGGAATTTTCCAAAACGCTGAAAGGACTATTTGCATTCTAATTAGTAATTTTTCTACAGTTTCAAGTCTGGCTCAAAACAAAGTTTCCTCCATACAAATTTTGCACCCCTTTTTGAACCCCTTAAGGGCAGAATTTTCCAAAACACTGAAAGGACTTTATTTGTATTCTAATAAGTAATCTTTTTACAAAGTTTTAAGTCTGGCTCAAAACAAAAAGTTTCCTCCATACAAACTTTGCACCCCTTTTTAACCCCTTAGGGGCAGAATTTTCCAAAATGCTGAAAGTGCTTTATTTGTATTTTAATAAGTAATCTTTCTACAACATTTTAAGTATATAGCTCAAAAAAGAAAATTTCCCCCATACAAACGTTGCGCCCCTTTTTAACCCCCTTAGGGGTAGAATTTTCCTAAACGCTGAAAGCACTATTAGTATTCTAATAAGTAATCTTTCTACAAAGTTTTAAGTCTATAGCTTAAAAAAATGTTTCTCCTATACAAATCTTGCACCCCTTTATGACCCCTTTAGGGATAGAATTTTCCAAAACGCTGAAAGTACTTTTTTGTATTTTAATAAGTTATCTTTCTACAAAACTTTAAGTCTCTAGCTCAAAAAAAAGTGTCCCTCATACAAACGTTGCACCCCTTTTTAACCCCCTTTAGGGGTGGAATTTCTTAAAATCCCTTCTTATCCGTTGTTCCAAAAAAACTTTATAAAAGGTAGTTTGGGTGTAAATTTCATGTTTCTAGTCCGAGTAGTTTCGGCTGTGCGTGTATGAATTAGTCAGAATCTTCTTTTATATATATAGATTTGAACAGGCTCTAAGTACCTAGTTAATGTAGTTATTAGGCAGGAATCTACTGAAAAAACTAGAAAATATCCTCTCGGTTCACCAATTTACCTGAGTGGTCGCAAACTGGCACACTAAATTAGGTGGTCGATGACCGGCGAACCGACCCTACATCCTGAATATACAAAAACAATTTCATGTGGTAGGTAAATTGCGGTTTACTACCCATCTATTCCATAGCTTACTGTTACTGGCCACTTCGCAAAAAAAATACATTGTATGTCATTTGTTAGTAGGTATTTCTGCAGAGAATGGTCATTTGTATGATAATTTTCATATCAATTATTTCTATAACACGATAACGAGTTCTACGCGAACAAAACCGTGGGCAATCCCTATACTAATAAATTAGGGTAAGTTTAACTATTTTCGGTTGATATTAGTTTAAAACACGCTTTGCGGATTTTTTTATGGAATCTGGACGCAGGTTGACGTGGAGTCAAGGGCACGCCACTACCCCGCCCCCACTGATCGCTGCCGTTATTCGCTACGCGCTCATGCGCCTCACCCCATGCGTCACCTAACGAAACTAGACCTCTACCTACGCTTAGTTACTACGCACCGCAGTGTCAAGATATATTTGTGGGTTAGCGTTGAGGTGAACTTAAAACAGCGTCACCTAACGAAACTAGACCTCTACCTACGCTTAGCTACTACGCACCGCAGTATCAAGATATATTTGTTGGTGAGCGTTGAGGTGAACTTAAAACCAGTTACGGAATAGGGGTCTGGTGGCACAGTGCGCAGCGCGGCGCGCGCATACAGCGAGTTTGAAATGTATTAATATAGGCCCGGAATGCTTACGTATCAGTATTTAGTGTCGCCGTGATTTTATATTTATAAACTTTTGTTTGGTAACAGAGATCATTATCATGACCTGCTTATTATTAACTCTACAAACTCTAATTCAATATTGGTTATACTGCTTAGCTAGAAATCAATATCTAGACAAGCCGATTGTCTACACCTCCAACTTTTTTCAAGTATATGAAGTGGATCGATAATATCATAATTTTGCAATATCAGCGACTCTAATTCTTTATTTTTGGAATTATAAGCATTTTTTCGTTCACCAGAACGCAGATGTTCCAGACTTCTAAAAACAGAATATAGTAAAGAAATTAAAATGTTATTGGATAGGTTACAGTTTTTTGTGACTCTAATTCTATATTTGCATAGTTCTTGGCAAAAAACTTAAATATTTCAATATAGCCGAAATCTAAACCTAAAAATTTCTACATTTTTACATAAGTATTATTTAACATGCCTCCAACGACATATCAAAAAAGAAAAAACTTTAATGCTATCGAAACCCAGTTTTGTTCAGCCGCAGGTCTATGCCGCCACACCAGCGGCGAGTCCCAGCGCTGGGCTAGCGTGCTTAATGCCGTTTGAGCTGCCGCGGCTGCGGTTGAGGAGCGAGGTACTTCGTTTTCTCATGATAGCGTAAAAGCAGTCTGTCTGAGCATCAGCAAACATAGCCGAAGCACTAACAACAGTACCGCGGAAGCCCATACATCATACTGGACGCGCAGAGCCCTATACGCCCGCTTATAATATCCGTACAATCGTTCAAAATGGATGCTGCAGGACATTATGCTGAAAGTTTTTCTAGCGAACTGCACCGATGGCTTGTTTACACCCCTGTGTACTGCCGCAACTTCACAAATCTCTCAATCAAATCGGGCTAAAAAAACCGTATCATTTCAATTCTATTTGGCCTAATCCCAATTTCTCGGCAATGGGAAACCATTTTGTCTGCAGCTTTTTGCCACTAACGCCTAGAATTTTTTTTTTACCAAATCGAAACTGGACTTTTTCATTCTGCCGTTATTTCATTTGCTGGGGAGTTTGGGCTCAACTCGGCTCAGTGTGACTACGCTATTGAAGCTGTGTTTACATGGGGATAGTTTTTAGACGAGTTTAGTTGCGAATTGTTGGTGACTGGTCTCTGTTATTGTAGGTAATGTAGGTACTTCGAATACGAAAGGGGATTTGGGTAGCTGTCTCTAGTAAAACATAACGTATGTAAGGTAAACATCCTATTCGCTGACGGTGTATCATGGACACCTTATGTCAAGTCAAACATGGCTTAAATTCGAATGAAGAAAAATTATCTTAGTTCGAATTTAACCCATATTGCTGTGACATAATAAATAATAATAAAATCTTTATTTCGGAACACAGGACTCCATAGTTATTAGTAAATTAACATGAACGACAAAATATTAAAACTAAGTTTGTGAGTAAATTAAAAAAAAAACATGTGACAAAAATTAAATTAAAATACAATTTTTCAGTTGGGACCGTTTAGGGCTATCCCTTTAATAAGCCCCACCCAATGCTTAAACATTGCGCTATCAAATCTATTGGCAAACACAATTAGAATGCTGTTGGTGCTCCGTCTAACTCGCCCCAGCAGGGATACGATTTTTTTGCGCATGATTGCTGGGAAACCGTCCGTCCGCGCTTCGCAAAACATGCCGGACGCACTGCACCTGCTGGGCATAAAGTGCCCATGTCATACACTAGTGCAACGTCGAGGATAGGGAAATTTAACTTAACCTAAAACCTAAACGCACTTTTATGACGCTGTTGTATTGTTACTTGAATGTTCACTTACATTAATTAAATATTGCTTTTCGAGACACAGAAATCAGAGAATTAAATTCAATAAAATGTCTGCTTTGAGATATCAAACATTTTTGGTTATTATAGATAGTCTTTAGCCATCTAGCACTCTTTTTCATCCCGTGGTTTTTCACGTTTTATCTATATTTTTTTATAATGTTTGAATGGAGTTCTTTTTACTTTCCAGTCAAGTGTTCACTTTTCCAATTGACGGCTCTCGCGCCTAATTTTGCTTTTTCAATATTTTGATGCAGCGCGAGCACAACTCAATTTTGCTTTTAAAATTATTGTGCTTAGTCACAAGCTGCATTATTTAATTCCAGTCGCAGAAAAAACTAATTACAATAAAGCATCAAACCATATTATATAAAATAGACGCACAATCTAAATAATCAATTAAGCCAACAATTGTACTAAAAGTACTAAAGCAGCATTAGTCGGTACATTGGGCTATCTAAATCGCTTCTGGTTACCCGGGCGGGTATCTCGCCTAATATATTAGTCTAAGTGTTTTATTGGTCTTTGATCTTGATCGTTTCATTTACTTGTATAATTTAATGCATTTGGAAATATGTATAGCGTATAAAACGAGGATCTTAGTGTACTCAAAGTATTTCTTGCTACGTCATTAAATCATTACATAACACATCAACTTCATTCGCATTAATTGCAGACGAATTATGAGTCTGTATAAAGCACGGCACATCTTTTCTGCTTGAGGTCCACGAACGAGTCTTCGACATGTTTTGTTGTCCCGACTTATCGAGGCGCCACGGCAAAGTTCCCGTTTCAGCTTAGGCGAAAATGCCTGGATGTTCTCCTCCACAGATCTCAATTCTCAAACAATTCTCGTAAAAGTTTATGAGCAGGTTCTATATTTAAATCGTTTCTTTTTTGAAAAAGAATTCGCGGGTTTTTCACTTCACAGTGCCAGTAGTCTTATATGGAACTTCGTTAGCTACTGTCCCCTTCAAACGAGCCTATATTGTGTACAGAAAATCCTCACACGAATTTACATACAACCTGCGTTCGTAATCCAGGAATCGTTTACTGAAACACAAAAGGAAACATAAAAGGTTAGAATTAAAAGTGTTTGGGCCAAAAGTGTGGGATCAAATAAATTGAAAACGAAACTGTTCTGCTGTATGGATAGTGGCTCCTAGTATTTTTTTCTCGATAGGTAATCGTTTTTCTACACAAGTGTAAATGGGCCAAAATTCTTTTTGATGCCTGTAAAAACGTCCCTTGTACATTTTGACCCATAACTTTTTACTTAATCGGCTAAGCTTCAAAACTTTCTAATTCACAATGACATATGCATACCCGAATGATGACCATTGTCGAAATATTGGGGCTCAAAAAAAATGTTTGGTAACGCAGTGGACATTATTTTTAAGGGGCCATGGGGACTGGTAACGCAGTGGTAATTTGAGCACCAAATGTGACTTTTTTGTAATGAAAAACCCATAATAAACTATAAGGCCCGGTAAAGAACAACGTAACACTACTAGGAAAATATTTCGAGACATCTACAATTTTTTACAAGTGTTTAAAAGTTTTCATCTCTATTTTAGGCACTAAAAAGAACTTTGGCCCAAATACAAGTTTTTTTTTTAAAGTTTGTTGTGTTAGAATGGAGAAAATAATCCAATTCATTATATTTATACAATTAAGTTTAGGTTGTTGTTTTAAGTAGGCATATCCCTATTTTACTACGCCCAACCTAAGGCCGCGGTCTGGACGCCAGCAGATTGCAGGGCGGTGAGCGGGCGTTCATATACACTCAAGAGCAAAAGTTTTGGGTACAGTTTGTACTGAAATTCTATACAAAGTGTACCCGAAACTTTTGCTCTTGACGATTCGAGCGACTTCAATGTATAGGCATCCGCTGGCGTCCAGACCGCCTTGCAGCAACGCAATATTCATCACTGTATTGATGATCTCAATTTCCATACGTTGAATCTATATGTAATAAAATCGATGGTATCCTAGGAAACCAGTAGCTACCTACACTGGGCGCTTTCAGGATGCAACCAGGAGAAGGTTGAATAAGAATTAAAACTGCCACAGCGATTGTGGCATTCTGGGGCGCGGTAACATACAAACATTCCAAAGAGTAATTTGTTCCAAAAAAACATTATTGCGATATTTTTTAATACTGAATATCATTTAATTTTGATTAATGTAAGAATGTCCCCTTTATATACTAGCTTCCGCCCGCGACTTCATCTGCGTGGACCCGGGATAAAAACTATCCTTTATTTTATTCCAGGCTGTAAACTCGCTCTAAACTGTCTCTGGCTCTAAACAGGCTATAAACTGGCTCGCAGGTTCGCTAGGTGTAATAAAGACGTTGTTTAAGGCATTCTGTCAATCCTTTTACGCCGGCAGCCTGTGGGCCAGCTACACCCAGCGGTCGTATAACAATATAACAACGTCTTCAGGATGCTGTTGGGGCTGCCGCAATATTGTAGTGCGTCCGGAATGTTTGCGGCAGAGCGTACGGATGACTTTTACGCAATAATACGCAGCAGGACGGCATCACTAATGCAGCAGATGGGTGGCAGCGGTAACAGTATCCTGATGACGTTGGCTGCGAGGCTGGATGCTCCATTACCCAGGCACTGGAACACTCTGCATTGTGCAGGAACATATGCGAGGGGATGGAGCATCTAACTTTACTAGGATTAAATTAGTTTGTTTAAATAACATTAGTTGATAAGTTGTTCTTGTATACTAACAAATTATGGATACTACTGTCCGAAATAAAGAATTGAATTGAAAAATTGAATTGAAACTATCTTCGTGCAAAATTTCATCCAAATCGGTTGAGCCAAACATCCAAACTTTCGCATTTTTAATATTAGTAGGATATTAGTAGGATTTTAATTATTTATTTAATTTATGCTTAACGAAAACGCACGCAGATAATTTCATAATTTTAAGAAACATTCAAGTCTTCTCTTATGCTTTACCGGACAAACTGTCTGTCTAAAATTGTATGAACGGACATGGTAAGGATGTACCATGTACCAATATAGTGTTTGAACAATACCAAACTATCGCTTGTTTGCTCCTGGATTATCCGGGACATCAAAGGTGAGTGTGAATCGAGTTAGGGTCGCGTTCGGCACAAAGGAACCCCTAACGTCATTAAAGCGTCATTTCAGGGTTCCGAAAACTACATTCGTAAACCCAGTAGGGCTTGACTGCGGTGATATTGAGTATTGAGATTGATTGTCGGTTTAGAGAGGTACGGCGTAGCGAAATGCAATGTCGCATATATTTGGAACGTCTGTCAGGGGAAATACCTCCTCCTTGCAGAGAAATTGAAATAATGTTAACACCACTATATGATCTGTAGGTAGGGCAAACCATGGCTATTCGGTGATAGTTAGGTTTTTTGATAGCATAATATTGCCTATCAATTCAACTTTTTTTGAAGTATTACCAGGGGCGGTTCACTCTTTGATTTCGTCGCGCTGCACAATAACATGCCGGCCGGCCGCCTGTAGGCGGTCTATCAGTGGTTGCCGCTCGCTGTTACGGGACGCACATTACACAGCTTTTATGCAGTTGGGTGATCCTAAGTAAATAAAGAATAATCGTAATATCATTAGTAAAATACACTATTATACTATCGCACCTATAATTGAAAGAGCGCGTTGCATGCGATGGAAAAAAATGGCCATATTTAGGCATGTTTGGCGTACCTAAACAGGGAATTTGTTAACAGAGAACCTTCTGTACGTAGTACTATTTATTACTTATTCTTTGGTAGGTATTACTTAGTAAAAGTTCATTAATTTGTCTACCATTTCTGAACTTATGATTATGCTTATGATGTACCTATCAAATTAATTTAATAAACAATTTTATTGACACATGAGAAATTAGGTAATTCAGTGATATTCAGGTTAATATGTGACATGTGCTTGGTGCGGCATTAAAAAATATAAAATTGTTACTTTTACAATTCAAAAAATAATTGACGTTCAAAAATTCTTACCCTAACGGGGTTTTCTTTAGTTTTTGTTATGTTTTAATTTATTTTTCTTCAATAAAAGTTTTTTTTACACCTTTCACCGATCAACGAAATATTACACGTTACATAAGTTTTTTTTCTTAATTTCGACTGAAGCGTTCGGATACTTGCTACGAGTTAGCATGTTGAACGACAGTGCCGCC
This sequence comes from Epinotia nisella, assembly GCA_932294315.1. Lineage (NCBI taxonomy): Eukaryota > Metazoa > Arthropoda > Insecta > Lepidoptera > Tortricidae > Epinotia > Epinotia nisella. The sequence goes on from OW028691.1 coordinate 2,835,911, forward strand.
ACCTACTGGCGATTATTACAAGCCGTAAAGATATCGAGTAATTCTACTATTAGATCATAAGTAACTATCACCGAATTACTTCATATCACCGATTAGCCAAGGTTTGCTCTATGTCGTGTTATATTAAGTAACGTCGCCAAAGTTTCCTAGGATGCGCTGTGTTGAAAATGAGGGTCCTGGATTTGTCTCGAGTGGTCAACAGAACACCTTCCCTTCTCCTTGTAGTTTTATTATGGTTGCGGTGTTCCACAAAGTGGACTTACTTAATTCTTCTGATGAATTGGATCAAGTTACTTAATCCATTAATAACAACACTGTACAGAACCCTACGGCGTAAACTTCAAGTCTCAGTAATACGACACCACGGCTGAGCACGGAGACGATTCCTTTTGACGACTTGAACATTTCCGCGATTTTTTCAGGGTTTTTGAACAATGCTATTGTCGGCCTTTTTGTTCATTTTGTCGAAAAAAAAGAGACTTGAGTATTGCTTACATAAATTTCGTGTACCTATGATAATAATAAAAATTGTCTCTAAATTGTATCTTACATGTAAATTACACACTTCTGCCAAACCACAGTGCTGTTAATTGGCAGGCGAGACTCCAATTATTTTCACTTATTTATACTTACTACTCAAATAAGAAAAAAACAAGATAAAGCAGTTGTTCGGGAAGTAGGCACGTAGGAGTTATTTATTTATTATTTAATTTGTTTACACGGCACCATCATCACCATCGTCATATCAGCCGAAAGACGTCTACTGCTGGACATAGACCTCCCCCAAAGAGTGCCGAATTGACCGGTCCCGCGACTTTTACCAGGTCATCAGTCCACGTTGTGGGGGGCCTATCCACGCCGCGCCTTCTAGTATTGTCGCCACTCGAGAGCCTTTCCGCCCCAACGGACATCGGCTTTACGTGCCCCGCCCACTGCCACTTAAGTTTAGCTATTCGGAGGCTATATTGCGCTTAATACGCGGCATTACAGCGAACCAATACGCCGCAAAACCAGATATGAATGGGTATGTTGACAGGCAGTCAAATTAGCACAGTCCTAAATATTCATTACTACGATCCATTGTACTCGTGACTACCATTTAACAGACGCATGTTTGAACCAATAGCTGCAAGTACAAATTCATAGATGGAACTCCTGAGAAACGCTTAGAGTCTAGACCTAGAGAACATATTGATGATGATGATATGTCCGACCGTTTTCGACCATGGCGACCACTCCGACTCCTAGCGTTTTGGCGCTCGTGCGCTCTAAGATGGCTCATGTAGTCATCTTTGCGGCGAAATTCCGTGCACATTGCGGGCACGTAAGTACGTCGTTCTGGTAGTTGTATGCTATGGCAGCGGGTGGGCGGACCTTTAACTGGTCGCGTTTATAATCAAGGTCAACTTTGCGCTGATCCTCGAACTCGCGAACTTGGGTGTTCAACATCCTGCGCCGTTCTGACCGCTGTGCTGCCAAACACTCCCATTGAGAGGGCTCAATGTTGCATCTCTTCATATGTCGCTTTTGGACATCCTTGTACCGGAGGAGTTGTCCGCCATCCTTCCGCTTGCCCTCCTCCATTTCAGAGTAGAAGATGCCACACACGAACGCGAGTCACTGAACATAAGAACACATTAGGATGCGTGAACATGTGAACATCTGGTAGCCAGTGACAGATGAATAGCAATAAGAGTTCCCTCTCACCATTAGTGGTCTTAACGCCAATTGGCGACGGCTGTTTCAGTGGCCCAAGTCTTGAGATAAAGTCGCAAGAGCTCCTCGAGGATGCTTTTTTTTTATTGACTTAATGGTGAGCCGGGCCAAAACAGCAAAAATTATATATAATAAGTACTTACACTAAGACTTATAACTAACTATACAACTAAAAGTTGCCCGGAGCCTTAGGGGCTTCCGGGTCTTTCACTCCCCAGGGAGGGGGTCACTACCCTTATCTAATGACATGGTTGCAGTGCTGCTTCCACTCCTCGGCGCAGGAGGAGGGCTGCTAGTGGCAAGAGCTGGATCCTTGGGAAGGGGATCCAGGGGTAGTGAGGATGCGTGTTGAGAGTGAGGAACCCGTATTTGTCTCAAGCTCAACACAATGAATCCTCAAATTAGTAAAAAGTCGGCAACGAAATGTGATTGTTTTGGAGTTGCAAGTGTCCGTAAGCTACACGGATATATGGCAACGTTTTAAACGCCTTCAGTTGTAAAGCAAATGAAAAAAACCGGACAAGTGCGAGTCGGACTCGCCCACCGGGGGTTCCGTACAAAGTTAGAAATGTATAGTTTTCAGATTTTTCCATGTATTTGTAATATAATACGATATTACTTGCCGAATTTCATAGTTGTAGGTCAACGGAAAGTACCCTATAAATTTTGATTATCTTGAGTGTCGAAATATACGTTTTTTTGCGACATACACGGCCGTATCTTTTTTTACGTTAACTTAGAATTTTGATTTTTTCACAGCTTTTAGGGACTGTAGAGCACAGAGGAATAATCACGTAACGTTTTGAACGCGGGTTAGGACAATTTAACTGTCATTTTTCCATACAAAAAGTGACATTTAGATCTACCTAACGCGCGTACAATGCGTTACGTGATCGACCTTCTGAGTATATGGTTTTAATTTCAACTCGATACCTTCACGCGTTTCCGAGATAAAGGGTCTTAACAGACAGACAGACAGATGGACAATAAAGGAACCCCATGGAACCCTAATCGACTCAATTGGTATGTGTCCTAGATTTCCCCTTGATTTTAATATTATTCATCTGTATTATACCTTGTTATAGGCCCAACTAACAGATGACATTTACGCACGAGTTTTATATTCTGTCACAGTCCGACACTGAAAGTATTTTTTTTAATAATAAGTACGTTTTTGATGTACTATCGCCTTCACACCTCTTAGGATCATTTTCGAGCGTTCGTCATGCATGTGCAGACGATTTTGAACAGAAAGTGTGAACCCGTACCCTTTCGCGATAGTACTTCTTAAACGTAACGCAATACCACAAGTGATATAGTTTCCGCTTCAGCCTATGCTATGGATTCTCTTGTAAGCTAATACAACAAGCATCTCGCGTCTGATATACGTCCGTGCGTGATGAAGGTTCATGCAATTATTTAGAATTGCCACCATTTATCCGGCGATGCATATACGAGGCTGCTTTACCAAATTGAACTTTATGTCTATAAATATAGATTTTATTGAGTATCGCGTTGGCAGTAGACTTTTGCTTTAGTCTGTACCTTATCGTGTACCCACTTCACAGGAGTATTCCTAACGTTAAATGAGTGAGTACGTGTTATGCGATTTTGTCTTATGTTTTCTTTGACGTTATCACGTAAACTTATCGTCCGTAAACCGACTTTTCAGACAACCATTTTTATTTTTTTGACAAGGTTTCATGTTGTGCTGGATTACCTATATAATGTCACCGTTAGACTGTGAACACCTGTGACTATGTATGGAGCTACGATATAAAGGAGTTCCATGTTGACTACTCGTTGTTTTAAAACATGACTCATTATACTTTAAATTTTAAAGTAGTTTTATTATACCTACTGAAAAAAAGTATCACTAAATGACTCATTTTAATTGGGATGATGAAACCGCAAGTTAAATCTTAATCAACACCATGAGGAATGCGGAGTCGCGGATGAAAAATGTGTCGCTAATCTTGGATCCTAAGTGTTTGATTAATGTATGAACTCGTAAATCAACCAGGAATGAAGTAGAGTTGACACTTAGACTTGGGAGTAGGTAGGTACACTTACACTTGCGCAAAATTGACACTGGCTATGATAAAAAGACATAATGCGGAGACTGGATAGTTATAATAGACCGCCCAACCTTAGACATCTACCCAATGAGCCGTACTTTATTACACCAAAGAAAAACAATGAATATGGCAAGCGGATATGGACCACTTAGCTACCCTGTATACTGATGAACAGTTTCCCTAGACACGTCATAGACACTGTGAAAGAAAAACCTGAAGGTATTAAAAATATCACTAAGAAGGCACTCATTTATTTAGCTTAAATATAATTATAATAAATAAATAAACATATAGAGTATTATATAAATGTTAAAATGGCTTATAGACACAAATAAATTAAAAATACTGTCTATTTAATATTAATGTAATTAGTAATACACATTCAAAGTTGAACTGTTTTTCAGGGGCACCCCCCTCCGCCCTCCTTAGCTAAAATAAAATCTTAAAATATAAAGATTACTTTAGTTAAGAAAGCTGTACAGAATTAAATTTTTTTTGAATAATAAACAGTTTTTTTATTAAATATAATTCGCACTGAGGTAACTTCATTGTTCCTGTTGTTGACAAGCGGTTTTAGGCTTACCTCAAAAGGAAAAAACGGTCCTGCGCCACCCGCATCCAGCGGACTCCAGCGACATTTACCAGGTCATCAGTCCACCTTGTGGGGGGCCTACCCACGCCGCGCCTTCCGGTAGGTGGTGGCCACTCGAGAACCTTTCCGCCCCAACGGCCATCGGTTCTACGTGCAATGTGCCCTTGATTTTAAAATATTGAAATTTAGTAATTATTGTAAGGTAAGTAAGTAACACACATCAGAAATAAGGCTATCCGCAGCAGAACCAAGGTAACCGATATAGCCCTCCGAATCGCTAAACTTAAGTGGCAGTGGGCGGGGCACATTGCACGTAGAACCGATGGCCATTGGGGCGGAAAGGTTCTCGAGTGGCGACCACGTACCGGAAGGTGCAGCGTGGGTAGGCCCCCCACAAGGTGGACTGATGACCTGGTAAAGGTCGCTGGATGCGGGTGGCGCAGGACCGGTCATTGTGGCACTCTTTGGGGGAGGCCTATGTCCAGCAGTGGACGTCTTTTGGCTGATATGATGATGATGATGATGAAGTAAGTAAGTAGAAGTGTAAGGGGCATGAGTGTGTTAGTGAGCGTGTGTGTGTATGTAGTTATACCAATAAGTATGCTTCTTTCGTGCAGTGCTGGTTTACAAAATTGCAACTCCATCGATTTCAAGCTTGTTCCAAAAACTATTTACGTAGTAACATTAGCCTCAATTATACCGCGAAGATTCCTAAAGGATACATACATTTTGAATACATAAAGTACTTTATAGATAAGCTCGCACTTTGAACATAAAACCCCTATTCAAATAATCAAACACCAGACACTTCTAAATATCAAAGCGCTTAGAATACACCCCCAGACAGTACATGTATTGTGCGATGGAACAAATATTTACACCGCACAGCAAACATGGGGCGCTATTACCGAAGCTATGAAATTACGTCGATACTTCAAACAGTTCGCTAGGTTAATAACGGTTATTTTAGCTCCAGACCGGACGGCGGGTTGTAATTAGTTTTAAAACATGCGAAAGTTGCTTGTTTCTGCCAAATTGAAACGAGGGAACGAAAATATGCATAATTTACAGAGCAGTCTACTTCCATAGTGTAGTAATAAGGGCAAGAGCTAGGAATCACAGGTAAGGGCACTTCCTCATTTGGCGGTGTGGCATCGGTGCGGTACTTAGATGGAGGATATAACAGAACAGAAATGCAGGTAAATTAACCTGACTAAATTACGAAGTATCAGAAGACTAAATAATACCTTGACACTTTATGTCCTATATAATTTAGTCGTGCTATATGCGTGACGTCAGTTTCAGTTGAATTTTTGAGCTGGTGACAAAACAAAGCCAATACGCTATGAGGGGCAGGAGATTCAACATTGTATGTCGTTCCCACATGTGGTACTGTCTATGATATTCGTCACTCATTTGATATGTGTATGTCCCTCTAGGTATATATCCTTTATTTATTGTGTATCTGTCACCTCTTGAAGTGTTGGAGATTATGGAGTAATGACAACACGAAGCTCGGTTATTTAATGAATATTAATTGTAGAAATACATGGGTTTATATCCTGGATCGGACTACGTAAATTGACCTATTCTTATCTAGGTGGCATACTGATGGATTCACACCCATTCCCGGCCCGTGACGACACATATGCGTCTCTACGCCGTAGTCGCTTTCCGCTACATACGAGGAAAACCACGGGATCGGCTACAAGCGTAGCGCGTAGCTATTCTGGGCACTGAATGTGTTAGATAAAAATGCATTAAGTTAAGTTCTATTAGGTAATAAAACCTATAATCAGATATTTAATGATATTACATTAATTGAGTGATTACTTTACTATTGAGGTCAAGACGACGTACCTGCGTTGCCTACACTGCACTCTATTCCCAAACGAATGGCTGTAAGTAATATCAGTAAGCTGTCAGCAGCTGTCAATGTCACCTGTCAGTCAAGTCCGTACAGATTCTTTACTGCGCGCCTACATTTAAATGGGAGCTGCATGAATGCAATGCAAAAATACGGCACCGATTCCGCGATTAAAAAAATACCAGCATATGGAATGGATCTTTGGGATAGTCTAAGGCCGAAGGACGGGCGGAGCCACGCGGACAGCTAGCAATGCATAAAAATAAAATACTACATTTACTGCTATGTAACTTTCAAGAGAACGCCAAGCCTTATTAAGGGCCCGGCCACGACATTGCGCGAATTGCGGCGCGGCAAGCGTTGTATATGTTCATTGCGCGGCCGAGACGCGCAACGCACTGTGGTTAGTTGGGATTACGCGCAATGAATTAGAAAAACTGCTGCCGCTACCGCCGCCGCGCGCCGTGGCCTGGGGCCGATGTTAATATTCTCAGAAATTACCGAGTATTCTTTTACAAAAGTTTCACAATTCTCGAAAGCCGCCAACACATTTAACTATACAAGTATTTCATAGAATCTACGGGAGTGGACGCCTTCGACGTTTCATTTCTAAACAACGTTGTAGAACTTTAAAATAATAGCATTCCTAAAAAAATATGAGTGTTCACATTTAAACTAGTGGCACTGTGAGTTGAAAAAACTCGGGAAGGCTCCCGAAACAAAAATTGGAAAAAGTGACTTGACAAAAAAAAACCTATAAGCATAATTAATGAAGGTGGTAGGTGAAGGTGATTAGTTTCTTGATTTTTGATTAATAATAATCTCTGCACCACCTACTGCATAATCTAGTTTTATCTCTTTCTCCGATACCCAAAGGTTGTCTGGAAGAGATCGCTCTTCAGCGATAAGACCGCCTGTTGTCTACCTCTACCTACATGTTATTGTATTGTTTCTCTCTGTAACTGCTTTGTTTGTGTGAGGTGTGCAATAAAGAGTATTTGTATTGTATTGTATTGTATTGTGCTCACAAAATTTCACGAGAATCGGTTGAGGAGGAGACAACTGTAGAGGGGGACAGACAAATAGCGTGACATCGTAACAGATGGATAAATAAAGGATTTTCGGCCCAACCTGAACCATAGAACATCGTTCGCTTTGCTCCCTCGTTCGACAAATGAAAGTTTCTTAATAATAAAACCAAATAGATTCATTAGGGCTGGTAGGCTTAGTTTTTACTAGCTTACGCCCGCGATTTCTTCTGCGTGGACCCGGGATAAAAACTATCCTATATTTTAATCCAGGCTATACACTATCCTCATGCAAAATGTCACCCAAATCGGTTAAAAGTCAAAGGCAAAGTGATTTATTCTTCAATTAAGGCATATTACAGGCACCTAATATGAATGTCGATAAACTACCACCGGTTCGGAAAGTAAACCTCTGCATTGAGAAGAACCGGCGTAAAAAACTCGGCGAGGTATCATTTTTTCAAAACAGTATACCATCTATCATTTCAGTATCAGAGTCAGAGAGAGATAGAGAGAGAGAGAGAGAGATTATAAAATTACATTCCTACAGTAGAAAGCCTATTTATTTTGCGAAAGATATCTAGTGCAGGACTTTACCACTGCCAAATATCCCTATGCTTTTGAAATAAGTGTCTGTTTTACGACAGATTTGAATTTAGAGTCAGTAAGTTCGGTATTGTGTTTTGTTCTTTTTTTTCGCTTTTACTAGTCTGTAAAAAGTTGTTTTGAGCATCCCTGTGTAGTGGTAACCTTGGGCCTATCAATGTTCGTTGGGAGTTCAGTGAAGGTTTAAGCGTGATTGAGTTACAAACATCCAAACTTTCGCATTTATAATATTAGTAGGATAATATAAATAGATGATTTTTGTGACATTGATTATGTTATTATCGAATTTATTGATATGTTGCGCTACGGAGTGATAGACACACTCCGCGCAGGTGCGCTCTGTGTCAACTTCTATGGAATGACAGCTGCTGGTCTATTTAACGTTGATCAGTGTGCAATCGCAAGGTGGTGCTGCAACCCGCCCTTGGTCTGTTGATTTGTTTTGTTTCACTATAAGATTTTTTTGTTTCAAATTTCTATACAATAAATTGCAAAATATCTACGTACCTAAACGCAATATTTCACGACCGAAAGAGCAATTTCTTATTTTTCCATGCAACGGTTTGTAGATACAAATCTGTGACGTCATAACTTCGTGTCTACAAGAAGCCGAAGTTTTAACTTTTATTGTTAAAATAATAGGGTTTTCGAAATTGCGTATAGATTCTATCAACACCATTTATTTCGTTAAATGTCTCTGTTAGTACTAGACGTGAATATTTGATTATTAAACGAAATTATTACGCATAGTTTGTTTTTATGTTATAGTTTTATGCATTAAATTATATCTTTTTGAATGAGTACCTATAGTAAATCTGGACTATTTTAAAAATAATAAGAGTTTATTTTATGCAAGCAATTTGCTATTAGTACCGATATATATAATACTTGTTTACATCACTTATATCTCTATAGAGAGTCGAGTTTCTGGTTTAATTTTTGTCAATTGGATGAGTTGATGGTGTATTTATAATTTTTACATATTTTTTACTTATTTCATAAATTTAATTCTGGCAGTCCCAATAGATGTCATTTCAGTACAAATGTCATGAATGACAGACTGACATATGGTGATCTTATAAAAAATCCTGATAATATAAGAATTAGGTAATCAATCCGAATGTACGAGTAAATGGTAGGCGGTTATGCTGGCAGTCCCAATAGATGTCATTTCAGTACAAATGTCATGAATGACAGACTGACATTTATTGGGACTTGAAGGTTTGACTCATTGTCCCAATTGATGGCAGCTGGTTTTAACAAATATGTTCATAACTTATAAATAAGTTATTTGTCTTGAAATTGTGATAAGAAATATTGAAGTCACTAACATTTAGTAACTTAAAAATGATTTCGTGATCAATCTTAGTTTATTATTCGCTAGTTAAATTATATTCGTCGAGTACTAGTACTTCTACCTTACATATGAAACATAAAATCATTAGAAAATAGTTGATTGGCCTAAAAGTAGACTAGGTACCCTAGGGGGCTACAAAATGATTATATTATTACATAGAGGTTTACTAAACCCAACACATGGATTGGAATCGGCCTTGTATTGCAACAAGGTGATTCGCTCAACGGGGCGCCTAAGAACAGTCCCACGTCGAATGGCACTTGCAGAGCAAAACCCGCGAGTTATAGGTCCGATATATTATGAGCGACTACCCCAAGATTTAAGAAGTGAAACATCTGACGAAAAATTTAAAAGTCGACTGAAACACGTTTTATTGGAAAATCCTCTATATTCGATAAATGAGTATTATGACATAACTAATTAGATTTATTATTTGGTATTGCATTGACATCTGAATTGTTTTAATATTTTAATTATTGTTTGATGTAGTTTATTTCTAGTTTATTGACGACCCGAAAAGTGATCTTAGTCCATAACTCATTTTGTAATTTGTTGACATAATACTTGTATTGTTTATTATTATGATAATTATGACATGGTTTAATATCTGACCATCAAAATATACATTCCTAAAAATTGACTAAGTGTAATTTTAACACGTTCACGGACACGGCATCATTCTGAAAATTGTGTGATTTAGCACATAAAAAAATCATACATTTTTTTGTCCGGCCATGGACGTATTGCCACATCACTGTCTAGGCAAAATTTGTGCCGCCGCTGTTTCGTCCAGGTATGTATGTAATTTGTTACAAACTCAAACTTTCCTCTTCTGGCAGCACGGCCATAGCCGTAACGTCTACAGACGTATTGTGTCACGGCACGCATGTACAATTGAGGTGGCACTTTAAGCTTTTGCTGCGGCACTAGGAAAAATTGTAATGTAGGTATCTAAAGCGGCACAACATATCCGCCTTCATTATAATGCTATGAAACTTTGTCGCCCGTGGACGGAGTGGCAGATTTGTCACGGAAAAGATCACCGGCCACAGCCGTAGTGTCGTATCACGAGGGTTTCAATTTACGCCTGTGGGCGTACTGTCCGTGAACGTGTTAAGTGCAATTGTATGTTGTGAAATAAATAAATCTAAATCTATTAATCGTGCGTCTTCGCTTAAACCCATTTAGCCTAGTGTGCGTGAAACAAGCGAGAGATACAAAACTGATCTCAATTCCAATGTTCAGAAGAATACAGTCCCAAGGTATCATGAGAATGTCACTAGGCGTTTGCCGCCTACACATTTCTTAGATAAGTTATTATCGACATATTAGTTTCACTACAGTTCACCCTGTGAGATATATATGTTGTTTAGGTTATCATTATAGCACCCGATATTATATGTATATTCCTACGCCTTATATAATTGTCCTCATGTAATACACTCAAGAGCAAAAGTTTTGGGTACAGTTTGTACTGAAATTCTATACAAAGTGTACCGAAACTTTTACTCTTGAGTGCATATTATAATTTTATTGTCATCAAAAGTATAATTAATTCATGGTGTAGGTGGGTCGTTCTTCTTTTCGACCGACAATAGCCTGTCCTTCGTCTTACTACGGCATCCCATTTGAGTAATGATTTTACGGGTTTATAATGTTCGAAAATGAACGTCCATATTGTTTTATTAATTAGTATTAATTTAATATTTTAGTTTCTCTAACTAGCATTTTTTTAAACGTATTTTTATCGTAGAAGTCCGTGACAGAGTGGTAAACCAAAATGTAGTCCCCACTGAAAGAGTCCACTTTGTCACATATTTTTTTTAAAAACTAACCGTAAACAAATATGTATATTGGCTGGAAAGGAAACTTTAATTAGTGTTAATAAAGAAACCAATGCATTTTTTTTAAATCGCACTTCAAAATCACAATTTTGGATAGTTCAAAAACCAAAAAAAAAGGAAAACCTCGGTTCATTGTCGGTAAAAAAGAAGAACGACCCAGGTATAAGTAAGTAACGCCAATTGCGGAAAGAGAGGCCTAAACCTTCCCACGTGTACAACTATAACACAACTGGCCAACTCTACTGTCCTCCATGCAATAACACAACTGGCCAACTCTACTGTCCCCCATGCAATAGAGTTTTTAAAAGTAAGTTTGGTCTAGCCAGCCATATCAGAGCTCACAATAGGGCAAACCTGTAATTGCTAGGGTCGCCGTCATCGAAATCGATGAGGAGGACTATACACGATGATTTTTTATTTGTGAACAGCAACCAATTTTTCGAATTCAGTAATTGATTCCGAATACGATTAACTCGTAGTGACGTAAAACAAGCGATCTTTTTTCATGAATAAAATTTAATTAGGAATTACTTTTTAATGAAAAATCATTGTCACCCTAATGGTAGTTTAAACCTATGATAAAACCTCATTGAAAAAATGGTTTCATAAGCCAACCTACGAACAAATTGTGTCCAATTATTAAATTAAGAGTAATAAACTGTCATTGGTCACATGCATGACAAGTTTTTCACCTATCAAATTTCTCGCCAGAGCGCTGAAATTTGACGTATGTATGTACTTAACTTTCCAAATTTTGGGGTGACCATACATTCAGAGGATATTAGTGTTAACATTATCATTAAATATAATTAACTAAACAGCGATGTTATTGCGTGAGACCTCTCCATAGGAGTCTGTTTTGACTGGTTATTAATATTTTTCGATCGCTGATCACGTATTAAAAATCACCGTGTATATGTATAAATTTATGTAAGTAATTAAAAAATAATTTATATAAAAGTGCTGTAATAAAAATACCTCTAAATGTCCATTGTAAAGAGTTTATCCTATTAATATCCTACTCCTACTAATATTATAAATGCGAAAGTTTGGATGTTTAGAAGTTTGGATTTTTGGATGTTAGATGTTTGGATGTTTGTTACTCAATCACGCTTAAACGGCTGAACCGATTATATTTTGCAGGAAGATAGTTTGTAGCCTGGATTAAAATACAGTATAGTTTTTATCCCGGGTCTACGCAGACGAAGTCGTGGAAGGAAGCTAGTAAACAACAACAAGACAACAACAACAACTACAAGTACAGTTACAACTACAGTTTCACTTATTGACTAACAAAAAAAATGTTAGCTATAAAAAAAGACGAAGAATTAAGCAAATGTGTTTGTGTAACCGAATAGTAATATAACAAATAAATTATATGTAGGTACAATGTAATCTTTGACGATGCAAAAGTGATTGTAAAATCCTACTTGAATAAATGAGTTTTATCTTATCTTATCTAATAACTTTCTGTAAACAAAGTCGTTGCTAATTTAGGTTGACTGACGACTTTTTGGGCTTCGATTTGTTTTGGTATTTTCGTAACACGATGGAACTAAAACATACTTTATAATATGTGAGTTAAAGTGTACGTTAAATTGATAAAAATTGAATACTCTAGGCTAAATAATGGCTTGTGATCATGATTGAAAACTTGATTCTTAGAAATATTGTCAATTTTGATGCGTCAATTTATAGCAACGATAATCTATTTCAGTAAAGGAAAAAAGGATCCTCTAATGACACAAACTTGAAAATTACAAAATCTAAGACTACAATCCGGAGATTTCGAAAATTAGCCCAAAAATGGAAAGCAGCTGATATCAATATCCATAACGCCACTCAAAACGATAGGTTAAGAGATCTTCTTTTTAATTAAATACTTTAAAAAAAACATTTCATTGCAAACAAACCTTAAAAGTAGTGGCTACTTTTTTTCGTGAACAAGCCTTAAACATCCTTTAGGACGTTTACCTTACCAACCAACTAAAAATCTACCTCTGACTTATTCTTAACAGGTGCTTATAACTTCGTTATTTTGTTTAATTTGTAAACCAGATGGCGGATTCAACGTCCCCATTTATAAGAAAAGCGTATATCGAAGTGTATTTTGTTTTTGCCGAAGCGAATGCCAACTGACCTTACAAATGATTTTGACAATTATGTAATCATAGTAGCTATGAAAAAAAAACCTGCACTTTTCAATGAAAGCAAGCCGCTTTGCAAAGTGATACACTTCGACAAGTTAAAATAAGTGTTTTTTCATGGCAATTACAGTTCCACCTCTTAAGAGGCGAGACGGAGACACTTAAAAATAATTTAAAATTGAACATGCCAAACGGGTGCAGTGATTTGTGATTTTGACCACTTAGTGTTTTGATTTTAGTGAAATTTCCAATTTTGTCGTCAAAATTTGTTTTTCAAAAGTCAAAGAAATACTGACGGAAATTGTTATAATATTTACATGAAATATACAACAAAAAATAAAAATAATAATAATATAAATAAAATAACAAAGAAAGAAAGTAACATAGGTACCATACTAAAACCCAACTATAAAAAGAATACACCATCTTACGTTACCTCTTTGTTTCGCTAAAAAAATTCTCTGTGCGAGGTAAGCGCCGGCTCTGGGGTCCCGTGAGGTGTCGATCAGCCGTAAATGCCTAAAGAAATACTACTCTATTTATTATTTGTACCTCAATGTCACATCTTATTCCAGGTATCATCCAAGTGTGGTCAGCGCCGGGAGGCGTGACTCGACTGCCCTGCAACCTCGCAGCGCCGTCGAGGGACGTCGCCATGATGCTGTGGTTCAAAGATGGCGACCGGATGCCTATATACACGTAAGTATTTGTCTATCTACCTCAATATCATCACTTCCTAGCGTTTTTAACGGTTGTGTCCTAAAGGAGCCCGGGATCCGCTTTGGCATCTTATCCTAAGATTAGACGTAAGCATTAGATTCATGAAAGCGACTGCCGGGACGTTGCCATGATGCTGTGGTTCAAAGATGGCGACCGGATGCCTATATACACGTAAGTATTTGTCTATCTACCTCAATATCATCACTTCCTAGCGTTTTTAACGGATGTGTCCTAAAGGAGCCCGGGATCCGCTTTGGCATCTTATCCTAAGATTAGACGTAAGCATTAGATTCATGAAAGCGACTGCCGGGACGTTGCCATGATGCTGTGGTTCAAAGATGGCGACCGGATGCCTATATACACGTAAGTATTTGTCTATCTACCTCAATATCATCACTTCCTAGCGTTTTTAACGGTTGTGTCCTAAAGGAGCCCGGGATCCGCTTTGGCATCTTATCCTAAGATTAGACGTAAGCATTAGATTCATGAAAGCGACTGCCGGGACGTTGCCATGATGCTGTGGTTCAAAGATGGCGACCGGATGCCTATATACACGTAAGTATTTGTCTATCTACCTCAATATCATCACTTCCTAGCGTTTTTAACGGATGTGTCCTAAAGGAGCCCGGGATCCGCTTTGGCATCTTATCCCCAGATTAGACGTAAGCATTAGTTTCACCAAAGCGACTGCCGGGACGTCGCCATGATGCTGTGGTTTAAAGATGGCGACCGGATGCCTATATACACGTAAGTGTTTGTCTAGCGTGCCTCAATATCATCATCTTCCTAGCGTTTTACCCGGTTGTATCCTAAAGGAGCCCGGGATCCGCTTTGGCATCTTATCCCAAGATTAGGCGCAAGCATTAGTTTTACGAAAGCGACTGCCTGGATGTCTCATGATGCTGTGGTTCAAAGATGGCGACCGGATGCCTATTTACACGTAAGTGTTTGTCTATCTGCCTCAATATCATCATACTCCTAGCATTTTACCCGGTTGTGTCCTAAAGGAGCCCGGGATCCGCTTTGGCATCTTATCCCAAGATTAGGCGCAAGCATTAGTTTTACGAAAGCGACTGCCTATCATACCTCTATAATATTGTTAAATAATTACTGACTTTCTGCACAGCTGTTATTCCGCGGCTTCATTATCATCATCATCATCATCATATCAGCCGAAAGACGTCCACTGCTGGACATAGGCCTCCCCCAGAGAGTTCCAAATTGACCGGTCCTGCGCCACCCGCATCCAGCGGACTCCCGCGACCTTTACCAGGTCATCAGTCCACCTTGTGGGGGGCCTACCCACGCCGCGCCTTCCGGTACGTGGTCGCCACTCGAGAACCTTTCCGCCCCATCGGCCATCGGTTCTACGTGCAATGTCCGCGGCTTCACTTGCTACATAATACGCGGGCGAAGCCACGCGGGTAGCTAGTAAATCATATTTACGCTGCAACTAGTAATTACTCACAAACGTCACTAAATAGCTCGTGTACCAATTCAGCCGTCGAACACACGATATACGTAATCAATCAACGCTAACGTCATCGGGTATCATCGGGCATCATCGGGCGTCGGGTGTCACAGTTTTGCTAAACTGCGGGCCGATTTGACACATACTTATATTATTTTATATTGAATTTAAAGTGGCCCGAGCACTCACTTGATAAGGCATAATAGGCATGATGACTATTTTTTTTTCCGATGCCATTCGAACCAGTTTTTGAAGAGGAACAAATGTTTGTATCGGAGCAACTACAATAAAAGACCATAAATACCCAAAAAATTGAGTTAAAAGACGGACCTCGCTGGCCGCACCCGAAACGCTTCATACTGATTGACTCAAAAGTATGACGTCACACTTAGGTATTTGAACTAATCATTGTAGGGGAAATCAAGTAAATTGCTGTTTAGGTCGCAAAATACTGCGTTTAGGTCCATAGTTGTAAAAAAAATTGTTTCTATAAAAGCGTAAGGATTCTATTGGTAGCTTTAAAATTACACTTCAACGATAAAAAAAATGCAATTTTTTTCTTTACTTTCAAGGTTCATATCTTTTTATGATATTAATTATATTTTTTAATTTATACTTTATTACAATAATTTGATGGTTTACTATACATTTAGCAACACCATGTTATCAATTTTAACATGAGTCATCATGCCTATTAAGGTACAGTATATATTTTTTTAGATCGCAATCCTTAGTTTTAGACAGCCAAACAGGCCCTAGGCTTATTCGCGATGTAAACAGAAAAATGAAGCATTTTTACTGATCGATAGCGAGGGCTTCCGGGATGCAGGGGATTTCCTAAACGAATGCCATAGCCGTTTTCACTGACCCATAGCGGCAGACGGGAGTTCTCATGAATGTAGGTATGTTCAATTTGGCGACTAAAAGGGGTCCTCGGGATGGTACACGGTTGCAGTTGGGGGCTGCAATCGGAAAAAAAAGGTAGATACCACTGAGACATGACGATAGGGCGGCACTGGTGCGTTCCGTAGGAGATCCCAGAGCCGTCCGAAGTGCGTCGAGGAGGACCATCGGGGGGTTCTTGGTCGGTGCGAGTCCGACATAACCTCCGCGCTATACCCGTGGCGTGGAGGTATCCATAACGGATTTTCATCCTATAAAAAAAAAGGTATGATCAACCTTTGTCTGTCCTTGGGACATGAGTCCGCGTACCTTTTTGCTCGCTTTTAATTGACGGATGGGTTTCACTGGTCGTTATATCGCCTGCGAGGAATACCCGAAAATGGTAGAACGTCTGGGATCATCTCATGACTTTCATTAGTCGCTACTCCGTTTGTGAGGAGCATTGACTGATATAACGACCAATGAAAATGCGCCTTAACCGGTCTAACTTGTCAGAACGGGAGAAACAAGTTAGTAGGTATCAAATTGTCTTGCAAAACTATGTCTCAGATCGGTCCCCTGTTTAATTAATAACTGCCAAGTGCTGGCAGAGATGAATCGAGAGTGTATTGTGCACGAGTTAAGATTTGGGGGGTTAACCCCTTCGAGACAGATATAAAGGATGATATTGTTTTAAGGGGTTTAAATTACAATACTTGTTCGCAGTTTTATATATTTATTTCAATCAGGCATCAAAGTCCACATCTAAATATACCTGACAGACATGTTAGAACGACGATGACGATTTTTTTACCCGACTACGCCAGAGTAGTATTTTTATTTGGGTGAATCAACTTTTTTCCTTCACTATGCTAGGTGTAGGATGTTTACGATCAGGCAACTTATGCTTGTATCATCGTCGTCGTTAACATGAACAAGCATAAAAGTTAATAAAAATGGTTGGCTCTTGCCATTGGACACCGACCTAGTGCTATGAAGGTGAGTAGTTTTTTTCAGGTTTTGCTCCCGACTGATATTGTTGTTAGTGGCCAAAAGGTATTTATGTTTTTAGGGTTCCGTAGCCAAAATGGCAAAAACGGAACCCTCATAGTTTCGTCATGTCCGTCTGTCCGTCTGTCCGTATGTCACAGGCATTTTACTCGAAAACTATAAGGTGTATTTGAATAAAATTTTGAGGATAGGTGTATTTTGTTAGCCGCTACATAGTTTTGTAATTAAAATAACTAAATAATTTTTTTTAAGAGTGCACTCCATACATAAAACTAAAAGTCAAAATTGTTTTTTTCATCGTGAATCGATAGGCCTTTCAAAATAAATATAAGGTTTCTCGGCAATTTTTTTGGATTAAGTGAATACAGTCAGAGATAATCGCCCCGAAAGTCACTAAAATTCCGTTCCCCCTTCTAATTTTTGAACGGTGTATTTTAAAAATATGAAAAAATTAATCGGCACAGGACTTATTAAGTTCATTCGCCGAAAATTGTTTTGAACAAGATCGGATGAAAGGTTTCCGAGATATTGCTGAAAAACTGCCTTCCACAAAGAAACGGATGTAAGTGCCGTAAGATTTCAATGACGATACGACCTTTTTAATAGGCACGGAACCCTTCGTTTTGCGTGGTCTGACACGCACTTGGCCGGTGTTTTTTGTTTTTACTGGAAGGATTTTACAAATTTTATAAAGTTTTCTATAGTCGTTTTTACAAGAGTTTTTTACTTTTTTGGGTAGGTACAAGTAGTTTCAAAAATCTTAACTGAAGGGATTCTAGTTTGTCTAAGTAAGTTTTAAATGTCAGGCCGTATGCGATGCCTCAAGGGCGTTTAGTGCCAAGACAGAACATGTCCCCACTAATAATGCCATTGATGTCTGAACAATTGTGTTACAGTGTGTATGATCGTGTGTGTGTATATGTGGTTAGCGGATTACAAAGGAAGCAATTAGTTTTGTCCACGCCATCTGTGTGTGTCTGAGGGATACTGCATCAAATATGATCGATGTATCTAAGACGATGTGAGTGATAGACCTAATTGAACGAGCGAACGAAGTTACCAAGAAGTACATTCATTCAGTCATTCATTCTTATCTTATCTTATCTAGTTGAGGGCCCTTTCGGATACACTTTGACCCAGTGGGATCTTTTGTGCATTTGCCCTCCCCTTTATAGCTACTCCCAAGCTCGCTCCATCATTTCCACAAAGCGGATGATGCAACTCAGTGGGAGCACCCTGAATTCCTTTGGTTGCGGGTAGCCGTTACCAAAGAGATTCATTCTTTGTCTGGCGAGGGCATGACATTCACACAGTAAGTGTTCCATAGTCTCATCCTCCTCGCCACACATTCTACAGTCTGTACTGTTTGATAGTCCCATCTTGGCCAAGAGATCCTTGACGCCGAAGTGACCTGTGAACACCCCAGATATAATTCTGAGTTGCTTCCTGCTGGATTTCCAGAGTTTTTTGGTCCAGCCCGAGTCCACTCCTTCTAGAGCTTTGAGTGCCTTAAATCATTCAGTCCTTCATTCATTCATTCAGTCATTCATTCATTCATTCAGTCAATCATTCTAAGTTTCCATAGACTACCGTCGTATTTTGTAAAACGAGTCTTCTATGAAGAGCTTTGAGTGCCTTAAATCATTCAGTCCTTCATTCATTCATTCAGTCATTCATTCATTCATTCAGTCAATCATTCTAAGTTTCCATAGACTACCGTCGTATTTTGTAAAACGAGTAATATCAAAATATGTTTTTAAAAAACCCAACTGCTGTTATACAAATGTACCTATGTCCCCCCTCCCCCAATTGAGAGAAATCCAACGACTGCTCATATTATGTCGAAATCAGTCAAACGGTTTAGGCTGCAAGGCGTGCCAAAGAATAAGACATACACATACATATATACAAACATACATACGTTCGAAAGACATAACCCTCCTCTCCTTCGACAGTCGGGTAATAAGTCAAATAGACGCCTCCTTCAGGCACAGCGTAAGTGGTAAACTACCCACTTTAAATCTTACAATACAGCAAGTTTGATACAAAAACCTGAGGTAGTTCGCTAGGCAGTGATAGTCAGGTCGCTCTTCCAGCGTTTGCAGTCTGAGCACGTAAAGGAAAGTATTGCAATTTTTATAATACAACTCGCTTACTGGACGCAGTGGATAAATGAGATCAGTATGAACTAGAAACATAAATCATCATCATCATCATCATATCAGCCGAAAGACGTCCACTGCTGGACATAGGCCTCCCCCAGAGAGAAACATAAATACACGTGAGCATTGCGAGAGATTTTAACAGGATATTCCTGACTACATTTTAAGTTAAAAATGTTAATTAACGTCGAGTAAATTCGGTTCCGTTTTAGAGATATTTCCATTTTTGTGTAACGAGGTTGTAATGAAATCTCCATTATGAAACACCTCTATGATTGCGACGTTGCGACACTTAACCATCTACTTTGACAGCTCGTCCTAAAGACACATCTTTACTAGATTAGCAATTATTGTGTATGAAAATAAGAAAAAAATTAAAAACCATAATTCGACCTAGCTTCATATAACATTTATTACTCCTTATGGCCTCAGGAATTCGTGATTAAAATCTCTCGCAATGCTCACGGGCACCGTGTATAATGACGGTTCTTTTAAGTAACCTGCGAAGTGCTATGGCATGACTGAGAGGTGGGTCTTTAAATCATCATCATCATCATCATCATATCAGCTGAAAGACGTCCACTACTGGACATACGCCCAAAGAGTGCCATAGAGACCGGTCCTGCCCCACCCGCATCTAGCGGACTCCTGCGACCTTCACCAGGTCATCAGTCCACCTTGTGGGGTGCCTATCCACGCCGCGCCTTCCGGGACGTGGTTGCCACTCTAGAACCTTTCCGCCCCGACGGAAAAAAATGCCAGCTGTTTCTATATTTAAAATAGACCATTATATATTTTTTTGTTTCTGTGACACTGTGTTATCTCTTAACTTTTAATGGTACAGTTATTATACAAAAACATTGGAGAAAATAAAAATAAAAACTAATTGCCGGTGAAGACACCTCGTACGGTCAAGGACTTTAATTGTTGAGCCATTTAGGTCTCAACTCATTTTGTTTTTTTTTTATAGCTAAGCAATAAACTGTCCGGTATAAAATGAGCTCTAAATGGCACAACAGTAAAGTCAAAGTCCGTGACTGACATACCATCGACCTATTCAACGATGACAGTATTGATAGATATGTATTCAATGGTCATATTGGTAGTAATAGCTGACGTACTGATTTCCTTTGTCCACTGTGTCGAGCGTCCAAGCAACATGATCCAGGGACCATGTTATGAGGATTCCTGGACTCTTCTTAATTGAATCGACACAGGAAACATAGAAACAGCTTAGTAAGTTTATAAAGTAAAGCTAGACAATCTGTACAATTCTCATATTCTGGTCAGGATTTTTATAAGGGTGCTTTTAAACGGCCTTACATTTTCGAAAACGTTTTTCGTGCGACTGATATAAGGAAATAAGAACCCGATCACACCGAATACGCTAACACTACACAAGGATATAGTTCTTCATTTCCACTATTGAATGACAAAAAATAGTCAAAATGACTGTATTTTACCGTACCTATAAAAATAAAAATGTCATTTATTTGTTTAAACATGGTACAAATAAAAAAACCGGACAAGTGCGAGTTCAACTCGCGTGGTGAGGGTTCCGTATATAATCTAAATTTCATAAGTGTTTTTGAATACTCAAACTTCTTATAGGTTTTCCTGTAATCTTTAGGCAAGGAACTATTTTCCATATTTTTTTTTGAATTCTAAGCCTAGTAGTTTCGGAGATAAGGGGCGGGGAATGGTCAATTTTCGTCTTATTTCCTAAATTACTTCAAATCTGTTACAATTATAAAAAAAAAATATCTGAGACTCTTACAACAACCCCTTTCATTTGATATGTCACACAATTCAGTTTGCGATTTTTTTTTTCAATTTTCCAGTATACTCACAAAAGTGGCCCCCTTGTTCAGAATTCATTAATTTACTTTACGCGTACATCTTTGGGTCACCAATTTACATATGTGTACCAAATTTCACCTCAATTGTTCTAGTAGTTTCGGAGCAAATCGGCTGTGACAGACGGACAGACAGGCAACCGAGTGATCCTATAAGGGTTCCGTTTTTTCCTTTTGAGGTACCGGAACCGTCATACAGTCAACTTTATACCTATCGACCTGTTTTAGTCCAAAAATCTGTTCTCGAAGAGTATTTCATCTCGTTCACTGGTGCGTAGAAGACATAAACGTGTCTCTTACAGAATCAATCGAGGCTTTTAACGCATTAACTGCTAAGCTACGCTACTAATGCTACGCCGTAGCACGTAGCAGCTGAACCCATTCGATGCCACGCATCGCTACCTGTGCTATGCCGTAGCACGTAGCAGCTTTTTTCCGCTCCGTAGCGGAAATCGCACATAAAGGCATGACTCGTATGTTGAGTCACTGGCCTTGAATGGGTTAACACTCACTGCTGCTAAGAATAACTACGTGCTACGCTCGTAGGCGATGCTGTGGTTTTCCTAGTATGTAGCAGAAAGCGACTACGGCGTAGACACCCGCTGGCAGTAAGTGTTAACGTCCATATGTAAGTAGCGAAAATCGCAAGTAGCACTCTGACGCAGATGTGACGTGATTAGCGCTGAATGGGTTAATAAATGTTTCAACGTAGAAACTGCCAATTTAAAAATATACTACCTACTGATTTTTTTTTCATCCCGTAAAATTACAAATAGACTCCACATTCCATTTGATACATTTTACATATTTTTCACCGCGCTGAACACAATCCCCTCAATATTTAAATAAAAATTGCAACGCATTCCCACTAAATTCAGATACCGATTTAAAACAAAACATTTCAGTTTTATCTCGCAAATATGACGTAAATTGAAGCGTCAGCATTAAAAAAGACCAACATTAGATGGCCCATATTTCCAGGCTCTTAAATGTTAACAAGGGATCATGTTAAGTTAGTCTGAAAAATCCAATGTTACAAGCGTGTTCGCAGAGGCGCGTTATTCAAAATTCGAGTAAAAACTGTACAATATTGACTATTATTTTGGTTTATGCTCGCTACTAACACTAATTGGTTAGCCAGAGGTTAAACCAGGGTTAAGGGTAAAAATTGTGTGGAATTTCTTGGTCATTATCATCATCATCATCATATCAGCCAAAAGACGTCCACTGCTGGATATAAGCCTCGCCCAAAGAATGCCAAAATGTATAAATATATTATATTTATAGTCGTCTAGTACCTATTACACAAGCCTTATTGAGCTTACTATTTGGCTAGTTCGATTTGTGTAAGAATGTCCCCTAATATTTATTTATATTCAAAAAAATGCCGTGGCCAGTCACTGTCATTGTTCATATAAGTCAGTGACAGTGACTATCCTTGTATTAGAAATTAGAGTATTAGATATGGGATGAAAATCCTTCCCCGTGAAAAGTCTCTATTCTAATAATAATGTAGCTTTGTAACATAGTATGTAGGGGTAATCTCCAAAACTAATCATTCTATTTAAAGAATATTTTACTAATGTTTAGAATCGCACATGGCACGTAGAACCGATGGCCGTTCGAGCGGAAAGGTTTTCGAGTGGCGACTACGTACCGGAAGACGCAGTCGGCATGAATCTTGGATGTTGTCTATGTATTTATGTCTATTAAATATATTGTCGACTAGTATTTTATTGAGTTTACTATGAGGTTAGTTCGATTTGTGTAATCGTCCATGATATTTATGTTTTATTATATTAAAGGATTGTTTCGCTGTAAATCTATTTTTGTGAAGGGTTTAGTTATAAAATAGTGGAGAAACATGATAGATATAAATTAACGTACTACTCTAACAATTTTACAATTTCTTTGTCAAGCCCCCCTCTGCCCCATAAAAGAGTAGGTAAAACATAGTGAAATGCGAATAGCATGTAAAGGAGATGAACCAGAACAATAAAACCGGACAAGTGCGAGTTCAACTCGCGTGGTGAAGGTTCCGTAAAATATTGAGAATATTCCCGTTACTTTGAATATTTAAACTTCTTATAGGTTTTCCTGTAATCTTTAGACAAGGAACTATTTTCCATATTTTTTTCAGAATTTTAAGCCTAGGGGAGGAATGGTAAATTTTTGTCTTTTTTCCTAAATTACTTCGAATCTGGTTTTGCTAAAATTATAACAAATATATATCTGAGATGCTTACAACAACCCCTTTCATTTGATATGTCACACAATGCAGTTTGGGAAACTTTTTTTTTAATTTTCAAGTTTACCCCCCAAAAGTGGCCCCTTTTGTTCAGAATTCATTAATTTACTTTACGCGTCCATCTTTGGGTCACCAATTTACATATGTTTACCAAATTTGAACTCAATCGGTCCAGTAGTTTTGGAGCAAATCGGCTGTGACAGACGGACAGACAGACGCACGAGTGATCCTATAAGGGTTCCGTTTTTTTCCTTTTGAGATATGGAACCCTAAAAACTAGCAGAACGAACACGTATAATATTTACCAACGAGTTGAGCTCCGCTAATCCTCTGAGTGCATGTTTGGGCAGAGTTGCTAACTCGGGAGGAACTGGGATAGGAAAAAGTATACAAAAGAACCTTGCGCATACATATTGATAACGGGAGCTTGGTTTATTGTTGACTAGGTGCCCGCGCGCAGCTTCGCGCTTCGAATTACAGAGAACGATATCTTCGAAATACTAAAATCTATCGGCAACCTCAAATCCCTTCTTAAAGAACTTTATTTTATTATTTTTTATATTATTTGTCTCTCCCCTAACCCTGATTGTATTTTTTTGGCTGACTGTTTATGTATCATATATTTCATCATCATCATATCAGCCGAAAGACGTCCACTGCTGGACATAGGCCTCCCCCAGAGAGTTCCAAATTGACCGGTCCTGCGCCACCCGCATCCAGCGGATTCCCGCGACCTTTACCAGGTCATCAGTCCACCTTGTGGGGGGCCTACCCACGCCGCGCCTTCCGGTACGTGGGCGCCACTCGAGAACCTTTCCGCCCCAGCGGCCATCGGTTCTACGTGCAATGTGCCCCGCCCACTGCCACTTAAGTTTAGCAATTCGGAGGGCTATATCGGTTACCTCATCGGTATCATATATTTGTATTCGTGTTATTTGTATATATGTATGATTGTGTATGTATGTTTATATATAGAGGTATTTTTGTATGTTTATTTTTATAATTATTTTGATTTTTGATTAATAATAATCTCTGCACCACCTACTGCATAATCTTGTTTTATCTCTTTCTCCGATACCCAAAGGTTGTCTAGAAGAGATCGCTCTTCGGCGATAAGACCGCCTGTTGTCTACCTCTACCTACATGTTATTGTATTGTTTCTCTCTGTAACTGCTTTGCTTGTGTGAGGTGTGCAATAAAGAGTACTTGTATTGTATTGTATTGTACTAGGCGACGATATATTTGGGTGAATCAACTTTTTTCTGTCACTAGTTGCAATGGTTACGTCTCCGGGGTCACGTTTAAAACTGCGACAATATGGGTTTAAATTCACCAAAAGTGGGGTGGGGTTGTCACGTTCAACCCCTTTTTGTAAGGCCATCTTTTAAGCATAAGAAACTCTGTAATATTGTCTGGCTAACGGGAGAGATTAACTACAAGAAATAGCTGATAGACCCATTTAATTGACATAAATACTTAAATACATACACAACATCCAAGACCGAGAGACAAATATTCATACTTATCACAAAAAAATATGAGCCCTTACCGTGATTTGAACTCAGGTCACGCTTCAAGGACATAAGACTAATCATCATCATTATATAAGCCAAAGACGTCCACTGTTGGACATATGCCTCCCCCAAAAAGTGCCACAATGACCGATCCTGCGCCACCCGCATCCAGCGGACTCCCGCGACCTTTACCATGTCATCAGTCCATCTTGTGTATACCCACGCTGAGTCATAATAATACTCAGGCATTAATTTTTAATTTAAAATTAACGCGACGCGTTAGTACGGATTAAGATATTTACACTAGAAACCCATTCATCTCACCTGAGAGACGGAGGGGGGGGAATCAGTAAAATTGCCCGATGTCATTAATGATAGCTCGACGTGCGCGAAATAGAGTGAAAATGTGATACAATGGATCAAACCAAAGTTCATTCATTTTCACGACGAGCAAAAATAATTACGTTGCATTTGAACAGTTAAATTATGATGTTTATTGCATAAAACCGTCCTCAACGAAGCGAAAGGTACTTGAATATTTCCGACTATGTTATGACCAAAAGCACTACTAAAGATCTTCTTATTCGACGAATTCACTCCAATAAAATTACACGGTACATATACCTTGCAGTTGGAATTAATTTATCTGCCAGCTTTTACTGTATACACCGACCTGATAAAATAGTTAAATCAAACAAAAACAAACCTTAACCTCTAAATAATACGACTCGTAACGATAAAACAAACTTCTTAAATGCACTCCTTACAGTTACCATAAAGAAAGAGATAAATTTCGGGACAGTCCTGCAAATGTTGGGGTGACCATAAATTTCTGAATACTTTATCTTCATTTTGCATAAATAGCGAAATATGACTTGCATGAGGCATAAAATCGTGCTGATGGAAATTTTAGGATACATTTTAAAGAATTCTTTTGTAAAATATTCAATAAGACAGCAATCTTTTGCAGATTTATAAGATGCTACATTAAATTAGAAATGTTAAAGCGCTAAATTAATATTTGAAAAACCGGCCAAGTGCGTGTCGGACCACGCAAAACGAAGGGTTCCGTGCCTATTAAAAAGGTCGTATCGTCATATAAATCTTAAGGCACTTACGTCCTTCTCTTTGAGGAAGGCAGTTTTTCAGCAATATCTCAGACACCTTTCATCCGATCTTGTTCAAAACAATTTTCGGTGAATGAACTTAATAAGCGCTGTGTCCATGATTTTTTTCATATTTTTAAAATACACCGTTCAAAAATTAGAGGGGGGGGGACAGAATTTTAGTGACTTTCGGGGCGATTATCTCTGACTGTATTCACTTAATCAAAAAAATTCCCGAGAAACCTTATATTTATTTTGAAAGGCCTATCGATTCATGTGCCACACGTAGGCTCACGATGAAAAAAAATTTTTTGACTTTTTGTTTTATGTATGGAGTACACCCCTAAAAAATTTTTTTTTAGTAATTTTAATTACAAAACTTTGTAGCGGCTAACAAAATACACCTATCCTCAAAATTTTATTCAAATACACCTTATAGTTTTCGAGTAAAATGCCTGTGACATACGGACAGACGGACAGACGGACAGACGGACAGACGGACAGACGGACAGACGGACAGACGGACATGACGAAACTATAAGGGTTCCGTTTTTGCCATTTTGGCTACGGAACCCTAAAAAGTAGTAAAATTCTGGATAAAATGCCTTAACGCATTTAGTCTGTCTTTTGTACGTTATTTGTTAAAAATAATTTAATACATTATTTAAATCTCGGCATTACACGAAAGAACTTAAGATAGGATCCACAAAATGTGAAGTGTTTCGAATATTAACTTTCTCACAAAATTACATTATTTATTATGGGCTGGCTTTTGCTTGTGACTTTGTCCGCGTTAACGCTCGAATGTAATTTCATCCCCAATAGGCATGATGACTAAATTTTTTTCACGATGCCATTCGAACCAGTTTCTAGAGAGGAACAAATGTTTTTATGGGAGTAACTACAATTAAAAAACATAAATACCCAAAAAAATATAACAAAGATTGACCTCGCTGCCTGGCGGCATCCCAAACGCTACATACTAAATGATTGTAAAATATGACGTCACACATGTCACAATGCTATGGGTAGGTACTAACCGTTGTACAGAAAAATCAAGTAAACTGCTGTTTTGGTCGCGAAAAACTGCGTTTAGTTGTCATACAATTTTGTTTCTAGAAAAGCGTAAGGAAGTAGCTTTACAATGACACTTGGACAGTAAAAAAATGCAAGTTTTTTCTAAACTTTCAAGGTTCATGAATCTTTTTTATGATATTAATTATATTTGTTAATCTATACTTTAATACAATAGTTTGATGGTTTACTATCCATTTAGCAACACTATGTTATCAATTTTAACATGAGTCATCATGCCTTTTCGGGACTACTTTTATTTATTGGCATTAAACCAAAAAAAAAAAATTTTTATTAGTTTTCCGTAGTGGGCTTGGCTCACCTACAGTTTTTTGAACTGTTAATGCTTGTTAGCAGTTTGTATGTTCCACCGTAGCATTTAGGATACTGAACCGATTTTGATATATGAGATATCAATCGATTTGAAACTTTACTATGCTCCATATGACTTATGCTACCTTTCATATGTTTTTTTTTCTGTTACTTTTCTTCAGTCAAATTACAGTTTTATGCATGGTTTATGATTGTTAGTGATGATTTTCGATATAAAAAGTATCCTTTGTTTAGCAAAGTGCGTCTGAATCCGTTCAGCCAATAATGCGTTGTTTATACAATCGAACTTTGTCAATTTTATTATTAGTAATATGAATAATATGCAACAGATTGGCAATTTAGCCAATCCAAACACCCTTGATACACATTTCAAAATATGATCTAAATAAATATTATCTAGCCTTGAGCCAAGTGCCGGAATAATAAATAATTTTCGTCCCGCCCTGTCCCATATAAATGGTAATGGACTTAATAAATTTCGATGGGGGTTTAGTAATTTCTAATATAATGTGAAACAGATGAAAGGGGAGAAAGTTAGAGAATAGGAAGCCGTTTAGGAATAGTTTACGGCATGAGAACCAATCATTATATGCTTCCAAAAATAATAAATAGCCTCCCAAAACACATACAGGATTTATACCTATCCAACCCTACATCAGCTAAAGATGTAAACAAGCATTATATGTCAAGTAACAACTATGATTACGCCTTGTAAGTTATATTTATATGTAACCTAATGATAGTTTTGTTATTGTTCACCAGTGATACAGTAAACGGAATGCATACCTAGTAAATAGTTAGTCCGAACTCTAGCTGTAAATAAGCCATTAATGGCTTTAGCAAGTAATACCATGAAACTCTGCGAAATAAAATTATTTGGAACTTTAAATAAAAAAAAAAAAAAAAAAAGTTATTTAGGCTGGTTTTAGTGTCACGCGGACCATCCGCGCGGACGGTCCGCGTGCGGTCCGCGTGCGGTCCGCGTGCTGTCCGCGTGACACTAAAACCAGCCTAGGACTGTATTGATCATCTTTACTTTATAAAATCGAGATAGAAGATAAGGTTGTTTTGCTGAAATTAACAATTTAACTTGCACCGAGTTGTGTTGTATCTGTTCTTACAAAACTAAGATCAAAAATATCTATACACGCATTTACATCAATGATATTTTGTTTTATATTTTAAAAAACGGATTTATTACATTAATTATTTATCTATTATGTTTCTACTATCTAATAGTATGCTGTGTTGCGTTCCGTGGGTCACTTGCGGTGCTGTCTGAAAACCAGCGCTGTAGGTGTCTGTCTGACACCTCGGCACAATGCTGAGACAGCGACAGTTTCACTGCCACGAAGACACACACAATGTTGTCAATTGTATTGTATGTCTACTCCCTTTATATCTGTGTGTCTGTTGTGTAGTGAATAAATGTTTTCTTTCTTTCTTTCTATATTACAGATGTTTTTGGCGGTTATGTATATTTAAAAAATTAGGTTGTTTTCAACTTCAACTTCGCTACTGCTTCCGCTATTGTTTATTGGTAAATCATTTTCGAAAAAAAAAACATGTATCTGAAACATCATTCGTCACTTATCCTTTTATTAATAATCAGTTTTTACAAATACCTATTTTTATACCGATTTAAGCATTTTCTGCGAGAATACCCCAGCTATTGCTAGCTAGCTGTTAGCTCAATATGAGCTAACATTAGCAAGCTAGCGATAAAATTCTTTGGATAACATACGTTTTAATCTATCGCTGTCCTAATGAATCTAGACATCAAATTCTTCTGGGCTCTGCAGCTCGCTGGCACCAATCCAGCCATGACTTAGCGCCAATTACCTAATCCCAGGGAAGTAAATTGACTATCAGGCTTGGAAATTGTTACATGCTGTGTTTCTGTACGAAAATCTAATTGTGCTAGCATCCATTTTCGTGTCTGTAAGGGGCATGATTCACTACATTGGTTCTATAATAGAAAAATATTTCAATTTATACTTGGGTATGTTTTTCTATACGGTGGAGAGTGCTTGTTGGGTAGTCGTTCATAATAGTATTTTATGCAACAGTTGTATAAGAGAGGTCAAAAAAGGCGAGTGGCGTGGGTTACAATGTGAGCCGAAGGCGAACATTGTAAAGAAAGACGCCACGAGCGTTTTTTGACTTAGTTATACAACGTTGCATACAATACTTTTTCTACGACTAGCTACTATGGAATAAAATGCAAAATTAAACAAAGAATAAACTTTTCTTAAACTTTGTCGTATAGGTGCCGAGATTTAGTAGGCAACAAATTTTCGGTCACTGCTTGTGGGCTGCCGGTGTATTTCTTCTGGTGTAGAAGCAATATTTTCATCGTCATCCATTTTTATTACTTTTGAGAAACACCAACTATTTTGTAGCAAACACAACGGCCGCAAACTCAAACAACAATTTATAAAATAACCGGGAATTCGGGAAACATGAAAATGAGACAAATGGGTGTCTATGGTTAACTTTGTTTTTAATTGATGTCAACTTGCCAGTACTGCCATATTAAGAATAAGTTAGCAGCAATGCCTTTAGTTCAAAAATTTCTAAAAAGTAAAAACATTCAGTGGTTTGTTAAGTTGGTAGTACCTAATGTATAGGTTTAGAAGCGTATGGCTGCTAAGCGTATCGTTTTGGCGACATAACAGCACGGCTGTGCCGTACTGTTATGGGGAATAGAGTATAGACTTTTCTGCAAACTTATTTTGTATGTCTTTATATTATTGTTCGTGACTATGTAAATGACAGATAAAAGTACAGGAGTAGAAAAAATTAATAATATCGCAACTTCATTAAACAAATTCAAATATTTTGTTGCCATGGTAACATGGTAAGCTTAAATAACATCAGAAAAACTATAGCTTAATATAATTGACACTTTGCATTTTTTTTAAGTATTGAAAAAAACGGACAATAAATACTCAATGCTTGCGAATTAAGTCATTTGGGAAACAATGGGAAGCCAAAAAAATAAAAAAAACATACTTACGTACATCTAGCATTCAAACCGGACGAAAACGTCAGTGTCGTGAAATACCCGTCCCTTGTATTCGTAAAGGATGGTCTATTATCCAAGTTATTCTCTAGGAGATTATTTGTATGAAGTGAAAGTCACTCTTGGTCGCAGAAGATACACAACACACTAAAATGTTTCGCAATATTTGCAAGATTAAAGTCGCCTCGCGGTCATACGTGTCGGGTCTTGTTGTACAACTTTCTGCTATGACCAGTAGGAAACCAATGCAGAATTAGAAAACAGCATTTTGAAAATGATATTTGTTGCCCCATATTGGCGCACATAGTTACTCAAGTTAAATCCAATTAAGTTCTGATACAGTTACAAAAATGAGATCCATGTTATCTTATAAACTACTTATTAGTAAGTCCTATTACTCAATATCGGATTTTTTAATAGACGATTTAACTTCATTTAGTAGGTAATACATGACATAAAATTGGTTATTTAATTGGATTGAATTAATTAATGTATTCCTGTATTATTTCACATTTCACATTTTATTTATAATGATTGACCAAGTTTTTTAATTTTAATTTTTTTGTTTTTTTGTTGTGATATTGTTATGTTTTTAATGCATTTAAAATTAACTTATTTATACGTTTAGTAATTAATAATCCTACTGATTTTGTACGCCTACAGGCAAAACATAGTGTTCTACAACCCATTTTATCCACCAATGTATCGCACCTATGTTTACAAATAAATCACTATGACTATGACTACGACTTGAATAATTGAAATTGAATTGAGTTGAATGCACCAACATGAATAAGGGAGATTGTAAACAACTGCTGAATCACGAGACATCATCTGAATACAGATACAATATTTTACCTGTGTAGTGGATTGGTTATAAAGCCTTTTTCATCATCATCATCATCATATCAGCCGAAAGACGTCCACTGCTGGACATAGGCCTCCCCCAAAGAGTGCCACAATGACCGGGCTTGCGCCACCCGCATCCAGCGGACTCCAGCGACCTTTACCAGGTCATCAGTCCACCTTGCCTTGCATACGTAGACCCCCACAAGGTGGACTGATGACATGGTAATGGTCGCGGGAGTCCGCTAGATGCGGGTGGCGCAGGACCGTTCATTGTTGCACTCTTTGGGGCAGGCCTATGTCCAGCAGTGGACGTCTTTCTACTGATATGATGATGATGATGATGAAATACTTAAATACCACAAGAATCCACTCAGCCCTGCTAGCATAACTTGACTCTCGACTCTACTCGCGCGCGACATAGACTGTCCGTCACTTTCTGATTAATGCTGTCAAAAAGTGACAGATAGTCTATCACGCGCGCGGGTAGAGTAGAGAGTCAAGTTATGCTAGCAGGGCAGAAACAAACATACATGTTCATCACACAAATATTTGCCCTTTCCGGGATTAGAACCAAAGACCGTCAACATCGTAGACAGAGTCGTTACCATCTAGGCTTAACCGGTTGTCAAAGCTTGATCGGTAGCTACAGAGTTTTATATCGACAGAAACAGTAGCCCTAGATCCGGATCGCAATTTCGACTTTTTGCTCGAACAAATAGAAACCCAATTCCCAAACGCATTCGCTAAGCTACCAATTAATACGTAACCAGATTCATAGTCTATTCGAAAAACTAAAATTACATCGCACGGAAGGGAAGCCCCCATAAATCCAGTACGTTGAAACATTGCTAGGATGGCTGGCGGCGAGCCAGGTGCCTCGGCGCTGATGCACTAACGACTGGCATTGTGAGGGTTAAGTTAACCCGTTACTGCAATGTTTAGAAAACTGAGCTAAGGACATTAGGAACGGGAAGCATAGTGCAGAGCTTAAGCGACTGAGCACTAAGCCAAAGCAAGCTGACAATTTAATAATAGCTTTGCAGAAATACATATTTTATGTGTGTGTATGTACCATTAAATAAACAAGCGCCTTCGAAACGCGCAAATGCCTCACCTCACCCGTCATGCCTAACGAAACTAGACCTGATTATGCTTTTTTACGACAAATCGCGGCGTCAAGATATATTACGAGAACAATATTCCTTTGCTATTCCGCTAAAAAACGTGCAGGTCGATCAGCGGAGATCAAATGCAACTATTTGAGTATAAACATGCAAATAATTACAGCAAACCACCATCAATAATGAAAAAACCTCGACACGTGTTTCGCCTCTCTACGAGGCATCATCAGGAGATGCTGGCAGATGTTGCTTGCGCCAGGTCCACTGAGCAAAATCAGTTTTATCAAAATCTGTTTGTTTGCATTTGATCTCCGCTGATCGACCTGCACGTTTTTTAGCGGAATAGCAAAGGAATATTGTTCTCGTAATCATGAATTTCCGCAAAGTAACGCCTGATTCAATAAATTATTTGGAGTAAGGTGAGGTTAAAACGAGCGGTTGGAATATAGCAAAAAATGGCCGTCCCAGGGATTTAAAAATTTTTCGACCAAAAATATTAACAGGTGTGAGTTAGATGATTTGTTGGTCCAAAATCCGAATCGGAGCACCCCACTATCGACGTGCTCTTGTCTGTCCTACCCCTAGAGTGTATATAAAAAGCCGGAGGCGCGCAGGGGGAGCAGCCCTCGCCCGCTGTGACAAAGTCTGAGGCTGCCGAAGCTGAGGAGCGGAACACGGGCGATCGTGCTATGTCACGCGAGGGCGAAAGGGCGCTCTCTGACCAAACAAGCTGAGATTATATACAGCTTGTACAATACTGAGTCCATTAAAAATATTTGTAATAAATCATCAATATAATTATAAATCCTGCTCAGAACGGCGTAACAATTTGCGATCACAGTATATGTACAACTACCTACTGTAGAATTTTTAGATAAATATTTAACGCTATATACAGGTAAATGTCATGTTAATTATTGAATGTATTATATTATGCACAATAGGTATGTAATTCCATCTAGAGAATAGTTTGTCTTTAAGTTATGAATCTTTTTGTGCACACACTGTTTAGAATTATAGTCCAGATCTAGACACTAAGCTTCTTATGTTACTGTATGAATGACTGGGTGTGAGCCTAATAAATAAATAAAAATAAATAAATAAATAAATTATGTTTAAGTCGAACTATTAACTAGTTTTGTAAAATTAGATAAGTTATTATAATCAGTCTTCCTGCAGTCAAACTGTTAAAACAGTTTTGCAGGACTTTAAGTCAGGGATCGGAACCGGTTTTTTCAAAAGTCCCCGAAGTAGTCTAATATTTTGAATTATTTTAGGCTCTTAATGTAGGACTCTATCAAGTATTTAGGTAACATTTTCGTATTAGACAGCCTGATCAAAAATGATATTATAAACCGAAGAAAGAAATTGAACGAAATATAACCGGTGTTTTTGTATGGTGAAAATACCGGTATCCGATCCCTGCTTTAAGTAGTTAGTGTTTTTGTAGATTTTTATAGTAACAATTAAATAAATAATAAATAACATTTCACTGCCGGCGACCAAAAACGCAACCTATTACAGGAGCGCCGTTATATCCGCTATCAAAGTTTTCAACCATCTACCAGGTTAGTCTAAAAATGTTGAGTGGATATCAATTTGAGCGCCAATTAAAGCGACGGTTGACAGAAAATGTTTTTTCACACCTTTCATTCGGTATCACAGTTTTGCTTCACGACGAGAAAGATCAAAATGCTACTTTTCTGTTCAAGCTACATTTTTAATTTATTCATTGTCATTTAGGATGTACACATTGAACACTGATAAAAAAAAACGATTGTAATTTCATCGTAATCGATTAAAAACGAAAATATTTCAAGTTGTAACTTTAACAAAGTTATATGAAAATTTATGAATTTTTCGCAATATTTAAAAAAAATTGTCACAATAAATTATACGTTTTACTGAAATCAAAACTATCGATGACGGTTATATTTTCCTCATAGTCGGTGTAAAAAATTGTATGTGTCACTCAGGAGCGAAATTATTTTCGTCATGGGCGTTAACGCTTGAATCCTTCGTTACGCACAGGATTATAACTTAGAATCTCTCGCTACGCTCAGGATTATATCGTAGAATCCTTCGCTTCAATCTGGATTCTATGTACCGCACTCGCCGTAAATACATCATTTTACCCCCTTGAGACACAGATAACAATTTATGATTTAAAAGAATGGTAATTTGACTTTTATAGTTCTTTAAGCTGAATAATTAAATACCTACCTGTGTAACTTTTATTGTTACGGTGGAACGGGGTTCGGTGATTCGGGGGGTGACTTTGATCAAATAGGTTTTTCTCCGAAATCATTGTTTTAGCTTGTGGGTGAACTGTGGCAGTGAATATTAGTATTCTATCTTGCTGTATACTCGATTAAATCTTCTTAATTTCAAATAGTTCTGCTTTTATACTACATTCTAAATTATCAAAGTAGCCCCATTTTTTCCTAAAGTAACCCCGGTTTACGGTAATGTTGTATGCCCAAAATGGGTTGCCATTGCAACTCACATGCTTATTATTAAGACCAAATTGTACACGGTAAACAATAAATATTCTCTTCTCTTCTTCTTCTCTTCTCTTCTTAAGTTACAGAACGGAGTAGGTGCTCACAAACATCTAAACTTATTGTTATCTGTTTGTGTGTTGTCGCATTGATTTATTTTCTGTTTAGTGTCGTTTTGTATGAAGTGAAATGAAAAAGTTTATTGAGGACGTAAACACATTACAAATATTACATTGAGGCATTGGATCCCGAACTAGGCCAAGCCTGTATCTTGGGAGTCGGAAGATGTTACGTAATAATTACACGGAGTACACAGATATTTTATACATAGACGATTTAGTAACAAACTGTATCTTACATAAGAAGGTACATTTAAATAGTGTACCTATGTAATTATATGTGTTTTGTCCTGTTTAGTTTCGTTCCATGACGCATTGGTTTTTTTACTGTAATGTCGTGTTAACATGTTTTTAATAAATAAATAAATAAATATCTCTCTTGTTCGATTTTGTGACAATAAATCTTTTTTGAAATAAATAAATAAAAAATGTTTTATTGCCACAACTTTACGGTAGGGTAGGTAGTTATGTAGGTATGCTGGCTCCCGGCCTGTGACCGTGAACGCATAGTGCTGATGCTGATATTGCATTAACGCGCCCACGCGCAGGTGTCCGGGCCGGTAGCGAGAATCAAGCCCACCGCGGCGTGAGATAGTTTTTAAGTAGAGTTAGTTAGTTGCAACTTAAACTTCAAGCTGTACACTCATTTATATTTTAATCATTAAAGTTAATTCAAAGTAACTTGAGTTTTACCTTGATACGTCCTCACGAGCTCCCAAAATATAACTGGCGCAGCCTTGAAGGATATTCGCGAGTGCGTATAGTCACGACGCGTGATAAAGGACATTACTATCGGTTCTCACGCGTAACTCGAATATCTTCGAACCAAATAAATAAGTTTATAAATTGCGGACATTGAATGAACTTCAACGTGAGGTGCGTGATAAAAGGTGTCATCAGCAGCGGAAGTCATGGCAATCGGCGGTTTGTGAGTAGACCTTTTTGCATTCCTTGCTTATTCCTGATTGTTCCTTAAAGTTGGTGAAAACTCGTGTTATAATAGTAGGGTTTCGGATCTTAACTGGAAACTCTAGCAAATAGTGTTTAAATTGTCGTGCTTTACACTTAATCGGTAGAGTCACGTTATAATTAGACATTTTTATAAGAATAAGTTTCGTAATTATATAAAAAAATAAAATAAAAGTGTCATTGTAATTTTAATTTTTCCAGTAATTAAATTAGTAATTTTGATATTGTGTACAATTGTGTGTGTTAAAATTATTTTGCAAAATGGCTCAAGTGCAATTACAGATTATTCCTAGAGAGATGATTGAAATTATTCCTAAATTTGAAGGAGATGATAAACAATTAGATTTGTTCATTCGTAAAGCTGAGTATGTTATTGAAAGATTTAGAGGTGTAGGAGAAAACCAGGGTCAGGATGAATATGTATTTCATTCCGTTACAAGCAGGCTTATTGGTAGGGCTGCGACCCTCCTGAGTGAACGAGGTGATTTGGTGTCATGGGACCAGTTAAAAACTGTATTACGCCAGCATTTCGGTGATCCTCGATCAGAGCAATGTATTGCTATCGAATTAGAGAATTTAAAAATCAAACAAGGTGAATCTTACACTGATTTTTGCAATAGAATCCAGCACGTGAGAAGCACCTTATTTGCCAAGGTTAATGAAATTGACAACGCACAATTGCGATCTGCTAAGACGATAATATACAATAATACCGCGTTAAACTCGTTTATGTATAATCTCCCTGAGTACATGCTTAGGATAGTGCGCCTTAAAGGTTGCTCGACCTTGGAAAGTGCGTTAAGTGTAGTTACTGAAGAAGTGAATTTCCAATACCAATATAATTCTAAAAATTATACACGACCAATGCCACTGCAACAAAATTCACAACCACGTCAGATATTTCAACCACCTCCACAAAATCTTTATTTTAGCGTTCCCCAACAAAACAATTTTAGATTTGGCACTCCTCAAACTCTGACGACGAGGCCATATGGATTCCAACCCACTTCAACACCCAACCAAGGTTTCAGATTTGGTATCCCGAATCAGCCACAGCCAGGCTTTAGGCCTACTTCTAACCAAGTGTTTGGGTACGGTGCACCCCAACAGTACAATGGATTTAGATTCGGCATGCCCGCTCAGCAAGGCTTCAGGCCTTTGACCCACCAAAGTTTCAACCAACAGACAGCACCCCCAGGCTTTCGATTTGGTGTTCCACCGGTTCGGCCAAACCAAAGGGCCCACGACAATACTGACGTCACCATGCGCACAGTTAGGCAAAACAACTTAGTCGTGCCATGTGAGAATGACAACCTGTGCTACAGCGACAGTCCGCAGTGTATGGACAATGAATATTATTACGAAGAAGAGCCCTCTGAACCGACTCACATTGAAGAAATACCTGAAGAAATCCAGAATGAAGAACAAAACATACCAATTATATACAACCCCCCTTGCGAAATCAGCTTAGAACCAAGAACAGAAACAAGAGTCAAGATCCCAACGGATCTCCGCGACGGGGCAGCAATCGTACAATTTCAAGAGTTCAAGGACGCTGTTAGAATGCCAACTGCATTAGTCACATGTGAAAACTACTTTGCAACTACAGTTATACAGAACGCGACTGACCAAAATGTGACTATCCAATTTAAAAAACCCGTTAAAGTTGAAAAGAGTGAGTTCAATGAAAATGAAGTTTTAATTAATTTTACATCTCTGGCAAATTGCGATGTGGACGATTTGCTTAAACAAAATTTATCAAAGTTACGGTTAGATCACACCAATGCCGAAGAACGAGCATGCATACAAAAACTTTGCCACGAATACCGCGACATTTTCTACTGCGATGAATTGCCACTTACCTTTACAAATAACGTAAAGCATAAAATCAGGACTAAGAACGAAGATCCAATTTACATCCGGCCATTCCGGCACCCACCTTCACAGAATGAAGAAATTCAGCGTCAAGTCGACAACCTCCTTAAGAACAACGTGGTGCAGGAATCGTACTCCCCATGGAGCGCTCCGGTCCACCTGGTACCGAAGAAACCAGACGCAAGTGGTGAAAGGAAATATCGAATGGTAATTGATTATCGACGTCTGAATGACATAACCATCGACGACAAATATCCGCTTCCAAATATTACGGACCTTTTTGATAAAATAGGAAGAGCAACTTATTTCAGTACTTTGGACCTAGCAAGCGGTTATCACCAAGTGGAGGTCGATGAACCAGATAGACCTAAAACTGCATTCACGACGCAATCGGGACATTATGAATTCACTCGATTACCGTTCGGTTTGAAAACGGCGCCTGCTACCTTCCAGCGCACTATGGACAATGTGCTCAGAGGCCTACAAGGCATACATTGTCTTGTCTATCTGGACGACATAATCGTATTCTCAACCAGCCTACAAGAACACATAGAAAAGCTACGCAAGGTTTTTAACAGATTAAGAGAAACAAATTTAAAAGTCACATTAGACAAAAGCGAATTCTTAAGGAAAGAGGTGCTTTATTTGGGTCACCAAATCACAAAAAACGGCCTCAAACCGAACGATGACAAGATAAAGGCTGTTCTCGACTTCCCACTTCCTCGCACGCCCACAGAAATTAAAAGCTTTCTGGGCTTTGTAGGTTACTATCGCAAGTTTATAAAAGATTTCTCCAAAATAACGCAACCACTTACCGCTTGTTTGAAGAAAAGAAACAAGGGAAGACAAATTGTGATAACTGATGAATACAAAACAGCGTTTGAAAAGTGCAAAGAATTATTAGTGAACGCACCGTTGCTCCAATTCCCTGACTTTTCTAAACCATTCGTGCTCACCACAGATGCGTCCAATTTGGCAATTGGCGCAGTCCTTTCCCAAGGCCCGATCGGAAACGATAAGCCCATTGCGTACCTTAGTCGTACTCTAAACGATGCGGAAACGCGCTACAGCACGATCGAGAAGGAGCTATTGGCAATAATTTGGGCTACGAAACGCTTCCGGCCTTACCTTTATGGTAATAAGTTTACCATATATACCGACCACAGACCCCTCGCATGGTTAAAATCTATCAATGAACCTAACAGTAAGTTAACCAGATGGAAACTGAGACTGGAAGAATTTGATTATGACATTATGTACAAAAACGGGAAACAGAACACGAACGCGGATGCGTTATCCCGCGTAGTAATTAATGTAATAGAGAATGATGACCTTGATGAACAAAGTTCGATGCGTGCAAACATTGACCCAAACGAACAACACGATCGAGGAGAGAATAATTCTGATACGGTAACAGCACATTCATCTTCGTCAAGTACTATAACGGCTTCAGAAAAACGTAGCACCTCTAGTACAGAGACGGCACATTCTGCAGAGATTGTGGACACTGTTGGCATACCGATTCTTCGAGAAGCCATCGACACAAAACCTAATCAAATACTGATATTCGATTGGAACAGAAATCATACTACCGTAAAAGACCTTTCAAGAGATAAACAAAAAGTGTTAAAAGTTCACCTTCCCAGAGATAGACCTGATCTAGTAAAACAGTTCTTGAAAGAATACATAAGACCAAAGATAAAATATTTCTTGTATTTCGAAAATGATGTTCATAGAACCCAATTTACCCAAGCCGTAATGGCCCTTTATAGAAAAGACTCCGTATGGTTCTTTGAATGCACTGAAAGATAGTTAAGATTTTAGATTTAGATTTGCTTTGTGAAGATTTAGAATTCAACATTAATAGATACGCGAATTTATGCAAACCAAGACGCCCTTAGGTATGATAGATTGATAAGTAAAATAAAGTCGCGACAGGATGCTACAAACAAAAGATTCACCTTGATTTCAAAAATGGCAGACTCATTCATAAATGCCACCAATTCGTCTCGATCTAATTTCATTCAGCTGGACAAGGAAATATGGGAATTAAGAAAAATGTTTAACCAAACCGGAGGTAATCAGACCGTCAACAAGCTTATCCTTACATTTAATTTGTTTTTGCATAATTTCATGATGCTGTATGTCCGCCTGGATGAAATAGAAACAGCCATAGCATTTAGTAAGTTAAAAACCCTACATCAAACCATTGTGGATAGTAATGAATTGTTAACTATGCTTAAGACGATTGAATCAAAGGACACTTTAGTGTACCCAGCTACCGTTGAGAACTTATTACAACTCGAACATTGTATAGAATTAAAAGCTTATGCTAAAGGAAGTAAAATAACGTTTTTGCCAGACATTCCAGTTATCCGAAAGGAAACTTATTCCTACTATAAAATCTTACCTTTACCAACAATAAATACCCATAACCAAATAACCTTAGTCATACCCGAACACCCCTATATCCTAGTAAATGGGTCGAAAACTGAGCCGGTTGCTACACCGTGTACGGAGATTGAAGAAGGCTTTTTCCTCTGCCAAGAAGATAAAATATTCACGTTAACCCCTGACCGCTGCGTAGCAGATTTGATGAAGTTCAACTCAAATACCAGCTCTTGCCACCCTATGGTTACTAACATCAAAGGTGTGAAAATAGAAACCCTGCAACAAAATCAATGGCTAATTTTTACAAAGGATCCACTCACGTTAAAGAGGTTCTGCGAAACAGGAGTCACTCAGCATAAGATCCAAGGCGCTTACATACTTACCTTGGAAGACAGTTGTGAAGTAAAGATTAAAGACATCCGTTTGAGCCAACATTTAATAAAGGGAAACGATATAACAGTCACAAAATTAACAATTATAAACCTACCAGAGATCGTTATGCCGACGCCGTTACCAGAGAGGAAGCCTTTGAATTTGGATGGAGTTAACCTGGCGGACTTGCAGTTCTTACGATATGCGTTACAGAAGAGTGATAGTGAAATAGTGGAAAATAGTAGTGAAAGCATAGTGAAAGTGAAAGGTATCAGTGTCTGGACATTGGGGCTTTATATAATCCTAGTTTTAGGTATATGTGTAATCATTTTTGTTAAATATAAGAAACTTGTATGTTTTCAAAATCACCAGTCGCAAACTCATCCGACTGAGGATTTTGAACTTACGGAGGGAGGAGTTATGTAGGTATGCTGGCTCCCGGCCTGTGACCGTGAACGCATAGTGCTGATGCTGATATTGCATTAACGCGCCCACGCGCAGGTGTCCGGGCCGGTAGCGAGAATCAAGCCCACCGCGGCGTGAGATAGTTTTTAAGTAGAGTTAGTTAGTTGCAACTTAAACTTCAAGCTGTACACTCATTTATATTTTAATCATTAAAGTTAATTCAAAGTAACTTGAGTTTTACCTTGATACGTCCTCACGAGCTCCCAAAATATAACTAGGTACATCTAAAGAATAATACAAACAATTTTTTTTATTTTTTTTCTTGTTTTTAGTTATTTACGTGTGACCAACATTGACAAAAACGAGGGGTGTTATAAGTTCAACATGTGCATTCTGTATCAGTCAGTAGCACCGTAGTTGGCCCGGCCATTTTGAGGAAAGTTGTACATACAACTTTTTTTTGAAATTATGATAAAATCGGGTATTTTCTACTCGGAATCGAAAGCCCTTTCGAATTTTATAGAAGAAAAAAAGTGTCCTGTTATTTTTTATTCCATTCCGTGACCATACTAGTTTGTATAGTCGTAACGTAACGGAACGGAAAACCGAAAATTATTACTTACGAAAAAAGCAAGCACAAATTAATTTTCTCATACACTTTGTATGGTGAAACGAGGTTCGCGGAGTCAGCTAGTGTCAATATAAAAGGGTAAATTTTCTTATAATTCCAATCAATCCTCTCCTAAGGTTTATTACTAAATTTTCACTAAAATAGACACCAGTATTCACACCAATTGATCTAGTCCCAAACTAGGCAAAGCCTGTCCTATGGGTATACTAGACAACGGATAAACATACTTATAGAGATAAATACATACTTTTGGTTCCACACAGATTCGAATTTAATCCTAAGACCGTGAATACAAGATTATAATTAACATTAACTAAGATAAATTAAAATTAAGTTAAATCTAAAAAAGGCCCTCGAGGCATTATACCGAGGATGCTGGCGGCATTTCCTCGCTGAATTGCATTGCTGATGTGTTGCGCGAGAAAGCCGCCAGCTCTTCGGTCACCAGTTACATCGACCAGACGTTTCGCGATTTCTGCAAATAACTTATGCGAATAATAATAATACATACTTAAATAGATATATTAAACATCCAAGACTCGAGAACAAACATTCGAATTCATCATACAAATATCTGCCCCAACCGGGGATCGAACCCGATCGATCGTACAATCTACAACAAAATATTCCAAAATGGCCACCGAAATAACCACCAACAGTTAAAGCGCTGTGAAAAATGTCCAAAATGACAGATTGTAAGGTTCTACACATCGCTGTGAAACCGTTTGTTAGATATACATCCTGTGGGATGTATTCACTGGTCAATTACTAAGGCACTCTGGTAGTACGTCTAAACTTAATAAAACATAGCCATTTTCCATCCCGAATGCTACCACGCTGGGCACTACCATTGGCTACCTTCTTTTACGGTTAGATTAAAATGTCAGGCGTGCGTTTTAAGACACCAGCTGGCCGATTGCGTAACATTTCGTACAATTATGAGTGCATACAATACAACTTTTTTTTTTAAGAGCCTAGTGAGTGACTCACTGCTGAGCAAAGGCCTCTCCCCGTGATTTAAACGCGTCCATGCTAGGTGCTTCTTCCACCCAATTGTTGAGGAATAGATCCAGGTCGTCCCGCCATCTCCGTCTAGGTCGGCCTCGTCTGCGGCGCCCGTCATGTGGCACCCATTTCGTAGCTATATTAGCCCACCTGTCTGGATGATGCTATACAACTTATATGTATACTTATAACTTAACTTATAGATATGTCCCATCACTCTTATCTGGATTAATTTTGCACTTGACTGTACTTACTTGAGATAGATCTAAATGTAATTTCTTGTACAGGAAAATTACAGTTGAGTTGTCCTAGCGCGCGTTCGAAAAATTAAATGCGTAACTTTGTAGGTACCCCTGAGTAGGGTCCCAATTTCAGAAATAATTTTATTTTTTAATTGATATTTTGAAATGATAAGCGTGCATCAATAGGCACGGTGCACATAATCAATGTAATTACTAGTTGTAAAATAAACTGCACCCAAATCTTTTTATCCGTTTCATACTAAGATACTACGTGTTAAACTTATAAAACCCTTCGTTTTTGTCACAGGTTAAAATTAGATTAAGTAATGTTATCTGGAATTAATTAATGCCATACGAATAAAATAGAGATATTTTTTTTTTTTAGAGATAAGACTTGATTCATTTAAAACAAGAATAAAAAGTTATGTATTTACTATATAATTTTCACTAAATTCACCTTGGGTAGCTAATTACTTTTGGTCTAATTTCAAAATAGACATGTTTTGTTAAAGATTTTCCATTCCTGCCAAATGACAATAAATCGACATACTTACATTAGTCATAGGTGAATTAAATAACCAAGGCTTGTAATAATTTACTTTAAAAACAAAGTTTTAACAGACTTCAAATTGCTTCAAGTTTGCCTATAAAATTTGAAGAGTTCCCTTAATTTCTCTAGAATCCCATCATCATAACTGGATTTTGGTGACAACGGGACCAATCTGGCCCCTAATTCACCAACTTGACAATTGTCACCTGACACTGACAATTCGCCATACATTGCTTGTTCTAGAAGTTAAGGTGGTCGATAGGTTACTTGTGGAACCAGGCCCCTATTTCACCAACTTGACAATTGTTACCTGCCAACGACAATTCTCCGTGCATTGCTGGTTCCACAGGTAACCTAGCGACCATCTTCACTTCTAGTACAAGCAATGTATGGCGAATTGTCAGTGTCAAGTGACAATTGTCAAGTTGGTGAAATAGGGGCCAGCAATGTACGGAGAATTGTCGTTGTCAGGAGTCAATTGTCAAGTTGGTGAAATAGGGGCCTGGTTCCATAAGTAACCTAGCGACCACCTTTACTTCTAGAACAAGCAATGCACAGGGGCCTGGAAGAATATGCTTTCAAACAAAGAAATAATTTTTCAAATCGGTTCATAAATTACAGAGTTGTCGCGCAACAAACACACACAAAAAAATAACATACAGTCGAATTGAGAACCTCCTTTTTTGAAATTGGTTAAAAAGAACAGAAATCACGAACTCCAAAACAATGCCAAAACCTCTGTCCAAACAAGATATCAGATAAAATTTCTCACAGCCGGGACAAACTCACACCGTAATACTCATGGCCTGCCCTTAACCAATAGTAGCAACTCTGGCCTCGGTCCAAAAAACTTGCGCCGCACCGCACCAATCGAGATGATAGCGCAGCGTAGCTTTTGTAGAAATGAATCCGGATTGTAATTATTGCTGCACATCGCCCGCTTAATTCACGGATATTCGTCTTGCTTATTTTAATTGCTGTGGCTGGAATTAAGTGACCGATGATTAAGTTTCCGGAATTTGCGGGGGCTTATAAGATCGGTTACAAATTATTGCGGATAAACTTTGCGCTTGTATCTGTACTTAAATTGTGGTAAAATCAGATTTTGGTACTGTAGGAGACACGGCGATAGAGAGATCCCTCAGGAACCGAAATCCAATGAGATTTGTGTGGATGTTATATTATATACAGGGAGGAACATTTCCTTGGACTAAGCTGAAATGACAGTGTTATATAAGTGACGTACAACCGATCTATTATAATTGTTAAGCTGGATTTAAAAGAAAAAAAAACA
The DNA here is from genome assembly GCA_932294315.1 of Epinotia nisella. Lineage (NCBI taxonomy): Eukaryota > Metazoa > Arthropoda > Insecta > Lepidoptera > Tortricidae > Epinotia > Epinotia nisella. The sequence continues at coordinate 2,880,872 of OW028691.1, forward strand.
TAAAAATCGAAATATTTTAATCTTAGTGACAACCCTAATACTATACATAATTATTTTTTACATTTGAAATTGACACATGTCACAAGTCACAAGAAAAGTTCACATCCGATGTTCGAAAGTACCTTATTGCAATGACATAAGGTCTGTCAACGGTGAGTTCATAATGTTGCTGTTTGTAATTTACTTGATCTTGCTGACGTCACTGAATCTACTGGATAGGGTTGAAACATACAGTTTTTTCACCAAAGTTTAAAAAGTGGTATCTCGGTAACTGTTAGAAATATTAATATGGTTACTAGATGAGAAGTAAAGTACTAAACCTGATCTATATCCCATTTGCTTAAAAGTATATGCAACTGATTTAAGAAACTTCGATAGCGCGATGCAGAACACATCAGATTTGACAGCTGATAGGAGTGACGCCACAGTATGATTGGAAGGGTTCCTGTATATTATCAGCACTGCAGATGACGTGATTTAGCAATGGTACTCTGGGAAATGTAAGTTTGTAACTTGGTTGGTTTGTTGTTTCTTGTAAGTAGGGAATAATTTCCGCAAACACTCAACTGATAAACAAATTTTAACAGCATTTTAGCTAAACTAAGTTTGATAAATTTAGACATATTTTAAAACTGAAGTTAGTTTTTAACCCCCGACGCAAAAGCAGGGGTGTTATACGTTTGACGTGTCTGTGGCATCGTAGGTCCTAAACGAATGGACCGATTTTTATGCTTTTTTTTTTGCCTGAAAGCTGACGTGATCGAGATGGTTCTTAGCTACGTTGTAACAAAATAAGTTCAGCCGTTTTTGAGATATTGAACTTTGAAACGAAATAATCGGGGGCTTTTCAACCTTTCTAAGTTATAGTTATTAAAATTGTCTGTAACTTAATACTTCATATGTCTTGTATATTAATAAATACCTAATTTACTCGTTCTCTTCTCCATATCCCATTTACTTTGGGTCGGCGCAGCATGCCTTTTTTAGGGTTCCGTACCCAAATGAGACCCTATTACTAAGACTTCGCTGTCTGTCCGTCTGTCACCAGGCTGTATCTCATGAACCGTGATAGTTAGACAGTTGACATTTTCACAGATGATGTATTTATGTTGCCGCTATAACAACAAATACTGAAAAACAGAATAAAGTAAATATTTAAGGGGACATACAACATATATAATTTTTTTCCTGGTTTTGGCACTTGGCCGGTTTTTTTCCATACTTCCGTGTCACCCATCATGTCGTCACTCCCTTCCTTCCTCTTCCTATTGTCTCTCACACTGTCCAGATAGTCCAGATACGTACTTAATATACCTAGATATTTAAATTCAGACAACTGAATTTTAATCAAGACGGAATAGAGACTATTTAATGCACTCCTTCAACAATAATTTCCATACAAACGTTTTCTTTAAAGAGCGCAGACAATCCAACCCAATACTTTATTAACGTCGTATCTCTTTTGAGCGAGAATACCAAAAATGAACCCAGTGATACTGGTAATACGATAGTTTTTACAAATACAAGTTTTATTCAAACACGTGGTTAAGAAAGTTCAACCGGAATTTGGAACCAAAGTTCTGTGACAGCCAAATACTTCGCTTTGCCAAAAAATCTGCGTAAACAATTTTATCATGTCTAGACTTTTATTCTCCGTTTTCAGAATGGCTGAAGTTGTTAGTCTTAACCTGGTTCTTATGGTTTTTTTCGTGATATACCAAGCTTGTCTAATTTGAAATACATTTATGCAAGTCTAAATCTCCGTTCTTCGGGTGTTGGCTGAGAGCCAAAGTATTTTGCTCGGTGTTTTAGTTAATTATGCATTTGTTAACATTGATGCGATTAAATTTATGTGTTGAATATAACAGTGGTTAATGTAGTAGCAACACGCTTGGTAATAAATCATTGCTGTGTACTAGCGGCGAATAGATATTTTGTATACTTAAGTACAATTCCGCATCTTAATGAGGGTTTCCAAAATGCATTATGTTAGCAGCTTGCAGCATTGCGAGAGGTATTTATGCTGGCAGCTTTTAAAATACACCAGTCAAATGATGATTTGAAGCATGATTAGTGGATTTAGACAGGTAGCCCTGAAGAAAAATTATAATTATAATCATAATCATAATCAATTTATTCATAAAGTCAATTTACATGTCACAAATATATTAGTTATACAATTATAGGTACAAATAAGGTAAGAATAAAATAACCGATACAATAAAAAAAACAATAAAACAACAAATTATGTTTCACAGGCAATGAACTCAACATAGCTATAAAACGATTGCTCGATAAGCCGAATTTAAAGCTTGGAGCTTTTGCTTAAGCTTGGAGCTTCGATCACATTTTTAGGTAACTTATTGTATACAGTGGGACCCATGACATGCGTGAGTTTTGATGACTTGGTCAACTTCCGGCCTATGCCTACAATCTTATCCGCGTTTCTAGTCCTGTTCGAGTTTACCATACCATATATCCTAAAGTACCTTGTTAATGAATCAAGGTAACCAAGGATATTTTTGTTCTTTCCCACAATCGAACGGGGACTTAGATTTTGACACGCCAGTGGTATTCCAAGCATTTTCATTAAAATTATTTCAAAAACAACAATTTTTCTTATCAAATGAGCTCTCGATTACTTTTAAGTACCTAACACGTCTATGTGCATTTTAGGTTACCAGCCTCCGATTTCAAATTTGCTGCTTTTTGACGTGAAAACGTCTTATAAATCAATGAACGCCGGCTGCACGCACGAAAAAGTGTGACTCATTGTCCCGTTCCTGACTGACATATTTCAACGCACAGCCTAAACCACTGGTTCTAGAGTTTCCAAATTTGTATGGGAAAACAAGATTAGATCGACCGTTTTCTTATGACGTTATCACGTAAAATTATCGTCCGTAAACCGATTTACAGACCACCATTTTTCTTGTTACACAACTCGGTGGTCACACTCTCCCCCTGACTACGAAACTATTAGCTAGATGGAGATCTACGACTGTTGAGTTATGGCGGAGTAGATTATGTTGGACCCATGGTTAAAATATGGGTACAATATGTGTGTATGTTACAATCTTTTATTTAAGATGCAAGGCAAGCGCAGCCAAGGCGCAAATACTTTGAACAAACAAAGGAGGAAGTACAAACCGTGTCATACTAGGAAAAAAAGACAGTTGAGGGCAAAAACAACTGGTTTTTGCTCTACCGGCATGAGTGTTACTCTTTAAGTATTTATATTATAATTTTCAAACACCCCCGGACACATAAAACATATATATATATATATATAGCAACCATCTCAACAAACAAGACTTTCGAATAATAAAACTGCACGCAAATCGTTTTACCTGTAGTTAGCCACGATACCACAGACATATACACCGATACACATATTAAACTTATAAGAACCCTCAATTGCATTGGGGATTAATTACCTACTTAAAGAATACATTTGAATGCTGAAATAAATAACCCATCTGTTCACCGTATGATTGACTTAATTATGGATGAACCTGAACATTTTTCGTATCTCATCAACAATCGGCAACCAGAAATCTCGTACAGGCCTCCCCAATTAGTGTTGCAGCAACTGTTGCAGCAACACAGGCGTTCGTTAAAACGCAACCCAACCCGATTCGTATGCCACTCGCAACCGACGACTACGTGCCAAAAGCAGTTCGAATAATGCTCAAAGCCACAGTACACTTAGATGGACAGGAGGTCAATAGGACATTCAAAGACACATTTGGCATGTTGAAGCGCAGTATGGTTAATAGAATTGAAATAGCAATGGAGAATTACGGGTATAGCTTGGATTATTAACGTTAATCAGTCATAACCAATGGAATTATCGATCAGCTAGAACAACTGGCGCTGCATCGCTCCGCGAGACGAGGAAATCTTCCTCTTTTAAATTTTCGCAGTACGAGTGAGATACAGACGTGCTGGACACCGCCATCTGTTACTCAAATTTTCACGTCAGGTCTCATTTAAATGCGGAAACACACATATTATTTCAAGCCGTAGCTCATAAAACATGAGCTTGCCATTCACGACCGCTACATTAAGCTAAAAAGCGCAGCGCCGCGCCAAAATCTGTCCGTGAATGTCAAAACTGTAGCGTTTAAATATGGTTTGCGTGGCTCGTTGGATATCCAAACGGAGCACCACGTCCAATGCGCTACCCGAATAAGTGAATGTCAAAATTTACATTGAAACATCAACGTCGACAAAACAACGTACATCCCTTAGACGCCGAGGCAAACGGCGTGGCGCGACGCCTATCCAATCACTTACTGCACAGCCCATACTCGTTTGGCAACCAAATTGGCCACAATCAGTGTGCAAAACTAGCAACTGTGTAGCTAGGTGGATGCCCGGCTGTTCAGAACTCATCCAAATTGTCGTCATCGACGGCCGTTCGTATCCGAAGTTTGAAGATCGACAACGAGCAGGAATAACGGTCGCCGACAAGATCAATGACAATCATGAACGGACAGCGGAACGAACCACGACTCATTTGTTTTAATTTAATTAATATATTCGGAATAAATCTGTTCTTGTAATCTGAAAATCATATTCTTCATTGAAGATCCACTGAGGAAATAGTCCCGAAATACCTAAAAAGAACTCAGGTGCTAAACACAGCTTTAGAGTAAGGCAAAATGAAATGTGAAAAACGCTTATCGACTTACTGTTTTAAATAAATACCCTGCGGCAAGCTATATAACCTCATAGTGAGTCCGTAAGTCACACATTTTAAAACAAGCCGTAGATCCTAAAGGAAGGAAGCAATACAGTGAAAGAATCCGCCCGCCTTCCATCTTGGACGGCCTCCAGTGCACCAGTGAATCAAAAGAAAAATATTTGTTTAGAGTACTAGTGTGGGGAAGATTCAATGTCGATATCGATAAATGAAATATTGTGAGATTAAGGTGTCGATAAAACCAATTCCATGGGATTTTTATTAGACGTAAACATTGTAAGACCAACATGTGAAATACTTACATTTTATCAAGAGATTGATGGAAGTGTAATCAGTTAGGTGTTTGTAAGGGGCTCGTTCTGACGGCACTTCTTGACAATTTTATTTTATGACTAAACTGATATAATTTCATACGACACGTATGCAATTAGTTTAATTTAATACTTTCAGGGAGTCTATGATGGTACCGTTTGTATATCACTTATGCAACTAAATTTACCATCGGTTTGTGAAGTAGTTTATCAAAAAATATTATAAATATAATTTCTTTTTCAGCTTTATAAATACTGTGTCCGTAAAGGGTCATTTACATGGTCCAACAACTCGCATAAATTGTTTATTACATTGCAGGGTTTGATTGAGTTCGTCGTATTTCGTTCGGTAGCCCGCAGACTGCAATGTAATGAAAATCGCATACGAATTATTGCATCATGTAAATGGCCCTTTACAGTACATTACCATTTAAAGTTTTCCGCCATTCCTGCATTCATTATTGATATCGATGTATTCAGCCCATCACTAGCAGCCTTAGGAAGCTGTTTTGCCGAAGAGAATCAATAAGGCGCGCTATTTGCTTGAAAGCAAAGATATTAGAAACAGATGAGATATGGAAACTTGTTTTTGTATGTTCTTTGATTCTGATATGTGTATTAAGTTATTAAGGAGAGAACACTTACGGCCTGAGGATGATTGTGAAGCTTAATCAAATTTTCATACAGTAAACTTATGCAAATATACTCGTACTAACAAAAGAGTTATTATTTGTTGGGACTTTTCAGGGAAAAAGATTTGATTTGTTTTTTCGAGTAATTCGCAAATGCGGCGGTATTTTCCGCTTTGCTTTAATGTTGACTGGCAAATAACGCCATATGACATTAAGTCTACATACAGTAAATTTTGTTACAGATACAAAGTTTGGCAAAATACCTTTAGGATTCCAACTTTCAAGTCAATATTTATGAAAATGCACTAAAAATTCAATTAAGATAAGAATATGTTCAAAATTCAAAATACTGGAGAAAACATTAACCTTACTGGGTACTTCAATGCTTTAAAAAAACACTCGTCACTTTTTTTAAAGTAGTATCCACGTGCCAAATCATGGGATCAGGCAAAGCGGACCCCAAGTTTCTTTAGGATACAACAATTAAACCACTAATAAGATGACGATTATAAACAGTTGTTTTATTTTCAGAGTGGACTTCCGAAACGGCCCTCCAGTCCACTGGGCCGTCGCCGGTGAGTTCGGAGCCCGCACCCACTTCGTCCTGAACGAGTCTGACACGTCGTCAGCTCACCTCGCGGTGGAGAAGGTAGCCCACCGAGACGAGGGGGTGTACCGCTGTCGGATAGACTACGTGGATTCACCGACTCGGAATTATAGGGTCAACTTGACGGTTGTTGGTGAGTAGATGTATGTAGTAATGATAGAAAGACCAAAAGCACTGCCAGCAATCTACTTACTGCCCATCCTGTCACATTCATGAGAGAAGGCATGTTTATACCCAGCAGTAGAACTTATAAAGTTTTATGATAATACCAGCATAGCAGAAGGAGAATCACACTCAGTGTCTCTGGATTTCTGGTCTTGCTTATACCACTCCACCACCGCTGCGCTAATCATGCTGCTGAATGTTTCCTTGCCACTATTATGTATCGTCGTTGTACCTACTTGTCCATATTTGAAAGATTTTGCCTTCAGCGCCATTTATGCAAATGATACAATGACATATGTACTTAAAATGTGTACATATCTTTGACGTCAACTGGACATACTCGTAATAATTTTCTACATTTGAGACACTTGACTTAACCAACTACATATGTTAAATATAAATTAATTCTATTTGTTTCGCAGTTCCTCCCGAATCTCCAAGAATATACGACTCTGAAGGTCGTGAGATTCTTGGTACAGGGGCAGGACCGTTCAGAGAAGGACAGGATCTGCTCTTGTCTTGCCAGGCTTCTGGTGGTGAGTTCATTTATTTAAAACAGAAAAAAGGGCGACAAATATTGACTCCTTGATTGCAACTTTATTTTTCCCAAGTTCCAAGATTTGTTTAAAAACGAATCTGATAAAAGTTAACTGGTAAAATGAAGAAGGTTGTCCCAAGTTGGAAAGTAAAATTAACATGTCGTAAACTGTGGATTTGTTAGTAGCATTTTTCCAATATTGAATTAAGTATAAATAATTAACTAATAAAACCCTTTTTTGTTTTCAACACTATTGCTCAAAAGCACTTCAAACTAACAGTCTTGACTATACTGGTACCCTTCACATTTCAGGTAAACCTCCACCAGACGTCTCTTGGTATCGGGGCGAAGAGCGCCTCGCCTATACGAAAGAAGGCTCAGTCTCTCAGCTGCTGCTGCCAGAACTGACGCGGGAGATGGCTGGCACGCGGTTTCAATGCCAAGTGGAGCCTCCGCTGCTGAAGGCCGTGTATAGAGATGTTACGCTTAAGCTATTTTGTGAGTATCTTTGTAGTTATTCTTTTACGTATCTCTATTATTTTGTATTTTGTCGCTATCGTCAGTATCGTCATTATCATCTCCATCATCAGGTTAATTTGTTTATTTAATCGTAATCTGTATCGTCCATTTGATCACTCTTTGAATCCAATCATCAAGCATTTAGTGTTTTAATTTAAACCTTAAAATCACAATATAAAACATATTGTTAATGCACTTTTGCTTGCATTTCTTCATCTCATGTGTGCATTGGTGTTCGTAAATAATTCATACTACCTACTTTTCTTCTCAATCTGGTAAGCATGTCACTTTCTATTTTTGCGCTTGCCGTAGCTTTTTCATTTCCTATTTTACCAGAATTTAGAGATTTGCTAGCTTCATACTAGCTAGCTTTATCATCACTGTCATTCACTTTATTAATACTGATAGTCTTTTTAAATAAATTTGTTATTTTGCAGTAAAACCTCAGTTCGTCAGAGTGACGGGCAATGGCATCAGCAGAGCCGGACATGATCGGTCATTTGTCTGTACCACACGAGGTTCCAAACCAGCCCCTAATTTAGACTGGTTTATCAACTCACAGAAGATTGATTCCACGTTAACTGAGGTAAGAATATTTGTACTTTTGAGAGCAATAAAAGCATTTAAATTTATTTTATAAGATTGTGGCAAGGTAAACTTAGACGAAACTTTATGAAGGAATTTAGGGAAAATATTTAATTTGAAAGGTTAGGTACCTTAGTTTAGATTTTGTGCAATGGCTTATAGGATTCTTGGACTTTGAGATGGAAGTAGCGATATGGCATGTGCTTTATAGCTAAACCATTGAGGAACAACGTTAATTTTATCTCCATCAGGTGGATGTAGACGGTGAAGTAACAAGAAGTGTATTGACCTGGAGAATAAGAAGAGAAGACAGCGGCAGACAACTGGTCTGCCGAGTTTCCAACCCTTGGTTCCCTGCATACACGCTAGAAGACTCAATAGTGCTGGATGTCATGTGTAAGTATCATCATCAGCTGAATCATCATTATCATTACAATCTCCTGTATTTCAAATTGATAGCTGGACACGAGATGAAAAGGAGTCCCCGATATGTATATATATGTCTAAGTAAAGCTTAAGTAAATGATGGTTTTTCAGATTTTTTTATTAAAATTGGCTGGCAGCACTGGCACTGTCTGTCATGTATAATCATCAACAATTTGATTGGTGGATTTTAAAAACGGCTGTCAAAAAGACCTGTCGACACAGTGATTATTTTTTGTGTTGTGTTACTTTTTCCTCGATGTGACGGTTTTTTAAATCCTTTTTCGAGTAAATTCAACATTATTGTTTATTTCATTTATTGTCTGTTTTCACTAATAAAATACAAAAAGAAGTTATCTACTCGTAATGGATATTTATTCATTATAATAATAAATTTTTACAATTGTTAAATTAGATCTAAAATTAAATTAAAATAACTAAAACTAAACATTTAAAAAAAGACTATCTAAATTTGGACCCCTAAGTAGCGTACCCATCACGCAGGCAGCATTCCCGCGCTGGATTGCAATAGCAATCCTTTGCGCAAGAAAGCCGCCTGCGCGAGGGTCACCCGTTGCCTCCCTCAACCGTTTGGCGAGTGACTTGTGGAGCTCCCGCGCACTCCTACCCCACGGTCCTAGTGTCTCGACACCAAATGCAGTAAACTAATATTGGGCGCCGAGACAGCTTGTACTTGCCCGCCTTATGATGCTCCCGGGCATCAGCCGCCGCTCCGGCCCGTTTGCTAGTCGCTGGGATGTAGGATGCAGCTAGCGTGTCGGCGCAAGTGGCATCCCACACCAGCGCACGGTCCATCCTCCATGGGATCAATGACATCCCGTCAGGGCGCTTACCATCGCCCCGCACGCAACTGTTCTTTTAGCGCATAAATATCCAAATAATTCATTAATTGTAAATACGCTCTACTTTTACAAATAGAATGTAATTGCTGTTACGAAAACCGGGGCATACAACAAAAACTGTATCTCACGCGTCCGTATGCACTACTGCCAGCAAAGTTGGCTCTAAACTTGCCATATCTACCGTACTACAGTTATTATGCCAGGTTATTGTTTTCTTTTACAGTATTATATTTAAAGCAAATAATTATAAAAGCTATCATTACGCGATAACGTCTTAAAATCGATGAACGCCGGTTGCACGCACGATAAAGTGTGATACCTACTCAATGTCTCGTTCCGTTGAGTTACTTATCAACGCACAGCCCAAACCGCTGGTTCTAGAGATTCCAAATTTGGCACGTAGGTCTCTTATAAGGTCTAGGGGTGCACTGAGGAAGGATTTTTCAAAATTCACCCTCTAAGGGGGTGAAATGGGGCTGAAAGTGTGTATGGGGAAACAAGATTAGATCGACTATTTTATTCGAAACTTCACAGGAGTATTCCTAACGATAAATGAGTAAATACGTGTTAAGCAATTTTTCATCAATATCACGTAAAATTATCGTCCGTAAACCGATTTTACAGACAACATTTTTTTTCTATTTATTGTGTAGTAATAATTTCGTTGTGCTACCAGTAAAAATAAAAATGAATTTCTGCGAGCATGGTTTTTTTTTCACAAATTTGTTTAATATTATGCAGTTAATAGTAAATAGTCAGGGAATTTTATGTATACTTTGCACCCGAGCACAAGATATTGTTTCCATAATTCGAACATAGATAAGCAATAGTTTCCTCATATTACACAAGATTCCTGCCGGCTTGCTAAATTAAACCTATATTTGTCTTATTGAAGTTTCACATCCGAACAAGTTGCAACTCTTCGTGCAAGTATTTAAGTGCAAAATTGGTCTATTTGTTGAAGTTACGGATGTTTGCGAAGTAACTGCTAGGTGTAGTTAGGAACTATAACCAAGTAGAGTATCCGTGATATTAAGTTATGGACTTATTATGGAAGTTTTTATGAAAAATAATGATTTGCACGTAGAACCAATGGCCATTTGGGCGGAAAGGTGGCTAGGTACGTACGTACATACCGGCACGCTGCACCGATGATCATCGGTCCGATGACCTTGTAAAGGTCGCGGGAGTCCGCTGGATGCGAGTGGACGACCGGTCATTGTGGGACTGTTTTTGGGAGGCCTATGTTCAGCAGTGGACGTCTTTCGGCTGATATGATGATAAATATTTTTCCTAGAAACATAGTCTACCTCCGCATGAAGCGGTGCGGAGTCGGAGCGGCTAAAGTTGTCAGTACACAAATAATTGAACGAGCGAGATTAGCGAACGAACTCGTTGTACATTCTGGCTGTCCAGCTGTTCTCCTATACAGGCCGCATTTCTCAACCGATTCTCGTGAAATTTTGTGAGCAAATTCAATAATTATATAGATTTTTTTTCGATTCATTTTTTTTTTTTAAATGCACGTTTTACAGCTCACAGAGCTACTAATATTATATGGTTAAAAAATTATGTTTTAATTAACTTTATCTAAATTCATAGGCTGCTGCCTCTCTTTATAATCAAACTAAGCAGACCCAAGCGATAAAATAAGATCTATACCCTTCTTTTTGGGAAAAACGTTAAGAAGATGATGATAATGCCACGAAAATTCCGGTCTCAAATGCTGTTTACAGCGACACTACTTAGGGTCAAATAGCGGCTTGTCTGGCTAAACCTTCCGCTAAACGAGGAATCATTCTTAACGATTTTAGCGAATCAGCGCTGTAGGTGTCTGACACCTCAGCATAATGCTGAGCCAGTGTCCGGTTCACTGCCGCAGAGACACACTTTGTTTCATGTTTTATATGTTTCTCTTGTTTATTTTATTGTTTAATATGTGTGTCCTGTGTGTTTGTGAATAAATGTATATTTCTTTCTTCTTTCTTTTTATTTTCCTGGTTGCATCCTAAGGGAGCATTGGTCCACTTTGGCACCTAGCAATCTGAAGAATCATTAACACATGAAAAATATATGTAAAAATTTTAAGATTTCATTACGTTAATATCGATTTTACGAAGTCGTTGAATGAGAAGTCCCTCTTTTTAAATTTAAGAGTTATCCTCTTGTCGGTGTAGTATTTTCCATTTCTCTCTGTCGCATGCCAGCCCTTTGATTTGCTGATACAACACGACACCAGCTTTCTCCTTTATTTGGTCCATATAACTGCGCCGTGGTCTTCCCCTGCCTCTCCTTCCTTCTATCTTTCCTTCCATTATGGTTTTAAAGAAGTTGTCATGCCGTATCAAATGACCAATCACTGTCCCCCTTCTAGTGCTGATGGTGTGAGAAGTCCGTATGACAGCTCAAAAACGCCACGAAAATTCCAGTCTCTGTTTATAATATTAATATAGACGTAGAGGTGGATGATATAACGCAACGAACACTTCATAGCTATGCGGCAACTCAGATACATTCAAGCGGTGCCAACTTTGAATGAGTTCGCGTATGTGGCGGTGTTATCAAGTTTGAAGGTGCCACTCAAGCTACTGTGAGTAACAGCAGCTAAACGGACGAAGCGCTTAAAAGGATGTACACATAATAATAAATAAATTAATATGTAGAGAACTGTTTGATGTGCACTGTAGAGTCATACTGGGTTACATTATAATAATCAGTAATCAGCATTCAGTCATTTATTCGCTTAAACATGGTACAAATAGGTGGTATAAAAGAAATACAATAGAACTACATGTTTGGTCACAAGGACATGCAAATGTATAAGGATGTCATGTGTATCGCATGCATAAGTTGCTAATACTAATGCTAAGAATTTATGTCATTAAGATATTCTTGTACTGAGTAATACGCTTTGGATGCTAAAAAGTTATATAACGCAGTCTTGAATTCTTTATCGCTTTCTAATTTTAAAATATTCGTTGGAAGTTTATTATATATTCGGGGTGACATACCTAATATGCTTTTTGATAGAAAAGCAGTTTTTGAGGTGTTATAATTAATTTTCTCCTGATGCCGCAAGCTCTTAAATTTAGTAAATTGGGCTATGTTATATTTGACATACAGTGATATTTCGTACACATATAGGCAAGGTAGCGTCAATATTTTAAGTTGTATGAAATGGGGTACATTACATTACTGGGTCCTGAAGATTTAAATGAAATACTTTGTCGAAGTTTCACATGGCGCAGTTGGCGTGCGTGTGTAGATGCACCGGCGACCGATGTGTTGTGAGCAGTGACAAGGGCTGGGCGGGCGGCCATATTTATACAGGGCGCGCGTCCATGCCTTAGTCGGCATGTTGGCCATAATGGGCGGCCAGTTGTGTGTAATACCTGTGAGCCAACCACGACATCCCTTTATTTATGCAGATCACTTTACATAGTTTATTATACGAGTATTTAATTAAAGTAAGACATGTGGTATAAAATATAAAAACAAAACAAAAGTACCTTATTCCTAAATGATTAACTTAGAGACTAGAAAAATAGACTTAATTAATTATACAATATCAAATAACGTAACCCAATTAGCCTATGTGCGACAAGGACAATCTTACACACTGCCTGGCAATATGTCCTGCCCAATTCCATTTGAGTTTAGTTATGACTTCTCCGACGACGTGACGGTAGGTGGACGACAACGTTAACGGATTGGTGGCCACTTACAGGAAAAAGAAGCGTCGGTCGTCCACCAGCTCGATGGGTTGACGACGTGAAAAAGACCGCGGGTCATTTCTGGATGAGACTAGCACGGGATCGGGATAAGTGGCGTACTCGAAGAGAGGCTTATGCTCAGCAGTGGGCGATTGCAGGCTGATAATGATGATGATGATGATGAATCTTACACAAATTGAACTATCTAAGCTCAGCGTAAAGCAGCGTAAGCTCAATAAGGTGTGTGTTATGGGAACTAGTTGACGATATATTTAATTTAATTTATTATTAATTTAAAATTTTGAAAGCGATTCCTTTGAAAAGGCGATGTCATAGAGCATGCGGTGCGTGAAGCGCATTTACGTCACACCTGGCCGTAAAGTTGCAATTACCGCCCGCTATGCATGCGGAAAATTTATTTATTTAAACTTTATTGCACAAAATACAAAAAAATATGTACAAATGGCGAGCTTAATGCCAAATGGCATTCTCTACCAGCTAACCATTGGGCTAAACAGAGACTTATAACAGGTGCAAAGAAAAAAGTATGATAATTTCTGTTACCAATATACTTGAGGAGAGAGGAAAAAAATACAAATGTATTATACACTACATATAGACATACATAAATAAAAATATATAAGATACATACAAAAAGATATACTACTACATATTCAATATATGTATACTACAATTATGTGGATGGATTTTAGTCGAATTCTTGTTTAAGCAGATGCTTACGCAGCATCCGCTTGAAAGCAAACTTGCTTGGGGCTTGTCTGATGTTGAGAGGGAGTGAATTCCAGAGACGGCGTGCCTGTACGGCGAAGGAGTGAGTCATAAAACTAGTGCGGTGCGAAGGTATGGATAGTTTGAGGACACGGGAGGTACGCAGCTCACAGCCTGGGCGAGGGGTATCGAGAATAAATTTACTTTTGAGGTATCCAGGAGCAGAAGGCTCAGACAAGATTGAAAAAAGGCTGCAAAGTAATCTGAGGGATCTACGACGGCGAATGGAGAGCCAGAAAATCCCACTTCATGACCGAGGGAGACGTAATTTTTTGTACTCACCACGGGGCCACGGGGAATAGATTCTCAATTCGTCGGAATATTTTATTTTTTATATATATTAGTCGAAGACGCCTGGACAGATTTGAAAAAAACCTTTTTATGTTCGAATGGGTATCCTTTCTAGGTAGTTCCATGGTCGTCTAGTCAGGATATGATGATGGGATCCCGGATAAATCGAGGAAGCTACTCAAATAAGGCGAAGTACTGAATTGAAGTCGGTTAAAACGTTGCGTTGCGCGAGAAAGCCGCCAGCTCTTCGGTCACCAGACTCACCAGTTACATCGACCAGACGTTTCGCGATTTCTGCAAATAACTTATGCGCACTGGGACCCCACGGACCGAGGGCCTCGGCGCCAAAGGGTACAAAGTCGTACTCTCTGCCGAGGCCTCTATATTTATTACATGTCATGTTGTGTTTAAATCTCAGCAAAGCAAAACAACACTAAAAGCGCCTTATACTACAATATATACTAGAAGGATGTGTGGAGTGAAATTGAGTGATAGAGTCAGAAACAGTGTGATAAGAGATAAGTGTGGAATGGATGGAGATATAGTCACGAAAATTGAGAAGGGTATGTTAAGGTGGTTTGGGCATGTAGAGAGAATGGATGAGAGAAGATTAACGAAGAGAGTGTATATAAAAAGGAGTGGAAGGGCAAGTTGGAAGGGGAAGACCTAGGCGAACTTTCTCTGATCAAATTGGAGAAATGTTACAAAAAGGCCAGGTCAAAAGTACCCTAAACCGACGAGCATGTATGAGAAATGTTATGAAGGTGAGTGAAGCGAAAGTGGTTTGTCAGGATCGTAGCAAATGGAGATCCGTGATCTCTGCCTACCCCTCTGGGAAAGAGGCGTGATTATATGTATGTATATATGTATACTACAATTTCAACTTAATTTGTATCCCAACATGCAAACAAACTACGCTTCCTAATCATGAGAGGGTGACCGAAAAGTCCTGTTTGTGCCCGCAACCACGGCGTGTGGTCACCGCAGTTTACTACAACGGTATAATGGAACACTACGTTTTCAATGTAGTCGCTATTTGGAGAGTTCCCGCGCGTGTAAAGTCGGTACTTTGGCGTAATTGTGTGTTTTTGTTAACATTTTATTGCGTACTTTGATATTAACACATTCGGTGCCCGGAATCGCTACGCGCTATGCTCGTAGCTGATCCCGTGGTTTTTCTCGTATGTAGCGGAAAGCGACTAGGGCGTAGGCACGCATACATGTCGTTACGGGCCGGGAATGGGTAAACGCATAGACGTACTGTTCGTAGGCGCTTTCCTCTATTAAGCAGGAACACCACTGCATCGGCTACGAGCGTAGCACCACGAATTGGTTGGCAGTGAATGTGTTAAATAACAGGAACGAAGGGAGTGTGAAAGAAAAAAAACCGGACAAGTGCGAGTTCAACTCGCGTGGTGAGGGTTCCGTAAAATTCCTATTCTCTAAGCATTAGGCGGCATACAAAATACACAAAAATATTGAGAATTTTCCCGTTACTTTGAATACTCAATCTTCTTATAGGTTTTCCTGTAATCCTTAGGCAAGGAACTATTTTCCATATTTTATTCAGAATTTTAAGCCTAGTAGTTTTGAAGATAAGGGGGGCGGAATGGTCAATTTTCATCTTATGTCCTAAATTACTTCAAATCTGTTTTTGCTAAAATTATAAAAAATATATATCTGAGATGCTCACTATATATACCCCTTTCATTTGATATGTCGCACAATACAGTTTGCGAAACTTTTTTTTTAATTTACTAGTTTACCCCCCAAAAGTGGCCCCCTTGTTCAGAATTCATTACTTTACTTTACGCGTCCATCTTTGGGTCACCAATTTACATACATATGTGTACGAAATTTCAACTCAATCGGTTGTGACAGACGGACAGACAGACAACCGAGTGATCCTATACGGGTTCCGTTTTTTCTTGTTGAGGTACCGGAACCCTAAAAATAGTTGTCCGTTCAACGGAACGATAATTTTACGTGATAACGTCAAAGAACACATTAATCAGCAATCAGCGACCCGAAAAACCATAGAAACAATACCCATGTTGATTTTCAGACTTTGTCATCACATTTCCCCCTTTTAGGGGTTGAATTCTCAAAACAACCTGAAACACGTGTTTACTCATTTATCGTTAGGAATACTCCGTCGATCTAATCTTCTTGTTTCCCCATAAAAACTTTGGACCCCCATTTTACCCTCTTAGGGAGAGAATTTTGAAAAATCCTTTCTAAGTGTACCTGTAGACCTTATAAGGAACCTACATGCCAAATTTGGAATCTCTAGAGCAGTTGTGGTCCGTCATACATTTCCGTACAGTATAGTACTATCGCTCTATCGCCGTGTCACTGTCGCTGCGTTATAGTCCAGGCAATGAACTGACAACTTGTATGGAAAAAATGACATATTTGGAAATAATTTATAATTGCTAATTTTTTAATGTAACGGATATATTATCAATTAAATTGTTACCTAGAGGCAAAATCCAACAAAAAATCAGACATCAAAAAATCAATATTTAATTAGCTCCTAAAAAGTCCGGATAAATATAAATATTTTTTTTTATCTTTATTTAGGTTCATTTACATTTGCTTTACAATATTCAATAGAAATAAAATAAAAAAGACAATGAATGTTTAATTTATATCTATATAATTACTTCCGGGTGGAAAGTTTGGTGGATTCTTGAATAAAGCATCTCAGAATAATGTTTTAAAATGAAATAAACAAAAAAAAAAGCTTTTATATTAGCTTTTTTTTTGTTTTTTTTTTGTTTTTCGAAAGCGTATTTTGCCTCGGCTATTAGTGACGCCGGAGCCGCGCTGTTCGAAAGTCCACCTTAATGAAAGAAAGAATGAGACATTTATTCGTGACAAAACAAACAGTTTCTTGTCACGAAACGGTTCTATCTCAGCATAATGCTGGCATTACTTATCTTATCTTATCTTATCTAGTTGAAGGCCCTTTCGGATACACTTCAACCCAGTGCAGACTCCCAAGCTCGCTCCATCATTTCCACAAAGCGGAAGCGCTGGTCGGAAATCCACCTTTAGGAATGAAGTTTTTATGGCAGTTGATGATGATGATCTGTCCGACCGTTTTCGGCCATGGCGACCACTCCGACTCCTATCTATATCCCTCCGTTTTGGCGCTCGTGCGCTCGAAGATGGCTTATGTAGCCTATCCTTGCGGCAAAATTCCGTGCACATTGCGGGCACGTAAGTACGCCGTTCTGGTAATTGTATGCTATGGCAGCAGGTGGGCGGGCCTTTAACTGGTCGCGTTTATAGTCAAGGTCAACTTTGCGCTGATCCTCGAACTCGCGAACTTGGATGTTCACCATCCTGCGCCATTCTGACCGCTGTGCTGCCAAACACTCCCATTGAGAGGGCTCAATGTCGCATCTCTTCATATGTCGCTTTTGGACATCCTTGTACCGGAGGAGTTGTCCGCCTTGCTTCCGCTTGCCTTCCTCCATTTCAGAGTAGAAGATGCGCTTCGCCACTCTCACCTCCGCTATACGAGACACGTGACCGCACAACCGAAGTAATAACTTATGGCAGTTAACATTAACACGGACAAAGTCACAGGCAAATACTAGTTTAATACATTTGCCATTATAATTACAACTCGCATTCTCCAGTAATTGATCCATATCGTTGCTTCGCCGTTATCAATGCCTTATTACATTTACACGACAAAAGAACTTTGTTATTTCATTAGCGTAATTTGATCTATATCATCGTCTCGTAAATAAGAATTTCTGGAGCGAAATTAAATTGGTTTTGTTAGAAAACTGATGGCGCGCCTCGCGGTACGTTTTATTGGAAAATAAGATTTTCAAAAAACTTGACGCGGAATATCATATGTTGACTTTTATTAATTTATTATTGAATAGCCTGAGAGAAAATAAAATTTATAGTACCTACCACGCTGGCATACTATCGGTCTGCCTGATGGTAAGAATAAATAAATAAATAAATAAATATTAGGGGGATATATAACACAAATCGAACTAGCCCTATAGTATGCTCAATAATAAGGCTTGTGTTATAGGTACTAGACGACGATATATAATAGATATAAATACTTAAATACATAGAAAACATCCAAGACTCAGAAACAAATATTCATGCTCATCACACATATATTTGCCCTTACCGTGATTTGAACCCAGGACCTTCAGCTTCGTAGGCAGCGTCACTACCCACTAGGCTTACCGGTCGTCAAAGAATGAATTAATGAATTGTTTATTTGTGTAAAAAGGGTGTAAATTGGTGTTTCATTCATATGCTATTTCCATCCTTATTTTGCCATGATACAAGGCGGCGTACCTACAAATATTCTTAAATAGTAAGTAGACACTGTAGACTATGGACGCTTACGAATCCAGAAGAATCACATCTGCGTTGCCGACTTGCTGATTTGAGGATACGGTGTGTTGATAGCTCGAGACAAACGCTTGTATTTCACTAATCAGTAATTAATTCAAAGGTCAAAATGATGATATGATTCTAATGTTTTTTTCTGCTTGTCAGTAAACAAATAGATAATAATGTGAATGTATAATTTTCAATGTAAAGTTTTCTGAAAGTTACATATAATTACGTTGTAATATTTGTTAAAATGAAATAGCAATTTTAGCTGTACTATTGTTGAAAGAAGTACTTAGTCATTTGTTATATGTATAAGTGAGGGTAGACAATTTGATAAAATACCCGCATAAAGAAAATATAATCAGTTGCATTTCGGATATGATGTTTGTCTTACTTGCTCCCTATTCTAAAATACTTCAGGCGGGTAGTCATGTAACGTTCCGGACGCGCGTCGGGTAGATCCAACTGTCATTTTTAGGGTTCCGTAGCCAAAATGGCAAAAACGGAACCCTTATAGTTTCGTCATGTCCGTCTGTCCGTCTGTCCGTATGTCACAGGCATTTTACTCGAAAACTATAAGGTGTATTTGAATAAAATTTTGAGGATAGGTGTATTTTGTTAGTCGCTACATAGTTTTGTAATTAAAATGACAAAAAAAAATATTTTATGGGTGCACTCCATACATAAAACTAAAAGTCAAAAAAAATTTTTTCATTGTGACCCCCCGTGTGGCACATCAATCGATAGGCCTTTCAAAATAAATATAAGGTTTCTTAGCATTTTTTTTGATTAAGTGAATAGAGTCGGAGATAATCGCCCCGAAAGTCACTAAAATTCAGTCCCCCCCTCTAATTTTTGAACGGTGTATTTTAAAAATATGGAAAAATTCATGGACATAGGGCTTATTAATTTCTTTCACCGAAAATTGTTTTGAACAAGATCGGTTCAGAGGTTTTCGATATATTGCTGAAAAACTGCCTTCCTCAAAGAAAAGGACGTAAGTGCCGTAAAATTTCTGTGACGATACGACCTTTTTAACAGGCACGGAACCCTTCGTTTTTCGTGGTCCGACACGCTCTTGGCCGGTTTTTCCATATAAAAATTTACATTTAGATCTACCCGACACGCGAACGATGCGTTACGTGATCGACCAACGGGTTGCACCAAACGGTGTTACGTTTGCAATCGTAAGCGGTGATCGTTAAAATCTGAATGTGTGGAAAGTTTGACAAATTCCTATGGAATGATAGCTGCCACCGCCATATTTAACGTCAATCAGTCTGCAATCGTCAGTTGGTGCAACCCATTCTAAGTATGCACTGTGGAAACAAAATTGGTTCTTATTAGCATTCAAAGTAGTGATGGTTGAAATGAAAAGAAAGTTTTTGATAAGATTGCTTTTCGCTCGTCCACTGAATTAAATGACATTTGTAGAAGATGGCAGATACTAGTCCTATTGGTTGAAGAGCTAAAATTGAATATCAATTTGTACTTGGGTCATTGTCAGATTTGGGTTCGGGTCTCTTCTAGGGCAATAAAGCCTAATGTTTGCTTGAACTCTGAATCCGCATAAACCGTGTCGCATCTTCTATAATTATATGCGACAACCTGAGTAAGAGAACCTGACTATGAAGCTTGAGGTCCCGGGTTCGATTCCCGCTCGGGGCAGATATTTGTATGATGAATACGAATGTTTGTTCTCGAGTCTTGGATGTTTAATATCTATTTAAGTTTGTATTTGTCTATATAAGTATGTATGTCCGTTGTCTAATACCCATAGTACAGGCTTTGCCTAGTTTAGGACTAGATCAATTGGTGTGTGTCCCACGACATTTATTTATTTTATTTATTTATATAATAAGCCCTTAACTATTGACTACAAAAAAGGTGATTTTTGTTTTTGTGACTGACAATGACCCAGTTATGTATTGTAAGTTACCGTTTCTGTCAATATTGCATTTATTGAAATAGAAAAGCAAAATAATAGTTATTTCTTATAGTCTCTAAGCGACTTACCTAGTCACTTAATGGACATTTGAAATATCTGAGACCAGCAGGTTAGTCAGGTTACTTTTCTAACGTGTTTTATGAATTGTTTCAACAACACACACGACTACGACCAAGTGAAAGTGAAGTAGTCAAAATATCACGACCATTTATTTGTATGCATCCATTTGCCGCAGAGACAAGAAGCGGCGCGGCGTTAAGGTAAAAATGCAGGTTTAAAGTAGGTTTCATATTTAAAGTTATATCAACCTGAAATCTAATATCTCACTCTGTTATTCTATTGTACCTACATTGGAACGATTCATTAGTTAAAAAGACTGCTTTATTAAAACCAAGCGTTCATTTCATTTGAATGAAAACTGTGACACATTTCTTTTTTTCTTAAATAATAAGTATAAAAGGCGACGAAAATTGTAATTTTTAATTTCACTTATTTATATATTTGATGCTTGGATGTTTGAAATATAAAACAATGGAAACGAAGAGAGATCTTAAATTAGTTTTCCGTCAGAATTCTAGGATAGCGTTGTTAAGGTAAAAGTCGAACAATATTCAATTTTATTTAATGAAACATCTTTCGTTAAAGTGTCTCTTTCTGTATCTGTTATCAAATCTTCTTAATCAAATTCAATTTTAACAACTTTTCGGAGTCGAATAGAGTTGAAAACTTGCACACAATGATGTATATTGACGGATGACAATTCTATTGAGGGTCTGATGATGGAGACGGAAGGTATGGTATATGCAGAAGAGTCACAAAATGTGATAATTTCATTATCAAACTGTAAAATTGTGTCCTTTCAGTCATAGAAAACGTGGGCTTTCTGCCACGATAGTGTAGCGCGTCAGGTAAGTTCTGCGAGGAACACACGGACGGTTTCTGTGCGACAGTCCCAACCAATGATGTAATATAAACAAGTGAAATCAAAAGAATTTTCGAAAAACCCGACTGCTTTTTAAAAAAATATTATAGCCTATGTCACTTCCACGATTAAGAGGAATCCAACGACACCTCATACATCAAAATCCATCAAGCCGTTTAGGCTACAGGAGGCCGCATAGAAACAGACATACATACTTACATACATACATACTTACATACACTCGAAAAACATTACCCTCCTCCTTTGGCAGTCGGGTAAAAAGAAGTAAATATATATAAGCGCTCGAAAAATGGCACACTAAAATTGAGTCAATTGGAACAACTTGCCTCAGTTTCGAGTCGTCAATGGAAACGTTAGCTGTCAGATTTGGTGGCCATTTTTGAACACGGAATTTCGTATAGACAAAATATTTATCCATTTTTTATATTACATCATTGGTCCCAACAGCCTCCTTAGAGCTATTACTGAAAATATCAACAGCCCACTATGGAGGCACTGGAACTCCATTCACATGTGTTGAAATTGGAACGCAAAACTAAAGCGCCTGATAAAAGTGTGCGGGCAACTGTCAACGCACGATAACTGCCATGATATTTTATAAAATAAATACCTAAATAAATATTTGCGGACAATCTTACACAAATCTACCTAGTCCCAAACTAAGCAAAGCTTGTACTATGGGTACTAGACGAGAGATTCTCTCTCTCATACTTACGTAAGCATTTAGCAACAGTCAAAGTAAATGTATTTTTCTATGTTAGTAAAGTAAATCCTTTTATTACATACAAAAACTCGTAGGTATTATTTCTTCAACATGGAGTCCAGAAATAATATTTATAAGTGAAATGAATGTATATTTTTATTATTATTTGAATTGTCTTTGAATAATGGAAATGTAGAAAGGGGAGGTCGAAGTCGAGTAAGAGATGAAAAAGTTGTCAAAAATATACTGTTTTGGTTAATAAGAACAATTGTCTTTATTTTTATTTTGTTAACGAATGTAAAATGATGATGTTATTGATTATATTGTGTGTATTGTTGTTGTATGTTTGTGTTGTGATATGGGCAATGCCAGTTTTTTTTTTAAATTAATAATGGAAATTAAAAAATAGATCATAATATATTTATGTATTGATTGAAGGTTAGCTGGCAGCGATCCCTTATCCCCACAAGTTTGCTATTATACTTTTATCTTATGCTTCTGACAATATTCCACCTGTTATTGTGTACAATAACATCATCATCATCATATCAGCCGAAAGACGTCCACTGCTGGACATAGGCCTCCCCCAAAGAGTGCCAATGACCGGTCCTGCGCCACCTACATCCAGCGGACTCCAGCGACCTTTACCAGGTCATCAGTCCACCTTGTGGTGGGCCTACCCACGCTGCGCCTTCCGGTACGAGGTTGCCACTTGAGAACCTCTCCACCCCAATGGCCATCGGTTCTACGTGCAATGTGCCCCGCCCACTGCCACTTAAGTTTAGCTATTCGGAGATCCGGGTATGTCCTCAAACTACGACCAAGACCGCCGGGGGATGGGCAGCAGCATCCCTGGAGTACGGTGGAAATACTGCGATCGCCAACCCGCATGCCGACGTGGCGATTATGGGATATACCCCCCAAATTATGAACACAACAAAAGTACGGCCCCGAGTATCCGGTACAATAATATGCTGACAAATATTCATACGCCTTAGTCCGCGACTTCGTCCGCGTAGTACTCTTTTATATCATAACTCCATACAAATTCCCCCCCTACACCCCCTAAGGGGATGAACTTCTGAGTTAAAAAGTATCCTAATTGTTTTCCCGGGATTAAAACTATCTCTTCCCTCTCATTCATGAGAGGTGGCCTTTGCCCAGCAGTGGGACGTTATAGGCTGATGATGATGAACTTTATACCCATACTTTGTACCCATAGTACAGGCTTTGCCTAGTTTGGGACTAGATCAATTTGTGTGAATTGTCCCACAATATTTATTTTTTATTTTATTTATTTCATCTCAATAGGTTTAGAAGTTTAAGCGTGAAAAGGTAGCAGACAGACCGACAGAAGACTTACTTTAGCATTTGAAATAGTATTAATGCAATTCAGCGAGGAAATGCCGCCAGCATCCTCGGTATAGTCGAGTTCTCCAATATTTATACAGACAACCTTTCAAAAATATCTACACATGAGTCTTATGTCAGTAATAATAAAGCCTGTGTACAGATATTTTTGAAAGGTTGTCTGTATAGATATTGGAGAACTCGACTGTACAATGCCACGAGGGCCTTTTTTAGGTTTGACTTAGTTATAATTTAATTTAGTTAATGTTAATCATCATCTTGTATATTAACTTTAGAAAATAAAAAAGTCTCTCATGGTAAAAAAATATATAGTAGAATGAATAAATGGATATATACTCGTATGGATTATGTCAAATATCGTGACAACCATATCAAAATATTTGGGATGTCACATTCTGTAATTAAGAAGTGTCGAATTTCACTTCCATCTTTTGGGGAACTACAAATAGGTAATACATTCGTATCTGTACTATTTACAAGTGAGACCAAAAAAAAAGATGGACCTAACTTTATTAATCCTTTATTAGGATTAAGTTCACAAAACTCAACAATTTCCCTAGTTCAAAAAAAAACAATTGAAATCGTACAATGTTACAAATTACCGTAAATAACTATGTGTGTACTTAAACTTAAAATATAACCGCCGAAATAAATAAACTCAACTGGAAATTTGTTTCTAACATAGATTTCAATCCCGAAATCCAATGTACGATTTAATTGTCCAGAAATTTCCACATGTTCCCGTCTCACATACCTTAACACAATTCCTAACTTAGCACACGACTGAAATACAATAATTCAACTTTGAAAATAAACAAACAACGTAATTGTACTGGTCTCTAGGCCCCAGTACCAGGTAGAATTGCCTCTTCGTTTTTAATACTCACTGGTGTATGCTATTACGATAATTATTATTACTGGTGTGTATCTTATGTCATGCCCTTGCCAGACAAAGAATGAATCATTTTGGTGACGACTACCCGCAACCAAAAGAATTCAAGGTGCTTCCGCTGAGCTGCATCATCCGTTTTGTAGAAATGATGTAGCAAGCTTGGGTGTAGGTATAACCCACCAAAACATAAATGTAAAAAAGGAGAGCCAAGTTCAATACAAAAATTATGCTTGGCTGTGGGCTTCGCCGCAAAAAGAATGGAGACCGTCCCTCATTGTGGCATCACGTATAGCTTGTCCTGAGTATCATAGGTCCATGCTTTGCCTGGTTCACAGTTCCAGGGTGGTCCTCTCCTGGGCAGTGGTTAATCATTTTTTTCAATAGGAAAAAAACAGAACTCTTATAGGATCACTTTGTTGTCCGTCTGTCTGTCTGTCAAGACCCTTTATCTCGGGAACACCTTGAGGTATGGCATTGAAATTAAAATCATATACTCAAATTTACAGTTCTTTGAAGCAGTAAAAAAATCAAACTTCTAACTTAAGGTAAAAAAAAGATACCTCCGTTTATGCCGCAAAAAACGTATAACGACCTAGAACTATGAAATTTGGCAAGTAATATCGCTTTATACTACAAGCACAGGGAAAAGTCTAAAAACTATACATTTGTAATTTTGTACGGAACCCTGGGCGAGTCCGACTAGCAATTGGGAATGGATAAAAATTTTAGAAGTGCCTGATTATTTTTTTGGTGATAGGAATAACCTGGCAGCCTTTTTCAAAAAAAAATTGACGCAGTTGAAAAATCTGAAACTTTTTTCTGGTGCTAAGGGAGGTTATTCCCATCACCAAAAAAATAATCAGGCATTTCTAAAATTTTCATTCATTCCCAATTGTCCTACCATTAAACATGCCCTACGTTCACAAGTATTTGCCGTAAGCTATTTCAAAGTCTCCATCAAAAATGTTGCCCCCTAAGTGAGTATGTTATTCCGTCTGCCCACGCCCCATTGTGGTTTGGACTTTGTCAGCCAGCGTGCTGTGAATAAACAATTTCTACCGTTGTCAAGCAGTTGAAATATTCAGTCCAAGCTTTGTTAAAACGCTATTTGGTTATTTGGTTAGCTGGTAAGACGGCCAGTGGTGCTTTCGACGTGTTTCATGTTAAACATCATCTGTTGACACTTCAGTGGCAGTGGGCGGGGCACGTAGAACCGATGGCCGTTGGGGCGGAAAGGTTCTCGAGTGGCGACCACGTACCGGAAGGCGCGGCGTGGGTAGGCCCCCCACAAGGTGGACTGATGACCTGGTGAAGGCCGCGGGAGTCCACTGGATGCGGGTGGCGCAGGACCGGTCACTTTTGCACTCTTTGGGGGAGGCCTATGTCCAGCAGTGGACGTCTTTCGGCTGATGTGATGATGATGATGATGTTGACACTATACGCTGTAGCCTCTTTCCGTTACTTAGTGGGAAAACCACGGTCTTTTCGGACTTCATCACGTTCATATGAGAGAAAGCAAATAATATAATAACGGTGATGATTATGATGATACGTAATATAAATATTCAAATTATATTTACTATAAAATGTATTTGTTCCAGATCCTCCCGTGGCTCAAATATCTTTGCTAGAGCCGAGAGAAGCTCGTCTTCTTAGAGAAGATGAGAATGCTGAGCTTCTGTGCTCTGCTGATGCCTCCCCGGCACCGGATAACTTCACATTCTATAAAGAGGTAAGGGTTGTGACACCCCTAGATTTGCAAGCTACCTTAACAAAAAAAACGAGTATCATTAACCCATAAATTATCATATACAATTCTTACAATCACAAATTTAAAATATAGATAACAAGTAAAAACAGTAACAAATATAAATAACTTAATAAATTACCTACCTATCTTGATTTTTTTTTACCATATAATGGTAGTGATTGGCTTTTGCATATCACCACAGTGCCGCAAATATGCACAATCCACCCAACCTGCAAACATCTGCAGGATATTGTTGGGGCTGGCCCACACCCGACGCATCAGAGACGCGCTGCGTTTACGCAGCAAACATCCCCTATGCGCTGCAGAAACGGGGCAGCCCCATCAATACCCGAAAGGCATTGTTAAATTGAACCCGGAGAGCCCCATATGCCCGCTGCGTATAACGCCAATACGCGGGCCGTATACGTATATAAATTTAAAAGAAAACAGTGGAAGGGGAGAACATTTTAGAAACTCCTATTGTTTGAATACCATTTATGATAGGAAACATCTTTTGTAGTCTGTTAATTTTACCAGCAGCGTAATCTTACGACAAATGCACTTTTTTTTAGTTGTATGTTTATTTATTTAGCAGATGCCAATTATGGGTTCTCACAGATAGAAATCTAATAGAAATTAACATCATTATAGACAGTTAGTTGTTCATTGAACGTAGACTAAACAATTACATAAAGTATTAAAGACAAGATGACAAACAGGTAGCAAGCTCACTCAAAGAAATTACGCGATAGAATACGCCTTATGGGTGAATTGCAAAAAAATGTATTAACAAAAACGTTACACAAAGTTGGAAATTTGTATGGAAAAAAATATTATGTAACACACAAAAGAAGCAAAACTGGGATTGGAAAGCAAATAGAAAAAAAAACGTAAGGAATTTAAATATTCGAATATGCCTAGCCGATTACCTATTTGTTTCACCACCCAACAATGTAAAAACAGTAGTAAAAACGAAAGAAAATACCTTATTAAGACATAACACAAAATTGTTTTTTAAATATACTTTTTCAATCGTATCATCAATCATCAATTCAATTCGTACCACAACAAAAAACGAATATGGCTATCGACACATTGTGCTTCTGTTGGTTGTAGACTTATAGTTACCCGACATAAAAATGTTACGGGTGCAGTCTTATCTGCAATAAAACGCAAAATGTAGCGTTACGCAGCTGATGTAGTTAACACACAGGAACGAAATCCTTCCCCGAATAAAAGATATTGATATAAAATATTTGTTCTAGAGACCTGAAAAACAATTTCCTTGGTGTTTTACATGGTGTTAAACAGACCACAAGGTAATTTCTTGTGGTCTGTTTAAGTCAAAGTTATGATTTTTTGAATACTGTGCGTTACACAAAAGACAGATGATTTGTATGGGAGCAGAAATTCAATTTAATCGTTAATTCCTTTTTTTTAATATTTTTATAAATGTCATAATATAATACTGTACAAATCCTATTAAACTATGAACAAAACTATGTGAAATCATATCTACAGCGTGTGACTTTCATAAGAACATTTATTTTAAGGAACGATAGCTTTCAGTGCTGTGAACCGTTTTGTCGAAAAAATATAACAATTACCTTTTCTAATGGAGAGTTATTAATTTTTAAAATTTTCTCGAGCAGCAATGTACTGCTAACATTCACTTGACGTTTCAGAGAGGCAGAGCTAGTTACTGTCAGTTGTTAGCTTTGTTACCAATAGGTACATTATTGTGGGCCGAATTAATTTGTATGAAAAAAAAAACCGTTTTTTTTTTTAAATAGAGATACCAATTTACGTTCATTAGGGCTTATACTTTCAGCCTTTAAAAAAATGGTCTTATGAAAGTCACACGCTGTATAATACACGTTACTTCAATTCTTATTTTTTTATAGAATTTTGAAGTATGAGGACATTTTAAATTTTGGAATGTACATTTTTTTTGCAATTCACCGTTATAGAATGGGTATTTAAATTAAAGACATCATTATCATACTATTTCGAGACCCCGTAAAGAGTTCTGCCCGCGCGAATATGGATGTTGTTACGTCTGTAATTCGAGGATGCAAAGGGGTAAATAGGGGGGATAGTACCTTTTATTTTACCCTGTTAGGAGTGGTGAACATGATACTACCTAGCAGTTCTGCACAATCAATGCTGCCATTAACGATTTTTTACAAGCTTTTATTTACTTTCACCTGACCGTTGTCTGTAATCAAATCTTGCAAGTTAAATTTGATCCACTTCCCGGTTTCCGATTGAGCTGAAATTTTGCATACATGCGTAAAACGCGTGACAATGCAATATTATGATGACATGGTGCTGATCTGATGATGGAGCTGGAAGGTGGCCATAGGAACTTCGCAATGAAACGACACAACCTCATCGAGTTTGGGCTCGTTAGAATCGTCTCAATGAGTAGTTAATGACGGTATACAGAAAAGTACAGTCAGCAATAAAAGCTTGTACCAAAAATGAAGTTTTTGACAGAAACTTGTTAAGAAGTATGTAATGTTAGCAATTTCACGAAGATCAGAAAAAGGCAGGAGATTATGTATTATGCATCACCGCTTGAAAACTAATTACTTTAAATATATCAATCTAAGCATGTACGAGTATTAACAATGTCATGAAAGTGAAAGCTAGAAAGGTTTCGGAAATCCGTGATCTCTGCCTACCCCTCCGGGAAAAAGGCGTGATTCATCATCATCATCATATCAGCCGAAAGATGTCCACTGCCGGAGATAGGCCTCCCCCAAAGAGTGCCACAATGACCGGTCCTGCGCCACCCGCACCGTCATCAGTCCACCTTGTGGGGGGCCTACCCACGCTGCGCCTTCCGGTACGTGGTCGCCACTCTAGAACCTTTCCACCCCAATGGCCATCGGTTCTACGTGCAATAGCGCTACTGCCACTTAAGTTTACCGATTCGGAGGGCTATATCGGTTACCGTGGTTCTGCTTCGGATAGCCTCATTTCTGATGTTTAAAGCGTGATTATATGTATGTAATTCAATCAAAATGGCCAGGTATTTCATAGGAAACGAATAAATTGGTACTTTATAGCTCTGCAAACGTTTCGTAGAGATGGGATATGGTTATGGCAGAATAATAATTAATTTAATTTAATTTTATATTAAAAAAAAAACAAGAGTAACGAGATAGTACAATTAACTGAAGACCCTACGCATAAATTGGTTAGAGCGTCAGAGCAGATCGCGTAACATTCCTTACGCGCGTTAGGTAGATTTAACTGTCATATTTCCAAAAAAAGTGACATTTAGAACAACCTGACGCGCGTACAATGCGTTACGTGATTGACCCCCAGATGTATTTTACTTCCACAATTTTCATTTGTATTGAACGGGATTTTTATCATTCAATTCACTTCACATAGTTTTTTCTGGTTACCATAATTTTTTTTATAATTTTAATAATATTTTGTACCTAATTTACACTTAATTTAATTAATTTGATGTTTTACTATCAATATAGCAATATACGATACACATTTTGACATTAGGAAAGTGCCCAATTGTACATTAGGGTTGTCAACCGGTCATCATTGATCAGATATTTTGACTCCAGATGAGTTTTTTCTGTGGCTTGGTGCGGTGTGAGAAAATCTGATATTACACATTACAGTTGCTAGTCATTTATGCCATGAAGGCTTCTTACGACATAATTTTACGTCTTCTAATCAGATAGATAGAGCAATTGCGGCCATTAAGTATGATGTAGGGGCATGATCTAATGATAATATTTAAAAATATATAATGCTGCCTAAATCGAAAACCATTTTAGTAATTATCTTACCTGAACATAAATAAAGTACCTAGTTAGTTTTAAGTTTTTTTTCTCACTCGTTTTTAAGAAAATCGTGATGTTGTATAAACCGTGTGTGACGTAACGATAAACGTGTAGTTTAAACCGTACTACTGTCTATCACGTGAAAAGTGTACAATCTGCTATAAATCCTTAGTATTGACGTCATAATTTACTTTTCAATTTGATATGTTCTGAATAAAAATTACAATTTAGGGAGCTGAATGCAAAAACACATGTCCCTTGAATCTTAATACAAAAAGTGCATCCAATACAATGGGTTAAGGGCTAAGGTATAGTTTTTCATACTTAGAACATATATGTAATCAGTTTCTCTCTAAAAAATCTTATTATCAATGCAACCAGCTTTTAAAGGCGAAAACTAGCCTGTACAATGTAGCTTTAATTTTAGTTTTTGTGTGTAAGTGTATGTGTCAGTGTACTTATATTGTAATTGTTTTTATGATAAATAAAGATTTACAAACAAACATGTCCCTTGACATTAAGTGAACTAAATCATAAAATGGCCACATGAAAAAATTAAAAGTTCGCAATTATAAAATTTTCTGTTTCAATGCTTTTTCCCATCCCTAGTCAAAGATATAATGGAATATTTGCAATAACATAATGTCAGTT
Source organism: Epinotia nisella (assembly GCA_932294315.1). Taxonomy (NCBI): domain Eukaryota; kingdom Metazoa; phylum Arthropoda; class Insecta; order Lepidoptera; family Tortricidae; genus Epinotia; species Epinotia nisella. The sequence goes on from OW028691.1 coordinate 2,911,475, forward strand.
TAGCTATTTCCTATTCGCTTTGAGCGGAACTTTTCACTTACGGAGCATTTTCTATGTGAATGCGAGTTCCGGTTTTGAATTGTAGATTTTGTGCGCAGTTGACAATGGGTTTTTGGAATTTATTGAGTCGTTATTGTATAATGAAAAATACGTAACCATATAAATCTTAATATTTTTAGTAAAAAATACTTTTTTTTAATCATTAGTTTGAAAACGAATGCGGAGATTGGTTCTGGAAATTGTTAATAAAAAAACCGGACAAGTGCGAGTTCAACTCGCGTGGTGAGGGTTCCGTATATAATCTAAATTTCATAAGTGTTTTTGAATACTCAAACTTCTCCTTTAATCTTTAGGCAAAGAACTACTTTCCATATTTATTTCAGAATTTTAATCTTAGTAGTTTCGGAGATAAGGGGGGGGGGGGAATGGTAAATTTTCGTCTTTTTTCCTAAATTACTTCAAATCTGTTTTTGCTAAAATTTAAAAAAAATATATCTGAGATGCTTATTACAACCCCTTTCATTTGATATGTCACACAATACAGTTTCAGAAACTTTTTTTTTTAATTTTCAAGCTTACCCCCAAAAGTGGCCCCCGTGTTCAAAATGCATTAATTTACTTTACGCGTCCATCTTTGGGTCACCAATTTACATATGTATACCAAATTTCAACTCAATCGGTCCAGTAGTTTCGGAGCAAATCGGCTGTGACAGACGGACAGACAGACAACCGAGTGATCCTATAAGGGTTCCGTTTTTTCCTTTTGAGGTATCGGAACCCTAAAAAGGAATCTGGTAGAAATCATTCAAAATAAGAGAGGCAAAATTATAGAACATATCATGTTACGCCACAATGATTAGACGAAAACAATAATAGAGGGAAATATAGAAGGAAAAAGGAAAAGATGAAGGCTGAGGACATCTTACATGGAGCAAATAAAAGAAAAAATAAGTTTTTGTCAAAAATTACATTTTTGGTACAAGCTTTTATTGCCGACTGTATTTTGCTGCATACCGTCAACAACTACTCATTGAGACGATTCTAACGAGCCCAAACTCAACGGGGTTACGTCGGTTAAGTACTGAATTCCCATGGCCACCTTCTGTCTCCATCAGCAGATCAGCTCGATGGTAATACAATATTAAATTATCATCCAAACTATACCTTTACCCAAAATTTCAGCCTAATCGGTTAAAGATTGAGTTGCAAATTTTGACGAACAACTTACTTATGATTATACCTAGATATTTTTCTAGCAGGAACAACATTTGTTTAGTCCTTGCCTCAATAAAAATATCGACAATCCTGTTATTGATAAGTACATACTACTTTAACGACAATACGTACATACAACCACAGACATATATTGGCTATCTACCTAGACGCCGCGTGCACCTACACTGTAAAAATGGTTTTGGGAAAAACTACATGTTGTGACATTCTGCTTCGATTTTAAAGACAATTTCGGTGTGTGTGTGTGTGTTATAAAGTAAAGTAGGTGATAATTAATTCAGTGACACGAAGAAAGAAAGTTACGAAAGTATTGCAAATTGTTTTCTGAAGTATGTAAAATATAAATAAATTGAAAGAAAAGAAAGAAAAGAAAAAAACATTTATTCGTGACAAAACACATAAAAACAAACTGTATAGACACAATACACACAAACACATTTGCCACGAAATGGTCACAACTCAGCGTGATGCTGGATTGATAGTTTTGTTATTATTATCAATTTTTTAACGCACCCTATTACCCTTTATATATTTGTATTTATTTTCCTCTATGACGTTGAAGTAGTACTTATCGATAACAGGACTGTCGATGTTTTTATTTTGTCAATCACTTACAATAAGTCGTTCGTGCTAGAAAAATATCTAGGTATAATTATGATATACACACGAACAGTGAAAGTTAAATAAAAGCATGTAATAAACGCTTCATCTTATAAAGAAATACAAATAAGGCGGAATGTAGAATAACTTGGAGTCGGGGTGAATTTTTCTTTACGCCTTACCCTACCTTTTAATACTTACCCGAAACACTATAATTAAACCAACACCTCCCAGCGTAGGTACGTCATAACGCCGTTATACAAACTAATACTTTAACACGAATCACAATTTTCTTCCAAATTGAATTCTTGAAGTATTAATTATAAACTCATTATGAAGTTAGTCACGCGATGCAGAGTTTAAGTACGTGTTATTTCTAGAACGACGTATGTTGGTAAGAATTTGGTATGGAGATAAGATATTTTGATAAAGATTTGCAGCTTAGGTTGATAGTGCTAAGTTTGTATTTGCGTGAATGTGGGAGCGATTAAAGCGGTATATCTAGGTTTTATATTACTTAAGGGTTTTGAGATAATTATAAGAATGAGGTTATTATAATACACATAAGTGGAGCATGGGGTTAATTGAAACACGGGGTCATTTGAAAGCTCTGCACTCGTACATGGATGGTGACGCTTTATTAAAAGGCACGGTCGACTCAAGTCGACTCTCCATACAAACGTACTTAACTAGTTTGGTGCTCATTTTACCAGCATATTGGATTACATGAAACTACTTATACACAATGGGATCTGCCATAAGTCAAAGTCAAAGTCAAGGTCAAAGTGATTTATTTTTCAATTTAGGCATATAATATGCACCTATGAATGTCGTTAAACTACCACCGGTTCGGAAAGAAAACCTCTGCCTCGAGAAGAACCGGCGTAAAAAACTCGGCGAGGTGTCATTTTTTCAAAACAGTATACAATATATAATCAGTATCAGAGTATTATAAAATTACATTGCTACAGTAGAAAGCCTATTTATTTTGAGATAGATTTCTAGTGCAGGATTTTATCGCAGCCAAATATAATCATGCATGTATCATGGGTAATATGCTTTTGAAATAAGTGTCAGTTTTACGACAGATTTGAATTTAGAGTCAGTAAGTTCGTTAATGTGTATTGGAATTTTATTGTAGAATTATTTAAATTTTTTTTTGTAACAGGAGCATATAATCCGCGATGATCCCATAGGCGGGATAGCGGTAGAAAACAACAAACTGATTCTCCGAGGACTGAGAAGACATCATTCTGCACGATATCGATGCAGGGCGAGGAACTCGGAGGGAAGCGCACTGAGCGAGCCCTTGACGTTAAATGTTCTATGTAAGTACCTACTTAATACTTATTACGCTGGCTCTGCGACCCAAATACAAATAAATACAAGTAATGTATTGTTTCAAAGTGAGTCACAGTATCGTTATTGTTCGTCACAATCAGCCAGAGTACACAATATTTGTTGAATTTGTTAACTGCATGTCATTGAATTAATGTATTTTTAATAAAGGCAGGTATGTCAATAAAAATAATAAAAGTAAAACAAAAAAAAAGATTAATTATAAGAAAAATAAAAACCTAAAGCGACTCTTGGCCTCCGACACGAGTCATTGCCACTTGTCCCAGTCTAGCGCCATTTCCCGCCAGCTCATGGCTTGAAGATTGCGCAAATCTGATTTGACAACGATACCTGGGTCCATTGGGTTCCCGCCCTGCAGCCCAAATATGCCCGTTTGGCCAGTGAATTGAAATTAATTAAAAATTCAACCTAAACCTGATGACCATTGAAGTATGTTAGCTTGGATTGATAACGGTTATCTTTGGGTGCGGCAGTGTTCGTATATGCGTCCGTTTGCAACTGCCGCTGTGTGGATGCGAACTGTAACGACAACTACCGCGTCACAGCCACACAAATTAAACCTGCATAGTTACAAGCACACGCACACATGCAGCCGCGCAAAGATAAGTTAAACCTATCCGTGACAACATCGTAAATTAGGCAAGTTAGAGTGGATGAGCTTGTCCAAAGTAACATTTGTCTTTCGCCCCACAGCCAGGCCAGAATGCTCAGCAGGTAGCGTGGTGCAGCAACTAGCAGGGGCGCCGGGGGGTGAAGTGAGGGCGCGGTGTGCGGTCACAGCACCATCTGCACACGATGCTGGGCCGTTGAGGTTCTATTGGACATACAATGGGACTAAGGACGTTTTGCCTGTAAGTATCCTTTGCTTAAAGGTAAGTGGTCAGTTGCGTTCGTGAACAATATTCTCTTCATTGTATTACGGAATTTGAACGTTACTTCAATTTAACTTTACTTCATCGATCCAAAGAGCTTCGGCGTTAAAATGCGTGATGTTACTTGATGATCGCACGATAGAGAATCACAGTAGGTAGGCTGTTAACATTGCATGACTTAAATGCGAAATGTTACAAATAAGGTAATAAAATAGTAGATGTTTTTGACGACACCACTTGACTTTCGAACTTGAAAAGGGCAAAAGCTATGTGCAATTGTGCACGTATAAACAGTAAACGGCGATGAGGGAAATACCTAAAACATCATACAACACATACATACATGGGTCCAGTGATAGCATAAACTTTTTAGACCGAATCGTTCTTAAAATAGCGTTTTTTCATGGTGTTTAGGGACGTGCGAAACACATAGAGGTCCATTTTGAATCTCAAAGGTATATCTTAGATTAACTTCTTAAATGGGCATATTATCAAGATACAATCTAGCTATGAGCACTTACTTCTCCCAGATACCAGCATCAAATGTGACAGTGATGGGTGCCAGCAGCACAGTAGTCCACGGTCTGCCACCAGACAGTGACGAAGACCTCGGCTGGCTGGCATGCTGGGCCAGCAATGACGTCGGGAACCAGCGGGAGCCGTGCCTGTTCAGGATTATGCCTGCTGGTAGGAAAATGATTTTGTGTTACTAGTGCCGTAAGGAAACCGGTCTAATTCCAACGAGTCTAGTTTTCCCTCTAGAGGTCAGACGGCAGTCGCTTGATGATGATTCATCATTATTATATCAGCGGAAAGATGTCCACTGCTAGACAGGCCTCCCCGAAATACTGCCACAATGACCGGTTCTGCGATCTACCCGATCAATCCCACCTCGGGGGGGGGGTCTACCCGCGCTGCGCCTTCCGGTATGTGGTAGCGACTTAAGAATCTTTCAGCCCCAACGGCCATCGATTCTACGTGTAATGCGTAAGACGAATGCCCATGCCAAATCTTGTGATTAGATCCCAAAGCGGATATAGAATACAACCAGGAAAAACCTTAGGGCGATGATGATGCTTGTTCATCGAACTTTACATCTTCCAGGTCTCCCAGAACCTCCAATCAACTGCGAACTGGACAACTCCCTGCTACGTTGCGAGCCTGGTCACGATGGTGGTCTGCCCCAGCGCTTCCTACTCGAGGTGCTCGAGGTACGGCACACGGAACCGGTCAGCAATGAGCTCGCAACGATGAACGATCAGGTGAGCACGAGTGACGTGCTTTTGATGTGATTCCTGATAAACGGGACCATGATGTGGTTGTGCACAGGCTGCATACGTGACACTTTGCATACAATCTTCTATGCAGCGAGGTCGTGCTTGTTAACATTTTCAGTGCTAGGAACCCTTTAACATGTTTATCGGCTACAAGCGTGGCGCTACGAAGCTGTTGGCACTGATAGTGTTAATTGATGTATCATAAGTAACCAGTCGCATTTTTACCCTGCATGTTATGTGTCGTAAGTAACGATATTAAATTTTTTTGACACTAATAGACTAAAACGCGAGTTTAAATATCACTTTTATTTCATTTGCTCCAGACATTCTAGGGTTTATTTTTGTACATTTCATAGTTGAATTAAATACTCATGCGCGTTCTTGTTTAAAATCTAGCTATAAAACCAAGTTTGACAAGACTAACACCAAGTATAACAGACTGCACTTAATAAAATAAAATAAAATGTTCTGTTCATACGAATCACATGTGTGGTTCTTTACCCATTAAGTCATCACTCACTCACTAGTCAACTAGTCATTTCACTATCGAGATCAAAGGTCCGTAACAATTAATTACTATTTGGTACTAATTATATTTCTCTCCAGGGCATCTCCGGTCGAGGACTATCGGAAGCAATATACCGCGCCAGCAACGACGCTCCCCAGTTCGTACTCGACGCTTTGTCTCCTGGACGCTATACATTCCTGGTTTACTCGGAGACGCCCAGGGGCAGGTCCCCTAAACCAGCAGCGTTGCACAGCGTTGCGATTAATCCGTCTGACGACTTGGATAGACCTGGTAAGTCGCTGTTCTCTTCCCAGCACGATTTCTACAAGGCAGTGGGCTAACTGACTAGCGCGTCAAACAGACGACGTGCCTTTTTTAAGTAGGTATTCTAATTACAAAGAAATAAATAGTGTATGTCGCGTGTGGTATTGTAACATAATCTGGACTGTGCTGGCTCTTCCTACTCTGTTCTAGACGGCCGGCTAAGGCATGCTAGGGCTTTTCCCACCGATCAGACAAGATCCTGGGAGCGCTCAGGTGCGTGGGATCCCTACTCCCCAACTCAACAGCCCGTTACAATTTGCCATGCGTTGTCTGATTACACTGGAATACTAGTAGGCAATGGAGTCATCACATCCTTACGCCAGTGATTATTATCATTCTAACGATGATGATGATGATGTTATCAAACTTTATCCCCAGGTTCCCTTCAAACCATGACTCCAGCACCTCCACCAATCACCGCCAGCGACAACAGCGTGGCGTTGCTGGTCGGAGCAGCGTTAAGTCTGATACTGCTGACTATACTGACGACACTGTGCGTCGCGCTGGTCGTCATGTGTAAGAAGAAGACCAGGCCTTCGAGAGATCCTGAGCAGAGGTAATTATTTAAGGCTTAATCTGCATTGTCTCAGAACTTATTTATTAATCAAAAAAATCATGTTACGGTTACCTTTACTTGAATGAGTATGAAACTTTTTCGTGTATTTAGTATAATTATTCATTTATTGGTGTCCAATAAAATTGAGTTTGAAATGAAACGGAAAAATAACAGATCTAAATCTAAAGGTCACCTATCTCCTACTAGAAATAATAAAACAAAATTTCCTAATCTCACGACAAATCAAGTCAAATGAACAAGACGGCATATCAAAATAGCACCGGCCACCTTAGACTCGAAAAAGAATGATAGTATGTACTTATTTCTAAAGTAATGTTCCCCGTTTTCAGTACAATCCTTCGAAGAAGCGTTGGTGTCTCAATGTACGGCGGGTCCTCGGTATCGCCCAGTTTGGTGCCAACGGTCGTCGTCAGGGGCCATCGGGGGTCGCGAGTGCTGGCCGCTAGATGGTCTGGTGTGCTGGATGACGCGCCGTTGGCAGTGCTGGCTTTGGATACTAGAGCCCATGGTGAGTGGTTAAGATCATAGAAACATGGTTCAATTGGTTTTTATTAATTTAGGGTGTGTTGCACCAAACCCTCTGTAATCATAAGGGGTGTTCGTTACAAACTGTATGTATGGAAAATTTTACAAGATTTTATGAAATCTTATTTTCGTTTTAATTAATTTACTTCACACCTAGCCTAGAGGCAACAACCACACAATCGGCGTCCAAAAAATCCTCCATAGTCAGGAGTTAGTTATACGTAATGTATATTATATGAATTGATATTGGGCAATATGAAACATTCAGGTCCTTTTGCGATGTGCGTAAAAATTTATAATAAATTGCCGGATATAATTAAGGATGAAATTGATATATTTAAATTCAAATCAAGATTGACTAAGTTGCTCCTTGACAAATGTTATTACTCTACGAATGAATACCTGTCTGACATTTCTATGTGAAAATTAAGCTTTTGACATTATAATTTCATTTAGCATTTAGTTGTTAATTATTTAGCATTTAGTTTTGACATAAAATTGATTACGACATTATAGCTAACATTAAAATCCTGTTTTTATCTTATAGTAATTCATAATATTACCGCTGTGTTAAGTGTTATAAAATTATTTTTTTAGTTTTAAGTCATTGGCGCCCTACCAGGGTCATGTTTAGTGCATAATTGTAATATAAGACCTATTGTAAAACTACATGGAAAAGCAATAAATGAATTATGAATTATGAATTATGAATGTAATAGCTTTTGTTATTATTTATAGTGTACGTTATAGTATTTAAACAATATATTATAAAATATAGATTTTGTTGTTATATCTAAAGTTTATTATATCTTCTGAACGTTAGTAACATGAAATTATATCATGAGTTGTTATATCTTTGGATACATGAGAATATGAGATATAATAATAAAATAAAATTGAACTGTTAATTTCATAAAAATAAATTAGGGTTTGATCACATTCTTAACTACTAATATTATAAATAAAATATGTATCTAGACATTATTAAATTTGTTGATGGATGTACTATGATTGATTTTGAATTTATATTTGGATATTGTTTATTTTCAGATGACATAGACAGCCATAGCGAAGAACATCAAGAAACTGAATTCACAAAGAGCATGGATGACATGGAAACTCAAACAGACTCTTAATATCATAGACATTTTAAATGGTTAAATGTAAAATGTTACGAATTGCTCCAAGCGTCTTCAAAAACAAATAGCAAACACTCAGGACAAAACATTGTAATGAAGTCGAAAAAAAACGAACTTCAACTTAGACCGGACTTTGTAAATGTTATTTAAAATTACGAGTATGTTCGTTCCAATAATAACAAAATATAACGTACACCAAAGCGTTATTAGATTATTCAAAAGAAGGACCAATAATCTAGTGATCGAAATGATGAAGATTCCTTGTGGAATTTCTTATTATGACTGAAGAAGGTGATGATAACAATATCACTAAATACTTGAATGGAAAATATATAAAAATGGTTATTTTTTTAATGTTTGGGAGTAGAGTAAATTATTATGGTACAATGCATGATTCAGTATTATTTCTTTAGTGATAGAAACATTGTGAAATTGTTTTAAAAACAGATAGTTGTGTGATTAATTAGTGTTTTTAATGTGCCACGTAGTTTTAGGAGTTTTTGATAGACTAGGGTAACCCCCGACGCAATTCCAGGTGAACTTTTTTAACCACCATAGTTATGCAAAGCTGTGTTTTCACATATTTGACACCTCTTATGCTTCATAGCTAAGTAAGTGTCGCTTGTATAGAAACAGTTTAGCACATCTGCGATGGATACTCAACTTTACCCTTCATTGTTGTTGGGTAAACATGTCCACACACTACTGATGTGCCGACGGAAAGTTTCCTAAATAGCGAAATTTTTCTGCAATTCAACATAGGAAATTTTCGGAAATTTTCCTCATTTTTGTATGTGAATTGAAACTTTCCATTTCAAAATTGGAAACTTTCTTTATTTCTTGTGAAACTTTCTAGACATTTCCGAGAACTTCTCCATCTTTTTGGAAACTTTCCGCAATTTGCACATCCGTACCACACACTATTAACCTACTGCCGGTAGTACCTAGTGTAGAGTAGTGTAGTGTAGTGTAGAGTAGTGTAGAGTAAGATGCATTTTCCACAGTACCTACCGTTAGTAATTGTGTTTTTGTAAATAAAACAATACGGGTAATTAAAACAAGTTAATAAGAATATTCTAAGTTTGTATTTATTGTATCTTAATTAGGTATATCTTAAGTCTTACTTAGTGAAATACCTGTTAGTTGGGGTAAGATTGACGTGTGATAAAGATGAAAAAGTAAACAAAAATTACTTTTAATGTCAAGTTTATTAATTCGGTCTTACCCTGATTATTATTTGATTTAACTTTATGTAACCTATTGTACAAGTGCACCTAGATGAATTTTAAGACATCTCACCGATATTTTAAACTAGTATTTGCACGCGACTTCGTCCGCGTGAACTCTCGCAACTTTCATCCCCTATATTAAGTAGATATATATTTTAATTAGATCAGTTTTCACATCGCATCAGAAATGAGGCTATCCGCAGCAGAACCAAGGTAACCGATATAATAGCCCTCCGAATCGCTAAACTTAAGTGTGGCAGTGGGCGGGGCACATTGCACCGATGGCCGTTGGGGCGGAAAGGTTCTCGAATGGCAACCACGTACCGGAAACAGCGGCGTGGGTAGGCCCCCCACAAGGTCGACTGATGACTTGGTAAAGGTCGCGGGAATCCGCTGGATGCGGGTGGCGCAGGACCGGTCAATTTGGCTCTCTTTAGGGGAGGCCTATGTCCAGCAGTGGACGTCTTTCGGCTGATATGATGATGATGATGAGATCAGTTTTTTGATCAGGTATCATTTTTAATACATGGGTCAACTTTCAATCAACTTTTTTTCGCCGCTAGTTGTCATGGCTGCCTATGTCTACTGGGTGACTTTTTAAAACTGTTATTTTAGGGGCTTGAATTCACTTAATTTATTAAAAAATGTAGGTTAATGTAGGTTTTGTTGGCATAAAACCCTTTTTAATGGGCCATATCCTGCATTTTAGAAGTCTATGTTAGAACAATGTGCCAACCAACGGGACAGAATACCAAAAATAAATAGTGGATTTAATCAAATACAAGCTGATGTTGAGATGTATTTAAAACGTAACATAAAACCCATTACACACGTTATTTGATTTAATGAGTAACAATCGTGTAAAACGAAAACAATATTTGACAAATAGATCAATCTTGTTTGTTGACGTAATCATGCCGACATGGTACAGTCAAGAGCAAAAGTAAGTTATCACTTTTGTACCTTATTCCATTGCAATAAGGTGAAAAAATGATAACCTACTTTTGCTGTTGACTATACAATAGTATGAATCATTTAAAGCCCTAGGTATTATCAATAAGTCTTTAATTAATAACGTCAATAAATTTAAACTTAATTTACATGATATGAGACAATGATGTAATATTTAAAAAAGAGGTAGGTTATAATTATAACCGCTCGGAAAGTGGCACACTGAAACTGAGTCAATTACACCAACTTGCCTCAGTTTCACGTCGTCAATAGAAACGTGTAAACGTGTCTTAGCTGTCAGATTTGGTGGCCATTTTTAAACACGGAATTTCGTATAGACAAAATATTATTATCTACCTGTATTTTATATTACGTCATTGATATGAGACCAAAGAATAGTTCACAAAGAAGTTTCCGATGTATACGTTTTAGTATGACATTGTTACACAATAGTGCTTATATTGGAAATAAACTATACATGTATTTTATGAAAAACTATGGTTTTATTACTAACCTGGGGGTAATCACGTAACGTACGAACGGCGCGCGTTAGGACAGTCATGTCATTTTTCCATAAAAATTTGACATTTAGATCTACCTGACGCGCGTACGTCCAATGCGTTACGTTACGTGATTGACCAGGTGATGTCACCCAAACATATGGATTTACCCCTTATTATTATTTATTTATTTAATAAATAGAGTATAAAAACATAATAATTTTCAGGGTCTCACAAAACTGCCGGATCAGTTTTTCTGTGTGATCCTTTCAGTACAGAGTTAACTAATAGTCTAGGCTCTATATTGCTATGGTTATTAGTAGCAATTAATTTTTAAGACTAACAGGCAGTATTTATATTAATTAATAACTGACATGATGTCAAGTCATTAACATTATTATTCATAAAGAAACATAAACATAGAAAAAAAATATGTAGAAAGAATACAACATAGGTACATACCCAACTATATAAAAAGAATACACCATCCAAAAGGTCTGCCTGAGGCATGGTCCCCAATACGCTGGCCGCGTTACCTCTGTGTATCGCTAGAGAAATGCTCTGCGCGAGGTAAGCGCCGGCTCTGGGGTCCCCTGAGATGTCGACCAGCCGCGACGACAGGGCTCTAATAAATGCCTTTGTGTCAGTCGACCAGGGCCAGGGTCCAAGGGTCACTGCGAGCGCCGCAAACTTGTAGTCTTTAGAGACGAATATTTGTGGCGCTTAAGAACCTGGGCCTGGTCGGCTGCACCGCCGGCCTGAGATCGGGTCACCTGGATGTGGGACAGAGCGAAGGACAGAACACGCGTAGCGTCCCACACCAGAGCCCTACCCAGCTTCCACGGCACCAAAGTGACTCCGTCGGGGCGCTTGCCATCGTCTCTTGCCATACCTACGGGTTCTAAGGTCGCAGGTACAGAGACGGTAGCAAGCGAGCCTCGGTCGAAAGTGCAATAGCTGGACTCATACTTTCGAACGAACTCGTCCATCTATTGCTTACTCTTTAGCCTCTTCAATAATGTACTATTTACTATTTGGCTACAATTATAGTGCTTCAGAAACTGTATGAGTGTGTGTGTGTAATAAACTACTTAAATCGTCGCTCGACAAACCAACCATTATCCCTATTCGACCATTAAAAAGCAATTTCAAACAACAAGAGAAGCTCCAATAACTGTACACGTAAGCCGTATAGCCTGCTTAAACAACAATCCGGTGTTTAGGCTATATAACCTAACCGTAGCGTCATAAACTTGCAGCAACAATATATCGGTGCAACTAAAGGTGAGTGCTTGTAATAAAACGTTAGAAATAGATGCTGGCTTGAAATAGCTTTACCTTACCATGAGTACACAGAGGGTAGCCAAACTAGATAACAAAATTCCCGCATTCACAGAAAGAGGTCTGAATATTAATTATTAATATACTGAATTATTTTTAGTTAACATGATTTAATCGTGTATAATTATTAACGGATTTATTTACCTCTCTGAGGCTCTAGTGAGTCATCCCATCACCAAGAATGTTGTGACACATCCGAAACGTCGGGAAGCTTCAGAACATTACGTACTTAATGGACCTCTAATTAAGTACGTTAATTATACATGATTAGTCCCGTTTCGTAAAAATAATGTGTGTCAATCGTGAGAGTTTAAATCAATACAAATAAAAACCGGCCAAGTGCGTGTCGGACCACGCAAAACGAAGGGTTCCGTGCCTATTAAAAAGGTCGTATCGTCACAGAAATTTTACGGCACTTACGTCCTTTTCTTTGAGGAAGGCAGTTTTTCAGCAATATCTCGAAAACCTCTGAACCGATCTTGTTCAAAACAATTTTCGGTGAATGAAATTAATAAGCCCTATGTCCATAAATTTTTCCATATTTTTAACCCTTTTCTTGGCAAAAAATAAAAATAAAAAAATTGTGAAATTCGATTATTTTTTTGAAAGATAATCAATACTATAAGTAGAAAAAAATATTTTAAAAAATTTTGCTATTCCTTTTTTGGAAATATTATATGTATCTTACAGGATACATTGCCAGGAATACCCACATTTTTAGTTGTGATTGCAATGTATCTCAGATGATACATTGCCAAGAATGTGTTAATGAAACGCAGATAAAAAATTTACGCTTTACTCCAGTGTTTGTGTATAATAATTATAATTTTAATATGTTATAAACCTATTTTGAATGGAACATTATGAAACATTTACGATTAGGTGATAAGCACAAATTCAAATTAAATTTTAGAACAGTATATGGTGGTTTGTTGTAATAGTAGTAAAGCTCTTACTGTACACACGTTAATAAAAGTTAAATTTACACGAGGAAAGGGCAAGTACAAAGGCGACTTTATTCCTTTAAGAGATTTCTTCCAGTTAACCTTTGAGTATATATGAAAGGAAAAATAAACAGGCAGACAAATTCAGCAACCAGTACGACAAGGTACAAAAAAAATATATAAAAAACAAACATACTCATAAAAGCACAAGATAAATACACAAATCGCAAGAACAGCAAAGGTGTAAATTGGAAATATGTTAAAGATAAAAGTAAGAGAGATATGAAACTTGCCAAAAACAGAAAGCCACAGTTTCTTTGACTTCCCCTTGAGTGCCGCAACCGATTGCGACTGCCTAAAGGCGGCCACTCATACCATAACTTCACAGAGCACACCACGAAAGCTTTATCGTAGGTATGCACGAAATTTGTGAGATGGAATCACGGTGGGGTAGACAGGGCCAAGTTCGCGCTAGACAGCAAACGATGGCCACTACCGACAGCCATGAAGCAGAATTTTCAGTTCTCTGCGGAAATGGGATACATGATCGTATTTCCGAAGGCCGAAAATATTATCAGACATTTTGCAAGCGCTCTAGCTTGCCAAGCAGTTCTTACTTAAGATCAAGATACGCAATGTCACCATAGTCAAGAAGTGGGAGTAGAAGAGAACGAGCAAGCAGCGTCTTGGTATGAAGAGAGATAAAGTTCAGAAAACGGAGAGAAGCTGTTTCTTACTGACTTCACATTATAATGAGGTGCCCAAGAGAGTCTGATCTAAGGTAATACCTAGGTTTTTAACAGTAGGAGTGAAATGTATATGAGTTCCATTAAAGAAAATCTTAGTCATATCCATATCCGACAATTTAGAGACGTAAACGAAATCAACCGGTGATTCGGATGTTTTAGCAGCAATTGCATTGGTGCACTTGGCGATGCTGTTGATGCCATTGGTGTAAACGGCGATGGCATGGGTGCAATTGGTGAAAGCAGATACTGAATTGAGGCAGTTGTAGAAGATACAGACAGCATTGGTGCAGCAATTTTTTGAAAAATAGGTGTATTATCGTCTGATAATGTGCAAGTTTTCGAAGGAAGCGGGTAATGAAGGGGCTGGAGAACTGATATCACTATCATTGTTGTCTACATCGAGCTCGAGCCTTGAGGGAGAACTGGTGGAGTTTCTGATTCTGAATCAGATGATTCCTCAATATCTGACTTTATCCCTCTCTCCCTCTTTGGGACCAAAGCCAGTACCATAAGCCAGCAAAGGCTGAGTAAAAAGATGGCCGTGCACCTTCCGAAATTTAAAAAAAATACACATAACATGCAATGCAGCGACCCAATGCATAACTAAATGAAACCAAACTTTTATAAAGACCCGTCTTGGCAATAATGTGTTATAAGATAGGTACACAAAACGAATAAACCACACACTCTATGAACCGGGCAACGTATACTTTAAGATACGTAGCAAGGAGAATGAAAATTGACATGAAGCTGGCAATGTATACCACAGGATACGCAGAGCAAAAATGAAAAAAATCCATGAACCCAGTACTGTGCATTTTGAGATACATAACTTTTGAAGGTCAGTTAGTCAAATGAAATATTAATTATTTGTTACATTCTTCATTCTTCCGAAACAAAAATATTATTAGGCGTATGATAACAGTCAAATTTTGTTCAAAAAATATATCCAAACAGAGTAAAACCTGGTTTTCTTACCTTCTTGCGCGAGAGCATGTCGAACCCGGTTAATCCCACTGAGTTGACGTCACATTAGTGTTGCCAACATATTGAAAATTGCAGTTTATACGTTCAGAAATATGTACAGAAAATAAAATTATGGAAATGTTCAGGTTTACTACAAAAACTTTAACGAAATATTTTTTTAAAGTTAATTGTATCTTACAAGATACCTTGTCTAGAAAAGGGTTAAAATACACCCTTCAAAAATTAGAGGGGGGGGACAGAATTTTAGTGACTTTCGGGGCGATTATCTCCGACCCTATTCACTTAATCAAAAAAATGCTAAGAAACCTTATATTTAATTTGAAAGGCCTATCGATTGATGTGCCACACGGGGGGGTCACAATGATTTTTTTTTTTTGACTTTTAGTTTTATGTATGGAGTGCACCCCTAAAAAAATTTTTTTTTGTCATTTTAATTACAAAACTATGTAGCGGCTAACAAAATACACCTATCCTCAAAATTTTATTCAAATACACCTTATAGTTTTCGAGTAAAATGCCTGTGACATACGGACAGACGGACTGACGGACAGACGGACAGACGGACATGACGAAACTATAAGGGTTCCGTTTTTGCCATTTTGGCTACGGAACCCTAAAAATGAAATAAAATAATAATCGTTTATTGCAGACCAATGATCCATAGGATGTTAGTAACACATTTAGACTTAATAACTATGTTATTATATACAGAAAATACATAAGACAACAAAACAATACGAACACACACGGCAAAGCTCACCTCATCCTATTTGGCCCTACCGATGGCCACTTCGACCCAGTATTTAGTTATGAGACTCCGACAATACCCTGAGGAGGCCATTTCCGCTGCCACGCACTTGCCTGAGTAGTGATCCAACACGCTTGCGTCTGATTGCGATTAAGACATCAGTTCGCGCTTCGGCAAACATGTTGGACTCACTATAGTGCTTCGGCAGCCGCAACAGCATCCTCAAAATATTGTTATATACATATATATATATATATATATATACATATATATATATATACAGGGCGTCCCACGGCTTATGCCACATGGAGGGAAAGTATTTGAATATTGTAGATGGAAAAAAAAATACCCTGTAGCTTTATCATACCGATCGAAAGGCTTCATTATACGGATTATTTTTTGCTAAATATCATAGTGTCAGAAATAAATGCCCATGAATTTTAACATTTTTAATTCGGCTACGAACGTGAATGTGTGAAGCTGCATTTTTTTTTTTTTTTTTAACAATATGGATCTAATATTGGCGTCGGCGTGGGTAATGACCTGATAAAGGCACTGGGTGGCGCAGGGCCGGTCACTTTGGCACTCTTTGGGGGAGGCCTGATGTCCAGCAGTGGACGACTTCCGGCTGATATGACGGTGATGATGTTGATGATTGTCTGCGGTAAAATAGGTCAATCAGCTTTTTAATGTAAGTAGTGGCCAAGGTTATATGTTCAGTCAAATTTTAAATTTGTTATTTTATGGGTTTAAATCCAAGCGCGTAGGTCATTCATTGTTATTATCAACCCCTTTTTTAAGAGCCATCTTTTGACCATTTTTTCAAAGAAACTTCATAATTTTGTCTACTGGCTAACGAGAAACAATAAATAGTTACAACGCAATTTTACATCCCGACGTTTCATTTACACGCTGAAAAAAGCTATACCCGTACGTCGGGATTTTTTTAATTCATATTCATAATATACGTGATAAAATCCGACTCAATCGTTTTATATTAAATTTAATACTTGCCGGATAGCTTCCGCCACGTATTTATTGTACAACAAGTGCATAAAACGAGCCATTTTACCTGAGACATTTATCATCCACCTGAGCCACCGGCGAGGGTGGGTATTTAAGTCGAGGGGTAAAATGGCTTATTTATGCCCGAGTTATACACTCTGCTGTTCACTTTAATTGCGAGAAAATAACAAATTTATAAAAGAATATTTCATATTAACTTTTATATAAGACTTAGATACTTCATACTGCTAAGTCAATTACTGTTTCAATATGTTTTTGAAAATTATAATTGGATTCTGTTTTGTTAATTTAGTAATAGAAAACACGGGAGTGAAATTTATTGAAGCAAATCAAATAAAATAACAAGTATATTCCACGAATGTGGCTGTTAGGCCCGATTATCTTAGACTTTAAAAAAATCACTTGTGCACTAGAGCATAAAAGTGGTATTTTTAGGGTTCCGGTACCTCAAAAGGAAAAAACGAAAATAAAACCGGAACCATTATAGGATCACTCGGTTATCTGTCTGTCCGTCTGTCACAGCCGATTTGCTCCGAAACTACTAAACCGATTGAGTTGAAATTTGGTACACATATGTAAATTGGTGACCCAACCCAAAGATGGACGCGTAAAGTAAATTAATGAATTCTGAACAAGGGGGCCACTTATTAAAAATAGTTTCGCAAACTGTATTTTGTGATATATCAAGTGAAAGCATTATTTCCTAAATTACTTCAAATCTATTTTTGCTAAAATTATAAAAAAAAAAATCTGAAATGCTTACAACAACCCCTTGTTGTAAGCATTTCAGATATATTTTTTTATAATTTTAGCAAAAATACATTTGAAGTAATTTAGGAAATAAGACGAAAATTGACCACCCCCCCCCTTATCTCCAAAACTACTAGGCAAGCATGAGAAGTGAAAAGTATATACTATGATTATAGTATAATTAATTTTCTAAATTATCTTTTTTTAATAATCTAATTTATCAGTGAAGTAAAAACAAATTACGTAACTAAGAAAAGGAAAAACAGATATAACTAAAACTAAAGGTAAAAAATTTGCCCCAGATCGCTGCCAGGCGGTAGTGTACCCAGAAGGCTGGCAGCATTGCCACGTTGTATGGCAATGCTGATCCTCTGGGCGAGGTAAAAGCCAGCCTTCTGGTCACGCGAAGCCTCGACCAAGCGCTTGCATAATCCATTGAAGATACGGTGCGCGCCTGGTCCCCACGGTCCGAGAGTCTCTACGCCGAACGGCTCAAATATGAAGCCACGTTAATACAAAATTCCATTTTATGCAAAGGTGATTTTTTAAGCCGAATAAGTAGTTTGGAACTTTACCCTACATACAAACTTTTCCTCTTTATTAGACCTATCTGTACCTATACATTATTTATCATCATAATTTAGTCGCGTTCCCACTATTCTCTCTCTCCCTTGTATGCAAAGAAAAGTCTCTTCATCGCGACTAAGTAAACAATCTTTAATAACCTCTCCATACATAAGCTACGCATTCTTACCTCATAAAAAAGGGATATTTCCCTACTAAACCGTACCATAAACACAAAACAGCAACCAACTTAACAATACAGTTACAACAATCTTATTATAATACGCTTAAGGTGGTTTATTCTCTAAATGAGCGAGGCGTAAAAATGGTTCTTCGTTTCAAGTAATGCCCCCTAATTCTGCTATAAAAGTATGACACACTTCACTGCTTCGCAATCTAAAGTTAATGCCCTTAAGTTTATGCGCTCCTGGCATGATTACTACTTATATGCTAATGAATAATTTTAGAAATCCGGAAGATGGTGTTAGTTACATCACAATCTTTCGAAGTTTTGGTATTACTACTGAGACCGCATACGAAAAATACGGTACTGTCAAAAATCAAGATTTTGTTAATGGCTTTTATTGCCGTCGTTTTTCATAGTTAAAAACTACTTGACGACCGCTTTAGCCGAGTTGGTAGTGATCCTGCCTACAAAGCAAGGGTTCGAATCCCGGGAAGGGCATTATTTGTGTGATGAGCTGATGAGTACGAATATTTGTTACTGCTTCATCGATGTTTTCTATGTATTTAAGGATTTATTTCTTTATACATATAGGTAAGTATGTTTATCGTCGTCTATTACCCATAGTAAAAGCTTTGCTTAATTGTCAATTTGTGTCAGATTGTCCGCTTTATTTATTTATTACTCGTAAGATGTTGGACATAGGGAATATTTTTAGAAGCTTTTTATTAACTTGCAATGTATAACTATGTTTGCTCGGGTGGAATCTTGCAACTCAATATTGAACCAGAAACTTCAAACGATTGAGCTAAAATTTCAGCTCAATCGGTTGAAGATATCTGCTGTAAAGGTAAAGTTTGGATGAGCCCGTTGAGGGCTCGTTAGAATTGTCTCAATGAGTAGTTGATGACGGTATACAGAAAAGTACAGTCGGCAATAAAAGCTTGTACCAAACATGTTTTTTTTTGTCAGAAACTTATTTTTGTGGCGCTGGCTAGGTTTCTTGCGGGTGGAGCTCTGCGGGCAGCTAGTCCTACATACAATTTTTATAAACACGCTAATAAACATTATATATACTGGTAATATTTATTCGAAAACCACACATTGTAGGTGTATAACACGACAACTAATACCGTCTTGCGTGTCTCTGCAACGTCGTTCCGACTAAACTTTTACACGTCCACTAAACGCAAAAGTTTTTCAATCACTAACAGCCCCACACCTTCCAAAGTTCCCATCCCGCGGGATCCTTGATTTTCCCCGAAAAACTTTTGCGGCAAATTGCGAGCCGTTACTTTTAAAGATGCTCGTTGGTCGGTTGACTGGTGATAACAGCGTTTGACTTTAAGTCCGTCATTTTGTTGGAACTTCAAAAGGTCGACCTTTTGAAGTATTACCAGTATTACTAGTGTTTTTATAAAAATTGTATGTACTTAGTACTAGTTGCTCGCGCAGCTCCATCCGCAAGGAACCTTCCTAGCCAGCGCCACGGGAAATAAGTTTGTGTCAAAAAAACATTTTTGGTACAAGCTTTTATTGCCGACTGTACTTTTCTGTATACCGTCATCAACTACTCATTGAGACAATTCTAACGAGCCCAAACTCAACGGGCTCATCCAAACTTTACCTTTACAGCAGATATCTTCAACCGATTGAGCTGAAATTTTAGCTCAATCGGTTGAAGTTTCTGGTTCAATATTGAGTTGCAAGATTCCACCCGAGCAAACATAGTTATACATTGCAAGTTAATAAAAAGCTTGTAAAAATATTGCCTATGTCCAATCTCTTATGAGTAAATAAATAAATAAAGCAGACAATCTGACACAAATTGACAAGTAAGCAAAGCTT
Organism: Epinotia nisella; assembly: GCA_932294315.1. Lineage (NCBI taxonomy): Eukaryota > Metazoa > Arthropoda > Insecta > Lepidoptera > Tortricidae > Epinotia > Epinotia nisella. Next base: position 2,931,710 of record OW028691.1, read on the forward strand.
TTACTATGGGTAATAGACGACGATAAACATACTTACCTATATGTATAAAGAAATACATACTTAAAAATATAGAAAACATCGATGACGCAGGAACAAATATTCGTACTCATCAGCTCATCACACAAATAATGCCCTTCCCGGGATTCCGAACCCTTGCTTTGTAGGCAGGATCACTACCAACTCGGCTAAAGCGGTCGTCAAGTAGTTTTTAACTATGAAAAACGACGGCAATAAAAGCCATTAACAAAATCTTGATTTTTGACAGTACCGTATTTTTCGTATGCGGTCTCAGTAGTAATACCGAAACTTCAAAAGGTTGACCCTCTTTAGCCGTTTCATTCAGAACTTCAGAGTCTTCATCTTTTGTTTTTCTTTTTACGCAAGCAGCCTGTGGGTTCGATTACGGGGCTCCCGTCAAAAATCAACGAAATTTAGTAGTTTTCATTTCGACACTCCTCCTTGGTTTATTAAAGCTAGCTTTCCAGGGATTTATGCGTGTATGGACTCTTAGGAAATATGGCGATGTATAAAAATGTCTAACTGTAAATTATAAACTAGTCTGAGTATTAGAAAGCCTGTTTAAGTATTGTCAAGTTGAAATATAAAAATGACTATTATCAAAGTATAAAAATGTCTTATATAAAAAACGATGATTTATAAAGATGTCTACAATCATAGTATGTACATGTCTTATATAAAAAACAACGATTTATAAAAATGTCTATAATAAGAAACTAAAATATTAAAAAAACAACATATACAAATGGTATTAACTATTCGGACACTTTGACTGCTACCAACTATATGATGCTGACTGTACTTGTAACTGGTCGTCAGCTATATTTATTTTCATTCGAGAAGTAATTTTTATACTTCGTTGTTTTTATATTCTATCTAACATACATGTGAACATTTCTATACTCTGTTAAAAATATACAGAGACGAAATTATTCAAGCGGACATTTTTATACATCGTCATATTTTCTTTTAGTCTATTGTCGCAACATCTTTATATTTCGTCTAATATACATGTGGACATTTTTTTACTTTGTCAAAATTATACAGGGACGAAATTATTCAAGTGGACATTTCCATACACGCATTTAAATCTTTCCAGGTACAGTATGGGAAAATTTGATTCCTGTTTAATATTTTTGATATTGAATAAGTTGAAAAATGTTAACACAGAATTAATTATCCATTTTTAAAGACAGGTCTGTAAAAATATAAAACTCGACACTTCATCCTCATTAAAACTTTTATACACCCGAAACTCATACCTACTCATACTGAACTTACCTATAATTTTGATATGCGTTTTATAATCTTTTTTGTATTTCACAAAAGCTACGTCCAAAAAACTGGTTTTTTGGCCTAAATTTGCCAAGGTTTGGTGCCATATATATAGAAAACTGTGAGTTTTGAAGTAAATATGGGATACTATTTCGGTAAACCTCGTTGTTGTTAACGCGATAAGCCATAAAAAACATGAAAAAACGGACATTTATTGATGGAAGGTCATCGGGAGCTGGGAGCCCCTTAATCTAAAAATCATGAATCATGATATACCTATTCTGACGGTACAGTTTCTATCGAGACCGGTGTCGCCACTACATCCCCTCCACGTCACCTACAACTTTCTGAGCGACTGCACGGTGATCAGGTGACGTTGGCGCGAAAGCTAAGAGCGCATGAGTAGTGGCACACGTGACACGCCCACGTCGCCTTTCTATAGAATTGAATTTAGTGTTCTGTGGTACAGTACAAGAACGCTTTAAGGATGTTGCGCGAGTTGCCTAGGTTTTACAGCGTTCCTCGAACTTTGCAGAGGCACACAGTGGATTTGCAGTGTTCGATATGCGCGAAAAGTCGGTTTAGGAGCGGTCTTTGCTGATTAGAACGATGAATACGCCAAGCAGCATTTTGTAGCCACATATTAAAATCGTCAAATTAAATTTAATTTGTAGCTTCTAACATATTTACTTAGTGTATAATATTTACTAATAAAAATGAGATCAATTAATTTGAATAGAATAAATAACAGTAACTTTCTAACCGTGTCGCGTTTTATGCTTTGTGTTTTTCATCCCGTCGTGCTACTGTTCTATATTATATATATATATATTTTTTTTTTCAATATTTTGCATTAATTATTTATTTATTATGTGTCTACTTACTTTTTAGGGTTCCGTAGCCAAAATGGCAAAAACGGAACCCTTATATATAGTTTCGTCATGTCCGTCTGTCCGTCTGTCCGTCTGTCCGTCTGTCCGTCTGTCCGTCTGGCCGTCTGTCCGTCTGTCCGTCTGTCCGTATGTCACAGGCATTTTACTCGAAAACTATAAGGTGTATTTGAATAAAATTTTGAGGATAGGTGTATTTTGTTAGCCGCTACATAGTTTTGTAATTAAAATGACAAAAAAAAAGTTTTTTAAGGGTGCACTCCATACATAAAACTAAAAGTCAAAAAAAAAAAAAACATTGTGACCCCCCGTGTGGCACATCAATCGATAGGCCTTTCAAAATAAATATAAGGTTTCCCAGCATTTTTTTTGATTAAGTGAATAGGGTCGGAGATAATTGCCCCGAAAGTCACTAAAATTCTGTCCCCCCCCTCTAATTTTTGAACGGTGTATTTTAAAAATATGGAAAAATTCATGGACATAGGGCTTATTAATTTCATTTACCGAAAATTATTTTGAACAAGATCGGTTCAGAGGTTTTCGAGATATTGCTGAAAAACTGCCTTCCTCAAAGAAAAGGACGTAAGTGCCGTAAAATTTCTGTGACGATACGACCTTTTTAATAGGCACGGAACCCTTCGTTTTGCGTGGTCCGACACGCACTTGGCCGGTTTTTATCTAATGCTGTGTTGCGTTGCGTTCCGTGGGCCACTTGCGGTGCTGTCTGTAAACCAGCGCTGCAGGTGTCTGTCTGACACCTCGGCACAATGCTGAGACAGCGACCGTTTCACTGCCGCGAAGACACACAATATGTGTCAATTGTATTGTATGTCTACTCCTTTGTCTCTGTGTGTCTTTTGTGTAGTGTAGTGAATAAATGTCTTCTTTTCTTTTCTTTTTCTTTCAATTTGGGGGAAACCATTCGCATGCTACCGTATGCTCCTATGTGGCTAAATTGAGAACTTGTTTTATAATGGCTGACTGCTTACCATGAACAGCTTATTTGATTTGGGCGGGTAAATGTTAGATTGCCGCACACTCATGTCAAATAGTTTGCAGTAAACAAAAAAAGGTGAATATATTTCAAACGATAAACGATATATCTCTCTCTGTCTCACTTTGTGACATTTGTATACGATCATTTAACTCGGTAGCGGTATACGTATCTTATGACGGTAGCGGCTCTGATTAGTCCGACCATATCATGGATTCCGCAAAGCAACGAAAAAGGCAATATGCATCTTTATTTTTTATTGCGAAAATCAAAAGTATAATCCAGAGGAATATCAACTATAGCATTATAACTTTCTTACAATTTTTTTTCTGATGTTATAGGCATTTGAAATCTGCACGATACGATAACGCTCTATATTATAGGGGCATAGACTATGACGTCACAGTCCATATTCTCGGCGCGTTTACTATGGAGTTAGTCATTCTTTTGTAATTATGTCCTTAAAATTTGCGTTTAAATCTATACTTGTCATACAAAATGTCATTTCTAATTCAATATTCTGTCTTACTGTTATGTAATTTTATGTTTTTTTTTTTTTTAAATTGAGTAATTTTAACGTGAGATACAATAGTTTTTTTTCTAATATATATTTCTGTTGTATGATATTTCTACGTATATCCGCATCGATTGAGTGCAATTTATTCAAAATTAATGTTCCATGCACATTCCTACGAAATAATACTAATAATTCACGTATTAAATGTCACTGCGGGTGACATGTTACGAACTCTTCGGGAGTTCTTCTTCAGGATGAGTGTTTTCGCGGCAGTTGGAATCATTGCCCGCGCTCGCTCCGACCGCCGCGCGGCCCGAGACGCAATAAAAGGAGATCATCTCCTCCGATAAACGCAATGCACACCGAATTCACTGTGTCCATGGTATAGTCACAACACACAGTCCACTTTGAGTTAGGAATAACAGGGTTGCCATGCTGGCGGTAACATCCAGCCACCATCGCGATTAAAATTAGGACGGCGCCCAATTTCAATCAGCTCACTAATCTTACGTGGTACGTAATATTTTCCCGTACCAGCAATTGCGCCGCAATGTATCATAGAACTGACGATCAAATAGCCTGGTGGTTAGAGAACCTGACTATGAAGCTTGAGGTCCCGGGTTCGATCCCCGGTCGGAGCAGATATTTGTATGATGAATACGAATGGTTGTTCTCGAGTCTTGGATGTTTAATATCTATTTAAGTATGTATTTATCTATAAACGAATGTTTATCCGTTGTCTAGTACCCATAGTACAGGCTTTGCCTAGTTGGGAACTAGATCAATTGGTGTGAATTGTCCCACGATTATAAAAAAAAATGTAACCGTGTATTGTAAATGTACCGACGCGGCTGAGCTCCTCAAACGGCGCAAATATGCAGCCATAGACTCTGGCTACATGTTTGAGCCGTTTGGGGTGGAAACGTTAGGGCCGTGGGGACCAGGTGCTCTTAGCATTTTTAAAGAGCTGGCAAAGCGTCTTGTCGACGCGTCAGGTGACCAGAAGGCTGGTGCGTACCTTGCACAGCGCGTCGGTATCGCCATCCAGCGCGGCAATGCTGCCAGCCTTCTGGGCACCCTGCCCCCGGGTTCCGAGCTTGAACTTATTTTATTTGTAAATATTTTATTTCGTTTTTAGTTTATTCTATCCTTAGTTTAGTATAAGTAGATTACCGTGTATTTATTAGTATTATTTCATCATGTCTCACGAAAGCTTAAATTTGAACTACTTATACTTGTGTTATTGCACTACTACATTAAATTACGTAGTTTATTGTGAAAAATGCACATTAAATAATTGTATTCAACGCAAACCTAATTCCCCATGCACATAAACGAAACAAATCCTACAACAAAACCTATAAAAATATACAAAGCGAACTAAATTTCAACTAGCCATAAATCGGGCGAGCTTCGTGACGCAATGAAATTTCATCTGTCAAAAAACAATTTGGCCCAAGAAAGAGTCCGGGCAAAATATTTCGCACAGCACGTCAGGAGTGGGAATTTACGGCGGCGTAGTATACCACGATCTATTGCTGTGGCGGGGTCGCAGTGGTGTGGAGGAAACAGCATGTTAACGAGTAATGTGGTTTTCAGGAGCCGTAGCATGGTTGGCCTTGTCACGCGATAGGTGATAGGATAGAGCGTGCGTCACTGGCTGACACCGTTTGATAGAACGAGACGACGCTCTTATTTTGTCACTTATCGCGTGATAAGGCCAACCATGCTACTGCTCCAGTGTGGATGCATTGTCATTATCATTCAGATCAGAGCTATATAGCTCATATACTTATCATGTATAATCATCAACTCAACAACAAATTATACTCGAGCATTTGTCAAAAAAACTGTACATGAACTTTTTTTTTCCAATTTCTTTTTTTTTGTTTTTTTTTTACTCAGAATCGTTGATCCTATCTATCCTCATACAGGAAAAAATTGTCCCAGGTTTTAGTATGTAAGTTTTTCTTCCAGTGCGTCACGACTATTAAATAAAAAAAGACTGCATACAAAAGTGTGACGATCTGGAATGGAATATTTTGGACACTTTTTTTCTTGTATGAGGATCGATAGTATCAACGATTCTGAGTATGAAAAACCCATAAAAAGTTTATGTGCACTTTTTTTGAAAAACGCTACCTCATCGACTTTAATGTTTGAATTAAGACTTCGTAAACTAAACTAAAACCACATACTTTTTGTCTATGGAGCTCCCAAATCAACTGTAATAATTATTATACAACGCTTTAGACAACTAAAATAAAATCGACCAAATCACGTGGCGCCTTTACGGAACTAAAATAAATTTGACCAATGGCACGTCACGTTGACTACATTACAAAAGACTACGGCCGACGTCGATGACGTTGAGTCGGCACCTCTCTGACTTGCACTTGGTTTCAGCACGGGTTACATTTTCATTATATACCAAGTTTGTTTAATTATTTCCGTTGACTCGTATAAAAAGTATTGTATACAATAGTTACACAATTAGCTCTTAAATTCTCCTACCTTACTTAGGCCACTCGGCAAGGCTCGTGGCCTAAACACGGTGGTCAACTTTAAGAGCCCTTATTGTGTACACACGGTGATTTTTAATCCGTGATCAGGAGTCGAAAAATATTAATAACCAACCAAAACAGATTCCAATGGCTGAGGTCTCACGCAATTACATCGCTGTTTAGTTGATTACATTTAATGATAATGTTAACACTAATATCCACTGAATGTATGGTCACCCTAAATTTTGTAAAGTTAAGTAGATACATACGTCAAATTTCAGCGCTTTAGCGGGAAATTTGATAGATCTTACGTCAATAAACTCTAACATCTACTTGTCATGCATGTGACAATTGACAGTTTATTACTCTTAATTTAATAATTGGACACAATTGGTTCGTAGGTTCGTTTATGAAAAAAAAACAAGGAGGTTTTAGATTTATAGATTTAAACTGCCATTAGGGTGACAATGATTTTTATTAAAAAGTAATTCCTAATTAAATTTTATTCAGGAAATAAAGAACGTTTGTTTTAGGTAAATACGAGTTCATCGTGTTCGGAATCGATTACTGAATTAGAAAAATTGGTTCCTGGTCAGGAATAAAAAATCATCGTGTATAAACTATTAAAAATACCATAATAGTGCGGCACTTGCGCATGTAGCTTGTAATATCAATATTATTGATATTCTTATTAATTTATTTTTATATTAATCATATACTGCCAAGTTTACGCTTAATGTACAATAAAAACGAAAGCGAGAGCGACGTTTGTATATAATATGACGTGTAAAAGCTACGTAGTAGGAGCCGCAGTGGCGAGCTTGGGTCTCAATTCTCGTTTGCGGGAAAGATAACAAACCAGAAGTAATAGTATCACACATTCACGCAGTTTCTTCCTCCAAAGCTCCTCAGATTGCTACGGCAGGCTGGCTTCGTACGCTTGAACGCTATCTCTGACACTCTTTTTAGGGTTCCGATACCTCAAAACTAAAAAAAACGGAACCCTTATAGGATCACTCAGTTGTCTGTCTGTCCGTCTGTCACAGCCGATTTGCTCCGAAACTACGAGACCGATTGAGTTGAAATTTGGTACACATAATAATATTGGTGACCCAAAGATGGACGCGTAAAGTAAATTAATGAATTCTGAAGAAGGGGGCCACTTTTGGGGGGTAAACTGGAAATTTAAAAAAAAGTTTCGCAAACGGTATTGTGTGACATATCAAATGAAAGGAGTTGTTGTAAGCATCTCAGATATTTTTTTTATAATTTTAGCATAAACAGATTTGAAGTAATTTAGGAATAAAGACGAATTTTGACCATTATCTCCGAAACAACTAGGCTTAAAATTCTGAAAAAAATATGGAAAATAGTTCCTTGCCTAAAGATTACAGGAAAACCTATAAGAAGTTTGAGTATTCAAAGTAACGGGAAAATTCTCAATATTTTACGGAACCCTCACCACGCGAGTTGAACTCGCACTTGTCCGGTTTTTTTTTGTTTAACTGTTTGTTTTGTCACGAATATCAAATCTTTCTTTTTTTCTTTCACGTGACCTATATTGCAGCAAAGCGCGTACCTCAAATGAAAAGTCTTACTTTGTTGGGTTGATGACATTCGTTGCAACCATTTATGTCATTCCCAGCACCCCTAAGAGTAACATAGGGTTTTTAATATTCCTAACAGCAGTCAAGTTTTGCAAAGACTATCTTAATTTCACTAGTTACTGTACTGTTGAAACAGCAATGAACATACTCTGCTCCTACGGACCACTCATGTACAAAAGCCGTACCTACCTAGGGCGGTACATCGTGCACCCGGAAGACGTACATCATCAACACCCAAAGAATCTGGAATTTCCTGGAAGCAACGGGCCTTAACGGTGTAATCTAAAGGGCTGCCACAATAGATCACTTGCTGATCCAAGCGGCGTAATAGGGCCCATAAACCAACAATAAAAATAATAACCGTACTGTTTGGCCCTACCGACTGCGCCAGATACATGGTTTTGCGAGTTATGAGCGGAGCCGTGTTTGGCCGCGGGCCAGCGGGCTTGTCACGCTCATTTCATTTGATTAGCTTGCTCCAATGAGGCTTAATGCACTTTTTAATTCAGAACAGCGAGTAAACTCGGTTGGTAGTAATATTCGTAGTTGGAACACGAAATTGGCGGTGTAAGGATCCAGACGCAGTGTGGGTAGACGCCTGACATGGTGGACTGATGACCTGGTAAAGGTCGTGGAAGTCCGCTGGATGCGTGAGGAGCAGGACCGGTCACATTTGCACTCTTTGGGGGAGACCTATGTCCAGCAGCCTTTCGGCTGATACGAGTATGATGAAGGATTCCTTAAAGCTTCACTTCGTAAGTTCTGTTGTTCAGATTCATCCATAGACTAGTACATTTTAATGACTGTCAATGTCGAATCAAATCATAGTAGCAAGACGTATAGGTTAAGGATAACGGACCTACTTTTGCCCTACTTTTTTTTTTTTTTCATTTGAAAAAAAAACTTAGGCGGTTAACTTTTAGTTGCGTTATTTTTTTTAATAATATTATTCCAATTTTCTACTGAAAAAAAAATTGTTAAAATAACATAGGTAAGCTCTGCCGACACGTCAAAGCATTTCTTCTTAACTTTACAAGGCCGCTATGTATATTTTTTCCGTATTTTCTGATAAAAATCCTTTATTTTCTGCCTCTCGAACCACGGTTCAAACTTTTCTTATAAACCGAAGATTTTATTGCAGTCTCGTTGTAGTTTGCCACAAAGTGAGAAACTTCTATAGAAAATGTCGTTCAAGCTACTTGTTCTAATTGCAGATTCAACGAAGTGTAATTTTGATTCTGGCTTGGTAATTAACCTTTAATCCATAAAATTATTGTTAGTGCAACCGACTTTCCTTTTCATGACAACCTTCTTTTGTTTTAGCTTACTACTGTGAAGTGAGGTTCGATTTACGTAGTAATATAAATAATATGATGAAAGTCAAGAATTTAATGAATCCTATAATATGAAATACATTTCATTTAATTTAATTTAATTTATTTCTATAACAATATAACATTGTGTCAGAAAATCTTAAAACTAATAAAACTAATTACTTACATCATGCTTAAAATTTATATCATTAAATAAGGATCAGGCCATGTCAGCAAATATTTTTTTCATACCAGCAAAAAATACAAATAGAAGCAAAAAAAAAGATATATTAAAAATTAAAAAATTAAAAATAATTATTTATAAATTACAATTAAAGTAATATTTGATTACATGTCAGTCCGTATAAAAGGGAATAACTAATAGAAATAACAATTTATAATTCATTTTACGATACATATTGTCACATTAAATTCATTCATTATTGCACTGGAAAAACTCTTCAACGGAATAAAAACATTTAGTTAGCAAATATGACCTTAATTTATTTTTAAAAGTATTTGGGTTGGAAATAGATTTCAATTCAATTGGTAGTATTGGTAGCACAGTATTGTGTCACGTTGAGCTTTGGAATAAAGGGGCGGTTCAGGTTTTTTGTCCTCGTCGCCAGTCTTGCCACCCACACACCGACATGGGTATATATATACAGTGTGTGTCTGTCATAAGAACATTTATTTTAAGGGCTGAAAGTATAAGCCCTAATGAACGTAAATTGGTATCTCTAGTTTCAAAAAAAAAACGGTTTTTTTTTCATACAAATTAATTCGGCCCGCAATGTATTGGTAACAAAGCTAACAACTGACAGTAACTAGCTCTGCCTCTCTGAAACGTCAAGTGAATGTTAGCAGTACATTACTGCTCGAGAAAATTTAAAAAATTAATAACTCTCCATTAGAAAGGTAATTGTTATATTTTTTCGATAAAACGGTTCATAGCACTGAAAGCTATCGTTCTTTAAAATAAATGTTCTTATGACAGACACACACTGTATAGAGCATAAGTTTTAATGCTAATTGAATTTGATAGAGATTGATTGAATTACATACTATCAGGTGTTATATGTAAATTAATCTATTACTAGATTATACACGAGATAAAGAATATTGAGGTCATGTCGTCGCACACTGCAACTACAATTAATATATTGTTCAAACGGTTCCCAAAATAATATATCATTTAATGCTTCTTTAAACAATATTGTACTTCATAATTGTAATAGCACCTAAATCAGAAAATTACAGTCGGCAATAAAAGCTTGTACTCGTACCAAAAATATTTTTTTGACAGAATCTCATTTGATATTCTTGAATGAAAATAAAAATAAAAGTTATCGTTCAGTTTAGGCATTACTTGCACATATGAAAGTCGATAAACTAACACTGGTTCGGAAAGAAAACATCTACCACGAGAAGGATACGGCGAAAAAAACTTGGTGAGGTAGCATTTTTCTATACTATGTGATTTTAATATCACAGTATTATAAATTTATACTGCTACAACAGTAGAAAGCCCATTTATTTATTTTGCAATAGATTACTCGTGCAGAAGCCGTAGCATGGTTGGCCTTATCACGCGACAAGTGACAAGATAAGAGCGTCGTCTCGTTCTATCGAACGGTGTCAGCCAGTGACGCACGCTCTATCCTATCAACTATCGCGTGACAAGGCCAACCATGCTACGGGGCCAGGACGCTATCAATGCCAAATATTCATGATGTAATCGTTTATCTTATGATTATTGTGCTTTCGAAATTATACGAAAATGTTTTATATAGCAAAAATAAGTTAAAACGTGATAGACGTGACGTGGTAGAGTTAGAGTATCATAGTGAGTTTTTTTTTATGGTAATGTAATAATAATTTATATTTACTTTTATCATCTGCCGTATTGATATTCCTCACAAAACGAAAATACGAAGATAGTTAACTCATCTATTTGAACAATGGAGCAATCCGAATAAATCTCGAACACTCGAATTTGCGCCTCCGTTCGTTGTGATGTGACAGGCAGATGCGATTAACGGTATATTCTGGAACTGGGTGACTCGGAAGGTTCTCTGTCTATCTAAACACATTTGTATCATCACATCATCATATCAGCCCAAAGATATCCACTGCTGGATATATGCCTCTCCCAAAGAGTGCCACAGTGACCAATTCTGCACACAGCTAGAAAATTCAAATCTCTTTCGCTCCTAGCGCAATCCGAGTGAGATCCGAAGTTAGCCGAAGCCAGAGACGTAACGCATTGTACGCGCGTCAGGTAGATCTAAATGTTAATTTTTATATGGAAAAATAACAGTTGGATCTACCGCGTTCAGAACGTTACGTGATTACCCACCAGAAATTACTAAAAAGTGAAAAAGATATCATATGGTAGGTATACTATCATCATCATCATCATCATCATATCAGCCCAAAGACGTCCACTGCTGAACATAGGCCTCCCCCAAAGAGTGCCACAATGACCGGTCCTGCGCCACCCGCATCGAGCGGACTCTAGGTATACTATAGGTATAGGAAATGATAGGCGTGTAGTTGCTTCGAGGATTTATTTCGGACTGATGTAAGCGACACACATTCCAATGGTTTGACAGCTATTATGGATCTACCTACATCACAGTTGGATCTACCGCGTTCGGAACGTTACGTGATTACCCCCCAGGAATTACTAAAAAGTGAAAAGGGTGGTCATACTAAAGAACGATCGAGACAAAATCGCGAAAAACTAAGAGATAACTGTGGCACGTCGTCCAAGGATCCGTAAAGGGAATAAGAGCACGGGGACATCTTCCTTCCTTGTTGACCTACGGAAGCCTAAAAAGGCCACGGATACCAACATAGTCCAGTGCTCCCACAATGCCACAAACTGAAGTGGCACGTCGTAGCTAAAGCGGCGACCATTGGTAAGAGCCGATGGAGACCCACCGAGTACACCATACATGTGACGACTTCCACTCTGACAAGAGTGGACGTCTGAGAAGAAGAAGAACTATGAGTTTATCGAGAATTAATATGGGAAAAGATGTTCAGCGCAACCACCTTCTTCACTTTTTGTATTTCATGATCATGACCCAAACAACACCCACACAAGGGTCTTTTACACGAGCAGCATGTGTCATAGACTATGCCAAAAAACGGTACGGCGTTGCGGTAATGCGTTCAGGGTGCTGATGGGCTTGCCTAAATTTTGTAGTGCATCAGCGATGTTGGCAGAGGCGCGGGTACACTGATTCTACACCACTTTGCGCAAGCGATGTACATCCCTGGTGCACAGCGTAAGGGCCAGCTTCAACAGCATCCTGAAAATGATCGCAGACAGGAATGATTTTGTGTACCTGAACAACTGCTGCAAGGTTCATGTACGCAGTAATAACAATTGTTAAAGACATAATTAATACTAATACTAGAATAAGTCCTAATAGAATGTTTACTAACAAAATAATGATCCTGTATGTTCTTAGAGCATACATAACTGGTGTAGCCTTATGTCGTGTATGCGTACAAAATCGTCTGCCGAATTTTGCACCGGCGGCTGGGGAGCATCTTAATAGGATATTGTGAAGTGGTTGAACGTATACGAGTATCAAGTGCTTACTGCAACATGCGGCCATTTTTATTATCAGAGTTCTCTTGCGAGGCGATTTTGTGATCGATCGTGAAATTGTCTTTGAATGATTCTTTGCACATTGTGCAAAGTTTTTTACAGAGGGGTAAGTTACTGAAAGGCTACTCCAGTTATGTATGCTCTAAGTGTATGTTGGTCGAAATAAATAAATTATTATTATTATTATATTATTGTAGTGTTCTTCAGAATAAGAAGCTGCTTAACTCCAGACGATGATCCTTATTAGTTAATTCAGTGAATAAAATTTTAAATTTAGAGCCACCCATCAGAATAAGTCCAAAGCCATCCGCTCGGCGTTCCCAACTGAAACATCGAGACTGTATCTAATTACAAAGCTGCTAGTGGACAGACATGACAACTGTACTCGATGTTGGTTAGTCTAACCCAGAAGTTGATTATACAGGGAGGAACATTTCCTTGGACTAAGCTGAAAGGACAGTGTTATATAAGTGACGTACAACCGATCTATTATAGAAAGAAAGAAAGAAAGAAGACATTTATTCACTACACAAAAGACACACAGAGATAAAAAGAGTAGACATACAATACAATTGACACATTGTGTGTGTCTTCGTGGCAGTGAAACGGTCGCTTATAATTGTTAAGCTGGATTTAAAAGAAAAAAAAATCGAAATATTTTAATCTTAGTGACAACCCTAATACTATACATAGTTATTTTTTACATTTGAAATTGACACATGTCACAAGTTACAAGAAAAGTTCACATCCGATGATCGAAAGTACCTTATTCCAATGACATAAGGTCTGTCAACGGTCAGTTCATAATGTTGCTGTTTGTAATTTACTTGATCTTGCTGACGTCATTGAATCTACCGGATAGGGTTGAAACATACAGTTTTACTCACCAAAGTTTAACAAGTTGTATCTCGATAACTGTTAGAAATATTAATATGGTTACTAGGTGAGAAGTAAAGTACCAAACCTGATCTATATCCCATTTGCTTAAAAGTCCATCGATCTGTTCCACCCAGTATAACAATTTCATTTCAAATTGATTTGAATCCCATCTCAATATAGAAAGATATATTGAGATGGGATTCATGATATATTAAACAATAAATTAAATGAACAAGAAAAACAATATGTTTTTTGTAATGTCTGTATCATTTCCTCACATGTTTGAGAAGAGCACTATATTTACCTTGGTGGAAACCGGGATTGCCTGGTTTGCCTCTTGGCAGGCCTCGACAAGCCTCGGCCTGCCATCCGTCTCGTCAGGTGACTACCACTTTCTGTCCGTGCCTTGACAATAATGTACTATTGTTCCTTTAAGGCCCGCAACACACTGGAGCGGCCTGCGGTGGCGGTCAATAGTAAATTTGACAGCAGCTAATGACAAGTTAATTCTAATAGTATATATTCTATAACTTAAACGACAATTTATTCATGATGCCGATTGTATTAGATGAGCTTTTGGCCTTGCAAATTCCTTGACAACTTCTACTTCAACAAGGTTTTCTTTTTAATTTAAAGACAGCAGTATGAATGTAAATCTCAATAATCTTCCATAATGCCATCCTTCCATCCTCAATCAGAATAGCTTTTGTAAAATCGCGGCCAAGCTGCGCCAGTCTGTGAGAGGTCTAAAGGCTGCAACACACTGACTGGCGCGGCCTGCGGTGGCGATCCGTAGTAAATTTGACAGCTAATGACAAGTTTACTCACGTGGTCGCCCCATATCGACGTCACATGCAGTAAGCTTAGCTCGGCGTGTTACGCATTATCTAGACTAGTTCCTTCCTTATCGCTCGAAAACATAAAAGCTTACTATGGATATTTCCACTCCATCCTGATTTACGGTGTTGATCTGTGGGCTACTGCAGCAGATCGCGACAGGGCGCTTAAAATTCAGAAACGGGTCGCGACTTATTGCAAAAAAGCCTCTTGATCATCCTGCGCAGAGCCTATTTAGGCTGAATATACAATACCTAGCGTATTTATCCGTGAGGCTTGTATGTACGTGAGGCACAGGCTCGCGTCATGCACGACCCGCGCGCAGCTGCACGCGCCCGGGTGCTGGTCGCGCCGATGCGGAGGCTAGCAAAGGCTCGAAAATCACTTGATGTAATAGGAATTAAACTGTATAACTCTCTTCCAACTGAATTGAAAAACTCATCGACTGACGCCATTTTCAGAGGAAAACTAAAGAAGATTTTATTGGACATAGCGTGTAATATAATTTCATGATAATATATCATTGACTCACTCATAACTAATAACATAATAACCCTTAATTAGACTGACTTTTACAATGTTTATGAATTAATTTAAAGAAATACTATGTATCTTAAACAACGATTATTGTAATGAAAATTACCCTGACATGTGAAATAATGTGTTTGACCAATAAAATTCTGATTCTGATTCTGATTACTATTGACCGCCGTGGCCAGGCCGCGTCAGTCTGTGAGAAGCCTAAAACGAACAGAAATGTCACTGGCATTTATTAAAAATAGAACGTTTATGAAAACGGTACTAGTGTTTGACCCAGCTGTACTAAATAAAACATTATTAAAAGTAAGAGACAGTCGAAATAAAAAGCAAACATCTTATTCCTTGAGGATGAAATACCTACAGTGGTCCGGGATTATAAATAAATAAAGATACCAATCAGAGTAAGGGCGGTTACTCATGACACGCTTACTAACTCATAATATTTATATTAATTAAATTAGTAGAAGGTATCTTTTCCCGCGACTTTGTCTAATTAGCAGGGCTCGGATTTTTCATCGCACGGTAAGGCGAAAGAAGACTATGGAGTCGATATTAACATGAAAACTTTAGTCATACTCATACTATTATCACTTATTTTCGTAGGCGGCTTTAGACCTGGCTAAATCTAAATGCAGTGTACTAACTGGGGGAGGGAATGGAGGGATGATAAACCATCTCACTCTAATCAGTGAGTGTGAGCGCAGTTAGTGCACTGCATTTAGACAGGTCTCAAGGCCGCTTTAGTTACGTACCTAGTTCATCATCATCATCATCATCATATCAGCCGACAGACGTCCACTGCTGGACATAGGCCTCCCCCAAAGAGTGCCAAATTAACGTACCTAGTTATACATACTATATTGTTGTGATAGACCTATAATTGTCATTTATTCATATTTGCAATCTGTACGTTTGGTATTTATTAAATGAACGAGTATGAGTATGAGTAAAATTTTAATGTTAATATCAAGTACATAGTTCTCTTTCGCCTTACCCTGCGATGAAAACTCCGAGCCCTGCTAATTAGACTCTAAACCAGGGGTCGGCAAGAATTTTCAGGTGGGGTCCGGATACTGTGAGAAAATTTTAACGAGGTCCAGAAAAAAACAAGATATAATAATGAATTAATAGCTTTAAAATTGATAGTTGGTACCTGTATAGATACTGTACATTACAATGCATTATTACATTTTCCGAGGTCCGAGGTTCGACCTTTCGCGGTCCGCAAGCGGACCGCGGTCCGCCTGTTGCCGACCGTTGCTCTAAACGTTAATAATTGTAACACGCAGGCGAAGCCACGCTGGCAAGCTTGTCTTCACTAATATGACAGTGATATTATTAGTGACCACGTACCGGAAAGCGCGGCGTGGGTAGGCCCCCCACAAGGTGGACTGATGACCTGGTAAAGGTCGCGGGAGTCCGCTGGATGCGGGTGGCGCAGGACCGGTCAATTTGGCACTTTGTGGGAGGCCTATGTCTAGCAGTGGACGTCTTTCTGCTGATATGATGATGATGATGATGATTACTAGTGTTTCTGTGAGCTGTAGAACTAGCGAGTCTGTCTTTGTTAAATAAAAAAATGGTTTTTGGAATTTCGTAAAAGTGACTTTTCGACAAAATAAAAACTATATGATTAACAAAACTTCCCTCAAAATTTCACGAGAATCAGTTGAGAAATGCGACCTGTAGAGGAAAACAGCCGGACAGCGTGACAGCGTGATAGACACCGGACATACGAACGATTTTCGCCCCAAGCTGAAGCATAGAACTTCGTTCGCTTCGCTCGCTCGTTCGATAAATAGGAAGTCTTTGGTGATTAAGAAAATTTCAGTCAGTCAGGATGTCTAAGTTGCCGACAACTAGGTAGGTGCGAGAGAGATTTTCTTAGCATTATTTCCTATATATTGCCTATTTACCCGTGCAATTGATTTTTTTCTAAACCGTTTCGTGACAAAAATGCTCTCTGACACTTTTTTTTGTTTAATTGTTTTTGTCACGAATAAATGTCTCTTTCCTTCTTTACTTTTTAATAATAAATACAATTTGGTCGCAAATATCCGAGTACAATGAAATAATTTCTTCGTTGGCAAATGGTTGTGTAATAAGGTAAAAGATTCCTTGTTCACAACTAGTTGCTAACTACAATTTCGTCGCAACTATCCGAGTTCTATGAAATAATGTCTTAGTTGGCAACTGGTTGTGTAATAAGGTAAAAGATTCTTTTTTCACAACTAGTTGCTTACAAAGGAGGAATATTCTTCCATCGCAACTGGTTGCGAAACATAGTTGCGATGACGGCCGAACCTACTTACCTGATTTAAAAAATTCTGTCATAAATGTAGAGAATGGATGTTCGGAATGTAGATACGCTATATTTTATCCTACGACAGCGCCTGGGTTCTTTGGAATTGCGTGGGCAGCTAGTATTTTATATATTGCTTGAATTTCGATTACAAAACCGCGTGCGAGCCCCCTACAGATAAACAGAGAGAAATAAGGTTTACACAGCTGCAAGGAGTAATTCACAATGCAACTAACATCTGTCTCAAACCGTCCAGTGTAATCCAGAACTTTGATCACACATATTTAGTACCAGTCGATGGGTCACTTTGTTTTAGGCACGTAAGCTACAGGGTGAGTAGGAGCCCGTTCGTGAAGGGGTAGTGCCCGTCATCAAATGAAGCGAAAAATGTATTTTTGTTTATTCTTGCCGGTTTGTTTGAAGCATAATATTCATTTATTTATTTGAGTTGGTTGGCGATCTTTGCTGGGCTATGAAAAAAACGTTTCTTAAATTTTAGGGAACTGCAAACATGGTCTTCCTTCTCCTAATATAAGCGTTATATACCGGTTGGGCTATTCTCAATTTTGTGCACACTTTTACAATTGTGTCGCTTAACTTCAAACTCAGATAAATCCATTCGACCCTCTCTGCAAATATCTACCCTATTACTTTTTCATAATACCAAAATCGCATGATCTGACAGGTGGGTTTACCTGGCCCCGTATCATGGTTGACCTTGTCACGCGATAGGTGATAGGATAGAGCGTGCGTCACTGGCTGACACCGTTCGATAGAACGAGACGACGCTCTTATCTTGTCACTTGTCGCGTGATAAGGTCAACCATGCTACGGCTCCTGAGTTTGAATTTAAGCGACTCAATTGTTGGTTACAATTATTAAGAGGGCGTTTCGTGCTCACTAGCGCCACCGGTATATAATTGTGATTACTTAAGTTTAACGATAGATATTTAAAAAAAAACTGGCCAAGTGCTAGTGGACCACGCAAAATGAAGGGTTCCGTGCCTATTAAAGGTCGTATCGTTGCAGAAATCTTACGGCACTTACATCCTTTTCTTTAAGGAAGGCAGTTTTTCAGCAATATCTGAACCGATCTTATTCAAAATAATTTTCCGGTGAAAGAATTTATTAAGCCCTATGTCCATGTTTTTTTTTATATTTTTGAAATACACCGTTAAAAAATTAGAGGCACAGAATTTTAGTGACTTTCAGGGCGATTATCTCCGACTCTATTCTCTTATTCAAAAAAATTGCTGAGAAACCTTATATTTATTTTGAAAGGCCTTTCGATTGATGTGCCACGAGTGGGCTTACTATGAAAAAAAATGAATTTCAGTTTTATGTATGGAGTGCACCCCTAAAAATTTTTTTTTTATAATTTTAATTACAAAACTATTTAGCGGCGACCAAAATACACCTATCCTCAAAATTTTATTCAAATACACCTTATAGTTTTTGAGTTAAATGCCTGTCACATACGGACAGACGGACAGACGGATATGACGACACTATAAGGGTTCCGATGTTGCCATTTTGGCTACGGAACCCTAAAAAGGAGGCCGCTTTACACTGTATTTTGTATTTAAGTACCTTGTGAATACATCAAACTAGTTTTTAAGTTGCTGGATTGGTCGATCTATGAACTCAATAGAAAAAAGGGCGTTTTAACTTTTGACGACTGCATCCCCGTATTATTTCTTTTCTTATTTTGAACATTTAAATTCGTGTCAAAGTCAAAATCAAAGTGATTTATTCTTCAATTTAGGCATATTGCATGCACCTATGAACGTCGATAAACTACCACCGGTTCGGAAAGAAAACCTCTGCCTCGAGAAGAACTCGGCGAGGTGTCATTTTTTCAAAACAGTATACAATATATCATTACAGTATCAGAGTATTATAAAATGTGTGAACTGCCTATTTATTTTATTGCGTCTAAAAGGGAAAGGGAAAAAGCGCATGAAAGGGATATGGTATATATTTCTATATAGAGTCCAAATAAACCTTAACAAACCTCGATATCATCTAAGGTATAATACCAGATTTATAGGACCCATTCGTTACCGGCACTCTTGAATTTTATTGCCCTCGATATGAAATATAGTATTGAGACGGGATATAGCTGTCTTGAGATGCGGTCTGAGATATTGTTTGCGCTAGGTTCAGATGATATACGTGCAGAATCACGCTACATCGAGCCGAGCATGAGCTGATTCTGTAAAATATAATTCGACTAAATAATAACTCTTGTCTACTGAACGTAATGTTATAGTAGTCTGCCCGTCTGTCCACGTACTGCAAAGAATGTGGACAAACCCGCGGATTGAAATACAATCTATGTCCATCCAAAATGTTCAGCTTTGGTGAGGGCTCTGCGGGACCGAGCACGGTGCCGTCCAGACCATATTATTACAAACAGCAAAACTACCCAAAATTTGACAGTGAAACTCCTTAATATATGAGAGTGAAACTACCCAACGTTATACAGTAAAACTAACCTACACTATACAGTGAAAATATCCAACATTTTACAGTATCTACAACTATCCAACATTTTACAGTAAAACTACCCAACATTTTAAAAAGAAACTACTCAATAGTATACAGTAAAACTACCCAATATTAAACAGTGAAACTACCCAACATTATACAGTGAAACTACCCAACATTATACAGTAAAACTATTCAACATTATACAGAAAATTTAACCAACATTGTACAGTGAAACTACCCAACATTATACAGTGAAACTAACCACCACAATACTGTGAAACTATCCAACACAATACAGTGAAACTATCCAACACAATACAGTGAAACTATCAAATATTTTACAGTGAAACTATCCAACATTATGAAGTGAAACTACCCAACATTTTACAGTAAAACTAGCTCACATTTTACAGTGAAACTACTTAACATTTTACAGTGGAACTACCCAACTTTTACAACGGATCGTTGAAAAGTGAAAATGATGGGTACCTACATAAAAAAAAACATGACATTCACATTTCAATATGCGCTCGTTAAATAACGTCATGGATTCTACACTAGAATAACGGAACTATTTAATTGAATAACTACAGAAACTCACTCGATCGTCACTTCTATTTCTGCAACCCTAGCTACATAAGTCAATTCAGACCTCGATGAATATCGGACACTATATCGCAGTAGCCCGTTATACAGGATGTCTTCATGTGGAAACCACAGCCCGTTGTATATAGGTACATACGTAGTAACTAAGTAATACATTATCAGAGGTAATGTCTGTGAAATGTATGTAGTAGCTTTATAAGTTTGTATATAATCTCTGAAACTACTCAACCGATTATAAAAATTATTTCTCTAAAAGATAAAATGGATGGAAGCATGCTATACTTATGCTGGAGTCCGCTGGATGCGGTTGGCGCAGGACCGGTCATTATGGCACTGTTTGGGGGACGCCTATGTCCAGCAGTGGACGTCTTTCGGCTGATATGATGATGATAATGATGCTATACTTTATCTCGCGGTTCTGCATGCATGATGGCTATCACAAGTCAGCGCGCAAGCTCTCGTGATTTTTCTCGCACTATACCTCTCTTTTTAAGTTTTTTAATAAGAGAGAGACGGATAGTGCGAGAAAAATTGAGAGATAGAGTCTTGTGATAGCAGCCCTGCTAGCATAACTTGACTCTCTACTCTACTCGCGTGCGTGATAGACTATCTGTCACTTTTTGACAGCATTAATCAGAAAGTGACGGACAGTCTATCTTGCGCGCGAGTAGAGTCGAGAGTCAAGTTATGCTAGCAGTGCATGGTTCTCTGTAATATGCAGCTGTATGCGCACGGGCAAGATCTATCCTAATAGTATTCAACGCCTTGAACTATATTTTCTAAAAAAAAAAGGTGAAAGAAACAATTTAATAAACCCACTCAAAGGCCGAAAAAACACTATGTGCCGAATGCCTAAAGCTATTTGTAACAAGACGACGTATGACCAAAATATTTACAACATGTGTATTAGGATTTATAACCATTTGCCAAGTGCCTTAAAGTTACAACATAGAAATGTGTTTAGATGTAATCTATTTAGACTTCTAGATAAGAGAAATGACTTCTTAACAAATGATTTTAAAGCATCAAAAAATCTTAAAAAGATGAATGATTAATTTATTCCGTTTTTTTTTTAATTTTTTATTGATTTAGAACACAAACAGTCACATAACAAATTTATATGGGGTACACATAGAGTACTAAAAAACATAGGGAATAAAGACCTGGAGGTTCATTTATGATATTTATTTATAATAATTATTTGATTATTTATAATAAAATAATAAGACATAAAAGGCAAAAAGCTTAAAAGAAAATTATTTTTAACCGGTCCACGACGCAGTTTCAGTGTATGAGTAAAGACACAATAACATGTAATTTTATGTGATTTTTTGTAAATATCTTTTTTTTTTGATTATTATTGATGTAATTATACTTTAATTGTTAATATTGTAAATTAAATTAATTATGCTGAATATTTGCAAGCTTGCTTCCTAAAAAAATACATTGTACAAACACATGATGTCACATCCAATTGCTGTATTTTAGCAAATAAATATGATTGTTTGATTGAAAATCATTTATGCATATTCCCCACCCCACATACAACACCCTGTATAAAAGCCGTTGTTGTTCAGCAACGTAGACCTTTTATCTAGACATCGATTAAGTCCATAACTAACAATATTGTACGTCCATTTGGTTCTTAGCTAGACGTAGTCTATGGCAAGTTTGTATTATATGAACATACCTACAGCTGTATTTCTGTGTTTATTTAAGTCTAACCGTAAATCCGGAGTGGCACTCTTTGGGGGAGGACGACATCAAGCAGTGGACGTCTTCCGGCTGATATTATTTATTATTATTATTCATTATATCACAACACAAACATAAAACATCACTACAACGTAATCAATCATCATAATTTATAAATTTATTAATTAACTAAATAAAAATATAGACATGTCGAACAATAATAATAAAGCTACACATTAATTTAAATAATAGAATAAAATAAAATTAAAACTTGAAATTTAATTAATTAATTGATATATATTATTTCTGGACTCCATGTGGATGGAGTTCCAGTGCCTCCATAGTGGGCTGTTAATATTTTCAGCAATGGCTCTAAGGAGGCTGTTGGGACTGTCGCGAATGCGGCGCATCAGGGAGGCCACGCGCTTGCGTATTATCGCACAGAAACCGTCAGATATGATGATGATAGGTGACTAGCTCATCGCCTACAACACACTTCAACCCTATTCCCATAGTCGACTTTTACAAAAGAAGAAGAAAGACAGTGTGGTATTCTAACCGACACGCCATTTTTAGGGTTCCGTAGCCAAAATGGCAAAAATGGAACCCTTATAGTTTCGTCATGTCCGTCTGTCCGTCTGTCCGTATGTCACAGGCATTTTACTCGAAAACTATATGGTGTATTTGAATAAAATTTTGAGGATAGGTGTATTTTGTTAGCCGCTAGATAGTTTTGTAATTAAAATTAAAAAAAAAATTTTTTAGGGATTCACTCCATACATATAACTGAAAGTCAATTTTTTTTTTTCATTGGAAGCACACGTGTGGCACATCAATCGATAGGCCTTACAAAATAAATATAAGGTTTCTCAAAACTTTATTTGATTAAGTGAATAGAGTCGGAGATAATCGCCCCGAAAATCACTAAAATTCTGTCCCCCCTCTAATTTATGAACTGTGCATTTTAAAAATATGAAAAAATTATGAACATAGGCCTTATTTAATTCTTTCACCGAAAATTATTTTGAACATGATCGGTTCAAAGGTTTTCAAGATATTGCTGAAAAACTGCCTTCCTTAAAGAAAAGGACTTAAGTGCCGTAAGATTTCTGTGACGATACGACCTTTTTAACAATATAACATAACTCATTCACTGATGACTTTTCGCATAATTGCACAAGCATACTGATTGTCAGTGGCGTATTTCGATTACAATACAGACATACATCCATACATCTATATCAATATTTTATGAAATTAATCAAGACGTTCACAGTTTGGGGAGAAACCCTAGTCCTAATGTAGTACTTAGTAGGCACGGAACCCTTCATTGTGCGTGGTCCGACACGCACTTGGCCGGTTTTTGTTTAAATAAGTTAGATAGACGTTTACGAATTAGGGCACTAGCTTTCATTTGTTATGTTCGCAGCCTACCATTCAAGATTTTCATTACCTGATAGCCTATTCATGACGGAATAGATACATCGGTCATTGTGGACGTCTGAGGTAAATAATGCCTGCGGTTAGGCTGAAATATAGACTAGACGGGCATCAACGCCTATAAGATAAAGGCACTGTCAGGCATTTGGTAGCTGTATCAACCTTTAAATTGACCAAATAAATGAATCTTCAATTGCCTCTTGGAAACGGGACAAAATATGACATAATAGTTTTTTATGCTCGTCGACTTTAATGTTTGAATTAAGACTTTGGAGCTCCCAACACAACTGAAAAAAATATTTCACAACTGTTTAGACAACTAAAATAAATACGAATCAGGTGGCGCCTTTACTGAACTATAATACATTTTACCAATGGTACGTCACGTTGGCTACAGTACAAAAGACATCAACGAC
Organism: Epinotia nisella; assembly: GCA_932294315.1. Taxonomy (NCBI): domain Eukaryota; kingdom Metazoa; phylum Arthropoda; class Insecta; order Lepidoptera; family Tortricidae; genus Epinotia; species Epinotia nisella. The sequence goes on from OW028691.1 coordinate 2,955,661, forward strand.
GTTGAGCCTCCTGACTTCTGACTTGCACTTCGTTTCAGCAGGGCTTAGATTTTCATAAGATACCAAGTTTGTGTAATTATTTCTGTTGACTCGTATAAAAAGTATTGTATACAATAGTTACAAAATTAGCTCTTAAGTTCTCGTACCTTACTTAGGCCTAAACACGGTACTCGACTTGTCTTTAAGAGCCTTCATTGTGTAACGATTGTATAAAATAATATTTTAAATCCTGACACAAAAGAGTAGATATATAACACCCCAGAGGGGTGAATACGTAACTTTTCGTACGCACGTTAAGACAACTCGACTGTCATGTTCCCATACAAATATAAGTGACATTCAGATGTACCTGACGTACGTACAATGCGTTACGAAATCGACCAGCAGAAATTGAAATCGTCTATAGGCTACAGTAACCGGTTACCATCAGGCGGGGCATATGATTGTTTTCAACCGACTTAGTATTAAAAAAAACCGGCCAAGTGCGTATCGGACCACGCAAAACGAAGGATTCCGTGCCTGTTAAAAAGGTCGTATCATCACAGAAATATCACGGCACTTACGTTCTTTTTTTTGAGGAAGGCAGTTTTTCAGAAATATATCGAAAACCTTTGAACCGATCTTGTTCAAAACAATTTTCGGTGAATGAACTTAATATTTCCATGATTTTTTTAATATTTTTAAAATATACCGTTCAAAAATTAGAGGGGCGAGGGGGGGGGGGGGAGGGCAGAATTTTAGTGTATTTCGAGGCGATTATCTCCGAATCTATTCAATTAATTTAAAAAAAAAATGCTTAGAAACCTTATATTTATTTTGAAAGGCCTATCGATTGATGTGCCAGTCGGCTCACAATGATTTTTTTGACTTTTAGTTTTATGTATATTTATGTGAACCCCTAAAACATTTTTTTTAGTCATTTTAATTGCAAAACTTTGTAGCGGCTAACAAAATACACCTATCCTCAAAATTTTATTTAAATACACCTTATACTTTTTGAGTAAAATGCCTGTGACATACGGACAGACGGACAGACGGACATACGGACATAACGAAACTATAAGGGTTCCGTTTTCCGCTACGGAACCCTAAAAACGAGCGTTGTACATTTCAATTGTCGTTTCACCATCAAAAAATGACGTAGAGATAACGCTAACGCTCGCTCGAAAAGTTACACAACTAACCTGCAATGCAGGACTCACACCACGGGCCCATAAGCGTAGCACAAACTTCTAAACATGCTAAGTGGTATTCCACCTTAATGTCACGACTGACATTCAGAATATTCTCATTAACACCAGAAGTATTGAATCTAGTCGGGCAACTGTTTAGGTGGAAAGCATATATTTTGCATTAATTCCATGTATGCCTGTGACGGCTTCCATTGAGGCAAACGCGTGATAATCAGGTGACCTAATTCTAGACTTAGTATTCACAATACTAATTTACTAATCAAGCGACGGACTAGTGTAAGCTCAAATTCCGTAGATTCATTTCCAATGTGCTCGATAGTCATAATATGAGACAGGAAATCTGTGAATATTTCAAGCCTTTGACGCAAACGAAGGACTTATTAAAATTATTATCTGTGTGTCTGTTTGTGGCTTCGTTAGTCCTAAACCGATAAACAGATTTGAGTGCGGTAGAGTCGACGCCAAAAATACGTTTACACTATTGCACTTTATTCCATTGCAATGGCGAATAGTGTAAGCGTATTTTTGGCTTTGACCGTACAATCGAAGGTGTTATCGGTCGAGATTGTATTAGGAGCTGTTTGTTTAGTCGTGGATGTTAAAAAAAAATATAGGACCTAATCTATACCATGCCAACTGAGCGTTTTTCAAAAAAAGTGTACATGCATTTTTTTCAGATTTCGATTTTTTTGGGTTTTTCTTACTCAGAATCGTTGATACTATCGATCCTCATACAAGAACAAAAGTGTCCCAGATTTTACTATGTAAGTTTTTTCTTCCAGTGCATCACGACCATATAAATAAAAAAAGACTGCATTTTACAAAAATGTGACGAACTGGAATGGACTATTTGGGACATTTTTTTTCTTGTATGAGTATATCAATGATTCTGAGTAAGAAAAAACCAAAAAAATCGAAATCTGAAAAAAAAAAGTTCATGTTCACTTTTTTTGAAAAACGCCTAACTACTCTCGTATTCAAGAGAATATTAGGTTTCATGACAATAATTATGAAACCGTAGTAAAAACCAGGCTAAGACTATTTTAACTCTACAAGTAACTAAATTCAAATTCTAATTGTAAAACAATATACTGGCAGCCAACTTGTAAACTATTTTAAGACACGTATATTAAACAACCATTATGACGCCATCAAACATTAGTATATATATTTTTCTGAACAAATTGAATTGCAATCAAATAGACGTTAGTTGCAATACATTCTATAGGTGAGGTAAACTTTCGAGTAATCAATCAATGGGTACAAGTACAAGTCAAAACAATGGGTACAAATAATAGGTCGGATGACACATGCCAAGTACTCTGTCTTGGAGCCAGTAAACGACGTGCCAGTGGCGGTGGAGACTGCGGGACCTTGGGGTAAGGAGGCCAAAGACTTTATACGGGATTTGGGACGGCGGCTTAGGGATAGGGGCTGCGATCCTCGTTCCGGATCGTTCCTGGCTCAACAGATTTCTTTGGTCATTCAGTGTGGCAACGCCGCCAGTGTCATGGGAAGTTTCGGGCCACCAACAATCCGGAGCGGTCCTTTTACGTAGTTTTAGTGTTGACGAAGCCAGTTTCGGATATTTTTCTGTTCCTGATCATTCTTATTTCTTAAATAAATATGTCTTGTGACATAGGTAGAGGTAACTCGCTAACTCTCGCACACACCTCGCCGAGTTTTTTACGCCGGTTCTTCTCGAGACAGAGGTTTTTTGTCCGAACCGGTGGTAGTTTATCGACATTCATATGTGCATGTAATATGCCTAAATTGAAGAATAAATAACTTTGACTTTGAACTCAGTATTGATGATGCTTGTCATTATTGTAATCAAAGTCATGGACAGCTGCCAAGTCCAAAAATAACTTACCTTCTATATACACTTTCACCCTCTATTTTACTGCTTGAAGCACAAATGTCCAAGGGAAGCTTGTTTATTTGAACCGAAAAGACAAAACTCAAAATTCATAGATCTACCTTCAAAAATCTACATACAACGTTTCACCTCCAATTTCATCCTCTTAGAGGTTGAATAAAAAAAAATCCTTCATTAGTCTTAGTGCACCTCTACGTCCCTTGAACAATATGTATTCCAAATTTCATGCTTTTATCTTTAGCGGTTAATGCTGTGCGTTGTCTGTCAAATAGTATATAATTTGCGCGGTGAATTCTGTACTGTGTCAGTAGCATATAATTTAAACATATTGGTATTGATAAATAATTTAAACTATATTGTACAAAAACAATAGCACCCAACAAGTTTCCAATCATCGCCCATTACCTTCAACTAAATTATTAACAACATTGTTCGCAAATCATTCATGACTAACAATATTCCAGTACGCTTACCATGAGAGGCTATCGAATACTTACAATAGTAAACTTCTCTCGATATCGAGCTAACGCGCTTCGACTAGATTTCGATTCTCGCAAGTTCGAGCTGTCAAATGCGCCGTACTCATGGTGCCGATATACTCCGAAAACAACTACAAAATGTTACTCGCTAGCGTCTAGTTTTCGATGCGTAATCTAAACTTTCGAATCGTATTACCAAACGGTAGCGTGAGTCACAAATTTGACATTTCGAATCGAAAAATACCGTAGTGTCTGTAGTTTACTATTTCACTTCCAAAATGGTGCGTGATAACGTATTATTTCGTCAAGATTTACCGTAGATCCGATCGATACCTATCTCAAATTAAAGATCTTATAAAAATAAGGGTTTTGAATCGACAACTTATATCCGCAAAATTCGGATTGTCGCGTATTTTGTATTTAAAAATGCAAATAATTGGCACACGTTCCGCCATATTGGGTCGACAGACTTAGATGAGGATCATCGCACACTGTTAAAATTATACTTAATGTCGTTAAGCTTAAGGTATAGATTCCTTTAAAGTCTTTAAACTTTGGCGTTGGGGAATTTTTCGACGTTGGCCATGCGCGTATTCTGTAATGTCATAACCGACAAACGCTAGCATTTAAATTGAAACGATAAATGCTTGTAATTTAAGGCTGAATATTGAAAAATCTATTAAACTATACGAACAATCGAGTTAACTGTTGCGAGAAAAGTATACTTATATGGGACTCGGGGTACCGATTAGATTTTTAGTTCTGTGAGTGACCGCCAGGGGCGGTGTATAGAGTTTTCATACAAATCTTTAACTGTTGTCGATAGTCGCTAGCGTATTCCGACTTACTGTAAACTCACACTAAAGCTACAGGACAAAAAGCAGCCCGTTATTGAACTCGGTACATAGTTTAGATATCATTGGTCACAAGGTAGCAATATCTTAAAGCAGAGCCTCAGCTAGGGCTGTTTGATCCTTTAAAGTTAGGGTGGATATCCACCAGCGCTGTGCGGGTAGCGGAGTGGAGCGAGGATGCCGTAGCGAAGCTGCGAAACGAACTAGCCTACGCAAGATGAGCGGAACGAGGATGGAAAAAAACCTTGCTCACTCGAGCATATATTCAGTGCTGTGCTAAGTGAATATAAGGAAATGAACCATTCCTATTGGTGGTTTTTTTCCTCGCTTACCACCTTGCAACCTCGCACGGCTCTAATGGATACCCGACCTTAAGCTTTATAGTTATGCTGGAAAATTAGAACTAGGAAACAAAATAAATGAATTTTGGAATAAAAGAACCTGGACTATATAATTTCGTGTTTTTTTAGACGCCTTATTGTGAATAACTTCTCAAATTTAGATGCCTATTTATTGACATTTCTCCAAAGGAAACATTCCGAAGAGTGTTGCATCTCGTATTCTCAGGTGCGGAAGACAAATTATAAACGAGTTTCTTTCACGGGGGCGTAGTTAACAATAGGAACTAGTACATTTCGATGCTAGTGCGGAAAGTATGTCATTACATATTATATTTCCGCACGTGTATCGAACGACGTTTTTTAATACAGTTGCGAAAAAATAAGAAAAACAACAAGTAAGGAATGCGAAACTTTTATATTATTCATTCTGTAACATGATTGTAATACAGTTGGAAAATAATTAAGTTTAATACAGTTTAAATACAGTTTAATACAGTTCTATCTTATTTTTTTTATTGACATAATAATTAATGGTACAATTTGTACAAGGAAAAGTGAAATAGTGCGCGAAAACCAACTTTCCGCACGCTAAACAGCTACGTAAAGTAGCACTTTTTGAGTAACTGTAATAAAAATATTTTATTGATTACCCCTAGTTGCAAGTCAAATGACTAATGTAAACCGTATGAACAATAAAAATATTTAGGTCTTTACTAGTCATTAGTAATGTGCACGGTAGTTTAAGAAGTAAGTAAGTGTTTAAACACACATAGGTAGTTACAGTGGTGGTCTTTTTTTTACAGTTTCACTAAATTTTGCCAGTCGGCGTACAAAAACTTTGAACTTAATAAGTACTAAAGTACCTTATACATATTATCATGCATATACAATTCAGGTGCCTTTATACAAATTACAATTCTATAGTAAGTTCAGTTATGCCAGTTAAATAATCTGTGATAAAACAACTATACAATTTATACAGATACATGTATGTGTATGTCCGGTCTTAAGACTGTCAATTAAATATGTCAAGTAAAATAAAATTATAAGAATAAAAAGTATACAATTAAAAGAATCAAAGACTTTTTAATTTATTTTATCATTATAATATTTATAATAATCTGAAATAAAATAATAACAACTATGTTAATAATTTCACTAATGTCCTTTTTGTAACATATTTAGTAACTTCAGGATATAAGGTACATGGTTATATATTTTACGTCACCCTAGGCCGTAAGTGGGATTTTCTGCCCGCTACGCGAGAAGAAAATCTCACTTCCTGGTCAAGGCAAGACATCGCAAGATGGGCATTCACGAATTCACCGCCCTTTTTTTTTTTGAAAATGTAAAGGGAAGGCCCATTTGGGGGTTATGTGGGACTCTCTCCTCCCGCCGCCATTCGAGGAGCATACCCACTAAAAACACACCGGCGTCACCCGCATTGCCGTTAAGGGGGCGCCATGGGATCGCGAACATTCCACCACGACGCCCCCCGACGAATTCACCGCCCTAGGTATGTAATATACTATTACTGGCCAGACAATACACACTTTCAAATCAAATCATATCATTTATTGCACTCAATCTTTTTTGCATCAATGCTCTCTTTGCAGCAGAAACTTCTCGACACTGTACAGAGTTAAATCTAGTAGCCACGTACGTAGCTTCTTCTTCAATAATCGAGGCATTTCCTTTATTTAAAATGTTTATATAGAGTTGGGTTACTGCTATGTACCTAAGTGTGTATTCTTGTGAACGGGAATAGTTACTGTTCGTTGTTTACCATAGTTTCAGATATCGGATGACATTTCATAGTCCAATACTAAGGGACTGAACTTTGAAATTCCATATTCCAAAGAGCTAGTTGCATGCTAGTTGGAATGCTGATGTATGTATTTATTTATTTATTAATACTTTAGTGCACAAAGAAGGTACAAATGGCGGACTTAATACCATATGCCATTCTCTACTAGTCTAGAACTCGGCATAATTTTCACGTATCTTTATAAGAGGATGTTAAAATTTTTGCAACGAAGGTCATTATCATTTTTGATTCACTGCCATGCTACGCTCGTAGCGCTACGCCGTAGTCCGTAGCAGCGCACATTCACTGCCAAAAATCGCTACGCTTTGCTATGATTGCATTTTTATTTTATAGTATTTTATCCATGGATTATTTAAAAAAGGTGCTGTTTCTTAATAAGCAGTTGGTAGAAAATATAGAATAGAATAGAATAGGATAGAATATTTTATTTGTAGAAAATGGGTATACATAAAAGGTCTTATCACTTATTTTAACGGCCTCCGTAGCCCAGTTGGTAGTGACTCTGCCTACGAAGCTGGAGGTCCCGGGTTCGAATCCCGGTCAGGGCATTTATTTGTGTGTTATCACGAATATTTGTTCCTGAGTTATGGATGTTATATATGTATATAAGTATCTATATGTATTTATCTATTATATATATCGTCACCTAGTACCCACAATACAAGCCTTATTGAGCTTACCGTGGGCCTAGGTTGATTTGTGTAAGATTGTCCCGTAATATTTATTTATTTATTTATTTATTTATTTATTTATTTATTTATTTTGGCGTCTCCATTTTCAGCCTGAGGCACAGACACCCACTTAAAATTAAACTTTAAACATTACTTATTAGGTCACGGGTCTTACAAAGTGTTCCGAATTGCCATAATACATTTTGTCAAGACACCAGGCATGTAATTTACTTTTAAACTGGGGCAAGTCTAGTTCCTTCAGCTCTTTAGTATACCAAATAGACTAACAATTTAAATGCTCCGCTAAAAATATTTCTAATAGCAACCCTGCTCGTCAAAAACAGTGCTTGATATCGGGTCTTCCGGCGTGTCCTTTAGTCGTCTATAACTACAATACCGCGATCCCGACTATCGAGTCATCCGGCGTGGGAACACAATCCTAAAATACCCGATAGTCGGGTTTTCAGCGCTGAATGTGTTAATGTTAGTAATTTCAACTCGCCCCGATTTAGGCAACCCTATTTTCGTGTACTCTGAATCTGAGGGTCATGAGACATGGCTTTCACATTTGATTTCAGTTTGTTTCACTCAATCCCTCGTGCTGTTACGTGTAAGAGTGAGAATTAGCACTAAAAACGCATCGAGATCAAAACTGGAATGCAAAATGTAAGTTTCAAATGGCCCCAGTTCTAATCCTAGATATCTTTCGCCATTTAAAAAGCCCTCAACACTAAAGCGATGAACGTCCACAAACCAGGGAAGGCCATTACTGGGAACGTGTTTAGACTTGCCCGAGTCTTGATGCAATGCTGTGCGATTCACAATCTGTTTCTACTCACCCCAACATTCTAGCATTACTTGATCCTTGGATTCGTAACCACTGTTTGTGACTGGAGGTACATTTTAAACTGGTTTGTTTGTTGACAAGTGTTTAATACCAGCGATACTTAGGGTTTAGCTGGAGATGCTTAGAGTTTTTATGCCCCCGTATCTGAGTTAAGAGGAGCTTGCAGCGTTAGTGTTAGGAAATAAATTTAAATCTATTACGACAGAGTGAAATACGTAGTATCTTCCCACGAGTTAAGACTCTAGAGGGTGTATTTTACAAAATAAATGATAATAATAAATATCGTTGGACAATTAACACCAATTGATCTAGTCCCAAACTAGGCAAAGCCTGTACTATGGGTACTAGACAACGGATAAATATACTTATATAGATAAACACATGCTTAAATAGATATTAAACATCCAAGACTCCAGAACAAACATTCGTATTCATCATACAAATATCTACCCCGACCGGGGATCGAACCCGGAACCTCAACTTCATAGTCAGGTTCTCTAACCACTAGGCTATTCGGTCGTCATCCCCACCTTTACCCACAGTACCGGAGAAAAAACGCGCTACTTTGATAATTAATCCCTCTCGTGTAAGCTTAGTGTGTGAATGCAACGTAGGTACAGATGTAGTGTATTATTGTTTTACATCGTATTTTCTCGGAAACGTTCGTATTTGTTATGTTACTTCAGTCAACCTCAGTACTTTTTAGGGTTCCGTACCTCAAAAGGAAGAAAAACGGAATCTTTATTGGATCAGTCGTGCGTCTGTCTGTCCGTCTGTCACAGCCGATTTGGTCCGAAACTACTATACCGATTGAGTTGAAATTTGGTACACATATGTAAATTGGTGACCCAAAGAGGAATGCGTAAAGTAAATAAATGAATTCTGAACAAGGGGGCCACTTTTGGGGTAAACGGGAAAATAAAATAAAAAAGTTGCTCAAACTGTATTGTTTGACATATCAAATGAAAGAGGTTGTTGTAAGTATCTCAGATATATTTTTATAATTTTAGCAAACACAGATTTGAAGTAATTAACGAAAAAAGACGGATTTTGACCATTCGCCCCCCTTATCTCCGAAACTACTGGGCTAAAAATTATGAAAAAGATATGAAAAATAGTTCCTTGCCTAAAGATTACAGGAAAATCTATAAGAAGTTTGAATATTCAAAGTAACGGGAAAATTCTTAATAATTTACGGAACCCACGCGAGTTGAACTCGCACATGTCTGGTTTTTTTTTTGTACCGAGACTGACTGAAATAGCAAGACACGTTCGTACGTTTCCGTGAAAATACGATGGAAAATAAAAAAATAATTATGCACTACATCTGTGGAGGTACCTAACCAATTTTGAAATGAATTTGGTGTACATTCTGGATGGGATATTTATTATTTTAGACGTCCGTTTTTTTTTTTTTTTTATTATTTATCAAAAGTACAAAACAATTAACAATGTTATATTACTCGCCAAACTGCGATAACAGTTTGTTGGCGAGTCCGCGCTCATTTTAACTAGTGTTAAGTACCTACGTTAAAACTATGTTAGGTATGCTATGTGAACTACATATAATCTTAAACACTAACTTACACACTAAACATGACAATGCCTGAACACTACACCCCTGCACTTAAAGTGCTATACTTTACAATTATTTATGTGTTTAATTATTTTTTTAAAAAGGAGTCCAAGTTATCTTGCCATTGCCGACGAGGTCTACCGCGTCTCCGTTTTGAGTTCTGTGGCTTCCACTCCGTGGTCCCTTTGGCCCGCAGCTCATTCGGCATACGGTAGACGTGACCAACCCAGTCCCACTTTAACTTGGCCGCCTTCCGAGCTACATCCTCTATTTGGGTCTTGGAGCGCAGCGTGGTGTTCCGGATGCGATCTATTAACTCTGCACCTAATAAATATACTGCGCACCATAGCTCGCTGGCAAACCCCTAATTTGGACATCTGCGCTTCCGTCAAAGACCAAGTCTGTGCACCGTAGGTGAGAACTGGAAGTATGCACATGTCCATGAGCCTACGTAAGTGACAGAGGTAGGTCACCCTTCATTAGCTGTTTCATGGACCAATAGCTCATAGACCAAGTTAACATAAAGCTTGAAATTTTTTAAACAGTACAACAATAATGTTTAATTATTCCTACCTATATTTCATTTAATTTCTTACATATTTAAGTAATTCAAGGATTAAGCACGAGGTCCAATGTAGAAGTCGTAGAATTTTCGTTACAAAACTTGGCACCTAAACTGCTTCGCGAAATTACGAGTCAGTTGTACACAATATTGTTGGCACTTCACTGTGGAGGGTACAAGTTTTGAACGAACAGCCGCAAAATAAATAATAGTAGGGGTCAAGGCGGCAACAGTGACTATGGCGGCAACAGTGACACACTGGTCATTGTTTCAAAACTATAATAGATAGCTTCCTATCTGTGCTTGTAACCAAAGCCAAATAGATACAGGTTACAAGCGGGAGACCTTCCGAAGGGTGAAAGAGATAGAAGCTATCTAAGGTAGAAGTACTAGTGCCCGACGCGGTACTAGTACTCGACGAATATAATTTAACTAGCGAATAATAAACTAAGATTGATCACGACATCATTTTTAAGTTACTAAATGTTAGTGACTTCAATATTTCTTATCACAATTTCAAGACAAATAACTTATTTATAAGTTATGAACATATTTGTTAAAACCAGCTGCCATCAATTGGGACAATGAGTTAAACCTTCAAGTCCCAATAAATGTCAGTCTGTCATTCATGACATTTGTACTGAAATGACATCTATTGGGACTGCCAGCATAACCGCCAGCCATTTACTCGTACATTCGGATTGATTACCTAATTCTTATATTATCAGGATTTTTTATAAGATCACCATATGAAACGAATTCCATATCAGTAACTTGAGTAAATACCTCGTCTCCCAAACCGTATGAAACTGTTTAATACATCTTAAATGAGCATAATATCGTGATTCAAATAAGTATTTTCTGTTGACATGTCAGGCACTAGTACATACTAGTACTTCTACCTTATAATAGTTTTGAAACAATATCCAGTACGCCACTGTTACCGCCTTAGCCACTGTTGCCGACTTGACCCTACTTACATGTCCATACAGAAGAACCACTCTCTCATAAAACCTACTTTATACAAATAGGAAACTCAAATCATGGCATCCCGCTCTACGTGGGGTAGCATAGTTCCATTTGCACGTCAATGTTGTAGCACAATACTTTTATTGTGATAGAATCACGTTGGCTGACTTACCGCAAAAAAATTGGAATTGTTAAAGAGCGGAGGACCGAGGGTAAGGCATATATTATTCGGTAGTAGTTATCTGTTAGCAATAAATTAGTAACACTTGTTGGCATGTATCTAAAATAGTCAATAATATATATACATGTATGTATGTATTAATTTATTGTACACTAGCTTCTGCCAGCGACTTCGTCCGCGTGGAGTCGTTTATATCGTAGCTCCATACACACATTCGCCTCCCATTTCACTCCCTTAGGGGATGATTCCCGGGATAAAAAGTATTATATATGTTAATCCAGGCTATACACTATTATGTATACAAAAATTCATCTTAATCCGTTCAGCCGTTTTTGCGTGATTGAGTAACAAACATCCAAACATCTAAACATCCAAACATCCAATCCAACCCAACTAGCACACTAGCGTTAAAATAACCCTTTATATCATTCTTATATCGGTTCCAGCCAAGTGTTAAGGTGTTAAGAATGCCTGTAAAAAAGGTCTTACAGCGTGCTCTAACACCCTTATAACTACGAAAGAGGCCCACGAATTACAGGTTAAGGTGTTAGCTGAGAGTCTTATAAGAGTTTGGCTCTTACGCAGTTTAAAGTGAGCATCTGCTTACTCTTTTCTTTACCCATAAAATTATGAGACAAATATAGTCTTCCGACAAAATGGCGCAGATAGTTAGTATAGGTATTAATATTTGACAGCTATGGAGTCGTATTAATTGAAAGTGAATTAAATTGGAAGTGTGTGTGACATGAAGTGAAAACAATCTACCCTTGTGATTTTACGGTAAGTGTATACCATGTTTCCCATCTCAATTTTAACGCGCCCAGGATTTATTAAAGATTTCTAATAAAACTTATGAACATTAAAATATACATCTGAAGTTTTTATCATTTTCTATTCTTGTTTCTTGGCCAGTGGCATGATAAATTAAGTGGCATCCATATAATGGCAAGAGTAACATAAATAATGAAGTATCTTGATGTCAAATATTGAATAACCTAATCAATTTGTAGGTTAGAGTCCATCAAAACAATGGCGAATTACCTTAAAGCTTTAGGCGTTAGTTAACTCAACTATAACGCTTATTGACTTACAACACTCTTTCTTACAGTGTCTTTAAAGTGTATCTGCCTAACACCTTAAGCGTTAGAAAAAGTTTCAATACTTACAAGAGACTTAATTCTGTTATAAAGTCTCTGCCTGACGCTAGCACTCTTGAAAGTGTTTAAGTGGGTCGTTCTTCTTTTTTACCGACAATGAACCGAGGTTTTTCTGTTTTTTTGGTTTTTGAACTATCGAAAATTGTGGTTTTGAAGTGCGATTTTAAAAAAAATGCATGGGTTTCTTCATTAGAACTAATTAAAGTTTCCTTTCTGGCCAATATAAATATTTATTTACGGTTGGTTTCTAAAAAAAAACATGTGACAAAGTGGACTCTTTCAGTGGGGACAACATTTTATTTTACCACTCTGTCACGGCATTCTACGAAAAAAAAACATTTAAAAAAAATGCTACATAGAGAAACTAAAATATTAAATTAATACTAATTAATAAAATAATATGGACTTTCATTTTCGAACATTATAAAACCGTAAAATCATTACTCAAATGAGATGCCGTAGTAAAACGAAGGACAGGCTATTGTCGGTCGAAAAGAAGAACGACCCATGTGTTAAAAACAGGTTAAAGCTTTAACATCTTAAGTGTAATTGCTTTGAGTAACACTCTTATAATGCTTTAGGACTTAATTATTTTTCTTAACTCCTTTATAAGAGTATTAGTTGCAACTGAGAACATTATAACTCACTTATAAAGGTTAAGGTTATAATAATACCCTTAGCTATTACCCAAATGTTAGTTGGGAAACATCTAATCATCCAAACATCCAATTTTTCGCATTTATAATATTAGTAGGATCATCATTCATCATCATATCATCCGAAAGACGTCCACTGCTGGACACAGGCCTCCCCAAAGAGTGCCATAATGACTGGTCCTGCGCCATCCGCATCCAGCGGTCTCCAGCGACCTTTACCATGTCATCATTCCGCCTACCCACGCTGCGCCTTCCGGTACGTGGTCGCCACTCGAGAACCTTTTCGCCCCAACGGCCATCGGTTCTACGTGCAATGTGGCCCGCCCACTGCCACTTAAGTTTAGCGATTTGGAGGGCTATATCGGTTACCTTGGTTCTGCTGCTGATAGCCTCATTTCTGATACGATCACGCAGAGATACTCCCAGCATTGCCCTTTGGGTGACTTTGAGCCTTCTTATGAGGCCCATAGTAAGCAACCACGTTTCCTTGCCATACGTCATCACTGGCAACACACACTCGTCAAAGACTCTCGTCTTGAGACACTGCGGAATATTGGACGAAAAGATGTGCCGTAGCTTCCCGAATGCTGCCCAGCCGAGTCGGATTCGACGAATGGCCTCTTTCTCGAAGTTGGACCTACCTAACTGGACAGTCTGTCCTAGGTATATATATACATAATAATAAAATAAAATAAAAATAAAATATCTTTATTTCAGAACAATCATTCCATATAAATTACATAAAAATTTCATTAGTTTCATTAAAATTAATATTAATACATAATATAATATTATATTGTATATTGCTTGTACTACTTTAAGGAAAAAAAATAGTGACAGATACAATTTAAGAAAAAAACCAATACGCCCGTAGGCGTAATAAAGGCTATTGTAGCTCTGTATGCATGCGCGTGAAAAAGTATTTACAAGCAATGGTCATCCGTCTATCACTTGGAACCTACCTTGCAGTACAGCCTTTAGCTAAGACACTCTTGGTCTTATCCAAGCCAACTTTCTCATACTAGAAAGATGTGTTTTTAGTGCCTTAATCATTGCTAACAATCGTCATGATTAGATGTTTGTAATAAACGGGATTCTTCGCATATATTCCATGCAGTAACGAAAATTCGTTGTCCCCGCATTTTCACTAAGTGAAACAGGTACCCAGTTACTCAATATGTATATCGATTTCATGAAAAAGTGTCAGTTCCCGTCCAGACGTGATTCACTTATCTGACGTGTCGTGTCGTGACGGGACAAAATTATATCGGTTTCGTACATTTAGTACGGTTAGATTGTTACTCATCTGGTGTGTTCTGACGTGATGGCTCCTTTTAAGTTGGGCGTCAGAGTGCATCAGAGAGCATCACGATCAGATAAGATCAGATAAGTATGATCAGCTTAAGGTTTTCTTGTTATAAGCGGGTGGAGCCACGCATGCAGCTAGTCCATACTATCCATAATATCGATACTAAAATATACTATCACATCCTATACTAACTGCCCGCGCGGCATCACCCGCGTATTACAAAAAAACAGCCAAGTGCGAGTCGGACTCGCGCACCGAGGGTTCCGTACAAACCTATAGCAAAAGAATTTGACATTTACTATTAAATACAAGATTATGATTAACATTAACTAAAATAAATTAAATCTAAGTTAAATCTAAAAAAGAATTGCAATGCTGATGCGTTGCGCGAGAAAGCCGCCAGCTCTTCTGTCACCAGTTACATCGACCATTACTTACCTACCTGTAGGTATATAAGTAAGTAAAAGTTCACCAATCACGAAATTATTAAATATATTTTTATTGTATGACGTAAGTGAAAATTTACGGTTTTCGCAATTTTTCCTTTATCTGTGCTATGAGACGTTGCTTGGTACCAAATTTCAAGATTCTGAGTTCACGGGAAGTACCCTGTAGGTTTTGATTCCCTTGCGAGTTTCGAAAATTTGCGGCATAAACGGCTGTATCTTTTGATTGCGTTGGGTTAGAAGTTGGATTTTTTTACAGTTCCAAGGGACAGTAGACTTGAGTATTTGATATACATTTTAGCTTGATAAAAATCCTGAGAAAAAGGGTCTTGACAGACGGACGGACAAAAAAGTGATCTTTTATAAGGGTTCCGTTTTTTTCCTTTCGAGGTACGGAACTCTAAAAACGCAGGCAAACTCGCGGGATTAAATATAGCTGCTAACCATTCAGAAAGTCCTTTCTACACGCAGGTGAAAGAATTTTCGAAATCGGGTGAGCGGTTCTGGAGATTGCCTATTACATAAAAACATACAAACTTACATTTTACAAAGCTACAAATAGTTTCTATCCTGAAAATCATCCCCTAAGGCAGTGAAATGGGGGCGGAAGTTTGTATGGAGGTACGATATGAACGGGCTATATAAAACAGTTTCATGAAAACTTAGAACACAAACACTAGAACGAGGTGTCGCGTCAAAACAAATATTTCAGAATCTAAGTTACAAATTGCAAAGCAGCGTCTAAACTGTTATTTAAATGTAAATTCTAAATTCAAACGGATCCGTCACGTCATCTACTAGGGTAACCAAGCTTCTTATGAAGCAAAGGATATCTAAGACTCACGCTAAAATGTTTTAACCCATTCAAGGCCCGTGACGACACGTATGCGTCCCTACGCCGTAGTCGCTTTACGCTACATACGAGGAAAACCACAAGATCGGCTACGAGCGTAGCACGTAGCGATTCTGGGCACTGAATGTGTTTTATCAACTGTATGCGCTAACATTTATGTATTCGCAGCGTGAGTATCCTTAAGGTGAACTGATGACCTGGTTTAAAAAAAATCTGGATGCGGGTAGCGCAGAACCGGTCATTGTGGTAGTCTTTGAGAGAGGCCTATGTCCAGCAGTGGACGTCTTTCGGTTGATGTGATGCCCTAACATTTATGTAAAGTGTAGACACCGTTCGTTATCACAAAGTATACATAAAGAAGTCACATGAGCTTCGGGGATACTTGATTTGTGTGAGGCCTAGCTATGTATAGGTACAGTGAGGGAAATGTATTCACCTAAATACCTTTTTCGCTCATCTGAGCGTTTTTCAAAAACAGTCTACATAAACTTTTTTTTTCGGAATTTGATTTTTTTGGGTTTTTCTTACTGAAAATCGTTGATACTATCGATCCTCATTCAAGAAAAAAAGTATCCAAAATATTCCATTCCAGATCGTCACACTTTTGTATGCAGTCTTTTTTATTTATATATGGTTGTGACGCACTGGAAGTAAAAACTTACATAGTAAAACCTGGGACACTTTTTTTCCTGTATGAGGATCGATAGTATCAACGATTCTGAGTAAGAAAAACCAAAAAAAAAACGAAGTCCAAAAAAAATGTACAGATTTTTGAAAAACGCTCATCTTACTATAACAATAAGGCATACACTCAGTGACAAACTTTTCACGCCGCTATGCGAGTAGTGCAACTGATTTCACTGTTTTCCCAGCGGGTTGTGCCAAGTAAAATAATAAAAATAGAATGCAAATTCTTTGTCGAGCCGTTGCCATTCCTAATATAATGCGTAGCCTCGTGACTTTATATTTGTAAGCTTTGAAACAGATATTGACAGCTCCGCCCGTGTGTACCAGAACTCAGACAGAGCCGCGCCGTTTTCGGCTTGACGTTGACTTTTGGGACACGTTGTATATATAAATTTAGATTAAGGTGGTTCGATTTCCATACAAAACGTTATTTGAAATTCGCAGGCTAACAGCGCGATATTTTAAGAAACGAATGTAACCAAATTTCATAAATTGGCCTAACATTTGCGCGAAATTCTTCCTTTCCTAGAATAAATTGAGAAAAATGGTTTTCCTAAAGTTTCACGTCCCAAACTAATTTCTCAAATTATTCTAGTTTATACAAGTTTATTCTAGGAAAGGTGGAATTTCGTGCAAATGGTAGGCCAATTTATGAAATTTGGTTACATTAGTTTCTTAAAATATCGCGCTGTTAGCCTGCGAATGTCAAATAACGTTTTGTATGGAAATCGAACCACCTTAACCCATTCCCGGCCCGTGACGACACGTGTGCGTCCGTACGCCGTAGTCGCTTTCCATTAAATACGAGAAAAACCACGGGATCGGCTACGAGCGTAGCGCGTAGCGATTCTGGGCACTGAATGTGTTAATACGGTCAATTTAGTTGGGTATTTTTTTTGTCTTGCATTATACAGGACGCCTGGCCACCCCAGCAGGTACAGTCACGTATCGTATTGCCCCGCCATACGTCGTCCTAATTTCAAGTTCCCTTGTTTAGCGGCTCATTTGTGTGCTTCTATTATAATTACGTTACAACTTTATGTGCCGTGTAGGGTAACCTTCAGTTTTTATAGCTTCAAAAATTGTAACAATAAACAGACGCCCGATGTAAAGGTGTATTTACACGGACAATTTTTGAGGTAACTGTACAGGCGTGTGTCCTAAATGTAAGAGTAAGACAACCATACCATTGACGGGCAATAGGCATGAGCACTAAATTTTTTTCACGATGCCATTCGAACCAGTTTTTGGAGAGGAAGAAATGTTTGTATGGGAGCAACTACAATTAAAGAACATAGATACCCAAAAATATTGTGACAAAGATTGACCTGCTGGCGGCATTCGCTGATTGACTTAAAAGTATGACGTCACACTTAGCTATTTGAACTAACCGTTGTACGGAAAATCAAGTAAATTGATGTTTCAGTCGCGAAATACTGCGTTTAGGTCCATAGTTGTAGTACAATTTTGTTTCTATAAAAGCGTAAGGATTCTATTGGTAGCTTTAAATTTACACTTGGACAATAAAAACAATGCAAGTTTTTTCTAAACTTTCAAGGTTCATACCTTTTTATGATATTAATTATATTTTTTAGTGTATTTTTTATTACAATAAATTGATGGTTTACCATGCATTTAGCTACATATTATTTTAACAAGAGTCATCATGCCTATTTTTGCCCATATATGATATTCTGCAGACTTGCAGAGTCATCATGCCTATTTTTACAAAGTATAGTTACAAAGTGTAACTATGTGCCTAATTGTGATTTCCCCGGTATTTTTAACCGACTTCAAGTAAAAGGAGGAGGTTCTCAATTCGGTTATATTTTTTTATAGTTTTTTACCTCAGAACTCCGTCATTTATGAACCGATTCGTTCCATTTTTTTAATTATATAAAAGTATATGCTTCCAGCTTGGTAAGTAGGTACCATTGTTATTAAAATTTCACGAGAACAATATTCCTTTGCTTTGAAAATTTATTTTCTGTAATTATTTGCATGTTTATACGCAAATAGTTGCATTTGATCTCCGCTGATCGACCTGCACGTTTTTTTGCGGAATAGCAAAGGAATATTGTTTTCGTAATATATCATGAATTTCCGCAAAGTAACGCCTGATTCAATAAATTATTAAAATTTCAGTTTTATGATGGGAACCATGAGGAATTGAAGGAACTCCTCAAATATAGAAGGCACGCATGTAGTAATTGCGGTATTTTCTATTATAACTAGTGTATTTACACAAGGAAATCACAGATTTGGTGAAGTGGAACTGATGATGAAGACCACAGATGACTTACGGAACTCGTACTTAAAACTGTAAAAGTACGTTACTGATTCTGATATGATTCCGTTGAAATAGCCCAAAAAAAACCTAAAAAAAAAAACAGACCTACATCGATTTATATTTTGTTAGTTACAGAGACTTATAATCTATGTTAGTGACAGTTAACTTACTACTAATTATTTACTATACCTAAATATCAAGTGTGCCAAATCGCCGAAACTCTTCAAATAATATCACATACAGTGATAATTATTATGGTTTTCGTCTGTAATAATCAACGTATTTACGCTCGGAAAGCAGTCCATGTGGTAAAGTGGAAAGGAAATGTGGAAATGTTCATTTGGCTTGGCGGATTACTAAATTGAAGTCGGTTAAAACTAACCTAATATAAATATTAGGGGAAGGAAATGAAACGAACTCCACATTAAACTCAATAAAGCTCGTTTGCTATGGGCACTAAACGACGATAGGTATAACTTAATAGACATACATACTTAAGAGTCCCCAGTACGGTCGACTCGAGTCGACTCTCCATACAAACGTAGCTTGGTTCTCATTTTAATACGGCGTACTGGAATAACATGACACTTTTTATAAACAGACATAGATATACTTTATTGATAAATACATTACAAGGCAAAAATAATTCATATACCTATAATGCAATAATTAACATAACTAGGAAGAAAGAAAGAAATATTACATTGTTTAACGAGGGGCGTATGTGGAATATTGCTAACGAGAGTCTATCAGAAGCCCGACGCCTAAGGCGCAGGCAGTGCAATTTTGAGAATAGGTGTATTTTGTTAACCGCTACAAAGTTTTGTAATTAGAAATAGAAATAGAAAAACATTTATTGCACAAATGAATCTTAAATATACACAAGAGAAAATAATTATAATAGCTAACAATTAATAATAAGAATATATGTGTGTGTGTGTGTGTGTGTCGCTATGAGGGAGTATACAATCTGATTTGCACTGTGATTAGATGCGCTTGGACTGATCGCTTGTATTTTGGCAGCGGTATGGGTTCTCGTAGGGGTGGTGGCAGATCATTCCACACTTTGGCGGCGGCAAATTTGAAACTCCCTCTATAGAATGCTGATTTGTGATGGGGTATTGCAAGTTTGGTGCAGCTTCTCAATGACCTGAGCCTTGTATCTTTGACCCATTTTAGTTTTTCAAAAAGGTAGTAAGGCTTTTGAAAATCTAAGACTTTTCGGACCGTATACGCCAAATGTAGTGTTCTCCAGTTGTCCATATTTAGCAGTTTCCTTTCATTCAAATATGGTGTAATATGCGCCCGTTGGGGAACCTCGTAACAAAAACGTACACACGCATTTTGTACTCGTTGTATGGACTTCTTAGTTACAGCTAGAAGTCTTGGTCCATAAACTATGTCGGCGTAATTAAGATGCGACAAAACTAGGGATTCAACCAAAGTTTCCCTGACCTTCACTGTGAGATATTTACGAATCCCGTACAGTACAGTCGGTAGAAAGCATTCCTATTCTTTATGTTCACATGCTCTATATATCGTAATTACCCATCCATGACTAGGCCGAGGCTTTTTGCATTTTCCACTTGAGAGATAGGCTCGCATCCAACTGCAATACTAGGGTTTTGTTCTTTAATTTTAAGTCGTTGCCATTTATTTCCCATAACTATGAATTGTGACTTAGTCGGGTTTAAAAGGAGGTTATTTTTATGGGACCAGTCCGCTATCAGCTCCAAATCCTCGCTAATCTTGAATAGCGTAATTTCGAATAGAAATTAAATTAAAATGACAAAAATAATTTTTAGGGGTGCACTAGTATACATAAAGCTGAAAGTCAAAAAAAAATAATTGTATGCCCACGCGTAGCACATCAATCGATAGTCCTTTCAAAATAAATATAAGGTTCCTCAGCAATTTTTTTGATTAAGTGAATAGAGTCGGAGATAATCGCGCCGAGTCACTAAAATTCTGTCCCCCCCCCCCCCCTCTAATTTTTGAACGGTGTATTTTAAAAATATGAAAAAAATCATGGACCTAAGGGCTTATTAAATTCTTTCATCAAAAATTATTTTGAACGAGATCGGTTCCAAAAGTTTTCGAGATAATGCTGAAAAACTACCTTCCTTAAAGAAAAGGACGTAAATGCCGCAAGATTTCTATGACGATACGACCTTTTTGATAGGCACGTAACCCTTCGTTTGGCGTGGTCCGACACGCACTTGGCCGGTTTTTTTTTCAATTTAATTTTAAATACTGGAAGGCTCACAGCCGCGCTTAAAAATAGTGGTAATTTCTTGTAGACCACTGGACCCGCAACATGGACTATCTTAGTAGTTTTACTGTTTCTAAGTTTTAGTCATCTGATAAGTCGGATTTATTGGCGCCTCGCCTGACACATGACCCGTCACGACTCACGTCAGCATCAATACAATGTGAATACATCATCATCATATCAGCCGAAAGACGTCCACTGCTGGACATAAGCCTCGCCCAAAGTGTGCCAAAGTGACCGATCCTGCGCCACCCGCATCGCATCCAGTGGACTCCCGCGACCTTTACCAGGTCATCAGTCCACCTTGACGTGGGGGAGCTACCCACGCCGCACCTTCCGGTACGTGGTCGCCACTCGAGAACCTTTCCGCTCCAACGGCCATCGGTTCTACGTGCAATGTGGCCCCGCCCACTGCCACTTAAGTTTAGCGATTCGTAGGGCTATATCGGTTACCTTGGTTCTGATTATTCGAGATTCCCTGAAACTCCATGCGAATTTATTGCATAAACGCATTTATTGCAATTATGCAATAAATGAAAAAATATATATATCAAGGAGTCGGTCTTTTGGAATTAAATTCGCCATTATGGTAACTTCATCTTCCTATATGCCACTACGTGTTATATTTCATCACGTGTTCATAATTTTTTATGGTGATGTGATTGTACAGAAATTTATGATAATACATTTTAATTATCCCATGATTGTATTTTATCCGTGGTTACGGTTTCGGTTTCCTCAAATTCGTAGGATGCAATTTTTATCCTTAAATGATTATTTTATCATCGATATAATATTCTAGTCTCCGTTATTTCCAATACAATCAATATGTCTTCTATCCAAAAGCATTAGCAATGTATAACTTTCATGTTCATAAATTCAGAAAGATCATAAGTCACTACGCAAACTACATCTACTTACGTCTTTTTGAATTTCCATGGTTCTGTACAGTAAGCAGAAGCTACGCTGAAAACAATGCTCAAAATCTGCGCCTTATGCTATTCAGATTAGGGTCTGTTTTAATCGTTTTGATCGGTACATGCCCGTTACTTGTGTCGTATACTGTTTGATGCTGCTCTGAACTGGATGCCTCGAGCACGTACTATATTGCCTCAATGCGATCGCACCTCTACCGGTTGAAATGAATGGGGATTTTTGAGTTCGCTTTATACGTTCTCTGGAATATATGAAATATTGTTTTTGCTTTAGGGTGAGTATGCATCAGAGGCGTATTGTATTGTCATTATATTTGACTACTTGCATGCTTGACAGTGGCAACAAAAAAAAATATGTATATAGTGGGACAATTCACACCAATTGATCTAGTCCCAAACTAGGCAAAGCCTGTACTATGGGTACTAGACAACGGATAAACATACTTATATAGATATATACATACTTAAATAGATATTAAACATCCAAGACTCGAGAACAAACATTCGTATTCATCATACAAATATCTGCCCCAGTTATAACAAAGGACGCGGGACGCAGATAAATTGGTTCCCCCTCTGTCGTCAAAAGTCTTATAATTATGTTTCGTATATTGCAAATGTAGTTTCTAACACCATCTTGTACCTAATGTTCATGAATAATTGAATGTAATGTGTACTACTATTATATAATATTACAGTGCGCCTTGAAAAAAATGCAGCAATGTCGCGTGGACGCCTGAAAAGATAAAATGATTAGGCGCAACTATTGATACATCGCAGAGATATTAAATAAATAAATATAATGGGACAATTCACACCAATTGATCTAGTCCCAAACTAGGCAAAGTCTGTACTATGGGTAATGGACAGCGGATAAATAAACTTATATAGATAAATACATACTTAAATAGATATTAAACATCCAAGACTCGAGAACAAACATTCTTATTCATCATACAAATATCTGCCCCGATCGGGGATCGAACAAAAAAACTTTCGCAATCTGTATTGTGTGAAATATCAAATAAAAGGGGTTGTTGTTAGCATCTCAGATATTTTTTTTTGTAATTTTAGCAAACCGGATTTGGAGTAATTTAGGAAAAAAGACGAAAATTGACCATTCCCTCCCCTCCTTATCTCCGAAACTACTAGGCTTAACATTCTGAAAATAAATAAATGGATAATAGTTCCTTGCCTAAAGATTACAGAAAAACCTATAAGAAGTTTGAGTATTCAAAGTAACGGGAAAATTCTCAATATATTTGTGTATTTTGTATGGAGCGCCTGATGCTTAGAGCATAGCAATTTTTACTCTTGCACTTAGATTATATACGGAACCCTCACCACACGAGTTGAACTCCCACTTTTCCGACTTTTTTATCACGATATCCTAAGATGCTTATACTTACTGAAGAAGCCTACCTAATTTTATAGATTTAAATGAAGCATTCTTTGTCTTGCTTTGTATAATTTATCATGAATATTATAGAGCAATTATTATTTAACCCAATTTTCCGACTTTAGGAGCAAATTAATTAATTATATCTTATATTTTATTGGCTTTTGTCTCTATATAACTAATTAAATGATTAATATGCATATTTATATCCGTTAACAAAAAAAAAACAACTATTATATAAAGTATTTCCAAAGTCATTTTTCCATACTTGTTGTCAGTAAAATTACTGGACTATAACGTTATTTTGGGTAGCAACGAAAAAACCGGAAAAATATAACCATCCAAAATAATGGAAACGAAGTTAAAACAATCGACAATAACAGTAGAAATTGCGCACACGATTTATTTTTTATTAATTAGGAAGACCGATCTTATCTTGAATGAAATAGTCCAGGCAATGAACTGACAACTTGTATGGAAAAAATGTCAAATTTGAATATAATTTATAATAGCTAATTTTTTTAATGTAACGGATATATTATCAATTAAATAGTTACCTAGAGGCAAAATCCAACAAAAAATCAGACATCAAAAAAATCTATATTTAATTGGCTTCTAAAAAGTCCGGATAAATATTAATATTTTTTTAAATCTTTATTTAGGTTCATTTACATTTGCTTTAAAATATTCAATATAAATAACCTAAAAAAGACAATTAATGTTTACTATAAATCTATATAATTACTTCCGGGTGGAAAGTTTGTTGGATTCTTGAATAAAGCATCTTAGAATAACATTTTAGAATGAAATAAACAAAAAAACGCTATTATAAATTAATGTTTTTCGTAACCGTATTTTGTCTGGAGTAAAACAGACACCGCTTGAGATGATTTACTCTGACCAAGAAAAAATATCTGCGCTCAAGGCACTTTAGCTTCATTCGAGATAATTTACACATTAACATTTTTCTAACGAATTTCTTGATTCAAGAATATTGTTCAAGTATCTCGTTTCAAGTTTTTTTCCGTGTTTAATACAAAAGTGGTGCATCAATCGTAGATCAATAAAATTATGTACATTTATACTATGCCCTTACCCAGTTACGAGCCATCCATTCAAAATTAATTTCCACTTCTGTATGTTTTCATTCGCAACTCGATCTAACAATTTAATTAATTTCGGAACTAACGGGAACTTATCTCCATCCGAAAAAGAGCTTAAGTCATCGGATTTGCTTAAAAGATGCGCCATTTTGTACAAATAGGCGTGTTATTAATTATCCTACGAACCTTCTTGACCGCACTTTTGGTTAAGTACATACAGTGAAATTACTATCATATATCAAGGTATTTATTGAACTTAATATGGCGACCCTAGCTAGTAACGGGCGTGAGCCCTGATATGGCTTGCGAAGCCGAACTTACTCTTGAACACTCGGTCGCAGGAAGCACAGTAAAGCTGACCAGAGGTATTGTAAGTATAATTGTAGTTGGGCTTTGGGCGCGATTTTCGTGCCTGACGTCTCTCATCAAGTTTGATGAGACGAGCAGCATCAAAATGCTTGATGCTCGTTTTGATGCGAGAGCGCCATTTTGGGCGCAACGAGGCAAGCTCCTCCCACTTATGCGCTGCAATTTTGCAAGCAGTTAGGTGACGCTTTAGTAGGCAAAGGATAAGATAAGATAACCTACTGGACCTGAGGAAACATTGAATGTCATGTCATACAGGTTTTATATGCTACAGTACGGTCAACGTCAAAGATATGATTATATTTGGGTAATAAAGCTAAAATGTAAACATATGATTGAAGTTGAATGTACAACGAAAAACAATGCGTAATCTATTGGCAAAGTGACTCTTTCACTCAGACTAATCAAAATATAAATTTGCACTGCTTGCTTTTATTTAGCTACCAATGTCATCTTATAGCGGACAATATCAGGTCATATTCAGACACCGAGCACAAAGGAGTATCAATTTGTTCAGTCACACCTAATTTAGAAAAGTCTACATTGTATACTCCCTTATCAGTATCAAAGTCAATCATTGATACAAATCTATGCCCCCACAAAATCTCGTTAGAAGTATAACTTGATTTTGCTTGCACTGGTTGACCAGTCGACTCAATTATACCTTCAAAAACGACTAATATTTCTATATTACCACTCAACAAATCTGGTGCTGATATATTGTACAGGGGACTAGACTTATCAATGACATGAACGACAGATACTGGCCATAAGAAAAAGGTAGATTCACAACCATCAAGTTCAACGTTGAGAGCTATCTGCTCAAATTCATCTAATCGTTCGCAATAAGGATCCATTCTTATAACGTACATTAAAGCTTTAATATTGAGTATTCTCGACTTCCTCATATCACCTACTCTAAACACAATACACATCTGTCTATCCTTAGAGTATATTACAGCGTTCTTGCTGAAGAGAATTGTTTGCGTTCTACTTTTGGGCCTGGTTAGTTTGGCGAATAATATGCCTACCATTAAAGACTGGAAAATTGTACTGACAATGCAATGCATACACATGGTAAGGATAGCGGCTGGGCATTCTAATGTTATCTTTCTATGACCATAGGCGACAGTGGTGTGAACTTCGATGCTGAAAAGGAATGCTGATGTAAAATTGTATATCTCTCTGATGCAAGGCGTCGTCTCAGTTCCATTAACATCTTTGTTGTTATTGAAATCACCGTGGCTCATCGAAACCAGCCAGTACAAGCATCCGAAGAACAACCAAATACCAATGAAAGCCATGACGAAATTTAGAAGAGTCCATCGCCATCTTGCTTTGACCATTGTGATGAACCAATTTGCGAAGAATTTAAGCTTCCTTTTAGAGTTGTGTTTCAAGATGTTGAAGTCCCCATTTTTTAGGACTATTCGTTTGAAGGCGCGGTGGTATTTTTGGATTTTGTTACCTGAAAGTAAAAATAATTAATTTAAAGATGCAAATATTTAGTGTTTAACTTTGACAGTGGGACTTTGCTTCTATTATCGCCTTCGATTTGCGTATAAATCAACACTACAATTTCTAATAACCACAATGGTTTATCAAATGTCATATTAATCACCCTTATTTTTGACGTTTCGTCACGCGTTGAACCGGTCATGGTCGCAGATGACAAAGATGTGATAATGAATATGTGTACAAAGCGCGAGAGCTTAAAGTATTTTATCAAATGTCATTTAGAAGTTCCTATTATCACCTTAACTATCTGCCATCTGTTGGTCGATCACGTAAGGCATTGTACGCGCGTCGGATAGATCTACATGTCAATTTTATATGGAAAAATGACAGTTGGATCTACCCGACGCGCGTTCGGAACGTTACGCGATTACCCCCCTGATCAGGTTGATGGTACCATAAATTTGCATTGGGGTCGTTCTTCTTTTTTACCGACAATGAACCGAGGTTTTTCTGTTTTTTTGGTTTTTGAACTATCGAAAATTGTGGTTTTGAAGTGCGATTTAAAAAAAATGCATAGGTTTCTTCATTAAAACTAATTAAAATTTCCTTTCTGGCCAATATAAATATTTATTTACGGTTGGTTTCTAAAAAAAAACATGTGACAAAGTGGACTCTTTCAGTGGGGACAACATTTTGGTATACCACTCTGTCACGGCATTCTACGAAAAAAAAAACATTTAAAAAAATGCTAGTTAGAGAAAGTGAAATATTAAATATCACTAATTAATAAAATAATATGGACGTTCATTCGAACATTATAAAATCGTAAACATCATTACTCAAATGAGATGCCGTAATAAGACGAAGGACAGGCTATTGTCGGTCGAAAAGAAGAACGACCCATTGTCATCTGACTGACACAAAATAAATAAATAAATAAATATTTTGCGGACAATCTTACACAAATCGACCTAGTCCCAAACTAAGCAAAGCTTGTACTATGGGTACTAGACGACGATAAACATACTTATATAGATAAATACATACTTAAATACATAGAAAACATCCATGACTCGGAAAAAAAATATTCGTGCTCATCACACAAATAAATGCCCTTACCGGGATTCGAACCCAGGACCTCTTGCTTCGTAGGCAGGGTCACTACCAACTAGGCTAAAGCGGCGGTAATAACGGTGAGATGACCATTTAATAATAACGATGACTTATGTTCAGTTCTTAATGAGGCTTTGCCCTGGGAACTCTTTTGTTTTGAGGTTTATTTATGGTGGACTGCAATAGAAGCTATCCTATATGTTAATCCAGGCTATAAACTATCTTCGTGCAAAATTTCATCCAGATCGGTTAAGCCGTTTAAGCGTGATTAAGTAACAAACATCCAAACTTTCGTTTTTATAATATAGCTTCTGCCCGCGACTTCGTCCACGTGGAACTCTGTTATATCGTAGTTCCATACAAACTTTCGCCCCCCATTTCACCCCCTTAGGGGATGATTCCCGGGATTAAAAGTATTCTAAATGTTAATCGAGGCTATACACTATAAGTATACCAAAATTATTCTTAATCCGTTCAGCCGTTTTTGCGTGATTCGGTAACAAACATCTAAACATCCAAACTTTCGCATTTATAATATTAGTTGGATATTTATTTATTTAAAATATTATAGTAGGAATTTACGGAGAACCAACAGCTTTGAAATGATAAACACTTATACATAGTACCTACAAAAAGCCAATTACAGGATCTTACCGGTAATTACTAATTACAAATTTGTGGCTGAGGCGAAACCGAAAACAGCGGCTAATAACACTTGCGAGCAAAAGGAGAAAAAACCGGACAAGTGCGAGTTCAACTCGCGTGGTGAGGGTTCCGTAAAATGTTGAGAATTTTCCCGTTACTTTGAATACTCAAACTCCTTATAGGTTTTCCTGTAAGCTTTAGGCAAGGAACTATTTTCAGATTTTTTTTTCAGAATGTTAAGCCTAGTAGTTTCGGAGATAAGGAGGGGGAATGGTCAAAATTCGTCTTTATTTCCTAAATTACTTCAAATCTGTATTTGTTAAAATTATAAAAAAAAACTGAGATGCTTACCACAACCCCTTTCAATTGATATGTCACACAATACAGTTTGCAAAACTTTTTTTTTAATTTTCCAGTTTACCACCCGAAAGTGCTCCCCTTGTTCAGAATGCATTAATTTTCTTTACGCGTATCTTTGGGTCACCAATTTACATATGTGTACCAGATTTCAACTCAATCGGTCCAGTAGTTTCGGAGCAAATCGGCTGTGACAGACGGACAGACAGACGCACGAGTGATCCTATAAGGGTTCCGTTATTTCCTTTTGAGGTACGGAACCCTAAAAAAGCATATAAGATCTTACTACTCACATACTAGTAATCACAAGGTACGTGACATGCCTAAATACGCCTACCAGGCCTAAACAGATTACTGATAAAATGATAAACCAATATTTACTCTCACTTGAAACAATGTTCAACCAGACTTCGCCTCACACTACAAAATACGTCAATATTAATACCTACGTCTTTCGATAGCTCGTTTAGCTTACAACTGTGCAAGACTCAAGAAGTTCTGTCTACATATCTGGAGAACACAGTTTTAAGAGATAGGGGGGGGGTAATATCTTTTAGAACGGGCGGAAGTATTGAAAATAAGCAATAATTGACGACCGAATAGCCTAGTGGTTAGTGAACCTGACTATGAAGCTTGAGGTCCCGGGTTCGATCCCCGGTCGGGGCAGATATTTGTATGATGAATACGAATGTTTGTTCTCGAGTCTTGGATGTTTAATATCTATTTAAGTATGTATTTATCTATGTAAGTATGTTTATCCGTTGTCTAGTACCCATAGTACAGGCTTTGCCTAGTTTGGGACTAGATCAATTGGTGTGAATTGTCCCACGATATTTATTTATTTAATAAGTATTAATAATAAGGTACTAAGTAGTTCTCGGCAAAGTGATGTTAAGTAGATAACAAAAGTGTTTGTTACATTCAGTGAGGTAATGTAAAAAAGAGGTACATAGGTTATACGCTCTCGAAAAATGGCACACTAAAATTGAGTCAATTGCCATAATTTGCCTCAGTTTCGAGTCGTCAATGGAAACGTCGCCTTGGCCACGACTTTGGTCTTAAGCGACCTGCGGCCTGCGGCAGCGTTTTATCTGTTCATTGCGCGGTCGAGACGCGCAACGCACTGTGGTTAGTTGGGATCACGCGCAATGCATTAGAAAAACCGCTGCCGCAGGTCGCTTAAGACCAAAGTCGTGGCTAAGGCGTTAGCTGTCAGATTTGGTGGCCATTTTTAAACGCGGAATTTCGTATAAACAACATATTTACCTTTTTAGGGTTCCGTAGCCAAAATGGCAAAAACGGAACCCTTATAGTTTCGTCATGTCCGTCTGTCCGTCTGTCCGTCTGTCCGTCTGTCCGTATGTCACAGGCATTTTACTCGAAAACTATAAAGTGTATTTGAATAAAATTTTCAGGATAGGTGTATTTTGTTAGCCGCTACATAGTTTTGTAATTAAAATGACAAAAAAAAATTTTTTTAGGGGTGCACTCCATATATAAAACTAAAAGTCAAAAAATTTTTTTTCATTGTGACCCCCCGTGTGGCACATCAATCGATAGGCCTTTCAAAATAAATATAAGGTTTCTTAGCATTTCTTTTGATTAAGTGAATAGGGTCGGAGATAATCGCCCCGAAAGTCACTAAAATTCTGTCCCCCCCCTCTAATTTTTGAACGGTGTATTTTAAAAATATGGAAAAATTCATGAACATAGGGCTTATTAATTTCATTCACCGAAAATTGTTTTGAACAAGATCGGTTCAGAGGTTTTCGAGATATTGCTGAAAAACTGCCTTCTTCAAAGAAAAGGACGTAAGTGCCGTACAATTTCTGTGACGATACGACCTTTTTAATAGGCACGGAACCCTTCGTTTTGCGTGGTCCGACACGCACTTGGCCGGTTTTTATATTACATCATTGGTTACATTTATCTTATTCTTGCGAAAAATGTCTGTTCTGATATTTTGTATTATTTTATTCATGTCTGTCTGTATATTTTCGTAAATATTTAGCAGCGGCGTTCAATACCCACTCAACCATAAAATAACCGTTAGGTAGGACTAGTGAGTGTACTTGACTTAAGGGTACTATCACGTTCAAAAACATTTTCATTGATCAGTTTTCCAATACTTCAGGTGTTAACTTTTTTTCTAGTAAGTATGAGATAGAGTAAATATAAGAATCAATGAACGTGAGTCTTACATACTTTGCGAGATATAATGTTTTTAAAAACCTGTCATGACTTGACATGAGCGTCATATATATTTGAGTTCCGAGCCCCGTTATGACAAGATTAAATAATCATATTATAAATTTGAGGTAAATAAATATAATTATGTACGCTCGATTACTTCCCGTTAAGTAAATAAGTTCCTGTCAAAAACATCATTTTGGTACAAGCTTTTATTACCGACTGTAATTTTCTGTTTATCATCATCAACTAATCATTGAGATGATTATAACGAGCCTAAACTCGACGGGGTTACGTCGGTTAAATACTGAATTCCCATGGCCACTTTCTGTCTCCATCATCAAATCAGCTCGATGGTACCATAATATAGAATTGTCATCCAAACTATACTAATACCCAAAATTTCAATTCAATCGGATACGGATACGAACAAGTCATGTTAGTATAAAGCTTTTAAAAATGTGTATAAAGCCTAAAATGTTTGATTGATTATTAAAATCTTGAATATTAATATTGACTGACAAATTTACTATGATAAAAAAACAGAAAACAGGGAATCAGCGATACATACCTGACAATGCCATATTTTCATAACTTAACACAAAAAAACCGTTGCTATCAAGTCGAGTCGATAGATTTTCTAGACTCACGTCGCGGTAGAGCTAGCTCTAATGGAGCAGCAATTATGATACGGCAAAAATAACAAACACGTTAAGCTGCTGTTATACATCATGCTCTAGAATAGTATGCTAAAAAGCGTGCTATCAGTATGCTTAATATGAGCATGCTTATGAACTGTTTACATTTGCTAGCAATAAGCATGCTAGTTTTAAGTACGCTCCTGAATAAGCATGTTCAAAGCAAACACTCCAATACACATGTCAGTTGATAGCGTCAAACAAAACCATGGAAAATCAAGCAGCCATCCGCATGGAGCTGAATAAAATTATCCTTTTGCTGTCAAAAACTTCTCTCAGCTAGAAATAGGAAAAAAAGAATAGGAAGTGACAGATAAAAATAGACTGATCGATTTTAGCATGCTCAAACAAGCAAACCTGTTCGCACGCGCTAAAAGCACGCCCCCTTCCACCCACGCTGCAGGTAGCATGCCTAAAAATCGCACGACCGTCGATTTTTGAGCAAATTCGAAATGAGCATGCTCATTTTTAGCAATGTGTTTAGATACATGCTACTAAGTAGCAATTGCTCAATAGTGGCATGCTTTCGTGCTAGTAATCAGCATGTGTAACAGTAGCTTTAAGACTGTATCGTTTACTGACTCCATAATAACCTTTCTATATTTACGATTATTTACTCTGTTAGAGATAAGGATCTCAGAAACGTAAGTAACCTAGAGACGTCACAGTAAGTTATTTATAAACAAACATAATAAAATATTTAATTTAAGTAAACAAACGGTACAAAAATGTATAAAGTAACGTTTATTTTTAAGTGAGCCTGATAGTGGATACGAGATGAAATAGAAAATACTAAACGTATACTACTCGGACACTACTCATAGTCTACTGTCTACTAAATCATCATCATCATCATCATAATATCAGCCCAAAGACGTCCACTGCTGAACATAGGCCTCCCCCAAAGAGTGCCACAATGACCGGTCCTGCGCCACCCGCATCCAGCGGACTCCAGCGACCTTTACCAGGTCATCAGTCCACCTTGTGGGGGGCCTACCCACGCTGCGCCTTCCGGTACGTGGTCGCCACTCAAGAACCTTTCCGCCCCAACGGCCATCGGTTCGGTCTACTAAATAACTTATTTTATTTAAGTGTTTTAAGTAAGACTGCCAAAATTGCACTTGTTCTTAGGGACAATCATAAAGGAAGGTGTACAATTTGTGTAAATGAAAAATATTCCATTCGAAAGCAATGTCTGATTTTGACTATATTTTTAATTTTTTGGGCTCTAAATATAAAAACGAATACACACATTTGACCCTCTTTAAAATGGTTTAAATAGGATCATCAAAATAATTTGTTGGTTACGAAATAATTGCCAAATTCAAAAAGTTCCGATGTTAGTTAAGACGTCTATAGAACATCAACATTCAATACACCTTTTATTTTTATTTTTCTTATTTTACAGAGTTTTATATACAAAGACAAAAACAAACAGTGAATAAAACTAAAA
This sequence comes from Epinotia nisella, assembly GCA_932294315.1. NCBI lineage: Eukaryota > Metazoa > Arthropoda > Insecta > Lepidoptera > Tortricidae > Epinotia > Epinotia nisella. The sequence goes on from OW028691.1 coordinate 2,988,428, forward strand.
CTAGAGGCATAATAATTTCAAAACTCTTTTTAAAACTATCGATATTGACGTCCCAAAAAGTGATCTTATTTTTTAACTTATTGACATATTATTTTATAATTTGTAAGCATAACGCTCGTACTATTTGTTAGGGTTCCGTACCTCAAAAGGAAAAAAAACGGAACCCTTATCTCGTGTGCCTGACAGACGTCCGTCTGTCACAGCCGATTTGCTCTGAAACTACTGGACCGATTGAGTTGAAATTTGGTAAACATATGTAAATTAGTGACCCAAAGATGGGGGCATAAAGTAAATTATTGAATTCTGAACAAGGGGGCCGCTTTTGGAGGGTAAACTGGAAAATTAAAATAAAGTTTCGCAAACTGTATCGTGTGATATATGTCAAATGAAAGGGGTTGGTGTAAGCATCTCAGTTTTTTTTAAATAATTTTAGCAAAAACAGATTTGAAGTAATTTGACGAAAATTTACCATTTCCCTCCCCCCCCTCCTATCTCCGAAACTAAAAGGCTTAAGGTTCTGGAAAATAGTTCCTTGGAAACACCTATAAGTAAAATATATAAATAAAATAAAAAGTTACTTATATCATTCCAGAAGAGTCAAAAAGTACACGTTAACTTAAGTAAAAAAATAAAACCATTTTTTATTTTATCAAACAATTGCTCACAAGCTTAATAATCTACCGTTTTTTTTTGCTCCTATTACGAGCCGCACCCTGTATAGTTAAATAAATCCACCCACACTCTCAGATTAGTAAAAACTCCTAACAGAGTCCTTCGACCGTTAGTTAACGTGTTAGGCTCGTGACCTTTGGCGTGCGAAGTTGGTTAATCAACTTACAGCTTCAGAGATAAACACCTGCTTTCAAAACTTTGTGTGCTCTATCTAATTCGATACTTATTTGCAGTAATTTACTACATTTTCTTCAGCATTGTGAGAGTAAAACAATTTGATGCTATTAGACGATTTTTTGCCAATACAGGCTCATTTAGTGCACTACCGGGAGAAACGCTAGGAGAATGATGAATAATTTTTAGGGTACCGTACCTCAAAAGGAAAAAACGGAACCCTTTTTACAGGAGCACTATTTTGTCCGTCTATCAGTCTGTCTGTGAATGTATTGAGTTGAAGTTAAAACCATATATTTTTTTACAGCTTCAAGGGACTGTAGACCAGTGGGTCGATCACGTAACATTTCTTACGCGCGTTAGGTAGATTTAAGTGACAACTTTCTAAATAAAAAGTGACATTTAGATCTACCTGATGCGCGTACAATGCGTTACGTGATTGACTTCCTGTGTGGGTTGATCATGTAACATTTCATACGCACGTTAGGTAGATTTAACTGTCATTTTTCCATATAAAAAGTGACATTTAGATCTACCTGACGCACATACAATGCGTTACCGGCCGTTTATGCTGCAAAAAACGTATATTTCGACACACTCAAGGAAATCAAAATTTATACCGTTCTGCCGTGTCAAGCCTATCTCGTGTATCTCAAAAAGCATAGTTTTGAGAAAACGCCGTTTGAAGTTTTTTTTGTACAGTATTTAGCCATGATTTACCATAGTAAAAACAGAGTTACATGAGTTACATGACAGGCTCGTATAAGGAATTGGTAAGTTAAATTAATAAACTGAGTATGTAGGTCGATAAAGGCATGGAAAATACACAGATTTAGACCTGTTACGCGTAACTCATGTATCTCAAGATACATGATATAGGATTGACACGGCAGCGTTGTCCTAGAACTATGGAATTTGGCAAGTAATAATATATTGTCTTATACTAACAAGTACGGGGAGAAATCTGAAAACTATACATTTGCCATTCTGTATGGAACCCTCGGTGGGCGAGTTTTTTTTACTTAATTACTTTTAGGAATTCCAACACTAAACACCCGTGTTTGTTTATTTGTGTGTGTTACTTTACAGATAAACAAACAATTTTTAGGCATTTCAGCTTAAATAGGTTTCATTGAATAGGGAAGAGTGGCTTTAATCTTTGGGTCATCGAGCCAGCGTACTAGTAGTAGCAGTAGGTTTGATTGCCGTTTGTGAATAAGGGTATAAGTATTTTTTTTAATGTATGTAAAATAATATAAAACATGATAGTTTACGTTTTTTACGAAATGTGACCAACTACAGTGGCCAGTGTTAACGCAGAGAGGACCGACATAGTCAACCCCGGTACGCAAAAACGCATTACTATCGGGACTACAACCTTCTTGTATGTCATGGGCAAAGATTATTTTTTTCGGTTCTCTCCGTGCCACACCATATGTAAACTAATGGATAAAAAAACATCATTACTTTTTACTGCGGCTTTGCGAGCAAGGTTTAGCTAATTCTGCCTACACCTTTGGGAAACAGGCGTAATTAGTGACCTACCATCACACATCTTTAGTAGCCATTACTCATAATTTGCATGCATCTTTTTAGGGTTCCGTAGCCAAAATGGCAAAAACGGAACCCTTATAGTTTCATCATGTCCGTCTGTCCGTCTGTCCGTCTGTCCGTCTGTCCGTCTGTCCGTCTGTCCGTCTGTCCATCTGTCCGTCTGTCCGTCTGTCCGTCTGTCCGTCTGTCTGTCTGTCCGTATGTCACAGGCATTTTACTCGAAAACTATAAGGTGTATTTGAATAAAATTTTGAGGATAGGTGTATTTTGTTAGCCGCTATATAGTTTTGTAATTAAAATGACAAAAAAAAAATTCAGGGGTGCACTCCATACATAAAACTAAATGTCAATTTTTTTTTTTCATTGTGATCCCCCGTGTGGCACATCAATCGATAGGCCTTTCAAAATAAATATAAGGTTTCTTAGCACTTTTTTTGATTAAGTGAATAGGGTCGGAGATAATCGCCCCGAAAGTCACTAAAATTCTGTCCCCCCCCCTCTAATTTTTGAACGGTTTAGGACATAGGGCTTATTAATTACATTCACCGAAAATTGTTTTGGACAAGATCGGTTAAGAGGTTTTCGAGATATTGCTGAAAAACTGCCTTCCTCAAAGAAAAGGACGTAAGTGCCGTAACATTTCTGTGACGTTACGACCTTTTTAATAGGCACGGAACCCTTCGTTTTGCGTGGTCCGACACGCACTTGGCCGGTTTTATTTATAATTGAATACTTTGTTCGTTAAACTACATTCTTGCACATAAATGACTTTGATTACAAGAAAAGTACTTACTGTTCTTGAGATGGTAGACTCCAGGTTTCACCAATGCTTCTCCTTGGTGAAGATTTTCAAATCTGTGAGTACAGAATAAATAAAAATGTGGAACAGAAGAATTAAATAATACTTATGCTGCACAACATAGAAAGATACATAAACAATTAAAAACAAAAATATAGTTCTTAGTAACAGTTTACGTACCCCAAACTCAGCGGTCTTGGAATATGGTTAGACTTGTATTTCGGGGAGCCAGGAACATTTTTTGATGCCATGTTTAAAATAAGTAGGTAATTTTGGTAAGTCAGAAATAGTGATTATTCGAATCATGTTGAGCATGAAAGCGAGTGAGGCACGGTCATTCGTATATGTAGTAATGAGAAGATTGTATTTATAGATAGTGAATTGATAAGATAAAGGGTACAGACGCAACTAAAATGATTTCGTAGAAGCAATATCGCAAACGTACTACCTTCTTTAAACCGGATTTATGCTTATCTGACGTATTACAATGACTGCGGTTTTGTGTCAAGTGAAGGTGCCTCCCCAATTGGGCTGCTCCAAAGACAGTGGAACATCATCAGCTCATTTTGGATATGTGATGTTGACGAGCGAAGCAAACGAAGATCTCTACTTCAGATTGGGCCAAAATTCTTACGTATGTCAGTTGGTCCAGCTATTCTCCTCTAAAGATTGAACTACTACATTTCTTCTAAATTTGTGAGCAGATTCAATAATTATCTAATTATATTTTGGTAAATCTTATTTTTGTTTTGTTTGAAAGAAAGGCTCGTGGGTTCTATATCTCTCAGAGCCATTCGTTATTAATAAGATCTCGAGGATGCTTGGGTAGCCTGCATTTGTCTATGTCAACGTAACGAAATGTCAAACTCGATAAAGGGCCAAGGCGCTCGAGACTCCTTTGGATTTGGAAGCGCCCATAGACTATACGGTGCCGCTTAGCAGTTTCGTTTACCATCACATTGGCGGTGTACTTGTTTGTCTTCTTTATGGTATAAAATAATGATCTGAAAAAAATGGTTGTCGGTTTACCGTAGATAATTTTACGTGATAACGTCATAAGAAAAGATTTGATGAAAAACAGCATAACACGTATTTACTCATTTATCGTTAGGGATACCCCTGTGTAGTTTCGAATAAAATATTCGATCTAATCTTGTTTCCCCATAGAAACTTTGGAACCCTATTTCACCCCCTTAGAAGGTGAATTTTGAAAAATCCTTTCTTAATAGTGCACCCCTAGACCTTATAAGGAACCTACGTGCAAAATTTGGAATCTCTAGAACCAGCGGTTTGAGCTGTGCGTTGATATGTCAGTCAACGGAACGGGACAATGAGTCACACTTTTTCAGCCAGCGTTCATGGATTTATAAGACGTTATCACGTCAAAAACACATATAAGTTTTTCTCATCATTGTACTGAATTCAAATATTTGATAATATGCACAGTCTAGTAAAAATGCAAACAATCATAAAAAACCTGCCAAGTGCGTGTCGGACCACGCACAATGGCATGGTTCCGTTCCTTCTACTAGCTAACCCATATTAAAATGCACTAAACTATACCTACCGTAACTTAAAAAAGATTTATCTTCGTAGGAACCCTAAAACGAGTATTTGATAATTTGATGCAGCAAAGCCTTGTTTGTTAGTAGTTCGTGATATTTGCGGGTTTTTGCAAATATTCCAAACAACTCAGACACGTCCAAAGAAAGATAAAAGTGAACGAATAACAGATTTGGTGATTGGAGATGTTGGCTGATAGTAAAATCTGCAAGTTTTTAACTGTCAAAAACGCCGTGTTCATGTGAAGCTTGCGGTGAAATAGAAAGAAGACACATCATTATTTTTTATGGTCAAGCAGCGACGTTTTTAGGGTTCCGTAGCCAAAATGGCAAAAACGGAACCCTTATAGTTTCGTCGTGTCCGTCTGTCCGTCTGTCCGTCTGTCCGTCTGTCCGTATGTCACAGGCATTTTACTCGAAAACTATTAGGTGTATTTGAATAAAATTTTGAGGATAGGTGTATTTTGTTAGCCGCTACATAGTTTTGTAATTAAAATGACAAAAAAAAAATTTTTAGGGGTGTACTCCATACATAAAACTAAAATGCAAAAAAATATTTTTCATTGTGACCCCCGTGTGGCATCAATCGATAGGCCTTTCAAAATAAATATAAGGTTTATTAGCATTTTTTTTGATTAAGTGAATAGGGTCGGAGATAATCGCCCCGAAAGTCACTAACATTCTGTCCCCCCCCCCCCCCCTCTAATTTTTGAACGGTGTATTTTAAAAATATGGAAAAATTCATGGACATAGGGCTTATTAATTTCATTCACCGAAAATTGTTTTGAACAAGATCGGTTCAGAGGTTTTCGAGATATTGCTGAAAAACTGCCTTCCTCAAAGAAAAGGACGTAAGTGCCGTAAAATTTCTGTGACGATACGACCTTTTTAATAGGCACGGAACCCTTCGTTTTGCGTGGTCCGACACGCACTTGGCCGGTTTTTTACCCACAATTGATATTCCCCAATATCATTATCCCTATTCACGTTTTTCCCCCGTTTATTAATTCATAAATCGTTTATTTATCAAATTGTTGGATTTACCGCCCGCTTTAACCTCGGTCGCAATTCTTACCTACCTAGGCAGTTATATAGTAGGGTAACTTGTCCATCAATGAAACACCAAGACTTCAAAGCATCCTATCTCCGACGTTTTTACTAGTCTGATGTTTTGCATTGCAGATAGGTAATTTAATTAGTCATTACGTCGTATGAAAAAAAAACTTTACTTTTACAGTTGCTGTATAAAAAAAAATAAGGAAATAGACCTTTGTTTCAGTGCGTCCAATACACAAGTATTCAATGAAACACCAGAATTTCTACAATGAAACCTAGATATTATACAGTGTAAAAGTATTATAATTATCAACATTTTTTTGCATGTAATCAAGTTTTATAGGTATATTTATTTTTATTGGGTCATTTTAATATAAACTCTTTTAATAAAATGGCTATCTGCCATCGGCTCTGCGACAAATATGCCCCCGTCCATTGCCCCTTCAGCTTGCAGATTTTTAGTGCTATGTCACTATGTCATACACTCTTCCTCATACAAAAAAAAACATAATTTCGCCTACTCTTTTGTCATAGCAGGAAGGATGTTACGCTAATAGAAACATTGCATGCTAGTAATTCCATATTTTTTGTAGATTTTAATGACGTTATAAACGTGTCATTCCATGCTTTGGAAAAATGCGATTATCTATTATTTTTTTCGTTGAATTTATCAAAGGATTTAGAATCAACTTGTGTAAAATATAACGCCGAATTTCCTTTATTTCTAAATCGATGACACATCAACACATCGTTGCGTATTTTTCCTTTAATTTTTTTTTTCTATTACGTACGAGTATATTAGGAGGATATTCCGTTCTGGTATAAATTATATCGAGCTTAAGGACTTGTTACAGTTCACCCTCAGCGGCGGTAGTTGGTGCACCGATTTGTTTTAGAAACTGTAAGTTTTTATATTTATCAGTAAATTTTGCCCGCAACTTCATCCGATTATACTATAAAATTCTATTTGGTTCGTCAGTTAGATTATCAAAAAATAATAGACGCGCATTTTTTTGTTTGTCAATTAAACCAAAAAGGATGCTAAAAAGTATACAATAATGTGACGTCACGCGGAACTTTATCGGGCCCTATTTTCATATTTTTTTATTTAATTGACAAACAAAAATATACGTGTCCAATATTTTTTGATAACTAATCTAATCGAAGTACTAAAATTTTATTTAGGAAAGCCAATTAATTGCCTTAAGGGATTAACACTACGTGATAACAAAATCTTACAACAAAATATGATGAAATCAAATCATTTATTGCACTCATGTTAGTATACAGTTCTTCAATTACAGATTACAGTTCAACATGAACCCTGTAAGGGCACAGCAATGAAATAAAATAAATTATAATATAAATCATCAAGGACTTCGTACAGGCGCAGCATATATTAGTGCACTCAAATAAAAACTTCAACCCCATTTTTTCCCCCTTTAAGGGATGTTTTCCGGGATAAAAACTATCCTATGTCCTTAAACTATCTGTATACCAAATTTTATCTCAACCGGTTCAGCGGTTTAAGCCTCAAAAGATACCGAAATGACAGACACACAGAGTCACTTTCGCGTTTATAACTATCAGTTTAAATATAGATTAATATGATTTAGAATTTATTCGTCTAAGAGACTAGGCCGCTTGCGTATACTTATATAGGTTATAGGTTATAGGTGTACGCGGGCTGGGTTTCCGCAACTCGACGTCATGAATGCGCCTATTTTGCGTGTGGGTTGGCACTACTATTATTCATGCCAACCCAGTTCCACCAGGAAGCCTAGCAGACCCTTTATGTTGCCGACGGCCTCCGGCAGTGACCCCGGTGTTCCGAGGTGCTTTGCCCGGTAATCTGCCACCCCAGGGCACGTCAAGATGACGTGGGCGGCTGTCTCGTCCTCTTCCATGCAGGCTCTGCAGAGAGGACTGTCTGTAACACCTAGGGTGAAAAGATGTTTGTTTAATAGTGCATGACCAGTTATGGCTCCCGTCAGAAGGCGGAGTGCCGGCCTTTTTAGCTTCTTTAGCTTCCTCGACAATCCGGGATTGATTGTCGGGAGGGCCTCCCTGGTTTGCCTGCAGGTTCCTAGGGTGCGCCAATATTTTTGGTGTTCTACCTTGGTGTTTAGTCGCAGCGTGTTCCGCAGCCAGGCGGTGGGTAGAGGAATTGTGGGTTCCGGTCCTACTTGCGTATACTTATAGCGGGATGGATTCCTGGCGCCAATATTCCCATACATAGGTATACGACGGTACTATCAGTAATATCAGTATTACATTTATGCATGAACAGGTTGACTACAAAGAATTGTAGTCAACTGTTCATGATATGTTATAAAAAATATGTATTTACTATTTTTGTAATTTGGCCGTATCGATCACTCAGTAACTGTACATACGTAATAATATAAATTAAGATAATTCATAATTGTAATATTTTGACATGTAATATATTTTTTTAAATAAATCAAATCAAAAAATTTGAATTAAACATAACCGTTTATAAAGGTTGGGTGCCTATTGAATCTGCTATTTTTATTTTATTCAGCCACCATGGCACTCTCTTATAATTGTCAATGGGTGGCCATTGTTATTTTAAGAGCTCTATATAGTGACTTAATAATATGCTATTCTACGATTTTTTTTTTTATATTTCATAATTATCGTAAAGATTCGATAGTCAACCGGTATTTTTATTTCGTCAAAATAATATCGCTTTATGCAAATAAATAATGGTTGAAATATGAACGTTATATATTCGCGCCAAAAAGGCTGCCGCCATTATCGTGACGTCATATAACTCCAACACCAAACCACAGGCCACGGACGTTTCGGTCACGTAACATACAAATAATAAAACTACGATTTTAATTTTCAATTAAAAAAAAATTATAACGAAATAGTGTTATAAATATTCGTATTTCTTCCGGTGAAATATATACAAAAAGAATACTTGTATAATTTAAGTTATACATGAAAATACCCTATTTATGTTGTAAGTGGTTAATTTCCAGGTCGTGAAAATGGTGATTAAACTGACCATCTTGATTTGTGTCGTTGGTGCTCTCGTGGTGGTTCCTGTAGTGCAGTCCTACCCAGTGGAGGATACGGATCCCTCGCCCCCAAACACTGCGAGCACGGAACCTCCAGACACTATTAATATGCAATCCACCGACTCTGACCACGAATATCACGAAACCACCAACTATGACCACAATGACAACGAAACCACCGACTCTGACCACGGCGAGCAAGAAACCACCAACAGTGAGCATGACAAGCATGAAACCACCGACTTTGGAGTCCACGAGCACTCAACCACCGAGTCTGATGTCGGCGAGCACGAAACTACCGACTTTGGAGTACACGAGCACGAAACCACCGCCACGCATGTCCACGCGAACGAAACCACCGACTCTGGAGTCCACGAGCACGAAACCACCGACTCTGACATCGACGAGCACGAAAGCACCGGCTCTCAAGTCCACGAGCACGAAACCACCGACTATGGCGTCGACAAGCACGTAACCACCAACTCTGACAAGGATGAGTACGAAACCACCGACTCTGATGAGGTCAGAACTACCAACAATGACTACAACGAGGACGTAGCCTTCGACTCTGACCAAGACGAGCACGAAACTAACAACAATGACCACGATGATAAGGATAGAACCAACAACAATGACTATATCGAAGATGAAGCCTTCGACTCAGACCAAGACGAGCACCAAACTACCAACAATGACCACAACGACGAGGAAGAACCAACAACAATGACTACAACGAGGACGGAGCCTTCGACTCTGACCAAGACGAGCGCGAAACCACTAACAATGACCACGATGACGGGGTCAGAACCACCAACAACGACGATGACAGAACCACCAACAACGACTACAGAACCACCAACAATGACTATAACGAGGAGGGAGCCTTCGACTCTGCCCAATACGAGCTCTAAACTACCAACAATGACCACGGCGACGAGGACAGAACCACCAACAACGACTATAGAACCACCAACAACGACTACAACGAGGACAGAGCTTTTGACTCTGACCAAGACAAGCACGAAACCACCAAAAATGACCTTGACAACGAAGATAGAACCACTAACAATGAATACTACGAGGACGGAACCTTCGACTCTGACCAAGACGAGCACGAAACTACCAACAATGACCACGACGACGATGACAGAACCACCAACAACGACGATGACAGAACCACCAACCACGACTACAGAACCACCAACAATGACTACAACGAGGACGGAGCCTTCGACTCTGCCCAATACGAGCTCTAAACTACCAACAATGACCACGGCGACGAGGACAGAACCACCAACAATGACTACTACGAGGACGGAACCTTTGACTCTGATCAAGACGAGCACGAAACTACCAACAATGACCATGACGACGATGACAGAACCACCAACAAAGACGATGACAGAACCACCAACAACGACTACAGAACCACCAACAATGACTACAACGAGGACGGAGCCTTCGACTCTGCCCAATACGAGCTCTAAACTACCAACAATGACCACGGCGACGAGGACAGAACCACCAACAACGACTATAGAACCACCAACAACGACTACAACGAGGACGGAGCCTTTGACTCTGACCAAGACAAGCACGAAACCACCAACAATGACCTTGACAACGAAGATAGAACCACTAACAATGAATACTACGGAGACGGAACCTTCGACTCTGACCAAGACGAGCACGAAACCACCGTCGAACATTAAACCACCGACTAACACCACAACGAGTGCAGAACCATCGAATACGACTGCTCAAGACAGTAGGTAGTTACTAAGACATTCTCTTACCTATTTTTTCCCATATCGTTACCATCTAGAACAACTTTTCTTAGGTACCGAGATCACATACGTCACTAAATTTATGTCAGGTAGTTTCTTTATTCATATCTCATTAGTATACCAGACTTGTGTTGTTTATCACCGGCTATAGGTATTTATATATGTAATACATAACCAAAACCCGGGGTCATCATCATCATCATCATCATCAGCCTATATACGTCCCACTGTTGGGCATAGGCCTCCTCTCATGAATGAGAAGGAACGGGCAGTAGTCCCCAAGCTGGCCCAGTGCGGATTGGGACTTCACATACCCCTTTGAATTAATGAATTTAAAAAACGGGGTCACTTTTGCCTTATTGAATGAGCGAGCGAAGTGAACGAAGTGCTCGGTTTCAGCTTGGGCAAAAATTATTTCGTATGTCTGTCCGGCTTTTCCTCTAACGGTCGTATTTATCAACCTATGGTTGAACTGGTTTAATAATTATATACATTGATTTTTATTGTCAATTTAGTTTTTAGAAAGATTTAAAAAGAAACACAGAGTCGCGAGTTTTACAGCTCACAGAGCCACTTGCTATTTTTTTAATTTGTATTAAAATAACTCTTTTAAAGTAGCTGAACTTTGTAGTAACTTGAAAAACAACCTTTTTTAGTAAATAAGTATAAATGGCAATGCACCGTAGGTTAAGTTTTAAATACATTTTCATGTGTAAATTATTAATTGCCATGACGCTTATAATTAGGTGCGCGGCGTGGCTACGCCTGGTAAAGGTCGCGGGAGTCCGCAGGATGCGGGTGGCGCAGGACCGGTAAATTTGGTACTCTTTGGGGGAGACCTAAGTCCAGCAGAGGACGTCTTTCGGCTGATCTGATATGATGATGATGATAACCCTTATTGTATTAGTGTTCATTATTTTACCAACTTTGTCACATTCATCGGTAATTAACTACCAAATTGCAAGTTTGAACCGTAAACTTGATTGTATCGTAGTTCTGTATAAGGTTTAATACCGACTTCTGTATATAGGTTTTTAGTATTAAGGACCATTGTTAGTTTCAGCAATAAAATCAAAAGTCTTAGAATTTTTATAAATTAGGTAAGTAATTTCTAGACACAGGATTTAAAAAAATTATACAAATTATATTTTTGTAGTGTTCATACTTAATTATGTTTGAATAAAATATTTATCACTTTTAACACCTAAGTATTTCTTCTTACCTGTTTGCATGTTGTACACAATAAGTGTTTTTTTATTTATTTATAGCGACAAACACTACAAATAAAATAAAAATATTTTTTTAGCACATCCTAAATTAAATTGTAAGAGTGTATTCTGTACAATAATCGCAAGCAAAAAAAATCCCTTTATATTCAGAATACAAAGTATTTTTTTTGTGTTCGTTTGACTAAAATTTACTCTTACAGTTTCGGATAGAATATAGAACCTGGCTCTTTACTAAGTCTTAAATCAAACCGACTAATGGAAGTGGATGAAAATCGACTTGCATTGTCACAAACCTACATACATAAACTTATTTCTAGGTAAAATAAAACTTTAATAAACTTTAAAAAACACTTGTAGAAAAAAATTACGCAAGCCTGTCTTTTTTTTTTAACCTTAATTCCAAAATTTCAAAACTCCCTCACAAAATTTTACTAGAATAATCGGTTGAGAAATGCGATGCGACCAAGGAGAACAGATGGATAAGCGGGCATAAGAAAGAATTTTGGCCCAAGATAACATTTTTATAAAATGAATGAAATTGTATACATAAATATTTATATAGACGACCGGTTAGCCTAGTGGGTAGTGACGCTGCCTGTGAAGCTGAAGATTCTGGTTTCGAATCCCGGTAAGGGCAAATATTTGTGTGATTAGCACGAATAATTGTTTCTGAGTCTTGGATGTTTTCTATGTATTTAAGTATTTATACATACATACATATAATCACGCCTCTTTCCCAGAGGGGTAGGCAGAGATCACGGATCTCCATTTGCTACGATCCTGACAAACCACTTTCGCTTCACTCACCTTCATAACATTTCTCATACATGCTCGTCGGTTTAGGGTACTTTTGACCTGGCCTTTTTGTAAAATTTCTCCAATTTCTCAAATTTAAGTATTTATATCTATTAAATATACCTAACGTCGCCTAGTACCCACACCATAAGACTGTTGAGCTTACTATGCTAGCTCGATTTGTGTAAGATTGTCCCCTGATATTAATTTAATTGATGATGTGACGACGTGTGGCACTGAAACGTGGTCGCTTACTATCGGCCTCATAAGAAGGCTCAAATTCACCCAAAGAGCATTGGAGAGGTATATGCTGGGCGGGGCACATTGCACGTAGAACCAATGGCCATTGGGGTGGAAAGGTTCTCGAGTGGCGACCACGTACCGGAAGGCGCAGCGTGGGTAGGCCCCCCACAAGGTGGATGATGACATGGTAAAGGTCGCGGGAGTCCGCTGGATGCGGGTGGCGCAGAACCGGTCATTGAGGCACTCTTTGGGGGAGACCTATGTCCAGCAGTGGACGTCTTTCGGCTGATATGATGATGATGATGATGATTAATTTATTATTATTTATGTTCTTATACAAATAACGTTAGTAAAACTAAAGCACCGTATTAATAAATTACCACACAAGAACCCCGTAATCATTTACCATGCACCCCTATTTGTAAGTCGATACCCAGTGAAGATGTTTTCTTCGCTAATAGAACGACAAACACCGCGGAGGGATGGCCTGTCATCTGTCAGCCCCTTACATAGCAGCGGTGGCGGCAAAGTGAAGTAAGTTCACATTTTAAAAAATTTAGTAGCTATATTTTGAGATAAGTCATCATCATCATCATCATCATATCAGCCGAAAGACGTCCACTGCTGGACATAGGCCTCCCCCAGAGAGTTCCAAAGTCGCGCGCAAAGAGGCGCGGCGTGGGTAGGCCCCCCACAAGGTGGACTGATGACCTGGTAAAGGTCGCGGGAGTCCGCTGGATGCGAGTGGCGCAGGACCGGTCAATTTGAGATAAGTAATTAAATAAAAAACTTGTAGTCGCTAATACAGCAGATTTTCTAGTATATTCATCATCATATCAGCTGAAAGACGTCCACTGCTGGACATAGGCCTCACCTAAATAGTGCGAAATTGACCGGTCCTGCGCCACCCGCATCCAGCGGACTCCCGCGACCTTTACCAGGTCATCAGTCCACCTTTATCAGTCTAGTATATTATAGTCTTATTTTTTTATACTTATATTCTTCACTAATAAACCGACAAACACTGCAAAGGGATGGCCTATCGTCTGGCACACATAGTCAAAAAAGTCAGCTTTCGGTAATAATGAAATGAAATGAAATTTATTGTTAATAACAATTGTTATTAGTCAGTACAATAGGTATTGAGCTTATTATAATATGTTTTATACCTTTAAAGTATTATTGGTAGACTTAAGAACTAGTCACTTTTTCAGCCTAACCTTGAATGCTGCGGTAGTAAAATTGGTCCAACCGAACACTAATGCGATCACTCGAGGGTTGTCCGTCTGTTGCATTTCTTTTTCTGCTACCAATTCCGGCAATAAAGTGGATATTCGATTAATTTATGGATATTCAATGCGTGGGTGGCACAGTACTGGTCATTGTGGCACTCTTTGGTGGAGGCCTATGTCCATCAGTGGACGTCTTTAGCTATCAAAGTGCAAATACAATTGTAAATCTGAAATATTCAACTTTCTTACTTACTTCACTTTACTACCCCACCTCAAGTGCTCGTGTAGGGTAAATGCTGTAATGAATTACGATACGAAATCGATGCGGATTTGTTCTAAGGACTTTCGTATTTTTCTTATATCGTACGAATTGGGGGAAATTAAATAGTGGTGTTTACTAACGTATTTCTCAGGGTAGTAGTAAGAAAGTGTTTGTAGAAATTGCCAATAGTAGGTATTATTTGCTTGTATATATAGTTAGTTAGTTGCCATTAAGGTGCTGACAGACTTGAGTATTCACTTATAATGAGTATTTTAGCGAATGTTATATTACAGGTGAAAGCTCACAAATTAAACAAGAGTATTTTAACGAGCATTCTAGCGAGATTTCTAGTCTAGCGAAATGACTGTTGCTTCAAACTTTTTCACGAGACGAGCAATATCGGTACGCGACCGTCAAGTCTGACATCTTCGTGAAGAAAACATTTTTTTTGACAATCGTATCTTGCAAGCGTAAAAACATCCGAACGTTGTCACGTTGGAGTCAAGGGAATATATCGTTTTTTGGAGTTAGGTTAGAAACTGAACAATAATTCAAAAAAACATAGATTGTATAACACTAGCACTGAGAAATAATCTTAATAAATACGAAATGTACTAGACATCAAACGAATTACCTCGCAACTGATTCTTCCAAATAAGCCTAATGAGACTTCAGTAAATAGTAGTAGCATAAGTTTATTTATTTAAACTTTATTGCACAAACAATAAGTACAAAAGGTGCTCTTTATGCCTTAAGGCATTCTCTACCAGTCAACCGCAGGGCTAAACACAAAAATCTTATAGGCAGTTGACCAAAATATAACAAATAAAAGGGATATTAATATATAAATGCATAAACGTACATAAAAACTTTGCGTACCCAAGTTTAAATTTGGAATAAATAAAAGAAAAAAAATACGTTTACAATCGGTATGTAATTATTAATTTCGTTGTTTGAAATGCTTATGGGTTTATAAATACATATAGGTTTATACATACCTATTCCAAAAATATTTAAAATAGGTTTATCCAATTTTAAATGATTCTGTTTATTTTAATTGAATAACGAGCGAGTTAAGCGAACGAAGTTCTCAGTTTCAGCTTGAGCATATATTTCGTATGGTCGGCATCTGTCAGGTCGTTCTCCTCTATAGAAGGCATGTTCTCAACCAATTCTCGTAAAATTTTGCGAGCGGGTTTAATAATTTTATAGATTTTTTTGCTTAAGTTTTTCGAAATACTTATATAAAAAAAGTGAAATAAGTTTCTGTCAAAAATTTAATTTTTGGTAAGGACAAGCTTTTATTGCCGACTGTACTTTTCTGTATACCATCATCAACTACATACTACATTGAGACGATTCTAACGAGCCCAAACACAACGGAGTTACGTCGGTTAAATACTGAATTCCACCTTCTGTCTCCATCATCAGATCAGCTCTATGGTACCATAATATTATATTGTCATCCAAACTACACTACTACCCGAAATTTCAGCTCAATCGGATAACGGCAAGTGACTGAAAAATGGATTGCAAATTTTGACAGACCACTTACATACTTTTTTTTTTGGTCTTGACGGCGTGGCGGAAGGCTCCTGTTGTGCTCCTGACTTTCTTCAATCTCATCGAAATCCTTTAGTTCTTCAGCAGTTAAGTTCTGAAAATGTTATTCCTTCAGATGATGACACAAATGATGATGATGGCATTGTTGAGACGAACTTCGGTTTTAATAACAGTTGTTGTTTCACTTTCTTTCACTTCACATACTTACTTACTATCGTATATTTTTTACATAAATGGAATATATATTTATTGAAAGTAAATACAAGATTATGATTAACATACTAAGATGAATTAAAACTAAGTTAAATCTAAAAAAGGCCCTCGAGGCATTGTACCGAGGATGCTGGCGGCATTTCCTCGCTGAATTGCAATGCTGATGCGTTGCGCGAGAAAGCCGCCAGCTCTTCGGTCACCAGTTACATCGACCAGACGTTTCGCGATTTCTGCAAATAACTTATGCGCACTGGGACCCCACGGACCGAGGGTCTCAACGCCAAAGGGTACAAAGTCGTACTCTCTGCCGAGACCTGTATATTTATTACATTTCAGATTTTCGGCGTTTTCCGCCGCTGCACCCGCTTTAGAAGTAGTCCGTTGGAGGTGAGACGGTGCCAGTGTGTCTACACATGTAGCGTCCCACACAAGCATCCGTCCCAACCTCCATGGAACCAGAGACACACCATCAGGTCTTTTGCCATCATCTCTGACAATGCCAGGCGGCTCAAGAAGAGCAGGCACATTGATGCTGGCAAGAGAACGGCGGATTATATCATTAAGTGTCGCATGTCTTGAAAAGCGGCCTGCACTTTTTTGACAACAAAGTTTACTTACTTAGTTACATACGAACAGGTCAAGTTAATATAAAGCTTGTAAACAAGACAGGCTCGTGAGTTCTATAGCTCACGGAGCCTCTAGTAAGTATTACTGATTACTATTTATTATTTTTTAATTGCCTATTTAGTTAAATAAAACATCGAAAGACCAATGAATTAAGTCTAAAATACTACGACTCCTAGTACTCTAGTTATCCCGGATATGAAATTCCTTGCCACAAAAGAGTAGTGCTTGAAATATAGAGTGGCCATTACGGTTTCTGATTAAATTCTTATGCTAATGATCTCCTTTCTTATCTTATATTTTAGGGTTAAGTGTTTAATTCTATTGAGATAGCTTTCGAGTTTATTAAAGTTATTTTACGGCATTTTGGAGGGATAAGTGTGGATTTTATCGAAATGTTATTATAAATTGAACGATTTATTATAAGGTACGATTAGATATTTGAACGAATGAAATAACTTCATTTGTATGAATGAATAAAATATTTAAGGTCGTTTTTCCGGTTTTATTTCAATCCGCAGTAAAGTAGATAATGTTATTAATTTTCACTTGGATGATGTTTAATTTTAGCATCAATAGACATAGGTACATTTTGTGTAGTTAAAGTCCTTCTGCCGTCCTATGTCTATAACCAAACTAACCCACAAATTATAGTTTTGAGATATGAACAAAAAACGTTAAAATCAATATTTCTATGAAATGTGTATGTTTATTCCAGATCTATTTTATATAAAAATTAAAACTAAATTTATGCTTGCATTATTATTGCACTACTCCGTAAATGAATGAATCGTTTTTTTGACAAAATGGTTTTTGTATTTTAGTGTTGCAAATAATTACTAAACTACCAACGATATTACGCCTAAAACACCGTTATGTATACCTTAGCCGTTCTTTAGCATTGCATAATAAACAAAACATAGCTAAATAATGGCTAAGTCACTTAACGAGTTTATAGTATTTTTAGTTGTGAAAAGATCACACTGAAAATCTTTAAATAAGCACGTTATTGGACTGTAACCGTTTTGTAGCTATGCAATAACTGCAAACATTCAAGCAAGCTGTATGCGTTCCTAGTTTAAAAACACGTTAGATGACGAACCATCGCCTCTAACTGGGTTTTAGTCGTGTAATCCTGTGAAAAAAAGTTAAATTGCTTTGGCAAAATGTCGTGAATCTGCACTATATACAACTAAGTTTTAAAAGCAATTCAATAGTTTAAATAAATAAAACAAAACACGAGACGTTAAAATTACACATTTTACGCAAATAAAGATTGTTTAATTCAAAACAAAACTGTATTGATGTATTTATTTTTTGTTTAAAAAAAACCGCTTTGGGAAAAATACTGTTAAATTGGTCTTTATTAACCATAGGATATTTATATTATACTTATCGATAGTACTTTTAGTATAAATAACAAAAGCCAAAGTTTTTTAAAACGTAATTTAATATAAGGGTTCATATGGCACATAAATCAATATAAAGTAGCATTATTTATCACAAAGTAAAGAAAATCTTCTACAAAACTAAAACAAACATTTTTTTTATTAGTTAACAAATGACATCAATTAATACACTTGCATACTAATATGATTGGATTTAGACAGTCATTCTGGTCAGGCATATTATTCCAAGATAACTTTTTATGAGGAGGCTTTATATCTGTTAAGGCAGTTATTATAATTGCCTGTTTCCTATTCTGTTCGATTTCTTTGGGTTCTCGCAAGCTCGTCCGTTTAAACAAATACTCAGCCTGCAATTGCCTCCTTCCCGGCCACGGCAATAATTGTACTATTGTGTCATTAAAAATTTCTTGTTCGAAACGAACTAGTACCAAATTCTTGAGATACACTCTAGGAGTTGTATACGTCTCGCATATATTAAATCAGGACAATTAAATAAGTCTTCGTAGGTCATTGTTTTAGTTTTTATGCGTGATCTATTGATTACAGCAACTGCTTCTTTAAATTCTTTAAAGTCGTCTAGTTTACCCTTCGCTTTCATAGATTTTTCGACCTGGTGGTGAAATTGGTCACAGTTAACTCATAAAGGTATGCCCGGTTCAAAGTAAAAATGTTCGTCTTGGGTTTCGTTTGGGTTCAGATCCAGCATTTTTTCTTTTAGGAATTGCAGTAGCAGCACTTGTTTTAATGTTTAATCTCCTTTATGTCCAAGTTAAATTCCAGTAAGTATTATTAATTGCATCAGGTTCCTCTTTTATAAAGTTTTTCGAACATTCTTTATAACATTTTTTGTCACAGCCTGGTTTAACATAATAATTCTCTCTTTTTCTGCCTGTTTTTCTTGCTTTCGTTCTTCTAATGATTTTGCATGGTTTTTTTATTTTTCTTGGTATTTCATTCTGGCCAGCAGAGTCGGAGCCTTTAGAAGAAGTTGGAGTATTCTCATGAGCCAAGGTAATTTCGGGTTCTTTGTTGACGTCGTCTGGTGCATAATTGCTTGAAGTATTATTAGGTGATAATACGTGTGCATTTTATTGTCTGTTGCTGGGTGTAAATCTTTATTTATTTATTTATTTATTTATTTATTTCATTGTAAAGTCATGTACATAGCAATTTAGGTATTTCACAATTTGATTTGCATAAGACAGCCCATGACGCCCTGAAAGGACACACAACATAACTTAAAAACTAACTACTAAATTTTACTTATATAGGTACCAGTCTACTCATTGTCTAAAAGGAAATAGTAACATTAAATTAATCTAATAACATTTTTAAAAACTTTTATCATTTAAGAAATCCTTAACAGAGTAATAACATTTTTCTAGTAATAGCCTTTCCAATTTCTTTTTAAATATTGCGTTCCGAGGTTCAAGTTTAATTATATTAGGAATTTTATTCATTATTAAAATACTTTTACTATGGGGACTATTTTTATACAATTCTAAGTTTGCCTTTGGTAACAGTAATTTATTCCTGTATTGCTCTCTAGTTCTTTGCGTTTCTTGTTTCATTTGGAATAAATCAGGGTTTTCGCGTACAAACAGAGCCGCTTGCATTATATATATACAGGGCAATGTTAACAATCTGTACTTGACAAAGTGTGGGCGGCAACTGTTAGGGATACGTACATTGGCTAAAATACGAATGCACTTTTTTTGCATCACAAACAGTTGCCGCGCCTCGGTGCTATCTCCCCACAGCACCACTGCGTATCGGAGCCATGGGTATGCGTATGCGTAATATGCTGATAATGCGCACTCAAAATCTGTATTATTTTTCAGCACGCTTAGCGCGTATAGAAATCTTGACATTTTGGTTTTAATATTTTGTACGTGGGTTTTCCAATTTATACCAGAGTCTATTGTTATACCTATATACTTTTGTTTGCATGCGTCAGCCTCACAGATTTTATAACATCCATATTTTTTCTTGAAGCCCCTTTGCGTTTTTTAACAATTTAAACTTTACTATACTATAACTATACCTTTTTTAAACTATAAAGTTTTCCTTTTCGGAATCATCACTTGTTGTACTAGGGCTATAATACGAATCTTTGACAGAATCATCCGACGATAAGAAACGACGAGAAATAATGCAGCCATCAGTAACTACACCACTAGACACAACCTCCTGCGCACGCGCCGCTCGGCTCACTGGCCGCATGCCGTAATATTGGAGGAGATATGTTTTGCGCATAGCTAGGTTTTAGCGTAGCATTGCTGGTTAGCCAGGTTTAAAAGTTGTATTCTTATGTTTTGTAATTAAGGTATGCTTGGCTTAATTACAGTTACTAGGTTTTAGTGTTGTATTTGCAATATGAATCACAAGCAAACTCTTACAAATATAGGGCTAAGGGTGTTTAGCCGTGTATAAGCGTAGTAACTGTTTTTTTGTGTAGTATTTGATATTAAGGTTATATGTATAAAAAAAGTAAGAAAAAGGTAAATGGACTTTAACGGCGATTTATGAAGTTTTTGTCGAATAACGGTTTTTTAACTAAGAATCATGCTAGTTATTTATTAAATTAAACAACAGCTATGGGCTTTTAAATTGCTTATAGTGTAGTAATGTTGGTTTGCAATTTTATAGTATTGTAAAGTCTCAAAGTATCATGCACTTAGCGTGTTAGGTCGACTCCGTATCTTCGCAACTACAAATCATAAAAATACGATCCCAAGACCATTCGTTTGAGCTTTTCTTTCTCGTTTAGCCCATGTAAACTATCGAAAACTGTTAAAAAGCAGCTTAGTTCGGTTTTAGACATAGGACGGCAGCCTTGTGGCCTTTATGCAGAGTTCATATTTTAATTTTGATTTGTTCAATTCAACCCTTAGAGCATACATAACTGAAGTAGCCATATGTCGTATTTGCGTACAAAAATGTCTGCAGAATTTTGGGGGGGGGAAATATCCTCAACTCAAACTCAAAATGATCTTTATTCAAGTAGGCCTAGTAACAAGCACTTTCAAATCGTCAGTTAATTTTTAGAGTAATTTTTAAACATAAAGAATAAAATATATATGATATAAAAATTGTATAAAAAAATACTAGTAGAATGTTTCTAGAAAAACAATCTAATGTCAAAAAACAAAATATTACGAAAATAATAGATTAAAAATTCAGTCAAAATTAGTTACTTAATAGGATATTGAAACTTAGTTGTATATTGAAAGCTTGAAGTGGTTGAACGTTTATAATATCAAGTGCTTAGTGTTTCCATGCGGGCATTTTTATGATCAGTGTTCTTGCGAGGCGATTTTGTGATCGATTGTGAGATTGTCTTTGTATGATTTTTTGCACATTGTGCAAGGTTTTCGACAGAGGGGTAAGTTACTGAAAGGCTACTCCAGTTATATATGCTCTAAGATTCAACTGGAAACCACCGAGGAGTTGCATTGAATACAACCAACTTTAAGAAATAAATTTTGGACCTTATTACCTAGATATAAGTTTCAGGGCATATATTTTAGACATAACCGTACATAGACTTAAGATATCCCTCTAATAATCTCGAACACACGCAAAACGGCACAAAAACGTCCCGAACGCCATAATTTATTTAAAACCTCATATCCGATGCGCCCCGAATATCCTAACATCTACAAAACGACTAAGAAATGAAAAATACAGTATGATCTTAAGGCCTTCTTAACTTGATCGGTTAACACTGCCCTGCCTTTAATGGCTTAAATTTTCTAACTCGTGAAAAATCTCAAGAAGTTCCCCCGTAAAGTGCCTACGTCACAGATTTTACTCCGAATCTTCGTGGAGTTGGAGTTATGTTTTCCGGGCCCACCGTAGATTCAGTTTAAAAAATGTTTATCTACACACATACTATAAATCCACTAAAATGCGTTCAGAAACTAGCAGTAATGATTAGTTATATGAATAATATTTAGAAAAATAGTTAACTTGTCTCTGGCTGTATGTTATTTTGAACGTATTTTCATTAAGATATCGTGATAAAGTAATGACTTTCAAATTGCGATACTGTTTGACGGAAATCTAGTTGGTCACGATTTGAAATCTAGTCACTCATGGCGGTGCAATTGTGTTTATTCTAATGGTTCCCGAACACATCAGTTGAGGATTTATGTTATGTGTGTAGATAAAGTAGTGTATGCAACTGCACATAATTATTGGGCCTTAAAACACTCGTCAGCGAGTTTCATAATAAGATCATTATGAAACTCGCTGACGTTCGTTTCATCACTCGTGATTTAAGGCCTCTCATTATGTACAATCACATAAACTACTATTATAATTATTGCACTCGTTTGAGTAGTCGTGTAAAGATAAAAATATGGTTCGCAATATTATGCTCATGAAATTTCTTCGCTAACATTTAGTTTTAAAATAGGTCCTACTAATAAATCCACGGTTAAACTCACGTTTTAAATGTCACTAGGGGCGACGTGTTTCGTAGTCGCCGGGAGTTATACTTCAAGATGAGTGTTTTCGCGGCAATTTTGCTTGGAGAACTGACTTTTGCGGCACTGTCAAGCGACAATTATTTGTATGTTTAATCATAGGAAATAAAACCGTCGGGAACTTTTGTCCATTAACTCCAAAGACTTGTATACACTGACAATTTTTACAAGCTTTGTTTGTTTGTGTGGTTGCATCTTGCAAGTCAGATTTGACCAAGTACCCGAAGTAGTCCGATTTTGACGACCGCTTTAGCCTAGTTGGTAGTGACGCTGCCTACGAGACTAGAGGTCCTGGGCTCGAATCCCGGTAAGGGCATTTATTTGTGTGATGAGCACATATATTTGTTCCTGAGTCATCGATGTTCTCTATGTATTTAAATATTTATTTATCTATAAGTATGTTTATCGTCGTCTAGTACCCGTAGTACAAGCTTTGCTTAGTTTGGGAATAAGTCGTATTGTGTAATTGTCCACAAAAATAAATTTCTGTAAGTCCTCCACAAAGCAATATTCACAATGACCTGGAGAGCCCAAATCTCCTATATTTGCTGTCTGTGCATCGAGACGAGGATCGAAAATGACGATGCACTTTTGTACATTCAAGTCATAAAAAATAAAGTCAAGAATTGAACTGGCAAGTTGTAAAATAACAGTTTACATTTAAAAACATTGAACATTTAAACTCTACTGTACCAAATAACTTCTCACAAAAAGATTTTTCAACACGAGGTCTCGACCCGAGTAATATTCCAACGTTTCCTCCAAATGAAATTAGCTAGCACGTACGCTGAAATTTGTGGGTGTTCCCAAGAATTTCTAGGAATTTCCGGAAATTTCCGGATTAACCACACCGGACGGTACGGGTGCTAATTGAATCCGGCGCCGGGTGTTTTTGTCTTCCGTATGCACAGGTGCATGGACGGGTTAGTTGTGGGATTAAATCTATTAAGAGTTTAGGGAAAGCTGACCAGTTATGTAACGACTTCATACGATAGGATAGGATATTTTACGCCACACCTGGCATTAAAGTGGTAATTAGTGTCCGCTACGCGTGCGGACAATTTCACATCCACTGGTCAGTCCTTCTGCCTACATCTGATGTACGTTTTTAGTATCACCAAACTTTGTAGTAAAGAAAACCTCAGATCGCCAGTTACCTTACGATCAAACACGTGTATTGTTTTGCCACCTTATGCAAGTAAACCAGGCGCCTCGGTAGCAGGACGATCGTTTTTTGTTTGACATAAGGCATATAGTCTTTCTTGCACTTACTGAACAAGCGAGCGAAGCGATCGAAGTTCTCCGTTTCGGCTTGGGTAAAAATGATTTCGTCCAACCGATTCTTGTACTGCATTAGAAATATATCGTAAAATAAACAGGCTTTCTACTGTAGCAATGTAATTTTAAAATTTTATAATACTCTAATACTGAAATGATATATTGTATACTGTTTTGAAAAAATGACACCTCACCGAGTTTTTTACGCTTCTCGAGGCAGAGGTTTTCTTTCCGCACCGGTGGTAGTTAATCGGCATTCATAGGTGCATGTAATATGCCTATATTGAAGAATAAATCACTTTGACTTTGACTTTGACTTTGACTTTGTTTTTGTGAAATTTTGTGAGTAGGATCAATAATATATTTTCCAATTCAGTTTTCCGAAATAAAAAAAAAACGACAGAGGCTTGCGAGTTTTACAGCTCACAGAGCCACAATGGACTTTCTTTTCTTTGCAATATGCGGGCGAAACCGCGCGGGCAGCTAGGTTTATATATTTTAATTTGAGGAAACTATACCCAAATGCACCCTTGGCATGTCTTACAGATGTTCTCGAACCTTTGTTCACGTGCAGGAAGCAAAAGCCAAGACTAATTGAACCACTTTATGTAGATGGACCACTTCATACAGTTGTACTACTGTGTGGATTTAAAATACCACCAGCGGTAGCAAATTTCTAGATTGTACGTAATCTACGCTATGCAAAGGATACCAGTAATCCCTCTGAATCAGAAAGCAATCATTCAAAGTGATATAAAGATGGCTTCCTTAAAGCTTGATATCTAAAAGGGTGCAGATCAATTCGACTTCTCAACATTGATACTTGTACATCAGAACGTTTATCTGATTAGTTTATTACTCGAACGCGATTAAATACTTTGGGAACCGAGGCGACAGTTTTGTCATATAATTGCCTCAATATGTGTATGAATTGACAGCTACTATATCTGTCGCAACGTCACATTCAACTGAACAGTTTCATCATCATCATTTATTTTTTATTTATTTAGGTATATATTAGAAACAAACAGTCTCATGTGGTTACATTTGGTAAAGTGAAAGGTAGCAAATTGTGGACTTACAGTTTCCTTAATTGGGTTGTGTCCTCATGTTACAATCGATAGCGCAGTGTTGCTAAATTGATAGTTAACCTTCAAATAAATGCAATTAAGTATAAATTACGAAATATAATTAAAATCACGAAACGTCTGGTCGATGTAACTGGTGACCGAAGAGCTGGCGGCTTTCTCGCGCAACGCATCAGCATTGCAATTCAGCGAGGAAATGCCGCCAGCATCCTCGGTACAATTTATCTTAGTTAATGTTAATTATAATCTTGTATTTTTATTTCAATAAATTTTATATTGACATCTCTATGTCATTAAAATCATAAAAAGATATGGCCCTTGAAAGTTTACAAAAATATGATTTTTTTTTATTGTCCAAAAGTAAATTTAAAGCTACCAATAGAATCCTTACGCTTTTATAGAAACAACTTTGTATGACAACTATATGGTCCTAAACGCAGTATTTCGCAACCGAAACAGCAATTTACTTGATTTTGCATATAACGACTAGTACAAATATTACCCTGTGACGTCATGATTCAATGTTAATCAGTATGGAACGTTTTCGGCTGCCGCCAGCGAGGTCCGTCTTTAACTCAATTTTTTGGGTATTTATGTTCTTTAATTGTACTTACTCACATACAAACATTTGTTCCACACCAAAAACTGGTTCGAATGGCATCGTAAAAAAAATTAGGACACAAGCCTATTTTAGTATGCAAACCTTAATATTTAAATCAATTTATTTATACATATATATGTACATACATAAACACATATATATATATATATATATATATATATATATATATATATACATACACACACATACATACATATACACGTACATACACAATCTGAGTTATCGATAAGCATCGTTAGTAGTTTAATCATAAACAGTGCTAGAAAACTTACAGTAATGATAAAATAAATCAGTAATTTAGTATTATAGTTGTTGAACACATTGCAATGATAATCGTTTGAAGCTACACAATGTCTCGTGGAAAATATCTATCGTCTGAAATTTTTCGTCATAAAGCCTACACGATCATCATCATCATATCAGCCGAAAGACGTCCACTGCTGGACGTAGGCCTCCGCTACAGTGCCGCAATGAGCGCTCCTGCACCACCCGCATCCAGCGGCTCGCTGTCAAACACCTGCAACCTGATACATTCTTTGTCTTTGCAGAGCGTTGCCGCAGAGCCTGAGTAGACAGCAGAACAGCCCGGAAAGGACGACAACGTTACAGGGATGGTAACAATGAGCTGGAAGTCGGGGATTGTACAAAGGAGTACACTGATTCTCTGAGATCAAGATTCTGCAGTTAAGACGGGGCGATTCGTTACGTCGTTCAGTTTTGGAGAAGTAGCCGAGTGGTTAGGCACGCGACTTCCTCGAGGTCGTGGATTTGAACCCCAAAAATCTTATGTAGGTACGAAATATAATTTGATATTCAACAGTCGTTTTTAGTGAAGGAAAACATCGTGGGGAAACCTGGTAGTCACCAAAAGATTTAGTTTTCTCTTTGGTTTGGACGGTAAGTTGGCTGGCAGGTGCTTTCATAAAACTAGTGTAGAGTGAACTGTAGTGTTATAAGTTTAAAGTGTAGGAATCTTAGGACAGGCACTACTGCATATCTGAGTACACTGTAGATCCCAAACGAATGAACTGATTTGAGTCCAGTTTTTTTTATTGAAAGTCTTGTCTGTTGAAATGTAGTTATGGCCAAGGACCGGAATTTTTCATAGCAAAAATCAAACTGTCAGAGGGTTTGACCAAAGTGTTTTATCGACTATCGACAAATAAATGTCACTTAATGACACATCGTCAAAGTAATGAACTCAGGCTTTTGGATATATACAATGTACGTAAGCATAATGGTAAGGAATAAAACAGAAAATATTTTTAGTAACCATTTTAGTAACACGGCACGGAAATTACTAATGACAATCAAGCGACGTAAATGGCATATGTGACGTAGGCATGATTTTTTTAAATAGAAGATGCAGGTTGCTTATCAAATAGGTCAAATGTTACAGAATAATCGTATAAGTCGATATGCGATAACATTCCGTAACATCGATAAGTGGAATTGTCGATAAAACAATTTGGTCATTCCCTCTGACAGTTTGATTTTTGCTATGAAGAATTCCGGTCCTCGGTTATGGCACTTCAAACAAGGAAAATGCTACTTACTTTTCAGTTTAACCACTTAAGTAAAAAGGTAATTTGTTTTGTAAAATGAAATGTATTGTTTCACTTTTCACCCCTCTAACTGGCCTCACCCTGTATATTTATTACTCTGCGCAACTTGAAAACAATGACTCCTGAAACAATTAAAGTTCACAATTGCAATTATGGTAACTCGCCTTCACGGTCGATACTTGTCTGAAAACTCTCGACTTTCGATGTATTCCCAAGTACGGATAGAAAATAAGTTTCGAAACGATTATGGATGATTTCATCGATTATTAACATACTTCCCGACCAAATAATAATTTGGTGATATAAACATGGCTCATCGTCATCATCATATCAGCCGAAAGTCGTCCACTAATGAACGTAGGCCTCCTCCAAAGAGTGCCACAATGACCGGTCCTGCGCCACCCACGTCCAGCGAACGCACACAGCGGAAACATGGCTAGTTAAAGCCAATTCACAAAAAAAACCAGCCAAGTGCGAGTCGGACTCGCGTACCGAGGGTTCCCTACAAACCTGTAGGTATATAAGTAAATTATTAAAAATATTTTTATTAGATATGATGTACCTAACTAAAAATTTACAGTTTTTGCAATGTTTCCTTTGTCTGTGCTATAATACGTTGCTTCTTACCAAATTTCAAGATTCTGAGTTCACGGGAAGTACCCTGTAGGTTTTGATTCCCTTGCGAGTTTCGGAAATTTATTAAAAATATTTTTATTATATGATGTAACTAAAAATTGTCGATTTTCGCAATTTTCCCATTATTTGATCTATAAGACGTTGCTTCGTACCAAATTGCAAGATTCTCAGTTCATGGGAAGTACCCTGTAGGTTTAGATTCCCTTGCGAATATCGAAAATTTGCGGCATAAACGGATGTATATTTTGGTTGCGTGGGCTTAGAAGTTTGATTTTGTTACAGCTCCAAGAGACAGTAGACCTAAGTATTTGATATAAATTTTAGCTTGATACCTCCACGCATTCCTGAGAAAAAGAGTATTGACAGACCGACGGACGGACGGAAGGAAAACAAAGTGATCCTATAAGGGTTCCGTTTTTCCTTTCGAGGTACGGAACCCTAAAAAAACCCGCCAAGATTGAAGTGTCTACTTCTATGGAGAGCCAAGGCACTTACAATGTTAGGACTTAAAACGACTGAGACTGTAATGTAAGGCGAGATGGGACTCATGCCTAAAATTCTCGGGTCTCGAGTAGTATATAAGGTGTTTGTAATTTGGGCCTTTGTTGCTTGATTTAAATAAATAATATTAAAGATCACTAGTCTGAGTGGCCATCGAATGCACACATTACTTTACTTCCGACAAACGCGCTTCGAATAGATTTCGACAGTCGCAAGTTCGAGCTGTCAAATTCGTCGTACTCATGGTGCCGATGTAGGTACTTCGAAAACAACCACAAAACGTTACTCGCTAGCGTCTAGTTTTCGATGCGTAATTTAAACTTCCGATTCGTACGACCAATTCGTACCATGTGACACTGTTGTCTGTGGGGTCGTGTCCAACTTATTCTATTTCATTACTCCAATTTAGGGAAGCCTAATTTAAATGCAATTCCTATTTTATCGTTTCTGCGTACGCTATCAATAATCGATGGCACGGAATCAGCTACACGATACCTACAGCTGGCTTACTAAGTTGGCTGCAGAAATGCAGTTATTATCCAGATTGCAGTAATTAAACTAACCGTGGCAGTTGAAATCGAATCGATGTCGGTCTTTTGTGAGCCTCAGAAACGTTTCACCCTTCAACATTCAGTGGAGAATGTTCATGGAATTGGTGATATAGAGGAGTATAGTGCGAATTATTTTGCTAAACCGAATTATCTTCTCTTTGTGCCTAGTTCTCTATGCAATGCGATTGTCTTTCATTGTTAAAATTATATAATTACATTCTTCATCTGCGTGTACTTTCTGAATAGATAATAGCTATATTATATACCGCGGGTTTGCTTGCGTTCTTTGCAATACGTGGGCAAAGCCGCGCGGGCAGCTTATATTGTCTGCCCCCACCAAGACGAGCCAAGCGAAGCGCAAGGGCAGGCCTACCTTTTCTCAAAGCGCTTCGTCACTGTTTTGAACCCTCATAACTTGTGTTTGGCCAAACAAAATTCTCGGGATATATATTGTCAATAGTAGATTTTTTTAAAGTTTAAATTTTCAATTGCATAGCTCTTTTATTTCAGATATTATTGGTATCTAAAAGACGCCAATTTCGTCACTCAATCACTTTGATCATCAAAATTCTTAGGGTACTTCCTGAAGTCATAGAAAGCTGAAATTTGGGATTAAATCTAGTATTATTACACAAACAACAACAAAAATCCAAAAAAATTAGAATCCTCAACCCCTTAAACTAGGAGATGGAATTTTGTATGAGATTTCCGCAAATTTTGATGGTTGAGGTCTGAAAATTGATATAGGGACCCCTTGTTATTAATAAAAAAATATATATTTCAGGATTTTTAGTAAATC
Source organism: Epinotia nisella (assembly GCA_932294315.1). Taxonomy (NCBI): domain Eukaryota; kingdom Metazoa; phylum Arthropoda; class Insecta; order Lepidoptera; family Tortricidae; genus Epinotia; species Epinotia nisella. Next base: position 3,018,182 of record OW028691.1, read on the forward strand.
ACCCTTTAAATTAGGGGATGGAAGTTTGTATGGGTTTTCCCATACACTTCTTTAGAAATAATCTTACAAAAAGGAATGAGATCCCACTAAAAACATTACATGTAAAGTGATTGCCACGACTCCCTAGCTCATATAGCTTTCAGCGTTATAAAGATCATAAATTCATATCATAATCACGCGCGAGTTTATGCAGCGACCGGTATGTGCCCAACAAAGTTATACTTTTCAGCCAAGATGTAGAATTTGTAGAGCGTGGCTGGTAGTGTTACGCCGTGTGAAGTAGGAAACTTGGCGCTACTTGCGATCTGATATCTTTTTAACGCTGAAAGCTATATCAGCTAGGGAGTCTTGGCAATCACTTTACATGTAATGTTTTTAGTGAGTATATATGTATTTCTAGAATGTTTGCCTTTCGAGCAACTGAAACTAGCTAACAAGTACCTACGCGTCTTTTGTCTATGCGTTCCATTGATCTCAGTTCACAATTTGACCATTTGACTTTGATAGATTATAAACTGTACAAAGTGTATTCTTACGTGTTACCAATTCACCATAATAAACATTTTACCGTTGAATTAAGAAAATAACCATATTGTCTACGCCTCGTCCTAGTTCGGGAATCATCGGCAACCGTCGCCGGCGCAGTGCATGGTGCGCGGCGCGGCGAAGATATGGCGGCACGGCCTCCAGTAGCAAAACGACAGTGCAATGGGCTGCTCATGCCCAAAACATGATCTACCACCTTTGTATCACAAGTTTTAGTTACTCTCAATATACGTCTAGGACTACGAGTGTCATTCATTTCTCACCGCATCACAAACGCCAAGATCTACTTCTTAAGGCTGGAAACAGTGCTCGACCGACGGTCAGCGCGTATGCTCGGTCGGGCGTAGCTATCACTGGTAGAAAGCATACTGACCGATGCTCACCGTCAGCGCGTATGCGGCCATAGTAAAACACGCGCGACCGACCATACGCGCTGACGTCGGTCGAGCACTGTTTCCAGCCAATTACACCCCTACAAGCGTGTACACATAGGTACATAAAATAAATCTAAAACTATATTTTTCCCAACCAATGCTCAATCGATACAGTCAACAATGTCGGTTATTTACAAATACCAGGGTCGCGAGAGGACGGTCCTTAGCAAATACCGGCGTCTGGAGCACACCAAAGCGTGGATAGATCTGCATTGAAGCGCGATTCGAGATTGCTTTATGACAGGTCGTGATATCGCTGATCTTGTGACATGCCAGGCGGGTTAGCACTACAATTTTACGATTTAAGTCTATACATTGTACGAAGCTGACAGCTGTGATAGGAATCAAGATTCGCTGCGACAGCGCGGAGATGCCTAACGAAACGACTTCCGGCTCAATCGTGCTGTACATATTAGAAAGAGAAGGGTGCATTTTCTCGGCTCTTGTCGCGTCACAGCGTCAGTTGTTCTATCCCAGCTGTTTTTAGGGTTACGTACCTCAAAAGGACAAAAACGGAACCCTTATAGGATAACTCGTGCGTCTGTCTGTCCGTCTGTCACAGCCGATTTTCTCCGAAACTACTGGACCGATTGAGTTGAAATTTGGTACACATATGTAAATTGGTGACCCAAAGATGGACGCGTAAAGTAAATTAATAAATTCTGAACAAGGGGACCACTTTTGGGGGGTAAACTGGAAAATTTAAAAAAAAGTTTCGCAAACAGTATTGTGTGATCAAAATGAAAGGGGTTGTTGTAAGCATCTCAGATATATATGTTTTATAATTTTAGCAAAAAAAGGTTTGAAGTAATTTAGGAAAAAAGACGAATTTTGACCATTCCCCGCCCCTTATCTCCGAAACTACTAGGCTTCAAAATCTAAAAAAAATATGGAAAATAGTTCCTTGTCTAAGAAGTTTGAGTATTCAAAGCAACGAGTAAATTATCCATATTTTACGGAACCCTCACGCGAGTCGATCTCGCACTTGTGGTTTTTTTTCTGTGTCATCACTTAAGTCGGAATTACGGACGATTTTAATTACCTATTCGTAGACGCAGGCGTTAGGCGTGTGGTTTAATCTAGCGATTCTCAATCTAAAGTCACGCGTTTGAATCGTGGCTCGCGCCAAATAGTTTTCCGAGTGTGGCTGACATGAATAAAGATATGAATATGTATGCACCTTTCTGACGATGATGATTATGGTGGTCTGTTTTTGTTCGTAACTTTGCATCTATTTGCATTGTGTACTGAATGTAGCAGTCTACTACTACTTCAAAGCCTGATGCTTTGACGTAGTTTTCTGCGCCCCGCCCCAAAAGCGTGGCCGACTGGGGACGACAGCGAAGCGTGTTATTTTGACGTGTAACATTGAACAGCCCCCCTATTCTGTAACTTGTTTAAGCTCACCTCAACGCTCACCCACAAATATATCTAGACACTGCGTTGCGTAGTAACTAAGCGCAGGTAGAGGTCTAGTTTTGTAACGGGTGACCGGGGTTTGCCGCATTTGCGCGTAGCGAATAACAGCCCTGGGCTGTTATTGATTACGCGCTCATGCGCCTCACCCCACGCGTCACGCCTAACGACACTAGACCTCTACCTATGCTTAGTTACTACGATTCGTGGCGTCAAGATATACTTGTAGGTGAGCGTTGAGGTGAGATTGAAACAAGTTACAGAACAGCGGGACTGGCCTGTTCAGCTCATCGCAGTTGACAGCAAGTCATGGGCCGCCTGGTGGCGCGATGGGCAACGCGACGGCGATTTTAGTACAACGGGAGACTTGACGTATAGTTTACCATCGTGTAGTTTCTGACTATGTGGTGCTCTATTCAGCCAATGCAGCCTAAGATACATGTGGCAGGGCGGGTTCGACAGCCTGAACTATAATCACAGAACATGCGCAGTACACGTAGAATGCGCGCCACTACTTTTTTTAAGCATGCTTAGCTTTCGCGCCAACGTCACCTGATCGCCGTGCAGTCGCTCACAAAGTTGTAGGCGACGTGGAGCGGATGAGGTGGCGACACCGGTCGCGATAGAAACCGCGCTTGATACCCCTTCTATACTATTTAGTCAAAGTCAAAGTGATGAAAAAATGAAATGAAATGAAAAAATGAAATGAAAAAAAGTTTATTCAATTAAACAACCTCTGCTTTACATTATTTTCTTCTGCCAAACTGCAGGACAGTTTGTTGGCAGAGGGACTCCCTTACAGCACAATAGATGGGTAGGCTCTTAGCTAATAGCTAGTTACTTTATCTACATAGTTTTATTTATTCTTCAATTTAGGCATATTACATGCACCTATGAATGTCGATAAACTACCACCGGTTCGGAAAGTGTTCTGTGACTATAATCCATTTTGCACCGTTTAGTGGACCTGGGTTTTTATTCCACATGTTCCCATACTAATGAAATCAATTTGTTAGTTTTCAGTCGATAAGTTAAGATTTTCAACGACGGTTTTTTAAGATGATTTTCTTAGATTTATTCTCTTCGATTATTTCTTAGTTTGCCAAGATGGATTCAGATAGGGTGTTCCAATTTCATTTTGAGGCTTCGGTTGAGGCTCATTTTCTCTACCTCAACAATGGGTCATGCTCCTCCTGTTTTAACCACCGGGGAGAGAACCCTAAAAAGTCATAAAGAAAATAGGTAACCATTTTTATTTTCGCTCCCATTTTGTAACCCATAACTGCAAATAAGCCAGTTGTCCATACACCGATTTCATATTTTGCATTTATTAATTTTATTGCCACGTGGACTGCTGAATTTCAGCCGAGCCAGCACGAGCCCCGTTTCAGTATCAAACAAACCATTTAAGCTCAAAATTGCAGTATTATGTTACTAGTGCCTTCGTCAAATTGACATAAACTTAAAAAAGAACGATCCTACCCACTTCCAAAGATCCGAGCTCACGGCAAACACAGTTTCGGCAGTTTTCGATCCCGGATTCAAAAGACAAATCCAATCTAAAACTATGTTCACAAACTAGGCGTGGCACTATTCTGACACGTGAAAAGAAATGGGATTATTCTTAAAAGGTCTTAGCTTACATTTAATGAATACGACAACACCAGTAAGTTAATATAATAACATAAAACATTTTAGGGCGAGTTGCACGAACTAATGATTACAGACTGATGAACGTTAATCAATTTTTCATCACACTTGCTCGTACCGGGCTTCATAACGCGCAGGCATACAGAGCTACAATAGCCTTTATTACGCCGCGTAATGGTTTTTTATTACGCCTAAGGGCGTAATGGTTTTCTATGAGTTTGTGTGTGATCTGATTGGTTCAAGCAAATCTAGTTGGCCGCGCGCCACAAGATTTCTGCACTGTGATTGGTTGAAATAAATCTAGTTGGCCACGCGCTGCAAGAATGTTACTGTTCTGCTCTGTGATTTGTTGAATGAAAAATTGAAGCTGCGCGACTCGCACTGATCTGGAAGTGAAGTTGTCAATTTCGTAAATTTATGATAGGTGCGGTTTTATGAAACAGATTTTTATTTATTTCCTCCAAATGTGATAAAAAACATTGTATGCGACACGTGCGGTAAGAATGTTACAAACTCGAGTCATCGAAGTCCTCCGCCTTCGGCGTCGGGCTTCTAATAGAGTCTCGTTCGTACCTAAATCATATCTTACCGTACTTGTGGCAAATGTACTATTGGTTCGACGTCAATCTTTTCGACACCAATGACGCATATATCCGCACCGCAGGTTCAACGGGACCAGTCTGAAAATCAGCGCTGGATGTAAACACCCTATTCAGCTGAAGCTGAGACTGGTACCCATTGCCCAGATATTTAAATAGTAATCATAATATTTTTAGTTTATATTTTAGTTTTTTTTTTTCATATCTTTGTGTCTCTTTAGATGTACCGTAATGTTGTGGCAATAAAACATTTTTATTTATTTTTTATTTACAAAGTAAATATTTAAATCCCTTCATCATCATCATCATCATATCAGCCGAAAGTCGTCCACTGCTAGACATAGGCCTCCCCCAAAGAGTGCCACAATGACCGGTCCTGCGCCACCCGCATCCAGCGGACTCCAGCGACCTTTACCAGGACATCAGTGCACCTTGTGGGGGGCCTACCCACGCTGCGCCTTCCGGTACGTGGTCGCCACTCGAGAACCTTTCCGCCCCAATGGCCATCGGTTCTATGTGCAATGTGCCCCGTTAAATCTCTTATTTGAGGGCAATAAATTACTTTTTAGAATAAAGGGTGTGAAAAAAACTTGTCTTAGTAAGTAATCTGCAAATACGATTCAGTGCCAGAATAGGTCGATATCCGCAGTGCAACGGAAGAGGATTGGAAGTCAGGATTCTTAATTTGATTAGTCTCCGGGAGATGTCTTCGCCGACGCAAGTTTGTCTGGTGTTTAACTACTCAGTGGCATTGGTGTAGTAAAATTGAACTATTCATTAAAATAAGTAAATGAAGCGGCTTGCTAGGAGCAGGGATCGGAACCGGTTTTTTCAAAAGTCCCCGAAGTTGTCTAATATTTTGAATTATTTTTGGCTCTTAATGTAGGGCTCTATCATGTTCTTAGGTAACATTTTCGTATTATTAGACTGCCTGATCAAAAATGGTATTATTATCCAAACAACGAAATTATTTATTTATTTATTTTTAAAAAAGGCTCGGAGCGCGCTATATCTTATTGGCTCTGACATATTCGTTGTGCTGACTTGCAAAATCGACCACAATAAAGTAAAGTAAAGTAAAAAGTTTATTTGACAAGAAGCATTACAGAAATGTATCACGACCCTGAGTCCTGCGCTAGGAAACCCTGTGTTACAGGCACAAGGTGTATTATAATAGGCATGATGACTAAATTTTTTTGATGCCATTCGAACCAGTTTTTGGAGAGGAACAAATGTTTGTATGGGAGCAACTATAATTAAAGAACATAAATACCCAAAAAATTGTGACAAAGATTGACCTCGCTGGCGGCATCCCGAACGCTTCATACTGTTTGACTTAAAAGTATGACGTCACACTTAGCTATTTGAACTTACCGTTGTACGGAAAATCAAGTGAATTGCTGTTTCGGTCGCGAAATTTCGCGTTTAGATCCATAGTTGTATGAAAATGTTGTTTCTATAAAAGTGCAAGGATTCTATTGGTAGCTTTAAATTTACACTTGGACAATAAAAAAAATGCAAGTTTTTCCTAAACTTTCAAGGTTCATATATTTTTATGTTATTAATTATATTTTTAGTCTATACTTTATTACAATCATTTGATGGTTTACTGTCCATTTAGCAACACTATGTTATCAATTTTAACATGAGTCATGATATCAAATATCCTTTTACTAAAAAATGGCGGTCTGACAAAGCTTTATATAATATTAATGAGTAGATATTATTTATAGTAAATATTTTTGCCACCCGAAATAACCAACAGTTTGAAAAATATTATATTATTTCCAACATTTTTCAGTAGAGTAAAATATACAAGCAAATATTCTGCCCCAGCAAGCGCTTAACGTCTTTAATAAAATGGCAAATGGGGAATGGATGAAAATTTTAGAAATACCTGATTATTTTTTTGATGATAGGAATAACCTTCTTTAGCACCAGAAAAAAGTTTCAGATTTTTCAGCTGCGAAATTATTTTTTTTTTAAATATAAACAGTTTCCTCATTTACGTTTTGGGTCAAGAACGGTAAATATACACATTCCTTGATCTGTCTCATATTACAAAAAACTATCTTAAATATCTGTGGTAAACTGACACTGGTAATATATAGCTGCTGCAAGTGTCAATATCATTGCCAGTGTCAGTTTACCACACATATTTTATATATTTTTTTCTACTCCTGTACTTTTATCTGTCATTTACATAGTCACGAACACTAATATAAAGACATACAAAATAAGTTTGCAGAAAAGTCTATACTCTATTCCCCATAACAGTACGGCACAACCGTGCTGTTATGTCGCCAAAACGATACGCTTAGCAGCTATACGCTTTTAAACCTATACATTAGGTACTACCAACTTAACAAACCACTGAATGTTTTTACTTTTTAGAAATTTTTGTACTAAAGGCATTGCTGCTAACTTAGGAAAAACCTTTATTCTTAATATGGCAGTACTGGCAAGTTGACATCAATTAAAAACAAAGTTAACCATAGACACCCATTTGTCTCATTTTCATGTTTCCTGAATTCCCGGTTATTTTATAAATTGTTGTTTGAGTTTGCGGCCGTTGTGTTTGCTACAAAATAGTTGGTGTTTCTCAAGAGTAATAAAAATGGATGACGATGAAAATATTGCTTCTACACCAGAAGAAATACACCGGCAGCCCACAAGCAGTGACCGAAAATTTGTTGCCTACTAAATCTCGGCACCTATACGACAAAGTTTAAGAAAAATTTATTCTTTGTTTAATTTTGCATTTTATTCCATAGTAGCTAGTCGTAGAAAAAGTATTGTATGCAACGTTGTATAACTAAGTCAAAAAACGCTCGTGGCGTCTTTCTTTACAATGTTCGCCTTCGGCTCACATTGTAACCCACGCCACTCGCCTTTTTTGACCTCTCTTATACAACTGTTGCATAAAATACTATTTTGTAATATGAGACCGATCGAGGAAGGTGCCGTAACTGACCCAAAACGTAAGTGAGGAAACTGTTTATATTTTTCAAAAAAAAATTACGCAGCTGAAAAATCTGAAACTTTTTTCTGGTGCTAAGGAAGGTTATTCCTATCACCAAAAAAGTTATCAGGCATTTCTAAAATTTTCATCCATTCCCAATTCAGCGTCTGGTACGACTTGTATGAAACAAAAATGTATACTGTTACTTAAATGTTAACTTAAGTACATTAATTTTTAAGTCACTCAAGTCGAAATATTGGCTTAATTAAATCCTTTAGAACTTAAAACACAAATCTACTTTAACGTCTCTAGGGTTCTAAAATAAACTGATAAGTTATTTCTACGGTAAAGTCATTAGACTTCAGGTTATTTGTACTATTACTTAAGATAACTGAGATGGACTAGCGTATTTATATTAGCCAGTGGTTCCAAAGGACTCGGTAAGGTATAACAGCTCAGCATTCATAAACTACATAAAAAACGCGTTTTTAAGCAGATAAGTATAGTGTATTCAGATTCAAATTCAATTATAAATAGCCTGAATACTATCAAATTACGATTAAAGCAGCACCTCCTCCATTTACAAAAAGATCTACCTCCGGGTGGCCGAGTCTTGCCATCGTATCTTTGAAGCCTACAATAAATACCATATACATATGTCATTTTATTCTTATATTTTTGTATTTCATTCTATTATTATTTATAACAATTATATATATTTGTCACCTAACATATATATTTGCCCATAAGTAAAACCAAACCACGATCAAAATATAATAAATTTTAAAATAAGTACACAGTTTACACACAACATTACTCACACTTTAAAATACATTTTTACTACGTTCCAACATAATAATACTATGATTAAAGCTATATGAAAGGGTCTAACTGAAAACCAGCGTTGCGGTCTGCAACATTATGCTGAGTCTAGCCCCTTTTTAACATCACACATTGTTATGCCTCGTATGTACGGTACTGTATAGGTTTTAAGTCTAATCTTAAGTCTAATTTGTACACTATATGTCTAACATGTGATGTTAAATAAAGATTTTCTATGTCTATGTCTATGTCTATGTCATTTACTAACAGTATTTGTATTGTAATTAACTATTTGAAGTTATTTTCCATGTGTAGATCTACTAAGTGTTATTTAATTTACGAAGTATTAGTGGCAAATTAAATTAACGTAAACATGTGATAATTCTTCTGGAGTAATAAACATCCATAGTATTTTGTTTTTAAATAGTAATAAATAAATGATGGTGTAGGGATATGACGGCCCCATCGCCCACCAGATTTCTGGTGCAATCAGTCAACGTAAGGCAGCTTGTGGCGGGCTGTTAGGGAGTAGCGACCCTACGTACCTGAGTGCTCATGGGGGTGTCCCGTGGTCAGGCTGAACCGATTGGGTGGATGGTTGGACAGGCCCCCCACCTCTGGCTTGCCTTAACCGGCCGTCCAGAGTAAAGTCGCAAGAGCTGTTGCTCGAGATGGCTATACTCGTATGTTTAAAGTCCAGTGCCACCTCTCTACCCCCCCAGCCATCTGACCGGTGTTGCCCTTAGGCAATTTTTTACCGTCGCATTTAATAGTGTTAGGTATTTTAGACAACTTTATAACACATATAAAAATAAATCAACATAGGCCTCCCCTAAAGAGTGCCAAATTGATTTTCCTTGTTAGTAAAAAGTAAAAAAAATTGCGGTTACACAACAATGAAAGACAAAGGCTTTGTCTTCTCTTTGTGCCTGGTATAAAGATAAGTGAATTCGTTCTAATAAAAAGATTACCCTAATAAAAAGTTACACCATAACCACTGTTTCCAACTAAACTGTCACAGTACTAAACTGCTGGTCCGAATTGCTAGTAAAAGTATAAACACAGATAGTCGAAATCACCCAAGTCTCGTAAATTTAGTACCAACAGGTTAATTTATAATTACTTTTGCTATTAGATTTTGTGGTATAAACTTAATAAGAGCTTGCAAAAGTATTGAAGCAGAGCATTTTTTACAAGTTTTTGTTTAGTTTCACCTGTCCCGATCATCTACATCATCATCATATCAGCCGAAAGACGTCCACTGCTGGACATAGGCCTAACCCAAAGAGTGCCACAATGACCGGTCCTGCGCCACCCGCATCCAGCTGTCCCGATGTTTGTCATAAAATCTTGCAAATTAAAGGGTATAGCCGGACAAGCACCTTTTACCGGATTATTAATCTTAATATATATGTATTGCTTTGACTAAATTTTAACCCTAGAATGCTGGTGGTTTATGAGAAAATCGCATAAAAAGGAAATCTTTTTTTTCAGCCCAACTACTTACTGCTCCGATTTCTTTGTCATTTGGGTATGTTGTATATATAATTAAGGTCGTTTTCTGAAAAATATATAATTAATTTATCTAAAAATAAGCATAATCGCTCCGAAAATCACAAATATTGTGTCCCCTCTAATTGTTGAACGGTGTATATAAAAATATATAAATAAATGGACATGGGGCTTATTAAATTCTTTCACCGAAAAATATTTTGAACAAGATTGGTTTAAAGGTTTTCGAGATATTGCTGAAAATCTGCCATCCCTAAATAAAAGGATGTAAGTGCCTTTAATGATGAAACGACCTTTTTAATAGGCACGGAATCCTTCGTTACGTTGGTTTTTTTAACTTTTTGATTCAGCCAGTTTGATTGAGAGTAAGCATAATAAAATATTGACTCCGTCCGTATGGCAAACTATCCTATCTTCAATATTAACAGTAAAATAGCCGAGGGATCACCCTGTATATTATAAACTGATGGTGCCATTTAAGCTTGTACGACAATCCTTTTATGTCAGAACAAGAAATAGTAGTAAGTTTCCCTAATCATATTTTTAAATAATTATTTTAGGCTTGTTCACGAAAAAAAATAGCTATCAAAAACTAAATCTCCACTGGCAACCTAGGTCTAGGTAGTTCAAACCGCAATTAAATAGCCAACTGAATATTCTTTCCTGTTTATAAGAATATAAAATCCATCCATTTTTCCTTAATAGTTGTGAAATCCTACATAATGTCAGTTAAGGCTTAAAGCTAAAATGATTGCATAGAAATGTGTCTACTTCAGGCATGATTTAAAACAATTAATTACCTGCCATTCGGTAATTAAAAGTCTGGAAAGATATTCGCGGAACATTATAGCATCGATAATCTATTTGAGTAAAGAAAAAAATAATCTCTTTAACCCAACAAAACGTGAAAATTACAAAATCCAGAGGTTTCGAAAGTTAACCCAAAAATGGTTGGCAGCTGATATAAATATCCATAACGCTACTTAAAAAGATAGATGAAGAGACCTTCTCTTTATTTAATTTCTTTAAAAAATGTCATTTCATATTGAAAATCTGAATTATACAACGGTGGCTACTTTTTTTCGTGAACAAGCCTTTTTAGGGTTCCGTAGCCAAAATGGCAAAAACGGAACCCTTATAGTTTCGTCATGTCCGTCTGTCCGTCTGTCCGTCTGTCCGTCTGTCCGTCTGTCCGTCTGTCCGTGTGTCCGTATGTCAGAGGCATTTTACTCGAAAACTATAAGGTGTATTTTAATAAAATTTTGAGGATAGGTGTATTTTGTTAGCCGCTACATAGTTTTGTAATTAAAATGACAAAAAAAAAGTTTTTTAAGGGTGCACTCCATACATAAAACTAAAAGTCAAAAAAAAAATTTCATTGTGACCCCCCGTGTGGCACATCAATCGATAGGCCTTTCAAAATAAATATAAGGTTTCTTTGCATTTTTTTTTGATTAAGTGAATAGGGTCGGAGATAATCGCCCCGAAAGTCACTAAAATTCTGTCCCCCCCCTCTAATTTTTGAACGGTGTATTTTAAAAATATGGAAAAATTCATGGACATAGGGCTTATTAATTTCATTCACCGAAAATTGTTTTGAACACGATCGGTTTAGAGGTTTTCGAGATATTGCTGAAAAACTGCCTTCCTCAAAGAAAAGGACGTAAGTGCCGCAAAATTTCTGTGACGATACGACCTTTTTAATAGGCACGGAACCCTTCGTTTTGCGTGGTCCGACACGCACTTGGCCGGTTTTTAGATTTAACTTAGTTTTAATTCATCTTAGTTAATGTTAATCATAATCTTGTATTTACTTTCAATAAATATAGATAAAAAGCCTTATTAGATATCTTATTTGAATATCAACTGCCCAAACACTCTGGCTCCTTGGTATCTCAAGATCTAAATTATAATGAAAAAGTCTAGACTTATAAAAACTTTATTTACTGACTCTTATTGAGGGCAGCAACGGAGACGGTTCCCAGCTTGTATAAATATTCATTTTGAAGTAAATATTTACTCTGTCTGACCTGGAGAGCGAAATTATATAGCCAGGGTATCTGTGTGAATGAATATCACATAAATTTGTGGTATTGAATCGTGAAACTGCTGAGTGACAGTCTCTAAAGTGTCCAGGTTTATAGTAAAATATACTTTTTTTAGGGAGGAAAATCTGTTATTGATACCTCTCCTCGACTCGCAGTCGGGTAAAAATGGCAATTTAGGCTACCTTTTTTACCCGACTGCCGAAGGAAAGGAGGGTTATGTTTTTCGAGCGTAAGTATGTATGTATACATATGTGTGTATGTATTATTTTTGGCACGCCCAAAGCCTAAAACTTTTGACGGATTTCGACATATGAGGTGACGTTGGATTCTTCTTAATGGTGGGAGTGACATAGGCTATAATATTTGTGAAAAAGCAGTTGGGTTTTTCGGATTTTTTTGAGATGAATGAAGGACCTGCATTTTTTTCTTATTAAATGCGGAGACATTTTCGACTAGAAGTGGCACTAGCTAAGTAGCTACTGCTCTGCCTATCCCTTTGGGAACTCGGGCATAAATATTACATATGTATAAACATATATCATTGATACGGTCTTAATCTCGAATAATTTATCAATGTCTACGTCAACATTTATTTCTTTTGCGTATCGAAACGATATTACTATTTTCTCAGCCGTAATTCATGTTTTTCCATATTAACAAAAATACTAGTGCCTCCATTTTTCTCTTTTGTGTACGTTTCTCTCAGTTAAAGCGACGGCTATTATAATTTTATTTACGTGGGCGACCATAACTCCCATCTTTGCAATAATTACAAGTGATAAATTAAACATTTAATTATTCTTGGTTCGAGATAACGATTTACTGGTCACTTTGACTGCTTTAGTGCTTTAATAATATTTACTGTCAAATGTTATCTTTGCTACCTGTCGTTTTATAACATCTAAGTAGATGGGGTGAATTTAAACAGGGGTAAATTTATATAACAAGCGGAAAAAAAGGATTGTTCAAAAAACCCAACTGCTTTTTTGCAAATATTATATATAGCCTATGTCTCACGATTAAGAGGAATCCAACCACGCCTCATATGTCGAAATCCGTCAAACGGTTTTGGCTGCAGGGCGTGCCAAAGAATAACACATACACACATACATACATGTATACATATATACATACTCTCGAAAAAAATAACCCTCCTTTCCTTCGGCAGTCAGGTAAAAATACCCAGAGGCCGCTCAGCAACAAGATGGTTGGACCTGCTAATGAAACCAGATACACCAAAATTTTACACCGTCGCTAACATTGCGACTGCCAAGAGCCGATTGAGTCTGTCCCAGACTTGCATCCCACTATAACATTCATCAAATATGAAGGACCGACCAGAGAGAGAGAGAGAAAGTAATCAAATAGGTATTATAAGCCACGTCAATAAAGTATAGATTCTTAAAAGGCAACATTTCTCGCTCCATTTCATAACTACACCATAGTGTGAGCGTGCTAGAGGAAAATTTGCCATTTTAGAATCAATTCTTTATTTGCACGGCTTATATAATTTTTTTAAAGTACTCGCCTTTTTGTTTCCGCGCAAGTAATCAAGTAGGTATTAAACAACGCCAATAAAGTATAGATTCTTAAAAGGCAACATTTCTCGCTCCATTTCATAACTACACCATAGTGTCAGCGTGATAGAGGGAAAAATGTTGCCATTTTAGAATCAATTCTTTATTTGCACGGCTTATACAAATTTTTTTCAAGTACTCGCTTAAATATTGATGATATATTCAGAATCAGAATCGAACATTTTATCGTGATACACTAACATACAGACTACAAAGAATAAAGTCAAACTATCGCGCGTCACGGATCCAACATGATGCTAGCTTTACAGTCAGTGCTGGTCTTAAGCTGGGTCCATCCAGAAACTGAGTAGGATCGTTGAAATTTCATGATGCATACTAGGGATCTTAAGAAAAAAATCATAAGCATGCGACAACGCATTATTTATGAACTAGTCGTGGTTGGACTTAAAGAATACACGGTAACTTGCAAATCTACAGTTCACTCTAACGTATTGCTTTGAAGTTTTTAATTCTCTCATTAGAATTTGCATTCCCCAGATGATAATGCCGTATCACGGAATGAATGCAGCGAAGGCAGTTCGATTGTGCCCCATTAAATACTAAGCTACCACATTTCACAGCTAATAACTGAAGCTAGCAATCACCATAGAAGCAAAAACGTAGCTACATACAAGCTATCTTCCTTCCTGCGTTGAACCTCCCTAGAATAACTTGACCTTGATACCCGTTTCAACAACGCGTAATCGCGGAACGGACTTATACTGGTTTGATGTTGATTGGTAAGCGTTGTGAATAACAGAGGCACAATCTGACAGCTACGTTTCACAATGCAATATGATTTTGATAATGTTTATGTTTGTTCTGATACGTCAGGCCGCTTTCTCTCATAGCGGGCGAAATCAGTATGTATAACATTTACTGATATAGCCAAGATTTCCTTTCTTGACTTTATACTGTCAGTATACTGGCCAGTGTTATATTGGGCTGCACGCGTACGGCCCCACTCACGTGCATCCCACAATCAGAAAGCACTCATTGAAATCTCATCATCACTTACAATGCGCCCCAGAAGTAAAATTTGCTGTGAGTTCTGATACCGCACCACAAAGTGAAGACATGAATGCCAGCGCGCGAATTATATATGCCCTAACTCAAAAATGCATCAAATCTATTATCGTATATTATACAATAACCTGTTCCGGGCGATGGTAGGGGTTCCTCGACACTGCAGTGCGTCAGACATGACACAGACGATTTTTTTGCGTTGATGCTTAACAAAGTCACCTCGTTATTACGCCGAGTGAGGGGAAGCCCCAACAGCCTCCTGCAGGTCGTGGCGGGAAGGCAGGACAGCAGCTTGCTCGGCAGGTTCAGTGAGCTACATACCCCAAGCACGTGTGCACCTCGGTGAAGCAGCCAAGTCGGGCTTTTAAATTTAAGCTAAATAATGTAGGTACTTTCTACTAACATAGGTCATTAAGGTTTTTTTCTTTTGTTTACTAATAAACTATGGACCAAGTTGTCTGAAAATAAATATATTTTATTTATGTTTATGAGTATAATGTGGTTACTGTGTTGTAACCAACCAAGATACTGTGACGATTTTTACTACATACGAAGCTACGCTGCTACGTTACCAGAGGTTTTTTTATGACTAAAAATTTAACATGTGAAACGTAGTATCAGATCGGCCCCAAGCACAGTAATAGCGGTAGTAAATGGTAATTGACGATAGCTCACGCGATGCCATTGTAATTGTAGAAAACCAATTGAAAAAGGTACTTCAAAGAAAAGAAGTTTATCGTTAAAGGCGAATAAGTTAACTGATTGATGTACCTACCGACCTTGAACTATTGGTTGAATTAGAACTGGACTGTTTAATTCACGGGAATGTATAGTCTAATTCGTAGTCTTTTTCGAATACCGTGAAGCATTGAATCACTAAAGTCAAGTGGCAGTGGGCGGGAGCACATTACAAGTAGAACTGAAAGCCGTTGGAGAGAAAAGGTTCTTGAGAAGCGACCACGTACCAGAAGGCGCAGCGTGGATATAAACAAAGTGGACTGATGACTTGGTAAAGGTTGTGGGAGTCCGCTGTATGTGGGTGGCGCAGGACCGGTCACTCTGGCACTCTTTGGGGGAAGACTATGACCAGCGGTGGACGTCTTTCGGTTGATATGATGATGATGAAGCGTTGAAAGCATTCTACTACAGCTGCTAAGTTAAAGCAATTTTTCAATATGAGTCAGGAAAGGTAAGCAGTGAAGCTACGAATATGTAGTCACAAAGTAAAACTACTTCGTGGGAAATCAGAATATTGCTGAAATGAAATGAAATGTTTATTTTGATGTAAAAAATAATTTCAAAACTTCTTAGTGTCAACAGAATGTAAATCTACCTTTTTGTCAAAAAAAACACTTATTTACTAGAACAACCTCCTTGGCTACAGACATCAGTAATAGAAAAGTTTCAATGTTATATTTACTTAGTAAATTAAACTCGGATCCAATTGTCCCAGGTGACAAAATGAAGCGGGAAATAAAAATAAAGTACTGAACATGTATGTATATAATACTGAATAGAAAAACGTAAACAGTTAGAATGTAATTTTTTTCTGACTGATTTTTTATTTCTTTACCTTAGAGGAATCTAAAGACATCTCACATATTCAAATCAAATAAGCTGCGCTGCAGAGCATGCCGTAGAAATATACTTACCTGTATAATGTTAAGGACTACTTAGATTTTAATGCACAGTAAATTGAATTTGACATGTTATTACTTCCATTCTATTTTAAAATAATTCTGCGCATAAATTAATATCTGTAACTATATTTTGCATGTTGACTTTAAGTTGACTGAATACCGATTCTGTAATAATTTTAAGACCACCAATTGTAACGTATTCTGGCAAATAAATATTTCATTCATTCATTCATTGTATAAAACATACATACATCAAAAAACTTCGTTAGCTGCAATAATTGTCATACGAACTGGCTATAAATATTAGTAAGTGTTATAAAAAAATTAAAATAACAATCACAACAATCCTTATCTTCATTGGTTTTATCGGACTAGTGAGAGAAGTGAACGAAGTTCTACGCTTCAGCTTGGGTCGTAAATCGTTCGTTTGTCCAGTGTGTGTCGCGTCACGCTGTTACGCTGCCCGGTTGTCCTCCTCTACAGGTGTCATTTTTAACCGATTCTCGTGAAATATATATTTTTTTGTCGAATCACTTTATCGAAATAAAAAAAAATGTTTTTTGAAAAAAGACAGGCTCGCAAATTCTACAGCTCCCAGGCCCCGTAGCATGGTTGGCCTTGTCACGCGATAGGTGATAGGATAGAGCGTGCGTCACTGGCTGACACCGTTCGATAGAACGGGACGACGCTCCTATCTTGTCACTTGTCGCGTGATAAGGCCAACCATGCTACGGCTCCTGAGCACTAGTAATGATGATTTTCAAGACAATAAATGAAGCAGTAATTTAATTTTCTTTGCGTTTCTCTATTCTATACCCATAACTATGCAGCACGTACAACGTGTTTGGATTTGGATGTTGCATTTATGCAACCGATTAGATTCGATACCTTGATTCAGAGAGGTAATCGCGTAACTTTTCTAACAAGCGTCAGGACAACTCAAGTACCTTTTTCGCATACAAAAATTGAAATGAAATGAAAGGAATTAAATAATTAATTGGCGACAAAACTTAACAATGCAACTACAACTTAACATACTATATAACTATATACTAAGCAGTTTGGTCTCGCCTCAGCATAATGTTGGCTCGCGAGAGTTGCGACCCAGCGCTGGTCTTCCGGCGAGACCATTTAAATCTCTCTTTTATATTTTCTTTTTTTTGGACATTTTGAAAACGGGCCACAAAAGGCATCTACTTTTATCAAGCATTTTTATCTAATCCTTATATTTTCCAAGTTATTAATAATATTAAGATTCAAGTATCTTTTTTTGCGGCACTTATTCTACGCTGAAATCAAGTATCTTGACGATTCTACGAAACAAGTAACTCAAGATGAGATATCTACTTGAAAATCAAATGGATTTGGAAGATGTTTGTTTTCTTCGTGGGTAAGAAATTGGTAAACAACGTTGAAATTAATCTTAAAAAAGTATTTGTTATTTAATATGAGTTTTTTATTTGACATAGATATTATTTATTTTGACATGAAGTTTTACATTATTTTAAATTATTTGAATGTATTTCATTATTATTGGACATAGATATTTATTTATGAGATGATTATTATTAATGTAAAATTTTGATATGTAAAATAGTCTTGTGTACTAGTTGATATTATTTAATTTTAACTTTGTATTTCACACACAATGTAATTTTTTTTAAATAAATGAAATGATATGAAATGTCTAGCGTACGTACTTAACTTCAGAATTCGTCAAATTTGGCGGTTGACAGAATCGACGCCACAAATACATTATTTATTTATTACATAAACACACACATGTCTGAATAACAGCATGTATCGCAAAACAGAACACAAACGAAAAAAAAACCAGGATTACTTCTGTTTACTTGGTATAAGAAAAAAGCCTTTAATATAATATAAATAATACATATTGAACCGCTACCTCTTTTAACTTGTGCTACACCTCAATGTCACCGGTGAAAGCAGATTGCCGGTCCCGGGGCGATCTATCAAAGTCTGAAAACAGCGTGTAATCGATAACGACGAAAATATCCGCCTTGCTACAGGAGTTACCCTGATAATGCTACGGGGACACCGGCTTTGGTAATTGTCAAGGAAAATCTAGCGCTCTCGTTTATAGTTATTGAACGAGGAAGTGAAGACAACTAAGTACTTTTAGAGTAAAAGCACTGAGTTAATGAATTAAGGTATATTTTCATATTAGAAACACAAGCGCAGACAAGCTATACCCGATGATATTCTCACTGACTTTCGTTCAGGCGGCAGACTCCATCTGACAGCTCCCCGAAGGCGCGTTCAGAAACACTGCTACAGTAATATGCTTCAGCTTCGGTCGAAAATTGTTCGTATGTCCGATGTCCCGCTCTCCGACTGTCTGGCCTCTACAGGTCGCGTTTTCTAACCGATTCTCGTGAAATTTTGTAAACAGGTACATTTTTTTTTGTCGATAAAGATTTTTGAAACTCTAATATCCATGTCAACTCTTGGGATTAGCTGTCAAAGCGGACCCCGGGCCCCTTTAGGGCGCAACCGGGAATAACGCTAGGAAGGCGATGATAGATTTTCGAAATAATGAATAGTCATTATTTCGAAAATCTATCATCATCTTTCGAAGACAAATTAATGTAAGTAAATAGTACTTTTTTCGAATGTACGTACGAGTAAGTATGTTGTCCGTCAAAATTTGAAATCCATTTTTCAGTCACTTGCCATGCTGAAATTTTGGGTACTTCTAATTATTAGTAAAGTTTGGATGACAATTCAATATTATGGTACCTGATGATGGAGACAGAAGGTGGCCATGGGTATTCAGCATTTAACCGACGTAACCCCGTCGAGTTTGGGCTCGTTAGAATCTTCTCAATGAGTCTGATGATGGTATACAGAAAAATAGAGTCAGTAATAAATTCTACCAAAAATTAAATTTTTGACAGAAACTTATTTTCAGTACAATCAGCTAAAAATTAGTTAAGTACAAAAAAAAAATGTTTAAAAAAAATACCGACGAGCATATGTGAAGAATGAAACAAGTAAGAGTTTGTCAAGATCGTAGCAAGTGAGAATTAATGGTCTTTGTCTACCGCTCCGGAAAACGGGCGTGATTAAATAGGTATGCATTAAAAAAAAAAAAAATTAAAACGGAGGTACTTTTACATTAACTTTATTATTTAATTTACAGAAGCATATTCACGGTTACATAGGTACCTCTATAAAAAATAAGGAAAATACTATTCGCCTTATTGCAATGGAATAAGGTGCAAAAGTGTAAACGTATTTTTGACGTGGACTTTACATTAAACATCATTAATGGGCGACCATGTTTTCTTTTTTGAATGCCTGTGAAAAAAAATCTTTTCCTAGTAACTGTTACACTGGCCGTACCACCCGTTTCGGCTTGGCGTTGATTGTTAGGACACTTTCTATAAAAGTGTTCAAAAAATCGGTAACAAAGGATTAAAATCTTGGTAAAGCTAAGGTACTTAATTCATACATATTATTCTGCAAATCTTCCTATTCCCTCTCATTCATGAGAAGAGAAGAAGAAGAACAGACTTTTTAGGCTGATGATGATGATGATTCTAGAAATGCTTAAATAACACACCTACCTTATTAAATTGGGATGCGTAACGATGCCTATAATATATATTTTTTTAATACTAGTCTTAATAAAGTCGCTCATTCGATATAAGTCTTGAGTCATATAACAACACTTAATATATTTACATATGGTATAATTATCATTTTATATAACGATCATTCGATGTAATAACATTTAAATTCAAATTCAAACATTTATTCGTTACAACACAGAAAATAAAAGAAGAAATAACATTAAAAAATAAGACAGGTTGTCACGAAATGGACCCAGCTCAGCATGTTGCATTTAATATGACATACTTTAAATCTAATGCATATTTCTTATTATAAACATAATGATATAATGTTAATTAATTATTTAATGGTAAACTACAAGACAGTTTGGTGTAAGCGTTATGTTTGCAAATTTTTTGTAGTTACCAATCTGTTGTACTAAAAACAATATATTATACTACTTGATAGTTATGTTACAAAACTCGTTATAACATGAGAATTATATTATATTATGGTTATATTAAGTACGTGTTATACCAGACGATAGCTATACAAAATAAACATAAATATTTTGAAATTATACTAAATGTTTATTATATACAAGGAGTCATTATATACTTTGAAATTATATCAAATGTTATAATACTGTTTTTTTTTTTTTTACCTTTGATTACACTCCCACAGGGAAAGTAAATAATAAGATGCGACTTAAACTTGATGAACAATGCCATATAGGTCATCTAGTTCATTATAGTAGGATGCCCTTTTTTTTTTTTACCCAGGGGAAATCCGTTATGGATCCCACCCGGCTCGGGAGAAACCGAGTGGGTATGTCCGACTCGCACGGACTAAAACCCCTGGGGTGTTCCACCGCTCGCTTTTGGACAGAGCCCCGGGAACGCTATTGCACACATCCGGAACTCTGTCAGCGTTGCCCTTGCGGGCCCACGTAGGTGATGACAGGGTATGGTACCCACTTCGCTGTTGGCACCCCAGAACACCATGGGGGCCTTCCTGCTCGGGACCTTTTCTAGGCGGGTGATGGAACTCTAGTAGGATGCCCTTATTCTACCTTAGTGGTCAGAGACTGCAAAATATAAAATTACACACTTCAATTAACCATAGAGCCAATTTTCTTGTGTGCTCGTTTGCCCCATTCCACAAAGATCATTCTTGGAAAATTTCCAAAATTACCATAACCAAACGCAATGTAAATTAGAAATCTATGAATTCAGCGCACGAACATATCATTACAAAATCAACTGCGCACAAGAAGGCAAAAGGTACGTCTCCCCAAATATTGTGATAATGCCAGCATTCGGGGTCAAGTAGCATGCTTTTCATTCTTTTTTTCCGTCCAAATTGATGCTCAGCCACTTTACGGCCTAAATAAATATTTTTCTATCGAGAAAACAGGTCCATATTAGAATACATTTGACTGTTTGCTTATTTGCGTAATGGAGGCTGGTGTTACGCAAAGAATGCGTTAGGGGACAGAATAGAAAAAAAGTGATTCTGAGGCTTACCTTTTTAGATAGTGTTCAGAATGATTTGAAAAAAGAACAAGTTATATTCATACGCCCAATTTTTGGGTTTTTTCTTTCAGGACAAAACGATTTATTTTACCGTTACGGCAAAGTTTTATTTTTTTACCACTGCTATCGTCATAGGGCATTCATCTACATTATTCTTTTTAGTCTCCTTTTGCACATCCATCACAATGAAATCTGAACATAATAACAGTGTTAGTTAACTGATTATTTAAACAGAGGC
Organism: Epinotia nisella; assembly: GCA_932294315.1. NCBI lineage: Eukaryota > Metazoa > Arthropoda > Insecta > Lepidoptera > Tortricidae > Epinotia > Epinotia nisella. Next base: position 3,039,766 of record OW028691.1, read on the forward strand.
GGGGTGCATTCGTACAATACAGTTATACATTATATTTAGGACTGCACGAAAGCACTTTAAACTAAATTATTGGAAAATTTAATAAAAATATAAATAACTACGTAGTATATGGGTAGTACATTTCGTAACTTTTATTTGTCTTACAAATAGTAATGTTAATTGTAGTTACAAAATGAAGTATTTTAACTTTTACTCGGTGACGTCACTAACGATGCATCTCGCGAAAATACCCATACCCCAATGTCCTTGATCACATTATTTCGGGTTTTCTATCTTAGACGGTAGTAAATTGCGGGCATTTAGTAAAACTGGTAATAATATTTTCCATTAGCAATTGTTGCGCATGTATTATCAAATCATAATTATATAAATTGACTGCGCAATTAATTTTCCAAACTCCACAACTTCATTGTACTACGTATGTGACGTCGTAATAAACAAAGTTAATACTGGTCATTTACACTTTTTTTTTGTCAAATTACTTTGCTCTACATTGCTGGCAATTTTTAACTGTATTAAAAATTATAAAGTCGGAATATAAATTAATTAATTGAATTAAGTTTATCGGTATGTTATAGAACTACGTTAATTTATCCTACTTTAAAGAAAACTAACTTGCCGGTAACGCACCGTAGATCAAGAATATGTTTCTAGTGACTTTCATTCTTAGTTATGTCTGGAAATTACTTACAAAAAAAAATGTTTTTTTTTATTCGTACCAATATACATGACCAAACAAACTATATGACCAATGTACAAAATTCTTCCGTAGATGAATGATCCACACTTTTCCCCTATGCGGACTATTCAGAAAAAAATCTTTCAATTTAAACTTACATTTGTGGAACATTTTCCAAAAATTGTAGAGCACTGGTTTTCAAGATAAAAAATGCAACCGTTTTTTACCAAAATATCGGGTTTTTTTTTGGTTGATTAGTTGCAAGGAGTTTGTAAAAACACATTGGCTTTAACCTCGGAAGCGCTGAAAATACACAAAAGAGCTCAAAAATAGTTTATCAAATAAAAAGCAAAAACATACCTATACCACAAGGTATAAAATTTTGTACGATACGAGGGATCATGCTTTTTATTCACTTCTAGGTTCTAGGCCTATAATGACCAATATCTAGGACACCCTGCGTAATCTCATTCAATTCAATTTATGAATGAACGAAAGATTACTTAGTGGTGATTTAAAAGGTCTCTACAATGCTTAAAACGGCTGTAAACTACTCAATGTTTACTTTTACCACGTTTTTTGGACGTAAACATCACTTTTTTAACACTTCTGCTACCAGATCACACAAAAAAATCAAAACGTAACCACGTGAACAACAGCCCTTATTCAAGTTCTAACACCCATCACTTGTGTGCGTGGGGCGCGCAAGTGTGTGTGCCTCTGCAGGTATTGGACGGGAACCTCCTCAGTTAGCTTCGGGCGTTTGAGCTTGAAGCACGTATGCTTAGAGCTGTGTCGCGTTAAAAATCGAACACGACTGATCGAACGTTCGGCGAAAAAATTCGAAATTCAAAAATTGTATGACGGTTTAGTGCAATTATGAAGTGTTTAGCTACTTAAACTAGTTCGTTGGTGGATACAAATTAAATGAGTGTTGGGTGATATTTAATTTTTGTGACAGTTCAGTGACAAGTATTGATGTGATCTAAGTGATATGGATGGATGAAATTTTGTGCGGTTTCATAGTAAAGGAATACCAGCTGAGGATTTTTTCGGTAAGTGTTTTTATATACATACCTTGTACTTAATAGGTAAATTATACCTAGTACTTAATAGATAAAAGGTATAATTAGGTATAAACTAAAAAAAACTTAATGATGTTTTGATAACATGAAACTTGGAAAATTATTTAATATATTTAGTCTCCATTACCTACAATATTTAATAAAAACATGATTAGTTATTATGCGTAACGATAATACCTTGGTGGCTAATGGCATTCATATGCAAGCGCGTTTATTTCAAAATTATAAAGTTTTTCATAAAAAAATATGTAAGTGGGTTTTACATTTCGGTAGTGACCTATATTTTAATTTATAAATAATTTTACCTTTTTTATTTCCTTTTGTAACAAGAGTATAATGCAATAAAATGATAGTACTTAACCTATTTAAAATAAGTTATCCCGAATATGAATCCAAAAAAATAGAAAACATATAAATCTGTGCGACAAAATATAAGACAGAAAGCGAAAATATATAGGTAATCTTCGTTTATAGTGGTCCCAGCGCCAACGCAGCAAAAACTATGAGTGAAAACAGAAAATATACATTTAAAACCTAAATGCCTATGTTAGTAACTTATCGGCGCCTTTCTTTTGTTGACTGGAGCTGTTTTTTTTTTTAGTTTTTCTTACTCAGAACTAACAGAATACTAATGATCATGAGTAAATACAATAAAAAAGGGGCCCAAATATTCCATTCCAAATCATTGCATTATGTTGGGTTGCTTCTTTTTATTTGTATATGGTAAATGGATCATTAGTGTCAACGATTTTGAATAAGAAAAAGAAAAAAAATGTGAAAAAAAACAAGTACAGTATTTTTTAATGCCCATTTATCCACACAGGCACCTGAACTGAAAATTCCAAAATCCTACAATATTAACCGGTACAGATTCAATAAGATGCAGAATTCGGAAACACTCTCGGGAATTCTGTAATTTGACTTAAAGGAATTCAGTTGCCAATCGGGTGTCAAACAAGATTGGGAGAGATTTGGAATGGAATATTATTGCCTCCGATTGGAAGGAATTTTCCTGTCAAATCGCTTTATTATCGAAAGCTTACGGGTTACGAGATCCCTCTGGTGTTGATAAATATATGCAAAAATATAATATGCAACAATACAATTCAATACACATTCCCTTTATTGCAACCTAAGTATGTAAAACTAATACATAATTAATTTACATTTTGTGTGAAGTAATAACATCTGCCAACGGAATTATAAACTTCAAATTAAAGCGAGAATAATTAACATAAAACATTAAATTACATGAAACATAACATAAAGTTAATAGTAGATGTAAACAACAAGCGATATAATCGCTGAAGAGTACGTTTTTCTAGACAACCTTTGCGTAGTAGAAAAATTGAACAAGTAGATTGGCAAAATAAAACGAATTATAAACCTGCAAATCTGATAATAGTTTGTCCAGATTTGGCAGTAGAACGTTACTAGACTACTTTTAATCCAGGTTGAGCTTTTTAAGTAACAATTTTACATGTTCATGCACAATTAACGAGCATAAGGTTACGAATCGAATGGTATTCAGTATGTTACAAGTTTCAACTCGATAGTAGCATCATTTGATTCACTGCTTCTGCCACTTCATACAACAGGATTAAAGCTGAGACTGGTACCCATAACCCAGTTATGTTATGCTTAGTTTAAATTGTAGTTTTATTTTTTCTCTTTTCTTTATTTGTTGCTATGTTTGTGAAGTTGTGGCTATAAAACATTTTTTATTTGATTTTATTTTATTTTAAATGGACAACTTTGGAGAATAACTTGATGTGTAAAACTTTGTCAGGATTCAATAAAATGTATTTTAAAATCAGCGGCATTTGCAGCGTGATCATTTATGTTCGCGTATATTTAAAAAATGTATTTAGATTGTACAAAAAATTAAAGTTGTATTAGTTTAAATTGAGGAATTAAATCAACCATTCCATTTACTTTATGGTCTGAAGCACGCTGTATACAGAGTATGAGATAAGCGAGGGCAATTTTTATTCAAATATTTTGAAGTTGCTGATACCCGTATAAAAAAAGAAACAAAAATTCTGACTAATAAACTAATACCAGGGGAAATGTGAAGTACCAAAGTTCTGCAGTGAGGCGATTGCAACGGTTTTTTCGCTCGCAACTTCTGCGTAAAAATGTGAGAACGGTACTCATTGGCGTACAAAATTGTGAGAACAATTCTCATGTAAGCTACCGAGTCTCTGGGGTGCTCTTAGCTCGAAAATGCTGCTAAAAGTTTATTTTTGTACGACCTTTTCTAGTTTTTAGACACGCTGGTACTTTGAGAGTGTCTACTCGCTTTTTTTACCACAACATACTAATCCCATGCAAGAAACAAGAAATAAATGCGCGTGCCATACTATTTATAAGCTTGATAAACCTATGTAGTTGAAAAACTGCGAGAATATTATGATACCAATTTTTTTTGATCGAAATTGAGTAGTGGCTTTGTTTTTTGAGCGCTTTAGGTATCTATTTAATTTCAAATGTGCCCGTATTCGTCCGCGCGAACCCTTAGGAAGAAAATTCTTGTGTAAGGATTCACAATCATCTATTAATTATGGTTAAATTTGTTTTGAAACGTTGGTGTTGTTCAGTTTTATAAGCAAGGAGTTTCAATAACGAAAATTTAACACATTTGCCTGAATGCATGATGGTCGTTCGGTTAGTTAAAGCATTACGCCAAAATATGTACTAAATGGGTCAATCAACTATTTCTTGTTGTTATTCTGTCCCGGTGAGCCAAGAGACAACAGTGACAGAGTTTCTTAGAAAAAATACTTTAAGATTGGGCTCCTATCATGGCAACGAGTTGCCCCACCACGGAATGGGTTTACCAATATAACAAAAATGCGTGTTTACTGGATTTAAGCCCCATAAAATCAAAATTTAAAAGAGTGACCCAGGGGACGTAACCATGGCAACGCGCAACAAAAAATAGTTGATTGGCCCAAATAACCTCTCTAGAAATACCCTTCTGTCCTGAAAACATATCTTCCCACATTATTTTCAGATATTCTATCAAAATACCTAATACCCAGAATCTAATGTTGTTACAATATTCTCTTTGGTCCTTTCGATGGGCAGTTTTCTAGACATAATAAGTGTTGCGATCTTGATTATTTGTATAGCAACATTAATTTATGTTTTTATATGGCAATAATATTGTCCTCGATTGTTTCCTTCTCTTCCTTGAAATACATAGCTGCACACACGTCAAGTCCCTATTTTATTTATTAAAATAACTCCACGGGCCTATTAGAACCTTTAACATGGTCCTTTACCGGTGCTTTGTGTGAGTCAAAAGATTTGTGCGTCAATTGCTGCAGAAATTTCTAAAAGGGCAAGAAAAATTCGTTTGGTGAGGCTATCAATTCATAATTATAGCAGATGTCAGTTGCGCCGCCATTGCGCAATCATTGACTACCATCAAACGACGAAATAAGCGCTGCATTCACGGCTTGAAAAGCTAGTCACGCTGCATCCAGTCGACAACTCGCCGTGCTAGGCGGGTCGAATTCAACGGCTGCAATATTATACTTCGGTCAGGTGTGAGTACACAACCTAAGTGTTACTGGCTGGTTAGCCTTTCTTCGTTTTGACGTTGGGTGACACTCGATTTTTCATAGCAATTTTACAAAATTTACAATTTTCGTGTTGGTTTTTTACGGATTTAGTTTTTTAGTGGATTTTAAGTGACAGTGTACGAAATAAGCTATATGTTGGTATAGTACATACGCAAGTTAAATATATTGTAAGTATTGATTGTATAGTACTTATGTTTATGTTGTGCCTGACTAAAATGTATTGTACCGCGTATTGACAAGCTTTAACTTACTGTTGTCTTAAACCATTAGCTATCCAACCAAACCATGGTGCCTACTAAGACGCCGGAGCAGGAGCGCCGGCATCTGATTGCATGTCGAGGCGCTAGGAAGGCTATACTAACGCGACTCCAACAGAAAATTGACGGAGAACCTATCGACTCTATTAGAATGCTTCAGTTGATGGTAGAAAAGGCGATGGCTGCATTCAGTGAGTACGAAAACATTTCTGTAGAAATAGGGGATGACGAAGATCCCACAGATACGGAAACGTGTTTTTACGAATGCGTTTCCGCGATACGTACGCGCATTGACGAACTTACAGCGGCTGCCGCGCCCGCGCCCGCGCCCGCGCTCGCGTCCACGCCGGCACCGTGCCCATCATCTCAGCCTTTATCCAGACTAAAACTGCCAGACATACACTTAGAGCCTTTTAATGGTAAATATACTGAGTATAACTCCTTCATCGAAATGTTTAATGCACTCGTGCACAACAATGAAGGGTTTGACAGCATTCAAAAGTTTTTCTATTTGAGGAGCTTTGTTAAGGGTGAGCCTTACGATTTGATAAAAAATTTGCCTGTCATTGGTGCTAGCTATACCGAAGCACTAACAATTTTGGCGGATCGGTACGACAACAAATACAAGATCATTAATGAACACATTAATGGGCTATTTGAATTACCGATCCTTACAAGGTCTAGCGTGTCGGCATTGCGTTCATTGATTTCAGTCACTAAACAGCACCTAGCTGCCTTAAAGAACCTAGGTGAGTCGGTTGGTAAGTGGGATAGTCTACTTATTTGTCTACTTACTAAAAAACTTGACCCGCTTACTAGCCGAGCTTATCACTTAGATAGGGATAACAAAAAGGAGCCAACATTTAATGACTTTTTAAAATTCTTAGAGGACCGCGCCCTCGCTTTTGAAAATAGTGAGGTGAGAGAGCCGAGTTATGCTGCTAGTAAAGCTGCGTCTACGAGTGCTAAGGTGGCGAATGTCGTAGCTAAGACCATCACTTGCCTGTTCTGCGGTAAGTCAAATCATAGATTATTTGCCTGCCCCAAATTTACATTGGCCTCCGCAATGGAGCGATTTGCCTTTGTAAAGGACAGAGATTTATGCAAGATTTGTCTTAGCTCTCATCCTGGTAGATGCAAGTTTCATTTTAAATGTAAACAATGCAAAGAGTCTCACAATTCTCTGCTTCATGTGGATGAAGAGCGAACAACAGTGTCACTAAGTAGTGTCAGCAACAAAAACCAAGTGTTGCTGCCAACGGCAAAAGTTAAACTTGTGTCTAAACATGGAGAAGAAATCATTGTCAAAGCTTTGTTGGACTCGGGAAGTCAAAGTTCATTCCTGACTTCTAAGATTGCCAAGAAGTTAGGACATGCACTTTTGCCCAATACTACAGATATCATAGGCATAGCTAATACAGAGAAATCTGTCAAACATCGTTTGCGTTTGGAGATATTTTCCTGTGTTTACCCATTCAAAACGCAAACCAATCTCTTAGTGGTAGACAATATTACTACGAAGCTACCACAAAGTCCGATTGATATGTCAAAAATTGACATTCCTAAGAATATACAACTGGCCGATGATTCATTCCATATGTCAAGCGATATAGATATGTTATTGGCTGCCGATATCTTTTTCCAGGCCCTGCTACCACAGCCTGAGCAGCTACGACAAAGTGATGTCGCACAATTCAACTTGGTACACACACAGTTCGGTTACATAGTTGGAGGTAATGTCCCCGCTTCAGTTCTCAAACAACCTGCTGTGACTCTTTTCTGTCAAGACTGTCAAACAGATATTCACGATAAAATATCCAAATTTTGGCAAACAGAAAAGGTACCTGAAGTATTTGCGGAGCATACATCTGAGCAACTATACTGTGAACAATTATTCACAAGAACTGTCAAACTAGAAGAAAATAAATTTGCAGTTATGTTGCCCTTAAAAATACCTATCTATGACGTTAATAATACATTGGGTGATTCATTTGGACTAGATTTAAAAAGATTAATTAATCTCGAGAATAGATTACACAAGGATCTTGATGCTTCTATGAAAACGAACAATAAACTGTCAATAAATGACATTTTACTGAATGGACCGATTGTCCAACGGGATCTATTTGACAGTTTGTCGTCGTTTCGAGTCCACAAATATTTCTTTGCTTGTGATATCGGACGTATGTTCCGCAATATATTAATTGAGGAAGAACAACGACCTTTGCAAAACATACTCTGGCGAGACAACCCTAATGAGTCGATAAAATGGATTCAACCGAAGACTGTCAGTTATTATGGTATGAAGTGTTCGTCATATCTGTCCACGAGATGCTTAAAAGAACTAGCAATAAGGTTTCAGAGTCAACATACACTGGCTAGTTCAGCGCTATTAAACTTGACATATGTTGATGATGTTATTTACACAGATGAAAGTTTGGCAAAGATCGTTGAGGCACAAACTCAGTTGATAGAGTTGCTTGCAAAAGGCAGTCTTGAGTTGCATAAATGGGCTGCGAATGACCATCTGATTTTGGCCAATATTCCAGCAGATAATTGTGTTGTTGGAGAGCTGGAGCTAAACAAGGACATCAAAACCTTAGGTATAAAGTTTGATGTTAGTACGGATTCATGCAAACTTTCATGTCCGGCGGCGTCAAATCAAGCTCCAATGACAGAAAGACAGATGTTGAGAGCAGGTAAGCAAGAGTCGTCATACTTACAATCTGTCAACCCCTTCATTGATGCTAACGGCATGTTTAGAGTAGGTAGCCAATTGCAACACTCTTCCATACCTTACAGCCAAAGGAACCAGATAATTTTATCCAAAGAGTCTAAGGTAACTTATCTCATTATTGAAAATGAGTACTTAAAAGTATTGCATGCCAGTCAAAAGGAAGTACTCAGCAGCTTAAGCCAGCGCTATTGGATGGTTAATGGTTTGAGGTTGGTAGGGAAGTTTGTCAATATGTGCTTAGCTTGTTTTAGATTAAAATATGTGACAGCTAAACAGCTGATGGGTTCACTGCCCGCTGGTAGAATGAATGTCGACCGTGTGTTTGCTAAGGTCGGAATAGATTTCGCCAGACTAATAATGATAAAGCAATTGAGAGTTAGAAGTGTTATCACAACAAAGGGTTATATTGCTGTGTATGTATGCTTTGTCACAAAGGCCGTACATTTAGAGTTGGTTTCAGACTTGACAACAGATACTTTCCTGGCTAGCTACAAGCGATTCATCCCAAGACGTAATGTTCCAACTGAAGTCTTTTGTGACAATGCAGCTACGTTCAAATCAGCGAGCACACAGTTGTCTGAACTCTATAAATTAAACAACAGCAAATGTCATCAGATGCAGGTTCAAAATGTAACTGCGAAGTTAGACACGAACGTTTCATTTCATACCGAGTTATTCACCGGTATTCGGTGCTCTATGGGAGGCCGCAGTAAAATGCGTTAAATACCATTTAAAAAGAGTATTATGCTCTCATGTATTAACATATGAAGAACTGTATACTGTATTAGTTCAGATAGAAGGTATCTTGAACTCAAGACCAATAACGCCAATGTCATCAGACATTGAGGATATGTCATGTTTGACACCAGCACATTTTCTTACTGGTGCGTCCCTAACTTGCTATCCTGAACAGGACATAACTAACTTACCTGACAACAGACTAAAGTTTTGGCGAAGATGTACTGCATTGCAGCAGTACTTTTGGCGATATTGGTCCAAACAATACTTGAATGTACTACAAAATCGTCCTAAATGGAAGACTTCTGTCCCTAATGTAAAGGAAGGTGCTCTTGTTATTTTGCGTGAGCTGGATACTCCACCTATGACATGGCCTATGGCTAGAGTAACTAAAACCTTTCCAGGTCATGATGGCAAAGTCAGAGCGCTTGAAGTTAAAAAAGCTAATGGCAAAGTTCATACAACTTCCATTACTAAAGTTTGTATTTTACCTTTAGATGAATAATTTACAATTTGCGTATTTGTTATCGATTTAACAATGAAAAGTGTGTCCTAATAAAAATAATATTAATACTTACATGCTCTATAACTGTATGAAGGGACGCATTCATGTACTTTGTACAATTTATACTTTTCCATAATTAATATTCCATTGGTTACATTTATAATAACCTTGTGAGCTTGTTTACATAGTGACTTATTAAGTATTTAATAAGAATTCATGATTTATTAGCAAAACAAAACCTTAAAAGATTACAGTCCACTTGATATTGAAAAACTATGTGATACAAGAATGTAAGGCGCTACGTAAAAAATGTAATTCATCGTTTAACATACGGTATACCAGTTTTATACCTAGAATAATAATGTTTGTTTTCTGTTGGTGGAATATGTTGCGATCTTGATTATTTGTATAGCAACATTAATTTATGTTTTTATATGGCAATAATATTGTCCTCGATTGTTTCCTTCTCTTCCTTGAAATACATAGCTGCACACACGTCAAGTCCCTATTTTATTTATTAAAATAACTCCACGGGCCTATTAGAACCTTTAACAATAAGACAGGGCTTAGGCAATAAAAGGACGGATCAAAGACTTGATAAATAGATAATCCAATAGGCAACATTTTAAACAGGCTGTAATCTTGAACATGGGCAAATACAATTACTAGGAGGTCAAGCAAACGTTGTTTTACAAATACATAATACAAATAGTTGAGCGTTTTTCAAAAAAAGTGTACAAGAACTTTTTTTTCATAATTCGATTTTTTTGGATTTTTTTTACTCAGAATCGTTGATACTATCGATCCTCATACAAGAAAAAAAGTGTCCCAAATATTCCATTCCAGATCGTCACATTTTTGTATGCAGTCTTTTTTTATTTATATGGTCGTGACTCGACGCACTGGAAGAAAAAACTTACATAGTAAAATCTGGGACAAACGTTTTCTTGTATAAGGATCGATAATATCAACGATTCTGAGTAAGAAAAAGCCAAAAAAATCGAATACGGAAAAAAAAAAGTTCATGTACACTTTTTTTGAAAAACGCTCAATTTATTTCGGACTTTAAATCCATAGTGTTAGTGGTTACAAACTTAGAGCTATAGTTAGTGTTATATAATTACCTATACCTATGATAAACTTAAAATTAAAGGCGCCTGGGCACCGGTATTACAGGTGCGTGCAGTTGCACATAACGCTGCAGCAGCGGCGAGTCCCAGCGGTGGGCTAGCGTGTTCAGGATACTATTCGAGCTGCCACGACTGCGATTGAGGAGAGACGCTCATCGTTCATCGTTTTGGAAGATTTTTTTTTATGTTTGACTTTTCTACAAATGTTTTGGAGTTAAATTCCTCCCAATGTGAAATTTACGTCCCCGATTCTCTCTGAAAGGTGTCTATTTTTTCGAAAATCTGTCAACTTGCTCCAAAAAATGTAATGAAATAATGTATTCGTAATAAACATAAAGTATTCAACGCAAAACAAAAGCAAAAAACATATACTTAAAACTAAGTGCTTTGCACTGTAAAATATTTTCGCAGCTAACTGTACATTTCACCGTTCTAATTTTACAAACAGTTATTTTAGACTCTTAGTAACTGAATTTATATTTTAAGTGTACAAAAATAAACACTTAATTTCTGTAGAAAGAACGTCTGAAGGTTTCTTTATGTTCTCAATTTCTGAAAATCAAAAGTTGTATGAGAAAATAGACATATAATTGGTGTAATTGTACGAAATGCCATTATAATGGTTGCGACGAATCCATACATTATAGTTTTCTGGCAGGAAATTAGTTTGTAGCCTTGACTTGGTTACACAATGGTAGATCATTATCTACGAGTCACTTTTGAGTGGGACTATGTTAAGGTCACTGTAGTTGATAGTATCTAACGAATCCCGTCTTCAAAAAAAATCCTTATCCGTGATAAGTTCAAGAAGTACAATAATTAAAACTAGTTTCTAATAGATTTCATCAGCGCAGGCTCTGCTAACGTTAATGTTTATATCGTTGGTAACGTTAATATTTGTAACGTTGGTAACGTTAATATTTGTAACGTTGGTAACGTTAATATTTATAAAGTTGGTAGCGTTAATATTTATAACGTTAGTAACGTTAATATTTATAACGTTGGTCAAATGTAAACATGTGTTACTCGGTAATAAAATACACACGTAGGTTATGAAGAAATGCTTATTTTACAATATTTATTGTACCTAAATCAATACTGCTCATTTTTGCTTCTGCTGCCAAAAGGTTGCCTAGAAAAAGTCGAGTGCCTTCCATGAGTACAATATTGTGTGTTTAAATATGTTGATTGTATTATAAATGTTTAACTTAGACACCAATGAATAAAATTACCCTACCGCTTATTCACATTCTGTAATTACTAAATTCTACATGTTGTATATTTTTCAATTACGGAACTAATATTGTGTGACCCTGCCACTGTATAGGTTCATGTACAATATATATATATATAAATAAATAAATAAATAATAAATATCATGGGACAATTCACACCAATTGATCTAGTCCCAAAGTAGGCAAAGCCTGTACTATGGGTACTAGACAACGGATAAACATACTTATATAGGTAAATACATACTTAAATAGATATTAAACATCCAAGACTCGAGAACAAACATTCGTATTCATCATACAAATATCTGCCCCGACCGGGAATCGAACCCGGGACCTCAAGGTTCATAGTCAGGTTCTCTAACCACTCGGCTATTCGGTCGTCCAAGTATATTTTGACATTTTTGCTTACATACTAACTTTGACACTTCAAAAGACATATCTGTCAATATATCTACACCTAATGTCTCGTATGATATCTTGTGTAAAAATAGGAAGACAGTACTAGTACTCCGAGGGGGGTTGTTGGCATGTTCCGATACTGGTATGCAAACCAGACTAATCAAGTGAAATGGGCAGGCTTGCACTTAGACGTGTACCTACAGGTTGGCACGTGGTGTGAGACAAGGTGGGCCTAGCTCGCCTAGGTTGTTCAACCTGTACATGGATGAGCTGATCGCTAGGCTTAACAGCACGGGTATTGGATACTCAGTCGTTGGCACAACTGTAGATAACATTAGTTATGCAGATGATATGGTGCTGCTGTGCCCAGCGATCAGTGCTCTTGTCCGGCTGTTGAAGATTTGTGAGGGTTATGCGATGACCCATGGCCTGAAGTACAACACCAAAAAGAGTGAGCTGTTACCCCTATCCCTCACCAGAGTGTCGCGGTTTAAGTACCTCGGGTACTGGATCAACGATAACCTCCATGATGGTGCGGATGTCGAGAGGGAACCTAGGGCTTTGGCGGTTAGATGTAACATGCTGTCACGTAGGTTTGCACGCTGTAATGGGAATGTCAAACATACTCTTTTCATGGCTGTTTGTCAGTCCTTTTACACGTGCACCCTATGGACGAACTACACTAAAAAGTCGCTCAATACCCTGCGTGTCTAGTACAACAACGGCTTCAGAAGGTTGATGGGACTGTCACGGGATCTGGGATGCTCGCAGAGGCACGGGTCGATGGTTTCAGTGCCATTATCAGAAACAGGACCGCGTCACTCATGCGTCGTGTGCATGATAGTTAGTCACCTTTATAATCAAAGTTGACCTTGATTATAATCGCGACCAGTTAAAGGCCCGTCCACCTGCTGCCATAGCATACAACTACCAGAATGGCGTACCTACTTACGTGCCCGCAATGTGCAAAAGGATAGGCTACATAAGCCATCTTCGAGCGCACGAGCGCCAAATAGATAGGAGTCAGAGTGGTCACCACGGCCAAAAACGGTCGGACAGATCATCATCATCATCATCAGTTCCAACAGCCTTCTTCAGCTGATTTGGGACAGTAGTGCTTGCGCAGTATGGAGATACTGGAACACCCTACACATTCAATCTTGACTAACATGATATGAGCATAAGTCTGAAACTAATAATTTTAATATGAACTCAAGAATCATGTTAAACCTTGTAATAACATCCAGCGTTCATCGTCAACATTAATGGAACCCACACATAATGGAATTGTAGGTACAAGGTACAATGTACATTGTAAAATGTCTATTATTTTAAACCCGCTAATTTGAGCAATAAATTTGGCAAGATTACCCCAAGGACCGACTAATTGCAGTTTTATTATGTTTCCCCGTATAAAGACGTTGCGAATTTTAGTATATACACTTAATAGGCAATTAAATGAAGTGTGAGCCCACACTTTTTAGGGTGTTTGGCTATTATAGAGAACCCTTATAAATTTCAAGGGCCTTTTAAAACATTGGCTATGCTTAAACATGGGTATTTTTGATTTTTTGCTTGTTAATTAGGAAAGTGTTTCCTGGTTTTATTTACATTACAATAGTATACACACATTCTTTATTGCCTACCAAAATAAAACCTTAAGGCACTGGTCCCACCGCCGGCGAGTGATATATGAACTATCGACTTTTTTCTAGCCCAAGAAACGAACAAAAGATAATCGCTTCCGGGTAAATAAAAGAGAGAGATATATATTTATAGTTCATCGCTCGCTGATCACAACGCGACCAACTATATGAACTATATGTCGCTCTTTTATTTACACGGGAGCGATTATCTTTTGTTCGTTTCTTGGGCGAGAAAATCGCTGATAGTTCATCGCTCGTCGCCAGCGGTGGGACCAGTGCCTTAAAGAAGTCAAAAATTCAATTAAACTTACACAATGGTAAACAACGGGTGGCATTATCGCCAAAAAGCTCTTACTTCCAGAAAACCTCTCGGTTGTGGAGTTGCCGGTAGCATTGCCCTTGTTGTCAGCTATGTTGACAATGCTGCCGACAAATCTCCAATGTTCCTGGCAGCGTCGCATTACTAAATGTGAGCTACTAGCACGCGTATTATACATACATAGCGGGCACTAAATATGACACCAGTTTAAATGTTTGGAGAATCACCCAACTTAATCTTAACCCTTCAATGGCCAGCGGCTTGTTCACGAAAAAAAGTAACCACCGTTGTATAATTCAAGTTTTCAATATGTTTTTTATTTTTATTTTAAACCTATCGTTTTGAGTGGCGTTTTGGATATTTATATCAGCTGCTACCTATCCATTTTTGGGCTAACTTTCGAAATCTCTGGCTCATAAAGGTTCTTTTTTTTCCTTTAGCTGAATAGCTAACGATGAATAAAATAGATTATCGGTGCTATAATATTCCGTGAATATCTTTCCAGATTCTTAATTACGGTATGCAGGTCATAAATTGTTTTAAATCATGCCAGAAGTAGAGTCATTTCTATGGAACCATTTTAGCTTTAAGTCTTAACTGGATTTCACAACTTTCGAGGAAAAATGGATGGATTTTAGATTCTTACACATAAAGAACTTTGAACTACCTAGACCTACTGGGTGACAGTGGAGACTTAGTTTTTGATGGCAATTTTTTTTCGTGAACAAGCCTTAGACTAGTTAAAGTCAGTGACGCGTGACGTCCGATCATTGATAATCTGTACTTAATCGTAAGTTGGTTCAACCCGCCTTTACTTGCCAACAGTCAACTGACAATTACAATTTGATGGTTGAGGATTATTTTAATGTGGCCGACTTTTTATAAAACTGTCCCTGGAATTGGAATCTTCCGCCTTGCACTGTTAGAGTTGCTTTTTGAATTTACTACTTTGATACAATTCGGCCAACTCAAGTATTCAGCATTCGCTCTAATCATAATAATTATTGATATGATAGGATAGCCAGATTAATCCGATTCATCTCATATTTCAATCATATTGTATATGCTGAACACATTAATTACAGGAATTCCGAACTTGATTAGTTGAGCTTATGACGGAATAAGTAATATCGCGTTAAATACAGTTTAGGACATAATCGTAACGTAATTACAGGATGGAGTATGGTTACCAGGGACAAAAAGATTCAATACGGATACTATATCTCACATACAGGGTGTAACAAAAATGGGGTGTGATGGTAGAAACGGTTTTAGTAAACGAACCAGAATCAAAGCGCTAAGGATTTGATTCTAGAGCAGATTTGGTATTAAGATGATAAAATGTAAGTTTTTTGCATAATTACCTACCTAGAAAAATAAATAATCTGTGGGAAAGGCCACTGGTTAATATCATTAGTCGCAAGAACGTGCTTTTTATAGTATTTTAATACCATCTGGTGTCCGTATCCGGAATGAGACTGTGATGTATTAAGAACATTAAGATTCATCATCATCATCATATCAGACGAAAGACGTCCACTGCTGGACAAAGGTCTCCGCCAAAGAGTGCCACAATGACCGGTCCTGCGCCACCATCATCCAGCGGACTCCCGCGACCTTTACCAGGTCATCAGTCCACCTTGTGGGGGGCCTACCCACGCTACGCATTCCGGCTATTTTGGCCTAAGCTGAAACAGAGAACTTCGTTCCCTTAGCTCCGTCGTTCAATAATAGCATACAGTAGAACCGATAAAAGAACAATAATATAAAAAAATGTGTCATTAAAATAGCAGTTTCATTAAATGGATATTCCCACGTCGCCTGTCGGTGAACTGATGAGTCGGTAAAGGTCGCGGGAGCCCGCTGGATGCGGGTGGCGCAGCGCAGGACCGGTCATTGTGGCTCTCTTTAGGGTGACCGTAAGGCCGGCCCCAACCGCCACTGGTCCAACGTGTGGATCTAGAATATGGCTCTGGCCCCATATATCCATCTTGTTCAAGACAAGTCTGAACATAGCTTTATTTAGATAAGTCATAGATAATCTAAAGTGATTGCTTGCAACACTTTAGATTTAAAAACTTAAGGAATTATTGTCTATAGTTTTTTCTGTCACTCGTCTTTTTGGTCTGCTCTTGGATCGTGCTATGGCGAGTCCTCGAGTAATTAACTCAATAAAGTTAATTTTCCTCAAATACTTTCGTTTGTCTTGTACACATCTCAATACACCGTATAACTGCGTCCCGCTCGGGGGCCAACGTTGGGGCCAACGTGTGGAGCCAGCCTTAGTGTGAGAATATTTAATGATAGGTTATTTTTACTTTCTTTGACTTTCGTACCAGCGTCCTATAATGACCATCGGCCTATATACGTCCCACTGCTGGGCGCATGCCTCCTCTCATGAATGAGAGGGAACGGGCAGTAGTCCACGCGCTGGAACAGTATGGGTTGGGGACCTCACACACATCTTTGAATTTCTTCTCAGAGGTATGTAGGATTCCTAACGATGTTTTCCTTTGCCGAAAAGCTAACGGTAAATATGAAATGATATTCGGTACATTAGTTCTGAAAAACTCATTAGTAACTTCGAGGAATCGAAGACTCATCCTTTTTTGAAGTCGGTTAAAAAAGTATCGATTTGTATATTCAGCACAATAATGTATATAAATAAACACAACTGTGCTCGCTTTTTAAAGTTATATATACAAACACGCTTTGAACCATCTCTTCAATGTAAGTACGGCCTTATTTATGCCCTTGTCTCTCTCATTGGTTCTTGGAAGTGCTTGAAAGTAATCCGTTTAAAAATAGCTAATTATTTCTTGGGCCCTCAATTTTCATCGCAATTTAAAAATTCAAACCATTTCAAATTCGGAACGTAAAGAAAAATAAAAAAGTACGGGGCCCAGTTGAGAAGACAAATAGGGGACGGAAACCATAACGGCTGACATATATACGGGAACTCTAGAATGTGGTATAGGGATGGGAAATGCGGATGTCGGATGCGGATGACAGTGATAAATAGATTCAGATTCTATTTTTTTCGAGCCTATTAAGTCCGCGTTGCTAAGCACAGGCCTCTCCTCTAGATATCTAAGGCTGGTTTTAGTGTCATACGGACTGTCTGTACGACGCGATCCGCAACGGACCAATATTAATTAAGTTCAGGGAGCGTTTTAGAGTAAAGCTGATGGGTCCACCATACATTTTGGTCGTGCGGGCCGCTCCGTGCTGACGGTCCGCATGACACTAAAATCAGCCTAAGAGCAGGGGCGGTTCACTCTTTGATTTCGTTGCGCCGCACAAAAACATGCCGGCCGTCCGCCTTTAGGCGGTCTATCACTGGTTGCCACGCGCTGTTACGGGATGCACGCGTTTGCGCTTTGCAAAGTTTGCATTGCATCGTCATACGCCTCGTATAATAAAAAAAAGGTTGAAAATATTTTTTCTTTACATTATGTCTATGTATGTAGTGACCCCTGAGTTGTGTGTCTTTGTCTTACATTTTGCAGAAACAGGCAGTTTTGTTGTCATAACCTAAAGGTTCTCGAGTGGCGACCACGTACCGGAAGGCGCGGCGTGGGTAGGCCCCCCACAAGGTGGACTGATGACCTGGTAAAGGTCGCGGGAGTCCGCTGGATGCGGGTGACGCAAGACCGGTCAGTTTTGTACTCTTTATGTGAGGCCTATGTCCAGCAGTGGACGTCTTTCGGCTGATATGATGATGATGAACCTATAGGCAAAATATACAGCTTTTGTGTAGTGGGTAGTTGTTGGGTTGGGGTTTGGGGCTATTTAAATAAATAATAATCGTAATATCGTTAGTAACATACATTATTATACTAACGTACCTATAATTTAATAGGTCGAGCTGGCGGTAACCCTAGGCTCTAAGGCTCCGCCTCCGAAAGAGCGCGTTGCATGCGATAGAAAGAAATGGCCACATTTAGGCACGTTCGGCGTACCTAAACAGGGAATTTGTTAACAGAGAACCTTCTGTACGTAGTACTATTACTTATTCTGTGCTAAGAGGTTACACCAAACCATCTGTAACCGTAAGCGGCGTTAAACTCTGAATGTATGGAGAGTTTGACAACTTTCTGTAGAATGAAAGATGCCGGCGCCATATTTTACGTTGATTGTACCGTAACCGTAAGTTGGTACCCGCCCTAATTAGTGACCCATTGCTGAGCAAAAAGCCTCTCCCCTAGATCTCTAAAAGTCCCTTATGAGTTTGTTTTTGGCTAATTGCCGAGGGATGCGTCAGTCGTCCCAAATATATCCGAGATAAAATTTAGTGAAAACAAATGAAGATTCAGTATTACATCTTTTTGACATAGTTAGCAACTAAAAAAAAAGAAATAATAGTGATATCTAATGTAAACGGAAAATCTTAATAAATCACATCTCACGGTTTTATTTTTTATTTTTACTTTTAAAAAGAAACAGGCGTATTGTTTTGCTATTTATTGTAAGTGTTTAAAATTATATATTTAATCAGTACTCGAACGTATAGCTAACAAAATACCAACGTGTTTTTAACATAAATTAAGGTATTTTTTTCAACCGATATCTCCTTTTGTAATATATTTTGCATTGCGGTTAACACAACTTTCGTGTTATGGATAACACAAAAGAACCAAACTCAAAACAAACATAACACAAAAGCAGACTTTAGTTAAAAACCTTTATTTTCGCGGCATTAAAAAAAGTATATTAGGGGACATCCTTACACAAATCGAACTAGCCGTATAGTAAGCTCAATAATGCTTGTGTTATAGGTACTAGACGACGATATATATAATAGATATAAATACTTCAATACATAGAAAACATCCAAGGCTCAGAAACTAATATTCATGCTTACACACAAATATTTGCCCTTACCGGGATTTGAACCCAGGACCTCCAGTTTCAGGCAGCGTCACTACCCACTAAGCTAACCGGTCGTCAAACCCAAATACAAAACACAGAATAAAATTCACTCACGTTGAACAAAAATGGATGCCAACAAGAACATCCTTAACTGAGAACCCGAAAATCCAAAGCAAACTTAGAGATTGCCTTGGTCCAAAAGTAAATATTGACGGATGACCCGCTGCTTGGCTTAACCTTTTTTCGTGGGTTCCGTAGTCCTCGGTTCAGCCGTGCGTTAAACAGGATATTTTGAGGACACTATTGAAGAATACATATCCTCTAAGCTTTATTTCCGGTTGTGGCCTAAAGGAGCGCGGGGTCCGCTTAATTCCAACATTTAGCATAGGCACTAGTTTTACGAAAGCGACTGCCATATGACTTTCCAACTCTGAGGGACAACTAGACCTCGTACCTTCACAGAAAAGCCACTGTTATATATCAAATGATATTACGTAAAATTAGTCAACTGAAAAATCGAGTGGTACGAGCCGGGATTCAAACCCACGACCTTTACATTGAAAGCCGCGTTTCATAGTAACATTTACTGCTTAAGACCTACACAATTGATATCTAAATAGAAATAAAGTAGAAGTACTAGTGGTCGACATGTCAACAGAAAATACTTATTTGAATCACGATATTATGCTCATTTAAGATGTATTAAACAGTTTCACACGGTTTGAGAGACGAGGTATTTACTCAAGTTACTGATATGGAATTCGTTTCATATGGTGATCTTGTAAAAAATCCTGATAATATAAGAATTAGGTAATCAATCCGAATGTACGAGTAAATGGCAGGTGGTTATGCTGGCAGTCCCAATAGATGTCATTTCAGTACAAATGTCATGAATGACAGACTGACATTTATTGGGACTTGAAGGTTTAACTCATTGTACCAATTGATGGCAGCTGGTTTTAACAGATATGTTCATAACTTATAAATAAGTTATTTGTCTTGAAATTGTGATAAGAAATATTGAAGTCACTAACATTTAGTAACTTAAAAATGTCGTGATCAATCTTAGTTTATTATTCGCTAGTTAAATTATATTCGTGTTAGTTTTATATTTCAAAACGTCCGGGTTCGATTCCCGAGCTGAGTACAAGTTTTAAAAAAATGTATGAATGCACTTTTTTTTTGTTACTAAAATTGATGACATGGTTGTAAGAAGAGATTTTCGTATGTCTTATAGTTTCAGACTTTCTTATATTGACCGATCTAAATGTGACACCCTGTATATGATAAAAAATAAATAGCTGTACACGTACCTTCGTTATGGATGCTTGGAAAATTTGAGCGAGGCGAAGATAACACTGAATCGTACTGAAGGACCACTGTTTTTATCATTACAAGCGTGATTTTTAAAGGTTTTCTGGAAGACATCGCATTTTAGCGATAACACCGCCTGTTGTAATGGTTGTCTCTAAAGACGGTTTACGGACGATAATTTTACGTGATTTAACGTCATAAGAAATTATTGATGATTAATTGCATAACACGTATTTACTCATTTATCGTTAGGAATACTCCTGTGAAGTTTCTAATAAAACAGTCTTGTTTCCCCATACAAACTTTAGAACCCCATTTCACCCCCTTAGAGGATGAATTTTGAAAAATCCTTTCTTAGTGCACCCCTAAACCTTATAAGGAATCTACGTGCCTTTGGAATCTCTAGAACCAGCGGTTTGGGCTGTGCCTTGATATGTCAGTCAACGGAACGTGTCAATGAGTCACACTTTTTCGTGCGTGCAACCGGCGTCCATCGATTTATAAGAAGTTATAACGTCAAAAATACGATACTATAAAAATTACTCTTTATACATGAATCCAAATTATACAGGACATTACAAATTTGAGGTTAACTACAGGTGGTCTTATAGCTAAAGAGCGATCCAAAAAAAATGTTTTGGTAAACAAAAGTGTATGTTGTATTGTGTTTCAATATGAAGAATATAATTTATTATGAAGTTTGTTGAGCAAACGCCTTCTATTTCGACAATAAAGTTGTGTCATTGAATAATTTTCAACATTTCGCCTACTTAGCTAATTTCGCTGATGAATATGGAAACCTGTTTCCCAAAAGTCCTATTAAAGATCATACGAAATTCAAGTAAAACATAATTTCAGGAGTGCCTATTTATACAAGTTTAGATGAGCGGCATGCCCACAAACAGGCATAACAACTTTGATTCCTCATATCACTTACGTTTTCGTATTTATAAGCAGAGCTAACTTGGGTGATATCGACTACTTTCTTAACATAGCGTCTATTAACCTAGCGTCTAACTTATTTACTTAAGAAACCTTACATCTGGCGAAACTTTCAGGAGTTAAATGAGTAACTCTAGAAGACTGGAACATACTATTTATTGGGACAGAATGTTCACTTGATACTGATTTAGGAAATATAATTATTCGATTTCTAGGATAAAGGTAAAGTTTCAGGACATCCTTTAATTTGATACACAACTAGATAATATCGTTATTTTCCGCCTGCGTTCACAAAAGATTTAAAGATGGAGAAAATGTGATCTTACAGCGATAGGTTGCTTAGTTCAACGCACACAATTCATGCTTCAATCCTTTTCCCATTTTCCAGTCTTACAGCACTAACAGAAATAAAGGGGTTAATCAATTAAACCTTTTATTCAAAATTTACTTTTATGGACTAGATTTGATGCCTACTTGACGCCCGGTAGCCTAGTGGGTAGTGTCGGTTCGGGGTGGTTGTCTGAGTTTTGGATGTTTTCGTTATAACAAAATATTTAATAAAATGTATTTTGTACCCTTTTACGTCGAGAGCCTTGGTCCGTTGAGACCCAGTACGCATAAGCTATTCTCGGAAATCGCGAAACGTCTGGTGTAACTGGTGACGGAAGAGCTGGCGGCTTTCAGTATTGCAATTCAGCGAGGAAATGCCACAACCATCCTCGGTACAATGTCTCGAGGGCCTTTTACTTACTTAGATTTAACTTAGTTTTAATTGAATTTAGTCAATGTTATTTTATTATCATCTTTAATATACTTTCATCATCATCATCATCATCCTGGCCGATTTTGAGCACGGCGACTGGAAAAAAGAAGAGAATTCTGGCTAACTGGAGCGTCGTTCGTGAGCTCTCAGGTGACTGACGTAGCCTATCTTTGCAGAGAATGTGCGACCACATTCCCTACAGGTCAGCACCCGTCCGACAAAATTGTAGTGGATGCCCGCAGCTGGTCGAGCCTTCAACACCTCGCGCTTAGCGTCGAGTTCGTTACGCCTTCGTTCTTCGAAGGCTTGCACATTAACCTTCACTGTATGTCTCCACTTGGACCGATCTTGAGCCAAAATCTCCCAGCGCGATGGGTCAATATAATATAGCGCAGAAGCTGAAGATACTTTAGAAAACAAGTAAATACATTTAGTATATAATTAATATTATCGTCTTCTAGTTCCAATAACACAAGCCTTATTGAGTTTTGTTTTATTCAGAGCTATGTCGAGCAGGAGCAATTTATGAAAACATTCTGTGCTTGTAACTCTGTGTTGGGATCGTTTTACAAATGTAACAAACACAACCAAACTTTGGGCTTTTACTTTGACGAACACTTATCTGGGCAACCTTCATACATTAATTATGTGACTTGGCAAAGTCAATGCTAACTTGAAACGTTGAATTAATAAATTAAAGAGAACGAAAAATACACAGCGAATTCGTAGAAAAATACCCTACCGAAATATTGCTTTAAACGAGTCTGTTTTTATTGGCTTTTTTTTAAACTTCCAAAAAGTGAATCGACAAAAAATTCTGTTATAATTATCGAAATGTTAAGAAAACTTCACGAGACGCTGAAAGCTGAAAAGGAGAACTTCGAAATTGACGTTATTTATTTTTTAGATATGAAACCACGAAACAAACAATACAACCACTAAAAATCTAAAGGACCTTAAGTATGGAACATGTGGTTTCAGTTAAAAATCCAGAGATTTTGATATGTTATAGATTTAAAAGTCGTGAACAAGAGTCTCTAGGGGTGTTACCACTGATTCCGAGTCCCTTTCAGAGCTTCAGATTAACGATAAAAAGAGATTTTTCCCACATAGAGAGTAAGTGAGCGATTTTTTCAGTCCTGTATTAAATAGGTACTTAATTTGTTTCTATTTTGAATTCGGTCTTTTTTAAACTTTTAACCTAAAAACAACTCGATCAAAGCTTTAAAAATAAAGCAATTTTGAATAATTACTCCCAATCAAATCGATTGATAATACAATCCGAGTCATTATCGACTTCATATTTCAAGACAGGGGGACATTTAACCTAGTATTGTACTTTCTTTTTCATCAAATATTGTTTTATTTACGACTCCGGTGTAGGACTCAGTATTTTATTTCAAATTAATTTTCTTAATGATATCTTTATCAAAAATAATAAAATACTATAATGAAAACGACACGTATTTAAGGCCCTTTTTAGGGTTCCGTAGCCTAAATGGTAAAACGGAACCCTTATAGTTTCGTCATGTCCGTCTGTGCATCTGTCCGTCTGTCCGTATGTCAAAGGCATTTTACTCGAATACTATAAGGTGTATTTGAATAAAATTTTGAGGATAGGTGTATTTTATTAGCCGCTACAGTTTTGTAATTCATCATCATCATCATCATATCAGCCGAAAGACGTCCACTGCTGGACATAGGCCTCCCCCAGAGAGTGCCAAATTGACCGGCGCTGCTTCGGCCCTCGGGCTCGCGTATAGAGCGAACTCTGAAGGGACCCTTCGGGCCTTCGGCCTCGCATCAAGACACTCGAGAATAGTAAAGTGCTCGCGTAGAGAGCGCGCTCTGATGGGACGCTTTGGGCCTTCGGCCCTACGCGGAGCTCGGCCTGCGGCCTCGCGGGCCTCGCCGGCCTTCGGTAAGGTAACCGATATAGCCCTCCGAATTGCTAAACTTAAGTGGCAGTGGGCGGGGCACATTGCACGTAGAACCGATGGCCGTTGGGGCGGAAAGGTTCTCGAGTGGCGACCACGTACCGAAATGCGCGGCGTGGGTAGGCTGGTGGACTGATGACCTGGTAAAGGTCGCGGGAGTCCGCTGGATGCGGGTGGCGCAGGACCGGTTTTGTAATTAAAATGACTAAAAAAAATATTTTAGGGGTGTACTCCATACATAAAACTGAAAGTCAACATTTTTTTTAAGACCACGTGGCACATCAATCGATAGGTTTACATTAATCGATTAATTTACAACTCAAAATTATTGACCTGGAAAAGCTGATGCGAAACGTGGAAAATGAGATCACAAGTATCGCAAACCGAGTAGCAGGGTTGACACAAAGTCTCCATCACCCTCAGGACATTAACCATTTTAATAACCAGGAAGACATGCTCACAACCAACCCCTGTACGCGAGGCAACGAGCAAGTTGGTAACTCAAAGTCAAAGATAAATCCAACAGCCGAAGTTCCTGCGACACCAGGAAACGTCGCATCGTCACTACATCTCTCAAAACTTTGCGTGATTAGTAACCACTCAAACTACATGTTAGAGCGAATAAAGCAAGAATTTACCGGAGAAAACACGTGCGTCTATCTAACACCTGGGGCGGGTACGCGCGAACTTTTTCATAATCTTCCAAATAAGCTGCAAGATTTTACTCTATCAGACTTTTGCATTATTTATATCGGGGACAAAGACTTTAAAAGCAGTGTCAATTATTATAGTCTAGTAAAGTTTATACATGAGAAACTGTCCGTAGTTAAACACACAAATGTTGTTATTTGTCTGCCTACATACAAAATCTGTAATTCTTCACATTTGCTTGTCAAACGCGTGGAAACATTTAATAATCTGTTGTATGAAGACAATCTGATACATAATTATAGCCACATTTTGGATTCTAATTTAAATTTGACATACGATAGTAATATGTTTTCAAACTTAGGAAATATTAATCGTCGAGGATACATTACAATATTCAAAGACTTAATGATACTTTTAAATTCGTTTCCAACGAATCTTATTACGGATGAATCCAATTTGACTTATGATTATGTAAATGATTCTACCAATAATGAAACATCTCTGACATTTTTTCGACCTTAATGTAAATAATAAGATTGACATTCGTTCCACGAAACTAAATAGTATCCAAAGTCCCGCGACATGTAAAATTAGAATTTTCCACCAAAACATAGCAGGACTTTGTAATAAACTCGATATTCTCGAATTATGTCTAAACGAACTTTCTGGCAAGGGTAAGGAGGTAGATGTTCTATGTTTTAGTGAAACGTTCGTGAAAAAGGGTGTTGAAAACAATATTAAGCTAGAAAATTACAAACTTGCCGCCTCTTTCTGTCGGGAGACCAGCAGAGGAGGTACGTGTATCCTCGTTCAGAAGTTGTTAGATATCAAATCCGTAACTATTCCGTCTGACATAATAATGAAGTACTATTTTGAGTGCTGTGGAGTTGAAGTAACTAGTCTTAACTGCCTAGTCTTGTGCGTCTATAGGATACCGGAACAAGGAAAGTCGCAAATAGGGCTTTTTATGCGAAGCTTGCAAAAGTTGCTCAACTTTGCAACGGCTAAGTACAAGCGAAAGAAAATTATAATATGCGGGGACTGGAATCTGGATATAATGAAAGATAATTCAACCACTAAGGACCTTTTAAGTACACTACACAACTATAATTTTAATATCCACATAAATTCTCCAACTAGACTTAATTCGTGTATTGATCAAATAGCAAGCAATGTTAAAGAAGTAGAGTCAGAGCTGCTTTATTTAGGTCTTTCAGATCATGAGTCAGCACAATTGATAGAGATAAAAACAAATAAGCAAAGGGTTTTTGCTACGTGGTTTGCATACAAAAGAGACTATAGTGACGAAAATTTGTCCAAATTCCACAGCTATATTTCAGCACTATCTTTCAGGGATGTATACGCCTCCAATAAGTTTACAGAAGCATTTGGGTATTTTTATGAGACCTACTGTTTATTTTATGGACTATGTTTTCCTTTAGTTAAAGTAAAAATCGTAAATCGTTCAAAAAAAATAAAATGGTTGTCAAAAGGACTAAAAAAGTCTTGCAAGACAAAACGAGCGTTATATATAAAATATAGAACAAACAACTTAAACAGAAGGTTAAATAAGCTAAAATTTAAACAGTACAATGTCATTTTTAAATCTTGCATGCAAAAAGCACAGCGAATAAGTAACAATAATTACATTAAAAGTAATAGTAATAAATGTCGAGCCAGTTGGAATGTCATATCAAAAACTCTTTCAAACGAAACTACTAACACTGAAATTGACAACTTTAAAATCAATGATATATTGTACAGTGACCCTAACGACATATGTAATTATTTTAATAATTATCTTATAAATTTGACAAATAAAAATAAGCCCGATCTGTCTGGCAAGAAATTACACTACTCGTTACACAATACGGCATCTATCTTTTTGAATCCTTCTGATGGCCGTGAAACCCACGGAATAATTATGTCTCTTAAGAACACTACAGCCTCTGGTTTTGACGAGATTACAACAAAAACATTGAAACTATGTGCGAAGTCTATCTGTGGTCCTCTCTCGCACATTATAAATTTATCTTTTACTGATGGTATCTTTCCTGAAGCACTAAAGATATCCATAGTCAAACCTTTATTTAAAAAAGGGGATAAATCGGATCCCAACAATTATAGACCCATAACAATAGTTCCAATCCTATCGAAAGTCTTTGAGAAAGCCATATTTAATAGGATCAACGAGTTTTTTACCAAATATGACATACTAACACCAAAACAATTTGGATTCCGTAAAGGAAAATCCACAACGTTAGCCTGTTTTAACCTAATAAAATCTATATCTGAGAGCATTAATCAGAAAACCCCTATTATGGCACTTTTCTTAGATTTAAGTAAGGCTTTCGACTTCGTTGACCACGAAATTGTCTTAAATAAATTGTATTCCTATGGTATACGAGGTAAAGCTTACGACTGGATCGAGAGTTATCTTGGGAAAAGAACTCAGTGTACCGAAATCGAAAAACTTATACAAAGAAACGATAGAAATAAGCGTATGGTTAAGGAAAAATTTAGATCAAATTTTTTAGTAAATGGTACTGGTGTTCCACAAGGTAGTATTCTTGGACCACTACTTTTCCTTGTAGCAATCAATGATCTACCAGTTTCCATAGATCAAGATTGTATTATTTTTGCTGACGATACGACTCTTATAATAAAAAGTGACATTAAAGATATATCCGTATTTGAACGTACTATTAATAAAACTTTATGTGACACGGTTAGCTGGCTGAAAAGAAACAACCTACAAATTAATATAACTAAAACAAAAGCCATGCAATTTCATAATTATAAGGTGAACCCTGTACCATTACAAATTAAATATGATAATTCCTATGTAGAGACCGTTGACATTGTAAATTTTTTAGGTTTTAATATTGACAAGAATTTGAATTGGAAATCTCATGTGGATCACGTTTGTAAGAAACTAGACAGATTTGTCTTTGCCTTGAAGAGAATAAGACAAACAGTTTCTGTAGAAGCTGCGCTCACGGCGTATCATGGACACGTTTCCTCTGTTCTAGGCTACGGATTGCTATTATGGGGCAATTCTGTTGACATAGAGAGAGCATTCAAACTGCAAAAAAAATGCGTTCGTGCCTTGGACAAAGCTTGGTTTCTTGACAGCTGTAAGCCTTTATTTAATAAGTTTAATATACTTCCACTTCCATGTCAGTACATTAGGGACGCGTGCTGTATGGTCAAGAAAAACCAGCAATATTTTACTCAGCGCAGCGAAACCAGTAAAATACATGTAAGAGCTCAATATATGAACCTTTTAGATCAGCCTCCCTGCAGATCTGCCATATACGAAAATAATTGTTATAATATGTGTATACTCCTGTACAATAAGTTACCTGACATTATTAAATTAGAAAACATGACTTCTTTCAAAACTAAGTTGACCAAATGGCTGCATGAAAAATGTTTTTATAGTATCAAGGAGTATTTGACAAGAAAATAATAGGTATGTAACAAATAGCTGTAAGTGTTAGTATTTAAGTCTTGACATTGTGGAACTATACATTTTTTAATTGTTTAATTCGTAAAAATTTGCACACCTGTATCCAGGTTGATTACGTTGGTTTATTTATTATTTTTAAGATCTTGTAACCGTAATCTTGCAAATAAACTATTTCATTTCATTTCATTTCATTTCATTTCATTTCATTTCATTAGGCCTTTCAAAATAAATATAAGGCTTCTCGGCAATTTTTTTTATTAAGTGAATAGAGTCGGAGATAATCGCCCCGAAAGTCACTAAAGTTCTGTCCCCCCCCCCCTCTTATTTTTGAACGGTGTATTTTAAAAATAAAAATAAAATCATGGACGTAGGATTTATTTTGAACAAGATCGGTTCAAAGGTTTTCTGCCTTCCTTAAAGAAAACGACGTAGGTGCCGTAAGATTTCTGTGACGATACGACCTTTTTAATAGGCACGGAACCCTTCGTTTTACGTGGTCCGACACGCACTTGGCCAGTTTTTCGTTATATTTTAATTTGTCTGATTCTCACGGGAGTTTTCCATATAAAATATCTGTATCACTCTATCTTTAGTTGGTAGTGTCCTTGTTTGATAACCAACGATAGTGATAATATCTCGCTTAAAGGCTAATTAATTACTGACTTGGTTTGTTTTGTTTCCTTTCGTCTTCTTGTGTAATACTTTTTTTTTTGAGTGTTTGTTTACTAATGAGCTAGATCGATCTCCAGATTGTCACATAATAATTACCTACTATTATTTATAAATACATCCTGCATAGTTCAACCATTTTTAATCCTCTCTGAGAACGGTCTCGCATTAAAATTATTGTAAAACTAAGCGGCTTAAATTATCATTGCACCTTTGACCCTAATTAATTAGTCAGAGGGCGTGATTAAAAGGTAATGGGGCCCATGAAAGGGGTTAACCAGCAGTTTTAGTTGTGCCCCTTTAGGCCTTAAGCCTCTTGGTATTTATGCGCGCCTGGTACTCAGTGGGAATAGAATAGTAAATTTTTAAGAAGCTATGTTTAGTCTCGTTGTGCCTAATTATGCATAACGTCATGTCGTCTGCTTTCATGTCTGTTTTTTTGGTTAATACCTTTTGTACATGTAGGTACGTTGTGTAAGTTTATAGTAAAATTAATATCATACCAATTAGGGCGATTCTGTAACCCGCCAAATATTCAGAGCAATGACGCGTAGTAGCAGTATCCAAGAGGCAAACAGATGACTCGCGGTATTTGTGCTCCGGAAGTGTTGTGGAACCGCCATGTGCAACCCGAACTGAGCCAACATGGACTGAGGCGGAAATCGAAAAAAAAATATGAAAAAGAATGTTCGCGAGGCAGCCGATTGAAACAGCGATTGCCTGAAAGTGAGTACGGCTGTTTACTTATATAATGAAATGCTGTTTCAATCGACTACCTCGCGACAATATTTTCTTTTGCATCGACCTTACACACTGCAACTACGCGTCATTGCATTAACTAAAACAGAACAAAGTGGAGCGACAAGAGAAGAAGACGCATCTTACTTGAGAGAGAAAGATAGACAAAGACTGATTAAAGAATCTAAACAAAATTTGTAATCTTCGATCTATCGGTCACCCTAAAGTCCTTTCGACTGTCCAAAGCTCCGTAATTGATCAAGCCAGAGAGGAATTCTTCGCCAATGACGTAAGTCTTCATCAAATGATCTCGTTGATCTCCTAAACCTCTCCAAAAAAATGTTAATTAGTAGACTGTAGGTCAATAACGAGATCGTGAATAAATTTAACAACGACAACGATATGGAGCCTTGAAGTTATCAAAAGGACACTCGCCGCTGCCAGGAGCTGCCGGGACGCTCCTTCATCAGGTATAGGGCTCTGAGACCTGGATTGTACTGAACAGACTCACCTGATCCCAAAGTTACTGGCACCTGAGTATCTCCGGCTGAGGTGTCCTTCTGCTTTCTTCAAGGCACTTGTCGAACTAAAAAGATCTAAAACCATTGCTCCCAATATTAGCGCGATTATACGCGTGGAGCTCAAAATGTTCTGACCGTATTTCAAACCGACATCGACGACACCTGCTTGGGTACCAGGATAATCCAAGCCATCATTAATTATTGGTAACAGTCTTATCCATATTCATCAGCCTCACGTCCCACTGCTGGTGGGTAAAAACCTCTCAAGGACAAGAGGCTATAATTGTCAGTCAGGTGGATTTCATAGTTCAAATACACCTGTCCAGTCTATATTGTTAAAAATCAATTAAGTAACCTTTAAAGCCGCTATTAAGCTATTATAACTAGCGTAGGCCGAAACAACAATTAGATACCAGAGGCATATTTGGCTAAACGTATTGGATTGGAATCAAAGTTTCATTTTTTACGTGCGTGTTTGGCTTTAGATGCGTGAAAGTAGAGCAGAGCGATATCATATTGAAATGCAAATAATATGAGTCAGGTTGATTCCTAGGGGTTAATTTGACGAAACGTATACATCAAATTAGAATTAGTTATGCTCACTCGTTCTTTCACATGAGCTATAGGGCTCGAGCGCAAATAATCCAGCTAAATTTCGTTTCAACATGTTGACCCAAATAGACCCCCTGTCTAAACTGTAAGATAATTCCAATATGGCTGTCATGACGGTGCGATTAAACACAATGGCGGACATGTCACAACATGCTACACGTGTTATCAGCGGGAACAGTGGACCGGTTGGGAACAATACGATGATGGTTCAATTTGTCACACCCAGGTTTCGGTCATGTCAACATTACTTATTGCATTGATGAGATGACTTTGCTAGCAGTATCCTGAGGGGTAATCAATGTCTAAAAGTAACGCAGGTTAGGACAGTTTAACTGTATTTTAAGGGTTCCGTACCTCAAAAGGAAAGAAAACGAAACCCTTATAGGATCACTCGTGCGTCTGTCTGTCCGTCTGTCACAGCCGATTTGCTCCGAAACTACTGAACCGATTGCGTTGTAATTTGGTATACTTATGTAAATTGGTTACCCAGAGATGGACGCGTAAAGTAAATGAATGAATTCTGAACAAGGGGGCTATCCGCAGCAGAACCAAGGTAACCGATATAGCCCTCCGAATCGCTGAACTTAAGTGGCAGTGGGCGGGGCACATTGCACGTAGAACCGATGGCCGTTGGGGAGGAAAGGTTCTCAAGTAGCGACCACGTACCGGAAGGCGCGGCGTGGGTAGGCCCCCCACAAGGTGGACTGATGACCTGGTATAGGTCGCTGGAGTCCGCTGGATGCGGACTCCAGCGACCTATATTTTTAATGGAATTCGGTAGGTGCCAACAAACTTGCCGTAATATTGTTTCGAGATGCTACGCCGATACCGTACTGGATTTAAACACGCACTTAAATTAAAATGTTATACTACTGTTACTATTGGAATATATATGTATAAATTTAAAAGGTACCACCTGTCTCTATAAACGCCAGTCACTCTTAGTTACTTTATAAACGCGTATTTTTTTGTTGTACCTGCCTGGCCGTAAGGTGGCGTCTCTTCCTATGCGGACTTACCGTAATGGCGTAATATTTTCTGTATAATATAACGTGTGTCTAGAAATAAATAAGAGTTTAAAAGAAATCTTACTCAAGTTTAATTTAGTGACCCATCCCAATAGGTTATGGGCCCAGGGTACGCGAATTCACTGCGTAAATTGAGTAAAGAGCAGAGACATTTTTCGAAGTTATTCACGAGAACATAACCTCCAAGATGGAGGTCGCAAACTCGATGAAAGTGGAAAAATTCGACGGCCGAAATTTCAAGCAATGGAAGTTTCAAATCAAGTGTGCTTTGAGAGCAAAGGGCTTAGATATTAATGATTTGAAGCCCGAGAATCGCGATGAGCAAGTTAAGTGGAACAAGCAAGATGGCATGGCGATGTTTATTCTAACCTCTTCAATGAATCTTGATCAGATTTCCCTGATAGAAAACTGCGAAACAGCGAAAGAAGTTATGAATAAGTTAGAAGCTATTTATGAACACAAGTCTGAGTTTAACAAGATGATGGTACATGAGAAATTTTATCAATATAGTTACTGTTCGAGTGATTCTATGGCACAACATGTATCAAAGGTAGAAAGTCTAGCAAAACAACTGCGGGAATCTGGCGAACAAATCAGTGACACCGCGGTGATGACTAAAGTATTGAGTACCTTACCATCATCATACCGTTCTCTTCGACAAGCTTGGCTGTCACTCGACACTGCCAACCAAACATTACAGAACTTAACATCAAGACTGATTGATGAGGAGGCAAGCCTTGTTAAAGATACGACTAGTGAGACAGCGCTTGTGACTAGTAAAGGTCATATGAAATATGGGCAAGCCAAAGGAAACACTAGTCACACCAACGCAAGTCACAGATTTATATGTTATAATTGTAATAAGAGAGGCCACTTTGCAAGAGATTGCAAGGCACCTAAGAAATCTGTTCGTAAGAACCAAGAGCAACCAGACATGTTAGCGTTCAGTGCTGAGAATAATTCTTCATATAACCATGGAGAACATGTTTGGATTTTAGACAGCGGTGCATCAATGCATATGACTTTCCGGCGGGATTTCTTCTGTGAACTGAATGAGTACCACAGTGGAGACGGAAATAGAACTGTCAAATTAGGAAATAAGCAAGATATTGAAGTTTGTGGGAAAGGTTCCATATTTATAAACAAATTAGTCAATGGACAGTGGGAGCAAAGTGTACTAAAAGATGTACTTTATGTGCCTGCCCTGAGAAGAAATTTGTTTTCGGAGGGAGCTGCAACCAGAAAAGGATATATGATAATGAAAAATAATTTGAGTGCGCTCATAATGAAGGACAAAGATGTGGTTATGTGTGCTCAGTTAAAAGAAAACAATCTCTATGAATTGGACATAAAGACTGTTAAACAAGAAAGTTGTAATGTGGTGCAATCTGATATTAAAGTGTGGCACGAGAGGTTAGGTCATGTGAACATTAAAGAAATACAAAATATGAGTAAAAATGGAGCTATTCCCGTTGAACTGACTGGCAGTGATACTTTTGTTTGTGAAGGGTGTCAATATGGCAAGCAAGCAAGACTTCCATTCAACAAATCTCATAGAGGCCCATCCCAGCCTGGTGATATTGTTTACAGCGATGTGTGTGGCCCTATTGAGGAACTTTCTGTGTCGGGAATGAGATATTTTGTTCTTTTTAAAGATGGATCTACAAGTTATCGTCATATTTATCTTATGAAGCAGAAAAATGAAGTACTTGACTGCTTCATAAAATATAATGCTATTGTGAAGAACAAGTTTTTACATGATGTGCGCACTTTACATACAGACAATGGCCGTGAGTATGTAAATAACGAATTTAAGAAGTTTTTAGAAGATAAAGGAATACATCATGAGTGTACAGCCCCATACACCCCCCAACAAAATGGCCGGGCCGAAAGAGAATTACGTACGATAATGGAGAGTGCCAGATCTATGCTTTATGCCAAAGATGTCGCCATCAATATGTGGGCAGAAGCTGTGCAATGTGCAGCGTACTTGCTCAATAGAATGTCATCCAGCCAAACACCCAATTTGTCAGCATATGAACTTTGGCATGGAGATAAACCAAGCCTAAAGCATATTAGGATCTTTGGCTCAGTGGGCTATGTACACTCACCAAAAGAAAAAAGGAAGAAATTAGATAAGAAAAGTCTGAAAATGATACTAGTTGGATATGAACAGGAAAACTATAGGATGTATGATCCTAACACAAGGAAAATCACAGTAACTAGAGATGTGTATTTTGATGAAAATGGTGTCCCTGAACGAAGACAAAACTATGCACAGATAAAAATAGGCGATACTGAGTTTGAAAATGAGCATGGGCAAGAAGTTTTACCTGTGCCACAAAGTGAAACTTCACACACAGACTTAATTCAAGAATTGTCATCCGATGACAGTATGCATAGTATCAATAATGATGGTGATGAATCATACCACCCTCCCAGAGGATCTGCTCTTGAAGAAGGGCAGCGAAGCAATGTGACACTTCGTCCTCGGTTAGATAGAAATTTAGAGGCAAATTTTATCGAAGTGGAGATACCCAACACATATGAAGAGGCAGTATGTGGCTTGAATCGTCATAACTGGATGGAAGCTATAAAGGAAGAGCTTCAATCACATGAGAATAATAACACCTGGACTATGACTGATAGAACTGCAAAGAAACCTATTACTTGCAAATGGGTGTTCTGCGTAAAAAGGAATAATGAGGGAGAAATAGAAAGATTCAAAGCAAGATTATGTGCTCGTGGCTTTACACAGATAAAAGACCTGGATTATAAGGAAACATTCTCACCAACAACCAGGTACGATTCCATTAGGTTGTTATTGAGTATAGCGGCCAAAGAAGACCTAGAGATTCAGCAGTTTGATGTGAAGACCGCCTTCCTGTATGGTGAGCTCTCCGAGGAGATCTACATGGAGGTGCCAGAGGGTATCGAAGTGGAGTCGTCCAAAGTATGTAAGTTGAACAAATCATTGTATGGACTTAAACAAAGTTCTAGGTGCTGGAATAAAAAGTTTTGTTCCTTTCTGACTACATATGGGTTCAAACCCTGTCAGTCTGACAACTGTGTATTTGTGGGATATTTTAATAATATCAAAGTATTATTAATCATATATGTTGATGATGGATTGTTGATGTCAAAAAGTAAGGATATTCTGTCTGTAATTTTGAAAGACTTAAAAACTAATTTTGATATTAAAGTACTTGATTGCAATTCCTTTGTTGGTATGGAGATTAAAAAAGGAAGTGGATATGTGACTATCAGTCAAAAGCATTACATAGAGAGCATAATAAATAGATTTAATATGAAAAATGCTAAAGGTTGTAATACACCAGCCGATGTAAATGTACAGTTATCAAAAAACGTGGAGTATGATATGTTTAATGAGTTTAATGACTTCCCATATCGAGAGGCAGTGGGAGCTTTATTGTTTTTGTCATCGGTATCTAGACCTGATGTGGCTTATGCCGTTAATCTTGTAAGTAGGTATGTAAACAATCCAAGTACTTCACATATAAATGCTGTAAAGCGAATTATTCGCTATTTAATCAATACTAAAGAGATGTCAATTCGCTATTGGCATGACAGTGAACTAGTTGGATTTTCGGACTCTGACTTTGCTGGAGATGTAGACACCAGAAAATCAAATACTGGATATATATTTCTAATGAATGGCGGGCCAGTTACATGGGCAAGTAAGAAACAGAATACTGTGGCCTTGTCGACAACAGAGTCAGAATTTATGGCTGCCAGTGATGCAGCTAAAGAAATACTGTGGTTGAAACAATTTTTATTAGATATACAGGAGCCACAAGAATCTGTAACTTTAAAAATTGATAACCAAAGTGCCATCAAACTGATTCATAATCCCGTTTTCCATAAACGGAGTAAGCACATAGATGTAAGATATAATTTTATTAGAGAAAAAGTTGAGGGGAAAATTATTAATATTGAGTATGTAGAGAGTTCTTCTCAGCTAGCAGATTTTCTCACTAAAGCTTTGCCTATTGGTAAGTTCAATTGTAACAGAGATCAGGTTATGTTCTGATTTTTTTTATACAGCAGGTATTTTTTTGTGCATGCTAATAGATGTGGCCTTATAAATTTAAGTGGGAGTATTGGAATATATATGTATAAATTTAAAAGGTACCACCTGTCTCTATAAACGCCAGTCACTCTTAGTTACTTTATAAACGCGTATTTTTTTGTTGTACCTGCCTGGCCGTAAGGTGGCGTCTCTTCCTATGCGGACTTACCGTAATGGCGTAATATTTTCTGTATAATATAACGTGTGTCTAGAAATAAATAAGAGTTTAAAAGAAATCTTACTCAAGTTTAATTTAGTGACCCATCCCAATAGTTACGCTATACTTACTGTGTGTTGTGCTTATAATATAATGTCATGTCATGACGCAAGCATTGAAAGTTTCTACAAAATGACTATTGACATGCGACTGACAGCACTTGCTGTGTCATGATTGGATTAACTTAATCAAACACGTGTTAAGTTTAAGTGATACATTAAATGAAACAATTATGTTTTTTATCGCTTCTGTCTTATACATATATAATATTCATTTGTTTGTTTATGGCTTCCATTATGATTATACAGCGTGGAACAGAATGAAGAGCTTGTACAAAACCGGGGCATTGTTCACCCTTAGAGCTTTATTGTTTCCCAGTAAACTTTGATAATATTCTTTACCATTTACGAGATAAAGCTTGTTAAACTTTAGTGCAAAATTCCGCCTGTTTCTAATCTGGCAAGTTGATAGTGAATGACATGTGTCATGTGCAAATGTAAATAGTAACTTTATAGCGGCAGGGTTGTCACCTATAGTAAAATGTTTAATTTTTAATGTCTTTTTGTTTTACTTAACCTAGCTTTAAAATGATAATAAATTGATTGAAAATTAATAAGATAACACTATATACCTTCAGAAAAGATCATAGTAAAGTGCCACCCTGTATAGTATTTTAATCCATTGGTTCTTGTCTGTACTAGTAAAAAAGAAGTTATGTCTGTGAAATATAAGTTTTTAGCTTTGTAACTATTTCTTAGATAAATGTTTTTATAGCGTCAAGGAATTCACAGAAAAAAATAAACAGCATTGGACATTTTTATAGTTTAATTTAGTAAGTCCATGCGATTGCTACGATTTATTCTAATATTTGCATGTCGTTTAATTACGATAGAATACTGCCAGCACTATTCACAAGAACTCACTGTAACCTAGAAATAAGTATTCTAGCAAATAAACTTATTCTATTATATTCTAAACATGTTTATATATTGTTTGAGTACTTGCAACAAAAGCCGTATTTTGTAAGTAACACTCGTTCGCGCTAACAGCTGACAGGTCCATCACATGGCGAGTGTAATCACAATAATAACGTTTCCTAGTCACGGTGGGCTTACGATGCTGACCAAAACCAAAACACCTTTTAACATGCCTAACGGTTATGTAGAATTAAAAAAAAGTGAACATGTGCAAAACAGACACCAACAAAAACAGACATAAATCAGATTCAAGGGAGAGTGGACCTTCCCTTCACACTATCAACATTTAATTACCAAATGATTTGTAATAAATTCTAGAACATCAAGCCAGCTGATGATTTTCGGATTTCTAAGATACTTTTCCAGTACTATATATGCGTATCCAATTTTCATCTAAATTACACTCAAGAGCAAAAGTTTTGGGTATAGTTTGTACTGAAATTCTATACAAAGTGTACCCGAAAAAAGTAACAAACAATAGTCAGCGTAACTTTACGGTGTACCTATATCTTATCTTATCTTATCTAGTTGAGGGCCCTTTCGGATACACTTCGACCCAGTGGGATCTTTTGTGCATTTGCCCTCCCCTTTATAGCTACTCCCAAGCTCGCTCCATCATTTCCACAAATCGGATGATGCAGCTCAGTGGGAGCACCCTGAATTCCTTTGGTTGCGGGTAGCCGTTACCAAAGAGATTCATTCTTTGTGTGGCAAGGGCATGACATTACCTATATACTATTACCTAGACGGGGGGATGGAAGCAATCGGGTCACGCGTCATGGTCACAAACTGGCCTCGAAGGCTGGTCGAAACGGCTAAAACCAAACACGTAATGGGCCCTTCTGTATATAATAAATTGCCAATGAGCATAACAGACGCCCCTAGGCTTGTCAGTTTCAAAAATAAATTCAAAGCATGGCTTGTTGAGCGGTCGTTCTATATTTTTGAAGAGTTTTTAGACTCAAAATAATATAATTAATAGCTATGTTAAATTGTTAATGACTTAAACTTATTCTAATACGTACCGTATTATGTTGTATTGTAATTTTTATCATCAATAAAGTATGAGTATTTTGACTAAAATTAAGCGTTTTTATTTAAAGACCTATTTTTTTTAAGGCAATGTGTTTATCTACCATCTGAATTAACCCTTTACTTCGGCATGTACATTTTTAGTTGCAAGTTTTTTTTTGTTCTGCAAGTCGCTAACGAAGCTTGGACTCACGTTTTTGTTTCAATTTGTAAAGAGGGTTGATGACAAATCAACAACTACAATTATTCTACTAACCTATCCTACTAAATCCTACTAATCCTACTAATATTATAAATGCAAAAGTTAAGATGTTTTGTTTGGATGTGTTTGTTACTCAATCACGCTTAAACGGCTCAACCGATTTGGGTGAAATTTTGCCCAAAGATAGTTTATAGCCTGGATTGAAATAAAGGATAATTTTTATCCCCTATCCACGCAGAAGTCGCGGGCGGAAGCTAGTTACTATACTGCGTGTATTTTTAATATTACCTCAAATTGTAACCAGAGGTAGGTTTTAAGGCTGTGAACCGATATTGCAAAAAAAAAATTAATCTTAACTACCGAAGCGTAATTAATTTTTGAAAAGTTATCGAGCAGCAATGTATTGCGTACACAGATTTGACTCATGGAAGAAGCGGGTCACTTGTGACAGTTGTGACGTCGCGTCAGTAAAACAAAGTAGTGATCCATTGCGCGCTGAATTATTTTATATGGACAAAAAAAGTTGGTAGTTAAGAGAAATTTCTTGCAATTATGTTCATATTATACCGTTGAAGAGTTAATGATAAAGGTGAATGGCCTCTTATAGGACTATAATTTTTTTTTTCTCTCATGTATTAATTAATTAATGAAATAATATAATAATTGAATAAGATATGTAATGAATACATTGAATAAACTTAGAATTAGATGATATATTAATTGATTAATAAAGCAAATACAACAAATAAATATGTACAATGTAATTTTTGGCGATGCAAAAGTGATTGTAAAATCCTACTTGAATAAATGATTTTTATCTTATCTTATCTTATAGCCCTAACATCTACTTCTGGTTACAATTTGAGGTAATATTAAAAATACACGCTGTATAAAACGCACATTGGAATCTCCAATCCATGTCCGCAGTGTAAGCCGACGTGAATTCGACGCGCCGATGCGCGACATAACCTCGTCGTTTTTACATCATTATCGTGCAATGGCGGAAATTTAGAACTGACGCATTTACTGTTAAAAAAACCGGCCAAGTGCGTGTCGGACCACGCAAAACGAAGGGTTCCGTGCCTATTAAAAAGGTCGTATCGTCATAGAAATTTTACGGCACTTACGTCCTTTTCTTTGAGGAAGGCAGTTTTTCAGCAATATCTCGAAAACCTCTGAACCGATCTTGTTCAAAACAATTTTCGGTGAATGAAATTAATAAGCCCTATGTCCATTAATTTTTCCATATTTTTAAAATACACCATTCAAAAATTAGAGGGGGGGGACAGAATTTTAGTGACTTTCGGGGCGATTATCTCCGACCCTATTCACTTAATCAAAAAAAATGCTAAGAAACCTTATATTTATTTTGAAAGGCCTATCGATGTGCCACACGTGGGGTCACAATGAAAAAAAAATTTTTGACTTTTAGTTTTATTGTATGGAGTGCACCCCTAAATTTTTTTTTGTCATTTTAATTACAAAACTATGTAGCGGCTAATAAAATACACCTATCCTCAAAATTTTATTCAAATACACCTTATAGTTTTCGAGTAAAATGCCTGTGACATACGGACAGACGGACATGACGAAACTATAAGGGTTCCGTTTTTGCCATTTTGGCTAAGGAACCCTAATAAAAATTGTAACTTGAATCGATACATATTTATAACAATTTCACATGGGTCTAACGATACTTGTTTACCTTCTTTCGCGTTTGATACTAGTAAAGTAATATTCTAAATTGTGTATTGATGAAATTTCTAACTGCGTGAATTTCTATGGCCACCTTCTAAGCTTATACTACCACTAGCTTCTGCCCGTGACTCTGTCCACGTGGAACTTATTTGTATCGTAGCTACTTACAAATATTCACCCCCACTTCAACCCCCCAGGGACGATTTTTGGAATAAGTGCTGTAAAATTTGGTTGCTTGACTTATCTTATCTCGAACATACGCACATTACGAATTGATATAATATGTCTGGAAGCATACTATATATTTAGATTTTTATACTGTCCGCGCTGTATGCCATCCAAGGCAAAAAAGTGTCCTAAATACATATTCAGCTTCTGAATAATTTTTCCAACTGAATGTCACAAACCAATGATATATTTTTTTCGTTTTTTCTTTGCTACAATTTTGTCAGCATGATTGATTTTACTCATTCTGAATTACAGCTTTCTAGTAGTAAGGGTCACTAGACTAAGCCACAGACGGACGGACGGACAGACGGACATGGCAAAACTATAAGGGTTCCTTGTTGACTACGGAGTCCTAAAAAGGGAACCGACTTCAAATGTATACTTCTCCATATGACTAATACTTTTCTGAAAACTGTATCAAAATCGATTCAGCCAAACGCGAGATAATCGCGGACAAACATACGTATCAAACTGAGAACCTCCTTTTTATTTGCAGTCGGTTAAAAACAAACGCAATACCCTAAACATCTCAACCCACAAGCTAAATCAAAACAGCGGACCTTTATCACCACGACCCATTTAATCCAAGGGGTAGACAGTCATTAATTAAGTGCTCGTTCACCAGATTACCATCTACTGGGGTACAAGTTTCATTTAATGGCCATAGGAATTTATAAGGAGCGATTTTACGCGATCATGATGGGATAGATAAGGGAGGTAAGAGTGTAGAATGGACAAAGATTTTTAAATTCCGATTCAAGTTAAATGAAAAAAAAACTGGACAAGTGCGAGTTCAACTCGCGTGGTGAGGGTTCCTTAAATATTGAGAATTTTCCCGTTACTTTGAATACTTAAACTTGTTATAGGTTTTCCTGTAATCTTTAAACAAGGGACTATTTTCCATATTTTTTCAGAATTTTAAGTCTAGCAGTTTCTGAGATAAGGGAGGAATGATCAATTTTCGTCTTTTTTCCTAAATTACTTCAAATCTGTTTTTGCTAAAATTATAAAAAAAAATCTAAGATGCTTAAAACAACCTCTTTCATTTGATGTATCACATAATACAGTTAGCGAAACTTTTTTTTTTAATTTTCCAGTTTACTCCCCAAAAGTGGCCCCCTTGTTAAGAATTCATTAATTTACTTTACGCGTCCATCTTACGGTCACCAATTTACATATGTTTACCAAATTTCAACTCAATCGATTCAGTAGTTTCGAAGCAAATCGGCTGTGTCAGACGGACAGACAGACGCACGAGTGATCCTATGAGGGTTGCGTTTTTTTCCTTTTGAGGTACGGAACCCTAAAAATCGAGGGTTCCGTACGTACCGTAAATTTGTACTTTATATACAATATACCTCAGGTCTTTCCCCGCCCATTAATTCTGGAAAAATCCTTACAATGCATTGTAGAAGTTACCTACCGTCTTAATAAGTGCTCAGTGCCATTTACCGGTGCATTTTGTTACTAACTTGCGCAATTAAGGAACTCAGCATGTATAATGTATGTTGGTTGGTTTTTCAGCGATAATTCTTTATCACGTGAACTGATTTAAATAATATTATTATTTATTTGAAAGGAGGTACTTTCAAAATAATGTAATACCTAGGTATTTGAAGCCCGCTGGATGCGGGTGGCGCAGGACCGGTCAATTTGGAACTCTCTGGGGGAGGCCTATGTCCAGCAGTGGACGTCTTTCGGCTGATATGATGATGATGATGATGAGGTATTTGAAGAAAAAATATATATGTAAGTGTGATTAAATTACAAACTTGTGATATAATGTTAATCGTATACAATAGTTTCAAAAATTTTGCGTGGTAAACTTAAAAACAAGGGTATTTTTTTTTGCATTTTCCTTCATAAATCGATATTACTTTACTATATTACTATTCCCCCCCCCCCTCTCATATTCTTTATTTTTCATAGGATATAATGTTAAAAAAAAACTATTTTCCATACAGGTGCGTTAAGCTGGTTTACAACTATTCCACATTTCAAATCGATAGTTTAATGACTTAATAGTCATTCCTGAGATACTAACGTTGTGACAGACAGACGGACAGAGTCGCACCCATTAGTTACCTTTTTGGTACGGAACCCTAAAAATGGCTTACATCAAAAATTATGATTAGTTAGGTACTTAGAAACAATATTTTACAATAGGAACTTATTAAACAATAAAAGAAGAATAAATTTTAATACCTAGACTAAAGTAACCTAAAATTAAGAACATAAAAATGCAATTAAAAAAGGTCCCCAAGGTCGGATCCCTGCGGAAGGGTTCCCATAAGACTGGCTGCGTTCCCCCTTTGGATAGATATGCCGATTATGATGATTTCACCGAGTTTATAAAGCGCCATTGTTCGCAAGAAGTAATGCAGTCAACTGTACAGTGTTTTATGAAAGACACTTTTGTTTAATGTTTTTTTTATTGTAAAAATCGATTCTTTGTATCATTCTAAGTACTATCTACTGAGCGCAGGGGAGTTATAGGTCTAGTTTCGTTAGGCGAGAGAGGTGGGGTGAGGCGCATGAGCGCGTAGCAAATAACAGCTCTGGGCTTCGCTACGCGTTCATTCGCCTCACCCCACGCGTCACGCCTAAGGCCCTGGTCTCCTATAAATCACGCCGTACGCTGCGTCACAATGCCTACTATGGAGATGTACTGATGTGGCCGACGATAAAAACAGTACATCTCCATAGTAGGCATTGTGACGCAGCGTACGGCGTGATTTATAGGAGACCAGGGCCTTAGGCGTGACGCGTGGGGTGAGGCGAAT
Organism: Epinotia nisella; assembly: GCA_932294315.1. NCBI lineage: Eukaryota > Metazoa > Arthropoda > Insecta > Lepidoptera > Tortricidae > Epinotia > Epinotia nisella. The sequence goes on from OW028691.1 coordinate 3,082,832, forward strand.
GAACGCGTAGCGAAGTCCAGGGTCCAGGGCCTAACGAAACTAGACCTCAACCTACGCTCAGTTACTGCGAATTGCGGCGTCAAGATATATTTGTGGGTGAGCGTTGAGGTGAGCTTAAAACCAGTTACAGAATGGGGGGCAGGCGTTTCAGTGTCAATATTGATATCTCTGTTAAAACATGTTTCTTACAACTCATTACAAACCTATAAGGTTATGAAATAATAGAAAAGGAACAACATACCAATAAATAACGCATAAGAAAAGAACAAAGTCCAACGCTTTAGATAAAGATGTACTATCGAATGAGCAAAAACCGTTCGTTTTTTTTTAATCTTTTGAATTCAAAAGATACAAAAGGTCAAAGAGAATGGATGTAACTAAATTTAGAGACGCTATTGTGTGCTTTTCATCTGTCCAATACAAATATGGCGATGTCTGATTATGGTTCAGGATAAAATTTGGTTCATTGTTCAAATAATTCAGATGTATGCTGAAGATTAGTAAAAATGAGATTTGTAAATATCGAATTAACACAATTTTAATGACGTTCGGGGCGATTATCTCCGACTCTATTTACTTAATGCAAAAAATTGCTGAAAAACCTTATATTTATTTTGAAATGCCTATCGATTGATGTGCCCACACGTGGACTTACAAAGAAAAAAAAATTATTGACTTGCAGTTTTATGTAAGGAGTGCTCTAAAAAAAATGTTTTCCTCATTTAATTACAAAACTATGTAGCGGCTAACGAAATACACCTATCCTCAAATTTTTATTCAAATACACCTTACAGTTTTCTAGTAAAATGCCTTTGATATACGGACAGAGGGACAGACGGACATGACGAAACTATAAGGGTTCCGTTTTTGCCATTTTGGCTACGGAACCCTAAAAAGGAGGAGGTTCTCAATTCCACGGTATCTTTTATTTTTAATGTATGTTCCCTGATTACTCGAAGTCGCCTGGACCGATTTGGAAAATTCTTTTCTGTGTTGAAAGGGTATCCATCCCAGGTGGTCCCTTGGTCATCAGGTCAGGATCTGGCCACGGGATCCTGGAGCAATCGAGGGAACTCTTCAAATTGTATAAGCCACACTTGAATTCATTTGGGTAGTTTTTGAGGAAACGTCCGTGGCTTGGCAAAGTACTGAATTAGAGTCGGTGAAAACTTTGCATTCAAAGTAAATTATTAGTAAGTGCTTCATTGCTACAAAGCCAACCACCCGCTTCTCATACCGCACTAATCACGAAGCAATCATTGAAATGTAGGCGCAGCAAAGAATATGTACTGTTTCAGTGACAGCTCACCGATAGCGAACCGACGCCTGCTGGTCAATCAAGGGCCCTGGTCTCCTATAAATCACGCCGTACGCTGCGTCACAATGCTTACTATGGAGATGTACTGATGTGGCCGACGATAACAACAGTACATCTCCATAGTAGGCATTGTGACGCAGCGTACGGCGTGATTTATAGGAGACCAGGGCCTGACGCATTGTAATCGCGTCAGGTAGATCTAAATGTTACTTTTTGTATGGGAAAATGACAGTTGAGTTGTCCTAATCACCCCTCTGCAGAACCTTGCGCCGAAATCATCGAAAGCCCCACATCACTAACAAACATTAGAAGTTATCTCGCCCTTTATCCCCGGGATTATGTTAATTTGGAGTGAAATATTTTGCTCATTCCAAATAATTTCCGTTTAGTTAAAATTTACGGGTAACAAGTTTAAATCTACTTAAGGGTTACATTCGTTACCGGACCGAGGTAATCCGCTTATAGTAACGTTGTTTCCGGCGTGACACTGCAGTTTTTAGGGTTCCGATACCTCAAAAGGAAAAAACGGAACCCTTATAGGATCACTCGGTTGTCTGTCTGTCCGTCTGTCACAGCCGATTGAGTTGAAATTTGGTACGCATATGTAAATTGGTGACCCAAATGTGGACGCGTAAAGTAAATTAATGAATTCTGAACAAGGGAGCCACTTTTGGGTGGTAAACTGGAAAATTAAAAAAAAAAGTTTCGCAAACTGTATTGTGTGACATATCAAATGAAAGGGGTTGTTGTAAGCATGTCAGATTTTTTTTTATAATTTTAGCAAAAACAGATTTGAAATAATTTAGGAAAAAAGACGAAAATTGACCATTCCCCCGTTATCTCCGAAACTACTAGGATTAAAATTCTGAAAAAAATATGGAAAATAGTTCCTTGCCTAAAGATTACAGGAAAACCTATAAGAAGTTTGAGTATTCAAATACACTTTTGCAATTTAGATTATATACGGTACCCTCACCACGCGAGTTGAACTCGCACTTGCCCGGTTTTTGGGTTTACAGGAATTATGGGTCACGTTTGCCACAGGTTGAATACAAGCGTACCTATTGAGGGATGAAATAATTTATAGGGTAAAACCCGGATAGATGCCCCACTTAATAAAAGCTCTTTGTTCGTAAAGTATTAATTCAGCATGAATAATTCGACGACCTCTGTAGCCTAGTTGGTAGTGGTCCTGCCTACGAAGCAAGAGGTCCCTGGGTCGTTCTTCTTTTTTACCGACAATGATCCGAGGTTTTTCTGTTTTTTTGGTTTTTGAACTATCGAAAATTGTGGTTTTTGAAGTGCGATTTAAAAAAAAATGCATAGGTTTCTTCATTAGAACTAATTAAAGTTTACTTTCTGGCCAATATAAATATTTATTTACGGTTGGTTTCTAAAAAAAAACATGTGACAAAGTGGACTCTTTCAGTGGGGACAACATTTTGGTTTACCACTCTGTCACGGCATTCTACGAAAAAAAAAAACATTTAAAAAATGCTAGTTAGAGAAAGTGAAATATTAAACATCACTAATTAATAAAATAATATGGACGTTCATTCGAACATTATAAAACCGTAAACATCATTACTCAAATGAGATGCCATAATAAGACGAGGGACAGGCTATTGTCGGTCGAAAAGAAGAACGACCCCCCTGCTTTTCGCGGCTCCGCCGAGAATTTCGCACGCACAGGCGAAACGCGTCGACTAAGTGCGACGGCTGGGATCCCCTTCGTTGGCATATTTTTTTTAGACTATTATAGTTTCCTTCTGGGGCATCTATCCGGATTTTACCCTATCAACAGATAGGGCATAACCCGATGAGAAGCAATTTTTAAACTAAGAAGTTTAAAAAATTTCTTCTCATTATCTTCCTAGCGTTTTTTCCATTAGTAAGTACCTACTCTAATCAAGCCCGGCAGGTCGATCACGTAACGCATTTTACGCGCGTCAGGTGGATCTAAATTTCACTTTTTATATGGAAAAATTACAGTTGGATCTACCTTTTTTGTATTTTTTTTTATTTATTTTTTTATGGGAGGAAAATCCGTTATGGATACCTCACGCCACGGGGATAGCGCGACTATGTATGTTATGTCGGACTTGCACCGACTAAACACCCCCGATGGCCCTCCTCGACGCATTTCGGACGGCTCTGGGATCTCCTACGGAACGCACCAGTGCCGCCCTATCGTCATGCCCCAGTGGTATCTACCTTTTTTTTCCGATTGCAGCCCCCAACTGCAACCGTGTACCATAACGCGCGTTCAAAACATTACGTAATCACTCCTCGGGGCTTATTTCCTGGTTAGTCCGTATGACAGATATTGATTTGTTCCATTAGTATAACTACGGTCAACCGAAGTAAACACTTTTTAGTCACATAAATAATCGTCAATAGCAAATATATACCTACATTATCAAGTCAATTTAGGAAAGCACATTTCCTAAATTGTCCTATTACTTATATTGGGGATTCGAACTAAACAGGTTACTGGCCCAAATTTAGGGGTCTATTTGACTTAACTGATAGCTTTTCTTTTTGAAATGCGTTCTTGTAAAAAGTTTTAGTGTATGCATGCAGGCAAATGAGCCAATCAACATTTAGACCGACACTGTTTTGTCTCCTGATTTTAAACTTCGTATCTTGATGAACCTTTTGTTAACTGTCCATTGTTTATATGTAAGTATATTAACGTCAACCTTGGCCGTCAGTGGAATTTTCTACCTGCTACGCGAGGAGAAAAAGTCACTTCCTGGCCAAGGCAAGACGTAAAACTATAGACAAACCACGGGCGGTAATTCGTAAAGCCCCAGATCGCATTTATGGCCTCACCTTCGGTTCGGGCCACAAACACCTGGTATGTAATGAACCAAGATCGCCACTGAATGGCTCGAAACGGTGACGTAGCACTCTTTTTTTAAAAAATGGCTCTGAATCGGGAGCATTGGAAAAAGTCCCCCCTCCCCCAAAGAGTACCACAATGACCGGTCCTGCGCCACCCGCATCCAGCGGACTCCTGCGACTTTTACCAGGTTATCAGTCCACCTTGTGGGGGGTCTACCACGCCGCGCCTTCCGGTACGTGGTCGCCACTAGAGAACCTTTTCGCCCCAACGGACGTCGGTTCTACATGCAATATGCCCCCCGCCCACTGCCACTGCTATATCGGTTACGTTGGTTCTGCTGCGGATAGCCCCATTTCTGATGCGATCACGCAGAGAAACTCCCGACATAGCCCTCTCCATTACCTTTATGTCTTACACCCAAAACGCCCCGTGTATACTGTATATATTTATACCCGTATATTTATACCGCTACACGCCCAATTGCTTATTCTCCCACTATTTCTGTATCCTTTAAAAAACTTGATGAGGTAATTCACGGGTGGGAATCGATTTTTGTCAAATCGAAGGGCACGTGTATTCTAATTGTCAATTTCCGGAGTTAGGGGAGCTTCGGTGGCTTACGTGTGAAAACATTGTATCGGGAAATTTCTGGAAAAGTGAATTTCGTTACGAAACAATGGATTAACATTACCGCTTCAGCCGGAATGCGTTCACTGCTTGATATTGGCGTCCCCCCAAGAGTGCCACTTGCATTCAGTGAACTACCTCTAACTTTATCAGGTCATCAGTCCATCATCAGACCGTTTCAATTCCGAAAAGGCATGTGATAAAAGGGTAAAGTCAAAGTCAAAGTCAAAGTCAAAGTGATTTATTCTTCAATTTAGGCATATTACATGCACCTATGAATGTCGATAAACTACCACCGGTTCGGAAAGAAAATTAAATATGGTGGAATGGGGTTTGAACCGAGAGGCGACTTTGATTGAATCGGTTTTTCACCGAAATTGTTGTTTCTATTCGTGGGTGAACTGTTGTAGTGAATCCTACTAATATTATAAATGCGAAAATTTGGATGTTTAGATGTTTGGATGTTTGGATGTTTAGATGTTTGGATGTTTGTCAGTCAATCACGCAAAAACGGCTTAACGGATTAAGATGAATTTTGGTATACATAAAGTGTATAGCCTGCATTAACATATAGAATACTTTTTATCCCGGGAAGCATCCCCTAAGGGGGCAAAGTGGGGGGTGAAACTTTGTATGGATATATGATATAACCGAGTTCCACGCGGACGAAGTCGCGGGCAGAAGCTAGCTATTATTTAATAGGCTTTAATTCATGTCATCCCTTTTAGGAGTTAGTAGTCAGAATATTATAAATGCGAATGTTTGGATGTTTAGATGGATGTTTGTTACTCAATCACGCTTAAACGGCTTAACCGATTTCGATGAAATTTTGCACAAAGATAATTTATAGCCTGGATTTAGTTTTTATCCCGGGTTCACGTAGACGAAGTCGAGGGCGGTTTTCGATTAAATCTACTTAATTTTAAATCGTTCAGTTAATTCATAAGTCATGACCCTACATTCTAAATGATAAAAGTGGCCCCATTCGTTCCTAAAGTAACCCCATGCCACGGTACTCCGCGATAAACATTAGGAATGTCATTTGATTTTCAGACGAATGTGACTGAATTCACTGCATAAATGTTTCTAAACTCAGTTGTACTAGACAGATACAGAAACAGACATGAAATGTGCGGCTTTTGACTTTCAAATGAAACACGAAACATTTCCAAACTCCACATACAAGGTTTTCCCTTTCACAAGTCGGTATCGACTTTTAATTCGGCTTTGATTGGGTCGTCATAGAGAGAACATCGTGTTTGTTTTTTCGACATATAACGTGTCCTTTTAAGAGTAGGAAAGCGGAACCCGGTAAATAAATTGGAAATAACGCTATATAGGCAGAAGTTATTAGATGTTCTTTTGATGTTTTTATTTACGGTTCGTTGGTTTTTTTTTTTTTTAGTAATACGTTAGGTGTTACATCGATACTTATTTATCATCCCGTAATTTGCGTTAGTATTTCAGTCTCGTGCACTAAACTGTTACTATATCATTTACTGGGCAGTTGCAGCTCTCTCTGTATACTAATGTATTACAGAGAACCTCGCGGAGAGGCGCCGCGGGATGGAATATAGCAAACATTTAAAAAAAATAGAAATATAACTTACGTCCATTCAAAAAGTCCATCCAATAACAGATGAAAGTGTTTTCTCTATCTTATTCTCTATCCTTCTGTATCCTTTGCATAGACGCCATCTTTGTTAAAGTCAAAGTCAAAATATTGTATTCAATTATAGATTCATCATACAGAACACTTTTTGAAGGTCAAAGTTCACTTACAGTTACAGTTACACAAAATGCTGTTTTCACAATGTCAACTTTTTTTATAAATTAGAACTAGGGAAAATAAAAATATGTCAGGATTATATAAAACAAATTCAAAATCCGAGTATGTCGGTACACGAGCACTCTGCAAAAAAAAGCAGTAGAGACTGAGAAAAAAAAAACATTTAAATCTCATCGTTTGCCCCCGGCAAGATGTTCGGTGCAACGGCTAACGAGTGATTTAGCCTCGTGCGTCCCGTCAGCAAAAGACGCATTGAGCAATAATTTATATTAACATCGATTTAGTGTACTTTTCGGCTCTATCCCGACCGGGTGCATTCGAACATTAACATTTAACATTTTCAACATCTTTCTAACATAATTTTATAACATTTGTAACTTTAGCATTTTAAGACAATAAACATTTAATACTTTCTGTATGAGCTGACAGCTGCCGGCACCATATTTAAGTCTACTGGTCAGTAAAGTGTGCATCCCGCCATTAGCGATTCATTTTGTCTTTCCATATATTAATGTAATGTCATAGGAGTATCAGATGCCCACAATTTCGCTAAAACTACACCAGGCTTTGAATACTTAACAACGAGAAATTAAGCTCCACTATTCACAACTTTTGAGAACAGATAAGACCAGTTTTGGTTTTCGGTGTTTGTAATAGGTAACAGCAGCATAGACACCGAAAGATGTTTATAGTATATATTAATATTGGACATGTGATTGGACTTAACAATCATAATTTGAATTTAAACGTCTCACAAACTAAACTAATACAGATCAAACGGCGACAAAAACTACCAATCGATACAACTTATTCATATAATCTTTCCGGACTTTCAAACATTCACCACAATCCTCGCCGCCCACGGGCGTCTTTCTCATTTATAAAATCGTTATACCTATTGTCTACATGAATGTCTTAATAAGCTCGTTAGCTCCGTTTTGAGACAGCTGAAGGTAATCATCATCATCATATCAGCCGAAAGACGTCCACTGCCGGACAAAGGCCTCCCCCAAACAGTGCTAAAGTGACCGGTCCTGCGCCACCCGCATCCAGCGGACTCCCGCGACCTTTACCAGGTCGTCAGTCCACCTGAAGGTAATAAGAAGCCCAATGTAAAAGTAATGCAATAATGGACCTAATCTCTTTTAAAATAAATTAGTCCCATCTCCCATCTCTGCCTTTGAACTGAGACCTGAATTGACCTTTTATTCTTAGCATTCGTTCTAATAAATCCAGGCTTAACAAGTTTATAGGGATTTAGAAAATAGCCTCTAACTTTTTTTGCCTTAAACTTTGTTTTAAATTAAATTACTTATTTCAATAGTTATTTTCAACAAATCCGGGTATTTTAAGGTCCTAAAAAATTTGCTTATTATTGTTACTAGGTCGTCCCTAGTTTACTAAATAAACATATACAGATATGGATTTAAGATTTTTAACGACGCTTGTTCATAATTGTATGCCGTTTTCTCGTGCAAGACATAAACGTGTCTCTTACACGAAGGCGTGGTTTACAAGAAACGGGACGTCCTTTTTATTCACGAAGTACACCTAACCTTTTTTTAGGAGAGTAAAATGCTTTACGCATTCCACCCGGGTGTGAGGAGGGACCCGGGTGGATATGTGGGACTCCTCGTAGTGGGCTGATGAGGCCCCGATTCCACTAAACACCTCTCCGTCTGCCGTCTTTGTGCTTTAGTGGTGGGCTGGAGAAACGCTTGCGCTTTACTTCTTCACCAGCACCTCTCCGATTTCCAGAGCACCGCCTCCGGAGGTCCTTAGAGACCTCGATCATTTTTGTGCCAGTGCGGGCACCCGCCCAGTGACCTCGTATGAAGTACACGTAACCTAACCGAGTCTAAAATTCCCTACACAGATAATTTTAGGTGAAATTGCGCATCCTTCTGCCGTTTCACTAAATCCACCAAACAACTACCTAACCCTCACCATTTAAATTTACTGCAGCTAAGTGAGAAATCCATAGTTATGTAATATATAATATCAAGCGCAAACTCTGTGTAAATTCACGCAAACGTTCCGTTCCAACTCTGGGGTTGGAAGGATGGAACAAATAAGGTTTTCATATCAGATAGGATGTTTTGTGCAATGAATGGGATGAGAACACCGGTTATCCCGTTCTATTCCCCGGTATTCGGGGTCTAATTGCGTCTGTTAATGACGCAAATACAAAGGTTCCGTAGGCTTGTGAGATGCTTTTAGGGACTTTGGAATGGGAATAAATCAATTTAGGTTAATCTTTACACTTTTTGTATAGGTACAGGATGGCGCTTTACTCTGATCTTTGCTGAAAGTATAGTTGTTATTAAATTAATTTTCAATCAATCTATCATCATTTTAAAGCTAGGTTAAGTAAAACAAAAAGACATAAATAATTAAACGTTTTATAGATGATAACTTGCCACAATAAAGTTACTATTAACACTTGCACATGACACATGTCTTTCGCTATCAACTTGATAGGGTTGAAAAAGGCGGATTTTTGCACTAAAGTTTAACAAGCTTTATTTCGTAATCGGTAAAGAATACGTATTAACATAGTTTTTTGGGAAACAATAAAGCTCTTTGGGTGAACAATTCCCCGTTTTTTTTCCAAATTTCCACGCATATATACACATATATATACACGTGCATTAAGGATCATAATTTTAGAAGTGTACTAAAATAAAAATAATAAAAGGTAAGCAAAATTATTACGCTTTCTGTGGTTGCTGACGCAAAATCGAGCGTTGGAGAATAGAATATCTACAATGAAATATACTATGATAATAAAGAAAAGATTAAAGTGTTGTTTCGTTATCACTTTGACGCAAAATAAATAAAAACACTTGAATTAAAAACATTTGACAAAGGCCACTGAAAATGAAATAGAATAGAAGCCAAAATGGGATTGAAGTGTATTGTGGATGTGCAACTTATATAATTTAACATTTTCTTCATCTTTAAACCTACAATTACTAGATGTAGCACTGAAAATGTGTGTGCTTTGCCCCTTTATGAGAATACAGATGAAAGTGTATGTGTCTGTATCTATGTAGAGAAGTCTATAAATATAATAGAAGAAAATACGTCCTACATCCAGGGGACTCGCTCTGAAGCCGGTGCTGCAGCTGACCAGGCCCAGGTGTTAAAGCGCCGCTTGCGGTAGAAACATTGGGTCCCTGGTCAGCTGACATGAAATCTTTCATGAGGTCAATGACTGAACGGCTCGTCGACGTTTCAGGAGACGATAGGGCTGGCGCTTACCTCTCGCAACGTATTTCATTAGCAATACAGAGAGGTAACGCCGCCAGCGTTATCGGCTCCATGCCGCAGACGGAACTGCTGGACGGGATATTTTTTCTATGACTGGGTTAGGTTAGTTAGGTTAATTTATTTTATAATCAATTTATAATTATTTGTTTGTTCCTTTATTTTATCTTTATTAAAGTACATAATAAAAAATAAAAAAAAATAAAAAATAAAAAATAGAAGAAAATAATATCAGCAGCAAAAAAATCATATTTAACATAAACCGTAAACACGAACTTTAAACAATTCAGACATTAGCTAATCCCCATTATCCTAGAGATAACCTAAGAAAACAATAAACGTGAACGTTTCACTCCTACCCTGCGCAGAGAATTAATAAGCTATGAAAAATGCACAAGCCGTCCAACGCTACTGTTGCGGAGTACGGCGCAAAACTTTGGCGGTGGAGTTTTGGGAGCAACAAAAAAATTGTCTTAAAGCAATTCTTTCGAAATTTTATAATAATAGAAAACATTACTCGACTCGGATAATCCCAAAAAAACTTATGCTCAGTAAAGTCCAGAAGAAGCGTCCAGTCAAATAACTCTCACCGGCTATCCGTTCCTACTGCCTTACGTGCAGCTGAAAACAGAACCGTGTGAAAGTCCATAGAAAATAGTATAGACTCTAAATTTATTATAACTTCAAAAGAAAGAAGGCAAAAAATATGCCTGGTGACGAAAATCCCATTCAAATATTTCAAAAAATTACGAAGCTTACAACCGTTTTAATATTGGTTGTTAGAGAGAGAAAACGCTCGCTTCCAGGGCATTTAAGATAACTCGCTAAACATCCAATACTTGGCCCATCTTAAACCCGGCGTCGATCGCATCCCAAAAGTCAACGTGACGGGCCTATCAATAGAGCAATGAATTCAATTAAGTGGAACACGGGGCGTTTGCGTTTTATCGCATTTTAATTAAAAAAGCAAAAAGTAATAGTACGTAGCAATTGTTGGGGTTTGATCTGTAATTTGATTGCATATTTTTTTTTCATATCTGTCTTTCCGTGATATTAAATTTTACGCTCTAATGATTAAAAGTTTTAATGTCATTTTTCTAGCCGAACTGTTTTTATGAATAAATAGAATGAAAAACTTTACATTACCTACTTGAATGTATTTTAGGGATTTTGGTCACTTTTACGTAGGTACTTCACAATAAAAAAAAGCATCAATTTTATGATAGACTCCCGCCCGCGACTTCGTCTGAGTAGACCCGAGATAAAAACTATTCTATAATTATTTTAATCCAGACTGTAAACTATCTTCGTGCAAAGTTTCATCAGTTCAGCCGTTTAAGTGTGATTGAGTAACAAACATCCAAACATCTAAACATCCAATCTTTCACATTTATAATATTGTTCAGCGATTTTGGTGTCGAGCTCGTATTTCCGATAAAGTAGGAATAAATAGAAAGAAAGAAAGAAGATATGTATTCACTACACAAAAGACACACCGAGATAAAGGGAGTAGACATACAATACAATTTACACTTCTTGTTTGTGTCTTCGCGGCAGTGAAACGCACGGTCGCAAATCTGTTTAATATGGTAGAATACTTTTTCCAAACTTTTAAAGTCAATCTTTCCGTATATCCCGTTTTAAAGCCAACAATGACAAACCATACCAACCCATACATCTATAACTTCAATGTTTTTAGGACTTCTTAGCTAACACGTGCGGTCTTAATAAACAGAAGCACGCAAACGTGAGAACTCTGTGACTATCTTTACCTTCAAAAACGTCATAAGCAATAAACTTGTTTCTCAAAAAGACGTCTTTTTTATTTTAAGAGCATGCATTAATGCCAGTAATGTATTCATGTTAAGACAAACATCTTCAGTTCCATTAAGCTCATTCGTTATCGCTGGAACAAATATTTTAAGTGTGGAGAAAAAACTGTCAAGTAAGCGGATAAGTAAAGAAAGCTAAAATAACATGGCACATCTATCCATACAGTTCTTGGCACGTTTTAGAAGATAAATTTACTGCTTGACAATATTTTTCAAAAGCAACTTCCTCAACAGATATGACAGGTCGAGATGAGATGAGAGTGTAAACAGAACAAACGTAATATTTGTATGTACCTACATAAATAAAGAGTATATACCTATAATTTCTTTACTTGTTTATTTATAATTTTAATTTAAGTAGTTTTAATCCCAAGCGTATATGTTTTTAATTTTACTTTGAACAAAAATGTAACATTTTTTTATTATATTATTGAATACAAAAAAAATCAAATTGTAATCTGCATCTGGTGGCAAGCAAACAGTTTTTAATAATATAATCATTTTAAAAGTTACGGATAATTGTTATTTAATGCGCGTTACTAAAATCCCTTAATGTGAATCTTGATACGACAATGCAAAAGTCAAATCTCCATCAACGCCATAACTTAAAATGTTTACGCTGATTCAGCTCAAACAAATCAAGCATCTACTTCCCCAAACACGTATCACAATAAATTTTATCACTGTAAAATCAACGATGTTGCTTTAAAAATAAAGTTCACATTTTAAATAACACAAAAAAGTTTCAGAAGGTTAAGAAAGCTGGAATGTTCTCTTATCCCCTAAGCTATCGCAAAGTCTCTGAAACCCTGAACACATTTTGGGGGCATAAATCGAGAGAATGGGGCACGACTGTCGGTATCTATGCAACCCTTATATCTTCACAAGGGTTATGTCTGTTATGTTGATTCTGCTCATGTGCGAATTCTTTAGAAAATCTGGCTTTATCTTTCTGGCCGCGTCCGATGGCTGAAGTGAGCTCAACATTAGAAAAGCTTTTTTAGAAGCGGTGTTAATGTTTACATATTTTATTGTAGGTTTATAATAATGTAAGCAACCATTAAGAGGTACTTACGATTTTACGAAAACACAATTGTGATCACGGTTGATCATTCATCATCATCAACGCCATAATTGATCATCATGGTTGATGATTAATCTGTATTAACAGGATTTAAACTGCATGAAAACCACTGTTCAGCCAATTATTAAAGAAACACATGTGAAAAATGCATCTAGACACCGCGTTGATGAACATTTAATTCCATAAACAAATGAAACATCAGATGAAAGCGGTTACAGGGATTTTGTTTAAGGTTTTCCAGTAGATTCAATAACTATAAATAAAACAAATCACCTATCAAAATAACGGCTGTTCTGAGTAACTAATCTAATTCAACGTCCCACTGCTACTTAAAACATAAACCATGATTGAATTTCAAAACCGAAGACGATAAATTTAACCTAAATCGCAATTAATGTAATTAAAAAATCAAATTTAGATATGATAGCGTGACCACTGCACCTGATTTACTTATAAATGAGGTAGCGATACCACTTATAAGACAATAAACATTTAAAATTATGCAGTTTAAATTAAATTATCCTTTGATAAAGTTTTCAAAGTCGGCCTTTTTGAGAATGGGAATTCGTTAACTGTCTTGCCAGCTGCTAGTTCATTGGTTATTGGTATTGAAAAAATGAGACGCGTAAAAACTAACAGAAAATACAGAAAATATAGGGGTTATTAGGAAATAACCTTAAATCCAACTGATACTAAATAGTTCATTCATATAAGATTAGCTGGTATCGTTTGTTACTCCTATGAACTCCTATCATGGGTTTTGAAATAAGCAGCATTTGTAGATTTTTCGAAACAGCTCTCACAAGTTCGGTGATATTTGAAATACATTAGTTTATTGGGCGAATAACATATTTTCCCCGAAAAAACACAGAAAACATGTTTGTAATAACTTCAGACTAATATCAAATGAAACTTAATGTCGCAATTCATTCATTTATTCCTTGATAAAACATAGTTTTACATGTTGTTTTTAAAAGATAATATGAAAGTGCCTGCAACAGGGAGACCTTGTATGGACAATTTCAGGTAAGATGCGAGAAACTACTCTGTGTATATCTTTGGATTCTTGAAGTAAGCCTTTTTCAATTCCTCTGATGATGTAGGCCTTTCTTTAAATCTTCTGCATGCAACGTTTTTCACCCGATTTTCCTCTCATTATTGTTAAGTGTTCGGAGTAGATTTTACGTCTCTTTTAGTGCGTCGGCTATCGTAAAATAAACACACGATGTTTATGTGCGATTGTGTGAAGTAAAATATACGAGCCCTTATACATACCGAACTGAGTTATCACTAGAGTTGTACTCACAGAAAAATATATTCTTCGCGGATGCTGGAATGCCTAAAGGGACCATTCTCAACCGATATCATTCCTATTGTATAAAAACCGGACAAGTGCGAGTTCAACTCGCGTGGTGAAGGTTCCGTATATAATCTAAATTTCATAAGTGTTTTTGAATGCTCAAACTTTTTATAGGTTTTCCTGTAATCTTTAGGCAAAGAACTATTTTCCATATTTTTTTTTTAATTTTAATATTAGCAGTTTCGGAGATAAGGAGGGGGGGGTGATCAATTTTCGTCTTTTTTCCTAAATTACTTCAAATCTGTTTTTGCTAAAATTATAAAAAAAAATATATCTGATATGCTTACAACAACCCCTTTCATTTGATATGTCACACAATACAGTTTGCAAAAGTTTTTTTTTCATTTTCCAGTTTACCCCCCCAAAGTGGCCCCTTGTTCAGAATTCCTTAATTTATTTTACGCGTCCATCTTTGGGTAACCAATTTACATATGTGTACTAAATTTCAACTCAATCGGTCTAGTAGTTTCGGAGCAAATCGGCTGTGACAGACGGACAGACAGACAACCGAGTGATCCTATAAGGGTTCCGTTTTCTTCCTTTTGAGGTATCGGAACCCTAAAAATAACTGAACCGTATCTAACCAGCCAAATACATGTTGGCACGTAATTTTATAAATATTTTTACTGTTTTTACATTGATTTGCCCGTCTCAAAATTGTGTCTTTTGGCAGGTTTGCTCTTAGAATGAGTCATTTGTAAACTGTCAAAATAGCTACAGGAACAGTTCAAAGAGTTACGCATGTCGATTTTTACAAAATGTCAATAGGCGGTAACTTATCATCAGGTAGATACGCTTGTATGACACAATGGGAATATAAAAGAATAAAAAAACCACTTGCATTCTCGTCATCGGAACGCTGTCGCTGCGGCCATGGCTTTTTCAACCATGCCCCACGTTCAAAGCTAACCACCCGCGTTCAGAGACAAAAAGGTTTTTGGGGAACAATGTCACACGGCACTCTTTGTGCAATGCGCGATACGCCCCAACGGCTATCGTTGAACTAAATGACGTATATGGTCGAGGAAGTGGTAGAGATAGGATTTTCAGAACATGGCGGTCGGAGTGAATGCAAAAAGTTAAAAATTACAAAGTACGGAAAAGCATTTTGAGTGGCAGATAGATACGAACATTATCTAAGCTGCTTATATTCAAACATTTAGAATTTTGAATTCTTGTTGACTCTACAAAGATTATGTTAAAAACTAAAATTAGGTATATTCACAATTTGCATAAAATTTTAATATCCTGTTACGTCACAAGAGCCAAGTAGTTTATTTTTACTTTAAAAGGTTCTTTACAATTCTTGAAAGAATATTATTCTAAATTTTAATCTACATCATACAAGTGCATTAACCGCAAATTTAAATTAATTTTTCAAACGTGAAAATGACAGTTGGTATGTCCTAGCGCTCATTCGCAAAATTACTCTACTACCCTACTTCAGTCATAATTTCCTAAACGTAACATGACGCAAATATTTTTACCTATATGTTTATTTTTATTCGATTTGTTGTTAAACTGGCGTTTTTAGGCCATGGAGCTATGTTCTCATTCGCATAATTATGCATTTATCTAGGATATATACGAGACGAGTTAAATTTTTTATAATATTTCTTTTAAAAAAAAAAACGAAAGTGGCCAAGAAGCAACACAGCGATAAGTTTAATTAATCAGGTTTGGAGATTAAAGTTGAAAGAAACCATAGTAAATTACTTCCAGTAGGTTCAGAGAAACGATTCCAATATCTATTCTACAAAGAAACATAAAATCTCTCAATATAATTATTTTGTTTACATTACCTCGGTTGATGTTGTGTGTAAAAAAATGAGATGTCTTGTCGCATTACAATATGCATAATTTTCCAAGTTCATTGGCTGCAAGAACTGGGAATTTTCTAATTGGAGCTGGCGGGTTTGAGGAAAAAATCTCTGGATACAACCCAGAGCTAAGAGCCTACTCACTTACTCGACCTACACAGTAGGTACACCTTACATAGTAGGTACACCACTGAACTCGGGTCTTCGGTCCTCATACTTCTCCAGTAAGTACAGCACAGGTTCCACCTACTCACAGGCCGCTCACACTACGTTTACAGATCTCGACGATATCACGTACATGGAAATAAATATGACATGTGCTTATATAGTGGTAGGTATTGTAATGAATTTTGATTTTTTTTCATAATTTTTTGAATTATCACTGTTTTTTTTATCCACTCACTTGTTGCTGGCAACCAGTTTTCAACTTCGCACACCTCTAAATCGATTGTGTTAGTTTAGATTGTTCTATTTAAAATCAATTCTGGCTACCATTTTTAAAATTAGTGGATACAAACCAAGGGTTAATTAAACAAGTGCGAGTTCAACTCGCGTGGTGAGGGTTCCGTATTTAATCTAAACATAAAAATATTGAGCATTTTCCCGTTACTTTGAATACTCAAACCTATGATAGGTTTTTCTGTAATCTTTAGGCAAGGAACTATATTCCATATTTTATTCAGAATTTTAAGCCTAGTAGTTTCGGAGATAAGGGGGGATAATGGTTAATTTTCGTCTTTTTTCCTAAATTACTTCAAATCTGTTTATGTTAAAATTATAAAAAAATATATATACGAGATGCTTACAACAACCCCTTTCATTTGATATGTCACACAATAAAGTTTGCGAACCTTTTTTTTTTTTTTTCCAGTTTACCCCCCAAAAGTGGCCTTCTTGTTCAGAATTCATTAATTTGCTTTACGTCTATCTTTGGGTCACCAATTTACATATGTTTACCAAATTTCAACTCGATCGGTCTTGTAGTTTCGGAGAAAGGAGAAAATCGGCTGTGACAGACGGACAGACAGACGCACGAGTGATCCTATAAGGGTTCCGTTTTTTCCTTCTGAGGTACGGAACCTTAAAAGAGTGGTTGTACCTACTAAATTCAAAATCTGGAAGGGCATTTTCCCCATTCGGATAGTGACGTTCGAAATCAACCGATCAGCATTATGCTAACTTGCTTTGCTGTAATCGACCGAGGCCCAACGCTGTTTGACTTGGCTTTTCAGACACAGAATCAAGCTTGGATTGTTTGATTTAGTGTCCGTTCGAACAACCAGTCCATATTTTGACGTTTTGTCTCCAATTAATTCCTTATTCACTTTAGTCAAATAGAACCTTATATATTATCATATCAATTTTGATAGTTTATTGGTCACTTTTAATATCTATAACAGTGCTGAGGGTATTATAGTTATTTATGATACAAGTGCGGAAAGTAGGTAATTCCCAACGAGTGACGATGACCAAAAACAGGACCGTCAGGAAGTACGTATGTATCATACAACATTGTGCAATGCATCATGCAAGGAAATAAAAATATATAAATAAAACGTGAAATTTTAACTGTCATGAAATCTCATTCTCGCACGTGTGTGGGAATATTGGCCTGAAATCCATTCCCGCACGGCCCCGCACCGCACCGCTCCTCCGCGCGGGCATAGGTCTATGTTTATATTCCCGTGTTTATGTTGAATCATATAAAGGCGCACTATCAGAGCAAGTGCATTGTAAAATTACATATTTTGCGTTATTGTGGAAATTCATAGTTGTACTGTAGTTACGTGTGTATTATTGTGTTTAGTATCTAAACTGAATTGGTTGATATTGTTACGATATGTAATGTCAAAGGTGGTTTGGGCATTGTAACGTTATCGTTACATGCATAAGAATATTATTAGTAAAAACAAATATTTACAAATCTACCTTAAAACTACATACTACATACTAACGTTAAAGGTACATGAATTCATCGGCGTCGTCTTCGCGCTCACGCGAAGCGCAGTTTTAGCGCCCTTGCTAACTTGTTTTTATCGAGTTAAGGAATGCATTTTTGCGCATCGCCTGCGCACACTCCCGATCTGCTGCCGAGTTGAACGCACGTCACCTACAGATATTTATTCGGTCTCTGCTACGTGTAGACACCTAGTTGTTTAAACATCGTAACCGTATTTTATAGTGATCGTCGCTATAACGTTCCTCGAGCTTAATACCTAGTACGAGTACAATGTTCGCGAGTGTTGTGTAACCCCAATCTGGGGTCCAAAGTTCGGGTTGCTGAACTGGGTGGTAAATCCACAACTACGAGCCCTGCGAGTACCAGCCTACCTACGTCACGTTCCCCCAGGCGAGAGTACCACCCCGTAGGGACGAAGCCGGGCCTGTGCGGATTTAAATATTCAACCTACAACCCTAATTTTTTATTTTAGTCGAATTCCAAATTTCAGTTTTTTTATTATACTTTTTTTTGCACGAATCTTTGTTCATTATTTCCGAACCATATAAGGGAACAAAGACCCTAAAAACGTGACACTGGCGCCCTTCGACGTGGTTAAATTCGCACAGATCCTGTTTTTTCCGCTCGGTTTTTGTAGTTAGTGTATGCTTGTGGCTTATTTTTGTGAAACGTTTTTTATTTTTTTATTTTTGGTTTTTTTGCTACTAAAGTGTACATTTGTTTTTTTTACATGATTGATTTGTTATTTCCAGTAGCGCTTATTTCGTGTAAATTGTTTTAATCCAGTTTTTAACAAAGAAACACATTTTTATACCAGGAGCTTAATATGGCGCTTTTACAATTTTAAGAATTTTATACACAAAGGTACTATTGAGCTTGTATTATTGTATAAGTACACATTAGTAGCACCCGTTTTTTATTTTTAGTTGCTGCCAACCTGATTATTTTTATTATTACTAATTTGAAAAAAAAAAACCAGACGTTCATCATAGATCATTTTATTTGTAACAGAACGGAGAATTTCATTAGATACATTTATTAGTTTTGATTTTGCTTGATACCACTTACCCATTGGTCCAAATTCAAGATGCTCCCTGTCAAATATCTTTCTCTCCAAAAGTCGGAACTAGAATATGAGGTTCGGATCCGAGGTGCTACCGCGGCTACATCAGTTGAAGAACTTCGAAAGCAAATCGTAAAATTAGCTTTAGAATACCCGTCCGAACACATATTAGAGTCTCCGCTGGATGTTCGACAGGACCTCAAAGGTTGCTTAGAAGTTCTCACAAAAGTTCAGATTAATCTCGATGTATCTGACCCTACTGTGCCCACTATAATGAGAACGCAAAATATGTTAAATCACCTCAATAATCGTTTAGCGAGGATAACGTGTAGCGACGACATTAAAAAAGAGTATCGAGAGATACTAGAAGGCTATAAACTCTTTTCACAAAGGCTCACTGCTCTTCTAGCTAAGAAGCCAATTGCTACAGCGAATGCAGCATCTAATGCAAGCGCCGGCCCCTCCGCCGAGGCTGCGGCGATGATTCCGGATAAACAAAATTTGATATCAGTGACATGCGACCGTTCTGTAGCTGACTTAAATAAATTGAAATTTGACGGCAAGACTTGCGTACGCTCATTTATACAGCGCGTCGATGAATTCATGGTTGCACGTAATATTGTTTCCACAAAAATTTTGTCATTTGCCACCGAGATCTTTCAGGACGATGCCCTTCATTGGTTCCGCTCGGTAAAGGACAAAGTTTCATCGTGGCCCGAGCTGGCCGCCAAACTAAAAGAGGATTTTGACCAATCGGATTACGATTACCGCCTTATTTCTGAGATCCGCTCTCGCACACAGGGTGAGCGGGAGAACATAACCATTTATCTCTCGATTATGAGTGGGATGTTTTCTCGCCTATCCAGGTCTCTAAGCGAAGAGGAACAGCTCGAAATCCTACTCCACAACATTAGACCTTGTTACGCCAGCACACTTGCAGCCTCAGCTGCTACGATTCCAACTATCGACACACTGCGTTCTCTTTGTCGAAATTACGAGACTTTTCATTCTCGTCTCACGCAATTTCAGGAGCCACCAAAAGTTACTTCTGACACTGTTGCACCTGAATTTGCGTATGCAAAGGACCCAAATAAAATTACACATAAATTTAACCATAACAATTATAATAAACAAAATATTACATACGACAATAATTACAATAAAGCACATTATTCAAGAAATCAACATTTTGGACAACAAAGTCAAAACAAAACACAACATCAAAATTATATACACACAGTTCAAACAAATAAACAACAACCTTACTGCCCCAGGTGTCGCAGTAACTCTCATCACATCAGACAGTGCCAAGCGAATAGGGACGTCTTTTGTTTTAAGTGCGGGCTAAAAGATGTTAAGACACCTGACTGCCCTGTATGTAGTAAGAGTAAGAATTTAAAAAACTAGATGGGCAGAATTGTAGATATTTCGACCAACAAGAATGGGACTCTTGGCTTGCGTTTATCAAAACGTTCTCTTCTACTTATAGAATATCTACAATTCTGCATTCCAAACCTCAACATGATCCTAGGCCCTATGTAAATATTAAAATTAATGATATTGACGCCTGTGCTTTATTAGATTCTGGTGCTGCAGTGAGCATAGTGGGTAATAATGCCCATCATCACTTAGTCGACTGCACTTTGCAACAGGGTGACCACATTTCTATGGTAGCCGCAGGTGGCCAATCTTTAAATAGTATCGGGTACATGCATTTACCCATCACTTTCGAAGGCCAATTTCATATAATTAAGGCTTATGTTGTCCCCGAGGTGGAAACGACCATCATACTAGGCATTGACTTTTGGCGTGCTTTTCAAATCTGCCCGAAGTATTTGGACAGCATAACATTGTCTGAAAGCCCTCTTGCGGAATTAAAAGTAACTAACCCTGACATTTTTATCAACTCTTACGATAATTTAACTCAGGCGCAGAGGTCTATAGCAGACAATGTTATGGCTCAATTTAAATCTGTTTCTATGGAGGAGAAGGGATTGGGACGGACCAACCTGATCTCTCATAAAATAGACACTGGAGACGCGCAACCAGTAAGACAGCGCTATTATAGAATGTCGCCCGAAAAACAGCGTATTTTGGTGGAGCAAGTTGACGAGATGTTGTCACTGGATGTTATTGAGCCATGTGAGAGCGCATGGTCGTCACCAGTGCTTATCGTGCACAAGAAAAATGGACAGCCCAGGTTCTGCCTCGACAGTCGGAAGCTCAATGCTGTGACAAAACGTGACGCGTACAATTTGCCATACGTTTCGGAGATCCTCGATAATCTTCGAGACGCAAAGTACCTGTCCAGCATTGATCTTTCGAAGGCTTTTTGGCAGATCCCTATTGAACCATCAGACCGCGATAAGACTGCTTTTTACGTGCCATCTAGAGGTACGCTGCGTTTTAAAACTACCGCATTTGGCTTGTGTAACGCGCCAGCAACGCAGCAGCGCCTGGTAGATTTATTGTTTGCCGACATGGAATTTAAAACTTTTGCCTATCTGGACGACATCATTGTCATAAGCTCAACTTTTGAGGAACATGTGTCCCGTCTTTTACGCGTGTTAGATAAGTTAAAGAGAGCCAATCTAACGGTAAATTTTGAGAAATGTAACTTCTTTCGCAGCCAATTGAAATATTTAGGCTACGTAGTAGATGCTCGTGGTTTGCGTACGGATCCGGAAAAGGTCCAAGCAATTTTAAACTTTCCCGTGCCTACAAGCAAGAAGGAATTGAAACGCTTTCTCGGTACTGCAACTTGGTACCGACGCTTCGTTCCGAATTTTAGCACAGTGGCTGGTCCGCTTAACAAATTGACCTCAAACGGCAAGAAGGCACCACCTTTCCATTGGACGCTTGAGGCTGACGCGGCTTTTAATGCCCTAAAAGATTGCTTGGTCTCCGCGCCAGTACTCTCTTGCCCAGCGTATGATAAAGCGTTTGAAGTTCACACGGACGCCAGCAATTATGGAATTGGCGCCATGTTGACGCAGACGTTAGATGGGAAAGAACACCCCATAGCCTATATGAGTCGCTCACTCACCAGTGCCGAGAAAAACTACAGTATCACGGAAAGGGAGACCCTAGCAGTGCTGGCTTCTCTCGAGCACTGGCGATGTTACTTAGAGAACGGCCATACATTCAAGGTGTACACTGACCATTCTGCGTTGAAATGGTTTTTATCGCTAGACAATCCATCTGGCAGACTGGCACGCTGGGGAGTAAGATTATCTTCGTTCAACTTTGATATCAAGCATCGAAGAGGCGTGGATAATGTTATTCCCGACGCTCTGTCTCGTGCCGTCCCAGTTGCAACTATATCTCTTTCAGACGCAATAAAAACTACTAAGGACGATTGGTACATTAAGACTTATAACGGGTGTCTTAATACTCCAACCCAGTTTCCAAATTTCATCATTAAAAATAACTCACTATTTCGGCTTTCTAAAACTAGATCACATCTTATGTCAGAATTCGAGTGGAAGGAAGTAGTTCCCATTGAGTTTCGCGACCAAATTATTGCTGATAACCATTCTGTACCAACCGCTGGGCATCTCGGCATATTTAAAACTTACCGTCGCCTGTCGTTATCCTATTATTGGCCCGGGATGCACCAGAGTGTCGTTCAGTTTGTAGGATCTTGTTCCGTATGCTTATCTTATAAGCTACAAAATCACACTACATTGGGAGAAATGGGACGTCCTAAGCAGTGCTCTCGTCCCCATCAAATGATCTCGATTGATTTTGTCGGACCACTTCCTATCACTCGTAAGCAGAATAGTTATATGCTTGTAGTAACTTGCTGCTTCTCCAAATACTGCAACATTTTTCCTCTTCGGCGTGCGACTGCCGATGCAGTCGTTAAAATATTAGAAGAATCAATTTTCTTAGTTCACGGTGTACCTCAGACCATTTTTCTGGATAATGGAAGCCAGTTTATTAGTGCCACCACTGACAAATTATTCAAAAAATACAAGGTGCCTAATATATACTTTACGCCTAGGTATTGTCCACAAATTAATTTGGTCGAAAGATTCAATAAATCGATACTTATTTGTCTATCCACATTCGTTGAAAATGACCACAGATCATGGGACACCTTTATCCCACAAATTCAGTTTGCGATAAATAACTCTGTTAACGAAGCTACCGGTTACACTCCGTCGTTTCTCGTATACGGTAGGGAGCTCGTTTTATGCGGATCGCACTATACTGACACTGATTTGGGAAATGAGGTGCTGTTCTTGCCACGCGATATTTATGCAGAGAATTTGGGTTGTCTTTCTTCAGTATTCAATGATGTGCAGGCCTCACTGTGGAATGCACATGTAAAGAATACTGCTCATTACAACTTACGAAGAAAAGCAGCAGAATATAACGTAGGTGACATAGTGTATAAGCGTACTTATATTCTTAGTGATAAAGATAAGTACTTTTGTAAAAAGTTAGCACCAAAGTACATAAAATGCAAAGTTATTACAAAACGGTCACCCTTAGTTTACGAGTTAGAGGATATGTCAGGCAAAAATATCGGAGTTTGGCATATAAAAGACATTAAATTAGTTAATTATACATAACATACCCTCAATAACACCTAGTTTCTAGCATGAGTCACTAGCTCCACCGGCTGGTAACTCGTCGTAATATTAGGCAGCGTCAGCAACGTAAATTGTAATGTTGTTGTTGTTCTTCGTGAAAGGATTTTGAAAGAATGTATGTAAGATGACAGAATGAATGAGTAAATGCTAGTGTAACTGTTTAATCGGGTTTTATTTAAGACTAAAACCCTTCCCGAGGCGCGGGGGTAATGTAACGTTATCGTTACATGCATAAGAATATTATTAGTAAAAACAAATATTTACAAATCTACCTTAAAACTACATACTACATACTAACGTTAAAGGTACATGAATTCATCGGCGTCGTCTTCGCGCTCACGCGAAGCGCAGTTTTAGCGCCCTTGCTAACTTGTTTTTATCGAGTTAAGGAATGCATTTTTGCGCATCGCCTGCGCACACTCCCGATCTGCTGCCGAGTTGAACGCACGTCACCTACAGATATTTATTCGGTCTCTGCTACGTGTAGACACCTAGTTGTTTAAACATCGTAACCGTATTTTATAGTGATCGTCGCTATAACGTTCCTCGAGCTTAATACCTAGTACGAGTACAATGTTCGCGAGTGTTGTGTAACCCCAATCTGGGGTCCAAAGTTCGGGTTGCTGAACTGGGTGGTAAATCCACAACTACGAGCCCTGCGAGTACCAGCCTACCTACGTCACGTTCCCCCAGGCGAGAGTACCACCCCGTAGGGACGAAGCCGGGCCTGTGCGGATTTAAATATTCAACCTACAACCCTAATTTTTTATTTTAGTCGAATTCCAAATTTCAGTTTTTTTATTATACTTTTTTTTGCACGAATCTTTGTTCATTATTTCCGAACCATATAAGGGAACAAAGACCCTAAAAACGTGACAGAGGATGGATGAAAGAAGATTAACGAAGAGAGTGTATGTAAAAAGAGTGGAAGGGCAAGTTGGGGCAATGCCCGGTCATTTGGAAGGCGTGCGTGGGGATACAGATCCAACACGTAGAGTCCCTTTGGAGACGAAGTTTAATGTCATGTTATACACCTTATTATTTATTATTTATTTTATCTATTACTTATTTCTATTGTAAATTATTATTTGACATCTACAAGTGCCCTCGTGACCTATTTGCAGAATAGATGTTTTATTTTGACATTATAAGTATACATCTTACAATATTAAGGTGCACAATTTGAATGCGCGCGTTATCAAGCTTTGACTACATTTGGACTAGTTTGGTAGATATGATGATAATGAATCATTTCATAACAAATCTAATCAAGTTCGTTAAATAATGACGCAAATAATACATATTTAATAAGTTGTGCACAGTAAGCCGATGCTGGCGACTGCGCCAGTAGATAGTTCAAAATAATATTGGCTACACATTTTCCGGAGTGAAACTGAATACGAGTAGTGTACATTATAAGGCAATGCAGGAGAAGCAGGTGCGCCTACCTAGAGTGCTTCAATCAGCCGCTCAAATACCTTACGGACTTTATGTTCTCGGGTTCTAATAGGTATTAGGTAATGCTTACAGAATAGCGTGCACCAAATTTGAAATGAGTTTTAACCTATGAAATGATTTCAGATTTCATCACCGATAGTTTTATACGTATACGTACAGTCACGGACTTTATTTGTTGAGCCATTTAGAGCTCATTTTATACTGGACACTTCGTAGCTTCATATAAAACCAAAATTAGTTGACAACTAAATGGCTCAACAATTAAAGTCCTTGACCGTACAGGTAAATTACTTTTGAATACAGTTGCTCAAAAAGTGCTACTTTACGTAGCTGTTTAGCGTGCGGAAAGTTGGTTTTCGCGCACTAGTGCTTTTTACTTTTCCTTGTACAAATTGTATCTTAAATCATTATGTCAATAAAAAATAAATAAGATAGAACCGTATTAAACTGTATTTAAACTTCGTTTTTTTCAACTGTATTACAATGATGTTACAGAATGAATAATATAAAAGTTTCGAATTCCTTACATACTTGGTGTTTTTCTTATTCTTTCGCAACTGTATTAAAAAAACGCCGTTCGATACACGTGCGGAAATGTCATTATTCACTCGCCCCGAGTCTTCCCACTCGCCTATGGCTCGTGGCAAGATATCTGGGTGCTCGTGACGTAATGACATACTTTCCGCACTAGCATCCAATTTTTGCATTTGCAGTTGTGACCTCTGTAGCCAGCCTCACACACACACTTACGTGTGTCTGTGTACGTCAACGTGTACCTGTGTCCCTGTAAATATAAAAATACTACTACAAATGCAAAAACGTCTCGAAAGTAATTTACCTGTATATTGGGTACCTGTAAAACTGACGCAAGACTTGGTTATTTAACTTATTTTTGAGTATTCGTTATTTTTAGTTTTACGCCAATGAAATAAACATTTATCTGTACAAGTTATACACATTGACTTTTATTCGTCAGAGACGAGGCACAGTGCACAGGCTGTTTTTCCAGATCTCAGAATGATTTACCGACGGCCGACACTGTCGGATAAACCCCGTAAATGGACCGACCATTAGTCCAGATCCCTTTTCGGACTAGTTCTTTTATTTTTTTCATTTTTTTCCTGCTTTTGGTCTAGCTATGCTGATTAATTCATTGGCGTTTTATTGGTAACTTCAGCGTTTAAAGAACTATAAGGAGTTAAATCAGGTAGAAATCTGAGTTTTAAATTTAGTAAAAGAATTTCGGAAATATTCGTTCATATAAAAACTTTTGCTTTTTTGCTTCAAGCCTGTTAAATGTATGCACCTTAATATTTTGCTCAACATACAGAACTTATTATGAAAGATATTAAATCAGCCTGCTTTGAAAAAAATTGTTGAATAAAACATTTCCTCGTCGACTGGGTTGCCAATCCGTAAATAAATAATTAGGTTAGTAAGTTTTCCTCCGTGTACCACCACATATCATCCGAGTTAAGTGGAAGAATAAAATGCCTAGATAAGCCACAAAGAAAATGTTCCCCCTTGATAGTATGAAAACGCGCGTAGCATTTAATGCAGCTCTGCAGACTCAAATACACCAGTATCAAACTAATAATCTTTTTCCGTCCGTCTTTGTATTTCTTCATTTTGCTATCAAAGAAAAACTACCCTATTTCCTCTCGCTAGCGTTCGTTTACTTAAGGTCTTAAACGGACAACGATTCCTATTCAAATGCTATCTTTTGTTGAAGCAGCACTACGAAGCGTTTCTTTTTAAAAAAACAATGGCTGATTTCAACATGGAAAATAAAACTTGGAGCGAAAGTTCTATTAAAATGAATAAAGAGCTGTGGCGGAGGTTTTTTTTTTAGAAAAAGGCGCTGGAATGTTTCATGAATGAGTCAAATGAAGTTAAATAAGGTTTCTTTGTACTAGTACAAGATTTTTTTTGAGTTCCAAGGCAGAGCTACTACACACGTCTTTCTTTTACACATTAATCATTTTACAACGAGTAGTGCAGGTTAACAGAAATGTATACTCACTTTTGCATAACTTAATTAACTTCTGATTAATAAAATGTGTTTTTGTCCAGGTGATCAAACCTCTGAATCACGGTTTGATTAAATTTGGTGCGAATGTTTATAGGAGGCCCTTTTTTCATCTGCTAAACATTCACGTCCATATGTGGCTCTCTGATATATATGTCAATAAGATTGATTTACAGAAAAAGTTTTAGCCGTATGCGTACATGAACGTAATAAATTGGAAAAGCGTGCGCTGGGCTTTTACCCTTATGTGCGTATTTCCGTACCACCCCACCCGATTTAAAGGGTTCATTTTAGTTTACGTGTCAATTGGAATTCTGTGGCGTTTTGCAAAATCCGATGCCTTTGAAGTGCCTAATACAGTACAGGTAACTTTTGTACGCGTGATCTTGTTTTCACTTCCAGAGAACTACGTGTTGACCGCAATTATCGGATGACAAATTTTTGGCATAACATTATTTCCCAAATGGTACATCAAGTTTTATTTCCCATAAGTACCTTATACTTTCTGAAACCGCAATTCATTCAATCAATCAATTCAAGCAATCAATTCCGAAATAAATCAATCGAAATCGCATCAATTTTCTAACAAGTCCTGAAAAGTAAACGATATCATCGTTTGGGAAATATAAATTATAAGAAATAATATGCGTTAAATTGTTCGCCTATGTGCATGAACGTATAGAAAGGTAAGGGTTCAGGATTTATTTCAATTAAATACTTTATGGTAGTTCAATTATTCTCATTTATTTTATTCTGATTTTAACTTAATACTAGGAAGCTAGAACACGTCTATCGACGACTACAGTCTGGATCAAAGTGAGGCACGGCGAAGGATTATTATAACTGATCTATACAGATAATGGATTGAACTAATCATTCACTCAACCAATCGGTCTCATTCATTCCTTTAACAAGCTAGGTCAAATCAATTACTTTTTATTTACAGGATAGTTAATTTTTGTACAATAAAATATAATAACATCAACAGAACGGCTGCCTATGTCTATCTTTACCCTTGTTTTAAGTAGTTGATTATAATGTTGTATGCTGCTTAGATTTCTCTTTAATATGAGTTGAGAAGAGATCATGCGTAGGTATTTGTCGGAAAACGACAAAATGTATAAACATGATAGTTTCTATTACGTATATTCTTATTCACGTCTATTATTAAACATACCCGCTATCATTGATATTAATCTTAAATTTATAATTCTAGACAATATTTCTTCAAGTTTATCAGGAATAAAAACCATCTTAGTGCGAGTCGGACTCGCGCACGAAGGGTTCCGTACCGTTATCTATAAAAGCGAGCAAAAAAATCACGTTTGCTGTATGGGAGCCCCCTTAAATATTTATTTTATTCTGTTTTTTAGTATTTATTGTTAGCAACTGTCGAACTATTACAGTTCATGAGATACAGCCTGGTGACAGATGGACAGACAGACAGACGGACGGCGAAGTCTTAGTAATAGGGTCCCGTTTTTACCCTTTGGGTACGGAACGGTATGGCTAACAAAGGGCGTACGCAATGAAGAAGTATTATACAATATTCTAAATCAATTTCTCAGATCCTACGAATTACATCAATTTAATTCTGGTTGAGTTAAAGGAACAATATCTTATGTCGCATAAACTGTCATGGCGCAACTTGTAAGTAGCTATGAAAGGTGACACGTGATCCTTTGGGGCAAGGCATAAGCGTTTTTGTGTTTATATTGATACCCAATGTCTGAAATAAATAATTTCATTTCATTTCATTTAGGTCTCGGTTGTATAATTTTGCTAACAATAATGGAGAATTCTTGCACTTACACCCCAACCAGAACATAAATGTGAAAATCAGACTCAAGTTCAATTAAATAGAATATGCGCTGCAATTGTAGACTTTGCCGATAAGAACATAAATGTGAAAATTAATCTCAAATTCAATAGAATACGCGCTGTTTTCGACTTTTGACAGAGGCACAGGTCTTTTATTTAATTAGTTATTTTATTTATTTTTTCTTACTTTAAGATTTAGTTATTATTTAGTAATAATTTTCATAATTACATATCAAAATCTCAAGTACAATAGAATATTCGCTATTGTCGACTTTGCCGATAAGAACAAATGTGAAAATCAGACTCAAGTTCAATAGAATACGCGTTGTTGACGACTTTGCCGATAAGAACATAAATGTGAAAATCAGACTCAAGTTCAATAGAATACGCGCTGTTGTCGACTTTGCCGATAAGAACATAAATGTGAAAATCAGAGTCAAGTTCAATAAAATACGCGCTGTTGTCGACTTTGCCGATAAGAACATAAATGTGAAAATCAGACTCAAGTTCAATAGAATACGCGCTGTTTTCGACTTTGCCGATAAGAACATAAATGTTAAAATCGGACTCAAGTTCAATAGAATATGCGCTGTTGTCGACTTTGCCGATATTAACATACATGTTAAAATCAGACTCAAGTTCAATAGAATACGCGTTGTTGTCGACTTTGCCGATAAGAACATAAATGTTAAAATCGGACTCAAGTTCAATAGAATACGCGCTGTTGTCGACTTTGCCGATAAGAACATAAATGTGAAAATCAGACTCAAGTTCAATTGGATATGTGCTGTTGTCGACTTTCACGTGCTTTCACACAGTGGCAATACTCTAACAGTCCGCCATGTTTAAGATGCTGATGACGTAGGCAGGTTACGCTGACGTCATCAGCTGTCACGGGAATGGCTTAGGGAACTTGTTTTTTTCTGCCATGAGCACGACACATTTATTATAAACCAACGTAAACTTGGACCACCCTCTCCGCTCCTATTTACGGCACGCATCACACTCGTCTCTACAAGTGAAAATTCTCCGGAAAATGATAAATTGGGCCTGCGATGTACCCAGAATTTTGATGGGCTCCCTTTGTATAGTATCGCGTTTCAAAGTACCCCCTGAATTAGAGGGACAACCCTGTTATTACGAACAAAGAGGTCCGAAATGTGGTCAGAAGGTCCAATGTTGTGAACAAGACTTCTGATTACTGGAGAGGGTATATCTGTCAAAAGTATGTTCAGTAGTTTGAAATGTCCGGAGATAATTGGAATAGCGTATTCAAAGGGACATTGAGAGAGGTTCTATTTTTAGATATATAGGGATAGTTTTGGTGTTTGTTGTGTAGTAACTGGAGAGGACGTATTACAGACTAGCTTCTGCCCGCGACTTCGTCCGCGTGGAACTCGTTTATCTATGCAAATTTTCGCCTCCCATTTCATCCCCTTAGGTGATGATTCCCGGGATAAAAAGTATTCTATATGTTAATCCAGGCTATATGTATACCAAAATTCATCTTAATCCGTACAGCCGTTTTTGCCCGATTGAGTAACAAACATCTAAACATCCAAACATCCAAACTTTCCCATTTATAATATTAGTACGATTAGTAGGATTATACAAACAGTGCCAAGAAGGGAGAGAACGTATTTCATAGCTGTGTAAGCTAATGCGACAGTGGCATACACGAGCCAAGCCTGGTAGGTAAGAAGTTGTCTACATCGAAATCTAGATCGCTATATAAATAGGAACGTTAAGATGTTTGCGTAGTTCCAGATACACTGACTGAGTTTTAATTTTACTGGGCATTTTCCGCAAGTCGACATCCAGTGTGCCTATTTTGCGTGAAACGGCAGGGTGGCGCTACTCTAACCACCCCAGCTCCTCTAAAAAGTTTAACAGTGCCTTGGTATTACTGACTGCGTTCCGTAGTGTGTCCGGAGACCCTAGGTGCTTTTTCCTGTATACTTCTACCTGCTTACAATCCAGTAGAATGTGTTTAGTCGTTTCTTCTGCCTCCATGCACGCTCTGCACATGGGGCTGTCTGTGATACCTAAATTATAGAGGTGTCTGTTCAAGGTGTTGTGTCCGGTTATCATTCCTACTATCTTACGTAGTTGGTTTTTGTGTGTCTTCATTAGTGCGGTTGCGAGTGTGAGACTGACTTATATCGTAGCTTGACGTCATCGCATCAGTGCAGCGCGTCAGAGTCAGGTTGATCATGCAACAGACGCGTTGCAGCGAAGTCAGCGCCATGTTGATGCAAGTTAGGAAACCTGACGAGCTACATCGACTTTAGTCTTTTCGTCCAGGACTAGTCTGTGATTGCCGCTCCGTTGCTTTTTCTAAATGTGTTTTTGTTATAAAAAAACAATGTTTGCTAAACAAAAAATCCAAAGAAGATTTAAGTGTTTCAAATGTTAATTACTATAAAACAGTAATCATTCATGCAGGTTATCATATTATATGTAAAGAAACTATTGGAGTCCCGTCTGCCAACAAACCGCACTGTGGTTTGGTAGAAGTTTGTAATTGAATTTAAGTCTTTAGGCATGAATAAATAATTTTTACTTATTACTAATTTCGTATTTTTAGTTAGTTTTCAATGAATAAAATATAAAAGACAACAAAAGCTTTCAATTCCATTTATTACAAAACCCAACCCTAAAAGGATACCTTACAGCAATTCCGTAACATTTTTATCTTGATATTTGATATTCCTAAGTGTGTTACCTTGTATTTACACATCCTCATCCTGCGTTAAAGGCACAAAAATCATAACACAAGACATATTTCCAGGGCAATTTACATAATGGACCAGTCACCAAGGGTCTAAACTCAATAAAGGGCCGGAGGGACCTCTGATAATGCCTCTGCATTTACACAGGCCCCCTGTTTGGCCCTTAGATATAAATGCCAGATAGTATAGTCGTGATGGGTGTTCTTTAAAGTTGGGTGGATTTATGTCTGACACTGCTTTCTTCTGATATTTTAGGTATGAAGAATTAAGTCTCAATACACACTCTGTTAGTGCAAAATTTGCACGGAAATGCTACTGTTCTGTGCTCAAACAACGTGCTTTGTTTTAACAGGACTGCCTATTAAAAAGGAGTGTAATGTTTTCAGGGTCTATGTATCTGTGTTCGATTCTTTTTTTTTGTCTTTGTGTATTGATAAATCTTCAAAATAGCAAAAAAAGACTTAAACCTTGATACTTTTCCAGTATTTTCGAATGTTTTATTACTAACGTAATAGTCATCATCATCATCATATCCGCCCAAAGACATCCACTGCTGGACATAGGCCTCCCCCAAAGAGTGCCACAATGACCGGTCCTGCGCCACCCGCATCCAGCGGACTCCAGCGAGCTTTACCAGGTTATCAGTCCACCTTGTGGGGGGCCTACCCACGCTGCGCCTTCCGGTACGTGGTCGCCACTCAACAACCTTTCCGCCCCAACGGCCATCGGTTCTACGTGCAATGTGCCCCGCCCACTGCCACTTAAGTTTAGCGATTCGGAGGGCTATATCGGTTACCTTGGTTCTGCTGCGGATAGCCTCATTTCTGATGCGATCACGGAGAGATACTCCCAGCATAGCCCTCTGCATTGCCCTTTGGGTGACTTTGAGCCTTCTTATGAGGCCCATAGTAAGCGACCACGTTTCCGTGCCATACGTCATCATTGTCAACACACTGGTCAAAGACTCTCGTGTGACCAAAGGCGCCGAAAAATGACCGGAAGGCGCAGCGTGGGTAGGCCCCCCACAAGGTGGACTGATGACCTGGTAAAGGTCGCGGGAGTGCGCTGGATGCGGGTGGCGCAGGACCGGTCATTGTGGCACTCTTTGGGGGAGGCCTTTGTCCACCAGTGGACGTCTTTCGGCTGAAATAATGATGATGATGTATAAGTATATGCCTCATTCCAGATAACATTAGAATTTTAACTGACAAATTTGTCCACGTTTCTTCGTTTAACTAGCATATCAAAGGGAAATATTGTACTAGTTTCACTTTTTATTTTTTATTTAGAACTCAAACAGTCACAACACTAAACAAATCCCATAGAGTACCAACAAACATAAAGCATAAATACCTAGAGGTTCATTAATATACATTATGATATAGTTATGTTAACAAAACAACCTAATCATGAGACATGAAAGACAAAAATAATATTTATACCGGTCCACGACACAATATTGTATGAGTAAGACACAAGCACATGTAAATTTAGTGTTAAGTATAAACACTAAATTAACATTTAATTTACAATCTTAATTAAGTATAACATTTACGACAAGTAAGTATTTACTTATTTCGAACATTAAGAGCTTTTCAAACATAGAAATACTATTTTTCCTGCGTTACAAATTGGTTTTCCTTGAAATCCCATGACGGTTGATGCACGATTTATCTAATTTTATATAGAATAGAGTAAAGATTTCCTTAGGCACTTGTCCCACCGCTGGCGAGTAAGCGATGAGCTATCGGCGATTTTCTCGCCCAAGAAACGAACAAAAGATAATCGCTCCCGTGTAAATAAAAGAGATATATATATTTATAGTTCATCGCTGGCTGTTCGCACCGCGATGAACTATATCTCTCTCTTTTATTTACACGGGAGCGATTATCTTTTGTTCGTTTCTTGGGCGAGAAAATCGCCGATAGCTCATCGCTCGTCGCCGGCGGTGGGACAAGTGCCTTCTGTAATTTATAATAAAAGGTCAAAATAAATTCTCAGACTAATCTTACAATAACATCGAGCAAGATTCCACAGTTCCCAGACGTGTCTAGAAATGCTTTTGAACGAAGCCCACATCTGCCCTTAATATGAAAAGGAAATTCTTTGGAATAAAACGCTTACTAAAGAAGGGGGGCACTTACATGAGTTAGGTATTCAAATAAATAGAACGTGAGTGACATAAACGGAACATGTTAGGAACGGAGCCTTATTCTGACATTCGAATTCAAATTTCTTTATCCTCGTAAAGCTCAAATGCGTAATGTATAGTGTCTCTATGGAATTTAATTCATTCCAAACGGTTTCTTATGTTGAGACTTGAGGAGTCATTTGCGTTCCGGTCGATTGTCGAAATTTTCCTAAATCTAGGATCAATTTGTAGTATTATTCAAATTAAACAAGGTGTTGAAAACTTCAGGGGTTTTATTTAATTTATATCTTCAGTTATAATCAGGCTTCGGATTTTTCATCGCACGGTAAGACGAAAGAAGACTATGGAGTCGATATTAAGTCCGAAAATATGTTTCCTTGTAAGTGATCAACTGTTTTTATATATGCCCTCCGTAGCCCAGTTGGTAGTGACTCTGCCTACGAAGCTGGAGGTCCCGGGTTCGAATCCCGGTCAGGGCATTTATTTGTGTGTTATCACGAATATTTGTTCCTGAGTTATGGATGTTATATATGTATATAAGTATCTATATGTATTTATCTATTATATATATCGTCACCTGAGGGCCTACCGCGAAACGATATTCGTTTTCGTTCGTGTATCTCCCTCTTTGTCGCTCGAACTAGCAAGTGCGACAGAGACGGAGATACACGAACGAAAACGAATTTCGTTTCGCGAGTACCCACAATACAAGCCTTACTGAGCTTACCGTGGGCCTAGGTTGATTTGTGTAAGATTGCCTAGTAATATTTATTTATAATATTTATTTATATATTGATTTACTTGCTTCTGCCCGCGACTTCCCGCGAAAAAAATCCCGCGGTTCGTAAATTATAGCCTATTAAATAATATCAATTAGAATGTTGGTCAAGTGCGAGTCGGATTTTAGTTTTCCCATACATTTTGAGACCCAATGCTTCATGAAGGCAATGAGCAAAAATATTTGGTCTCCATACAACGTTTCATCCCTAATAGGGATGAAAACTGACATAAATAAAAAGTGGCTACCACACGACCGATGTTGTGTTAGAGTAAATTTTTATAAGATGTTTTTTTTATGTTTATTTTATATTTCATTTATTGTATATTCCTTTTAATAGTTTGTATTCTTCCTATTTATTTATTTTTATGATTATTTTTGTAAATTGTCCTCGTGTGCGATCGTGGCGTCATTGTTCGTGGCTCACTTAATGGTCACAACGGAGGACCAGCGCTGGCGCTGCCAGCATCACGCTGAGTTGTGACCATTTCGTGGCAAATGTGTTTGTGTTTATTGTGCCTATACAGTTTGTTTTTATGTGTTTTGTCACGAATAAATGTTTTTTCTTTCTTTCTTTTCTTTCTAAATTATAGTCTGTGTCCTATTCCGATATATAAGGTACATGACTGGAAAGTTTCATACAAAGTCGTCCAGTAGTTTTTGAGATTAAGAGGAACGTACATACATCCATCCAAATTTTCACGTTTATAATATTGATTTATACTTTCACGATTCTCACACGTAATTGTTACTAAACGGGACTGCTTTTATCTATTCTAACGAACTTAGAGTTACCAAAATGTCGATCGGTATTAAGAGCTCTCCTTTTGCTACCCATAAATTGTTTATTTTTTTATTTCTCCCATAAAAACATAACTTAATACTACTACCAAAACTTAGCCAAACTGCGATTCAGTTTGTTGGCGAATGGGTTAATACACTCATTCTTTGCTTAATCTGATGTAAGAACATACTATTATACTAAAACTAGCGGTAAACTGTTTAATTGTATAACTTGTTAACTGAATATTATTAAATAAACTAAACACCAATTGTTTAAGAGTACCTATCAGGTTTAGTTGCAATGGTTCTCAATCAACAGTGACTTTATTTTTATGGTTCCATACCTCAAAAGGAAAAAACGGAACCCTTATAGGATCTGCGTCTCTGTCCGTCTGTCACAGCCGATTTGCTCCGAAACTACTGGACCGATTGAGTTGAAATTTGGTTACCCAAAGATGGACGCGTAAAGTAAATTAATGAATTTTAAACAAGGGGGCCACTTTTGGGGGAGAAACTGGAAAATTAAAAAAAAGTTTCGCTAACTGTATTGTGTGACATATCAAATGAAAGAAGTTGTTGTAAGCATCTCAGATATTTTTATTTATAATTTTAGCTAAAATAGATTTGAAGGAAATTCGGAAATAAGACGAAAATTTACCATTCCCCCCCCCCTTATCTCCGAAACTACTAGGCTTAAAATTCTGAAAAAATATGGAAACTAGTTCCTTGCCTAAAGATTACAGGAAAATCTATAAGAAGTTTGAGTATTCAAAGTAACGGAAAACTTCTCAATATTTTACGTAACCCTCACCACGCGAGTTGAACTCGCACTTGTCCGGTTTTTTTCTTAAATATTGGTTTTGTTAAATTTATCTTCTGACGGCAATTCAAGGGAATATACAATGTAACCCTCAAGCGTCTGCTAGACGGTCGCCAACAAGTCTCCGACCGAGCGACCTTGGTCGGCACCGACCGTTGTAGTATGAAATTTTGCTGCAAACTGTCTACACGGTCGGTGCCGACCAAGGTATATAGCTCGGTCGGAGGGGCGTGTTGGCGACCGTCTAGCAGACGCTTTAGCATTTCACAATATGTCACTTGTAACTAAATGTTTCGTATATCACAACGCTAACTACCCGTGACAGTAAACTTTATAAATGATATATGTCAGTTGCAATACAGTGACTTTTAAGACCTTTATCGTGCAAGGCAGGCTGTGCACGAAAATTGCCTGAGCCCATAACCTTACTCATTTGTCTTAATCTCCCTCTAGAGCGACATATACTAGATATATATACGGACAACTACATACAGGGAGGTTTGAGAGGAGTGATGTTTCGTTGCGGTTTCACTGGGATATGTAGTCAACTTCGCGCGGCATTGCCGCTATGATTTTGTCACTCACCCGCATTCATTACTTATTGTTAGTGTCTTTTTTGTCTTTTTGATATATTTTTTATGACTATGTACTTATTTAAGTCAAACACAACATTAAACAGCGATAATGGCGAATCCTGTTCCACCGCGACACAGTATAATAGGCTTGTGTCCTAATTTTTTTTTACGATGCCATTCGAACCAGTTTTTGGTGTGGAACAAATGTTTGTATGGGAGTAAGTACAATTAAAGAACATAAATACCCAAAAAATTGAGTTAAAGACGGACCTCGCTGGCGGTAGCCGAAAACGTTCCATACTGATTAACATTGAATCATGACGTCACAGGGTAATATTTGTACTAGTCGTTATATGGAAAATCAAGTAAATTGCTGTTTCGGTTGCGAAATACTGCGTTTAGGACCATAGTTGTCATACAATATTGTTTCTATAAAAGCGTAAGGATTCTATTGGTAGCTTTAAATTTACTTTTGGACAATAAAAAAAATGCATATTTTTTGTAAACTTTCAAGGGTCATATCTTTTTATGATTTTAATTATATTTCGTAATTTATACTTAATTGCATTTATTTGAAGGTTTACTATCAATTTAGCAACACTGCGCTATCAATTTTAACATGAGGACACAACCCAATTACTAGTACGGGGAACAGAGGAAGCTTAGTCATACATACATACATACATACATACATATAATCACGCCTCTTTCCCAGAGGGGTAGGCAGAGATCACGGATCTCCATTTGCTACGATCCTGACAAACCACTTTCGCTTCACTCACCTTCATAACATTTCTCATACATGCTCGTCGGTTTAGGATACTTTTGACCTGGCCTTTTTGTAATATTAAGCTTAGTCGTATTTCAAAAAATGTTTTAAATACTTGTTTATCATACTAATATTATAAATGCGAATGTTTGGATGTTTGGATGTTTAGATGTTTAGATGTTTGTTACTCAGTCACGCAAAAACGGCTAAACGAATTAAGGTGAATTTTAGTATACATATAGTCTACAGCTTGGATTGACATATAGAATACTTTTTAACCAGGGAATCCTCCCCTAAGGGGACGAAATGGGGGAAAAAGTTTGTATGGAGCTATGATATAAACGAGTACCATGCAGACGAAGTCCCGGGCAAAAGCTAGTAACTTAAAAAAGGTGTAAAAGTGTAGGTAGTCGTAAGTCTCTTCTTGCAAATAAAGTCATTTTATTTATTTATTTATGTAAATAGCTGTAGCTTTATAGTAACAGCCGACCGGTTAGTCTAGTGGGCAGTGCCGCTGCCTGCGAAGCTTATGGTCCCGGGTTCGAATCCCGGTAAGGGCAAATATTTGTGTGATGAACATTAACATTTGTTGTGTCTGGGATGTTTGTGGCGAGGAGCGATCGAGTTTGAGAATTATTAAAATAGTTTTCCCACGAACTACAGGTTTTATTAGAGTTTATGTCTAGTGGGTAGTGACGCTGCCTACTAAGCTTATGGTCCCGGGGTTCGAATCCCGGTAAGGGCAAATATTTGTGTGATGAGCATTAACATTTGTTGTGTCTGGGATGTTTTTTATGTATTTAAGTATTTATATCTATTAAATAAATCATCGTCTAGTAATCATAACAAAAGCCTTATTGAGCTTGATTAGGGGCTAGTTCGATTTGTGTAAGATTGTCTCCTAATATTTATCATTATTTATTAGTAAGTCTAAGTTTAGATTGTTTGTGACATTGACTACCGACGTTAAATAGAAAAAAAAATGTTTTTGCGTACATCAAATATGTATTAAATTCAATAATCTACATTAAAAACTTGCAAAATTCAGGTTTCTACGAAGTGTATTTATATTATGAACGGCGAGCGAGCTCGGTCCCACTATCATATATCTCATTCCCATCCTGTATACCTGTACATTTACATATACAAACACAGAACCAAGTTCATTACTCGCGACCATTTTAAAAGGGTGGGTTTGTTACAATGTGGTACCTCGAATTGCGCCCGCCACCAAGAGTGCGTGTAATTAGAAGAAGTAGCGTTGAGGTTTGCGGTCCCAACGCGGAGAGCGCTCAAGGACGCTCCAGTTTTTGACATTTTACAGGAGAATAAATATTTTACGTGGATTTGATGAGGCAAGTATTACTTTAGGTGGGACATAAAAAATATCTTATTTTTGGATATTGTTGTTAAAAAAAAACAAAAAACGATCTTTTAATATTATTTCTATACATAGAAATACGATGCTACATAATAGGCTCCTAAATTATTTTTATTCACCTCAACCCACACAAAAATACTTAAATATTATGGAACGAAATAATCAGAAAATAAAATTAAGGTATTTTATTTACTTCATCCATTGGTAGGTCAAATACGTGTAAATCGTTGCACATTTTCATATATTTTAATAATAATATAAATTATATTAACGCCTAACATAGTACATACAATAATAATATAAAATAAAACTAATTATTTAGGCGACATTTTTTTTGTGGATTATTTTGTCGACATTAGTCCAACAAGTAAAATCAAAAGATTATTCGAAAAACCCAACTGCTTTTTTGCAAATATTATAGCCTATATATCACTTCCACGATTAAATGGAATCCAACAACACCTCATATGTCGAAATCCGTCAAACGGTTTAGGCTGCAGGGCATGCCAAAGAATAAGACATATACACATACATACATACTCCCCAAAAACATAACCCTCCTCTCCTTTAGCAGTCGGGTAAAAACCCGCGAAGAGTTGCATTTTTTTTACACGGGAGAGTGAAGTCGAGAAACGATCATAATTACCTAATTACTTCGACCTATTTTAAGTAGTTTCTCTTGGATGATGTAATTCCTAACAATGATTTATTTTCTTTTCCAGGTCCAAAACCAGAGTGCTGTAAGTGATTTTTTTAACAATACGTTAATGACGTCATTATATACTTTCATTAAAATGCATGTTTTCACGCGAGGGAAAAAAAGGTCTAACGAACCCAGAGGAATAGGATGTCGTGAGCTCATTATTTTGAAAAATGGGTTACTCCATAGAAATGCAGAATTTCAAACTAGATGTCGCGTGGCTTCGTCCGCAGCATTCTAGCGTATGTTAAATTACAGGTAGATCACAAAATAAACAGGAGCGTTTTAGATAGCATCCTAGCGAGCGTTCTAGCGAGCATTCTAGCGAAACGACAGAGACTTTGTTTCAAGCTTTGTATCGAGCTGAGCAATTTTGTAACGCGACCGTCCAGTCTGACATCTTCATGTTGAATAAATTTTTTGATACAATTTTTTGAGCGATAAGAGCACGGTCGGCGTCGACAGAGTTTCCCCACATTATTATACCATATCTCTGAGTAGACATGATATAACCGTGGTAAGCCAGTAAAGCAGATTTGAATGATACCGTCTGGAGGCGCCACAAAGCAAAAATAAACTATTTTTTTTTTACAGACTGTATCTAAACCTTAAAATATTGGGTGTATATTGTAATGAAATTGTGACTTGTAAAATGCTTATTTTACCAATAAATTCTGTACTCTGTATTCTGTATTCTACATGTTGCGTCCAATTGCAATGTTGCTTCCAGTTGACGAGCATTTACTAGAGAGTTCGGTGGAATGATCGTGAAAATACGCGTAGCGATATTTAGCTCTATGCATGGGATTGTTCAGTTCGACTAATTTAAAAACGGTGAATGCTAGATTTTCTGTTACATGGCAATGCTCAAGTCTATCATCACCTTTACAAGGAAATGGGATAAAATATATCCCATGTTGGTCCCGAAAGTTTTCTATTTTCTAAACAAACAACAAAACAAAATATGGGTATGCATTAATTGTAGAAATTGAAAAATATTAAAAATAAGTACATATATATAGTCGTAATTATAACTATTTCTTTTAATAAAATCTTTATGTAGTTAGGCCATAGATGTATACAGTAAATTAGTCTTCAGAATCAAAATTATATTATTGGGGTCAGTAGGGGCAAGTGCGCCATCGGGATAAATGCGTCTTTTATCAAAACATCCATAATCCATGCAATAAACTTGTTTATACTTGGTGCCCCATGAATCCAACATCCATATGTAAGAGGTCGTTAGTTAGAAAGAAAGAAAGAAGACATTTATTCACTACACAAAAGACACACAGAGATAAAGGGAGTAGACATACAATACAATTGACACATTGTGTGTGTCTTCGCGGCAGTGAAACGGTCGCTGTCTCAGCACTGTGCCGAGGTGTTAGACAGACACCTACAGCGCTGGTTTTCAGACAGCACGGCAAGTGACCCACGGAACGCAGCACAGCATACTATTAGATAGTAGACACATAATAAATAAATAATTAATGTAATTAATCTGATTTTTTTAAATATAAAACAGTAGCACAACATTACAGGATGAAAAATACAAAGCATAAAACGCGACACAGTTGTGTAATAACTTACTGTAGATTTCGATATTTTTGATGAAAAGCGTACTTACCCCGGTGGCGCACTTGCCCTTAGGTACTGACCTTATATTAAACGAGAAATATTTGTATATATATTTGTAATCACGTTCTCGTAAACAGCTCTATCGATTCAAATGTAATTTGCAATACGGGGGTTTACGGGGGCGATGAATCGACTAGCTGGGTCTCATGTCTAGGAAAATTCGTTTTCACCGTATTTTCTCTATTTTCACCCGAGCAGAGCTCGGTCGCTCAGGGACTCAAAATTATTGAAGTACTTACTATTAAAAGAGTCACTGACACTAAAAACTGTAATTACGACTAATCTCCATTTATAGAAGTCTGCAAATAAATTATTTCATTTCAAAGCACAAAGTGTTTAGTACTGCTAATGTATGTATGCAGATTAGTTCTCTCAGAATCTACTAATTGTCTAGTTATCTCGTACAAGTTAATTTTTAATCACTCCCTTCTCGTCTCAACGTGACAATTAACGTCGCTGTAATGTTGGCAGTTGTTTTTAGAATATGTAAATTGTAATTAATTATAATAGCTAAGGTCGCGGGACCGCGGGAGTCCGCTAGATGCGGGTGGCGCAGGACCCGTCATTGTGGCACTCTTTGGGGGAGGCCTATGCCCAGCAGTGGATGTCTTTCAGCTGATATGATGATGATGATAATAGTTGCTCGTGTGGCTCCTCCTACAGAAGCCAAACGGAGCCACGTAATTAAAAAAAAAATGTAACTGTTTATTTCAATATTTTTTACAGTAATGTTAAGTACTTAGCTCAATCTGAACTTTTCAAAATTATTAGCTAGGTATAGTTTAGTTACATATCACTTATTTGACATATTTGTTAGCAAATTAATACCTTTTTCTACTCCAGCACTTCTATCTGTCAATTAAATGACTGACAGCGATATCTAAATCAGCTTCATTTGAGTAATGGCAATGAAGTCTATTTGTCTATGGGCTCATAAGATGGCTGCTAGCAGTCATCTTATGAATATAGTACAACTGCTTTTTTTTAAGATTCAAAATTCGTGCAGCATGTTTGAAAAAGGTTTGTTTTCGTTTACAATAATAATAACAATCTTTTCAAATTAAAACAATTCTTTACTTAGGTACATATTTTGAATCCAGATTGACCATTAAATCTAATTAAGACAAGTTTGTTTACAAAATAAAAATACACACCAACATTCTATCATCTTAATTTTATTTTTGACATTTAGATTTACTTGAACACAACCACATTTTTCGTAACTAAGAACTGTCTTATTGTTTCTTGTCTATGCTATCAAGTTGATGTACCGTCTTCAAAATTAAAAAAAAATTGCAACACTGTCAAATGTTAATAGGCTTTTGTGAATATACCAAGAAATATACTTTAAACAGTTAAAATGAGTGAAACTGGGAGTGACGAGAAAAAGTTGTCATAGAAAAAGTAATGTATGCAGCTCATAATTGGTTCTTAAAATTCTCGGGTCTTTTATTACAAAACTCGACTACGTCTCGTTTTGTAACTTCGACCCTTGAATTTTAAGAACCCTTATTATAGAACTGTTACATAAACTACTATTTCACACTCAGTATGGCTTTCTTAATGACATATTTATAGCATTCCCGTAGCTTGAAGAATGTCATGCTTGCCTAAAGGTATTTGTTAACGGTGATGTCATTGATCGGGTCGCAACGCAACCTTCTCTAACAGATGGTTCAGGGAGGCGGTGGCTGAGATGCGTGGCGGAGTCCGGTTAGTTCATGCTTGCAAGGACGAAATGAAACTTTATTAAAGTGATCATCGTTTTTATTGCTAATTAGAAAGTGTATTAGAACTTTGTTGATTAAGATGCACTTATAGAGCGATATGTTCGCAACAGCAAAAAGGCTTACAAATTAAAAAAAAAAGTGACAATTGGGACATCAACATCTCCTGCCAGCATCTCCTGATGATGCCTCGTAGAGTATTTGTACGCAAATAGTTGCATTTGATCTTCGCTGATCGACCTGCACGTTTTTTAGCGGAATAGCAAAGGAATATTGTTCTCGTAATATGTATATCATGAATTTCCGCAAAGTAACGCCTGATTCAATAAATTATCATTTACAGAATTTATAAATAACGACTGCTATTTAGAAGGGAAACTTTCATAATGAAAAACATCTAAATAATTCAACCAAAATATTCGTTTTCTACTCATATTAACGACTAAATTTAGACATAAGCTATACTTATTCAAAAATAATTCCACCAAGCTGCTATTACCTATACGGTAACACCTGAAAATGGATGTCTAAATTATACTTGAATAATTTCACTACGATTAATCAAATTAAATATTCCAACTGATACAATGACGTATTTTCCTTGACCAATGGCCTGAAAGACTATTTATTCACCACAAACTGTCGACCTCTATAATACGGATTAGTTCAGGTGAGGTCTCACTCATCCGGTCCGCCGGTCATCCATTCAATTGAATGAATGAACGAATGAACGAATCTAACATACCCGATAGAACAGCGAATCCCGTCGTGTTTCATTCGATTCCGGACAAACTTTATAATGCGGGCGACAAATTTTATTGCAACTAACGCGGCGTTCCAATTTCCACTTTGTTAAATCGGAATTGGGGTTGAATTACTGAAATTGGAATTTTAGCGGGCTGTGGTGTTAAGTTGGTTTTTAGAGGAACTTTTGTGGCTTCAGTAGAAT
This sequence comes from Epinotia nisella, assembly GCA_932294315.1. NCBI lineage: Eukaryota > Metazoa > Arthropoda > Insecta > Lepidoptera > Tortricidae > Epinotia > Epinotia nisella. Next base: position 3,126,719 of record OW028691.1, read on the forward strand.
TGATTAGGTACAGTGTTTTATTGGTTGGCTTTTTGGTGGTCAAGGTTTTGGTTGAAACGCTGTTTTTGTCGTCTTTTGTTAATTAGGTACGTTCATTCCCTTGAGAAATTACTTAATTGTAGACGATAAAAAATTCAAGGTTTTCTTGGATTATTGCCTTTTCACTTCTTTCTTAAGCCCGTCAATAGTTTTTTTGTATCTGCGGTAATATATCAATGACTGAATGGGTCGAATTTAAATTTTCGTGAGGCACATCTACAATACCACTAATAAATGAGTGTTTCAAGCGACTTTGCCGTTCGAAATATACTTGTAGTATTTAGACTGAATTGGTACTGGTTTTTTTCCCATTCAGTAAAATTTCTGGCATCGGCGGATTAGTGCCATCAGGCATTCTATACTATTTAACCACTGTGCTAAACAAAAAAAATAGTGCAATGCTAAATGCCAGCATCAAATGTATAGGTTTAGCCCTGTTTCTAAATGGTTCAGAGAGTTCCATTAAGTTTATGCTTAATATTTTTAATCGCCTTCCTGCTAGGTCGGTTTATCACTGCTGAGGATCCTGATCTTCTCGACATTTTTTAACACATTGACTGCTAAGAATCACTACCTACACTTGTAGCCGATCCCGTGGGCTTCCCCGCATGTAGCGGAAAGCAACGTGAAACTGGTAACACTCTCTCTCTCTCTTCGTTCTCCACTTCTCCTCGTCCCTCTCTCCGCCCTGTGGAGAGAGGTACTCAGAGGAATGACTGCTAAGAACCACTACCTACACTTGTAGCCGATCCCGTGGGCTTCCCCGCATGTAGCGGAAAGCAACGTAAAACTGGTAACACTCTCTCTTTCTCCTCGTTCTCCACTTCTCCTTGTCCCTCTCTCCACCCTGTGGAGAGAGGTACTCAGAGGAATGACTGCTAAGAACCACTGCCTACACTTGTTGCCGGTCCCGTGGGCTTCCCCGCATGTAGCGGAAAGCAACGTGAAACTGGTAACACTATCTTTCTCTCTCCTCGTTTTCCACTTCTCCTTGTCTCTCTCTCCGCCCTGTGGAGAGAGGTACTCAGAGGAATGACTGCTAAGAACCACTGCCTACACTTGTTGCCGGTCCCGTGGGCTTCCCCGCATGTAGCGGAAAGCAACGTAAAACTGGTAACTCTCTCTCTCTCTCCTCGTTCTCCACTTCACCTCGTCCCTCTCTCCGCCCTGTGGAGAGAGGTACTCAGAGGAACATCCAGCTGGTTGGATATCTGTTTACATTACACCATCTTCAACTTGATCCATCCTTTCATGTTTCCCGTCAGCGTTATAGTTAAACCATAAGCTAGTCAGTCTGTATTTAATATATATCTGTCTGTTCAGCCCGCATACCCACTGTACCTAGAGTATAGGTCGGGTAAGTAATACGAGATATAAGAACTTATCATATAACAGTCATAATATATACGCTCACTTTGTATAAGATTGTTTAGTATAACGTTCACTGCATATAATGAACGAGAGGTATAATTTCAAAATATATATTTTCATAAAGTATAACATTATTTAGATATAATATCAATTGATATATCGATTAAAGCATATAATATTCATAACACCTAAGGTTTAAAACATATTTTACTTGAAAAACCATTCTCTAATAAAGTTTTTTTCCGCTTTTTTATAAAAAAATAACCACGCATTCTGACCTATCCGCCATCCGAGTCGGTTTTGCCACGATAAGTCTTGCGCGCTAACAGAACTTTCTTTAGGTTTTTTTTTTCCTCTTTAGAAAAGTTATACGTTTTGTATGTTATACAAACCTTAATTAGTCAATTTGAGTGTATATAAAAAACGTTATATAAAATGAATATTATGTCAACTGACCGTTATACCTTATAGTATTGGTTTTGTTGTTATAGGTAACGTTCATTATATCTTGTGAACGTTGTTAAAATTAAATTATATGTATTGTTGTTATATCTCGTGGGACGCACCCGTATATAGGTCCCCACCACTCTGCTCGATACTGTGCCGAACGCATCAACTATATATTTACTTGCCGTTCGGCAGATATCGTCGGCTGGTTAATATTTTATCAAGAAAATTATACAATACACTAAGTTGTGAAGGCGTATACTCGTATAATTACCTTTATTAAATACTAGCTTCTGCCCGCGACTACGTCTGCGTGGAATTCGTTTATATCGTAGCTCCATACAAACTTTCAGCCCCCATTTAATTCCCGTAGGGGATAATTTCCGGGGTCAAAACTATCCTATGTCCTTTCCCGGGATTCAATCTATCTTCATACCAAATTGCATCTCAATCGGTTCACCGGTTTTAGCGTGAAGAGGTAACAGACAGACATAATATATAGACAGATAATAATTAGTCTGGATGGAATAACTAAAGACGCTGTTAACCATATTAGTATTTCCCCCCCCCCCCACGAAACTAGGTCCAGGAATTAAAACATGATAAGATAATACCACTAAAAAGATTACTTACATGTGAAGTGATTGCCAAGACTCCCCAGCTCATATAGCTTTCAGCGTTAAAAAGATATCAGGTAGATCCAAGCTTCCTACTCAACACTGCTTAACTCTACCAGCCACGCTCTACAAATTCTACATCTTGGCTTTATGTAGAAAATATAGCGTATCGCCAAATGCGAAAGTGGATTAATATTGGTTAATGTACAGTCGCCCACACTCCTAAGTGACCATTCGTGAACCTTATGTCAAGTGACATAAAAAAACGTAATATAAAAAAAACCGGCCAAGTGCGAGTCGGACTCGCGCAAGAAGGGTTCCGTACCGTTATCTATAAAAACGGCAAAAAAATCATGTCTGTTGTATGGTTGTCTGTTGTCCAGTCGGACTCGCACTTGGCCGGTTTTTTAGTCTTTGTTGTTATAGCGGCAACAGAAATACATAATCTGTGAAAATTTCAACTCTCTAGCTATCAAAGTTCTTGAGATACAGCCTGGTGACAGACAGACGGACGGACGGACAGCGAAGTCTTAGTAATAGGGTCCCGTTTTTACCCGTTGGGTACGGAACCCTTAAAAGAGATAGATATGTTGTCTATACGGAATTACCTGATTAAGAATGCGGTGGTAGTTTATCGACATTCATAGGTGCATGTAATATGCCTAAATTGAAGAATAAATCACTTTGACTTTGACTTTGAATGGCCAGGCACATCTGACAGCTGAGGCGTTGACGTTTCCATTGACGACGCGAAACTGAGGCAAGTTGGTGCAATTGACTCAATTTTAGTGTGCCATTTGTGGAGCGCTTATGAGTGGATTGCAAAAAAATTGTACATAGTTAAGAGCCTTAATCTAATTTACGATTTAACTTTTTACAGTTTCGTGACGGCAATTACCCGTATAAAATATATGGCTAATTGACGTTATGAAACTGTAAAAAATTAAATCATAGATTAGATTAAAGCTCTTAACTATGTACAATTTTTTTGAAATCCACTCTTATAACCTATCTACGTCTTTTTTATATTACATCATTGCTTAGCGTTATTTTAAAATTATTTAATTTATGAAACGGTCATTAAAATACCACACACAGAAAATAGATGGATCGATGGATTCAACCTACGCTTAGCCTTTTTGGGGCTATTTAACGATCAAACAGTTCACGGTACCACCCACATAAATCGATTGTTTTCAATTGAACATAATTGGGTGTTAATTTCTTTGTTTTAATTACTTACTAAGGGTCGGTTTCGTCGGTAACCGTAAGTGACGGTAATTACAATATGACGAAAGTCTTTGACCAGTGTGTGTTGCAAGTGATAACGTATGGCACAGAAACGTGGTCGTTTACTACAGGCCTCATAAGAAGGCTTAAAGTCACCCAAAGGGCAATGGATATGGCTATTCTGGAAGTTTACCTGCGTGATTGCATCAGAAATGAGACTAGCTAGCTATAGCCCTCCGAATCGCTAAACTTAAGTGGCAGCGGGCACCACATTGCACGCAGAACTGATGGCCATTGAGGTGGTAAGGTCCTCGAGTGCAGCGTGGGTAGAGTAGTAACCTGGTTAAGGTCGCGGAAGTCCGCTGGATGCAGATGGCGCAGGACCGATTACTTTGGCACTTTTTAGGGGAGGACTATGTCCAGCAGTGGACGTCTTTTACGCCTGATTTGATGAATTTACATACTTCCGTGAAAAACAACGTCAGTGCTTTTATTTCATCGTCAATATTTCATCTCCACTTTTTAATTAGCTAGCCCATGTAATTTGGGACAACATTAAATTTAACTATTCCAGAACTTTCCCTGAAATTGCTGGGGGAGATAAAGCCAATATCGTAACTTTTCCCGTAAGGACACTAATTCCGAGCTTCACTTACAGCTTTTTCCTGAAGCTCTTTATTATGAGCTTAACTTACAGGATGGAGCGCAAAAGTTCACGAGGCCGGAATATCGCGTCAGTTCACAGAAGTTTAATTTAACAAAGATTTAGGCTTAGTTCCGGACGCCTTCAACCTAGTTCCGAAGAAAAAGTATCTTAGTAATTCGACTACAATGTACATACACAGTAACTTTTTCGCATTTTTAGGGTTCCGGGAACCAATGTCATCTAAATCAGTTCGGCGGCTTAATAATGATAATAAATCTTTTATTTCGGACGGAATAGGGTTAGTTAAAGACTTATATATTATTCTAGTGTTAGTTGTCACTTAAACATTAAAAATGAAAGTAGAATATGTAGAATAGAAGTATGGAGCTTAGTCCATCTATGTACAAGGGGGGAGTCCCATCTATCCGCTAACGCTATCAGGGTGCCGTTGGCGTTGCCTCGCCATCGGTTTAGTAGTGAGGCACACCGTTTACGCATGATGGCCGCAAAGCCATCAACCTCTGCCTCCGCCAACATCCCCGAGGCACTGCAGTGATGAGGCAGCCCCATAAGCATTGAGCGTGAAGAGGTAACAGACAGACAGACAAGTTTTTATCCCGGAAATCGTCCCCTTAGCCGTGAAATGGTGGCTGAAAATTTGTATGAAGCTACAATATAAACGAGCTTCACGCTGACGGAGTCGCTGGCAGAAGGAAGTCATCCGCATCATCATCATATCAGCCGAAAGACGTCCACTACTGGACATAGGCCTCCCCCAGAGGGTTCCAAATTGACCGGTCCTGCGCCACCCGCATCCAGCGGACTCCCACAGGACAGAAGGAAGTAATTTTATAAAAAAATTGTGAGTTTGCATGGATTAAAAAAAGTTACACCAGATTATAAAATGTGAAAGTGTATCTGTCTATCTGTCTGTCTGTTACCTCTTCACGCTTAAACGACTGAACCGATTTAGATGAAATTTGATATAGAAATAGTTTGACTGGGAAAAGACGGGCTACGATACTTATAAACGATTTCGAGGCGGACGGAGTCGCGGGTAATGTTCATGACGTTTTGTTTTCGTGTCGGTCTTGTCACTTGCACCATATCCAACAATTACTCTATAGCTCCTATTTTATTACTTAATTTTGTCAACGTAAAGTTTAACCTTAGCTTGATTTAAAAACCGTTTCAATTAAAGGTTAAATATAACCTTAAAATCCCTTTCGCTCAACTACGGGACGGAAATTGCGGGCGAAATTTCACTTTAGCACCAAGATGACGTATAAATTCATTAAATGTATTGTACTTGCGGCCAAATCATGCCGAATACGGTTTCTGCAGGACAAAGGCGAGGACTCCTTTCATTTCAGTTTTAATTATTTGCTGATGAACGAGTTTTAATGTTCTCGGTAGTTTCGGTTGGAAATTACACGGCAGATTGCTAAGCTAGCACGGATTGCATCCTGCAACAAGTTTTACTGTTTATAACTTCGCCCAGTACCTACTGTAAAGAATGCAGGCAAAGCCGCGGGCTAAAATACATCCTATATCCACCCAGAAAGTCCATTCTGCACACAGGTGAAAGATTTTTATATATCGGATATAGGTTCCGAAGATTTCCCCCTACAAAGAAACTTAGAACTATGTAATAATTTTGCACTTCGGAGAACCTACGTCTTTGTGACGACCGATATATTTTGAGGACCGAATAGCCTAGTGGTTAGAGAACCTGACTATGAAGCTTGAGGTCCCGGGTTCGATTCCCGGTCGGGGCAGATATTTGTATGATCAATACGAATGTTTGTTCTCGAATCTTGGATGTTTAATATCTATTTAAGTATATATTTATCTATATATAAGTATGTTTATCCGTTGCCTAGTACCCATAGTACAGGCTTTGCCTAGTTTGGGACTAGATCAATTGGTGTGAATCGTCCCACGATATTTATTTATTTATTCTTAGTATACATAATAGAAGAGAAGCTTTTATGTAGGTTATGAGTACAACCAAATATTAGACTAGTACTAAACTTTAGTCTACTGGAAAGACGCAAATCTAAATCCCTGATTGACCCATAGTTAATGTCAAAGTTTTTATTTTTAATTTTGAGATATTCCATGCACCTAGGATTGTATAGTTCTACAGACAAAACGTCTACTTATAATAATCCATACCCTCTGAACATCAAAACCACCCATTGAATATTTCAGCATCGAACCGTCTAATGATAAATTCAAATCTGCGCTCTAGGGAACAAAGCAATCAGGCGCCGACAAAGGTTATAGCTTGCGGGTGCAACTTCGACGGTATGACTTCGTAGTCTACGGGTTTGATTGTTGGATTAAAGAATTTGTGTACCTTAGTTTGTGGGGTATGCGTTTTAAACGTACAGTCAGCATCATAAATATGTATAGACTTCTATTCTTCTTCTTCTTTGTGTCGAGGTTCCTCAGATAAGAGTTGCCCAATATGTAGAGGTGTGGACTGCTCTGGCAGCCGCGTCTTTCAGGTAATGTTCCGAGCAAGAGTGTGGGCATGTTGGGCACGCCACCGCCATCAGGTGCGCCATGGTTTGGGATGCTGTATCGCAAACACATTGGGTTGATTAGCCACGATGCAGTCCCCATCTGGCCATGTCTTCCTTACAGCGGCCAACTTACGATCTGAGCCTATTTAGCGCCCTCTAAATGGGCCATGGCTCTTTGTGGCTGGGAGGCAGTTGCTCCGAAGCTGGCACGTAGACGTCGGCGGAGTATACACTTTTCGACCTTATGTCTAAGTAATAAGGTCATAGAAAGTATAGATGTTTATGATGCTGACTGTACATAGAGAATTCCATAGGTAGGAGTCCTAGAATCCCCGAAAGGTATGTAAGAAATTTATCTGACTAAATTGAGAATTATCAGAAAACTAATACATCCTCGACATCTCATGTCCTATATACTTTAGTCGCGTTATATCCGTGACTTTTGTGAATTCAAATCTGTCGTAAAACGGACACTTATTTCAAAAGCATATTATTATATAAACGACTACATCATGGATAGGGATATTTGGCAGCGATAAAATCCTGCACTAGAAATCTGTCGTAAAATAAATAGGCTTTCTACTGTAGCAATGTAATATTTATTTATTACGGCTAGGGGTGATTAAAGTTAGATTTAGGTAATTTTGTGATGTAATAAGTATTATTGTAGTATTTTTTAAATGTGTGTGTAATCGCTAATTGATACTTTTATTTATTTATTACTTATTTATTATAGTCTGTAATAGACTTAAAGGTCATTAATCGTGACGATGTGTGGCGATACTATTTTATGCTTTCTATCCTAAATTAACCACTATAAGAGATGGTGGACATTGACTGTGAATACGTGTGGCCCTCCCCACCCCGCGACTCGGTGGGGCACTGCAGCGCCGGAACGCTGACGTCCATTTGCCCGCGGTCCGCGCCACGATATGCACCCGCCATCTGCTGAGCCCTTTATATCTGTTTGCGAAAATAAATATCTCTAAGACTATTGGCTTGTCTCATTTCTGAACAATCTAACACCACATAGAAGGCTAACCTAATTTAGGATTGCTTACAGGTAATTCCGTTTAGGATACTTTGACAGCATTTATAATGTAAAACGTAGAACCTTTTATTTTTCCAAAGACTTTAATGGAAGTACTATATCTACGTAATATCAGAATATCATATATTAAGTTCAAAATATATAACATGTAGGCCAAGAATTAACAGCACTTTAAGTATTATAATTATGCATCCAAATTACGATATTGTTAAATAATAGTCGATTATAGCCAAATGGGCTCAATTATATCATTATTTAATTAAGCTATTCCTAATCCGACGTTTAAAACAAACTAATTAATATTTTAATCAACAATTAATAGTATAGTTCTGTTCTGTTAATTGATCTAATGAAAGCCTTCTAAGTCTTTCAAATTATACAAGGCGTATTTTACGAGAATTGGTTCTGAGAAATTTTCAATTAAAAGCAGTTTACTACCTAATCTATTATAGTCAATACTTATATTACTAGTTGCTTACTAGGGCTGAACTTTTAGCTACCTACCAGGGTTCGCAGGCGGTGGATAGTCTACAAGATATTACGTTGGTTTGCTGAGAATTATTTGAAAAAGCAATCCCCGACCGCACAGCGGCAGGATAATTATCAGAATGTAGTGAAAAGTCTTTTAGGAGTAGGTTGTATTTAATAAAGCTGCAATATTTGTTGACAATGGGGAATGGATGAAAATATCAGAAGTGCCGTATTATTTTTGGTGATAGGAATAACCTTCCTTAGCACCAGAAAAAAGTTTTCGATTTTTAAGCTGCATTAATAATTTTTGAAAAATATAAACAGTTTCCTCACTTACGTTTTGGGTAAATAGACACTTTTCTTGATCCGTCTCATATAAAAAAAAAGTTAAATATCTGTGGTAAACTGACACCGGTAATGAAATGACACATATGGCTGGTGCTAAGTAAGGCTATTCCTATCACTAAAAAGAGAATCAGGCATTTCTAAAATGTTCATCCATTCCCAATTGGTTCTCTTCAGACCTTTCTTAGAATAACTCTGATTTGGACAGAATAAAAAATTAAACCATCCCATCCCAAAACAGTGTTATTGCTTTTCCCTCATACTCGTGTTTGTTAAGAGGACTTACAGGGGTACATACATTTTTTTTAACTTTGAGCCGCGGTAGTGCCTGATTTTTTTCCGTCAAATTTAACCATATTCTAACATATATTACTAAAAGTTTTACCACACTATTAGGTTTTCGATTCGACGATGGACACGGGCGGTAAGTATTCTTAATATTTTCAATACCAAAAAAAAGCACTATAATACAGTATTTGCAGCTAAAAATAAATGAATATTTCCACTGCTATCGAGTAGAGTATTACATCAAACAACCCTTTCCCCGCCAAATATCCGACATTCCTGCAGAAACATCATTAAATTACAAATTTATGCTTTCAAATAAAGCCGATATTAATTCACAAGAGCCACGCTGCCGAAACCAGTTAAATTAACCATTAAATTAATTAAAAGCATACATTAGGTTGATATTGGGTAACCGAGTGTTATATCGAGTTCAAAGTTTGGAGTTGGAGCGAAGGAAAACATCTTCAAGTACCTGACTTACATAGAATAACCATGCCATGGTCACCAAGGACAACATGTCATCTCTTTCATACATGCAAGGTCTTAGTAAGATTGAAAGAGGTAGCGCTTGGCTTTGAGTTGTCTGTTTATGCTTCGGCTACTACAGGTGACCTGACCACCCATATTGATGGCTTCATTCCGGAACAAATGACGAATACATTATGAGTATGAGGACACCAAATGATACTATGCTTGGCACGATTTACTCCTAGTAATGTTTACTGCCACTTAAGTTTAGCAATTAAGGGCTATATCGGTTACCTTGGTTCTGCTGCGGATAGCCTCATTTCTGATGCGATCACGCAGAGAGACTCCTAACATAGCCCTCTCCATTGCCAGTGGCATTGTGGCAGTGGGCGGGGCACGTAGAACCGATGGCCATTGGGGCGGAAAGGTTCTCGAGTGGCGACCACGTACCGGAAGGCGCAGCGTGGGTAGGTGGATTGATGACCTGGTAAAGGTCGCTGGAGTCCGCTGGATGCGGGTGGCGCAGGACCGGTCAATTTGGCACTCTCTAGGGGAGGCCTATGTCCAGCAGTGGACGTCTTTCGGCTCGTATGATGATGATGATGATGATGAATGTTTACTGAAGGTCGTAAGGCCCCTACCTTCCCCATTTTGTGTGAATTCGCTGCGGAGTAACTTGTTAGTTGTTACCGACAGTAGGTACAGTTTCTGTACTGCCCACCTACATTTCAATGAGTGCTTCCTGATTTACACTTGATGAGTATTAGAAGCGGGGCGGTACGCGCACTTTATAATATTACTACGCAAATGTAATGCTGATAGTGTACCGAATAATAAGGGAGTCTGTGCGACATTAGTTAATTAGACTCAGTTTTGCAATTTTGTCTAAATTAAGCAGACAGACAGACAACCGAATCGCTAAACTTAAGTGGCAGTGGATACACTGCACGTAGAACCGATGGCCGTTGGGGCGGAAAGGTTCTCGAGTGGCGAGTAAGGGAGTCTGTCTGACATTAGTTAATTAGACTCAGTTTTGCAATTTTGTCTTAATTAAGCAGACAGACAGACAACCGAATCGCTAAACTTAAGTGGCAGTGGATACACTGCACGTAGAACCGATGGCCGTTGGGGCGGAAAGGTTCTCGAGTGGCGACCACGTACCGGAAGACGCGGCGTGGGTAGCCCCCCCACAAGGTGGACTGATGACCTGGTCTTTACCAGACCTTGGTCGCGGGAGTCCGCTGGATGCGGGTGGCGCAGGACCGATCACTTTGCCACCCTTTGGGCGACCTATTTCCAGCAGTGGACGTCTTTCGGCTGATATGATGATGATGAAGCAACACAGACACCGCCCCGCCAACAAACTGCTCTACATTTTGGCGGAAAGTTTAATCTTTAACTTTTGTCCTTTGACGCTAGGATCGGATACCGGTATTTTCTCTATACAAATTAAACTGGTATTATTTCGTTCTTTGGTTATAATATCATTTTTGATCGGGCAGTCTAATAATACGAATATGTTAACTAAATACACGATAGAGTCCTACATTAAGAGCCTAAAATATTTCAAAATATTAGACTAGTTCGGGGATGGACTGCTTTGACGTCATTGCTCTTTACGTATTCTTTATTCAACAAGATCCCAAGTATAGCTCTCTCCATAGCACGCTCAGCAACAAACTTCCGCTAAAACACTAGAACAACGAAGACTGAACTAGTAATGAATATAAGTCTAATAAGAATATTTATAAATTCACAGAAACATATCGTTGCGCAAAATTTAAATGAACTCGAACTAGTTTGTTGGGTTAAGCGATAGTCGTAAAAGTTATGGCGATAGAATGAGCGGAATTAAGATTCGGTCACGTTTGCACTGTCACTAAAAATGTTATCGCCGACTTCACTGCAGAGTGTTCAGTATAAATAAGCCTAAGGTATAAAGACACGTCATTTTTAATATTTATTTTAATGAGATTGGATAAGATAGTTAGTTAGTTTTACTGGGCATTTTCCGCAAGTCGTGCCTCTTTTGCGTGAAACGGCAGGGTGGCGCTACTCTAACCACCCCAGCTCCTCTAAAAAGTTTTGGTATTACTGACTGCGTTCCGTAGGTGTCCGGAGACGCTAGGTGCTTTTTCCTGTATACTTCTACCTGCTTACAATCCAGTAGAATGTGTTTAGTCGTTTCTTCTGCCTCCATGCACGCTCTGCACATGGGGCTGTCTGTGATACCTTAATTATAGAGGTGTCTGTTCAAGGTGTTGTGTCCGGTTATCATTCCTACTATCTTGCGTAGTTGGTTTCTGTGTGTCTTGGATGAGCTAATGTTTAGCCCTACAGCTTCAAATAAATAAATAAAAAATTGTAAACCATTAGCTGTAGAACTAAGGAGCCTCTTTTAAAAAAAATGTTTATTTGTGAAAAAGTTACTACAATAAATTATATATTTGTAACTAACGAACCTGTTCACACACGACACAAGAATCGGTTGAAAAATGCTACCTGAGGGGCTACCGCGATACGAAAACGAAATTCGTTCGTGTATCTCCCTCTCTGTCGCTCAAACTAGCAAGTAGACGGAGATATACGAACGAAGTTCGTTTTCGTTTCGCGATAGGCCCTCTGTAGAGGAGAGAGAACAGACGGACAGTTAGACAGCGTGCGTGACATCGGGACAGACACCGGACAACCTACGAATGATTTTCGGCCCATCTCTCGTTTGATTTAGGGACAATCTTACCCAAATTGAACCCAATAGTAAGCTCAATAAGACCCTGCGTTATGGGTACTATAGACGACGATATATTTAATAGACATAAACGCGTATGAAAATATATGGAAACACATCCAAGACTCGGAAACAAAACCCAGGAAAGTCCACTTCATACGCAGATCCACTACTTATTTAAATACTATGCTAAATCGATCGTCAATTGATCCTTATAGGTATGTACAAATCGATGGGTGATATGCAGAATAGATGTAGATACTTCTACATCATTCTTGATAAAAGAATGAGGAAATTTATGATTTCGTTTCGATGTTTATATTTTATTTTATTTCGCCTTTATTTTGATTAAAAGCCTTACATGATCATTTACTTTTTTTATATAAATCTTCACGTCATTCAGATTTTTAAAATATTCATAATATGCTAGTTCTATCAAATAAAAAATAAACAAGTTTGTTACTTCCATTCCAGTCATTAAAAATCAGTTGAACGATTGCTTCAAAATATTAAAAAGTCTTTGAATCATAATATATGATGACGTATGTTCATGCTATACCAATGGCACATATATCTTTTTGCCACTAGCAAGGTTTAAGAGACGTTAGAAGCGCGCGCGCAGACATTGCGGGACCGATGTCGATCTAAAGCTGTGTTTACAATGGTCGTGTTGTTTTTATACTGAGACGCGTTGTTATTGCATGCGTAAAAACGTGAATGTTAAAATTATTTATTTAAAAAAAACAACAACCTACATATATTATCCCGACTACGGAAAACTAAACTAAACAAACACTAGTTTTTTTTTATTCAAAAGGTACTCTATGTTACCCGGAGCATAATTTCGAATCGATTGATATTGACAATACCCCATTCATCAAAATCGGTTTAGTATCTTAAACACTAAGGAACACACGTAAATATAGACATAGACAACTAAAAGCATAACCCTTCCTTCCGGTCTGCCGTAGTCGGGCAAAAAATAAGCACATAATAAGGCATTAAGAAGATACTTCGACATTAGGTAGTAATTATATGCCATAGTACTTTTTAATGAACGGACAATCATTCTACCTATGTAATCATGTAATGTATGGAAACAGTATATAATTTTTTTGTATCTACACGCATACTATAAACCCGCTAAAATGCGTTCAGAATCTGGCAGTACCTAATGACCAGCATATATCAATAACATTTCAAACTATAAATTGAATAAATTAAAATGTTTTTCTGCATAGTAAACTTTTTCTAATTTCGGCCAAATTTTCTGCCGGTGAATATATATATAAAAATAAATTACTTGTCTCTGGCCGTAGGTAATTTTGTACGTATTTAAGGGTAAAAAGTATTCTATATGTTATTCCAGGCTATACACTATATGTATACCAAAATTCATCTTAATCCGATTAGCCGTTTTTGCGTGATTGAGCAACAAACATCCAAAAATCTGAACATCCAAACTTTCGCATTTATAATATTAGTAGGATTATCTACTGGAAAATGAAATGTATCAATTTCTGTGCCTCATTAAAATAAATCGCGGAACAAGTTTTCAAAAATTACTAGCAGGATGCTATCACATTTTAACGAATCAAAATAAATCTTTTTAATTCCGAGAACACCATAGCCAATTCCAGTTTTGATATGGTAATTTCCCGCGCAAAGTTGAACCGGTAATGGTTATGTATAATTAAAAGCAGATCTTCATTTATAACTTGACGCAAGGCCGCGTTGTGACATACTGGGACGGCCTTTACTGTCTGTTATGATTGAATAGATTTCGGGTTCCTTGTTTATAGTAAACGTGAGCGATTATTGGAGCGAAACACTTTGGAGTTAGTACAGTCTGATCCCTTTATCAAGACCCTTTATCTCGGAAACGCGTGGAGATCATCATCATCATCATATCAGCCGAAAGATGTCCACCGCTGGACATAGGCCTCCCCTAACGAGTGCCAAATTGACCGGTCCTGCGCCACCCGCATCCAGCGGACTCCCGCGGCCTTTACCGGGTCATCAGTCCACCTTGTCGCGCCTTCCGGTACGTGGTGGCCACTCGAAAACCTTTCCGCCCCAACGGTCATCGCTTCTACGTACAATGTGCGCGCCCACTGCTACTTAAGGTTAGCTATATCGGTTACCTTATTTAACCGGTAGCCTCATTTCTGATGGGATCACGCAGAGAAACTGCCAGCATAGCCCTCTCCATTGCCCTTTGGGTGACTTTGAGCATTCTTATGAGGCCCTTCACGTTTCAGTGCCATATGTCATCACCGGCAACACACACTGGTCAAAGACCCTCGTCTTGGGAAACTGCGGTATATTGGACGAAAAGATGTGCCGTATCTTCCCGAACGCTTCCGAGCTGAGTCGGATTCGACGATTAATATTACAGATACAAATCTATAATTGGAAGTTTTTTTTTAAATGTCAGCTCACGTATTATATCTGTAATTTATATAATTTGTAATACCAATAACGCAACGAGTTAGCCTCGCACTTGGCCCCCACTTATTCTTGTTTGTCTTAGCATTTTTTGTCTCACACGTAATGCTTATAATCGCAAAATAATGAGACGCTACAAGAGTTATTATTATGCTTCAATTTGTGTACAGAAGTTATACGCAACATAGTCGTTATGTTTACATCGTACATTTGCTTTATCAAGTTGTTTGAGTGTTTTGACTATGTGACGTGTAGACAACGAACAAACACTGGTTAAATCATCTATCAAGAATCTAATGATACATCGAACGCGGAATGGTTGATTCTTTGTAATAGAATGTCGACATTCGATATCTTTAGCTAAAAGCATTTGACCACTAATCCATACAATAATAACATTGAAGATTAAGAGAAGATAAAGAACGCAGATGGACATTACACACAACTATAACTGCGCTGGTTAATTTAACCATGATTATACACAAACAAATCTGCCCGGTTTTCTCCCGAAATTACGGAATACCTAAGGTGACTTCCTGTCTTGGCGGGGCGGGCTCGGTATGCGGTATTTTGTATTATGACGAGAGCTTACCGATAGCACAGATTTCGTCACTTGTCGGTATACCGTCGGCATTACATTCCCCAAGTCCCCAACTCGCATTAGGCCAGCGTGGGGACTACTGCTCATTCCCTCTTATCCAGAGGAGGCCTGTCCCTGCACTATATATGATAATGATGATGATTACATTTGCGCAATAGTATAATGGGCGGCGCTTGCAATACTGCATTCGTACCTCCTCGCTTCTGCACTTCCCACCCCAGTCAGGAAGTACATTTAAATGTAGGCGCGGAGTCAAGACCCGCACAAGGTGGACTGATGACCTGGTAAAGGTTGCGGGTGGCGCAGGACCGGTCACTTAAGCACTCTTTGGGGGTGGCGTATGTCCAGCAGTGGACGTTTTTCGGCTGATAATGATCATGATGACTGACTCGACTGACAGTTACTAAATACCATACCGCCTCCGCACCGACAAATCAGGAAGTCATCTAGGTTAAGATTCATCCAATTTTCATTGACGTATAATGAATTCCAAGTATCCGACACCCAAATTAATATCAATATTACTTAACATACGAACCAAGATAGATTGCGTCAATAACTATGATGATATTAAGAGCTATAAATGACATCGATCAAATACGTGGTTTCATCAAAATGTTCATGTAAATGAAATCAAGTTATTTGCATAAACAACATCCACAGAACGGGTAAAATTAAACGAGAAGGTAATTTACGTGGATGGGGGGCCGTAGAATATGTCACAACGGCTTCTTCTTAAAAATCTTAGAAGAGAAAATCGAAGGCAAGATTGACAGAAACAGTCGACTTGATAACTGAAGGATACAGTTATCAAGTCGTCTGAGGAAGTCAAGCAAGAGGCAGGCTGGCTGTTGGTGGATGATTAAAAAACACTTCAAACTGTTACACGAATGTTTATTTCACCTGAAATTGTTAATTAAATTACAGTTGTCCGTACGGTAAGAGAGTTGGTTAAGAAGAGAAAATGACCGAATGACCGGAATGTACTTTTTACAAACTATCATTCAAATCCTCCCATTCGGTCTGTCACTCGTTTAGAAATCATTCATTATTAACAAATGATTTCGTTCAGAAACACTGGCAATGGACAGAGGAGAGTGGCGGTTACTCCACCAACAAGAGCAAAGCTGAGATTATAAGGTAATTTAGGAAGACGGTGTACAAGAATTTCTTTTAAACTGCTACAACACAACGGTGAGCCAAAAGTTTGTTTTGGTTGTTATTGAAACAAAGATTCAACACAATGAAAAAATGTTCGACCCAGTGGGACTTGAAATACCTAACATCTTATTGCCTTACCGAGGTAGATAACGGTAAGCCAAAAGTTTGTTTTTGTTGTTATTGAAACAAAGATTCAACACAAAAAATGAAAAAAATGTTCGACCCAGTGGGACTTGACATAACCCAACATCTTATTGCCTTACCGAGGTAGATGGCGTAACATCTGAAGCTAAAGGCCCAGAGGTTAAGCATTTTTCAAAAAAAATACATGATTTTTTACTGTGGCTGTAGGTATTCATGCATTGATAATGTTAGGTCTAGTTCAGTTTAACACCTTTTCTGCTTTGAAGTATTTTTGTAACACCCCATTTTATTTATCTTTCAAAAAAATGTAGAAAATTCAAAGCACCTTTCACATCTCTCTCCCCATATATTATACAAACTTCCCAAACACCCATGAAAAGATAATTCCATAGTAAAATGAACCATATTTTCCGCGCGCAAACTCATTATTTACGAGGAAATGAAGGCGTGACAAAGACACTTGGCTTTTTTCAGACCAGTGACGTCATTCATCAGGAGTTGACGAACAAAGCTTCCGTAGTTGAGTCGGAAAGTTGAGAGTGCTTAGTGAGAGAGCTTCTTAAGCTTAGTCGTTACTAATGAGTCGCAGATTCAAAAGTTATATTTCAATTAAGTTGAGTTATCTTGGGTTTTCAAGTAAGTGTGAAATACGAGGTTTTGACATCTATACATATATATATATATGTTTAACGCACATACTCTACAAAAAAAATTGATATATCAAATATTTTGTCATAGCAAAAACGGAACCCTTAAATAGGATCACTCGAGCGTCTGTCTGTCCGTCTGTCACAGCCGATTAGCTCCAAAACTACTGAACCGATTGAGTTGAAATTTGGTACACATTATGTAAATTGGTGACCCAAAGAGGGACGCGTAAAGTAAATTAATGAATACTGAACAAGGGGGCCACTTTTAAGGGGTAAACTGGAAAATTATAAAAAAAAACACAAACTTCATTGTTTGACATATCAAATGAAAGCGGCTGTTGTAAGCATCTCAGATATATATTTTTTTATGATTGAAGCAAAAACAGATTTGAAGAAAGGACCATGGGCAACTTTGTATGGAGCCTGGTTCTGAAACCAACAGAGCTGAAACTTAAGTCATTAAATAGGTCTTTAAATCTACTTTATTTCATTATATGGGCACAAAGCCGAATTCCATTGCAGAACTGAGATATTTATATTTAAGTCAGAGTAAATAAGATCTATTAAAAAACAGGTTCTCTTTGAGAATACAAATTCAGAATTATTAGGGTAGGGTTAGTGTGTGAAATAAACATACGTTTTGTAGCAATTGATGGTTTTATTAATAAAAAATATATATACAGCAAGTTCTTACCTCATTACATCAATAATTAAGTCATTTAAATGACCTGCAGGATGATTAAATGGTATGTGCCTGCCTAACCCTAAATACCATATAATAGAAATTGTGTGTGCACAAGATCCTATCGTTCGTCTGCCAGTCAAACATGAACAGTAATAGTGTGGGATGGCATCGGTGCCAGTTTGATTTTTATCTACCAGAATGTAGACGTAGTACTTACGTGCTCGAACATGTCTAGATTGCACACGACCTCTAATCAACCAAACATTTTCAGCCTGGATACCCCGTACTGCTAAGTCATGTATATCATTTTCACGGAACAATTCTATTCTGTATAACCCATCCCGTAAATGCTCGCTACAATATGATTTTGCGAGATCGATTTGATATGACCCAAGTGATATCATAAAAATGTCATGATATGTTAATCGTGGAAAATCTTCCAACTGGTTAGCATCCATTGAAATAAATGCGACTCTTTGTCTATTAAGATTCCTCATTTGTACATGACACCGAACGAATAATTAATGGAACGGTCAATATCCCTACCTTCATTTTTTAAATTGGGTTTGCTCAATACCTACCCTCCAGAATATGAATATTCTCCGAATGCATTTATCGTAGCTCGTACTTACCGTGACTAAAATACAAATATCTTAGTTCTGCAATGGAATTTGACTTTGTGCCCATATAATGAAATAAAGTAGATTTTAAGACCTATTTATTGACATAACTCTCAATGCTGTTGGTTTCAGGCCCATTTTGACGCATGGTCCTTTAGGAAGAAAGACGAATTTTGACCATTCCCCCCCTCTATCTCAGAAACTACTAGGCTTAAAATTCTGAAAAACAAATGGAAAATAGTTCCTTGCCTGTAAGAATTTTGAGTATTCAAAGTAACGGGAAAATTCTCAATATTTTACGAAACCCTCACCACGCGAGTTGAACTCGCACTTGTCCGGTTTTTTTTACAGTAGGTTTAATTAACTTAGTTCCTTAACTTAACCATAGCCTTGATTGAATTAATCAACTAAATAAAGTAAATTGACAAGTAAGTGTAAATGACAGCACTTCAAACTTTGTTTATTATACATTCACGTAGTACAGTCACGAGCTTTAATTTGGGACCCACCTAAGGTGGAATATCGTAATGAAGTCATTTAGAGCTAATATTTTAAAGGAGTGTCAAAGTTTGCCATAGACAACTTACGTTTATACGTGTCTAGGGGCAACCGCTCAGTGACTTCAACCGGGCGGGACAAGTCAAACGATCATTTCCGATTTTTTCCGACTAATTGTCACAAGTGTTCGATCGATCGATCGATTTTTAAATTTTAATGGCTACTGTCCAGTGGGACAATTATGCCAGCGTCAAGGTTGGAGGCTACACGAAAGTCTTCAAAAAACTGTCCAAAAGGTGTAGTTTTGATCGGTTGAAAAATCTAAAACAAGAGACAACACAATGTTAGACAAACTACAGCATACACATGATTAGTTTTATTTTTATTTTATATAAACCGTTACCAATACCAACAGAGTTGACCATGTTCAAAAGCTAGAATGTTTATTGCAAATAATTTTTCGTGAAAATGACAGTTTTCAATCAATTTTCTTGTCTGACACTGACTGACACATGTTCGTAATTAGAAAACCGTAATGATAGCTTTTGGCAAAGAGGTTATCAATTCAAGGGCCCATTCAATAAGACATTTAATTGTCTTATCTTGACACTTTACCACTATTATTGAACTGAAGTTTTCGACCTTATTGCATTGTGAATGGTCTAACAACATTTGAAGGAAGTGGGTCCCAAATTAAAGCTCGTGACTGTACATAGATTAGGTAATTATGATTTGCTAATACTTGAAAACAATTGCTAATAGAACATATTATTATCACTTTGAATAAACGCCGCCGCATGTTGTGTTATGTATATTTGTATTTGGGCCAGTCAACTATTTTTTGTTGCTCGTTGCCATGGTTACGTCCCCTGGGTCACTCTTAAAACCTATGATTGTATGGGGTAATCCACTAAACACGTGTTTTTCACCGTTCGTCCGATGCACCGATGTCCGAACACACTTTTTTAAACCATTAAAACGACTCATTAACAGCCATAAAATGCTGACGCTAACTGTTATCTCTCGTCATCGACCGTCAGTATATCCATCAATAAAACAAAATGTCACGTTTGAATAGGAATGACAAGTCATGATGTCATTAAGAAGCGTTAAATGTCAATACACACATTTTTAGGGTTCCGTACCTCAAAAGGAAAAAAACGGAACCCTTGTAGGATCACTCGTGCGACTGTCTGTCCGTCTGTCACAGCCGATTTGCTCCGAAACCACTGGACCGATTGAGTTGAAATTTGGTAAACATATGTAAATTGGTGACCCAAAGATGGACGCGTAAAGTAAATTAATGAATTCTGAACAAGGGGGCCACTTTTGGGGGATAAACTGGTTTTTTTTTTAAGTTTCGCAAACTGTATTGTGTGACATAACAAATGAATTAATTATTGTAAAAATCTCAGTTTTTTTTATAATTTTTGTAAAAACAGATTTGAAGTAATTTAGGAAAAAATACAACCTTCCCTTATCTCCGAAACTACTAGGCTTAAAATTCTGAAAAAAAAATGGAAAATAGTTCCTTGCCTAAAGATAACAGGAAACCTATAAGAAGTTTGAGTATTCAAAGCAACGGGAAAATCCTCAATATTTTTGTGTATTTTGTATGGAGCGCCTGATGCTTAGATAGAGATAGTTGAACTTCGCACTTGTCCGGTTTTTTTTTCTTTATACATGGATCACAACCAAATAAATTTAATTCGCGCACTAAAGTAACAGATCCAGAAAAGAACTCCCATCCCGATTCGAGAATCCAGAGACACATAGTCCAATTCTCGGTCCAGTTACATTAATAATTCGCATTTTATTTTTTGTGCTTCGAAATGTATTTTATTGAATAGGAAAGAAGAAAAAACCAAAGTTGAACAGTTCCCTTGCTGTAAGTTGCAGCTGAACCAGAATAAATGTGTATTTTTTTATTAGCTTTAAGGTGCTCTTACACTGGCAATATTTTGAGCAATTATTGCCCGTCAACAGTACAACACGCGTCCTTCTCTGGCCTGTAAGTAAAAGTGAGACAACCGTACTGTTCACGGCACCTTAAGTCATCAAAATTTGAAATACGAGTACCTACTTAAGTAATTTTTTTGCTACTTGGCGGTATCCGATTGAGCTCAAGAGCAAACTAATTGTATTCGGTGGCAATGTATTATGGCACCACCAAAATCTGATTATGGAGACAGAGGGTGGGCATAGCAACACCTAAACAAGACAAGATAAACCCGTGTTTGGGCTCATTGTAACCCTCTCAATTAGTATTTTGATGTAAAAAAGTACAGTCGGCAAAAAAGCTTGTTACATTTATTTTATTTATGACAGAAACTTAATTAATTATTCGTCAAGAGAATTAATCAACTTAACTGTCCATCTCCCACGCATCGCTTTGTAGTTTTACCGACTTGATAACAAGTTATTAATTTGTTTAGACGAAAACAGCGGTTATAGCGCGGCGGCTGACAGCCTAATGACACGGTTACACGTCGTTATCACGTAATGACGGATATATGCGTCGTGATGTTGTGTTTATTGATTTCCGTTTGGTGTTTGGTTACATCAATGGGTTCGCATTTGTGTATAGAATTGTCGATGTCGTAGTAGGTACGTCAACCACAAAGACAAGATTATGATTAACATTAACTAAAATAAATTAAAACTAAGTTAAATCTAAAAAAGGCCCTCGAGGCATTGTACCGAGGATGCTGGCGGCATTTCCTCGCTGAATTGCAATGCTGATGCGTTGCGCGAGAAAGCCGCCAGCTCTTCGGTCACCAGTTACATCGACCAGACGTTTCGCGATTTCTGCAAATAACTTATGCGCACTGGGACCCCACGGACCGAGGGTCTCGACGCCAAAGGGTACAAAGTCGTACTCTCTGCCGAGGCCTCTATATTTACCACAAGGATACATTTGAGTTAAATCTATAGAGCAGACATCCCCTAGCTTCAGTTTGCGCATGACCAGCAGTTGACGTCTTTCTTCAGCAGAGCCTGATATGATGATCAATCATGGATACGAATAGTTGGATACTAATACTGATATACCAAGATGGGAGTCGTCGAGCAATTATTTTAGGTAACCACCAGTCTATACATAGTATATTCGATGGAATATGTAGTACATAAGTTACGCAGATGATATGGTACTGCTGAGCCCATCAATAGGTACATTAAGTAAATGGTGAGGCTCTGCGAGGGTTATGCGGTGGCCCATGGCCCATGGAATCAAATATATGGTGGTTAAGTGAGATTATGGTCTTCAAGGCCGGAAATAAGACCTACTCTGACACACCTGTCTCACTCGCCGGAGTCACCACAAGAGAGTCACACAATTTAAATATTTGGGTCAGCGGGTCACTGATAATTTAAAAGACAATGTGGACATAGAGCGAGAGCGGAGATCGTCAGCCGTCCGGAGCAATATTTTAGCCCGCAGGTGAGCGTTTTTCAAAAAAAGTGTTCATGAACTTTTTTTCACAATTCGATTTTTTTGGGTTATTGCACGTAGAACCGATGGCCGTTGGGGCGGAAAGGTTCTTGAGTGGCGACCACGTACCGGAAGGCGCAGCGTGGGTAGGCCCCCCACAAGGTGGACTGATGACCTGGTAAAGGTCGCTGGAGTCCGCTGGATGCGGGTGGCGCAGGACCGGTCATTGTGGCACTCTTTGGGGGAGGCCTATGTTCAGCAGTGGACGTCTTTGGGCTGATATGATGATGATGATGATTGTTACTCAGAATCGTTGACACTATCGATCCTCATACAAGAAAAAAAGTGTCCAAAATATTCCATTCCAGATCGTCACATTTTTGTATGCAGCCTTTTTTTATTTATATGGTCGTGACGCACTGGAAGAAAAAAATTACAGTCATAGTAAAATCTGGGACAACTTTTTTCTTGTATAAGGATCGATAGTATCAACGATTCTGAGTAAGTTAAACCCAAAAAAATCGAATTCTGAAAAAAAAGGTTCATGCACACTTTTTTTTGAAAAAAGCTCAAGTTCGTACGGTGCACGGGGGGAGTAAAACTCGCGCTATTCAAAGCAAATTGCATTTCCTTGCGTGCGGCCTGTGGGTTTTATACAAGCAGCGTGCGTATAGTGGTATTCGAGTGCAGGAGCCGTAGCATGGTTGGCCTTATCACGCGACAAGTGACAAGATAAGAGCGTCGTCTCGGTCTATCGAACGGTGTCAGCCAGTGACGCACGCTCTATCCTATCACCTATCGCGTGACAAGGCCAACCATGCTACGGGGCCGGTACAACAATGCGTTCCGGGTGCCGATGGGGCTGCCGCGCTGGTGAACTGTCCGCGATGTTCGCGGAGGCTCGCGCGAACGGCTTCGCGGTCGTCACGCGTCATCAGCGGGGGCTAGCACAACTGACGCCGCGCCGCGACGCGAGTCGAGAAAGATCTACCCTCCTTTTTCTACTTTTTACGGTGCGAGTGAGATAGGAGGCGCTTAGTCGCGCGCGAAACGACTGAGCAGTAAGTTGTGCTAGACGTAACTCATCATCATCATCATCATCATATTAGCCGAAAGACGTCCACTGCTGGACATAGGCCTCCCCCAGAGAGTTCCAAATTGACCGGTCCTGCGCCACCCGCATCCAGCGGACTCCCGCGACCTTTACCAGGTCATCAGTCCACCTCGAGAACCTTTCCGCCCCAGCGGCCATCGGTTCTACGTGCAATGTGCCCCGCCCACTGCCACTTAAGTTTAGCAATTCGGAGGGCTATATCGGTTACCTTGGTTCTGCTGCGGATAGCCTCATTTCTGATTCGATCACGCAGAGAAACTCCTAACATAGCCCTCTCCATTGCCTAGACGTAACTGCTTTCTGATTAATGCTGTCAAAAAGTGACAGATAGTCTATCACGCGCGCGAGTAATGTCGAGAGTCAAGTTATGCTAGCAGGGCAGGAAGAGGTGCGCGTCGCTCCACTCGCGTATGCGCGACAGCCCCAACCGCGTTTTGAGGCGTGATTACGTAACGTTCTGAACGCGCCTTAGGTAGATCCAACTGTTATTTTTACATACCTACAAAAATTGACATTTAGATCTACCTGACGCGAGTACAATGCGTTACGTTATCGACCAGTTGTGCGAGCCTATGTTGACTGGAATTAATAGATTAATTTAAGTATTATTGTAATCTACTAACACTTTGATTCATAAACACACAATTTTAATAATGCCTGAAATAAATAATTGAATTGAAATATAAAGTCAATGAAAGAGAGATACATAATAGACATTGTATTGTATTGTATTCTTTATTGGTAAATAAATTGTCATTTACAAGTCATTTAACAGTCAATAAATAAATAAATTTTACGTTACGTGTCATTATTTTTATAGTAAGTATAATTTAATTAATGTACCTATTAATAATTATTTACATATAGTAATATTATAAAAGTGTATTATATTAGGTACGCGAGTAAGCCAATGTCCCGTGGCCATCAAAAAATTCGTCAATCTATTCCTTCCCAATATAAGCCTGTATTCTTAAAAGGGGTAGACAGAGTGCATTTAACTTTTTTTAAGTACTATTTCTAGCAATAAAATTGTAGGTTTAGATGGAGAAAATGTGATATTGTAATAATAGGTTGCTAGTCCATCGCCCACAACACACTTCAACCCTGTTCAAAACTCAAAACTCAAAATGATCTTTATTCAAGTAGGCCTAGTAACAAGCACTTTCAAATCGTCAGTTATTTTGAAAGGCCTATCGGTTGATGTGCCACACGTGGGCTCACAATGAAAAAAAAATGTTGACTTTCAGTTTTATGTATGGATAGCACACATTTTTTTTTTTTGCAATTTAATTACAAAACTATGTGCTCGGCTAACAAAATAACCTATCCTCAAAATTTTAATCAAATACACCTTATAGTTTTCAAGTAATATGCCTGTGACATACGGACAGACAGACAGATGAATCCATAAGGGTTCCGTTGTTTGCCATTGGGCTACGAAACCCTAATAAACGTATTACAAAGTAAAAAGTCAATACATACATACATACATACATATAATCACGCCTCTTTCCCAGAGGGGTAGGCAGAGATCACGGATCTCCATTTGCTACGATCCTGACAAACCACTTTCGCTTCACTCACCTTCATAACATTTCTCATACATGCTCGTCGGTTTAGGGTACTTTTGACCTGGCCTTTTTGTAACATTTCTCCAATTTGATCAGAGAAAGTTCGCCTAGGTCTTCCCCTTCCAACTTGCCCTTCCACTCCTTTCATATACACTCTCTTCGTTAATCTTCTCTCATCCATCTTCTCTACATGCCCAAACCACCTTAACATACCCTTCTCAATTTTCGTGACTATATCTCCATCCATTCCACACTTATCTCTTATCACACTGTTTCTGACTCTATCACTCAATTTCACTCCACACATACTTCTCAGCGCTCTCATTTCTACTGCATTCACTCGACTTTGATGTCTTTTCTGCCACACCCAACTTCACTACCATACATAAGTGTGGGCACCAACACTCCTCTATGCACAGTCAATACACCCACAGGAATTCATAATGCACTCAAGATCCTTCCCAAACTTCAAACGACAAACCGGTTCCTACCAGATCCTTTAGGGCGCCTCTCATGTCTAATCACAACTAAAATAAGAAAATAGATTAGTTTTGTCTGTTCGCCCCATAAAAACAATGAGAATACGAATGACCCGGTATTATCGTTTTTTAAAGCAATCAAGGTTTTTTGGTCGAAGTTTATTGAAAGGATAGTAATAAATATTGTGTGGAGAAAGCATATGTTTAGGTACAGTCGGTTCCCAAGAAACATGACCCCCTGTATAAACTTCTATGCAGGGGGTCTGACTGTACGTAGAGCAAAATCTATCTTTAAAAAAAACTGGCCAAGTGCGTGTCGGACCACGCACAACGAAGGGTTCCGTGCCTATTAAAAAGGTCGTATCGTTACTGAAATCTAACACACACACAATTTTAGTGACTTTCGGGGCGATTATCTCCGACTCTATTCACTTAATCAAAAAAATTGCTAAGAAACCTTATATTTATTTTGAAAGGCCTACCGATTGATGTGCCACACATGGGCTTGCAATGAAAAAAAAAATTACTCAGTTTTATGTATGGAGTCCACCCCTAAAATGGAGTTTTTTAGTAATTTAATTACAAAACTATGTAGCGGCTAAGAAAATACACCTATCCTCGAAATTTTATTCGAATACACTTTATAGTTTTCGAGTAAAATGCCTGTGTCATATGGACGGACAGACAGACCGACAGACATGACGAATCCATAAGGGTTCCGTTTTTTGCCATTTGGCTACGGAATCCTAATGAATGACCTTCCACCATTTGGCCTCTCGTGGGTGTTGAAAAGGGTAATGGCAAATTTGTATGGGGAAACAAGATTAGATCGACTATTTTATTCGAAACTTCACAGGAGTATTCCTAACGATAAACGTGTTATGCAATTTTTCATCATGTTTTCTTATATTATCACCTAAAATTATCGTCCGTAAATCGACTTTACAGAGAACCATTTTTTTATATAAGCTATCTTCTAAGCACCCTAGAAGTCCATGTTATATTTTTATCTATGAAACTCCGTCATATGGTCAAACGAGATAGAATATCAACAAAAATAAGTTGATTTAGTCCATTTATAATTTTAGGCAAATCGTGTCGGCAGCGTATCGTGATTCGTGGCTTCTAAACAAAGTATTCCTCATCCTACAACTTAGTCAGAGTTATCGTTTTTAAGACGTTACCAAGATTGGTTAATGTGTTCCAAATTAAGGCTAAGATATATTTTATTGCGTTTGGATTAAGTCTGATATCAGATTTATTAATATTACTTTAATTGATACAATTTACTTAAGACTTTATGTTTAGTAAACGAACATTATAAATATCGTAAATTTTAATTGGAAACCGACTTTGACCGACTTATTAAAAAAAATGCTTTTAGTGAAACAAAATTTCTGATTGAGAATTTATCTTAATTTGTACGCCCAATACGAGTCTACTGCATTTGGTGTCGAGACACTGGGACCGTGGGGTAGGAGTGCGCGGGAGCTCCACAAGTCACTCGCCAAACGGTTGAGGGAGGCAACGGGTGACCCTCGCGCAGGCAGCTTTCTTGCGCAAAGGATTGCTATTGCAATCCAGCGCGGGAATGCTGCCTGCGTGATGGGTACGCTACCTAGGGGTCCAAATTTAGATAGTCTTTTTAGGGTTTCGTAGCCAAAATGGCAAAAACGGAACCCTTATAGTTTCGTCATGTCCGTCTGTCCGTCTGTCCGTCTGTCCGTTTGTCCGTCTGTCTGTATGTCACAGGCATTTTACTCGAAAACTATAAGGTGTATTTGAATAAAATTTTGAGCAAAGGTGTATTTTGTTAACCGCTACAAAGTTTTGTAATTAAAATGACAAAAAAAAATATTTAAGGGGTGCACTCCATACATAAAACTAAAAGTCAAAAATTTTTTTTTCATTGTGACCCCCCGTGTGGCACATCAATCGATATGCCTTTCAAAATAAATATAAGGTTTTTTAGCATTTTTTTTGATTAAGTGAATGGGGTCGGAGATAATCACTAAAATTCTGTCCCCCCCCCCCCCCCTCTAATTTTTTAACAGTGTATTTTAAAAATATGGAAAAATTCATGGACATAGGGCTTATTAATTTCATTCACCGAAAATTGTTTTGAACAAGATCGGTTCAGAGGTTTTCGAGATATTGCTGAAAAACTGCCTACCTCAAAGAAAAGGATGTAAGTGCCGTAAAATTTCTGTGACGATACGACCTTTTTAATAGGCACGGAACCCTTCGTTTTGCGTGGTCCGACACGCACTTGGCCGGTTTTTATGTTTAGTTTTAGTTATTTTAATTTACTTTTAGTTCTAATTTAACATTTGTTAACATTTATTATCATAATAAATAAGATATACATTAATTTGTAAGTGACCTCAATATATCAATTTAAATAAACTCCAATGCCAATCAGCCAATAAATCAAACTTCAATTTCGTTCAAGTGACAATTCGCATATTTCACATGACATACGGCAGGCTCCCAAATCATGCCAATCCTGTATTAAAAGTGTATTTCCAAGTACGTACGTACGTACGTAAGCCCTCGTAGGCCGCCGATTTCCCATTCAGGGATCGAAGGTTAAACGAAGCGTTCTGGTAGCTTCCCCGGTCGGGTTTGTTGGGGCCTGAAAAACGGCGTGATACGGAAGTAAGTATATCGAGAATTTTATCCCCCTTGCAATAAATGTGTTGGTTTAAAAAAAAAAACATTTTTACTAAAATATTCGTTGGCATTCTAAAATATACGTACCGGAAGGCGCAGCGTGGGTAGGCCCCCCCCCAAGGTGGACTGATGACCTGGTAAAGGTCGCTGGAGTCCGCTGGATGCGGGTGGCGCAGGACCGGTCATTGTGGCACTCTTTGGGGGAGGCCTATGTCCAGCAGTGGACGTCTTTGGGCTGATATGATGATGATGATGATGATTGTAAAATATACTTAGTGAATATAGCAATCGAACATCTTAATAATTATTAAAGAAATGGAGAAATCATTTATTAACATCATATACTATAACAAATAATAATATAATCTTAAGGGTCAATTTTCAAACGGGCTGTTTTTGCTGTCACACGGCTATAATTTCAAATCAGTTTAATATGGAGTATTGATACATATATATTTCCATTCTATGTATTATAAAGTACTTAAAATATATATGACAATACCTTAAATATTAATTGATTTAGACAAAAAAATTGTTTGAAATCATAAAACAGCGAAATTTACCGCTTTTTCGCGTGTCACACTTGCGGTTTTTCTCAAACAAAAATTCATAACTATGTACTACAGCATCGTACAAATGTATAACTTGTACTGTAATAAAGAATATTTATTAGCGTATTAATTAAAGTATTTTAAATAATTAATGCATGAGTAATTAACACTAGTGAAGCATTTTAGTAGTTGTCCCACGGCCGACCCATTTATTAGGACTCAAGCTCAAGACCCTTAAAAACTGGTTTTTTCTATTAGCCCACCGTTACATTTACTGAACAATACGATAACGAGTTAGTTGGGCTTTAATCGCCAATGGAATGGATGCAGTGCCGGTATTTCTTACCGAGGAAACAGGTCAATCTATAAATATTTGATAACATTTAGCAGATATATTATAACCTGAATTAAAACTTAAGATATATTTTTCCCCGAAAATCATCTCCAAAGGCATGAAACTAATTTCATCTCTAAAGATCGAGGTTTGGGAGTTCTCGCGGGCAAAGTCATGAGCAGTACTAGTATAGTAAATAAATAAGTACACGTATATTAGCTCCGGTGTAAATATGGAGAAAATGAATATTCTCAGACATGAGACCTAACTAGATCGATTTCTTGACACCCGTAACCCCCTATATTCCAAATTTCACCGAAATCGTTAGAGCCGTTTCCGAGAACGTGATTGCAAATGCCACCCCACTAATCCCATCCCACTAATATTATAAATACGAAAGTTTGGATGTTTGGATGTTTAGATGATTGGACGTTTCTTACTCAATCACGCTTAAACGGCTGAACCGATTTGGATGAAATTTGGCACGAAGATAGTTTATTGCCTGGATTAAAATATAGGATAGTTTTTATCCCGGGTCTACGTCGACGAAGTCGCGGGCGGAAGCTAGTATGTAATAATACCTTGTAATCTCTTAGTATGTAATCATTCTATGCAAATAAAGAAGTTTGAATATTAAATGTGAAGGAGGTTTGTAAAAAAAAATACAACCGAATTGAGAACCAAGTCGAAGTCAAAAGTCAAAGTGATTTATTCTTCAATTTAGGCATATTACATACACCTATCAATGTCGATAAATACTACCAACGGTTAGGAAAGATAACCTCTGCCTCGAGAAGAACCGGCGTAAAAAACTCAGCGAGGTGTCATTTTTTCAAAACAGTATACAATATATAATTTCAGTATCAGAGTATTATAAAATTTTAAAATTACATTGGTACAGTAGAAAGCCTATTTATTTTGCGATAGATTTCTAGGGCAGGATTTTATCGCTGCCAAATGATTCTCCGTTTTTTTGTAGTCGGTTAAAAAGAGATCGCGCGTTTCGTGGCCCTAATATAATTCCCGTTGAAGAAAATTTTGTCCCATAATTCTATGGCAAGCCCGCTGTAATCTTCTCGCGGTGAATCTTAACTCAGGCTGATTGGATCGCCCTCGTTCCTATCGGCAAATTCCATTTTGATAACAATACCTACCGGTTTTTTTTGTTGACGGGAATATGGGATGAATGATTACGACTGAATATGCGGATAAGTTGAGAAATGGAGAGTCTTGATTATCTAATTGGATGTTCGATTAAATAAGTGGAATAAAATCCTTGGATTTGTTGAGGTAAAATTATATTAGCTTGAGCACAACGGTTAACAAAAGTGGAATGACAATAGGTATAAGGGTCGTTCTTCTTTTTTACCCACAATGAACCGAGGTTTTTCTGTTTTTTTGGTTTTTGAACTATCTAAAATTGTGGTTTTGAAGTGCGATTTTAAAAAAATGCATAGGTTTCTTCATTAGAACTAATTAAAGTTTCCTTTCTGGCCAATATAAATATTTATTTACGGTTGGTTTCTAAAAAAAAACATGTGACAAAGTGGACTCTTTCAGTGGGGACAACATTTTATTTTACCACTCTGTCACGGCATTCTACGAAAAAAAAAACATTACAAAAAAATGCTAGATAGAGAAAATGAAATATTAAATATCACTAATTAATAAAATAATATGGACGTTCATTCGAACATTATAAAACCGTAAACATCATTACTCAAATGAGATGCCGTAATAAGACGAAGGACAGGCTATTGTCCGTCGAAAAGAAGAACGACCCATAATAGATTATAAAAAAAACCGGCTAAGTGCTAGTCGGACTCGCGCACGAAGGGTCACGTTTATTCTATGGGAACCCCCTTAAATATTTATTTTATTTTGGTTTTAGTATTTGCTATTATAGCGGCAACAGAAATACATAATCTGTGAAAATTTCAACTCTCTAGCTATCACGGTTCTTGATATACAGCCTGGTGACAGACAGACGGACGGACGGACTGACAGCGAAGTCTTAGTAATAGGGTCCCGTTGTTACCCGTTGGGTACGGAACCCTTAAAACCGGCTAAGTGCTAGTCGGGACTCGCGCACGAAGGGTCACATTTGTTGTGTGGGAGCCCCCTTAAATATTTATTTTATTTTGGTTTTAGTATTTGCTGTTATAGCGGCAATAGAAATACATCATCTGTGAAAATTTCAACAGTCTATCACGGTTCATGAGATACAGCTTGGTGACAGACGGACAGACAGATGGACGGACAGCGGAGTCTTAGTAATAGGGTCCCGTTTTATCCTTTGGGTACGGAATCCTAGGAACTACCGGCTCGCGCGGCTTCGCCCGCGTAACACTCGCTAGGCAGAGTCAAGGATGGAGATAATGTACGTCTATGCTTTTGTTTATGTTGGATATAAAATAGTATATTTCGATGCTAGTGCGAAAAGTTTGTCATTACGTCACGAGTACCGAGATATCTTGTCACGAGCCGTAGGCGAGTGGCAAGACTCGGGACGAGTGAAGAATGACATTTCCGCACGTGTATCGAACGACGTTTTTTAATACAGTTGCGAAAAAATAAGAAAAACAACAAGTAAGCAATTCAAAACTTTTATATTATTCATTCTGTATCATGATTGTAATACAATTGAAAAAAAAATGAAGTTTAATACAGTTTAAATACAGTTTAATACAGTTCTATCTTATTTATTTTTTATTGACATAATAGTTCATGGTACGATTTGTACAAGGAAAAGTGAAAAGCACTAGTGCGCGAAAACTAACTTTCCGCACGCTAAACAGCTACGTAAAGTAGCACTTTTTGAGCAACTGTATTAAAAAATATTTTAATATAAAAGTTTGAATACTGCTGCCAAATTAATAGGCAGTGAGATATCTTATGAGGGTTGGTGGGGAGATCGGGCAGCGTGTACGATTAATACCAACTCGTAATATCAATCTCATGGCAACCTATACCAGAGGACCAAGGAAAATGAAGCATACTATGTGAAGCGAAGAATGAAGACGAAAAATTGAACCAGCATGTAAAAATGAAGAATTGAAGAATGAAAAATTTCGTAGCACGTTTTGAAGATTAAGAAGACACAAGAAAGTTAAGAAGAAAAAAATAATTAAGAAGACATAAGTTTTTTTTACGAAGAACAGAACAAAAGAAGAGCGTTGTCCAGGGTTTCCCGGCTCGCAAAGCAATAGGTGTCCAGGGTATTAACGCTACCCGATCTCTCCAACAACCCTCATAAGATATCTCAGCAGTAGCCTAATTGCCTCTTATCCATGCGAGGTCTTTGTCCAGCAGTGGGTCGTTTATAGGCTTATGATGATGATGTTATACCAATAAATAAAAATATCCGATGCTATCTATACTACATTGCTACCTTCATAAAAATATAAAAACAGGTTTATTTTTTGCAGGTACGTAAGTGCGAGATAACCAGATGGTTTTGCGGTAAACAAAAGAACCGTATGTATAATATAAAATAAAAAAATCGGAGTGCGGGTTCAACTCGCGTGGTGAGGGTTCCGTAAAACGTTGAGAATGTTCCCGTTACTTTGTATACTCAAACTTCTAATAGGTTTTCGTGTAATCTTTAGGCAAGGAACTATTTTCCATATTTTTTTCAGAATTTTAAGCTTTGTAGTTTCGGAGATAAGGGGGGAATGGTCAAATTTCGTCTTTTTTCCTAAATCACTTCAAATCTGTTTTTGCTAAAATTATAAAAAAAAAAAATATCTGACATGCTTACAACAATCGCTTTAATTTGATATGTCACACAATATAGTTTGCGAAACTTTTTTTTTTAAATATTCCGGTTTACCTTCCAAAAGTGACCCCCTTGTTCAGAATTCATTAATTTACTTTACGTGTCCATCTTTGGGTCACCAATTTACATATGTGTACCAAATTTCAACTCAATCGGTCCTGTAGTTTCGAAGCAAATCGGCTGTGACAGACGGACAGACAGCCAACCGAGTGATCCTATAAGGTTTCCGTTTTTTCCATTTGAGGTATCGGAACCCTAAAAATCTATTTTAGTAACAACTTTTGGTTACAAGTTTAATTTTCTGATAGACTTGAGCATTCACATGTAGCAGAACTGAATCACGAACAGAGCCAAACATCGCTACGAACATTTTCACGAGCATTCTAGCGAACACTCTAGTAAACGGCTTGCGGGAGGTGTGGCGGAGAGGGACGACGGTGGAAGAGTAACAAAATTCCTCGACTGCAAAAAGCTCGATGCAAATTTAGTTTCGTTTCGCTAGAATGCTTATATAATGCTTCGTGATGACATATGGCACGGAAACGTGGTCGCTTACTATGGGCCTCATAAGAAGGCTCAAAGTCACCCAAAGGGCAATGGAGAGGGCTATGCTGGGAGTATCTCTGCGTGATCGCATCAGAAATGAGGCTATCCGCAGCAGAACCAAGGTAACCGATATAGCCCTCCGAATCGCTGAACTTAAGTGGCAGTGGGCGGGGCACATTGCACGTAGAACCGATGGCCGTTGGGGCGAAAAGTTTCTTGAGTGGCGACCACGTACCGGAAGGTGCAGCGTGGGTAGGCTCCCCACAAGGTGGACTGATGACCTGGTAAAGGTCGCTGGAGTCCGCTGGATGCGGGTGGCGCAGGACCGGTCATTGTGGCACTCTTCGGGGGAGGCCTATGTGCAGCAGTGGACGTCTTTGGGCTGATATGATGATGATGATGATGAGAATGCTCACAAGACCGCTCGCTAAAACGCTCCTGTTTATTTTGTGCTGTCGAGATAATATCACAAAACTTGATTATTGTATGTATCTACAGAGTACCAAACTCAGATTTTACACATTTCATGGAACGACTTGAATTAGCCTTGAGTATTTTAACTACTAGTAATAAAAATAAAAAACTAGCTTTTTGTGGAGATTTTAATATCAACACACTCAATAATGATTATGCATCTACTACATTTAAAAACTCTCTTCTTAACTTCAATCTCAAGCTCCTAATTCATACTCCGACACGGCCTTCTAGCGGAACGTGTATCGACAACTTTGCGGTTAACATACGAGGCTCGAAAGGATCGGTATAGACCTAGGCCTATCTGACCACAGCGCCATTCTATTAAACTGTCCAGTCAAACATACTTGTTTAATCAAATATTGGTTTATTAAGAAACGTGACTACTCCCCCAGCAACATGGACAAATTTATTAACTCTCTTAGTAATCTTAGTTTTTCCGATGTATATGAAAGCTGTGATGTAAATGAAGCCTACAATAATTTTATAGAATCATTTCTACTTTTCTACAATCTATGTTTTCCGTTCAAACGAATTAAAATGTCACATAGGAGAAAACCAACTTGGGTCTCTAAAGGCATAAAAGTCTGTTGTAAAAGAAAAAGGGAGATACTATGGCGATACAGAGCGAACCCGAATCAAACTAATAAAGCCGAATTAAAAGCGTACTCTTATAGGCTAAAAAAAATAATTAACCTAACGCAAAAGGCCCAAAACGCACATCATATAAAAAAATCCAGTAGTAAATGTCGTGCCGCATGGCAAATAATTAATAATAAGAACGAAAATCGTCCCCCTGTTTCGATTGCAAAGATTAAAGACAATGGAAATAATACTGCTACTGATCCATCTATCATTGCTAACATTTTCAATAATTTCTTCATAGACCAGACCAAACATAATGAGAGCTCAAAACCGAAACTCAGGGACAGCCTACCACCCCATACTTTAAACTCAATTTTTTTGACTCCTGTCACACCAGCTCGTGTCAAACAAGTGATAAAATCACTCAAAAATACTAACAGCGTGGGCATCGATGAAGTCGCTACCAAAGTTATAAAGCACTGTGTCAACATTTTGGCGCATCCCCTATCTTTTATTATAACTTTAATTTTAGAAAAAGGATTGTTTCCCGATAAACTCAAAATAGCCGTGGTGAAACCCTTGTACAAAAACAAAGATAGAGATAAAGTTGAAAACTACAGACCAATAGCTCTCCTCTCTATCTTCTCTAAAATTGCAGAGAAAATTATATACGACCAGATATATACATTCTTAGAAAGTCAAAATATTCTTATTAACGAACAAAAAGGATTTCGTAAAAATAAATCGACCACCCTCGCAATTTACGACTTAATAAAAACAGTTATTTTGAGTGTAGACGCAAGGACCCCTATCTCAGCAATATATATGGACATGTCGAAGGCATTCGACTGTGTCGACCATAATAGACTATTACATAAATTAGAACGCTGTGGTATAAGAGGAAATAGTCTAGATTTAATAAAGTCATACTTAAAAAATAGAACACAATATACGGAGATCAAGGGAATTTGCTCAAAGTCGATGCAGGAAACATCATATTACTCAGAACCAAGGCTACTAATGCGCGGAGTTCCTCAAGGTAGTATTTTAGGACCCTTATTATTTTTAATTTATATTAATGATATGCCAAAATGTATTCCCCATCCTATGATATTGTTTGCAGACGACAGTACCGTTTTAATTCAATCAAATGACCTTAAAAGTTATGAAGCGGACATTAACAATACTCTTGCGACTATAATTGACTGGCTGGACCTAAATAAATTAAATATTAATATTGACAAGACAAAGATAATGCAATTTCATCAATCTAAATCACGCACTATAAATCTTGACATACAATATAAAGATCAGCGTGTAGAACAGACTGATGTAGCGAAATTCTTAGGCATTAATATTGATAAACACATAAGCTGGAAACCACATATTGACTCTTTATCCACTAGAATAAATAATTTTGTATTTGCCTTACGAAAAGTTTCAACAATATGTAATCAAAAAACAGCATTACTAGCTTATTACGGATATGTGGAGTCAATTTTACGATACGGCATAGTACTTTGGGGTAATTCAGTACAAAACTCAATCCAAAGTATTTTTAAAGCGCAGAAAAAATGTATTAGGGCAATATGCAACATTAAACGAATTGAATCATGTAAACCCCATTTTAAAACACTAGGCATACTGACTTTAACAAGCCTATACATCTTTGAAGTGTCAGTCTTTATTAAATCAAATCCGGTTCTATTTCCATTAAAAAGCTCTTGCGCAAGCGGAAGACCGATTCGGCATAAATATAATTTAAATGTGGTCCCTGGCAAAACTGCATTACTAAGAAAAAGTATATTGGGAATGGCAACGAAAATTTATAACCTTTTACCAGATGCTCTTAAATGTCAAGATCTTCACATATTTAAGAAGGACCTGAAAAAAAAACTGGTCCAAAGAGCTTATTACACGCTAGATGACTTCTTTAATGACAAAGTCTGATTGCATGTTTATATAGTTTCACTTTTACGGTCGTGTTTAAGATATAATTTTCCTGACATTTTGAACTTTAATTATTATTATTGTTTTTGTATTTCTTTAATTTTGACATTCCTTATTCTTAATTCTGTATGACATGTACTTACTATTTGATGATATAAATATTTGAATTCTGTTTGACATATATATGTAGGTATTTAATATAAGAACACATGTGCTATGATGTAACGAAC
The DNA here is from genome assembly GCA_932294315.1 of Epinotia nisella. Lineage (NCBI taxonomy): Eukaryota > Metazoa > Arthropoda > Insecta > Lepidoptera > Tortricidae > Epinotia > Epinotia nisella. The sequence continues at coordinate 3,163,476 of OW028691.1, forward strand.
CATTTATTAACCTAATTGATTTCCTATTTTATTTTATTTTTGTACGCCGCAAGGCAGAACATAGAGGACTCTCAACCTAATTTAAGATCTAGAATGTATAATACCTATGTTTCACAAAATAAATTACTGATTACTGATTACTGATTACTGAGCGATTAGCTGTAACGCCTTGGCCACGACTTTGGTCTTAAGCGATCTGCGGCAGCGTTTTATCTGTTCATTGCGCGGTCGAGACGCGCAACGCATTGTGGTTAGTTGGGATCACGCGCAATGAATTAGAAAAACCGCTGCCGCAGGTCGCTTAAGACCAAAGTCGTGGCCAAGGCGTACTTAATTAACCATTCGCTAGAATGTTTATTACAAGACGTGATGCTCAAGCCTGTCAGCAAGCACCTTTAATTGTTTGTTACGCTTCAAACAAGATACAAAATATAGGGTAGCCGAGCGTTTTTCAAAAAAGTGTACGTTTTTTTAAGAACTCGATTATTTTGTTTTTTTTTTACTCAGAATCGTTGATACTATCCTCATACAGGAAAAAAGTCCCAGATATTCCATTCCAGATCGTCACATTTTTGTATGCAATCTTTTTTTATTTATACACTGGAAGAAGAAACTTACACAGTAAAATCTGGGACATTTTTTTTCTTGTATAAGGATCGACAGTATAAACGATTCTGAGGAAGAAAAACCCAAAAAAAAGAATCTAAAAAAAAGTTCATGTACACATTTTTAGGGTTCCGTACCTCAAAAGGAAAAAAACGGAACCCTTATAGGATCACTCGTGCGTCTGTCTGTCCGTCTGTCACAGCCGATTTGCTCCGAAACTACTGGACCGATTGAGTTGAAATTTGGTACACATATGTAAATTGGTGACCCAAAGAGGGACGCGTAAAGTAAATTAATGAATTCTGAACAAGGGGGCCACTTTTAGAAGGTAAACTGGAAAATTAAAAAAAAAAGTTTTGCAAACTGTATTGTGGGACAAATCGAATGAAAGAGGTTGTTGTAAGCATCTCAGATATATTTCTTTTATAATTTTAGCTAAAACAGATTTGAAGTAATTTATGAAAAAGACGAATTTTGACCCCCCCCCCCCCCCCCTTATCTCCGAAACTACTAGGCTTAAAATTCTGGCAAAATATTGAAAATAGTTCCTTACCTAAAGATGACAGGAAAACCTATAAGAAGTTTGGGTATTCAAAGTAAAGGGAAAATTCTAAATTTTGTATGGATCCCTCACCACGCGAGTCGAACTCGCACTTGTCAGATTTTTTTTGTGAGCGTTTAGCTGTAATGAACCATTCGCTAGAATGCTCATTACAAGACGTGAATGCTCAAGTCTGTCAACAAGCTCTTTTAATTGTTTGTTACGCTTCAAACAAGATACAAAATATAGGGTAGCCGAGCGTTTTTCAAAAAAAGTGTACAGGTTTTTTTTTTAAAAATTCGATTATTTTGGTTATTTTTACTCAGAACCGTTGATACTATCCTCATACAAGAAAAAAAGTGTCCCAAATAATATATTCCAGATCGTCACATTTTTGTATGCAGTCTTTTTTTATTTATACACTGGAAGAAGAAACTTACATAGTAAAATCTTTCTTGTATAAGGATCGACAGTATAAACGATTCTGAGAAAGAAATACTCAAAAAAAAACGAATTCTAAAAAAAGTTCATGTACACATTTTTCGAAAAACGCCTAACCACAAATATCTAATACTATTTCGGCCGTAAAAGGTTCCTCAGGAAGCTAAATATATTACAACCGAGCGTGAAAGAACAGGTACCTAAATAATATATTACCTCCGATCTGGTCGGTTAGTCGCTGGCTTCGTTCGAACCATGTAGAAAATGTAACCCAAAATCGAAACGATAGGATAAAGAATACAGAATGGTGTAATCATACCTTACTTATTATAATTTATATAAAGAACAAAAAATACAAAAAACACCTAGACACTTGTATACAAAGGATATTAACAAGTAAGATATGTAAACATATAGCTACATTTACTCTTCAGATATTAAAAGATTTTTCTTAAAAGATAATAGAGAAAAAAGATTTTTGCTTTAATTTGAGACGATCGAATGAAAAAAAATCTATATTTTCATTCGATATTTTTTTTTATAAAAACGGACGATTCCGTTTACTTACTCTAAATATGTAGTCAAAGTCGCAGTGATTTATTTGTAAACATAGGTGCGATACATTGGTAGATAAAATAATGGGTTTTGGAACACTATGTTTTGCTTGTTAGGTAGCATGATTAATATTAAACTTATAAGTAAGTTAATTTTAAATGCACTAAAACATAACAATATTACAACAAAAAGAAGAAAAAAAAACTTGGTCAATGATAAATAAAATGTTAAATCTCAAATAATTCAGGAATACGTTAATAAATTTAATCCAAATAAATTACTGACCAATTTCATGTCAGATACTACTATATGAAGTTAAATCGTCTACAAAGTAGTTTACAAAGCTTATTTTTAAATTCCTGTAAATACAACATTCTTAAAGCTTAAGGGTATTTTATTTTTAAAAAATGTGTGCCGAGCAAAAAACACTCTTTTGCATCAATGCGGTACGTGAAGGTACAGAACAAAGGTTATGACTGCAATAGGTGCTACGCTTAAATACATCTGATACCTTTACGTAGTGCAGAGTGCAGAGTTAGTTTCAACAAGTATGGCCACTTCAAAAATATATAGGCATGGCACTGTCAGACGTGTATTTATGTATTAGCATATTATCAAATATTTCTTTGACCGTGCATTTCTGCTATCGTAACGTTTTTGAAGTGATGACGTCTGATAAATCGATGAACACGGCAGCACACATGAAAAAGTGTGACTCATTGTCCCATTCCGTTCGTTGACTGACTGACATATCACCGCACAGCCCAAACCGCTGGTTCTAGAGATTCCAAATTTGGCACGTAGCTTCCTTATAAGATCTAGGGGTGCACTAAGAAAGGATTTTTCAAAATTCACCCTCTAAGGGGGTGAAATGGGGGTCCAAAGTTTACAAACAAGATTAGATGCACAAACCGACGACCGAATAGCCTAGTGGTTAGTGAACCTGACTATGAAGCTTGAGGTCCCGGGTTCGATCCCCGGTCGGGGCAGATATTTGTATGACGAATACGAATGTTTGTTCTCGAGTCTTGGATGTTTAATTGATGTACTTATCTATATAAGTATGTTTATTCGTTGTCTAGTACCCATAGTACAGGCTTTGCCTAGTTTGGGACTAGATCAATTGGTGTGAATTGTCCCACGATATTATAATTTTTTTTTTATTATTAAATAATGCAGCACAATGTTTTCTGATGACGTTATCACGTAAAATTATCTAGCGTAAACCTACTTTATAGACAACCAATTTTTTCTTTACCGTTTTTGTTTTCATTCCCCTTGTTTTTGGTACATATTTTTTCACAGTAACCATTCCTGCAAATCAGCTCATGTCAATCAGTGATGTTTGCTCGACAAATTGATACGGCAGAAACAAAACAGAAATAGTACGAATCAGCCGTATTTGTTTAAAAGTTTTGCGAGGCTGAGTGATCAACGGAAAAATTGGGAGATGACTGTTGTTTGTGTCAATGTATTAAGATAACGATAGCGTGAACTTTCCGTACGAACGAAAATGACAAATGTATAGTTTTCAGATTTTTCCCTGTACTTATATAAGATGATATTACTTGCCAAATTTCATAGTTCCAGGTAAACGACAAGTACCCCATAAATTTTGATTCCTTTGAGAGTGCCAAAATATACGACAAAATGCACGACGCTTTATGTACTATAGTTTATGTACTATAATGAGACTCCTACCTGCAGACAAACTGTTAAAACAGTTTTGCAGGGAAATGTATTAGATAAGTTTTTGTATCCCATTACTTAATAATAATAAATAATAAAAAAAAAAAAAATACGTTTTATGCGGCATCAACGGTCGTGTCTTTTTTTAAGTTCTTAGAAGTTTGATTTAATTGAAATTATGTACTTCTCAAGGCTAGTCAAAGTAAACGAAAAATTATCACAAACTTGTTTCAAATCAAAATTTATAAAGTAAAATAAAAGTTCAACTTTTATGCAGACAGTAGGTTAACTGAAAAAAGTGTTGTTAATAGTTAGACAATCTGTAATCCGATCTACACAACATGAGCTTTCAATTTATGTAATTCCTTTTACAAAGGGGCTTAATTCAAAGGGTTGATTAAAAATCGAACTATATTTGTTTTCAACTTTCAAAAACCATTAGTGCATGTCAACTCGTGTGTGGTCTTTAACGCATAGTTCACCTTTCCACAGTTGGATGGCAACAACATTAATTATTTCCCTAGCACGAGCATTGACATACGAACATGCGTATATACGAGATCATTAATGATTAGGGTTGGCAATCCGAATTTCTAAACATGTCAGCTTTTTATCACTTGACACTGACAATGACACTCCGGCTACCCAATATAAAAAAAAAAACAAGTAACTTACTCTTGGCAAATTTTACAGGAGAGCGTTACATAACTTTTCGTCACCTAATAAACCCAAATATTTAAAAAAAACAATGCAATGGCATTTGATAATGTAGAACTAGATTTTTGCTATATGTTTATTTTTATGTTCAGTTTAATCAGAATCGGGAAAAAATGTTTTCTGCGTACTTAAAAAAAACCTTTGTTGACAACTTGTTTTTACGTGGGGATTTCTTTAAAAAATGTATTAGGATTATTGTATTTTTATCGACGAAATTTGTATGTTTTGGGCAATCTCCACAACCGCTTATCCGCTTTTAAAAACTATTTCAGGCCCTTTATCCAAATATCCAAAAAAAATAAACACGGAAAAAGTTTTCTGTATCTCCGCCGCCGACTCTTTATTATTATTATTATCTATTTGAAAGTGACAGATTCCTTCTTGCCTATTAAAGTCAGGTAGCATATTATAGTCACATGAAAAATGTGACTATAATTATGCTATCTGCTTATGTCATGTATTTCATGTATGTCATGTATCCCGACTTTGGAATCATGATTGTTATAGAGCAGAAACCGATAAACCATGAATGACTTTTCAAGCTTTTCTTAAGCATTACCTGCCGCGGTGTATGTAGGTAGGCAGGTCTTCCATATACCCCCCGCCCCTCCTAGCGCGCGCCAGCCGCCCGGTGAGTGGTGCCCCGTGAAATGGCGCTCGGCGCCCTCTAGGTCCCCCTACACTATAGGTTAGGCCGCCCCTGGAGATATTAGTTTTTGAATTTATGTATATACACAAAATATCTATAGCAAGTTTATGCTATATATAATACGTCCACAAACCCAGCAAATAATGAAAGATTTCTTGAGTTTGTCGAAAACAAACATTTCCTGCATTCTCCCTCAGCCTTTCTTAGCACTACGTAGTCTCTGACAAGAAATCCTTTACTTAAGGGCTGCGGCACAATATATAAAAACTTAGCGTTGACAACCCTGACCGGATTCGGGTGGACGCACCGTTATCACTAATTTGTATCGGCCGGACGACTGACGGACAAACGGCCTGATTGACAGCCTTCATTAGTACGTGCACGTATTGTTCGGTTTGCCCCGTTTTTGGATAGTTTAGAAGTGAATTTGAATAGATTAGGAGTGAAAAAATACCTTTCGAGGATTCTATAGAAGACCTTTCAATGGAATAAAAAGGGAATGGTTGTTTGGTTTTATTCGACTTATAAGGTAGACTAACATTAACTTGTCATGATCGTTACAGCGAATGTTACATTACAAGTATCATCATCATATCAGCCGAAAGACGTCCACTGCTGGACATAGGCCTCCCCCAGAGAGTTCCAAATTGACCGGTCCTGCGCCACCCGCATCCAGCGGACTCCCGCGACCTTTACCAGGTCATCAGTCCACCTTGTGGGGGGCCTACCCACGCCGCGCCTTCCGGTACGTGGTCGCCACTCGAGAACCTTTCCGCCCCAACGGCCATCGGTTCTACGTGCAATGTGCCCCGCCCACTGCCACTTAAGTTTAGCAATTCGGAGGGCTATATCGGTTACCTTGGTTCTGCTGTGGATAACCTCATTTCTGATGCGATCACGCAGAGAAACTCCTAACATAGCCCTCTCCATTGCCCTTTACAAGTAAAAGCTCACTAAATAAACAGGAGCGTTTTAGCGAGCATTCTAGCAAGCAATCTAGCGATCATTCTTGCAAAACGACAGTAAATTTGCTTCGAGCTTTTTGCCGAGCCGAGCAATTTTGTTATTGTACCGCCGCCGTCCCTCTCCGCCACACCTCCCGTACAGCATTTACTAGAGCGTTCGCTGGAATGATCGTGAAAATATTAGTTGCGATGTTTGGCTGTATGCTTTGCTCTGCTCATTGTTCAGTTCGACAAAAAAAAAAGCAGGCCTACTGCGTATCGGAGCAGTGTAGGGTCCCGTAGTTGCCTGTCTTTGACCTTTGATATATCGAAACGCACGCACCAACTTAACATTGGGGTTGCGTCAACCGAATTTGTACAAAAAGCGGCCTTTTCAAGTATATTTTTAAGTTGGTCGACTATTAATCGTTATAGTTTTCTAAAGAAGTTATCCTTGATAGTTTTCTAAGTAAATTCATTGTATTTATAGATAAATAAAAACTGGACAAGTGCGAGTTCAACTCACGTGGTGAGGGTTCCGCAAAATATTGAAAATTTTCCCGTTACTTTGAATACTCAAACTTCTTATAGGTTTTCCTGTAATTTTTAGGCAAGGAACTATTTTCCATATTTTTTTCATAATTTTAAGCCTACTATAGTTCCGGAGATAAGGGGGGGGGGGGGGGGTCAATTTGCGTCTTTTTTTTCTAAATAACTTCAAATTTGTTTTAGCTAAAATTATTATATATATCTGTGATGCTTAGAATAACCCCTTTCAATTGATATATCACACAATACAGTAAGTGAAACTTTCTTTAAATTTTCCATTTTACCCTCCAAAAGTGGCTCCCTGGTTCAGAATTAATTAATTTACTTAACGCGTCCCTCTTTGGGTCACCAATCGGTCCAGTAGTTTCGGAGCAAATCGGCTGTGACAGACGGACAGACAGACGCACGAGTGATCCTATAAGGGTTCCGTTTTTTTCCTTTTGAGGTACTACGGAACCTTTAAAACTTAAGAAGATGACCTGTTGTATGTAGGGGTGACGTGTTCTAATAGGCATTTGTTTTGTTATGTATAGTATGTATGTAAAGTATATGTATGAATTGACACTAAACTTATTACATAACCAAACCTATCGCGATTGAATTGAAATAGGCAGCATTCAAATTAAGTTTGGTAATGTCGCAACACTTGCGAACACTACACGAAGCCTTGGTTACCAGTGTAAGGTATCAAAGCGAACGAAATTGAACGAATGACGTACGTCCAATTAGTTCAGTTCAGACTTCGTGGGAGCCTCATTAAGTGGCCATTACTTGCTGTTTGTAGTTCGGGGATTTGCAACTTGCATCAACTGACATGTGAAGCAGAGTATAGGGCTATTCAAGCATGGTCATTACGGATAATAGTGAGAATTCTATAATACTGTTTAACTGGGTATGAATATATTCGAATACCTACTATGGAAAAGTCAGATGCGAGTCAAAATTAAATTCAAATTTTAAATGGGTCTGGGCTGGCCACCTGCCACATGCCCGGTGAGATGCAAACAGCACGGAAACCCCGGAACTCGAAAAGGAGACGCGCAGACTTCGTCGCCGATAGGGGGATGACTTGGACTCCTTCTTAAAGGACTGGCCAGATGAAGCTCAAAACTGGGAGCAGAGGAGGAAGAGAAAGAAGGCCTTTCCTCAGCAGTGGGTCACAGGCTCTATATAATTATAACCATAAGTAGGCTCTTTTACGTTGCGTGGCGGGCTCCAAACGGCGTATTGCCTCGTCACTTTCATAAGACTTGTGATAACGCTTTATCTTGGAATTAGGTGCCAAAGTGGATCCCGGGGCTATTTTGGATACAACCCGGGAAAACGTTAGGATGATGATTTGTTTAAAGATACATCGAATTTTATGAATGTTGTGTCGTATCACGTTGTCAAAGAAAAGGCTCTTAACGTCAATAAATATGACGAATTTTTCCGATAGATACACAACTTTCTATTATAAAATATAAAAATGCACCTTTTATAGTTTGACTTTTGTATGAAAAACGCATGGGTGCTCAATACTTTTGACCAAGGCAGGTCTTGATGGAAATAATCATAATTTAATGAAAAGATGATTTAAGCAGCAGCGTCCTTATTAATGCGGCACTTACTAAGTGAAAGACAGCGACGACCGCGTAATTGACAAGTAAATATCCTGCCCGGAGATGAAAAAGGGAGAACAGCACGTTGGTATCTTAATTCATAACTATAGGCTAAGAGGTCAAAGCTACGGTAGCCTAGTGGTTCGAATCCCGGCTCGTACCAATGAGTTTTTCGGAACTTATGTACGTAATGTTTACCGTTAGCTTATCGGTGAAGGAAAACATCGTGAGGAAACCGGTCTAATCCCAATAAGGTCTAGTTTTCTCTCTGGGTTGGAAGGTCAGATGGCAGTCGCTTTCGTAAAACTAGTGCCTATGGCAAATCTTGGGATTAGGTGTCAAAGCGGACCCCAGGCTCCCTAAAGGGCACAACCGGGAATAACGCTAGGAAGATGATGATGAGGATAAGAGGTCAAACCAAGATTAATCATGTTTCAGCACTCAATTAAATATTAAAATATATTAGTGGACCATCTTACACAAATCGAACTAGTCCCATAGTAAGCTCAATATAAGGCTTGTGTTATGAATACTAGACGACGATATATTTAATCGATATAAACACTTAACTACATAGAAAACATCCAAGACTCGGAAACAAATACCCATGCTCATCACACAAATATTTGCCCTTACCGGGATTTGAATCCAAGAGCTTCAGCTTCGTAGGTAGCGTCACTACCCACTAGGCTAACCGGTTGTCATTGTGTAGTTTGCAACAGGGTCAGCGTGTAGTTTGCAACCAGGAGCCGTAGCATGGTTGGCCTTATCACGCGACAAGTGACAAGATAAGAGCGTCGTCTCGTTCTATCGAACGGTGTCAGCCAGTGACGCACGCTCTATCGCGTGACAAGGCCAACCATGCTACGGGGCCTGGGCGCAGTTTATGTTTTATTTATCGTGCGGTAAAATTAAGATGAAACATACGTCACTCATGCAGCGAACGAAAAAACCATAGAAGTCTAACTAGCGCCGAAAAGTGGCCCCACAAAATGGATGCACATTGCCATTATGCGGACGTATGCGGACGCGGGGGCGGGGTGGGAGCGGGGTGTCAAAAGGATACCAAGCAGCCGTTTAGTTCGAACATGCGCACACATGCGCATGCCGGGTTTTGGATACGTATTTGGGTAGAAATTTGTAGGGAGTTCGGCTTCTATGGTTTTTTCGTTCGCTGCACCCATAGACATAGAGTGCTACAGAAACCGTTCCTGCACACGCATTCAGCGGACTCCCGCAACTTTTACGAGGTCATCAGTCCACCTTGTGGGGGACAACTTGTTAGGATTAAATTCATATCATTGACACTCAGACTAATTGACAAATTGATTGTCATATAAGTAGATACGTATATTGCAGTGGGGATATTGCCAATGGTGTCTACGCACTATAATAAGGCAGGCACCATGACACCATCGGATAATAAAACAAAAGTATTTTCAACACTGTCCGGTTAGTGCTATCCATTAACAATATCCATGACTTAATGTTCTTACGTCTCGTAAAGTTAACGTCACATGTCACGTAATGCAAGTTTGGTAACGCTTCAGTCCCATAACGTGATGTCCGCTCTAATGAATACTGGCACAAAATTGGGCCGTAATGAGACAGTGTTCGGCTTTCGTACTGTATTTACAATGTGTCGAGGACGCTAAAGCACTGAATATACTGAATTAACGTACATTAGAGGGGTGACAGTGAAAATTACAGTTGAGTTGTACTTACGTGCGTTCGAAAAGTTACGAGATCACTCTTCTGGTCCTCCGTATAACAAAACTGATGTTTGACAGCTACATAAGTCTACTGCTGTACTACGGACGCAAAAATTAGGGTCAATTGTTCCCAGAATGGGTGTGTTGTGCTGCAACAACCACGTTTCTTGAAGTGTGATGATCACAGCTGATTCACAGTGCCCGGACACAGTCCGCTAATCGAGAGAGACTTTTATATATAAATCTGCAGCTATTAGTTGACCTCACACATATAGTTCACCATATTTTTTTATTATTTTGCCTGAAAATAGACAGGTGATACACAAAGTCAAAGGTAGGTACAGTCGTTGCAACAGGCAAAACCCATCGCTAGAATCAATAAGGAACGGAGCAAATATTGATGAATGTACTGACGGAATCGCCGATAATTGACTTTTATCATTGAACCGTCAGCAAACGATGACCTGTAGTTCAATAGACAGGCAGACAGTTCTATAATTATGTATTAGATGATGCTAAAGTCTGATGCACACGAATTTAATTGCATGATTGCATTGTTTTGTATATTGTTCGCAGATTTTGCGTGTGTTGGTTCCGTTTTGCAACAGTGAATTTCATTTTAATTATGTTTCCGACCTCATTTGATTTTCAGAGCGTCGAACCCACAAACATTTTGAGTATGTGCTATTGGAAATACATGAACCTCGACGATTCATATATCAAAAACGTTTGAGGGATTTGAGATTCTGAGTCACCTTTTCTTCTTTTCTTGGTCTAGCACTAATTGATATAGAAAGAAAGATACAGTCATTCACTAATACACAGGACACACATATTAAGCAATAAAAAACACAAAAAAACACATAAAAAATGATACAAGTGTGTCTCTGCGGCAGTGAACCGGACACTGGCTTAGAATTATGCTGAGGTTTCAGACACCAGCGCTGATTTTCAACCAGAGCGTCGTTGGTGACTCACTGAAACGTCATATAATTGCCATATGTAAACTACCTACTAATATATTATTATGATAGGCGAGAGAGAAATAAACACTACTATAAATAATAGACCAAAGACGATTCAAGGTGTAACGTATTTCTTGGGTTCAAACATTAATGAAAGAGATACATAACAAATTGGTACAGGTACTTTTGTATCTATTATTTTTAATAATTAAAGTAGATGCTGTCACTTTTTTTATCAAACGAGCGAGCGAAGCGAACGAAAAATACAAGAAATAAGAATGAACCCTAAGATGTGAATAATAGGGAACTGTCAGATATAAATTAAATGCCTGAAAATAGTATTGTTGTCAAGTTCTCCATCGTTCTGAAGTCCAAAAAGAGCTTAAGAGGATTGTGGAGTGCCGATACGCCGCGCGAGTAGGTATTTAAAAAAATGCTATCTGTCACACCGCTCTGCCTCCCTCCTGTATCCTACGATAGAGAGAGTTAGCTAGGTGTAGTTATAGAGAATACTAGGCTTGCCCGGCCTTTTCGCTTGATTGATATATTCGCATTAACTCAACAGTACGGCGTACTGCACTTACATTCCATCATCCTTAGCGGCTTACAGAGGTAGTGCCAAACTTCGCCCCGTTATCCAGCGTCAATACCGCCTTCGACCTATTTTATGGACAATATGAATTACATCGAATGCATTTGCGGTATTTGTATACAAATGAATTTCCTATTGGCTATCGGAAGATCAGCACGGGCAGTAATGCCAGCATTATGCTGAGATACCACCGTTTCGTGACAAAACGCTATTTCTGAGACTCTTATTAATGTTTCTTACTCCACCAAATTTAATAAAATAAGTAAGTATCTAGACTCTAAGGTAACTTATTTCTGATATAAACTTTCTAACTGGTTCTCCACGACATACAGGCGTAGCCTAGTGTGGGGATCCCTGGTATATATGTAATAGAATGTGTTACAAATAAATGATTATTATATTTTTATTTTTATTATACGTTGATTTCTTTTTATCTTGCAATGTCCAAAGTGTCAAAATGTTAAGGAAATAATTACCAAGTGTTAAATACCAATAAAGTAGCAGCAACCAATTTCATCATTTGTTTATTTTATGTTTTACTTAACAGCGTTAACACGATATGTTATTTGGCGAAACTTATCAATAATACGAAAAGTAAACTGAATTGAACAACTTAGAAGCACAACCTAGAACACGATATTTATGTCATTTGGCGAAACTTATCAATAATACTAAAAGTAAACTGAATTGAACAACTTAGAAGCACAAGCTAGTACACGATATTTATGTCATTTGGCGAAACTTATCAATAATACGAAAAGTAAACTGAATTGAACAACTTGACAAGTACAACCTTGACTATTAACAACTTTGAAGACTTCACTCGGCGCATATCGCTCAACACGCCTCCAGCACCTCATACGTCATCCAACTCGAATAATTACCTACCTAATAATGTTCTTGATATTATAAAGTTAGTCAGCTAACTTTTTAAATTGATGTTCGTGTGTTGAACGAGTTATTTTAGCCGTCAGTTCCATTAATATGCTGCTCATTTCTTGGGTTTGTTCTCAAACTTTTCTTCGCTTAGATAAAACGACGTACATATATAAGTACTTGTAGTTTTAGTGTATTGTAAATTGCAATGTAGTTTTAGTGTATTGGATCTCCTCAAACTATGTCTAATGTTATTTATCATTTAGCTAATTTCTGTTATTATAATTTATGTTTGCCGCATATTGGAGCGTTCTCTTGGAAGGGTATCCACGGAAGACCAGCGTCAAGATACTCACAAGGTACCTTGACATAAAGCTGAGTGGAGGCCATTTCAATGACGATTTAAAATGTTCACTACTGTTTCTTCTCCTATGTATTAGCCTAAGTTTTAAAACGTCATGAATAAACTTATTTTCTTCTTCTTCTTCTTCTTCTACTTGTATAGTAATTGAATAGCCCTCCGAATTGCTAAACTTAAGTGGCAGTGGGCGGGGCACATTGCACGTAGAACCGATGGCCGTTGGGGCGGAAAGGTTCTCGAGTGGCGACCACGTACCGGAAGGCGCGGCGTGGGTAGGCCCCCCACAAGGTGGACTGACGACCTGGTAAAGGTCGCGGGAGTCCGCTGGATGCGGGTGGCGCAGGACCGGTCAATTTGGCACTCTCTGGAGGAGGCCTGTGTCCAGCAGTGGACGTCTTTCGGCTGATATTATGATGATGATGATGATAGTAATTGACTAGAGAGACAAAGCACGTTAATGTTATGTTTCATCTCCCTTCCCCCTTTGGGGATGAAATACTCACGAAGGCTTAATACTCGCTTTATGCAACACTATTTAGTCCATCTTTGTAATTCCACTATACAAACTGTATGAATAGAATTGCATACATTTTGTCTTAACAGCAATTTACCAAATTGTAAACGTATCCGATACTTCAATGGCTGGCCTTCCTATAATTCAATACATTCCCAGAACCATTTTGTATGTCAACACAAGCAAAATATCTGATCAAAAGTGGTCAATTTCCCCTAACATGAATACGAATTAAAATCGTATTGATCGTGTATTGCCTTGAGGTTTGCCAAGCGCATTTGACAAAACGTAACGAGTTGTAGGTTTTCTGAGGCGCTTAGGCTCTTTTTAAAAGAAAAGCAAGCATGGCAATATCGGGACCATTAAAGCAGTAATTGAGGGACGTAAACAGAGATTAACGGAGTGTTTGATCTGTTTTAATTGTGGTTTGTATGCGGGCGTTGGAGTATGGAAATCGATCGTTTTTTTTGTCTCATGCACTTTATATGGGGTGTCATGCAAAATCTAAATTTGAAGGACTGCAATTTTTTGTTTCATTTTGATTAATGCACATGTTTTCAGTAATAGTATCTAGTGATGGTTAGTTCAAAGCAAAGTTTTAGGTATTATTTAATCGATTTATAATTTCGAATGCATAAAAGTTGATTGAAATGATTATAAAAGTCCATTAACAAAAAAAGTTTATTTTAAAGCCACAATACACACCGGTTCAAAAAGTTCATGGCTTAAAAGAAATATGTGTGTAATTTTTTTAAACATAGTTCATTATTTTGGGACTATCAATATGAAATTACTAACCAACTGAAAAAACGACATACGACATTAATTGTTCTGATCCGAGTCAAGTTTCAAAGTTAAGTAAATTACATAAAATAGTTTTGATAAATAAATTACAAATAAAATGGATTAAAACTACTCGGATAAATTTAAAAAAAAGTAAGGGGAAATTAAAAAAAAATACAAAAATCTTATATTTTTGATGGAAGTACAACGGTCGTAATTTGCTTCTTTGCCTGCACTAATGGCGTGAAAAACCGCTTCGACAAAATAAATGTAGATTACGCAACCTCCTAAATTGCTGAAACGCGCTTCGTCACTGATCGCCGATACGAAAAGCTTTTAGAAGTTGAGGGAACTTTTTTATTGACTTACGACTAATTCAAAGGTCACGTGAGAAACTCGTTTGTAGCGCCTGGCCCTCGGTCTATTTGGTACAAGGGCTGGTATATTATGGAAGGGAGGAGATAATTATCTAGCTATTTAATCTGATTCTGGACAGGACAGGAGCAATACATTTAAGGATGGCTGCATAGAATATCCGCAGTTATCCTATATATTGGCGGTCCGAGTGTTTATAAATTATTGACATCGGATAAAAAAAAGTTGTGATCCATAAGTAATGAAATTTGACATCACGATACCATAGCACTTAAGTCATATCTTGGTAGAACACTGGGCACTCATGTTACAGTAATTAATAATGTATTTGTTCGCGCAAAGCCTCACAAAAATTTTAAATTCGCGACCGCAAATACGGCGCCTTGAATAAAAAATCCTATTACTGATTCTAATGAATAAAACAAAAATATTGATTATAATTAAAACACAGCATGTTTTTGTCGTCTTATGTATATTTTCAGTACGAGACCTTCACTTAAAATTTCTCATGTTTAACGGTAGCTCTCGCTTCAAGGCTGGCTCTCGAACTAGTTTCTGTTTTATAGGCTACTAGAGTACGGGGAACATAAAACTTAGTTTAATTCCATGAAGGAAATATAGTGCACAGTTTGTGAAGATAGGTAGTTTATTTTATTAACTATATAATTAGCTGGATCCATTTTATAGATAAAGTTTATAGGAGAGGTCGGAGAGGTACATTAAAAGTTTGTCAGACGAAGTGCAGATAATAATAGTATTTAGATTATATAGAAGTAAACATCTCGAGTTAATTTACGTGTGAAGAAAAAGATAGTCTTATCATTTTCCTAAGTCAACCTTATCTTATCTTAACTAGATGACAAAGACCATTTTAAGTGGCAATATCTTTTTATTAAAGAGGTTGATATATCGTAACTGTTTACGAAAAGAATATTTGTAATAATCCTATGTGTGGTTTGACGTCATCGGCACGAAAAGTGCGGGCCTGATCATCATCATGATCATCATATCAACCGAAAGACGACCGAAATTACCTACTTTCCGCACTTGTATCATAAAATAAACTATTAATGTGCAGCTTAAACAATCGCAGTATGTACTCGCTTTCACTTAAACTCGATTGAAATAAAATAAAACTACAAATACTTAACAAGAATAACTTAACAAATATTGAAAAGAGGCACTTTAAACTTATTCTCAAACTGATTTATTCAATGAATTGAAAACTTCTAAAAGCCGTCTGGAAAATAACACTTTATTCTAGGTTTTGAAACACTCAAAATAGAAAATGGTTTATTTTAGTCAAACTTTGAACGATCTAATTAGCTTATCAATTTCACTTTATTGACAGAGTACTTTGTATTCGCTAGTACGTATTTAAAGGCACATCGTACGTAGTATTTTTTTTTATTGGTAATTGATTAAAAATTTGCGTGTTGCGGAGAATCTACAAATGAAGCCACGGGGTAAAATATCATCACCATCATCATATCAGCTGAAAGACGTTCACTGGACATAGGCCTCCCCTAAAGAGTGCCAAATTGACCGGTATTGCGCCACCCGCATCCAGCGGACTCCCGCGACCTTTACCAGGTCATCAGTCCACCTTGTGGGGGGCCTACCCACGCCATGCCTTCCGGTACGTGGTCGCCACTCGAAAACCTTTCCGCTACAACGGCCATCGGTTCTACGTGCAATGTGCCCTGCCCACTGCCACTTAAGTTTAGCAATTAGAATATAGCCTTTGTCCATCCAAAAATTATGTACATAGGTAATTATTGAATGGTGTCGTGGTTCCAGAGATACTTACAAATTACACAGCTCACATAATTTTTATTGTAAGTAAAGTGGTAGCGCGGGGAAGAGAAAGAGGACGGTGTAAAGGTACACATCGAACGCGGCTTCAGCGCGAGTTGTGATGCATTGAAACTACACTTGAAAGTCTTGAAACACACATCAAACGCGGTCTGAACGCTACCGAGCGGCGCTAAAGCGTCTGCTAGACGGTCGCCAACAAGCCCCTCCGCCCGAGCAACCTTGGTCGGCACCGACCGTTGAAGTATGAAATTTTGCTGCAAACAACTGTCTACACGGTCAGTGCCGACCAAGGTCGCTCGGTCGGAGGGGCTTGTTGGCGACCGTCTAGCAGTCGCTTAAGTTACAACTCGTGTAGTTACAAGTCGCGGGTCGGGCGCTGTGACCATACATAGCATTCGCTATCAATTTGCTAGGGTCAAAACAGGCGGATTTTTGCACTAAAGTTTAACAAGCTTTATCTCGTAAACGGTAATAGTACATTGTGTGACAAGTACGGTAAGATGTTGAATTACGAACGAGAGTCTATTAGAAGCCCGATGCCGAAGGCGGAGGGCTTTGATGACTCGAGTTTGTAACAATCTTACCGTACCGCATACAATGCTTTTCATCACATTTGGAGGAAATAAATAAGTACAAGAGACAGAAAAATCTATGTTTCATACAACCGCACCAATCAAAAAATTACGAAATTGTCAACTTCACGTTAAGATCATTGCGAGTGGATTCAACCAATCACAGAGCAGTACAGCGGCTCGTGGCCACCTAGTTTTTTTTTGTGTGATGAAAAGAATATTAACATAGTTTATTGGGAAAAGGTAAAGCTCTTAGGATGACCAATGCCCTTTTTTGTAAAAAAACTCTTCATTCTGTTCATGTTCGATCATCACTAAAATGATTACTTTTCCGTGGTAAATGGATTTGATTTATAAGGATTGGAAAAACTCCTAATAATAAAATAAAAAATCATTATACATTAAAATAGTCGGTATAGTCTCTTATTGAATACCTTAAATTGAACATAAAATTATGTAATAAGCACAAAATATTCGGAATAACCCCAGATTCGGAATTAACGCATCGCAGCTTACGATCCAGTATATAATTGTAATAGTCCAACGTTACCTACGTTACCCGTAAACATCCGCTACCTAAAGCAAGGTAACTACTTAAACCGATACACAGGATTCAAGGCTTTAATAAAAATATAAGGGATACATTGTTGCCAGTACATTCTGCGGGGCAATAACAGAAATATAAAAATTTTATTCCCTCCGTAAAGTGCAACGGTTCGGATTTCAGGAGAGCTCGTGTTTGTTGCTGAATTTGACAGAATTTTGTGTAGTTGAATCAGTTTTCTATAGGTTAAGTATATGAATACTTAACAATTTAAATAAACACAATTTTAACCTCCAATCAAACCGAAAATTAAATTTATTGTGTACATAATGTGGTCCTAGAACTATATATGACAATCTCAACTTGCCCCTTGCGGTATTACCACCGTACTAAAACTAAACGCTTCTCATACTTATACTCATTTATTTGTAAAACCAACCTAATTTTTTTTTCTACTCCAGCACTTCTATCTGTCAATTAAATGACTGACAGCGATATCTAAATCAGCTTCATTTGAGTAATGGCAATGAAGTCTATTTGTCTATGGGCTCATAAGATGACTGCTAGCATCTTATGAATATAGTACAACTGCTTTTTTTTTAAGATTAAAAATTCGTGTTTGAAAAAGGTTTGTTTTCGTTTACACGTTTGTTTACAAAATAAAAATAAACACCAATATTCTATCACCTTCATTTTATTTTTGACATTAAGATTTACTTGAACACAACCACATTTTTCGTAACTAAGAACTGTCTTATTGTTTCTTGTCTATGCTATCAAGTTGATGTACCGTCATGGTACCGTTTTCAAAATTTAAAAAAAATTGCAACACTGTTTGTGAATATACCAAGAAATATACTTTAAACAGTTAAAATGAGTGAAACTGGGAGTGACGAGAAAAAGCTGTCATAGAAAAAGTAATGTATGCAACAGCTCATAATTGGTTCTTAAAATTCTCGGGTCTTTTATTACAAAACTCTACTACGTCTCGTTTTGTAACTTCGACCCTTGAATTTTAAGAACCCTTATTATAGAACTGTTGCATAAACTACTAATTGAAATTACATTCTACAATCTTCCTCCAATCGCTGCGATCCTTGGCAACCTTCGTCCATAAACTTTCCCATCTTCCTCGGGTTGTCTACACGCATTCGCTTCAACGCTTCTAAGGACCCTTCGGTCTTTTCTGATGCGGAGTGCACTTTGATCTAATTTTGACAACCTTGCTATCCGGCAATCGTTTAAGGTGACTTGCTGAGAGTAACAAAATGACGAGCCATCCGAGCATTCGTATGCCTGACGAGCTAGAAGCTCATGTTTTCATGCGTTTGGTGATATTAACCGTCGCCCTTTTTAATTGGGTTATACATTTAATTATAAACGCCTTTGTTTCGTACCTCAGAGTCATGTTCTTGATTTTGCAGGCTTAACACGTTGAAGAGCTCGACCGCCTATAGGCGTCGTCAAATGTATGCTAACCAACATGTAATTGAAGTAGTGTCCATCAACGTTTTAAGTTAGCAGAAAAAATCACACTGAAATGTTTTGAATATGAGAGAAAACTACAAGAGGTCAGTATGGCCTGTAATTGTTACGAACAAATTCATCAGGATCCACATTTAGGATCTATATAGGACAATATGAGAAACGCCAAAGTTTATAATTTCTTGCTTAAAGAGTAGGTACCTCTATACTGTGGTGTTTTTCTTAATAGCAACATTTGAGGGGCTAATTCGTTTATAACAATTACAGGATAATATTTATTTTTTTACTTTGTGAGCTAAATAAATAAAATCTTATTCTTATTCATACGAGTAAAGTGAGTAGCAGGAATAGCTACGCAAAATAACATGCTCAAAATGACATACACATTCCTTATTGTCAAGACTATGCCTTCAAAATGACTTGTGTCAAGATACTAGTCGAGTGTAGGTCATTTTCAGCACTTGGTCAGAATAGTTACTTATTTTATGGGTTTATATGGGTGTTGCCAAAAAAGAAAAAAGCTAGTTAATAATATTTACGAGCAACACCAAGCATAACGTTAAGTTTCTTTAAGAGATTGAATCTATAATGCTTTTCTTAAAACACTCAAGATAATTAAAACCAGCAAGCAGTTTTTCATTCAGTTATGCACCTTGGTCCTTATTGTAATCTCATTTCTTTGCAGTGGACTCCATTCTGCACCTAACAATCTCCTTTTATCCCAATCCTTTTTAAATATCAGCGTCTTGTTCACACATTTAGCTTACTGATATGTAAGTGGGAGCGCATGCACCAATAAGTTACATATATCATTTAAGTATGTCAAAAACGCGTTCCGAATTCGCCCCAGCAGCACTTCTTTAGATTAGAACGTGGCCAGCAGTGACACTAATTCAAAGCAGATATTCAGTGGATATTAAATACTCAAGAAAAATAATTCTAATAAAATTCTAATAATTTTAGACATAGAAAAACTTTATTCAACAACACATAAGTATTAAGCTTTAATCATAATATTATATTGGAACGGAATAAATATGTATTTTAAGTGTGAGTAATGTTGTGTGTAAACTGTGTACCTATTTTAAAAATAATTATTCTTTGACCGTGGTTTGTTTGCACTTATGGGCAAATATATACATTAGGTGACAAGTATCTATTATTGTTATAAATAATAATAGAATGAAAATACAAAAAAAAATGACACATATGTATAGTAGGCATCAAAGATAGGTACGAGGGCAAAACTCGGCCACCCGGAGGTAGAGCTTTTTGTATGTGGCGGATGTACCTACTGCTTTAATCGTAATTTAAAAAATTTCAGGCTATTTATAATTTTGAGGGGTGGAGGTATGTTATTCCAGCATTTAGTTGCTGTTTGCTTAAAACTAACTCGAAAAGCGGTGGTATATTTATTGGAATATTTATTAGCATATATTAAAATATTTTATTAATAATTAGAATAGATTACCTCATTATTATAGCACTAGCTACCCGCGCGGCTTCGCCCACGTGTTGCTAAGAACTCAGGCAAACCCGATGGATAAAATACAGCCTGTGACCACCCAGAAAGTCCATTGTACACGCAGTTGAAAGAATTTTGAAAATAGGATAAGTGGTTGTCGAGGTTTCCTACCTAAACCTCTTTATAGATAAATGCTGGTTAACGCTCACGGGAATTTTTTAACTTCTTAATTAATACTATGTCAGTTAATTCTGTTTAGACCGACACAACTCCAAATTATGTACACAGTACCTTACACGAGCCGAGGGAGCGGAGCGTGCTTAAAGGCAGCTATTTTAACAATGTTACCCTTGTTATGTGTACTGGGAATTAATAGTAATATCATCGACATATTGTTACACCCCTTGGGTACACTGGCTATTTTAACTAATAATATGGCATATTTAGTTAGGCGTTTCCTTGGGCCTACACCGGAACGCGTCCAAAGACGGGGCATTGATATTATTGTTGTCAATGATGTAATATAAAAAAGGTAGATATGTTGTCGCAAGGTGGACTGGTGAAGGTCGCTGGAGTCCGCTGAATGCGCGTGGCGCAGGACCGGTAACTTTGGCACTCTTTGAGGGAGGCCTATGACCAGCAGTGGACGTCTTTCGGCTGATATGATGATGATGATGATGATGATTATTTAGCTTATTTTTTTATGATACAACGTTGGTGGCAAACAAGCTCACGGCCTACCTGTAAACAGATGCCGTAGCCTATGCACACTTGCGACTCCATAGATATGAGACGGTTCGCTAGTGACAGGTATTACACTCTATCGGGAGTTCTGAGAGGTAATACTTATCGTTTCGAACGCGCTTTAGGACATTTTAACTGTCATCTTCCCATACAAAAAGTGACATTTAGATCTACCTGACGCGCGTACAATGCGTTACGTGATCGACCAGCTGGCGTATGTACTCACAACCAGAAACACCACATACCTAAAAGACAAATAGGTGTGTTATTAGGTATTACTTTCCCGTACACGGGACATGATGTCCCGGCCCTTTGGGAGGCGTGCGTGGGGCTAGGTACCTACAAAGTACCAACTGAGCAACACGTAGAGGCCCTTTTAACACCTTATTATTATTATGCCTCCAGTTTTCTGTAAAGTAATTTTCATCACACTTGCTCGTCAATGGTGTTATTCCTTGCTAGCGTACATAGCAGTTATAGCCGTTTTACCTCCCACGGGCTGTTAAGTTTAGTTTTAAAATATAGAACCCTCTGATTGGCTTAAGCGAATCTGGTTGCTCTGAGATTGGTCGAAAAAAAAATCTAGTTGGCCAAGCCACCCCGCCCCGCAAGAATACTGCTCTGTGATTGGTTGAAATATTGAAGCTGCGCGCTCCACTAGCAATCTGGAAGTTTTTCCAATCCTTATAAATCAAATCCATTTTACCACGGAAAAATAATCATTTTAGTGATGATCGAACATGAAAACAATGAAGAGTTTTTACAAAAACGGGGCATTGTTCATCCTAAGGACTTTATTTTTTCCCAATAAACTATGTTAATATTCTTTTCGTCACACAAAAAAAATCTAGGTGGCCACGAGCCCCTCCACTCGCAATGATCTGGACGTGAAGTTGATTGTATTTGTGCGGTTGTATGAAACTTAGATTTTTCTGTCTTTTGTAGTTATTTATTTCCTCGCAAATGTGATGAAAAACATGTATAACACGGGCGTAAGAATATTGCAAACTCGAGTCGTCAAAAGATTCTGATTTCTGATAGACTCTCGTTAGCAATATTTCACATTGAAGGTACATTTTTAATGCGCATCCCTTACCATTTTAAAGTGCACGACGTGTAATGAGATGAAAAACGAAACGTCATCTGTCCTGTAAAACGTCAGGTTACAGCGTGTACAGTCAGCCAGGAAAGTGGTGTACCACTTTTGGACCCTGTACCTTCTGTGCGTCAGTAATTAACTACCTGTGTCTTAGTGCAAACTCTGTGCACGATAGTATATAGGACACAGAGAACGTATAATCAGGTTCGGTAAACCGCATTATCTATTCAGTGACAATTTGGCGCGGCATGATCGACAGCTTGCAGGTATCTAATCAGAGAGCTAACTTCAACAAATAATAACAATGATGTAATATAAAAACCGGACAAGTGAGAGTCGGACTCGCCCACCGAGGGTTCCGTACAAAATGACAAATGTATAGTTTTCAGATTTTTCCCTGTAGGTACTTGTAGTATAAGTATAATACGATATTGAGCGATTTTCAAAAAAGTGTACATAAACTTTTTTTTTCAAAATTCGTTTTTTTTTGGGTTTTTCTTACTCAGAATCGTTGATACTATCGATCCTCATACAAGAAAAAAAGTGTCCAAAATATTCCATTCCAGATCGTCACTTTCTTATATGGTCGTGACGCACTGGAAGAAAAAAACTTACATAGTAAAACCTGGGACACTTTTTTTTCTGTATGAGGATCGATAGAATCAGCGATTCTGAGTAAAATAACCAAAAAAATCAAAATCTGAAAAAAATAAATATGTACAGATTTTTTTAAACGCTCTAATCACTTGCCAAATTTCATAGTTCAACAGAAAGTACCTAATAATTTTTGGTTCCCTAGAGAGTGTCAAATATAGGTTTTTTGCAGCATAAACGGCCGTATCTTTTTTTACGTTAACTTAGAGGTATGATTTGTTCACAGCTTCAAGGGACTGTAGATTTGAGTATATGGTTTTAATTTCAACACGATACCTCCACGCATTCCCGAGATAAAGGGTCTTGACAGACAGACAGACAAACAGAAAGACAGACAGACAGACAGACGGACAAAAAGTGATCCTATAAGGACTTTGGAGAGCTCGTTTGGGAGAGCTTATAACCTAACTACTTACCTCTTTTTTACCCGACTGCGCGACGCAAAGGAGGGTAATGTGTTTATATAACATCATTGAATAATAAGGTAAACTTCCAATTACTCAGCGTTGCACTTGTGTATGGCAAAGTTATACAAATACAAATTTATTTATTTACCAAAACAGCAAAACAATAGATACATTGTCAATGGCAGTTACATTACACATAACTTACAGACTAACATTCATATCAAATTTAGTTTAACAAAAACACTATAACTGTGATGTGCTACTTCGTGGTGTCAGTTAACCAACCGCGGAAACGCCGAAACTTGACTCCCTTCGGCGAAAATTCTTCCTTAGTGAAGGTCGATAGATGGTCTGTTGGAACTCTCACCATAAAATAATTAAAATTCATGTTATGGCGAGATGACAACCTCACGACCCTCAGGATAAATGAAATGGCTTAAATTCGAATGAAGAAAAATACTCTTAGTTCGAATATAGCGCCACTACTTCCTCTCTAGAAACAAGTTTCTGTCAAAAATTTCATTTTTAGTACAAGCTTTTATTGCCGACCGTACTTTTCTATATACCGTCATCAACTACTCATTGAGACGATTCTAACGAGCCCAAACTCGATGAGGTTGTGTCGTTTCATTGCGAAGTTCCTATGGCCACCTTCCAGCTCCATCATCAGATCAGCACCATGTCATCATAATATTGCATATGAAACGGGAAGTGGATCAAAGTTAACTTGCAAGATTTGATTACAGACAACGGTCAGGTGAAAGAAAATAAAAGCTTGTAAAAAAAGTAAAAACCAAAACCTGAAACAAAAATTATATGTAATTACATAGAATGTTCGATAATTATCGAACCCCCTCTCAAACTTTTCCGAGAATCGGTTGAGAAATGCGACCTATAGATGAGAACAGCCGGACATCCGGATATACGCAAGTCTTTTGGCTTAAGCTAAAACGGAGAACTCGAATCACTCAAAACTCCAGACCAATCCAATTTGTAACCCCCTTTACTACCTCGACAAGAGGATATGTCGGTGTTTGAACAATGTATAATGAAGACTGAGTAAGTTAACAGGCGAACCGTAAGTTGCAGTCTCTAGGGAAGCGAAGCCAGCGAGACGAGCGAAGATTTATAGCCGATGAAGTTATAGGAGATAGATATAACTCTTGTTAGAGTAGTGAGCTGAAAAAACAGATGGACTATGCCTCTTTTGTGGAGTTGGTGCGTTAGTGTGGTAGACGTGACGCCCCATGCAAGCATATAGGTACCGACGGCCGACGCCAAGAATACATTTACACTATTCGATTTATTGCAACGGAATAAGGTGCAAAAGTGTAAACGTATGGCGTCGACTGTACAGTGCGGATTCACTTCACTTTGTGCATGTAGCAAACAATGCGATTGTCTTTCATTCTTAAGTGGTAAACAAAGCGATTGACGTTTACTGTTAATTAATACTGTAAAATAAACGTAGTCAACATCAACAATTTTTCTACCGGCGTCTTTATGTCTAAGGAAAAGAAATCCACATGAAAAGAAAATGGTTGTCTGTAAAGTCGGTTTACGGACGATAATTTTACGTGATAACGTCATAAGAAAACATTGATGATACATTGCATAACACGTATTTACTCATTTATCGTTGGAATACTCCTGTGAAGTTTCGAATAAAATAGTCGATCTAATCTTGTTTCCCCATACAAACTTTAGACCCCCATTTCACCCCCTTAGAGGGTGAATTTTGAAAAATCCTTACGTATTACCCCTAGACCTTACAAGGAACCTACGTGTCAGGAATCTCTAGAACCAGAAATAATTTGGGCTGTGCATTGATATGTCACTGTCTGTCAACGGAACGGGACAATGAGTCACACTTTTTCGTGCGTGCAGCAGGCGTTAATCGATTTATAAGACGTTATCACGTCAAAATATTAGGTACTTAGCAATGTTGACCATTTTGTAGGTATTTAAAACAATGGACTACTTTAACAAAAGAGTCGCTATTCGAGTAAAGTATTTATTAAACATGGCCTTTTCATTACAAAGCGTTGTGGCACGTGGCTATTGTGGCTAAACAATTGCTTTGTCGGACCGATTGGTCTCAAGATAAGATCCGGTATAAAAAAAAACCGCACTATACAAATTTATTATTTATTTTTACGCCATACGAGGCCATAAAGTTGGCCAGTACCACCCGCCACTCGTGCGAAAGATACACTTCCCGGTCTAAAGGAGACGTATATTTTTTTACGTCACCCTAGGCCGTAAGTGGGATTTTCTGCCTGCTATACGCGAGGAGAAAATCTCACTTCATGGCCAAGGCAAGGATTAAAGCTTTAGGCAAACCACGGGCGATAATTCGTAAAGCCACAGATCGCATATTTCGCACCCTTAGAATGAAACCGACCGAACTCAAAAAAATCGACAAAATGAGTTAGCAACTCATCTTGATGCAATTTTGAGTCGATATGTGTTGCTAACTCATTTTGTCGATTTTTTTGAGTTCTGTCGGATTCATTCTAAGGGTGCGATTTATGCTCACCTGCGAACTGGGGCATTCACGAATTCACCCCTAGGTATGTAATGTTACTATTACTCACCACGGGTGGGAACAAAGATTAGAGTGCTTTAGATCGCTTTGCCTTCGGCTCGGGCATCTACTATTATTATAAATTATTAACTAATAAATCCACGGTGAAACTCAGGTATTAAATTTCACGACAAGCGGCATGTTTAGAAATCTTCGCGAGTTCTTCTTTCGGGATGAGAAATTGGTACAGTGGTTCCAAAGATTACACTTTACATAAGTACAAAAGCTATAATCTCACAGACTTTTCCTATTAATAATATTAGTATAGACTTTCATCATCATCATCATCATTACAGCCAAAAGACGCCCACTACTGGACATAGGCCTCCCCCAAAGAGTGCCAAAGAGGCCGATCCTGCGTCACCCGCATCCACCGGACACCCGCAACCTTTACCAGGTCATCAGTCCACCTGTGGGGGGCGGCCTACCCACGCCGCGCCTTCCGGTACGTGGTCGCCACTCAACAACCTTTCCACCCCAACGGCCATCGGTTCTACGTGCAATATGCCCCGCCCACTGCCACTATATCAGTTACCTTGGTTTTGCTGCGGATAGCCTATATAGTATAGACTTTATCTCTAGAATGTAAATACAACATTATGATTAACATTAACTAAAATAAATTAAAACTAAGTTATATCTAAAAAAGGCCCTCGAGGCATTGTACCGAGGATGCCGCCAGGCATTTCCTCGCTGAATTGCAATGCTGATGCGTTGCGCGAGAAAGCCGCCAGCTCTTCGGTCACCAGTTACATCGACCAAGTTTAGATAAACTTGGTCGATGTTGGTTGGTTGGTCTTAGTACGTAATTACGGATCAGTACCTATTTCTTTATGTTCACCTTTCTCGACTCTAGCTCCGTACCTTCCCGACTAAGTCAAAGATGAATCAATGTTGAATTTTTAACGCAAAGCCGCCGACGTACGGATTCGTTATTTATGGAATTGTTAAACTACGCCTGTTGCGGATGTTCGTCGGTTTTTGAGCTTGTAATGGGAATTTTGTTGCATCGTCGGAAATGGAGGGAAGCTTGAAAATTTTATATTACTGTTTGGCGAGCTGGTGTTCGTTTTCAAATTATTACATTTCCAACTATCACATTGTCGTCTAGTACATAACATAGTACAAGCTTTGTTTAGTTTGGGACTAGATTGGTTTGTATAAGATTGCCCCCCAATATTTGTCTGAACGAGGGAGCTGCGATGCCGTGAAGTTTGTTGCATTAGCAAAATTTGAAAAAATAAAGTCTCATCTCAACTGATTCTCGTGAAATTTTGTGAGCAGGTTTGGTAATCATATAGATTTTTTTGTCGATTCAGTTTTAGAAAATTTTGATACATTTTTTTTTAAACACTGACTTGCGAGCTACAGCCCACAGAACGCAAGTACTCGTAGTTTATTTATATTGAAGTTATAGAAGAAACATCCCAGTGTTTGACACCTTCATACCTAATTTTTGACACTTACCGTTCACCTATCTTGTATTGAATTCAAATTGAAAGTGTCAATAGGGGTGTAGACTCTAAATTATTATATCTTCAAAAGAAAGAAGGCAATACATAAAATATGCCTAATGACGAAAATCCCATTCAAATAACTCAAAAAATTACGAAGCTACAACCGTTTTAATATTGCTTGTTAGAGAGGGAAAACGCTCGTAGATCATGACGTCATGACACTCGAGTGTCATAGTAAATGAAAATCGTTTCATATGAACGTGCGTTTTGCAGAAATAGGGACAGAATATACCCCGTCTTAAAACTTTGGACACTTATAACTTTGTGATAGTTGAACCTCTTGCGTTGTTTTCGTATCCATTTGACTACATTTTTAATCCTTTTTGAGAAAATACAACATTATTGGTTATTTAAATTAATGTTTATTGAAAGTAAATACAAGATTATGATTAACATAAACTATAATAAATTAAAACTAAGTTAAATCTAAAAAAGGCCCTCGAGACATTGTACCGAAACCGAATATGCTGGCGGCATTTCCTCGCTGGCGTTGCGCGAGAAAGCCGCCAGCTCTTCGATCACTAGTTACATGGAAAAGACGTTTCGCGATTTCTGCAAATAACTTATGCGCACTGGGATCCCAGGCTTATTAGGCCAGTTTCGAGCATTAACAACACTAAAGATCAAGTAGGTAGCAGTGTTATAACGGCTATGGGTCTCTTATGAGGTGGAGATGATTTCGCACTTAGGTTGTTCCAGACATGACCAAGATGACATTTCGTCGTGCCCTGCCTCTCTCATCTACGACAGTCTGTTAATATAATTAAATAATAACAAACATTTATGCACCAAAATCTTGTACAAATTACTACAATAATAGACACCTTAAACTAAAAATTTATCACTAATTAAGCTAAACTTAAAATTAAGTATCAAACAACCCGCCCCGCGTCCCTCCAGGTGCAAAGGTGCACCAGAAAGGCCCAGAGCGGGGATCCAGTCCTCCTTCCTGCAAACGACGACCCACTTCAAGGTTTTGGCCTCTGTGCACCAACAAGCGTATAACAAAGTAATCATACTTAACATATAGTTATCTCATTTCAATTTCACATCAACCCCCTTCCGGTTGAAAACGGTTATTAGTTTATTCTCAAAATTTCAATTTCATCAGGCGGATAGCTCATCATTAT
Organism: Epinotia nisella; assembly: GCA_932294315.1. Classification (NCBI taxonomy): domain Eukaryota; kingdom Metazoa; phylum Arthropoda; class Insecta; order Lepidoptera; family Tortricidae; genus Epinotia; species Epinotia nisella. The sequence goes on from OW028691.1 coordinate 3,191,968, forward strand.
TCCATCCGACCACATCCTCATAGACTAGTCATGGAATTAAAAAGGGCTTAAGTTGCATATTAATGTTATGAAACTAATAACTTTTTGTTATAGGGTTAAAAATTACCTAGTCGAATTCTAATTGGCTAAATTAGTCGAAAATTCATGTATTGGCAGAATGCATGATGAATTAAGCTGGTACAGACAGCGGCAAACCTAATAGCGGCGTTTTAAACAGACTAACATTTGAATTGACATGCGATAAATCTGATAAACGTATCATCATCATCATCATCATCATCATCATCATCATCATCATCATGATGTCAGCCGAAAGACCCCCTAAGTGACCGGTTCTGCGCCACCCGCATCCAGCAGACTCCCGCGACCTTCACGAGGTCATCAGTACGTGTACCTTCCGGTACGTGGTCACCATTCTTTCCACCCCAACGGCTGTTGGTTCAACGGTCATTGGATAAATGTGTAGCAATAATACGTTTTTTTGCGTTGTTGGTGACCTGCCTACGAAGCTACTGGTTCCAATGTCGAAGGCACGGACAAACTGAATTCCATATTTGTGCGATGAGCTAAAATATTGGTTTCTGAATTTACCATGTGTACGAGGACATTGAATGGGAGCGCAGAGCGTTGGCCGTGGGGTGCAACATGCTCGCGCGCAAGTTCGCGCGTTGTAGAGATGAAGTGAAGGTGATATTGTTTAGGGCGTACTGTCTATGTTTCTGCACATGTCAACTCTGGAGCAGATTCACTAAACGCGCGATGAGCAATTTAGAGTGCAGTATAATGATGCATACCGTATTCTAATGAAACAGCCAAGATACTGCAGCGCATCGAGCATGTTTGCCGAGGCTAAAGTGCCGGACTTCTTTGCCATCATACGCTCCCGTGTAGCTTCCTTCTGGAGCCGCGTCCGAACGTCGGACAACAGTATCCTCCGTGAGCTGTCCGGGTATCTGAGCAATCCGATATACAAACGTTGGGTTTCCGTGCATCACAAAAGGAACAAGAAGTAGGTCTTCTTGTTTGTGACTGCCTAAACATAATTAGGTTATTATAAGGTAGAAGTACTAGTGCCCGACGCGGTACTAGTACTCGACGAATATAATTTAACTAGCGAATAATAAACTAAGATTGATCACGACATCATTTTTAAGTTACTAAATGTTAGTGACTTCAATATTTCTTATCACAATTTCAAGACAAATAACTTATTTATAAGTTATGAACATATTTGTTAAAACCAGCTGCCATCAATTGGGACAATGAGTTGAGTCCCAATAAATGTCAGTCTGTCATTCATGACATTTGTAATGAAATGACATCTATTGGGACTGCCAGCATAACCGCCTGCCATTTACTCTTACATTCGGATTGATTACCTAATTCTTATATTATCAGGATTTTTTATAAGATTACCATATGAAACGAATTCCATATCAGTAACTTGAGTAAATACCTCGTCTCCCAAACCGTATGAAACTGTTTAATACATCTTAAATGAGCATTATATCGTGATTCAAATAAGTATTTTCTGTTGACATGTCGGGCACTAGTACTTCTACCTTACATTTTTAAGGTTTCTATTTTTACATTTTACTTTCCACTTTTTTATGTAATTTTTGATTTATGGGTTATTTGCCTGTCAATAAAGAACTGTATTATTTATTATTAACGTCATGTTTAAAGTGTCATACGAAGTTATCAAACGGTTGAAATGGTCATTCTGATAAAGAGGTTCGCATTTATTCTCTTCTGAGGACATTGCTAAAGTTATAAAGCCAATTTTTTTTGGGCTCATAGTCCGCATATAAATCTCCTCTTATATGATTTCATGCAATAAAAAAAAATATATTGTGCACGGAAGCATTTGACTATTGACCCCAGGAAAGACGACCTTTGTTTTAATCACAAGGCGTTCAGCCACTTACGAGTTCGACTGTAGGTCCGGCATCTATTTATATGCATGTCTGCATGCACCCTCTTCAAAGTAAAGTCCATTAACACCTACGCCAAAGCTGTGGCCATTCTCTGGTCACGTTTCATAAAACTATGTTTACGTTCGTACTTAAATGTAAACACACTGATTTTAAAGTAGCTGGACACCTTGTATTGTATGTATATTTTGTTACAACATGTTTATGATCAAAATACGATGAACAGGGCAATGGAGAGGGCTATGCTGGGAGTATCTCTGCGTGATCGCATCAGAAATGAGGCTATCCGCAGCAGAACCAAGGTAACCGATATAGCCCTCCGAATCGCTAAACTTAAGGCACATTGCACGTAGAACCGATGACCGTTGGGGCGGAAAGGTTCTTGAGTGGCGACCACGTACCGGAAGGCGCAGCGTGGGTAGGCCCCCCACAAGGTGGACTGATGACCTGGTAAAGGTCGCTGGAGTCCGCTGGATGCGGGTGGCGCAGGACCGGTCATTGTGGCACTCTTTGGGGGAGGCCTATGTTCAGCAGTGGACGTCTTTGGGCTGATATGATGATGATGATGATGACGATGAACAGATATATTTTTAAATTGAAATGACATTCCGTACATAAGTTCTGAAAAACTCATTGGTACGAGCCGGGATTCGAACCCACGATCGCCGTTTGACAGCTGCATGCCTGTACCACTAGGTTACCGTAGCGTATCCGTAGCGTTAGCCTTTCGGTGAGGAAACCTGCATACTCGTACATCTGCGAAGAAATTCAAAGGTGTATGTGAAGTCCAGAGTGGAGACTCTGCCCGTTCCCTCTCATCTAAGAGAGGAGGCCTCTGTATAGCAATTGGACGTATATAGGCTGATTTATTGTTACTATATGTCTCACTTATGGCGCAAAGTTGGCTCTACCGCCACCGCTGGAAATTGTGGCCGAACCTTTAGGCGGGCATCAGCAGGCTCCAAATCAAGCTCCATCAGGAAGAAAAAGAGGAGAGGAAAAAGTGTCAAGATATCTACTGACTGCGCCAGTTATGTACATTGCAGTTGTTGATTATTCGACTGGATACAAACTTTTACTTTAAACAGGTCTAACGCGATATTTATTTCCTTTGATTTCTGATGCTTCGACACGGATTGCACAGGTTATGGTCTTAGATTACCGTGCAAAGTAATAATTTAAGTGATAAAAGCGCGAGAGTTTAAATTGTTACACATTACATACATACATACATATAATCACGCCTCTTTCCCAGAGGGGTAGGCAGATATCACGGATCTCCATTTGCTACGATCCTGACAAACCACTTTCGCTTCACTCACCTTTATAACATTTCTCATACATGCTCGTCGGTTTAGGGTACTTTTGACCTGGCCCCGTAGCATGGTTGGCCTTGTCACGCGATAGGTGATAGGATAGAGCGTGCGTCACTGGCTGACACCGTTCGATAGAACGAGACGACGCCCCTATCTTGTCACTTGTCGGGTGATAAGGCCAACCATGCTACGGCTCCTGGCCTTTTTGTAAGATTTCTCCAATTTGATCGGAGAAAGTTCGCCTAGGTCTTCCCCTTCCAACTTGCTCTTCCACTCTTTTTACATACACTCTGTTCGTTAATCTTCTTTCATGCATCCTCTCTACATGCCCAAACTACCTTAACATAACACACTTTTCTGAAAACGGAGCTTTTTACGAAACACTCTAAAATTTAAAAAAGACGAACATTAAATAAATTCTCACAATAACCGCTAAAAAGCAGTACCCCAATCACGTACTTCAAAGTTTGTGCAATTTCAAAATCAGCGTCTCAGGGCTAACCGAATTAAGTTTAAATTAGTTATGAGTTTGCCCTCTTTTTTACTTGGTTATCGTTACAAAGCCTGCGGGGTTTCCGCTTATCAAAATTTACTTAATCTCGTTTTCTTTCTTAGTGCTGCCTATAGGGAGCGATACGAACAAGTTTGTTTTCGATACAATATTGTTTAATTTTATCGATGATGGAACGATTTGCTTTGGGAATTGGGATTTTAAGAAAAGAAAACATAAATGTTAGGCACGTGCAAGCGTCTTTGTTGACAGTACTTTAATGTTATAACAATACTTTTGTTATAATACTCGGGATAATCCATGTTTACTATCATTTAAGTTAAAATATGTTCAACACATGCATTATGTTACTTCTAAAATTAAAATAGTTTAGTGTAGTTTAAGTTATATTGGTACTTACCTTAATCCCTAAACCAATTTTTTATATTAATAGTTTATTATGGGTTAAACTTACCACTTCTTGTTTTTGGAAGAGCCTGACACTTGCAAAATTATTTGCTTACTAGGAGGCTCCAACCTTGGCTGTTTGTAATAATCCTTTTTAATCCTGAATATTTTTTTCATTTTTATTTTAATTTTCCTTTGAATCATAAACAATACAGTTTTTTATTATTGAATCAGAGTAGCATATTGGGCAAATAGCCTCCACGGCTCTATACTGGTCATGTAACTACGCAATCTTTTCTCAAAAAAATCATGTCTATTTTGCATAAGTACAGTCGAGGAAATTGAATGTTTAGCACTTTTGGACTCTATTTGAATGACGTTAAAGTCCAAAAGTGCTAAACATTCAATTTCCTCGACCGTACATGTTTCATTGGCTACTTTCCTAAAAGAAACTATTTACTCCGGCACTAAGATTATCTAAGAATATTGGACACGTATTTTTTTGTTTGCTAATTAAACAAAAATGACAAAGATATAGCCCGTTAAATTTCCGCGTGGCGGCACACATATGCTACAAAATGTACCATAATGTGACGCCACACGGAACTTTAACGGGCCATATTTTCGTCATTTTCTGCTTAATTGACAAACAAAAAAAACATGTCCAATAGTTTTTGATAATCTATCTGACGGACTAAATATATATATTTTTAGAACAGTAGCCAATTGCGTTGAAGCAACGTTAAATATTTTCCTTACCTAAAAAAAATCACCAGCGTGTTGCCGGCCCTTTATGGATTTGAGTAGCTATTCGTTGTCTTGATAGCTAGAAACAAATGCAGGTCCTTCGTCCGATTCACTGCCGCGAAGATACATACAATCGTATGTTTTCTCCGTGTTTTCTCCCTTTGTCTCTGGGTGTCTTTTGTGTAATGAATAAATATCTTCTTTCTTTCTTTCTTCACTCTCAATACGCGCCGCATCCTTGGAAGCTCTCTGGTGACGTTACTCATCACCAGAAACAACACAAAAGGTCCACAGAGCAAGGTGTTGTGGGTGTTGATTTGCCACTGTTGTGCTACAACGTTTTGTGGTCCATGTCTTTTCTAGGCTACACATTCAGTGATCACGTTCAGAAGGCTGTTTATACTTTTAAAAACAGACAATGGTCAAAATAAAGAACAAAGCGTTGGGTAGCGAGAAAAATAATAAAGGCACTCAGACGCAGTAAATAAAATACAATCAGTACGTTTGCGTTGCTCCTCGACAAAAACAAGAGTCCGTGATCTGTGTTTCTGTGTGACTATCTGTGGCATAGTAGCTCCTTCAAGGCTGAACCAATATGAAATCGGTTTTCTTTTTCATCCAAATTCTTGTCTGTCGATATGGTTTTTATATATTTGTGCTGTGTCAGGGTGTTTCGTCTTTTTAATTTATGTCGATTATTACACTACTATACATACATAATGTAGAGCTAAGAGTCTAAACAAGACTCCATTGTTACGGCGTTAAAAATGGGTGTACAAGTCTTAGCGCGTTTTGATGTTAAATAAATTAACTGACGCTTTTACTGAACAGTCAAGTATCAAACTAAGTCTTTGGAATAAATTGACTTAACTAGTTGTGATATTTTTGAGTACTACTGTCTTTTAAACCTAATATATTATATAATACGAATACACATAATTATGCAAGACGAAAGGATCCTCGAAATATTTTGTATCTTATTGACGGACACAGCGGCTACAAAATTTACTACTTTTTTAAACTAGTGGTCATTTGGAGACACGTTTGGCATTCAATTTAATATACAGGGCGTCCCACGGCTATGCCACATGGAGGGAAAGTACCTTGAATATTGTAGATGGAACATTTTACTGAAAGAAGACATTATTTTAATTAAAAAAAACAAATTAAACTGTATTCATAGATTTTTAAATAATTATATGGTTGAACCGGGAATCAAACGCGCTACACGTGTTTTTTTTTAATTCATGGTTTTTCTTTTATTTCTGATACTATATTATTTAGCAAACAATAATCCTTATGATGAAGCCTTTCGATCGGTATGATAAAGCTACAGGGTATTTTTTTTCTCGTGTAGCGGATTCGATACCCGGTTCAACCATGTAATTATTTAAAAATCTATGAATGCAGTTTAAATTGTTTTAAAATTAAAATAATGTCTTCTTTCAGTAAAATGTTCCATCTACAATATTCAAGGTACTTTCCCTCCATGTGGCATAGCCGTGAGACGCCCTGTATGTGTGTTATGATATCACTCTAACACGTTAGCACGACGGGCGTAACATTCCCAATTCTCAAACATAAATATTCTTATAAATATAAATCTTCTCAAATGCACTGCAATGAGATCATAATTTTTATGATTAAATCCGTTTTGGCTTACTGTAAAAATCTTCCACTGCGGCTCAAGCTACGAGAAACATTAGGGGGGATGGGGTAATAAAGAATTTAAACGAAGAAAAAACGCAGCCAAGACAAGAGATGCCGGGATAATCCTATTATCTCGAAGATTTTCACACAATTATCAACAGTGTTAATGACCGTGATTGTGAAGAATTTTTAGATGGTAAAAAGGAGTATTAAAAATGGCGTCGAGGTTGAAGAAATGAGGCATTAGTCACTTGTTTTTTTTATAATATTTTTTGCCTGGTTACGAGTCCTTTAAGCCAGTCTTTGTTTGTTTGTTTACACTTTTAGGAGGTATTAGCACGGAATGCACCAGTAACTTTGTTAACCAATTCAATTCCAGCTATTTAGGGGATCGTAGACAGTACGTGCAGATGTCTTTCTTTTCGGTCCAGTGATTATTTCACAGACTCAGGTGTGAGTCAGGGGAATAATTTGGGACCAACGCAGTTTCTTATTATGGTAGATGATGGCAGGGGCGTAGTCACTCCTGTTGGCTGATGACCTTAAATTAATGTTGCCAATTAAGAATGCGGTGGATTGTGAGTCGATTCAGAGGGTGGTTGACCATGTATCACAATGGAGCGCAAGTGGAGTTGAATGCGCTGAAATGTTACCATTAAATTTTCAAGATCTAACGACCCAGTCACAGCGAACGACAGGGCCTCGATTTTGTCGCTATTCCACGATCCAGGACCTAGGTATCACTTTAGATACTAGACTTGACATGCGTGACCATATCGTTAATATTTGCAAAAAAGCGAATAAAATGTTAGGTATTATAATTAGAACACAATTTAATAATGTAAAAGTAGCCAATGTGTAAGGTAGAAGTACTAGTGCCCGACGCGGTACTAGTACTCGACGAATATAATTTAACTAGCGAATAATAAACTAAGATTGATCATGACATCATTTTTAAGTTACTAAATGTTAGTGACTTCAATATTTCTTATCACAATTTCAAGACAAATAACTTAAATATTTATAAGTTATGAACATATTTGTTAAAACCAGCTGCCATCAATTGGGACAATGAGTTAAACCTTCAAGTCCCAATAAATGTCAGTCTGTCATTCATGACATTTGTACTGAAATGACATCTATTGGGACTGCCAGCATAACCGCCTGCCATTTACTCGTACATTCGGATTGATTACCTAATTCTTATATTATCAGGATTTTTTATAAGATCACCATATGAAACGAATTCCAAATCAGTAACTTGAGTAAATACCTCGTCTCCCAAACCGTATGAAACTGTTTAATACATCTTAAATGAGCATAATATCGTGATTCAAATAAGTATTTTCTGTTGACATGTCGGGCACTAGTACTTCTTCCGTTAGACTGAAACATAATTCAATTGTCTGGGATCCGCGTGAGAAATAATATGCGCTGCTTATTGAAAGCGTACAGCGCAAATTCGCCCGTTTCCTACACAAACGAAAATACGGGTAACTATCCGATTCTCTTTCCATCATCGTTCGTGACCGGGATGGTTGGACTGGAACCCTGCACCTGCACCGGAAAATTTCAACGCTTACACATTCTTCTACGCCACAACGTAGATAACCCGTCTGTCTTGGCCCAGTTGAATTTATTTGTATTTATTTATTCGGAACGTTTAGCAACTACTTACCAGAGATCAGAGACTATAGTTTTGCACCCTGTAGCCCGGACATTAGAATACGGCTACGGTATCCCCTGCCTGTCGTACAAGGCGACTAAAAGGGGTCCTCGGGGTGGTACACGGTTGCAGTTGAGGGCTGCAATCGGAAAAAACTGGGGCATGACGATAGGGCGGCACTGGTGCGTTCCGTAGGAGATCCCAGAGCCGTCCGAAATGCGTCGAGGAGGACCATCGGGGGGTTTTTTAGTCGGTGCGAGTCCGACATAACCTCCGCGCTATCCCCGTGGCGTGGAGGTATCCATAACGGATTTTCCTCCCATAAAAAAAAAAAGGTATTACTTTAGATACTAGACTTGACATGCGTTACCATATCGTTAATATCTGCAAAAAAGCGAATAAAATGTTAGGTTTTATAATTAGAACACAATTTAATAAATGTAAAAGTAGCCAATGCGTACGTTAGACTGGAACATAATTCAATTGTCTGGAATCCGCGCGCAAATTCGCCCGTTTCCTATACAAATGAAAATACGGGTACTATCCGATTCTCTTTCCATCATTGTTCGTGACCGGGATGGTTCGCCTGGGTGGTAGATGGAAGCCTGCACCTGCACCGGAAAATTTCAACGCTTACACATTCTTCTAAGCCACAAAGTAGATAACCCGTCTGTCTTGGTCCAGTTGAATTTATTTGTACCTAACAACTTTACAAAGGCCGTGGGTTGCAAAGGGAGGCGGGTACGGAAACTTTTCTCTTTTACGAGTAAAACTCGCACTTTGCGAGCCTGCAACGCACCTACTGCCAGAGCCACTGCATTATTGAATTAGTTCCTTGTACGAATCCAGGATGCCGATGTGTTTGCGGATAGTTGGTCATCACTAAAACTTAAAATAATTTTAAGTTTTAGTGATAAAGATAAGATAAAAAAGATAAAAAGTAACTTTATTGCACAAAAAAATAAAAATACAGTTGTAAACAAAAGCTGGTAAGGTGCATAAGAATTTACAATGCAAAAGTGCCAGAGGTTCCCGCACTAGGCCAGGCCTGTATCGCGGGAAACCAGGTTCCTATTTGTTGTCATGCTTATATAATATTATTTTTACAATAAGTATGCGTTGAGTTATTGAAAATTTAAACAAAATGAACGTTCTTACGTTGACAAATACAAAAATAAAGCTTATATTATAGTGAAAAAGAGAAAATAAAATAACATTACTTTACATTTTTGAATTAGTGATGACCAACTATTTGTGAAACGAACAATTATTGTTCGTTTCGCAAATAGTCTCACTTTTTTGTAAAATGCTTACCAGCACCACCACCACCTGATTTGATCAGACAATTTAATCAGATGGGTGAAAATTGGGTCTGGGCTGGCCTTTACATGTTATTATGTTGTAATTAATAAGGTTTTAATTTACGCATATAAGAGTAATATTATGTAATGGTATGCTTATTGCTGAAGGTCCTAATAAATAAATAAATAAATAAATAAGTAACTAATACCCATAGTACAAGCTTTGCTTTGTTTGGGACTAGGTCAATTTGTGTAAGATTGTCCGCAAATATTTATTTATTTATTTAATTTAATAACACGTTCGGATTTCAAATATTCTTGGACTCTTGTGGATAAAATGCAGTTTTGTTATCTGTTTTTAAAGAATAAAAACGTGGTTTCCGAGCTAGTGAGGTGAAAATAATTTAATTTTACCATTGTCAACATTCTTTTACCCCAAAAACAGTTCCATCGTATACTTACGTCGCAAGAAGTTTAATGAACCGAATGAAACTAGAACAAATGAGGATAAGACAAAGGAATTTCATCCGTATGCTCATTTGTCTCCGTCTATTGTGGAAACTAAGATACATGGAATCGCGGTGTAGCTTCCTTCAGTATGGTTCAGTGCGAATTTATTAACTAAAGTTTCTCCTTACTATTATTGTTTAAAGTCAACTCTCCAAACGTACCTAGTTAAGTTCTCATTTTAAAATGACATATTAGTAATGTAATTGTAATTGTGACATTTTAGTAGTATAATTGAAATTGTGACATTTTAATGTTCATTTTGCATGCCAGTTTCTGGTGGAATGTGTGTGACCATGATACAATTTTATACTAGCTTTTGTACCACATTTTTATGTAAAATAAAGATTTGAATTTGAATTTGGAAAAGCATGAAACTTTTAGGTCGTAATAGAAATATAATAGAAAAAAATTAAGCGATTAGAGACTGAATAAAAAAACGTTCTACTCGGTTTTTTTTTGTCTAATTAATCGATCCACGCCGGCTGCACGCACGAAAAACTGTGACTCATTGTCCCGTTCCGTTGACTGACATATCAACACACAGCCCAAACCGCTGGTTCTAGAGATTCTAAAGCCACGTAGGTTCCTTATATAAATGTATATATTATTAAATTTCCCATACTATTATATTTATTCTCTTATTAAATCTCACTTCCTTCATTTCCGCTTCGTACCTACTGTCGTAAATTTTAGCACCAGTATTTGTGGGATTCAATTAGCAGCTACGCGCAACTACGCTCCCTACTGGTGATCACGGAAGACCAGCGTCGGGTACTCTAGTAGCACCCGGCATTATGCTGAGTGTTCACCTATTTCAGTATAACTTAGTAATTAGTATAATTATAGCTGATAAGTTCTTCCTTTGTTTAATTTTTTTTTTGTAATTGTATTACTTACTTACTGTGTTCCTGTATACTGAAATAAATTATCTTCTATTTTATTCTATTCTATTCTTATAAGGTCTAGGGGTGCACTAAGAAAAGATTTTTCAAAATTCACCCTCTAAGGGGGTGAAATGGGGGCCAAAGCTGTATTCGAAACTTCACAGGAGTATTCCTAACGATAAATGAGTACGTGTTATGCAATTTTTCATCAATGTTTTCTTTATCACGTAAAATTGTCGTCCGTAAACCGACTTTACAGACAACCATTTTTAGGGTTCCGTACCCATCGGGTAAAAACGGGACCCTATTACTAAGACATCGCTGTCCGTCCGTCCGTCCGTCCGTCCGCCTGTCTGTCACCAGGCTGTATCTCAAGAACCATGATAGCTAGAGAGTTGAAATTTTTACATATTATGTATTTCTGTTGCCGCTATAACAACAAATACTAAAAAACTGGCCAAGTGCGAATCGGACTGGGGCTCCCATACAACAGACATGATTTCTTTGCCGTTTTTATAGATAATGGTACGGAACCCTCCGTGCGCGAGTCCGACTCGCACTTGGCCGGTTTTTTTATGTTGATCTCTATCAACAGAAACTAGTTTCGTTTTTAAATATGGCGGATACCATCGTGTGTATAAAGTTTCATATGTTGTTTTAAAAAATAACTATTATATTTGCAAAAAAGCAGTTGGGTTTTTTGAAAAATCTATTGATTCCACTAGTTACAAATCCAATAACACTATTTTCATTGATTGATATAACAACAACACATGAACAAAATAACACTGTAACATCTAGATAATCTAAGTCAGCACTAGGAAAACAGAAATTGAATAGGCGTATTCTCAGATGTAGCTTCAAAAACTTCCCAATTTCACCCCGAAATCAATGACCGGAATTGGCTAAAATCAAAGAAATTTTCCGGATGAACGTTTTGCTCCGTTCCCGTTATAGCAAAACGAGGGTATTCAACGGGTTCCAATTAGACCGGATATCCGAATATACTGTCAGGACAGGCTTTAACCGGACCGTCGGACGTAAAGAAAGCAAATCTGTGGTTCAACGAATAAATTCAAAGCTTTGTACGAGTAAAAGGTTCAGTGATACTGTGTTTATTTCAACAACAAACAATAGTTTATTCTAGGATTACGTCATGTAGTAGTGGCTACGGCATGCGGCTATCAATCGGCGGTAGTGGGTTCAAATCCCGGCTCGTGCCAATGAGTTATTTGGAACGTATGTACGGAATGTCATTTGATATTTACCGTTAGCTTTTCGGTGGAGGAGAAACATCTACAGGAAACCTGCATATATCTGCGAACAAATTCAAAGGTGTGTGTGAAGTCCCCAACAACAACGGTTCAACCCCTATTTCACCCCCTTACGGGTTGAATTTCAAAAAATCCTTTTTAGGGTTCCGATACCTGAAAAGGAAAAAACGGAACCCTTATAGGATCACTCGGTTGTCTGTCTGTCCGTCTGTCACAGCCGATTTGCTCCGAAACTACTGGACCGATTGAGTTGAAATTTGGTACACATATGTAAATTGGTGACCCAAAGATGGACGCGTAAAGTAAATTAATGAATTCTGAATAAGGGGGCCACATTTGGATGGTAAACTGGAAAATTAAAAAAAAAAGTTTCGTATACTGTATTGTGTGACATATCAAATGAAAGGGGTTGTTGTAAGCATGTCAGATATTTTTTTTTATAATTTTAGCAAAAACAGATTTGAAGTAATTTAGGAAAAAAGACGAAAATTGACCATGCCCCCCCCCCCTATCTCCGAAACTACTAGGATTAAAATTCTGAAAAAAATATGGAAAATAGTTCCTTGCCTAAAGATTACAGGAAAACCTATAAGAAGTTTGAGTATTCAAAAACACTTATGAAATTTAGATTATATACGGAACCCTCACCACGCGAGTTGAACTCGCACATGTTCGGTTTTTTAGTACACGTCCACGTAATGTAAAGAATATATGCCCCAAATTTCATGCTTATATCTTTAGCGGTTTAGGCTGTGCGCTGTATGTAGATATGTATGTATATATTTTGTATTTTATAATTTTGTTGCAATACTAAGTTATAAATTTCAACATGATGAAAGTACCCAATTGTGCAAGTTAAAACATAACCATCAATATACAACTCGAGTTATCGTTATCTAAAACGATACTAATGAACCAAAAGGGCAGTAATCGGACCCGTTAATTAAACGTAGATAAAATCAGTATTAAAACACCACTTAACAACCGGAGGGTCACGTTTATTTTAACGCCAGGACCAGAAAATATAGATTTATTGCTCTCGACGATAAAATATTTAGATGACCTGGCCCCGTAGCATGGTTGGCCTTGTCACGCGATAGGTGATAGGATAGAGCGTGCGTCACTGGCTGACACCGTTCGATTGAAAGAGACGACGCTCTTATCTTGTCACTTGTCGCGTGACGAGGCCAACCATGCTACGGCTCCTGGAGTTGCTTAGGAATGACTTTAATTGGAAAACTACCTCTTTTTATATTATGCATTATATCAGCGGCAGCGACCCGTGAGCTCCGAGGGGTAGTCACGTAATGTTTTAAACGCACGTAAGATAGATCCAACTGTCATTTTTTTATATAAAAATTGACGTTTAGATCTACCTGACGCGCTTACAATGCGTAACGCGATCGACCAGCCGTACTTGCGGTCCGCGACCCTCCGAGGTTGTTTTGTATAATCTCTTTGTACAAGGTGGGCCAAAAGAAATCACCCTATTGGAAGATGCACTTATTTTTGCAAATGGCCGCCAATGTCAAATCTGTTTTGACATTTGTGGACTAGACAGATGCAGAATACAAGTGAACAAGCCATGGAGCGATGTATCGCGTTCTTGGGATGTGTACATCCCAAGAACGCGGAATAATTGTGTCTATTTTCTGAAGGCAGCGTTCCCGGGTCGCCTCATCTCTCGTTTTGGCGATTTGCACTGGCCCGCAAGATCGCCCGATTTAAGCGTTCCAGACTTTTTTTGAGGGGTTTTTTGAAGTCCCGTGTTTACGTTAACAAGCCCGAGAATCTGGAAGCCCTCAAGGACAACATTCGACACGAGTGCGAGAATCTGTCGCCCGAAGTTCTCGCCGAAATGCCATAAAACGAGCCCGTATAGCAACCAATTGTGAGGGCACCCATTTGGCCGATATAATCTTCTCGACTTGACCAATAAAATTCTGAAGGTTCAAATAAACATAATCAATAAACAGAATCGAAGTTTTTCACTAAGAAAAAAAAAGAGAGCCAAACAATATTGGATGACTTCTTTTGGCCCACCTTGTATAATGTCATTTAATCCAAAATTTTGCAATTGCCCTTGTAATTATTAATGATTAAGAAATGCGGCCCGCGTCAATTTTGATAGCTACTACAACAGAATGTTGGATATGGGCTTTGGACCTCAGATCAGGAAGTCCTTATTTGACGTCAGACCTGACCGCCAAACAGTTATGACTTCAGCCACCTGGTCCACTGGCGTACGACGTTTAGCAGAAAGATATCATCATCATCATATCAGCCGAAAGACGTCCACTGCTGCATAAGCATAATCCTCCCCCGAAGAGTGCCACAATGACATATACGAAGGACCCTATTCAAGTTGACGTGGGTTCACTAGATCTTGCAGCGGTCCACACAGTTACGCAAAGAGTTGTATTTGTTGAGGAAGATGAAAAGGGGCAATTTCATCCTCCAAGTATTTTCCCCGGTTCTATCCTAACGAAACCCAGGGTCCGCTATGGTCGGGGGGCGTCGTGTTGGAATGTTCGCGATCCCATGGCGCCCCCCTTAACGGTAATGCGGGTGACGCGGTGTGTTTTTAGTGGGTATGCTCCTCGGATGGCGGCGGGAGGAGAGAGTCCCACATAACCCCCAAATGGGCCTTCCCCGGGTCGGAGGTATGCGTAAAGCATTTTCACATCGTCAAAAAAAAAAAAGGTCCGCTATGGCATCTTATCTGAAGATTTGGCATCGGCACTAGATTTACGAAAGCGACTGTCCTGCCATATAAATATTCTGAACTTCCGACCTAAATGAAAACCAGACCTGGTTGGGGTTAGACCGGTTTCCTCATGATGTTGCCGATCGGCTACGTTGCGTCTTCATCATATCAGCCGAAAGACGTCCACTGCTAGACACAGGCTTCCCCTAAAGAGTGCCAAATTGACCGGTCCTGCGCCACCCGCATCCAGCGGACTCCCGCGACATTTACCAGGTCATCAGTCTATCTAGTGGGGGGCCTACCCACACCGCGCCTACCGGTTCGTGGTCGCCACCCAAGAACCTTTCCTCTTGTGTTCCTCAGTGGCCTCTTACGTGTTCTGTTAAAGGTTTTGCTGTTATTTTTTTCCGGTTTGAATAGACGATTATTCTACTCTTATTTTATAACTGAACGAAGGAGCGAAACGAACGAAATTCTCTGCTTCAGCTAGCTTCTTGTGTACGTTCATTTGTCCAGCAGTTCTCCTCTACAAGTCCCATTACTCAACCGATTCTCGTGAAATTGTGTGAGCAAATTCAATAATAATTGTATGACGTTCCGTGTTCACCAACGGTACTGGCTGAAAATCAGCGCTGTAGGTGTCTGACATCTCAGACACCTACAGCGCTGATTTCACACACTTTGTTTCATGTTTTATATGTTTCTCTTGTTTATTTTATTGTTTAATAAGTGTGTCCTGTGTGTTTGTGAATAAATGTATCTTTCTTCTTTCTTTCTTAATTATATGCAATTTTTTTGCCGATTCAGATTTTCGTTTTTTTTTTTAAAAGACAGGCTTGCGAGTAGTTCTATTAGATAATCCTCTCAGTGCTAACCTGAAAATCCCACTAAACCTAACGCGAGGAGACAAAAATACTTCCGATCAATAGAGAGCAGTGTACAAAAAATGCACAACTGCAATCCCATTGTTCGTTTTTCCAACCGCTATTCTTTTGTCCACGAGGTTTGCCTGTGATCCATTCGTTCCAGGTTCGAACACTTTTATAACCAACTAACTGCCCGCGCGGACCCGCGTATTAAAAATATTATAATTGTAAATAAAGCTGGCAAACCCGCGGTATAAATCATAGCATCTGGAACGTCCATTGTATACGCGGGTGAAAGAATTTTTGAAACCGGATGAGTAGTTCTGGTGATTACCCATTACATACTAACTTATAAACATACAAAGCTCACAGAATTTTCCTCTTTATAATATTCAATTCAATTTAAAACATTTATCTCGACCAACCGAGATCATAGAATCTATATTCGATCGAATATAGATTCTATGATCTCGGTTGGATTCTATAATCGAATCGAACTGTAATTAACATTATCTGATAATGTTAATTACAGTTCTTAGTCTAAAGTTAGCAATATTATAAAATAATACATATAAAATGAGTACTGCACTTAGTAGGGCTTGGCTGTCAGTATGTGGATCATATGACAATGATTCAAGTATAGTCACAATCAAACCTCTCCGCAAATGCCCTCAGGATAATATTAGCATGGACACGAGCTGGACCAAAAAACTCTGGAAATCCAGCAGTAAGCAAGTCAGAATTAAATCTGAGGTGTCAAGGATCTCTAGTGTCTATCAAATAATTTAGACTGTAGAATGTGTGGCGAGGAGGATAAGACTATGGAACATTTACTGTGTGAATGTCACGCCCTTGCCAGACAAAGAATGAATAACTATGGTACCGGCTATCCGCAACCAAAGGAATTCAAGGTGTTTCCGCTGAGCTGCATCATCCGTTTTGTGGAAATGATGGAGCGAGCTTGGGAGAAGGTATAAAGGAGAGGGCAAATGCACAAAAGATCCCACTGGGTCCGAATGGGCCCTCATCTAGATAAGATAATACATAAGATAAGCACAGATTCATAGATAAATCAATCAAAGCGAGGTCAAGTAATTCCCACAAATGACTGGGAATTAAGCTATCAAACTACGGCAACTGTATAAGAGCTGTTGTTCATTCAAGTGCAAAAATAAATGTATCAATTTAGACCTGTCATAAAATACAGGAACCTTCATCCGCTGAAACAGGAGCGACGGTATGCACCCATATTCTTACAATTAAAGAAAAAAAAGAAAAGAAAAGAAGACATTTATTCACTACACAAAAGACACACAGAGACAAAGGAGTAGACATACATGACAATTGACGCATATTGTGTGTCTTCGCGGCAGTGAAACGGTCGCTGTCTCAGCATTGTGCCGAGGTGTCAGACAGACACCTGCAGCGCTGGTTTTCAGACAGCACCGCAAGTGGCCCACGGAACGCAACGCAACACAGCATTAGATAAAAGTAAGCAATTGACGGTTCAGTCTGGATAACGTTAGAATAATACTGATGCTACGTTGGATCAGTAACTTAGGTATCTACTGACATTACAAATATTCGCAATAAGTATATTGAGAGGAGAAAATGAGTGACAGATAGGTTTTCCTATCCCAGTATCACAAAGCTAGAGATAGATTTAATATATATCACAGAGGTTCATTTCACGAAGCTGTTTGTTAAAACCAGTTATCTGGCAACACTGAAGCGCTAGGCCAATAAAGAGTGGCCATGAGCCTAGCGTTGCTTTAGTCTTGTACAATGTGAAGTGCGCCCAGTTATAATAAGCAAAGGTGTCTTTAAATTCAAAGAAATAAAAACCGGCCAAGTGCGTGTCGGACCACGCAAAACGAAGGGTTCCGTGCCTATTAAAAAGGTCGTATCGTCACAGAAATTTTACGGCACTTACGTCCTTTTCTTTGAGGAAGGCAGTTTTTCAGCAATATCTCGAAAACCTCTGAACCGATCGTGTTCAAAACAATTTTCGGTGAATAAAATTAATAACCCCTATGTTCATGAATTTTTCCATATTTTTAAAATACACCGTTCAAAAATTAGAGGGGGGGGGGACAGAATTTTAGTGACTTTCGGGGCGATTATCTCCGACCCTATTCACTTAATCAAAAAAAATGCTAAGAAACCTTTTATTTATTTTCAAAGACCTATCGATTGATGTGCCACACGGGGGGTCACAATGAATTTTTTTTTTTTTTACTTTTAGTTTTATGTATGGAGTGCACTACTAAAAAATTTTTTTTTTGTCATTTTAATTACAAAACTATGTAGCGGCTAACAAAATACACCTATCCTCAAAATTTTATTCAAATACACCTTATAGTTTTCGAGTAAAATGCCTGTGACATACGGACAGACGGACAGACGGACAGACGGACAGACGGACAGACGGACAGACGGACAGACGGACATGACGAAACTATAAGGGTTCCGTTTTTGCCATTTTGGCTACGGAACCCTAAAAAGCGGCCAAGTGCGTGTCGGACCACGCACAACAAAGGGGTCCGTGCCTAATAAAAAGCTCGTATCATTACTGAAAGCTTATGGCACTTACGCCCTTTTCTTTAAGGGAGGCAGTTTTTTAGAAATATCTCGAAAACCCGATCTTGTTCAAAACAATTTTCGCTGAAAGAATTTAATAAGCCCTGTGTCCATGTTTTTTTTTCATATTTTTAAAATACACGGTTCAAAAATTAGAGAGGGGGGACACAATTTTAGTGACTTTCGAGGCGATTATTTCCGAGTCTGAAAAATTGCTGAGATACCTTTTATTTATTTTGAAAGGCCTATCGATTGATGTGCCACACGTGGGCTTGCAAAGAAAAAAAAATGACTTTCAGTTTTATGTATGGAGTGCACCCCTAAAAACATTTTATTAGTAATTTAATTACAAAAGTATGTAGCGGCTAACAAAATACACCTATCCTCAAAATTTTATTCAAATACACCTTAATGGTTTTCGAGTATAATGCCTGTGACATACGGACGGACAGACAAACAGACATGACGAATCCATAAGGGTTCCGTTTTTTGCCATTTGGCTACGGATCCCTAAAAACACTACTTTAATCATTATCATCATTTATTTATTTAGCCTACAAGTATACATGGATGGGGGATTTAAATCATAAGTTGGTTACAAATAAATAAATATCACAGGAAGCTGTGAAGATCAGAATCGTGTTTAATGCCGATGGAGATAAAGATCTTAGAGTAAACGGTGTGTGGCCCATCTGATTACAACGCTTGGGGTGAATTGAGTCTCACACCTACGTATTATTAGAAAATATATTCTTGAGAACCGAAATGTACTCTATATATAAGCACTAATTCAATTATAATTGTCTCTCACATTGGTAATCGGTAAAAATATGAAGATTCATCCCTTGTCTTTTAGCTCATTGGAACACTCTCAATGATTGTTTGATGACTTTACAAACAAAGTACAGTCAACTAGAGCTTGTACCAATCTAAGACATATCTGACAGACATTTTGATATTAAATAATTAAATTCAAAATTTTATTTACGTAGTATAGATTAATATTATATATAGAGGCCTCGGCAGAGAGTACAACTTTGTACCCTTTGGCGTCGAGACTCTCGGTCCGTAGAGTCCCAGTGCGCATAAGCTATTCCGAGTCTGCTTGATGTAACTGGTGACCGAAGAGCCGGCGGCTTTCTCGCGCAACGCATCAATCAGCATTGCAATTCAGCGAGGAAACGCCGCCAGCATCCTCGGTACATTACAATGCCTCGAGGGCCTTTTTTTTTATTAAACTTATTTTTGATATAATTTATTTAATGTAAATTATCAACTTGTATATATATTTTAGAAAGTGCAATTAACATATTTCGTTTCATATCTACAAAAGAGTAGGTGCTTAATTATTCATTTATGATATGCATATCATTATATAATCGTTATATTATTGATGATCGTCAAATAATAACATAAATATTGTTTGTGTAATGTTATAAGATACATGTGTAAATATCGCAAATATGTTTCATAATCGCATGTAATATCAGTATGAGGATTAATATGTCACACCCTAACCTAGTAAATAGAGATAAAAAAAAATGTTTCCCTTCCAGAAAATGTTAAAACGAAAATATTATTAGCATAATTACCTGATATCATAGCTCTAATACCCGTAGCATCTTTCCTTAATAGCCAGAACCTTTTAAAGTATCACAATTACCTTCAGGAGCGATAGAATATTCATATTTTGTTGACATTGCAAAGGACAGCCTTTGAATTATTCATTGAGTTGAAAATAAAATCGGTAATAAACACAATATTAATTAGCTAATGGACATTAATAAATAATAATAAAATAATGATAAAAACTGTTTTTGGAATAAAAGGTGCATCAAATACGACATAAAATGCATTTTATAATTAAAAATGCAAGAAGTGTATGTAAAATATTATAGAACAACGAATTGTTGAACAAATATGAATATTCAATGCTGACATCATCAGGGGGGTAATCACGTAACGTTCCGAACGCGCGTCGGGTAGATCCTACTGTCATTTTTCCATACAAAAAATGACATTTAGATCTACTCGACGCGCGTACAATGCGTTACGTGATCGACCTATCTACGTGATAGGCTTTCTACTGTAGCAATGTAACTTTAAAATTTTATAATACTCTGATACTGATATGATATATTGTATACTGTTTTGAAAAAATGACACCTCGCCGAGTTTATTACGCCGGTTCTTCTCGAGGCAGAGGTTTACTTTCCGAACCGGTGGTAGTTTATCGACATTCATAGGTGCATGTAATATGCCTAAATTGAAGAATAAATCACTTTGACTTTGACTTTGACTTTTTGACCAACAGGTCAATATGTTAAAGCTCTTGGTTGTCTAATAAAATAAGGAAATAAATAAATAACAACCTCGGGTAATATTTTTACAAACGCAGCAATGAAAGCTAATATTGAATGTTAGAAACAATATTTTGTTAACTATTCGGCAGCGCTTAATAGTTATTTACGATACAAGTGCAGCAAATAGGAAATTCGCAACGAGTGGCGATAAATTAAAACACGACCGAAGGGAGTGTTTTAAATCAACACGAGTTGCGAATTACCTTTTCGCACGTGTATCGTACAACGTTTTACAGTACATATGGCTCTTTAAAGTTTCAACATATGCACGGAAAGTGCTCCTTTCCGCACTCGTGCGGGAAAGTAACACCATGTGTACTGTAAAATTATTATTGTGCGCGATTTCCGATGCTTTCAAAAAGTTTTCGTGTTCGTGAACAAGCAACACATTAATTATAAATATTATAATAATCTATATTAATAAACAAAACTATTGACACTGTTGGCATAACAAAGACTTGATACGGCAAACTTGCCCCAAACCTTCAAGATCCTCACAATTTCATTAACTGTCAAACAATAATAGTCAAAGACGGATACTCCGAGAAAAAGAAATATTAATATCCTAAAACCTAAAAAGGCTCCATCTACAATTCAGTCCTCGTTCCTTATTTACAATATTTTGA
The DNA here is from genome assembly GCA_932294315.1 of Epinotia nisella. Classification (NCBI taxonomy): domain Eukaryota; kingdom Metazoa; phylum Arthropoda; class Insecta; order Lepidoptera; family Tortricidae; genus Epinotia; species Epinotia nisella. The sequence goes on from OW028691.1 coordinate 3,213,290, forward strand.
GAAATCCTACAATACAAGCGTAGGAACACGACCTAAATTCAGATGATAGAATATTCATACGAATGCAAGCTAGAGAAAAATTGAGTCAAATAATAAAACCGATAGTTTTATACGTGTCGCTGACAGGTGAGGGCCCGAGACGTCTCAATATTTCACCACGCGGCTAAGTTACATATCGTATTTTACGTTCCGCGTGGGATTTGAGCAATAAAAAGGCTCGGAGTTTTATCTACGCGGAGCGGAATGGATGCAGCACTAAACATTGCAGAAAGATTTGGCATGCACGAACGGGGAATAAAACATCGTTGGGAATTATTGGCAGACGGAGTAATATGAAATAGATTCTGTGAGGGGTTGTCTAGAGGATGGTAACTTGGAAGCGTTTGATCTAGCCATGAATACATAGACGGCAGTAAGTCAGAATTATCGGGCTTGGAATTCAATACCCTAGTAATAGACCAATCATATCTATAAGTTATGAATATTTTTGTGCACACACTGTTTAGAATTATAGTCCAGATCTAGACACTAAGCTCCTTATGTTACTGTATGAATGACTGTAATTTGGTTGTGTGAGCCTAATATATAAATAAATAAATCATAAGACAATTATTTTAGACAAAAAAAACCGGGCAAGTGCGTGTCGGATCCACGCAAAACGAAGGGTTCCGTGCCTATGAAAAAGGTCGTAACGTCACAGAAATCTTACGGCACTTACGTTCTGTTCTTTAAGGAGGGTAGTTTTTCAGCAATATCTCGAAAACCTTTGAACCGATCTTGTTCAAAACAATTTTCGGTGGAAGTTTGTATGGTAATGTACATCACATAAATTTTTTAGTTTTATCATTATCTTATGTTAGAAGTTACAGGAGGGGGTGATACATATTTACCACTTTGGAAGTGACTCTCGCGCAAACTATTCAGTTTAGAAAAAAAATATATTAGAAACCTAATATAATTTTTGACGACCTATCGATAGATCCCACACGTATGGGTTTGATGAAAAAAAAAATTGATTTTCAGTTCTAAGTATGGGGAACCCCCAAAATTTATTGTTTTTTTTTTCTATTTTTGTGTGAAAATCTTAATGTGGTTCACAGAATACATCTACTTACCAAGTTTCAACAGTATAATTCATAAAGTTTCGGAAAAAAGTGGCTGTGACATACGGACGGACAGACATACAGATATGACGAATCCATAAGGGTTCCGTTTTTTGCCATTTGGCTACGGAACCCTAAAAATGTAATTATAATTTATTATATGACTGTAAAATTAAATCTTTGGATAAGGATTTGGAAAAGGATGAATGACAGATGTACAAAATAAAATAAAATAAATTAGAATTTTACTTTTTTAAAATAAATTATACGAGAACTACCTACACCTACAGGGTAGCGCTTTGTTCTGATAAAGAATAGAGATACCTTTTTAGGCCGTATGGCGAACCTGTCTGTGTATTTGTAAATAGTTAGGTTCGCATGTTTTATATTGAAACTGCAAAAGTTTAAGGTGGCTTAAAAGCCAAATTTTTCTCTCTCTCTTTATCTACAAAAACGGTAATCCATGGATAGCCATAGAAAACTAAACATGTAATGAAATAGAATATGAACCATGCTTAGAGTTTCTCGTAAAAACCCCGATTAAGAACTCAAAAGTAATAGTATCTAGTCAGTATTCACTTTTGTGTTACTAAATCGATTGAAGTAAGACTGTCCCCTAATATTTATTCTATTTACTAATAACATAAAAAAGTAAGTTAAGTAGTACCTAAGTTTTCATCTTTTGTCTATTGACCGCGAAAATAATTTCATTTTCTCTTTCATATAAATTATGTAAATCCGTTCACCTGTCATATTTACATATCAAGTTATCTAAGGTATAATTGGATATAACAATAAGTAGCTATACAACTGTGTATACTACTTAGTTACATATTCTGTACCTATTGCTGTTGGTTTTCTGAATAAATAAATAATTTTCTAATTGAACTTTTCAATTTCATATTATAAATACAATACAAATACGACTCTTATCTTGTATATACATACTTTCGAAAACTGATTGCGTCACATATAACTTATTCACTGCTAGATTTATAATAGGTATACTTGCAATAAAATCATATCTATAATTCATAATCCATACAAAATGCAACGTTTATCATAATACTCATTGTCAATTCCCACACAATGATCTGTAGCTTTAAGTAAACATCTGTACCTACTTTTGTGATATTGCAATAAATGATTGATTGATTGATTGAACATGTAAGTAGATTATAAGTTTATAAGGAAAGAATCAAAAGAAAATGTAAATGTATTGAAACGAGCCTGAAACGATGCGAATAATATCGAAAAGGGTAAACGGTTTAACCTCAATATCATACCAAATAAGAACTCAAAACATCTAACCAATATATAAAAGGGGTATGCCAATAAATAAGAATTTACTGCCGGTTTCAGCAACATATAAATTGGATAGAGATATTTGAATCGGTCTAAAAGGAGGGTAGGGTGATGTTAAATTTGTAGAATGCTCTGTTGAAATATCGATGCGTTATGAGGAAATGGCGTCTAGCAATTAGTATGAAGTTATCATCATCATCATCATATCAGTCGAAAGACGTCCACTGCTGGACATAGGCCTCACCCAAAGAGTGCCACAATGACCGGTCCTGCGCCACCCGCATCCAGCGGACTCCAGCGACTTTTACCAGGTCATCAATCCACCTACCCACGCTGCGCCTTCCGGTACGTGGTCGCCACTCGAGAACCTATCCGCCTCAATGGCCATCGGTTCTACGTGCAATGTGCCCCGCCCACTGCCACTTAAGTTTAGCGATTCAGAGGGCTATATCGGTTACCTTGGTTCTGCTGCGGATAGCCTCATTTCTGATGCGATCACGCAGAGATACTCCCAGCATAGCCCTCTCCATTGCCCTTTGGGTGACTTTGAGCCTGCTTATGAGCCTTCTTATATGAATTCTCATATGAAGTTATGGTTTATTGTAAATTACTGTCCTTAATTAATATATAAATTTATTAAAATAAATTAATCAGCCTCTTACAATTCTTTAATCTTCAATTCAATTCTTACCTAAAACTTGAATGTATTTCACTCCCTAGCTCCCACGCGCAGCGAGCTACCGTATGCGAACGAATGCGACACACTGATATCAAATTAAAATGCGAAATTGAAGTATCCCATTGACCCTGAAATAGAACAAACCAAAGTGCAAACCGTACTTATATACTTACTGTTCCGTAGCATCTGGTTTTGCAAAACCGCGAACCGAAGTTTCAGTTCCTGGAACAGTGCATTTAATTAAGTGTGTGTTTCATTATTATTAGGGTGAATTGCAACAAACCATCTGTATGTAGTCCTAAGCGGTGTTCGTTAAAATCTGATTGGAAAGTTTGACGAGTTTATATGGGATGTCAGCTACCGGCGCCATATTTCTGTCACACATTGTCTGTAATCACATTGCACATTGCACGTAGAACCGATGGCCATTGGGGAGGAAAGGTGACCACGTACCGGAAGGCGCAGCGTGGGTAGGCCAGACAAGGTGAACTGATGACCTGGTAAAGGTCGCTGGAGTCCGCTGGATGCGGGTGGCGCAGGACCGGTCATTGTGGCGCTCTTTGGGTGAGGCCTATGTCCAGCAGTGGACGTCTTTCGGCTGATATGATGATGATGATGATGATGATGGTCTGTAATCGTAAGGTGGTGCCAACCCGCCCTTAGTAACACCAATAGACGGACTGCATAGAGATTGAGTAGGTTTCGCAGTCGATAGTGTACTGTCAAACTCACAATGGGCGCAATTGTACCGGTTGCGGTCTCGGTACGGTGTACAGAGTCAGTACAGATTCCGTACTACATGCTGAAACTTCAATCTGTATACCTTTCATCACAATTGGTTCTGCCGTTTAAGCGTGAAAGGGGTTAGGTACCTTTTGTTCCGATAGACTGAGCTAACAGAGTAACTTTTTCATTTATAATATTAGTCCGGAATTATTAATTGCGTGTGTTTCACTTTTATTAACCTTGATATAAAAAGAAGGGTACCTATACTACACAAATATCCTATGTAGTATTTGTGTTATTTGTATATATGTATGATTGTGTATGTATGTTTATATATAGAGTTATTTATGTACGTTTATTTTTTAATTATTTTGATTTTTGGTTAATAATTTCTGCACCACCTACTGCATAATCTAGTTTTATCTCTTTCTCCGATAGGTACCCAAAGGTTGTCTGGAAGAGAACGCTCTTCAGCGATAATACCGCCTCTTGTCTACCTACATGTTATTGTATTGTTTCTATCTGCAACTGCTTTGTTTGTGTCAGGTGTGCAATAAAGAGTATTTGTATTGTATTGTATTATAGTATTTCTAGATTATTCAGTGAATCCTTTGAAAAGAACAGGCCCCGTAGCACGGTTGGCCTTGTCACGCGATAGGTGATAGGATAGTGCGTCACTGGCTGACACCGTTCGATAGAACGAGACGACGCTCTTATCTTGTCACTTGTCGCGTGATAAGGCCAACCATGCTACGGCTCCTGGTACGCTAAAACTAGTTACGCATAAAGTGCGGGCGAACTTAATAAAAATTAAGATCATTATCCAGTGTTGTAAAAAATACATTATCCATCAAGTGTTACGAAAACTATTAAAAAGTTATTTTTCATTATATATTCATGGACTAATTAACAAACTTTCCTCCACATAATGATCCTTTAAAATATTCATAGGTTATTTTTTCATCTTCTTTTAAGTATTTTTCATAAATAAGAAGATATCTTCAAAACTTGTCTGCACATTATCACTCTTTACTAACCTAAACATAAAACAGTTAAAAATTAAAAACTGCTAACTTTCAAAATAAAATTCGCTTTCAACACCCGCGTTAATTACCAGGTGCTGTTGACTCGATGTTAAAACCAGCTTTAAAAATATCATCTGATAGCTCAAAAACACATTTTACAGTACACATGGTGTTACTTTTCCGCACTAGTGCGGAAATGAGCACTTTCCGTGCATATGTTGAAACTTTAAAGAGCCATATGTACTGTAAAACGTTGTACGATACACGTGCGAATAGGTAATTCGCAACTCGTGTCGATTTAAAACACTTCCTTCGGTCGTGTTTTAATTTATCGCCACTCTTTGCGAATTTCCTATTTTCTGCACTTGTATCGTAAATAACTATTACAGTACACATGGTGTTACTTTCCCGCACTAGTGCGGAAATGAGCACTTTCCGTGCATATATTGAAACTTTAAAGAGCCATATTTACTGTAAAACGTTGTACGATACACGTGCGAATAGGTAATTCGCAACTCGTGTCGATTTAAAACACTCGCTTCGGTCATGTTTTAATTTATCGCCACTCGTTGCGAATTTCCTATTTTCTGCACTTGTACCGTAAATAACTATTAATCCAAAAAAGTAAAAAAGAACTCTTATAATGAAAATACATGAAACCATTGGGTAAATAACAATTTAAATACAAAAAAAATTAAACTGCGTTTTCACGACATTGACACGGCAGTCGGATAAGAAAAAGTCGCTTTCGATTTCATGTAATACCAACGCTTTGCAAATTCCAATACAATCCATGCAATGGTCGAGGCTATATTGAGTCGAACAATCTCGGAAAAAAGGAAAAATAAAATACATTTAGCAACATTGCTGACACGGTATTGAATTACCTGGGGTGATATTTTGAAGGAAAGCAAGCAATATGTTCATACGTGTAGGGGATTGTTTAGCAACCATAGATCTGATCAGGAACGATATATATATCACTACTGATGGACTAGTGTAAATGTGCCCTCCGTTCACGCAGTTGTTTTGCATCTCGAGCTCGGGCAATTTGGGACTAGTGAGCCGAGTCGAGGTGGGTTAGTGAATCGCAGTGTTTGATTGAAATGGAACACGTGTGAACAATATATTCCTTATTGTTTTTAGTCTGCTCTTGTGAATGTCACATTTACATTTCTTGAGTATTTTGCTGATGTTGTCGAAGTATCTCTCCAAAGATATATTTCAGTGTCGTTCTTGTTACGATACACCAAAGCTAGATAATTACTATGTATTCCGATGTCTATAACCGTTGCCGTTCTCAGTGTAAGCAATTACTACGGGGATAGGCTCATCGAAAAACGCTTACCATACTTGCTTAATGCTTTACCTGCGGCTTTTAGACAAGAGAAAAACAAAAATAAATTTAAAAGAGCCCTGTTGAAACACTATCTCGACCGTATTTAAATACTTAAATACCTAATATCTTATATCTAGTTACCTATCCACTTTGCTGTTCTTACTTCTAAAGACTTTACTAATTATATAGACTGATTAGAACTTTACCACTTTATATAGACTCATTATCATTAAGACTATCTCAAATTATATAGACTCATGGATCCCACAGTCAAACTGTGCAAACAGTTTTGTGGGACGTTGTATTTCGTTTTAAGTCATTGTAAAGTGCTTTACTTAAATAAAAAAAAATAAAAAAAACGCAGCGTGATGCAAATACGCGTTAGAGAAAAGTATGGAACTACATATGTCGATTACCGGTTTCTACATGTAAAATAAATTAACTATTAAGTTACGGCTTACTTACTACTAACTTTGCGTAAATTGTCATATTGCATCACTATTACCTAGACAAACTCATTGGTCCCTAATTACGTCACGTCACCTTTCGAATGAGCGTTAGAACAACTCAACTGTAATTTTCCCATTCATAAAATTACATTGAGATCTAAAAAAATTGACGAGTGTGTGGATTGTAAAAAAAAATTACATAGCTAGTTAAGGACCTTAATTTAATCTATGCTATAACTTTTTTCCATTGTGTAACGAATTTTATCCATATTTATAAAACGTATGGGTAATTGCCGTTACAAAATGGAAAACGTTAAGCGTAGATTAGATTAAGGTTCTTAACTGTGTACAATTTTTTCGCAATTTACCCGAGTGGTTTATTCATAACGCGATAAACGCCCACGTAGATTATACGATACTCTGCTGATTTTAAGTTTTCCTATTCCCTCCAGCCCCAGAGCTCTGTGAATGATTTCTCCACCGCCAAAATACGGACCGTTTATAAATCATCGCCTGGTTCGTAAAACGTAGCCCGGCATTATATTATTGGAGTGCCGACTCGGAATTTATGTCGAGTAGATCGTTCTAAACGTGCCCGCATTGACACACCATTAGGTGATATAGAAGCGACAATTTCCCATTAATGAGGTTTGGTTGAAACGATATTGAAAATGATCTTCTTTTGTTTCAGGTTGGTGTTTGGATGGAGATGTGAGTTTATTGATTGAATTTATATTAATTTAATCTCAACAGTTTTTATTTTTATTACCTGGGATTTTTTTAAGATGTCATTTATGCATTCGTCATGTATTGGCTGTACCTATATAATTTTATTATGTAAGTATTATGTAGTAAAAAAAGTGTTCTGTTATGGCGCTTCGCCGGCCGCTGCCACCAGTCCACAAGTATATGAAAAAAATATTATATAATTTCAAAAATTTCACCCACACACAAGCACTATGCATGCATTAAATAATTCTGCAAAGTTTATATTTGCCCAAATAACATTTGACGATCTGTTTCTTGCCTAAGCAAATCATTTACTTAATAATTATTTGCCGCATAAAAGTTTAATGAGGTAATATTTTGCATTATAAATATGTTGCCAAAAAAATAGTGCTATGTAAAGTTATGCCAACGATTGGTTTGTCAAATGAAACTTCTGCGCAAAGTCGGTTGCAAAGTGAAATTTGACGAAACATATTTTGCCGAAAAGGCAGTATAACCATTTTGCCACATCATTTATTTTGTTCATGTAATAATAATAATATTTTTTTAATGTCGCTATTAATAGGGGCCCATCTAGAAGTTGGCGAGTCACCGTCTGCCAGAGATAAAAAATGAAACAGTTTTATTAGGCAGGCGTCCGATGTTTCATCCAATAACCCAGCCACTAGTCCATCATCATCCAATAACTCGTTTTATTTAGATTCCATTAATCAGCAATTAATCCCTATACACCCCAGCGGGTGCTGTCTCTGTGTGCGTCCCATGACACAGACAGGGACATCAACCGCTCGGTGTACTCCTTGCATTCCATTAAATTGTCACGTGTTGGCTCAGTTGGTACTTTGTAGGTGCCTAGCCCCACGCACGCCTCCCAAAGGTCCGGGACATCATGTCACGTGAGTGAGAAAGATAATAATATAAACGCAACCATAATCAAAAACAAAATAGTACATTATTGCCGTGGCCGGGAAGGAGGCAATTGCAGGCTGAGCATTTGTTTAAACGGACGAGCTTGCGAGTCCGTTTAGTTAGAATACGAAGCCTGCAATTGCCATTCCGGCTAAGGCTAATATAGTGCTTTTCTCAAAAATGGGGGAATAATAAACTTTAAATATCGTTGCACAACGTTAAAATATTAATGATTTCCCTCCGTTTTTCTTTTTAAACCGAATCGCAAGTGTATTTTTCCACCGAAAAACGCAATTTATTTGAGACACATAGAAAAACGTCGCGTTTGCAACAGAAAAATACGAGTTGAATTGGCTAAATACGACCAGTGCCCTCTTTTATATGCAGGTTTCAACTTTTTAAAAAGTTTGGTACTCTACAAAGAAAGGAATTTATATACAAATAAAATCTATATCAGGCTATATCAGACTGATGAAGTGGACTCAATAGTAAGGTTGGAGCTATGCTTATCAAAAGCTCCCGTGCTTTTGTTCTAAAGGAAACCCAAATAACTTTCCACAATAATATACATTGCAAAATGAAGACGCAAAACTAATAAGTACTAGTGAAACTTAGCACATTGCTAACGATGCTTAGAAGAAACTCAACATTAGTGACAACAAAAACCAATTCAAAGAGAAGTTTACAATAGATGGTTCTAGAACAAAAATCAAACTACCGGCACGAACCGTATCGTTAAATTTTTATTGCTCTTACGAGTTTATAACAAAGAATATCGAGAAGCAACGAGTGGCTATAAAATAAGGTTTACTAAACTAACAACCTGAGACTTGTAAGGAATAGAAAACATAATAATTGCTTACTTGTTGAAAGGATCAGACACAGACTATTCAAGAGAGTGTATTGGTATTGGTACACATCGACGAACAAACACTTGACATTATTTGGAAATGTTACCACCTTTCAGAATACTGCAACCAAAATAGTAACTGGACATATTCATTATTTTTGTCCCCTTAAACGGACAGTTACGGATGGTAACAAAACCGACAGTCAATTTCAATCGCATAAATTTAGTAATTAAACCGACAGGTTAGATGAAACTTTAACATCACTTTAGTTAAGCTTAATCTGCCATTTTTTTTCATATTTGATAACGAAGGACCTACATTTATATCTACACAATGTTCCGCCCGCGACTTCGTCTGCGTTGACCCGAGATAAAAGCTATAAACTATCTTATTATAAAATATCTAATCTAGGCTGTAAACTATCTTCGTGCAAAATTTCATCCAAATCGTTTGAGCCGTTTAAGCGTGATTAAGCAACAAACATCTAAGCATCCAAACAACCAAACTTTCGCATTTATAAAATATGTAGAACTAGCTTCCACCCGCGACTTCGTTTGCGTGGACCCGGGATAAAAAAGTATCCTTAATTTTAATCCAGGCTTTAAACTATCTCCGTGCAAAATGTTATCCTAATCGGTTGAGCCATATTAGCGTGATTGAGTAACAGATGTCTAAACATCCAAACTTACGCATTTATAATATATTACTAGCTTCCGGCCACGACTTCGTCTGCGTCTTCGGGATAAAAACTATCCTATATTTTAATCCAGGCTCTAAACTAATTTCCTGCAACATTTCGTCCTAATCGATTGAGCCGTTTCAGCGTGATTGAGTAACAAGTTTCGCATTTTTAATATTAGTAGGATACTTTGTCATCACAGTGAATATTCTGGATGTGACACTCCTGGAGTCGCAAGCGTCCTAGGCTACGATCTGCTTACCATGAGATAGGCCGTGTGCTTGTCTGCCACCGTCATGGTTTACAAAATGCATGATATAATTAATGTCACCTTGTAAGTATGTGGTGTTACACGTTGTGAAATGTCTAACTGCCTTTAGAAAATACAAAATACAGTGTGCGATGTGCTTAATGTACTACGAGAAAGACATCTCATGCCTCGTACCACACAAATTACAATCACCGATGATCTCTTCAGAAAGGGCTTACTTAAATAGGACATGGTGGTGAATATGCCCTCTTTGAACGGCTCTTTGTACGAATTGAATAAAATAACGTCCAACAACTCTTCCAACAGCTCTCCTAACTTTCACGTTGACTGTTAATTTGAACTCAATTACCGGAGCGAACGATAGCTTTTACAAATTTACGATTGACTCAGATATGAGGTGGTGGTAGTAATTGTTGTACAAATGGAATTGCTTCTCCGTCATTAATGGAACCCGGAGTTATGTCGAAAGTGTTTGTGATTCCTTTGTTCTTTTTATAGGGTTTGTTTATAGTTTTCCACAAAGCCGCAATTGGTTTGTGTTGTTGTGTCCACTAGCTAAGAAGCGGTGTAAATGATGCATATGGGCAATATCAAATAGTCGTTATTTTAAGACGGTATTTTTTTACATACTCAATGAAAAATCAATATAAGCATATTATTTCAACAACAAATTATTTAGAATAAGTAATTCATTTATTCATTTATAAATTCAGTCATTACAATATACAATTAAAATTTATAAAAATTACGTGTGGCTGTGTACGTCAACGTGTGCGTGTGTCCCTGTAAATATACAAATACTACAAATGCAAAAACGTGTCGAAAGTATTTTACCTGTACGTATTACGTCGCCATACATTTCGTGACACCAGTATTTTTTTATTTGTGCCTTTTCCTTGTGACGCGATTCGCTGGTCAGACTAGGCATTGGTTCACCAATCAGATTCAAAATATCCAAGATCATCATTATCATCATTAACTTACACACGTTACACTTCAACGTACAAGGCCTCCTCTCAAGGGAAGGCCCATTAGAATTTTCAAACAAAAAATAAATAGGGTTTTTCAATAGGGCCTTTCAAAATAGCCAAAACACGTTGATATTTTTTTCAAACGGAATGCTATAAGTACCAGAATATTTACCAAAAAGTGTAGTTAAAGAACCTTTACCCAGAAATGGGTGTAGGCGTTTGATTGATAGGAACGGAAAAGTAACTCTAAATAATCCACAACTTCAATTTAGAAAATGAGGTAAAAGTGGAACCTTTATTTACTAAAATGATTGAACAATATTCTCATCTATTCTTCAAGAAAATGTACTTGACATTTGATTTATTAGACAGACATTTTGAGCTAAATTTGGCCTGTATTGAAAATAGCGGCGTCAATAAATCAAATAAAAAAATATACAAACAAATGAACACTCCGTTATAGTGTGGTAGGTACACCATCGTATATGATAAACCCTTGTTAGTCCACCAAAAACACAAGCACATTGATTTCAGAATAAACCGTGTTGATAGCTAGCCTCCTGCATCCCCGCATCCTTTATAAAGAACGAAATAGACGCTGACTTTAAGTCCTGACACTACGCAAATAAACTAATCCGAAAAAACCGAGTGTACTTTATAAAGAACATAATATTTACCGCTAAAAAATGTGGCCACAGTGGCGAAAAACGGTAACAATAATTTTAGAACTTAAATCAAGCGGCGGAAGGTTCAGGACTCAAGGGTAAAGTACTTTATAAAGGATTCTCGGTTTTTATGACATCTTTCAAAAAAAATATCAGGATCCAGGAGACTGGAGACAAATCCTTCACTTTACTCTCAACACCTGCATCATCGCGAGATCTGGTGACCTGGATCACCATCGCTGTGAATACAACACAGCATCAATCTACAGAGTCATCATCATCATCATCATATCAGCCAATAGACGTCCACTGCTGGACCTAGGCCTCCCCTAGAGAGTGCCAAATTGACCGGTCCTGCGCCACCCGCATCCAGCGGACTCCCGCGACCTTTACCAGGTCATCAGTCCACCTTGTGGGGGATCTATGTAAGTAGTTGTATTATAATTGCTGCTGTCTTCTATGCTGTTATATTACGCGCTCATTCGTCTTACCCCACCCGTGACGCCTCACGAAACTAGACTTCTACCTACGCTTAGTTACTTAGAATCGCGGCGTCAAGATATATGAGGGTGAGTGTTTGAGGTGAGCTTAGAACAAGATACAGAATGGAGGCTGTAAGGTAGTTTCCTATTTGGGCCGCTCCAAATATGAGCAATTCAATTCAATTCTTTATTTCGGACAGTAGTATCCATAATTTGTTAGTATACAAGCACAACTTATCTATCAACTAATATTATTTATACAAACTAATTTAATCCTAATAAAGTTAGATGCTCCATCCCCTCGCATAGGTTCCTGCACAATGCAGTGTTCCAGTGCCTAGGTAATGGAGCATCCAGCCTCGCAGCCAACGTCCTCAGGATACTGTTACCGCTGCCACCCATCCGCTGCATTAGTGATGCCGTCCTGGCCCCGTAGCATGGTTGGTAGGGTGTTGCTTAAAAACCGAAAGTTTTAAATTTCAGTGAGACACCCTACTGTATTGTTCTAATACGTAAAAAAATAACATCTGTTTTTTATTTTTATTTTTGGATAAGATTTAGGGGTCGCTACCGAATTTTGAAATTCTTTAATGTTTGCATTTCGCCATAGTAAGGTTTTTTTTTATATATTTAACATTTTACTTTTTTAATGAGCTACATTTAATGGTAGGAAACGAATAATCTGGAAAACATCAAAAAAAAATCACTAAATTTCAGTCAGTAAATCAAAAATGAATTTTATTGTGCTAAATATGCTAAAAACGGACTTTGGCGATAATTTTAAGACTTTATATTTGATTTCAAATAAGCGTCGAACATTTCGTGAACCAAAATCGTATTTTCTCGATTGTTTATTCCTTCTTTATCAAATGTAGCTCAATAAACTAGAAAAATGTTAAAATAAAAAAAAAACTTACTATGGAGAAACGCAAGCTTAAGGAGTTTCAAAATTCGGTAGCGACCCCTAAATCTTATCCAAAAATAAAAATAAAAAACAGACGTAATTTTTTCACGTATTAGACCAATATAATAGGGTGACTCACTTAAATTTCAAATTTTCGGTTTTTAAGCAACACCCTAATGGTTGGCCTTGTCACGCGATAGGTGATAGGATAGAGCATGCGTCACTGGCTGACACCGTTCGATAGAACAAGACGATGCTCTTATCTTGTCACTTGTCGCGTGATAAGGCCAACCATGCTACGGCTCCTGCTGCGTATTATTGCGTTAAAGACATCCGTACGCTCTGCCGCAAACATTCCGGACGCACTACAATATCGCGGCAGCCCCAACAGCATCCTGAAGACGTTGTTATATTGTATGCGCAGGGCATGACACTCCGCTCTGCACTACGTATCTATGAAACTACAAAATACTAGATGTTACATTAGTTAATCTCACTTGATAAAGGTTTGACAACGATATCAGGCAAATGGTCGAAACAATTCATTAAGCAAACATCTACATTACAGGCTAATAGATAAATCGTGGCAAAAAACCTTTTGTGCAGTATTTAACAAAGACTTTCATCCTTGAAATTGCATTGGATGCTAGGGAGTGGGTCCTCTTTTATTTCGGACTAACTATCTTCAGCGCAAAGAGTGCAATTACAAATACTTGTAAGAGTTGTATTCGAGGGTCCTATTTTTTTTTACGATGCCATTCGAACCAGTTTTTGGAGAGGAACAAATGTTTCTATGGAAGCAACTACAATTAAAGAACATAATAAATACCCAAAAAATTGAGTTAAAGATAGACCTCGCTGGCGGCAGCCGAAAACGTTTCATACTAATCGACATTGCAGTATGACGTTTGATATTTGTACTAATCGTTGTGTGTAAAATCAAGTAAACTGCTGTTTCGGACTCGAAATACTACGTTTAGGTCCTTAGTTGTTATACAATTTTGTTATTATAAAAGCGTAAGGATTCTATTGGTAGTTTTAAATTTATTTTTGGACCCTAAAAAAATTCATATTTTATGATCTTTTTATGATTTTAATTATGTTTCATACTTAATACTTTACATGCTTCCGCCCGTGACTTCATCTGCGTGGACCCGGGATAAAAACTATTCTATATTTTAATCCAGGCTATAAACTATCTTCGTGCACAATTTCATCCAAATCGGTTGAGCCGTTTAAGCGTGATTGAAAAACATCCAACACTAAACATCCAAACATCTAAACGGCTAAACATCCAAGCTTTCGCATTTATAATATTAGTAGGACATTTATTTGATGATTGACTATAGCAGTCTTGAAATGTTTTCACCTCGACTGCTTTTACGTTCTAACGAATTGCGACTTATTTAACTCGAAAGGTATCTTCCTGTCTTCATAATATTTCTAGGAACCTGAAAATATTGTTTGAGTTTTTTTACTAATTTTTTGGGATTCCGTACCTCAAATGTAACAAACGGGACCCTTATAAGATCACTTTGTTGTCCGTCTTTCTGTCTGTCTGTCAAGGCCATTTATCTCGGGAACGCGTGGAGGTGTCGACTTGAAATTAAAACCATACACTAAGGTCTACTTGAAGCTGTGAAAAAATCAAACTTCTAAGTTAACGTAAAAAAAGATACGGCTGTTTATGACGCGAAAAACGTATATTTCGACGCAATCAAGGGAACCATAATTTATAGGGTATCCGTTGATCTACAACTATGATTTTTTTTATCCGAATTGCACTTGTCCGGTTTTTTGAAGTAGAATAAGACCTATCTTTTGGTTGAATTTCTTTAACATTTCACGAAAACAGCTAACTCAGCCTTCTTTTAAAAATTAATCCTACAAAAAACAACAATCCCTTCGAATCATCTGTTATTTTATTCTGTCAGACACAATTCATTCAAAAAACCTAAAAAAATAAACTTCTGAAACTTCACCGTCAACTATCCTTATGCTTCAGAAGTTTGACCCGTGACCTTTTGCTATTCAATTGTTTCGTCTATTATTGTTTTTAGCATTGTTTCAAGTTTGTTCGTAATTTTATTACGAAAAAGCTTATGTTTTAATTTGCATACGGATTTGTGCTTATTATTTGTTTAATGGAATGTTTGTGAAATCGTGTGTTGCATACTTGTTTGGTTTTACGCGAAATAATTGCGGTCGTTCTGAGACCTTAGTCCACCGTCTGAGAAGCTAGAGGCTATTTTTGGATTCTGAGATTTCTGAGATTCGGAGAACCAAATTAAAAAAAAAAACTGGACAAGTGCGAGTTCAACTCGCGTGGTGAGGGTTCCTTAAAATATTGAGAGTTTTCCCGTTACTTTGAATACTCAAACTTCTTATAGGTTTTCCTGTAATCTTTAGGCAAGGAACTATTTTCAGAATATGGAAAATTTCAGAATTTTAAGCCTAATGGTTTCGGAGATAAGGGGGGGGGGGGTCAATTTTCTTCTTTTTTTCCTAAATTAGATCAAATCTGTTTTTGCTAAAGTTATAAAAAAATATAATCTGAGATGCTTACAATAACCTTTCATTTCATATGTCACACAATATTGTTCGCGATTTTTTTTTTAATTTTCCAGTTTATTCCCCAAAAGTGGCCCCCTTGTTCAGAATTTATCTTTGTGTCACCAATTTACGTATTTATACCAAATTTCAACTCAATCGGTCCAGTAGTTTCGGAGCGAATCGGCTGTGACAGACGGACAGACAGACGCACGAGTGATCCTATATGGGTTCCTTTTTTTTCCTTTTTAGGAACGGAACTCTAAAAACTATTTATTTCAGATAATCTCTATGCAAGAATATGTGCGCGGTCACTCGATCCGCTTGTTCTTGCATTTATCAGGTTTGCTGTTTATATACTCTTTTCTAAAAAAAAATCATATGTGCAATAAAGTGTCATACATACATGTACATGTACATTATCAGTCTATACAATATACGTCCTACTGCTAAGGTACTATCGCCCAACGCTATGGGTTCACACCTCTAGGGTTATTTTCGAATGCACTTCAAAGCGTTTGCTATTTACATCATCCACCAATAGAAACGGCAAATCTGCAGACGATTTTGTTAGAAAGTGTGAACCCGTATCGTTGGGCGATAGTACATGCCACCTCTCATCTTTACTTCATTCATAACATACTTATAAACTGGTTAGTTATTATAAACCATCCGATATCCGTTAAGAAAACCCTATCTTATTTACGCGTAGAAACTTAATTTTGTTATCTATGCAAACGTGACAACACGGCAAAGACAGATAATCTTCACCTTTGCTGCTCAAATGCCAAATTGTTTATAAAATCGAAATTTCAAATGTTAATGCCCAATTTGGCTAACATATCGATTTTCCATACGACGGGTAATGTATTCATCTGTTCCATATTCAGTGGTATCGTAGTTTAGTAGGAGAAAAATGGGTACTAATTGTTGGATGAGTATCGGATCAGAATGTGGAGTTTATGACATCGATTATGAACAGTTTATAGGAATTTATCAGAAATCATTCATCAGAAATAAGGCTATCCACAGCAGAACTAATGCAACCGATATATAGCCCTCCAAATCGCTAAACTTAACCCGTTCCCGGCCCGTGACGACACGTATGCGTCCCTACGCCGTAGTCGCTTTCCGCTACATACGAGGAAAACCACGGGATCGGCTACGAACGTAGCGCGTAGCGATTCTGGACACTGAATGTGTTATGTTGCAGTGGGTAAGGCACATTCCACTTAGAACCGTTGGCCGTTGGGGCGGAAAGGTTCTCGATTGGCAACCACGTGCACGTACATGCGCAGCATGGACAGACTGATAACCTAGTAAAGGTCGCGGGAGTCCGCTGGATGCGGGCGGCGCAGGACCGGAAATTGTGTCACTCTTTTGGGGGGAGGCCTATATCCAGTAGTTGACGTCTTCGGCTGATATGATGATGATAGGAATTTATGGTGAATAATTTACTTACTGGAAGGGTTGAGCTGCAGGTAAGTTTAGGGTCTTGGCTAAACAAAGTTGAATCCAATAAATTCTCGGCAACCCTATTAGTTAAAATGCATGCACATAACGTGGCATATATAGTCGAGTTGTCAGCCTAGTAGAATTTATATACTAAGTACAACTATCGTTCATCAGACTCCAGAGCGGTGATAGAAATAAGTAAAAACGGGTGGCTAGGGGCCTTTAGTATGAAATAACAACGAGGGGCGTAAGTGGAATATTGCTAACGAGAGTCTATCAGAAGGCTGACGCCGAAGGCGGAGGGCTTTCGATGAATCGAGTTTGCAATATTCTTACGCCTGTGTTATACACAATGTTTTTCATCACATTTGCGAGGAAATAAATAACTACAAAATACAGAAAAATCTAAGTTTCATACAGCAAAGATTGATAACTTCACTTCCAGATCAGTGCTAGTGGAGCGCGCAGCTTCAATATTTCAACCAATCACAGAGCAGTATTCTTATGGGGCGGGGCGGCTTGGCCAACTAGATTTTTATTTCAACCAATCACAGAGCAACCAGATTTGCTTAAGCCAATCAGAGGGTTCTACTAAACTTAACAGCCCGTCGGAGGTAAAACGGCTGTAACTGCTCTGTACACTCGCAAGTAATAACGCCATTGACGAGCAAGTGTAATGAAAACTTCTTTATTTTTAAGAAATGTGCTCATAAATACCTTCTGTACGATTGGGGACACAACGAGTGAGAGTACCTGTTAGAAACATATTTTCATGCACAGTACACATTAGACTTTTAATTTTAACTCTTAAATTCCTGATTAATACCGACGTCGAGTCAACTAACAGAAGCACTCGGATTACACATAGGTAACAGATACTACGTTATACAAAGACCGCTATTAGGTATACAAAAATAGAAAAAGGCAACTATAAAAAAACTATTTACAATGAAACGACGACGAAAACACAGATATTTCAACAAACCAGTACATACTGCGATTTTACAGAAAACATTGCGCATAAAATTTGGAATGTACGTCACCTTTGCAAAATATCACAAGACAGCTGGGAAAAATGTGAAATTCAAATTTCCAACGCTGCGGGCTATGCATAAGTATTCACCATTTACCAGAGGCATTGCCCCACCTGTTCGTAAAACAATAGGTCCTTCAGCAGTTGAGTTAACTTAAATATTTTCTAGAATTTTAGAAGAGATAATGGCAATTGGGAATATAAATGAAGAAAGAAACGGCGAGAGAAAACACAAACCGCGAGGTTTTCTAGACATTATGCAGAAGCCATTTCTATACAATCTTAAGACCGGACCATACATATTCAATTATCGAGAAACTTAGTCAAATCGAACGCGAAAAATATCAAAGGACTTTCTTTAGAAGACGCTTTCAAAGTATTTGAATTTAGAAAATGTAGTTTCGTTAGTCGTACCTACCTATCATATCGTTGACACGATAAGAATAATAAAGGAACATTAGTATTGATGATAATTATTGACAAAAGACAAGGAGCTGTGTGTTTAAAGGTTTTTTAATTGCATGGTTTTACGTGCTTAAATGAACTTCAGAGTTATCATCTTTAACCTTGATATAATACAACATTTAAATGTGGTTTTTTATACTAAATCATAGTAATGTATTTTTTATGGTCATTTATTCCAAATTCAAAATGACATGTTTTTATTTTTATTGATTATATTTTAAAGAATTTATAATTATTTAATTGTGCAAACATATGGATGCAAATCTGAAATGTATGACTATTTAATTTAATTTATAGTTTAGATTTGAAAAATTAACCGATACATACACCGGTACCGGTTGTACTGGTAGTACAGCAGTTAGTTACATGAACAAGTGTACAACCACTATGGCTAAATTTACTGTCTTATTAAGTATTTCTCAAGCAATAATGCATGTATTTCTCCGGATAGTTATAATATAACTGATGCCGGCTATCCACTATTGCCAAAAAAAACATACTGGGTGAATTGCAAAAAAATTGTACAGAGTTAACGGTCTTTATGTAATCTATGCTTTTACTTTTTTCCATTGTGTTACGAAAGTTACCCATATAAAATGCATGGGTAATTCATCATCATCATATCAGCCCAAAGACGTCCACTACTGGACATAGGCCTCCCCCAAAGAGTGCCACAATGACCGGTCCTGCGCCACCCGCATCCAGCAGACTCCAGCGACCTTTACCAGGTCATCAGTCCACCTTGTGGGGGGCCTACCCACGCTGCGCCTTCCGTAATTGGGTCGTTCTTCTTTTCGACCGACAATAGCCTGTCCCTCGTCTTATTACGGCATCTCATTTGAGTAATGATGTTTACGGTTTTATAATGTTCGAATGAACGTCCATATTATTTTATTCATTAGTGATGTTTAATATTTCACTTTCTCTAACTAGCATTTTTTTTAATGTTTTTTTTTTTCGTAGAATGCCGTGACAGAGTGGTAAACCAAAATGTTGTCCCCACTGAAAGAGTCCACTTTGTCACATGTTTTTTTTTAGAAACCAACCGTAAATAAATATTTATATTGGCCAGAAAGGAAACTTTAATTAGTTCTAATGAAGAAACCTATGCAATTTTTTTAAATCGCACTTCAAAACCACAATTTTCGATAGTTCAAAAACAAAAAAAACAGAAAAACCTCGGATCATTGTCGGTAAAAAAGAAGAACGACCCAATTGCCGTTACACAATGGAAGAAAGTTAAAGCGTAGATTAGATTAAGGCTCTACATGTACATGTGTTTTTTGCAATCCACCCGATAAAAATAAACACTCTCTTAGTGATTATTTATGATAAATATATGATAGTTAAGTGCTCAAATTTTTAACAAAGTATTTTAAGCTTGTAAAATTAGGTGGCAATAATTGTTTTTCTTTTGTAAATATTTTTGAAGTACTCAAAAGGAGGCTTATGATCGGCAGAGGGCGATAATAATGTTATTTATGATATAGTACATTACGTATGTACCTACGGCGGTGAATTCCTGAATGCCCCAGATCTCAGGTGTTTGTGACCCGAACCGAACGTGAGGGCCGTAAATATGCAATCTGGGGCTTTACCAATTACCGCCCGTGGTTTGTCTAAAGTTTTTCGTCTTGCCTTGGCCAGGAAGTGAGACTTTCTCCTCGCATAGCGGGCAGAAAATCCCGCTTCTGGCCTAAGGTGACGATATATATATTCTACTTTAAACTCTTTACCAAGAATTTTAAGCTTGTGAAATTATGTGCCAAAAATTAGTTTTTTTTTGTAAATATGTTTTGGTACTCGAAGAGAGGCAGAGAGCGATAACAAAGTTTGGTTGATATGTTTTAATTTAAGCTGTTTCATAATTATAACAATATGTCTCGCCTGAGTAACCTAATTCACCTATTTTACGCGAAAGTTACCCACAAAGGCTCTATTCCATTATTCAGCATTTAAATTTCCCCGCTTTCATTAAATTCATTTCAAGATTTATAACTGATTTGTAATTCAACTCAAGAATCAGTAAAAAGTTTCGCAGGCGAGGCGAGATGGGAGGTACTCTATTATTTATGTGAAAACATGAAAATTTAATAAGAAAAACTGCGCTCCTTTCCTTGCCTTTGTTGCCAGCATTCTTAAAGTCTATGAAGGTATTCATTTCAGTTGCTTCAACCTTTCAAAACTCGTTGTTTGTAAAACGTGGACTATTTTGAGGACATTCTCGTCACGTTTTCGCGACTGTTACATTTTATAGTACTTGACTTGAGTCGAAAATATGAAGAATGTGGAATTAGTAATAGTCATGACCCTTTTAGCGGAATAAAAAATGAGGTTCATCTTACATTGAGAACGTGAAATATTCGTGTGTAACTTTATTTGTACAAAGGTTAAATCAAGTAAATAAAGGATCGAAATAGAAAGGCGAGGCAAAGGTTATGTTACGTTATTTATATACATAAGACTGTGTACGAATAAAAAAAACAATAATCGAATGAGGGAGCAAAGCGAATGAAGTTCTGTGATTCAGCTTGGGCCGAAAAACGTTTGATGTCACGCTGTCCAGGCCCCTATATCACCAACTTGACAATTGTCACCTGACAACGACAATCCTCCTTACATTGCTGGTTCCACAGGTAACCTAGCGACCACCTTAACTTCTAGAACTAGACAATTGTCAAGTTGGTGTTCTACATACAGGTGGTGTACAGGTCGCATTTCTCAACCGATTCTCGCGAAATTTTGTGAGCAGGTTCTTTAATTATATGAATTTTGTGTCGAGTGACTTTTTCGATATTGAAAAAAAAACCTTTTTTTTAAAAGAGGCTCCCGAGTTCCGCAGCTCACAGAGCCTCTTGTTATAATATATTATAGTAATATGTACCAAAGCTTATTTAGGATTATTAATCTGCAATAATGGCGTGTTTTCCATTAATATGTGATCACTATTTAACTATTGACCACACTGATTTTTAGGGTTCCGTACCTCAATATGCGGAGACAATCTTACGGAAATTGACGAAGTCCCAAACTAAGCAAAGCTCCTCGTCGTTTTGAATTTGTCGTTTGCTTTAATTTAGGACTGGACCGATTATTTATTTAAATAATAAGTACTAACTGCTTGGTACGTTGGCTGTCTCGGTAAGGATGAATAACTTATAGTAAGCGATGATATTTGCTGCCTCATATCAGCCTAAAGACGTCTACTGCTGGACATAGAGCTCCCCAAAAGAGTGCCACAAAAACCGGTCCGCATCCAGCGGACTCCCGCGACGTTTACCAGGTCATCAGTCCACCTTGTTGGGGACTACCCGCTAACTCGGGTGTTCGCCATTCGAGAACCTTTCCGCCCCAACGGCCATCGGGTCTAGGTGCAATGTGCCCCGCGCACTGCCACTTAAGTTTAGCGATTCGGAGGGCTATATCGGTTACCATAGTTTTGCTGCGGATAGCTTTATTTCTGATGCGATCACTCAGAGAAATTGCTTCACGGTATTTCAATTGAATACTAGATGAAACTTAAATTTCGACTTTCTCCTAGTATTTGATGTTTATTAATAGGTTTTGTGCTTAAACATCTTTTCTGGACAATAATTCCCTTTGTGACAGCTAGAGAAATATTATGCCAGTCACCATTATTAAATATTTATCCCAAAAAGATTTATCAAGTCAGTCTGTCACATTCTAGGCTGGTAAATCCAGTTTTACGTGACTTAAGCGTGACATCGTTTCCTAATTTTAACTGTAATACTATATAACGCTATGTTTATTTTATGTTACGACTAGGTTAAGTGTGTACCTAAATTTAACTTTTTTTAATATTGGTAATGGTTCTGCTATTACACCTATTTTATTTTATGCTGTGTTCAATGTAGCTTATCTGTCGCATTAGGTGCCGCCTGTAATGATAGACTTAAGTTGTTTAAATAAATAAATAAAAATAAAATAAAAAAATAATTATTTCTTCACTTCTTTATTTGCTTCTCCATGTTTACAAGTATGTTGTTCTACATTGTTTGTTAACAACTTCATTGACTGTGTTAAGTTTAGTGGTTAGCCTTAACTCGGGTTCAACTGTTTGGGTTAGAGACTACTTGTTTATGTTAGTAAGTTTTATTTATATTGCTCTCTGAAATTACTTTGATGTTGTGGTTTAGCCACAGCTTCAAACTTACGTCATGGCATCCGTATTTATTTATATTTTTACAATTTCTAGTATTTTTCTATGCACAATACGACAAATATTCATCAGCATTTGTTTACTCACTACGTCACTGCACTTATTACCTTATTGAATGAAACACATTCTTGACAACTCAATACTCGTATAATTCGGATTTCGACGGGAGCCTTATACATGCTACGGGAAAACAACGATAGCATGTTTCTCGAATGTAACACCGCCATCTATCAGGAAATGTGTGTACTATAAATGTAAGCAACGAAATATTGTACTTTAAACAGCATTTTGTATGAAACGTCAATGACAATAAATCATCATCATCATCATCATCATATCAGCCCAAAGACGTCCACTGCTGAACATAGGCCTCCCCCAAAGATAAATAAATATAAATAATTCTTGAGAAAATCAGACTACTACTGGGATACCAACCGGCCCTCCGGAAGAACGAGGTTTAAGGTCTTGGATTGCAGTCTTAAAGTCCGTTTTACTAACAGAGGGGATCGAGAACGACCTGGAGTCACCTACAGAGTAGGCCACCCGCGCCTCAGCTACAGCGTCCAGGTGCGGCTTGTTCTGTGGAAATACTGAGCTGAAGTCATTAGCGAAGGCATTGAGATGGATGCATTCATCACTGTGTTGCCGTACTCTTTTTTCATCATCATCATCATATCAGCCGAAAGGCGTCCACTGCTGGACATAGGCCTCCCCCAAAGACTTTTTTTAACCTACTTCAAAAAATGAGGAGGTTCTCAATTCGACTGTATGTTTTTTTTGTGTTTGTTACGCGATAACTCGGTAATTTATGAACCGATTTTAAAATTCCTTCTTTGTTTGAAAGCATATACTTCCAGGTTGGTCCCGTTGTCACCAAAATCCAGTTCCAATCCTGGAGAAGTCGAGGGAACTCTTCAAATTTTATAGGCAAACTTAAAGCAATTTGGCTACTGATTTGAAGTCGGTTAAAACTTTGTTTTTGAAGTAAATTAATATCCTTAACATATTCCCAGAACTTTGCAGGTCAATAAATATAGCATTTTCAAGATTGTAGAAGATGTATAGAACAAATGCCAATTAAAATTTTGTTTATTAGTAATGTAAAAATCATGTATTATTTATTAGTGTTGACAAGTACCGTAAAAATCTATATTACATATGAAACGTGTGTTTAACTAAACGTGTCATAACCTCAAAGTATATTTCACAACTTATTTAATATTTGAGTTATTGGCAAATATCAATAAAATGGCTTAATCGAACTCAGCTATTTAAAAACATCAAACGAGTTTATTTGTGTACTTATGCTAATGGACGTATATTTATTTTAAATATTTTCTCCTTAAATGTCAAATATTTGGTTATATATTACTTAAAGCTGATATTGTGATGTATAATTTAATTACTGTTTACAAATTAGCTATATTTTATTGGGTACTATCCTTTAACTCAGCAAAGAGTCGTTTATATGTTTAAGAGTTTTTTTTCTAGCAAGCCAATCTAAAAACGACACTGTAAGCTTAGTGGGCAATTAAATGGCTAATAAATAGAGAAAATACTTACTTCTTTCCACGTGTTTTTTAAATACAATAAACTGCTTTAGCTTTATCTCACTGGATGGACCCAACGGAAGATCAGCGCTGGCTGCAAAGCCAGCATCATGCTGAGTTGGGCCCATTTCGTGACACGGCACAAATTCACTTTTTTCTTGTGTCTTTGTCTTGTAATAATGTATATTGTGTTGTGTTACGAATAAATGTTTCATTTGTTTTGTTAAAAATAAATAGAGGTAGGTTTCAATTGTTTCTAAATTGCTTGATGTTTGAATTTTAGCTAACGAAAGTGATGTAGGAAAACATTCAAACCTTTATCCTTATACATCCATTGGACACCAAGTAACGCTACGAGTGCTACGCCGTAGCGTCTAGCAGCATTTTCTGCCATGTAGCGGAAATCGCTGGCAGAGGCATGGTTGAGAGTATATAATGTGGCCGACCTTTTGTAAAACTGTCATTGGAATTGAAACCTTCTACCTTGGACAGTAGAGTTGCTTTTAGAATTGACTACTTTGATGCAATTCGGTCAGCTCAAATAATCCAACCTTGATAAGACTAAAAAACATCAATTTCCTGAAGCTAGTATTATGACGCAACGTCAACGTCAATTTACAGCATTTCCCTAATTTAATTCAGTAAATTTTAACCCCCTGTATGCGGCTGACTTCGGGATCTCGTTAAAGTACGGTACCTATTTTCGGTCGCTCCATTGACCAAGGCAATAAAGGCTCTGCGAAGTTTCTTCGTGCTGATTAAATTTTCATGTTGTG
The DNA here is from genome assembly GCA_932294315.1 of Epinotia nisella. NCBI lineage: Eukaryota > Metazoa > Arthropoda > Insecta > Lepidoptera > Tortricidae > Epinotia > Epinotia nisella. The sequence goes on from OW028691.1 coordinate 3,238,386, forward strand.
TACTGTTGAGGATAAGACGGTAAGTAAATTAAATTTTTAGTGGTGTATAATTAATTACCTTAATTAGTAAATAAATAAATAAATATTAGGGGACAATGTTACACAAATCGACGTAGTCCCATAAGCTCAATAAGGCTTGTATTATGGGTACTAGATGACGACATTTAATACATATAAATAGAAAGTAATATCCACGACTCAGTTATTTATTGAAGTCATACGTTGTAGCTGTATTTTTCTTGTTTTTATATGTGTTATCAAACGTAAAATACCATTTCATTTGCTTAACGAAATAAATAAATCTTTTTTACTCAAGGGTATTTTTGAAATTAGAACAGTGTATTTTTCAATTTTATAATAACTCGTCAATTTTCGAAGCCTTCAAAGGACTTAGACACTTTTTTATTTTTCCATTTATTTGTGTTGGGCACATACACCATAACATCCATTCCAAAGTATCCATTATAGTAATTATAACGTTGGAACCAGTTTTTATTCATTATTTAAGAGTTCCTTTAATTATTGACTTTGTATTACTATGTAAGACTTATATCATGTTTTTGCAGCTGTTGGAACTTTTTAAGTATACTTAAATAAATAAAGATTGTTTTTTCTAGAAATATTCTACTAGTATTTTTTATAAAATTTTTTTATCATATATATTTTATTCTTTATGTTTAAAAATTACTCTAAAAAATTTACTGACGATTTGAAAGTGCTTGTTACTAGGCCTACTTGAATAAAGATCATTTTGAGTTTGAGTTTGAGATATGATAACGAAATAAACGGTACACTATTTTTATTCTCAGAAAAGTGGGTCATCGTCTACAATATTTTTAATGTCGTCTGTTAAAATATTTATTTATTATTTCAACGATTATTAGGTTCATAGATGTCCGAACTACCGAGGCTTTTTGTTTGACGAATAATTTATATCTGGCAAATATATACTTCAAAATTAAAGCCTGTTCAATGTTTTTTACAGTTTGTTTCTAAACCATTATAGACCATGGTTAATGTAAACTTAACCCATGCATATAAGCTGAATAAAAAGACAAGAAAAATAAATATGGAGAGGACATTTGCATAATCATCATCATCATCATCATCATCATATCAGCCCAAAGACGTCCACGGCTGGACATAGGCCTCCCCCAAAGAGTGCCACAATGACCGGTCCTGCGCCACCCGCATCCAGCGGACTCCAGCGACCTTTACCAGGTCATCAGTCCACCTTGTGGGCATTTGCATAATAATCTTATTTAATATAACTAAAACACTCAGCTTAATATACAAAGTAAACCGTTTATTTCTCTCCACTAAAAGTGTACTAAAGACTGTAAAGACACTTTTCTCGGCTAAGTGCGGCAAATCCGGCCCGGGCATTAATATAAATTTTAGCTGCTACCCCGACTGAGAAATCGTTCCCATTCAAAACATCCAGAGCGAAACCCTATAACAAAGGCGGTCAAAACAAAAGCCTTACTATAAAGAACCGCTGGATTCGCCTTACCTTTTTTATTGTTGCGTAACCTTTTTCCACTGATCCACTCTCATTTAATAACCTTTGCTATGTAACACATAAAATACGATTTTACAACTCGCTGCGTACCAATTTTGCCTGTAAAGATGCTTTCAAAGCTTTCAAGGATGATGTTTATTGTTTGAAAAGTTAGGGCGCTCGCGGTTTGATAGTCGGTCGAGTTTGCGCATTTTTAACTGGCTACAAAAGGGTTCATGCTCCGGCAGTTTGGTATTTTAACTTTAATGACTCAATAACGGACTCTTAGGAACTCGTTACAAGTCATTTTGTCCAGGAATGCTCCAGTTTCTTCTGTAGTTCATAGAGTAGACTAGACTCTTTATGAATTAATATACAGATTTATTAATGTTCATACTTCACTAATATTTTAAAATTAATGATCAAAATTGATCAAAACTGATGACCCGATAAAGGTCGCGGGAGTCCGCTGGATGCTGGTCAATTTGGAACTCTCTGGGGGAGGCCTATGTCCAGCAGTGGACGTCTTTCGGCTTATATGATGATGATCAAATTTATCAAGCACTGGACGTCTTTCAGCTGATACGATGATGATGATGATATCCTTTAGTTCCTTTTTCATATTTTCTATTCTGAATATTAACATTTTATGTGTTCAGTCATTAGCAGTACTTTTAACATTTGCCAGCCAGTTCATCCTATCTACACTTACTTTATTTACTTTACATGAAAAAATCGTAGTTTATAGCACACATTTTCTACCAAAAATTTGCTTATATCCCCTAATTCAACAGTGCAACGGCAACGCTCTCATCTTCGCCAACCACTTCGCAAAGAAATTCTAAAGTCTGCAAACTCGTCACTCACAAAATAGATGCTTAAAACTTTAATAGTAGACTCGTGGCCGCCGTGAACTATTCTACTAAGTAATCCCCATCTTTCAAGGGGTAAATAATTTCACAAGTAAAACGTAGGATCCTGAGCCACTCTTTGGACTCAGTATTAGTGTCCGAAATTTATGCCCGTGGGGGTTTTACTGGCACTCGAATTTCAATGGTATTGCGATTGTTCGCTCCCCTTGTTAGTCAGAGGACGAAGTGTATGTGATTGAACGCCTCAATATAAAGTTTCGAGACCTATGTTTTAAAGGACAGACATTTCTCTGTTGTGTGGAAAATGAAGTTTTATGGCCGTATCCATAAACGCTCATTGAAACTGTGTTAGCTAAAATGCCGTTGAAATGTCATTGTACTTATCTGTCACTTTAACATGCTTTTTTTTAAAGGAACAAGATATCTTTGCTAAGTTTCATGAATGGTTATTCTTTAAAATAAAGCTGACGTGTCTGGATTAATTAAAAGAAAGGCGTTATTACTGGTAAGTAATAAAACGCTTTTCTTTTAATAAATCCAGACCAATATCTTATTAAATTGTCATTTTAATATCTAAAGTTGTAAGTTAATTAATAAGCCTCCTTTCCTTCGGCAATCGGGTAAAAATCGCTAAACTTCTTAAAAACACTGTTTTATGAATAATTTTATAATCACTGTTAATACATTAACAACTCAAGATTGCAAATTGTTTTATTTTTCTTGATTATTGTGAGTGAGCTTTTGTGTAACTGCAATCATTCCCGGATTATTAAAGTCGACCTTTTTATCTTCATTGATTGGTGTATGCTGTAATAAACCGTTTGATCTCCTCAATCCTTTCAGTTTGTTTCGCTCTGTTTACGATCTTTTTCTGGTCCATCTTTGAGCATAATATTTGCGGTTTAGTCGACAAAATGTTCATTTTAATGATCTTCGGAATGTCCTATTTTCCCTTGGAAAGTTTCATTATAACTGAACATTTATTATTTATATAATTTTTTTTTGAAGTGAACTGTTCCGTATTTGTATTCAATAACTTTTGCAATGTTTATATTAACTGCTCCTCTCAAACAACTTTCTCTATTAATTTCTTTTCTCTATCAAAAAAAACCACTTTCATAAAAAAGCATTAAATTTTAGTTAAGTAACCTATTATATGTAACATTTTTTTGCTATCTACAACTACTAAAGTAAACGTTCTGGTGGTTAAGAGGGCGTTACTGTGCACACTAGCGCCACTGGTAAATAATTGTGATTATTTAAATTTCACGATAGATATTTAAAAACGGAGGCCACTACTCACTGTATTTTGTATTTAAGTACCTTCTGAATACACCAAACTAGTTTGTATGTTGCTGGATTCGTCAATCTATGCGTCCAAAGTAAAAACGGCCGTTTTTCTTTTGAGTTCATAGATCGACGAATCCAGCAACATACAAACTAGCTTGGTATATTCAGAAGGTACTTAAATACAAAATACAGTGAGTAGTGGCCTCCTTTTTTAAATATCTATCGTGAAATTTAAATAATCACAATTATTTACCAGTGGCGCTAGTGTGCACAGTAACGCCCTCTTAACACTGATTCAATACATGACGCTTTCAATATTAAAATTCTTAAATCATATCAATACACGTGAGCAATAATTGTGTCAACTATTTTATATTAAGGTGTCCAACATTTTGTACTTATGCCTAACTTTGGCCAATTAAATAGTAGTATTGACTACCCGTATTGTATCCAATTATTGTAAAAAAACCCTCAAATTATATTTCCCGTAGGTAAACCTCCTTGTGTTCGGCCTCCACTCCTGACGATTGAGATTAAAAAACTTTGCGACCAACCTCGCTTCAAAAAAAATTAATGGAATCTGCAGAAACCCACCGATATCCGAAGGGTCTATCAAAGCAATCCTGTTGTGGATAGGTAATTAAGAAATTAGATTTGTTACAAACTTTCACGTCTTTTGACATTGTTTATAATTAATGTAACAAGTGGTTACTTTGGCGAATTCATACAAAATTGAATCGATTTGGGCTTGAATGTAAAAAATGTGATGTTACGTGTGAAAAGTTTCAGAGTTCTGAATATGAATTACCTGAGAGATTCAAGCAAAATTGGGTCTCTAAAATTGATACTTATAATAGTGTGAAGTCCAAAGACTGTCTAGCTGTACAGCGTAACAATTCAGACAGCAGCGGAAAGACAATGTCCTAGGTTACAAAAGGATCTGTTGACGATACAGACCCTGAGATACTTTACACTACTTGCTTCTTAATTGTTGTTGGCTGTCTATCGCTCCTGAATCTTACAATAAAATTATGGCCAATGACTACATAATTGCACAAAAAAATACCCACGATAAAACAGCGGGGCTAGCACAAGTGACGCCGCGCCGCGACGCGAGTCGAGAAAGATCTACCCTCCTTTTTCTAATTTGTACGGTGCGAGTGAGATAGGAGACGCTTAGTCGCGCGCGAAGCGACTGAGCAGCAAGTTGTGCTAGACGTACTGACGTACTCGTAGCTAAGAATTATCTCGACGGACAAAATTTCGATTAATAAAAACTGCTCTCAAACAGGATCTGCCGTTTGCTCCGGCGACAGTATCCAAGCTTTAAAATTGGGCTCTAATGTAACATCTATTTTACATTTTTTTGTGTCGATGTAACATCTATTTTACATTCTAAACCAAACAAATAATTCTCCGAGTCTCATGCGAGCTCTTTGTTGACGACTTAAACCGAACATTCTTCAAGCTCCTAGACACGTCTACTTAAGCACAATTCTGAACCGAGCTTATACAGTCTCCGAGGCCATTTGTTACTCATGAAGACGTTAGTTCCTGATGAAAAATGTAATAGTTACATAGTTTTTTTAAGCAGGAGCGGAAAATGTGTTTATTGCTTGTAAAAACATGTATTAAATGTTTATAGAAACTGGCAGGACATTTTTACGGTGTACTTCGGCATTGGGATATATTTCAAGATTTGTCGCGTGCACTCAATTTTAACCCCCCACGCAAAAAGAGGGGTAACAAGTTTGACGTGTCTGTGTGTCTGTCTGTGGCATCGTAGCTCCAAAACAAAAGGACCGATTTTAATGCGGTCTTTATTGTCCACAAGCTGACGTGATCGAGATAGTTCTTAGCTATGTTTCAACAAAATCGGTTCAGCCGTTTTTAAGATATTGAACTTTGAAATGAAAATGTCGGGGGTTTTTCAACTCCTCTAAGTTGTAGTTATTAGAAATGTTAGCGGAATGTTATGGCGCTCAAATTGGGAGAAGTCCATCAGGGGAAGTACTTTCGCCCAGAAGACCGCAGTGATAACTATTACGTACTTGCTCTGGTAGGTTAGTTAGTTTTACTGCGCATTTTCTACAAGTCGACATCCAAGGTGCCTATTTTGCGTGAAACGGCAGGATGGTGCTACTCTAACCACCCCAGCTCCTCTAAAAAGTTTAACAGTGCCTTGGTATTACTGACTGCGTTCCGTAGTATGTCCGGAGACCCTAGGTGCTTTTTCCTGTATACTTCTACCTGCTTACAAATTCAGTAGAATGTGTTTAGTCGTTTCTTCTGCCTCCATGCACCCTCTGCACATGGGGCTGTCTGTGATACCTAGATTATAGAGGTGTCTGTTCAAGTTGTGTCCGGTTATCATTCCTTCTGTCTTGCGTAGTTGGTTTCTGTGTGTCTTCATTAGTGCGGTTGTGAGTTTGTAGTCACTCTGGTAGGTAAGATGAGTAAAATGAGGTGATGAGTAAAATAGCTGAGCTTCCGAGAATGCCCAGTGTTTCACTAATCAACAAAACGAGGCCTCAAATCAATAAGGGCTCGGCAACGCTGCAGAGTTGCTGGTACTATTTGTCTTAACGATATCAGATTCCAAAGACAACAGAAACAATTACCTAAAACAACCACGAATAATTATTCCCAAACAAACCGACAGCTGTTTTCTCCATCCCTTTACATTCTTAAGAGGATCCAGTAAATAATTTTCAAGATTACAAGACAATAACGTCATTTGAATGATTTACGGTATTATCAGATACAGGCTCTCGCTTGCTCCCGTTGCCTGTAAGTGGGGCATAATTGAAACAGCATGATTTATATGGCCTCGCCATGTTTTCACTTGCCATCCGTTTACAGGAGTCACAGTGGGGGATTGGATCAGTGGGGTAATGTGGGTTAATGCATTGCTGATGTGGTTATGGATTGAATTCGGTTTACGTTGATATGCATATTTCGTTAATGCAAATGGACGTTTTTCAAAAAAAGTGGACAAGAACTTTTTTTTTCAGAAATCGATTTTTTTTGGGTTTTTCTTAGTCAGAATCGTTGATACTATTGATCCTTATACAAGAAAAAAATTGTCCCATATATTACTATGTAAGTTTTTTCTTCCAGTGCGTCACGACCATGTAAATAAAAAAAGACTGCATACAAAAATGTGTCGATCTGGAATGGAATATTTAAGACACTTTTTTTCTTCGATAATATCAACGATTGTAAGTAAAAAAACCCAAGTCAATCAAATTATGAAAAAAAAGTTCTTGTACACTTTTTTTAACGCTCTAATACGTGTGAGATAATAACTTCTTGCATGATTTTATAGATAAGAGCTGCATGCCTATTCAAAGTTCAGTTTTGTTTTTTTAGTTTTGAGCATATCGTTTGAGGTTTGAGGTTAATATAAATGGATTACATATGTGATTAAGTCTTGTTTAGTTAAAAAATATTTGAATGTAAACTAGGTACATACCTAGTAAATAGTTAGTCCGAACTCTAGCTGTAAATAAGCCATTAATGGCTTTAGCAAGTAATACCATGAAACTCTGCGAAATAAAATTATTTGGAACTTTAAACAAAAAAAAAAAAAAGTTTATTTGTATATTTACGATAGGGTGTGAAAATACTGCAACTAGTTCAATGAGTGAGTGAACATGCTGACATGACATGCATGCAACATGCTGAGCTGGGTCCATTTCGTGACAACCTGTCTTATTTTTTAATTTTATTTCTTTTATTTTCTGTGTTGTCACGAATAAATGTTTGAATTTGAATTTGAATTTTGAAATAACCCGTGCGTGTGTTAACACATTCAGTGCCCAGAATCGCTAAGCGCTACATTTGTAGCCGATCCCGTGGTTTTCCTCGTATGTAGCGGAAAGCGACTACGGCGTAGGGACGCATACGTGTCGTCACGGGCCGGGAATGGGTTAATTGTGTTTTCGTTTAGATTGGGACGCAAATTTCTTACTTTTTCTCTTCGTTACCCTTGTGTAATTAAGTTTATGGCGATTAGGATATAGTCTTGATAGTTAACTAAGGATATGGATTCTGTTCTCGCTTATATGGGGCGGAAGTTTAACACTATTCCTTCAATTAGTTTAGCAGGTTTATATTTTATCGACAAGAGCAGTGTAATTTTTTTAATTTTTTCGTTACGTTTTATGTAAATTACGTCACGGGCCTTGTATGGGTTAAAATGGTTACATCAAAGATTGATGTAATGACACTCATCTAATGACATATGATATGAATTTCGTTCATATAGTCGTTGCAAACGTGTGTATTGGGGCACTGTGATTTGTTTGTGTAAGGATATCCTCTTTGTTTTTTAAAAATTAATTTATTTTATAACAGTAGAGTACAGTACACTAACGCGTTTCGTGCGATGTTACGGCTACCGTGGCGGTGTAGCGCGTCTGGTATGTTTGCCGTGAACAGAGTGGACGACTTCTACGCTATTATGCGTAAGAGACACTGGTCCTTTGTCGGGAGAGTGAGCGACTCGACTAACAGTATTGTTAAAGTAGTGTGCACGACATGCTACCTAATGAGTAAGGTGTCTACGACTCCTTTTCTGTAGTGTCTTGGTAATTTTTAAGTTTAATTTAATTTAATATTTTTAATTTTTATTTTTACAATGTAATGTAATGGTATTTATTATTATTATTATAATGACTATCATGTGCTAGTAGTAGAAATATTACCAGATGTTTAGTTGAGAACTAGTTTAATTTGTGTTATTTTGTCCTGTACCTATTAATTTATTTATGTTACACACTGTTTTTCTGAGTCTACTGCGCCTCTGAAAAGGCTTTCTTACAATTTCGCCTCCACCCTTTCTGTGAATTATAGCCTTTTAAATTTTTATTCTTTGTTATCGCGCAATTTTTTTTTCTCGCAATAAAGAGGATTACGCCATTAATTTTTACTTGTTTTCGTAAATTAGTTAGATTTCAAGCACTTAGGTTTGCTTAAAAAGAATCATGTGGAACCTGACTTCAAATTATGGACTTCATATTAATTTTGAAAAAAAATAATCATGGGATCTTTCTTTTTTCGATCAATGATGCAATTTATGTGATGTGAATTGTTATTAATTGTAATACACTTCACATGAAATTATTGTTTGAAATTTTATTTCTTAAACACATAAAATCATCTGGGTATTAATTTTTCAAAAATGTGTCTATTATTTTTTGTATTTAAAAATCCGGTGAGGGATTTTCTTAACATTCAGCGATTATTACGTCTAAGGAAAAGCACGATATTCATTATGAATGAAAGCTGTATCGTCGAGTGGGCAAATCTGCTTATGATGAAATCTGGCTACTTAAAATATCAGTAGCTCTTCTAAAAACATAATTACATCATTAATATTAACATTGAATTTAAATTGTTTTGTGATTTGCTTATGTTCTAGCTTTTATTTTGACGATCATAACGAGATATCAGTATTAACATATATGCTTTATTTTGACTGTATCATTAATCATTTTGTAAAATATTTTCATATAATGTTGTATTGTACAGTCGAATTCTCCAATATCTATACAGACATCCTTTCAAAAATATCTACACATGCGTCTTATGTCAGTAACAATAAAGACTGTGTATAGATATTTTTGAAAGGTTGTCTGCATAGATATTGGAGAACTCGACTGTACCTGTGATATTTCATTCAATTATTATTAAATACATTCATTATTTCGACGATCATAATGTAAATTCGCGTAAATTAGCATTAAGTTAATTTATAATGTAAATTAAAGAAAAATAAAGAAATCTAAATCTGATCTAAATCATTAATGTTTCAATGCCAATCATTCACATCCCTTAACTCATTCACTGATAAGCAGTGATCGGTTTTTTGGATTCGACATAGGGTGAACGACCTCAATCATTATGTTAGTATGGATATGCCCCGGGAATCCGGGCTTTATGTTGTTAGAAAAGGCAAAAAATACAATGTGTTTTTTTTATTACATTTTAAAACATCTAAGTAGCTGATAGTAGACTTACTCTCCGTTATTTTGTCTAAATCGAACAAATTAGCACAAGTGTTTACACTGACAACTCATTTGCTGCCTCCAAAGCGGCACATTTTGTACCGTTTGGATAAAAGTTTAGCGAGTAAGTACGCGTGTCTATAACCTATGACCTAATATTATAGTATAAATTATACAGCTAATACCTATTTATTTATGCAATCCTTAGAAGCAAATAATTAGAACTGAAATCCAGAGAAAATAATGAAATGTCAATGTCAAGATTTTGAAGTATTTTTTTTATCATGAGTATCATGACAGATACCTATCTAAGCTAATACTTTGTGGAGGTTTTAATATATTTTACTTAAAATAAAGTGTAGAGATTCGGAAAAGAATAGAAGTTTTTGTCTCAACTGGTTGTCATGTAAGAGTAAAAAATACCTTAGAGATAATTTAAATTGTTTTATTTTTGTACGGTTTGTTCGGTATCGCGGGAAACTGTCGTATCTTTATTAACTTTTCTACTTGATATCCCGCGAGGGAGAACCCAAATAACCGATCACTGCTGATAAGCTACGATCGTAGCTATACGCTGTAGTCCGTAGCAGCTTAACACATTCACTGCCAAGAATTGCTAAGCGCTACGCTCGTAGCCGATCTCGTGGTTTTCTATGTAGCGGAAAGCGACTACGACGTAGGCGCTCGCTAGGTTCCTAGGTCAATATCCATTTGTAGAGTTAATCGCACGTAGCGCTCAAAAGTCAAAAAAGTCAAAGTCAAAGTGATTTATTCTTCAATTTAGGCATATTACATGCACCTATGAATGTCGATGTACGCTCTGACCCATGTGTGTTTTCGCATTATTAACTTTTACTGACCGTATTGTAACCGTATTTTATCTTCAAGAACAAGCTTGAAAACTAAACTCCAGCTACTCTACCAATAACGCTGCGCCATTATCATTTTCGCCGCTTTGTAAGTCCTTTGTTACTTAATGTTTCATAACTCTTTTGTATCAAGCTTCATTCTTCTGGTCATTGTAGCAAAAAATATGAATTTTCTTGTTTTAACCAATTTTTGTAAAAGAGTTTAGCAAGTTGGAACATAATATTCTGAGAATGTATGGTTGTAATTAGTTAATTCGATTCCGCTATTGTTTTTTTAGGGTTCCGTACCCAACGGGTAAAAACGGGACCCTATTACTAAGACTTCGCTGTCCGTCCGTCTGTCTGTCACCAGGCTGTATCTCAAGAACCGTGATAGCTAGAGAGTTGAAATTTTCACAGATTATGTATTTCTGTTACCGCTATAACAGCAAATACTAAAAAACCGGCCAAGTGCGAGTGGGACTGGGGCTCCCATACAACAGACATGATTTTTTTGCCGTTTTTATAGATAATGGTCGGAACCCTTCGTGCGCGAGTCCGACTCGTACTTGGCCGTTTTTTTTAAACTTATTACTAAAAAAGTGGAGAACAAAAGAAGCTGTCCTAAACAATTAACATCCTAGAAAGGATACTATTTTTTTAAGTTATGATATTATGAACCCGAAGTTAAAGAACCTGCTTAACTTGTAGTTGCTAAAACCTATCTATTTATTTTTCTGTTAATTTCTAATCACTCAAATTTAAACTATTGAACCCATGTAAATAGAATTAGGATCCTATTCCTACAAATATTTTGGTGCCTAAAAAAAACATATCATAAGTTCCTTTTATTTGAAAATCTCGGGGTGAAATAGCGGCCGAAGTTGGCATAGAAACTGCTCAGACGTTTATTATAAATCATGTAAGTATATTGTATAAACAACGATTGCGAAAAAAGCTGCTTAGTAAATCGTTGACCCAACAAGTACTGTTCAGTGACCACTCACGAACACTACAATCCTTCAAAGCAAAAGTGAAGCTTAATAACTACCAGACAGAAAACATAAAAGTGATAAAGCACTTTCTGAAAACATTGACTTGGGACCTTTCGACGCGACTTCTGATAAATGGGGGCAATAGAATAATAGGATAAGATGAGTGGAAGAAAATGGGGGAGGCAATATTCAACAATATATGATTATCTCAGAATGCTTTGTGAGAGTTTTATGACCTTCTTTGGTATGAAGAATGAACCGTAATTATGTGGTTTGAAACACAAATGGGTCATTAAGTGTAATGTGCCTATAATAAAGCCTATATCCTATGACTTCACGAGTAAATAAGGGTAAATGTAACTATATACATATACTACAACGAGAATCCTGATAGGACATTGAAAATTGAACAAACACCTGTTTCAAATGGGTATGAAACAAGACGCAACTTTCAGGTTCTGCCAGGAGACAGAGGAGACAGCAATGCACATTCTCTGCTCCTGCGGACCACTCATGCAAAAAAGAAGTACCTACCTAGGGCGGCACATCATGCACCCAGAAGAGGTACAACATATCACCGCCCAAAGAATCTGGAATTTCCTGGAGGCAACGGGCCTTAACGGTGAACTATAAACAAGAAAGGGCTGCCACAATAGATCACTCACTGGTCGAAGCCGCACATTAAAGGCCCACAAACATCAATAATAATAATAACTATATACATTATACGCGTAAGAGTCGGGTTGCATAAAGTTATATGTAGGCATACTCATGGATTCGTCATACTCATCATTACGCATAACTGTAAATAGTCATATATTTATGCGCATAACGTTTTTAATCATGTTTAAGAAAGAACATACTGTGTGTGTAATGCGCATAAATTTGATGCGCATAAAATAATTTAAGCATACTTTATAATGGATATAAATTGGTTGCTCTTAAAACCATTTAACCATCACAGTTCTAACCTAACCTACTTTTCTGGCAGTGACTCGGTTCTTTGTAAGGTCACTGTTCTAACCTAACCTACTTTTCTGGCAGCGATTTGGATGCTATTACTACGGTGTTTTTTTTTATTTACACATTTGTTTTAGACATCTAAGGTGAACGTCCTCCGAATTGCTAAACTTAAGTGGCAGTGGGCGGGGGTCACATTGCACGTAGAACCGATGGCCGTTGGGACGGAAAGTTTCTTGAGTGGCGACCACCTACCGGAAGGCGCAGCGTGGGTAGCCCCCCCCCAAGGTGGACTGATGACCTGGTAAAGGTCGCGGGAGTCCGCTGGATGCGGGTGGCGCAGGACCGGTCATTGTGGCACTCTTTGGGGGAGGTCTATGTCCAGCAGTGGACGTCTTTTGGCTGTTTTCGTTCTCATTTTAAAACTACTTGTTGGATTGTAACGAAACTTTGCATATACAGTGACATGAGTTATATCTAGGTCTGTAATAAGTTAATATATTATGGCCCCACTTTATAAAACAAACGAAATACAGCAAAAACAAGTTTTGTATCAAAAACTTGAATTCTCTCTATTTTTTTTTTATTACGGCCTCTGAAGCTATATAAACTAATTACAGACCTGGCCATGCCGTGGAAGTTTCAGAGCAAACTAGCTAGTCGTTTTAAAATGAGAGCGTAACTACGTTTGTATGGAGAACCGAGCTTACTGCGGACTCTTAATAAATTCAGTGCCCAGAATCGCTACGCTCGTAGCCGATCCCGTGGTTTTGCTCGTATGTAGCGGAAAGCGACTACTAGTCCAGGCAATGAACTGACAACTTGTATGGAAAAAATGTCAAATTTGGAAATAATTTATAATAGCTAATTTTTCTAATGTAACGGATATATTATTATCAATTAAATAGTTACCTAGAGGCAAAATCCAACAAAAAATCAGACATCAAAAAAATCAATATTTAATTAGCTCCTAAAAATTCCGGATAAATATTAATATTTTTTTTTTCTATATTTAGGTTCATTTACATTTGCTTTAAAATATTCAATATAAATAAAATAAAAAAGACAATGAATGTTTAATTTAAATCTATATAATTACTTCCGGGTGGAAAGTTTGTTGGATTCTTGAATAAAGCATCTTAGCATAATGTTTTAGAATGAAATAAACAAAAAAAAACGCTATTATAAATTAATGTTTTTCGAAACCGTATTTTGCCTCGGCTATACGGCGTAGGGACGCATACGTGTCGTCACGGGCCGGGAATGGGTTAAGTACTTGGGTAGTTTGTTGTATATATCCCATTACGCGTTAGTTTGGTTGACCTAGCCATAGGCCGACTAATACCAACACAAAGTATTCTAGACAGAACCAACGCCTTATCATAAATAAAATTGAACAAGTAATAATTTTCACGTTTACCCATGGCAGGCTACTTACAACTTCTTAATGTTCGTTTGATAAAATCAAATTGTAATTATCAACGATTCAAATACATTATAATTAGGGCTCGGATTTTTCATCGCACGGTAAGACGAAAGAAGACTATGGAGTCGATATTAACATGAAAACTTTACTCATACTCATACTCACTTATTTTCTGAGGCGGCTTTAGACCTGGCTAAATGTAGTGCACTAACTGGGGGAGGGAATGGAGGGATGATAAACCATCTCACTCTAATCAGTGAGTGTGAGTGCAGTTAGTGCACTGCATTTAGACAGGTGTAAAGGCCGCTTTAGTTACGTAGGTACCTAGTTCATCATCATCATCATTATCATATCAGCCGAAAAACATCCACTGCTGGACATAGGCCTCCCCCAAAGAGTGCCAAATTAACGTACCTACTTATATATACTATATTGTTGTGATAGACCTAACATGGTCATTTATTTATCTTTGCAATCAGTACGTTTGGTATAAATTAAATGAATGAGTATGAGTATGAGTAAAAATTTTATGTTAATATCGAGTCTATAGTTCTCTTTCGTCTTACCGTGCGATGAAAAATCCGAGCCCTGATTATAATAATTCACCGTTGCTGGTACCTAAGCATTTTTGAGACGAAATACCTCAAAGAATTGAAAAAACGTCTCAATGCTCGGCACTAAATAATTACATTAAATATTTAGCAAGCTTATCTTAATAATACAATAGATGAAAACAATTTCCTTCAGTTCAAAAGAGGGCATCTATTGACATAAAGGTTTCAAATATTTAGACATTATGCAAAGCAGGAGAGGGTTTAATGTATGAATTTCGAAAGTGATCTCCTAATAATTAAATTCTTTCTTCTGGCTTAAACTCACACACCTAATTATGTACGAGCATGAATATTAATGTGCTTGTTGTACGTTGGAAAATGTTGATTGTAGACTGCTATGCGAGTCACAACCAGTGTTAACTGACTTATATATCTTGACCCCCAGTGGTGGGTGTGACGGATACTTGTATTCGGAGGTCCAATTTATATATTATATAGGTTTTCGTCCGAGTTGCTGGAAAGCGCTGAATACAAGTTCTGTTCAACAAATTACAATCGCTGCGGGCTATGTTGGGTTAAATGTTTTTGTATTAGCCAGAAAAGTGGTATTGTTTCAGTCATAATTTATATTATAAATATTTGTGTCTACAGTCTGATATCTACGTACATAAATTATATAATATATTTTTATTCCTAATCGCGATCACCGTCTTATTTACAGAATCAGACTGTCTTATATATAGATAAAAAAAATGTGGGACAATTCACACCAATTGATCAAGTCCCAAACTAGGCAAAACCTGTACTATGGGTACTAGACAACGGATAAACATACTTATATAGATAAATACATACTTAAATAGATGTTAAACATCCAAGATTCGAGAACAAACATTCGTATTCATCATACAAATATCTGCCCCGACCGAGGATCGAACCCGGGACCTCAAGCTTCATAGTCAGGTTCTCTAACCACTGGGCTATTTGGTCGTCATAGAATAACATTTTAACCAAATTCACTTTTGGTGGTATTACTATGGTACTATGTATTTCAAAAGGTTTATTTCGTGTTGACGATTTTCCATTTGTGCCGAATGATAGTAAATCGCTCAAACATTTTAGTTGTCATCAAAACTTTACATTATTTTATAAACTAACTTAAAATTTATAACAGTATAGTCAAATAAAAATCTCCATACCAATTTCCCGGACGAACCTTACAAACAAAACAGGATCCAATTTTTCCGCCCATAATAACGGAACGGAAATTCATGTTTGTTTCCGATTGTTGTCTGATAGTGAATTTGACTAATCACCCGACAACCGGTAAGAATTAGGGCCTCAGCAGTCTACTTCAAATTAACATTCTGCTACCTTGTTTTAAGGTTGAATTTAGAACACGTATGTTTGAAGAGATACTTCATATTGCTTATAAAAAAATCATTACTGTTCTTTTGGGCTAAGATTCTTGTCTTTTATTGATAAGTGGGTCTTGTGTTGATTTATCTTTAACATGACTTTTACGTGGTTATAATTTTAGGTAAACAGCAGGCTGAACCGGCTTGTTAATGAAATGTAAATTAACTTTTACTTTGTAGAAAGGGACAGTTGGCTGATTTTGAAGGTAAATTTACTTAGACACAGTAAATTGGGCTCAATAAAAGTGATACGGCATTATTTGAGTTAACAGCGGTAAATTATTAACGGAGCCATACAAAGAAAATGTATTTCAGCTTATATAGGTTTGATGAACGTTTCCGTATTAGGGCATTGATATTTAATGCTTCCATGTTATAAGTTATCGGAAGATGAATTCACGTCTTCATCAATCTAGAATAACGCTACAAAGAAACAGAGATTGTGATTTTGTAAGTTTACAAGGAATTATATAATATATTTTTACTAAACTGGCTTGCATAATTTATTTCGCTTATACAAACCCGACTTGACTTGCCGATTAATGTTTGGAGTGCACCCCTATTTTTTTTGTCATTTGATTACAGATCTATGGTAGCGGTTAACAAAATACACCTATCCTGAAAATTTTATTTCAACACACCTTATAGTTTTTCGAGTAGAATGCCTGTGACATACGACAGATACGAGTAGACAGACGTACATGACGAAACTATACAGAACCCTTAAAAAAGCGATATCGCTTTTTCGCAAAGACAATATATTCTTTGCTGAACTTGTTATCGCCCTCAGATAAATAATGTTGACCTCTTTCCGTGGTACGCTCGGGGCTATTCACATCTCTTACCTGTAACCCACACGAGGTGAACTAACGTAAGTCTGACCTCCACTTACACGTTGTTACGTGTAAATATACTAAAAAGGTGAGTAGTGAGGCGAATTAGCCAGGTTGTGAATACCTTAGCACTCGGCCAACCGGTGCTTATCAGAAACTGGGACATGTATTAACATAATAATGTTATATTTAGAACTAAACTTAAGGACTGACCACGCTCTTGCACGCACATTTAATTTGTAGAGGTATTTTGGTAAAATTGCAGCATTCACGCCGAAAGGAATACTTTAGAATTGGGTAGTTTTCACATGTTAAAATTGATAACGCAGTGTTGCTAAATTAAGAAATATAATTAAAATCATAAAAAGATAAGTACCTTGAAAGTTTAGAAAAAATATGCATTTTTTTACTGACCAAAAGTAAATTTAAAGATACCAATAGAATCCTTACGCTTATAAAGAAACAAAATTGTATGACAACTATGGTCCTAAACGCAATATTTCACGACTGAAACAGCAATTTATTTGATTTTCGATACAACGATTAGTACAAAATATTACACTGTGACGTCACGATTCAATGTTAATCAGTATGAAACGTTTTCGGCTGCCACCAGCGAGGTCCGTCGTTAACTATTTTTTTTGGGTATTTATGTTTTTTTATTGTAGTTGCTCCCGTACAAACATTTGTTCCTCTCCAAAAACTGGTTCGAATGGTATCATAAAAAAATTAGGGCACAACCCAATTCAAAGTGACCGAACGCTGTTATAAACTGACACAATTTATGATCACTTTGCTTGCAAGGGCATTTAACTTGCAGTATCTCGGTGCAAATAGTCGCAAGCAGGAATCAGATACTGGTATTTCCACCATACAAAAATACGGGTTTTATTTAGTTCAATTTCGTTCTCTGGTTTATAATATCATTTTTGATCAGGCTGTCTAATAATACGAAAATGTTACCTAAATACATGACAGAGTCCTACATTAAGAGCCTACAATAATTCAAAATATTAGACTACTTCGGGGACTTTTGAAAAAACCGGTTCCGATCCCTGGTCGCAAGTGCTTGCTTGGCATATCCATGACATTAAAAGGAGAAAATAATCGTCGGATGAGAGAAAATGCTCTATGTCGTCCACTTCATATGCGATTCGATGTTTATTTGAACTGGCCCCGTAGCATGGTTGGCCTTGTCACGCGATAGGTGATAGGATAGAGCGTGCGTCACTGGCTGACACCGTTCGATAGAACGAGACGACGCTCTTATCTTGTCACTTGTCGCGTGATAAGGCCAACCATGCTACGGCTTCTGGCTGACAACGTTCGATAGAACGAGACGACGCTCTTATCTTGTCACTTGTCGCGTGATAAGGCCAACCATGCTACGGGGCCAGTGACGCACGCTCTATCCTATCACCTATCGCGTGACAAGGCCAACCATGCTACGGGGCCAGTTCAAATAAACATCGAATCACATATGAAGTGGACGACATAGAGCATTTTCTCTCATCCGACGATTATTTTCTCCTTTTAATGTCATGGATATGCCAAGCAAGCACTTGCGACCAGGGATCAGAACCGGTTTTTTCAAAAGTCCCCGAAGTAGTCTAATATTTTGAATTATGAATTGAATGAAATATAAACATTTCGTTTCAGAGTTATAAATGTAATTATATGCAATGAATTGTCAAGCAATAAGTTAATTACACGTTCCTAGATATAGCTACACGCCTGCGTATAACAACTACATCCACCTCGAAGATCTGTTCACCAATAACATGCATTTATATCGATTCATAAGTAGTAATTAGTATTATCAGATGTCTCGATTAAAAAAAAAGGAGGCAACGTTGATAAAAATATATTAATAAAAGTTCAAATTTCACTTCAATTTTGGTTTAATGAAAACTACACACAAAACAAGTTTAAAATAGAGTCATTCTGTATTCGGCTCAAATGTTAACATATTCATAACTAAAGTTATCAAAAGAAAAGTAATCAACACCAGTCATTGACGTGAAAATTTACAACTATTCAAATTAGATGTGATCAAAGTTGCACCCAAAGCAGCATTGAAAGCGTCTGATAAAATCAGTAACATCTAACATTCCTACAATCATAACATAAATACTTGCGTCTTTGTAAAAGTACTCTTATGGTGTTTAAAATAAAGTTCTCTTTTTAAAACCATCTTTATAAAGATGCGAGGTTGGAAGAGTAATACAATGTCGCGTGTGAAAATGTGGTAAGCATGTCAGTAGTTCACTACCGCTTGCTCATAATGGAAGAACATCGTGTCAACAGTAAAAACATATTGATATTAGATGATTTTGAATAATGAACTTGAATATCGACTCTAATACCTGCTAAACATGTATTCTGAATTTACTCTTGGAATAGAATGATTATTTTGTATCTTGAAGAATTACTGCGTGTTTATTCGTGAAATATATAGCTTGGGAAATTTCACGCACAATTTTTTAAATGCCAGTTTTAATATCCAAAGAATGGCATCTTTGCTCCTTTGTATATCCACGCTAGATCGAATTCTTGAATTCTAGACCTTCAAGTTACCCTTAAACCTTACGTATGCTTAAGTTACAGGTCAGTCTTATCAAAAAACAACTCTGTGGCGGATACGAAAAACTTAAATTCATTTAGCAGTATTAGATACTGCTTGTGGATTGCAAAACGCTTCAGGCAGATCTGAGTGACATTTTTTGTATGGGAAAATAACAGTGCGAAAATTACGTAATCACCCCTCTGGCACACGAAAGGTAAAGCAATTCAGGGACAGTAGGTAAATTTTGTCGTTTGTTCGAAAGTTACAAAACTCAATCTTAGGCAAAGCTTTGCTCAGCAATATTATTTATCCTGGGGATTAAATTATACCTATGCATTGAGTAACTTCAGTATTGGAATAATATCGCTGTTGGATTACTCAGTGTTTAAGACTTGTGGTTCAATATTTGCTTCAGAGTAATGAAAAACACGTCCCTAATTAATGGCAGGAGATAATGGAGTTGCTTTTGTATTCTTGTTTTTTGCAGCAAATATTACATTATTTCTACGAACTTTCGTAATTCTATGCTTAATTTTCACATGCAGTGCTCTTAACATCGTACGTGATAGTGAACATGGAATATAATATTCCGCTTTTACACAGCTTGGATGCACCTTGCTTGTTAGTTTTTAATTACATCTCCGTGTCTTAAATTCAAAAATAGTAGTATTAAGGTTTGTTCACGAAAAAAAGTGTGTATCGAAAACTAAGTATCCACTGTCACCCAGTAGGTCTAGACAGTGCAAACTGCAATTATATCATACACAAGGTATTGTTTTAATTTGTCAGGGAGGTGTAATTTCCTATAATAAATAATAAAAAAAACCGGACAAGTCCGTTTATAATCTAAATTTCATAAGTGTTTTTGAATATTCAAACTTCTTATAGGTTTTCCTGTAATCTTTAGGCAAGGAACTATTTTCCATATTTTTTTCAGAATTTTAATCCTAGTAGTTTCGGAGATAAGGGGAGGGGAATGGTCAATTTTCGTCTTTTTTCCTATATTACTCCAAATCTGTTTTTGCTTAAATTAAAAAAAAAAATTGACATGCTTACAACAACCTCTTTCATTTGATATGTCACACAATACAGTTTGCGAAACTTTTTTTTAAATTTTCTCCCTTGTTCAGAATTCATTAATTTACTTTACGCGTCCATCTTTGGGTCACCAATTTACATATGTGTACCAAATTTCAACTCAATCGGTCCAGTAGTTTCGGAGCAAATCGGCTGTGACAGACGGACAGACAGACAACCGAGTGATTAAGTGTTCCGTTTTTTCCTTTTAAGGTATCGGAACCCTAAAAATGGCAGCCTTTCATCTACAGAAGCCGAATATGTCGGCATATGTAAAAACAGCAATCTAGACGCAACTGTACTAAATAAATCTGTATTTTCTACATGCACTTGTTGTCTAAACAGTAAAAACTTTCTAACAAAGACTGTTTTCATACCTAATTTCAAACTTCACATCCACAGAACTTGTCCTGGCAGCGACTTGGAAATTTCTTTCACGAATAAGTTTTTCCAGTCGAGTGTCCACGAATGTCTCTTCGTTCGTGGGGAAAATTTAATACTAAAAGGAAAGCAATATTAAAATTACGTGCTTCACAAAGGTCGATGTACTGAGCAGACTACTGAGTAGTCTTTTATGAGTTGTTTGGATTCATTCAATTCTTCCGTCTGTGTCAAGCTGTTTGAACATGTTAATGTATAATTCAACGAGCCACTGAAACAAACGAAGTCGTTTCAGCTTGGGCAAAAAATGGCGTCTGTCCCGGCTGTTTTCCAGGTAACATTTTTCAATCGATTCTCATGAATTTTTGTGAGCAGATTCAAGATTTATAATTGTTTATTGTAATCATTTTTCGAAAGCTATTTTTTTTGGAAAATAGACATAGCAATTACTCAGTGTTAGTAAGTTTAGGTTTTTAATTAAGAACTGCAAGAACAGCATTCAAACGTGTTATTTGAATCAGGTCTAGTGACTGAATTCACGTTAAGCTTTTTTGTATCACAAAGGTAGATGCCACGTAGCTACAACTTGCCTGATGGTATTGTTACCTTAGCTCATTTAGAATTATGATTCAAGGTATGTTAAGTGCTCGTTGTTTCATCATCATCATACCAGCCGAAAGACGTCCACTGCTGGACATAGGCCTCCCCTAGAGAGTGCCAAATTGACCGGTCCTGCGCCACTCGCATCCAGCGGACTGCCGCGACCTTTACCAGGTCATCAGTCTGCCTTGTGGGGGGCCTACCCACGCCGCGCCTTCCGGCACTCGTTGTTTACTTGTGTTTATTTATTTCTTTAAAATTGATTGCACGTAAAAAAACGTACAAACGCCTTTAAAGGCATTTTCTACAAGTCAAAAGCTGCGCTAACAGTAAGGCTTGTAAGTACAGGTGCAGGCATATGATAATAAACGACAACTCAAACTAGTCAAAGTACATTTCACAGTATTATATAAATGCATAATAATACATTCACAAATATAATATTACGCGGGATGAACCGCGCGATCTCGCCAACTATTGCCTAAACCATCCAGGTTTTAAATAGTGGCTTTATGTGCAACACTGTAACTATTATAAAAAAATTGTATTAAATAAATAAAAAAAAACATAATTATTGCCTTATTTTAAAATGTGGTCATACTTTCCGCAAACAAAAATCTAAATATTTCCCCATTCCTTTATCTACGTGAAATAGCCTCAACATTTTATAGAAAACTCAAATAAACGCACGCCCCTCGCGATATCCCTTAGCAGGCATCCCGAGATCTCCTTCATACATCCGTTGTCGTTTTTTACCCCAAAATTTTCGCTGGTACAGCCAATAAATCGACGGATGCCTCTAGGGTAGATGCTTAAGTATTTTTATTTCACTCGAACAAGGATAATGTTGGTTTTTGTGGTCCCGAGACAGTGAAGTTATAATCGTTTGCGGGGATTAAGAAACTATTTGATTTAATATTATAGTCTTATTGCACTATTTATTAGATAAATAGAAATAAAGACGACAAACTAAACGTAATTTTCCTTAGCATGACGTTGTCTTCTTCCAAAACGCATTTTGACTATAACTGGGAATTGATTATAGTCGTTATTAAAGCTCGGATTGTCATCAACTTTAACTTTATTATCAATATTAACAAAAACTTATCTTCCGTTATCAACATCTTCAAGGAGTAAATTAAAATCGGTTTGTATTATTATTGTTTATATCGATTTAATAATTTACCTACTTATTGTCTTCTATTCAGTCAGTATTATATTAAACATTCAAATAGTTTTCATTCACAATGCCTATTACTATTCCCATTTTGATAATGTAACTTCCCATTTCAAAAGAAATGCAGCAGATCTGTATCAACAATGACACTCCTTAATTTAACCGCATTCAAGAGAAAAGTCGAGAACAATGTGAACATTCCCACCCAACAAAAGCACAAAGATTATTTTTCAAGTCAAGGCCTCTCTGCTAAATAAATCTACCGAACGTTTTCCTAAGCAATGCACGACGAGGAAGCATAACATTTCCAATTCGACTGTTGTTATATGTAAAGAAGTCTGAATATTTATGTGATTTTGTAATGCAGAGCAAAATTAACATATTTTGGTGAGTTTTTGTAGGTACAGCTGAATAAATTGGGTTTCATGCATTCTTCCTTGTCGTTTTTAGTTCGTTAATTTAAGATGACCACTTACATATTGTCGCCCTTTTTTATTTGAAAATTGGACAAGCAGAGGCATGGGAGTAGAGGCAATCTTGTATTGTCTATACAAGATTAAAAAGCGACTGCAATAACAAGAGTAGTTGTATGTGGAAAGAACGTTTATTCAGAATCGTGCATCCTATTATATACACGTTAGGTTGTCGCTGACACAAGCAATATGCGTTTATGTAGCAGTAAACTATTGTGTTACTGCTAAACACCAAATGTGGCCAATCGCCATACTACATCTCCCCCGAAAGTTCCATTCACCCCCGGGGTGGCAGAAAAAAAATTAAACGCATGTTACTTGCTTACATTATTGTTGATTTTCTAAAAAAAAATGCTTAAGGGAACAACTTGTATACTATAATTACTTATATTAAGTTTAAACATTTCGTTTAAAATAAATCAATAAAAGTTGGTTCCCTGTATGTATTATTTCCTAAGTGTCACTGAATTTTTTTATTAAAAAAAATCATTCCATCTTTCATTATTAAGTTATTATTTTACTACGCAATTTTATATTTTACAATTCTCAAAATTTTATCGAACTTTACTCTTTGCGTTATACGTATAGTTTTTGTTATTACGGTATCGGTACTTAATATTCTAATTCTAATAATGCCGTCGGAGTCCTCAGCTCCTAATAATTTAAATTTTAAGCCTTTTCACAGACACCTGCGAAGGTCGACTATGATCATGGACATAACTTGGCTATGCTTCCGGGCATGCCTCAAATTCTCTCTTTAATCATGGGAATGGTTACCCAAGGGCATGGTCACCCTTATCAACAATATCGGCATATCAGGCCTCACTCTCGGTCACCTGTACTTAGAGTCACAAATACATTAAGACATTATAGTCTCCAAAAATTTTCACGGAGGGCACGGTAGTCCAGACACCATGATCAAATCTAAGGACTAGTGCTCTAAATAATCTTCATTTAAAATGAACTACTAATGTACCGTACCATACCTAAATACTTGACTCAATATTAAAAAAAATTAACTGCATCTTTATTTAAAGTCTCTTGTGAATTAATCTGTAACTGGAATTAAATTATCTCTCACCGAGTTGTTTAATTGGTCTAAATAATCTTAGCCTTCCTGCAGAGATGTAAAGATAAATACAAATAATCAATTAAACTGTCACTAATTATCAGGTGATCAATCCAATCGTTAGCTAAAGTATTAATTTCATCTCTGTACTTATGAAATTTTCTAAGTGTGAAGATCAAATTTCATTCACTAATAATTAAAAGTTACTATAAGTCGGCGTACACGCGCGACCTACTTAAGTTTCTGCTGATGCGCGCATTCGCGGCGCGATGACACCGGATGGCTCGGGACTGCTCGGGACATATTGCGAAATATAAAAAAAAAAATGTGGACTAATTTTTATAGTGACACTGGAATGTTTGATTTTTACATTAATTCTCTTTAGATTATGATTTTATATGGAAATTTGTTTTGCGACAACCTTCTGAATTTAGAAGAAGTAAAATAAAAAACTATACAACGAAATTTAGACGAATGATGCGCTTACAATTCGGTGACTTGAGGGTCTTGCCATGTTCGTCCTCGTCCTTCTGCAGCGTGCGTGTAGTCTGGCCGTCTTGGTCTTCTTAATGGTGGATGCTGCGGAAACGTCTTAGGTCCTCCCGGTCTGTTGTTGGTCGGCTGCTTGGTTCGATGATGAGCCGGGCTTACCCTGGACACCTCTTGAATTGCGAGCCGGGAAACCCTGGACAACGCTCTTCTTTGTGTTCTAACTTTTTTTGTTTTTTTTTCTTATATCTTCTTCTTATTAATGTTTTGATTTTATTTATTCAAGTTCTTCTAATCTTCGTTATAGTATTTTTCTTCTTCTTTTTTCTTCGTACTTCGAGTTCTTCATTTTAAATTATTTCATTATTTATATTTTTCATTTTTCGTTTCTTCTTCACGAAATTCTTCATTATTCTTGATTTAGATGGTCGCCGTGGGGTTATAAGATTCTTCGTTGGTTCGTTTATGGTAAGGTCGCCATGTAATATAAAGAGTAGTTGTATGTGGAAAGAACGTTTATTCAGAATCGTTTAGTCAAAACAACGAGTATTCAGTGATTTTAATGTGTCACTATCAGGCAAAATTAAATGCTTCCGAAACAAAGGATCTCCATATATATTTTTCATCTTTATTTTACTTTTAATGTAACTGAATAATTTTATTCTTAAAATAAGAGAGTTCTTTTTGATACAGTATACATATTGTGACTATGACTATGCTTAATTTTTACTGTAACGCTTTTCTATTCTTTGAATGTTTGTATTGTCTAGCTAGTCCTACCCATGTGTATTATTTTCAACTCAACTGCTTGAAATTTGGCAAACATCTCTAACGACTCTTTTAAGTGCATCTACCAGCCCCCCAATATTGGCAACCATACAATTTTTACCCCAATATGACACTAACTAGCAAACAAAACGATGAATCACATAGGAGTTATACAGCTTATGTACTGAGGAATCTCAACCGCCATTGTTATCGTCGCTATAACGCTACCGAATGAGGAAGGTGGTAGGTGCGCTTATAAGCCATGGATCGTTGATACGTTTTAGCACTGGCCGGGTAATGCAACGGATGATCTTGAGTGCAAAGAGCTATAAACAACTAATGGAGCAGTCCTTTTGTTTGGAGTTGCCAGTGGGAAACTTGTTGTTATTAAGGTCCGGGAAATGGGAAAAAGCGGTAAATCAGGTTGGCCGATAATGGCATGAATGGGCAAATATAATAAACGGGTCGTTCTTCTTTTTTACCGACCATGATCCGAGGTTTTTCTGTTTTTTTGGTTTTTGAACTATCGAAAATTGTGGTTTTGAAGTGCGATTTAAAAAAAATGCATAGGTTTCTTCATTAGAACTAATTAAAGTTTCCTTTCTGGCCAATATAAATATTTATTTACGGTTGGTTTCTAAAAAAAAACATGTGACAAAGTGGACTCTTTCAGTGGGGACAACATTTTGGTTTACCACTCTGTCACGGCATTCTACGAAAAAAAAAAACATTTAAAAAAATGCTAGTTAGAGAAAGTGAAGTATTAAACATCACTAATTAATAAAATAATATGGACGTTCATTCGAACATTATAAAACAGTAAACATCATTACTCAAATGAGATGCCGTAATAAGACGAGGGACAGGCTATTGTCGGTCGAAAAGAAGAACGACCCAAACCACAACTTTCGATTTAGTTTCGGATCACAAGTATTGATTTCTTTTCTAACTTTGTTCAAGGTAGTGTAGTAGGTAGTAAAGATAATGAGTATTGCAATCATGTAGATGAATCTTAATATTAAGACGTAAATAGTTGGATATTCCTCAATAAAATTTAGTTATAAGAATACATTATCAAATTATCACCAATACATTTTTGATATTAAACCCTTGGATTCGATATGTATTTTAATAATGCAACTAGAATTTGCGGTGGGCTCTTTCACCATAAAAAAATGCTCCGCTCTATATTCTACACTACACGGACAAACTTGTAAAATTCGCAAACATTTTCAAATGCAATAAAAAACTACACAAAGCAATGTTTTGTTGTCACTAACTATTTCGCCTGACAAAAGAAAATACATTTTCAGCAAATTGTAAACCCAACTGAGAAAACTATTTACGCAAAAAAATCTCTATTACCGTCTCCTCGTTTTAACAAGCGTCACATTGTCAGATCACGTTCGAGAAATTTCGGAAAAAGGATAACATTCCCGCAATAAGTTGTCAAACAAGGCTCGATCGACAACACCCTTGAAAAAATTCTCATGAAACTAAAAACAGTCATTGGCCGTAGGAATTGCCACAATGAACGTAACCATAAAACCAATGTGCGACAAGATAGTGACGTAGGTATGGGACATGATGGAGTTTAGCTGTTTTTTGTTGTTGTATTTGAACCAGATACACGACAAAGCAAAAGTTTTATTTGAACTAAAGCAAATCCCATAGACCCTTTAGGATATAACCGGGAAAAACAATACGTTGGTTGATAATAATGACACACGACATTTTTTTGTATTCCATTTAAACAATGGAACAGACCGGAAAATGAATAAGACCGAACCAAATATAGGTAAACACTTAAGGAAAGCTTGCATGCAGTTATGTGCGATTTATATGCTTAATTCTATCATGTCAATTAAATTTTATGTGGTCAGTATTAATCAGACTTCATAGTTTAGAACCTAACTAATGAGTTAGCAAACTAAAACTACTACTTAAATGAAGGGAAGCCGCTATTAAGTTTCTTACCTAAACTTCTAGTTTCAGGTGCTATAAAAGTGTAAACTCCCACCGCCGTTTCGCCGCAGTTCATACGGTTGAAATTATTGTAATGTGGGCGACTTTTTATAAAACCTTTTTGAAGTGACTGTCGCAATTTAGCCGACTCAAATAATCTCCAAAATATAAACGTTTGTATTTGCTCACTTTGGATCTGCGCATTGGCAGGGTGTACCTTTACTTCCAAAATAAATAGGTAAATAGGTGACGATGTTTCTTTCACTTTATTACTCATTATCAAAGAGCTACGCAATTTTTTTGACTTCGCTACACTACGCGGCCGCACAATGCTCCTTCACATGACTGATTTCGTTAGTGTAGGCCTCCCTCTGCCTGTCTTGTCCTCGATTCTTTCAAAGTTGCGTTCCGCGTCTTTAAGGCTTTTGTGATTGATTCTTAAAACATGATCACTAATATCGTCAAAATATGTGTGAGCTATTTTATAAAAAAAAAAGTACAATATCATTGTGCTAAACTGACTTGTGTAATACCTTATTAATACCCTTCGTAAAATCTTGAGGTCTGTATACACTAGATACTACTTAATTCATATTAGAAAATAATACTGAAATCTACTACACTGCCTACTTCAGTAGGTACATTTCAATTAGTATTTTTAGGCTCTTTCCTTTATACATCTTGCCCGACTTGAGCGAAAAAATATCCCAAATATCCGGCATGTCACGTCCCTACCGAAGATTATCCCCGCGATTTGTATTCCCCGCCGCGTTGATTCGGGTACCCGCTGTCAGTGCCGTCTGTCACGTCGTGCCGTGTCCTGTATTTTTATTTAGATACCACTATTAAGTAGGGAACTTGAGATGTTGAGTTGGACGGTTCGGCGAAGTTGCTAATAATACGTACCGCTAATAATACTGGCGGATTTAAATGGATTAAGTGCGATTTTGTGTTTTTGAATTTTTTCCTTATTGTCTGTTATTTTCAGACATAAGATTTGGTAAAAATAGGGAAATCGAAACTTTTATTACAATCGAACGAGCGAGTGAAGCGAATTAA
Source organism: Epinotia nisella (assembly GCA_932294315.1). NCBI lineage: Eukaryota > Metazoa > Arthropoda > Insecta > Lepidoptera > Tortricidae > Epinotia > Epinotia nisella. The sequence goes on from OW028691.1 coordinate 3,266,718, forward strand.
GCGAAATGAAATGTACTCCACCAAAGAGTGCCAATGACCGGTCCTGCGCCACCCGCATCCAGCGGACTCCCGCGACCTTTACCTGGTCATCAGTCCAACTTGTGGGGGCTATCCACGCTGCGGTTGAATGGTGTTTGTTCTATTAATCCCATGACGGCATATTTTTATGAACAGTAAAATACTCTTTATCTGGGGGCACGGCAGCACCATTAGAGCAAAAGAGCAAAAAAGGTAAGGCTTAACCATCCTTTTCTCGATAAAATTCAGTTTCATTAGCAAGCTGACTAAAACCACGTTTTTTTTTCTTAATCTCCCAATTTACTTAGTTACCAAGTTCAACATTTCCAGCGCTTTTGTTTTCGAACAAAAGATCTCCCTCTTTACCAGTAATTACCTTTATCTTTGACATGACGGGCTCAATGGGCCCGAAAATGCCCGAAGCGATAAAAAGATGTTCAATGCTAGCAAATTAAACATAGGACGGATGGTTTCACAACGTCGGTAATGACGCAGCATTTTCAAATCTGATTGAGTTTGCAGTTTCCCTGTTTTCTATGGAATGACAAATGTTAACATCGTTCCAGTGTTCCGTAACAAACTTAGTTAATTCAAATTGTCAATTTGTTTGATAAAGTCTGACGCAAGCCACATACAACCTGCATTTTTCTCTAGCTGTCAACAGAACAAATTCTCAACTTTTTTTTTTAACTATCCAATCTGCTAAAAGAATATTCAAAGATTCGAACATCGAGCAAAAACCGCGTTCGGTTTATTTGTCACCATTGTCGCTCGTTTTACAATTTTAGTTAAATAGGTTTCTGTCAAGAATTTCATTGTACGTGCCTACGTAATGGTGTACCAATATAGATTTATCCTGACATTTTGGACGTGATCCAGCCTCCCTAAATTGCAAAAATGTTTCAAACAACACCCTTAACCAGGCTGTGTACTATATGGGACCACATGATTTTGTACTCTAGCTCTCTATGATAAGGTCCAAAACCAACGAAAATTATAGGTACCCGCTGCCTGGTTAAGGGTTAACATAATACTTGTTGGTATCACAACTAGATATGGCTATTGTTATCAAAGTGATAAATGTAATCAGAGACGCCATATTTTTTACCTCTTAGCAGCTCATAGTTAAGTTGTAGTCCAGGCAATGAACTGACAACTTGTATGGAAAAAATGACATATTTGGAAATAATTTATAATAGCTAATTTTTTTAATGTAACGGATATATTATCAATTAAATTGTTACTTAGAGGCAAAATCCAACAAAAAATCAGACATCAAAAAAATCAATATTTAATTAGCTCCTAAAAAGTCCGGATAAATATTAATATTTTTTTTTATCTTTATTTAGGTTCATTTACATTTGCTTTACAATATTCAATATAAATAAAATAAAAAAGACAATGAATGTTTAATTTAAATCTATATAATTACTTCCGGGTGGAAAGTTTGGTGGATTCTTGAATAAAGCATCTTAGAATAATGTTTTAAAATGAAATAAACAAAAAAAACGCTATTATAAATTAATGTTTTTCGAAACCGTATTTTGCCTCGGCTATTGTAGTAGTTTTAGTACCTTATAAAAGATGATGTGTACAAATACTTATGTTTTGTTACTAAATATGTTATAAAATTCCGCAAGCACATTCATTTATCGGGAATGAGCACAGACTCACTAAGAACCTACTTCATTTACTTTGTGACCGAGCGAGGTCCAGCCAGGGACCAGTCTGAAAACCAGCACCGGGCCGTGTTGCCCAGCACAATGCTAAGACTGGGACCCATTGATCACTAGTATCGTAAGTTAAGGTACCTTTATATAGTGGTATTGTTGTTTTATTTATCTTTTTCTTTGTATTTTTCCTTTAATTTTATCTACCTACTAATTTAAGATTATTTTGTGGCAATAAATGTTTTTCTATTTCTATTTCTATGATATTCATTGTAGAACAGAGATGATTGGACTCCTTGGCATCATTAATTATCATGACAGCCAATAGCCTCGATTGTCGGTGCTAAAGACATTACATAAATTTCCTCAACTTAAGCCAGTACCTTGTCATTTAAGCATGCCTTAACTTCAAGAGTTCACACGATTATTCACGTACATTCAAAGTGATAAATACATCCTATGGATACAAGGAATGAAATACGTGATACTAAGGAATGCTCTTTGAGAGAATCTCAGATATTTCATATTTCCAAGAATTCCAAGACGTGAATTTTATCACGGAAATTAGATATTGCGTATTCAGATCCTTTGAAGATGTTCATTAGATCGTTCGTGTCTTGCTAATAAGGGCAAGCATCAGGATCGATACAAACACATTGCTTGTGTTTGACGACCGGTTGAGCCGAGTAGTGCTGCCTGCAAAGCTGATGGTCCTGGGTTCACATCCTGGTGGAAAAAAAATGTGATGAACACAAATATTTGCCCCGAGTCTTGGATGATTTCTATGTATCACGTTCACTGTGGGAAAATATTTAGCTGTAATTAACCATGCATTGATCGGGCTGCTTCGACCCTATGACGCAGCGAACATGTTAAGAATTTATATTTCTACGTATATCGTCGTCTAATACCCATAACACAAGTTTTATTGAGGTCACTATGGGACTAGTTAGATTTGTTTGTGTAAGATTTTTCTCTTATATTTATTTATTAAAACCCAAAGTATTTTTAGCTACATTAGTGAGCTCTCGGTAAAGCACACAATAGGTATCGGCAACGGATTCCGCTACATCAAATTAAAAGTAACCAAACTTGCAAACTTGGACACAAAAAATCAATTCAACATCTTTTTAACAAAGTATCATAACTGTGAATATCTACTGGTTGTTCTGAACTTCGAAAGCTTCCATGGCCAATGTTTTTTACAAACAGTTTTCCGAGCTGCGAGCTTTCTTTCGAAACTTTGTTCTTTAAATGTATGTTTTTATTGGAACAGTTCGATTGTACGGAGTTTGAAACTAAATATAATGCACTGCTTTGAACAGTTTTCCTTGTTAGGTTCTTTCGCTCTGTTTCATGCAATGATGGTAATGAACTTAAATTGTGAACGTATTATACAAATATTTTCAACTTCAAGTTATTTTTATCGTTTTGATACTTTTGTGAGTCTAGTTTTATATTATGGTAACAAATTTTAAACTCACATCTGTTGCCTTTTCAGTCAATCGAATAAATTTTCAGAAACTGAAATTATAAGTATAATTTTTGGATTATTTGTGTCATAAAAATATCTACTATCAATCGTCTCATCATCATCATCATCATATCAGCCCAAAGACGTCCACTGCTGAACATAGGCCTCCCCCAAAGAGTGCCACAATGACCGGTCCTGCGCCACCCGCATCCAGCGTACTCCAGCGACCTTTACCAGGCGATCAATCGTCTACGACCTTTAAAATGTTCGTTCGCGTGCGTATTCAATGTAAGATATGGAAAATATAATTATATCCATTGACTTTATTTACACATTTATAATAATAATAATAATATTTGACTACAGTTTAATTTACCGGTAAAGAAAACTAATGTACCTTCAATTCATTCGTAAGTAGGAATCCTACTTACGAATGACTTAATAGTACATTGTGTTACAAGTACGGTAAGATATGAGTTACGAACGAGAGTCTATTAGAAGCCGAACGCCGAAGGCTTTGATGACTCGAGTTTGTAACAGTCTTACCGTACGTGTCCCATACAATGTTTTTCATCACATTTGCGAGGAAATAAGTAACTACATAAGACAGAACAATCTATGTTTCATACCACCGCACCAATAAAAAATTGTCAAAATTGACAACTTCACTTCCGCGCAGCTTCAATATTTCATTCAACCAATCACAGAGAAGTACAGCGGCTCGTGGCCACCTAGATTTTTTTTCAACCAATCACAGAGCAGAATTCGGGCCACAAGAACGAGATTTGAATTAACCAATCAGATCACACCCATTAAGCCCTTGAGCGTAATAAAAAACCATAACGCCCTTAGGCGTAATAAAGGCTATTGTAGCTCTGTATGCCTGCGCGTTATGAAGCCATTTACGAGCAAGTGTGATGAAAAGGTATATTAGTTTTCTTTGAGCATTAAACTTTGGGGTAGTTCCCATCTTCCAACCCATGCAACCCAGGTTCAATATGCAACGAAATCTATCGCAAAATAAATAGGCTTTCTACTGTAGCAATGTAATTTAAAATTTTATAATACTCTATTGTATACTGTTTTGAAAAAATGACACCTCGCCGAGTTTCTTACGCCGGTTCTTCTCGAGGCAGAGGTTTTCTTTCCAAACCGGTGGTAGTTTATCGACATTCATAGGTGCATGTTATATGCCTAAATTGAAGAATAAATCACTTTGACTTTGACTTTGAATTAGCCTGGGTTTGATAGGTTGGAAGATGGGAATGACCCAAACTTTGTATTAATAAAATTTGTATTTGACAAAATATGAAAGATGTTTGACATATTTAGTATATTAATTTATTAAGCATCAAGCTCATGGCTCCATTAAAATGTTATGCATTGTGTAATATCACATAAAGTTTTTTTGTGGAGTTTGAAATCAGAATGCGGCCAGCCTTCCACTCATATTAGTCCGTTTCGCACTCCACTACGCCGCTCGCTGTTAATTAATTATTATTTTGTGCAAAACGACGGACACAAGTTCATGTGCTCTGTTTTTAGGATTATGTACCTCAAAAGGAAAAAAAACGGAACCCCTATAGTCTGGAAAGACCCTTTATCTCGGAAATTCGTAGAGGTATTGAGTTGAAATAAACCATCTAATTTTTGAACCGTGTATTTTAAAAATATGAAAAAAATCATGGACATAAGGCTTATTATATTTGACGACCGAATAGCCTAGTGGTTAGAGAACCTGACTATGAAGCTTGAGGTCCCGGATTCGATTCCCGGTCGGGGCAGATACTTGTATGATGAATACGAATGTTTGTTCTCGAGTCTTGGATGTATAATATCTATTTAAGTTTGTATTGCCTAATTTGGGACTAGATCAATTGTTGTGAATTGTCCCACGATATTTTTAGGGTTCCGTAGCCAAAATGGCAAAAACGGAACCCTTATAGTTTCGTCATGTCCGTCTGTCCGTCTGTCCGTCTGTCCGTCTGTCCGTCTGTCCGTCTGTCCGTATGTCACAGGCATTTTACTCGAAAACTATAAGGTGTATTTGAATAAAATTTTGAGGATAGGTGTATTTTGTTAGCCGCTACATAGTTTTGTAATTAAAATGACAAAAAAAAAATTTTTAGAGGTGCACTCCATACATAAAACTAAAAGTCAAAAAAAAAAAATTCATTGCGACCCCCCGTGTGGCACATCAATCGATAGGCCTTTCAAAATAAATATAAGGTTTCTTAGCATTTTTAGGGTTCCGTAGCCAAAATGGCAAAAACGGAACCCTTATAGTTTCGTCATGTCCGTCTGTCCGTCTGTCCGTCTGTCCGTCTGTCCGTCTGTCCGTCTGTCCGTATGTCACAGGCATTTTACTCGAAAACTATAAGGTGTATTTAAATAAAATTTTGAGGATAGGTGTATTTTGATAGCCGCTACATAGTTTTGTAATTAAAATGACAAAAAAAAATGTTTTTAGGGGTGCACTCCATACATAAAACTAAAAGTCAAAAATGTTTTTTTCATTGTGACCCCCCGTGTGGCACATCAATCGATAGGCCTTTCAAAATAAATATAAGGTTTCTTAGCATTTTCTTTGATTAAGTGAAAAGGGTCGGAGATAATCGCCCCGAAATTCAATAAAATTCTGTCCCCCCCCTCTAATTTTTGAACGGTGTATTTTAAAAATATGGAAAAATTCATGGACATAGGGCTTATTAATTTCTTTCACCGAAAATTGTTTTGAACAAGATCGGTTCAGAGGTTTTCGAGATATTGCTGAAAAACTGCCTTCCTCAAAGAAAAGGACGTAAGTGCCGTAAAATGTCTGTGACGATACGACCTTTTTAATAGGCACGGAACCCTTCGTTTTGCGTGGTCCGACACGCACTTGGCCGGTTTTTTTTATTAAATTCTTTCAGAGAAAATTGTTTTCAACAAGATCGGTTTCAAGGTTTTTTAAGATATTTCTAAAAAACTGCCTTTCTTTAAGAAAAGAACGTAAGTGCCATAACATTTCAGTAACGATACGACGTTTTTAATAGGCACGGAACCCTTCGTTGTGCGTGGTCCGATACCTTGGCAGCTTTTTTTGTTTAATTGTTTTCGTCACGAATAAATGTATCTTTCTTTCTTTCTTATATGTATGTCAAACTCATTTAATTATTCTCTTATTCCAGGTAAAACTCTAGTGCAGTGCCAGTGCAGTATCAGTGAAGTGTCAGTGAATGTGAGTGCCATGTGTGCGCGTGCGCGCGCGCCGGTAGTGGCCTGGCTCGTCTTCGTTGCGGGAGCGACGGCCTTCGACACCGAGGACTTTCTCAGCGATTTGGATAAACCAGGTGAGTCAGACGCAAATCTTGAAGAATTTTAGCGATAACCAGGGAGTACTAGTACAGGGAGTAGTACTTGCAGTTACTGCTTTGTTTGTGTGAGGTGTGCAATAAAGAGTATTTGTATTGTATTTTATTGTACTAGCTACTACCAGGGAATCCGTCCGTAACTAATCTTATGTTATATATGGAATGAGGTAAAATTAAATACTCATGAATAATTAATAATCTGAGCATTTGAATTAGTGTAGTATAATTTCTGTGACAAAAAAAAACCTTGTTTGGGGCTATATTAGGTACATACTACAATCATATTGACCATTCTTACCATCCATTATCCGGGATAGAATTCTAAAGAAAATAATTGTTATTTATGCTACAAGTGCGGAAAGTAGGTAATTCTCAACGAGTGACCGTGAGGGAGTGTTTTTGATCGAAACGAGTTAGGAATTATCTATCCGCACGTGTATCATACAATATTTTACAATGCATCAAGCAAGGAAATAAAAATATAAGGTGAAATTTTAACTGTCATGAGATTTCATTCTCGCACGTGTGTGGGAATATTGGTCCGAAATCCATTCCCGCACGGCCGGCCCCGCGCCGCACCGCTCCGCCGCGCGGTGCGCGCGCGCGCATAGGTGAGTTCCTGTGGTTATGTTAAACCTTAAAAAGGCGCACTTTCAGAGCAAGCCCATTGTAAAAATATTGTAATGTTTCTTCTGGAGCCGTAGCATGGTTGGCCTTGTCACGCGATAGGTGATAGGATAGAGCGTGCGTCACTAGCTGACACCGTTTGATAGAACGAGACGACGCTCTTGTCTTGTCACTTGTCGCGTGATAAGGCCAACCATGCTACGGCTCCTGAAACGTGACCATAACAGGCCCTTAAAACTTGTTTAACCATTATTGAATCATACCAATTTTAATTAATTGATACTGCTGACACTTTGTAACAATATCAGCGGCGAGCCTATACAAACGCGCGATTTATTTGTTCGGTACACAAAAGCGTGCCAACCTAATTAATCAATTATGCAAATGTACCAAATATACGTAATTATCTTTGCTTTTTGCCAGGTTTCCATGTATTATTATTAACACGAGTAATATACCTTAGATCTTTGTCATGCCCTTGCCAGACAAAGAATGAATCACTTTGGTAACGGCTATCAGCAACCAAAGGAATTCAAGGTGCTCCCGCTGAGCTGCATCATTAGTTTTGTGGAAACGATGGAGCGAGATTGGGAGTAGCTTTAAAGGGGAGGGCAAATACACAAAAGAGATCCCACTGGGTCGAAGTGCATTCGAAAGGACCCCCAACTAGATAAGATAAGATAAGCCTAAAGAAAATCTTAGGAAAACCTCCGACACGACAACGCAAGTGGTTTTGACTCTAGAAGATGTCCCGGTCATACAAGATCAAGCAACAAAGATCTTAAAACTTTGAATGTGTAAGAACTGCATACTAACTCATAGCAAAAAACCGGACAAGTGCGAGTTCAACTTGCGTGGTGAGGGTTCCGTAAAATATTGAGAATTTTCCCGTTACTTTGAATACTCAAACTTCTTATAGGTTTTCTGTAATTTTTAGGCAATGAACTATTTTCCATATTTTTTTCAGAATTTTAAGACCAGTAGTTTCGGAGATAAGGGGGGGGAATGGTCAAAATTCGTCTTTTTTTCTAAATTACTTCAAATCTGTTTTTGCTAAAATTATAAAAAAAAAATATCTTAGATGCTTACAACAACCCCTTTCATTTGATATGTCACACAATACAGTTTGCGAAACTTTTTTTTTAATTTTCCAGTTTAACCCCCCAAAAGTGGCCCCCTTGTTCAGAATTCATTAATTTACTTTACGCCTCCATCTTTGGGTCACCAATTTACATATGTGTACCAAATGTCAACTCAATCGGTCCAGTAGTTTCGGAGCAAATCGGCTGTGACAGACGGACAGACAGACAATCGAGTGATCCTATAAGGGTTCCGTTTTTTCCTTTTGAGGTATCGGAACCCTAAAAATGTTCCTGACCCATGTACGATGACTCTTATTAGCACGTTCACGGACACAGTACCACTCTGAAAATTGTGGTACAAAATTCTTAATTTTTTTTGTACTGCCATGGACGTACTGCCACATCACTGTTTAGGCAAATATTGTGCCGCCGCTGTTTCGTCCAGGTATGTATGTAATTTGTTACAAACTCAAACTCTCCTCTTGCGGCAGCACGGCCACAGCCGTAACGTCTACAGACGTATTGTGTCACAACACGCGTCATTCCCTTCATGTAAAAATGAGGCGGCCCTTTAAGCTTTTGCTGCGGCACTAGGAAAAATTGTAATGTACCTAAAGCGGCAGCGTCCGCCTTCATTATAATCCTATGAGAATTGGTCGTCCGTGGACGGAGTGGCAGATTTGTCGCGGACAAGATCACCGGCCACTGACGTAGTGTCGTATCACGAGGGTCTCAATTTACGCCTGTGGCCGTCCGTGAACGTGTTAGAGTGAAATACACCTTCAAAGTCATGTTACAAGCAGTGTTGCGCTAATGTTTAACATCTCTTATTTTACAAATAAATGCTCTTCCAGTTAAAAAAACTCCCAGCACCGGAAAACTAGAAACATAAAAGTGTACAAGAAAAATATTCATAAAATTTGAATTTGAAATTTTTAAATGCGCCATAATTACTTCACTCCCAACACCTCCAATGTTAGTACTGCAAGCTATTAAGAGTTTTTTCTTTCGCCCCGTTCGAAAGAAATTTAAGTTAGTCTGAAGAAAATGTTTCTCAGACCTGATTCGCTAATTTAACTTCTGTGCGCTTTATATTCGTTTTGCTTGTCAGTTAAAAAATATAAGAAACGGAGTTCCTTTGTGCTTTTAATTCAAGTTGGAATAGTTTTTAATGAGAAAGTATGGCATTTGATTTTAATGTCATTTGGTTCAAAGTATCCTCATAGCCTGGTGAATAAACTTTTGTGATACTTTAGTTGTTTCTGAACCTGTCGGCCGGTTTGTCATGGATCTTATACGGGGTGGGTACTGTAACAGCAGCAAATATTTAAAAGGAGGCTTCCTTAGAGCATCTGTAGTAACCCCTTGTGTCCATTTCTTTTAAAAAAAAATTTAACTCGGTGAAATTTTGTTTTAAAGTTATGACCTCCGAGTAATGTATCTTGGCACCACGAGATCATAGCATAGTAGTCAATGCAGATTTTGAGGTAACATGATAGTTTTTGCATTTTTGTGATTTTATTCAATTTTTTCCACTTTTTTTAGTGTTTTTAAAATAAAAAGTTACTTATATCACTCCAGAAGAAAGAATTCCACTAAAAAAGTACACGTAAACTTATGATGAAGAAAAAAAAACAAAAAAAAAAATTTTTTTTAATTAATACCACTTGGAAACAAGCTTAATAATCTACCGGTAAATTTTTGCTCCTGTTACGGGGCCCACCCTGTATTTATGAATTTGGTCAAGACATATCATTATTTTCTCACTAAATAAATATAGGCCTTCCCCATCATGTTTGAATCAACACCGAACCGGTTATCCTAATCAGGGTTTTCCATTGGCTAATTTTAGAAGTTGTTTTTAAAACCTTTATCATAAGGTTACCAAATTGATAGGGTTACCAAATCGATAGGCTTACGCCTGAAAAGGGGTTTTCCGGTCCTAGGTTCGAATACGATAATGAAATACGGCCAAACCGGTTTGTGGAATTTTCGGTAACATTTTCTATCCGGTGAACTTTATGTAACGATGTAACCTCTAGTTTCGCTAGTTGAAGTTCCAAACTTGTGAAACTAGGTAATGCTTATACAGTTACGCTTCGCCTAAGACTTTATGCCATCTGCAAAATATATAACCACTTACCCTTTTTCCTGAAGTCATTAAATATGTTAGAAATAAATAAAAAAATACATTATTACTGGGTCAATCAACTTTTTGCTGTCGTTATTCTGTCCCGGTCAGCCAGGAGACAACAGTGACAGAGTTTCTTAGAAAAAATTCATAAATTGGACTTCTATCATTCTAAGGAGATGCCCCACCATGGAATAGGTGTACCAATATAACCAAAACACGTGTTTAGTGGATTTAACCCGGCGCGCATGAGGCAGGGTATCTCATACCCTGGTAGTATTAAAAAGTATTGGTATTTTCTAAATCTTCGACTGACGACACTAGCTCGCTCAGTAGCTGGAGGCAGGGGTGTGCGAAAGGGGATAATGGCGTGATCACAGCGTGGCGTGACACACTGGCCGGAATATTCGTGCACAAACCAGTCTCGGGTATGTCATACCCTGCCTCATTTTTGACGTATTTATTTTCAGTATACATTTTTAATAATTTTATTAAGTTTTTTTAATTATTCTTAATTCTTTTTTATGATTTTATTGTATAGGTTTGAGACGCGTTTATTTATTTTAGTTAATATTGTTTTATTATTTATGAACACTTAAATTCAAGAAAATCAACAAAAAAATATTCTAAGCTTTATCCGCCGGCAAATGGAAAAATAACTGGGTGAGCCTTCACCTAGACATGTAAATGTATCTGGACGGTATATCGGAAACCAGGACTGTCCATACATAAGGATATAAAAACCAAACATTCCTGCAACGCTTGCGGCAAGCCCATAATGTTTGTAGCATGTAAAATTGAAAATTTTCCGGATCTCAATGATAGTAATTAGTCATATTTTTCACTTAAAAAAATTTAATTACTCTATTTTAAGAAGAAAATCTCAGTATCTTTCAGTTTAAAGTTGATTTATATTATAAAGAGTTATTCTTTTTGTTTTATTGTTGATTTTTTTAAACCCCTAAATTTTTGTTCCTATAATTACATAGTATAAGAAAAACATGAATAAATAAAAATAATTTCATAATTAAAACTTTTTTTCGATTTAATTCCATTAACTAATTAATTATTTAACTATACATTATAAAGAAAATAAAATAACATTAATAACAACTATATTATGGGACATAAAGTTTTGGGTATGTCATACCCTGCCACATGCTTGATGTAACTTTTTTTCACATCATGCTCGCCGGGTTAAATCCCATAAAATCATGATTTTAAAGAGTGACCCAGGAGACGTAACCATGGCAATGAGCAACAAAAAATAGTTGATTGGCCCTAAAACATAAATGATATTATTCCATTTCAGAACATATTAATGATGAAATAGATTGACATTCCTTTGATTCATTTAATTGTATATTTTTTATACATATTTAATGGACATTCTTTAAGACTGGACATGCACGAATACATTCATCTTTAAAAAAAATATCTATTATCTATATAATTGTTTTATCACAGATTGCTAAACTGCCATTACTGACCTTACTATAGAATTATAATTTGTACAAAAGTACCTGCATGTAGCTATAAGGTACTTATTTGGTATTAAGTTCAAAGTTTGTTTACGCCTATTGGCAAAACAGTGAAACTAAAAAAGACCACCACTGTAATTACCTATGTTTATAAATAAAACACTTACTTACTTAAGATGATCGATTGCTACCATTTGCGATTATAATAACTAATAAATTACAAATACTAATACAAAGTTCAGAACAACCTGCTTTGGCCTTAGATCCCAAGAGTGAGATTTCCAGTTAAGCCAGTTAAAATATAGATTTAACACACGTTCCAATAGTTCCAGTTCTAATTGAAAACGATGTTGCCCCTAATACACTAAGACAGCGTGCTTGCCTTACAATCGAAATCGCTATAATACATTTGTTTACAAGTTTAACAATAACGTAGTAATAATGTTATTGGAATTAGATTAGATGAGAAATTGGGATGGTATAAATTTTGTTGGCAATGTCTAAAATACTACTGCATGTCTTTAACTTTCACGCTTTCAATCAATGCAAGTAATTGAAAACAAATGGCGATATTATCGCTATAAAGCTTCTTCCAATAATTATATATCTATATGTATAATAAAGGTACATACATAAAGAAAGTCGTCCACTGCTGGACATAGGCCTCCCCCAGAGAGTGCCAAATTGACCGGTCCTGCGCCGCCCGCATCCAGCGGACTCCCGCGACCTTTACCAGGTCATCAGTCCACCTTGTACATAATACATGTATAAATAAACATGCATAAATAAGACAAATTATAATTATGAACCAAAAACTGTTTGGGAAAAAATCAACATGGTAAAATTATATGTTATAAATATGAGAGGACTAAGGAAGTATGATTACCTAAATAGTGCGAGTCGGACTCGCGCACGAAGGGTTCCGTACCATTATGTATAAAAACGGCAAAAAAATCATGTCTGTTGTATGGGAGCCCCAGTCTGACTCGCACTTGGCCGGTTTTTTAGTATTTGTTGTTATAGCGGCAACAGAAATACATAATCTGTGAAAATTTCAACTCTCTAGCTATCACGGTTCTTGAGATACAGCCTGGTGACAGACAGACGGACGGACGGACGGACATCGAAGTCCTAGTAATAGGGTCCCGATTTTACCCGTTGGGTACGGAACCCTAAATAGGCTTCATTATATCAAAGCGCGGCATTTTTATAATTATTAAATATGAGGATTCAATTTATGTTAATACCCAAATGTTATTTATACCCAATGTTAAATTATTATTCTCTCACTATTGTTTATTCAGTTGAATACCTCGAAGACAATTAAAGCGGCGCCGACGAAGCTTCACACGAGTAAGCATTCCACAAATCTTTTTATTGATGAAATACGAATTCTTGAAGATTTCTTGAACTTGACGACCGCTTTAGCCTAGTTGGTAGTGACCCTGCCTACGAAGCAAGAGGTCCTGGGTTCGAATCCCGGTAAGGGCATTTATTTGTGTGATGAGCACGAATATTTGTTCCTGAGTCATGGATGTTTTCTATGTATTTAAGTATGTATTTATCTATATCGATGGCAAAAAGCGAGAACGTAGTAACCGCCACTTGGTCAAAAAATTTTTTTTTGCATATTCGGAATCAGCGAATTTTTCTGCGTCGACTGGTCTGGGTCCCATGGCTCTACGACGCTTAGAAAAAACTGGACTACGTTGCAAAACGAATGTGTTTTTTTGACGATGCCCACATCTAATTGCTGTAAACACCCAAATAGTAGCGATTTTCTAAACGAGTACATTTACGCTAATTTTGTTTTTTCATAAATCAAAGGGTGTGCCGGTTACAGCGTTGCCGAAATTTTGTTCCGTGGCGGTTACAGCATTTATGCATGTAGTAAAAAAAATACGAACCAAGCTTACTGCAATTATCCTAAAATAAATTATCTATGATTGACGCTTACTACATTTCATTCGAAAATGAATTAACAGCAAGCTACAGTAACGACATTTTAAACACAACGTGAAGTGGGTAGTGCTTGAAGATACAGCAATAGAAATGTGCGCTCGCGGCGATGTGGCTCGTGAATACGACCTGTGATTTAGTCTATCGGCGATCGCCGGAGCGAGTCGGTGTGCGTAGTCTGTGTACTGTGTGTCCGTGAAGTGTTCTCGATAAGAACGTGCCCTGCTAAAGTATTATTTCCATTGGAATGCAATTTTTAGGTTCCTATTTTAATGTCAATTGATATTCTGCCTAAGAAAAATGACTCCGAGTTTTTATTTAAATAAATAATAACAATTTTAATTTGTACGGTACCATAGTAATATAACGTCTAGTTATTTAAGTTAAATATTAATGGTTCAGTGAGATTAGTTCAAAGAAATATTTTTATAATTGAGGTGATAGTTGTGTACAAACAATTGTTTAAGAATTATGTTGAAAACTTATATAATAAGTAATACTTACATTCAAAACATCTTTTATAGTTAGTGGGTTTAATAGGTAGTGAGTTTTATATCGATAAAAGTTACTTAAAAGACAATTTAATGCCAAAACTGAAGATAAAATGTAGAGAGTTTTAAAGTTTTCGCGGGAATATTAAACCTCATTACCTAATATACTACTCAAAAGAAAATAGGGGCCACTAAGTATTTTGATTGCTACGTGAAAAATATAGTAAACAGTAATGTATATTTATTAAAATAACATGTAACAAGGCTTTTATTTTAACTTATGCTAATAACCATTTAATTGTGTAGTCAATTGTTTCACTTATTTCAATTAACATGAAATTAGTCCATTGTCAACAGCAAAAACTAAACAGAAACTCTTTGCAAAACAAAACAAAAACTGACACAAGCTGTTTTTTTAATGGTTTAGTAACGGGTGTGTCCTCTCCTGTTTTCACACTCCTGGAGCCTTGAATGCATACTCTCGATTAAGTTTCTGATGTTTTCATTAGGTATCTCTTCCCACGCACGTTTCAGAGCATCCATAAGCTGTTGCTGGTTGTGAACCTCTTGCTCATGCTCCCTAACCCTTCGTTTTAATTGGTCCCACATATGCTCTATTGGATTTAAATCCGGACTATACGCTGGCCATGGTAGGACACGAATATGGGAGTCATCCAGTACAATCTGAGTGGCCCGAGCTGTGTGTGGGCGGGCATTGTCATGCATTAACCAGAACCCTGGCCCCACTCTCTGTGAGAATGGAATCACATGAGGCCTGATGACTTCATCGATGTACCGTTGTGCAGTTACTGTGCCTTGATTTAAGAAAACCAGCTCAGTTTTGCCTTGTAAGCTAATCCCAGCCCAAACCATCACACTAGGACCTCCAAAGCGGTCAATTTCCTTGATGCAGACATCGGAAAATCTCTCACCCTGTCGTCTCCATACTCTAATCCGCCGATCATCACTACAAAGCTTCACTTTACATTCATCTGTGAAGAGCACCATACCCCATTGATTCATGCTCCAATCTGAATGTTCGCGGCAAAAACTTAAACGATTTACACGTTGAACCCTAGATAAAGGAATTCGTACTACTCGGCGTCTGGACCTTTGCTGGTCTTCATGCAGTCGATTACGTATCATTTGGTCACTAACACGAGTCCCCGTTGTCAACCGTAGGCGATTTTGTAACTTACGTGCCGTCACAGAGCGCTCTCGACGGGCACTCAATCGGATGTAGCGATCCTCTTGTGCCGTAGTCGCTCGCACCCTGCCCGATCCAGGCCTTCTTGCAACACTGCCAGTCTCTTGGAACCGATCCCACACATTTTGGATGGCTCGGCGAGAGAAACCCAACGAAAAAGCTACAGACCGCTGTGAATGACCTTCAGCAATCAATGTAACGGCTCTGGTGGCAGTAATGGTATCCACATGCCTTCGTAGACGTGGCATTATTAACAAAAGATGTTAAAAGAAAGCAAAAGATGGACAGAAATAGTTTTTTAACAGAATAAAATTGTGATTCCATCTGAAAGGAATTTGACCTGAAACTCGTTTTTTTTATTTGCTTCAATTTCTGGCCAGCTGTAAGACTTAAACACCAGCATTAAAGAGGTTGGATACTGAAGGAGGCCGGACATCATTAATTAGTCACTTATTAATTAGTTTACATCTAAAAATTTACTCAAAAACAGAAATATGTAAGTGGCCCTTATTTTCTTTTGAGTAGTATATTTAGTTTTAGCGGATAACAATATTATAGTCTGATTAACCCTAAGAATATTTATGTTTGTATTTATAGTAGGTTGTGATTTTATAATATGAGAGATTTTATTAGCCTTTTGAAATGTTATAAGCAACGGAGGTTTTAAGTAACTTTCGTAATGTTTTTATACAGAGAAATTGAGACTAGATAGTATTTGATATGTTAAGACGGCAATTGTTGCTTCTGAGTTTTTAATTTGTAAGAAACCTGCATTTAAAATTTGGAAACATTTTAAAAAAGTATGTTGATAAAAGTTGATTAATACTTAAGTCGTTTTATTTTCACAGTTTCTTTTTGCCGGTGGACATTTACCACATTTCAGTTAGTCCTATAAATAACGTAATGACATTTACGTCAAAATTATTGAATCTTAAAATAAATATGCATCTAGTTACAGCATTTATGCTTTATGGAAATAATACTCGTTTCACCATTTTAGTACATTTACTTCTGGCGTTTACAGCGTTTTCGCGTAACGAAAAAAAGAGTTCAATTGTCGTAACCGCCACTAAGTCGTAAACCAGTCTTTTTTGTTAAATATTAAATATGCCAGTTGAAAGAAAACCATAAGTTATGAATTAGATCCAAATATCAAGCATTTTCGTTCATAAATGAAAGAGTTATGATTTTTTTTCTCGAAATCGAAAAGTTTTTTGGCTCTGGTGTAAAGTTTGCATTTTGGCGGTTACTACGTTCTCGCTTTTTGCCATCGATATAAGTATGTTTATCGTCGTCTGGTACCCATAGTACAAGCTTTGCTTAGTTTAGGACTAGGTCGATTTGTGTAAGATTGTCCGCAAATATTTATTTATTATTTATTTATTTATTTCTCTGAGACTGTTTTATATAGCATGGGCGGTAAACAAGAGATCGGCCCACCGGGTAAGATGTTGGAGGCTACTTAGAATCTCTGATAACGAAAATAAAGGTGAGACAGTGTTCGGTCTGGAAAAGAGATTTGCCTGCCTAGGATGGTTGCATTTATTTAACCCGTGGAATACGTGTGCGTCTTCAAAGGCCAAGCGTGAGACGCGCGCTTCACGATTTTCACACGATATTTTTGCTGAACCTAATACGTACGGTCGACGCCAAAAATACGATTACACTATTCGCCTTATTGCAATGGAATAAGGTGCAAAAGTGTAAACATATTTTTGGCGTCGACTGTAATTATTTGAGTGATAGTAATGTCACCAACTTTTTTTATGGAACTTGAAAACGCTTTTGTAGGTATAAATTTTCTAAGAAAAAAATCTTGAGTCAAACAACGTCTTTTCCGATTTTTCTGTATTTAAATATCTTTAAAAAAGTAAGATTAAGTTGACGGGACTCTTTATTGGTTTTGTTTGTTGGTTATGTAAAAATATTGTATTGTTACTGACACGTACAAAACATTGATGTAATAAAAATATAATGACGTGGTTTACTCTATGACTAAATAAGCAGCCTGCTCTTTCATACAAACATTGACAAAAACTGAGCGATTCATTTTGTCAAATGTGATTTATTTATCATTACATATCATGTAATAATGATTGGTGATGAAAGACTGGAACAAGTAAAAGAGTTTGTGTATTTGGGGACATTATTTACTGGAGACGGAAAGCATGAGAAATATATTGAAAGGAGAGTGAATGCAGGGAATCGAGTGAATGGGGCACTGAACGCCTTTATGGGCAGCCAGAAAATATCACAAAAAGCGCGCGTGGCTGTGCATAGAGGAGTGTTGGTGCCCACACTTATGTATGGTAGTGAAAGTTGGGTGTGGCAGAAAAGACATCAAAGTCGAGTGAATGCAGTAGAAATAAGAGCGTTGAGAAGTATGTGTGGAGTGAAATTGAGTGATAGAGTCAGAAACGGTGTGATAAGAGATAAGTGTGGAATGGATGGAGATATAGTCACGAAAATTGAGAAGGGTATGTTAAGGTGGTTTGGGCATGTAGAGAGGATGGATGAGAGAAGATTAACGAAGAGAGTGTATATAAAAGGAGTGGAAGGGCAAGTTGGAAGGGAAGACCTAGGCGAACTTTCTCTGATCAAATTGGAGAAATGTTACAAAAAGGCCAGGTCAAATTAAAAGTACCCTAAACCGACGAGCATGTATGAGAAATGTTATGAAGGTGAGTGAAGCGAAAGTGGTTTGTCAGGATGGAGATCCGTGATCTCTGCCTACCCCTCTGGGAAAGAGGCGTGATTATATGTATGTATGTATCATGTATTTATGACGTAATCTTTTAAAGAAATTGCATGAATAATTGGCCCTCTGATCCTTCTTAGGAACTTCCCTCGCTGTTTATCCACAAAATTAATTTCGCTTGCAAGAGGTTTTATAGTTAGAAAATTCGGCTTAAAATACCTGCGGTGAGCTCGCAACTATTTTAGAGTTTTAATTATATCGTAATTGTTAAACTTTATTATCATATGAAGTTTTTTAAACTAATGTAATTGACTAATTTAGGTAAGTCAAAATGTTTTATTAAAAAAAAAACCGGCCAAGTGCGTGTCGGACCACGCAAAACGAAGGGTTCCGTGCCTATTAAAAAGGTCGTATCGTCACAGAAATTTTACGGCACTTACGTCCTTTTCTTTGAGGAAGGCAGTTTTTCAGCAATATCACGAAAACCTCTGAACCGATCTTGTTCAAAACAATTTTCGGTGAATGAAATTAATAAGCCCTATGTCCATGAATTTTTTCATATTTTTAAAATACACCGTTCAAAAATTAGAGGGGGGGGGACAGAATTTTAGTGACTTTCGGGGCGATTATCTCCGACCCTATTCACTTAATCAAAAAAAATGCTAAGAAACCTTATATTTATTTTGAAAGGCCTATCGATTGATGTGCCACACGGGGGGTCACGATGAAAAATTTTTTTTTGACTTTTAGTTTTATGTATGGAGTGCACCCCTAAAAAAATTTTTTTATGTCATTTTAATTACAAAACTATGTAGCGGCTAACAAAATACACCTATCCTCAAAATTTTATCCAAATACACCTTATAGTTTTCGAGTAAAATGCCTGTGACATACGGACAGACGGACAGACGGACAGACGGACATGACGAAACTATAAGGGTTCCGTTTTTGCCATTTTGGCTACGGAACCCTAATAAAAATTAGTGAATACGTGAAAAAGTGATATATTATACCACGTCCATCAAACCAACTCTATAGTACGATAAGGCATTGTCATTCGACTAACACAAGTGTATGAAATAGGAACGATTGGTTGGTTTAATTTCACATGCAAAATTACTATATAGTTTTAAGTATGCAAAAAATAATAAATGCAGTTAAATTGTGTGATTCCCAAGTTGCAGAATTTTATTTAGCAATCAAATAGGGATAATAAGAATGCTTGACTTGGCTCTACACAGGGGTTTATAAAATGTGCTTAAAACACTACATTGTTCCACGGGCGACGTACTGTGACATGTCATGGCCCTGGACCTGAATGTCCGGCGTGCCATGCCTCCTACTCGTGAATCTACAATCTACATAAAGAAAGATACCTACAGTAGGCTAATTTCGATAAAATGTTTCAGTTGATAATAATCAACAGATCCTATTCATTTACCACAACAGTTTATAATATAAATTGATACATAAATATTGATTGGAATTCATAAAGGAATTTATTTATTATAACTGGAATAATATACAATAATTGAATTGAAATAACATTGAAAATTATATCTAAATATTAAAAAAAAAAACATTAAGCTAGCCGAAAATAAATAAATATAATTTGTAATAAAACTAAAAGTCATCATATCAGCCGAAAGACGTCCACTGCTGGACATAGGCCTCCCCCAGAGACTTTCAAATTAACTGGTCCTGCGCCACCCGCATCCAGCGGACTCCCGCGACCTTTACCAGGTCATCAGTCCACCTTGTGAAACTAAAAGTCATTATTCTAAATTGCCCCTGTGGCAAGGTACCGAGGACGCTGGCAGCATTTCCTCGCTGAATAGCAATGCTTATGCGTTGAGCGAGGAAGCTGCCAGCTCTCCTATCCCCGGTGACGTCAACCAACCGTTTTGCCAAATCACGGTACAGTAAGTTCATGTGCGGCTGGGCCCCACGGACCAAGGGTATAACGGACTAAAGTTTAGTTTAGTGTATTTGAGTTAATAAACTGCTTGGGTGATATACAATATACTGTGTTTCCTTCAAAACTCCACGGAGGCTGCCCTGTAACAAATTGGTCACCCGTGTTTTCTAAATTGTACAATTTGACTTATTATTTATTTATTCCCGAAAAAGTTAAAATAACAGGGTACACATGTTAATTTGCCAAACTGTATTCACAAAATACTACAGTCCAAAAAAATACACACATTAAAATAATTACTGTATTTATAAAAATTACCTGTGTCCGTTTTGTACAAGTGATTTTAATCATCATAAATCAGCATTATTATCATACAGTCGATCAACCTGATAATGTCAACAAATAGATTTTCCTTCGAAAACGAATAAATTGAAAAACTGTCAAACTACCCAAACAATCCGATTTTCATCGACATTCGCGATCTAATCTACTACCGACGG
Source organism: Epinotia nisella (assembly GCA_932294315.1). Classification (NCBI taxonomy): domain Eukaryota; kingdom Metazoa; phylum Arthropoda; class Insecta; order Lepidoptera; family Tortricidae; genus Epinotia; species Epinotia nisella. The sequence goes on from OW028691.1 coordinate 3,287,327, forward strand.
TTTGAAACAGCCGACTTTAACCGTAGAAACAATTTCAATAATTTGCATTACACTTGATCTACTGTTACTTGTGTCCTCTCTACAGCACACGGCTCTTCCCTCAAAAATGCGCTTAAACATCCAGGAGACTTAGCGCCTTAATTAAGCCTGTGCGGAATTCACGGCACCTAGTCGAAATATGTCAAACAACATGGCAGCGGAATTGTCAATTTTAGCGAAGCATTAAATTGCGGGTGACCTTTTAGAAGGACAGAGATTTTACGTGGGAATTCTTTAGGGCTTCAGATTTTTTGCAAGTTTAGTTTGCGTGGGATCTTAATTTTCTCTCGCTTAAATGTTTACCAGCGGAAATTTTGCAGTCAAGCATTTCATATGGGGGCCTTTTAGAAGAACAGATGTTGGGGTGGGAATTATTTACGGATCGCGTTTAGAAATTTAAGTTATTAGTTTGTGTGGTTTGTTTTGTGTTACTTTGAAACGCACGGGGCGCCGAATTTGAACTAATTGTAATGTGTCAATGAACGCTGCGAAATATTTTAACAACGTTTAAAGACTTCATTAAAGTACACCTAAAGGCTTATATATATATATATATATATATATATATATATATATATATATTTTAGTGCCACCGTTAACTTTAAGACTTGACTACGGACTCGGACTTCGCACGACACGGTTTATGATTGCATAAGTTTTTACTTAACTGTTTTTATTATTTGGTAAATAAATACTTAGTCAGTTAAGTAGTCCTATAATCTAAAAACATAAAACGTTGTCTTTCGCATAGTACATTATGTCTTTCTTTAAATGCTCTTTATTCGTCGATAAATCTTGAACAAAAACCGTTATTGAAGCCTTAAAACAAACATTTATGGCTATAACTGCTTACGTCAGTTTCCGAATATCATGTTTATATCGAATAAAAGCCGGTGAAAGTAAATTACAGTTGTGATCTGGCCCAGTGTTATCGCTCCGTACTTTAAGCCTTTGATGTATTATTATCTGTGGGTATAAAAATACGTGTATGACGGATTTAGGGATACGTGGGCCAGTTTAGATTTTAATAATTTAGGTTAGAATTTGAACCGTAACTCCATTGCGTAGGGTTTAAAATACAGTGAATCACTGGTTTCTAAAGTGCTGAAATCTTTGCGTAGGAAATGTAATAAAAATGAATGCATACAGTTTTTTTTTCAAGTCGGCTTAAAGTGCAGCATGTGTTTGCCACCTAGAAAAATGGTTTCTGGACTTTGAATCTCTTAGATTTATCGCAATTTCAAACCGTTGTTTATGGTATAAAATCTCTTTTCGTACAACTATATAATAAGTAGGTATCTAAATATGAATATCTCTGCAGCAAAATGATCAGTTGTTGTATTTTCTTTAGGAAAAAGTTGAGAATTATTTTTATTGATAACGATTTAATAGCAGCAGCATGCATGACCTAATTATGATTTAGAGTTTACATGATTCATATGAGAATATTAAATATTTACTCGAAAATATAGATAACGTACTAAAATTAAGAGTAAATAATTAACGTGATTATATGCTTGCGCTGTTGTTAATAAGGAAATTATTTAAACATTTATTATTTATTTTATCTCTTTTGTCCTTTTATAACGCAGAACCCAAGTTAAAGATTCCGCTTCAGACTCACCCAAAAGCCAGTAAGTACTTTGCGTGACAACCTCCCATAAAATCCTAACTATGACAGAATATATGCCCGGCTCATGTGTAACATGCCCTTTCCAAGGTTCCGACTTTATTTTTTGTTACAACCCTAGCTTTGTATTACAAACATCGTTATAATTCATTATATTGTATTATAGGGTTGTCGGCGAGTGTCCAAATGATTTAATGCATTCTTTGTTTGCTCGTGTAAACGGATCGGTGGTTTTGTTCTTTTTCTATTGGTGTTAGGTGATTAATTGTTTTTTTTTTTCAATTATGACAATCATTTATCATTCCATAGAACAAAAACATTAAATATTTTATCTTCTAATTTCATCATGAACAATTAAATTTTACACTGTTGTCCATCTACATAACATATAGATACTTCGTTGGTTTAGATGAAAATTCAATAACGTTCTAAAAACAAAAGGGCAATTAATAAAATATCGAAGCAGAAAAACGTGTAATACAATAAAATATTGTATTAAATAAAAAAACCTACAGGAAACAAATCAATAACGTCCTACGGAAAGAACAAAAAACTTACTTTACCTCAACTGCACCGTGGAAAGGAAATCGCATTAAGTCAAATAAGACGCCGATAACAGAGCACAAGAACGAATCGTATGAAAATTAGATTCATTAAAATCTAACAGAACAGTGTAATTTAGTTTTGCTCTTAAATAAGACTTTTTATTCACCGCAGATAATATGGCGAACTTTACCGATTCACATTTATAACTCTTTTTATGGGTGCCGCTGGAGAATGGAGGCAGAAAGGGGGTGCTTAAGTAGTAACATTTTGGAGGCAACGTCGCCTGAAGATTAAATTGCAATAATGAGCCAATTTTGGCTATCGTTCCCATTCTCATTCCTTCCTTTTTCCATAGTAAGTATTTTAAAGGCGTTGCGCTGTTGTTTTTCTTTTCGAATTTTTATCTTTGCGGGGTTTTCGGCGTGTATTTTTTTGCTGTAATAAATTCGGGGTCCTTTTTAAAGGACAACGGGAAAACTTCGCGGTTGAGTCTTTTAAACTTGAAAATTGGTGTCGCGAGTTGTATAAAATTGTTAGAGAGATGCTAACTTCATCATTTCTTTTTTTAATAATAATATATTTTTTTTATCACTTGAACAGTAGTTATTATTATGAATATATTATTAAATATTATTTGTTCCAGATGTTTTTCAACATTAACTTACCGTTTTCAATTTAACCATTTAAAATTAAATATGGTTACCCTGGTAGGCTGACTGGTAGGTGTGACAGCCAAACAGCTGGCGGCTTTCTCGCGCAACGCATCAGCATTGCAATTCAGCGAGGAAATGCCGCCAGTGTCCTCGGTACAATGCCTCGAGTGCTTTTTAGGGTTCCGTTGTCGACAAGGAACCGATCTGATCCTTACTACTACAAAACTGTAATTCAGCATGGGTATACAAATCAATCACGCCGACAAAAAATATTTTTTTGGGGTATTCCTCCCTACTCCTAAAGTGGGGATGTATTTTTCGTTCTTGGTAAATCCATTCAAAGGTTCTATTTGGCCAACCATAGGTAAGTACAAGGTGTTTCATTTGTGGGGTATCGTTGGATAGCTTGTTCAAATAAAAATGTGGGTTCTTGAAAACTATTATTCGATTCAGGGATTCGTTTGAAATGTATTATGCGTTTTAAAGCCCTAATTTTTTTTGGAGTCAAGTGTCTCCTCCTTCCCCTGCTGGCTAAATGGTTACTACTTATGGGGAATTTGAAAAAAAAACATGGCTGTAGTACATATAATAAATTAAAAAGGAAAACTATATAAGTAGACATAACTGGTTAATGACGAATGAATGAGTTTTGACGACCGAATAGCCTAGTGGTTAGAGAACCCGAATATGAAGCTTGAGGTCCCGGGTTCGATCCCCGGTCAGGGCAGATATTCGTATGATGAATACGAATGTTTGTTCTCGAGTCTTGGATGTTCAATATCTATTTAAGTATGTATTTATCTATATAAGTATGTTTATCCGTTGTCAAGTACCCATAGTACAGACTTTGCCTAGTTTGGGACTAGATCAATTGGTGTGAATTGTCCCACGATATTTATTATATTTTATTTATTTAATTAGTAATAGTCGACCAACTTAAAGCTGTACTTGGAAAGGCCAACTTTCGTACAAATTCGGGCGACGCAATCGCAACGTTTAGTTGGCGCGCGCGTGTCGATATAACAAAGAGACAGGCAACTACGGAACCCTACACTGCGCGTGGCCCGACACGCACTTGGCCGGTTTTTTCTGATTTAATTTAATTTAGTTCATGTAAACTTAATATCTTTGTATATACTTTAGAATATAAAATATAAATGTCTTACTAAATACTAATATTACAGGCTTTTACAAATTAATTATTTCGACGGGATATTATGGAATATGGATTAAAAAAAACATAAATTTAGACTACCAATATGAGTCTGATTAAGATTTAAATTTATTTTTCCATTAACAGAGCTCTAAACTACCTACTAAAATCGATTAAACATTCAATCTTGAAATAAAACCATCAAAGTATTAATAAAATTATTCCATTGTTTATACATCCGGTGCGATGTTGTAAAAATCGTAGAAAACAAGTTTATGACATGTAGAAAAAAACCAAATCAAACTAAATTATAGATAACTTATGCAAAGATAGTTCACCAGACACGCGTTTCTGACAAATTGATATAATATGCCAATTGCCGCGGTGGACGGCCTCTTGGGTAAGTGCATAACCTGGTATGTGTGAGCGTGACACATTAATATAAAGACGGAGTCAATATAAATAAAAACCGGCCAAGTGCATGTCGGATCACGCAAAACGAAGGGTCCCGTGCCTATTAAAAAGGTCGTATCGTCACAGAAATCTCACGGCACTTACGTCCTTTGCTTTAAGGAAGGCAGTTTTTCAGCAATATCTCGAAAACCTTTGAACCGATCTAGTTCAAAATAATTTTCGGTGAAAGAATTTAATAAGCCCTATGTCCATGATTTTTTTCATATTTTTAAAATACACCGATCAAAAATTATAGGGGGGAGGACAGAATTTTAGTGAATTTCGGGGCGATTATCTCCGACTCTATTCACTTAATCAAAAAAATTGCTGAGAAACCTATTTATTTTGAAAGGCCTATCGATTGATGTGCAACACCCTAAAAAGCCTACCCACGCTGCGCATTCCGGTACCTGGTACCAGTACGAGTACTAGTACTTATATAGATAAATAAATACTTAAATACATAGAAGACATCCATGACTGTGGAACAAAATATATTTGTGCTCATTACACAAATATTGGGATTCGAAACCAGGACCTCTTGCTTCGTAGGCAGGGTCACTACGAACTAGGCAAAAGCGGTCGTCGAAATGGCGCTTTTGGTCTAGGTGTTTAAGTGTTGTGAGCCACATACGTGCTCATGAAGAAAATTGTAAGGATCGCCGTCGTCGGATACGACAAGCAGGACTATATGTAAACTCAAACTCAATCTAAAACATTTATTCGTCACAAAAGTACCTGACACAATTAATAAAAGAAAAAATACACACCAGAACAGCATTACATAATAAAATGATCCCTCTGTTAAAGCGGCTGTGTCATTGTGCGTAGGAAGTTGAATGATGATTGATTGTTATTACCTGTGACTGTATGACCAGTAATTTACTTTGATTTTTAGTTTATTTATAGTTGGGTCGTTCTTCTTTTTTACCGACAATGAACCGAGGTTTGTCCGTTTTTTTGGTTTTTGAAGTATCGAAAATTGTGGTTTTGAAGCGCGATTTAAAAAAAAATGCTTTGGTTTCTTCATTATAACTAATTAAAGTTTCCTTTCCGCCCAATATAAATATTTTTTTACTGTTGGTTTTTAAAAAAAATATGTGACAAAGTGGACTCTTTCAGTGGGGACCACATTTTGGTTTACCACTCTGTCACGGCATTCTACGAAAAACAAATCGTTTAAAAAAATGCTAGTTAGAGAAAGTGAAATGTTAAATAATAGTAATTAATAAAATAATATGGACGTTCATTCGAACATTATAAAACCGTAAACATCATAACTCAAATGAGATGCCGTAATAACACAAAGGACAGGCTATTGTCGGTCGAAAAGTAGAACGACCCAGTTACAAAAACAACAAATTATAGCATCTATCTATCAGCATAAGTACAAATACTAATATACCGGGTGGAAAAATCGAATGCAACATGGATGGCAACTACCTTAAATATTGTAAATAGCACATTCTGTGTAAAGGAAACATTCCTTTGTTTTTAAAAACAATAAATTCTGCATTTAAGGATTTATGAAAAATCGCTTGCCTCAGTCGGGACTCGAACCGGTTTAGTAAGTTTATTAAATTAATATTGTTTTATTTTGTGTGTTTCAATTTTTAGTTTTCAATTTTCATGGCCTTCCGTTATTCTGATTGTATTTGTTATTTAGAAAAAAAATGAACCTGATCAGTTACCCTTTCAATCTGCATCATAAAACAGAGCACGTTATTTTTTGTCACATTTGACCGGTTCGAGTCCCGACTGAGGCAAGCGATTTTTCATAAAACCTTAAATGCAGAATTTATTGTTATTAAAAACAAAGGAATATTTCATTTACACAGAATGTGCTATTTACAATATTTAAGGTAGTTGCCATCCATGTTGCATTCGATTTTTCCACCCTGTATAAACAAACATAAAAATAGAAAAAAAAATTAAGAAAGAAAACAACATAACTCGGAAAGTCTTTTACATTTAAGATTAGAAGTTAAGATTGTAATTATTATGTATTTTTTAATGACATAAACAGTTCAAATTTAAATTTAATTTAATTTTAATAAAAAGAATACACCATCCAAAAGGTCCGCCTGCGGCATGGTCCCCAATACGCTGGCCGCGTTACCTCTTTGTACCGCTAGAGACATTCTCTGCGCGAGGTAAGCGCCGGCTCTGGAGTCCCCTGAGGTGTCGACCAGCCGTAACTACAGGGCTCTAATAAATGCCTTCATGTCAGTCGACCAGGGTCCAAAACGACAAATTATTGTCTTAAATAGCAGCATTGAAAATATTAATGTTGATTTTTTAGTAGACATACTCTCAAAAGTAAAATAAAGCTTTGGTAGGAAATGATAAAAGAAATTCGAATAGGCACAGCGATAATCGAATTACCTATCATCATCATCATCAGCCTATATACATCCCACTGTTGGGCACAGACCTCCTCTCATGAATGAGAGGGAATGGGCAGTAGTCCCCACGCTCGCCCAGTGCGGATTGGGGACTTCACAATTCACATACATGAATCCCTTCACCGGAAAGCTAACAGTAAGTATCAAATGATATTCCGTTCATAAGTTCCGAATAACTCATCACCTATATAAATATCTAATTAGCATAAAAACGCCATCTAAAATCTCTGAATAAAAAATATTATGTAAGGTAAACATCCTAGTCCTAGGCGTTGCACTCTTGTGGAGGTATGACATGAACTTTAAGTCAAGGAGACATCTGGCTTAAATTCGAATGAAGAAAAATCCTCTTATATTGAATTTAACCCTTACTGTTTTGACATAAAGTTATCATGCCATGAAAACAAGTGCATCTTCAAATACTAGTATGTTTACTTAATGAAATCATTGTTTGGATTGTTTTTTGGACAATAAATGCTACACAAAAAATCGGACAAGTGCGAGTTCAATTCGCGTGGTGACGGTTCCGTAAAATATTGAGAATTTTCCCGTTACTTTGAATACTCAAACATCTTATATAGGTTTTCCTGTAATCTTTAGGCAAGGAACTATTTTCCATATTTTTTTCAGAATTTTAAGATAAGGGGGGGAATGGTCAATTTTCGTCCTTTTTCCTAAATTACTTAAAATCTGTTTTTGCTAAAACTATAAAAAAAAATATCTGAGATGCTTACAACAACCCCTTTCTATTGGTATGTCACACAATATAGTTTGAGAAAGTTTTATTTTAATTTTCCAGGTAACCCACAAAAGTGGCCCCCTTGTTGAGAGTTTATTAATTTACTTTACGCGTCCATCTTTGGGTCACCAATTGTGACGGTTTTTGGGAAAAGGTCCCACTTTGTCGATATGGAGTTAAGAGTAGTTCCTAATACTACAGATCATACGCTATCTTTTGGTGAAAGATTCATGTCTCTAGGTGCTATAGTTATTTTTTTTAAATTCTGCAAAGTTGCAGAAGTGAAAAAGCGACAATTGAGAAAACGTTGGTTAAAGTTTGGGATGGCAGAAAACACACTTCTACTTTGAAGTTATGGAGTGGTTGGTATTAAATGAATAGGCATACTTTAGGGATTTCAAATTAGTTAAAATCATGTATGTAACCTTAGTATTTTGAATGTTATGGAGGCTTGAACATAAAAACGGGACGAAAATATGTAAATCCTGAATATGGGTTTATTTCTATATTATATTATACGGCACGCAGATTTATCATTAAAGTTGTATTTATAAATGGTTTCCCATGCTAAAAAAGACAGAAATAATTCTGTGGATCCTTTTATTTAGTTATTATGTCAAAAAGTTAATAACAAATGATTTGAAGAGTGCCATGCATAAAAATTAAAATACACGTGTCTCTTAATATATAACATGAGATTACTTAAAAAACATACTTATCAAGCATAGAAAGTATGTAAAATATCAAATTATAAGTACTTTTTGTGTGTATAAAGTTTAGTGATTTTATATAGGGAGGGTCCCACTTTGTCGATTTACTAAACTTCAGTGCTTCTTCATTGAAAGTGTTTGTGTTTGGTATATTTTTCAGTTTTATGTATGAGATAATGGTTTGTTATTGTTAATCTAAGAGTCTTTGATACTAACGTCGTTTGTTTAAACTTCTTTAACGTAATTGAACGAAATTTCTTTTCGACTCAAGTTTAGTGACCCACTTTGACGGTTTAGTGGATCATACGCTAAAAAATTACTACAAGTATAAAATCATAATTTATAAACATAGGTGTAATTTGCTGAACCAAAAACAGTATAATTACAAACCAAAAACCGGCCAAGTGCGTGTCGGACCACGCAAAACGAATGGCCGTGCCTATTAAAAAGGTCGTATCGTCATAGAAATCTTACGGCACTTACGTCCTTTTCTTTGAGGAAGGCAGTTTTTCAGCAATATCTCGAAAACTTCTGAACTGATCTTGTTCAAAACTATTTTCGGTGAATGAAATTAATAAGCCCTATGTCCATGAATTTTTCCATATTTTTAAACTACACCGTTCAAAAACTAGAGGGAGGGGGACAGAATTTTAGTGACTTTCGGGGCGATTATCTCCGACCCTATTCACTTAATCAAAAAAAAATGCTAAGAAACCTTATATTTATTTTGAAAGGCCTATCGATTGATGTGCCACACGGGGGGTCACAATGAAAAAAATGTTTTTGACTTTTAGTTTTATGTATGGAGTGCACCCCTAAAAAATTTTTTTTTGTCATTTTAATTACAAAAGTATGTAGCGGCTAACAAAATACACCTATCCTCAAAATTTTATTCAAATACATCTTATAGTTTTCGAGTAAAATGCCTGTGACATACGGACAGACGGACAGACGGACATGACGAAACTATAAGGGTTCCGTTTTTGCCATTTTGGCTACGGAACCCTAAAAATGGTACCTAAACGTATTGAACCTATGAGATGTAGCAAACGGATCGAACTCATCGCAACGTTTATATAACTCGCCGCGCCGCCTTGTCGGCGACATCAAAGGCACCGCCGCCGCTAAGCGCTTTGTGTAGAGCCGACGTGGGTATGTACCTACGCCGGTATGTACCTACGCCGGTCGGCTCGACGCGCAGCGCAAGCGGCGACGGCGATCAGTGCGAGGCAAGCTACCGCTGAGGTTGGGTGTAGTAATGTGCATCAAGTAGCGTATGATCCACTAAACCGTCAAAGTGGGTCACTAAACTTGAGTCGAAAAGAAATTTCGTTCGATTACGTTAAAAAAGTTTAAACAAACGACGTTAGTATCAAAGACTCTTAGATTAACAATAACAAACCATTATCTCATACATAAAACTGAAAAATATACCAAACACAAACACTTTCAATGAAGAAACACTAAAGTTTAGTAAACCGACCAAGTGGGACGCTCCCTATATAAAATCACTAAACTTTATACACATAAAAAGTACTTATAATTTGATATTTTACATACTTTCTATGCTTGATGTGTATGTTTTTTTAAGTCTAATCTCATGTTATATATTAAGAGACACGTGTATTTTAATTTTTATGCATGGCACTCTTCAAATCATTTCTTATTAACTTTTTGACATAATTACTAAATAAAAGGATCCACAGAATTATTTCTGTCTTTTTTAGCATGGGAAACCATTTATAAATACAACTTTAATGATAAATCTGCGTGCCGTAAAATAGAATATAGAAATAAACCCATATTCAGGATTTACATATTTTTGTCCTGTTTTTATGTTCAAGCCTCCATAACATTCAAAATACTAAGGTTACATACATGATTTTAACTAATTTGAAATTCCTAAAGTATGCCCATTCATTTAATACCAACCACTCCATAACTTCAAAGTAGAAGTGTGTTTTCTGCCATCCCAAACTTTAACCAACGTTTTCTCAATTGTCGCTTTTTCACTTCTGCAACTTTGCAGAATTTTTAAAAAATAACTATAGCACCTAGAGACATGAATCTTTCACCAAAAGATAGCGTATGGTCTATAGTATTAGGAACTACTCTTAACTCTATATCGACGAAGTGGGACCTTTTCCCAAAAACCGTCACAAATATGATATCGACGATTTTTTCTGTATGCGACAAAGTGGGTCGCTGGGCACTAAACTTTGAGGCCCTAAAAAGGTGCTTAAAATGGAGATTTATGCGTCGTCATCAAAATCATAGGTTTATTACAGTATGTTCTATCAGTTTTCATCGAAAGTTGATTTTCGGTAAGTTTTGCCATATTTCACTAAACTGCCCGTAACTCCGTAACTAGAATCGACAAAGTGGGCCCTTTTACTAAACACCGTCACAATTTACATACGTTTAACTCAATCGGTCCAGTAGTTTCGGAGCAAATCGGCTGTGACAGACGCACGAGTGATCCTATAATAAAAATGGTTGTCTGTAAAGTCGGTTTACAGACGATAATTTTACGTGATAACGTTATAAGAAAACATTGATGAAAAATTGCATACTTTTATAAACTTAATTGAATTATTATCACCGAATTATTATTATTTTGTATGATACAAAGAAGGAGTTTAATGAAAATTACAATTCTCCTCCTTTTAGGGGTTATTCATAAAAAACCTGAAACATGTATATATTCCTTTATCGTAAAGAATACTCCTGTGAAGTTTCGAATAAAATAGTCGATCTAATCTTGTTTCCCCATACAAACTTTGGACCCCCATTTCACCCCCTTAGAGGGTGAATTTTGAAAAATCCCTTCTTAACGCACCCCTAGACCTTATAAAAAATCTTCGTGCCAAATTTGGAATGTCTAGAACCAACCGGTTTGGGCTGTGCGTTGATATTTTGTGCGCGCAGCCGGCGGTCATCGATTTATAAGACGTTACCACGTTAAAAAAGTATTCAAAAAGGCTGCTTTTAACAATAAATTTGCTTCTACTTCTGCTGATATATTGACAGTTTTTCAAAAAAATATAAAAAAACCTAATATAATCATTCATCATCATCATCATATCAGCCGAAAGCTGCTGCACAGAGGCCTCCCATAGGGTGCCAAATTGACCAGTCCTGCGCCACCCGCATCCAGCGGACTCCACAGCGATCTTTACCAGGTCATCAGTCCACCTTGTGGGGGGCCTACCCACGCCGCGCCTTCCGGCACGTGGTCGCCACTCGAGAACTTTTCCGCCCAACGGCCATCGGTTCTACGTGCAATGTGCCCCGCCCACTGCCACTTAAGTTCAGCGATTCGGAGGGCTATATCGGCTACCTTGGTTCTGCTGCGGATAGCCTCATTTCTGATACGATCACGCAGAGAAACTCCCAACATAGTCCTCTCCATTGCCCTTTGGGTGACTTTGAGCCTTCTTATGAGGCCCATAGTAAGCGACCAAGTTTCAGTGCCATATGTCATCACTGGCAACACACACTGGTCAAAGAGAAATATTATCATTGTTGACTTGTTTTTAGCGATTTTTGCAGTAGCGAGCGAGTCAAAATTTGAGGGTAACCCTCGCTGAATTGAGTTCTTCACTTAAATGAATACATCAGACACCACCCACTTCAGCTACCTAATGTAAATCTGCCACAAACGCATTATAATGGTAATTTTACACTCGAGACATACATTAACTTCCAGCCTCATTTATATTACAACAATTTATCAAAAAACGCCATCAGCATGTCCCATAATTTTCCCCTGTAAATATACACATGCTTTCACTCGGCTTAACATTTTCAAAATATTCGTATTCCACAAACGTGTTTTTGTAATGTCAATTATGGTGCCTCACGAATAAAGTTCAAACTTGTATTGACGCGATGCTAAGATGTGAGGTTGGCAAAGCAATTATATTTGCAATGAGTACTGTAAGTGGCCATACATCATAGGCAACGGCTATGTTTTATGGCTGTCATTGAATATGTATGAAGGTGTTCACTATTGTAAAGGGAAAAAAACCTACATTTAGGTACATTATATTGAAATTATGAGGGAGTTATTTTGCTGAATATCTAAGGCTTCACCGTGTTAACATTTTGAGAGCTAAAGACGGCTGTGGACGCGGACGAAAACTCGTGCCACTGAAGCCACGGACGGCCACATGATAATATATATATATATCCTGAGACAATTCACACCAATTGATCTAGTCCTAAACTAGGCAAAGCCTGTAATATGGGTACTAGACAACGGAAAACATACTTATATAGATATTAAGCATCCAAGACTCGAGAACAAACATTCTCGAGATCGAACCCGGGACCTCTAGCTTCATAGTCAGGTTCTCTAACCACTAGGCTATTCGGTCGTCAATAAATATTGTCATTATGACATGACAATATTTATCAGAAGTTTAATTTTATTCATATTTTGTCTGGCTATTGTTTTTGTTCTGGCCTCGTTAGTCACGGTTTTGTTTTGCACCCTCGCTATAAAAGGTTAAAGATTACGCAACGAATCCTCAAATCAATAAAGGATAGGCAACGCGTTTGTGGTTCTTGTGGGATAGTTTTAGCGTCCATAATCCGTCCATAATATTTATACTACGCTGGCGGCTTACAAAGAGTTCAATCTCGATCTCGCGAAATCTCGTCCAGGATATTTTACGAGACTCTTGTACAATTTTCGTAAGAGATCTCGAGATTGCAAGATTGAACTTTCCATATAAAAGATAAAACACAGCATGACAGTAAAAGTTTCATCTGACTGAGTCATTAATTATTTGATTAATATTACTTTTAATTAGGTCAGTAAGGTTTTAAAGTCCGATGGTTAATTATATAGAATTTTAGTATCTTTTGCTTAGGTGTTGTTGACCGAACAATGAGGTATAAAATGTCAGGAGAACACGATGTAACGAGGCGCCGCACCGCAGACAGGCCAACTCGGCTTGGGCTGGAAATCGTTCGTATGTCCGGTGTCTGTCACGATGTCACGCTGTCCGGCTGTTCTCCTCTACAGGTCACATTCCTCAATCGATTCTCGTGAAATTTTGTGAGCAGGTTTGTTAATTGGGCCAATCAACTTTTTCTTGTTGTTATTCTATCCCCGTAAGCCAAGAGACAACAATGACAGTGTTTCTTAGAAAAAATACTATAAACTGGGCTTCTATCATGGTAAGGAGTTGCCTCACCATGGAATGGGTGTGCCAATATAACAAAAACACATGTTTAGTGGATTTAAGCCCTATAAAATCATAGTTTTAACGAGTCACCCAGGGGACGTAACTATGACAACGAGCAACAAAAATTGTTGATTGGACCAAGTTTTCGTCAAGTCCCTTTTTCGAAATAAAAAAAATATTGAAATAGGCTATTTATTGAATTATTAACTATGCCACAATACAGTTTTCACCGAAGAGTTACATTGATTCTGAATTTAGATATGACATTAAAGCGACAGGGTACAATATGTAGGAAAAAAAGGTACACAGGTGTTCGATCAGCCCTTTGAAGCCGAACGTACAGACAGCTGTACAGAATCGATGGAAACCCCGTAGCAACGCAACTCATTTGGATATTTATCTTTAGACACAACTCAGTGCTATTTTGGAAGGGGATAAAGGTTAATCCGTTTAGGGATCCTTTTATGGTAGTCAAAATAAACAATGGGTATTGGCACGGATATGAGTATATGCAGGGTAAAGTAAATTTAGGTGAGGTGAAATTAGTTTGAATTGCAGGAATTACGGAAGCATCACATTTTTCTTCTTTTTGGGGTATTTAAGCACAAAGCACCAGCATATCTCTTCAAAAGCTCACCTTCAACACATCTTGTGGACGCCAGTGCGTCACACATTTAATAACGCCCCGGCATGCTACCGCTGCATTCCGGGGAAGTTTAGTTTCCGCTATGCGGCATCCAAAATTTGGAACAATATACCACCGCCGATCTGAGACCTGCAAAACGTCCATAATTTCAGAATAAAACTTAAAAAGTTCATGCATGACCACCAGCACAAGCAGGAAAATTTATGTCACTATACGAGCTGCATATAACTTTTCCTCACCTTTTTATGTCTCACTTGCATTACCATATATATATGTTGCTGTTGCCGTTGTTTAATCTGTTCTAGTCCATGGTTTCATATGCGTTGTATTGTATATGTATCATATTTAATTTTAGTTAGCCACCTGTCTTTACGATCCGTCAGCGCACTGCAGCCATGCTTTTTGTCTAGTTGACATTTTGTCACATGCGCGCGGCAATGGAATGGTTGCCTTCACGGATCGCACAAAAACCCCGCACACTCGCGATCGGATACGCGTATCAAAATCGGTAAGTATGGACGTGTTTTGATACTGTATCGCGATACGAAGTTATGATTTGATACGCGATACGCCGTGATCGCTCTCGAGGCAGTTTTTCCCCGATCATCCAAGGGGATACAGATACACGTCCACACTTAATGATTCGGCGTTATGTTATGATACGATACGCTGCTATGCTACGGTTAGTATGGACAATGTGCCCAAAGTGAGCGTCCATACTTAGGATACGCGAGTTCGATACGCGTGATCGTGATCGGCAAAATGATACAAATGTGGACCCAGCTAAAGCTTGCACTGACGGTGTAGCGTTTTGTAGATAATAATTATTTTTATCTTATTTTTGTTACTGCTGCTGCAAAAACAAGCAAATAACCTGTGTTGCTTGTTTTTTGTTTTAATTATTGCTTCTTACTTTTGTATTCTTGAATTGTTTAGAGCAAACATAACTGGAGTAGCCTTATGTTGTATTTGTGCACAAAAAAGTCTGCCGAATTTTGCGAAGGCGGGGGAGGAGCATCTTAATAGGATATTGAAACTCAATTATATTAAAAGCTTGAAGTGGTAGAACGTTTATAATATCAAGTGCTTACAGCAACATGCGGGCATTTTTACGATAAGTTACTGAAAGGCTACAGTTATGTATGCTCTAAGTTAAATTTTAATTTTGGTTTTTATTAAATTTCATTTCATGTTATCTTTTATTTCCGTTTTTTGTTATTGTCATGTATTATACGTGTTACGTACCGTGTCCTCACTGGGTGGGCCCAACGGAAGACCAGCGCTGGCTGCAAAGCCAGTTTCATGCTGAGTTGGGCCCATTTCGTGATACGGCACAGATTCACTTTTTTTCTTGTGTCTTTAAATATAAAATATTATGCGGACAATCTTACACAAATCTACCTAGTCCCAAACTAAGCAAAGCTTGTACTATGGGACGATGATAAACATACATATATAGATAAATAAATACTTAAATTACATAGAAAACATCCATGACTCGGAAATAAATATTCGTTCTCATCACACAAATAAATGCCCGTACCGGGATTCGAACCCAGGACCTCTTGCTTCGTAGGCAGAGTCACTACCAACTAGGCTAAAGCGGTCGTCTTGTAATAATGTATGTTGTGTTGAGAATAAATGTTTGAATTTGAATTTAAAGTGAGATCGTCTGGCGTCTGTATATTATTATAAACTATAAATAGATTCGAGACATCAGGGTCCAAAATTGCATAATTGTACAGTCAGCACCGTGCCTATAGTAAGAAGCAGCCAAAGAAGTCAAATTTATCGTAAAGCATCCTTATTCTTACTGTATTATTAATTCAACAGTAAAAAGACAAAAAAATATGCCTAATGATGAAAATCCCATTAAAATATCTCAAAACATTACGTAGCTCGTGACGTTACGATCCTCTAGCGTCATAGTAAATGTTGTTCGTTTCATATGAAGGTGCGTTTTGCGGAAAAGGGACAACATATCCCCTCTTAAAACTTTGGACACTTATAACTTTGTGATTATTGACTGCATTTTTAATTCTTTTTCTAGAAAGTAAAACATTGTTAACCCCTATTAACCGTGTACCGAAATATAATAGTCAACTTTGGCCGCGTGGCCGCGGGATAAAATATAGCCAATGTACATCCAAAAGGAAAATATAATCAGGCATCATATTTTTGAAATCGGATGAGTAGGTCCCGGGATGATCCCCTACATGCAAACTTACAACCTTACAAACATACAGTAGGTACCCAATTCTGTGAGGTTGCCCTCACAGAATTGGGTACTTTCCTGGGTAAAAAAAATATAATTCTATTTAGTCCGCCAGTTAGATTATCATAAAATATTGGCCACGTATTTTTTTGTTTGTCAATTAAACAAAAAAAGTGTACCATAATGTGACGTCACGCGGAACTTTACCGGGATATATCTTTATCATTTTTTTATTTAATTGAAGAACAAAAAAATACGAGTCCAATATGTTTTGATAATGTAACTGACGGACTACATATCATTTTTTAGGAAAGTAGCCAATTTTCCTCTTTTTAAAATTAGTAGAGACTAACATTATTATAATTTTCAGTAACCCGTCGAGTGTTGACCCTTTGACTAACACACGTGTGTTTCTGGCTTTGTTTTAATAATGAATCCGCCTATTTATACTTCAGAGAATTAAAATTGTAACACGGTTTCAGCATAATTATTATCGTTCCACGGGTTAATTGTATCGCCAGTGAAATACAAATTCCTACCAAACAAAGTAAATGCCATCCATGAAGTGAGTAAATCGTTAACTCCGTAAGTCAAAGGTAATTTTTCTCCAATAACCATCTTAGACTAGTAGGCGTTTGACGCAGTGCGCCACTTCGGTGCAGATACGATCTTTAATTAGGTACAGACACCTTCGGATATATGGGAGCGAATGAAGTGCTCACAAATATCTGAACTCGAGTCTATTGTACGTTAATACAAGGCGAGAACGCGTGAAGTTGATGGAATTCGATAGGCAACCAGACAGAAGGGGATGAACTGCACTTCGGCCCTAAACATATGATCCTTTGGGTGGATGGATATAATATCTGTCAAGCATGCCAGGTGAAAACACATATTAGCCGTATAAAAAAAATTGAGTTTAATCTCACATTATCGAACAATAGCCACATTCAATAAAACTTGTGTTATAGCTACTAGATGATGTTAGATTTAATAGATATAAATACATACGTAGAACATACATGACTAAAACTAACATTCATGCAAATGACAAAAATATTAGCCCTTTGCAGGCCGGATCACTATGCTTCACTATAGTATAATAATAAATAAATAAATATAGTGGATCAATTAACACCAATTGATCTAGTCCCAAACTAGGCAAAGCCTGTACTATGGGTACTAGACAACGGATAAACATACTTATATAGATAAATACATATTTAAATAAATATTAAACACCCAAGACTCGAGAACAAACATTCGTATTCTACAAATATCTGCCCCGACCGGAGATCGAACCCGGGACCTCAAGCTTCATAGTCAGGTTCTCTAACCACTAGGCTATTGCACGCCTAAACTTCATAGTATTTCAAATGGCAGTACCTACCTAATTTCATTACCATAGTTTACGAACTTTATAATTAATAAATCAACATAATTAATAATTAAAAAAACAACTACAAATTATTAACACAATCATTATTAATAATGCCCACAAGTCATAAATAAAAGAAGAATGTCCGTTTCCATTCCATTGGACTTTAATGGGCGCTCCTGTTAAAAACAACGATATCTGATCTTATCTTTTATCTCATATCGATATATAACGTCTGTGCTCCAATGGGAGATATTTATCTCGAAATTTACTAATATAATAATTAAGTGTAGCGTTTATTTAGTCACACTATAATTAATGTATTAATAAGTAGTTATTATACTAGTAATTTGATAATGAGGGCTAGCGTTTTTGCGCAAATGTCAATGACATTACTTAATTAAGTTACCCGTTGTATAAAACTACGTAGTTATGTAAAAACTTGACATTAAAAAAGTGTTCGCCATGAATTTATTTTAAATAAATGAAATTGAATGGAAAAAAAATTGAATTGTTCACAAAATTCCACGAGAACCGGTTAAGAAATGCGAACCTGGTAGAAGAAACAGCTTTTAGACGCCGGACATATACAAAGAATGAAATAAATAAAATACATTTATATACGGAGTGAAATAAATAATTAAATAAAAATAAAAATCATTTATTTCAGACCTTAATCCATACTTTTTTGTTAGTACATTTGAAATCTTACGAGCTAGGTTAGTTACACAAGGAAATTAAAAATAAATAACGACAAATTTGAAAATGTAATAAAATAATTATAATTCGTGATACACAAAAGCCAAATTTGAGTATATCCATGATTCTGAGCAACTTTTAGTTATTGTGGGAGTCCAACTTTGTGTTATGCCAAAAAATCCAGCTAATTCATACACTTCGCTCATTTTAAACTGACGACAATGTATGAACAGTTGGTTTTTTTGTGGCATAGTACGGTCCCATAGTGACAGTAGTTCATAATCATGGTCAGAGTCACATTTTGCTATTTTGTATCACGAATTAAATTTCACCTTGTATATAAAAAAAAAAACATATCTAGAAAAAAACCGAAACTGAAACGGAAAACCTCGTTAGCTTCGCTCGTTCGAATAGCGTATCCACCACTGTCCCCAATCGTCAACACTTCGATCGTCGTGTGTGATCTTGTAACACTCCATTCGCTATCGTTGTTGTTATCTAACAGATAACACCAGATATATTGCTTGTTAAGTTATCCGTTAGACATTACGTAGGAGGCATGACGAAGGAATTTTCAATATGCAGTTATGAAAAAGTTTAAAAATTTAAAATAAGAACGTGAGAGTGGGAGGGAGAAATTTTATAATACTCTGATACTGAAATGATATATTGTATACTGTTTTGAAAAAATGACACCTCGCCGAGTTTTTTACGCCGGTTCTTCTCGAGGCAGAGGTTTTCTTTCCGAACCGGTGGTAGTTTATTGACATTCATAGGTGCATGTAATATGCCTAAATTGAAGAATAAATCACTTTGACTTTAGACCAAAGGCATACACAACATATCAACTCTGCATGTGCTATGTATCATCATCATCATCATATCAGCCGAAAGACATAGGCCTCCCCCAAAGAGTGCAATGACCGGTCCTGCGCAACCCGCATCCAGCAGACTCCAGCGACCTTTACCAGGTCATCAGTCCACCTTGTGGGGGGCCTATGTGCTATGTGGGTCGTTCTTCTTTTTTACCGACAATGAACCGAGGTTTTTCTGTTTTTTTGGTTTTTGAACTATCAAAAATTGTGGTTTTGAAGTGCGATTTAAAAAAAAATGCATAGGTTTCTTCATTAGAACTAATTAAAGTTTCCTTTCTGGCCAATATAAATATTTATTTACGGTTGGTTTCTAAAAAAAAACATGTGACAAAGTGGACTCTTTCAGTGGGGACAACATTTTGGTTTACCACTCTGTCACGACATTCTACGAAAAAAAAAACATTTAAAAAAATGCTAGTTAGAGAAAGTGAAATATTAAATATCACTAATTAATAAAATAATATGGACGTTCATTCGAACTTTATAAAACCGTAAACATCATTACTCAAATGAGATGCCGTAATAAGACGAAGGACAGGCTATTGTCGGTCGAAAAGAAGAACGACCCATGTATGGTCAGTACAAATTCTAGCTTAATTTGACAAGCGATATTTATGTAATATCATTTTTATGTCATTTATTTGTATTCAGGCTTTTTAGCCAATGAGAACAAAGCTTAACTTGCATTACGTTTAACACACTCATGTTGAAAACACATTAACAACTCAATACTCTAAACGGAATGGGTACTAAAAGCCATTTCTTCCAGTCTGCTTCGGTTACCGGTATTACTAACAGGGCTTGGCACATTCGCTTTTACGGTAAAGAACTTTTAACAGGCATGCGGACTCTTGGGTATCAGCGTAATAGCCAGGGCGTTGAAAGTCGTTTTATTTGGGAATATTTATTTAATTTAATCTTAAAGCGCAAATAGGTAGCGATAGCGCAATGTTTTCAGCCGAATTAAAAAAAAAAACCGGACAAGTGCGAGTTCAACTCGCGTGGTGAGGGTTCCGTAAAATATTGAGAATTTTTCCGTTACTTTGAATACTCAAAGTTCTTATAGGTTTTCCTGTAATCTTTAAGCAAGAAACTATTTTTTATATTTTTTTCAGAATTTTAAGCCTAGTAGTTTCGGAGATAAGGGGGGGAATGGTCAAAATTCGTCTTTTTTCCTAAATTACTTCAAATGTGTTTTTGCTAAAATTATAAAAAATATATATCTGAGATGCTTACAACAACCCCTTTCATTTGATATGTCACACAATACAGTTTGCGAAACTTTTTTTTTTTAATTTTCCAGTTCCCCCAAAAGTGGGCAAGGGGCTCGGAGTAATTTTGATCTAAAGTTATAACCTCCAAGTAATGTATCTTGGCACCACGAGATCATAGCAGTCAACGCTGATTTTGAGGTAGCATCATGTAATTGAGTCATTATAATTTTTGCATTTTTTTTTTGAAAAGATATTTTTGTGATTATTTTTATATTTTACTTTAGTTTTTCTACACAAAAAATTACTGATATCACTCCAGAAGAGTAAAAAAATACACTCAAAATATTTTGAAGAAAAAAAAACATTTTTTAAAAATCTAAAACCACTTAAATACTATTGCCCGCAAGCTTAATAATCTACCGTTTCATTTTTTGCTCCTGTTACAGGGCCCACCCTGTATAGGCGATGGCACGCACCGTTAGTTAAGTTTGTCGAGCTGTCGTTAATCTTCAAGTAAGCTTGTTCATGTGACCCCATCACCAGTTTAAGTTAATTCCAGAAACCTTACAAAAAAAAACAAGACACCATCTGGCGTTTCAATAGTCAAGATATATTTAGCACATTATCACCTATACTGATTTACTGATCCCAAGAATGAAACATCTGCAAGTTTATTTTCGGAGTTCCTTTGTCAAAAAAACTTAAGGAACTCGGGATCTGGGTGTGCTTGACAAGCGACATTATCTTCCGTAGTAAAATAGATTTATTTCTCTTTAGGAGAACTTTTCTTGGGCGTGGGTTTTTTTTAAGTTTGCAGCCTTGAGGGGTAATCAGTAATGTTTTGAACGTGCGTTAGATAGATCCAACTGTCATTTTTCCATATAAAAATAACGTTTAGATCTACTTGACGATGATGATGATGCAATATTTATCATTAGGTATAAATGTCACAGCACAAAGCAAATTCATTCAATTTGTCATAAATTTATCTACAAGATTCATTTCTTTCAGTACGTGGTGAAGTAATAATATTCCTTTAAGGTGTATTTTGGGTTGGATCTTAAAATAAGTCACCTTGTTTGAGGATAACTGACGCTGTGGGGGGCTTTTTTGGGTTGCTTTTAAATGACTTAAAGCAATTTTTGCCGCCGGAGATAATTTTTTTAGTTTTTATTTTATTGAATACTAGCTTCTGCCCGCGACTTCGTCCGCGTGGAACTCGTTTATATCGTAGCTCCATTCAAATTTTCGGCCCCCATTTTGCCCCCTTAGGGGATGATTCCCGTGATAAAAAGTATTCTATATGTTAATCCAGGTTCTATAGTATATGTCTACCAAAATTCATCTTAATCCGTTTAGCCGTTTTTGCGTGATTGAGTAACAAACAGCCAAACATCTAAACATCTAAACATCCAAACTTTCGCATTTATAATATAAGTAGGATTACGTGAAACAAATACATACCAAAAATCGAATCAGAGCACTCCACTATCCGGAGCCGAGCATATTTTCTGTTTTAAAGTTGAAATTTGTCACGGAATCGAATTTGTCAAGCCCGACCCCACGTGGTCTTTGTGGTCCCTACCCCTAGAGTGAATATAAAAGCCCGGCCCAACTTAGAAAGCAAGGAGAAAAAAAAAAAAAAAAAAAGGGAGGGCAGCCTCCGCCCGCCGTAAGAAAGTGCAGGCATCGAGTGAGCCGGAGCGGCTGAGCCTGGTCCAAAAAGCCGAAGCTGCGGAGGGTCATTATTTATAAAATAAATAATTAATAATAGTATTTCATCTTTGGATTATTTAAAAAAGAGTGCTGTTTCTTAAAACAGTATTTTAATAGATTATACTTACAATAGTATAATCTATTAAAATACTAACCCTTGGCTTATATTAATACTGTAATTACTAACAAAATATGGATCAAGTTGTTCGAAATAAATATTTTGAATTTGAATTTAACATTACAAACTCTAATTAAAAGTTTGTAAAGTTACATTCAAATTCAAAATATTTATTTCGGGCAACTTGGTCCATATTTTGTTAGTATTTACAGTATTTACGCGAAATACGTAACGCTGTTAGGGCTGTGACGAACACTTTATTTAGTCGGCCACGACACGCGGCACTGTAAGAGCTACTTCTTAATAGAAAGAAAGAAAGATACATTTATTCACAAACACACAGGACACACATATTACACAATAAAATAAACAAGAGAAACATATAAAACATGAAATTTGGCAAACGTTTTGGCAATTACATTAGGGTATCAATCTATAACACCTTGCTCAAGAATTGTAATCTAACAAGCTGTACTATAAATGAAGCAAAAACACTTTTTTTTAAATTTCTTCATTCACTTAATTGGGAATGGATGAAAATTTTAGAAATGCCTGATATTTTTTTTGGTGATAGGAATAACCTTCCTTAGCACCAGAAAAAAAATTCAGATTTTTCAGCTGCGTCATTTTTTTTTGAAAAATGTAAACAGTTTCCTCACTTACGTTTTGGGTTAGTTACGGCACCTTCCTCGATCGGTCTCATATTACAAAAAAAAAATTAAATATGTGTGGTAAACTGACACTGGCAATGATATTGACACTTGCAGCAGCTATATTGGTCATTACCAGTGTCAGTGTACCACAGATATTTAAGATAGTTTTTTGTAATATGAGACAGATCAAGGAAAGTGTCTATTTACCGTTCTTGACCCAAAACGTAAATGAGGAAACTGTTTATATTTTCAAAAATAATAGTCGCAGCTGCAAAATCTGAAACTTTTTTCTGGTTCAGGATTTTATCTTCCTTTATTATTGCTAAGGAAGGTTAGTCCTATCACCAAAAAAATAATCAGGCATTTCTAAAATTCACTATAGATTTTTTTTTCCACCAAATGTAATAAAATATCTAGATTCTAAGGTAACTTACTTCTGAAAATAAACTCTAACTGGTTCTCCACGATACAGGCGTAGCCTAGTGTGGGGACCCCTGGTAAATATGTAACAGAATGTGTTTGGAATAAATGATTATTTTATTTTATTTATTTATGAAACAAAGTGTGTCTCCGCGGCAGCGAACCGGACACTGGCTCATCATCATTAATCGTATACTCTTTCTCTTAACAATCCAAGACTTACTCCAAATATCAAATGATCGTAGATTATGTGTTACCATCTACTCTGTGACGTTATTGACGTAACCTGTTAGACGCGCAAACATAGCCGTTTAGATAACATGAATATTCAATGTTTATGGTGTGGTTAACTTGGAAAACATCACGGTGGACTGACTTAGACAGTAAAGTGGCAAGCCTGTGTTTTCAATGCCTCTGGCTGCGTTAGAATCACAATGGTGTTAATTCTCTCTCCAAAATAAAATTTATATCAACAGAATTGATCGATTACAATCCAAATTCATGAAATGTCTTTGCTATAAAATGCATGTACAATCGAACCAACTGAATCATGACCCACCATAAGCTTATTTTGCTAAACCCCTTAAATGCAAGTAGGTCGAAATTCGCTTGAAGATTTATTTCCTTGGTAACGAACTTGTTATCATTTGATTAGACACTGACATTTACTGAGTGCACTGTTAAATAAATCGGACAGTATCGACTAAGCTCGTATATGAAAAAGAAGAGATGATGTTACTGTCTTTATCTGTATTTACGTAGGTAAGTATAGGAAGTTTTCTACGAACGTAATGGTGCCACTTCACTTGGCCGTATTTGCTCAACTATTAGTCGCATTTATTTCTCTAGAATATAAAATCAAAAATAATGCAGTCATGTTTGGGAAAATACGGCCAAGTGAAGTGCCAGCATAAACTTTAGATTAATTCATTAACAGGTTTCAATCACGTCATTCCTATAAGTATTTCAAGGACAGAAACATGCCATTGTTGGTCTTTCAAGCTATATAAGTAAAAAGAGTAATAACATTTGTGAAATGAAAAAAAACTTTATTTAATCTTTAACAGAACTAATTTAAATTATAAGATTCAGTATCTAAAACCTAGTGTGTGCACGGCGACCACGTACCGGAAGGCGCAGCGTGGGTAGGCCCCCACAAGGTGGACTGATGACCTGGTAAAGGTCGCTGGAGTCCGCTGGATGCGGGTGGCGCAAGCGGTCATTGTGGCACTCTTTGGGGGAGGCCTATGTCCAGCAGTGGACGTCTTTCGGCTGATATGATGATGATGATGATGATTTGATATCCCTTGTAAAGCATCGTGAAATTACAGATTTATTTTACTTGTTAAATGTAATTGGAGGCGATGCTGACTGTCCTAATTTGCTTGGTAAATTTTCTTTTAATACTCCTGTGAGAAGTTTCCGCCATTTTGATCCCATTAGCATACTCCATGCTTCCACTAATTATAGAAGGAATAGTTGTCTGTGAAGTGTCGGTAGGAGTTTTAACAAAGTTGTGGTTATAGACATATTTTGTGACAGCATTTTTTTTTTAAACCTTACTGCTGGGCAAAAGCCTCTCCCCGTGATCTCCAAGCGTCCCTGCTAGATGCTTCTTCCGCCCAATGGGGAATGGATGAAAATTTTAGAAATGCCTGATTATTTTTTTGGTGATAGGAATAACCTTCCTTAGCACCAGAAAAAAGTTTCAGATTTTTCAGCTGCGACAATTATTTTAGAAAAATATAAACAGTTTCCTCATATACGTTTTAGGTCAAGAACGGTAAATTTCCTTGATTTGTCTCATATTAAAAAAAACTATCTTAAATATCTGTGGTAAACTGACACTGGTAATGACCAATATAGCTGCTGCAAGTGTCAATATCATTGCCAGTGTCAGTTTACCACACATATTCAATATATTTTTTTGTAATATGAGACCGATCGAGGAAGGTTCCGTAACTGACCCAAAACGTAAGTGAGGAAACTGTTTATATTTTTCAAAAAAAATTGACGCAGCTTAAAAATCTGAAACTTTTTTCGGGTGCTAAGGAAGGTTATTCCTATCACCAAAAAAATAATCAGGCATTTCTAAAATTTTCATCCATTCCCAATTGTTGAGGAATAGATCCAGGTCGTCCCGCCATCTCCGTCTAGGTCGGCCCCGTCTACGGCGCCCGTCATGTGGCACCCACACGTAGCTATATTAGCCCACCTGTCTGGATGCACGCGACAGACGTGGCCGGCCCAGTCCCACTTGAGCCTGGCAGTTTTTGCACCCACATCACATCAGCTATGCGTGTTTTGGAGCGCAGTGTAGTGTTTCGGACCCGATCCGTCCTTTTGACACCTAAAATACTGCGCTCCATAGCGCGTTGGCAAACCTTCAATTTGGACTTCTGGTTTTCGGTGAGTGACCATGTTTTTGATAGCATTAGTCCATAAAAACTAAAGTAATAAGATTCTTCATTGATGATACTTCAGGTGTAGGCTCGGATTACTAAAGTTTATATTTCTTAATTTACTAACCTACCTTACACTTGAATTAGCATATAACCTATTCATAATCCGATGATCATCAAAAATAAAAGGCGAATTTATAAATCGAAACAAACAAATACACGTGTTCCGCATTCCAATACGCTATCACGACACAAGGGAATAGCGAATGAAAATCAAAAGAGGCAGTCAGAAAAAAAACGTTAATGTATACCTTTAATACAATACAATACAAAAAATCTTTATTGATCACCAAAAAAACTACACTAAGAGAAAAATAACACTTAAACTAAATATTAACAATAGACGTAGACAACTGGCGGTCTTATCGCTAAAAAGCGGTCTCTTCCAGACAACCTTTGAGTAGTGGAAGGCTGAAAAACAATTTAACATTACTTGAGTAGACCATCATTAAATATCTGCACTTCTATAATATGTTATTCATGTTAAATCTGATTGAAAGATGTGATGTGAAAATTAAAATTTCAGCGATGTGCATAGTCCACTTACCATCAGGAAAAAAAAATGTTTTCTATATGTGTAATCATGTTGTGGTCTGTTCTGATGCATATAATATTGTATGTAGTATTTTGAAAAGTAAGAAAAAATACGACGATAAGCGCTGAAAAAGTAACCAACTTAACTTATTTAAATATTTATATAAAATAATACTTCTTTGGGGACGAACATCATTCTATAAACTACGCTAGCGGTTTCTCACAGTGTTCTAGCCGTTGTAAGCTGTGATAATATTGACAGCAGTGACACGTATTCGATCCGTCACACGTCGGCGAAATTAAAACAGATTAAATCGGAATCAGTGGGATCGCGGATTCGATGGCGTCAATCGAATATACAAATATTTTTACGATTCCCAAGCAAAGGGTCCCTTTGGCGAAGTCAATAAGGTGCTATTTCTATGACGATGCACTCAGAAATCGTTCTTATTGACATGGACAGAACGGGACCCTTAATTGCCTGGGAATATTTAAATAGTCCATACAACTTCCACCCCTTTAGGGGCTGAATTCCGGGTTAAAAATATCTTATATACGTCTCCGGGTTTTAACCACCAGGAGCCGTAGCATGGTTGGCCTTATCACGCGACAAGTGACAAGATAAGTGTGTCGTCTCGTTCTATCG
Organism: Epinotia nisella; assembly: GCA_932294315.1. Classification (NCBI taxonomy): domain Eukaryota; kingdom Metazoa; phylum Arthropoda; class Insecta; order Lepidoptera; family Tortricidae; genus Epinotia; species Epinotia nisella. The sequence continues at coordinate 3,314,426 of OW028691.1, forward strand.
AACGGTGTCAGCCAGTGACGCACGCTCTATCCTATCACTTATCGCGTGACAAGGCCAACCATGCTACGGGGCCAGCACTAGATATCTATCGCAAAATAAATAGGCTTTCTACTGTAGCAATGTAATGTTATAATTACTCTTAATGTCTCTTTGCTTAGAAATTTATAATTGTCAGACTATTCCCTCTACTTTATAGATTTTAATGTAACAACAAATGAACACAATAAATAAAATAAAACTTATAAACTAAATTAAACTATGTGAACCTAAACTATATGTACATATTTCCCCCAAATCGCTGCCACCAGGCAAAGTCAGTGCCCATAAGACCGGCTGCGTTGCCCCGCTGAATGGCAATACTCTTATACTGAAATTATATATTGTATACTGTTTTGAAAAAAAAAATACATTACACATGGTGTTACTTTTCCGCACGAGTGCGGAAATGAGCACTTTCCGTGCATATGTTGAAACTTTAAAGAGCCATATGGACTGTAAAACGTTGTACGATACAAGTGCGAATAGGTAATTCGAATTTCCTATTTTCTGCACTTGTATCGTAATAGTTATTTAAAAGTAACACCATGTACTGTTCATTTATTCAAGTAAAGCTGTTTTCATACTTATATTATAAACTACAACGACAGAGATAAAGCTGCTTTTTTAGTCAACCACGGACTAGTAGTAGGATTATACTCAAAGGTTGTCTGGAAGGGATCGCTCATTAGCGATAAGAACGCTGATTGTCTAACGTTGTATAGCAAAAGGTCCTTGTTTTAGTTTTATTTTTTGGCGAACAATAAAGAATACTTGTATTATATTGTATGTTTTTATGTAGGGGTAATATCCGGAACCAATAATACGATTTAAATAAACCGGCCCAGTACGAGTCGGACTCGCGCACGTAGGGTTCCGTACCATTATCTATATAAACGGCAAAAAACTCATGTCTGTTGTATGGGAGCGCCAGTCCGAAACGCACTTGGCCGGTTTTTTAGTATTAGTTGTTATAGCGGCAACAGAAATACATAATCTGTGAAAATTTCAACTCTCTAGCTATCACGGTTCTTGAGATACAGCCTGGTGACAGACAGACGGACGGACAGCGAAGTCTTAGTAATAGGGTCCCGTTTTTACCAGTTGGGTACGGAACCCTAAAAATTACCACCTATTTATAAAATAGGCTTCCTTGATAAATATAGGCAGGCTTTGATATGAGGCAAAAAAATAATTACCTTAAATCCAAACTTTGTATTGGTAGAAACCCATTCATGGCCAGTGACTCAATTTATGAGTCATGTCTCTACATGCGATTTCCGCTGCAGAGCGAAAAAACGCTGCTACGTGCTACGGCGTAGCACAGGTAGCCTTGCGTGGCCTCGAATGGGTTAAACACCCATGTTGATTTTCAGTCTTTGTCACCATATTTTCCCCTTTTAGGGGTTAAATTCTCAAAAAACCTGAAACACGTATTTACTCATTTATCGTTAGGAATACTTCTGTGAAGTTTCGAATTAAATAGTCGATCTTAATCTTGTTTCCCCATAAACATTTCGGACCCCCATTTATTTATTTTATTTATTTAAACTTTATTGCACAAAATACAAAAAAAATATATGTACAAATGGCGAGCTTAATGCCAGATGGCATTCTCTACCAGCTAACCATTGGGCTAAACAGAGACTTATAACAGGTGCAAAGAAAAAAGTATGATAATTTCTGTTACGAATATACTTGAGGAGAGAGGAAAAAAATACAAATGTATTATACACTACATATAGACATACATAAATAAAAATATATAAGATACATACAAAAAGATATACTACTACATATTCAATATATACTACCATTATGTGGATGGATTTTAGTCGAATTCTTGTTTAAGCAGATGCTTACGCAGCATCCGCTTGAAAGCAAACTTGCTTGGGGCTTGTCTGATGTTGAGAGGGAGTGAATTCCAGAGACGGCTTGCCTGTACGGCGAAGGAGTGAGTCATAAAACTAGTGCGGTGCGAAGGTATGGATATTTTGAGGACACGGGAGGTACGCAGCTCACAGCCTGGGCGAGGGGTATCGAAAATAAATTTACTTTTGAGGTATCCTGGAGCAGAAGGCTCAGACAAGATTGAAAAAAGGGTGCAAAGTAATCTGAGGGATCTACGACGGCGAATGGAGAGCCAGTTAAGTTGACGACGGTAGAAGGAAACGTGGTCATATTTACGGAGGCCGAAAATGAATCGTATGCAATTATTGAGGAGGCGATCCAGTTTATTGAGGTATTGTTGAGTGACATCGGTAGTGCACACATCACCATAATCAATAATTGGCAGCACCAGCGCCTGGACCAACAACTTCTTTGTACTGACTGGGAGGAAATTCTTAAAATTATATAAAGTTCTCAGCGTTCCGGTGACCTTGCGACTAATTTCGGAGAGCTGACCATTCCAGGAGACGTTCGAATCAATAACTAATCCGAGATTTTTAACTTGTTTGCTCAGGGGAATGACAGCGTTGTCAAACCGGATCGGTGAAACAGAAACTGAACTGAGTTTGGAAAGTTGCCGCTGGCTACCAATAAATATAGCTTGACACTTAGCTGGGTTGACGCAAATGCCAAAACTGTTAGACCATTCTGCAATGTGATCCAGGTCTGCGTTAATTAGGGAAATGGCACCATTGATATCATTTACTTCAGCTTGAGCGTACAGCTGCAGATCGTCCGCATACAGATGGTAAGAACATTTAATCATGGTGGTGATGAGGTTGATAAATACTGAGAATAGGAAGGGAGAAAGAATACCACCTTGTGGCACTCCGGTCCATTTCACCCCCTTAGAAACTGAATTTTGAAAAATCCTTTCTTAGTGCACCTACCTAGACCTTATAAGGAACCTACGTGCCAAATTTGGAATCTCTGCGTTGATATTTCGTGCACACAGCCGGCGTTCGGAACGGGACAACGAGTTACACTTTTTCGTGTCGATTTATAAGACGTTATTACATCAAAAACACTTAAATGATCCAATTAAAAACGCTCCAAAAAGGATAATCCTATAACACTTTTGCGTAGAGAACCCATCAGAATTACGAAACACAGTTAATACTAAAAAAAGAACAAATTTATTCAAACCTCACCTGTCTGAGCCAGTAATTTCGTTGCAGTTTAAAAAAAAGCCTCAGAACCGCGCTGTAAAGGGTTGGCGCTAAAGTAATCGAGTGTCATTACTTGACTATGAATAAATTACACAACTTCCCGGCACCGCTTTGGATGGTGGTCCAAGTTTAAAGAGGAAGCAGGGATTAGACACGGAGCTGTTAAAACGATTGCCTCTAACTTATTTAGTGTGTACAGGAGCCGTAGCATGGTTGGCCTTGTCACGCGATAGGTGATTCGATAGAGCGTGCGTCACTGGCTGACACCGTTCGATAGAACGAGACGACGCTCTTATCTTGTCACTTGTCGCATGATAAGGCCAACCATGCTACGGCTCCAGGAAAGAGTAAGGCGAATGATGGTCGTGTTTAAATGCGTCACGTCTGGATGAGCATATTTGTCTACTAAAAAATATAGTAATATGGTCTCCGAAATCCCCATACATTTGCACATCGCCTGCCGACAAACGGTAACACCCGTCAGAATCACGTTGGAAACAGAAGGTAATAATTAAATGTGACAGTGACGAATACTCTATTTAGTCGGGTTATATTATATCGACGTTGGCTTGGGCTTGGTACTGTGTGCTGTGAAAGCATCCTTAGGCGTGAGTCCCGTGCGGCTCTGTAACTAAGCAACCAAAAATCAGAAAAAAATATCTGATACTGGTGTTGCACTAACAATTTTATATACTACTTTAAATTTTAAACTATGAGCGATAGTCCTGATTTAAAACATCATTGTATTCTTTATAGCAATGGCACGCCGTATGGCACGGAAACGTGGTCGCTTTCTATGGGCCTCATAAGAAGGCTCAAAGTCACCCAAAGGGCAATGGAGAGGGCTATGCTGGGAGCATCTCTGCGTGATCGCATCAGAAATGAGGCTATCCGCAGCAGAACCAAGGTAACCGATATAGCCCTCCGAATAGCTAAACTTAAGTGGGCGGGGCACATAGCACGTAGAACCGATGGCCGTTCGGGCGGAAAGGTTCTCGAGTGGCGACCACGTACCGGAAGGCGCAGCGTGGGTAGGCCCCCCACAAGTTGGACTGATGACCTGGTAAAGGTCGCTGGAGTCCGCTGGCAGCGATTTCCCGTTGCTGACGAGTTGTCTTGTGACTATTAAATGCCAATTATCTTGCCCGATTAAGACCGTGGGTACTGCATTTTCGTAGCATAACTCGTCGCGCATACTTTCTAAGTGGGGACATTTATCGATTACCTCATTTCCGATTGCTTGAGGGCTCAAATTTAACTGGTCGATGGTGTACGCCGATAACTTTTCGAACTCCCGACTACATAACCCGCGAATAGATACATTAACTAGACACGACGCGTTGTCCCTAACGACGTTATTCGCTATGGATCCTAGTGAAAGCTGCTCTTCTTTCGTTCTAGGCGTTATCTTATCCGCGACGTGCCTTTCTATGAGACTGAGTGACGAGCCTTCGTCCATGAGGCCGTAGGTCTGTACCGTGCCTAGCGGGCCGCTCAGTTCGATAGGTACTATCTTTAAATATGTATTTGTGTCGCGTAGATGATGAATTGCGCCGGTAGGGCCGCGCGGTTCGCCTTCGCGCTTAAACCCATGCAATAACTTATGATGCGCGGCCTCGCAGTCGCCGATGCCGCACGGAGAGTATCCGCACTTGTGCCCCTTGAAACTCGCGCCGAGACAACGATAGCACCATTTAAATTGCTTAGCTTTGTCCCATCGCTCGTTAACTGTTAATTTGATAAAATCGGCGCACTTTGCTGTCGGATGCTCCCCGCTACACATTGAACACTTTACGCGAGTGTCCCCCGGCCCTGTTGCCGGGGGGCGGGATTTGAACGGCGGCTTGGCTTTGGTATGCCCGGACGCTTTGCTTAGCTGTGCTACGGTATGCTTTTTAACGTTCGTAGCGGGCCCTTTGGCGCGCGAGTTCTCCTCCCTGTACGACTCTCTGCTAGACGAGCGCGAGTACGAGCGATAGCTCCGCCTATGCGTCATATTATTTACGTTATGGCGCGGCCTCGCGGTTGGCCGACGCGCTCCCGATATGTACGTTAAAGCTGCGGCTTTACTGGAATCTGATAGAAACTTCGCTAGCGCCACCAGACCGGGTACGTTCGCATTCCCTACGCGATATTTGTTCCATTCGTAACGCATAATGGGATTTAACTTTTCTACGAGTCTACCTACTAGCTCCGGCGCGAGCAGGTATTGCTCTTGCTTTAAAGATTTTATAGTGGCCACGACGTTTGCCACTTGACCCGCGAATGCAGTTATGTTGGAGTTATCGTCTGCCAATCTAGGTAATCTACGGACCTCGTCGATTTCGGCTAGCACGATTCCTTCGGGGTTACCGAACTGCATTTCCAACATATCTACAATCTCGTACGGGTCTATAGACGTGTATAGCAACGCTTTGACTGCGTGTCTAGCGTCACCCCGCAATGCTCGCCTAATTCTGCCAACGTTAGCCACGTCTGAGAACGAAGATTCGGTGTCTAGGAATTCTGATTTAAATACTATCCACTCTGTTATCGACCCATCGAAATGCGGTAGCTCTGGGATGTGTCGATGCGAGGTGAACTCGGGTTTATTGCGTGTGATAGCCCGCTCTAATCTATTTGACAGCAATTCTACGTCTCTGTTCTCAAACTTGACTTCGTTATCGACTACGTATCTCGCCGGCTGCGCTGCCGGGTCCATAACGCGCCTATCGTTGATGTGAATACGATTCTGCTCTTCTATCCACCCGGCAGTGCGTGCGGGTGCCTTCGCCCCGTCCGTGGGTACGAAAGCTGAGGGAGTCGGCTTCGCCGCCGATAGTACATTTCCCTGCTGGATTAGCGAATCGCGTTCGATGTGGGCGGCCTCAGCCCTGGCTGGTGTACGAACTTGCTCTATCCGCCCGGCCGTACTTGCGGGCCCCCTCGTCCCTGCCGTGGGTACGGGGGCGGAGGCTGCCGGCACTGTTGCCGGCGAGTCCTCCTGGATTACCGAATCTACGTCGGATTGGGCGGCCTCAGCCCTGGCTAGTTTTAATTGGCTCCGGGCGGCCGCTGCCGCCGCGTTGGCCTGTGCCAATATCGCATTATTTAACGCCAACTCCGCTCGCAATACGCCTAAGTCTTCCGTGTCCGCGCCTACTAGTGTGCCCGGTACACTGACTCTAATTGCCGTCTCGTTTAAGGCGTGAGTTGGCGACGCCGCCTGGTCGCGCGCGCCTACCGCGTTCGAGTTCTCCGTGGTTCCGGTCGCGTCACTACTCGTATTATAAGTCCCGTTCGAGGTCTCGCCTGTACTGCTTGTACTAGTCGAGGCAGGGTCCGTCGGCGTCGGTGCCGGCGTGACTTTCCCACTACGTAACAAACGATGCTCATTTTCACCCATTTTGCGCACGTGGGGCCTACTAAACCTATTGTGAATCGTACTTTTACAAATAAATGAGTGACCAAAACTACACAAACTACACGGAGAAAAACAACAATAATAAGAACGCGGTACAAAATAACGAAAATTAACACTTTAAAACACGAAAATCATCGAAATTAACACAAATAACATCCCGTGAATTTAACACTCATTTATGATAATTCCGCAACACTGTATACACTTTTAACACTTTACACTTTTACACTTTTACGCTTGTTCCTGAGCGGCGCGCTTGCCCCCTGGTGGGCCTGCGCGGCGCGTGCCTAACGGGCCCTAGGGCCTAGCCGGGTTGCTAGCTCGGGGAGCCGGCTAGGAAGGGATAGGTAAACGCGCTGCTCCGGCAGTGGCGCGGCGAGTAAATGAGTGCCCACCGGTGGTCTGGAATCACCCCCGGCTGTAACGGCTTGGTCTCTGTCCGTTACACGGCATGGAGTCCCCCACTTTCTCGCGAACGCTTACCGGCAAGGCAGCCGAGAGGTACGAACCACTTGCGTGGCGCGGTGTACAATACTCGAATGCACACGAAGACCCGCTGCCCAGACCCACTACACGCTTAACACCGCAAGGGCGTGCATGGGGAGGGTGAGAAAGTCGCCCAGGTTTCGCTGCCCTAAGGCTACGTCCCCCGCGTTACGGTTCTCCTCTCGGATCCGGAGGCCGAAGCCTCTTACACCGAGGATAGCCAACGGCGGTTGGCCCAGACAAGTTTTCACCCGAGGGCTACTCTATGCCTTGTCTATTTGATTGACCAGACTGTGTCTAGTAGGTTTCTTCTTTCTTCTGCTGGCTCGAAGATATCCGACGATGAAGGACCATTGTTGACTGTAGCTTGAGGTGATAACTTTTGAGGTTGAAGAAATAAAAACACTACTGGTTGATTTTACATGGTACTGCCGAGGTAGATGTGTAGAGGTGTTGCTCGTTGGTGTATAAATTGTAAACTGAATTTAGGAGGGTCGGGCGGCCATTATATGCGCGCGCGAGGCTCCGTATTGCGTGGGAGCGTGACCCCGCGATATGAATTAGGTCGCGCTGTGGGCGTGGCTTCCACACAATGTTACCTTATGAATTGTGTGCGTGTGTAATACCGTGAACTCGACCTCACCATCCCTTTATTTACGCAAATCTCATACATTACATGAACTGGTGATTGCAAAGACATAAAAATATAGCATAAAATGATAAGAACTTAATTAAGACTTAGAGCTAACACATATATTTGTTTATTGACAGTAGGTACATAATGGTTAATTCTAGAGACTTATTTTCTAATTATAAAGCTACTCCCGACAAATATGATTTTGAAAATGTGTAATATAAAAAATAGGTAGATAGGTTATAAGCGGTCCAAAAATGGCACACTCAAATTGTGTCAATTGGCACCAGGGATCGGAACCGGTTTTTTCAAAAATCCCCGAAGTACCTAGTCTAATATTTTGATTTATTTTAGGCTCTTAATGTAGGACTCTATCGTGTATTTAGGTAACATATTCGTATTATTAGACTACCCGATCAAAAATGATATCATAACCAAATAACGAAATAATACCGGTTTAATTTGTATGGAGAAAATACCGGTATCCGATCCCTGATTGGCACAACTTGCCTCAGTTTCGAGTCGTCAATTAGGTGTTTTTAAACACGGAATTTTGTATAGACCACATCTACCTCTTTTTATTACATCATTGATTTTGAAGATAGAAAATAACATTCAAGTTACCATTCGGTGTTTTCCTGTTTTTTTGTGTTGTAGTGTGTTTGTGTTAACATGACTGTCGTTTTAAAAGCAGCTTTGTACCTAGTAGTAGTTTTAAATGTTAAAGCCTAAATATTTTAATAGCAATTATCCTCTAAGGCAATTAACGAGATGTATGCAGACGAAGTCGCTGGCTAAAGCTAGTTAGTACATAAAGTTAATTACGAGTAATGCGAAGGTCGCTGGAGTCCGCTGGATGCGGGTGGAGGACCGGTCATTGTGGCACTCTTTGGGGGAGGCCTATGTCCAGCAGATGTCTTTCGGCTGATATGATGATCCCCTTGCAGCTATTATTATATTTTGTATCCCTTGAATGTAGGTGCGGGATGAAAAACAGCGCTTTACAGCCGACAGGCTATTTTAATTGTCGCAGTTTTTTTTTGAGTTGCTTTATAAAAAGTGCCTACATTTTTTTCTGTTCGATTTTGTGTTTTTTGTTGTTATTACTGCGTGTCATTCAAAAATATCCTGAAATGCTTCAATTAGTAGTAGGACAATGATAAAACACAAATTCCAAATATAACTGTCTACCTATTTCATGCAGCTTTATAGAATCAGAATCTAGAAACAACCAAAATCTTTTACGTTACTGTTTGTTATGCTTTTTGCTTTGTGTTTTTTCATCCCATTGTGCTGCTATATATTCTACAAATTTATTACATTCATTATTTCTTTATTATCTATACTTTTGTATCTATAGAATGTCGTGTTGCGTTCCGTGGGTCACGTACGGTGCTGTCTGAAAACCAGCGCTGAAGGCGTCTGTCTGACACCTCGGCATAATGCTGAGACAGCGACCGATTCACTGCCGCGAAGACACACACAATGTGCCGATTGTATTGTATGTTTAGTACCTTTGTCTCTGTGTGTCTTCGTGTAGTGAATAAATGCCTTCTTTCTTTCTTGTAAAAAAAATAAAACGTGCAGCACTTGTCTAACTAGTAACAAATAGAGAAAGAAAGTGGGAATCGGCATGTTAAATCCGTAGTTATTCAACGATCTTGTCCAATCGTACTGATTTCCGGAAAGGAATTACTTCCTCTTAAATGGAGAAAAATTTCTGTATTTTTTCATTGCTCCGATGAATAAGATGTTTTCTTTGCTGCAATGTCGTAAACGAGAATGTCTTGTATTATGGATTAAAATAAATACATTTTAAGGAAGGCGCGGCGTGGGTAGCCCCCTCACAAGGCGGACTGATGACCTGGTAAAGTTCGCGGGAGTCCACTGGATGCGGGTGGCGCATGACCGGTCAATTTGGCACTCTCTGGGGGAGGCCTATGTCCAGCAGTGGACGTTTTTCGGCTGATATGATGATGATGACATTTTAATTGACATTGTTGGCAATTCTGAAGATAACAATTTGACTTAAGAATGACTCTCATAACACAGCCCGCGGCTGGCGCTGATTTAACATGAGGTAATTTTCTATGAAATGAAGACGTATTTACCTACTAAGCAATTGGAAATAAAACTGAATAATAGTACTATTTGATAACATTTTGGTAAATAGTCAATACCTACCAAAACATAAAACATCAACTGGTACGGTTAAGGACTTTAATTGTTGAGCCATTTAGGTTTTTAGGGTTCCGTACCCAAAGAGTGAAAATGGGACCCTATTACTAAGACTTCGCTGTCCGTCCGTTTGGCTGTCACCAGGCTGTATCTCAAGAACTGTGATAGCTAGAGAGTTGAAATTTTCACAGATTATGTATTTCTGTTGCCGCTATAACAACAAATACAAAAAAACTGGCCAAGTGCGAGTCGGACTGGGGCTCCCATACAACAGACATGATTTTTTTGCCGTTTTTATAGATAATGGCACGGAACCTGTCGTGCGCGAGTCCGACTCGCACTTGGCCGGTTTTTTAATAGTTAAGCTATGAAGTATAGTCCTGTATAAAGTGAGGTCTAAATGACTCAACAATTAAAGTCCGTGACTATACCATGTACAAAACTTCATTTTATCGATTAAATCTTTAAGGAAAAGGTCCAAATTTTACCCATAAATAATCCGAAACCGATGATCAAAGAGGTGACTACGAAAATATTGGAAGCGAACCGGCAGGAAATGACGCCATTTCTTGCAGACTTCTGATTTCCGTCAACCATCACCCTTTGCGTAAGAAGCTACTTAGAAAACATTTTATTCATCGGAGCAACGTAAAAATACAGAAGTCTTTCTTCATTTAAAACGAAGTAACCACAGAATTTATTCGACACAAATCAGATCATCCCAGAACCTTTTGAAACTATTTTCAACTTTCGTCCACTTTAATTTTAATAGCCCCTAAACCCCAATCAGGTTTTTTATTAATACATATTGCAATATCCTCGAGTTTTTGTATTAAAACATCTCCAATCACGGCGGGATTACCACCACCGCCTCGCAAATTGCCTTTATAGAAGATCCTTTGCCACATTTACGAAGTTAGCTACGCTCGGTGCAGGGGACAACGATTTTTAAAATTATTTTATGGCGTTATATCCTGAGGTGGTGAAACCTTTTTAGCTTATAAACTTTCCGGGAAACTTTACACGTTCATGTATTGGTTTCGTGGCACATTTCCACGGAAACGTGTTGAATAATTTCTTGTACCTATCCCACAAACCAACCAACTATTTATACGCTATACAATACAATACGGTTGTAGGAGACACATCAATAGAGAGACGTCTCAGGGACCGAAGTCCAATGAGAGTTGTTTGTTGCTGAGAGTTGCTGACAGGAGTGACGCCCTTTGAGACGGACAACAGGTCAGCGACGACGTACGAAGAGTGCAGCTTGCCAGTGCTCCAGAACCAGCGTGGCGAGTGAGTGCTCAGAGTCAGGGTGGCGAGCGTGTAGAGAAAGAGAGAGAGAGTGAGAGTATGGCTTGTTGCGAGTCGGGCGTCAGTCTGGATCTTCAGAGTTGCGCTTATGTCCATTGTCGGAGGTCACCAATGTAGGAGACACAGCCGTAGGAGATCTCTCAGGGACCGAAGTCCAATGGGAGTTGTTTGGATGTTATATTTATGCAACTGCTTTAAGAAACTTCGATAGCGCGATGCAGAACACGTCAGATTTGACAGGTGACCGGAGTGATACGACATGATCATTTATTGATAAATAAATCATTTTACATGTCATATGTGGCTATAGCGACATAATTGGCTGCTAGATAAAAATTTTCATGGTGCCATTCGACCCGTAACGACGTAAAAAAAACAAAAAAAAACATTCGAATCGGCTCATACAAATTAATAGTATTGTGACGTCATTGTCACAGCATTATCTTAGTATCAAATCACGTAAATTGCTGGTTTGGACGTGAAATACTGCAACTGTTCATAAATGGGAAATAAAATAAAATGTATCTATGTTATTTTTTTATTGTATAATCTGCATGCATGAGAATTTCCCTTTAACCCTTTAACGCATTCACTGCCGGCAACGCACGCGTGCGTTTGCCTTGATACGATTTTGTTCCTAGGCGGCGTGGCTGGCAGCGGATGCGTTGACGTAATAGCCTGAAACACATTTTTGACGCTTGATCTCAAATGAAAACCTTATTCCTGTTTACTCAGCTTAACGGCGACAGCTAGCTGTCATAGGCAACTAAGTAACTGCTTAACTTGTCAGTCTGAAATCCCTGTCCGAAGCAAGGAGACACTGAGTTAGTAACCACTCAACACGTAGAGACTGGCTTTAAATCAACTTTGTTTTATCAGAGCAATCGGTGCAAATGCGAGGGCTCCTTGAGTCTTACGAAAGTACCTTGTTACTATTTATTGCAGAGGCAGCACCTTACATTGCGCACATCCCATCACAGCGCGCCATCCAAGAAATCTTTTAAATTAAAATTTAAAATATTTCTCTTGGACAAACAAGTGGCAGAAATTCCTCATGGCTATTTAGTTGCAGACTTTGTAATATAGGCGTGCTTCTAAGGGACATCACACTTCTCACCACACTTGTTCATAATATTATACACTCCTTATACACTCACTTAGTTACACTTTATTGTAATTTTTACTATCACACACAACTCTTTTATTTATGTACCCAATATTACTTGCAAGCTTTATTTATTTATTTTTATTTTTCTTTCTTTTAATATTTCACTTACATCGTGACCTGAGGTACTAGCAGAATGTCAGTGCTCACGCGAGCAAAGCAAAACTGAGCTAGTACCTTTTTGGCATTGTTGCAACGGACAGTACGTATTTAATTTAATTTATATTTAATCTTTTTCGTAATTTAATTGTTTTTACGTGTTCTTTTACCTTTTAGGACATATTATAATCACGCCTCAAGGACTATCACCAGATCCAGATAAGATCGCTGCGATATTATATCGGTTGAGAAATGCGCATTGTAAAGAATAACATCCAGACAGCAGGGGGACCGCATGGCATCGGGACATACAAAATAATGTTGGCCCAACCTGAAACGGCGAACTTCGTTGGCTTTGTAAGCTTGTTCGATGATAGTATTTGTCTATCAAAACCGATGTTTGACAGCTAGAACAATCAAGTCATGGCATCCCGCTCGCACGCGCTCCACATGAAGTACCTACGTGTTCTTTCGCTCCTAGCACGATCGGGCGTATTGACAACTCAGAGGTGTCCGAGAACCGAGGTTAGCCGAATCGGCTAGAAGACGATTGGCACAGCAGACCAATCAAAACTTATCCTTGCTAAAAAGCTGAACATTAACAATCTTACTAGCCCGTTTGAACGCTCATCCGTATTGTTAACCAAACTGTTCACAACTTTACAAGCGAGGATTCCGTGTTATGAATAAATTAGAAAAGTTTGCCCTTTCCTTGGGGCCATTAAGTCTTGAAGAGTTAAACAAGTTTCGGTGCTGCTGCTACAAGAGTTAACTGGAGCATGAAAAGCTATAATCTATCGAGTTCGATTCAGGTGCATCAAAGACGGATAGAATTGGTATTGTTTCTCGTCAGGCATGGTTGTTCTTTGAAGATATTATATAGTTATACTTTCGGTCACACAGCGACCTGACCTAACTTAGAATCCCTCGCTACGCTCAGGATTCTATCGTAGAATCCTTCGCTTCACTCTGGATTCAATGTACCGCCCTCGCTATAAATACATCATTTTGCTCCCTTGAGACACACATAAGTATTGACACTAGGTTTGTCACAAGTGAGGAACACGGTTTCCGCTCCCGCTAACGCTCTTCTACCCGTACCTCCAACGGCCCCACAACGCGAGTTTACGATGTCTTTGCTGTCACAGTTGTAATGGTTATATCGCTGAGTGTACTGTAGGCACAGTTCAACTTTGTTACCCCCTACTGTACTTTACAACGATGTTTTCGGGGGCTGTTCTTTTGCGGCGCTGTTTTGTGATAAAATTTGGAATGCCGGAAGTTTTTTTTATGAATTTGACAACGTTCTTTTTACGATTGTTGTGTGTGCAAATTCGCTTGATTTTTTTCTTGCGTTGTCTATTTGATAGCCAACACAATCAACGTTTTAATGGAAATAAATAATCACTTTATCTGGAATTGCCGGCGAGTCTCATGGAGCGCCGCATACTACTAATCAAATTAGTGGATTACATCCGGAACGCCACCCTACGCTCCAAAACTCAAATAGTCGATGTAGCTCGGAAGTCAGCCATGTTGAAGTGGGACTGGGCTGGTCATGTCTGCCGCATGTCGAGAGAACTGTGGGCCAAGATCGCCACTGGCAGCCCTACAGCTCGAAGCGGAGACGTGGCTGACCTCGTCGGCGATGAAGAGACGAGCTAGACTCCTTTTTAGGGTTCCGTAGCCAAAATGGCAAAAACGGAACCCTTATAGTTTCGTCATGTCATTCTGTCCGTCTGTCCGTCTGTCCGTCTGTCCGTCTGTCCGTCTGTCCGTCTGTCCGTCTGTCCGTCTGTCCGTCTGTCCGTCTGTCCGTCTGTCCGTCTGTCCGTCTGTCCGTATGTCACAGGCATTTTACTCGAAAACTATAAGGTGTATTTGAATTAAATTTTGAGAAATGGTGTATTTTGTTAGCCGCTATATAGTTTTGTAATTAAAATGACTAAAAAAAATTTTTTTAGGGGTGCACTCCATACATAAAACTAAGTCAAAAAAATTTTTTTCTTTGTGAGCCCACGTGTGGCACATGAATCGATAGGCTTTTCAAAATAAATAAAAGGTTTCTCGGCAATTTTTTTATTAAGTGAATACAGTCAGAGATAATCGCCCCGAAAGTCACTAAAATTCTGTCCCCCCCCTCTAATTTTTGAACGGTGTATTTTTAAAATAAGAAAAAATTAATGGATACAGGACTTATTAAGTTCATTCACCGAAAATTGTTTTGAACAAGATCGGATGAAAGGTTTCAGAGATATTGCTGAAAAACTGCCTTCCTCAAAGAAAAAGACGTAAGTGCCGTAAGATTTCTATGACGATACGACCTTTTTATTAGGCACGGAACCCTTCGTTTTGCGTGGTCTGACACGCACTTGGCTGGTTTTTAAAAGAATGGCCAGCGATTGCTCAGAATCGGGAGCAAAATGACTAAATGGTTACATGATTACACAAACTTCGCTCTATTCAAAATTATATCTAAATTCTTACAATCGGCCTGGGCTCATGTCAATCAATCTAAGTATTACGACTACACTCATTTATTTACTCAGTATCTGAAAACGGTATTTCTCTACGGCATTCCGTAATTTCTCAAACAGAAACTTGGAGTTCAAAACCAATATCAATAATCCTAATTATTCACCGATCATCCGTACTTTTGCTTCTATTGTACTATTACCAATACCTGAATTCCAATTCTCACGTCAGAACGCCGGTATTTATAATATCCGAGGTCGAGCATTCTTGTATCAATTTTAAACGAGGGGGATTTCAATAGCTTCCATTCTAGTCGAGATATTCGGCTTCTATTGTATTGGCAAGGAAACCAATTCGTTAGACGAAGAATTTGGAAGATGGAAATGATTTTGTTATTAAAATATTGGCATTTTGATCACCATTATCGTCATCATCATCAGCTGATAAGCATTCAGCCATGATTTGTTCCTACTATTACTACCACTCTACCACGTATGTTAAATTTAGATGACTCTAAACTAAAACAAACTAATAATTAGCTTGCAGCTCAGCCTCAAGATATTGGTAATTGATATGTATACCGCTTCCAGGCCCCTATTTCACCAACTTGACAATTGTCACCTGACAACGACAATTCTCCGTACATTGCTGGTTCCACAAGTAACCTAGCGACTACCTTAACTTCTAGAACAAGAAATGTATGGCGAATTGTCAATGTCAGGTGACAATTGTCAAGTTGGTGAAATAGGGGCCAGAATCCAAAATGTCACTGACTGTAAATTTACACCTCTTAACGAAACAAATAATTTTTCACGCCACTCGGAAATGTGGCAAAAGATGGTCAGAATTCAGGCTTCAAATCTGGGGTCAGTTGAACGTCGCACGAACAGGCCATCTATGACTTCAAACTGTCTAACAATGTTATTGTTGAACAGTTGGAACAGCGATTCGACCAAGCAAAGGGCACCGCGCGTGGTCGCGCCGGCGGGCGCCCGCTCGTCCACCTCCACGCCCGCGCCGGGGTGCGAGGCAAGCGAGTGTGTTTAGTATTATGATATTTATGATCTTCAATTCGATACTTAATTTTGATTTAAAATTATAATTATTTGCAATTTCCTCGCAGTAGGCGTGAACACCACTGTGTTAAGCCTCGGCCGAAAGTGTAATAGCTGGACTCGTACTTTCGAACTAACTCGTCCATCTATTGCTTACTTTCTAGCCTCTTCAACAATGTACTATTATTAAATATGTTTGTATAGTTCATTGTTTTCATATCGTTCAGACTGCATATTGTTTAAAGGGAGTAAATAAACTCTAGCTCAATTAGTAGCCGCTGCGAATTGATTTCAGATAATAAAACACATTCATTATTTGTTTAGGCTGTACAATGGGATCAACACAAAGGTTTAATTAAAACAGCGTTTATTAAAAGCGAAATGCTTCCGGGCAAATAATCATTTTTTTTATACGGCTATTTCGTTGTTGTCTTTATTTAAATCTTAGCTTCTGATATGATGTTGCCAATGGTACTATTTCCAGTTCCAGTATTTTTTCTACCTGCAACATTGGCGTGAATTTGCTTCTGTATCCAGCAATGTTGCCAATGTAAACTAAAAGTGATATTTTTATGGTTTTAATAAAAAAAATACTCTAGAGGAAAATGTCATTTTGCGTAAGCAATTATTAGGTAATTAAAATATTAACAGGTAATAATTTCAAAACCAGTGGTGCTGGGTGCAAATCCCGGTAAAGGCTACATTATCATTATGACGTGACTCAGGTATGTTTTCTATGTATTAATGTACTATTGCAGTTTTTCAATTAACATATTATAAACATCCCTTTACCGATTCCAACCTCTTTCCAATAACTTCGGCACGTGTTACTCGTACAGTCAGCATCAATAGTAACTACGCAATCGTAGACGTCAAAAGTTCTTATTCCCTTTTAATAAAGACTTTTGACGTCTTCGTTTGCGTAGTTACTTTTGATGCTGACTGTACATTGACAGAGTAAATCTTCAAATTACTGTTCGTGGCCATCTTCAAATTTCGGACCAGAATTAGCCGTTGGAACTGGCAGAGCACTCGTAATGGAAACATCTTGATGTTCCACGTATTCTATCAAACCGGCGTGATAAGCCCCGTTCACGTGCAAGATGCAATTTGCACGGATTGCCTGTGAACGTGAGCTCTCTAGCATCGGGATCGCTTTACATAGTTTTTGGGGACATTTTGCTTGAATGATTTTGCGATGCAGATTTGATTCTGCAAAATTGTGCTTACTTACATGGATACTTTATAAATTATAAGTTTCAAATAATTTTAAGTCATAAAATTAAAATTAAAATTCTTGAAAGTATTTGTGCCAAATTGCAATTCAATTGGAACATAGGGGTCAAACTGAGATGCACTTTTTTATAGACGGTTAAAATTACTTTTAGTGCGCGGGCGAAGCCGCGGGCAAAAGCTAGTTTTTTTAAATAAAAATGGTTTTAATAAACCGTCTGCGAGACGGTCGCCAACAAGCCCCTCCAACCGAGCGACTTTGGTCGGCACCGACCGTGTAGATTAGATTATTTATTTCATGATAAAAAATACAGCCAACACAGACACACAGACAGTTATTGTAGACAGTTGTTTGCAGCAAAATTTCATACTGCAACGGTCGGTGCCGACCAAGGTCGCTTGGTCGAAAGAGCTTGTTGGCAACCGTCTAGCAGACGCTTAAGAAACAAAAAACCTTTCAATGGAAGACAAGAACATGACTCTTAGCGTAGGTGATTCCGGTTCATTACAATCAAATACAGGGTGGACCATAATTCTTTTTACATTTCAAACTAAAATAAAATGAAAACTAATTATATCAGATGAAAACCGTTTATTAATTAAAGAGGCTCCCCGACGCAGCTACCGATTCAAAAGTTAACGGACTTTTGGTCCACATTTCTCGGAACACTTGTCAGGCCGTCACTGAAAATTTTCGCTCCAGGTTACGGCAATGCCAAAATAATGAAGGATCACATATGGATGACGTAATTTTTAAAAAATAAAATCCCTATTCATGTGTTTTCATAAGTAATAAACGGTTTTCATCTGATATAATTAGTTTTCATTTTATTTTAGTTTGAAATGTAAAAAGAGTTATGGTCCACCCTGTATCATAACAACGTGTTCCTAGAATATCAGAATGTCGAAACAGATTATTCTTATAATGTCTAAAGCTCGAAATGACTTACGCCTACGGCTTAAATTACCGTATTCTGAATATGACTATAATTCGTTTAGACTCTATCGCGTTTTGATAAATGTTCAATTCTACCATTTCCATAATGTCTAAAACTAGACTTGATTATGTTTTGATGAATTTTCAATCATACCATTTCCCAAAATGTCCAAAACTCAAATTAACTAGATACAAAAACGTCAAAGACAAAGACAAAGGCCATTTGTTTGATCGTTTACAAAAGCATATATTATAAATTGCTAAACCAATTCTGATAAACTGAACTAATTATTCACATTTATAAATACGTACTTAACCCGGCGCGCATGAGGCAGGGTATCTCATACCCTGGTAGTATTAAAAAGTATTGGTATTTTCTAAATCTCCGACTGACGACACTAGCTCGCTCAGTAGCTGGAGGCAGGGGTGTGCGAAAGGGGATAATGGCGTGATCACAGTGTGGCGTGACACACTGGCCGGAATATTCGTGCACAAACCTGTCTCGGGTATGTCATACCCTGCCTCATTTTTGACGTATTTATTTTAAGTACCTATACAGTTTTAATAATTTTATTAAGTTTTTTTATTAATCTTAATTCTTTTTTTATGATTTTATTGTATAGGTTTGAGACGCGTTTATTTATTTTAGTTAATATTGTTTTATTATTTATGAACACTTAAATTCAAGAAAATCAACAATAAAATATTCTAAGCTATATCCGCCGGCAAATGGAAAAATAACTGGGTGAGCCTTCACCTAGACATGTAAATGTATCTGGACGGTATGTCGGATACCAGGACTGTCCATACATAAGGATATAAAAACCAAACATTCCTGCAACGCTTGCGGCAAACCCATAATGTTTGTAGCATGCAAAATTAAAAAAATTCGGATAAAAAAAACCGCATTCAAATCGGGTTATTCGTTTAGGAGCTACGATGCCACAGACAGACACACATACACGTCAAACTTATAACACTCTTCTTTTTGCACCGGGGGTTAAATAATAAAGTGCAAACCACAAACAAAACATCCGATTGCAAGTTCTTTTTTATAATTGAAAATAATTAGTTTAGGTCCTAAACGAAGCTAAAACCCTAATCGAACCTATTCTAAGTTTATCTTTGAAACAGTAGCAATAACACTTTCAAGACACGAAACCCGGGAACAATCTACCGCTTCGTTGATTCGTGTTAAGAAGCGATAGAGAAATTACCAACCGCCGCGATTGTAGAATTTTAAGCGCATTATCGCTTTAGTATAATGAGAACATTTCACTTGATGTGGATGCTTGAAAAAATGGTAATGGAGTTAATAATGGTAAAGTTGAGGCTGTAGGAAAGTACATAATGACAGGTATGCTTATCGCTGTTGTCTGATTTTGCACCGTTTGTTTTCCTCCACCTCGTACGATCTTGGCACTCATTTAAAAGTGATTCGGCATTGGTAATAAAGACACGTCATTGGTTAGCGCCTAAGTGTTGTCAGTTAACTAAAACTGGAACTGTTTGCTTTATCGGCCTTTGGACGTTTTCTTCGTTGATGTTGGTCTATATTGGTATTCAGATTTTCTTTAAGTATGTAGGTAGGACCTGGTTAGGTGGGTAAACCCCCCACAAGCTGGACTAATGACCTGGTAAAGGTCGCGGGAGTCTGCTGGATGCGGGTGGCGCAGGACCGGTCACTTTGGCACTCTTTGGGGCAGGCTTATGTCCAGCAGTGGACGTCTTTCGGATGATATGATGATGTAGGTACCTACTTGTGTTGTTTAATTAAGAAACTTGTTTCTCAAAAGGGCCTTGTGTCTTATAAATCTCTCGTCTACATTTATCCTGGAATTTCATTTTCATATGGTACACGACTTTTACTAAGTGAGATTCTCACAGAATCGACGTTGTGATTCTTGATAATGAAATCCAAACTTCTTGAGAATTAAATCCAAACAAGACATTGTTATCAAAAATAACATAATATGATACACAAACATAATTCTTGTAGTCTCCGCCAAACCTCGTTTGAAATTAAATTTGATAAGCGAGACCGTTTTCATGTTACAATTCTGAGATGC
Source organism: Epinotia nisella (assembly GCA_932294315.1). Taxonomy (NCBI): domain Eukaryota; kingdom Metazoa; phylum Arthropoda; class Insecta; order Lepidoptera; family Tortricidae; genus Epinotia; species Epinotia nisella. The sequence continues at coordinate 3,334,632 of OW028691.1, forward strand.
CATGACGGATTATCTGACTCATAATTCCGGGTGAATAATGTACCAGGTGATTGTTCTATTTTCGTTTCATTTCGACTTAATAATGTAGGAGCCGAGTTGTGATATTTTAATAAGGGCTTTGTGAATCCATTTTGCGAGGAAGATTGAGGGGAAAGCGAATAGGTTGAACGGTTATTTAGACCATTTTTTTGACGATTTGGGACTGCATTATGGATAAAATTACTTTAAGATGAAGAGGGGATAGTAATCTACGGTGGCCTATTGGTTCAGGCATGCAGCTGTGAAACGGCAGGTTCGATTCGGCTGTCGATTCCAGCTCGTACCAATGAGTTTTTCGGAACTTATGTACGAAATATCATTTGATATTTACCGTTAGCTTAGGAAAACATCGTGAGGAAACTTGCATACATCTGAGAAAAAAATCAAAGAGGTATGTGAAGGCCTGTGCCCAACAGTGGGACGTATATAGGATGATGTTGATGATGAAAGAGGGGATGCCTCACTCTAAATACAGCGCAACATCGGGACTAGCAATCCTCTAGTTTCTCAACACAAGGAAAACAACATCAGATACCATGGCAAGTCTGTGAGAACGAGGTACTTCAAATATGAGTTATTGAGTAAGTTGACATTTGGAACTGACCTTCCTCTCCTAAATTCCAAGTTCCTATCATGTTTTCATGCTTTAAAGTCATTTAAAGCAGGAGCCGTAGCATGGTTGGCCTTATCACGCGACAAGTGACAAGATAAGAGCGTCGTCTCGTTCTATCGAACGGTGTCAGCCAGTGACGCACGCTCTATCACCTATCGCGTGACAAGGCCAACCATGCTACGGCTCCAGGAGCCGTAGCATGGTTGGCCTTATCACGCGACAAGTGACAAGATAAGAGCGTCGTCTCGTTCTATCGAACGGTGTCAGCCAGTGACGCACGCTCTATCCTATCACCTATCGCGTGACAAGGCCAACCATGCTACGGGGCCAGGACGTTTGGCAAGATGTCTAATATGATACTTATACCTACCGTGTTTTGAAACTGCGAATTCGCGAACATCCCTGCCGCGTTTAAGAATGGTTGAGCGATTTTAAGCACTCCGCTATCGGCTTATGTTCATGCTTGGATGGTCTGATTACATAACATCGTATTTTACATAATGCTACAATTGAAAGAGAATCTTATTCTGTTTATGATAAGGTACATTTCTCAGCACAATTTCTATAATATTATTTCATAATATTATACACTCCTTATACACTCACTTAGTTACACTTTATTGTAATTTTTACTATCACACACAACTCTTTTATTTATGTACCCAATATTACTTGCAAGCTTTATTTATTTATTTTTATTTTTCTTTCTTTTAATATTTCACTTGCATCGTGACCTGAGGTACTAGCAGAATATCAGTGCTCACGCGAGCAAAGCAAAACTCAACTAGTACCTTTTTGGTATTGTTGCAACGCACAGTACGTATTTAATTTAATTTATATTTAATCTTTTTCGTAACATAATTTTTTTTACTTGTTCATTTACCTTTTAGGACATATAATCACGCCTCAAGGACTATCACCAGACCCAGATAAGATCGCTGCGATATTATATCGGTTGAGAAATGCGCATTGTAAAGAATAAGATCCAGACAGCAGGGGGACCGCATGGCATCGGGACATACAAAATAATGTTGGCCCAACCTGAAACGGCGAACTTCGTTGGCTTTGTAAGCTTGTTCGATGATAGTATTTGTCTATCAAAACCGATGTTTGACAGCTAGAACAATCAAGTCATGGCATCCCGCTCGCACACGCTCCACATGAAGTACCTACGTGTTCTTTCGCTCCTAGCACGATCGGGCGTATTGACAACTCAGAGGTGTCCGAGAACCGACGTTAGCCGAATCGGCTAGAAGACGCTTAGCACAGCAGACCAATCAAAACTTATCCTTGCTAAAAAGCTGAACATTAACAATCTTACTGGCCCGTTTGAACGCTCATCCGTATTGTTAACCAAACTGTTCACAACTTTACAAGCGAGGATTCCGTGTTATGAATAAATTAGAAAAGTTTGCCCTTTCCTTGGGGCCATTAAGTCTTGAAGAGTTAAACAAGTTTCGGTGCTGCTGCTACAAGAGTTAACTGGAGCATGAAAAGCTATAATCTATCGAGTTCGATTCAGGTGCATCAAAGACGGATAGAATTGGTATTGTTTCTCGTCAGGCATGGTTGTTCTTTGAAGATATTATATAGTTATACTTTCGGTCACACAGCGACCTGACCTAACTTAGAATCCCTCGCTACGCTCAGGATTCTATCGTAGAATCCTTCGCTTCACTCTGGATTCAATTTACCGCCCTCGCTATAAATACATAATTTTGCTCCCTTGAGACACACATAAGTATTGACACTAGGTTTGTCACAAGTGAGGAAACACGATTTCCGCTCCCGCTAACGCTCTTCTACCCGTACCTCCAACGGCCCCACAACGCGAGTTTACGATGTCTTTGCCGTCGCAATTGTAATGGTTATATCGCTGAGTGTACTGTAGGCACAGTTCAACTTTGTTACCCCCTACTGTACTTTACAACGATGTTTTCGGGGACTGTTCTTTTGCGGCGCTGTTTTGTGATAAAATTTGGAATGCCGGAAGTTTTTTTTATGAATTTGACAACGTTCTTTTTACGATTGTTGTGTGTGCAAATTCGCTTGATTTTTTTCTTGCGTTGTCTATTTGATAGCCAACACAATCAACGTTTTAATGGAAATAAATAATCACTTTATCTGGAATTGCCGGCGAGTCTCATGGAGCGCCGCATACTACTAATCAAATTAGTGGATTACATCCGGAACGCCACCCTACGCTCGAAAACTCAAATAGTCGATGTAGCTAGGAAGTCAGCCAAGTTGAAGTGGGACTGGGCTGGTCATGTCTGCCGCATGTCGAGAGAACTGTGGGCCAAGATCGCCACTGGCAGCCCTACAGCTCGAAACGGAGACGTGGCTGACCTCGTCGGCGATGAAAAGACGAGCTAGACTCCTTTTTAAAAGAATGGCCAGCGATCAGGGATCGGAATCGGTTTTTTCAAAAGTCCCCGAAGTAGTGTAATATTTTGAATTATTTTACGCTCTTAATGTAGGACTCTATCATGTATTTAGGTAACATTTTCGTATTATTAGTCAGCCTAATCAAAAATGATATTATAAACAAAAGAACGAAATTGAACGAAATAAAACCGGTATTTTTGTATGGTGAAAATACCGGTATCCTATCCTTGCCAGCGATTGCTCAGAATCGGGAGCATTAGAAAAAGTGTGGGGGGGTGGCCTTCACCCAGCGACACTACAATAATAATTATCTGGATTAGGAATGAAGATTTAAACCCACTTTACTTAGTTAAACTATTAACTGCAATACTGATTTATTAAATTGTAAATATATTTGATTTTGCAATGTTTTATAGTGGAACTGCGGCAGACAAAGATATGTGAGCACCTTATAAATGTTATAGTGATTTAAACTTTCACGATTCTCTCACATTATTTTTACTAAACGGGTCTTAATCCTGTATAAATAAATTATTTATTTACCTCTCTGAGGTCTACCGACGTTTCGCATGTATTGCATCATCCATGGTCACGGGACAACTGGCTTGAGCCGGTATCAATATCTCCTTGCTGCGAGGGTTTTCCGAACTACCCGCACTCTTGGTCTTTATTAATCACTTGTAAACTAGGGTTGTCACCTGGTCGACGCACATCACTAATAATGTCTGGTGATATAACAGACGATGTATTTTGACGCTGGCATTTATTTATAAGTTTAGCAATTCGGAGCCGCTAATTGCTAAACTTAAGTGGCAGTGGGCGGGGCACATTGCACGTAGAACCGATGGCCGTTGGGGCAGAAAGGTATTCGATTGGCGACCACGTCCCGGAAGGCGCGGCGTGGGCAGGCCACAAACAAGGTGGTCTGATGACCTGGTAAAGGTCGCGGGAGTCCGCTGAATGCGGGTGGCGCAGGACAGGTCAGTTTGTCACTCTTTAGGGGAGGCCTATGTCCAGCAGTGGACGTCTTTCAGCTGATATGATGATGATGATGATGATTTACTTATAATTGGAATCCACGAAGAAGCTTACAAATGTTACTTATGAAAATCATTGTTCACGTCTTTCCTATAATAAACCGAGGTATGCTCAGGCTAATTTGTGGAATTTTCGATCACATTTTCTCTATCGAGCAAACTTCTTGTAAGCGTATAAACATTTATTGGCTTTTCTTGTTCGCAACTCTTTTCTTGTTATAGCAAAACGACTAAAAGGTTACATGATTACACAAACTTCGCTGTATTCAAAATTAAATCTAAATTTCTTACAATCGGCCTGGGCTCCTGTCAATCAGTCTAAGTATTACGAATACACTCATTTATTTACTCAGTATCTGAAAACGGTATTTCTCTACGGCATTCCGTAATTTCTCAAACAGAAACTTGGAGTTCAAAACCAATATCAATAATCCTAATTATTCACCGATCATCCGTACTTTTGCTTCTATTGTACTATTACCAATATCTGAATTCCAATTCTCACGTCAGAACGCCGGTATTTATAATATCCGAGGTCGAGCATTCTTGTATCAATTTTAAACGAAGGGGATTTCAATAGCTTCCATTCTAGTCGAGATATTCGGCTTCTATTGTATTGGCAAGGAAACCAATTCGTTAGACGAAGCATTTGGATGATGGAAATGATTTTGTTATTACAATATTGACATTTTGATCACCATTATCGTCATCATCATCAGTTGACAAGCATTCAGCCATGATTTGTTCCTACTATTACTACCACGTATGTTAAATTTAGATGACTCTAAACTAAAACAAACTAATAATTAGCATGCAACTCAGCCTCAAGAGATTGGTAATTGATATGTATACCGCTTCCAGAATACAAAATGTCACTGACTGTAAATTTACACCTCTTAACGAAACAAATAATTTTTCACGCCACTCGGAAATGTGGCAAAAGATGGTCAGAATTCAGGCTTCAAATCTGGGGTCAGTTGAACGTCGCACGAACAGGCCATCTATGACTTCAAACTGTCTAACAATGTTATTGCTGAACAGTTTGAACAGCGATTCTACCAATCACAGGGCACCGCGCGTGGTCGCGCCGGCGGGCGCCCGCTCGTCCACCTCCGCGCCGGGGCGCGAGGCAAGCGAGCGTGTTTAGTATTATGATATTTATGATCTTCAATAAAATTCGATACTTAATTTTGATTTAAAATTATAATTATTTGCAATTTCCTCGCAGTAGGCGTGAACACCACTGTGTTAAGCCTCGGCCGAAAGTGTAATAGCTGGACTCGTACTTTCGAACTAACTCGTCCATCTATTGCTTACTTTCTAGCCTCTTCAACAATATACTATTATTAAATATTTTTGTATAGTTCATTGTTTACATATCGTTCAGATTGCATATTGTTTAAAGGGAGTAAATAAACTCTAGCTCAATTAGTAGCCGCTGCGAATTGATTTCAGATAATAAAACACATTCATTATTTGTTTAGGCTGTACAATGGGATCAACACAAAGGTTTAATTAAAACAGCGTTTATTAAAAGCGAAATGCTTCCGGGCAAATAATATTTTTTTTTATACGGCTATTTCGTTGTTGTCTTTATTTAAATCTTAGCTTCTGATATGATGTTGCCAATGTTACTATTTCCAGTTCCAGTATTTTTTCTACCTGCAACATTGGCGTGAATTTGCTTCTGTATCCAGCAATGTTGCCAATGTAAACTAAAAGTGATATTTTTATGGTTTTAATAAAAAAAATACTCTAGAGGAAAATGTCATTTTGCGCAAGCAATTATTAGGTAATTAAAATATTAACAGGTAATAATTTCAAAACCAGTGGTGCTGGGTGCAAATCCCGGTAAAGGCTATTCATTATGACGTGACTCAGGTATGTTTTCTATGTATTAATGTACTATTGCAGTTTTTCAATTAACATATTATAAACATCCCTTTACCGTTTCCAACCTCTTTCCAATAACTTCGGCACGTGTTACTCGTACATACATTGACAGAGTACCTAAATCTTCAAATTACTGTTCGTGGCCATCTTCAAATTTCGGACCAGAATTAGCCGTTGGAACTGGCAGAGCACTCGTAATGGAAACATCTTGATGTTCCACGTATTCTATCAAACCGGCGTGATAAGCCCCGTTCACGTGCAAGATGCAATTTGCACGGATTGCCTGTGAACGTGAGCTCTCTAGCATCGGGATCGCTTTACATAGTTTTTGGGGACATTTTGCTTGAATGATTTTGCGATGCAGATTTGATTCTGCAAAATTGTGCTTACATACATGGATACTTTAGAAATTGTAAGTTTCAAATAATTTTAAGACGTTTATTTTTGAAATAAAAAATTCATAAACCGTCTGCGAGACGGTCGCCAACAAGCCCCTCCGACCGAGCGACTTTGGTCGGCACCGACCGTGTAGATTAGATTAGATTAGATTATTTATTTCATGATAAAAAAATACAGCCAACACATACAGACAGACAGTTATTGTAGACAGTTGTTTGCAGCAAAATTTCATACTGCAACGGTCGGTGCCGACCAAGGTCGCTTGGTCGAAAGAGCTTGTTGGCAACCGTCTAGCAGACGCTTAAGAAACAAAAAACCTTTCAATGGAAGACAAGAACATGACTCTTAGCGTAGGTGATTCCGGTTCATTACAATCAAATACAGGGTGGACCATAATTCTTTTTACATTTCAAACTAAAATAAAATGAAAACTAATTATATCAGATGAAAACCGTTTATTAATTAAAGAGGCTCCCCGACGCAGCTACCGATTCAAAAGTTAACGGACTTTTGGTCCACATTTCTCGGAACACTTGTCAGGCCGTCACTGAAAATTTTCGCTCCAGGTTACGGCAATGCCAAAATAATGAAGGATCACATATGGATGACGTAATTTTTAAAAAATAAAATCCCTATTCATGTGTTTTCATAATTAATAAACGGTTTTCATCTGATATAATTAGTTTTCATTTTATTTTAGTTTGAAATGTAAAAAGAGTTATGGTCCACCCTGTATCATAACAACGTGTTCCTAGAATATCAGAATGTCGAAACAGATTATTCTTATAATGTCTAAAGCTCGAAATGACTTACGCCTACGGCTTAAATTACCGTATTCTGAATATGACTATAATTCGTTTAGACTCTATCGCGTTTTGATAAATGTTCAATTCTACCATTTCCATAATGTCTAAAACTAGACTTGATTATGTTTTGATGAATTTTCAATCATACCATTTCCCAAAATGTCCAAAACTCAAATTAACTAGATACAAAAACGTCAAAGACAAAGACAAAGGCCATTTGTTTGATCGTTTACAAAAGCATATATTATAAATTGCTAAACCAATTCTGATAAACTGAACTAATTATTCACATTTATAAATACGTACTTAACCCGGCGCGCATGAGGCAGGGTATCTCATACCCTGGTAGTATTAAAAAGTATTGGTATTTTCTAAATCTCCGACTGACGACACTAGCTCGCTCAGTAGCTGGAGGCAGGGGTGTGCGAAAGGGGATAATGGCGTGATCACAGTGTGGCGTGACACACTGGCCGGAATATTCGTGCACAAACCTGTCTCGGGTATGTCATACCCTGCCTCATTTTTGACGTATTTATTTTAAGTACCTATACAGTTTTAATAATTTTATTAAGTTTTTTTATTAATCTTAATTCTTTTTTTATGATTTTATTGTATAGGTTTGAGACGCGTTTATTTATTTTAGTTAATATTGTTTTATTATTTATGAACACTTAAATTCAAGAAAATCAACAATAAAATATTCTAAGCTATATCCGCCGGCAAATGGAAAAATAACTGGGTGAGCCTTCACCTAGACATGTAAATGTATCTGGACGGTATGTCGGATACCAGGACTGTCCATACATAAGGATATAAAAACCAAACATTCCTGCAACGCTTGCGGCAAACCCATAATGTTTGTAGCATGCAAAATTAAAAAAATTCGGATAAAAAAAACCGCATTCAAATCGGGTTATTCGTTTAGGAGCTACGATGCCACAGACAGACACACATACACGTCAAACTTATAACACTCTTCTTTTTGCACCGGGGGTTAAATAATAAAGTGCAAACCACAAACAAAACATCCGATTGCAAGTTCTTTTTTATAATTGAAAATAATTAGTTTAGGTCCTAAACGAAGCTAAAACCCTAATCGAACCTATTCTAAGTTTATCTTTGAAACAGTAGCAATAACACTTTCAAGACACGAAACCCGGGAACAATCTACCGCTTCGTTGATTCGTGTTAAGAAGCGATAGAGAAATTACCAACCGCCGCGATTGTAGAATTTTAAGCGCATTATCGCTTTAGTATAATGAGAACATTTCACTTGATGTGGATGCTTGAAAAAATGGTAATGGAGTTAATAATGGTAAAGTTGAGGCTGTAGGAAAGTACATAATGACAGGTATGCTTATCGCTGTTGTCTGATTTTGCACCGTTTGTTTTCCTCCACCTCGTACGATCTTGGCACTCATTTAAAAGTGATTCGGCATTGGTAATAAAGACACGTCATTGGTTAGCGCCTAAGTGTTGTCAGTTAACTAAAACTGGAACTGTTTGCTTTATCGGCCTTTGGACGTTTTCTTCGTTGATGTTGGTCTATATTGGTATTCAGATTTTCTTTAAGTATGTAGGTAGGACCTGGTTAGGTGGGTAAACCCCCCACAAGCTGGACTAATGACCTGGTAAAGGTCGCGGGAGTCTGCTGGATGCGGGTGGCGCAGGACCGGTCACTTTGGCACTCTTTGGGGCAGGCTTATGTCCAGCAGTGGACGTCTTTCGGATGATATGATGATGTAGGTACCTACTTGTGTTGTTTAATTAAGAAACTTGTTTCTCAAAAGGGCCTTGTGTCTTATAAATCTCTCGTCTACATTTATCCTGGAATTTCATTTTCATATGGTACACGACTTTTACTAAGTGAGATTCTCACAGAATCGACGTTGTGATTCTTGATAATGAAATCCAAACTTCTTGAGAATTAAATCCAAACAAGACATTGTTATCAAAAATAACATAATATGATACACAAACATAATTCTTGTAGTCTCCGCCAAACCTCGTTTGAAATTAAATTTGATAAGCGAGACCGTTTTCATGTTACAATTCTGAGATGCCATGACGGATTATCTGACTCATAATTCCGGGTGAATAATGTACCAGGTGATTGTTCTATTTTCGTTTCATTTCGACTTAATAATGTAGGAGCCGAGTTGTGATATTTTAATAAGGGCTTTGTGAATCCATTTTGCGAGGAAGATTGAGGGGAAAGCGAATAGGTTGAACGGTTATTTAGACCATTTTTTTGACGTTTTGGGAGTGCATTATGAATAAAATTACTTTAAGATGAAGAGGGGATAGTAATCTACGGTGGCCTATTGGTTCAGGCATGCAGCTGTGAAACGGCAGGTTCGATTCCAGCTCGTACCAATGAGTTTTTCGGAACTTATGTACGAAATATCATTTGATATTTACCGTTAGCTTAGGAAAACATCGTGAGGAAACTTGCATACATCTGAGAAAAAAATCAAAGAGGTATGTGAAGGCCTGTGCCCAACAGTGGGACGTATATAGGATGATGTTGATGATGAAAGAGGGGATGCCTCACTCTAAATACAGCGCAACATCGGGACTAGCAATCCTCTAGTTTCTCAACACAAGGAAAACAACATCAGATACCATGGCAAGTCTGTGAGAACAAGGTACTTCAAATATGAGTTATTGAGTAAGTTGACATTTGGAACTGACCTTCCTCTCTTAAATTCCAAGTTCCTATCATGTTTTCATGCTTTAAAGTCATTTAAAGCAGGAGCCGTAGCATGGTTGGCCTTATCACGCGACAAGTGACAAGATAAGAGCGTCGTCTCGTTCTATCAAACGGTGTCAGCCAGTGACGCACGCTCTATCGCGTGACTTGTCTGTGGCCAACCATGCTACGGCTCCAGGACGTTTGGCAAGATGTCTAATATGATACTTATACCTGCCGTGTTTTGAAACTGCGAATTCGCGAACATCCCTGCCGCGTTTAAGAATGGTTGAGCGATTTTAAGCACTCCGCTATCGGCTTATGTTCATGCTTGATGGTCTGATTACATAACATCGTATTTTACATAATGCTACAACTGAAAGAGAATCTTATTCTGTTTATGATAAAGTACATTTTTCAGCACAATTTCTAAAGAAGATATGAGACAGTCGGACGAAATGCAATAGCTCTTCCTATTGCGGAAGTTGTTGCTTACGCCCAGGTGCTTTGTAATTAAAATCTAAGAGATTTTACCGAAGGGCGAATTTTTATTTCTTACACTGAGTGTATTTTTATATGAAGGTTTATGTAAGTTAATAAATAAACTCTCTCTTATAAATGCGATTCTTAAAAATAATTTTTAGTTTTAATCATTCTGTGATAAGTTTATTTTTTAGGTGATTGACTCATTTTGGCGGTGTTGCGGCTTATTTATTTTTACTTTAGAATAAGTGCCTAGTTTGCCAAACACTTATCTTTATATCGGAATATTATGCATCATTTTATACATACCTACAAACTGATTTTCAGTTAAAAAAATTTGATACTTTGAACTGAATTGCAGTAAGCGTCATTTACACTTGTAACACAGTGACGCCACATCAAAACGTGAAATCTTAAATAGCACCGTAATATTACGAAGCAGAATACCCTTGTAACTTCAAAACACTGCATAAACTGCCAATATCTTACACCCGAACCCAAAAATCTTTCAGCACAGCAACTCGAGAGGCTATCACACAAACAAGGAGCTCTCAAATTTACTGTTACTATGCGAACCCTACTTCGTAAAGCTATCAAGCTCAAAAACGCGTCGGCCCCTACTAAGTTAGAGGGTAAGCTATTGGTTAAAATAAAAAATAACGCAGAACTAGGAGACGGTAAACCATAAACTGGTCCGTTTTGAGGGTCGCAAGGTACAGGTAGGAAGTGGCGAGTGGTAGCGGGTGAGGCACAGAAGAGATAATATTTTAATTTGCAAGTGACTTTGACTCCAGAATATTTAATGCTTCTAAGCAAACTAATGATGAGAAAAACTAATAACTAAGAATTGTTTACAAGTTTTCTATGACTTTTGTAACCTTCCAAAAAGCAGCAAACGTGTAATTAAAAACATCGAAATTTCACCTTTGTTGTATAGTCTATACCTTCTACAACTTTTAATTGGCAATTATATCACGCAATAAAGTTAGAAAGCAAAAAGTCCTATCAATTAAAAAAGTATTTGCAGAGAACACATCTAATTTGATGAAGAGTTTTAACCTCTTAACTATAATTGACTTAGGTGGTGGATAAATGAGAAGACGAACAATTTTAAATAAAATACCTACCAAAACTAGAATTGTAGAATTTCTTACGGTGGGTCTAGCTAGAAGCCTCTTGACATGGCATGTAAGTGAAGTAATAGCAATGTAAGAATTTAGTTTAATAAGTCAAAGTCAAAGAATAGAATCCGCAACAGGCTTCGTCAGCAATACGTACTAAACTAACAAAAAGGACCGTCCCGGATCGTTGGTGGCCCGAAAGTTCCCATGACACTGGCGGCGTTGCCGCGCTGGATGGCCAAGGAAATCTGTTGAGCCAGGAACGATCCGGAACGAGGATCGCAGCCCCTATCCTGCCCCTTAAGCCGCCGTCCCAAATCCCGTATAAAGTCTTTGGCCTCCGTACTCCAAGGTCCCGCAGTCTCCACCGCCACTGGCACAAAGTCGTACATTGGCTCCAAGGCCAATTGCCGACTCGGCGGCCGACGCCGCGGATCTGATGGTGTGGCTCAAATGGGACGGGGCAAACGTGCTAACACCATGTAGCGTCCCATAAGAGGCACCGCCCTTTTTGCCATGGAACCAATGTAAGAATTAATTATTTGTAAGATTAAACATATGAATAAGTTAGAAAAGCAGAGTGTGAGAGCCCATTTTTTATCCCTTAATACCTTGTGCCGCCGATGCATATATTTTTGATTTTTAATGATATACTTAATATTACTAAGTATTTTTATTTTTTAAGTATGTTTATCCGTTGTCTAGTACCCATAGTACAGGCTTTGCCTAGTTCGGGACTAGATCAATTGGTGTGAATTGTCCCACTATATTTATTTATTTTTATTTATTTATTTATTTAGTACTACTAATCTCACTTAAGTTACATAATAGTCCCTGGGTGATCGAGCTCCGCTCGTGTGAAAATACGAAAAAAATGAATTTTCCCAGACCTGAGACCCGCAGCTAGATCGATTTTTCGCCCCCGTAAACCCCTATATGTACATTCCAAATTTAATTGAAATGTTTAAGCCATTTTTAAAAACGTGATTGGGTCGTTCTTCTTTTCGACCGACAATAGCCTGTCCTTCGTCTTATTACGGCATCTCATTTGAGTAATGATTTTACGGTTTTATAATGTTCGAAAATGAACGTCCATATTATTTTATTAATTAGTATTATTTAATATTTTAGTTTCTCTAACTAGCATTTTTTTTAAACGTATTTTTATTGTAGAAGTCCGTGACAGAGTGGTAAACCAAAATGTAGTCCCCACTGAAAGAGTCCACTTTGTCACATATTTTTTTTAAAAACCCAACCGTAAACAAATATGTATATTGACCGGAAAGGAAACTTTAATTAGTGTTAATGAAGAAACCAATGCATTTTTTTAAAAATCGCACTTTAAAATCACAATTTTCGATAGTTCAAATACCAAAAAAAAGGAAAACCTCGGTTCATTGTCGGTAAAAAAGAAGAACGACCCGATTACAAATACACACATATATATATATATATATGTGTATTTGTAATCGGGATATAATAGGATATACATTCTATTAAATCAATTGCGTCAATTTTTTCGAAAAATGGCCTTTACAATTTTGATATTATATGTGTGTAATGAGCATGAATATTTGTTTCTGAGTCTTGCATGTTTTCTATGCATTTAAATATTTATATCTATTATATATATCGTCGTCTAGTACCTATAACACAAGCCTTATTGAGCTTACTATAGGTCTAGTTCGATCGTCTAGTTCGGGTACATAACTCTTCGGATATTTTGATTTCCCGGTAGCGGCATAAAAAATGTTGAAAAACACCGGTAGTATTGACGCTATCTCTAGTCAACCGGGCCAATGGCTTAGGGTTCCGCAGTCTCCTTACTTATTAATACAACGGTTTAGGGCCTCGTAGTGCCCGTAACGACGCCACTAAACATGGCTGCCACTGGCCAGCTACGTAGTTTTCGTCACCGGTGATTTATCTGCTTTATCTTTGAACTAGAACCTTAGAATAGGTAATATTTGAGTCCTACTTACGTACAGAAAATCTATTCGTCAGCGCATGTCAAATAAATACGTGAACATTATGTTAAGAGGGCGTTAACGTGCTCACTAGCGCCAATGGTAAATAATTGTGATAAGACAGACATCCAGACAGACACACTTTCGCATTTATAATATGAAGTATGGATGTCCAGCGTCCGTCCGGTCGTTCTCCACTACAGCAGGTTCAATAATATATAGTTTTTATTATCGATTGACTTTTCGAAAAATAATATATATATATATATGAAAAAAAAAGACAGCCCCGCGAGTTCAATAGCTTCACACAGCCACAAATTTATTAATCTTCTTCTTTTTTACGGAAATCTCATGATTCATGCATGACTTAGGGTCGTGACCACGGTAATTATTGAAGGGATTAGACTGCAGTTATTACAAAAAAACCAGTTCCGTACCATTATCTATAAAAACGGCAAAAAAATGTCTGTTGTATGGGAGCCCCAGTCCAACTCGCACTTGGCCGGTTTTTCAGTATTTGTTATTATAGCGGCAACAGAAATACATCATGTGTGAAAATTTCAACTGTCTGACTATCACGGTTCATGCAATACAGCCTGGTGACAGACGGACGGATAGCAAAGTCTTAGTAATAGGGTCCTCTTGGATACGGAACCTTAAAAAGGGCCAATCTTCTGCTTTCTTAAAAAACCTGGATTTTCAAGCGCGTAACCTTCACTACATTAAACCAAATTCAAACGAATATATCATATTCAAACTCCAAATCATCCCCAATCAATCTCGAAATATCAAAAATATCCAACCCATCTTCAAATCCACTAACAACAAACCCAGATAACATTAGTAACCCTTCACCATTGCTATTATCAACTCCACTTCTGACAGCGTGACATTTATTATTTTAAATTGCCTTCATGTGGATCCAAGCACTGAATTTAAACTTTCTCAACGCTAGACAATGTAAATTACGTTATTAAGCGGAGACCACTAGAAACGTTTTCAAAAGTAGAATGACTCTAAACATTGCTATTCCTTTCTTAAGTTATGCTTTTTGGTGCAGAAAGAAAGAGCTAGCTTGCAAAAAGGAATATGTATTAAAAGAACCCCAATGAAATGAGCTGTTTCAGGGAAGCTTCAAGATGTAGAACTGTCCCTACGGAGCAAAAATTCTCCAGTATTATTCAAAGCGAGTTTCTGACGCATAAATATATGAGGATAAGCGCAATATTATGAAGTTGATATCTAGAAAAATCCCAAGGTTTAAGTAAACAAAGACATTGTTTGATATGAAAGCGTTTCTTTTGTTTTAAATGGAGTATGAACGCGATTAAAATGTTGGTTTTATAAATACATACCTACTGTAATATTGTTGTCAGTCTCGGGGACAAAATAAACGATCTGCAACACAAAAGTAGTATATATATGTGTATATAAGCTAGTAAAGGCTGAATGTTTTATGTTGAACATAAACATGATCATGTTAGCCAGGTTAATACAATGACAATACGTTTTAGCTGGATCTAGCTTAAACACCACGCGAAAAGAGGGGCGTTATATTTCAATTTACTTTATTCATCGACCAACATAGATATTTATTGTTAGTAAAACTTAGCTAAAGCCTAGCCTAGCCTAGCCTGGTAAAGGTCGCGGGAGTCCGCTGGATGCGGGTGGCGCAGGACCGGTCAATTTGGAACTCTCTGGGGGAGGTCTATGTCCAGCAGTGAACGTCTTTCGGCTGATATGATGGTGATGAAAACTAAGCTTAATATTACTAAATACAAAATTCATAGGTCACGTTATAAGTTTGACGTGAATGTGTCTGTCTGTGGCATAGTAGCTCCTAAACGAATGGACCGATTTTAATGCGTTTTTTTAATCCAAAATCTGACGTGATCGAGATGGTTATTAGCTACGTTTCCACAAAATCGCCGAATAAAAATAATCGGGGGTTTTTAACTTTTCTAAAGTTGTAGTCATTATAAAGACTGAGCTTCGTCTCACCTGATGTTAAGCGACAACTGAGCCTAAGATGAAGTTCACTGATTCAGAAATTGCCAATTTACTCTTGTTTTGAAGACACCAATATTGTAATTGTCAGGATATTAAATACAGATGACGGGAGATAATGCCATTCCTTAGCAATTCGCATTAGGAAAGACGAGGCAACTCGCTTTGTGTGAATATTATGGAAAGTTGACAACGTAAGGATGCATTCACTCCCCATGGAGGTTCGGTAATAGAACGGGGAAGGTGGAACTAAGTCATGCATGCGTGCGTCGTGTTTACTTTGACAAGTTTATCAACATCGTCGTGTGATTCTCTTGAGTTGTCCGACATGTCCTGCGAAGTCGCGCAATTCTGTCTGACATGAATGCTAAAAATGTTTTTGTCCCTGACTAAATGCGAAACTTAAAACAAAGACGTGTTGTGCTAAGCGGACATTGTTTCAGTAAGATGAGGAACTTTAGGAAGAAGAGAAATTAAAAATGCGTATAAGGACCTCTATGGTAATATGATAAAAAGAAAAGTCGGTGAGACTTTAGTTTTTAAGTTTGTGTATGGGTGGTAACCTCGGTTACCGCTTATCCGATTTCAAGTTTTCTTTCACCTGTGCATAGAACGGACTTACAAATACAAAGGTCATATTTTATTCCACGGATTGGTCTGGATTCTCTGTTAAGTATACGCATCAGCTGGAGCAGTAAACCAATTCCATGTTAAATTAGGAAAACCGTGCGTTAATAGCAGAACCAAGGTAACCGATATAGCCCTCCGTATCGCTAAACTTAAGTGGCAGTGAGCGGGGCACATTGCACGTAGAACCGATGGCCATTGGGGCGGAAAGGATCTTGAGTGGCGACCACGTACCGGAAGGCGCAGCGTGGGTAGGCCCCCCACAAGGTGGACTGATGACCTGGTAAAGGTCGCTGGAGTCCGCTGGATGCGGGTGGCGCAGGACCGGTCATTGTGGCACTCTTTGGGGGAGGCCTATGTTCAGCAGTGGACGTCTTTGGGCTGATATGATGTGCGTTAATAGTCGTGCGATTTCAAGGAAAATAACTTTGTAACGTAAAATATTGCAGTGTTACGTTTGAAATAGTATTATTGATCGAAATAAGTTAAAGTAGCATAATATCTCTCTCTGGTCATCATACCAGCCGAAAGACGTCCACTGCTGGACATAGGCCTCCCCCAAAGAGTGCTACAATGACCGGTCCTACGCCACCCGCATCCAGCGCGCTCCCGCGACCTTTACCAGGTCATCACTCCACCTTGTGGGGGGGCCTACCCACGCGGCGCCTTCCGGTACGTGGTCGCCACTCGAGACCCTTTCCGCCCCAACGGCTATCGACTCTACGCGCAATGTGTCACTTACGTTCTCTCTCTGATATCCTAGATAAATTACGACATGTTGACTTTGTTCGTTAACATTCTAATGTTATATGGAAGGTATAGTTTTGCCTGAAACACAGGGTACCCTAGCTCAGGCACGTGTTATTTGCCTCTAATAATAAGCTTCTAGTCTTAAGTACCTATGTACATTATGTTTTATCAATAAAATTATTATATATGTATATTATAGGTAAATGAGATCAGCAAGTTAATCGCGTTAGTTTTTGAATGAGCATAAGTTGTGGGTATGCAGAACAAATAGTTTTACATTGTTATAATTTAGTATTGATTTTGAATCTGTTATTGATTTTTGTTGTTTGGTTTCAGGTACTTACAATAACTTGCAACGTTTTGGAGGCAGACCATAATTATATACTGCACTAGGTAAGTTGGTACAGTCAAATGTAAAAAAACTTACTCATAAATGTGTCACATCGTTCACACAGAGCTATTTATGTACGTTTATTTTTTAAATTATTTTGATTTTTGGTTAATAATATACTCTGCATCACCTACTGCATAATCTAGTTGTATCTCTTTCTCCGATACCCAAAGGTTGTCTGGAAGAGATCGCTCTTCAGCGATAAGACCGCTTGTTGTCTACCTTTACCTACCTAAAAAAACTTTTGCCTTAAAAAGTAGGTAGCTGTCAAATCTATTATTTACGAAAACTGTTATACAGTCACATGATTAATCCTGTAAAATGCTTCACATAATTATCTGTTTAAAACAACAAATTAATTCCATCGCATCGTATACATCGAAGAATGGTGGGAATTCATTAAAACAGGGGGGTTCTGAACAATAATAAAGTAATAATCTCTCGTAAGCCGTTCCCGGAACTCGTTAAATTGGAGACTTCGTATTAGAGGGTTTAATTTAAAACAAGGTACTGCAAATTCGAGGAATTTCGTAAAGTTCGACACTTCGCCGTATTTTTACAATCTATTAACGCTGCATCGTAAAGGAAACTCTTCAAATAGATAATTTCACCTGCGAAAAAACGAAAAACTTTTTGATGAGGGACTACCTACATTACAAAGGTAGTCCTTTGGGTCGTTCTCCTTTTCGACCGACAATAGCCTGTCCTTCGTCTTATTACGGCATCTCATTTGAGTAATGATGTTTACGGTTTTATAATGTTCGAATGAACGTCCATATTATTTTATTAATTAGTGATATTTAATATTTCACTTTCTCTAACTAGCATTTTTTTAAATGTTTTTTTTTTTCGTAGAATGCCGTGACAGAGTGGTAAACCAAAATGTTGTCCCCACTGAAAGAGTCCACTTTGTCACATGTTTTTTTTTAGAAACCAACCGTAAATAAATATTTATATTGGCCAGAAAGGAAACTTTAATTAGTTCTAATGAAGAGACCTATGCATTTTTTTTTAAATCGCACTTCAAAACCACAATTTTCGATAGTTCAAAAACCAAAAAACAGAAAAACCTCGGTTCATTGTCGGTAAAAAAGAAGAACGACCCCTTTACATTTTTACTGGAAAACAACATGAACGTTAACATTCCTTTACCTTCGTATTTCGGGCCGCGATGCAGCATGCATCTGTTGAGTGTTTATAAGAGTTTCTATTATTATGTAACGTTTCGTACGTAAGTTAGATCTCTGTAATTTTTAGGGTTCCGTACCTCAAAAGGAAAAAACGGAACCCTTATAGAATCACTCGTGTGTCTGTCTGTCCGTCTGTCACAGCCGATTTGCTCCGAAACTACTAGACCGATTGAATTGAAATTTGGTAAACATATGTAAATTGGTGACCCAAAGATAGACGCGTAAAGTAAATTAATGAATTCTGAACAAGGGGGCCACTTTTGGGGGGTAAACTGGAAAATAAAATAAAAGTTTCGCAAACTGTATTGTGTGACATATCAAATGAAAGGGGTTGTTGCTGTAAGCATCTCAGATATACTTATCTTATAATTTTAGCAAAAATAGATTTGAAGTTATTTAGGAAAAAAAACGAAAATTGACCATCCCCCCCCCCCCCCCCCTTATCTCCGAAACTACTAGGCTTAAAATTCTGAAAAAAAAATGGATAATAGTTCCTTCCCTAAAGATTACAGGAAAACCTATAAGAAGTTTGAGTATTCAAAGTAACGGGAAAATTCTCAATATTTTTGTGTATTTTGTATGGAGCGCCTAATGCTTAGAGAATAGGAATTTTACGGAACCCTCACCACGCGAGTTGAACGCGCACTTTTCCGGTTTTTTTGTATAGGAAAATGACAGATAAGTTGTCCTAACGCGTTGTGTGACTTTTAACGAGATTCAACATAGCGTTTTAAGGCTGAGCCTCTCCGCATGCGTGTGCAGCTCGTGTACCACTGCGTTGTAAAGTATGAGTTCGTATAAGACATGTCACACCGCGTTATGTACGTGCTACGCAAACGCATCTGGTGTGACATGTCTAATGGGGATTCACACTTTACAACGCAGCAGTGATGCACGTGCTGCACACGCATACGTGCACGTATTTGGTGTGCACAGGGGGAGTAATCACGTAACGATTCGATCGCGCGTTAGGACAGTTCAATTATAATTTTCCCATATAAAAATTGACATTTATATATACCTGACGCGCGTACAATGCGTCACGTGATTGACCTACAGGTTTAAATGTCGTTACAGTCACTTTGATTGGTAAATTAACCAGTTTGTCTCAAGTCCGTCTTCGTCTTCGTTCCTCAAGTGTGATAACCTGGTAAAGGTCGCGGGAGTCCGCTGGATGGGGGTAGCGCAGTACCGGTCACGTTGGCACTCTTGGGGGGGAGGCCTATGTCCAGCAGTGGGCGTCTTCGGCTGATATGATGATGATGATGCCTCAAGTCAGTATAATAATAATAATAATAATAATTTATTCATAAAACATAATGTACATAGTTACTAAAGACTATGACATAGTATGACAGCATTGTAAAACTGTTGACCTAGGTTCTGCATCCTAACAACAAACAAGGCAATCGTTCCTCAAACCTTATCTTAAAGGCGTTGCGTTGTATCGTCCAAAATAATTCGCAGCTTTCTCGAAATAGACATAAGTGCCATTATTGACCAATGATAATACGTCATTTTATACAAACAGGCGTCCCTAAGGGTGCTGTCATTGGACACCATTAATAAAAGTCA
Organism: Epinotia nisella; assembly: GCA_932294315.1. Lineage (NCBI taxonomy): Eukaryota > Metazoa > Arthropoda > Insecta > Lepidoptera > Tortricidae > Epinotia > Epinotia nisella. The sequence goes on from OW028691.1 coordinate 3,354,610, forward strand.
GCCGGATCGGGCCAACCCTATAACATTTATTTGACGTAAACATGATCGTTTGTTATTAATATATTATCGTGTCTTGCAAAAGAATGCGCTTTTGATTAATAGATAAACCTTTGTTGTTACTTTTTAATTCACTAAGAAGATAACGACAGCATAAAAAAACAGAAGATCTGATGGCGGATTAGGAACTTGGTCAAATCATTGTTCCATTATAGCGACAATACGAAACAAAAACAGGAACGTACCATTTTAACATCTGAAGTGAGTTCCAAAATATAATTTTTGGAACTCGCTGCAGATGTCACAGAAATGAGTCTTAGAGCGACCGTTTCTATGGCTATCTGAAAATTAGCTTATAGTGGATGCGTTAAATGCGAATATGCAAGTAGGTATTTTTATGTTTATCGTCGGCTGATACCCATAAAACAGGCCTTATTGAGCTTACTGTGGGACGAAATGACGAAATCAATTTGAAGATGCTAAAAAAAACAAATCGCGCCATGTTTTTTCTGTGAACAGGAACTGGTAAGCCCTCCCTTTTTACGATATTCCTTTCTCGCTTACCGTGCTCACTGCACAGTATAATACTTTGATTCTCATAAATCACGCAACCCATCCTTGAAACCTGTACCGACTGTACATTAATACCTCGTCCATCACGTCCCGTTCGACTGTACTTGCGCTGTCAACTACCAATTTATGTGCTACGTTTCTCGATTTTGACTTCGGCTTACTGATTGATTGAGAGTATTTTTTAGTAACGAGAATAAGTTAAGCATTTTGTTTGTAGTCATTTTAAAACATCGTCTTCGGCCGGCCGGCCGTAGTAAGGAAAACTTAATAAAATGGGGTATCCTGAGCGGCTCAGACGCCCGGTGTGTGTGCGGGACGACTTCCCAAACTATGACACATATGCTGTCTTGTCCGGCGTGCTCGTACACATGCTCTGGACAAGACCTCCGTGACGCGACAGATAGGGCTTTAGCCATTGCCAATTTCTGGTCCCACACAATCTAAACCAAGGAAATAGGAAGACATCGTCGGATTCTAAATATTAACCCCTTTTTGACGTTTGTAACTCTAGGGACTAGAGATGCGCATTTGCGAACCGAAACGGTATACTCTTAATACTTGCCAGAATTCCATTTCCCCGAATTTTATCTTATAATATTCAACTGCCATAATGTTGTTTCTTATAATTTCATATGCCATACTCATTGTTTACCATGTAAATTATATGTCAGAATCTTTGTTTTCCATAATATCAAAACCAATAATCTCATTTTCCGTAATAATTGTAATCCATAACAATCACATGCCATAATGTCATTTGCCTGATGTCAACTTTATTATCTATAATATTAATTTGTAATAAAGTATCTCATCATCATATTCTCACCACCTTCGGTCCAACTCAAGGTCGGTGTAGGTACGACGACGAGCGAAGCGAGGAGAAGTGTTAGGTTGAACTGCGACCCTATAATGCGCGAGCCGAGCGAGCGAAGCGAGCGTGCCGCGGCAGCGGACATTCGCAACGTTCGAACGGCTCGCAGAAGAAAAGGATAGGATTATTACCAAAAAGTATTAGAAAGAAAACAATTTTAATCAATCACCGTATACAGAGCTGTAACAAGTAAATGCATAGCAAGGATAAATCCGGAATGATTGTTTAATATGGCGTAAAAATATTTTCATAAACAATATTATTGCAAACAATTATATGGAAAACAATACGTATGTTCGTATCATTATGACATCCAATATTCGGGTACACAAGAGTTACTTTTATAGTATATGAATGTCGGGCAAACAATAATAGACATCCACCCAAAACCTATACACTCCTTGAAGGCCATACATACTGTAATCCCTCGAGAAAACCGCGGCAGAGAGTTCGCTCCACAGCCGGAGTGTTCGCGAGAGGTTTTTTTTTTCAAAAATCTTTCTAGCAGCAAATAGTGCAAATCCTCCAATGTACCTCTATAAATTCAAATTCAAATTCAAAGTCATGTATTCAAAATATACTCAAGAGCAAAAGTTTTGGGTACAGTTTGTACTGAAATGCTATACAAAGTGTACCCGAAACTTTTGCTCTTGAGTTTAAATTCTTAAAGGACAGTTTTTGAACGTCAGAGGTTAACAATATTATACATTTACAGTCTGCTTAGGTATAGCGATGGCCTTTGACCATAATGTCTTGTTTCTCGTCTAAGTATTCGCTGAGTTTATAATAAGCTCTTTTTTTCAGCGTTTGCTTTACAATTGCCTTTAATTTATTTTCTGACATAGTCAAAATTTGTTCAGGTAGTTTATTGTAGTAGCGTGTACAGAGACCCACAGATGACTTTTGAACTCTACTTAATCTTGTTTGAACTGCTAATAATTTTAATTTATTTCTAGTATTTCTGTCGCATGAATCCATCCATCCGGATTTTGCACCAAAATTAACAAGCTTTATCTCGTAAACGGTTAAGAATACTAACATAGTTCATTGGGAAAAAATAAAGCTCTTAGGGTGAACGATTCCCCGTTTTTGTGAAAACTCTTCATTCTGTTCCACGCTGTATACCGCACACAGTGCGACCGAACATTTAAAATTATGTTCGGCTTTGCGAGTTGCAAGGCACATACGATACGCAAACAATTTTAAGGGTCGCTGACGTATATAAATATAATATAATATTATGTATGTATTGAAATGATAATGCTAATATTATCAATTTTAAAAATGAGACGAATCCAAACGTAATGAAATATGAATACAAAGGGATGAGCTCCTAAACGTGGTTAAAAATTCATCAAACAAAGTGTGACACAGGACAGAATCAGAAGTTGGTTTATTTAGATGGCGCATACTTAAGTAAACATATATAAACTTAATAACATAACATCCTTTACACAGGAAAATATATAATATAACACATTTTGGAAATCCGGTTGAATGCGAAACTATTGAGCCCCCCAACCCACATTCTATACAAACTAGCGTTCCACTACTTTCCATGAATGCCCAACATTTATTATGAACGGGGCAATATCCTGGTATAAAATTTAAGCTCCCAAAAGCTCACGTGGTTAGCTTTAGTGAAAAATTCCCGGTCCGTATAGAGTGGGCGGTAAAATGCTCTGGGCATTAATTTATGAGGCCGGGGGTCCAACTCGACGAGGATAAACTGGGGTTCCGTATTCCCTTGTTTCTTTTTTTTTACTTAATTTATTTGTTGCGGTACTGTGCTAATATTTTATGCGGATTGTTACGGCCGTAGTTATATGTAAATAGATGCGGTTGAAATTTAATTGGGTAAGATAAATAGCCTCCTAAGGTCCATGGTACCTTCTAGAAGGAGTTATTCGTTTAATGAAATTTAAATCATTTTCAGTTAGAACAGAGTTGCATTGGTTTTGTTTCGTCCTTGTTTTGAAACAAAAGAAATTTAATTCTGTTTCCTACACTAGTTGATTCAAATTTTATTAACATTTTGTTTTGTATGGTGGGCCCCAAGAGGATACAAACGTAAAGGCATCTTTACAGAAAACTAAATGCTACTATAAATGTCGTATGTTCTTTAAAATTTGTGGCTGTGTATTTTTATGAGCTTGTAGCTTTGAAAGTTTGTAAGTAAAGTGCTGTCTCATTCGATTACTCTCAAATATTCTATTAACAGTTTATAAAATGGTCCTTCGGGATGTACATAGGTAGGCTTAATTTTCTTCCCATGGCTTTGCATATCATCTGTGTAACACGCGGGAAATCGACGTCTTCACTAACTTAAATAGCTGAGTGATCGTGATACTATGGGCCTCATAAGAAGGCTCAAAGTCACCCAAAGGGCAATGACGAGGGCTATGTTGGGAGTTGATGAAATGAGGCTATACGCAGCAGAACCAAGGTAACAGTTATAGCCCTCCGAATCACTTAACTTAAGTGGCAGTGGGCGGGGGCACATTGCACGTAGAACCGATGGCCGTTGGGGCGGAAAGGTCCTACGCCACCCGTATCCGACGGATGACCTGTCCGCTGGATGCGAGTGGCGCAGGACCGGTCACATTGGCACTCTTTAGGGGAGGCCTATGTCCAAAAGTGGACGTCTTTCAGCTGATTATTGTGACGAATCATAATCATTTATTTTCTTAAAAAGAGTTCATTACAAAAGAGTTCACTACATAAGTTATTACATTTAAATAATATATATCAGGTCCTATCTTGTTTAGCTCTCCATGCTCAGCATTTTCATTGCGTGCTGTAAGTTTACGAACGTAACTTTGACTTTGAGTCTTGGATGTTTTCTTTGTATTTATTTATATGTATATATTCTCGAGGCAGAGGTTTACTTTCCGAACCGGTGGTAGTTTATCGACATTCATAGGTGCATGTAATATGCCTAAATTTAAGAATAAATCACTTTGACTTTGACTTTGACTATGTATGAAATATATTGTCGTCTATTAGTACCCATTACACAATATTTATAAAATTACTATGGGACTAGATCGATGTGTGTAAGTTTGTCCTTAATATCTATTCGTTTTTTGGAATCGCTAAACCCTAAATGAATATTAATAAGAGGAAACTGGTTGAACAATTCGTTTCAACCAAGCGATAGGCCCAGTCAGCCGAATAGTCATAGTTTATTTATTTATTTATTTAGGATTACCAGTAGATAATACATCCATCATACATGCAATTATAGGTAACCACAACTTACTCCACATGCAGTCATACTTCAGATTATATTTGATTTTAGACAGGAAAAAAATATAAAAGTAATTAAAATATAAATATTAAAACCAATATTATTATGCAATACCTAGAGGGAGCTAAAATATGCCAACACTTTTCGTTTGAACTTTATTCGAATCCATCTCGATTTATCCAGCATTAGCAGCTGTCCGCTACTTACCAATACCAAGTACTGCACAAAATCCCAGCTGAATCAGTCTTTGAAAACCTCAAAATCCATAACAAACCAATCTCATTCTCAAAACCAGACGTCATATAAATCCCCAAAGACCTCAAGTGAAAAGATAAGACAGAATTTAGTCCTAGTCTACAAAAACCACTATTACTTTCCCAAAACAAATTATTTTCTTTACGCAGAGTTTATACAGCTATGTAGTTGCTGTAAGTAATTTTCGACACTTTACGCGACGCAAAAACGCTTTGAAGATGATCGATGACGCAACGAAACAGGTCTGAATTGAAGTGGTTTAAGTCACAAGTTACTAATAACTTGCATTAAAAGAGACTTTTGTTTTTGTTCATAGCTCAGTTGCATACTTGATGTGATCTCTTATAGGTTTTGTTAATGGAAAAACAAAACAGGAGGGACGCAAGACGGGTTGTTTGACACTTAGTTTTAAATTTAGTTTAGTTAATTTTAATTTTTTAGTTGATGTTAATTGGAATTGTTGTAATTGCTTTGTATTTTGTGTATTAATAAATAAGTATTTTAATTGTAATATGATAAAATAAATTTTATTATTTATAACAGGAAAAATATAATGTTAATTTAAATAGGTGTATTTCTTTAACCTGATATTTAAGAATACGGCAGCTTTAGATACGTAAAAGTAAATGTAACATCAGTTTGTCATCGTTTTTTATGGATGTCCATTTTTTTATGGAATATTATAACGTCACAATAAAAATAATATAGCGGATTAAATATATGATCAATAATGTCTGAACTAAAGAAGTAAATTCTGTTCCACCCCATCGAGATAGGTATGAAAATGAGGAATTTGAAGTAATTTAAGAAAAAAGACGAAAATTGACCCCCCCCCCGCCCCCTTATAATAATAATAATAATAAAAACTTTATTTCGGACATTTTTTGTTTTTACATCCATATATTGTTAGTATATCTTAACCTAGGTATGTTAGTATGGCCTATGCGTCCGCTTTAATTTGCACGATCCAGTGCGCCAACATTGGACAGTCGTACCTGTCGGCAATGACACTCAGAATGCTGTTGGAACTTTCTCTTAACCGGCTCAGCATCGAGACGATTTTTTTGCGTATAATCGCTTGAAAACCGTCCGTGCTAGCCTCGGCGAACATACGCGAGGCGATACACCATCGGGGTAGTCCCATCAGCACTCTGAATGCATTGTTATATTGCACGCGCAGGGCATTATAGGCTCTTTTGGTATATTTCACCCACAGGCTACTCGAGTAGAAGGACTGGCTAAAAGCCTTAAATAGCGTGATTTTTACTTCGGTGGAACATCGAGCAAACCTGCGGGCCAACATATTTGACCTTCCTGCTAATGCCCTTATCTCTGAAACTACTAGGCTTAAAATTCTGAAAAAAATTGGAAAATAGATCCTTGCCTAAAGATTACAGAACAACTTATTAGAAGTTTGAGTATTCAAAGTAACGGGAAAATTGTCAATATTTTTGTGTACTTGGTATGGAGCGGCTGATGCTTAGAGCATAGCAATTTTACGGAACGCTCATCACGCGAGTTGAACTCGCACTTGTCCGGTTTTTTTCCCATTTGATGGGGTCGACCCTAAAGAACAGGATCCTATTCTCCGTACATAACCCTAACACATCAGATTGTGTTAGTTTAGTCCTCTGCAAGTTAACAGCTTGAACCACCCCCGAAACGCTGTCACGCAATGTTTACACTGAAACGTCGTGTTGAATATTGAATTTTAAGTTGGAGCAACGCCGGTAGTGTAGGTACGACTCACACTCGGTATTTCAGAACTAGTAAGGTTATTTGCATGAAGTTGAGAGGTGAAGCTTGGATGTTTTTAACAAGTTTTTAGTATGTAAGAGATGTATTTTATAAGTTATTTAACTTACAATGTATGTCTCTCTGTTTGTTCAGGTCATATATTACAACTAAATTTTTAAGTAGTTTAGTTTTAGTTTTAATATACCTTTGTCATTTGCTTATGACTGTGTGTACGCCTCATGGCCAGAAGTTAGTGATTCTAGACTGATTCTTGTATCACCAATGTACGTGTGCTTATGCTTTACAAACAAATAAATAAATTTAATTTAATTGAGTTTTATTCTCTACCGATTGAGCTGAACTTTCACGTTGAATTTGAATAGTGCAATATTATGGTGCCGTAAAGCTGGCCTGATGATATGTACCTTAAAATACAAGTCAGAACATTCCTCCAGATAATTACTGACAGGTTACTGACACCGAACTGACCTCGCACAGCCAAAGGCGGAAGTGGCCTTAGTCTTTATTAAAATACTAGAAGCAATTTTCTAGTTCAGTCGTGCTATCAGAACATTAAGGTATAGAACACGCGAATAGCAAATCACAAAAAAACTACCTGCTTCACAACCTTTGGAGAAATTAGCCAAGGTTTTCTGTTTCAGACACTGTTACTTTTGTGAGAATTTTTGAGGTAGTACACAGATGAATGTCATTTCGCTCATACTTGGAGCAGTCCTACTGGGGAAGATCCTTCACCTAACAGGAGAACGAAGCTAGCTTATCTAGTTGAGGGCCCTTTCGGATACACTTCGACAAAGTGGGATCTTTTGTGCATTTGCGCTCTCCTTTATAGCTACTCCTAAGCTAGCTCCATCATTTCCACAAAACGGATGATGCAGCTCAGCGGGAGCTCCTTGAATTCCTTTGGTTGCGGATAGCCGTTACCAAAGTGATTCATTCATTCTTCATTTAAACAGTAAGTGTTCCATATATAGTCTCATCCTCCTCGCCACACATTCTACAGTCTACACTGTGCGAATCTTGGTCAAGAGATCCTTGACCCCGAAGTGACCTGTGAACACCCCAGATATAATTCTGAGTTGCTTCCTGCTGGATTTCCAGAGTTTTTTGGTCCAGCCCGAGTCCACTCCTTCCATGAAGAGCTTTGAGTGTCTTAAACCCACACAACTTAACAACATTGTAACCACTTTGTTCCTGTTGTCGTCAGAGTCGATTTTGGGAATGTGTAGTGCTTAAGTTTTGTGGGATATTTAGGTACTATAACCAATAATAGGCTATTCTACAAAAAAAAATTAATATACGCTCAAGAGCAAAAGTTTTGGGTACAGTTTGTAGGTACTGAAATTCTGTACAAAATGTACCCGAAAATTTTGCTCTTGAGTGTATTTGAAAATGTTCGTATAGGTTCGATAGTCAACTGGTATGTTTATTTCTCCATCATGTTTGAATTGTGAACACCAAACCACAGACTACCAAGAACGTCAAATGTTGTTAACAACGAAAACTTTTTTGGATTTGCTATTCTGACGTCACTAGACAAAATGGCGGTCGGCGTTTTCGGTCACATAACATACAGATAATAAAACTGCGGTTTTAATTTTCAAATTAAAATAAATCTCATGTTGTTATAACAAATTCGTGTTATATTCGTATTTCTTATGGTGAAAACTATATAAAAAAATACTTTGATTATTTAATCTTGACAGATGAAAATACCCTAGTCATTATTATGCTCTCCATCTTTAAGAGTGAGTATAGATACTGCAAGCTACGGTGGCCTAGTCGTTCAGGCATGCAGTCGTAGGTTTGAATCCCAGCTCGTACCAATGAGTTTTTCGGAACTTATTCACCGAATATCATTTGATATTTACCGTTATCTTTTCGGTGAAGGAAAACATCGTAAAGAAACCTGCCACCATCTGAAAATTCAAAGAGGTAAGTGAAGTCCCCAATCCGCACGCAGCGTGGGGACTACTGCCCATCATCATCATCATCATATCAGCCCAAAGACGTCCACTGCTGAACATAGGCCTCCCCCAAAGAGTGCCACAATGACCGGTCCTGCGCCACCCGCATCCAGCGGACTCCAGCGACCTTTACCAGGTCATCAGTCCACCTTGTGGGGGGCCTACCCACGCTGCGCCTTCCGGTACGCGGTCGCCACTCGAGAACCTTTCCGCCCCAATGGCCCCCGGTTCTACGTGCAATGTGCCCCGCCCACTGCCACTTAAGTTTAGCGATTCGGAGGGCTATTATATTACCTTGGTTCTGCTGCGGATAGCCTCATTTCTGATGCGATCACGCAGAGATACTCCCAGCATAGCCCTCTCCATTGCCCTTTGGGTGACTTTGAGCCTTCTTATGAGGCCCATAGTAAGCGACCACGTTTCCGTGCCATATGTCATCACGACTACTGCCCGTTCCCTCTTATTCCCATTGTGCCCAGCAGTGGGATGTATATAGGCTGATGATGATGATGGATACTGCAAGAGCTGAGCGAAGTACAGTAACAGTGTGCGATGAAAGAATCCACCAGTAGGAAAATCCACCTAGTACTCGTGCTGACTGAGAAAACCGTTAATTGCTAGAAATTGAAAATTTCATATCCATACACCCTATCCCTTTTGGAAATACAACCCTGAGATTCCGCAAGCACGTGATATCAAACAATAAGTGTTTGAATTAATTGGTAAACATACTAAAATTAGTACACTCATTACTTAAGAACACTGGCTCAGATAAAAAAGCTTCACGTGATTCCGAGTGAGAAACACGCACGATATAATTAATTCCTGGCTTCTACAGGCCGCATTACACGAATGTGGAACGCCGCCGTCAAATTGGATGGGTTACACAGTCGGGAGCGCTGGCTGACCGGAGGGTTAGTTGCTTAACGTCCCTGTTATATGTTCGAATTGGCATTTGTTTTGTTTCTGTTGCACAATTTAAAAATGTTATGTCTGTTCGAACACGTCTCTTAGGTACACTCATCGTCAAATACTCTGGTAGCAGTCAAAGTGGCCAAATAGTTCGGTACACAATAATAAATATATGCTCCGGTTGTGGAATGGACTCCCTGCAGCTGTTTTCCTGAGGGACTACTGCATGGGGTTCTTCAAGAAAGTAGTGTACAGGTTTTTAAAGAGTTGGCAATGCGCATGCGAGTACACTGGAGCATCAAGCGTCCATAGGTCGTAGCCATCCGTAGGCCGTAGTTCTGCCTATCACTAGGCAGACCGTGTCCTGGTTTACCAACATCGTGGTGGTAAAAAAAATGCAGGTTCCATATTCAGATTGACTGTGAGTATCGCATGTTATTTACTCCCTCCGCCCTTTTATTAGCTGTAAAGAAATACCTTTTCAAAGGTCAACATGTTACATTCGGCTCTTTTATTTGTTACAGTGTAAGTTGAATTAGTGTTGTGTGTGTTCATGATCTGTTGGTAACATTGGGTTTTATTTAGGTGCCTCAGTCGATTGTTCAACTACGAATTCTGAAATTCTTCGGCCACATTTATTTATTTATTGATAAAAATGGTTACATGACATTACAGTGTAACCAATGCGTCACGAAACTTAACAATTTAAAATATACAAAACACAATAACAGGTAACAAATAAATTATTGTGTTTTGTATATTTTAAATTGTTAAGTTTGTGTAAAATTATATTGGAACAGTTGAGCACCTATCACCCATCGCCTTACATAATCTCAAGCATTTACTATAGGTACACACTGCCGTCCATCGCCACGCAAACAAGTCACACTCAGGTGTCGATGCCAGGAGCGCATTGAGCTGAAAAAGAGCGCGGGGCAGCGGCGAGTTCCTCCACGACACGGTGCGTGCCGGCGGCACAGCAACAGCTCGCGTCGTCGTGGCCCGAGGGGCATCCTCGGCACATCCGGAATAAACAATCGCACGAGATGCTCCACAAGTTCCGGACCCATCTCAAGGAAAGGCCAATCGATGTAGAGGCTCGTCGTCCAGGGATATGTAAGGGGTAAAGAGCACGGGACCGACACCAACACGCTGGACGGACATTAAAAAAATCCAGCCAAGTGCGTGTCGGACCACGCACAACGGAGGGTTCCGTCTGTGCCTATTAAAAAGGTGGTGTAGTCACAAAAATCTTACGACACTTACGTCTTTTTCTTTAGGGAAAGCAGTTTTTCAGTAATATCTCGAAAACCTTTGAACCTATCTTGTTCAAAATAGTTTTCGGTGAAAAAAATTTACAAGTCATCCATGGTTTTTGTTCCATATATTTAATACACCTTTCGCGTTCAAAAATTTACCTATCTTTGTGACTTTCGGGCCGATAATCTCCGACTCCGAATTTGTTTGATTAGAATCAAACAAATTTCTGAGAAAACTTATATTTATTTTGTAAGGGCCTATCAATTGATGTGCCACACGTGGACTTAAAATGTTTTTTTTTTTTGACTTGCAGTTACGTGTTATGGAGAACTATGTAGCGGCTAACAAAATACACCTATCCTCAAATTTTTATTCAATACACTACATAGTTTTCTAGTAAAATAAATGTTAAACTGTTAGTGTCTGTTGATGAGGCAGATATTAGGGGTTGATGCACCTTTAACACGTGTGTTCCACTACGTTGCCGCGTTGTAAAGTATAAATCCGCATCTGCCATCAAGTACAAGAACAACGAATCACCGTCGTCATAACAGCTTGAGTTTCTTTAATGTTCAAGATACAGGTAGGAGCATACTGCGAATAGATTTCCTTGTCACTTGTGACGGAGGAAGGGTTATCGAGTGGCGTGTGTATTTTAAGCGGAATCGAGGATTCCCTGAATCTGTTTATCAGAACTATACAAGAGGAGTTGAGATTTAGAGACCTATAATGCCCCTGTGAGAGAACGATATTTATATGTTTACCTTATGGATGGAATTGGCCTGTTATAATGATTATTTACATAACGCGTATCCTCATGATAAAGTAGGAAAAATAAACCTCATTTTCTGGTTTACCTTCCACAATCCTTTATAAACGACCTCCCAATAGGATTTTACGTATCCATAAAAACCACAAGGAATACGTCGGAAATCTAAGCAAAAATATTAGATCAACGAAATTAAACAGGGTATAAGCAATTTTCTCGTTTTGAGATTACTTATATCCCTTGCCCCATATCAAAGGACAGAGGGACGTATTTTGTCCTTTAACAAGAATAGCATACGCGCCATATTTATTCTACTAAAACTCGTCATTTCACACAAAAACCCAGTGATAAGGAGAAAAATTCAGAATAGGATAGTACTTAATATAATAAATGCAATATTTTCCACATGACGGGCGAGAGTTGATTAGATTTGGTGCTCTCAAAAAAATTAGGATGTTTTGGAGGTCATCCCGGACTGAGGCGTGTATTATTCATACGCGCATTCAAGAAACAAGCAGCGGAAAGTAATGTGGGGAAATATAGGAAAGCGAATGGGAATTTTATGTTTTAATGGGTTGATGAAATTCTAAAAATCACATTTAATGAAGAATATGTGTATAGTAAATAGTAGAGTAACTTAACTATGTGTTCCTAAATTATCAGTTTTTATATTATGTATCTGTGTCGTAGACGTATTTTTGAAGATGGAAAAACCGGCCAAGTGCGTGTCGGACCACGCAAAACGAAGGGTTCCGTGCCTATTAAAAAGCTCGTATCGTCACAGAAATTTTACGGCACTTACGTCCTTTTCTTTGAGGAAGGCAGTTTTTCAGCAATATCTCGAAAACCTCTGAACCGATCTTGTTCAAAACAATTTTCGGTGAATGAAATTAATAACCCCTATGTCCATGAATTTTTCCATATTTTTAAAATACACCGTTCTAAAATTAGAGGGGGGGGGACAGAATTTTAGTGACTTTCGGGGCGATTATCTCCGACCCTATTCACTTAATCAAAAAAAATGTTTAGAAACCTTTTATTTATTTTCAAAGACCTATCGATTGATGTGCCACACGGGGGGTCACAATGTTTTTTTTTTTTTTACTTTTAGTTTTATGTATGGGAGTGCACCCCTAAAAAATTTTTTTTTTGTCATTTTAATTACAAAACTATGTAGCGGCTAACAAAATACACCTATCCTTAAAATTTTATTCAAATACACCTTATAGTTTTCGAGTAAAATGCCTGTGACATACGGACAGACGGACAGACGGACAGACGGACAGACGGACAGACGGACAGACGGACATGACGAAACTATAAGGGTTCCGTTTTTGCCATTTTGGCTACGGAACTCTAAAAATGGTGATATTGCAATGATACGCCCCGTGATGAAAGGGGTGCCTATTGGAACACGACACTACAAATAATTTTATTCATAGCAAACTGAAATAATTCATCGAATAATGTCTGGCAATAAAATATCGTTCAACGCTATTTATCGAGCGACAAATGTTGATAATAGAGGTATCCTAATCTGCAGGCTTCGTAATAGCTCGAGAGATATTTGCAATACAAAGCAAACGATAATCCGAGGAGCGAATGGATTCGTCGATATTCAACGATATTAATGATTGGATGTTTGCGTTGTAAGCGGGGAGCGGTGGGCGAGTTTGTTACTTTTATTCCGTTTCGTTGTCAGCAGTATTGTCATTGTCTATTGATTGCAATTTCGCAAATTGTAGTACTTTTAAGTCTTTCGATGTTGACGGTTTGTGCACATGTTGCTATGGCATCAACTATGAAGAATGATGATGAGTATCCTGTTTCCATAAGGGCTCTTAGAAAAGTCTTCCATCTGTTTTTGTCCTGGCCGCCTACCACAAGCTCCCTGCGGGACAAATGTAACTCGCGTAACCTAATTGGCATCTCATCACCATCATATCAGCCGTAAGACATCTACTGCTGGACATTGGCCTCCCCCAAAGAGTGACACAATGACCGGTCCTGCGCCACCTTCATCGAGCGGACTCCCACGATGATGCTAAGACGCATCCTTCACATCAGTGAAAAAGTTAGATAATAAATATTGGGGACAATCTTATCAAAATCCTACTAATCTCAAATTAAACTAAATAAATAAGGCTTGTGTTATTATACATATTTATAAATATAAAAACTTGAATACCTACATAGAAAACATTCAAGACTCAGAAACAAAATATTCATGCTCCTCACACACATTTTTATTAAATTATTTAATTTCATTTCATTCATTTCATTTTGCCATTACTGAAAATCGAACCCAGGACCGGTCCTGCCCCACGCGCATACAGCGGACTCCCGCGACCTTTACCAGTAATGCAAGTAAACCATTAACATCTGTTCCAAAGTTACAGACGTCAGTTTCCAAATTAGACCACCAGTTAATTAAACCACTAATCGTTGACGATATTAAATGCACGAGTAATCTCCCTTTTGGCTGGATTGGACTCGGACCAATCAGCCCAAATTCGCAGAGATTCCCGAAAGTATGCCGTTGGGATGTTTTAGAATGCTCGTTACCATTTTGTTATGGGTTTAACTTTATGAAATTGGGGATAGCGAAATAGTAATCTGTTTTGCCAAAATACAAAGAGTAATACCAAAAAACATGACGAAATTTGTTAACTTAGCAACTTGTACTTGTAAATGTACAATTTCAAATGGAGTTTCGAACTCTAATAGAATTAACGAAGGTCCCAATATGAGAATAACTTATTCTTAATAAAGCTCATCATGCCCGCGAATGGATGTGAGTTCAAACCCAACTAGTTAAAAATAAACCGTGTCTTTGATCTTTATTTTATTATAGAAATATCTTTGATTTTATTATGGTTAAAAACTTTTGTCCTTTGAGCTAGACGCCTGAGTTAGTAACCATTTTTTGTGTTTGCGTCCAACACGTTTTGTGAAAAAGTATTAAACTTTGTACATTAAGAAATCTCTATAAAATACAAACTTCCGTTGAAACTCATAGTCGTGTTCTCCGGGCTTTTATATAAAGTAAGTTAAAAGACGGCTAGTTAGAGGTAAAGTCTAACTGTTCGTGCTTAAGAAAGGTGTAGTAGCTTTATCAAGAACTTTTTAATTAGGTATAGTCCTAAGAAGGGACCGTAACCGGTATTCTTTTCATTATTAAGAGCGTGTAGTGTATTGCTGCTGTGCAAAGGCTAGTTCGTCTGCCACGACTCCGTTTTGAGCTGTCTTTTCATTCAAAAGTTATATAAGGTAGAAGTACTAGTGCCCGACATGTCAACAGAAAATACTTATTTGAATCACGATATTATGCTCATTTAAGATGTATTAAACAGTTTCATACGGTTTGGGAGACGAGGTATTTACTCAAGTTACTGATATGGAATTCGTTTCATATGGTGATCTTATAAAAAACCCCGATAATATAAGAATTAGGTAATCAATCCGAATGTACGAGTAAATGGCAGGCGGTTATGCTGGCAGTCCCAATAGATGTCATTTCAGTACAAATGTCATGAATGCCAGACTGACATTTATTGGGACTTGAAGGTTTAACTCATTGTCCCAATTGACGGCAGCTGGTTTTAACAAATATGTTCATAACTTATAAATAAGTTATTTGTCTTGAAATTGTGATAAGAAATATTGAAGTCACTAACATTTAGTAACTTAAAAATGATGTCGTGATCAATCTTAGTTTATTATTCGCTAGTTAAATTATATTCGTCGAGTACTAGTACCGCGTCGGGCACTAGTACTTCTACCTTACTTGGTGCTCAATTTCGGTATCTCGCTTCATATATGCGTCGTCTAGTACCTACCCATAGTACAAGCTTTGCTTAGTTTGGGACTAGGTCGATTTGTGTAACTGTCCGCAAATATTTATTTTATTATTTATATGTATGTATTCTAAAAATCATCTTATAGTTCAGCGTAATTACCTAAATAGGTACAATTTTGGATTACTTATTGAAAAAATATCGCAAATTCAGGAAGATTTTTTTGTTTTATGAATTAACGGTCCCATGTTAAAAATAGCTATAAAACAACACAATGCCAGATTAAAAAATGATTTCGCACGTAAATTTAAACAAATTGAGCAACAATATCTCACAAAAATATATTACACGTGTTACCACTGGATGGACCCAACGGAAGATCAGCGCTGGCTGCAAAGCCAGCATCATGCTGAGTTGGGCCCATTTCGTGACACGGCACCGATTCACTTTTTTCTTGTGTCTTTGTCTTGTAATAATGTATGTTGTGTTGTGTTACGAATAAATGTTTGATTTGATTTGATTTGAAAAATAAGTAAACACCGGCACGCAATCCCGAAGATTTTCTCATCATCCCATTGACGTGATTTGTTTCCCAAGCTATGAGTTTCGTGAGCATTTTTTCTATTGTTACCTTGCCATAACCGTTCGCTTATTCCCTCTTATTTACATTTATTGTTTCCTCCAGAAATATATTCCTTTCCATGCAGGTAATAATTTGCATATTTTCCGCGCCAGCCGCCCACCGTATCTAGTAAAGTGTTATGTAAGCTCTGAGTTATAACAGCGAAGCAGACAGACTTAAAGGCTTATTGTGGCACGGTATTGGTTAATATCAGAACTAGGTAACAATAACAACCGTAAATTACGGCTGTGGGGTTCAATTTATTTTTTCCCCAAATTTCCCCTTTTATGGAATGAAAATATCATACCAAAAGTTTAGCGTGAATGCGTCATTAGGAGCGATGCGGATTGTAATTTTTTTTTTGTAAAATGGTAGTTGAGTTGTCTCAACGTGCGTTAGAAAAGTTACGTATGTGTTATGACATTGTCATCCGACTTCCGACTTAAAAAGTGTACTACAAACTTCCAGCTCGAATGGACTTTGGGAAGTTGGATAAATTTGAAGTAACTTTTTAGGGTTCCGTTCCTCAAAAGGAAAAAAGGAACCCTTATAGGATCACTCCTGCGTCTGTCACAGCCGATTTGCTCCGAAACTACTAGACCGATTGAGTTGAAATTTGGTACACATATGTAAATTGGTGACCCAAAGATGGAAGCGTAAAGTAAATTAATGAATTCTGAACAAGAGGGCCACTTTTGGGGGGTAAACTGGAAAATTTTAAAAAAAAGTTTCGCAAACTGTATTGTCTGACAAATCAAATGAAAGAGGTTGTTGTAAGCATCTCAGATATGTATTTTTTATAATTTTAGCAAAAACAGATTTGAAGTAATTTAGGAAAAAAAAGGAAAATTGACCATTCCCCCCCTTATCTCCGAAACAACTAGGCTTAAAATTCTGAAAAAAATATGTAAAATAGTTCCTTGCCTAAAGATTACAGGAAAAGCTATAAGAAGTTTGAGTATTCAAAATAACGGGGAAATTCTCAATATTTTACGGAACCCTCACAACGCGAGTTGAACTCGCACTTGTCCTTTTTTTTTAATACTTCGGTGGCAAACAAGTGTACGGCCCGCCTGATGTTACGAGTAAACGGTTACCATAGCCCTTATATGTCAGCAATTTCAAGAGACGCTATGCACATCAGCCTGTACACTCCTTTCTTGAATAATCCCATACTGTAGTCACTCGGGAAAACAAGTAATTTTCCTTATTGCTTTTGCCATTTTAAAAAAGTATGAAGTTGTATGAGCTGCTTCAATAAAAATAATGCGCTTGTGAGTTTTGTATCTTTCATCCAGCAAAGAGCATTTCTTTGCAAAGTAGTATAACTTAATAAAGAACTAAAGTTGATGTTCGCGGCGTAACTTCTCGTGTTTGTCGCTTGTCACGTTGGCAACTTTAAAGCAAGTTTTTAAAATGGCGTCAGTTGGTGTGGTTTTACGTTTAATTTATTTATGCAGTCGTGTGCGAGTTCCGAGTTATTTATTAATGGAAGAAAACTGTACATTTACCAATAATACGATTTATTGTGGGACGGAAATATTATTCATCATCATCATCATCATATCAGCCGAAAGACGTCCACTGCTGGACATAGGCCTCCCCCAGAGAGTTCCAAATTGACCGGTCCTGAGCCACCCGCATCCAGCGGACTCCCGCGACCTTTACCAGGTCATCAGTCCACCTTGTGGGGGGCCTACCCACGCTGCGCCTTCCGGTACGTGGGCGCCACTCGAGAACCTTTCCGCCCCAACGGCCATCGGTTCTACGTGCAATGTCGAAAACGGTGCAGGGACGGAAATATTATTAGGCTATATTATTATTTGTTAAAATATATGGCTAAATGTAGGTACTCTCCCTCCCCTCTCACGCTCTTTTGATTCGCTGATAATATATATTTCACTTCTTGATACGCTAACGGAAGGACGACTGTACTATCGACTATCGACTGTAGGCTTTTTTAGTTGTCATCCCGTTTGCGGGAAGCACCCGCATGCCATACACGTAAAACGGTGTTAGACAGATTTTTCAAAATTCAAATTCAAATAATTCGTGATAACACAGAAAATAAAAGAAGAAAAAAAATAAGACAGGTTTTTCGTATCTACGATACAATTATAAATCAATAATACGAATTCGTACTCTTTCATAATTGCAATCCTGTTCGGCAAACAGGCAGATAATGGCGAGATATAGACTCAGTAATGACATTATAAGAAAAACCTTTACCTGTAAATATTTTAGCTGTTAGAACCATCTTCAAAGGAAAATTCCTCATGTTCGGGTACAACTAGATATGCGTAAGCAATGCGAGTAATATCACAATTGAAATTTGACTGTGTGATATTACACACAGAATAATATTACACAAAAAATAATTAAGATAGATATTACCTACGTGTTAGCGACGTGCTCATGGTTCACTAAAATACCTATACATTTGTTGCATGTTTTTTATTAAAGTAGGTAGACCTATGTTTGTTTACAAATAAGGGTAGATTTAACTGTGGCCGAGCGCCTATTCGTGTTTGTATGTGTGTGGTGTCATGAACCAGTCGGTCTATGCTATCCGCGCGAGACGCCCGCACACCCCTATTGTTTCATAGTTGATTTCAATGTACTATTTCGTGTGTGCAATTGCCGAAATATAAACTGTTAAAACGTTCTCAGTGTTCACCATTTTACCTCGCGACACCCGATCCCTAACAAAGTGGTCTTCGAGCCGAATCGACATATATGTACCGCACGCCGCCGCGATCCGACATGGTAAAAACGCGTAGTACATTGCGAAAAGAACGTGAGCAGTTACGAACAGAGGATAGCACATCCAAGTTTCAAGAGCCAGGGTCCAGCCAGCAGTACCAGACCCCTAAAATGAGCAGCGTGAAGTCGGAACCAAAGTTATTGGCCGCGCCAACCTGCGCGCCATTGCCCGGTGCGATAAAACCGTTATCCGAGCCGCCGCCATTACGCGCTGCTACAAATTCGAAATCTAAACGGTCTACGACGTCATCTGTATTGGCACAAAGGAAAAGATTAGAGCTGGAAGCAGAAAAAAAGAAGGCTGAAATAAGGATGCAGTTGATAGATAAGGAGTTAGAGGCCGACCTAGCCGATTTAGAAGAGGAGGATAAATACAGTTCACAAGCTAGTGAGGATTGTACACGTCGCGATGTTGAAGAATGGATAGAACACAGCGCACAGGAGTTGGAGAAATCGCAGGCCGCCCCCGAGAATGGTATAGATACGGGCGATCTGCGCCAGCCGGCAGCACCCCCCGCCGGCTCCTCCGATGGGACTGTCCAGCTGCTTGCTGCTGCAGTGAAGAACCTAACGGTCGCATCTGTCCACAATAAGTCAAACGCCAACTTTTTAAGCCGTATTTGCACGCCACGGGATTTACCAGAATATTCTGGGGACCCGCTTGAATGGCTGCATTTTAAGCAGGCGTACCAAGAGTCAACTGATGTGTGCAACTTCAGCCCGAAGGAAAATCTCTGGAGACTGCGGAAGAGTCTGCGTGGACCTGCAAAGGAAACAGTCTCAGCGTTGCTTATGAGTGCTGCATCACCTGAGCGCATAATGGCTACTCTGGAGCTTCGTCATGGTGATCCAGAATGCATAATAAATAGGCTGGTACAAGATATAAAAAAACTGCAGCCTTTGTCTTCGGAGTACCAAAAAGACATTGTTAACTTTTCTATAAAAGTACAAAATTTCGTCGAGTCAGTGAAAGTAGTGGGACGCGAGGAATATATACAAGGTCTAAGTATCGTTCCATTACTTATATCTAAACTCCCTACAGTGCTCGTGTCTAAGTGGTCGGACTACAGCTATCCCTTGATCCAAGCCGGAACAAGGTCACGATTGAGCATTATGTCAGAATTTCTAAACATGGAAGCTATTAAAATTGCCACTACTGCAAATGTTTATCTACAAAGTTACCGTTCGGATCAACACCGGTCTAAACAACAAGATAATTACGTTCGGCCGCAACCGCAAGCTGTACTATTGCAAACGGAACGACAAAACAGCTGGAAAAGTGATAAGTGCCATTTTTGCCGTGCGCATCAAGATCATAAATTGCCGGAATGTAAACAGTTCAAGCGAGCATTACGTAAGGTGCGGTGGCAGTATGTTAAACGTAACGGTATCTGCTTTAAATGTTTAGAATCACGCCACGAGAGAGAAATATGTCCTGCGCCTGTGTGCGATAAGGATGACTGCGGCGGGGCGCATCACAGATTACTGCACTTCAATAATAACAACGGCCCAGAGGTGAGCGCTAACGAGCCAGGCGAGCGCGCGGCGCGATCAGCTGATGTACCTACCCCGGAGATAGTGAATTACGTCGGCACGGGTAGCAACAGAGTGCTGCTAAAAGTCGTGCCCATACGCATCCGCGCGACCAACGGCAGTGTAATCGAAAGTAGTGCTATTCTTGATGACGGTTCTTCGGTGACAGTTATAAGTGCGGAATTGGCAGCGCGCGCTGGCCTGAGCGGACGTCGAGAGTCCATGCATGTGTGCGGTCCGTGGAATAAAAGTGACATAGTGTGCGATACCATGGTAGTGGATTTAGAACTTTGCGATAAAGACAATAAGGTTCATTCTATCAAAGCACGTAGCGTTAATGAGTTATGTTTACCTGAGCAAAATTTATCAGCAATTGATTGTAGTAAATATCCTTATTTGAATAGAATACAAAGCGAACTTAGTAATGTTGTTTCCAAGCCAGAAATGCTAATAGGTCAGGATAACTACAATTTAATGGTACCTTTGGAAATTATATTAGGTAAACCACAAGAGCCGGTCGCAACATTTTCTCCCTTAGGTTGGTGTATACATGGTGTGGTGCGTGTGTCGGGAGCGAAGCGTGGAGTGAGCAAGGGTGGGGCGCACGCCGCGCTGCTGGTGGGCGCGGCGCCGGCGCCGGCGCGTGACGCGAACGAGCAGCGCGCACTGCGCGACCTACACGACGAGGTACGCCGCGCGTTTGAGCTGGACTCCATGGGAGTAGCAGGTAACCCTCGCCAAAATAGGGACGACGTTCAGGCCGTGGAGCATCTTGAGCGTACCGCTCAACTCGTCGAGGGACGATGGCGCGTCGGCTTGCCATGGAAGAATCCTGACTGCTTGATGCCTGACACTTTCTCGCGTGCACTGAAACGGTTAAAAGGAATCGAACGAAAGATGGCCAAGGACTCGGAATATGCGGTAAGGTACTCAGAACGTGTAAAACATTTATTTATTAATAACTTTGCCAGGGAGTTGGAGGATACTCGGCGCACGCCAAGGACATGGTACTTAAGTCACTTCGGAGTTGACAACCCGAATAAGAAAAAATTAAGACTTGTTTATGATGCAGCAGATCAGGTGGAGGGTGTATGCCTGAACGACCATCTTCTCAAAGGGCCTGACCTACTGACGTCATTATGGGGAATCATGCTGCGCTTCAGGGAAAATCGTATAGGAGTGTCCGGGGACATAAAAGATATGTTTCTGCGTATTCAGATTCAACCGCAAGACCAGGACGCGCTGAGATTTCTATGGCGGGACGACCCGACGGAACCCGTCAAAACGTACGTAATGACGTCCCTAATTTTCGGTGCAATATGCTCACCTTTTGTCGCGCAGTTTATTAAGAATAAAAATGCGCAGCGTTACGAGCACACCGAGCCGGCGGCAGTCGACGCTATCTGCAACTCTCACTACGCTGATGACTACATCCAGAGTCTGCCAGATGAAGCGACGGCAATTAAAATGGTAAAAACTGTAGCTAAAATACACGCGGAAGGTGGATTTGAGATTCGCAATTGGACTAGCAATAGTACTTCGGTACTAGACAGCGTTCCAAATGAAACCCTCGGGACCGCTGCAGTAAGGTTTAAAATTGATCAGCAGTTCGAGGGCGAGCGCACACTTGGGCTCATCTGGTACCCAGCTACAGACGAGTTGGGATTCGATTTATCTCTAAAGCGCATTCCTGAGCAGATTGTTTTAGGCCATCAAAAGCCTACTAAAAGAATGATGTTAAAAATAGTGATGTCTATTTTTGATGTGTTTGGATTTTTAGCGCCATTTACCATACAAGGAAGAATCATGCTTCGCGACACTTGGAAATCATCTATAAATTGGGATGAGGCTATTCCGGATGACATATTTATTAAATGGGTAAAATGGCTAGATTTATTACAAATAATAAGTCGCATACGCATACCGAGATGGTACTATAAAGCGTCCATAGGTGCAAGCAGGACGGAGCGAGAACCGGCCGCTGAGGTAACCTGTGCTACGACCGCTGCTACGCCGTGCTACGAGCCGGGATCGGCTACGACCGCGGACGCTGCAAATGTGAGTGATATTCACTGTTATAATTATAATAACTTGCAGTTGCATTTATTTTGTGACTCCTCAACGAAGGCTATGTGTGCTGTAGCATATTGGCGATGGGAGAACAATGGCCAGATTCACGTAGCTTTCGTTGCTAGTAAATGCAAAGTCGCACCTGTTAAGACCATCACTGTAAATAAATTGGAACTTCAAGCTGCATTGGTGGCTGCGAGACTCGCGAACAGCGTGCAGCGCGAACATAAAATTACCGCGCTGCAGCGATACTACTGGTGCGACTCGACGACTGTATTGCACTGGATCAGGAATGACGCGCGCAACTACAATATATTTATTGCAAACCGGCTGGGAGAAATAGATGAGTTGTCGCGCGCTAATGAATGGCGTTATATACCTACCAAATTAAATGTAGCAGATGTCGGTACGCGAGAGGTTTATGACGAAACCATATTTAATAGTGAGTGGATAAATGGTCCAGAGTTCCTTCACTGTGATGAGTCGCAATGGCCTAGTGATATTGTAAATTCTGAAATAAATGAAATTGCCTCAGAGTGTATAAATTTAGTTCAAAATGAAAAATGCAACTTACCTGTTCCTGACGTCTCCCGATTTTCTTCCTGGTTGCGTTTGCTGAGGTCAACGGCAGCAGTACTAAAATTTGTTGATAAATGTAAACGTCGTTCCGCAGATATAGATTGTACGATGATGGAGCGAGCTGAGCGACTGCTGCTGAAACAAGCGCAACAGGAATTGTTTGGTGACGACATAGCTCATATAAGGAAGGGTAACGTTTTGAGCCGCTGCAGTAAACTCTCGAAACTATCGCCGTTTTTAGACGAGCATGGACTTCTTCGATGCAGCGGCCGTATAGATGCCGCATTAAACGTCGCACCTGAAACCAAGAGGCCCATTATACTGGATGGAAAGCACGCTGTGGCCAGGTTGCTGGTCAGAAGCTACCACGAGAAATCCGCGCATGGAAACCACGAAGCAGTTGTGAATGATCTGAAACAAAAATATTGGTTATTCAAGCTGCGACCAACAGTGAAGGCCGTAGTAGCTGGTTGCATGTACTGTAGGATCAATAAAGCGAAGCCGGAGGTACCTAGAATGGGAAACTTACCAGAGGCACGCCTTGCACATCACCAGAAGCCCTTTACGTACTGTGGGTTAGATCTATTTGGGCCAATGGAGGTGACAGTAGGTAGGCGACACGAGCGCAGATATGGAGTACTGTTCACTTGTCTCACGCTGAGGGCAATACACCTGGAACTTGTACATTCACTTACCTCGGACTCGTTGATAATGGCTCTCCGACGCATGGCAGCTAGGCGAGGCTGGCCCAAGTACCTGTATTCAGATAACGGGACCAATCTACGCGGAGCTGACACGGAGTTAAAAAGGTGTTTGCAGGAGCTGGATGAAGAGGACCTGAAAAATAAAGGTGTTAATTTCGGAGTTCAGTGGACATTTATTCCACCCGCTAGCCCTCACTGGGGTGGGGCGTGGGAGCGCCTTATAAGGAGCGTAAAAACTTCGTTAAAAGTAATTTTGAAGGAGCGTGCCCCAAAGGATGAGGTACTTAGTACCCTAATGACAGAGGTCGAGAACATGGTGAACGGACGACCGTTGACGCATGTGTCCGTCGAGCCTGGCAGTGAGGAAACACTTACCCCAAACCACTTCCTCATTATGGGAGAGGCTTCACACTTACCTGCAGCAGGCGCCTTTGATGACTCCGATCTCTACTCCCGGAAGCAATGGCGCAAATCTCAAAGGTTAGCCGACATGTACTGGACAAGGTGGGTCAAGGAGATTCTGCCAGATCTCATACCAAGGACGAAATGGACCCAAGAACAGAACCCACTTCAGGTAGGTGATTTTGTTCTCATTGTAGATCCAGCTGCGCAGAGGAACGTGTGGCTGAAAGGAGTGATTCAGCGTGTTTTCCCTGGCCGAGATGGCCGCGTCAGAGTGGTGGAGGTGAAAACCAAAACTGGTACGTTAAAACGTTCTGCTTCGCGCATCGCTCGAGTACCGATGAGTGTCGAGTGCTGAGACAGCACTCAGGGTGGGGAAATGTTAGCGACGTGCTCATGGTTCACTAAAATACCTATACATTTGTTGCATGTTTTTTATTAAAGTAGGTAGACCTATGTTTGTTTACAAATAAGGGTAGATTTAACTGTGGCCGAGCGCCTATTCGTGTTTGTATGTGTGTGGTGTCATGAACCAGTCGGTCTATGCTATCCGCGCGAGACGCCCGCACACCCCTATTGTTTCATAGTTGATTTCAATGTACTATTTCGTGTGTGCAATTGCCGAAATATAAACTGTTAAAACGTTCTCAGTGTTCACCATTTTACCTCGCGACACCCGATCCCTAACACTACGTAAGTTGTAATTGACGACCGGTTAGCCTAGTGCGTAGTGACGCTGCCTACGAAGCTAAAGGCAAATATTTGTATGATGATTATGAATATAAGTTTCTGAGTCTTGGATGTTTTCTATGTTGGCCTAGTTCGATTTGTGTAAGAATGTTCCCTAATACTTATTTATAAAAAAAAAGTGTATAGGCAAGTGTCAGGTGGACTGATGACCTGGTAAAGGTCGCTGGAGTTCGCTGGATGCGGGTGGCGCAGGACCGGTCATAGTGGCACTCTTTGGGGCAGGCCTATGTCCAGCAGTGGACGTCTGTCGGCTGATATGATGAAGTGTCTGGGAGCACGAAGCACTGTGAGGAAACCGGTTCCAATAAGGTCTAGTTTTCCCTCAGGGTTGGAAAGTCAGATGGTCTTATATTATCTATACACTTTGACCCACTGGGATCTTTTGTGCATTTGCACTCTCCGTTATGCCTACTCCCAGACATGCCCTTGCCAGACACAGAATGAATCACTTTGGTAACGGCTACCCGCAACCAAAGGAATTCAAGGTACTCCCACTAAGCTGCATCATCCGCTTTGTGGAAATGATGGAGCGAGCTTGGGAGTAGCTATAAAGGGGAGGGCAAATGAAACAAAGATCCCACTGGGTCGAAGTGTATCCGAAAGGGCCCTCAACTAAATAAGATAAAATAAGATGCCTACTCCCAAGCTCGCTCCATCATTTCCACAAACCGGATTATGCAGCTCAGCGGAATTACCTTAAATTCCTTTGGTTGCGGATAGCCGCTACCAAAGTAATTAATTCTTTCTCTGGCAAGGGCATGGGCAAATATTGGGATAAGGTGTCAAAGCGGACCTTAGGCTCGTTTAAGGCACTATCTGGACAAAACGCTATGAGGATGATGTTAAGAAACAAACACAGTTCTCTCACTTTCAACACAGGGCATCTTGGGAGCTCGAGACGGGATTGTAAGGAAATAATTTTTCATAATTTACTCTACAAACAAACTTTAAACCAACTTCAATTCAGTACTTCGCCAAGCCACATAGGTATATGAAAATTTCCACACTTCCTTTCCAATTTACCACATGAAAGTTTCCGAGAGCAAATGCGTTGATTATTAAAGATAAAATCCAAGTCGCTACATGTGGGCTGATAATATTTGAGGAGTTCCGTCGATTCCTCAAGGATTTCAGAGTTGACACTTCATTAGTTGCTATGCTACTTCATCGGAATCATATTATTATCAGAATATCTGACGTACTTTACATCCTTGAGGAGTTCCATAAGTCTTCTGTGGTCTTCATCATCAGTTCCACTTCACTACAATCGCGATTTCTGAGGGTAACACGAGTTGTAATAGAAAATATCAAAATCACTACACGTGTGACTGAAACATTTCTGGGTTGCTCTCAATTTCCCTCATCGTATCCTAAATTAGTGACAATGGGACCACATAAGGAGTATACTCTTTTGAATAAAAAAAAAATCGGTCCAAAATTTTCAGAGAAATCGGTGAACATACAAACAGTGGAACATAGAACCACCTAATTTTTTGAAGTCGTTTAAAAATATGCCGAATCCTAGTAATAGTGAATGCGAACTTTTAATAAATAGGAAGACGACGATCGGGGGGTAATATCCTGTTCTGTTACACTTGTAATGTAATATCACATTACTTTACCAAGCACCGTTACGCATCTCCACTTAACTTCCATTTTCCTTATTATTCTGCAACACATTAAATAAATTCGAAGACACAACACATCAATTGTCAACCCTAATCCGTTTAACCCGTGACGTCACAATACACTAAGGCCGTAAGGATCTATTGTGAAACACACAATGAGCTAGGGTTGTGCTTTTGTGGTATGTTAACGTGGATTTGCGCGTGAATGCGGGATTATAGTGGCGTTTAATGGGATTTTTCTTCGTTTCGTTTTGACATGACAATGTGCAATAAAGGATCGACCACCCGAAACTTAACGCCTTGGCCACGACTTTGGTCTTAAGCGACCTGCGGCAGCGTTTTATCTGTTCATTGCGCGGTCGAGACGCGCAACGCACTGTGGTTAGTTGGGATCACGCGCAATGAATAAGAAAAACCGCTGCCGCAGGTCGCTTAAGGCCAAAGTCGTGGCCAAGGCGTAAGGGTTGCCAGGCCGGTCGACTCTCTCTGACTTCGGTTGCCCGTCCTGGTGACCCCTAAGTTTACTTTGTTGGCGTCACGGTCTTGTTGAAGCTCGTCAAAATTACAAAAAATATGTCATTTATAAAATAAATAACAACTTTCAAAATCACATTTCTTTTGTTAAATACCTACTATGAATGACATGTTTCAAAGCCTCTGAGAATTCATCTTCAGGGAGAATTTTATCGTGGCTGTATCGCCGCTCCGCCCATGGCCCGTGAAGTACACTAAGGGAAATGTATTCACGTACCACCGTAGAACCCTGTCGCAATTGACAGGCCGCCGTCACTCAAACTCGAGAGACATGTCACCTTATTGCGATAGGGACTTTGGTACGTGAATACAATTCCCTTGCTGTACCTATACTTGAGATTATTTAAGTTGGCCGAATTGTATCATGGTAGTGCATTTAAAAATAAACTCCAAGGTAGAAGATTCCTATTTCAATGACAGTTTTATAATTTTTTTGTTGCATTTTGTTGAATAAATGCGAATAAAATCAAAATATCAGATCTTGAATAATTAAAGAAAATAGTGGTTAATTTTCGTTATGAAATTATTTGCGCTTGATATACTTTACTATGATCTTCGCTGAAAGCATAGTTTTATCAAATAATTTTCAATCAATTTATTATCAATTTAAAGCTAGGTTAAGTAAAATAAAAATTCATTAAAAATTTAAAGTTTTACTATAGGTGACAATGTTAGTATGGGATCAACTTTTGCTAGCAGTTCAGTCGAGCTGAAATTTTGTTAACATGTTATTATCAGATTACAATGCTATATTGTACCATCATGATAGTGTAATATGGTACGGTCAAGGACTTTAAATGTTGAATCATTTAGGTGTCAACTAATTTTGTTTTTTTAGTAGTAAGCTATGAAATGTCCAGTAGATATAAAATGAGCTTTAAATGGCTCAACAATTAAGGTCCGTGATGATAAACCAGTCGTGTTACTCGTAGGTGAGGACTCGTAATAATTATCGATATTACTTATCACTGCACAATAAAAATTAATGGCATTAAAAGCCTGCCCCTAAATTTTTTTGACATAAACGTATTTCAGTCCAAGTATCTATGGGCTAACTAAATAACAGCTTTCGCACATCACTAGACCTAACAATAAGTGTCACGTAATCTCACATTACGACGTAATGGGTCGCTAGGACATTAGGCGTGTGGGGTCACCTTGAGAGCTTAAAAGCCTTAATGATACAAAGACTAGGCATAAACTAGATTAGGCTTAGCCTTAGACAGAAGTAGATTGTGTGATCCTTAGCCGATATAATTGTTTTCATCACACTTGCTCGTCAATGGCGTTATTACTTGCAAGCGTACAGAGCACTTTATAGCCGTTTTACCTCCGACGGGCTGTTAAGTTTAGATTTAAAATATAGAACCCTCTGATTGGCTTAAGCCAGTCTGGTTGCTCTGTGATTGGTTGAAATATTGAAGCTGCGCGCTGCACTAGCACTGATCTGGAAGCGAAGTTGTCAATTTCTGATTGGTGCGACTGTATGAAACTTAGATTTTTCTGCCTTTTGTGGTTATTTATTTCCTCGCAAATGTGATTAATAACATTGTGTATAACACGGGCGTAAGAATATTGCAAACTTGAGTCATCAAAAGCCCTCCGCCTTCGGCGTCGGATCTGTCTGTCGGTCTGTTAGACTCTCGTTAGCAATATTTCCACTTACGCCCCTCGTTAAACAATGTACTATTGTAGGCTTGTTAGTTGATGTAATTGCATGACAAAATAAATAATGTGATACATTTACATACATAAAAATTGAACACTACAGCAAAAATATCTGAGTGTTCTCAAGCTATAGACTGTTAGTCGTATTCTTTTGTTTTGCTGATGGTATATTATTGGACGTATATTAGTTTTTAACTCTGTGAGAGGATTGATTGGTTGGTGGGTCGTTCTTCTTTTATACCGACAATAAAGCGACGTTATTCTGTTTTTTTTTTGTTTTTGAACTCAAATCAGCCGAAAGACGTTCACTGCTGGACATAGGCCTCCTCCAAAGAGTGCCCAAGTGACCGGCCGAGTGATTCTCAGGGTAATTTAAAGCATCAATCCTTTTTGACGTGATAACGTCTTATAAAGCGATGAAAGCCGGCTGCACAGATGAAAAAGTGTGACTCATTGTCCCGTTCCGTTGACAGACATATCAACGCACAGAGATGAAAGGATTTTTCAAAAT
Source organism: Epinotia nisella (assembly GCA_932294315.1). NCBI lineage: Eukaryota > Metazoa > Arthropoda > Insecta > Lepidoptera > Tortricidae > Epinotia > Epinotia nisella. Next base: position 3,383,783 of record OW028691.1, read on the forward strand.
TCACCCTCTAAAGGGGTGAAATGGGGGAAACAAGATTAGACCGACTATTTTATTCGAAACTTCACAAGAGTAATTCCTAACGATAAATGAGTAAATACGTGTTATGCAATTATTCATCAATGTTTTCTTATGACGTTATCACGTAAAATTATCGTCCGTAAACCGACTTTACAGACAACCATTTTTTCCTTCAAGAGCCAGTATTCTAAATTTTCGGTCTCATATTTCAATTCATTATTACAATAGATATTATTACGAAACCTATCTTGTTAAAAAAGTAAAATACAAGACTTACTCGTTAATTAGTGGCTAAAATGTAACATAGAAAATTGAATAGACTTTTTACCACAATGTTTTTAATTTACGTTACCTAACTTAGTTTGCAGAAAACAGTCCCTAATTAGAGACAAAAAACAAACGCTTTCATAATGAAATAAATTGACGAAACCAATAAATGTGACATTCATTCACGAAAGTGTCAAACTCGGAACAACACACACGGCTTTCAGACAGTACATTCACGTAATGACTTACCCACGTCCTTCTGAAAGGACATATGTTTACACATAAACTTTGTCACTTATGACGTTTTGGGTAAGGGTATAATTTATGGGTAAACGTGTAATGCTGGCAGTAATTGTGCCCCGGCAATCAACATTTGTTTCTCTGTGGGTTTATTTATCTTTAGGTGGCGTGATTATTATAATTGGTGGTGGTGTTAGGAGTGTTTCGTCATTGCTAGTACCTTAATGTGACAATTTGTATTTATGTTGAGTTTTAAGTTTGTCTTTCATTTCCTTCTTGGGTATTTTAACCTTTACAGATTTAATTTTCTAAGTCTACCTAGTTACGAGTAAGTACACTTCTGTAAGCGTGGCTTTTGTATTTTAAAAATGACAACTTGAGATTCTATACTTCTCTAATATGTACTAATTTTATAAAGAGGAAAACTAATCATCATCATATCAGCCGAAAGGCGTCCACTTCTGGACATAGGCATCCTCCAAAAAGTGCCGAAGTGACCGGTCCTGAGCCACCCGCATTCAGCGGACTCCCGCGACCTTTTCCAGGTCAGGGAGTGCTACTTGTTGGGGTTTTAGATAGTCCAAGGCTTTTGACGCGATTAGTCCGTCATACCCGCCCTGCCCCCTTCCCCTTGGTGGGCGGGATGCGTAAAGTCATTTTCACCTCACTAGCTCGTAAAGCCCTGTTTTATTCATCAAAAAAAGATAGCTAAACTGCATTTTATCCACAAGAGTGCAAAGAATATTTGAAATTGGAACGTGTTATTAGTTACTTTTTTAAACATAATAACATGTAAAGGTCAGTCCAGACAGGACAATTTTCGCGCATCTGATTAAATTCAGGTGGTGTGGACATTTATTTTTTCATTTTTTTGACTTTAAAAAAATATATAATTTCTGACTTTTTTCTTATGTAGTGTTTTCCTCGTTTTAGTGTGGTAAAAAGATTTGTGTTGCACACGGGTGCATGCGTATAACCAATAACTATTCCCCAATGAAAAAAAAGGTCAGGGGTGCTATGATCAGGTAAAGTTTGCAATATTTTTTCTCCCGCGGCTACGCCAGGGATCTCTCGGGTAGAGCCGCGCGTGCGGCTAGTAGATGATATTTTTATAGTGACCACTTTCGACTAATAAATATTACCTATGGTTTAAGATATTTATATCACAAAAGATTTTACAAATTCACTTACTGAGAAAACATTATAAACTTAAATCTAGGTAAGAGAGGGTAACATGCAAAATGGCTGAACATATTCTGAGCAGTAAAGACGGTAAACGCCTAAACTTTAGCAACTAGAACAAGTAATGCAATACTGTTATGAATGCGAACTAACTAAATAATGCCTTGAAATGATCACACGTACCGAGAATAGTACCTAGCGAGAGAGTGCCGGGCGAGTCACTTTGCTCGGCCGAGAGTATAGCCAAGGCGTCAACAGTGGCTATGGCAGCAACAAAGAAAGAAAGAAAGAAAGAAAGAAAGATACATTTATTCACAAACACACAGGACACCAGTGGCGCACTGGCCATTGTTTCAAAAGTATTATAGATAGCTTCCTATCTCTCGCACTCTTCGGAAGGTCTCCCGATAGATACAGGTTACAACCACAGATAGGAAGCTATCTATAACACTTTTGAAACAATGACCAGTGCGCCACTGGTGTCCTGTGTGTTTGTGAATAAATTTATCTTTCTTTCTTTCTTTCTTTGTTGCTGCCATAGCCACTGTTGCCGCCTTGACCCTACTCTCTCGCCCACTATACTTACTCGGTACGTGTGATCAAGGCATGACGGCCAGTTAAACCAAAATGATGACCTGGTAAAGGTCGCTGGACTCCGCTGAATGCGGGTGGCGCAGGACCGGTCATTGTGGAACTTTTTTGGGGGAGGCCTATGTCCAGCAGTGGACGTCTTTTGGCTCATATGATGATGATGATAATGAAACCAAGATAGTTGGTACTACATTAGACACGCAAAGGCACTTTTAACCGAAACAATATTATTGCTGAAAATCTTTTGCAGCCTGCTATTAGGTTTGAGAATACGTTTAGTAATTAATAGCCTTGAAAATAGGCACAAGTTAAAGTGACACAAGTTAAAGTTGTAAAAGTTTGGTTTGCATGTATGTAACTTGTTAATACGTTTGCCCTTGACTTCACCATAATTTCTTAAACTTCACGTACTGAGGCCTACACATCCTTTCCCTCACAATACCAAATCCAGCACAATACAACAATCATCCCTTAACATATCACTAGTTTACGCTCTTGCATTTTCAACTTTATCACATGTTACTAAGCCTCAAATTTGAAAAGTCGATAATGTTACTTGGGACTTTTTGATAGCTCCCTAACATCATATGGTCACGCTGTTGCAACATGTACTTTATCACGTGAATATAAATCTCACATTGCAATGGCAGATAATGTGTGTTCGGACTTTATGGAAGTTGTACGTTAGGTTATTGTATATGTAGCGTGTAGGAAATTTCTCGGAGATGTTTCTGTATTGTGTTCTTGGCTCGCGCGTGAGTTTTGGTGGTGAAAGGCGGAGGATACAGCGATTTTAACGACTTCCTTCCAAAGGAAACTGTAATTATATTTGGCAAATGTTTACGGAAATGTTTAGCTATTATAGTGTGGATTTCAAATAAGAAGAAATAACGAAGGCAACACAAGAAATGAAGGCAAACACTACACAAAAGAAACACAGAGACAGAGGGAGTAAACAATATAACACATCGATACTAGAGATGGGTAGTGGGTACCCACGGGTAAATACCAGGTTTTTACCCAATGTCACCGTATTTACCCGGTTCTTCCCAAAAAAGGTGGGTATAAACTTCTTGTGTACCGTTTTTGCAAAATATAATTAAACTGTTTAAGTCATTACATTAGTCATATATCCAAACGTTATTCTCATTGAGATTATCTTACTTGGTTACTTGCTAAATACTTGTTTGCGTAAATTGCGTAAGGTCTCGTAAGTTTCTTTAGTCAAACAAAGTAATTAATCATGATTAGCTATTTCATATTATTATTAATATTATATAAAACACCGAAAATCTGAAATTTAATAAATATAGAGGCCTCGGCAGAGAGTACGACTTTGTACCCTTTGGCGTTGAGACCCTCGGTCCGTGGGGTCCCAGTGCGCATAAGTTATTTGCAGAAATCGCGAAACGTCTGGTCGATGTAACCGGTGACCGAAGAGCTGGCGGCTTTCTCGCGCAACGCATCAGCATTGCAATTCAGCGAGGAAATGCCGCCAGCATCCTCGGTACAATGCCTCGAGGGCCTTTTTTAGATTTAACTTAGTTTTAATTCATCTTAGTTAATGTTAATCATAATCTTGTATTTACTTTCAATAAAAAAAAAATGCAAAAAGATATAAGTACAAAGTAGAATCGCAATTAAAAATAAATTCTAATTAAGTCTGTTACCGCTATGTACACCCTAATTAGTCAATTCTATGTACTTCCTAATTGTCGCATTTATCAGTAGCAAATACCTTTTATGTGAAATACCTTAAATGTGTATCGAAATAACCGTCTCAAACAGACAACTGGTAAACATCAATTGGCCGGGTCAGACGCGGCGAAATATTCACGCAGCGCAGGGCTGTTATTCGCTACGCGCAAATGCGGCTCAACCCGCCGGTCACCCGTTACGAAACTAGACCTCTACCTACGCTTAGTTACTACGCATCGCGGTGTCAAGATATATTTGTGGGTTAGGGTTGAGGTGAGCTTACACAAGTTACAGAATAGGGGGGCAGCTCGCAGGCAGCTTGATCCCGACGTCGCTATCGCTACTGGTATGTAAGTTATGTAACTATGTATGTTCGGGTGGAATCTTGCAACTCAATTTTGAAGCAGATATCTTCAACCAATTGAGCTGAAATTTACGGCTTTAAGTATAGTTTGGATGACAATTCAATGTTATGGTACCATCTAGCTGATCTGATGATGGAAACAGAATGTGGCCATGGGACATTCAAAACTTAGCAGACATAAACCCGTTGAGTTTGGGCTCGTTAAAATCGTCTCAACGAGTAGTTGATGATGGTATACAAAAAATACATTCAACTTGTACAAAAAACCGGCCAAGTGCGAGTCGGAGTCGCGCACGAAGGGTTCCGTACCATTATCTATAAAAACGGCAAAAAAATCATGTCTGTTGTACGGGAGCCCCAGTCCGACTCGTGCTTGGCCGGTTTTTTAGTATTTGTTATTATAGCGGCAACAGAAATAAATAATCTGTGAAAATTTCAACTCTCTAGCTATCACGGTTCTTGAGATACAGCCTGGTGACAGACAAACGGACGGACGGACAGCGAAGTCTTAGTAATAGGGTCCCGTTTTTACCCGTTAGGTATGGAACCCTAAAAATTAAATTTTTGCCACAAACTTTTTCGTTTGAATTCTGCCTCTCCTTGCCTTTTTAGCCATTTGAGACACAAATTGTACCTATTAATTATTCATTTTTGTTAGGTATAATCAATAGACTTGTAAATCTGTTGAACGAAGGAACTTCTTATACCTACATGACGTTGACGACATTGATAGCCTAGCTAGTGAGTAGTGAGTGATGCTGCCTACGAAGCTGAAGGTCCTGGGTTCGAATCCCGGTAAGGGCAAATATTTGTGTGATGAGCATGAATATTAGTTTCTGAGTCTTGGATGTTTTCTATGTATATTATACCGTCATCTAGTACCTATAACACAAGCCTTATTGAGCTTACTTTATGGCTAGTTCGATTTGTGTAAGATTGTCCCCTAATATTTATTTATTATTTACATATTCAAATAAAAATGCGAATATTTAAATAGAAATAGTACTTTAAGTACTCATGTTTAATAGACAGGCCGTTTATCACACATTGTTTAACAGGTGACTTACCCTACCACCTCGATAAATTGTTTCTCCGAATGAGTCATTTGCGAAAGTTTCATTTGTCCATATATTAAATTTAAATACTCTTTGAGACCAACTAAGGTTAGAGTACTATAATAACACCCACAAATCAAAGAATTTTTTTTCCATACAGTACGTAGAATAATTACAAAGTAAGAGTATTTTAATCCTTGATAAATTAAAATTACTCAAATCTCTCGATTTTTTCGCTGACTGCACGTTTTATCAAAAAGTTGTGAATGTCGATTGTCATCACTTAAAAAGTTAGTAAGATCATTTTCTTTCCATCCTGTATATACCAGAGACCGTTAATTAAAAAGCTTAGAATTGTCAATGGTTTAAAAAAATTGTCTCTTGATTAATGAAACTATGGCAAAATGACTCATTCCGAATTAAAAAAACCCTGTTCATGTCGACGACCTATTTAATCGCTGCCGCTTGTAAATCAACGTCCCTTTATGAATATGTTTATATTCTTCAAACTTCGCAACGCTGAAGATTTAACTATAGCTTTGTTTGTTGTAATAGATTGTTTCATTATTGTCGTAGACTTAGTAGGCAAGTTTGGGCTGAGGTGTTGGTGGTTTAACGAATTAATGACTGTTGTTGGAGATTGATAAGAGATTTTATCATATAATTATCGTTTTGACTATTTCAAGACTGCTTAGTCTGATTTTCAACTAAAAATAAAATAATTTCCCAGAAAAAAAATAGGGGACACTCTTAAACACATTAGACTATCCCCATAGTAAGCTCAATAAGGCTTGTGTCATGGGTACTAGAGGACGATATATTTTTAAAAGATACATGAGAATATCCAAGACTCGGAAACAAAATATATTCACAAGGTCTAAAGTCCCCTTTAGGTTTAGGTCAAATCCTCAGGCCCTATTAGATGGGTAACTGAGATATCGCTCGGTTGAAGAAGACATGCTGAGGTAAGCTATGACTGAAACGTCATCGTCATCATCATCATCATCATATCAACCGAATGACGTCCATTGCTGGACAAAGGCCCCTAAAAAGGTCATAAAGACTAAGTAATTACCATGATCATCATCATATCAGCCGAAAGACGTCCACTGCTCGACATAGGCCTCCCCCAGAGAGTGCTACATGGCCGGTCTTACGCCACCGGAATCTAGCGGACTCCCGCAACCTTTACCAGGTCATCAGTCCAGCTTGTGGGTGTGGGCGATATTAAAACTAGTAAAAAAAAAAGTAATGGTCAGGAAAATGTGCAATTTCCACGTAAACACCGTTTTTGTAACTCTGGACACACTATCACGCAAATTCTGAGATAAAATACTGGCAATTAATATCGTCATGCAGCAAAAATCAAAATAGCACCCTAAAGGCTAGTAAATAGTGTTCAAAGTAAATCAACAGATGACAGCGCTGCCAAGGGCGCTTTTACACTGTAGGTAAAAAGTCCGCGGGGTAAATATATCAGGCGGACGAGAGGATTTAATTTATGGCCCCCGTAGAATACTGGACACGGAGGGATGGAAATGTAGCCCGAGCAATGAGGATGTTTTTGTAAACATGATTTTTCCATTCCCGATATTACATTATTCCGTGAGCTGATTTGGTCTATAGAGCCGCCATACACGGACTGCTCGAGCAGCCAGCGATCAACATACACGGACCGCTCTTGCAGTCAGAGCTGCTTGACCACATGATGAAATGTCACCGTGCTGTCAACCGCCCGAAGCGGTTTCAACGGCTTGAGCGGTTCGTGTATTGCAAATGACAATTTTGTATTGGAACTGCAGATCACCCAACGGCGGCAGCTGTTGGCACTGACTGCTCTAAGCAGCCCGTCTATGGCCGGTCTGTAATCCCTGCCGACAATCTTTACTACATTATACATACCATTGGTCATTTGGTACTCTCACGCATACAATATAGAGTAGGTATTTGTCACTGTTACAATAATCTTAAAATTCCTGAAGCTAAGAATGAAGAGGTTGAAAGTAATTGGTGAAAAACCTTAATTTTCAATGCAACACGTCAAACAGAATAAAAAAGAGGGAAGAGAAAATAGACATCCTCCAAAATAAGATTAATATTTAATTACAATTTGTTGTGAATTGTGTTTTTGTCCTTAAAGTCCATTAAACGCTATTAACAACACGAACTTATACATACGTCACGGAACTAAAGATGTTGAGACAGGAAACATATCTTGAAAACGATGCAGGGTAAAGCGTTGCGAGTATGACATCATAGTTAAGGCCACATGTAAATTTAGTGGGGCGGAATCGGTATGCGGAACTTTGTATTCTAGGAGAGCTTACGGAAGCGGGCAAAGAAGTAAGTGCTTGTACACATTTTCCGGACGTGAAAACCATCAACACTACGTCTTTGTTTATTGGACTAATAAGCAACTTATGGCTTATCGTTTGCATTTAAGATGAAACCGGCATCAGTATTCCTCGGTGTTTGCGGATTTTACCGTCGGCCACTTGGAATATTAAATTGCGGCTATTAGGGTATCTAATGGATGTCCCATAGATGTCACATGCCTATGTAGAGGAGAAATGCAACAGTGTTTTTTTGAATCAGAACCAAGCATTTATTCGTGACACAACACAACACACAGTATTTATACAAGACAAAGACAAAAGAAAAAGTGAATCTGTGCCGTGTCACGAAATGGGCCCAACTCGGCTTGATGCTAGCTTTGCGGCCAGCGCTGGTCTTCCGTTGGGTCCATCCAGTGAGGACACGATACGTAACACACATAACACATAATAATAACAAAAGAACGGGAATATAACATAACATGAATTTATTGAAAATAAAATTAAACAAAAAGAAAAACCAAATTGAGAATTAAAAAAAACAAAAAGACAAATTGAATAGACCAAGTCCTCAAAAAAGCCACATTAAATCCCCACACCGTGCATCCCCACTAATTAACGTACAGACTTGAAAAATATGCACATTTCCCCCAATAAAGTAAATCCCATTCCAGAGGCCATTAACGGTAAACAGAATGGACGTGTAAAAATCACTCTATGGGGAACTGTGTATACAATTTATGAGTAACGTAATGTTTTCTGTTACAGGTAAGGATGATGTTTTAAAAAAGGTAAATGCGTTTTTTTTTAATTAAGGGCTGTGGTGGTGAATGACCAACGGAGCTTGGTGAATATTTTGATGCGGAATGTATTAAATTGCTACTGTGACTTTGTAAGTATTCTATTTGTAGTTTGCAGGATATTCGATCGGATTATTATATCTGGGTCAAACAGCTTGAGTAAAACAAAAGTCGTATTGCCTATGATCCATACTGTAAAGATTCATCAAAATCTGCTTAGTAGTTTTGACGTGAAACATTTGAACATTGGTATTCACAAAATTCTGATAAGCATAGCGTTTCTGAAAAGAAGATCGCAGTCAAAGAAATGCGGAAACAAAGTCATTAGGATTTCTCTAGATCGACTTGAGCATTATACAGAGGAACGGATGCAGTCTGTTTTGAGTAAACTACCGAATTCATTATCGACATGAATTTTTCAAACGCTTCTATGTTTGAAAGACCAATGACAAACAGGGTCTCATAATTATTCACTACTTCATACACTACTACAATTTATTCAGGTAATGTACAAATTAAAATAATTGCCATGGCGTCCCTAATCAAGGAAAAATCTTAACAGCGTGATTCACGATTGCTTATACACGTCACAGCGACATCTAGCGGGTAATTTGGCTAATCATAACATCTTAAGTAAACAAATTAAACGAACTGAGGTGCCAGTTGGACAGCAGACCCAATGCAAAGACGATATTTACTATGTCAGGTGTCTATTTCAAAAAGTTGTCAGTATAATATTAATTTCAGTTTACTTAAAATTCAATTCCGATAGTAAATATGGTGAACGTATGTCAGCAGCCAGACGGCTTGGCTTCGACGACGGCGCTGCCCTCCCGCACATAGAGTAGCCTCGACTTTACATTTATACCTACCTTATAGTGTTAACTTCATTTTTCATTTGTACCTACCCGTTTTACATAATAAAATATCGATATTAAGTAGAGTTAAAAAAAAACGTATGTACGTTAGTGACGTGAGTTAGAAGTTGTTCACTGTTGGGATTTACTAGGCATACTACTATAGGAAAGATGCAATAAAATCCTTGGGAAATTATACAACATTATTAAATTTCTCATCATTCATTCCCCTAGAAAGACACATTGAAATAGAGAGGATACAAAACATATTCATAAAACCAAATAACAATGTATTCGTTTCTAGAATTCAATATTCAAACTATATATTGGCCCCACGTCAACACTCGTTTTTGACGAATTTAAGGTCCAGCCACACCGGTGCTCAAATAACGATTACGGTACGGAATCGCAGTGACATAATTATGACGTTATTGACATGGAACTTCATACTAGGTAGGCCGCACCTTAAATTTGTCAAAAACGAATGAAATCGTATAAGAATTTGCTTTTTCAGTAAATTTCGTTTTTTTTTACAGAATTGAGCCTCGATGCTTCTTGTTGACATCCACTGGGGCCCAAGCAAGAGGGACTGCATGAACCAAATCGAATTTGTTCACAACCTCAAAAACGCGTTTCGTAAATTGGGCCACAAACCCCACACAAAAAACATACTTTCCCGCCCAAGGCCTCAAAATACAATCTGTTAGTTTCCAAAATCCAATGAGCCGGTATTAACCAGTTAGAACGGGTGGATTCCGGTCGTAAAGAGCGTCGTAAACGATAATCACGTCGTGCGCGATCACACTTCGCACCTAGGGTGGAATCTTGAGACGTCTTTTTCACTGCTCACCCCTTTTATGACGGTGGGGCATGCGGTTCATGGGAAAGGATGAAGCGTTTTTAAAATTGGAGACCGAAGAGATTAAATTACGAACGTAATTTTTGACACACTTAAGAATATATTGAATTTGTTTCATTGCACCGCGCTATTCATAGTGAGCGATTGATATTTTCTGTAGAATCGTTGATAATCGTTAAAAACCGCAATTTTCTTATTGACATAAGTAATGCACTTCTAATTGATAGTTTGTCGGTAACACGACTACTTATTACAAAAGTTAAAAACATAATGAACACCATTATCATTCATTGTCATCAAAACAAACCGATTTGCTTATGGTTCCATCTTGACCGCTCCATCGATGTTATCTGCTCAAACAAATTAATATTGCTACATCACTAAAGTGCGTACCTACTGTACGTGTTTTAACTTGGTTACCTTGAAATGAACGTCATGATTTTGACGGCATTGTGAAAATTTATTTTCTCCTTTTTTTCTTTCAAATGTGAAATATAAAGTGTTATTCAATAGGGACCCTCGACTTCTTACTTCTAGCATAATATAGGAGCCATTACAGGAAAACCTATAAGAAGTTTGAGTATTGAAAGTAACGGGAACATTCTCAATATTTTTGTGTATTTTGCATGGAGCACCTAAATGCTTAGAGAATAGGAATTTTACGGAACCCTCACCACGCGAGTTGAACTCGCACTTGTCCGGGTTTTTTATTCGAGGATCCCTCGCTCTTATCTTATTCTATACACCACCACCCATCTTGAAGATAATGTATAACTCCAACTTCTCATGATATCAGTCCCTCGTGTATCCGAAAGGAAATTTGAGTGATAATAAAACCGGTAATAAATTACAACTCGAACCATATGGGTTTATAATGCGCTCTGTTCACGACGAATGGCTAAAAGATTACGATTTTATGGACTTTAAACGCGTTATGTATGACTTTAATACGACTTATTATTGATTATGACTACTGTTAGGCGTGAGAATGTGTATTAAATTATTTACGGCAACGGCCTCAAAAGTTTGTGATACTGTTTACGAATAGTTTCCTAGGTTCTCTATCTCCTTTTTGAAGGACATCAAGGTCCACTTTCCTATCTAATTCCAAGGATAGACGTAAATTACCTACTAAGTCACTCAGTGTCATTCTTGTAAAGATCTACAACACTCTTCCGAATGATGTCATTAACACCGAAAGTGACATTATATTCGCTAATAAACTCAAAAAAAATGTTAATTGACCTAGCATGTTACGATATAAATGAATTTATGTTGAGGAAGACTGATGACTCAAAGTCAAAGTCAAAGTGATTTATTCTTCAATTTAGGCATATTACATGCACCTATGAATGTCGATAAACTACCACCGGTTCGGAAAGTAAACCTCTGCCTCGAGAAGAACCGGCGTAAAAAACTCGGCGAGGTGTCATTTTTTCAAAACAGTATACAATATATCATATCAGTATCAGAGTATTATAAAATTTTAAAATTACATTGCTACAGTAGAAAGCCTATTTATTTTACGACAGGTTTCTAGTGCAGGATTTTATCGCTGCCAAAACTACTAAAACAATTTGTAATTCGAATGTTAAAAATGTTAAATATAATGAAATAAGAGTTGTAGTAATTTTATTAAATTAAAATTACTAACTTACTTTAATTTAAAGAACTAACCAATGTAAACTAAAATGAATATAAAATGAAACTAACCTACATATAAACTATACTTAATATAATCCCATGTAAAATGAGTGACATGTAAAATTATTTATAATTTTATCAATAAAAATCTCATTCTCATTCTCTCATTCTCATTCTCTCATTCTCATTCTCTCATTCTCATTCTCTCATTCTCATTCTCAATAATTTATTCTTCTTTAAAGATCATGCCTTTTTCACTTCTACTTTCTCACTGCTTAATCCACATACAGAGCAAATTACTTACATGCGGTTCCTTCATCCGGAAAAAGCAATTGCACACTACTTTACGCGAAAACAACTGTCACGCAACCTTCCAGCGTTGAGAGGAAACTAGATCTTACAGGCTAGGTAAGGCATTCCCATGTGTGCAACGGGATTGATAAACATTCTCAAGCCAACCGAGGGCTCTAACTTGTCTCAAAGACTTCGGTTATGGACAAGTAGAATCATTGGCTTAGCGAGCTTCCGAGCAGCCGTTCATCTAGTGACTATGTAGATGATGTTTCACTTCACGGATCGATCTACGAGCCGCAAAGCAAAGAGGTGAGGTGGTACTCACCTCATTACCAATCAATTAAAGTCTATAACAAAATCCCTGACTTCATAAAAAAGAGGACAAGAATAACAATTTCCGCAGTAGACTTAAAGATTGGCTAATAAGTAAAACGTTACTCATATCAAGAATTTATAACGGATACCCTTTAATAAAGAAGAATTTTGAATAAATCCACTGGATGCGGGTGGCGCAGGACCGGTGAATTTGGCACTCTCTAGGGGAGGCCTATGTCCAGCAGTGGCCGTCTTTCGGCTGATATGATGATGATGATGACCCTTGAATAGTTATATACCACTCAAAATAATAAATTGACATAGAAATACATATATACAATTATCAAATAATGCTTTAGTTAGTTTCTAATAAATATGTTTAGATAATAGGTATTGACATTGTGAACAATTTGCTTGTATTAGGTAGTTATTTAATAATTAGAGGAAAATTAAAAGGCATGAGCATGATAGAATAAAACTTAAATAAACTCAAATAAAAATTAAATATTACGAATGTTGGGTAGAAATTGTAATGCATGTTAGCTATAAGATGATTGCTGTGCCCTAAGAGGGCTCACGTATTGGACTCAATTTACTGATAAGACCTCTGTTAACTACACTACATGATGCAAGAAATAAATGAATGAATGAATGAACGAGTACCTTTTACACAACATCGACAAATAACCAAAACAGCCGAATGTTACACAGCGTAAAATCCGGGACCATAAACTTGTTGTCCATTGGCAATAATAATAATAACTATATTTGTCGAATAACACATTTATGGTCGCCGGCCGCTGCACCGAGCCGCCAATTACATTGCCGCCCTCGTGAGGAATGAAGTATTTTGTGAGCATGCAGCTATGATGTTAAGCCGTTTTCGCATTGAATCGGTAATATTTAAACGGCAGTGTGTCGCGTTCCGCTTGTAGCCGTTGATTTGTACTTTTGTTGCTTCACAATTCAAGAGATTTGTGTCCATAGGAAAAGTAGGTGATATTGACTCTGAAATACGTGCTCCAAGAGATTTGTGTCCGTAGGAAAAGTAGGTGATATTGACTCTGAAATACGTGCTCTTAGAATGAATAAGAGCTAAGTGAACGAGCGATTACACTCCATTTACATAAATTGTTTTGAATTTAACAATAGTACATTGTTGAAGAGGCTAGAAAGTAAGCAATAGATGGACGAGTTAGTTCGAGGGCCGACGCGTAGCGGAGGCCCTCGAAAGTACGAGTCCAGCTATTGCACTTTCGGCCGAGGCTTAACTCATGAGTGCTTTTCACGCCTACTGCGAGGAAAATTGCAAATAATTATAATTTTAAATCAAAATTAAGTATCTAACTGAAGATCATAATACTAAACAGCCTCGCTTGCCTCGCGCCCGGCGCGGAGGAGCTGCACAGGCAGCGCACGCCGGCGCGACCGCGCACAAGGCCCTGTGATTGGTCGATCGCTGTTCAAACTGTCCAACAATAACATTGTTGGACAGTTTGAAGTCATAGATGGCCTGTTCGTGCGACGTCCAACTAACCAGAGCTTTGAAGCCTGAATTCTGACCATCTTTTGCCACATTTCCGAGCAGTGGCGTGAAAAACTATTTATGTATGTTGGTTCAATCACTATAATCTGAATTTACTGGCAATCATTCTGTTAAAACTTACCTGTGTTGCAGTACCTACCGCATTTAAAATTACATAGTTCTTAAGATACTCTAGCTGAAATACTATTTTACTATTCGAACGTGTCAAAACGCGTGTGGTGGTGACAATGCCGGCCCAGCAACATAAACCGACCCGCCGCAGCGAGCGCGGAGAAATCCGGTTAGCTGATGACGACGTCGACGCGCACGCGCAGGCGACGCGACAGCGACCGCTGCGCGACCGCCGCGCGACCACTTCACCTCGCGTACCGCACCGTGCTCGCACGCACTAATATTTGTACGCGCCGCGACCCGCGACTATTGTAGAAAGCGATAATTATTATAAAGTGTTTACAGTCCACTCAGTATTTCTTTGTAGTCTAGTTATCCCTCTACTTAAACTAGGGCACTAGTCTCTCCTCTCGAGGGTGCCCGCCTTGCCGGGGCGGGGGGGCTTAGTAACCGTGGACTGCAACCCACGGCGAAGCTAAGAGGCACCCAGGGCCGGCCTGTGTGGGCCTGCTGGCTGGCCCGAGGAGGGCGCTCCTAACGGGCTTGTGCACTGCCCGCTTAGGATGCGTTGGGCAGGCAGCCGCGGAAGCGGCATTGGTGGGGCCGCAGGGGAAGAGGAATGTCGGTATTACGGTGCGCGGCTTTCCCTATCCTCTGCGGCCGAGGCGTGGTCGGTGGCGGAACCACAGACCTGATCCGCCACCGGGTGCTGGAATTTCCCGCACCCATGATCTCCTTGTAGCGTACTCAGGGGGGTCCGCTACTGAACAGGTGGAGATCGAGGAGGCAGGCGCGCCAAAACATCTGGCGTGCCTCTCGTGGATGGCCTTCGGGCGTCCGCGAGGGAGCCGCTTGTGGGTGGCTGCCGCCGGCGGGGTCGCGGATGTGTGCGCAAGCGTTCCCGTGACCTCGCCACATGGCGGCGAGGCGGCAAGTGGGGGGGGTTTTAGTGGGTATACCGTGAGTCTCATCAGCTTATACGGGAGCCCCACATAACCACTCGGGTCACCCCCTGCACCCGGGTGGTATGCGTAACGCATTTTCCCCCCTAAACAAAAAAAAAAAAGGGCACTAGTCTCAACACGTGCAAAACTTTTTGAAATGCAATGGGGATGTGAAATAGACAAATCGAATTGCAGAACGTTAAGAGCCGGGTATATTGGTCATTGTAAATCTCCGTGTAACGGCCCATCCTTTTTGCCGGGTTAAAATATTTGTATTCGCCGAAAACGGGATTGCATAGTTTTTATGAGAGCGTTGGTGTGAAATTATAGGTTTTACGGCGGTTTCATTTCAGTATCGGTTTGAGGCTTAATTTAACACGTTTCAATCAGAGCTCGTATAAGACAACCGTAGTAATATGACGACCTACTTTTTTTTTCTACTTTATTTCTTTATAGTATTCAAAATCAAAACGACCTAATTAATGTTGTGAATGCCTACTTTACACTAGATAAAGAAAAAAAGAAGATATCTTTAGCTAAATATAGAGATGTACGATTTATGGGTTTGGGAGGCGATGCTAGACATCTTGTCGTGTTTAAAGATCGGCCGGTAGAAAATGAATTAAACTCATAATTACCAGATAATGAAATTAATGTAATATGGGACATTTTTTCCTTGTGACCACCTGTTAATCTGTTTAATATCAAAGTGTAGCTCTAAGGACCTGGCCACATGTCTGCTGAGCTGACAGAAACAAATACTAAATCAAAGAGTTTTGACTACGTCTTTGGACCATCTTAGACCAGCTGGTCGGTTGTGTAGGTAGATCTTAACGTAACTTTCGATGAGAAAATGTCATACCTATATTAAGATATAATGAAAGTATGAAACTGGTTCGGGGCTCACAATTTCGGCACGCTTACTACTGAGCTTATCGCACTGGCATTGCGAGCGCTCATGAATAAGGACCACGTATTTGTTAGAAACACTTCGAGCTAAATTCGACCTTAAAAACGCGAGAGACCTTGTTGGGATTTTTTTTTATAGAGACATTGACAATGAAGTAGTCCTTGAAGAAATTACTCCGGACAAAAACTCCACCTTGGGTGTGGCTTTTCATTTAATCGTATGTCTTCTTTGCGCAATATTAGCAAATATCGTTTTGCATTTCTTTTATCTGTGTCAAAGGAAAGATACGCCCCTCGAATGTTTAGCAAATACCGGCAAGGGAAGTGCTTTTGCTATATTGTGCCCGTGTCTGTGTCGAATCGGTTTGCACTGCGCCGTTTGATGTTTGCGCATCGGTCTGAGGTTCGACTCATTTCGAATAGGTCAAATGATAGATCGTGATCGTCATCTTTGTATGTGTAAAAGCTAGGCTCTCGCAATAGTAATAGTGAGACTGTTTCGCCTGCGTATTGCAAAGAACGCAGGCAAACCCGCAGGTTGAAATTTGACGACCGAATAGCCTAGTGGTTAGAGAACCTGACTATGAAGCTTGAGGTCCCGGGTTCGATTCCCGGTCGGGGCAGATGTTTGTATGATGAATACGAATGTTTGTTCTCGAGTCTTGGATGTTTAATATCTATTTAAGTATGTATTTATCTATATAAATATGTTTATCCGTTGTCTAGTACGCATAGGCTTTGCCTAGTTTGGGACTAGATCAATTAGTGTGAATTGTCCCACGATATTAAAAAAAAAATTGCCTATAACTATCCATTCTACACGCAAGTGTAAGAATTTTAGAAATTGAATAAGCGGTTCCGTAGAATACGCAAAATATACAAACTTACAAAGCTACAGTCTCACAGACTTATAGGGGATCTCTTCCAGATAAGTTTTGAGTACATGATAAAATAAATGACGAAGAGCCGTAGCATGGTTGGCCTTATCACGCGACAAGTGACAAGATAAGAGCGTCGTCTCGTTCTATGGAACGGTGTCAGCCAGTGACGCACGCTCTATCCTATCACCTATCGCGTGACAAGGCCGACCATGCTACGGGGCCAGAGGTAGATAAATTCAGCAACCGGTACAATACGTTGTTAAGCACCGGACAGCCAATATATACAGGGTGGCACTTTGCTATGATCTTTGCTGAAAATATAGTGTTATCTTATTCATTTTGAATCAATTGATTATCATTTTAAAGCTAGGTTAAGTAAAACAAAAAGACATTAAAAAGTAAACGTTATATTATAAGTGACAACCCTGCCGCTATAAAGTTACTATTTACATTTGCACATGACTCGTGTCATTGACTATCAACGTGCTAGGGTTGAAGCAGGTGGATTTTTGCACTAAAGTTTAACAAGCTTTATCTCGTAAACGGTAAAGTATATTAACATAATTTATGTGGAAAAAAATAAAGCTACATACGCATTAAGGTGGAGCGAAATATTTTTTCTTCGAAAATCAAATTGGATTACCCGACAAACGATGCCGTATAATTAACCGTATAAAATATAATTATTATGGCGACTTTCCAATATTTAAATGTGTTTTACACTACCCCAAGGTTACTGAAGTTTTCAGTAATGTCACAAGTTAATCAATTAAAAGTGATAAAACCACTTCAAATGCAATTACTTATACACTCAAGAGCAAAAGTTCCGGGTACACTTTGTATAGAATTTCAGTACAAACTGTACCCGGAAATTTTGCTCTTGAGTGTAGATTATTTAGACATAGATGAGGCAGATATATAGGCAATTTGGTGACCTGAGACGAAACGTTGTATCTATATATCAAATTTATATATTTAATGCTAACCTTATTATTGATACATTAGAGTTGATAATTGAATGGGTCCATGCCGCAGGCGGAACTTTTAGACGGTCTTTTTTTTGTAATTAATTTTAAATTTTTCGTTTAGTTTTTAGCTTATTTTATCCTTAGTTAAGTATATTAAATTTCTGACAAATAAAGATTTGGATTAGTAAATAGCAAACATCAATAAATGATAAACATTCGGAATTTTTGACATGTAATATATTTAAATATTATTAATAAATGAGTATGAGTATACATATATATAAAAAAAAATAAGTTAAAGAAATCTGATGAAAAACATCGAAAACGGGAAACTCCCAGAAAGGTAACCACGTAACTGTTCGAACTGTAGGACATAAAACTGTTCTTTTTGAAGCAGAACATGACAGATTGGTCCTGTGTTCGAAAAGTCACGCAATAGGGAATGGATGAAAATTTTAGAAATGCCTGATTACTTTTTTGGTGATAGGAATAACCTTCCTTAGCACCAGAAAAAAGTTTAAGATTTTTCAGCTGCGTCAATTTTTTTTTTAAATATAAACAGATTCCTCACTTCCGTTTTGGGTCTGTTACGGCACCTTCCTCGACCGGTCTCATATTACAAAAAAATATATTAAATATGTGTGGTAAACTGACACTGGCAATGATATTGACACTTGCAGCAGCTATATTGGTCATTACCAGTGTCAGTTTACCACAGATATTTAAGATAGTTTTTTGTAATATGAGACAGATCAAGGAAAGTGTCTATTTACCGTTCTTGAGCCAAAACGTAAATGAGGAAACTGTTTATATTTTTCAAAAATAATTTTATTGTCGCAGCTGAAAAATCTGAAACCTTTTTTCTGGTGCAAAGGAAGGTTATTCCTATCACCAAAAAAATAAACAGGCATTTCTAAATTTTTCATCCATTCCCCATTAACTGGCCCTTTTTAGACTACGCTTCACATAATCATAATCCCCAAAATGTTAAAGAGCACTACCGTTAGTATTAGTACGCCCTTAACGCTATTGCAGATATGAATAACGCTGTTATTCTCAACGCATCACATCATCCTATCTTAATAGACAAACCAGTGTACCCCAGGGCTTCGATTACGTGCAGTTCTTACGAATCCTGGCACCAAAGTATACTAGAGGTGAGCGGATACGTGAGGTGAAAGCAGTTGTGAATACGCAGCAGGTATGAGCGCCTCGAAAACCTTATCTCCAGAGCGCTCCCGTATCGGCGGGCATTTGAACGTCGTTTACATGAAACTCTGAAGGATTTTGAATGAAATAGTGATGCAGCGAATACTTTTAGGATCTATCCGGTGAATACAGATAGCCGCATATTAGGGTGAATAAATGAATGTTTAAAGCCCGATTTTGCGGAATGGGAATGAGGATTTTGACGTTGAATGTCAGAATTGTATGAACTGTTTCAACCCCTGACGCACTGGGTGTTATAAGTTTACGTGTGCATGTGTGTATATCTGTTTGTAGCATCGTAGCTCCTAAAAGGATAGGCCGTTTAAGTGCGTTTTTAACCGACTTCAAAAAAGGAGGAGGTTCTCAATTCGTCGAAGAATTTGTATCTTTAAAAATATTATTTTTGTTTGAAAGGGTATTTCCAGGTGATCCCTTGGTCAGGATCTTTATAGGCAAACTTGAAGCAATTTGGGTACTGGTTTGAAGTCGGTTAAAACTTTGGTTAAAATAAAAGTTCCCTGTTATGATAGTTATAAGCTATGCTGGCTGTGTCGGGGATCCCTATAATAGTAGGTTCTTGTTTTTTATGGAAGCGATAGCCATCTAACATCATCATCATCATCATATCAGCCCAAAGACGTCCACTGCTGGACATAGGCCTCCCCCAAAGAGTGCCACAATGACCGGTCCCGCGCCACCCGCATCCAGCGGACTCCAGCGACCTTTACCAGGTCATCAGTCCACCTTACGCCTTCCCACGCTGCGCCTTCCGGTACGTATCGCCACTCAAGAACATCTAACATCCCACAGGATAAACTAGACCTTAAATATAATGAAGCCGTTTCAAATGATTGCGCAAAATGGCTATGAAAAATTCTCAAGTAGCTGAAAATACTTGGATTAACATTTCTGCTGCCTTCTCCGTTTTCAAAAATACTAAAGCGCACGGGCAAAACGGTCACTCTTCCACAATTTCAGACAAGTTTGCTTCAATTTGGCAATCGATTCTTAAGTGCAGAATCCACACATAGCCTCAATTATGTACGATTCTCACTTACCGGGCCGGGCCGGAGCGCGAAAGTGCATTTTACAAGCTGCCAAGGGAATTTGAACTTAGAGTTGTAGGTACAGACGTTACATTTCATATTTTAATGGATATGCGGCCAGCCAGCTCCTTGCGGACGTGGACGGCTGTGCTCGGCTGTCGTCGCATCTGACCGGCTCCGTCTGGCTTTTGCCTACTGCGCTATTAAAAAGTGTTCGCGCATCCGTTTCGATGCGGTGCCATGCGACCCGGCCCGCCCCGTTCAGTGGGAATCGTACTGACATTATGTTCCTAGAACCTAATATTCGATCGCATTTCATTACCTCATTTCGCGCGCTTGTTTTGGCAATTGAAATTGAGGCTTCAATAAATATTGTACAAAACCAGTATTTCAATTTAACCGAGCCTTCTAACAAGCCAAGTTGACAAGCGACACACACAAAAACAAAATTAATTTTAGCAAAGTTGCGACAACAAAGTCTAGTTAAAAGAGGTTTGTGTGTTCAGCGTGTCAGTATATCGCGGCATGAAATGTTACTTGTTGACTGTTTCCAGTAAAAGTTGGGCAGGTGAAGTTTGAAACGTTTATGACGATTCTGTCGAAGTTTGTGTAAATTTTTTTTTAATTTGAACTGACCAAAAACGCCAGGTTCCGCTTCAATTTCTACTCTCCAAAATGGCTTAAGAAGGCATTAGATTTTTGAAAGCGGCAGCTTTGTCTCCCATAAAGAAGGACTACTAGACTTGTTTAGTTACTTTTGTAATAGTTTAACTAGCCTAATTTCAATAAAGTCTGGTTCTCTTGGTAACAACTACCGTGTGTCCTTATTAGGAGACTGATTAGCCCTTATCTGGTTTGAAACGACTGAGGGGGTGTGTTTACATTGAACTGGCAATTTTGTACATGTATAATGTTCATTTTGGCAAATCACGAATTCTCGGTTGAAAAAGAATGTTATTGTAACTATGGGCCTTTGTAGCCTGAAATAAATGGTTATTATTATTAATAGCTGTAAGCGACCGAAAAATGGTCGGCAAATTGTGAAGGAATACTTACAAAAACGAAGGAAACGTGGTCGCTTACTATAGGCCTCATAAGAAGGCTCAAAGTCACCCAAAGGGCAATGGAGAGGGCTATGCTGGGAGTATTTCTGCGTGATCGCATCAGAAATGAGGCTATCCGCAGCAGAACCAAAGTAACCGATATAGCCCTCCGAATCGCTAAACTTAAGTGGCAGTGGGCGGGGCACATTGCACGTAGAACCGATGACCATTGGGGCGGAAAGGTTCTTGAGTGGCGACCACGTACCGGAAGGCGCAGCGTGGGTAGGCTACAAGGTGGACTAATGACTTGGTAAAGGTCGCTGGAGTCCGCTGGAAGCGGGTGGCGCAGGACCGGTCAATTTGGCACTCTCTGGGGGAGGCCTATGTCCAGCAGTGGACGTCTTTCGGCTGATATGATGACAATGACTTAACAAGAACGTGACACAATTATAAAAGGAAAAAGGTCCTTCATTTTAAGAATCGGTAGAAAATGCCATGTTTATTATTACTCCGAAGATCAATAGGTCCTTGTTTACAAGAAAAAGGGTACAAACTTTGTCGACACAAGTTACAAACTTTGTAGGTAGATTTAGATTTCCTTTAGTTAGGAATTCCGTAAAGAATTCGTAAGTTGATTGTTGCTTTGAACTAAAGGTATTTTACTTTATTAGTTCGGAAAGGGTATGTTTGGACTGGACGAAAGTTTTTGGTAGGAACACGGATCGACTCTGGCCTTCAAACAGAAAAAAAAGTTTTTCAATGACACATGTCACAGCTGGAATTTCAATCAATTAATAATAATCATTTATTGCAGATAGCAATGGTCCATACGGTATGAAAAATGTTCAATTAAAATTTAAGTTAGTAGGTATAGAACATGATACAAATATTACCTAACATAGAGTTAGTCCGAGTACTTCATAGTAGTTCCCAGTATTTTAATTAAGCCTATTTATATTGTATTCAATTTCACTAAGACACGTAGATTTGCTATGTTAATTAAATCAAGCATCAGCCTAGAAATTATACAGTAAGGTACAAATAACAATCAATCAATCAGATTTACTAGCAAATAGACAGGTATAGTGTACAATAAATTGCAAACAAGCGTACATTATTCAAGGGTATAAACATTTCATTTTACAATGTCAAAAAATATAATAAAGCACACACTTTTAGTAACAATTGTATAAAAATGCAATGTTCACTCCTATCCTACGATCACTTTCAAATAAAAATGGACATAAACATAACAAAAAATAGACTGTACTGTATTAAAAATGTTGGCCTATTACAAGATTTTCCGTATTATTATCTCGTCATATCAGATTAAATCGTTTTTGAAGACCAAATCTAATGAAATTTAAAAATACAACAAAAACGGAATTTATTCTAATCCACATGCAGACCCGTAGCTAGTTAAATAATAATTAAAATTTACATTTCATCCTCGGATGAGGGTGGATGATAATCCTGGCGAGTCCATTTTACGCCATATTTTAGAGGCGAGTCCATATATTTGGTTTTAAATGGGATGGGGAGTATGGAGTTAAAAGTAGGTTACCGGGAACTTAATTCATTTTGGCTATTTTAAACGACAAATATGCTCACTTGCAGCACAAAATTGTTGTAGAGGCTAGAAAGTTCGCAATTCAATAGATGGGTAATGAGTTCGAGGGCCATACACGAGGACCTCAAAGTTACGATTTCTTCGAAGATTTACTTTTCGCCGAGTCATTTAAGAGCGCGTCAAAAACCAACATACCATATAAACCACCTTTGGGTCGTTCTTCTTTTTTACCGACAATGATCCGAGGTTTTTCTGTTTTTTTGGTTTTTGAACTATCGAAAATTGTGGTTTTGAAGTGCGATTTTAAAAAAAATGCATAGGTTTCTTCATTAGAACTAATTAAAGTTTCCTTTCTGGCCAATATAAATATTTATTTACGGTTGGTTTCTAAAAAAAAACATGTGACAAAGTGGACTCTTTCAGTGGGGACAACATTTTGGTTTACCACTCTGTCACGGCATTCTACGAAAAAATAAAACATTTAAAAAAATGCTAGTTAGAGAAAGTGAAATATTAAACATCACTAATTAATAAAATAATATGGACGTTCATTCGAACATTATAAAACCGTAAACATCATTACTCAAATGAGATGCCGTAATAAGACGAGGGACAGGCTATTGTCGGTCGAAAAGAAGAACGACCCCTTTACGTTTTTATGGACTAGGTACTCTTTGGTTGGACGCTTCTAAATAGACACAATAATATCTATATCTATAGCCGGCCCCAAAATTGTAATTTATCGTTTCCCCTTTGTTGGCGTTAGTCCGAGTTCCCTTTGAAAAAGGCTTTTTTTTAATTGAACGCGATGGGTTCTGGTATTTATGTAAATCGGGG
The DNA here is from genome assembly GCA_932294315.1 of Epinotia nisella. NCBI lineage: Eukaryota > Metazoa > Arthropoda > Insecta > Lepidoptera > Tortricidae > Epinotia > Epinotia nisella. The sequence goes on from OW028691.1 coordinate 3,407,364, forward strand.
TGATATCGGACGTTTTGTAATTACCCATGTTTTGGGTTAACTTGTTTTGTTTGTGGTTTAATGCGAGGTCTTTACTTGGTATTACAATGTAAAACTGGAAGGATTTTATTAAATACATAAATATTTAAGGACATGAGAACATGCTTGGCAGGCATACAATGACAACCAATTTATAGCACAGCGGTCAATTATAATTATCATCAAATCTCTCTCTCTTTCTTCGTAGTTATATAACTCACATGGTGGTAGATCATCTATTTTCATTATTTTCCTTCTCCACTTCGCTCTGTCCTTGACTTAGGCTTCGGATACCTTGCACTGTATCATGTCTCTTAGATCTTCCACCTTGTTATGGGTCTGCCCCTGCTATATATAGCCGCGTATCCACTTGAGACAGCCTAGCGCAAGCAACGCTGCCTCAATCTGAGGCTGGCCGCGCCGTGAGGTAAATTCGCTGCCGCTGGCCGAGCCGTATCTTGTCGGCTTTTTGGCGCGCTCAAAGGTGCCTCAGTCCGAAGCATATGCTTAGTGGAGACGGGTGTGTTGGCCTCAGGTCGCAATCGAAGTTGTGGATCAAGTCGAGGCGACACGCCTCACCTTGAGCCGCAACGTGTCTCGAGCCTTGCCTCAGAGTGAGCGGCCTCGGTTTGCCTCGAAGCTCCTCGGCCTGAGGCTGCTCAAATGGATAAGCGGCTTATCATTTAGAGAGCAAAGGGGCAAAATATACACATCTCTCGTTTTGCAGTAATTGTGCTGGCATAAAAAAGAGAAAGAATGAATATCTAAGCTGCGCTCCAGTGACAGGAATGCTTCGGCAGGCCAAAATTAAAAATCGACAGATCGCTTATTAAGTAAAGGAAAAGATGCTCTAGAGTGTAGATTTTTTGTGTACCACGTCTGTGGAAAACATGCATACGGTCCACCTGTTGGTAAACAGTTACCATAGCCTATGGTCGTACCATAGTTGATGAGCGTTTTCCAAAAAAGGTGTACATAACTTTTTTTTTAATACCAGTCTTTCGATTTTTGATACTCAGAATCGTTAATACTGACTAGAAAAAAACTGTCCCAAACATTCCATTCCAGATCGTCACATTTTCGTATGCCGTCTTTTTTATAATATAGTCGCGAATCACACTACATAAATAGTTACACACAAAACTACATAGTAAAATCTGGGACAACCTTTTTCTCGTTTAAGAACCAATAGTATCAAGGATTCTGATTAAGTAGAACCCAAAAAATGGAATTCTGCAAACATTTCATATTCATTCATATTCATTATAATCATTATCGATAATATTCCTAATATTACATAACAATGTCATAAGACTCATAAGATTCTGCTACGTTCCTGCTAAGTAAATGTTCAGCCAACGTTTAAATTTACTCTTCTGTATTGTTATCTATAACTTTGTTGTCTAACTTAAACTACGAAACAACTTCGAACAACGCGAACGTGTGTGGTAAGATATAGACAAGTAACTAGGTAAACATAATTATGCGAAAGTTTACAAACTAGGTACTTAATATTTGTAATATGTAGAAGCAAAACAACATGTGTTCCTGTTTAAGCTATAGTCCAAAGTAGATCGAAGTCGATCTTTTCGTGTGGTTTTTTTTTAATAACGAATATATTGCATTTTCCACTGAAATGATAGGTGTAAAGAATTGACTTCTTGTCTGTCGAGGACAATATTAGCAAGAAACATAAATATGTAATAGGACCCCGTGGGTGTCGTAAAAGCCGGCTAAGGGAGCAGGGTTGGAGTGTGTTGTGGGCGATGGGCTAGCAACCTATCACTGCGATATCACAGTTAGTGGATTTTTTATACCCACATTTATGTTAAAAGTGGCATTGCAACATAATTTTAATGTGCTCTGCCTACCCCATTTAGGAAAAAAAGGGTGAATCTATGTATGTATGTATGTATGTAATAGGAAATCCCCTATAATGCACTAAAGACAGATTTTTTTTAGCAATAATAGTATGGTCGACAACACGCACGTGACACCTCTGCACGCGTCCAAAAGCTATGGTTTCTGCTTACCATCGGGCAGTCCATATGCTTGTTTACCACCGTCGTCGTACAAAAAAGTTGTAAGTTTGTCTCTTTTACTTTCTGCCTGACTGTACAACATATACAAAACCAATAAAGTTAGATTAGAATATCGCCATAATTAGAACAAGAAACACTTAAACATCCCAAATCGTCTAATAAACAACTTTAATCGCTCAAAAAACTTCAAAAGCGACCAAAATAAACCAATTTCTAAGAGGCATCTAACAAAAAACACAACTCACACAAAATGGCCCGGGTTTTTAAAAATGTCGAGTCAGTTACGCCGTTTTATAATATTGTTGGTAAATCTCAGCATGATACTCGGCGCCGGAAAGAAAAGGAAAGACAAAAAACGAGCACAAACAGATGCGCAGGATTTTAACAATGATCTGTTTATTGTATCACATGTGACTGTTATGATCCACTTGGTTTGAAGATGAAAGCCCGTTATTACCCACGACGAAATGAAGAAGGTGTATGCGTTTAAGGTGAGAGGCTGTTGGTTTGTTTTTGTTAATCTATATATCTATCTATTCAGCCCGTATGCACCAACTGGTTGAGTATAGGCCTCTCCTTTATTACGCCACTCCTCGGTCCTCTGCTATTCTCGTCCGATGCTTGCTTCCTGTTCGGCAGATATCATCGGTCCATCGGGCTGGTGGTCTGCCCGCTGACCGTTTCGATGACCTTGGCCACCATTCAGGCCAACCCGGTTTGTCAATCTCCCATCGTTTCTTCTCGCCAAGTGTCCCGTTCACCCCCACTTTATATGTGTAATTCGTTTGCCGATTTGTTTTTATTCAAATTAATAATACCTATTGTCCGAGAATTCTAGTTATAAAAATCGTAAAACGAAAAGGTGCTACTGCGATAACATCATGCGAGAGCATTCATATTTTTTTGCATATATTTTTAAATTAGGTAAAAATCTTGCGTAAAAAACGTATTTATAAATGTGGATAAAAAAAATAACTGTTTATTTCTTTATGACAAGCAATTTACATATACAGCGAAAGGCTTAATCTTATTATTTTAAGATTTTAAGTTGATAGATAAGTTAGGTACCTACGCAACTATGATACAATATACATAATTTTAACGCAACAACATTTGTATAAATGCACTACAAAGTCGTTTGTTGTTCGAAGTCTGTTAATTATTGTGTTATAGAAAGCATCAAGATCCGTAGTCTTAAAACGAATTTCACAGGAAATCTGCCTTCTACCGAAAAACTGTGTTGCATCTGATGTTTCATAGAACTACTGTTTTGTTCTAAAGAATTTTATTGTTTTTGAGAAACCGGTCACAAGGGGAACATTCCAGCAGCTGGTGACTGTCTGTCTGTCTTCCCGCTAAAGCCTAAACAAACTGAACAAACATTGTGTAAACTTTGGTTCACCGTTTCTTTGTATTTGCGGTTTAGTTTACTCGTATTTAAAAACATTTATTTTCTGGCTAATAATTATATATATCGTCTTTAGATGTTAACTGTTGATTTGTTTAAGTAGTTATGTTTGATAAACGATTTATATTACTTTGTCGTCTTCTGCCCGTGACTCCCTCCGCGTGAAATTCGTGTATATCGTAGCTCCATACAGACTTTGACCCCCCATTTCACCTCCTTAAGGGATGATTTCTGGGATAAAAATCCAAATCCTACGTCCTTCCACGGGACTCAAATTATCTCTATACCAAATTTCCTCTAAATCAGTTTAGCGGTTTAATCGTGAAGAGGTAACAGTCAGACAGACAGACAGACAGACCTGCTACTATAGCCAAGCGGTAAGGCACGCGACTTTACTCTGTAGGTCGTGGGTTCAAACCCCGACTAGGTTTTTTCAAAAAACTTATGTACGAAATATTCGATATGGAACCTTGGCTTTTCGCTGAAGGAAAACATGGTGAGGAAACCGGTCTAATCCCAATAAGGGATAGCTAAAGCTAATAAAGGTAATCCATCCATACTAATCCATATCCATTACTAATATTACAAATGCGAACAATGATGTAATATAAAAAAAGTTTCTGTCAAAAATTTCATTTTTGGTACAAGCTTTTATTGCCGACTGTACTTTTCTGTATACCATCATCAACTACTCATTGAGACGATTCTAACGAGCCCAAACTCAACGGGGTTACGTTGGTTAAATACTGAATTCCCATGGCCACCTTCTGTCTCCATCATCAGATCAGCTCGATGGTACCATAATATTAAATTGTCATCCAAACTATACTAATACCCAAAACTTCAGCTCAATCGGATAACGGCAAGTGACTGAAAAATGTCTTGCAAATTTTGACGGACAACTTACTTACATACTTTTATACTTACATTACATAACAAGTCAAGTTAATATAAAGCTTTTAATAAAAAGAAGTAGAAAGGGAAACCTTTGGTTTGAAAGACCAGATGGCAGTATCTTTCGGAAAACTGTGCCAAATCGTAGGATTAGGTACGGTCAGCATCAAAAGTAGCTACGCAGACGAAGACGTCAAAAGTCTTTATTAAAAGGGAATAAGAGCTTTTGACGTCTTCGATTGCATAGTTACTTTTGATGCTGATTGTACCAAAGCAGCCGCCGGGCTCTTTTTGGGCACTGCCGGGAAAAAAACGATAATGAACGGAATGATGACACGAGTAATTCTGTTTAATACGTAATTACTAGTTTTAATACAATATGTGCAAAAAATCTTTTTTTTTTTTAATCTTTTAATCATGATGATGATGATGATGAATATGTGTAATGAGTCCTGTTTCATAAGGGTATTTGCAGAGATCACGCACACAAATCGAACAGGCCTATAGTAAGCTCTATAAGGCTTGTGTTAAAGGTACTGGACAACGATATATATAATAGATACCTATAAATACTTAAATACTCCAAGACTCAGAAACAAATATTTTATGCTCATCACAAAAATATTTGGCCTTACCGGGACTAATCATTTTTAATTTATAAGTTGAATATGATTGCGAATTAATATATATAGGGATAACCTAACGCTAGTTCAAAATGGAGTCGGCCTATCATATAGCAGCGGTTCTAGAACGAATTTGATATTCAAAAATCAACGGTACCGCAACGATCCAAATTCTTTTTTCAAAACCAAACCGAGAATCTGGTTTATTTTTGTCACTGGCCAGTGATTCGCTTTGAGCCTTCATTTGAAACTGCAGTTTCATTCAATTTATTCTCTATCCTATTACAATATCAGTGCGTCTCGCTCAAATACACTTAGGTGTGCGTTAACACGAAAGAGAGCGTATTCAAGAAATATTTGCAAAAAAGCAGTTGGGTTTTTTGAGAAATCTTTTGATTCGACTTGTTTGACAGCTTTATTTTTAAGATAGTAATCCATTCATACATGTACTACTACAGAAATCATCCACTAACTGCGTGAAATGGGGGGTGAAAATTTGTATGGAGGCAAAACGAGTTCCACGCGGACGGCGTCACGGGCAGAAGCTAGTTTAATATAATTTTTAAACTTTACGAAATTCTCCTTTCAATTGTCTCTCAAAGGGAAACTCGTGAACAGCGCCAATAAAACTGTTTGCTCGGCTTCTAATTCCGAACCCGGCGAACACCTGGTGGCCGTTTTGAGAAGTTTTCAACGACTTTATGCTGCCAAAGAGGGACAAAATTTTACACGTCATGTGGGCTTGTACAGTCAGCATCATAAACATGTATACATTCTATGACCTTATTACCTAGACATAAGGTTGAAAAGTGTATACATGTTTATGATGTTGACTGTACTCTGACTGTAACTTTAATTTGTAATTACAGCTCGACTGGATGTAGTCGTATAAAAAGTTGCAAAAACCAATGATGTAAAATAAAAAACCGGCCAAGTGCGAGTCGGACTCGCGCACGAAGGGTTCCGTACTATTATCTATAAAAACGGCAAAAAAATCATGTCTGTTGTATGGGAGCCCCAGTCCAACTCGCACTTGGCCGGTTTTTTAGTATTTGTTGTTATAGCGGCAACAGAAATACATAATCTGTGAAAATTTCAACTATATAGCTATCACGGTTCTTGAGATACAGCCTGGTGACAGACAGACGGACGGACGGACGAACGGACGGACAGCGAAGTCTTAGTAATAGGGTCCCGTTTTCACCCTTTGGGTACATAACAGAACCCTAAAAAGAGTTTGACAGGTTATAAGCGGTCCAAAAGCAGGAGCCGTAGCATGGTTGGCCTTGTCACGTGATAGGATAGTGCGTGCGTCACTGGCTGACACCGTTCGATAGAACGAGACGACGCTCTTATCTTGTCACTTGCCGCGTGATAAGGCCCAACCATGCTTTACGGCTCCAGCACACAAAAATTAAGTTAATTGCGATCGTCAATGGAAACGTGTAGCCGTCGAATTTGGTGGCCATTTTTAAACGTGGAATTTCGTATAGACAACATATCTACCTCTTTTTATATTACATAATTGGCAAAAACAATATTAAGCCTACAATCAATATCATCATTCGCTTGTCCTTATCCCATTTACTTTGGGTCGGCGCAGCATGTTTTTTTTCTTCCATACCTCTCTATCGCCCGTCAGCTCATCACACACTCCCTTCCTATTCATATCGTCTTTCACGCAGTACATCCACCTTTTCCTTGGTCTACCTCTTCTCTTGCAACCCTCAACATTCATACTTAATGCCCTTCTAGCAACATTACTATCATCCCTCCGCATAACATGTCCATACCACCGTAGGCGATTCGCTCTCAGCTTTTCAGTTATGGGTGCTACTTTCAGGCTTCCTCTTATATACTCATTCCTTATTCGATCCATTCTCGTCACGCCACACATCCATCTCAACATTCTCATCTCTGTAACATGCAATCTCGTTTCATCCGTCATCTTTGTGGCCCAACATTCTGATCCATGCATGACGACAGGTCTTATAATAATAATGAACAATTAAATAAAACGAATGTGTTGTTTTCTCTGCGCCACAGCAAGATACAGCCTTCTGAATTCGTGTAAAGAGATTCGGTGGTTTGAAAACTTTTCGATTGGCCATTTTGTTCCGTTTTTACGGCTTCTGACGGGCGCTCGAACGGCCGCGGGTACTTAGCGAGTGCCCAGTTCGTTTCAAGTGTTCGTTTTGAGTTTAAAGTAGGGTGATTTGGTGGTGGTCTTTAGTAAGAGCAAACAACTTACAACCTACGGGCAACCTAAATGGTTGCAGCGATTTCATTACACTATACAGGGTGTCCCATGAAGTAGTGATATACTGAAGCTGGGAGGTAGAGGACCTAGAGGGCTATTTGAATCACCCCCATGTATGTTCCACGATTTTTCGTATTTTCAGAGTTATGACTTTTTTTTTTATTTTTCACCTATCGCCGAGTAGACGATGAGATTTTTATTATTTCCCGAACGAAATAATTATATATTTTGTGAAGAGCTTAGTGACACATGATGTATTTCTCATTTTTTCAATTATTTAATACAAAGCAAAAAACAATCGTGTCATAAATGTCATACTTAATAATCAAATTAAGAAGGTAGTCTTTTTATCGTACGCTGCTTTTATGTGTCAAGATTGGCAACTGACGATGCACAAACTATAATCAAACAATTATTTTTCACAATTCATAACTTCGTAGATAACCACCCACAGCAAACTAAACAAATGTCGGACACTGCCAATAACTTACTTGGACACACAAGAATGCCAGAAAAAATCATATCTTATCTTCGATTCTTGTTCAATCGTCGTAAATTGTGTTCCCGGACAAGACCAATTGTTAACGGTTAGCCCAAAAAAATGTATGCTATTTTCAACCTTACTACCCAGAATTAGAGTTCCACAATTATACATCTGTGCAGGTTTATAATAGACATATTTCGTCTTGTGATTGTGAGAAGCGTAGTAACATTGCACCTTATCTCCTAGCCATAAGTTTCAATTTACAGTAGCTTGATGGATATACATCTTTCTTGTAATTGCGAGGTGTGTACTCATACGGCCTACACGCGATTGCGCAAAGCGACCCATCATTAGTTTTTGGCTGGCATGGCGATATGTCAAACTCACGCCTTAGTCCCACTATTTGTAACTGTTAAAAAAATGTTTTTTTTTTTTCGACACTGATAGTCAACAAGCGTAGGTATATTGCAGTCAGCAAAGTAGAACGTAAGCCCACTTCCGCATTTGGTGATGCGAAATCAGTGTGCTACGTAGATTAAGTATTTAATAGATGACGTCCTAGCGAATGCCATAAAGAGGTGGAAGTAACCTGACAAAATTGAGAAGTATCAGAAGATTAAAACATTCTTGACATCTCATGTCGTTTAACATTTAGTCGTGTTAAGTCGGTAACGTCAGGTAAAAAAATTGACAGCTGGTGACAAACAAAAAAAGCCTATACGCTCTGAGGGCCAGGAGATTTGACATTGTATCTCGTTTCCACTAGTGGAATTGTCTATACTTACATCTTCATCACTCTTGTGTGTATGTGTGCGACAGTCCCTATAATGTATCCTTTCTCAATGGTGTGTGGTATCAGTAACCTGTCAGTATCAAATCAGTACAGATTCTTTGCCGACATTTCAATGAGCAGGTACTGCATTCGTATGTAGCACCCGTTTAATCTAAGAATGGACCTTGCTCGAACCGTTCCAGCGAGGTCCGTTCTTAGAGTAAACGGTTTATACCGTCTCGCTTCGCCTCACCACGCCGCACACATGGACAAGTAAGAAAATTTGGCCGATGGCAGTAAGCTATCGGTAAAGTACTAAATACCGCATAAAGATGAACCCACCAAAATCAGAAGTGTCCTTAGCTCGCAGCTGAATACACGTATTTATGCAGAGATAAGCTAACCTACTTTGCAGACTTCGTCTGGTGTGAAGGGGAATCATGATTGCAATTCGGAGGCCTTCACATGCAAGTTACTGACCTGTAAAAAGCAGGGTGCACTTTGTTATAATTACCGTCAGGTTTCAAATAAATGCATTTTATGTCCTCATTAATGGATCTAAATGTATACCAGTGACCCATCGAAATATGTTTGAAGATCACAGAATTCTTACTATTACCTCCTTGTATCCTTATCGAGTATGTCTCCATGTTTATATAAATAAGAGTAACTATAAAACAGCTAGAGAAACTCATAGTTTCAATCTCCGTTATGTTCACTTTAATAATAGCTTTAACAATATTGCTAATATTTTTTTTAATAAATTAAGAAACGAAATAAAGCAATGTAGTGACATAAGAAGCTTTGACAAGAAATTAAAGAAATATTTCATAGATAGACCATATTATACAATCAATGATATTTTTGCCGATGCACTTGACTGATTTAATTGTAATGACTATTTATTTTATAACTAATTAACAACAACGACATTTGTGAATAATTTAACTGACTTTCTTATTATTATTTCTACCATTGTAACTTGTAAATTGTGCTATATTCCTGTATTTGCATGTACTACAAGTAAAAAAGTTAAGCAAATAAAATAAACATCTGAAATTAGTAAACACTAGTGACTGTATCTTTAATGTGATATCTAGAAAGTTGCTTTGTAATTTAATACTTACGCTATACAAAACTGACTATACAGGCAGATACAAATAAACACGCAACTAACTTCCTCTACTTTACATAATAATGATAAGTTCTACAACAAAGCAAATATAAAATAAACTAGTATCAATAATACGAAGACAATATTTTATCCATTATGTTTTAATCTCTTGCACTTCCGTGCATTTGTCTTCGTTATTTCAAATTTATATCATCAAAGGGAATATTAATCATTGTCTTTGGTAACTTTGGAGGTTATACGATTTTTAAAAGTTGATCGTGGAATTTGATACCAGCTAGTTAGTTCAAATTAATATCGTTTTACTTGACAATGAAAGATAGTGAGTTTATCTTTTAGAAGAACTTTAACTGTACCTAAATTAATGGCCTTTATAAACGTCAACCAAACTTGTTTTAGTTAAAACACCGTTAAAATTCGTTTGGTTTCGGCGTTTGGTTTGGTATCTGTAACATTATCATTTATGTTTGTGAGAAGGATACCAAACTCATTTTTGTAAACAGAAGTTTGTTATGTTTATTGAATGAGCGAGCGGAGAGAACGAAAATGTTAGTTGAGTTGTCCTTCATCATCATCATCATCATATCAGCCGAAAGACGTCCACTGCTGGACATAGGTCTCCCCCAAAGAGTGCCACAATGACCGGTCCTACGCCACCCTCATCCAACGGACTTCCGCGACACCTTTACCAGGTCATCAGTTCACCTTGTGGGGAGTCTACCCACGCTGCGGCTTCCTGTATGTGGTCGCCACTCGAGAACCATTTTAGGGTTCCGTAGCCAAAATGGCAAAAACGGAACCCTTGTAGTTTCGTCATGTCCGTCTGTCTGTCTGTCTGTCTGCATCCGTGGTGTATTTGAATAAAATTTTGAGGATAGGTGTATTTTGTTAGCCGCTACTAGATTTGTAATTAAAATAAAACAACAACTTAACCTACAAAGACAAAAAAAGACTATACATTAAAACTTAAAGATAAAAAATAATGTGTATTTAAAAAATAAAAACAAACAATAAAACACCAATTTAACCTACAAAGACAAAAAAGGGCTATAAATTAAAACATAAAGATTAAAAATAATATTTATGAAATAAAAACAAAGAATAAAACAACAACTTAATCTACAAAAAAAAATAAAAAAATATATATTAAATAGACAAAAAAATTTTTTTTTAGGGTGGCACTCCATTATAAAACTGAAAGCGCGAAGTGGCACATCGATCGATAGGCCTTTCAAAATAAATATAAGGTTTCTCAGCATTTTTTTGTCTAAGTTAATAGAGTCTGAGATAGTCGCCCCGAAAGTCACTAAAATTCTGCCCCCCCTCCTCTAATTTTTGAACGGTGTATTTTAAAAATATAAAAAAATCATAGACATAAGACTTATTTAATTCTTTCACCGAAAATTATTTTGAACAGGATCGGTTCAAAGTTTTTCGTGATATTGCTGAAAAACTACCTTCCTTAAAGAAAAGAACGTAAGTGCCAAACATTTTCTGTGACGAGACGACCTTTTTAATATGCACGAAACCCTTCGTTTCGCGTGGCCCGACACGCACTTGGCCGGTTTTTCTACGTAGTTTCACGTGCAATGTGCCCCGCCTACTGCCACTTAAGTTTAGAATTCGGAGGGCCATATCGGTTACCTTAATTTTACTGCGGATAGCCTCGTTTACATTTTAATGATGCGATCACGCAGAGAAACTTCCAGCATAGCCCTCTCCATTGCCCTTTGGGTGTCTTTGAGCCCTCTAATGAGGCCCATAGTAAGCGACCACGTTTCAGTGCTATATGTTATCATTGGCAACGGCACACACTAACAATTAAATACAGCATCAAAATACAGTAAATAAATATCCAACCGTTATAGTTACTGGATCCTATAATTCCGAATTTAAGCACAAACCTCGCGTTCCCTTTCAAGCATACACTAAGCGTTATTTACAAAGCTATTCTGTCCCTCATAAACCTTGAGCTTTTATTTGCGCACCGATGAAGCTCTAAAAGCATCACTTATCACGCCCAGAGCTTTTGCCTTTTAATTAATGTGCCCATTGTTTTTTTGAAAGCTTTCCGCACTTTGATATTAAGCTGTATGCTGGACTGTTTATTGTGTTGAGGTATTGTTGTTTTTTTAACAAACTTCAAAGGAGCTTTCCGATTCGACAGTTTTTTTGGAGAACAATCTTTCGCAAATCGATCTGGTCCCATATGGATGGATCAAATGCTTAAAAACAACGATAATTCTTAGTTTTAATACAAAATAATTTTGAGACACAGAGTACCACTAAAATAGATCATCATTCGCTTGTCATTATCTCATTTACTTGGGGTCGGTGCAGCATGTTTTTTTTTTTCATACCTCTCTGTCGTCCGTCAACTCATCACACACTTCCTTCCTATTCATATCATCTCTCACGCAGTCCATCCACCTTTTTCTTGGTCACTCTGCGCTTACAAACCTCCACATTCATACTTAATGCTCTTCTAGTAACACATAAAAAAATATTACAAATATTTGTATTAATTTAAATGCCGACAAAGTATTGCGTCAAAGGGTTAAGTGTTGGAAGGTTAACAACTTATAAATACCTACTACTTTGTGTAGGCTTGAGTCCCTAAATACTTACCTAGCTTACTTACACAATCGACACATCGAAGCCAGTAGTTTGACATCTAAAACCTGCTGAAGAAACGCACGTTTTAATAAACGATTTGATGAATCCAGCATGTAAAATATCTCCTGTGAATCCAAGTCAAGACAATGTTGTCGTAAATTTGGCAAGCTTTGGCTGCAATTTGTATTTTGACGTTTGCATCTACAGTTGATTTAAGCGGCCTTTAGACCTTGCTAAATGCAGTGCACTAAATGGGGGAGGGAAGATAAACCATCGCCTTCTAATCGGCGAGGGTGAGCGCAGTCAGTGCAATGCATTTAGCAAGGTCTGAACGCCGTTGCACGTGGTAGTTGGTTCCGCAAATACTAGTTACCTTAGCCCATTCTTTGAGAAATTATGAAAGTGGACGGCGTGTACCTCTCGAAATGCAACCGCCTTTCACTTAGTTAGATGAAGAGTTTTAAGGGAGGGTAACGATGATGACGATGTCCTCATATTCTTCACCAAGAGAGTTCTCTATTAATCTTATCCTGGGTAGCATCTTCAATCACCTACCAGCAAAAGCCCGTTTACGCAGCCTCTTTGTCGACCAGCTGGTCGATCTTGTAACGCATTGTACGCGCGTCAAGTTGGACTAAATGTCACATTTTGTATGGGAAAATGGCAGTTGTGTTGTCCTAGCGCTCGTTCGAAACGTGACGTGTTTACCCCTCAGGTAGTTCGAGTACATATATGTACTGCTTTAAATACTTATACTATGTCTCAAACGTTCACTTAGCATATTGCCGGATAAGCCTCTAATAGGCTTAGTCTTAAGCCGGTCGCCGTTCCTAATAAATTATACACAAAATTCGGCAGGAATGCGTTTTGACAGCTGTATGGTCAATAGATTCTGGAAGTGATTGTTATTGCACCACTGTTCTGATTTTTGGTGTGTTTATTGACATTGGGTCAGTTTTATTTATTTTATATTTTTCATTCAATTCACTGCATTCCTGTCGCATGATTGTTGCAGCGTTTGTAGTCATCCTTCGCTTATCTATATTAATTCTAGTAGCATTTTTTTTTTTAATAAACTGCGTCTACAAAATAATTATATATCATCATCATCATCATCATATCAGCCGAAAGACGTCCACTGCTGGACGTAGGCCTCCCCCAGAGAGTTCCAAATTGACCGGACCAACGCCACCGCGGACTCCCGCGACCTTTACCAGGTCATCAGTCCACCTTGTGGGGGGCCTACCCACGGCGCGCCTTCCGGTACGTGGTCGCCACTCGAGAACCTTTCCGCCCCAACGGCCATCGGTTCTACGTGCAATGTGCCCCGCCCACTGCCACTTAAGTTTAGCAATTCGGAGGGCTATGGACCCGGGTATGTCCTAAAACTACGACCAAGACCACCGGGGGATGGGCAGCAGCATCCCTGAAGTACGGTGGAAATACTGCGATCGCCAACCCGCATGCCAAGCGTGGCGATTATGGCATATACCCCCTATGAATTATATATTATCCTACTTAATTATTTGAAGGTCCTCACAAAATTTCACGAGAATCGGTTGAGAAATTCGACCTGCAGAGGTGAACAGCCGGACAGACGCCGAACATACGAATTTATTTTTGCCCAAGCGAAGCGGAGAACTGCGTTCGCTTCGCTCGCTTGTTCAATAAAAATCATACAGAGATCTTAAATAACATAATACAGAAGCATACTAAATCAGATCAATAACACTCTAACATCGAGAGTTTTAAAGTATAGAACCACCATATAATGGTTCTTACAAATCATAAGTTTCATAATATCAGATACCTACAAAATAACACACTTACAATAACCATATCGTGTACAGAATCTTTCGCAGAAGTCTCGAGTGGTTAGCTAAATTGGTGTCAAAGGTGGACGTGCGATTCTCGATAGCGTCGCTAAGTGCTTGTTTGCAACTAGGGATGGGACAAATGGACGAAGGAAATACTTCGTTATGTTTGGCCGAATTCAGCCTTGGGGCGGGTTGCACCCAACTTACGACGGCAGCTGTCATTGCATAGAAACTTGTCAAACTTTTCATTCAGATTTGAACGCACACCGAATCCTTAGAGTAGGAATAGTCAATTTCGACTCGCAATAGAATCAATGGTTGCAGTTGCCTCTAGGCGGGGAAAATACGACTATTTTTGCCTTTTTAAATAAAAACACATTTCAAAGTATAAGAGTCAATATTTTTTGGCTATGGGTTCGCAAAAATAACACCTATGCTACTAATCTACAGTATGAATGCAATCTATTGTCAGTAAAAAGTACTATAGATTTTTTTCAGTACTCAAAGTTGTTCTTTATAACTAGTCGAAATTGCCCCTTTGCACGTTAAATTTATTTATCAAAAATAAATTTGTTTATGTAGGTATGTGGCGTTGTGTTCCCGGTGGTGACTAAGGTGGGTAAGTAGAGCTCTCCACGACGTTCTATGTCGAGAGTGAGGGACCTGAATCTGTTTCTAGCGGTACACAATGACATTTCAATAATCAATGAGTTAGTTAGTTAAACAACGCGCTGGTGTCTCCTCTGGTTTAGCCCATCAAAAGAAAAAGGAATTTACACTCTTATCTTCTTCTTCTTCTTCTACTTTATTGTAAAAGCATATTACAATATAAACAATTACATCATGGAGATATTTGGCTGTGATAAAATCCTGCACTAGAAATCTACCGCAAAATAAATAGGCTTTCTACTGTAGCAATGTAATTTTATAATACTCTGATACTGAAATGATAATTATATTGTATACTGTTTTGAAAAAATGATACCTCGCCGAGTTTTTTACGCCAGTTTTCTTTCCGAACCGGTGGTAGTTTATCGACATTCATAAGTGCATGTAATGTGCCTAAATTGAAGAATAAATCACTTTGACTTTGGCTTTGACTTTGACTGTAGCAATGTAATTTTATAATACTCTGATACTGATGATAATTAAATTGTATACTGTTTTGAAAAAAATATATTTTGCCGAGTTTTTTACGCCGGTTCTTCTCGAGGCAGTAGTTTATCGATATTCATAGGTGCATGCAATATGCCTAAATTGAAGAATCACTTTGACTTTGACTTTGACTGTAGCAATATAATTTTATAATACTCTGATACTGAAATTATATACAGTATACTGTTTTGAAAAACTGATACCTCGCCGAGTTTTTTACGCCGGTCCTTCTCGAGGCAGAGGTTTTCTTTCCGAACCGGTGGTAGTTTATCGACATTCATAGGTGCATGTAATATACCTAAATTGAAGAATAAATCACGTTGACTTTAATATCCTTTTCTCATTACCTGAGGTCAGCTTTCCTTGTCAGTCTCTTCCATTTTTCTCTATCTTGCGCTGTTGCAGCGTCAATATTTACACTCTTTTAGATTATTCAATTTGTTCCTGCTTTGATGCTGGTTTACTGACTGCATAAAAGTAAAATATTGTCTTCTAACAAAACTAGCCAAGATTCGACCACCGATCCCCACACTAAAGAGCAAACGTGCTCCAAAGGATGTCGAAGCATGTAAATTGCTAGTTAGTGGAGTTATAATATTCTCAATGGCGTCTACTGGTAAAGCCTTTATACTGTAGACAACCGTCGGTAAGTGAGTTTCCTCGATAGTAACTAAACGTTTTAATCTTCATTTTAGAAGAATAAGAAAAGCTGAGATAATTACTAGGGACATCAAAAGAGAGCGTATACATCAAAGGATGTTGGGTTAAGTATGTAAATATAATATTAGACCCGGTGTCCTGTCGTTTCACCAAAAAACATTTCGCTTTACACTTAACATAATAACCGACGATTAGCAAAATTTTGTTTTGACAATTAAATTTTTAACAACTCAACTTTCTACAAATGACTCATTTGACCAAATAATCAACAGGCAAATTTACATTTTACAAATAGGACAAATGAAATTTTAGCTTAACTAAGTTACCTGTAAAAACTACTATCAAACCTAACAAAATTTAGAACCTATCAAAATAAGCATACAACGTCAAATAAACTGTTCTCTGAGGTCAACCAATGCCAAGATAGTGGTGTATAAAGTTCAAGTTTTTCAAAGAACAACAGAAACAGGGACTTAGTGGCAAAACCGACTCGGATCACGGATAGGTTAGAAGACGGAAGCGGAAGTTTTGCTCCCGCTTTCGTCTTCGAGGTTTTTTTTTATAAAAGAGCGAAAAAAATTGTTTCCAAAAAAATATTGTAATTTTGCAACACAAACATTGTAAGTTTTATCCTACGCACTACTCAAATTAGGATATAAATCGTATGCCATGCAATAATTTGGGATTTTGGATAAAATTTATTGAAATAAAAATACAAGATTATAATTAACATTAACTAAGATAAATTAAAACTAAGTTAAATCTAAAAAAGGCCCTCGAGGCATTGTACCGAGGATGCTGGCGGCATTTCCTCGCTGAATTGCAATGCTGATGCGTTGCGCGAGAAAGCCGCCAGCTCTTCGGTCACCAGTTACATCGACCAGACGTTTCGCGATTTGGGATTAGTGTGTTATGCCAAACGATACATTTGCCAAACAAAACATTATTATTGAATATATTTGACATTATGTACTTATTGCTAATTGAGTGTTTGTCAAGTAAACGATTGTAAAATGAAACTTTAGCGCAATAAAACGTTTGCCAAGTAATTATTTGATGAAGCGTTTTTTGGTTATTTTTTGGCTATTTGTTAATATTTATTAAATTAGTAGCGCAGCTTCAATATTTCAACCGATCAAAGAGCAGTATTCTTGCGCCGCTTGACCTACTAGATTTTTTTTCAACAAATCACAGAGCAACTAGATTTGCTTAAGCCAATCAGATCACACACAAGCTCATTACTGCCTAGGGAATACATACTTGCCATAGGGAACAATTTAGGCCATTGTCCTTCTGTTATACAGCCATGGAAAACACCATTTACGAGCAAGTGTGACAAAAAATATACTACTTCAACAAATTCTACAACTAAATGCCCGCTCATCATTGATAAACTACACTGGCTCACTATCTTTTAAAAGGACTAATGATAATAGAAAATCTGTTCTAGCTCCGGTGTTCTGTGTTGGCAATTTAACAAAGAGGGCATCTTGATTGCAAGCTGCATTCTTCTTATCTTGAGATACTGTTTTAAAGGATGTAAAGTATTTGAGTCACCACTCAATTTCTAGTAGTTCCTGTGCTCTTGCATCGAAAACAAAGGGGTTTGGGTAAAAGTGTTATCATTTTTTCAATAGGTACTCTAAAATGCATCGGAGACGAGATATTTGCAATATATATTTCCGTAGGTCATATTGAAAAGATATAAACAAAACTTAAAATGTAAATGTCTCGGCTCTGATATTATAAGGCGTTTAATTTAGCTGCTGCAAAAAAAACAACGTTTCATACAAGGTTGGCCCAATGCCCTTTCAACTGTTTGGGGCACTGACAAACAATGATAATTATATAGGTAGTCGACATACATAAATCTAGTATAATAACCAATTATAATACAAACAAATATCTACAATATTATTTAATTTTATTTCCCAGTCTTCGGGCAATAGTCTTTGATAAATCCAATCATATTCCGATTCATCGGCTCGAATCATTTTCCTAAACTTCGTGCTTGTACTGTTTGGGTTGTCTTCCTACGTTTTTAATTACCATATGATTTAATATGAATATGTTAATTAAATAAATCAACTAACTTCGTTGTTGGTTAGCTCTCCATTTCCCCCCTATTATGTTCCTCGATTTATACCCCCGAGAATTCTCCGCGACGCTACCCACAGATTCACGTTTAAAAATTTCATCCCGCATCTCGCCACCATTAAACGAAGAACGAATTTAAATATTAATATCGCGGAACGATCTCTATTTACTTTAAATTCCATTAACTGGGTAAAAATGTCGCCGCTTTAGGTGTTTAAGTTTCTTTGAAGAGGTTTCGGACGGGTATTGGATTCTTTTCTCAAATACTGTTTTATTTTCATCTTTTCTAGTTTTGAAACTACATTAGGTACGTATATTTCATTATCTTGATTTGTCAGTAGGTATTTTGTCTAATGATTAATGATGTTAAAAGGCGGTACATGATTCGCTAAATAAATATAGCAATTGCAATCTACTACAAAGTACCTACTGGTAACGTTGCACGTTGTGTGTTAAACATAGTTATTAAGCAACTAATTTCGTAACTTGTTACATGCATTCAATAATTATCTTCGTTCCTAAGAATTAAACTAAGTTTAATTTTTGTTTCGTCATCATGACATACCCTACTTAATTATACTTTTTTGTTTCAGGTAATTCTTTCAAGACTTAAAATGATCAACTGGAAAAACAGTAAGAAATACCATAATTTAATAAGGAAGGTTAAAATATCGCTTTAATTTGCCATAACACTTATGTTTCCCATAATCAGCATTTGTCTTAAAATTGATTGTCTCTGAAACTATAACATTTTCAGAACAATTTACAAAATTGTAGGTTAGGTTAAGTTTGTTTCATATAACAACACTGAAAAGTTCGTGGTTTCTGAGGAGACTACTAAGGGCAAAATGATGATTATGGCATTAACACCTTACGCAATACAATACCTTAGTTCTAATTCGCATACGTAATACAGTATGCCAAAAACACGTTCCGAATTGATGCCGGAGAGTCGTGTGTACCTTGTTTGAGACGTAGGATCAATCCCGTGACTAACGCGATTGCACGCCTCGCAAATTGGCGGGTAAACCTGTGATTGGGATCGATTCTGGGAGCTTATTGAGCACGATTGCTTGAGCTAGAGAGGTGACTTTATACGAGATGAAGATGAATTGAAAAATAAGTACTTATACTTACATATGGACCTTTCGGATGCTTTGACACTGACAATGCTGAAGGATTATAGGTAAATGGTCCATTTCTGTCACAGAGTAAAGTTTCGGTAGCATTGATGACTTACTAATGTCGCACATAATTCCTCACTTGTCGGTACACTGCCAGTCATGGATCTATGATTACTTGGGCCCGGTCATATTTCTCGGTAATAAACGCGGGTTTCTGCGCACCGTTTTGCGGCGGTGCCGGTGCCGCACAAATAAATGCCCATGGATTCGAACCCAGGACCTCTAGCTTCGTAGGCAGCGTCACTAACAACTAGGCTAAAGCGGTCGTCAAACAGAAGGCTATAATAAAGAGTAGATGTATTGTAGTGTATCTCTCATCTTGCGATCACTAGAATTTGTTCTGTATTTTCATAATTACCTACAACAGGTGATCAGCCAGTCATTTAATTTTATCTTACAGTTATACTATGTATATGTTTGACGGAATCGGTGCTGTGTACTGACTCTTCTGACAGTTGACACTTATTGATATTCTACCGACAAATCAGGAAGTCACCTAAAGCTTGGTAGTTTCAAATTGTTGGTAATCAGAAGTTACGTCCGCTTCAATCTGTTTGTGTGGGAACTTTGACAGGTTTATGTGAAATGACAGCTGCCGCCATGTTTAATGTTTACCGGCATGTAAAGCATGTTTGATGCAACCCGCCTTAAGTGATCACTCAGCAAGTTGAACCATGTTCGTCATGTTGTTGTTTGTTGCTTTTAACCTGCTCGCCTTAGCTCAAGCCTTTATAGCTTCTACAGTAAAAAGTTATAGCAACAGTTTTTTTACGATACAATTTCTGCAATCTAGTAAGCTACAATGTAGTGATTTTTAAATTAAATTATTTAAAATTAAGATACCTACAACCAAAAAATGGCCATAGTAATTAACCCGGCGAGCATGATGTGAAAAAAAGTTACATCAAGCATGTGACAGGGTATGGCATACCCAAAATTTAATGCCCCATAATATAGTTGTTATTAATGTTATTTTATTTTCTTGATAATGTATAGTTAAATAATTAATTAGTTAATGGAATTAAATCGAAAAAAAGTTTTAATTATGAAATTATTTTTATTTATTCATGTGTTTCTTATAGTATGTAATTATAGGAACAAAAATTTAGGGGTTTAAAAAATCAACAATAAAACAAAAAAAATAACTCTTTATAATATAAATCAACTTTAAACTAAAAGATACTGAGATTTTCTTCTTAAAATAGAGTAATTAAATTTTTTTAAGTTAAAAATATGACTAATTACTTACATTGAGATCCGGAAATTATTCAATTTTGCATGCCACAAACATTATGGGCTTGCCACAAGCGTTGCAGGAATGTTTGGTTTGTATATCCTTATGTATGGACAGTCTTGGTATCCGACATACCGTCTAGATACATTTACATGTCTAGGTGAAGGCTCACCCAGTTATTTTTCCATTTGCCTGCGGATACAGCTTTGAATAATTTTTTGTTGATTTCCTTGAATTTAAGTATTCATAAATAATAAAATAATATTAAATAAAATAAATAAATGCCTCTCAAACCTATACAATAAAATCATAAAAAAGAATTAAGAATAATAAAAAAACTTAATAAAATTATTAAAAATGTATACTTAAAATAAATACGTTAAAAATGAGGCAGGGTATGACATACCCGAGACTGGTTTGTGCACGAATATTCCGGCCAGTGTGTCACGCCACGCTGTGATCACGCCATTATCCCCTTTCGTACACCCCTGCCTCCAGCTACTGAGCGAGCTAGTGTCGTCAGTCGAAGATTTAGAAAATACCAATACTTTTTAATACTACCAGGGTATGAGATACCCTGCCTCATGCGCGCCGGGTTAACTTTGCAACCCCACACGATCACAATTAACGTACCATAAGGTATCATCATCATCATCATCATATCAGCCGAAAGACGTCCACTGCTGGACATAGGCCTCCCCCAAAGAGTGCCACAATGACCGGTCCTGCGCCACCCGCATCCAGCGGACTCCAGCAACCTTTACCAGTCCACCTTGTGGGTAATAAGGTATACAATACAAATAATATTTGTTGTTCACCAAAAGAAATAAAAACAACACCGTCGACTTTATATTGACCTTATAATGGTTATTATATTGACCACTGGACTTGTAGTATAGCTTCGAAATTAGAGATCAAGACCTTAGGCTGCATTCGCTAGCTGTTCCAATTCACAAAATTAACATCAACATCGAGATTTGTTTTGAACAAAATAGCCCAATACTTTATTTTGTTACCGTTCCTTTACTGTGCGCAGTCTGCTATGCGCATGCGACCAGTATTTTCAAGCTTGATCGAAGGTGAAATCAATCAGAAATTAATATCATCAACAAATTAGCATACATGATTGACAAATTATAATCTTAAAACGTGTTTTGACCGCAAGTTAATAACTACTCAATATTTTGTACCAGATATAAAAAAGTCCACATAAATATTTGCGCCATTAAAATACCTACCTACTCTAGTAGAAAGAAGCATCAAAGTCGCAAAGCAACAAAATAGAGTTAAGTCTCACTGAATCTGAATGGAAATGGCATGTCACTTTTA
The DNA here is from genome assembly GCA_932294315.1 of Epinotia nisella. Taxonomy (NCBI): domain Eukaryota; kingdom Metazoa; phylum Arthropoda; class Insecta; order Lepidoptera; family Tortricidae; genus Epinotia; species Epinotia nisella. The sequence continues at coordinate 3,429,089 of OW028691.1, forward strand.
AAAGGAAAAATATTGGTTGATAATAATAAGCAGTTACGACTTTCCGTAGAGAGCGTTTAATTTAAGCAGATTGAAAGAGCTATTCTTCTAAACCTGACATTTCCTTTAAGTGAAGTATTTAAACGTAGACTTTATTTCTGGATAAGGATGGTTGCTTTTGCAATCACGCTGAAGATGGAATAGGAGAATGAATAAATAAATTTGGATGATGTGACATTTAACTAAAATCACTTGTCGAGATTATCTGATTAAGCAGAATGCTATTTAAAAGTATAAAAAAACTGTCAACACTGATTGATAAGTATCTTTAACCGCCTACATTGAAACAAAAAGTGGGTTATGTTTGATGATGATGATGAAAGTTATTTTATTGGCGGCTAATTTATTAGGTAGTCTTCCTTGGAAATGTTGTTAAAGAACTTGCACAAGAATTAGTGATTAATCTATACTCCTTGATTTGATAATTGTGATAAGTTAACTAGGTAGAGTCAATTACTCTAAATCAAGAAATAATCGTTATAATGTAAAGGTAAACGCCCCTATATTTGAAACCATAATTCTAATAGTTGACACACAATTTGTCACCTCCATTGAACACTCACTTAATATTGAAGACTTCAAATATTGCGTAACGTCGCGACCTTATAAAGATCTTCTCCAAGACGACCTCCAACATCATGATCATGTAGTCGCCCACTGCTGAGCATAAATAAACCTCTCATCGAGTACGCCACTTATCCCGGTCCCATGCTAGTCTCATCCAGGAACGCCCCATGGTCAAGTCAATCATCATCGACTACCCAATTTTATCTAAACGGGTTCAAATATCGAAATGTAATATGCAGACAAATTGACATACTTCGCATTACGAGTATAACGTAGTACCTTTCAAAATAGTTTCTAGATAAAAAATAAACAATAACGAACACTGAATGTTCTACAAAACATTGCAACACGTAATTTTTTTAGAACAATAACAAGACATAAAAAGGTGCTTTGATCTTTGGATATTTGTTTATTTACGATAAAATTGCGTCAATATTAAAAGACGTCAGATGTAGAGACAGTGATAGCTTTCTATATGATACAATTCGTTATTGCTAGTGAAAAAGTCTGCATTGGAAAATAATGATGTGAAATATTGCTAGGAAAATGTTGTCTCATCTACCTATCTAAGTATCTAACGTTTCAAGCAAAGCCCGTGAACTATAAAAAGTGGGGTTGAAAAATTGCTACCTATATTGTGGAATTTACTGCATTACTGGAACCTAAACGATAATCCTCGAAGGTTTTAAAATTGAATCATAGGACTGCTTTTAAAAATACTAAATGTCACTTCCACTGTTGAGACGGAGTAGCTACCGCCTACTCATAAGTTAAGCCTTCGACTTGTTTCGACTGTAGACCATGCGAGAGACATACGCAAACATTTAATCGAAAAACAATACTCTCTTCGGCAGTCCCGCATTTGTACCAGAAAGATTCTTTATAGCCCTGTAGCCGGACCGGAATTTTGCCCTACAAGTTTCGATAATTCTAAAGTCGGAAAAGTTATGCTTATATGGTATGGGACATATTTTTAAGCATATTTGTAAAATATGACGAAAAGTTAGAACGAGAGTTAGGTATAAATTAGGTATTTATGTTTTTTTATTGGTGATTTGTGAATATTGAATTAGAGTGCAAAGTTTAAGCTTCATCGTTTATAATATGTATGATGCTTTATGCTGTTAAGTTTGTAGAAAAAAAAATAACGAGCGACTGGGTCAAACCAGAATTCGGTTATTATTTTGTCGATATTGAATTAAAGTTTCAAAAATTCACAACAATATCTTTAAATCCTTAAGTTAATAGACAAAGCCAAAAATTTGGAGGAATTAGAGATAAGATTTCATTAATAAGAATTTTTATAAGCGTTTTTTGTCCTGTAAGGTCTAATATTGAATTAGAGTCTGTAAAGATTAGTCTAATACTATAAAATAATATATGCAGCCATATAATGGAAAGTAAGAAATTTCTGTGTATAGATTGCCTTGTAATAGTATAATCTATTAAAATAGGCGCGAAATAAATAACCACGCCGCGGTACCACGTACCGGCGCGCGGGAACCTAGAGAGAGCCCCTAGAGTGATACCTCGTCCCGCCCCCCGCTCCGCCGCGCAAGCGCTGCGTTTGTATTTCAAATCATATCATTTGTTTGTTTACGTGCACGGTAAATTACATGCGGTTATTATTATGTGAATTTAATAAGTTATTGACTTCAAAATGAGTAAAAAAAATTTGATATATGGACTGACTATTTGTAGTAACTTAGTAACAGTAAAAAACCGGCCAAGTGCGAGTCGGACTCCGTACCATCCTACTAATATTATAAACGTAAAAATTTGGATGTATGAATGGATGTACGTTCCACGTAATTTCAAAATATACCGATGAGTGTACATGAAACTTTCCAGATATGTTCCTTATATATTAGAATAGGACAAGGGCTATAATTATTGTCAAATTTTATCCCTTTTAGGGACGAAAAAGGGGATGAAACTTTGTATGGAGACGAAATATTTTTGCTCGTTGCCTTCATCAGGAGTTGGGTCACAAAATGTATGGGAAAACTAAAATCCGACTCGCACTTGACCAAAATTCTAATTGATATTATTTAATAGGGTATAATTTATGTCGTCCCTTTTAGGACGAATCATAATCATGAAATCCATAATTTAAACGCGTACGAAGTCGCAGGCAGAAGCTAGTTATCTATAGAAACCGGCCAAGTGCGTGTCGGATTACGCAAAACGAAGGGATCCTTGCCTATTAAAAAGGTCGTATCGTCACAGAAATCTTACGGCACTTACGTGCTTTTCTATAGGGAAGGCAGTTTTTCAGCAATATCTCGAAAACCTATGAATCGATCTTGATCAAAATAATTTATGGTGAAAAAATTTAATAAGCCCTAATAGCCCTATAGGTTTATGATAATTTTTATATTTTTTAAAAACACCGTTCAAAAATTAGAGGAGGGGGCACAGGGATCGGATACTGGTATTTTCACCATACCAAAATACCGGTTTTATTTCGTTCAATTTCGTTCTTTGGTTTATAATATCATTTTTGATCAGGCTGTCTAAAAATACGAAAATGTTACCTAAAGAGTCCTACATTAAGAGCCTAAAATAATTCAAAATATTAGACTACTTCGGGGACTTTTGAAAAAACCGGTTCCGATCCCTGGGGGGCCACAATTTTAGTGACTTTTGGGGCGATTTAGCTCCGCCTCTATTCATTTAATCAAAAACATTGAAAAACCTTATATTTATTTTGAAAAGACCTATCGATTAAATTGCCACACGTGGGCTTACGATGAAAAAATTCAACCCCTAAAAGGGGAACATTTGGTGACAGTCTGAAAATCAATATGGGTATCGTTTCTATGGTTTATCGGGTCACTGATTGCGAAAATAACAACGATTTTAAAATCCAACATGGCGGACGTGAAATACCATCTCCCCTGTTGGGGTGCGATGGGGTTGAAATATCTAAATATCAATATGGGTGTCGTTTTTATTGCTTTTTTGAACGTTCATTACGAAAATGGCATCGATTTTGAAATTTAATATTGTGGACATGAAAATTATTGAAAATATTTGTGCTACATTGCAATTCAATCGGAACATACGGGTCAACATGAGAACCTCCTTTTTTGTAGACGGTTAAAAATTTCGCTTAGTACGCGCGCGAAGCCGCGGGCAAAAGCTAGTTAAAGATATGGTAAACACTAGCTGTTGCCCGCGACTTCATCCGCGTAGAAGTTTTTATCGTCTTAGAAAAATGATTGCTCCCTATTCAAACTTTGAACCCTCTTTTAACCCCATATTATATATTTTTTTTAATTAGTTATTCAGTAACAATACAAATATTGTGTTTGAAATATCTACATTAAAATTAAAATTACTTAAATATTATACATAAAAAGATTGCTTAACTAATTATAATTTGTACATTTTATTTAACTTAATACATGTCATGTCTTTAATTCTTATAACTAGATATCACGCACAAAAATCTCGTCAATACTGTAGAAGCACCCTCTCAATAAAAATGCTTTTAATTGTCTATGAAATACCTTATAAATTGTGATATTTTTTAAGTCAGGGGGCAGTTTGTTAAAAAAAATTACAGCCTGATGTTTTGTGCTGTGCTGCGCCACTTTGAGCTTCGGGAAAAAACTTTGTGTAATGTTTTTTGTTCGTGTTTGTAGGCGCAAATCTTGTTCTTCGATAGATTCATATTTTAAGATATTTTTGACAAAATAGTAAGCCGCACGAGTATATACAAGCAAGGAACTGTTAGAATGCCCAATTCCAGGAAGTGTTCTCTACAAGATATCCATTGAGGAATGCGTACAATAGTGCGGATGGCTCTTTTTTGAACAACCAAAGCTTTGTTAAGGTTATACTTAAAGCTATTTCCCCAGAGCCTGATATTGTACCTAAGCTTAGATTCTACTAACGCATAGTATATGACTTTAAGTTGTTGTCTAGTGAGTTCCTCCCTCAGGCTTCTCAGAGCATAACAGGCTGAAGAAATGGAATGCTCAACGGCATCCAGCTCCTTTTTCCATTTCAGGCCTGCATCAATATAAAAAAACAATGAAATTCCTTTTCTAGTTTTTAAACAAACAGTCTAAAACCAAAGTTACAAATCTCATACTTTATAAATGTGTTGCTCTCTACACAAACTTTAAACCCCTTTTAACACTTAGGGACGAATTTGAAAAAAAACTCTGAAATTAGTTTTGAAGTCTTAACATAACTACATGATAAGACCGAAATTTTACTTTAAAAATTTCTTGCTCCCCATATAAACTTTGAACCTTCTTTTAACCCCCTTAGAGGGGTTGAATTTTTCTAAACGCTGAAAGTACTTTTTTATTTTAATAAGTAATCATTCTACTAACTTTTAAGTCTCTAGCTCAAACAAAGTGTTGCCCATACAAAGCTTACTCCCCTTTTTAACCTCCATAGGAGTGTAATTTTTTTAAACGCTAATAGGACTTTATTTGTATTATAATAAGTAATCTTTCTACAAAGTTTTAACAAAAAGTTTACTCCATACAAACTTTGCACCCCTTTTTAACCCCTTAGGGGTTGAATTTTTCTAAACGCTGAATCCACTTTTTTATTTTAATAAGTAATCATTCTACTAACTTTTAAGTCTGTAGCTCAAACAAATCGTTGCCCATACAAAGCTTACCCCCCTATTTAACCCCCTTAGGAGTGGAATTTTCTAAAACGCTAATAGGACTTTATTTGTATTCTAATAAGTAATGTTTCTACAAAGCTTAGTCTCTGGCTCAAAACAAAAAGTTTCCTCCATACAAACTTTGCACCCCTGTTTAACCTCTTAGGGGCGGAATTTTCCAAAACACTGAAAGGACTTTATTTATATTCTAATAAGTAATATTTTTACAAAGTTTCAAGTCTCTGGCTCAAAATAAAAAGTTTCCTCCATACAAACTTTGCACCCCTTTTTAACCCCTTAGGGGAAGAATTTTCCAAAACACTGAAAGGACTATTTGTATTCTAATAAGTAATCTTTTTACAAAGTTTTAAGTCTCTGGCTCTAAACAAAGTTTCCTCCATACAAACTTTGCACCCCTTTTTAACCCCTTAGGGGCAGAATTTTCCAAAACACTGAAAGGACTTTATTTGTATTCTAATAAGTAATCTTTTTACAACGTTTTAAGTCCCTGGCTCTAAACACAAAGTTTCCTCCATACAAACTTTGCACCCCTTTTTAACCCCTTAGGGGTGGAATTTTCCAAAACGCTGAAAGGACTATTTGCATTCTAATTAGTAATTTTTCTACAAAGTTTCAAGTCTGGCTCAAAACAAAGTTTCCTCCATACAAATTTTGCACCCCTTTTTGAACCCCTTAAGGGCGGAATTTTCCAAAACACTGAAAGGACTTTATTTGTATTCTAATAAGTAATCTTTTTACAAAGTTTTAAGTCTGGCTCAAAACAAAAAGTTTCCTCCATACAAACTTTGCACCCCTTTTTAACCCCTTAGTAGCAGAATTTTCCAAAATGCTGAAAGTGCTTTATTTGTATTTTAATAAGTAATCTTTCTACAACATTTTAAGTATATAGCTCAAAAAAGAAAATTTCCCCCATACAAACGTTGCGCCCCTTTTTAACCCCCTTAGGGGTAGAATTTTCCTAAACGCTGAAAGCACTATTAGTATTCTAATAAGTAATCTTTCTACAAAGTTTTAAGTCTATAGCTTAAAAAAATGTTTCTCCTATACAAATCTTGCACCCCTTTATGACCCCTTTAGGGATAGAATTTTCCAAAACGCTGAAAGTACTTTTTTGTATTTTAATAAGTTATCTTTCTACAAAACTTTAAGTCTCTAGCTCAAAAAAAAGTGTCCCTCATACAAACGTTGCACCCCTTTTTAACCCCCTTTAGGGGTGGAATTTCTTAAAATCCCTTCTTATCCGTTGTTCCAAAAAAACTTTATAAAAGGTAGTTTGGGTGTAAATTTCATGTTTCTAGTCCGAGTAGTTTCGGCTGTGCGTGTATGAATTAGTCAGAATCTTCTTTTATATATATAGATTTGAACAGGCTCTAAGTACCTAGTTAATGTAGTTATTAGGCAGGAATCTACTGAAAAAACTAGAAAATATCCTCTCGGTCCACCAATTTACCTGAGTGGTCGCAAACTGGCACACTAAATTAGGTGGTCGATAACCGGCGAACCGACCCTACATCCTGAATATACAAAAACAATTTCATGTGGTAGGTAAATTGCGGTTTACTACCCATCTATTCCATAGCTTACTGTTACTGGCCACTTCGCAAAAAAAATACATTGTATGTCATTTGTTAGTAGGTATTTCTGCAGAGAATGGTCATTTGTATGATAATTTTCATATCAATTATTTCTATAACACGATAACGAGTTCTACGCGAACAAAACCGTGGGCAATCCCTATACTAATAAATTAGGGTAAGTTTAACTATTTTCGGTTGATATTAGTTTAAAACACGCTTTGCGGATTTTTTTATGGAATCTGGACGCAGGTTGACGTGGAGTCAAGGGCACGCCACTACCCCGCCCCCACTGATCGCTGCCGTTATTCGCTACGCGCTCATGCGCCTCACCCCATGCGTCACCTAACGAAACTAGACCTCTACCTACGCTTAGTTACTACGCACCGCAGTGTCAAGATATATTTGTGGGTTAGCGTTGAGGTGAACTTAAAACAGCGTCACCTAACGAAACTAGACCTCTACCTACGCTTAGCTACTACGCACCGCAGTATCAAGATATATTTGTTGGTGAGCGTTGAGGTGAACTTAAAACCAGTTACGGAATAGGGGTCTGGTGGCACAGTGCGCAGCGCGGCGCGCGCATACAGCGAGTTTGAAATGTATTAATATAGGCCCGGAATGCTTACGTATCAGTATTTAGTGTCGCCGTGATTTTATATTTATAAACTTTTGTTTGGTAACAGAGATCATTATCATGACCTGCTTATTATTAACTCTACAAACTCTAATTCAATATTGGTTATACTGCTTAGCTAGAAATCAATATCTAGACAAGCGGATTGTCTACACCTCCAACTTTTTTCAAGTATATGAAGTGGATCGATAATATCATAATTTTGCAATATCAGCGACTCTAATTCTTTATTTTCGGAATTATAAGCATTTTTTCGTTCACCAGAACGCGGATGTTCCAGACTTCTAAAAACAGAATATAGTAAAGAAATTAAAATGTTATTGGATAGGTTACAGTTTTTTGTGACTCTAATTCTATATTTGCATAGTTCTTGGCAAAAAACTTAAATACTTCAATATAGCCGAAATCTAAACCTAAAAATTTCTACATTTTTACATAAGTATTATTTAACATGCCTCCAACGACATATCAAAAAAGAAAAAACTTTAATGCTATCGAAACCCAGTTTTGTTCAGCCGCAGGTCTATTACGTCTCACACCAAATAGACTTCTACTTACCCGTAACTAAAATCCTCAAAGCAAGCCTAGTTGTCAAGTCTTTGCACAGCAGTCTCTTCAATCCCTCCATTTCGTCTGCAATCACCTGTTATTTAGTGGGACGCACAATGGCGAGCCAAACATGTCTAAGGCACGTGTTTGCCGAGCCGAAGTACACCTGGGCTGTGGAAAAATTGTGGGAAGTACCATTTGAGGATGTAGTCGAGCGAGTTTCGTTCGAGAATTTTAAACTTCATTTGTTTTTGGAGGATACCGGTATGATGATAACTGCTGGTGCTTGGTGCCTTAGGGTTGCAGGTCTGCCCATCAGCTCGTCCCCGAACAAAGTGCGCTATCCGTCCTTTCCTCCAAATTCCGTTTACCCCTTCCATGCTACTCCAGGTTTTTTTTTAATAATGTGTTTATACCCTAAAACTGACCATGCTTGCAATGTGTAAGCTGATTTACCAAAATTATAATCATAAAATCGTAACATTTTTTCTGTTTTGTAGAGTTCAAATTGCTTTCTAGACAAAGATTAGTAATGCCTTAGAGCTTAGAATTATTAAACATCTGTGGGTTATTCGCATTCTGGCAGACAAAACTATACGCCCTAAAGTTTTTCTGGTGTAGAGAAACATGTTTGAAATCAAAATCCACTCACTTAAACCTTGAAATTTTCGCTCTCGATATTATTTCCGCTACCCAAAGGAAGTGGTCACTCTTTAGCGTAAGACAGCCTTTACCAAGAAGTCTTGTGTTATTTTTAAGGCGTGCAGTAAGTGTATTTGTCTTACTATATTCTTATTATCGGGGCTCTTACAGTGGAGTTCATATAGATCAGGAAAATTTTTTTTGAAAGACATGACAACTTGAAGATAATGACAACATTACATGCGAACTGTCCCATATTACTTTCATTTATTTATTGCTTCAACTTTGACTGTAGCATTTTGTGTGATTGATGATTACTTAGTGAGACCAAAATCTCGAACGTTTCCAGTAGTACGGCAGCTGTTTACGTATCTCTCAACTCTTTTTGCGAGCTCGGTCTCAAGTCGCTTTTTGATTTTCAAATAAGATACGGTGAGTATTGAAGCAAGTCTAGCTCGAGGGATATTTTGTCAGTCCTTTTTGAGGGTTCTGATAGAACCTAATGGAGATCTCCGGGGTAGTGGGCGGATTTTTCTTCCTTACAAAGGATGTCTTTTGCAGATGCACTAGATCTAGGTTCGTTGATCTTAATTTGAGTTTCAGATAAAACTGGATAGGATTGTTAGAGTGATAGGTTAGATAGGATAAATAGGTTAGATAAGTAATAGATAAAAATGATATCAATTAAATGCTAATATTGATAAAACGTGCATAGTCTTACCAAACTACCGCCAATAATATCGCTGTTGGAAGCTATGTATTTTCTTAATGCAGCGTTAACGCAAATCAATAACTCAAACTGAGTGGAATTGATGCACGTTTATTTTCAGAAGTTATTTTCAAAAGTTTATTCTAAGAAAAAGAATCATGGCAAAGGAAAACTGAGTCATATTTTGGTTTTTGTACGTTAAGTTGTCGCAATAAGGCATGAAAAGTTGAAGATAAAAACTAGATTTATTTTAAAACTCTTGTTTAAACATCAAACCTATATAATTAGAACAGCCGTATTGCGTTGCAAGAGGATGTTTTTTCTAAAGCTATTGGTAACTTATCAACCATTTCCTTTAAACTTGAAAAAGACTCTTTCAAAAATTTCGCAAAAAGAGGAAAAAAGAATTGGCTTCACAAAAAGCACCATAAAGCGTAAGACATGATCACATAAGTTAAATACCGGAAGTCCAATAAGGCGGCCACTATATCTCGAATGGAAACGTCCGTCCCTCTTGCTCCAGAGGAAGCTACATAAATCTTCCTCCGTCTACCAAATTCAAGAAGCCTGGACACTCGCCCACCTGCGCCGTAGGTAAAGAGAAGTTATGCGTTCAATATTGTTACGCCCGGATAGGTTTGTGTGGTGCAAGTTAGGAGATATTGCTTGATTATCCCATTTATCTTATTGAAATTTAAATACAGCGTGGATGGAGGAACACAGTCATCATCATATAAGCCTGTTAAAGTCCCTTTGCTGGACACAGGTCTCCTCTCATGTCTGACCCAGTAATTTCACATACATCTTTGAATTTCTTCGCAGGTAAGTATATACAGGTCTCCTCACGATGTTTTTCTGGACCAAAAAGCTAGGAAAAACACAGAGCTTCGCCAATTTGGCCAAGAACAGGCCAGCATGGAGGATAATACTCGACCATGCCAACATAATCGTTCATCGTCATAACGTAAAAATGTTTAGTTTATTTTGCAGCCGACAAATGGTCTCGCCGGAAGACCAGCGTTGGCTCGTGAGTCAGCAGTATGCTAAGACGGGACCATTTCGCGACAAACAAATAATATAGTTTTAAGTATTTGGTTAGTTTTTTATTTATTGTTTTTGGTTTAATATTTTGTGTTTATATTTGTCCCGAATAAACTACTTCATTTTTTTCATTTTCATCGACATCATCATTATCATGTGAGGCTCTGCAGACTTGATGGCTTTGCTGAGCATTGTTACACAAATTAGACTAGAGCAAATTTTAAATGGGTTCACCATTTAAAATTAGCCCTATTATCAGCAGTGAACGTCTTTCGGCTGATATTTTGATGAAGAAATTTAAAATTACAATCAAACTGTTTTCTTCGAACCACATTTATAATACAATACAAATACTCTTTATTGCACACCTCACACAAACAAAGCAGTTACAGATAGAAACAATACAATAACATGTAGGTAGAGATAGACAATAGGCGGTCTTATCGCTGAAGAGCGATCTCTTCCAGACAACCTTTTAATCCATCTTTTAAAAATAGTTATCTAAAATGTTTATTTCTCATTACTCTTCGGAATCCTATTGGCACATTATTTCTATCCTGTATCGCTGCCGCTACCTCCCATGCTTCAACCTCCCTATCTTCGCCCTGTCAGAGGCAAATGCCTCCTGGAGAGAACTTCCTGCCCTTCTAATAGCCTTTTGTTCTTGTGTCCGACACTCTGATACGATGTTTCTTTTTATTCAGAACAATGCCTCTGTATTTCAATTCAGTTCAACGCTGTGGTTTTTTTTTTGTTCTGAGGCATTGATAATTTTTTGCGGAAAATTCAGAAATGCCACTCCATTATGGAAGACAATGAAATATAATTTGAGGTTGCGAGTGGTGCAGCAATAAAGAAGTATTTGTGTATTCGAAGTGTGAGCGAATATCGTGGTCGTATACGTTCACCTCCATATATTCAATAAAATTAGGTCATATATTGAAACTCAACTACTCAGAATATAAATATGTAGTATAAAGTGCTATTCCCGAAAGTGAATATGCCAGAGACTTGACATAATTGTCATCACAGGATCTGTCTGTTCGACGATCTGACTGTCAATCTTAGAATAATGTGACACACTACAAATAAGAATGAGTCAACAAAGGATGACATGACAGTAACATGCACTCAGACTGTAGCATTAATTATAATAATCACAATAATAACTACTGATAATTGGTACTTTGTAGGTACCTAGCCCCACGCACGCCTCCCAAAGGTCCGGGACATCATGTCCCGTGAGCGGGAAAGACTACTGATAATAAAAACGACACTGAATTTGCTTCTCACTGAGCGAATTCGTTTTGTATCTAATATCTTGTGAACGGATATTACAGATCGACAAACAAAAGTGAATAGATTCTTGATTTATTTGTTCGCAAAGTCTAGTCTACACACGACACCCAGACGACATGTTTATCCCAAAAGGCGTTTGATCTTCGCGTCACCAGATCAAACGAGGGTTTGATGTCATTATTTAAACATCGGATCTGTCCAATAAATTTCACTAATTAAGTCTCATTTATCCTTAATGAACGAACGGAAATGAAGATATAAAATCGTTACCTCAGGATTTTGGAATATTAATTGAAGGAAGTCGATTTTGTTCAAAGACTAGGGATTTTGGTATTTTCTTAATTACATGTGGCAGTAATTATTATATATAAGAGGAGGTAGGTAATATTTGATTACTTACCTACACTCAATGCCTACCGAACATATCAGTATAAAAGACAAATTACTCGAGAGTTTTTTTTGCACTCTTAAAGTCTCTAAAACCCTTAGATCAAACAATCGCCGGGAACCGTTTTAGGTTTTATATAAATGCACATTTTAAAGTTTGACTATTGTATGAAAAACGCATGGGTGCTCAACACTTTTGACCATGGCTGTATAACGTTTTTCAGGAACTCCTCATAACCCAAAAGGCATTCTTAAAATCTCACGTCAATCCATGGCCAAATAAAACCTTTGTAATTAACCGAATTATGTTCAAACCGGAAACCACGATAAAAAAATGGCTGCCTCAGTAGTTTAGGCCATAAATTGCGGGGAGCCGCTTTCTTTAATTCCGTCGTCAAACATGACGTAGGCCAATATTTCAGGCTCGGAATCTATTAACAATTGAACTGTCTGCCCAGTGTCGTAAATATTCGACGGTGGCTTGCGTCAGCGTGGACTTTGGAATAAGCGCTGTGTGCAGGGATCCTTGGGTTTTTAACGGCATTTCTTAGAATTATATGGGTATTAAAAAGTATATAAAGGTTGCCAATTTTTTAAGAAAACTTCTTTATACTGTTAGATTTTAAATATAACATAGATTATAAATTGATAATCAAGATGGACATCTGGGTTTCTGTTGCTGTTTAATCTAAACTTTTATGCAACTATTGTGAAAAAGTCTATGACTGTAAGTTTGTGTGCAAGGGTTGACTGAAACCAATCATCCGATTTCAAAAAATCTTTAACTAGTATACAGCATGCAGTATAGAATGAAATTTAAGAATTAATATGAGCTATAATGTAACTTGCGGCTATGCCTGGGTTTTTCTTTATACGTGGGCGAAGCCGCGCGGGCATCAGCTAGTCAAATGCCGTTGATTATTAATGATGAAACTAAGACTTTAAAAGACTTACTGATATTTGAAACAAGCATCACACATAAGTATAATTGTATTTTTAAACTCCAGCAACAGTAAAAATCCAAATACTCCGTCAACTTCCCGAAGTAATATATGATTCAATTACAAACAAAACTCGAAGCAGTTTCCAAGCAAGTGACCTTTCTGTGGCTGTCCCCACGGGTGGCCGGTTATATTTTGTACTACACAATAGAAGCGACGTATAAACTCAATTGTAAAATGGTACAGCTAAAAATAGATTTGACGTTTTTATTAGAATGAATCGAGTCAAGTGATTTTGCCATCAAATTTCACTTGCATTTGATGTTAGATGTGATTTGTGTTTAGTGATGTAGTAAATGTTCATGCGTTTTATAAGCAGCTGGTGTGTTTTTATATTACCATTTATTTTTCTGGATAATATTGAGACATGGGTGTTAAGCAAGGATTTTTTTAGAATTAGTTGTTTACATATACAAGGCGGTAAAGAAAATTTAGGAGACCGAAAAATATAAATCTATAAAAAAAAGTTATGACTTTTGCTTTTATTCCTCTTAACAACATTATTTTACACCACTTATAAAATGCTGAACAATCTTCGTTATTCTTAGAAAGTTTAACGACAAAATATAAACTACTAGAGTGTTATAGTGAATTAGTGATATACAATATTATAGCGGCTGATATTAGCTGTCGTGCTTTTGTAATGTTATTTTACCAATACGGTGGGATGGGGGATTACTTTGATTCGGGGGGTGACTTTGATCAAATAGGTTTTTCTCCGAAATCATTGTTTTTACTTGTGGGTGAACTGTGGCAGTGAATATATTAGTATTATATCTTGCTGTATACTCGATTAAATCTTCTTAATTTCAAATATTTCTGCTACTTTCTAAATTATCAAATTAGCCCCATTTTTTCCTAAAGTAACCCCGGTTTACGGTAGTCTTCTTTGTAGTAAGAATCACAGACGCGCCCATTGTCACCTAAAAAGTAAAAAAGAAATTACTTATGTTACCGTTTTATGTCGTCCTATTTTATAAAAAAACAGTTGTATACGCTTTTAATACGTAACCTAGCTCAGTATCGCCCCTTAACTCGTCTCATCAGGCCATTATTCTCAAGTCTTTATCGAAACACTGACAGAAGGCTTTGGCGTCCAATATTTTAAGAAAACGGTACAAGTTCCGAGAGATTGCTGCACTGAAGTGTTATGAAGGATTAAGTTGGTAATAGCGTTTATTTCTTGGCGTTCTTCGATATTTAAATTTCCAAACCCTTCATCGTTGAATTTATTATCTTCAGATATCAATTCGATAAATCTAATTGTTTTATTTCTCACTTTCATGCTCCTTTCGTACATTTCCCTAAATTATAAAACAGTTATCCGTTTGTTTCTCAAACCGTTCTGTTTATTTTTACATTAATTTCTTTCATTTGTATAACCTATTATGTGAAAAGTGTTGCAGCTGGTGAACCACATTTTTGCATGACCTTTTAATCGATAACTTTTTCTGCACAAACTGACTATGCTAGTTAACATCTACCTAACAGTTATCTCGTATTCTACGTCCTTTAGTTCAGTCCAGTAAATTTATGTTATTTTTGTTAATTTACACGTATTCAAATTTTAATATTTTATTACAAACGTCTGCGTATACTTAGTCGCTAACGGTCTTAAAGGATTAGTAGGTACCTACGCCTGATCTAAATCTAATAACATGTTTGCTAATTTCCTCCAGGCGCCATAAATATACTTTTCAGTCCAGTAAGGGATGCTTTCCGGGAGAAAAACTATCCTTTATGGTTCCCAGAGTCTCAAACTTTCTCCATATCAGATTTCATCTAAATCAGTACATCGGTTATAGCATGTAAATATAACAATTAGGCAGACGGAATTTATTTCTTACTTAATGTATGTTTTTATCATGAAATAAATAGTCTAATCTAATCTATAGCCATTTATTTTCTGCAAAAATTATTTAATTGCAAAATTGGGTATATAATTATCTTGTACTCGAATTTTATTTAAGGACCTCTCTAGGAGTAAACGCATCCTCCGTTCTACTCCACATGTTTCTGTGGCTTTTGCTACCCAGTTTTCACCTGCTACCTTTTTTATTGCATCTAGACATCTCTCTTTTTTATCCGTGGGTCACTTACGGTGCTGTCTGAAAACCAGCGCTGTAGGTTTCTGTCTGACACCTCGGCACAATGCTGAAGACAGCGACCGTTTGACTGCCGCGAAGACACACACAATATGTCAATTGTATTGTATGTCCCTTTATCTCTGTGTGTCTTTTATGTAGTGAATAAATGTCTTCTTTCTTTCTTTCTTATAATATTTGTAGGTATCGATATTCAACGAAACTCTTACTGCAATGCTTATTGTCTTTGTTCCCCTCTTACTAGCTCATCGCTCGTGTCTCATTTTCTTCGTTGCTAGTGAAGCATCGCTTTATATAAATTTCCCCGCTGCCATTAATTGTTCCGAGGCCATCGTCGAAGTTTAATTAACCTTACACTTTTGAGAGTTCATTATGTCCCAGATGACACGGATTTGTAATGAACAAACGATATTTCGGAAGAATGAGCTGAGAAATTGTTTCCGTTGACAATAATTTGGATTCGGATAACTGTACAAAAATGCTAATTAATTTAAATATAGGCAATTGATTGTTATATTATTCTGTTCAGTTTCTGGGAGATTATAATTGTGAGCTTATGGTTATTCTCTCCGGCCAGTCTTATTTATTAATAAGTGAAAGAGACTGATTATAATTAAAACTACCATAGATATTGGTAGTCTTAATTATTGAGCTATAATTTACTTTCAATTGTTCCTTATCATGGCTGCTTATTTATACAGATAATTTACTTTTTAAAACAAAGTTTTAACCAACTTCAAATCAGTAGCCAAATTGCTTTAAGTTTGCCTATAAAACTTGAAGAGTGCCCTCTATTTCTCCAGGATCCCATCATCAGAACTGGATTTTGGTGACAATGGGACCAATCTGGAAGTATATGCTTTCAAACAAAAAAAGAATTTTTCAAATCACAAAAAAAAATACAGTCGAATTGAGAACCTCCTCCTTTTTACCCGACTGCGCGACGCAAAGGAGGGTAATGTGTTTATCAGCCTATATATGTATGTATGTATGTATGTATGTATGTATGTTTGTTCCTATGTGGCACTCCAGAGACCAAACGCGTGAACCGATTTTGATAATTCTTACGTCAATCGAACCGTCTTACTCTTGCGAGTGTCACTAAAGACATGACGGTAATCAAAATTCAATATGGCGACAACCAGACGCCAAAATTGAAAAAAAAAAAAAAAAAAAGTTAACGAAATATGTCGAGTGGGGTATCACTGAATAGGTATTTAAAAATCAGTTATAGGTTTCTCTTACAGTTTTTCATTTAGAGTGACCATTAAAAATCTATAAAGTTATAGTAATTCTGTTCAGTATTAATACTGCACTGCGCGACGCAAAGGAGTTGCCGTTGATATTGTGCTGGGGTGTTACTGCATAAGCTACAAGGAACGACTTTAGACCGAGCTGTGGTTGATTTAAGTTCACGCATTTTTGCAAAAGGTCAAGCATATATAGTTTTGAGCCGCGTTAGGTCTCTAAATGGATTAATTATCAGTAGTTTAGACCACCGCAAGCTACTTAATAATCCTCACGATATTAACTCCCTCAATGAAATGACAAGATTGCGAAATTTGCCGTCTTTTAATACTAACTAAAAAGTGTTAAATAAAAAAAGATAATTTAGAAAATAAAAAAACCCGACTGCAAAAAAGCTATCTTTAGAAAAAAAACTGAAAAGAAAAAAACAAGTTCAGTAGTCGAGAACATTGAATCAGTTTCATGATTAACATTTCGTATGTCAATTTGGACCTTGGAGACAGCAACTTCAACAGTCGGGACCCGTTATTGTCGTCAACATTAGTGTCGCAGCCTAGACTTTTAACGGGTCCCGACTGTTGAAGTTGCTGTCTCCAAGGTCCAAATTGACATACGAAATGTTAATCATGAAACTGATTCAATGTTCTCGACTACTGAACTTGTTTTTTTCTTTTCAGTTTTTTTTTCTATAGATAGCTTTTTTTTTGAAGTCGGTTAAAAAAGGCATCAGATTCATACAAAATATGTAAAATAAAACTCTAACGTATTACAAAATGAACTTGTGAATCTGTAGGTTATCATTAATTACCAATCAATCTGGATGCTTAATTTAAATATACCCTAAAGAAATCACCAATATAATCCACCTTTACATTGAAATATATATGACACACTATCGATAGTGTGTAATATTGAAATTCGGAATCTAGTCTCGCCAAAAGGAAATAGTTCGTAGATTCTATTTTACCTATTTTTTAATTTCACGCCAATTTAGAGTTCTGTTTTTGTATGTAGCCTTGCTGTATACTCGTAACAAATTAAGTTAATCGATAAGTAGTTCTACGAAATATCGAGTCGCAGAAACGAATCTAATAGGCTTATTACGCATTAAGTCGTAGTTCCTCCTTAGACCGATAATAATCGCAACGATGTAACGTTTCTCTTCAATAATTTCTCCTGTTAGTGATGTGCGTAGTAGGTAATCGATAAATCAAAGCTATTGAACTAATAATGAGTAGGTATTCATAATGTAACTAGTTCAATATAAAATTATTTATATGTCACTGTAAAATTTTAAGATCTGTTATTTTATTATCTACCTAGTGATAGGTATTATAAACTGACGGTAGGTTTGGTTCTGTTAGTTTTTTTATTTTTATTTATTTATTACTCCCATAAAAACATGACTTAAAACTAATACAAAACGCGAGGCAGTGTGTTGGCGAATGGGCTAATACACTCATTCTTGGCTTAATCTGCTGTAAGCACATACTTGTTAGCTAAATATTATGAAATAAACATACACTGTTTAGGAGGTATCAGGTTTTGTTGCAATAATAGTTCTCAATCAACAGTGACTTTGTTTTTTTCTTAAATATAAGTTTATACTCAAAAAGTTATCTTCTGAGGGCAAGTTATTAAATATATATATTTTAAAATATCTAACGCGTTAGATTATAAACTGTCGAAGTTTAAAGTTTTACGGTGACATTATATACGTGTATTAATATCTTCATAGCTAGAAAACTTGATGACAAAACAGGAGAGTTAAAAGTTCTTGGCTTTAAGTTTAATGTCAATAATCGGATCATGTTATAACAAACTAGGTACCTATATGTCTGTCAAGTCACTTAATCTTATTCACAAAATTTCATTACAAAGTCAAACGACCTCTATTTTCATTTCAAAAGCAAAAGAAACCCTTTCCAAAAGTGTTCGTACCTACATTTTTGTTACTACAACGTCCACATACAAATATTACTTGTTTCTCTAAAATTGCAACGCTAAAACAAAAGTACTAGATTACTTGACAACAAATTTCAACAGTAATCTCAGCGGGGCAACACAAAGTTTTCGCGACTTCTATCAGGAACAAAGTGCATTTTGCTCCTCTACGTCTCTCCTGCAAAAGCTTAGAGTGCGATCAAAGATAGCAAATTGTGGTTGCGCAGAGCAATGGGGAATGGATGAAAAATTTAGAAATGCCTGATTATTTTTTTGGTGAGAGGATTAACCTCCCTTAGCACCAGAAAAAAGGTTTCAGGTTTTTCAGCTGCGACAGTTATTTTTGAAAAATATAAACAGTTTCCTCATTTACGTTTTGTGTCAAGAACGGTAAATAGACACTTTCCTTGATCTGTCTCATATTACAAAAAAACTATCTTAAATATCTGTGGTAAACTGACACTGGTTATGACCAATATAGCTGCTGCAAGTGTCAATATCATTGCCAGTGTCAGTTTACCACACATATTTATTATATTTTTTTTGTAATATGAGACCGGTCGAGGAAGGTGCCGTAACTGACCCAAAACCGAAGTGAGGAAACTGTTTATATTTTTCAAAAAACATTGACGCAGCTGAAAAATCTGAAACTTTTTTCTGGTGCTAAGGAAGGTTATTCCTATCACCAAAAAAATAATCAGGCATTTCTAAAATTTTCATCCATTCCCCATTGTTAGGATTTAGGTATTGTGCTAGTTCTCTACTATATGTGATTTTCAGTAAATTAAGCTAAAATGTCAAAGAGAAACTGTTTTTAAGCCGATTGAGCTCCTTATCTACATTTCAACGAATTCTCTGCTTCAGTTTGGGTCAAATCTCTTCGTATGTCCGGCTGTCCAGCTGTTCTCTTCTACAGGTCGCATTTCTCAACCGATTCTCATGAAATTTTGTGAGCAGATTCGATAATTTAATAGATTCTGTTTTTAAAAATTAAAATATATACATACATACATACATATAATCACGCCTCTTTCCCAGAGGGGTAGGCAGAGATCACGGATCTCCATTTGCTACGATCCTGACAAACCACTTTCGCTTCACTCACCTTCATAATATTTCTCATACATGCTCGTCGGTTTAGGGTACTTTTGACCTGGCCTTTTTGTAAGATTTCTCCAATTTGATCGGAGAAAGTTCGCCTAGGTCTTCCCCTTCCAACTTGCCCTTCCACTCTTTTTACACACACTCTCTTCGTTAATCTTCTTTCATCCATCCTCTCTACATGCCCAAACCTTAACATACCCTTCTCAATTTTCGTGACTATATCTCCATCCATTCCACACTTATCTCTTATCACACTGTTTCTGAAAATATATCTGTATATTAATAACCACAGACTCGCGAATTCTACAGCTCAAAGAGCCACTAGTACTTAATAAATTATAATCAGAATACCACTTTGTTTAAAACAAGCCTGAATCGTCCATAGCCGGTAACCGCATACCATCAGGCATGTTGTGCCGTACGCTAGTTTTCATGTATCTTTGTCTAATAATTTGTTTACAAAATAGGTACAATTTTTTTGTAATTAAATTAGACTTAGTAGATCAAAATGTTTTTATGGGGCTAGCTTACTAGCTAGCTACACAAAAAGATGGTCAAAGGCGAACCCTAAAAAATTGACATGGCATTATGACGTCACAGCATTATCATCGTACTAATAGTAACCGTTGCATGGCAAATCACGTAAATTGTTTAAGTTTTAAGTAGTTACATAATTGTCATAAAAAATGTTTTATTTTATTTTATTATAGTGTAGGGATTCTATTGGTATCTTTAAATTGACTCATGACCGATAAAATTAAATATTTGTTTGAAACTTTCAAGTCCCATATATTTTTAAGATATTTATGTTATTTTATAATTTACACTTTATTATAATGATTTTGTGGTTCACTATCAATATAGCAACACTGCGTTACACATTTTAACATGAGGAAAGTACCCAATCACGACGGACTATCGAATCGTGTCGATATTATCGATGCACTAACATCACTATCGATTAGTTAACTGGCGTGTAATTGATCGCCGTCCGTATCAGAGGACCAAGGCACGTTCCTTCGTCTATGACCATTTACTGTTTTAATAATGCTGAATTACTTACTGTTATGGGGATATTACCTAGTTTTAACTCTGAGACAAGCTTTTATATGTAAGATCTTATAGAATACGAATAGATGTCCCACCTTCACCCATCTGTTTAATGGATGTAAATTATTTCATACAGAATTTAAAGCTAAGCTAAAAAAATCAAATAAGTATAATTAAAAATTAAAAAAAAAACTCTTTTAAACTAATCGAAAGTATGAAGCCTATTTCTATAGGCTTCATTCATACTCAGAGCTTCTTCAGGCTCCAACGCCATCTCAATTTAGAGTTAAGTAGAGATAAGTAAATGTCTATGCACATACTAACTAACTTAGATTAAGATTAACTAACACTATTATGAATCTCAAAATTCTGAAGAAAAATTTTTTATAGTATACTAACGCTGGGTTGTCTATTTTTTTCCTGGCCTAACTATGTATATTTACAGAAAAACACTTTTTCACTTTGCGTTTGTTCCTCGTTCAAAATAGTTATTTGTTCAACAAGAGAGCAAAGTAGATTTTTGCTGCGAGTGTTGATGTTGAGTCCCGAGCAAGCGAAAGATTCTATAGTTGAATCACGAGCGTAGCGAGTGATTCAAAATTAGAATCTTGAGCGTAGCGAGGGACTCAAAGACACGAGATGCAAATATCTTTGCTCTCGTGTGATACATACAACTTTTCACCTCAGCGGCGAAAACATATAACGCAAAGGAATAAAACGCCACATAGAAGCAATTAAATCATTTTTATGTAAAAAAACCGGCCAAGTGCGAGTCGGACTCGCGCACCGAGGGTTCCGTACAAACCTGTAGTTATATAAATTATTAAAAATATTTTTATTTTATGATGTAACTCAATTTTTCCTTTATCTGTGCTTAATAAGACGTTGCTTCTTACCAAATTTCAAGATTCTGAATTCACGGGAAGGACCCTGTAAGTTCTGATTCCCTTGCGAGTTTCGAAAATTTGCGGAAATTTATGGCATAACCGGCTGTATCTTTTGATTGCGTTGGCTTAGAAGTTTGATTTTTTCACAGCTCCAAGGAACTGTAGACCTGAGTATTTGATATACATTTTAGCTTGATACCTCCACGCATTCCTGAGAAAAAGAGTCTTGACAGACGGACGGACAACAAAGTAATCCTACAAGGGTTCCGTTTTTCCTTTCGAGGTACGGAACCCTATAAACAAACAACAAATAATATGAAATAACAAACATTAACTACAATCACTCTCTCCCATAACATTAACTTTACATGACATTAAGAAAAAACTAAGTCCGTTTCCGTTTGTTTATGCATTTTGCTGATACTTGTCCAATGTCCAAGTAGTCCAGGCAATGAACTGACAACTTGTATGGAAAAAATGACATATTTGGAAATAATTTATAATAGCTAATTTTTTTAATGTAACGGATATATTATCAATTTTGCTGATACTTGTCCAATGTCCAAGTAGTCCAGGCAATGAACTGACAACTTGTATGGAAAAAATGACATATTTGGAAATAATTTATAATAGCTAATTTTTTTAATGTAACGGATATATTATCAATTCAATAGTTACCTAGAGGCAAAATCCAACAAAAAATCAGACATCAAAAAAATCAATATTTAATTAGCTCCTAAAAAGTCCGGATAAATATTTTTTTTTTTTTATCTTTATTTAGGTTCATTTACATTTGCTTTAAAATATTCAATATAAATAAAATAAAAAAGACAATGAATGTTTAATTTAAATCTATATAATTACTTCCGGGTGGAATGTTTGGTGGATTCTTGAATAAAGCATCTTAGAATAATGTTTTAGAATGAAATAAACAAAAAAACGCTATTATAAATTAATGTTTTTCGAAACCGTATTTTGCCTCGGCTAAAGACGAACTTACCTACTTAGAAAACACAGTTCAGCCCTCTTTGACGGTATCTCTCAACTCTTGAGGAGTTAAAACATCGGCTTCGTCACTTGATTCACTCATATTTAGTACAGTTTTTAATGTTTGTTTAAGTTATGTTTTATCTCCAAGAAAACGTAATAAAGTTCAAACGCGCTAACTTTTTAAAGAATATAAAGTGCGTTCTGAAACTGTATATAAATTTATATTCATTCACCATATAAAAAAGTAAAGACTTATAATATTAAATGTTCGCGATAAATATCGCATTTCTTCATTGTATTTTAAGAATAATGTAATACTAATATGATTAAAATAATATTCGATTTAATATAGGTTTTATATTTTTATACGAGTTTAAAACGAGTCGAATTTTATTTTGTTTCGGAACGAGTTTTTCGATCCCGCTTTTTGGGGGTCTACTATGAAGGTTTCGAAGTCGAATGACGAATCGACAAATTTTATTTCTCTCTTTTTTTGTAACGGAGTGAAAGTGACAGAGATAATGAAGTTTAAACGTTCCAAGTTTGTATTACACCCCGCAGTATGAAAAGATGACCTGCGACTAACCTACGATATGAAAAATTAAAAAGTTAGTTTTCTTCACGCTCGCAGCAAAATTGCATTTTCCTCACTGGTTTCAAGCAGCAAAACTGCCATGTTCGAGCCGCTGAGGTGAAAACGATCTTCCCATCCCTTTCGCAATCACGTCATCATTCTCGAAAACTTACGTTTCTTTTCATCATATTCCTTTACGGTCCTTTTCCTACATACAGGCATATATTTATGAAGTGTATTGTAAGATTTTTCCCGGATATTAAATTTATGTTTCTCAGAACAACTAGGCGTTTCACTTTTGCTTTAGTGTACCACTTCGATTCTATCCATTTGTCGTTCACATCCACAATAATTCACTGCTATCATCTGCTTAAAAATACATGTCCCATTGCAATACAACTAGTATCTTCTCATGGATGAGAAATAATGGTTTCTATATTTTTTCTGTTTTCCCACAAACACATTGACGTAAATTCGAAATTGCTGTGTACTACTTAACAGCAAGTTTTCTTACTTACACCACGACGGTAAAAAAAGTATACGGGCTGTTTGATAGTTCACCGTAGCTTATAGATGTTCACGACACAGTTAAGCGGTCTAGTCTATGGATGCTTAGGGTGTGTGTGTGTCATATGTGCGATGCCAACCCTTACATTCTGTTATTATCATGACATACATACATCTTGCTTTTTTGCCACATGCTGTTAAAAAAAAAAAACCCAACCTCATATTGTTCATTAGTAAAAACATAATTAATTCATCGGCCAAGGTCACGCGTGATTGATCTATGAATGCCTAAGCTGTAATGAGGCTCATTTGTTATATCTTGACGTTTGATACTGAATAATTATTACGTAGATCGTGATTGTAGGAATGAATCAAAATATGTTGGAATTTAGTGATTTGTCAAGAAAGGCAAACAGAAAAAGATTTCTTTTCTATCAGTTTTTATAGATATATGTACTTAGTACGATTTTTTTTCTTAACCAAATTCAATTCTCTTCGGGCTTAGTAAACACAGCGATTGTGTTTCATTCTTAAGTGTAACTTACGTCACGTGTTCATCTCGGAAATCATCCCCTAAAATAATTTAATAGCAATCATTTCTCTAAGAGGATAACAAGTTCTTCAAAAGCTAGTATGTCATAAAAGTGAATGAAGGCGTGTCAAGATCGTAGCAAGTGGAAATGCGTGATCTCTGCCTGCCCTCCGGGAAGCAGGCGTGATTATATTGTGTGTATTTAAAACTAGTATTTTTAACGCGATTATTGTTCGTGAGAGGCAGTGCCCAGTAATGGGATGTATATGGACTGATGATAATGAAGATGATGAATTACATTTAGTCTTTGAGTGAATATTGTCCATCTTTTAAATAGTTTTAATTTTAGTAATGCCGTACAGTATACAATTAAAAGTACAGGTGACTAATTAAATAGCTTATTAGGAGTAGACCTTTTAGACTGAAAGTTGATAAATATTCTAAATGGTATCAATTATGCTTTAATTAATGGAACTAGTTATTTTGCGTAACACACTACAATATAATTTTATTGGTACCTAGACATGTAGACATCTCATTACGTAGGTGTAGGTTATGTCGTTGAGCTATCTCATTATGTTCTAAAACAGTGTCTTGTTTAAATTACCAAATTGCCAGTATTAAATTGACTCAATGGGCCCATAACTTTTGGAGTAGGAAATTGCGGAGGCTACGTTCTTAGTGGAATACTCCTATCTCTTGGCGGAAAATAAGTACCACAATAAATCATTTTCATGCAGACCATTACAGTTCATGTTACCGTTTAAAAGTGTGTTTATCATAAAAGCTTCATTTTTTGCATTATTTTTGTTGTCACTATAATTTCTTCCGCGATAAGAGGGCGTGTTTGTTTGCTCTTCAGTCAATATTATTATTCTGCTCATACAAGCCAAGGTTCTTAAGCCCGGGTAGCTCGTCGAACTGTAACCTTAACCGAACGGATACTGTAACGAGGTAACGAGGTACAAGTGTTACTACCGTCAACATCATCAGTATCATCACGTTACTGGAAAGACGTCCACAGCTGGACATTGGACTACCCTAAAGGGCGCCACAAAGACCGGTCCTGCGCCACCCGTATCTAGCGGACTCCCGTGACTTTTGACTGGTCATCACATCAGTTTACCTAGTGGAAGTGAACCACGTGTGTATGTGTTAGTTAGTTTTACGCAAATTGACATCCAACGTGCCTATTTTGCGTAAAACGGCGGGGTGACGCTATTCTAACCACCCCAGCTCCTCTATAAAGTTTATGCTGAGTGCCTTGATATTGCTGACTGCATCCAGTAGTGTGTTTGGAGATCCTAGGCTTTTTCCTGTATACTTCTACCTGCTTACAGTCTAGTAGAATATGTGTAGTCGTTTTTTCTGCCTCCATGCAGCTCTGCACATGGGGCTATCTAGCAGACTCCCGCAACATTTACCAGGTCATCAGTCCACCTAGTGGAGGTGAACCACCTGTGTTTGTGGTTCACAGGCCACAATTACAGCTCGCTAGTGAGTATCAAGATGAAACGGGCCCGGGGTCCGCTTTGCACTGAATCCCAAGTAATTGGAGTTCTGCGTTCTGCGTTCCATTTAGTCCAATGGAACGCGAACGCAGAACTCCGGTTGAACGCTTTCTGTCTGTAGCGACACTAGCTTGCTAGTGAGTATCCAGATGAAAGGAGCCCGGGGTCCGCTTTGCACTGAATCCCGAGTATTGGTGTGGGGACTAGTTCTCTTCAATCTCAAAATAACCCTAGTAAAGTCAAATACAATTGTCATCAGGTCACAGTTAGAGGCGGTGCAGACAGAAGGCGTTCACCGGAGTTCTGCGCAGAACTCCGGTTGAACGCTTTCTGTCTGTAGCGACACTAGGTTGCTAGTGAGTATCCAGATGAAAAGGGCCCAGGGTCCGCTTTGCACTGAATCCCAAGTATTGGTGTGGGGACTAGTTCTTTTCAGTCTCAAAATAACCCTAGTAAAGTCAAATAAAATTGTCATTTCAAAACCTTTTATCGTATATAATTCAAGAACTTCTCCATTCATAACGATTAATCTAGAAAATGAAGCACCGATATCTTTTGTAAGTTAAATTTTACAGCCAAATCCGTTCATTTAACATCTGACCAAATTTATTCAATCGTAAAAACTTATGTCTTTCATACGAGTAGCGAGCAATATCTCTTCTAGATCATTCTAAGCAATCTGTGCTTTACTGGTTAGCTATAAGGTTCATATTTGGGCATTTGTCGTAGGACTGGGTCGATATAACCGTGAAACCGCCTAAGTACCTTCGTTTATTATTGGACCCCGTGGCAGATGGTAGATGTAATTTATCCTCCTGACGACTGCCGTGCTTCTCATAGGACATAAGATTTTTAAAAATCCGCCACTTTTCCGTTTAAAACCAACACTACGATTCTATTTTGCCGCCCTCTATAAACTCCTAAGGAACTAGTTTCGTCTCCTTGAACCCCACTGACAGCTGTCATTTTGTTAAAAATGGCGTTGGAAGGAGGTCGGTCAGCCATGCGCTCGCGCCGAGGTAAGTATATCCATATTCATCTTATCTACTTTTGATAGAAATCATTAAAGTGATATTTAAATTTACTAAAACAATAATAATTAATAGTTTGTAACTCATATTTTTGTGAAATTCTCAAAATGATAACAATTGTAACCTTTAAATGTTTTATGTCCTTCGCATAGGACTACCGTCGTTGACAAAAGTTTAAAAGTATTGACTTCCAATGTCTTTTCCATAGAACGTTGCCATTACTCATGGATTTATATTTTTTATTTTACAGTGATGAACGATGCAAACATCGTAGAATTACTAAACGACTCTGAGTTCAAATTTTCCGGCGACGTTTCAGATGATGATCCGGCTTACCTAACTTCCTCCATATCTCGATCCTGAAAAGGTTCCTGAGAACGATTCTGATACAGACAGTACGGACTCCTATGCTGCCGTAGCAGATAGGTACCATGAACATGGATTATACAGTTCCTTCGCCAGGTTCTGCGGTCCCTTGTACACGCGGTCGCGGACGCGGTAGAGGATCAGAACGTGGTCAGGGAAGTCGTCGAGCCAAAGGACAGGCATTGACAACTTTACACAGTCGCGTACACTGACAATGAGAAAAATAATGAGAATGAGCAGGATAAATGGTCCGCAGAGGTTTTTGAGCCTGAGAAAAGAGAGTTGATGCAGCCAGCATACTTAATGAACGATGTCATGAGCAGAGAGCGGCATTCATATTATGATTAGTATATTAATGATGACCTGTTGACAACAATGGTTGATAGTACAAATAGGACCTATATTTTGCTAAAAGGAAAAACACTTGGTCTTACAGTCAAAGAACTCTAAGTTTTTTTGGGGGTGAACATTATTATGCTGACACTTCAATATCCTCAAATTAACATGTATTGGTCTGCAAAATGGAGAGTAAATGTGATTGCCTCAGCCATAACTCGAACCAAGTTTTACTTAGAATTGGGAATCAAAATGGTCGAAGACAATGATTTCGAAAGTGACAGCGAGAGTGATCCAGATGACATAGAAGAACTGGCGCCAAAGCACATAAACGCAAGGTCTTGATAAAACTCGTCCTAACAAAGGAACTACGGCAGCAAAGAGCTGCCCATATGCCTGACTATGGACCAAAACAATCACGATGCAGAAATAAGTTTTGCGATAAAAAGACCACTGTATTTTGCAAAAAGTGTGAAGTATGCTTGTGCTTTGTTCCAAACAGAAACTGCTTATGTTTCCAAGAAAATAAAATAAGTTCCTAATTAAGAGGCTGATTATTTACTATTAATTAAATAGTTTACCTACATGCTTGATCTCGTACCTATAATAAAAAAATAAAAAAAATACCTTAAACTGAAATGTTGCTCTCGTACTTATTAAAATACCATCAAGGGGTGTAATTTTTGATGTTGATTATTGTTTAAGAGAAAGGTTATTATTTCCGATTTAAATTTAAACACAATATTCCATACTTAACTTATACTATCTCATGACTATAGAAATTGTTTTGAAGTGTTTATGATTACCTATATTATTTTGTTAAGAGACTTAATTTTGATTTACGATTTAATACTTTATAAAAATATTACTTTAATCACTAAAAGTGTGTTTTATTCGTATGTTTTAAGCATTTCTATCTTAATTTCATCCTTACGTCCTATATGAAGTACATGTGTGTTGGCTTCTGTAGTACTCTATGTAGAACATAAAACCTATGTCCTATGAAAAGTACATATGAATAGCCTTCACATGTGCTATATACACTACATAAGGAAAATCAAGATTTTCCATCTCTGGATTTTTTTAAGTATTTTTCCACGCATATTCATTGCATATGCAACAAACCCTGAAAGTTTCGGGAAAATATTTTAAAATTTTAGGTTCTGGTCGTCAGGAGGTTAAAGTAATATCCTAGTTAAGTATAAATGCTTATAATTATTGTATTATGTTAGATATTGATATTAGGGGATTGTTGGTTTGAATATCGTTCAGTGGTTTCAAGAACGACGGATAATTTATGCAAGAGATTGTTTTGGAAGTAGTGTCAAATTTAAGCTTCGAGGCATAAACTACAAGACTCGAGTCCCGACTGCTTAATCTAGAAGCCTCGAACCTTAAAGCCTCAACCGTATAAGTCTGAAATTAAGAGATTCGTGTTGCTGCTTACGAGCACAGAAACCTCGAGTCTTTAGGCCTCAAGCTTTAAAGCCTCATAAGCTTTGAAGGTTTAAGTCTATAAGGTTTGGAGCATGTAAAAGTTCAGTAAAAGGTCAATCTGTGACATATTTGATATATTCGAGTATATAGAGGCATTACTTTTCTCATATTATGAATAAACCAAATCATGTCATATATTTTCAATATGATTTTTTAAAATGTACAACGTGTTATTTAAAGTACAGTCAAGTGTAAAAATATAATTACACACAACTTACCTACTCAAAATATGAAAGAACTGGTTAAGTAGGATTATATGCAATCTTAGTAAAACCTCTTGTTACTATATATCAAACATCACACCTACTTAAGATAAAATAGTACTGTCATTATCCATAATGTCACTCGGTTCATTTATTGGTGGAAAAAGCAATAATACACAATAATGTCAATAATATTTTCTGCCTGAGCGCTCAGTGCTGCAGTATTTAAGCTCTTAACGCTTGACTCAGACCTTTGAGGTTCGGCCAAAGTAGAATGCGTCAAGCGAACCTTTGGCCTTCCTTGGCAGCGACAAGATTGGACAATCGTTGGGGGTTTAGTTGGTAGTCTGGGCCTTTTGTCCGAGAGTCCCACACACTCGTCCGGTCCCCCTCGACCGGGCGGACGGTGCGTCAAAGCCGGTCCGGTCTGTTAGGCACTAATTTCAAAATACACCTTTATTCAATACGCTCTAATATCAAAAAGACCTTATCCCATAATGAATGAAACCCGAAACAATCTATTCCCAGAAAGCCCCAGTCTCAATATACACTTCTCGCAATAGCACTTAATTTCAAATAACATGAATCTCATAAAACACTTACTTGCAAAATGCACTTATCCCAAAATACCCTAATTTTTAGTATTAAAACACACGAATCTCGTTCAATGGCCAATGTCTACCAGGGTCATGGATAAGTTTCTAAAGACTACAGTAGGAAGAGTTATGTTCTCCGATTTTTCCGGGTTTCCGTGGACCAACTTCTGCTGTTCAGATTTTTTTCTTTCCATACAATGAAATAATCCTTACATGAAACAGAGTCGACCCGCGTCAAAAAAAAAATGACCAACTTTATATCATTTTTTAAGAACAACTCACGCTTGACCAAAAATTTTTATGAGCCAAATTTGTTTACATAAAAAAACACCTAATGTCTCCTTGGAGACTTTTCCTCTATCTCCTTTAGATTCGGATTTCCCCATACTGTCCCATTTAAAAAAAAACACTGTATATAATCACCACAGGTATAATAAGTATAAGGAGATCGGACGTGCCGGCCGATTTGTACCTATTGAGTTCGCCTGTCGCAAGTTCGAGTCGTGTCATTACAGATCCTAGGCCGGGGCAATATCGATATTAAACACTTGTCGATAAAATAATAAAAATATTATCATGTATGTTACCCATTCAAATATTCCCTGGTAGACATTGGCCATTGAAAAGCAAGTGTATTTTGGGATTAGGGTATTATGAGACCAGGGTGTTTTGGAAATCATTCATTACGAGATTCGTGTGTTTTAATACTAAAAATTAGGGTATTTTGGGATTAGTGCATTTTGCAAGTAAGTGTTTTATGAGATTCATGTTATTTGAAATTAAGTGCTATTGCGAAAAGTGTATATTGAGACTGGGGCTTTCTGGGAATAGATTGTTTCGGGTTTCATTCATTATGGGATAAGGTCTTTTTGATATTAGAGCGTATTGAATAAAGGTGTATTTTGAAATTAGTGCCTAACAGACCGGACCGGTATGAAGGCTGAGTCTCAAAGACTTACTCTTAAGAGCTCATAAAAGGCTTGAGTCGTTAAGGTTCTGAACCGTTTTTGAGCTCAAACCTTCAACGCTCAAGTCTTCAAAGCTTGAACCTTCAAGGTTTGCGAGTCTTTAAGGTTCGAAAATCTTCAAGACTAGTCTTCTAACAACACTATTTGGAAGGTTCCTTTTGTTGTTTGATGATATTTGATTCTGCAATATTAATTTGAATGTTACACACGTACCTACGTAAAAAAGAGGTTGGACACTGATGATTAAGTGAAAGAAATATTTTCCAGAATAATCTTCTAGTCTTCCATTTTTTCGGGACCCCGCCATTTTTTTCCGTGTAACTACAAACGAAATGATTTTCACTACAATCAACCACAAGCGATACTGAACAAGATTCAATTCAACTACAAACGATTCTGAACAAGATTCAATTGCTAAAGTAATTTTCACAAGTGGGGGGCCGAGGTCAT
This sequence comes from Epinotia nisella, assembly GCA_932294315.1. Taxonomy (NCBI): domain Eukaryota; kingdom Metazoa; phylum Arthropoda; class Insecta; order Lepidoptera; family Tortricidae; genus Epinotia; species Epinotia nisella. The sequence goes on from OW028691.1 coordinate 3,460,087, forward strand.
TTTTCGGGACCCCGCCATTTTTTTACCATGTAACTACAAACGAAATGCTTTTCGCTACAACCAACTACAAACGATTCTGAACAAGATTCAATCGCCAAAATAAAGTTTTTTTTCAAGTGGAAAATGATGTTTTTTTCGGGATCCCGCCATTTTGTTTCCGTGTAACTACAAACGAAATGCTTTCCACTACAATCAACCACAAGTGATTCTGAACAAGATTCAATTCAACTACAAACGATTCTGAACAAGATTCAATTGCCAAAGTAATTTTTAAAAGTGGGGGCCGAGGTCATTTTTCAGGAACCCGTCAATTTTTTACCATGTAACTACAAACGCTTGTTGTATCATTGTCAATGTCAAACAGATTTTACTTGCATTACAGCTTAGTTTAGACTTGTTTCATGTATAACTCTTGTTATGACAACCATTACCTATCGCTACTTCTGTAATGGAAGTGGAATTTAAAAGATTTTCCCAAATCTGCTCATCGTAATTATGTTTACACATACGTACATGTGCTCCATGTGACCAGCTATGAAACTACTCCATTTTACAATATGCATCACATATGCGCACTAATGTTACCCCATGACCCGCCCCGGTCGCTCTACGCACCTGCTGCGTGTAAATTCCGTTGTTGGCCACTTTCCAGGGTATTTTGCGTCGGTTGTAAGTGTTATAACCGATGTTCAGTTCATGGTAACTTGGTATCAAGATGTAAGTACTAAAGAGATTTGAGACAACTAGAGGAGCAGACGGTCGAAAATTATGATATCAAGAATCATTTGTGACATAAAAAGACCATGTGTGCCCAAAAATAATAGAAATATTAATTTGGCAAAACACAATGATACACAGTCATTGGGTCCTGAGCTATGGTTCCTTGTGTTAGGACCCAGTAGAGCAAGCTTACGAAATTAATTAACATGCATTCGTACAAGGTAAACAAACAATTATAAGAAATATTTTGATTTACCTGAATATAGGTACGAGTATCTAAATCTCGCGACAAGCTTTTAATCATCTTAAATGTGTTATGACGTTATAAGTTAATACTAAGTTTTAAAGGATAATTTCATTTTATTCATTTTAGCGCATTTAATAAAAGCTTGTTTTCAAAAAAGTTTTTTTTTACTTTTAATTTATTCTGTAGATTCTTTGTATAAGACGTTAGTTTTCTTAAGACTGAATAATATTGGTTAAAAACTGGAGAATAACTATGATGATAATTATTCGGGAAAACTGGATTATATGGTTAAAATAATACAAGTAAAGTAAAATGACGAAAAGGAGAACTCTCAGCATGGATATAAACAAATTACAATAGTGCCTTAATAGAGATACCTAATAAAACCATTAAATATTTGTTATTTTGTCGGCAGCTCTTAAATATTTCATTCTTAGAGATAAAACGGACGTATTAATGACTATAACTGCGACGAATATTTATAAACTTCTAAATAAGCACCAGTAGCGTCAATTTATCAAAAATACAACGGAGCTGTCAGTGATTTAAAATAGTAACTTCATATATAGCCATTTTAGAAACAATACGTTGGTAAATAATTCTTAATTTAGGAATATTAACATACTAGTGATATTTAGTAAAAACTGACTTACACCAATAGAAATTGCTTGTTGGTTAAATCTTTTTACCAGATATCTTAAGGACTCAATTTGCCTACTTGGAATTCAAACCTTAATAACAGGGTGAGAAGGTTCTTTTCACAACACAGTAATTGAGGGATATAATAGTGAAATCTTTGATATCAATTGCGTTGTTGACCGCATCGATCAATCATCACCCACATCCAAGACTGACCTGACAATACGACAACAAACTATTGTGCTATTGTCCAAGCCAATTTGAGACTTATTGTAACAATGGAACGGTTTAAATCTGAATAATTTTGGTATGATGTAGTTACAAGCGTGGACGTACAGATTTATTAGTATGTTTTTGTGAAATGTTTTTAAGCAATGGTGATTTGTAGGTAATGTAGCAACGTAATGTATTTTCGAGCTCTAGATTTCTACCAATTTTTGAAATAATAATATCTCGTTATCATCAGCCGCGTTATCTTAAGTGGCAGTGGGCGGGGCACATTGCACGTAGAACCGATGGCCGTTGGGGCGGAAAGGTTCTCGAGTGGCGACCACGTACCGGAAGGCGCGGCGTGGGTAGGCCCCCCACAAGATGGACTGATGACCTGGTTGGTAAAGGTCGCGGGAGTCCGCTGGATGCGGGTGGCGCAGGACCAGTCACTTTGGCACTCTCTGGCGGAGGCCTATGTCCAGCAGCGGCCATCTTTCGACTGATATGATGATGATGATCATCGCTAGTTTATATACGTCACACTTTTGGGTACAGGCTCCTCTCATGCATGAGAGGAATAACCGGTTCCCACGCTGAGCTAATTGCAGATTTTGGCCTAGCGGTTTGAAAGCTGTATTCTTGAACTATACCTATTCCGATTGCTAATACACTAAAAAGATGTTCACGTACTATCAGATTTGAATGACGTGCCTTAATTACACAAGTAAAATAAAAACTAGCGGCTCTGGGAGCTGTAGAAGTCGCGAGATTGTCTTTACAAAAAAAAACGGAAAGTTACTTGACAAAAAAATCGACATATACACGGTGATTTTTAATTCGTGATCAGGAACCAATTTTCTAAATTCATGATTTGATGCCAAACACGATTTACTCGTAGTTAACTAAAACAAACGTTCTTTTTTTCTGAACAATGCGGAATTAGGAATTACTTTATAATTAAAAATCATTGTCACTTAGGGTGTTTAAATCTATGAAACTAAAATCTCCTTGAATTTTTCAATTAAGAGTAAGAAACTGTCAAGAAGATGTTAGAGTTTATTGACGTAAGCCCTACCAAAATTTCCCGCCAAAGCGAAAATTTTACGTATGTAGCTATTTAAGTTCAAGAAATGTAGGGTGACCAAACATTCAGTGGATATTAGTGTTAACATTATGATTAAATTTCATTAACTAAACAGATTTGTAATTGCATGAGACGTCCGTTGAAATCAGTTTTGGCTGGTTAACAATATTTTTCGACTCCTGATCACGGATTAAAAATCATCTTGTACAATTAACGAACCTGCTCAAAAAAATCACGAGAATCGGTTGAAATGCAACCTGTAGATGAGAACAGCTGGACAGCGTGACAGCGTGACATCGTGACAAACACCGGACCTACGAACGATTTTCGGCCCAAGTTGAAGCATAGGACTTCGTTCGTTTCGATCGCTTGTTAGATAAAATCGTGTATATTGACATAAAGCTGTGATAGCAATACGAGTAGATCTACGGTAGATTTTTGCTCTTGAATTAGCAATCGGAGTATAAAATGAAACCATTGCTCCTCTAATCGATATGTTTCAATGTGTTAGACACAATATTTCATGTAACACTAATAAATATATTTTCTCACACATTGCAACATGACGATTAATGGAGACGAGGTTTTTCTCTACCAGGCAAACATATTTCTTTATTTACTTTTAAGTTTATGATCAAGTTAAAGTGTGTCATTACATTTCATAACATTACCGGTACAACATTTTAAATAGGTAAACGTATTTTAGTAAGCTTCTTTTCCACTAGAAAGTAATTTCCGTGCAAAAGAAAGGGTTTAAATACAAGTGTCGGCTAAACTGAATTTTCAACAGAACTTTTAACATGTCACAAAGGATACCAAACTAGAAGCCTTCTTGCTTAAAATTTGTCACTTAAATCCTTCTGATCCTACTTGATTTTATTACGTTTTCTATTTCCCGCGACTTTCAGGTAGCAGTAAGAACGGGGATTATAAGCGAAGCCGAGGCTTTCAGGATTTCAGCAAATTGTTAGGGAAAACGCCTTATGAAATTTTTATTTTCTCTGAAGCGTCTGTTAACGAACGAGAAAATCTTCGTGTTATCGAAAAATAAATAATGTACTCACGGCAAATGTTTGCGAAATGCTGATTTCTGCTATCATCGCAAATCATGACGTACTTAGATGCGTCAGTACACGCTACGGGCACTTTTCGCTATAAAAATAAGAATTATAGAAATAAGACATAAAAATTACTATGAATATAGAATAATAAACAAAACAATATTGTAAAAATAATATCACGCGAACCTAACGTGGTACTCATATCATCCGAAGAATTAGTGTGCCATTAGCTACCTTGGACGTAAGTAGGCACTAACTAACTATAATAGGCATGACATTTTTTTTTTAATGATGCCATTCGAACCAGTTTTTGGAAAGGAACAAATGTTTGTATGGGAGCAACTACGATTAAATACCCAAAAAAATTGTGACAAAGAATGACCTCGCTGGCGGCATCCCAAACGCTACATACTAATTGATTAAAAAAAATATGACGTCACACATGTCACAATGCTATGTGATACGGAAAATCAAGTAAATTGCTGTTTTGGTCGCGAAATACTGCAATGAGGTCCATAGTTGTACTAAAATTAAGTTTTTGTACGACTTTGAATTAAAGATAATTTGAGATATAGCTACTAGCTACGTGTAGGTACGTATAATTTATTCCAGAAATAATTACATGGGGCAGAGAAGTCGGTGTTTATAAAAGCGATAGGTAAATAAGTTTTGACCAAGTGAAACCGCGAGAATATTTAGTCTCGTTATATGTAGACTAGCTGCCCGGGCAGGTTCGCCTGCGTATTACAATGAACGCAGACAAACCCACGGGACAAAATATAGATAGCGTATAACCTACCAGAAAGTCCGTTCTACACACAGATGAAAGAATTTTGAAATCGGACAATCGGCTCCGGTGGTTACCCCAAACATGCAAATCTACAAGAATCACAAAATTCCTCTTTATACCCGACTGCCGAAGGAAAGGAGGGTTGTGTTTTTCGAGCGTATGTATGTATATATTGTCTTATTCTTTGGCACGCCCTGCAGCCTAAACCGTTTGACGGATTTCGACATATGAGGTGTCGTTGGATTCCTCTTAATGGTAGGAGTGACACAGGCTATAATATTTGCAAAAAAACAGTTGGGTTTTTCGGAAAATCTTTTGATTTCACTTGTTAATATTAGTATAGATATATATGTATTCCTCTTAAACATGACCAAAAGCCTGTCACATAAAATCTACACTGAACTTTCTTCTGAACTGACTCCGAATCTCAGCCCCGGCATGGCCTTAATTCGCCTTCTCGGAAGTTTCGCGCTGCTATTTTTAAGTTAATGCCAAGATTAATGTCATTAGGATTAACAACCTTTTTCTGTAATCTCCTTACCGTCGTCTGCTGAGAGACTGCGTTTCAAGTATCTTAGTATTATTAAATAGGTACGTATAAAGCTAATGAGGGGATTTGGTCCATATCTGACGGGAGCTATGTGACTAGGTTACCTATGAATGTAATGTTACAGCAATGTGTACGGCGAATTTGATACATTTCATGTTACGGTTTCACCAGTCTGTATGCATCTTAAGATTAGAAAAATCGTACGTCATGCGATTTCAAGGAAAACCTTAGTGAAACGTAAAAAAATGTATGGTTTTGTTTAAAAAGCAGTAAATGATAGAAATCAGTAAAATTTAACACATAATGTGACCCGTTCTTCTTTTTTACCGACAATGAACCGAGGTTTTTCTGTTTTTTTGGTTTTTGAACTATCGAAAATTGTGGTTTTGAAGTGAGATTTAAAAAAAATGCATAGGTTTCTTCATTAGAACTAATTAAAGTTTCCTTTCTGGCCAATATAAATATTTATTTACGGTTGGTTTCTAAAAAAAAACATGTGACAAAGTGGACTCTTTCAGTGGGGACCACATTTTGGTTTACCACTCTGTCACGGCATTCTACGAAAAAAAAACATTTAAAAAAATGCTAGTTAGAGAAAGTGAAATATTTAATATCACTAATTAATAAAATAATATGGACGTTAATTCGAACATTATAAAACTGTAAACATCATTACTCAAATGAGATGCCGTAATAAGACGAAGGACAGGCTATTGTCGGTCGAAAAGAAGAACGACCCATGTACCAAACATTTGACGCGCCTTGCATGTACTTCGTTATCTTCTTATGTAACATAGTCTTGAGTGGAACTGTAATTTAATAAGCGCTGATGCTCGGCATGAAAGCCTTCGTTATTAGTACTTGAGATGGTTATAGTGGTACTTAGAATACATATAACAGCGTATCATTATGCTGAAAACGTTGATGTTCGCTTAGAAACATAAATAAAAAGTGTCTTAGTGTAAAGGTATTGTAAGCGACCCGGCCTTTGATGCTGAAAAAATACACGTAAGAAACTAAGTACAGTTTATAGACTTGTGCAGAAAAAAAAGTAGCAACTAGTGGTGTAATTCCAATATGAAATTACATTTTTTAAAGAATTAAATAAAAACCTATCGTTTTGAGTGGCGTTATAGATATTTATATCAGCTGTTATCCATTTTTGGGCTACCATATGCAGGTAGTACAGTCATTATATCCAAACAACCGACCCTACCCGTGAATAATTAGTTCTTGGTTTTTTTTTTCGTAGGTCCCTCGGCGGGGTCACTGGGAGTGTAAATTCAAAAAGTAGACTGAATCAGGCTGGTGCGTATATTCGAAAAATGGTTTTTCTTGAATAACTCGTCCATTTTTGATTTTACAGTAAAACCGTGAGAACAAATATTGTAGGAAATTTTATTCTCTACAAGTTTGGTCCTCAAAAAAGGTAGGAACCAAAATTGTTCAAAATTTGATTCTCTACAACTTTGTTTCTCTTCATTCATGCCGTAAAACGTGGAACATAGGAGATAATAAGAATAATTTTGAATTGGTCGTGTTTTTCAGGTTTATTTTCCAAAATATCGATCCTAGAAGAAAAATTGTGAGAACCAAACTTGTAGAGAATCAAATTTCCTACAATTTTTGTATTCACGGTTTTACTGTAAAATCAAAAATGGACAAGTTATTCAAGAAAAACTATTTTTCGAATATATGCACCAGCCTGATTCAGTCTACTTTTTGAATTTACACTCCCAGTGATCCCCCCGAGGGACTTACGAAAAAAAAATCCAAGAACTAATTATTCACGGGTCAAAATCTATAATGACTGTACTAAGGTCATAAATTGTTTTAAATCATGCCTTTAGATTTAAGCCTTAACTGGCATTATGTAGAATTTCACAATTTTCAAGGAGAAATGGATGGATTTTAGATTCTTAAACATAAAAAAGAATATTTAGTTGGCTATCTAATTGCGGTTTGAACTACCTAGACCTACTAGGTGACAGTGAGTCTTAGTTTTCGATGGCTACTTTTTTCGTGAACAAGCCTTAGCACAAATTTAATAACCAAGGTTAAAGCACGGAATATATACAATTACTATTTACACATAATTATTACTTGTAACATTTTCTTTCATTGTTAAATGTAACCGCAAATTGTTTACGTTGTACTAAGTAGGTATGCTTCAAACAATTATTAATACCGATATACATTTGAACCTTGCTACAGTAACAATAGAGTCACTATTCGAGTAAATTATTTATTAAACATGGCCTTTTCATTTCGAAGTGTTTGTGGCACGTGGGCTAAACAACGTGCTTTATTGGACCGATAGATCCGGTCTAGAAAAGTGATTCTATCTAATATTATGATGATATCGGCTAATAAAAATCTTAGTCCAGGCAATGAACTGACAACTTGTATGGAAAAAAAAAGACAAATTTGGAAATAATTTATAATAGCAATTTTTTTTAATGTAACTGATATATTATCAATTAAATAGTTACCTAGAGGCAAAATCCAACAAAAAATCAGACATCAAAAAAATTAATATTTAATTAGCTCCTAAAAAGTCCGGATAAATATTAATATTTTTTTATCTTTATTTAGGTTCACTTACATTTGCTTTAAAATATTCAATATAAATATAATAAAAAAGACACTTAATGTTTAATTTAAATCTATATAATTACGTCCGGGTGGAAAGTTTGTTGGATTGTTGAATAAAGCATCTAAGAAGAACGTTTTAGAATGAAATAAACAAAAAAACCGCTATTATAAATTAATGTTTTTTGAAACCGTATTTTGCCTGGAGTAATCTACTCCACCCAAGCTTTTAATTTAGTTACTGCAGCACAGCACGAGACTATCTAAACTAGCTTCTAAAACCGTTGTAAACATTTTTAATCCGAAATTTAGCAGGTTGTGGCCGTACCGAAACTAGGTACCTACTCTAAAGATTCTTCAAACTAATCACCGAACAAGATACTAGGTCAGCGTTACCGTATTGACATTCAACGAAGCGGCTAAACTTCCCCTTCAACTGCCTATCCTAATTTAGTTTGTGCTTCAATTTATATGGAAAGTTACTAAGTTAATCCCAAAAGTCATAAGACACATTAAGTCCATATGTTCATGGGACATTTATGTTTTTAACAGATCTTTCATCTCTAAAATTGGACTAAGGGAAGTTTTTGAGGTTTTCTTTGTTTATTTCCGGTGACTGAATGTTTTACGAAGCAGAAACGTCCAAATGACCCTTTTGTCTAGTCTGTAAGTTAACGTTTTTTTTTCTATTAAAGTTACATTTTACGATTTATTAGAAAGTTCACGAATTTTAGAATCGTCGCTTAAAAAAACAATTCGACGTACATTGCTTTGATCGACAAGTAAATAATGGTCTCTGGATTATCATCATTAGGCCCTCCTGCCACTAGGATCCATTGGCAGGATCCATCAAAGGCGTTGGTGGTGACAATGCCGGCCCAGCAACATAAACCGACCCGCCGCAGCGAGCGCGGAGAAATCCGGTTAGCTGATGACGACGTCGACGCGCACGCGCAGGTGACGCGACAGTGACCGCTGCGCGACCGCCGCGCGACCACTTCACCTCGCGTACCGCATCGTGCTCGCACGCACTAATATTTGTACGCGCCGCGACCCGCGACTATTGTAGAAAGTTACCTATTATAAGAGTTTACAGTCCACTCAGTATTTCCTTGTAGTCTAGTTATCCCTCTACTTAAACTAGGGCACTAGTCTCAACAGGCGTCCACTACCTTTTGTGCATTTAGATCCATCAATGAAGTAGAGCGGACTTTCTTCTGCGCACATAGGGGCAGAATGCCGATTTAGGCGGCCATAAATCGATTTCTAAAAATGTAGCCTAGATAAGAAATAATCACTTCCCGATAAGGTTGAATAACCATAGAATGATAAACTACCCCCTCCCTAACCCTTACAGCAGTGCCTGAACTGCCATGCCAGTCGAAAGTTGATCGTCGCTCCCAGTGCACGCACATCTTATCGGCATTCGTAAAAACACGTTACATTTAAAAAATCGTGGTGTTTTTTTAGTGTCTATTTTGAAGAAAGTTGTGATGGATTCTAGTTCTACAGGTAAGAGAGTATTATAAAACATTAAATTTATGTGAATATTTTGAATATCTATTATTATTTCCCGAGGTAGAAATAAGTCTTCTAAAATTGTTGTAAAAAACCACGTTTTTGATTTATAAAAAGGTTTTTGTTATACATCATGGCACGTCCGGGCCATAATACGAGTAATTTCATAAAGTAGAGTAACTGTACTAGATAATTACATTAACTTTGGCTGCGATTTTTTGCGAATATGCGTTTTAGAGGCCATTAAATACCACGATGCAAAACCACTTGTTTTTTTTTTTTTTTTACTTTTGTGTTTAAAATAGTTTTGATTTCTTTTAGGATCGGAAGGAGTTGCAGAGGCAAGATTAGTGACCCGTAGGTTCCTATTTGAGAAAATGCAGCCACAAAATCTTGCAAATTTTGAATTGAAACTAAAATATCTTGAGACGTATATTTTATCGCAAGAAAACTATTGTGACGAACACAACAAGGATATAAAGCATAAATTGTCTTTTTTAAAGTCAGACTTTAAGAAGAAGTGGGTAGAGTCAAATAGGAAGAGCGATATTATCTTAAAAAAACACGATGCATGGTTACAAGGAACCTTCGAAATACCAAGGATAAAACGAGGATCATCAGGCCGACCAGCAAAGATATTCGATGAATCCAGTGAAAGGAGCAAACGAAAGAAAAACAGAAGTGTTAATAATGAGACCGCCAAAATTTATGTAGGACTATATTCCTGGCATCCGATGACGCCTAACAATGCACAAAATCCTATAACATGGGGCAACTGTAATGGAAGAAGCTCTCTTGCCTATTGGGTTATTACCGGAAGAAGCAGCCGAAGCGCGCAATAAGCACTTTAGGAAATATAGACAAGATTTTTATAATCTATGAATACACAATCTCACAAGTTTAATACGACATTCATAGGTCACTTACTTTCATATTTGCTTATATTAAAAAATTTCATAATTGTCTCGTAACGTAACTATAATTTTGTTTTCTTTGTCAGTTATAAAAATGACGAAAATATGTCGTATTTACACTTAACGATCATTAATATACCGTTAAACTATTGAAAATAAAAAAATAAAACACAACTAAGAACAGTGTTGTTTTTACTGACTTTTGACTGGATTATAGAAAAAAGCGGGCACCTACCGAGATAAGCTGTTTACTATTTTCAACTGTTTTAAGTAGGAGAATAATATTCTAAAGGTTAGAAAGCAGGATCGGTAACGGTTTTCTTATAATAAGATACTTATTCTTCAGTTTCATACAAAAAACACTGATATTATTTTTTTCTGCTTTAAATAAGCCTTATTTTGAAAAAATATATATAACATTTTTTATTCCTTACAACATTTTCAACCGAAAAGTATTTTTTAAATAGGTTTTTAAAAAAAAAGTGGATGTCCATTTTTTTGTCATTTCGATCCACTGTGCTACTGCCCTCTTGGAATTATAATTACAAACAAATCACGAGTTTGAGTACATAAATGCGATAAAATAATTTTGGCCGCCTAAATCGGCATTTTGCCCCTATGTGCTGCGTCGGGGAGCGGTGGCGGGAAGGTGAAGGACGCCATGGCACTAAATTCCCATTGGCCGCTCTTGCATTTCGTAACCCCGCCGCCTTACCCCGCCACCGCTCCCCGACGCAGCTACCGATTCAAAAGTTAACGGACTTTTGGTCCACATTTCTCGGAACACTTGTCAGGCCGTCACTGAAAATTTTCGCTCCAGGTTACGGCAATGCCAAAATAATGTAGGATCACATATGGATGACGTAATTTTTAAAAAATAAAATCCCTATTCATGTGTTTTCATAATTAATAATCGGTTTTCATCTGATATAATTAGTTTTCATTTTATTTTAGTTTGAAATGTAAAAAGAGTTATGGTCCACCCTGTATATAAAATATTATCACAGTGAGAATTTAATGTTCTATAATGGGTATTCCGCAGCCGTCTTCGCATCCAAATCTTTCTGTTCTTCTTCTCGTTCCTCTATTTCTCATAGAGACCGCTCTGATGATTGATATTTGTATTTTTACTTTGATCCAGCTTATTATTTGTGAGTATGGTTTGGACCATTTTTCGCATAGCTTTAGAGATGTTTTCTTTATAAAGGATTCATATTATATTCCGACAATGCCATCACAGGAGACTACACTAGAATTCATAATGGAGTATGGTGAACTATAACGTCGTCTCTAGAATACATCAATTTTATTATAAACTTTATTAGTGTAAACTTTTTTAGACCAACATCCATGCGTAGATTTTAATTAACTTTGATGTCATCTAGAATCCATCAATGGATTCATGTGAACTTTGTACGGTGAACGATCATTGTGAAGTCCTCGAGAGCTCACATCCCGAACACATCAATCGCATCCCGAACATCCCGAAACCAATCGGACATCCTGAAGATAACGCTTTTTGTTTTGTCAATCAGAGGTTGCGCGTAACTTTTCGAACCAGTGTTAGGACAAATCAATAATCATTTTTCTATACAACAAATGGTATTTAGATTTAGCGTATGTACAAAGCGTTACGCCATCGACGTACTGATTTTGAAAGACAGATGCATTAAGGCCTCTTACAGACTGGCGCGGCCTGCGGTGGCGGCCAGTTTGTATACTATGATAATCCTACCAATGATTCAGACACACGTGGCCTTGTTTATCATAGAAACTACGGCCGCGCCAGTGAGAGACTTAAGTGTAGATTTCTGACATGCAGCAGACGTCACATTTTGTGTCAACCTCTGACGGTGTACATTAAGCCATAAGCAATATGTAATCACTGTCTATATTGCTTTCATAGATAAATACAAGCCGCACTTTATCAAACACAGAATACTCACTGTACCATCCTCATACATTTTAGAAATATGTAAATTTGTCCGCAAATACTCAGAATTTTATACCAAACGAGAAGATACACCTGTACCATATGCATTAAGAAATAAAACTAGATTAATAGCACCACCCTCCAGATTAAAACTTCATTCATCCGGCCCTTTATTAATGTCCATAAAATTATATAATAAACTACCCAGACAAAATTAAAAAAGAAAGCAAAAAAAATAAATTTTTAAGTCAGTTAAAACAAATTCTTATGAATAAAGCGTATTATTCTATTAATGAATACTTAGAAGACAAATTATTTTAAACAAGAAAGTAACACAAAATCTTCACAATAATACCAATAGCCATCTTACACCAAAAAGTATTACTTTAAGATTTGTTAGTTTTTAAAGTCAAAGTCAAAGTTAAAGTGATTTATTGTTCAATTTAGGCATATTACATGCACCTATAAATGTCGATATACTACCACCGGTTCGGAAAGTAAACCTCTGCCTCGAGAAGAACCGGCGTAAAAAACTCGGCGAAACAGTATACAATATATCATATCAGTATCAGAGTATTATAAAATTTTAAAATTACATTGCTACAGTAGAAAGCCTATTTATTTTACGACAGATTTCTAGTGCAGGATTTTATCGCTGCCAAATATCCCTATCCATGATGTAGTCGTTTATCTTATAATATGCTTTTGAAATAAGTGTCCGTTTTACGACAGATTTGAATTTAGAGTCGGTAAGTTCGGTAATGTGTTTTGGAATTTTATTGTAGAATTTTATACAATTTCCCAAGAACGACTTTTTCGTTTTTAACTTTTTAAGTTAGTATTTAATTTAATTTGCGATGCCCTTGCAGAGCTCATGTTTGATACGTCCACATTGTAACACTTACCACCTTTATGTAACAACATGAATGCAATAAATTACTAGATTACTTGATTACATTATATTTGTTCAGCTATGAAACTATTTAAGCATCTCCGTTTGTACACCGGTTCCCAAATTCAAACTCCCACCCTCATTTAAAATGTATAATCCTTAACTCGATCAGAAAGGCTGACTTCGAACTTTTGTCGTCACAGAAGTTGGTAAATTAAATTAGTCAAAGGGGAGATTTTAAAATAATTACATGAAATCAGTTAGGAGGTTTTGACATCGAATTTGCTGATGCCGAGTTTCGATTTCAAAGGCTCTTCAGTATCGCTGTAGATCATTAAATTGTTTTATAAACTGCTCAGGCAGCAACGTCATTATTTAAAAATTTGGCCGCCATTATAATAGCGGCTGATAAAGCGGCTTTGAATCATAACTGGGGTCACTTCGGTTTGGGGTCAAAGGACTTTTGGCCCATGATGGGACACTCAAGAGAAAGATGGGAAGATGTTCTGTGAATGTCATGCTTCTGGCCAGTGAAAGAATGAATGTCTTTGACAATAGGTACATAGAACCAAACGAATTCACAGTAGGTACTCAAGAAAAAGATGGGAAGATGTTCTGTGAATGTCATGCTTCTGGCCAGTGAAAGAATGAATGACTTTGACAATGGGTACATAGAACCAAACGAATTCAAAGTAGGTACTCCTGCTGAATTATATCATCAAGTTTGTGGATATGATGAAGCGAACGTTGGAATAGGTACAAACTAGGGGGTATTTGCACAAAGGGCCTTATAACTAATAAGATAATATAGGATATTTTCTATATATCAATAAGTATATAAGCCAGATTTGTTACCTACTAGCTTCTGCCCGCGACTTCGTCCGCGTGGAACTCGTTTATATATCATAGCTCCATACAAACTTTCGCCCCCCACTTCGCCCCCTTAGGGGATGATTCCCGAGATGAAATGTATTCTAAATGTTCCAGGCTATACACTTTAAATATACACTACAGCGTGTGACTTTCATAAGAACATTTATTTTAAGGAATGATAGCTTTTAGTGCTGTGAACCGTTTTATCGAAAAAATATAACAATTACCTTTTCTAATGGAGAGTTATTAATTTTTAAAATTTTCTCGAGCAGCAATGTACTGCTAACATTCACTTGACATTTCAGAGAGGCAGAGCTAGTTACTGTCAGTTGTTAGCTTTGTTACCAATACATTGCGGGCCGAATTAATTTGTATGAAAAAAAAACCGTTTTTTTTTAAACTAGAGAGAGATAACAATTTACGTTCATTAGGGCTCATACTTTCAACCCTTAAAATAAATGTTCTTATGAAAGTCACACGCTGTATAAATATGTAAACCAAAATTCATCTTAATCCGTTTAGCCGTTTTTGCGTGATTGAGTAACAAACATCCAAACATCTAAACATCTAAACATCCAAACATCTAAACATGTTCGGCTGGAAATAGTGCTCGACCGACGTCAGCGCGTATGGTCGGTCGCGCGTGTTTTTCTATGGCCGCATACTCGCTGATGGTGAGCATCGGTCTGAACGCACAGTATGCTTTCTACAGCGATAGCTACGCCCGACCGAGCATACGCGCTGACCGTCGGTCGAGCACTGTTTCCAGCCTAAACATCCAAACTTTCGCATGCATAATATTAGTAGGATATAATATTAGTAGGATAGGATTAGTAGGATAGGATTAGTAAAATAACACTAGTCTGTTTAAAGTAACTCGGAAAGTAGATTAACTTGTGTAAGATTGTCCAAATATAATTTGGAGAGAGTCATACTGCATCCAATACGATTTAGATAGTATCAATTCACATCTTCTTCAAAGACTCTAATACTCCTACGTTCACTTGCAATTATATATTTCCACAGTAAATACACCTAGGATACCGTGCCTCCTTGTCACAATCATATCAAAGATCACGTTTAATATGATTTCATTCGGTACCGTAGAGTGATAAGGTTCTATAGCGGCATTATAAAAAATTGAGCAGCCTGTGTAGGAGTTTAATTATGGAATATACAAGAAATAGTCACTCCTACGTAGTGATTACGTTATGAATTCAAGGCGGCAGTAATCTACATCAATCATTACGCTATTACATTATTGTGGCAGAAATGGGGCATAGTTTAGAAGGAACTTGAATATATCGACCAATATAGTAATGGATATGCTTTATAAATGCAAAGGAAAGTAATGTCCCTTTGCCTGTCTGCTTTTATAATTTTCGCGTGATTTCAGATCTCGTGTTGACCAAATTACAAGCCGAAAATGATTTATAAATATAATATTATGCATTCCCTTAACCATTATTACAAATAAAAGAACCAGATAAGTGCGAGTTGGACTCGCCCACCGAGGGTTCCGTACAAAATTACAAAAGTATAGTTTTCAGATTTTTTCCTGTGCTTGTAGTATAAGACGATATTACTTGCCAAATTGTATAGTTCTAGGTCAACGGAAAGTAGCCTATAAATGTTGATTCTCTTGAAAGTGTCGCAATATATGTTTTTGCGGCATAAAAATCCGTTTTTTTTACGTTAACTTTGAAGTTTGATTTTTTTTACAGCTTCAAGGGACTGTAGACTTGAGTATATGTTTTTAATTTCAACTCGATAGCTCCAGGCGTTCCCGAGATGTCCTGACAGACAGACAGACGGACGGACAACAAACTGATCCTATAAGGATTCCGTTTTTTCCTTTCGAGGTACGGAACCCTAAAAAGCATTAAAAAAAGCCAAACATAAAAATAACTTGATTTGAAAAACACAACTTTGCTTTAGGGTCCCCAGGACGCCCGACTCTCCATACAAACTTAAACTGTGTACTAATGGCGGATCCCATTTTGTATTAAAAGTTTCATATTATTCCAGTCTGCCGTTTTTTAATTAGAAATTGTATTGAGAGTCGACTCGAGTGCTTTGGGCTCTTAAAATTAAATCACCTTTCAAAAATCAGTTCAATTATTGTATTGGTTCAACAATGTGTTCGCTACTACACTGGTCAGTTTCACTTACACATGCTAGCCAGGCAGGTCGATCACGTAACGCATTGTACGTGCGTCAGGTAGATCTAAATGTCAACATTTTGTATAGGAAAATGACAGTTGAGTTGTCCTAACTTGCGTTCTAAAAGTTACGTGATCACCCCTTGTGCACGACGCGTAGCGCCGACGGGGTCAACGCGCGATAGGTCAGAGCTCGACCTTCGCGACCCTACAGTCCCCTGACAATGGGCACCTAGAAGGCGCGGCGGGTGAACCGCACCAGCGCGCTTCTAGACGGCCGAACACGCTTCGATAGCGCAGGTGCTCTAGGGGAGCACTAATCCCGCAGACTAAGCTGCACTGTTGAAGGAAGGGGTGAAGATGAAATAATACTTGTTTTGAACTTGAATGAATGGTATAATTAAAAAGAGAGAGAGACACAAACTACTGATTAATACTTTCCCTATCACAATTTCCCTACTTTCCTCTTATTACTAGGAGCTCCCACTTGTGGGGCTGAGCGAACACAAATTTGCACTGAATCCTGGCCGGCTTATATACGGTTTCAAACCCGCAGCTAGTGGGCTGCCTGACCAGGTTCATTTTGCTTTTCTAAGCCAATTAATGACAATTACGCATTACTTAAAAACAAGGCCGCGCCTTTTTTGCCTAATTCGGCTATCTAATTAACCTCTCTTCCAACAGGATTAATCTTATTAGATAAAATAATGGTACATAAAAACACAAGAACACTCCTAGTACATATAAAAATAGCGTCCGTAAACATTCGGAACATAACTACAAAATAGGAGTTAATTACCCTTAATTACTTGTTAACTTTACAATTCAAACGGGTAATTACGTCTTATAACTATTTAACATGAGTTCCCACACTCAGACACTTAATTCAAATAGTTAGGTATTTTCATGACCTCTAATTTGGTACTTTGACCTTCGCCGTACCCCGTACGGTTATGCCGCTATGGCCCAGAGCGCGAATTTCCATAATCGCGATTGCGCGAATGAATTTACATTATCGAAATTAGTATGAAGATTATTGACCAATCAGGAGATCCGTCTCGCTCTTGGCCTCTAGGGCGTCTTTACGGTAATGTACCGAGATATAGTCGCTTGGGAAATGGCGTTACAATTTTCTCTATATCTCCGGTGTTTATGTACTTAGGCACATGACATTTGGATACATGGCCCCTAGCTATGTACTGATTCTAATTAAATAACAATTAATTAATATTTTTACCATTTAGGTACAAGTTATATTTGATTCGAGTACAGTTCACATTATGAGCGTGCTGCCTTAGTGGCGCCTTAGTGGACTTGGTCCAGATACTGTCTCGATGCTTCTACATTTTACTGCCTCTTTTTGAGGTCTCTTCCTCAAATTAGGGCGTCTCTCCTCGGAGTGACTTTACTGGAATTAATTGTTATTTGTGCCTTGCACTATGGTGAAGCCATTTCTATCTTTTCTTGATATGATAGTTAACTATGGCTCATACTAAGGTGTATTGCCGTTTACATAATACAATGGGTGCCCTACCTACCTAACCAGGTTATTAAAAGACATATGTTTCATAACTCATTTATTTCTCTTAGATATTTGTGGCCATAGGGCTCACTTTACCACAACTTAACATCGTTACTACACTCTCATATGCAATATGAGGCGATCTTTTGGACTGTCGCTCACAATACCCCGCCCGGTATGAGTCGCAGACTCATACCATTGGTGCAAGGGTTGAGCGACAGTACTTACCACTTAATGTCTTTTATTTCGGCACTGTTGTACTCACTTTCACTATCTTGTTCACTCACTGTCTTTAGACTATTTTTATTTCACTTTGGCTTTTCCACTTCACTTTGGCTCTGTTGTGGCCATCACTATTAATCTTGAGGTGGGCCGCCGAAAGACCCCGTGCTTCGTTTTCACGTCGGCGGACCTGGATCTCCCATCAGGTCCTGGGTTTGTTGCTACGACCAATCCTTTTGGCCATACGTTGCGTGGGTTGGCGGGATCGGCAATGATCACGCAGTCGCCGAGCTGTATTTGTCTTCCTCCGTCGCTTGACGATCTCTTTGGCGCGAGGAGTGGGAAATACTCCTTACACCACCTCTGCCAAAAATGGTTGGCTAGAGCTTGAACTTGGCGCCATCGCCTTCGATCATCTATCTCGCAGAGACCGATCAATGGTTGATCGGGTGCGCTAAGCAATAAAAAATGGTTTGGGGTTAACGCATGTTCGTCGTTGGGATTGACAGGAACATGCGTTAATGGTCGAGAATTGATTATGTTTTCTATTTCGGCGAGTAGGGTGTCAAATGCTTCCTGCGATGGTGCTCTTTCATGTAGCGTATAGGCGAGCGCGTTCTTCACCGTTTTCACCATGCGCTCCCATGCCCCTCCGGCGGAGGGGTTCCCAGGGGGAATAAATTTCCATTCCATGCGTTGTTGCAAGCCGTAGTCTCGCAAGGCCGGCAGCCATTCATTGTGCGCGGCCTTGAGCTCCAACGCGGCAGCGCGGAATGACGTCTGGTTGTCACTCCACATAATTCGCGGCCATCCTCGGCGCGCCGCGAAACGTCGTAGCGCATTAATTGCGCTATCTGTAGATAGACTATGCACCACTTCGAGGTGCACAGCTCGTGTAGCTAGGCACGTGTAGAGCGCTACCCAGAGCTTCTCTCGTCTCCTTCCAACAGTGACCCAGCAGGGTCCGAAGTAGTCCTGGGCTGAATAGGTGAACCCGCGCTGAAAGGCCTCTAGCCTCTCCGCGGGTAAGTCTCCGAAGGGTTGCGCGTGCGGTTTGGCGCGACGCAATCGACACAGGCCGCATGCCTGCGCGATTGATCGCACGCTCGGTCGGAGATGCAGGATCCAGTAGTTTTGCCTGAGGGAGTTAACGACCGCTTCGTTATTAACGTGTCCTCCTTTCATGTGGGCGTTTAATATTAATAATTTTACGAATGGATCCTTCCCGTCTAGTATGACGGGTTTATCGGCTATATAGCGGACTGGCGCTTGATTTAAGCGCGTTTTCATTTTTATTATGCCGTCACCGTCTAATTCCGGTGCCAGGTTGTATAGTCTTGAATGTCGACTAATTTCTTCTACCTTATGTAGTGCTCGTATTTCTTCTGGAAAGCTATTCCTTTGGCTATGCTGTAGCCACATTGCTTCTGCTGATTTAATGTGTCGTAGTTCTAACCCAATTGTTTTTTCCTTCTTTTTTATCTTTTCGATAAATAACAACACATATGCCGTTGCCCTTATTAATTTTTCGTAATTACTGAAGCGCTCCACGCTTGGTAGTACGGCTGACGGCTCACATCTGCGGGTTACGCATGTAGTGTACGTTTTTCTTAGCTCACTGGGCTCGACGTTTAATTCCCCTATCACCGGGGGCCAATTCTCTTCGTTGAGTTGCAGGAATGGTGGACCCTGATACCACCTATCTTCAATTCTTATTTTCTGTTCAGGTTTTGACCTCGTTGCGTCGTCTGCTGGATTTAACTTAGAGTCCAGCCACCTCCAGGCCTGCCGGTTCGTTTGCTCGGAAATTTCCGACAGGCGATGTGAAACGAACGATGAATATCGCTGCGCGTCGTCTCTAATCCAGGATAATACTGTCCTGGAATCCGTCCAATACGTGACTTGGCTTATTTCGTATCGGTGTTCTTTCCGCAACGTTTGCGCCAGCCTTGTTCCGATTACTGCTGCATTCAGCTCCATTCGTGGCACGCTCACGGCCCTCAGTGGGGTTACTCGTGACTTGGCTGCGGCTAAGCTTACTTCGATGTGGTCGTGGTGTTGGAATCTCCAATATCCGACGGCCGCATATGCCTGTTCTGAGGCGTCTACGAACATATGTAAACTTATTACCGTTTTTTCGTGTAGCAGCGCGTGTCTTCGTGGAATACGTATCTTTCCTACGTATTCCAATGCGTTCAGCCATTGCTGAAATCGTTTAGTCGCCTCCGCGGGGAGGGGTTTATCCCAATCCACCGTCTTCCAGATTGACTGCATTATAACCTTAGCGGTTACCATATATTGTGCTATTAATCCCATTGGATCATACACGGACATTACTGTCGATAATAACTCCCTTTTAGTGGGTGCTCGTTTACTAGTCTTCACTGCATCGGGCACTCTTAATAATTTAATGTTAAAGCCTAGGGTGTCCGTAAGTGGATCCCAGGTCAGGCCGAGAACTTTCTGTTCTTTATCGCCGAGACTTGTAGGCTCGGCCGCACGCTCTTCCACCGGTATTAAGTTTAACAGTTTAGCGCTATTTGTGGCCCAACCTCGCAACTTGAATCCTCCTTGAGCGTGCGATGCGCTCACTTGTTGCGCTGTATGTATCATCTCCCTTTCTTCTTGAAAGCTGGACACGAAGTCGTCCATATAATGATTCGTATGAATCTCCTTTTCGGCGGTCGGATATTTATCCTTATTTATTGTTGCGTTATAATTTTTAACTAATTGTGCTAGGCATGGTGAACTGGCCACGCCAAAGCAGACTCGATTTATTGAGTATACATTAGGCCTCCCCTCTCGTCGTTGGCCGCGCCATAAAAACATCTGCGACGGCACATCCTCGTCGCGTAGTTTGATTTGCAGAAACATTTCTTGTATATCTGCGCATACCGCAAACCTTCCTTCTCGGAGTCTGAATAATATGCCTAGTAGGCTTTGTAAAAGATCAGGTCCGTCTAGGACGAAATCGTTGAGGCAGAATCCTCCATTTTTTGCTGCGGCGTCAAATACTTGTCTGTATTTGCCTTTATTCTTATTATAGGTGGCGAAGTGGGGCAAAAAGTAGTTTACCGGGCTGTCTGGTACCTCGGTTAAACGTTGTGCGTATCCTTTGTCTAGCAAATTCTGTATTTTCTTGCAGTACTCAGCCGCGAACTCTTTGTCGCGATCCATTTTCTTCTCCAAGTTGTACAGACGCGTGAGTGCCATGCTGTAACTCGACGGCAGTCGTGGTGAGTCTTCTCGCCATAACTGACCCACTTCAAATCCACTTCGCAACTTTTTCACTGTTCCTCTGAATATCTTCATTGCTCTTTCCTCTTGAGGTTTGACGTTGTCTTTCAGACTTATTCCTAAGGAATCGATAGCGAAGTGCTTCTTCACCATTTCGTGCAGTTCCAAATCTGCTTCACTTTGCAAGTGATAGGTTGCGTGCTCGCGGGCACCTATGTTTTTTGGTACGGCGCCGTATATAGCCCATCCTATAGCACATTTCACTGCTACCGGCGCGTCCTTGGGGCCGATTCTCATATCCTCTGGTATCATTAGTTGCCAGTGGTCGGCCCCAATTAATAACTGGGGTACCCCCATTTCAAAACAGGCGCTTTGCGCATCTTTTAAATGCTCATACTTTGTGATGAGATCTTTACTGACTCTCTGGCCTTTTATTTTCAACGCGGGCACCGTTCTTAGTGTTAACGAATGCTCGCTGCCTCCTTCCTGTGCTCTGATTGACAGCTTAACTGTCCGGCTATTTGCCTTATGGTATATTGCTCCTATTCCTCTGACCTTTAGCATTTCTTCTGGGCCCGTGGCCCCTATTTGATCTGCGATCTCTTCGTCTATCATGCTTATGGTGGACGCTTCGTCCAGTAGCGCGTATACGCTTACTTCTCCTTTGGGCCCGGATAGAACTACTGGAATCACCTTTAGAAGCACCTGGGTCGCGCTCGATGAGGAGGCGTAGCTACTTTCTTCATTATTGGTGGACTCGTGCGGAGTCTTCTCCCTCCAGTTAGTATCTGATGGCCCCGCCCATTGGGGCTCTCCTACTAGCTCCGTTTCTTGATTGGTGGCGGTTGTCATGGTGACCGCCTCTTGGGGCTCGCGTGCCGATCCTATCGTCGGCTCGTATTTACCATGTAGTAACTTATGATGGTAATATTGGCAGCCAGGTGCGTCGCACCGCTTGCCTTTGCACGTCGTGCTTGAGTGTCTCGCATCTAGACATTTATAACAAATTCTGTTATTTCTAGCCCAATCCCATCGGGCTCCTACATTTAGGCGTTGAATTTTATTGCACATGGTAGTGCGATGACCCCCCCCGCAATACAAACATACTACATTCTGTGTGTCTACCTTTTCAGTGGCGTAGGTGACGCGTGAATATTGGGGATACGCGGGTTTATTTTCGTTCGGTTGCGTAGCCCTCCATTGGGGTCGCGTTTGTTGCCCGGTCCATCTCTGGGGCCGCATCGGCCCGCGCGCTCTATTCGTCCATGGGATAGGCGCGCGTGATAGACCCGCCCGATTGCTATCGCTCGGGACTTGCTGGCGTTGAATTGGTGCTCGAGCGTGGGTGAAGGACATTTGAAGCTCCGATTCCTCCATCAGGAAATCGGCCAGTCTTTGTATTTCCACCTTTCCTTCGCGTTCGAGTCTTCGTGCATACTCGCACCATCTACTGCGTAGATGCGGGCTCAGTCGGTCAGTAATTTCTCTAACTAGCATGGGATTCTCCATATAATATCGTTGACTCAGACCCGTAATTGTACTTACGATATTTACGATCCTAATTGCAAATTGATTCAGATCGTGCGCACTGTCGCCTACTGGAGGCATCCTTTTCAAATCTTCTAACGCTTTATCCACCAAAAAGTCGCTTCGACCATATTGTTTGGTTAACACTTTTATTATTAATTCTGGTTGTGTTGCTGTGGACAGTATGTGTTGTACACATGATTTCGCGTCACCTTTTAACGCCGATCGTAGCCTGGCTACGTTTTCGTAATCGCCGAATTTGAACCGGCGGTTTGACTCTTCGTATGCACTTATGAAGCTCCGCCATTCTGAAATATCCCCGTGGAACGGGGGTAGTTCGTAGACCTCTTTGGGTGCAGGTCTGGCGGCCATCTGCATTCGTTCAAATAATTGAACCATTACTTCGGGTGAAGTTTCAGTAGTATATCTCGTGTGTGGCGTTTGTGGCTCGTATACTGGCGACCTTCTCCGCTGATTATATTCTCGTATTGGCGAGTGGGTTCCGAGTGGCCTAGTGGGGGGTAATCCCAGTGGTACTTCTTCCTGTTCCTTTTCTTTGCTGGCATCTATCCATCTGGCTACCGACCCCATAAGCGACTGCTCGTCTTGTATTGAGCATTCAGATTCTTCACGTGCCCGTTTCAACATAGCGCGTTTTCTAATAGATTCTCTTTCCAGATTGATTTCTTCTTGCTCGCGATCGGCGTCTATTTCCCTCTTCCTTTTCTCGGCTTTATGACGCAGTTCCTTTCGTCGTAAGTCATCCAGCTGTTCGCGTTCTTCTAACTCTAACTCTAGCAACCTAGTGGCGGATAATCGACTCTCGTTTGATCGTATCGATGCCGCGCGGCGCGGGGTCGATGTTTCGGCGAACGTAACTTCCTTTTCGGCCCCTGTAGTCCCTGCTCCCGCCGGGGGAATAACGACGGTCCTGCCTGACGGGGCATCCAGTGGGATATTTGTAGGCTGGCGCTGCAGCCGCTTTTCTAAATCTCTTCGCCACAATATTGTGGTATCCACGGACGGAGATTGGGGTTGTCCCATGTTTACTAAACGTGCCGGGACTATCCCTCCTTGGGGTTCGGCCACGATAGTATCGTCGATACTTTTTGACGCTGGCGTCGCTGTCCTTTTTTCAGGTTCCAGGACTCCTTCCTGGGTCCTGGTTGGTGGCTGCGACTTCCGGGCAGCTTTAATAGAGCGCTTGGCTTGTGCGCTACTTGTAGTTGGCTTGTTGTGCCGATCGGCGGATGATCCGCGTGCGCGTTCTTGCGCGGCAGCGGCCCCTTGTTCCAGGAACCTTGCCCTTTCTTCGTTTTCCTGGGCCGAAGTCGTGGATCTCGTTATCCTTTTTTTAGCTCCTGACATGGTGTTCGTCTAAGCGTGCGTGCTTAATGACGCCTAGTGCCGATATGGCAACTAGTCAAGTACTTTGCACGTACTTGAATCCTTTTATTCGAATACCTGTGGTTATGAACCTTTACTGCAGGTATGAAAGGATTATTTTCATACACTACGTATGTAGTTTGTGTCGTTGCTCCGTACGTACATATGCGATGTACGATTTCTTCGTTACTTTGATCGCGTCACGGCGATAAATTTTGAGTTACACTGTTCTAACTATCGTCGTTGGTTTTATAACCCCTAAACCACTTTCTTTGAGTACCCACACGTACTATTGCCTTTGCTAACTTTCACTTTTTTTTGGATCTATAGATCCGGATCGAAGGACCAAAACGATTGTGCACGACGCGTAGCGCCGACGGGGTCAACGCGCGATAGGTCAGAGCTCGACCTTCGCGACCCTACAGTCCCCTGACAATGGGCACCTAGAAGGCGCGGCGGGTGAACCGCACCAGCGCGCTTCTAGACGGCCGAACACGCTTCGATAGCGCAGGTGCTCTAGGGGAGCACTAATCCCGCAGACTAAGCTGCACTGTTGAAGGAAGGGGTGAAGATGAAATAATACTTGTTTTGAACTTGAATGAATGGTATAATTAAAAAGAGAGAGAGACACAAACTACTGATTAATACTTTCCCTATCACAATTTCCCTACTTTCCTCTTATTACTAGGAGCTCCCACTTGTGGGGCTGAGCGAACACAAATTTGCACTGAATCCTGGCCGGCTTATATACGGTTTCAAACCCGCAGCTAGTGGGCTGCCTGACCAGGTTCATTTTGCTTTTCTAAGCCAATTAATGACAATTACGCATTACTTAAAAACAAGGCCGCGCCTTTTTTGCCTAATTCGGCTATCTAATTAACCTCTCTTCCAACAGGATTAATCTTATTAGATAAAATAATGGTACATAAAAACACAAGAACACTCCTAGTACATATAAAAATAGCGTCCGTAAACATTCGGAACATAACTACAAAATAGGAGTTAATTACCCTTAATTACTTGTTAACTTTACAATTCAAACGGGTAATTACGTCTTATAACTATTTAACATGAGTTCCCACACTCAGACACTTAATTCAAATAGTTAGGTATTTTCATGACCTCTAATTTGGTACTTTGACCTTCGCCGTACCCCGTACGGTTATGCCGCTATGGCCCAGAGCGCGAATTTCCATAATCGCGATTGCGCGAATGAATTTACATTATCGAAATTAGTATGAAGATTATTGACCAATCAGGAGATCCGTCTCGCTCTTGGCCTCTAGGGCGTCTTTACGGTAATGTACCGAGATATAGTCGCTTGGGAAATGGCGTTACAATTTTCTCTATATCTCCGGTGTTTATGTACTTAGGCACATGACATTTGGATACATGGCCCCTAGCTATGTACTGATTCTAATTAAATAACAATTAATTAATATTTTTACCATTTAGGTACAAGTTATATTTGATTCGAGTACAGTTCACATTATGAGCGTGCTGCCTTAGTGGCGCCTTAGTGGACTTGGTCCAGATACTGTCTCGATGCTTCTACATTTTACTGCCTCTTTTTGAGGTCTCTCCCTCAAATTAGGGCGTCTCTCCTCGGAGTGACTTTACTGGAATTAATTGTTATTTGTGCCTTGCACTATGGTGAAGCCATTTCTATCTTTTCTTGATATGATAGTTAACTATGGCTCATACTAAGGTGTATTGCCGTTTACATAATACAATGGGTGCCCTACCTACCTAACCAGGTTATTAAAAGACATATGTTTCATAACTCATTTATTTCTCTTAGATATTTGTGGCCATAGGGCTCACTTTACCACAACTTAACATCGTTACTACACTCTCATATGCAATATGAGGCGATCTTTTGGACTGTCGCTCACACCCCTCTTAAAAAAAAATAAAAAATAAACCAAATGAAAATAAACATCTTGAACATAAATCGCCGTATGAATTTAGTAGGTGTTAAATAGAGGTATTGTAATTGATATCGCATTTTAGGGCATCGTTAAGTGATATTAGTTTGCCCTTAATAGTAATTTGCATAGTTTTATGGTTGTAGGTATAAGAGCAATGAAATTCGACACTAGACGAATAAATCTTTTTTAATTAGGAGATTTTTATATGATAGTTTTTAGGTGACGATTTTCTACCAACAAAGACACAGAAAGACCACAGGTTTATTAAACTTCTTCCAATAACATAAGGTATATTATTGGTTGCTTAAATGTGAATGCAATTTAACTATGCCTTTTTATAACTTGGGTTTCATTTTATTGAAACAAACAACAAATATGTATACTAAACTCCCGATAGTATAAACTAAAAACGAATTAAAATATTTACAAATAAACAATTGGCTCAAGCTTGGAACGCGGGGGCAAGGTGCCCAGAAGACTGGCAGCATTGCTGCGCTGGATGGCGATACTGACGCGCTGTGCACGGTACGCACCAGCCTTCTGGTCACCTGACGCGTCGACAAGACGCTTTGCCAGCTCTTTAAAAGTGCTAAGAGCACCTGATCCCCACGGCTCTAGCGTTTCCACCCCAAACGGCTCAAAGGTCCAGTCCAGAGTCTATGGCTGCATATTTGCGCCGTATGAGGAGCTCATTCGCGTCGGTGGCAGCCCCGGCCCTGATCGAGGTCCCTGAGGTATGGGACGGCGCTAGCGTATCCACACAAGTGGCGTCCCAGACTACTATGTCTCATTCCATGTAACATTAGAATTTTACTGGACAAATTCGTCTACGTTTGTTCGTTTATCTAGGATATCAAAGGAAAATTATTGAACTAGTTTTACTTATTTCGATCATTAGGCGCTTTTCAAATATAAGAACTATAAAGTTTTTGCGTTTCAAAATGGTTTTCCTTGAAATTGCATGATGAATAACGCACGATTTTTCTAATCTTATATGGATAAGCGAATATTTTAACCCATTCCCGGCCCGTGACGACACATCGCACCGAACTCAAAAAATCGACAAAATGAGTTAGCAACACATGTCGACTCAAAATTACATACTGCATCAAGATGAGGGTGCGACATATTCGTCCCTACGCCGGTAGTCGCTTTCCGCTACATACGAAGAAAACCAAGGGATCGGCTTCGAGCGTAAGCGCGTAGCGATTCTGGGCACTAACTGTCATTTTGGTCAAGTTTGCACCTCATTGGAATGACAGATCATTGACACCTTGCACAAATTACTCAACATAACGAATAGGCTTGTGTCCTAAATTTTTTTAACGATGCCATTCGAACCAGTTTTTGGAGAGGAACAAAAGTTTGTATGGGAGCAACTACAATTAAAAAACATAAATACCCAAAAAAATTAGTTAAAGACGGACCTCGCTGGCGGCAGCCGAAAACGTTCCATACTGATTAACATTGAATCGTGACTGCACTGTGTGACGTCATATTTTGTACTAATCGTATTGAAAATCAGTTAAATTGCTGTTTCGGTCGTGAAATACTGCGTTTAGGACCATAGTTGTCGTACAATTTTGTTTCTATTAAAGCGTAAGGATTCTATTGGTAGCTTTAAATTTACATTTGGACAATAAAAAAAATGCATATTTTTTTCTAAGCTTTCAAGGTTCATATCTTTTTATGA
Organism: Epinotia nisella; assembly: GCA_932294315.1. NCBI lineage: Eukaryota > Metazoa > Arthropoda > Insecta > Lepidoptera > Tortricidae > Epinotia > Epinotia nisella. The sequence goes on from OW028691.1 coordinate 3,487,790, forward strand.
TTTTAATTATATTTCTTAATTTATACTTAATTACATTTATTTGATGGTACTATCCATTTGAGTATTTCTACGAGCGTTTCAACCGTTGTGATTTCGGTGGTCGTATTATTGAAGACGATTTTAATTGAAGACGATTTTTTGAGCTTTTGTGGAGAAGGCGCGGGAAGTGCTATCATTGTTTTTTTAACTAGACCACAAAAACCTAAGAACATTGTCAATAATGCGACCACCGAAATCACAGCGGTCGAAACGCTCGGAGAAATGCCCATTTAGCAACACTGCGTTATCAATTTTGACATGTGGAAACTACCCAATTGTTAATGACAACTTGACCGAGTTGAGTTTGCACCTAATCTCGATAATTTTCTAATCCTGCAACGCTCGAGCTTAACTCAGCCGGGTTATAACGTTGATACGTACACAAATGCTTGTCAACAAACATTTTACGCGTCGCGCGGACGGTAAACGAATATTTCTCGCTCCGTACATTTCAATTCCGTTTCTCGCCTCGGTCCTCACTCACGCACCTATTTGGGATTCTTTATCGATCACCCCCGAAACTCGTACAGGTGACAAATTGTCGCATGCGATATGAAATATGACTGACAAATTGAAACAAGCGAGAATAGGACCCTGAAATTGGACGAGCTGGAAATGGAAGTGATTTTTTTTGGAAAATTTGCAGTCGACCTGTTCTCAATTCTGTTAGAAAGGTAGGGTTAGAAATATTCGTACCGTTATTCAAAGATATGAAGGAATGCTGTGCGTTTCGTAAAGTAAAAGTTTAATCAAAAATAGATAGTAGCAGTCATGTTAATTAACAGTATCAGTCAAATCAGTACAGATTATTTGATCCGTGCCTTTATAAAAATGAGTGCTTCCTGATTGGCGCAGAATATTGCTTCCGCCAATTATAATACTTTTGAGCTAGTAAAATACTGACATGGCATCATTTATTTATTTCAAACAAAAGACACACAACCTAACAGTAAATCTAAGGCACTGTGGAATTTATAAATGATTACCTTTATCAACAGTAAGTACTATAAGCAAACAATATCAGTATTTAAGTATAAAACAATAGACAAACAAAAAAAAAAGTGGCCCCCTTGTTCAGAATTCATTAATTTACTTTACGCGTCCATCTTAAGGTCACCAATTTACATATGTGTACCCAACTCAATCGGTCTAGTAGTTTCGGAGCAAATTGGCTGTGACAGACGGACAGACAGACAACCGAGTGATCCTAATAAGGGTTCCGTTTTTTACTTTTGAGGTATCGGAACCCTAAAAAGATTTAACTAGCAACAAATGACTGCTGCAGAATACTGCTTCCGCGAATTATAATACTTTTGAGCTAATACAATACTGATATGATACCATTTATTTATTTCAAACAAAAGACACACAGCATTACAGTAAATCTAAGCCACTGTTGAATTTATAAATTACTACAATTATTAACAATAATTACTAAAAGCAAACAATATCATTACGTAAGTATATACAAGCAAACAGAAAACAGAAAAGGACTTAACTCGCAAGAGATGACTGCCATTTATCTATCGCCTCACAGAACTTCTTACACTCCATATATAGACCATGAAGTACATACGGGCTCGGCCACATGCCTGCAGTGCGGCGCACATAGGGGCAAAATGCCGATTTAGGCGGCCAAAATTATTTTATCGCATTTATGTACTCAAACTCGTGATTTGTTTGTAATTATAATTCCAAGAGGGCAGTAGCACAGTGGATCGAAATGACAAAAAAATGGACATCCACTTTTTTTTTAAAAACCTATTTAAAAAATACTTTTCGGTTGAAAATGTTGTAAGGAATAAAAAATGTTATATATATTTTTTCAAAATAAGGCTTATTTAAAGCAGAAAAAAATAATATCAGTGTTTTTTGTATGAAACTGAAGAATAAGTATCTTATTATAAGAAAACCGTTACCGATCCTGCTTTCTAACCTTTAGAATATTATTCTCCTACTTAAAACAGTTGAAAATAGTAAACAGCTTATCTCGGTAGGTGCCCGCTTTTTTCTATAATCCAGTCAAAAGTCAGTAAAAACAACACTGTTCTTAGTTGTGTTTTATTTTTTTATTTTCAATAGTTTAACGGTATATTAATGATCGTTAAGTGTAAATACGACATATTTTCGTCATTTTTATAACTGACAAAGAAAACAAAATTATAGTTACGTTACGAGACAATTATGAAATTTTTTAATATAAGCAAATATGAAAGTAAGTGACCTATGAATGTCGTATTAAACTTGTGAGATTGTGTATTCATAGATTATAAAAATCTTGTCTATATTTCCTAAAGTGCTTATTGCGCGCTTCGGCTGCTTCTTCCGGTAATAACCCAATAGGCAAGAGAGCTTCTTCCATTACAGTTGCCCCATGTTATAGGATTTTGTGCATTGTTAGGCGTCATCGGATGCCAGGAATATAGTCCTACATAAATTTTGGCGGTCTCATTATTAACACTTCTGTTTTTCTTTCGTTTGCTCCTTTCACTGGATTCATCGAATATCTTTGCTGGTCGGCCTGATGATCCTCGTTTTATCCTTGGTATTTCGAAGGTTCCTTGTAACCATGCATCGTGTTTTTTTAAGATAATATCGCTCTTCCTATTTGACTCTACCCACTTCTTCTTAAAGTCTGACTTTAAAAAAGACAATTTATGCTTTATATCCTTGTTGTGTTCGTCACAATAGTTTTCTTGCGATAAAATATACGTCTCAAGATATTTTAGTTTCAATTCAAAATTTGCAAGATTTTGTGGCTGCATTTTCTCAAATAGGAACCTACGGGTCACTAATCTTGCCTCTGCAACTCCTTCCGATCCTAAAAGAAATCAAAACTATTTTAAACACAAAAGTAAAAAAAAAAAAAAAACAAGTGGTTTTGCATCGTGGTATTTAATGGCCTCTAAAACGCATATTCGCAAAAAATCGCAGCCAAAGTTAATGTAATTATCTAGTACAGTTACTCTACTTTATGAAATTACTCGTATTATGGCCCGGACGTGCCATGATGTATAACAAAAACCTTTTTATAAATCAAAAACGTGGTTTTTTACAACAATTTTAGAAGACTTATTTCTACCTCGGGAAATAATAATAGATATTCAAAATATTCACATAAATTTAATGTTTTATAATACTCTCTTACCTGTAGAACTAGAATCCATCACAACTTTCTTCAAAATAGACACTAAAAAAACACCACGATTTTTTAAATGTAACGTGTTTTTACGAATGCCGATAAGATGTGCGTGCACTGGGAGCGACGATCAACTTTCGACTGGCATGGCAGTTCAGGCACTGCTGTAAGGGTTAGGGAGGGGGTAGTTTATCATTCTATGGTTATTCAACCTTATCGGGAAGTGATTATTTCTTATCTAGGCTACATTTTTAGAAATCGATTTATGGCCGCCTAAATCGGCATTCTGCCCCTATGTGCGGCGCCGCAAAACCCGTGTTTCTCGGTAGGTACTAAACGTCAGTAATCTCTCGGTAAAGTAAAAACTGCGGAATGTCGCCCGACTCAAGCAGGCCGCCGTTTTTCGTAATTCATATTATCGTTATCAAAGATTATAAAAAACACACGTTTTATTACCTTATAAATTAACCAACACAATTTGCAACTCCCTACAAATGACAATATTTGCTCAGTTGGCGTGCTAACAACCAATATTCGTGTTATAAGAACTGTTCTCCATTTATGTGGTATTACGAGACTCCGTGCCATGTATGATTGCCTTTATAATACTTATTCTTAGAACGTGAAAAGGCATTTTTATGTTATAATAAGTCAGCTAAGGCTGTTTCGCATTGGGCGGTGCGAATGGTTTGTTTTCAATTCTACAGATTTCTATTACAGATTTCCAATTCTACAGATTCCCAATTCTACAGATTCCTAATTCTACAGATTCCCAATTCTACAGGGTCGCAATTCTACGGATTCCCAATTCTACAGATTCCCAATTCTACAGATTCCCTATTCTACAGATTCCCAATTCTACGGATTCCCAATTCTACAGATTTCCAGTTCTACAGATTTCCAGTTCTACATATTTCTGATTCTACTGACTCCCAATTCTAGTCTAACTATCGCAAAATATATACACATACAAGTGTGATCATGTGATTAGAATTCGAACATTTATAAAAATCGGAGTTTGTACCTTTTTTCCGAAGAGATAAAACCTATTTCTCTAGATTAATAATTACTAGTTGGTTATAGTATCTGTACACATGAGAATCTATAGAATTGGGAATCTGTAGACATGAGAATCTGTAGAATAGGGAATCTGTAGACATGAGAAAATGTAGAATTGGGAATCTGTAGAATTGAGAATCTGTAAACATGGGCCCAAAGGGTGCGAAGTAGTAACTATCAGCTGTCAGTGTCAGATACAGATTTTTAACAATTGAAAAACGTCCACTGCCGGACATAGCTCTAACACAAGATGGACTGATGACCTGGTAAAGGTCGCAGGAGTCCGCTGGATGCGGGTGATGCAGGACCGGGCATTGTGGCACTCTTTGGGAGAGGCTTATGTCCAGCGGGGCTAGCGCAACTGACGCCGCACCGCGACGCGAGTCGAGGAAGCTCTACCCCCCTTTTTCTAATTTTTACGGTGCGAGTGAGATAGGGGACGCTTAGTCGCGCGAGAAGCGACTGAGCAGCAAGTTGTGCTAGACGTGCAGGAGCTGGTCTTTTGGCTGATATGATGATGATGATGAAGTATACGGTTTCGTACTTATATCTAGGAATACCTAGTGCATATTTTTTGACTAGACCGTACGATGTACCCCGTACAGATTCCGCCCCGCTTAGTGCGAAAGTGGCCTTAGATGGGATATTTTTGGAAACTGTTGTCAAGGCGTTTAGTAACTAACAAGAGGGTAACAAGCGTGAGGCAAAGTACATTATTTCTACAACGCCGAAAGAGAAAAAACCGTACAAGTGCGAGTTCAACTCGCGTGGTGAGGGTTCCCTATATAATACATAAAAATATTGAGAATTTTCCCGTTACTTTGAATACTCAAACTTCGTATAGGTTTTCCTGTAATCTTTAGGCAAGGAATTTTCCATATTTTTTTCCGAATTTTAAGCCTAGTAGTTTCGGAGATATTTTCGTCTTTTTTCCTAAATTACTTCAAATCTGTGTTTGCTAAAATTATAAAAAATATATATCAGAGATGCTTACAACAACTTCTTTCATTTGATATGTCACACAATACATTTTGCGAAACTTATTTTTTTAATTTTCCAGTTTACCCCCCAAAAGTGGCCCCCTTGGTCAGAATTCATTAATTTACTTTACGCGTCCATCTTTGGGTCACCAATTTACAATACAATACAATACAAATACTCTTTATTGCACACCTCACACAAACAAAGCAGCAATTTACATGTATTGTGTTTACCAAATTTCAACTCAATCGGTCCAGTAGTTTCGGAGCAAATCGGCTGTGACAGACGGACAGACAGTACGAGTGATCCTATAAGGGTTCCGTTTTTTCCTTTTGAGGTGCGGAACCCTCCGTTTTTTTCCTTTTGAGGTGCGGAACCCGAAAAACGTTGTATATAAATACAGAATCAATGTTGATTTAGGTGTTCCTATGCCTATTGAACAGCTTGTTATATAATGTAGTACCTATCGTTGACCTACATCGCATGCCTATTTTATTCATACATAAACATAGTATTGTACGCCTTTTCGTACGGAATCGATACACACTACACGTTTACTGAAGTAAAACGTGTATTGAAACTTTACTGATTGTTGATTAAGTGGCCATCAGAGGGACAGTATATAGGCTGGTTATGAATTTGTAAATTATTTTGCCGTGACTTTTATGGACAGAAACATCTACACTATTATTTAGTACCTAGGAGATACGAATAATGGTACGAAATTCACCCATTTGTTTAATGGATGAAATAGTAAAGGTAAAATTTTATTTCAGAGTATGATTCACATTATGCACTTACAAGTACATTGTTACAAGTACGGTAAGATATGAATTACGAACGAGAGTCTATTAGAAGCCCGACGCCGAAGGCGTAGGGCTTTGATGACTCGAGTTTGTAACAATCTTATCGTAAGTTTTGCATACAATGTTTTTCATCACATTTGCGAGGAAATAAATAACTTACAAAGGACAGAAAAGTCTATGTTTCAACCGCACCAATCAAAAATTTAAGAAATTGATAACTTCACTTCCAGATCAGTGCGAGTGGAGCGCGCAGCGACAATATTTCATTCAACTAATCACAGAGAAGTACAGCAGCATTAATGCGGCTCGTGGCCACCTAGATTTTTTTATAACCAATCACAGAGCAGAATTCTTGTGGCGCACGGCCAACGAGATTTGCTTAAACCAATCCGATAACACTTATTACGCCCTTAGGGTAATAAAAAATCATAACGTCCCTAGGCGTAATAAAGGCTATTGTAGCTCTGTATGTCTGGGCGTTATGGAGCCCTTTACGAGCATGTGTGATGAAAAGTATTTTATATCCGATTTAGAACATTACAAAATATTTCGTCAGTGGGTTGGCCCCAGGGCCAGTTGGTTGGTTGAGAACTGCCGGACATCCGGACATGCGAAATAAGCCCAAGCTAAAACGGAAAACTTCGTTCGCTCTAATTTTTAATCTAAAACCTAAATATTTTCACAAACTACAAAAAAATAAATGAAAGCAGAAATCACATAGTGTGACCCAGGGAGGAAATGAGCATTGCTGAAAATTGCCACGGCCCGATATTTTTGTTACATGTTAGTAACGAAGGGCGTTGATTTATGGTCTGCGCCATGAAATAATTTTGGCCCTAGCATTATCTATTCTGTGCCCAAGCTGAAACGGAAAACTTCGTTCGCTTCGCTCGCACGCTCTAATTTTTAATTTATAACCTAAAAAGTCCCGGAGCCGTAGCATGGTAGGCCTTGTCACGCGATAGGTGATAGGATAGAGCGTGCGTCACTGGCTGACACCGTTCGATAGAACGAGACGACGCTCTTATCTTGTCACTTGTCGCGTGATAAGGCCAACCATGCTACGGCTCCTGCTTTTGCAATCTACAAAAAAATAAATGAAAGCAGAAATCACATAGTGTGAACCAGGGAGGAAATGAGCATTGCTGAAAATTGCCACGGCCCGATATTTTTGTTACATGTTAGTAACGAAGGGCGTTGATTTATGGTCTGCGCCACGGAAAGCTGGCCTTTACAACAGCTGAGGAATATTAAGCCAGTTTAGCTTCGCTTTTACTTCGAGTTTCTAGTAATGGCATAGCGTCCGGAGAATTGGGTAGTTTCCACTATTAAAATTGATAATGCATATTAATGTTAAGTATAAATTACGAAACATAATTAAAATCATAAAAAGAAAAGTAAATTCAAAGCTACTTATAGAATTCGTACGCTTTTATGGAAACAAAATTATGAATGATTGAATGAATGAATGAATAATCTTTATTTCGAAACAACAACAGAAACAGACAGATTATATGACAACTATGGTCTTAAACGCAGTATTTCGCGCCCGAAACAGCAATATACTTGATTTTCCATTCAACGATTAGTACAAATACCACACTGTGACGTCATGATTCAATGTTAATCAGTATGAAACGTTTTCGGCTGCCGCCAGCGAGGGTCCGTCTTTAACTCAATTTTTTGGTTATTTATGTTTTCTAATTGCAGTTGCTCCCATACAAACATTTGTTCCTCTCCAAAAACTGGTTCGAATGACATCGTAAAAAAATTAGGATTCATACAAGCCTAACTATTAAGATTTTCAGTGACTTGGCTATTTAACACGTTGATAAACACAATCGAAATAACAAAATAATAACGCCTACATGAACCTACTGTCTGTCAACATGTTAAAGAGAATGGAGTGGGTCGATCACGTCACGCATTGTATGCGCGTCAGGTAGATCTAAATGTCATTTTTTATATGGAAATATGACAGTTGGATCTACCTAAGCCGCGTTCAAAACGTTACGTGATTAGCACCTGGTCCCTTGACATAAACGTAAATATTATAAATGGAGCGTGAGGCAAGCCCTTAAGCTAAATACACTCAAGAGCAAAAGTTTTGGGTACAGTCTGTACTGAAAGTCTTGCTCTTGAGTGTAGATTTGTAAAGAAACTGCACCTATGCAACATTTTACCTGCCCAAAGAAGTCGGATGGCTTCTACCGGTAACATCACAACTTTCTTAGATTCAAACAATCCAGCATTCCAAAAACGAGTAATTTAAGATAATAATGTTGTTTTTTTATAGAACGGAAATGCTACTGTATCTCAGGTCAAAATGTGTTTGGCTTGACATATTTATCAATGCGGTTGAGAGTTTGGTTGTGTCCGTGAATTTGTACTAAGTGATGACATGTATTTACTTGGTGAACGGTAAAGTTAAGTTGGTAATAAACAGGTTTCTTACCCGGAGATGCTTATGTTCTTTTTTATGATAATGTTGCAGTGATTACTTGGTTTCAACGTGTGCGTTTAGTTCTTGGGAATGTGGAATTGGCATTTTATGCTTATTGATTTTTTTTAATTAGATTTTTTTTTTTTTATATGTAGCATAATACATTTTGCTGATGTAAAACTCTAGAATTTAAAAAATACAGATTTCTTGTCAAAATTATTATGGAAAAGACGCGAAAACATTTATTTTAATTTTTCTTTTATATTATTATAATAACGAAATTTCAAATAGAGTAGAGATTGTTTTGTTTTAAAATAGAACGAAAATCTGCGGGTCGATCACGTAATGCATTTTACGAGGAAGATCTAAATGTAACTTTTTATATACATTTTCAGCTTAATGTGATAAGCAATAGTAGGTAATATTAACTTTAAAATTGAAATTCGTACTGAATATTTTCAGCCAATCAGAGAAAACTCGGGTTTACACTACGACCAAGTCGGGTCCATAAACCCCTTGGCCAATGAGTGGTCGCGCCGTCTCCGAGAGCCAGGTCATGTTCCATACAATCGATAATTAATGTCGGGGTTCATTTTCACCTTATGGTCTACCTCGACTGATATAGTCAATCGGTAAGCGACGTAGCGCTCTCGCGTAAATTATCTTTTACATGACATGTTGTTTACGATTTTCCATTTATTCAGTTATGTACTCAGTAATATATTAAAGGGGTAATATAAATAAGGGAGTTTTTATTGTTTCTTACGCAATCTAGTGGCAATTAGGGCTAGATATTACATAATGCTTTCAGTGTACATAGCGTATGGGCATAAAACATGGGATGCGTCGTTCACACCTATTCCTCCGTTGAAAATACACGACTTTATACATATATAGATCAATTATCTACGTTTGTTTCATGTTATATATAACTATTATCATAATCATCAGTATTTACTGTTTTTAAGCAGTAAAAACAGTAAATACTGTTGTGAGTTTTAACTCAATCAATCGAAATCCTAACACACAGTAGAGACAAGAATTTAATTCCATTATACTCGTATTTAACGATACCCTTCAAGTACATTTTTGTGAAAATTAAATGTGTCCATATTCTTAATGCATTGATACCGGATTGCCAATATAAAATGGAATAACGTATTTGCGATAAAAATAATGGTGTTAGTTAAGAGTATTCGAATCGAATTTCAAGTTAGACCTTTTCATTATTAATTTTTAATTGAGGTTATTTCAAAATCAAGAGTAGCATTTTTATTCTTTTCGTTTTATCGTGTTAAGCCGTATTTTATGGCTATTTCATCGCTGAGTGCATCACTTATATTTTGTCCAATTAGACTTATCCACTTTAAACGGCTTTAATCGTATTAGTCGATAAGCGTATTTAAATTTGTTCAATTTGGCAAGGCAGATTTCATCGATTTTGCATTTGGGTGTACATTGTGTACAAGTGTTTGATTTACTGTCATTCGTCAAATGGTAAAGATATTCAGGCTGGACGATTTTGCATGTCGAGGTTTTTCATTAAGTAGTTTTCCAGATTCAAGGGATAGTTAACCATCAAATTATTACAATAAAGTATAAATTAAAAAAAAATTAAAATCATAAAAAGATATGAACTTTGAAAGTTTACAAAATATATTATTGCTTTTTATTGTCCAAGAGTGAGTATATTCAAAGCTACCACTAGAATCCTTACGCTTTTATGGAAATAAAATTGTACAGCAACTATGTTTAGGCCACGAGGCTTGCTGAGTACGAATCAACAGAAATAATTAAACAGACTTGGTATCTAATGAAAATCTAAGCCTTGCTGAAACGAAGTGCATGTCAGAGGTGCGCGGCTCAACGTCGTTGATGTATTTTGTATTGGAGCCAACGCGACGTCCTATTGGTCAAATTCATTATAGTTCAGTAAAGGTGTCACGTGATTGGTCGAATTTATTTTAGATGTCTAAATCGTTGTACAATAATTATTATAGTAGAGTTGGGAGCTCCATAGAAAAAAAAGTATGTGGTTTTAGTTTAGTGTACGAAGTCTTAATTCAACCATTAAAGTCGAGGAGTATACAAAATAATTTTCCTAATCGGTCCAGGCGTCTTTGAGTCATCAGGAAAACAGAAAACGTTTACATAGATAACCTTATTCCTTCCATCCTTTTTTGAAGTAGGAAAGTGCAAAGAAATAACTAGGTAGACACTTAAAACCGGACATGGTTACCTACATCAGTACCATGAACTACAAGATCACTGACCGATGACGCAAACCCGAGATCAATGATGACGGAATGGTTACAGTGAATCAGATGATCGTCATCAATCTGCTGACCTTGCGGTCACTGTTGTTGTGTGACCGGTTGGTGGATAGTAGATTCAAGATTAAATATGTAGGTATTTAACAAAATATGCTATGTGATGTTGCAATGGCTTAAACAAAGATTTAAAAAAAATCTAACTACGACAATGACAAACAAACATACGTTCTAACTGATGCTAAGCGAAGTAAATGGCGGAGCTCCTAAAAAGTCCAAATATTTTTTTTTATCTTTATTTAGGTTCATTTACATTTGCTTGAAAATATTCAATATAAATAAAATAAAAAAGACAATGAATGTTTAATTTAAATCTATATAATTAATTCCGGGTGCAAAGTATGTTGGATTCTTGAATAAAGCATCTTAGTATAATGTTATAGAATGAAATAAACAAAAAAAACGCTATTATAAATTAATGTTTTTCGAAACCGTATTTGGCCTGGAGTACGATATCAGTTCATTAGTTTGCTTAAATTAGGTCTAAACTCAAGCTTTCGAAGAAACCTTACCGAATACGATATAGGTACATTACATCTGTTCATTAGTATTTGCCCACATGAGGGTTAAACTAAAACCTCAGAAACCTCGACGCTGCTATTACCAAAAGTACTGACATCAGCAATAGCCCTTTGAAGCCTCGTTAGGGACCTTTAAAGAGGATTTCAATCTTAACTGTCTCCAAAAAGATCTAAAATGTATCAATGTCACCAGACTTGCGACTTTTTGTAGTTGGAAATTGTTCATGATTGTAAGGGTTTTGTGCCTTAAAGCTGGTTTTGGGGTGATTTCGAGTTTTCAAAAACAGGACGAAATTTCAACTAAGATTTTTTTTGTTGTTCAAAAAATATAATTTGTATTTAATAGATAAAATAAAGGAACAAACAAATAATTATAAATTGATTATAAAATAAATTAACCTAACTAACTTAACCCAGTTATAGAAAAAATACCCCGTCCAGCAGTTCCGTCTGCGGCATGGAGCCGATAACGCTGGCGGCGTTACCTCTCTGTATTGCTAATGAAATACATTGCGAGAGGTAAGCGCCAGCCCTATCGTCTCCTGAAACGTCAACGAGCCGTTCAGTCATTGACCTCATGAAAGATTTCATGTCAGCTGACCAGGGACCCAATGTTTCTACCATTTGTATTTAATTTTGAAATTGTTTTTGTTTTTCAGTTGACGTATAGGTGGAGGGATGTTGTTCCAACATTTTGTTGCACAGTAGCGAAAACTCCCTTCGAAAGCGACAGACCGATGTAGATTTATCTCTCTCTCATACACACACACACACACGCACACACACCTGCACAGCCTGTATATCGATGGACACTTTTTTTGACATTCTTTTTTCGAAATCCATATGTGTGATGTGATTTTTAGTCTGAGAAAGACACGGTTATTTTAGAAATTTTTGTACCTTGAACATGGCTCTTTTATATGATGCATACCGAAAGTTTGACAAAAAATACCAGGAAATAGGTGTTTTGTAATTTTGTAACAAAATGACTAACAGTTTTATTTCCATTTCTGTTTATTGACGAAACTGATGCACTGACTGTTCTATATTTCAACCGAAAAAAACATATTTTGAGAAATAACTATGTAGCTCTGAACTTGGTCACCACAATTTCATCCGATTTGTTCCTGCGTTTCTGCTTCCCAGAAATCTGTGAAACCACGCATCATCATCATCATCATCGCATCAGCTGAAAGACATCCATTGGACATAGACCTCCCCCAAAGAGTGCCACAATGACTGGTCCTGCGCCACCCGCGTCCAGCGGACTCCAAGTTTTTTATGAACCACGCATCATATTAACAATACTTTTTCTTTCGCAGTGCCAACATCAGACGTGCAAGGAGTCCTAGGGAAGAAAGCGTCACTTCCCTGTGACATCGCGCCCCTTCAACAAAACGACGAGGTGGTCATGGTGCTATGGTTTAAGGAGAGCGACGGAGAACCATTATACAGGTAATTAAATCATCATCATCATCGTATCAGCCGAAAGACGTCCACTGCTGAAGGCCTCCCCCAAAGAGTGCCACAATGACCGGTCCTGCGCCACCCGCATCCAGCGGACTCCAGCGATCTTTACCAGGTCATCAGTCCACCTTGTGGGGGGCCTGCCCACGCTGCGCCTTCCGGTACGTGGTAGCCACTCGAGAACCTTTCCGCCCCAATGGCAATTAAACAGAATTTTTTAAATGTGAAACGCGCCTTAGATGCGCGTATTTTTTTCCGGTTTGGTACCTCTGGTAGGTTATATATAGTTCACACACAGGTACCTACTTCAGTCTAGGTAGGTACCTATATTATACCGGCGCATAACGCGCTCTCAAGATACTTTTGGCCAAAATTTTAATATTTTGTACTCCTAGTATTTGAGTATTAGGAACATTAAAAAAATTACTAATTTAATTCCATTACGATTTATTATTCCATTCCATTATTCCAGACGACCGAATAGCCTAGTGGTTAGAGAACCTGACTGTGAAGCTTGAGGTCTCGGGTTCGATCCCCGGTTTAATATCTATTTAAGTATGTATTTATCTATATAAGTATGTTTATCCGTTGTCTAGTACCCATAGTACAGACTTTGCCTTGTTTGGGATTAGATCAATTTTGGTGTGAATTGTCCTACTATATTTATTTATTTGCGACCCAATCAATGAAAATGACTGTATCTCAACCAAGCAAGCAATTATTTGTTATTATACATCCAATACATTCCTACATCAAACAAACGAATACATCAAATATAAGGAGCAGGAATATCCCAATATTATGTTTTGACGTTAACATAAGTCCCGGGTATAAGCTGTCACTCAGAGGTGGAGTTTCCGCACTAGTGCAGAAACTCCCAACCTTCCCTATCAATGTTATTTATTTTTATCCCTTAATAAACGATACAACCTTTCTGAATAAAAAGAATTCGTCTCAAATACACCTAAAGGGGATGTTATGTTATAAATGAAATATGTTGTTTAGAAAGATGGAAATGCTTTTCTGTTTGATTCCTAATGAGGAAATAGTTTTTGAAGCAACAAACTGCTTCAAAAATCATATACTTAACACCTAACATCTCTTGTGCAAACTTAATGGGCAAGGTTTATTTGTATGTCAGTTAGCTTAGGCCAGGATTTATTCGGTTTAAAGAAATTTATTTCCCATAAGAATTACAGAATTCACTTACATGAGAAAGTTTACAAATTAAAACTAAATCTAAGCATACAGTGTAGAAAACTAAGACAAGTATACATATTAAAAACCAATGTGGGTAGAAAAGCATTACAATAATTATTGCGTTGAGCGCTCGGACCGTATCTCCGCTTTGCTAACTGACACTACAACTCGGCGATGTACGAACATCGTTTATTGCTGGCAACATAGGAGCTTTCCGGGAATATTGCTCGTGGGAATATTCCTGGTAGATAATAGGAATACTGGCACACGATAAGACCCATAATTGATATATTTACCCCACCAAAAACATACATGTAAAAAAGGAGAGCCAAGTTCAACACAAAAATTATGCTTGACGGTGGGCTTCGCCACAAAAAAGAATGGAGATCTAAACGAGTGCCAAGTTCTATGCCAAATCCTAATATGTATTTATAGGAACAAAATAACATTATGAACAATAATTAAACTCTATTTCTTTGCTTTTTTGGATACCTATAACAATTGCTGTTATTTAAAAATGTGAGATCTTAAAGTAGGTAAAATTTGACTTGGCAATTTTCATTACATCAGTAATTTTATAAAGTTATTCAACATATATGTATTTTTTTTTAATTCTGAAAAAAAATCTTTTTTTGCTGTCCTTAAAGTGGCGTTTTGGCTTTCACGCCCTTCGAGTCTGCAGGTATCGATATGTAAATGTTTTCCAGTGTACCAACGTTACAATTTGCTTCTCAAGTCTTGCAGATCGAATTGTGAAGAGCATCTGCTCGGAACGGAAATTCGTTCTAGCTCTATTCATACCTGAAAGCACGCCATACAGAAAGGATGTTGACGCAGGAAAAATCGTACTGTACAGTGATGCCTTCCGTAATTAATGTTTATAAATGAATTTATTTATTTATTTCAGGTCTTCATCCACCCATATTAAGAGTTGTTTATTATATTTTATAATTATTATGAGTTTGCTTTGGCAGCTTTGTTAGTAGTAGGGCATTTTCAATTTATTTTATACCCAGTTAACGTGAGTCGTCAAGCAAAAAATAACTCAGTGTCAATATTGTGACGAAAATGAAGTACAGTTTGTATGAAAAATTACTTTTTCGTTTGCATAAGCACGTTACTGAATTGTGAAACTAGTTCATTTTGAACTAAATTATATCATGCTTAATTGCCGTCATAAATAAATATAAATATTTGGGGATAATCTTACACAATTTTTTTTTTTTATTTATTTAAGAAAAAAGAAATTACATTTTATAGTTTTTATATAAACTCGCCAAACTGTGACGTTTGATGGCGAGAAACGATCATGTTCTATACTAGAATAACCTATTTAATTATATCTAACATTTTCTATTTATACTTAACCTAGTCTTAAACTAAGCGAAGCTTGCACTATTGGTACTAGACGACGGTATACATACTTATGTAGATAACTAAATACTTAAATACATAGAAAACATGCATGACTCAGGAAAATATTCGTGCTCATCACACAAATAAATGCCCTTACCGGGATTCGAATCTGGGACCTCCGGCTTCGTAGGCAGGGTCACTACCAACTAGGCTACAGAGGTCGTCGAAAAAACTATTAACTCAGTGTCATAAAAATGACACTGAAATAATATTTGTTTGATGACTCAAGCTATTTAGGGTACATACAATTATTTGAAAATGCCCAGCAATGTATAAAACATTAACACAATATGTTTGTTCCCGTATATTATAGTCGTCTACCATGTTTTGTAAACCTGTTTTTTAAGTGGAGTACCTAACCCTGCGAGCCAGGTACCCGGTCGTCGGAGGAAAACTAGGTTAATAACCCGTGTGGTAGGTACGTCTATCCACTAAAAACTCCACGGCGTCCGTCCTCTGCACTTCCACGTGGAGGAATCCAGGATCTCAAACTGAACACACTGAATTCCTCGCATCTCGCTATTTCTAGCTCATCCTGGTTCTCTGCGTTCCATGGGGTCGTTAATCGAGTGCAAGTGCGGAGAACATGCGCGGCCCTGATGATCCCCTTTCATCATCATCATCATCATATCAGCCGAAAGACGTCCACTGCTGGACATAGGCCTCCCCCAGAGAGTTCCAAATTGACCGGTCCTGCGCCACCCGCATCCAGCGGACTCCCGCGACCTTTACCAGGTCATCAGTCCACCTTGTGGGGGGCCTACCCACGCCGCGCCTTCCGGTACGTGGTCGCCACTCGAGAACCTTTCCGCCACATTGCACGTAGAACCGATGATCCCCTTTAAAATAACTTTTTTACAATAAGTGGAAACAATCGCATATTTTGTAATATAGGCGTGCTTCTAAGGAACATCACACATCTCACCACACGTTTTCATAATATATACAATCCATGTCGACACATAGTTACACTTTATAGTTTTGTAATTTTTACTATCGCACAGACCTATTTTATTTGTTCAATATTATTGGCAAGCTTTATTTCTTTATTATTGTTTTTCTATTTCTTTTAATATTTCACCTGCATCGTGACCTGAGGTACTAGCAGAATATCAGTGCTTACGCGAGCAAAGCAAAACTGAGCTAGTACCTTTTTGGCATTGTTGCAAGGCACAGTATATCTTTAATTTAATTTATATTTAATATTTTTCGTGACCCAATTGTTTTTACTTATTCTGTTAGTTTTTTCTCTGTATTTTTTTTTTCTTTATTTTTGTTTGTTGGATGTTACAAAATGCGAAATAAATGATTTATCTATCGATCTATCTGGCAAACTCTACAACATAATAAACAATGAAATTGATATCTACCCTACCGCAGCACATAAGTGTAGAGCTAGAGTGACTGCGTGGCTGAAAACACAAAACTACGGCGGCCTGGAAAACCTCATACTATAAACTTATAAACATATATAAATGCATAATTAAATGTAAAACAGTCTCACCTTCACACTGACATACTCACACACACACACACAACACATGTCAAAACTTAGTACTTAAGATAACAAATAAATCATTTTTCATTTTTCATTTTCATTTTTCATTCGTGACTGAGACTATATGACTAATATTTTGAAGATCAGACAGATTATGCTCTCATTTATCATAATAAGAAACTACACCACATTTTTCTCGCATTATCTGTCTCTCTCTTATTAGAAAACTTAGAAAGAGTATAGTGCGAGAAAAACCGAGAGAGCTCGCGCGCCGTTTTGTTATAGCCGTGCAGAACGACATCCGATATTTTACTGATAGAGTGACCGATACGAATGTGTGATGGTCGCATTTAATACGCTACGATGGCAGGATAACATGTTATTATGCATTTGCATATCGTGTATCATCCAATGTGGGTGACCAAAAACTTCTAGTTTAATCTTTTATATTGTCCACAGCTACGATATCCGTGGTCGCACAGCAAACCAGCCCAAGCTCTGGTCTTCCCCGTCAGTCTTCGGCAACCGCGCGTACTTCAGGGCCGGCGCTGCCCCGGCAGTCCTGATGGTCGACAACGTCATGGCGGTTGACGCTGGGGTCTATAGATGCAGGGTAGACTTCAAGAATTCACCGACGCGGAATCTGAAAGTCAATTTCACTGTTATAAGTGAGTCAATTATTCCTATACATATTGATATGTAATCTTGCCTATTTCATAATGTAATCTGATAACTTGTACAGTCACCATCAGATATATCGGAGCGGCCAAAGAGCTCACACATATCTGAACACGTCTCTAATACCTTGACAATAGAGACATGTTCAGATATTTGTGAGCTCTTTGGCCGCTCCAATATATCTGATGGCGACTGTACAATATATGCTTATAAAAAACTGAGCTCCCTGCTACAGTATGGTGTTCTTCAAAAAAGGAGTGTATACCTACATTCTTAAAGGGTCGGCAACGCGCAGATAACATCCCTGGAGTTGCAATCGTCCATAGGTTACGGTAACTACTTACCATCAGGTGGGCCGTATGCTTGTTTGCCACAGTCGTAGCATAAAAAAAGTTATGGAAACGAAATTTGAAGCAGAAAAGTCCAGTTTTAGCGCAAAATGTAGTGCAAGAAGTAGGCCAAAATATCAAGTCATATAAGTACTGTACTCCTAAATATTCGTTGCTGTGTATTCAGCAAATATTATATTTCGCTCTAGCGTATTTCATCTAACGATAGGAATTGCCGTATTTTAAACGGTCTCCATTGTTAGACCTAAATGCTTCATTTGAGACCTACTGCATTTTTTTGTTAAATAGTAAACTTTCTAGGATTATTGCAAAACAAACCTTACCTAACCTTATTTATATTTGACGATATTCAAAGAAAACCCGAAAGTTCACTGTTTCGAAGAAAAATGCATTTGGTCTGGTGAATCATTAGGGCAAAAGTTGTAGGTCAATTTCAATTATTTCAAACATCATTATTTGAGTACTAGAAGATTTTACAATTAATTAAAATATTTTTTGACACGTTTTGTTAACAGTCCCTCCAAATCGGCCGACGATATACGACTCCAAAAGAAGAGATCGTACGAAACTGGTGGAACCGTACAACGAAGGTTCCAATGTGCTGCTCACGTGCGAAGTCGAAGGAGGTACGTCAATACTTGTATATCTTTATATATACAGGATGTTCGGGATAACGACGTATAGGAACTTAAGGAGGTGATAGACTGGACTATTAGGAAGAGTTTGAACCTAACATGTTTTGGTCCAATCTGTGATAGTTTTTTTTTATCGACTTTTTAAAAACTTTACTTTGTACCAAACATTGACATAAAAAATTAAATTTAAAACGAAGTATGAAATAAATCATATTTATTTCTGTTCAATGTATTGATGAATTCGGTGGATTATACAATTATTAATAACTTGGAAAATATAAGGCTTAGCAGATTTTTTTTTGTTGAAGGTCTTTTCAGGCCTTTTATCCAAATATCCATACAACAAAAATCGAAAAAAAGTGAGTTACTTGTTTACTTTATGGGGCAGCCGAACTTATTCCTATATTAAGAGGGTGTTACACCCTCACTAGCGCCACAGGTAAATAATTGTGATTATTCAAATTAAACTATAGATATTTAAAAAAGGAGGTCAATACACACTGTATTTTGTATTTAAGTACATAGTCATCATCATATCAGCCGAAAGACGTCCACTGCTGAACATAGGCCTCCCCCAAAGAGTGACAAAGTGACCGGTCCTGCGCCACCCGCATTCAGCGGACTCCCGCGACCTTTAAGGTCTTCAGTCCACCTTGTGGGGGGCCTACCCACGCCGCGCCTTCCGGTACGTGGTCGCCACTCGAGAACCCTTCCGCCACAACGGCCATCGGTTCTACGTGCAATGTGTCCCGCCCACTGCCACTTAAGTTTAGCGATTCGGAGGGCTATATCGGTTACCTTGGTTCTGCTGCGGATAGCCTCATTTATGATATCGCGCAGAGAAATTCCCAACATAGCCATACCTAGTAAATACATCAAACTAGTTTTTATGTTGCTGGATTCGTCGATCTATGAACTCAAAAGAAAAACGGCCGTTTTAACTTTGGACGCATAGATTGGCGAATCCAGCAACATATAAACTAGTTTGATGTATTTACAAGGTACTTAAGTTTAAAATACAGTGTGTAGTGGCCTCTTTTTTAGGGTTCCGTAGCCAAAATGGCAAAAATGGAACCCTTATAGTTTCGTCATGTCCGCCTGTCCGTATGTCACAGGCATTTTACTCGAAAACTATAAGGTTTATTTGAATAAAATTTTGAGGATAGGTGTATATTGTTAGCCGCTACATAGTTTTGTAATTAAAATTACTAAAATATTTTTTTTAGGGGTGCACTCCATACATAAAACTGAAAGTCAAAAAAAATTTTTTCATTGTAAGCCCATGTGTGGTACATCAATCGATAGGCCGTTCAAAATAAATATAAGGTTTCTCAGCAATTTTTTTGATTAAGTGAATAGAATCGGAGATAATCGTCCCGAAAGTCACTAAAATTCGGTCCCCCCCCTCTAATTTTTGAACCGTGCATTGTAAAAATATGAAAAAAATCATGGACGTAGGGCTTATTAATTTCATTCACCGAAAATTGTTTTGAACAAGATCGGTTCAGAGGTCGAGATATTGCTGAAAAACTGGCTTCCTTAAAGAAAACGACGTAAGCGCCGTAAAATTTCTGTGACGATACGACCTTTTTAATAGGCACGGAACCCTTCGTTTTGCGTGGTCCGACACGCACTTGGCCGGTTTTTTTAATATTCTATCGTTAAAATTTAATAATTCGAATTATTTCCCACAGGCGCTAGTGTGCACTGTAACGCGCTCTTAATGTAGCAAGTACAGCAAACTAAACTAACGCACCCGGCCCTTAACCAGCTGTATTTGAGATAATGTTACTGCAACGTAACACGCGAAGTTACCTGTACTTTCGTTCAGTATAAATTAGTTCCGATTTCATCGGAGGCCAAGTTTCGGGACGCATTTTTGTCATATTTGCTCATATGTGAATTTCACATTTCTTCACAACAAAAAAATGCTGCATAACAAGGGTTGTTTAACTGAATATTTTTTTCATTTACATTTTTTTATTTTATTCATTTAGTAATCTCAATTTTGTCGGAGAGGTGCTGACCTATTAGTGTTGTAAATATGTTCTTCGCAAATATATGTAGCTTATGGGAGCTTACGTACGCCACTCTCGTTAGCCAGTCTTTTTTAGGGTTCCGTACCCAAATGGTAAAAACGGGACCCTATTACTAAGACTCCGCTGTCCGTCCGTCTATCAATCCGTCTGTCTGTCGGTTGAAGTTTTCAGAGATGATGTATTTCTGTTGCCGAAATTGGGTACTTTCCTGGGTAAAAAATATATAAATCTATTTAGTCCGACGGTTAGATTATCAAAAAATATTGGACACGTATTTTTTGTTTGTCAATTAAACAAAAAATTATGAAGATATGCTAAAAAGTGTACCATAATGTGACGTCACGCGGAACTTTAACAGGCTATATCTTCATCATTTTTTGTTTAATTGACAAACAAAAAAATACGTGTCGAATATTTTTTGAAAAAAATCTAACTGACGAACTAAATAACTTTTTTTTAGGAAAGTAGCCAATTACAAACAAGCGTGATTTTTTTGCTTGTTTTTATAGATAATGGTACAGAACCCTTCGTGCGCGCGTCCGACTCGCACTTGACCGGTTTTTTTTAACTAGTCGCCGTGGTCCAAATCAGCCTGGATGATGAAGATAATTAATTTATCTAAAATTGGTGTAACAATACACCTTTGCAAATAACACATATATTATATATTTGAACCCGGTCTACGTACTGACATTAGTTTAATCAAACTATTGTTTCAATGCCAGTCCACTTTGCAGTCAAAGTAATTCAAAATCTACATTGGCTTGCAGTAATTCCAGCTAATACTAACACAATAACCTGAAACCAGGTAATCTAGACATCTAGACTGATTGATTCGCATTAGTTCTCCTTGATAAGCAAACATAGAGTCAGACTAAATTGGAGTAATGGTTTCAATTTAGATCCCATTTCCGAGTTGCTTAGTGAAATGGAATGAGGTTAGTAAGGAAAACTTTTACCAGTACCGATTGGTTGTGTGTGATTAAAATTAAATCATTGAAGTTAATTAAGATGATATTAATTACTTGAAATTGCGCTAAAATTATAAGTAAATTGAACGAGAAGAACGCATTATACTCCAGCCCTGCTAGCATAACTTGACTCTCTACTCTACTCGCGCACGTGATCTCACTTTTTGACAGCATTAATCAGAAAGTGACGGACAGTCTATCTCGCGCGCGAGTAGAGTCGAGAGTCAAGTTATGCTAGCAGGGCTCTGATGATGGAGAAAAAACTGTAAAATATCTGAACACATTACAAATAAAACGTATTACAAATAAGACATAACATAATCATATCATAATCTGACAGACACTCCTTACATTCATTTACTTACGTGTAATTATGTAGTTTATTTCTCTTCTCTGAAAAACTTATTTATTTTAAAAAATTACAAAAAGTATCAATTAAGGTTCGCCAAGACACATAAAACTTTTTATACATAAGACACAAGCTCCAAAAAAAACCTTAAGACTCCTAAAATGTCGTTTCAATTGTTTCTCCTTTCGTCCGTCGATGTTGTTATGTTTCCTATTCATTATTCTTTTCACGGAAACCCCGATGTTTCAGTAACGAACTTATGAACGTTTTTGTTTTATTTTATTCTGCTGTGAATCAATTTCAATCTATAGGTATTGTTAGGAAAACAAAAGTTCAGTATCAATGGACGACAAAAACTTTGAAGGGTGCAATGTTGATGTCTAAAAAATAAATACAACAGGGAATGCTTGCCTAAGTGCTGTATCATCACCATCATATTTAGCACGTAATGGCCTATTAGGAGTCCTCGGGCGTAGCATGGTTGCAATTTTATCGCTTATCGTTTTGGATCACCCGCAGCGATAAGCGATAAAATAGCATCCATTGCATGATATGCCCGCTGCTGTCCCTTCATTTGATAAAATATAGTTTGGACGCCCCTTGTCCCGTTTTATCCACTTACTAATATATGCTGGTTCTAAGGCTAGGTGATGACTTAGGTACCTAAAGCTAAAAAATATTAAACGTAAAATAATCCAAAGCTCAGAACATTTAATTTAGCTTCGAAGCTTCGTGAAGCAAAGTCACTGCTAAATTACTAACACTAACCGCGTCAAACACTACACTCAATTTTGTTTTTCACAGGTCGGCCGAAACCATGGGTAACCTGGTACCTCGAGAACATGGTGATCGACGACTCGTACGAGCAGCGAGCCGACGGCGTGACCGTCAACACCCTGACGTTCCCCAACGTGGGCCGCCAGCACTTGAACGCGCGGCTGGTCTGCCAGGCCGCCAACACCAACCTGGCGCCGCCGCAGACTAAAGTGCTCATACTGGATATCAACTGTGAGTCACCACTGAATATACTTCATGATTTGCTCATAGTTGGCTACCTCTTAGACGCGCGGCTGGTCTGCCAGGCCGCCAACACTAACCTGGCGCCGCCGCAGACTAAAGTGCTGAACTGGATATCAACTGTGAGTCACCACTGAATATGCCTCATGATTTGCTCATAGTTGGCTACCTATTAGACGCTCGGCTGGTCTGCCAGGCCACCAACACCAACCTGGCGCCGCCGCAGACTAAAGTGCTCATACTGGATATCAACTGTAAGTCACCACTGGATATTACTCATGATTTGCTCATAGTTGGCTACCTCTTAGACGCTCGGCTGGTCTGCCAGGCCGCCAACACCAACCTGCCGCCGCCGCAGACTAAAGTGCTCATACTGGATATCAACTGTGAGTCACCACTGGATATTACTCATGATTTGCTCATAGTTGGCTACCTCTTAGACGCTCGGCTGGTCTGCCAGGCCGCCAACACCAACCTGCCGCCGCCGCAGACTAAAGTGCTCATACTGGATATCAACTGTGAGTCACCACTGAATATACCTCATGATTTGCTCATAGTTGGCTACCTATCGCTCGGCTGGTCTGCCAGGCCGCCAACACCAACCTGGCGCCGCCGAGGACTAAAATTCTCATACTGATATCAACTGTGAGCAGAGATGGGCATTAATCGATTATTTTTTAAATCAATTAATTAATCGATGAAACAAATAATCGTCACAAGATTAATTTCGATTAACGTAATCGTGATTTATGATGTACAAAGAACTCGTAGTTCTAAGTAAATTGTTAGGAAAAGAAGCAGATATTTTGAAACGCTAAAGGTACAATTCAAACTACTTACCGAACTAGGTCACGCGGCGCTTGAGTAATAACATCAATTCAGTTTACAACAGCTGAACAATGGAGTTTATGTGACCATAGTTTACTGGATATATATTTGTTATGGATCGTTTAGGAAGCCAACGGCTCCTTTTCATTCGGCACTAATTTGTGTTTACTTAATCGACAAAAAAAAACTGTAAAAATGATTATTGAACCTGCTCACAAAATTGAGTGAAAATCGGCCTGTAGAGGAGAAAAGCCGGACAGCGGGACATCTAGACATCCGGACATACGAAATAATGTTGACCCAAGCTGGAACGGAAAACTTCGTTCGCTTCGCTTGTTCAAATAGAGCATGTGATTCATACCGTGAACGATCTAATAATAAAACACTTTTGACACCATTTTCAAGCTAGCACCTTTCACCCGCCAAAGCAGCTTGGGCTTGTTTTTTTTTCGAGACAGTATTATATTATTTTATATAGATACTATAGTTGCTCCCGGATTCTTTCATTTTAAAATTCCCAATATTCTAGGCCAAAATAACTTTTACTGTTTCCTACTTTGTAATAAAACCTGGTTTACCATGTAATGTTTATTTGACGAGGTCATAGTCAACTACATATAATAGGGGGTCTTACTTAAGTTTTAACCGACTATATCAACTTGCAGTTCATCCTGTAAATTGAATGATCGTCGTACAAATGGCATATTAGAAACCGTGCTTTCAATAATTTACTATGTCTAAAGTATAAACTTACAATTATAATTAGAAAATTATAATTGTAAGCGTTGCCTCCGTTAAAATAAGCCTGCTGGGTTTTGTTGGAATTAGGATCAGCCACTTACTTCTACTACGACTCTTTAAAATGATTAATTATAATAGGTATTTAGGTCATTAATCATTACTATTATTTCTTGTTTGTATAATTTCGTACCTTGCCTTACTCTATTTTTAAGCCGCATAATCGTTAATCTGTAGTTTGGTTTCCACGGGATAGGGCCCTGCCACTATGTTTTAAATTGCTGTTTTCGTTGATAAATATATTTCAATTACTATCTGTTTTAATATAAAAATAAAAACCAGTGAATACATTAGCAATTTAATTAATTAATGATTTTGTTACAGTGAAACCAATAACAGTGACCATCATAACAAAAGACAAGCAAGTATCGGCCGACAAGAGATATGAAATAGAATGCAAGACGACAGGCTCCCGGCCTGAGGCGGCTGTGTCGTGGTGGAAAAACAATAGACAGCTCAAAAGGATGGCTAAAAACGTAAGTATTTTGGGTTAAAGTTATAGGATAGATAATACAAGTTAACGTCGGTTTTCTGACTGTTTTTATTTATTTTCAATTGTGCACAATTTATATTAACTTATTGCATGTGTTCCCACACAAGATTACCTAGTGAGCACAATTCATAACAAGGATAAAACATAAATATTTCTATCATAACCTACATAAGAAAATTGACATAAAATGGTATTTGAAGATTAGTTCATAACTGTTAGTCATATTAAATTTCGAAAGGCTGTACTCGCTGGAAGACAGAACATTTCTTATTTATATTACAAACAAATACACATAAAGTGAGAAAAGGTATTTTATCTCCAAGTCTTGATGACATGGACTGACTAACTAATTATTTTGGCGCAATCATCCAAAGAGGAGCTTGGCCTCCAAAACAAGAACCAGCCACTTTTTCCAATCCTGACGGATATAAGGTTAAATTTCAACTGGCCGTTGAGGAAGTTTTTTTAATTATTTTAATTCTATATGATTTCTAAAAATAAGCCATTAAAATCTCCTCAATTTTTCAAGTTAAATGAACATGTACCTAATTTGTCCTAATGAGGACAAATTGATCTAAAACCAGGTCCAAGTGAGCTGTCCTTGTCTGTCCCTTCACGAGCTCCCTTTGTATTTTAATTAATTGATTCTTTTTAGATCGCAGCTCAAAAGGCAAAAACGCTTTCTTTGCCTGTCTGTCACAGAGCCTGATATCTATACTTCTGTTCACTCGGAGTTTTCGTGTTTTGCTTTTATATACCTACTTGAGAAGTCTTTAGATTAGTCTAAACGATTGTGTGGTGGAAAGTTAAAAGTTTACGGAATTTTTCTACGATGCTGTTACTTTTGAATTGGATTGCTAATTATGGTCTTAGGATCGTAAACTTATTTACTTCAGAATAAGTAATATCTATTCTCAATTATCTCATTACCTACATCTATTCAGATGAAACAACATCATAGGTTTTGTCACTTAACTGATGAATTGTAACAAAATGCGTGCTTCAAAGATGCTAACAAAAGATGCAAATTCTAATTTTCGTCAGTGATGACAAGCAGCAACAGTTGGTGATAGTAATTTTGAAGAAAAATGTAATTAACTGAAATTATACCCAATGCTGTAATTCGATTAACAAAAGGTTGAAATTACTTAAACTACGGCGATTGAAATTTTGCAATTAGGCTGCCAATTCAATAAGTGTGAAATGTATTTGGCTTCTTCGAATAATAATGTTACATTTTGTTTCAGTTCTCTGAAAACAACGAAACATTAAGTGTTCTCAGTCTGGTACCGGCTGTAGAAGACGACGGAAAGTTCCTGATGTGTCGCGCCGAAAACAAGCACATTCCTGACTCGGCCATCGAAGACAAATGGAGGCTAAACGTGCACTGTAAGTTCTTGTGCATTAAATGCGCGTTTATCTAGTTGTCCCGGATTCCTTTCTATGTAGTGCTAAATTTACTTGGGTCATCAAATGTACAGTGGCAGTGGGCTACATTGCACGTAGAACCGATGGCCGTTGGGTTGGGAAGGTTCTTGACTGGCGACCAAGTACCGGAAGGCGCAGCGTAGATAGGCGGTTTGATGACCCGGATGGTCGCGGGAGTCCGCTGGATGCGGGTGGCGCGGGACCGGTCATTTTGGCACTCTTTGGGGGACACCTATGTCCAGCAGTGGACGTCTTTCGGCTGATGTGATGAATCAACGATTTTTTGTTGTTCTGTCCCGTTAGACATGGTTTTATAGCAGATAGTACATAAAAATGGCTTTAAAAGTCTCAAAAAAACCGTATCTTTTGTGGAGTTAAACCCATAATCGGGTCGTTCTTCTTTTCGACCGACAATAGCCTGTCCTTCGTCTTATTACGGCATCTCATTTGAGTAATGATGTTTACGGTTTTATAATGTTCGAATGAACGTCCATATTATTTTATTAATTACTGATATTTAATATTTCACTTTCTCGAACTAGCATTTTTTTAATGGTTTTTTTTTTCGTAGAATGCCGTGACAGAGTGGTAAACCAAAATGTTGTCCCCACTGAAAGAGTCCACTTTGTCACATGTTTTTTTTTAAAAACCAACCGTAAATAAATATTTATATTGGCCAGAAAGGAAACTTTAATTAGTTGTAATGAAGAAACCTATGCATTTTTTTTAAAAATCGCACTTCAAAACCACAATTTTCGATAGTTCAAAAACCAAAAAAACAGAAAAACCTCGGTTCATTGTCGGTAAAAAAGAAGAACGACCCAATCAGCGTTTTATGATAATGATACCTAACCATCATGGCAACTAGCACAAGAAAAAGGGAAAAAATAACTACTCCGTCTCGATAACATTCCATAAATTACCAATACCGTATCTGTTACAAGCGATTATACAACAGTTGCTTGTCTTCATCGAATCGAATCCAAGCTCCTGTTGCTATTCATTGTTCAACACTGTTACGTATCTAGCTACGAGTCTCATAGTATTCATTGTTTCACTAAGACTACAAACATTTCAAAACAAAAGAGCGTATCTCACTTACAATCCCAAGTCGCTTCAGTCGTTCTTTAAATGCACGATTTAAGACAACGCAGCATAAAAGGCTCATCGTCCAAAGAAAACCAGTGCGTTTACGCTGTTTTGGATGTGATTATGTTTTAGCTAAAGGCGCAACGATCCGTTAAGTCCTATTATCTTTCACAGACGTACCGATAGTGGATCTCAGGATGGGATCCAGTCTTAACCCCGACGAGATAAAGGAGGGAGATGACGTGTATTTCGAGTGTACCGTTCGTGCCAACCCCAAAGTGCATCGCCTTGTTTGGTTCCATGACGTAAGTATGCAAAATACATATACGTAAACGATAGACTAATGTGTGAACAATTTGACCTATTCAGCGTTTATCACAATACTTCACTTCTTCGGTCGTCAGTGCTACAAGCGCTTTTTGCTACAAATGGAAACGACGGACTACGGCGTAGCGCTACGGGTGTAGCGTAGCGGTAAAAGAGTTGGCACATTCACTGCCAAGAATCGCTACGCGCTACGCTCGTAGCCGATCCCATGGTTTTCCCCGTATGTAGCGGAAAGGAACTACAGCGTAGGCGCCCTCTAAGTGGGTTCCTGGCACTTAAAGTATTGAGAGCGATTCTCAATGGAACTTTTTATTTATTTGTGGATTTTCTATAAATCATTAAATTATCATTACAATTTGAAGCATTATGGAAACAATCAAATTAATTCTACAAGGCTCTAAATTGTATAATTTAGGCCGGATTAGATCCAAGAATAAGGTATGGGCCACACTAATCTTGATAATTATAAACTGTATTCTTGTTTAGTCGATTTGACTCGAGTAAAAAGCCATCAGAAACTGTCGACAAAAACGACAATCAATGCAAGTTAATTTGTCAACTTTAACTCAGCACTAGTCATCTCATTCAAGTTTCAAATGGTTTCTACAGCACCCAAGCTGACAAAGGAATAGAAACTGTATACAGTTGTAGATAAAATTCTAATTGGAATAGCCGTAAATGTTCGGAATTGCGAACAAAAGCCGTTCGTCTGAGTTGTCTGATAGAACAGCGGTTGAGCGGCTGGACGAATGGAACATTGTCTGGGCCGTATTTAGACGGTTTTCATTGGAGTTGGATTGATCCTAATGAATGTTGAATGGCAGAACATTCAGACCTGTTAAACCATATTTTGATGGTATCTATTCTCGGTAAATCTGTTCCGCGAGGCAGTCGAATGTGAGCGAGTCAGAATGCATCGTGTCAAGTTAGAAATAATGTCTTTAAACGGCTTCAATCCTTTTGAATTTCTACGACAACATGATATTTAAATTACTAGTTTGACGTAAATTCTTTCCATAGTCGAAACAAATATTTTTCTTCAGTTTATGAAACTCCAACAATGTATTTGTTTTTTTATTAAGTTATCAATAACGGCTTTTTTATTTCATGGCATAAAATATATGATTTGAATGTTCTTACCTCAAGAAGAAGATTAAAATTTCCAAATGAACGCAAATAGTTACAAGAAAATCCAAACAAGACAAAACAAAAGCTAATTATTATGACATCAATTAATTGAAATTAACCTTGGAATTAATTAAACAACGAAACTGCTTTCCGAGTTAAAATTAAATATAACTGTGATATAAAGTTAGTTGATTCAAATATTCGTCTATTTCCAGATTTCATTGCAAAAGTTTCAGTCATTGAATGCTTTGTCACAGGGTTTTGCTGCCTCCACTCAATACTAATTAAATAGCGAGCTATTTTTGATTTCATAAAGGGGTAGATACTAAAATTTGAATTATTCCAAATTGAATAAGAGCATACATATGACTAATGTTCAAATCCATTTCAAATTAATATGTAGGCTTAATAAAGAGGTTTTTTCCTGTAGCACTGTAATTTTATAATACTGTGAAATTGTATATTGTATACCGTTTTGAAAAAAATATACCTCGCCGAGTTTTTTATGCCGGTTCACCTCGAGGCAGAGGTTATATTTCCAAACCGCTGGTAGTTTATCGACATTCAGGTGCGTGTCTTATAAATAAATAAATAAAATAAAAGACGTTTATTTCAGACCATTGGATCCATATTGGGTTAGTTATAAAGGTTACGTACTACTATGTTACTATACTATGTTAGTGATTATCTTAACAAAAAAAAATATGCCTAAATAATTTAGGCATAAGACACGCACGAATTATTCACCATCATCCTGCTAGCGTTTTTCCCGGTAATGCCCTATACCAGCCTGGGGTCCGCTTTGACACCTATACGGGGTGGGCCCTGTAACAGGAGCAAATATTTAAAAGGACGCTTCCATTGAGTAACCCCTTGTGTCCATGTTTTTTTCGGAGAAATTTTGATCTAAAGTTATGACCTCCGAGTAATGTATCTTAGCACCACTTGATTATAGCACAGTAGTCAACGCAGATTTTGAGGTAACATCATGTAGTGAGTCATATCATTTTGGTTTTCTATAGATATTTTTGTGTTTTTTTTTTGTTTTTAAAATAAAAAAGTTACTTATATCACTCCAGCCCTTCTAGCATAACTTGACTCTCGACTCTACTCGCGCGCGAGATAGACTGTCCGTCACTTTCTGATTAATGCTGTCAAAAAGTGACAGATAGTCTATCACGCGCGCGAGTAGAGTAGAGAGTCAAGTTATGCTAGCAGGGCTGGAGTGTAAAAGAGTGCACTTAAACTTATTTCAAGATAAAAAAAAATTGTCAATTAAAACCACTTGGATATGTTCACGAGCTACCGTTGAATTTTTTGCTCCTGTTACAAGGCCCACCTGTATAATAATATGCCTAAATTGAATAATAAATAACTTTGACTTTGAAATATCCCAAAAGAAATACGACTACAACAGTTTTGTTGTTACCAGTTAGATAAAGAAAGTGTTACAGGTGCATGACGTCATGAACCTCTTGATCAATCATTATTAACGAATGAAGCGTTGTGTTTTCCGTATATTTTTTATGTGGTTAGTACCCTAAAAAATATACAGATGGCCTAAACATCAAAAGGACCTGAAGTGCTATTTAACGCTGCATTAACTACCTACGTTACTATTTAATGTCTTGTATTTGTTTTTTGTCTATTTTATTTTATTTTTAGTTTATTTCGAATGCATTCAAATCGTTTATTTATTTAGTTTGGTGTATCCTTACTATAAATAGCAAATTATTAAAATTCTGTTGAGAATTCATCCATTGATTACATATAGTGAAAATACGATAGCTACTTAGGTATCCAGAGGGGTAATTATGTAACGTTTTGAACGTGCGTTATGTAGATCCAACTGTCATTTTTCCATATAAAAATTGACGTTAAGATCTACCTGACGCGCGTACAATGCGTTACGTGATCGACCAGCTGTAATAAACTGAAGGTAAATGTGTCGGTGTTCGACACTGACCTTTACTGGTCACTTTTAATTGAATCTTAATTCATTATAATACAGGTGAACGACACAGGCGTTTACCTTATTAGATATTTCCTACAACAAAAACATTCCAGTATTTTTCTATGAAACTGCATATAGCTCAAATTTGAACGTTATGAAAACTATGTTACCCAACTTTGTCACAAGCATTATCTATTTATTCTCGAGGAAAAATGACACTTTCCGCACGGCCTTTTGAGGGCTATAAATTTCTGCAAGCCTGCAAAGAATTGCGTTCTATGAAACTCAAAGGGGAAGTTTTTGCCAAATTAATGTTGCTCCTTTTGATGCCTGCTGACGGAAGCTACGTCAATTTGATTCCGTGTTTATTTAGATGTGTTTGTGATCTTTTTAGAAAAATATATCTTCATTTTATGGTTATTGCTATGTTTTCAATACGTAATTGAGGATTAATTTAGTCATCTGATTATAAATCAATTATTTGGATTAAATTTCTGTTTATTACGGTTACATTTTAAATAGTTTTAATTTTCTTCTTCTTATTTTATCTATTTAAGATAATGGAATACTTATTCCATCGTTCGATATTGCAAAACGACCTTTGCAATTAACTAAATGAAATAATGATTTTTTTAACAAACGACATAGAATATTTAACTTAACGCATACTTTCTTCAATTTATCGAAAAACAGACTGTACCTATAATAAGTTTTTTTTTTTAATTCAGAACACTGAAATCCTTCACAACGAAGCGGACGGTATCATCCTGAGCGCACAAAGTCTGGTTCTGCAGCGGGTCACCAGAGCTGCAGCAGGGGATTACACCTGCATGGCTGCCAACAGCGAGGGAAAAGGCACCAGCAATCCCGTGTCTTTGCTGGTCAGATGTAAGTTTAAAACCATCATCATATCAGCCGAAAGACATCCACTGCTGGGCATAGGCCTCCTCGAAATAGTGCCAAAGTGACCGGTCCTGCGCCACCCGCATCCTTTACCAGGTCATCAGTCCACCTTGTGGGGCCTACCCTCGCCGCGCCTTCCAATACGTGGTCGCCACGGCCGATGCCGCGCTTTCCGATACGTGGTCGCCACGGCCGTTGGGGTGGAAAGGTGGATCGCTAAACTTAAGTGGCAATGGGTGGCACGTAGAACCGATTTTATACGTACCACTTAAGTTTAGCGATTCGAAGGGCTATATCGGTTATCATGGTTCGCTGCGGATAGCCTCATTTCTGATGCGATCACGCTGAGAAACTCCCAACATGGCCCTCTCCATTGCCCTTTGGGTGACTTTGAGTCTTCTTATAGGTTCTGTGCCACATCTAGATACTTCTTAATTTTATTATAAACAGACAAGCAAAATCCATGCAATTTCGACGATGATAATCGCGTTACTATTTTGAGGTATTCTCTTTTCTCGCATTTTCATAGTGTGTTTGAGAGACTTGCGTGTAAACTTGCAATTTTCAGAAATTTCTTTTTCATTAATAATGGTAGGCCTGTTATGCATTGGGATAATTAATGATACCAGTGAAAAAACTAAAATAGAAACAGTCAATCCTTCACTAGCTCAATCAATCATTGTTAAGGACGTTTTGCACCTCCCTCTATACATGTAATCTGTGGGCGCAGTATACGCAACGGGCCTACGGGGCCCTTAGAGTCCAGTATAAGAATGCACTCAGGGTGTTTCTGTAGCGCATCAGGGATGTTTGCGGCGGCGCGCGTGGACTCTTTCTATACGAGCCGCGCCGCATCCCTGCCCTGGAGCAGTAGCATGGTTGGCCTTGTCACGCGATAGGTGATAGGATAGAGCGTGCGTCACTGGCTGACACCGTTCGACAGAACGAGACGACGCTGCTATCTTGTCACTTGTCGCGTGATAAAGCCAACCATGCTACGGCTCCTGGTACGCCGGTTGCGCCGCAGTCCGAACAGCATTCTGCGCGTGATAGCGGACAGGGTTGACTGTCGAAACATATCGCACTGCGAGTCGTTGCACTCCCCTGTCAGTGTTGTTTTGTTTTTTAACCCCCGACGCAAAGAGAGGGGTGTTATAAGTTTAACGTGTCTGTGTATCTGTGTATCTGTCTGTGGTATCGTAGCTAACAAACGGATGGACCGATTTCAATGCGGTTTTTTTGTTTCATAGATAATTTTAACCTGAGTGTTCTTAGCCATGTTTCATCAAAATCGGTTTAGCCGTTTTTGAGATATTGAATTTTGAAATGAAAAAATCTAATAAATGTTTAGATGTACCAACTAATCCCTTAGTTTTGTATGTCCTACTATTAAAATATGTGTCCATAGTTACACGAAATAAATACACTCAAGAGCAAAAGTTTTGGGTACCTACAGTTTGTACTGAAATTCTATACAAAGTGTAACCGAAACTTTTGCTCTTGAGTGTATCATCCATTCATTCATTAATGCTAAGCAAAACACAGAAAACAAAATAATTCATATTTTGTCTAACTAGCTTTACCTTATCGAATAACATTTTTAAGGTAAAATTGCACGAAATCTACTTCGAAATCAAATCTTCCAATATCCCCACACCAACCGCAAATCCAAATTGCCGTGCAGTTTTAAATTAAACTACCTCGCAAGCTGACAGTATAAGTCGACAGATCCGCCAGTTGGCCGATTTGTGATCCCGGGCCGGTTGGGTGAAGCGGCCGGTCGGTACCCCAGATACTAGAATGGATCCTCCCTAAACGCTTAAACCCTGACAACGTTTAGAGTGTCAGATATACATACGAGAATCGTTCGTGTTGGCTTAGGATTTTGGCGCGTGCGGCATTGAGGGTTAGTTGTTTGATTGACGTTTGTTGTCTATTTCTCTTTGCCTGTTTTGAAATTATATAAAAGTTATAGAGAAATGCTGCATTGGATTTATTGAAATCAAATATCTACTATGACATAAATATGTTTGTTTTGTGTTTTACCTCAAATTGGTATTTTTTATCCATTATAATAGGGCTTACGTAAAATGTTACTCATCATCATCATCATCATATTAGCCGAGAGACGTCCACTGCTGGACACCCGTGCGCCACCCGCATCCAGCGGACTCCAACGACCTTTACCAGGTCATCAGTCCACCTTGTGGGGGATCCACGCTGCGCCTTCCGGTACATGGTCGCCACTCGAAAGAGGTCAATCGTCGAATCCGACTCGGCTGGGCAGCAAATGTACTCGTGCCAAATTTCAGTATATATTTACTGTGAAAATAAGGATCTCATGAGAGTTATATAAAGTTGGCGGTTATCTTATATCGTCACTAAAGATAAATCTTGCAAAAGTAGACACTCATATTCCACGTCGTCTAAAAGACACCTACGCCTGGCGCTACACGTAATACAATATGCTTACTTACCTGCATTATCCACCCATAATAAGGTCTTAAAACTTGCATTTTCTTTGCAAAATGCTTTGCATTCCCAAGCGTTCCAATCTTTTGTGGAATGCAGCTGAAAGGCCCGGGGCGAATGTAATTTACCAGGTAACGGGATAAGGGACACACTTCTCTTCAGATATTAATTTTCTCATTAAAAGCCTCTGGTTAATATCACGACAAACTTTTTGCGCTATCAATCTAGATTAAATATTCAACTTTAATAGTTTTCTCGTTATTCTTACCTTTTTCATTATGAGTAGAAAGAGTTGTTACATTTCGGACCCGTGAAACAGGATGAATATAACTTCTTGGTTCGTGGAAGTAATAATGTCGTAGCAAAACTTAATAGAAGTTAAATCGTCGAGTTTTGCGTTAGCGGAAGTTATTGACGATAAACTAAAGCTTTCACGATTTTTAAAGTGCTCTTGAATTGTAGGAAATCCTTGAGAGGAAAATTTCCAGGATTTATTTTTATCGCTTTTGTCTTTTGTTGGTGATTCTTTTTCATGCAAAACTGGAAAATGAAGCGTGGGCAGAGAACAATTATTACTTATTCAGACGACCGGTTAGTGACGCTGCCTACGAAGCTGAAGGTCCTGGGTTCGAATCCCGGTAAGGGCAAATATTTGTGTGATGAGCATGAATAGTTTTTTTATGATTCTTGGATGTTTTCTATATATTTAAGTATTTATATATATTAAATATATCGTCCTCTAGTATCCATAACACAAGCCTTATTGAGTTTACTATGGGACTAGTTCCATTTGTGTAAGATTGTCCACTAATATTTATTTATTTATATTTTTACTATAAGGATGGGGTGAATTATTAGGATTAAATTGACTATCTGCTGCTGCTTGCGCGGCAACGCCCGCGACATAGGAACCAGGTGGAATTGAAGGATAAAATATATATCCTTTGTCAATACTAAAAGTCTATGCTATATACTGTTGCCCATCGATATCTGCGGCAACCGACCGCGACCGGGCTTTTTCCTGTACCAGGTAAAACTTTATTTAAACCGTCTGGTCGACATTTAAGTATCGTACATTTAACATCGTTCAATGATAATAAAAACTTAACCTACAAAGATAAAAAAAGACTATAAATTAAAACTTAAAATTAAAAATTTGGCCCAAATCGCTGTCAGAGGGTAGTGTGCCCAGAAGGCTGGCAGCATTGCCACGCTGGATGGCAATGCTCACTCTTTGAGCAAAATATAGGCCAGCCCTCTGGTCACCGCTGGCGTCTATTCTGCGAGCCGACAAATCCTTATAAAGTCGGCGCGCGCTTGGACCCCACGGTCCCAGTGTTTCGACCCCAAACGCCTCAAATAAGTAACCACTCCCTAGGGAGGCATACTTGCGGCGTTTGAGGTCTTATGCGGAGGATGCAGCCAAGCCAGCATTATATCTGGTGCCCGAAAGATGGGTCGGCGCCAAAGTGTCTACACACGTAGCGTCCCATACCAAGGGACGACCCATCGTTCAATATATCTAACACATTTATTTTGTCAATAGATGCTCCAGTGTGTGCCCAACAACGCGACGGAGAACTTTTCGGAGCTCTAAAGCATGAAACCGTGTCTCTTCACTGTTCCGTCGACGCCAATCCAGCGGTGACTTCGTTCCACTGGACCTTCAATAATTCGGGGGAGCAGACTGATCTATTACCTAAGTACGTTGATTATGAAATTTCAAAATTTACCTTTCATAATCATAATCCTAATCATTCCTTTATTTGTCTAAAAGCAGGTGATGTTAAAAACATGTGTTACAGGCATTGCCTAACTTAAAGTGGAGTACTTTATGCCATATAAGACATCACAAATATCTAGCCTAATTCAGCGTCTTAAGTTCTGAAATAGAAACAAAGGTTATGTACATAATAAGCTTCTCAACACATCATTTATTCATTTATTTTATTGTTATGTCATACATATTTTTAAAGTCATTTCATGACACCCTGTAAGGGCACACAATAAATTAATAACACAGTAAATCTAAATTAACAAACCGAGGCTTAACCTACTTAATTAATTACATTTAGAGTCATTATGTCAGATAAATTTGGTAGGTAATATATATGTCAAAAAATTTAGTTAAAAGTTAGAATTATTTTATGTCTGGGATCTTTTTCAATATATCATTTTACAATATACATAATTCAAAATTTTCTTTTTCTCTAATTACAATGAGGAATAGGTATTGTCAAAGTATTTTAATATGATGTCAAAGTATTTTAGTATAATGTCAAAATTGATGAATACAAAATAACTGTTCACAGTGTAATACAATACCTGTGGATTAAAATAGTTTATTGTCATTTAAATATTCATGAATGTCATAATAGCATTTATTTTTTAGTAATTTTCGTATCGTGTTCCGGAAAATATTAGTAAAATAATTTTATAGGCATGCAATAAATCATTTTGCTGAATAGCGCGCAGTATGCACGTGGATTTGAGAGTGTTTCTTTGGCGAAGTCTTTCTTTCTGTGTTATATCGCGGTTTCAAATACTGCAGAGCCTTAAGCATAGATTGCATTGATTCGCAATTTTTATAGTTAGATAATGTGTGTGGATTAAATCATACAAATCTAATTGGCCAACTTCCCTGCGGCGGTGTTTTAATGTTTTTTTTTTTTAACACACATAATATTACAGTGTATATGAGGAGCTCGGAAATATAAAATTAATATTTTATTCCTTAATTAATGTTGCTAAAAACAAAAATACTCTTAACCCGGCGAGCATGATGTGAAAAAAAGTTCAATCAAGCATGTGGCAGGGTATGACATACCCAAAATTTAATGCCCCATAATATAGTTGTTATTAATGTTATTTTATTTTCTTGATAATGTATAGTTAAATGATTAATTAGTTAATAGAATTAAATCGAAAAAAAGGTTTAATTATGAAATTATTTTTATTTATTCATGTTTTTGTTATACTATGTAATTATAGGAACAAAAATTTAGGGGTTTAAAAAAATCAACAATAAAACAATAAAAATAACTTATTATAATATAAATCAACTTTAAACTGAAAGATACTGAGATTTTCTTCTTTAAATAGTGTAATTAAATTTTTTAAGTAAAAAATATGACTATACTACTATCATTGAAATCCGGAAATTTTTCAATTTTGCATGCTACAAACATTATGGACTTGCCGCAAGCGTTGCAGGATTGTTTGGTTTTTATATCCTTATGTATGGACAGTCCTGGTATCCGACATACCGTCCAGATACATTTACATGTCTAGGTGAAGGCTCACCCAGTTATTTTTCCATTTGCCTGCGGATATAGCTTTGAATATTTTTTTGTTGATTTTCTTGAATTTAAGTATTCATAAATAATAAAACAGTATTAACTAAAATAAATAAACGCGTCTCAAACCTATACAATAAAATCATAAAAAAGAATTAAGAATAATAAAAAAACTTAATAAAATTATTAAAAATGTATACTTAAAATAAATACGTCAAAAATGAGGCAGGGTATGACATACCCGAGACTGGTTTGTGCACGACTATTCCGGCCAGTGTGTCACGCCACACTGTGATCACGCCATTATCCCCTTTCGCACACCCCTGCCTCCAGCTACTGAGTGAGCTGGTGTCGTCAGTCGAAGATTTAGAAAATACCAATACTTTTTAATACTACCAGGGTATGAGATACCCTGCCTCATGCGCGCCGGGTTAAGAATCTAGCATAAATGTTGCAGTTGATGTCTGTTCGATGTAAATTTCCCTTTTTGTAGATTCTTTACCAGTAACGGGCACAAGTCTACTTTAAACTACACACCCACGACTGATATGGAGTATGGTAC
Source organism: Epinotia nisella (assembly GCA_932294315.1). Taxonomy (NCBI): domain Eukaryota; kingdom Metazoa; phylum Arthropoda; class Insecta; order Lepidoptera; family Tortricidae; genus Epinotia; species Epinotia nisella. The sequence continues at coordinate 3,526,006 of OW028691.1, forward strand.
ATTGATGTGTTACGGGAAGAACTCAGTGGGCCAGCAGAAGGTCCCATGTTCATTCCAGTTAGTGGCAGCTGGTGAGTCACATTTAATATTTTTAGAGTAAAATAAGAGATTCTTCAGAATTATACGTTCTAATCAGCCTGGAGTAATAATATGGTCCAACGTATAAAGTTGTGCATATTCGAAGAAATCTTTGTTTTCTCTGGTATTTTTTCTTGTGATCTGATTTGTAAGTAATCAATTATTGATTCCATTGATCATGAAGGGAGAGCACCTAAACTGTGTCCATTAATATTAACTGGTTACTTGTTTAGTGCTGCTTAACCAACTTGAGGCCAGACAATGCTGCGTGTATTACGCCGTAGTGAATAGCAGCATTTTTTCCACTTTGTAGCGGAAATCGCTCGTAGATTCTTGGCTCATATGTGCGCAATTGGGTTAAAATAGCATTTATAAAAGATCTAACATAAATCTAAATCATCATCATATCAGCCCAAAGACGTCCACTGCTGAACATAGGCCTCCCCCAAAGAGTGCCACAATGACCGGTCCTGCGCCACCCGCATCCAGCGGACTCCAGCGACCTTGAATCTAAATACTTGAGTGTTATGTGGGTAGTTTTAAGATGAGAGTGCGCGGCGGCGTACCGTGCGTAGTTAGTCGGAATATACTTGTGATAGTGACCAGTCTGTGTTTATCTTGTCTCTATTTCGACTCCCCTCATTGAGAATTAACATTTAGATTTATGTATGATCTCCTGATATTTATGTCCATATCCCAGGTCGCCCGTTCCACCTTCAGAACTGCACGGTGGCAAACCAGAGCATTGACTCCTTATACGTCGAATGCGTCGAGAACTTCGACGGTGGCCTTCCCCAAACGTTCCTTATGGAGCTGTTGGAGTTGCCATCATTGATCGTGAGTATTGTTCCTCATCTTAGCATTATCTGTATTGAGGTAGTACACACGGCAGCGACAATAGAGTGAGACTGAGCTGGAGCGATAGGAATGGCACACCTGAAGGATCCTGGAGTACTTGCTATCTAATATCAATAATTGGTGTAGCCTCTATTCCTTGCGTAAGCAACTGCCATTTTCTAATTCTGCCACTTTCTAACTAAACTTCATTGGGAATATTATGCTTTTTGTCGTAGACAACGACGGGGGTCAATTTAATGTGCCTTCCAGAGCACAGTAACGAGTATTAGGTAATTTTAATCGTCAGTCAAAATAACAAAAGCATTGCTTATGCAGTTGAAACTCTAGTATACTCAATTATATCCGGGGAAACCTGTCTGAAATCAATATCTACTTGGAAATCTTCATGATAAAGAAGACTTTTAAGGCTTATAAGTGCCACGGTTCAGCAAATGCCGTTCTGATAAATAAACAATCCAAGTGATTTATTTGTTTATTTATATTTGGAGAACCAACACCTACAACTAGTGTATAAAATCATCTTCCTAAAGTTTTTTTCTAAAAAAGCGTGTATTTTTTTTAAATCTAAATATTGTAACTGTAGTTCTAACCTTAAATAAAAACCACCGCTACTGTTAAAACACGAATTCTAAAAAACATCACACAAAAATATCTAACTGAATACAAAATTCACAAAACACTCCAAATGCCGGGCAAACAATGCAACAGAACGTGTCACAATCATTTGATAGCGCTCAGTAAAAAATTTGCAATGGTACAATATTCAACCCGAAAGGCATCGCGTTGATTTGATCGGAGCGATACAACATGAACAGCCGGGTTATCGGCTTCGTGTTTTCCCATCGGTAATCCTGTTTATGCAAAACTACTTTTTCGTTCATTTTGCTCGAGTATACCAATAATATTTAAAAATGACTAGTGGATTTTATATGCAATTCATATTGTTCTTGAATATGGAAGCACTGTTTATATTAGAAGTTAAGATTGTAATTATTGTGTATTTTTTTTATGAAATAAACAGTTCAAATTTTAATTTTAATTTTTTTTTTTTTAAATATAAATAAATAAATAAATATCGTGGGACAATTCACACCAATTGATCTAGTCCCAAACTAGGCAAAGCCTGTACTATGGGTACTAGACAACGGATAAACATACTTATATAGAGAAATACATACTTAAATAGATATTAAACATCCAAGACTCGAGAACAAACATTCCTATTCATCATACAAATATCTGCCCCGACCGGGAATCGAACCCGGGACCTCAAGCTTCATAGTCAGGTTCTCTAACCACTAGGCTATTTGGTCGTCAAAATAAATTATATAAAAAGAGGATATTAATTTAGAATTTTTTAAGTGTTAAAACTCATATCATATTTATTTTAACACAGAAATCGTTGTCTTAAGCAGATAAATTTTACATTAGGGGGGCATGCGGATGCAGCTTAAATATAATTTTATTTTTACGTAACACTTGTATATGTTATAAAGTATGTGACTACATAATTGTTGGCAGGAAGCTAAAATTAAAAAGACCATAACGGTATCAGATATATTTTATGCTTGTCTGACACCATTTTTTTTATCAAAGCTTGTGTTTTATATTTATGCTCAGAATATTAAAATAAAGGAACAAACATAATTGCACTAACAGAAATACCTAGATTGCTGTTCGGAACTCAATTTACAACGCGGGCAATTCCAAAATGTAAAATTTGTTTCTGTACTATTTTAATATAGCTAATATAACACACCCGCTGTACGTAGTGAAGATTAAATTAGTTTTGCATGTATCAAAACTTTGCTTTTACTGCGTCTTTAAAATTTAATCAAAGCTTCAAAGCTCTGCGCTAGCCGACTAGTGATAAAATAAGTTAAAAAAAATCGTTTTTATGGACATTATGTATTTCATTCTTATCCCAAACAATGAGAATAATTCGTATTATTTTATTTTCTTTTTTATTCATCCAGTACAAACATAATCATACTGTGAGTTCACAGTTATGAAAAAACAAGCACTAATTGTAAGCCTAATAATAGGTAACCACAGCATGCGTTACAATTTTTCGTATAGACTCACTAACTAATTGTAAAACTTGCAGGCTATGAAAACAGATTATCACAGAAATAAAATTAAATGAATATGTCGCTATGTTTGTAAGTTAATTTATTTGGACGTTCTCTAAAAATACTACACTATGCATAAAGATAAAGATAGTTTAATTTAGGTCGACAGAGGTTACTATGAAATATAATTATGTCACAGCTACCTACTGCATAGGAATCAATTACTGTTAGGAGCATAATAAAATGGATAACAATAGTAGTTTATGTGACTGTACATAATGAGAGGCCTTAAATCACGAGTGTTGTTTTCAACTCGTCAGCGAGTTTCATAATAGACACACGAGTGGTTTAAGGCCTAATTATGTACAGTTGCATACACTACTTTATCCTCAATGATGTGTTCGGGAACCATTAGACTAACCGCCATTGCACCGCCATGGCCAACTAGATTACAAATCGTGACCAACTAGATGTCCATAACAAAATCTAGTTGGTCATGACCTCTAGGCCACGCTTCGAAATTTGAAAGTCATTACTTTAACAATATCGATATCATAATAAAAATACGTACAATATTACTTACGGCCAGAGACAAGTAATTTATTTTTATAAATCTTATTGTATAATGCAGGCCCCGTAGCATGGTTGGCCTTGTCACGCGATAGGTGATAGGATAGAGCGTGCGTCACTGGCTGACACCGTTCGATAGAACGAGACGATGCCCCTATCTGTCACTTGTCGCGTGATAAGGCCAACCATGCTACGGCTCCTGTTCATTACTGCCAGTTTCTGAACACATTTTAGCGGGTTTATGTGAGTAGATAAAATATTTTATTTCATATCACTGTGTTTTACTTTTATTTGTACCCTACAGTTATTATAGAGGTAACACATGAGGTATAACATGTTTAAAGCTCACTTTTCCCAACAGGTCCGCTACAATGTCTCAACCAACCGCACTCCACCTTACTTCGAGATCAAAGGGCTGCCGCCTGGCGTCAGTTATCGCATCGACTTGTATGCCGTCAACGCGAAGGGTCGAAGCGACGTTTCGACTATCGAAACTGTAACACTGAAGGGACAGGCCAAGTTTACTGGTAAGTTTTTACGCATAATATACGACCCTGAGGCACACTTTAAATGTCAAAAATTAGGAGTAAAGTACCTAAATATTATTTTAATATTAAAAATAAGCTTAGGGCTTGTGCACAAATCACGCGAGGTTCGATAGGGGGGAGGGGGTCAGGAAAAAATCACGACATATCACGTTGGGGGGAGGGGGTTATAAGGAGACCTCACGTGTATTTTTCTACAGTGAACGAAGCTAAGAAATAATGTCTACCTTACCAAGCCAAGAACCTCACCCACCAAATATGGCAAAAAGTTGCCGAAAAAACATCGCGCGATTTGTGAACAAGCTCTTCTAAGAAAATGTTGGTAAGTATTGTGTTAAAAATAAAGTAGTATCATTTTGGTTTAGGTATTCACTCTTTACTCTTATGGCTACTATTTTTACAGTCTCGAACGCATTAGTCGTACCATTTTTTTTTTAATTTTTGTTCATTATGTTTCTGGCTCGACCAAAACAATACCCACGTCATAATTGAGATTACTTTTATATAATATGCGATAAAACTGAAAATTGCAAGTCCAAGAATACCTTGAAAATGTTCTGAATTCCCAACTATATTAATTTATACGGAATGTTAAAACCCAAAGTCACTAATGAAGTCAACTGCGGTCGTGCCGTATTTCCTGATTGCAGTCGAATAAACTACCCGCGACCGAGCGAACCGCCAATTTGAGAAACATTTGCACTAAAATACTGGGCTAGTATATAAAAAGGCTTATTTAACTAAAAAAAATAACGCCACTTTTGACTTTTTGGAAGTGAGCGATTACGCTTGTGATTGTGTGATTATTACAAGTTGACTTTAAATTCAGCTAGATGAAGTACTTTTTCGTAGTGTTGAATTTCTACGTGTTATTTTGAAATACATTATACTTGGTAGTCAATAAAGTTCATTTTAAAAAAGCACTTGAAATATAGGTGTGATGTAATGTTCAAAAGAAAATTGAGGTAAGAATGAAATTGAGTATAATTAGAGTAGTTGTGTTTAGGTTGAGCGAGTAAATCGGAAGTGATCATGCTAGTTTCAAGTACCGACATAAATAACGAATTTCTGTTATACTTGAATAGGTACTAAATGAATACGAAATATATATTTTACATTTTTACAATATTTTTTATAACTGTTTCATGTGCAACAATGTTTGTATGTAGTAAGTTTCATGTATTCCATTTGACCAACTGCCCGTGGGTTAATTAAGTAAATCATATGAAAATGCAATATTTTGGTACCATCAAGCTGGCCTGATAAGAACTCTTAAACTACAAACGATTAAAACGTAATGTTAAGTATTCATTCATCATCTTGTATAAAATACCGTAAACGGGGGTCAATAGAAACAATTTTCAACTTCCAGAGCGATTTGAGGAATGAAACCCGTATATAAAAAAGTAATGCTGGATTTATATTTAGAATCTTAGTTCTAGAAATTTGCATTTGTAGAAATAGCATTTATTCGTTTATTTTACGTATATTAACACGAAAAAACTACAGTTATATCTCCATATCCGTGAAACGGAGTTAGTAAATACGCATAAGGGGTGAATCGAAATCCGTCAGGGTTGTCACGATATCAAATTTAATTTGTAGGTACCCAGTTAGGTACTATATTGCTCAGGAGTAATGTACTACGGATATACGTGTATCTACTTAACGCATCTTTTATTAAGTGATGATTTAGAACACCTAAGTTTATTTCGTTAGAACGATGTTAACTTTCACAAAAAGGCCGTTTACTAGTGTCCAATTATTTCATATTTATATAACCGCTATTTTTATACCGGTGGTTACGTGTAAGAGACTTAATTTCATGCACGTAAATCTATATTTGTGAATATAAATTGAAATAAGGAGTTTGACAGCCCTAACACATTTTTTTACTGTTCCCTTTTCGTTTTTATTGACCCGTCAGTTGTGTCTTTTAGACCCGTCGGCATGTCTATAAACCCCATACGGAGCGTTGATAGACCCCCCTACGTGTCGTGTCCACTGAACCCTTTTCAACGACAAAATGCTTATCGACACATTTTTTGCACTTTTACGCTTCAGTATGAAGAACATTGGTATTCTCTTTTGTTATTACGACACTTTAGATACTGTATTAGTAAATAAATACGACGCAACACGATACATATTGCTCAATTCACTGCTATAACAAAGTTTTGAGAGACTTTTTCTTACCTTGGTGACAGCTCACTTCAGACTAAATTTTTTAGTATCTGTGCTGTGACCATCTCCGTGCACTCCAAATCTTACCAGTGTAATAAATGAATATTCTACTATAGATATAGGTATGCCTAACATAATAACTATCATATAGTGGTATCCGAGAATACCAGCGTCAAACAAAATCACGAAATTTTCTCTATTCACCCCGCGATCTCTATTTACCCCGGTTTACGTAATCGAAGATTAAAAAAAAAACATGATCAAACTTCTATTATTTTTAATAACTGTCTTCTTTGTTTCATGTTCATTATTACATTTAACCAATTGTTGCTAGAATTGATTAAATCATTATATTCCAGTCCAAAATAAGTTAGGTATGTGAAGGAAGTCATCTGGTAAGGTATTTTGTTTAAATGTAAGGTAAATTAATCTGGTAAGGTATTTTCTTTCCAGTAAATTCACATTTGTAATGTAACTTTTAATTAACAAATTGTGCATACAAGTAATTTTACTATGCATCAAAGGAATTTAAACCGTCGGAGCGGCGTTTATTTCCCGACGTTTACCGGAAGACGACTGCATTAAAAACTGCATACAATAAACACTGGCGGTTACTCAAAATTAGACCTTATTTGTTGAACGTAATAAGTTAAAATTGCTTTGTTAATCAAACATTCTAAAATCTCCTATCTCTGTTTTATAACTTGCCGTAAATAAATTAAAACAGAACTGCATGGAATCAACTTGTAATGCCTTTCGAGAACAATAAATTGTGCTTAGATTTTTATTTGATTGAATTTATTTTTTGACATCGTATAATTTGGTAAGGGGATATATTTTAAATTTTTAATGTAATGTAATAAAATAAATTATTATCTCCGATTTAAATGCACGGGGCGAACCCCGGTCATTTGGAAGGCGTGCGTGGGGATATAGATCCAACACGTAGAGGCCCTTTAGAGACGAAGTTTAATGTCATGAGGTACACCTGCTAGAACCCATTTACGGGTACAGGTATCATTGATTACCGCTAACCCGCAAAATTTATACATAAACTATAGTCGTATGGAATTTTCAACTTTTTGTAAAGGAATACAGCAGTTGCCAACTTTCTTGTGACCATACCTAATATTGATACATTTTAGAAGACAACTGGAAGAGTCTACCAGCCTTGCTAGCATAACTTGACTCTCTAGTCTACTCGCGCGCGTGATAGACTATCTGTCACTTTTTGACAGCATTAATCAGAAAGTGACGGACAGTCTATCTCGCGCGCGAGTAGAGTTGAGAGTCAAGTTATGCTAGCAGGGCTGAGCATAATACTTGGATAACCTATTCGTGTTAAATATTCGGTGGTATACTTGTCTTGTGGTTCCTATTCCGCCTAATCCTTGCTAAAATCTGTATTAAATGCCTCAACAGTAAGCTAATCTTGTAGGTTTCATAATCTTAATCTTTGAAGTGTCAGTTAATCATGTTTGGCATTAACGTTATCTGAACGTTCATGTGAAGCTTCACGTTGATTTCTTAGAGTTGTGCTTTTGATATTCTTTATTTAGACGTTCGTCAAATTACTTAGGAGATCAAAATGGTTTTTTTAAGAAATAGGCGGTTGAAGTTTTCGCTTTCAACCAACTGACCCAGATAGTTTTATAGTTTTGTTTCCGGGATTCTAAACTGTTTATAATTCAGCTCTAAAAAGTATTTGATTGACATATTTAGGTACCTACTATTTAAGCAATATGTATGAAACTCTACTTTCATCTGGATACAACACTGACAAATAGAACCAAGTTACCATAGTTCATAATGGGTTGACAGGGATATTAAAAAACGTACCTACACATTGTACACGACTGACTTGACTGTACACGTTAACAGGTTATTCTGACTAAGTTATTATTTGTCTATAACCACATCATTTACGAACGTATTGCACGCAAAACCGATGGCCATTGGGGTGGAATGGTTCTCGAGTGGCGACCACGTACAGGAAGGCGCAGCGTGCCGGCCCCCACAAGGTCGCTGGAGTCCGCTGGATGCGGGTGGCGCAGGACCGGTCATTGTGGCATTCTTCGGGGGAGGCCTATGTCCAGCACTGAACGTCTTTCGGCTGATATGATGATGATATAGTTTAAGAACCGTACAGTATAATTATACACCTATGCCACTTTAAAACTAGTTGCTTGAATTTAACTCTCAAATGATGACAGCGGTGAATTCTTGACTTTGACAAAATCTCTTTGTTGCAGGTGAAAGCAACACGCTCGGCATCTCACCAGTCCTGGCTTCAATAGCAGCCATGTCAGCCTTGCTGGCTACTGCGGTCTGCGGCGTACTAGCAGTTCTGTATAAAAGACATGCCAACAGACACCGGCATTTGCCTGCTAAACATGCCCCGTTGAGGTAAGACAATACTCATAATCATACTCATACTCATACTCATACTCATACTCATATTCATACTCATACTCATACTTTATTGATAATAGAAATTACAAGTCAAACATAATACGGTACCGTATTAGAATAAGCTTAAGTCATAATTTTTTTTACATAAAATCAAAATCAAAATCAAAATATTTATTTTGCAAATAGGCTTATGCTAGCTCTTTTACATGTCATGTTTTAACAACTATAGGTATAGTTATTAATTATATTATTTTGAGTCTAAAAACTCTTCAAACGTATAGAACGACCGCTCAACAAGCCATGTTTTGAGTTTATTTTTCAAAGTCAAAGTCAAAGTGATTTATTCTTCAATTTAGGCATATCACATGCACCTATGAATGTCGATAAACTACCACCGGTTCGGAAAGTAAACCTCTGCCTCGAGAAGAACCGGCGTAAAAAACTCGGCGAGGTGTCATTTTTTCAAAACAGTATACTATCATATCAGTATCAGAGTATTATAAAATTTTAAAATGACATTGCTACAGTAGAAAGCCTATTTATTTTACGACAGATTTCTAGTGCAGGATTTTATCGCTGCCAAATATCCCTACGCATGATGTAGTCGTTTATCTTATAATATGCTTTTGAAATAAGTTTTGAATGAAGTGTTTGAAACTATACTTGACAATATTAGTTACGTCTAGTGTTATACGCTAGCCTTTTGGTTCAAACTTGTCTGTGAATTTCAAACGGAGGTCGTTGATTCGAATCCTAGCTCACACCAATGAGTTTCCAGATGCACTTTTCAAGAGGGCCATGGTTTGAGCATTCTCGGTTGGGTCGGCGTGACATTGTATTAGCTTTGAGGTTACGTTCCGGACATATTCCACTTAATAAATTTGCGTACCTGATGCGATGTTGCATCACCAGACTGCAATGAGTGTGGGATTATAGAGGATACCTATCATGTTATTATGGAATGTGACCGGAACACGGACGCGAGAACATTACAAACGAGATTTTATTCGCACCCGATTTTCTGATGAAGCAAAATGTTTGTATAAACTTGTAGCGATTGGATTAAGTAGAAGATAAAATTGTTAATGTGAACTCATAGAGTGACATAGTCACAAAAGTGACTGGCTCTTTAAAAAAAAAAAAAAACAATGAGTTTCAAATGAAAGTATGAATGAACATCATTTCATATTTACCTTTAGATTTTCAGTGAAATACAAAGAAATAATATAGTGAGCAAACTCACAACTGAAGAAATTTAAAAGTATATGTGACGACTCTAATACAACTCATACGTGATAAGATTCCTGTGCTCAAAAGTGAGCGATGATGTTAGAATGCTAAGTAAGACTCTTCAACCAAATCATTATAAAAATGCAAGTCAGGAAATTAACATAATAAATAATGTAACAGAGGATAATTGAGGGGTACACGGAAAGAAGGACCATGTCTAGTCACATTAGCCAAAATGGCAAAAACGGAACCCTTAATAGTTTCGTCATGCCTGTCTGTCCGTCTGTCCGTATGACACAGGCATTTTACTCGAAAAACTGTAAGGTGCATTTAAAGCAGATTTTCATGATAGGTTTTATAAAATTCTACAATAAAATTCCAAAACACATTACCGAACTTACTGACTCTAAAGTCAAATCTGTCGTAAAACAGACACTTATTTCAAAAGCATATTATGAGATAAACGATTACATTGTGGATAGGGATATTAGGCAGTAATAAAGTCCTGCACTAGATATCTTTCGCGAAATAAATGGGCTTTCTACTGTAGCAATGTAATTTAATAATACTCTGATACTGAAATTATATATTTTATACTGTTTTGAAACAATGATACCTCGGTGAGATTTTTACGCCGGTTCTTCTCGAGGCAGAGGTTTTCTTTCCGAACCGGTGGTAGTTTATCGACTTTGACTTTTTCACTTTGACTTAAATTACTAAAAAAAAATTTTTAGGGGTGCACTCCATACATTTTTTTTCATTGTAAGTCCACGTCTGGTACATCAATCGATAGGGCTTTTAAAATAGGTAAATATAACGTTTCTCAGCATTTTTTTGATTAAGTGAATAGAGTCGGAGATAATCGCCCCCGAAAGTCACTAAAATTGTGTGGTTGGTGTAATTTGAAAAAAAAAATTGAATAAAAACATGGATTTATTAAATTGTTTCACCGAAAATTATTTTGAACAAGATCGGTTCAAAAGTTTTCGAGATATTACTGAAAAACTGCCTTCCCTATAGAAAAGGATGTAAGTGCTGTATTTCTGCGACGCTACGACCTTTTTAATAGGCACGGAACCCTTCGTTTTGCGTGGTCCGCTCTTGGCCGGTTTTTTTTAATGAGATTTTGGTGTCACGTAATAGTTCAAAACGAGCTCAACAATTTGAAATGTAATGTTTAAAACAAATAGATGAATATTATGTAAGACAATGGACTAGACATAGTTATGATTTGCAATTTCATTTGTTATTCCTAGCGAGGCAATGTACATGGAGCGTCCAGCGCACACCCCCACCCCCGTGAAAGAGACTGAGTCCCGGGCAAGCAGCACGGAACCGCGGGGCGAGACGCGAGGGGTGCGGGGGGCGCTGCTGCATACGCCGGATCCGAGGGAGGACGACGCTGATCCTGATATCATACCTTGTTTATATGGTGAGGCATCATCATTGGCTTGCCATTATCCCATTTGTGGGCTCGGCGCTGCATGATTTTTCTTCTATACGTCTCATCACTCGTTACCTCATCACTCACATCCATCTTATTCATATCATCTCTCACGCAGTCCATCCACCTTTTTCCTGGCCTACCCCGTCTCTTTCAACGTGCCACGTTCATAACCGATACCTTTCTCATCAAGGTGAGTATCATAATATTTTTCTTTCTTCGTGAAAAACCTGCGAACCAGGTACCTAGTCGTCAGGGGATGACTGGTTGATGGATTTGTACCTACTAAAAACACCTCGGCAGCCGCCTTATGCGCTTCCATGCGAAGGATTTTAGGATTTGGGGAAGGCCTTTGCCCAGCAGTGGACATCTTTCGGCTGATAATGATCTTTCGGATGATGATGATATTAGGCCTATGCATCCGGCTGATGATCATTGGCTTCATCGCCATATTTGGTAGACTTTGGTTCTAATGTCTTCCATTTGGATTCGAGGTTATTCTGGTGTTCCACAAGGAGCAATTCTAGGTAGGTAGGTGGTAGGTTTTACGGTATACACCGACAGTTTCGAGAATCTACTAATATTCTTGATTCCAAATAGACCAGTCACAAACAATTGAAATGTCTTTAGAACGGAGGCCCGTCTCCAACGGCTACATGAGCCTGCAGCGGCCTCCGCCGGCCTCCAAGATGCCGAAGGTGGAAGATATCCGGGCGGAACCCGACGGGGCCTACTATGCGGACCTCAGGAAGAAGGATTATAGGATACCATTAACTAGTGTAAGTATTTAACTTTTAACACATTCAGTACCCAGCACAAAGACAGAATAGTGCAGACACAATGCAATTAGACACAGGAAAACGTTTTTTTCTCAGTTCACCCGTTTAATCACGATGTTAAATTCAAGAACCGTCGAAATATCGATATTGGTCTGCCGCGAAGACACACACAATGTGTCAATTGTATTGTATGTTTACTCTCTTTGTCTCTGTGGGTCTTATGTGTTGTTAATAAATGTCTTCTTTCTTTCTTTCTTTCTTTCTATAATAAAATCACGTGATGAATTCCTTTTACATCGCAATGTTTTTGTTTCTAAACTTTAAAAGGTTTCTTCTACTTTTATGTACCTATTGATAACTTTAATTATGTATCATATGGAGTGCGTACCAGATCAATGAAACGAATTTTTCATCGATCTGTAACACATTTTTTCTTTAAATAAATAAATAAATAAAAATGTTTTATTGCCACAACTTTACAAACGTAAAAACAAATCAATAAAAGAGAAAAAACAATTTAAACTAAGCATGACATATCTGGGCAATGGGTACCAGTCTGTCTTTCCACTTCAAGACACTCTTCTCAATAGTCCGATTTCTTACCAGGGCATTTTGAACGTTATGTTTTTGACCATAACGCGCTTTTTCAATACCCTTTCCATTGTTCCAGTCATATCATAGTTTAGGACGAGTGAATAAGGGCGTAAACGCCTGCAGCCCATCATCGGTCACTGGAGTGACGTCATCACTGACGGCGCACCGACTCCGGCCCGAGGTCGTGACGACATCGCATCGGGTGCAGGAGAGCTGTATATAAATGTAGTATAGGAAAGAGGAGATGGCGCACATTACAAATTGCAACGATATATTGGCGGTTTAATATGTCAAGATAGAATGGAACTGACTCCATTAAGAGACAGGAAAAATATCGTAAAAGACGCTATACTATCTTACAGTTCCTCTAGACAGAGGTCCAATTTAAACGGCTTTTTAACTAAACATTGTTTAGGCGCAGCGTCACGAAAATGTAAGTCGAGTTCTTGTTTCAACACATAACTCCATTTCTATCTTGACATCTGACTCCAATTAAAAGGTTTGTGTGGTTAACGTGGGTGTCACATGCTTTGATGTGAATTCCCTGTCATTATTTCAACTAGTGTCTTGCTCAATGTTAATAAAGACATAGTGATGAATAAGCGCCATTTCCATTTATTGAAAGTCTGCTGTCAGATCTTTTCTAGGGTTCTTAATATTATATTTTCCCTATGTAGTAATCTAATTTTTTGTTACACAAATGAAGAAATCAGTTTCTGAGAAAACGATTTGTAGGTATTCCTGAAGTTAAACTCAGGTCTGTGTTCTCTAAATATTTCTTGGCAAACTGAAAAGCAAGGTCGTGAATGCAATCCTCGTTTGCGGCTTGTAGAGTAAAATAAATTCAGTGTTTCAAAAAAAAATTTTTTCAGGATAAAAAATATCCAGATTTGTGAACTAGAATATGCATCCTAAATACATTTTAAACCCAGTATAAGTTACACACCACATTTTTTTTTTTATCATTTAATATTTAAAAAAAAACTAAAATAGTAAGTTACCTACAATCTGACTGCAGGCCACCCCTCCGATGTAAATGCTCCGTAACAATAAGTATTTGACTGTGTTCCTTTAGAGCTCCTATCGTGTAATCTTTTACGAATTTTATGTACATAAATACTTTAAGAGTGTGATACGTTTCAGTTCCATACTATCATAGATTAATTTTTATATGTAAATCTTAGAATAGTGGCCTAAGATTTTTGTTCTTTTTTGTGTCGTTATCAGCTCAACAGTTGAAATCTGAGATATATCTCATACTGTGTTCCATGAATGTTTTGTTACCTATTTATTAAATACCCTGAAATATGTCAGTTTAATTACTTACAAATAACCGGATAAAAATATTCTCGGTTAAAGGAAAAAGTAGTACCTCTAGTTGTTTTTTGCTTTTAATGCTAAAGACGTTAACAAAAGAAATCCATTAGACAAACTAGTTAATATTTTAGTAGGTGTGATTCTTGTGAAGCATGATGATTAAAATAACGACATAATAACCAACTGACAAATATTGATAAAGCTAACTGGTGTCATGTTTAGAAACACTTAAAAAATGATATGAGTCTAAAAATGTTTTTTTTTACTACGAACAAACATCAAACAATTTCACAGCATTCTTAATTTTATTACTTCATAAATGTCTCAACAAGACCAAACAAATCAAAATCCTCAAACCACAAAATCTTCACAAGCTAATAAAAATCTATTACTAAAGAATTAACATTGGAGAAACGAACATAAGAATTCTCGAAATTATAGCACATTACTAAAAAACAAATATTGAAGTAACAAATGAATAAAGAACAAATGTCACAAGATGATTTCCTTTAACTTAGTTAAAGATCGTCAACAAAGCGTAGGAGATAATAAATTGGACAAATATTTAACACCGGTCAAGGTCCCGTTACGGGGAAGGTCGAAAAAGTAATTTAGTTTAACACCCTGTAGATCGATCTGGAAGACATCTTTTCTGGCTGGCCCCGAAAGTCGCGGTGTAAACTTGGCTTTGATTAAAGTTAGCTTTTTTGGTCGAACATTTATGATAATGTTCAAAGTTTTTAGTATGGACTAAAATCAATTTATTTGACAATTATTATCGTATTTCTAACTCGTTGAAAAAAGTGTATGTTTACAATCTGAAATTATTTACTATGTTGCTGTTAATTAACTTGCACAAATTATGATGGGTTTGAAACATTTTGGAAGATTTACCAATGGTATTAACGTGGCTGTCACATCGACTGGTTAATTAAACAGTTAAATAAATAAGAAGGGTGTAAAATCGCTGTTAATTATCACAAAATACCTACGACTCACATCATAAGTTGTATAATTTATTAACGTTGCTGAAACAAATTATATAATGAATGTCTGTTGTTCTACACAATTTTGATCTTGCTACAATATTAACGCGTTATAATACAGCGAAATGCAAAAGAGTTGCAGTTTTTTTGGATTGGTTTTTACTCATTTCATTATTTTTAGTATCTATGTCAACTTATACCGACTAATGTCAGGCATTGTAAAGCGCAACAAATCGCCTGTGCCTGGCCATATTTTGCTCGTAATATTTTCCGATTCTGTCCATGTTAATTTAATTCAAATTCAAATTTTTATTTCAGGCTTTGCCCATAGAAGTGTTAGTATTTGTTACAAAAACATAAAACTATTGTTAGCAAGTACACTTCAATGAATTATAATTTAACAAGTCAATCATTCATCAAAAATAAAATACTAGCTTAAAATTGCATCAAATATAATCATTGTAATCAGTGTTCGTATTTGTCCGCTCATTTCCTGGCCCCGTCTACGCCTTGGCGGCCACACGCGACGCACGTTAAATCGAATCCACCAGTTAACTCAATATCTATCAGTTACCCCGATTGCCCTGTTACCACGTCCAAGTTATGAGTTTCACATATACACGTCACTTTAAACGGGGTTTTATGAGACCATTTTAACTGACAATTGATGGGCAGGTAAGTGGTGTGGTAAAGTGACTATTGTGTGCTCGAGAATATTAAAAAGCATGTGAAAAGTGACATTTACAGCATAGTTACGACTGACGGTTGGAGAATATTTGTGAAATATTCCCGAGTGTTTTTGAGAACACATAAAATGCTTCCAAGTAAATCTGAAGATGCAATGAGGTGGGAATTGAGTATTGAAATGTTAAAATGAATTTAATGATTACATCTATCATTTGCTTGTCGTAAACAATGAAATTTAGATTCACATATTTCCTATAGAAATAGCCAAAGTTATGAATTTAACGCCTATTTTTTGGTTTGACTCATAATCCGCATAATATAAATCTATTTGATTTAATCAAAACTTACACTTTTAAAAGGTATTAGTTATTGACAACCGCGACAGGAAAGATGACTTTTTCTATTTGTATGATGACCGAATTAGATTTTTTGGAGGATGTTTTTGTTTATTTCTCAAAAGGTTCAAGAATTCTTATGTTTATTGTGATAAATTGTCGTCTACGACAAGCTACATATTGGTATTAAAAAAATAGTGACTAAACTAATCCCATTTTTTCTATGCATATAAACACACACACATATGTCTCAAATAAATGATTTTGCTTTATGTTGTCGTTATATTTTAAACTATTTCATATTTTTTTCTTTATAAACACAGATGTCTTCAATATATTATTTATATTTACATTGGTGTTAGTTTGCCACAAAACATCGAGATATTATCGAATTGTTCTACTTCCTTCAATTGTATGAATGTAAATAGATAGTATGTATTTGAAACTGATGTAAACACAGGTTTTGCTAGTGTTTCAAATATTTGTTTGAATGTATTATTATTATAGGTGTTTTAATACCATACCATTGATTTCAAGATAATAATTAGATACTTTTGGAATATGATTTGAATAAATGTTAGTTAAAAAATATTTATATTAAACAATTGTGTTCGTAATTTTGTTAAGTAACATAAAAAAATGTACTATTTAATGTTTACCAAAATTGTAAACACTGTCGTACTAAGCCAACATAAGAATCTTTCTTCCATAATGTGGAACTGATAATGTAAGTCTAACAGTGTGATAGATTTATAGGAATTTTGGGCTTAGTATTACAGTATAATAATAGTTTGTACAAAATATTGTTTTTTAGTACTCTTTTGATAATAATTTCTAAAAAATAAAGAAATACTTAAACGGATATTCGATTATACTTTGTATTACCATCTTTATAACTCCACTAATAATTTTGTATGGTTGTAAATTTTGTAAATAAGTATTAAAATTGTAACGAAATTAAAAAATCTAGTCTAATTTAGGTCTAAAGGTGCTAAGAACTGTATATTACTAATTACCAAGACTCATTTTCACGGTCATGCCATGGCAATGTTTTGCTCGGATAGAGGCGTAACGTTATCACGTCGTCACAGTTTTTATTTTAATGTGTTTAATATACCATAGTGTTCAAAACGTGTTTAAGTGGCTACGGTAATTTACCACGGTAATTATGATTTCACGATCCGCAGTAACCTACGCTACCGTCCAAATTACCATTGAAGTATTTAATGAATGCATTTGATGAATTTAAGAAATATTCAAATTCAAAAAAATGGCGGTTAACATAGACAATCATGTATCTATTGATGATGAAATATAATTTGCAACGATTCGCCATAAAATGTTTTGAAGGATCGATGAAAAAAACCCCTTTAGGTACTAATATTTAGCTGATATTGATTCATTTATTCCAAGTAATACGTTTTTTACAAACTTAAAAAAAAACTGAGTTCAAGTATGATTTTTATTGTGATCTAATCATTTCCCTAAAATTTGTAAAAATATTTCCAAATACCGTACCCACCTTACCTGGTGAAAATATCTCTTTTAAGTTTAATTGTGTACCTACAATTATTTTTTTGTCTTGAACCCATTCTATTGGTGACACAATATTCTCCGCATCCCGTTATCTGAGAATCTGAGATTAATAATAGAGACATAATTACCGTGTGCTGCCAATATCTAATATCCGTAACCAGGCTAAACAGATTTCCGGCCTTGCGAATGCGAGAGCGAAAGATCCGTGCTCCGATGGCCAGGCGCTTCATGGAAATAACTGACACTAATTAAACGCTTAAAATTCCTGCCTCCAGAATCTGTTACGTAGTTTTGAATTTATTCGGTGCCATAACAACGTTAAACGATAAAATGTCGGATTCGGGATTTTTTGATGAAGCAATTCGGTTAACGTTTTGTTGCCTCACTAGGTACGGCAGAGCCAAAAGAAAGGTATATCATTTTAGTAGTCTATCTTTGTATTTACGTGTGTTCCACCGTAGCGTTTTAAGAGGGCGTTAACGGGCTCTCTAGCGCCACTGGTAAATAATTATGATTATTTAAAGGCCATAGTCGGGTTTGTATAGTACGTTGGCCCTTATATCAAATGGGCTCGGGTTTTTTTTGTGAGTACCTCTTATAGTGAATAATATTTATACTGAGTATGAAGATACTACTTGTGTCAGTTTTTGACTTGTGATTTTTTTTAAGTTTTCCCGCCTGGAATTTTTTGATATAACAAGTAGTATGCATGGTCTTTTCTGAGAAAAAAATCTAGAGGTGCCTATTTCACAACCACATAAAAAAGTGTCTTTTTTGTATTTTTTTCTTTTTTTATATGATAACTAGTTTGGTTTTTTTGGTGGCGATGCAAATATATATAAACAACATAATTTCAAAATTAGAAGCATATCGCTTGAATACCTACGTCCCGAAACAAAAAAACTTAAAAAAATCATAAGTCAAAAACTGACACAAATAGGATGTTCATACTACGCATAAATATTCTTCACTATAAGAGGTACTCACAAAAAAACCCGAGCCCATTTTTTATATGGGCCGGTTTACTATGGAAACTCGACTATGGCCTTTAACGATAGATATTTAAAAAAGGAGGCCGTATTTTGTATTTAAGTACCTTGTGAATACATCAAATTAGTTTTTAAGTTGCTGGATTCGTCGATCTATTAACTCAAAAGAAAAACGGCCGTTTTAACTTTGGACGCATATATTGACGAATCCAGCAACATAAAAACTAGATTGATGTATTTACAAGGTACTTAAATAGTGGCCTCCTTTTTTAAATATCTATCGTTACATTTATTTAACTATTATTTACTAGTGGCGCTAGTGAGCACGTTAACGCCCTCTTAAGATACTGAAGCGAATGAGGTATCAATTGAAATTTTGTTCCAGGTGACCTTTTGTATAAGAAAACAGTTTATATTAAGTTGGTTTTTCCGTAGTTTGGATACAATTTTTTGAACTTACTATGCTTGTTGTTAAGTCGTAATAGATCAAGAAAGATTTTTTTAAGTCGATATACTGTCAAAGTCATCATGTGTTAAAAACATAGGTATGAAATATATATACGATTGTACTTGTTATTAAAGTCACGTTCACATTTTTTTTAGACTTTGTATACATATTTATGTTCCACTGTAGCATGGCATTACCGTGAAATACTAGGGGTTCTATTAAACTTAACTCATTGAATTGGAATCGATTTGATATTAGTCGCGGTGATCTCTTTCTAGTTTGCATAGTGCGAGTGACACAGGAGTCACCGAGTCGTGTGCGACGCGACTTGGTACAATGATTATTAAATATAATTGATTTCAATTCAATACCTTAACTCAAATAGAGTCCCGGAGTACCCGTTTTAGGCTAGTGTCAATTGCCGGTCATACTGAGTATGACGCCGAAGTATTGTTGAAAGAGATTTCTTGTAAATGTTTCCAAATACAATGTCAAGCATTTATTAAATGAGGTTTTATTCTTTCCCTGTTTATTGATTTTAAGAAGTAAAGGTGAATATCCACCACTGACTAAAGTTGTGTTTTAATTATAGTTGAGTCAAATATGTAAAAACACAGTTTTGCAAATCTTTGGTGGATTTTCACCCATTATATCATTAGCATTTCGTCGTTTTCTTATGCCGGGGTCCCACGGCCCGTGTTATCACAGGCCAGGCCGGATCGTGCCACGCCTGTGGATGCCTGTGCCCGTGCCCAAGCTGGGGTCCCACAGCCCGCCCTCCCATAGCTCTAATCGCGTCAGGCCAGACCAACAGGCCATGGGAACCGACGCGTCCGGCCTGGCCCTGCCGTACCTGTGAGAAATCAGGCCGTGGGACCCCGCCCGCGACAGGCGCCGTCGCGCCGCGCCTTTGAACTTACTGACTTCCGATGGATAGGACCAGCGACGACAGGCTACCGCAGGTCTCATCGAATGCGATGGTTCCCACGGCCTGGTGCGGCTTAGCCTGTGAGAACAAAATATGATCAAGAGAAGTTTGTGTTTTTTTTAGTGCCATTTTATATTTATTTATATATTCAACGCCTCTTTGTATTCGGTTGTATCATTTTAATAACCTTGAGACATTTTAAATTCTATTGTTACTTTTTTTTTCTAAAAACAAATAATTTAAGTTACAAGATCATTATATTATCATCGTCACACTCTAGCGTTTTTTCTGTAGTAGCCTGAAGGAGCAGCTCCTTCAGGCTAAATCTTGGGATTAGGTCCCAAAGTGAACCCTGAGCTGCTCAGGGTTCACTTTGGGACCTAATCCCAACATTTAGCGTAGGCACAAGCTTTATGACATTTTTAAATGATATTTCGTACATATTTTGTTCGAACCCAGTCGTACGAGCCGAGATTGTCCGAGAGCCTCCAGATTCATAGCCGCGAGCCTTACCACTCGGCTGCAGTGGCATTTTGTTAACCTAAAAGTAAAATTTGGTATTACAAGTAATTCGATCAAGATGTAGGTAAGTGGCCACCAAAGAGAGTCAATTGAGGGTAATGGTTGATAACGAGCTCTGCTAACGGACAAGTTTGCAGTAGTCACGGGACTGAAGCAGGGCGACGCCCTGTCACCTAATGCTTTTTAATTTGGTGCTAGAATATGCCCTTAGGAAAGTGCTTGCGCTAGATGTCGGACTGCAACTGAACGTGATAGGGTATGCCGACGATCTAGCCTTGCTCGGGGAAACCAAGGAAGAGGTTGCAGTTTCCGCAGCAGTCCTGGAGATCGAGGCTCAGAAGGTGGGCCTAAGTATTCATCATCATCATCATCATATCAGCCGAAAGACGTCCACTGCTGGACATAGGCCTCCCCCAGGGAGTTCCAAATTGACCGGTCCTGCACCACTCGCATCCAGCGGACTCCCGCGACCTTTACCAGGGCCTACCCACGCCGCGCCTTCCGGTACGTGGTCGCCACTCGAGAACCTTTCCGCCCCAACGGCCATCGGTTCAACGTGCAATGTGCCCCGCCCACTGCCACTTAAGTTTAACAATTCGGAGGGCTATATCGGTTACCTTGGTTCTGTGGTATCTGCTGTTCTGGACTAAGTATTAACCATGAAAAATCCGGATATATCCACATGAAACGCTACAAAAACGCACTAAAAGAAAATACCTTCATGTAGGGATATCACTTATAAAGGCGTGTCCAAATTTAAGTACTTAGGCTGCACATTCACCGACACTAATACACGGGAGGAGGATAATAAACATCCGCATCCAAAGCACCTTGCGGTGCAGTGCCGCCCTTCATAAAGTGTTATAGTCCAAGCTCCTGAGTAGAAACACTAAACTCCGCATATAAAACGGTCATAAGGCGAATACTCGTGTATGGATGAGAGACTTGGACGCTAACAAGAAAAAAATATGCTCCTTGTGGCGGACAGAAAAATTCTCCGAAAAATTCTAGGCCCGGTGAGGAGAAATGGCAGAAGCTTCAGAGTCCGGAAGAACTTCGAAATTGAGCATCTCGTGACCGCACCCAACATTATTGGAGAAACAAAATCTCACCGTCTCCGCTGGCTTGGTCATGGTGAAAGGATGGAGGAAGAACGGGGTGCCAAACGGGCATATCTGAGGCATCCAGTAAGGTGGCGACCCGTTGGACGTCCCAATTATCGCTTGAACGACGTCGTCGAATTAGACCTGCGCGACTTTAAAGCCATGAACTGGAAGGAGATACCCAAAGTGGGTCCTGGCTATATATCTTCAATGAGATCGATAAATAGTAATTCGATCAAATTGTTTTGCACGATCGAAAGAAAATTGAGAGAGACACCGACGTCGTTAATTAGATTAGGAGACATTCGATTCTGTAGGAAATAATTTGTTTACTAAACCGGGGGAATATAACAAGCGTTTCCCGCGCGATTGGATGACATGAGAAACGTGATTGGGGAATTATTTTTGTTCCAAATAGGCTACTTCTACTAACTTGCAATTGGCTACTTGACATTTTTTTTCGTTCGAGAACCAGTTTTCTAAGTAAATATTTGTAGGATATTAACTACAATAAGAGCACGGAAAAAGACAAAAAAAAGGGCAAAAGGCGAACCCTCGCTGCCTCGCTACCGCCGAAACGGCTTATACAAATTGACATAGTTTTTCTCCGCCCAATTTATCTTCTCCATCCGCATCCAGCACCACATTTCAAAGGCTTCCGGTCTTTATCTGACTTACACAAGTCTACAAATTTTCAACTAGATTGGACTTCGGGGAATAGGTCTTTAAGAGCATGTGCAGGTTAGCGCGCGGCATAAACAAAAACTTGAATTTCGAGCTGCCAATAGTCCGGGGTATTTCCTCCGCCAAATCAAAATCTATCCTAATAATTTATATAATAGCTTTACTAAGATTTCAACAATGTCCCTATATTCTGATTTATTTGATAACTGATTTTGTTAATGAACTTGAGCCGCTTGTAAAACACAAAAAATGCAAAAACTTTACCATCGCCTATAGACGTCAAATAGGCAAAAAGTTTAGAGAACTACAATATAGCGAAAAACCATTTTCGAAAATAAATTGGACATATGTCTAAATTTGACTGAGAAATAGGGGACTACGGCGACTCCAAATGCAAGTTTTTTTATGGCGCATTTCCCCTTAACATGCAGACCTGAACAACAAAACCGGACACAAGTGCGAGTTCAACTCGCGTGGTGAGGGTTCCGTAAAATTCCAATTATCTAAGCATTAGGCGCTCCATACAAAATATATAAAAATATGGAGAATATTCCCGTTACTTTGAATACTGAAACTTCTTATAGGTTTTCCTGTAATCTTTAGGCAAGGAAATATTTCCCATATTTCATAAATTACTTCAAATCTATTTTTGCTAAAATTATAAAAATAAAATATCTGAGATGATCAACAACCCCTTTCATTTTATATGTCACACATTACAGTTTGCGAAACTTTTTTTTCTTAATTTTTCAGTTTACCCCCCAAAAGTGGACCATTCATTAATTTACTTAACGCATCCATCTTTAGGTCACCAATTTACATTATGTGTACCAAATTTCAACTCAATCGGTCCAGTAGTTTCGGAGCAAATCGGCTGTGACAGACGGACAGACAGACAACCGATTGATCCTATAAGGGTTCCGTTTTTTCCTTTTGAGGTACCGGAACCCTAAAAACATTGCAAATTACAATAAAACCAAGTAATAAAACACAAGTATACGACATATTCTTACGAGATTAAACAGTCCCATACATCTCAAAAACCGTCAATGTCAAACAAATAAGGCAACGAAACGAACAAAAACATCAAACAAAAATTTTACTGCCTACATTTCAATTCTAAATTTGAAATTCTAAAATAGAATTATCGTTACACAACTTTCGTTTACTTTCACGTACCAATATAACGAATAAATTTAGAGCACCGTTCAACATAAGACCATAGTTATATAAAGACAAGGTGGGTTTTTCTCTGGACTTGTAATCGGTAGTAACTTGTTTTGAACGATATATGTCGCATGCAAGGAATGATAGAAAATATATCACTACCCCCCTGCTACACTTTTATATCGGTAAAGATTTACTACGGTTTTTATTTTGAAGTTTAATGTTCATTTTATGTTTTATAAGGCAGCTCGTAAAACGGCTACTTGTTTCAATTAGTATGTAAGAATTTTAATGTTTTGCTTTCCAAGTTTTGTGTGGTCGTTTTCTATGTAGGCTGACTTTAACGTCAACACTTTCAAAATAAAGTTGTTTTACTAAGTCGGCGCCATGTTTAACGTTGATCGGTCTGTAAGTAAGCGATGTTCGTTAAAATCTGAATGTATGGAAAGTTTGACAAGTCTCTATGGAATGACAGCTGCCAGCGCCATGTTTAACGTTGATCGGTCTGTAATCGTAAGCGATGTTCGTTAAAATCTGAATGTATGGAAAGTTTGACAAGTCTCTATTATTTTTTTATTATTTATTTATTTATTAAGAACAATTTACTTAATACTTAAAATTAAACACTGTCCCACAAAACTGTAGTAACAGTTTGATTGTGGGATCGGCAGTCTCAAGGTAAGACATAAACATAAATAAAAGTGTAATATACTATACATAAATCAGTTCAGTTATATACTAAGCTTACATGGTATTATATGAGTAGATCTAGGTAATGCTTTTTTAATAGTCTCTTGAATTTATTCTTATTTTTTTCACATCTAATGGCTTCAGGCAAACTATTGAGTAGGTATGGGATACGCTTTTTGAGGGTTCTGTCCCCATAGTAATTATTTATCCTAGGAACAAATAGTTTACCAGTCGCCATAGCCTTGGTATTATAGGTATGATCGATTGGTTTTAATGAAATATACTCTGGGTTATGTTCCAGACAGCCATGGTTATTAGTAGCAAGTAGATACTTATGTTTCATGCTTACCGGTAATATTCTACAGATTTTAAAGAGTTGTCGATAGTTATCTTTACATTTGAGTTTGATTTTTTCGTTGACAAGTAATTTTAAAAATCTAATTTGAATGGCTTCTAATTTATCTATATTGGACTTTGTTGTGAGTCCAAAGCTGTCGAGAGCATAACTCAGTATGGAGTCTACCAATGACATATACAAACATCTTAGTGTGCTAATAGGAACTCTAAATCTTAAATGATAAAATTTACCTAATAAAACTCTAAGTTTTTCATAAATAAAATTGACATGATATGACCAGGAGAAATGTTCATCTACTTTCATTCCGAGATAAGTGATAATTTTAACTTTTTCTATAGGTTCACAGGTGCAGTTAGACTTATTTTGATGGAAGCAAGGATAGGTATGAGCATATAAATGCGGATGGATATTCTTGAATGGTAGATACGGGGAGTGAATTAACAAAAACTTTGTTTTGTCAGCGTTGAGAACTATCCCATTGTCGTGAGACCACTTAACAACCGCGTCAATGTCTTGCTGTGCCAGACGGAAGATTTCCTCAAGGTCCGTGCCCGCGCGCATAGCACAGAGGTCATCAGCGAACATGTGTGCTGAGCAATGCTGCAGCACACCGCACAAGCTGTTGACGTGCATCAGGTAGCAGACAGGTCCACAGCCCGAGCCCTGCGGCACCCCGCACTCCACTGTACACTCACGACTATAGGTGCTCCCAACTCTAACTTTGAACGAGCGTGAAGTGAGATAATCGCGGAACCATTCGTTCAACGGCTCGCCCACTCCACACTCTTGCATAGCCTTCAATAAGGTACTCGATTCTAGAGTATCGAACGCCTTTTTGAAGTCGAAGAATACAGCTAACACTATTTTTTTATCATTAAGGTAGCTGTTAATTTCGTCTGTAAATTTTGACAGTAAAGTTGCGGTACTTTTTCCTTTTTGAAAACCGTGTTGGCGGGGATTTAAGACTTCGTGTTTATTAAAATAGGAACCAAGTTGGTCAATTATACACTTTTCCATAATTTTGTCAATGCTAGATAATATCGCGATAGGTCTATAGTTAGAGAAAGATTTACGGTTGCCTTTTTTGTAAATAGGACGAATTATGGCTTCTTTTAGTTTATTAGGAAAAGTATGGTGTTTAACTGACAGGTTGACTAATTTGGCAAATACAGGACTTATTTTATTTACGACACATTTGATATCAGACATGCGCACTAGATCACTACCCGGAGATTTATTTACATTCATATTGTTGATTATTTTTCTTACTTGATGACTATTGACGGGTTGCCATCTCATACACATATCTATTTTTTTGACATAGTTATCCCTATCGAGCCAATTATCATTACATTCATGTTTAATGTCTTTGATTTCGTCTGAAAAAGTAGTGGCGAACTTATTAGATATATAATAGTCATCACCCATGCATTGCATATTTGAGTGAATGATGTCATCCAAGTTTTTGGTCTCTTTCCCCATTAATATATGTATCCTTTCCCATATTTTCTTTATATTTTTATTACACTCTATTATACATTTTTTGTCATACATATTTTTACTTTTATTTATGGCTTTGGAACATTTATTCCTATACCTAGTATATCTCAATCGTTTAAGCATGTTCTTTGGCTCATTACACCAAATTTCGAAGAGTTTATCCCTCTCAATTATCATTTTCTTTAAGTTATAATTAATCCAAGGTTTGTTATTTCTACTAATATTACATTTAACAGTTTTAATCACGTAGCACTCATTATATATGTCTATGAATAATTGTGTTAACGCGTTATACAATTCAACTGGGCAATTTATTGACATTAAGTTTTCGAAATCAGTTTGTAAAAGCAATTCTCTGACCTTGCGGTTGTCAAGGACACGTCGCCGCTCAGCTTGCGCCATTTGGTTCCAAAGCGGGCCACCTGTGTTACCGACGGCGCCACTGCCGCGCAATCCCGGCGACACGCCGTTGTCAAGCCGGCATGCGCTGCCGCCGGGATCGCGCGCCAGCGCGCGGTTCCATTGCACCACAGCCGACACGAAATAATGGTCCGACATTTTATGTTCTATTACAGCTGAGCAGATACGTGCCGTGGGCAGAGATGTTCTTATATAAATGTGATCAATGCAGGATTCGACAACTTTATCCATTACTATTTCTTTACGAGTAACTTGATTAACACATTTAATTAACCCAAATTCGGTCATAATAGTTTCATATTCTATCACATATTTATTACGTTTATTTAACAAGTTTATATTTATATCACCACAGAGTATCAAGTTAGCACTTACAGGTATAGATTCTAATAAGGGACGAATATCCTCAAGAAATTCAATAATTTTATCTTGCTTACATATTTTAGGTGGCCTGTAAATACATAACAAGTACACAGTTTCATAATTGCTGACTATGCTAATGGAAACACACTCGGCCGATCGCAAGGTTGTTGCGGGAGTTTCGTTCGCCCGCGCCTGGATCCCCTCCCGCGTGTAAACAAGAACCCCTCCCCCGCTACGGCCTTCGCGGGTAAAACTATGAATATTAAAACCTTTTATACTATAAAAACTTAACAAAGAGTAACTAACGGAAGGTTCAGTAATTACAAGGACGTCTATATTGTCAATGTTGTCGTTAAGCTTTAGGAGTAGTTCCGCAAAGTTTTTCTTTAGGGAACGAATATTTACGTGTAATATACATAGCCTATTATTCAAATTATTTAAGGATGAAAACCAGAGATTAAAATTATCAAATTTAACAGCCGTTATTGAGTCATCTGTAATTGACTCAATACTAGTGAGATCATTGAATGTTAATAGAAAAGATTAGCACAATAAACCACAGATAATATTTAAGCACTTCACTTTACATTAAGCAGGTCGTTGACGTCATTTTCCGATCGGATCCAGAGGGTCTTATCACCTTCAGCCTTCTTCACCAACACTCTGCCGTTTGATACCCAGACGAATCTGAAGGCACCGTGCAGTTTCTTCTTAGTATTCCAGAGTAGAGCCCGGGTCGGCTTAGGCAGGTCTTCATTTATAAATATTTTGTAAGCTTTCGAGCCGCCGGTCACCATGTCGCTCGTCACCTCCGCCACCCTGCGGCGCTGCGCCAACCACGCGTCGCGGGCGCCGGTCCCAGATGTCTTGAAGCCAACGACGATCGATGCTGGTTTCTCATCGCCTTGTTTTCTTGGGTGGTTTCGACGTGCCCATTCAATATCCGCGGTGTTGAGTTTGAGTATGTCGCCCAGTTTAGTTACCACACTCATTACGCTTTCATCTGGCTGTTGTTCAAGGCCAACGATCTCAATATTTTGCTTACGCGAGCATTGTTCAAATTCAAGTAGTTTTTGTTCTAAGGCAACGTTTAGCTTCTCCAAGTATACGCATTTGTTGCCAATATTAGACACCGTTTTTTCTAGGGTGTTAATTCTCTCCTTAGACTTTGCATGTTCAGATATCAGCGAGTCATATTTATCAGATAAGACACTCATGCTTTGTGTAATTGACTCTAATTGTTTTTTAAAGCCGGGGATGGAACTAACCTTCCTTTGAATGTCCTTGAGGATCTTGTCAAAGTCCTGCCCATCATCTGACTCTTCGGCGTCCGAGTCTTCATCCTCACAGTTGTTGCAGTGGACTCTATTTCGACCAGCTTTCATGTCAGCTGCCAAACCCTTAACACAGCCTCTATGAAAGGTGCCCTGGCAGGGGCCCTGGCACATGAAATGGGCTCCCTTTTTGGATAGCACTTTCTTGCATTTTACACACTCCATTTCACCAATAGCAGTGATATGGTTAAAGTTAGGTATTTATATTCAAAATATTATTTTAAAGTGAATAATGGAATGACATGAATTTAATGGAATGACAGCTGCCGGCGCCATGTTTAACGTTGCTCGATCTGTAATTATAAGCTGGTGCAACCCGCCTTTATGGTTATTGAAAACGTATAACAACATATACACATATTTAACATAAGGATTACCAGTTTAAATACCTTTAGCACACTATTAATATCAGAATACCGGTAATGGAACCGATAATTAGAGATGTTAATATTAATTAACTGAACGCGTACTTATTAAGCTTAGCGCAGCTTTAAGCTGAACCGGTAGCTTTGTTTGGAATCAGGTAATTAAATTATACTGATTAGCTTTACCCGGTGATCAAATAGTTTTTGAAACTGTTTGTTCATGATTTAAATTATTGAACGAGTGAGCGAAGCGTACGAAGTTCTCCGTTTCAGCTTGAACCAAAATTATTTTGAATGTCCGTATGTCTGGCTGTTCTCATCTACAGTTCGGATTTCTCAACCGATTCTCCTGAAATTTTGTGAACAGATTCTATAATTATATAATGTTTTTGTCAATTCAGTTTTTCAAAATTTGAAAAATAAAACACAGGCTCGTAAGTTTAACAGCCACTAGTTTCTATGTATAATTGATTCGTTTCCGGAGTTTTTTTTATTTTAATTTCGATACCACTTCTGTATCAGTCTGACGGAGCGAAATCCGTATGCGGTATTTCGTACCAAGGGCTTACCTGATGTCGCCCAGATTTCTGTACTCGCCGGTATACTTTCAGTATTGTGTAACGCATTGGGCAGAAGCAGGCTGGTACTGATGCAGAAGTCACTCAGAAAACATTAGCTTTACCTGGTGTTCAAAAACGGATGATTTAAATGAAAATTTTCCAAGTCTACTGATTAAAATAAAATTAAGTAGTACATCTCACCTCAAATAATATCTTGAAGGATAATCAAACTTATCTTAAGTATATACAAGATGATAATTAACATTAACTAAATTAAATTAAAACTAAGTTAAATCTAATAATGCTGGGAGTATCTCTGCGTATCGCATCAGAAATGAGGCTATCCGCAGCAGAACCAAGGTTACCGATATAGCCCTCCGAATCATTAAACTCAAGTGGCAGTGGGCGGGGCCACCTTGCACGTAGAACCGATGGCCGTTGGGGCGGAAAGGTTCTCAACCACGTGGACTGATGTCCTGGTACAGGTCGCGGGTGTCCGCTGGATGCGGGTGGCGCAGGACCGGTCTTTGTGGCACTCTTTGGGGGAGGCCTATGTCCAGAAGTGGACGTCTTTCGGCTGATATGATGAGGATGAACTCTTAAAAAGATCCTCAAGGCATTGTACCGAGGATTCTGGCGGCGTTTCCTCGCTGCGTTGCGCGATAAAGCCATCAAGCTCTACGGTCACCAGTTACATCAACCAGACGTTTCGCGATTTCCGCAAATAACTTATGCGCACTGGGACCCCACGGACCGAGGGTCTCGACGCCAAATGTTACAAAGTTGTACTCTCTTCCGAGGCCTCCATATTTATTACCTACGTTTTAGTCTACTGATTAGTTTCCGGAGTTTTTAAATTTGAATATCGAAGCGACTAAGATTGAAGGTGCATATTGGGGCAGTGTGGGCACTACTAGGACAATAACCTTATATTGTATTTATCTTTATTTAGTTTTCGTTTTCTTCTCTTAGGTATTTACATTAATTTTATAAAATCATTATAAAAACCTAACTTAGGTTAGGCTTAGGTGGGTTAACTAGGGTAAGGGCGACAGAAAGAAAAACCAGACACATACACCTGACAACAAAAAAAAAATTATGAAGCCGAGTTTTTTTCACTAATTATTTTATCATTGCCTTAAAAAACCACAATCAGGCAACACATATTAATTCAATCATTCTCTAATCGAGCTTAAAGAAATTAAACCGTCATCGCGGGACGCGATTAATCACGGAATTAGTGGTCGAGGTGTGCTCGTTTGTTTTCGAGGTATTTGGGGCCACGAGAACAGCGAGAGCGGAATTCAAACGCCCCACAAGTGATACGCTGTCCCGGATACCCCACCCCACTGGCCGTTGATCACGCTCGTACCAACTGCATTGCTGAGTGGAGGCCATTTCAGGTTTACATCCCGATGAGAGAAATAATACAAAGTATAGACTTTGTATTATTTTTCTCACTTTCATTGTATACTTTTGTTCGTTTTTTGTATTTGTTATTGTGTTTTTTTGATGTGTTTCTATTTTATTCTATAAACCTTTCTCGTGACAGCACAAACTGTTACATAAATTCATATAATGATGTAAAGTACGTCAAAGATTCTAATATGATTCCGTTCAAGTAGCAACTATGGAAGTGCTAAAGCTGATTCTGCGATCCTCGAGAAATGAATGATTGAATGAATAAGATTTATTTCGAAACAACAACAACAACAGAAACAATTTACAAAATTCTTAGATCTATAAATATATTGTGGTAGTTGTCTCAAAAAATTATCCCACTCAGCATGAGTTGAGGCAGAGGGGCCACGACGCTGATTTTCAGTGGGTCCTGTAGGCACTGGTCCCACTGCCGGCGACGAGCGATGAGGTATCGGCGATTTTTTCGCCCAAGAAACGAACAAAAGATAATCGATCCCCTGTAAATAAAAGAGCGAGATATAGTTCATATAGTTGATCGCGGTGTGAACAGCGAGCGATGAACTATAAATATATATCTCTCTCTTTTATTTACACGGAAGCGATTATCTTTTGTTCGTTTCTTGAACTAGAAAAAAGTCGATAGTTCATATCTCACTCGCCGGCGGTGGGACCAGTGCCGTAATGAGTACCTACTTACCTAACCTAAAACTAAAACTAAGGAATCGCGTTTAATGAACATGCTTACCTACATCTTTATTTGATTGCTAAGATTGTACAGTTTCAAATATTTATCTTTGCAATAACCAAACCACAAGTTGGATTAACAAATCGACGGAACTCCTCAAATATTAACGGCCTACACATAGCGTCTTGGGTTTTGATCTGTAATAATCAACGCATTTGCTCTCAGATAGAAGAACTGAATTGCAGTTGCGGATATTTTTCTGTGCCAAATCATATAAAAAATTACATTAGAGGGGTAACCACGTAACGTTTTGAACGCGCGTTAGTTAGATCCAACTGTCATTTTTACATATGAAAAGTGACATTTAGATCTACCTGTGTTACGCGTACAATGTGTTACGTAATCGACCCGTAGATCTACCTAACGCATTGTACGCGCGTCAGCAAGATCTAAATGTCGGTTTTTGTATAGGAAAATGACAGTTGAGTTGTCCTAACGAGCTCTGTAACGCCGGACATACGAAATATTTTTGCCCAAGCTGAAACGGAAAACTTAGCTCGCTACGCTCGCTAGTTCAATAAGAGGTATTTCAACACCTCAAAAATTTACTCCAGTATTAGGTGTCCGCTGGTTTCATGGCCTCAAATTTAAGTGACACAATAATTTATGGATCGGACACACCATAAGTAATAAATTTTATCAAAGTCTCTCCGTGTTATTAATTACTGTGTAATAATAAACCATTATTGCAGCCGTGAAGGGAATGACAGAGATGTCCGCGTTTTTGGTTTCGGCATTCAAGTTTGGATCTTAATGGCGGCGCCAAAATTGCCAAATATTCTATTGGGGTGTTATGGAAGACGCAATAAGAAATTACTTTTATTTATTTATTTTTTATTTATTTATTTATTTATTTATCAGCTTACTTAAACTAAACATTTTTGCATGATATCTTAGGTAAGTAAAGGTAAACATATTAAGAAACTAATCATATGTTGTTTTACGATACAAGTGTAGGTATTACATTAAGTTAAAGTAAGCTACCTTCCGT
Organism: Epinotia nisella; assembly: GCA_932294315.1. Taxonomy (NCBI): domain Eukaryota; kingdom Metazoa; phylum Arthropoda; class Insecta; order Lepidoptera; family Tortricidae; genus Epinotia; species Epinotia nisella. The sequence goes on from OW028691.1 coordinate 3,558,222, forward strand.
ACTAGTTAAAACTGTATTACGGCAAGGTACCCTCCTTCTCCCCATGATCAGCCGTGTAGTTAAAGATCGTTGTACATGATAGCAGCTATAATTTTTTACAGTATTATATATATATATTTATGATTCTGTAAAACGTAAAAGAGAGAGTTTTTATGAAAAAAAAACCGGCCAAGTGCGAGTCGGACTCGCGCACCGAGGGTTCCGTACAAACATGTAGGTAAATTATAAAAAATATTTTTATTATATGATGTAACTAAAAATTTACGGTTTTCGCAATCTTTCCTTTATCTGTGCTATAAGACGTTGCTTCGTAACAAATTTCAAGATTCTGAGTTCACGGGAAGTACCCTGTAGGTTTTGATTCCCTTGCGAGTTTCGAAAATTTGCAAAAATTTGCGGCATAAACGGCTGTATCTTTTGATTGCGTTGGCTTAGAAGTTTGATTTTTTCACAACTTCAAGGAACAATACATTTGAGTGTTTGGTATAAATTTTAGCCTGATCCTCCACGCGTTCCTGAGAAAAAGGGTCTTGACAGACGGACGGACGGACAACAAAGTGATCCTATAAGGGTTCCGTTTTTTCCTTTCGAGGTACGGAAGCCTAACAAATGAAATTAAATACGAGAAAAAGTATTATAAGTACTATATGAGAAATTTATGATTATTGTCATTATGAATTCGAATCGTTATTAATAAGAACTATTATGACTAATGATTATTATGGTGTAAAATTGTATGATATACATTTTCGGAGTACCTAAGGACTAAAAAAAATATGTGAACAAATGCGCACCCCTAAAATACTTCTAATTAAACCACGGTTAAACTCACGTATTAAATGGTACGACAGGCGACATGTTTCGAACTCATCGGGAGTTCTTCTTCGGGATGTGTGTTTTCGCTGCAATGTGTTTGTGACATCAGATAAGTATGAATCCGGCTCTACTACTACAGCGACTACGTGGAAGCGAACACGAAACACATTGATTATAAATTATAATAACACAGATTTTGTAATATAGGCGTGCTTCGAAGGGACATCACACATCACAGATTTCACCACACTTTTTCATAATATATATATATATATATATATATATATACACTCCATGTCGACACTTAGTTACACTTTACTATCGCACAGACTTATTTTATTTATTTATCCAATGTTATTTGCAAGGTTTATTTATTTATTTTATTTTTCTTTTAATATTTCACCTGCATCGTGACCTGAGGTACTAGCAGAATATCAGTGCTCACGCGAGCAAAGCGAAACTGAGCTAGTTCCTTTTTGGCATTGTTGCAACGCACACAGTATGCGTTTATTTAATTTGTATTTAAATCTTTTTCGTCACACAATTGTTTTTACTTGTTCTTTTACCTTTTTCTTTGTTTGTTTTATTGTTGTTGCAAAATGCCAAATAAACGATTTATCCTACCGACGACCGCTTTAGCCTAGTTGGTAGTGACCCTGCCTACGAAGCAAGAGGTTCTGGGTTCGAATCCCGGTAAGGGCATTTATTTGTGTGATGAGCACGAATATTTGTTCCTGAGTCATGGATGTTTTCTATGTATTTAAGTATGTATTTATCTATATAAGTATGTTTATCGTCGTCTAGTACCCATAGTACAAGCTTTGCTTAGTTTGGGACTAGGTCGATTTGTGTAAGATTGTCCGCAAATATTTATTATTATTATTTATTATATCTATCTATCTAACAAGTGACAAGATAAGAGCGTCGTCTCGTTCTATCGAACGGTGTCAGCCAGTGACGCACGCTATCCTATCACCTATCGCGTGACAAGGCCAACCATGCTACGGCTCCCGGGCTCATGCAGCACTGGCTACCCCTGATGAAACTAGTTATCTCAGATCGAGGTCACTTTAGCACATAATGCACGGTAAACAATGGCTAAGTGTTTCGGATATATCTATTTTCAGTTTACGAGCTATCCGGGTTAACTGTCCCGGGAGATCGCCATAAATGGAGGGTTACCATGGTAACGTGGTGGTGAGTGAGTCGGGATCGAGGATAGAGTGAGTCTCACTGGCTCTGTGAATAATACTAATAATATATCATCATCATCATCTAATCAGCCGAAAGACGTCCACTGATAAACATTGGCCTCCCCCAAAGAGTGCCGGAGGACCAGTCCTGTTCCACCCGTATCCAGCGGACTCCCACTACCTTTACCAGGTCATCAGTCCACCTTGTGGGGGGCCTACCCACGCCGCGCCTTCAGGTACGTAATTGCCACTCGAGAACCTTTCCGCCCCAACGGCCATCGGTTCTACGTGCTATGTGCCCCGCCCACTGCCACTTAAGTTTAGCGATTCGGAATATTAAGTATAACTATATATTTTAGTAATATATAGTAATATCAAACCCCTGTTTAGGTATGCCGAACGAGCCTAAACGTGGCCATCCCTTTCTATCGCATGCAACGCGCTGCGATAGAACGCGTGCGTGCCGTAGCAGCCCTAACATACCGACTGGAGCCGGTATTTACTTGTAGCGGCGCGACGGAAGCACGGAGTGAGCTGCCCCTGGTATATCTATGAAATACCATTCGTAGCTAGCGACGCGTCACCTTCACAGAAATACATAGAAACCAGGGCTGTTATTCGCTACGCGCTCATGCGCCTCACCCCATGCGTCACCTAACAAAACTAGACCTCTACCTACGCTCAGCTACTACACACCGCAGTGTCAAGATATATTTGTGAGTGAGCGTTGAAGTGAGCTTAAAAGAAGTTACAGAATAGGGGGGCAGTACTGTCGCTGCGACACGTCCCCTGCTGCTGCCCCCCTATTCTGTAACTTGTTTAAGCTCACCTCAACGCTCACCCACAAATATATCTTGACACCGCGATGCGTAGTAACTAAGCGTAGTCAGAGGTCTAGTTTCGTAACGGGTGACCGGCGGGGTGAGCCGCATTTGCGCGTAGCGAATAACAGCCCTGCTGTCTGCGGTCAGATTCCAATGTGTACCTTTAGGAAACAGTGCAGTGACCGTGCAAGATAATAATTATTTTGAATCGAGTTCCAATGGTAACGCGTCCATAAAGATCCCCAGTGATAAATTAACATTTTGAATGGCGTCCGGGTGTCGATTTACTTATAAATTAGCTACGTAACGACATTTTGTCATTTCCGAACGACGTAAACCATCGTTTGCTTTTTTACTTTTCAATAGATAATGGTGATATGTTAAAAGGATAGAAAACGGACATGCCGTCTATATAAAAAGGAGCAAATTCGAGCGCTCGTGGCTAGGGAATGCAATCTCGGTCTACATTTTACGAGATTAAGTCTTATACAAATTTCGTAGGAGATTTCACGAGGTTGTGAGATTGCACTTTCCATATAAAACTTTCATCCGACTTTCAAAATCAATTGAGTTAATATTTTATAACTTTTAATTATATTAAAAGTGGTGGTGGTTAAATAAATACCTAAGTATCTTTAAACATAAAAAACCGGACAAGTGCGAGTTCAACCGCACTTGGTGAGGGTTCCGTATATAAGGTAGAAGTACTAGTGCCCGACGCGGTACTAGTACTCGACGAATATAATTTAACTAGCGAATAATAAACTAAGATTGATCATGACATCATTTCAAGACAAATAACTTATTTATAAGTTATGAACATATTTGTTAAAACCAGCTGCCATCAACTGGGACAATGAGTTAAACCTTTAAGTCCCAATAAATGTCAGTCTGTCATTCATGACTTTGTACTGAAATGACATCTATTGGGACTGTCAGCATAACCGCCTGCCATTTACTCGTACATTCGGATTGATTACCTAATTCTTATATTATCTGGATTTTTCATAAGATCACCATATGAAACGAATTCCATATCAGTAACTTAAGTAAATACCTCGTCTCCCAAACCGTATGAAACTTGTTTAATACATCTTAAATGAGCATAATATCGTGATTCAAATAAGTATTTTCTGTTGACATGTCGGGCACTAGTACTTCTACCTTAATCTAAATATTGAGAATTTTCCCGTTACTTTGCATATTCAAACTTCTTATAGGTTTTACTGTACCTAATCTTTAGTCAAGGATCTTAAATCATGGTCACCTTGTCGCTTTTCACACATGCTGTATTGAGAATAACACATCAACATCATTGTGCGGCGTAAGGTGACCACAATGCATGATTCTTTTACTGTTTGAAATTTGGAAAATAATTATCAAAGCGCGGCTAGAAACTTCGATGCTGACTATAATTAAGTTTGTCTTGAAATACTTTATCACGTTGTGCTGTTCCTGATCTCTCTCTCTTCTATTCTCAGTCGTACACTCTTGTCAAAGTGGTCGTGGTCACGTTTATGGTGTACTCGGTGGGTCTTGCCAATGGTCACAGCTTTAGCTATGATGCGCCACTTCAGGCGGTTTGTGACATTGCGAAAAGCAGATTTTCGTGGATTGTTCAACTACGAATGGGGAATGGATGAACATTTTGGAAATGCCTGATTATTTTTTTGGTGATAGGAATAACCTTCCTTAGCACCGGAAATAGTTGCAGACTTTTCAGTTGAGCCATTTTTTTTTGAAAAATAAAAACATTTTCCTCACTTCTCACTTACGTTTTGGGTTTATGACGGCGAATAAAACACTTTCCTTGATGCGTCTCATATTACAATTTTTTTTTTTAATATCTGACCCTGGCAATGACAAATATAGGTGCTGCAGCTGTCAATATAATTGCCAGTGTCAGTTTACCACGGATATTTAAAATAGTTTTTGTAATATGAGACAGATCAAGGAAAAACTCTTATTCGCCGTCCTAAACCCAAAACGTAAGTAAGGAAACTGTTAATATTTTTCAAAAATAATTGACGCAGTTGAAACACCTGAATTTTTTTTCTGGAGCTAAGGAAGGTTATTCCTATCACCAAAAAAATAATCAGGCATTTCTAAAATTTTCATCCATTCCCAATACTGAAATTCTTCGGCCACATCTCAAGAAACGGAAAATTGATGGAGAGGCTCGTCGTCCACGCATCTGTAAAGGGAAAAAGAGCACGGGTCTGATCGCCGACACACTGGACGGACATAATAAAAACTGGACGCGAGTTCAACTCGCGTGGCGAGGGTTCCATAATATAATCTAAAGTTTTATTATGGTGCCTACGTAATTTCAGAAGCAAGTGCAAGAGTAACAAGTGATATCAAAAGAATTTTCGACAAACCCGGCTGTTTTTTGACAAATATTATAGCCTATGTCACTCCCAGGATTAAGAGGAATCCAACGACACCTCATACGTTAAAATCCATTAAGCCGTTTAGGCTACAGGAGGCCACAAAAAAACATACATACATACATACATACATACTTACATACACTCGAAAAACATTACCCTCCTCCTTTGGCAGTAGGACGAAAAATGGTTTTGCCTTAAGCATCAGGCGCTCCATACAAAAAAAACAAAAATATTGAGAATTTTCCCGTTACTTTGAATACTCAAACTTCTTATAGGTTTTCCTGAATTCTTTAGGCAAGGAACTATTTTCCATATTTTTTCAGAATTTTAAATCTAGTAGATTCGGAGGGGGGAATGGTCAATTTACGTCTTTTTTCCAAAATTACTTCAAATCTGTTTTTGCTAAAATTATAAAAAGAAAATATCTGAGATGCTTACAACAACCCCTTTCATTTGATATGTCACACAATACAGTTTGCGAAACTTTTTTTTTAATTTTTCTGTTTACCCCCGAAAAGTGGCCCCCTTGTTCAGAATTCATTAATTTACTTTACGCGTCCATCTTTGGGTTACCAATTTACATATGTTACCCTTTCAACTTAATCAGTCCAGTAGTTTTGGAGCAAATCGGCTGTGACAGACGAACAGACAGACGCACAAGTGATCCTATAAGGGTTCCGTTTTTTTCCTTTTGAGGTACGGAATCCCAAAAAAGACCACGGAGACCAACATGGTCCAGTGCTCCCGCAATGCCTGTTTTGATCACGTTTTCGAAATCATCCTGTTCCAAAATCCACATTTTTAACATTGAGACTATTTTTATAACTGTCTAGTATGGCCTTATTTCCAAACAAATTCGTTAACAATATTTAACATTGACATTTATACGTCACACATTTACATACACATGCATTTTTAACTAACGAACTTTTTCATAAACAAACAAAGATGCTCCCATTCGAAAACAAACCCTAACGCCTTCGTTGTGAGGTTTAAAATAGCTTGTAAATGTCGCGCTATTATTTTTCTTTCTTTATGACGCGTCTAGTAAGGAAATGTTTTGTTCTAATTTTAAAATTTAAACAGGTGGAGCGGCAGGTGGTACATAATTAAAAAAGTTTGTTTATGGGTATCTTTCCGCGATCGTTTGTATGTTTTGTAACAATCGCCATAACAGACAGTCATAACAACGGCTAGTCAGATTATAATAAAATACTAAAATTTTAGGGCAATGGAGAGGGCTATGTTAGGAGTTTCTCTGCGTGATCGCATCAGAAATGAGGCTATCCGCAGCAGAACCAAGGTAACCGATATGGCCCTCCGAATTGCTAAACTTAAGTGGCAGTGGGCGAGGCACATTGCACGTAGAACCGATGGCCGTTGGGGCGGAAAGGTTCTCGAGTGGCGACCACGTACCGGAAGGCGCGGCGTGGGTAGGCTGATGACCTGGTAAAGGTCGCGGGAGTCCGCTGGATGCGGGTGGCGCAAGACCGGTCAATTTGGAACTCTGGGGGAGGCCTATGTTCAGCAATGGGCCTTTCGGCTGATATGATGATCATGATGATGATGACTAACATTTTGTGTATGTCCAGTAGGAAAGTCGATTCTACATACCTGTATATTTGAATGGCATGAGTACTTTTGGAGGTCCTAACATTAAGGTTCTACCTACTGTAGAGGTTTTATATTTAAGCGGGAAAAAACCGGACAAGTGAGAGTCGGACTCTCCCACCGAGGGTTCCGTAGAAAATTACAAATGAATAGTTTCAGATTTTTTCCGTGTACTTGTAGTAGGTATAGTTAGGACGATATTACTTGTCAAATTTCATAGTTCTAGGTCAGGTCGGGGCAGATATTTGTATGATGAATAGGAATGTTTGTTGTCGAGTCTTGGATGTTTTATATCTATTTAAGTATGTATTTATCCATATAAGTATGTTTATCCGTTGTCTAGTACCCATAGTACAGGCTTTGCCTAGTTTGGGACTAGATAATTGGTATGAATTGTCCCACGATATTTATTATTTATTAATTAATGAAAAGTACCCTATACATTTTGATTCCCTTGAGTGTCGAAATATACGTTTTTTGCGGCATAAATGGCCGTATCTTTTTTAAGTTAACATAGTTTGGTTTTTTAACAGCTTCAAGGGACTGTAGAATTGAATATAAATGGTATGAGCCAGCGCTGGTCTTCCAGCGAGACCATAAATTGGAAATACAGACCTGAGTTTACATTTTGTTACGTTAACATAGTACATATTTCACTTCAAAGAAACACTCAATAGCAATTTAACTTGATTTACTCAACAATAATAGCGTGTTTTAATTAATTTACCACGAAATGGGCACATTTGGACGTATTCTGGCATGCGTAGACCTTTTGAAGGCTTCGTGGTAGGAATTAATTAAGGCAATCAAAAGACATGATTTAATTTCAGGGTAAATTAAAATTATTTATGGGGGAATGAATATGTAAGGGTCTTTAATGGTTTCTGTTTGGAGGCATTTTGTTGAGACTTAAGTTCTATATATTTTCGGGATGGAGCTAGTGCTTATGCCAAATCTTGGGATTAGGTAAAAAAAAAGCATTTATTTCGGACAACTATGATCCATAGGTTGTTAGCATACCAAAGCGGACCCCGGGCTCCGCACAACCAGGTCACAACCAGGAAGAACGCTAGGAAAATTACATATTTTCGGGGTGGATAATACTGAGAATTCCTATCATAGAATTTTAATTACATTTTATATAAAATTATTAAATATTAGGAACAAAAAAAGCTACGGTAGCCTAGTGGTTCAGGCATGCGGCTGTCAAGCGGTGGTCGTGGGTTCGAATCCCGGCTCGTACCAATGAGTTTTTCGGAACTTATGTACGAAATATTTACCGTTAGCTTTTCGGTGAAGGAAAACATCGTGAGGAAACCGGTCTAATCCTAATAAGGTCCAGTTTTCCCTCTGGGTTGAAAGGTCGAATGGCATTCATCATTATCATCATATCAGCCGAAAGACGTCCACTGCTGGACATAGGCCTCCCCCAAAGAGCCACAATGACCAGTCCTGCACCACCCGCATCCAGCGGAATCCAGCGACCTTTACCAGGTCATCAGTCCACCTTGTGGGGGCCTACCCACGCCGCGCCTTCCGGTACGTGGTCGCCACTCGAGAACCTTTCCGCCCCAATAGCCATCGGTTCTACGTGCAATGTGCCCACTGCTACTTAAATTTAGCGATTCGGAGGCCTATATCGGTTACCTTGGTTCTGCTGCGGATAGCCTCATTTCTGATGCGATCACGCAGAGATACTCCCAGCATAGCCCTCTCCATTGCCCTTTGGGTGACTTTGAGCCTTCTTATGAGGCCCATAGTAAGCGACCACGTTTCCGTGCCATACGTCATCACTGGCAACACGCACTGGTCAAAGACTCTCGTCTTGAGACACTGCGGAATATTGGATGGCAGTCGCTTTCGTCATCCAAGATTGAGAATCAAATATTCATGTTCATCACACAAATATTTGTCCTAACCGGGATTCGAACCCAGGACCTTCAGCTTCGTAGGCAGCGTCACTTTCCACTAGGCTAACCAGTCGCCAAATGTTTGCTAATCATAATCATCATCATCATTAATTTAAGAGCTCGGATCTTCTCGGTGTAGCAGTTTCCATGTTTGTCTTCTCAGACTTTTATCTTGATACGACACGACGTTTACTTTTTACTTGATTTGATCTACGTACTTTCGTCTTGGCCTCCCCCTCTTTGTCTTTCCTTCAACTTTTACTACTGTGATAGTTTTAATGTAATCTTCATTTATTAATCATGCTTAAACGACAAATTGGAGCATGAAAACAGTGCTTAAACGTACCTATGTAATTTAATTTAATTTATTTATTCAAAGACCAACTTGTCTCATTCTTGTTAGTAAATTCTTACAACTCATGGACCTAAGATACTCGGGACAAGCTATAATAATAATAATACCATGTCCGAGGAGCGAGATGGTAGCATACAAATCTCGATAAGTGTCACAGAAAAGGAAATATCATTCGTTGTCCTTGTCATAGTTCCACTTTTTTTCTGTTTGCCACAACTGATTTAGTATGAAGTTATGGCCAATAAATCACTACCCGCCCAAATTAAGTAGGTTGTTTATGGTAAGCGATCAGCCGTTCTAAGAACAGTTCTTAATTTAGCTGCATAGAAGCCTTTCCGTCCCTTATTGTGGCATCACGAATAGCCTGTCCCGAGTATCTTAGGTCCATGTTACAACTAATGTTAGTAGGTACATCATAAGGTCATAAATACGAGTAGCATACACAACTCAATACTATAAAAAAAAAAAAAAAAAATGGCGAGCCAGGTATGCCCATCTCTTACGCATGGTGGTGTAGAAACAGTCTACTCGCGCCTCTGCAAACATCCCCGTTTAATCTTGCATATAAATATTTATTATAAAATGGAAAAGTCTGTGAGGTTCTAATTTTGTAAGTTTATAAGTTTGCAAGTTCGTATGTAATGGGTAATCTCCGGGACCGCTTATCCGATTTCAAAAATGATTTCACCAGCTGGACGTACTGGACGGTTAGGCTGGAAACAGTGCTCGACCGATGTCAGCGTATATGGCGCGTGTTTTACCATGGCCGCATACGCGCTGACGGTGAGCATCGGTCTGAACGCGCAGTATGTTTCTACAGCGATAGCTACGCCTGACCGAGCATACGCGCTGACCGTCGGTCGAGCACTGTTTCCACCCTTAAAGGTTATATTTTATTCCGCGGGTTTACCTGCGTTATTTGCAATACGCGGGGCATCTTGCATATAATTGTTATTTCAAGTACGTAACCTAATGTATTATCCGCCAACAAACTGTCCACAGTTTGGCGGGTCATTTGTTTGTCAAACAAGCGTTTAAGTTTTTTTAAGCAAAAAAAAAAACTTCCCAGTTTCAAATCCGCGTTCCAACAATTGTCCATTACCAGCATCAAGTACCCAAGTATCCGGGCAGTGTACTAACGAATTTACATGATGGGTTGCCTCGTTGATGCCTCTTGACTCGTTTATTAGGGAGAATCCTAAATCAGGAGTCGTCATGAACTTTGCGTCCATTCAACGTCAATTTGCACCATTTGTGTCTGTCCTCGGCAAGCTCCAACTGACACTAAACAGTTAACAAGCCAAAACCCTTAGAGCAAGCGCGCGCTTTGGAATTAGGCGTTCACTAGTCACTTGTGCGTTTTGCAGGGAATCCGTATGCGGTATTTTGTAGTTCACCGAAAGCTTACTGATGTTGCCCAGATTTCCTATAAAATATAGCATGTGTCCGTGCCGAAGGTTCAGTCTTTACACGGTTGTTTGTTTTCTATACGTTCCAGCGTTGATCCCCTACATGAAATCTTACAAAACTACAAAGTTTTTTTGCGTTGGTTTCGTTAAACGCTGCGTCACTCGTGCTTTGAAATTCACTGCCGCACGTCGCCCCACTGCTGGCTGGTGTCCAGAGGAATGACCACATAACTTTTGAACGTACGTTAGGCGAGTGTCATTTTCCCATAAAAAAGTGACATTTAGATCTGCCTAACGCGCGTACAACGCGTTACGCAATCGACCAGCCAGGCACAATTGACGCGACTGAGCGACTAGAGACGAGACGAAAGATGTGCCGTCCTCTTTCTTATATGCACATTGTGACTGAGACAGAAGTCGCTAAGTTGCGCGCAAAGCGTTCGGTCACATTACACATTTCGTGCGGGTGCGGTAAGGTATCAGTAAGCTTTTAGTGTGAACTCTCAGTCAAGTCAGTACAGATTCTTTACTGCTGCCATTTAAATGAGTATACACAATCTGGAAGCATCGCATAGCCGGATGCGCGGAAGCGGGGCGGGTACGAATGCGTTGCTGCATGACAGTAAGTGTAAAGCCTGAGTGGACGGTACGCTGTGAGCGGGGCGTGCAACGTCCATATAAAACAAATTAATGCAATTAATATGGACGCTGCACGCCCCGCTCACACAGGCCTTATACTAAGGAAAATTAGGCGGCATCAGCAGCACATAATAAAGGTACCCAATTAGCGTGCGTTGTTAAAAAATACTCAGTGTCAGTTTTGTGACGAAAACTAAGCATAAAATTTATGTGTAAATTCAGTTGTTTTACATTTAAATAACGTGTTTATGCGTATCATTAAAAATTGAAAAGAAAAAGTTTACTTTTATAGAAACTGAATACTAAATCGTGTACTGGAAGGCGCGGCGTGGGTAGGCCCCCCACAAGGTGGACCGATGACCTGGTAAAGGTCGCGGGAGTCCGCTGGATGCGGGTGGCGCAGGACCGGTCAATTTGGCAATCTCTAGGGGAGGCTTATGTCCAGCAGTAGACGTCTTTCGGCTGATATGATGATGATAATGATGATGATGAATACTAAATTGTCGTCACAAAACTGAGTTAATTTTTGTTTGGCGACTCAGGCTAATTGGGTACACAACTTTTTTGAATATGCCCAAAGTACAAAATGCCGTATATCAATGTTGGTGAGATGATGACTGGTAGCTTAAATACTGGTCTACTAAAGGCGTAGTGCGTTATGAAAGCCCACAGACTCCACTGTTGGTCAGACAGGTGAATATCAACTTGTTTAATACCTGCGCAACAGGGGCGGATGCTGCCTCGCAGCCGAGATCAAAACAACTGTAATTACTCGCAGATTGCAAAAGTTTCGGCATCGACACCATCCAGGGTTCAACACGGAAGTCGGGGAAATAAATAACTGAAAATATACTGAATTTATTGTTTTCACTTTCAGTTTTCACTACGACGAACGTTAGGACTACGTCACCTGTCATTTTCCCATACAAAAATTGACATTTAGATCTACCTAACCTGCCCAATCTACGGAACCGGATCCGTTTCAAAAAATCCGTCTTCTTTGTATAGAGGAACTTTCTGGTTGGACATAGGCTGTATTTTAGCACGTGGCTTTGCCTAAGTTATCTGTTATACGCGGACCAATCCGCGCGGGTATATAGATAGCCAGTTTTATATGAGAGGTTAAGCGTAACAGTGGATTGTCTGTAGCTCATATTTAGAGCAGGCCACCTGCTTCATCATACCAGCCGAAAGACGTCCACTGCCGGACATAGGCCTCCCCCGAAGAGTGCCACAATGACCGGCCCTGCGCCACCCGCATCCAGCGGACTCCCGCGACCTTTACCAGGTCATCTGTTTGCCAGCATCGTGGTTACAAAAATATACGCTCATTTATTTGCAAATCAATAAAAAACTATAAAGAACCCTCCATATTTTTTGGTCATCGCATCCTTATCAACGCATGCTTCAAACTCAACACTGGATAGATATTCCAATGCTGTTTGAAAAATCCGCATTTGTTTTCCATCTTTATTTTCCAAGCTAAGTACAATTAATACAATGCTGTTTTTTCTACAACGCGTTACAAACGTTTTGAACGACGCGCGAAACACCGAACACATTGAATACCTTTCAGTGCTGAAATATGACAATATTGTATTGACATCGTTCAAAGTTGTTTTTACTTCGAACAGGCTTATGCGTCTTACTGATTTTTTTGTATGAAAACCTCTTTTTGTACTAAATTACACACAAATAAAAGAAAAACAGAACGCAAAAATCTTGGGAAAAATTGTTCCCTCTCCGCGCTTGTCACACCGTTCCTGAAGCGCCGACATGATGTCACGTGGCAAGCGATAATGTGACTGAGTTATCTATTCTATACTGTTGCGTAGGTGTTAATCTCCCAACTACCCCCCACAGTTTTACTCCTAACCCATTAATCTATATCGACCCATCAAAAATATTAGATAACATTAAAACTGTACTTTACATAAATTCAAAATGGACGGTTTAATTATTGACAATGCTTAACATAAACAATGGAATCTCAATAAATAACCTCCTACGCATTCTTGATCACGGTTTTAAAATAACTTCATAGGAATTTTAATGTCATTGTATAAAAAGCTAGTAAGTAATAGATAACATGAACTATCGCGTCCCAATCTCATTTCAATATTTTTCACGCGTGTGTATACTAATTGATGTCTAGCTGATATGCGAAATATAAATGCCAGTTGACCCTTTTAGAATCGCTGGACCAATGGGATAAATTACGTGAAATTATTATTTTATGTAATCTGCACTAAGTATATTTTACTTTTTGATATTCTTTACCTACAAACAAACCTGTTTAATTTACAAACCGATAAAGCTTAAAACATATTAAAATAAAAGTTAGCTTAAGTGAGTTTGTACTTTCGTAACTTTGTATGTATGGATCTTTTCCAAACCTGCTTATACAGATGAGTCCATACTATAAGATATAATATACTCGTAATGTTTAACTACGCCGATGTGTAATTAATTATTGATGGTAATTTATTCTTTTATAAAAAAAAACTGATTGGTCGAAATTAATGAATTATTATTATTATAGGTTTTTTGTTATCAGTGTATAGAATGGACTTTTAAGATGAGCATATTCAAACTATACTGTGGCTCTGTCTGTCTGCGTACTTTTTAACTACAGGTACACGTAAGTAGGGTTGCCAGACGTCAGATTTGTCCTGACATGTCAGAATTTTTGACCCATTACGGCTGGACTTGACAAGTGTCAGGGTTTTTATAAATGATCTCATTTAATAATTAAAATGTTAATGAATTAAATGATACAACTCTGTTACAAGAAATGTCAGGACTTTTAGGGTGATGTCAGGATTTTTATCAGGACAATTCATTTTTCCATATGGCAACCCTACACGTGAGGAGCCGCATTGCGGCTAATGTGAAATTATTTATTATCTTGAAATACCGTATATCATCAGACAGCAGATTTCTACTCTACGTTGAATAACATTATAGGATTGGTAATGTACGAGTATAATAGCGTTTTTTTTTGTTTATTTCATTCTAAAACGTTATTCTAAGATGCTTTATTCAAGAATCCAACAAACTTTCCACCCGGAAGGAATTATATAGATTTAAATGAAACCTTCATTGTCTTTTTTATTTTATTTATATTGAATATTTTAAAGCAAATGTAAAGGAACCTACAAAAAATATTAAAAAAAATATTCATATTTATCCGAACTTTTTAGGAGCTAGGTAATTTTTTTTTCATGTCTGTTTTTTTGTTGGATTTTGCCTCTAGGTAACTATTTACATAATTGATAATATATCCATTACATAAAAAAAATTAGCTTTTATAAATTATTTCCAAATTAAAAAAATTTTCCATACAAGTTGTCAGTCCATTGCCTGGGCTATAACTAGGACCCATCCATCCACTCTTACCTATCAACTCTTCTCTCTCTCACTAGAAGTATGTTATTCAGCCTTGTCTTCAATTTAATATGTTTCCTTTGTTCCGTGGTTATCTGATACAGACCGCTATAAGATTAACTACGGTTCTTGTCAAATGCGTTTCTTACACTAAAAGTCATTTAATAAATAAATAAGCAAACAAACCATTCCTCATTGCACTCGGACGCTATTAGAAGAGGAATGGTCACATAAAAGTCATATAAAACCGTCATAAAGAAACTCTTGTTCTATAATAAACTGTAGATAATGACGTCTGTCCATCAGTCTTGCTTTACGTCCTTAATAAAAGATCTGGACCGAGGTCCTTCAACTTTCGTAAATTTTCTTGGACACAACTGTAACAATATTTCGGTCAATTGAGAATGGCTGATTATTTTTGGTGATAGGAATAACCTTCCTTAGAACCAGAAAAAAATTTCAGATTTTTTAGCTGTGGCAATTATTTTTGAAAAATATAAACAGCTTCCTCACTTACGTTGGGTCAAGGACGGAGGATCAAATGCATTATGTTCAGAGCTAGCAGAATTTGAACCTGTATCTGTGTTACATTTCGAGGGCTAAGCCTTGCAAACTCTGTCATTCAGTTCGGGTATTTGATTTTACCTGGTAAAGGTCGCGGGAGTCCGCTGGATGCGGGTGGCGCAGGAACGCACTTTAGCACTCTAAATAGTCTAAATTGGGGAGGACTATGTCCAGCAGTGGATGTCTTTCGGCTGATATGATAATGATGATGATGATGATTTGATTTTAGAAGGAACTTTTTGCCGTCGAAAATTGATAATATTTACAAAAATAACAATTTGATGATAATGTTTAAAAATAGGAGAGTCAATTTTGACATTGTATTATAAGAGCTTTATGCATTTTTGAATCAGAGAGAGTGAAGCGAAAAAAGTTTTCTGCTTCAGCTTGAGCCAACATTATTTCGTATGTCCGGATGTCCAGCTGTTTTCCTTTACAGGTCGCATTATTCAACTGATTGTCGTGAAATTTTGTGAGCAATTTTATAGTTTTTTTGAGCAGTTAATTATACAGTGTGGAAGTCGACGAGGGACTTTTGCGGAAATGGGAGATATTTTAGCCTAAGCACTATATTTCCCCCATACATACTATGTAAATATGTGCAGCCGTTTTCAACTTATAGCCTTTTAAATATTCACGAAAAAACTACTTGTGCAACCCTAAACAGGTGACTGGGTCAATGAACTTATAAGTAAATAATATTTATTCATTTATTTGATTTGAATGACATTTATTCGACAATCATACATCAGTGCGATTACGTCAACGCTCGGTAATAAGCTTAACCGCTACAGCGCCATTAAACTAACGAAATGACGTGCTCTGTATGCCAAGGAGATGCAACAGGGTCATCACTACAGTGAAAAAGTAGTAAATTAGTTTTTTATTTACTTAATTCATGATTCTAACCATTACAAATCTACTGTATATCACTTAAACGATTCAGTATTTCCGGAAACGTCCCTCATCGACTTCCACCCTGTACAGTTTTTTTGTCAATTTCATTTTTTCCCCAAATGATATTTTCAATTTCAATTTATTTAAAGCATATCACATTACAAAAAATAGATGGTAGGTACATTAATGAGGTATTTATGTGACGCCCTGCAAGGGCACAGCAATATACGAGTATAGATATATCTGATTATTAGAACGGATTTCAATAAGACAGCACACTTATACCTAAACTTACAACATATGGGTATTAATTCATGCAAGAATATATAGCACTAAAGGTGAAAAGAGAAATATTTACAATTTTCCTTTAACGAACTCATTTAGACTATAGAAGCATTTAACGATTAACAATGATTTCAACTGTTGGTTAAACATTTTTGGTTTGGCGAGGTTTATATGGTTAGGAAGATGATTATAGATTTTTATAGTCATGTAATACGTACTAGACATGACGAGGTTATATTTGGAGAAAGGTGCTCTGCTCTAATTTTGTGCATATTCCGATCGTTTCTTTTAATCCTGTGGAATACCTAAAATCTAAATCCGAAGTACAATAATCGATCCTCAGATCCTTTATATAGTTCATTAGAACCACCCGCATGCCAATGTTTAAACAGCACGAGACTCGTTACGTTGATTTGGCAGGTTCGATTCTCTGTTGACATTATTGGAATGCGTTGAGTTCTATCCCTCTTAATCATTACACTTAACAAAATGTTAAAAACTCTATTAACTAAAATGTAACTAAATATCTCGTTAGACCGCTTTACTCGGAGCAAAGAAATATTTTAAATATGTGTGCACAATGCAAGATAATTGAAATTGAGAAAAATGAAATGAAAGTGTAAAATTGTTTATTTTCCCTTTTTGAAAAGTACAATGCCTGGCAGTGATTGTCTTCCTTTTAGGTAAGTAAACCTGTGTTAGGATGCCCCAATCTTCCATAACTGGTAAGTAGGGTAGGAAGTACATCTACAGGTTACTTACATACCTATTTAATCTTGGCTTACTACATATTTTTTTTATTTTTTTAAACAATAGTTTTAGATGCTTATATTGTTAAATTTGGATTTAATTGTTAAATTTGACGACCGAATAGCCTAGTGGTTAGTGAACCTGACTATGAAGCTTGAGGTCCAGGGTTCGATCCCCGGTCAGGGTAGATATTTGTATGAAGAATACGAATGTTTGTTCCCGAGTCTTGGATGTTAATATCTACTTAAGTATGTATTTATCTATATAAGTATGTTTATCCGTTGTCTAGTACCCATAGTACAGGCTTTGCCTAGTTTGGGACTAGATCAATCGGTTTGAAATGTCCCACAAAAAAAAATATTTTGGAGAAGGTCAAATAAACTAATGGATCAGTAAGACGAATAAGAGCATATCTACTTGCATGTGTATTTCATGACGTTGGTTCTTAAAGTGAAGACGGCAAAACGCTAACAAAATCAGATGACTGTTTTTCTACAACAGTTTTAGACTATGTTCCGTTTAAATTATTAAATTCAAATTATCCCGAAATCATGCTGTGGTATCATAATGACTAGGTAAAAGCCAACCGAAAAAAAAGTATCCTTCAAAATCAAATTGTCTATTTCTATACAGAGCCGATTCTCAACCCACAGTACGCCCCTCTGCGCGCGCGCCGCCGATTGGGATGCTCTCATTGAAGTTATAATTTCTACTGACTTGACACTTGGTGACAGGCTGACGCCTACTAGTTCCATCACAGTTGACCGACAAAAACCATCATAAATTCATACGTTCGTTTCACAGTGTATTGTTAAGGCAATCACGTTAGAACACAAATAAAACCAATAAGTTCCATAAGACAGTTCAATTTATTTTATCCACACTGCACTTCAACATAATTCATAGATAGAACAAGCAAACACTCAACTAGTTATAAGCTATAATAGCTTCTTTAATCTTTATTTACTCACCAACTAAACTAAGGGAAAACTTGAACTTCATTATTGGAAAACACAAAATCAAATGCATTATTTAATCAACTACCAAAGGTTTCCTATTATTACAATTCTACATACCTATTTACCATAGTTGCACAAAGTATATTCCTCATTGAATTCCGATTTTAAAACATTAAGCAAATTAAACATCTCATAATCATCCACCTTCAATAAAACAGACAGGAACTAGAAAATCAACTGTTAAGAACCAACAGCGCAATTATCAATCATTACTAATGAGATTTAAACTAAAGCCATCGTTACAAAAGGTTAACGAAATCTTAGCACGGAAGATGTTTAAACTGGAACAATTCTTAGCTAAAATGTAAATGCGCAAACGCTTTAAACAACAGTCCGTTAATTTTTAAAACTCCAAAACTAATCAACTAGATACGATTAAGTGCAATAAGTGTAACAAATTATGCAACAAATCAACCTTAATAAGCAATAAGGCCTTAAACTGCTATAATCTGAACATAAATTACTTTTTAGGGGCAGATACTTATCTTTTATGGACACCAGAAGCACAACTTTTTCCAGACTACTTTCTGCCACCAGGTCTCGAACAAATATGAATACTCCTGGATAGCAAACTCCCCATTCCAAGCAACCCCTCCCTCCAAAGCTAACTCACTCCGGAATGGTCAGTTTGCGAACCACCAATCACGTTACGGAAAATAGTGGCGTGGTCGTTGATAATTGGTCCTTTTTGGCGGGAACGTAGGCGCCAAAGACAGCGTAGACACCGCGCCCTCTTGTGACAGCAACAGGAACGAAGTAGCTTGTAGTTTGGAAGGAATGACAGAACTCCATCGGCGCAATCATCACGCCATCTTCTGGGTAAGGGAGAGACTACCGCGGCCCTTATTCACACTCGTCCATCCTGACGACTTTGCGACTCTGCAAAGAAAAAAAATATAGCCGGGATTATCTGTTTTTACAACCATCTAAATGGGATCTATATTCCTACAATAATTGTTCCAACATTTTCCTGTTTTTGTTTCAAATTAAAATTAATTTTTAACCAGTATTTTCACCATAGAATCCAATACTTATATTCATTACTCATCTTTTTAATAGCCATAAACTCTTTAATATCCATAAGCCTGTATAGCCATAAACTCTCTTTAATATCCATAAACTTGTAACACCACAATAAATATATTCCATGAATACCATTTGACCATACAAAATACATCCATGTCCAAAAATCATTGTATTCAATTATTCCAAAAATCATTATAATATAACCAATTATCCTAAATATGTACCAAAATAATACATTTCCATCATTTTAATCATCATGGTCAACCCTCTAATAAATCTATTAACTCCTCTGTACTATCTACCTGACTATCGTCCGAGCTGCTTTCTCGTGCATCAGTCTCTCCCTGGAATCTCTTTATAGAGTCCGATGATACTAAAGCTTCAAATCGCTTGTACCCTCTTACTCCTTTAAGTGAAGTGATCACATACCTGTCATTACCAGCAACTTTTGAAATCTTATATGGTCCGCTGAACTTTTCTTTCAGCTTTCTCCTAACATTGATGTTTCTGTCTGCTGCTCCTTTCCATAGAATTAAATCATTTACCTTGTACTTTGTTGGTGGTTTTCGCTTCGCATTGAAGTGCCTGCGCATAACTTCTGCCGTTCTTTTAAGATTACCTGTTGCAGTGCGCCTAGTCTGATCTGCCGTCTGTTCGTCGTCGAAAGAGTTTCCTGCTATACCTTGGTACCTGCTGCGGCTGGCGCTAAACATCAATCTGAAGGGTGTAAATCCGGTAGACGAGTTCTGTAGGTTATTCATACCCCAAGTCACATTAGGAAGCTTCAAATCCCAGTCTCTTTCGTTGTCCACGCTGGAGTTCAAGGCATCTAATAACGTACGATTGTACCTTTCAACTTGTCCGTTGGCGCGAGGACACGCTACCGCATTTATGATGTGCTTAATAAAGTTGTCCAAGCAAAATTGTTTGAAACTTTTACTTTTAAAGCATGAACCGCTGTCCGATATTACTCGTTTAGGATACCCAAATAAACAGAACGTGTTAGATAAGGCACACAAAACCTCGTGAGCCCTCGTCGTTTTGACTGGAACAGCCCATGTGAATTTTGTAAAAGAATCGACAATCATTAATAAATAACTGTTACCTGCTCGGCTCTTACAGAACGGCCCTAAGTGATCAATGTGCACCGTGTGTAGTGGCTCAGCAATCTTCTCAATTGGATGAAGCTCTCCTTCAGGTCGTCCATACTGACTCCTCTTGTACAAGCAATCTAAACAGGCATTGACATACTTACGAATGAATCTGGTCATACCAGAGAACCAAAAAGTTTCTTTGATGATCTGTTCACACCGTTTTAAACCTGGATGTCCTATACAGTCATGATATTTTCGTAACACGTTCCACCTCCCATACTTAGGCACAACCAACCTTTCATTTCCACCTGTAATTATTCTATACAACCGTTCTTCCTTCAATTTATAATTGTTCTTAATGTCAGACTCCGCCTCACCAGATTTTAATTTCGTTTTGATGACGCGAAGCTTTTCATCTTGATTTTGAAGACACACGATCCAGTCGAAGATGTCAATCGTATTAATGTCGGCTACCTGCGGAGGCTCGACAGGGCATCTGCTCAGGGCATCTACATGACTGTGAGATTTACCTGGTCTATGTTCCACCTCCATGTCATATTCCTGTATGAGCAACCACCATCGTGCTATTCTCGGCGTCAGGTCCTTTTTCTGAAACGTATACCTTACTGCTGAGCAATCCGTTACAACTTTAAAATGGTTACCCACCAGATAAATACGGAATCTCCTCAATGACTCCACGACCGCTAGAGTCTCAAGCTCGTAGGAGTGGTACATGGATTCATCTTTGCTTGTTTTTCGGCTGAAGTAAGATATAGGCTTTAAATTACCGTCTTGTTGCTGCAGAAGAATGCCGGCTATACCTTTGCTACTGGCGTCAGTATGAACCTCAATGGCGCCCTCGCGACGATAGAGTGAAAGTAGTGGACGAGTCGTCAGAACCTTTTTTAGCTGGTCAAAAGCTTCCTGTTGATCTGGGCCCCATTGCCAGGTGACATTTTTCTGTAACAACCTATAGAGATCGTGTGCAATACCTGCATAGTTTTTTACAAACTTCCTGAAGTAGCTGGTGAGTCCCAAAAACATTCGCAGCTCATGGATGTTGCTTGGTTCTTTGTAAGCAGCCACTGCTTCGATTTTTTTACTACCTGGTCTGATGCCGTTTTGGCTGATTTCATAGCCCAAATAATCAATTTCCGTTTGTAAGAAAAAACATTTTTCAATATTCAGAGTTAATCCTGCATCTCTTATAATTTGTAGCACCACCTTGAGAAGATCAAGACCCTCCTCTATGGAGTTGGTCGGGAGGAGTACATCATCAATATAAGGTAAGACTTTGTCGTGACGCAGAGACGAAAATATACGATCCATTAAGCGCTGAAAAACTGCAGGCGAATTTGCAAGTCCCAGAGGCATACGCAGGAACTCGTAATGACCTTCAGGGGTCACGAATCCAGTCTTATGAATCGAGTCTTTAGCTACTGGGATCTGATAAAAACCTTGCGTCAAGTCGAGACTAGTGAAATATTTCTTGCCACCTAACTTCTCAACATGCTCTTCTATGATTGGTAAGGGGTATTTATCTTTCACAGTGATGCTATTAAGCTTCCTAAAGTCGACACAAAGACGAAAATCACCGTTCTTCTTACGAACCAAAATCATGGGACTCGCATAATTGGAGGAAGACTCCCTGATTATTCCATTTGATAACATGTCCTCAATTTTCTCCCTCAATACAGTCTTTTCAGAATAGGACAACCTATAAGGTCGGTAACAGACCGGCTTATCAGAACTTAACTCTATGTTAAGTTCGACTTTATTAGTAAGTCCCAATTCTCGAGTATCCGCCGAAAAGCAATCTGAATACTCGTGCAAAATTTGAGTCAGTTGCTTCTGAACTGCTGGATCTTGAACGCCACATTGAATCTTACTGACATCAAAACTCAAGACCGATTTTGAAGCAAAATTGTTAGTGCCTGGGGCAATGTGGTTTACCTTTTCTACTGTAACGTATCCACGAACTAACACCATATCCTTTTGAAGAGTCAAGGCTTTTATACTGTGATTGACAATCAATACCGATTTAACCGGAAAACAGTACAGGGACGAGGGGATACTATACTGAACATCTTCGAAACTGCACGTACGAGTATCGACAAATAACAAGGTGGCCTCTTGAACAATATCGTTACTAAACGTCTCCACAAATTGAGCAGTAAGGGGAGGAATAACGATCTCCTTAGAGCACTGTATATTTACCTTTGAAATGTCGGTTTCATCACTTATTGCATTTATGTGAACAATCTCCTCGTCAGCGGATTTGACGTCAACCCTTTCTAAAGTGACTGTTGTTCCAGAAATTACTAACCTGCAATGTTCATCATTAAGAACTGGTTGGCCTATGAAGACATCAGCTTGCTTCAAGGGAACGTTGACCACCACGGCCTCCGATTTCACTGGTATTCCATCAATAATAAACTCGACCGACACTTGACCACATGATTTTACTGGACATCCGCTAAACCCACTAACAAAGATCTCGCACGGCTGCAATTCAAGCTTCAACTTCTGAGAACACTCCAGTGAAATCAGATTGACTTGGGCCCCTGTGTCTAAATACGCTGTTACCTCTAGCCCATTTAACTGTATTTTCTTAAAATAACATTCATTTACCTTAGTATCAACGACGTTTACAGCCTTCCGGAAACATTGCTCCGTCTTGTGGTTGGTCTTCCCGCATATATCGCATTTGATAGCGCTGGGATTCTTCGGGCAGGATCGCACAATGTGTCCAGGTTCTTTGCAGAGGAAGCATGTTACAGATGATCGGTTCGATGGTGTTGCCGTCTTCTGATCCCCGGCGGAGGCCTCTTTTGAAGTACTAGGAACGATGTGATCTCTGCCACGTGTTGTGAGAAACCGTTGATTCGGAAGTCCCCTTTTTTCGTCATTCATACACAAGAATTGAGAATACAATTCCCCAGGGGTTCTATAATTCCCTGCTCTAGCTGAGGTTTTTAAGTGAAATGGTAATCCTTCAATAATGCATGCCACCGCTTTCTCACCCGTAATTTCACATTTGGTTAGCATATTACATTTTGAGTAAAAATAGTGAGTCATTGTTTCGGAAAATATTTTTTTTCTATTTATCATTTCCTTAAGAGCCTCAGCATAGTCCCTATTTTGGGGAAAAGCCTCCAGAATTCTCTCCTTCCATTCTTGCCATGACATTTCGTAACTACGCAAGGCGTTGTGCCACATCTTCGCCAGACCGCACAACCGCGCCTGCATATAGTAACTTTTAACAGTATCAGACCAACCATGTATTGCTCCCAGCTGTTCTATTTTATTGAGCCACTGCTGCGCCGGTAACTCTGACTTTTCAGGATCAAATTCTGGGATAATATCAGGCTTGACCATTACACCATAATAATTTGAATTGATCCTACCAGGTTCATCCCGCGATGCAGGAGGCTCTCGTTCCACAGACTCCCGTGGCCGCCATGGTGCCCAGCGCCTCGGTGTCCGCTCCCGGCTGCGCGTGCGATTACTGCTGCCGCGCTCTCGCCGCTCAGACCGCTTATTGTCCCACCGAACAGGGCTGCGGGACCGACTACGGCTTCGCGAATCCATATCCCACTTCTGAAAATTGTTAAGGCAATCACGTTAGAACACAAATAAAACCAATAAGTTCCATAAGACAGTTCAATTTATTTTATCCACACTGCACTTCAACATAATTCATAGATAGAACAAGCAAACACTCAACTAGTTATAAGCTATAATAGCTTCTTTAATCTTTATTTACTCACCAATAACTACTAAGGGAAAACTTGAACTTCATTATTGGAAAACACAAAATCAAATGCATTATTTAATCAACTACCAAAGGTTTCCTATTATTACAATTCTACATACCTATTTACCATAGTTGCACAAAGTATATTCCTCATTGAATTCCGATTTTAAAACATTAAGCAAATTAAACATCTCATAATCATCCACCTTCAATAAAACAGACAGGAACTAGAAAATCAACTGTTAAGAACCAACAGCGCAATTATCAATCATTACTAATGAGATTTAAACTAAAGCCATCGTTACAAAAGGTTAACGAAATCTTAGCACGGAAGATGTTTAAACTGGAACAATTCTTAGCTAAAATGTAAATGCGCAAACGCTTTAAACAACAGTCCGTTAATTTTTAAAACTCCAAAACTAATCAACTAGATACGATTAAGTGCAATAAGTGTAACAAATTATGCAACAAATCAACCTTAATAAGCAATAAGGCCTTAAACTGCTATAATCTGAACATAAATTACTTTTTAGGGGCAGATACTTATCTTTTATGGACACCAGAAGCACAACTTTTTCCAGACTACTTTCTGCCACCAGGTCTCGAACAAATATGAATACTCCTGGATAGCAAACTCCCCATTCCAAGCAACCCCTCCCTCCAAAGCTAACTCACTCCGGAATGGTCAGTTTGCGAACCACCAATCACGTTACGGAAAATAGTGGCGTGGTCGTTGATAATTGGTCCTTTTTGGCGGGAACGTAGGCGCCAAAGACAGCGTAGACACCGCGCCCTCTTGTGACAGCAACAGGAACGAAGTAGCTTGTAGTTTGGAAGGAATGACAGAACTCCATCGGCGCAATCATCACGCCATCTTCTGGGTAAGGGAGAGACTACCGCGGCCCTTATTCACACTATTACACTTAAGTAAATCTGTCATGCTGTGTAAATATATTTAAATAAATTGACATGTTTATTTTCTAAAGTAAATACAAGATGATGATTAACATTAACTAAACTATGTTCAATCTAAAGAAGGCCCTCGAGGCATTGTACCGAGGATGATGGCGGCATTTCCTCCCTGAATTGCAATGCTGATTGCGTTGCGCGAGAAAGCCGCTAGCTCTTCGGTCACCAGTTACATCGACCAGACGTTTCGCGATTTCAATAAATAAATAATTAGTATTCAAATATATTCCATAAATTAATTGTATATAAAGCTTTTCAACATTCCCACGGCATTAAACCCCTTTTATCAACGACTAATAACTACAAAAATGTTACGATAACTGCTTTGTAACGCTATTTGTCATGAGACAAAGGCCGTGCTATTAAAGAAAGATATAAGAGGTATTAGAAGTCATGTCACTTGAGACCTTTTGGCCAAATAAGGCAGGTCTCAAATTATTTAATTGATAGAGGGACAAAAAGTTAGATCAAGATAAAAACTGGTTTGTTTCGGAATCGAAATCGCTTTTAAAGGCTGTTTGTTCGTTCACAAAGAATTACTTATGCAACAATGCAACAGTTGTTAGAAATACATAAACCCACGACTGAATTGCAAAAAAGATATTCAATTTGTTTTTATTGTGTCTTTTAGCAATTGTAGTATTATTTTGCAAAAACCCAACCGCTTTTTTCAAATATAATATAGCCTATGTCACTCACACGGTTATGAGGAATCTAACGATACATAATATGTCAAATCAATATATCTATCAAGCTGTTTGGAGTATAGCCCGTGAAATAGAATTTTCTTGTCCACATACATACACATATACATACATACGCTCGAAAAATAGAATACTGCTTATGAGACAGCCGGGTAATAAAGTACTGTAATAGGTACTAAAGTGCCCCACAAGGTAGACTGATGACCTGGTAAAGGTCGTGGGAATCCGCTGGATGCGGGTGGCGCAGGACCGGTTATTGTGGCACTCTTTGGGGGAGGCCTATGTCCAGCAGTGGACGTCTTTCGGCTGATATGATGATGATGATGATGATACTAAAGTGATATGTATGTAGTAATAATTATGGCATTTAACAAGTCAGCCAACACACAATCTCAACAGTGCCGTGATTCGATCTGTCGCGGAAGAGAGAAGAGGACGTCGCCAGGATATCGCTTTTGCCATGTCCCCGGGATTTCATAGTGATATCCCCACTTTCATCCCCGTCTTTAAAAAATTGACAGAGGGGTCAATCACGTAACGCATTGTACGCGCGTTAGACAGATCTGTATGTCACTTTTTATATGGAAAAGTTACAGTTAAATTGTCCTAACGCGTGTTTGAAACCTTACGTGATTTCCCATAGAGACTTGAAATAAAAACGATATCCTTCAGCTATCCTTAAAATATCTGGAATCGTAGCCCAGGCTGTAAATGAGATGAGAGTGACTCACTAACAATGAAATGCGATTCGTATCAAATTGGCTACTTAGCAATTTTTATGGTGCTATTCGAATGAGTTTTTAGAGCGGAACCAATATATGAGGCCTACTCCAGCACTAGCACAAGGCAAAATAGAGAGTTGTAATCACACATCGCTATATAGCGACTGAAAAAACGGTTCGGTTTCGGCTTGGGCTATTGGCACAGAAAGAAAGAAAGAAAAAACATTTATCTGTGACATAAAGGAATGTAAAAAATGTACGAAAAAAAATTGCACAGAATTATGACGTCACAAGCTCCTATCCGTACTAACCGTTGTGTGGAAAAAAATGTAATTTGCTGTTGTCGTGAAATACGGCGTTATACAATTTTTAAATTGCACATTGACTTTTGATTTACTCTTGGACGATAGTAAAATTATTTTAAAATCCTTAGTCTCACATTTTTTTCTTGTTTTTGTTATACTCGTCAAGATGATGGACTTCGTCGAACGAGCGAGCGAAGTGAACGAACTTCTATGCTTCAGCTTGGGCCGAAAATCGTTTGATTGTCCGGTGTCTGTTCGGCTGTTCTGTGAGCAGGTTTGTTTAATTTATAGCCGTGGCGGAGCGCCCATACAAGCCTATAGTTATATTATTCTCTAAACTCTTTCATAACATTTTTGTTCCGGGTTGCCCATCGAAAATTTTCAGGCGTCGCGACTGTTATACAGATTTTTTTTGGTCGAGCTGTAGAACTCGCGAACCTAAGGCAGGTTAAAAAAAAACTTTTGAATTTCGAAAACGTGACTCCACAAAAAAAACTATATAATTAACAAACCTACTCACACCATTTCAGTAGAATCGGTTGAGAAATGCAACATGTAAAGCAGAATAGACGGACAGCGTAACATCGTGACAGACACCGGACATACGAACGATTTTCAGCCCAAGCTGAAGCATAGAACTTCGTACCTACCCAATAGAGATTTTTAGATCATGTGGTCTACAAATCTCAATTGGGTATCCCAGATTGGCCTCGACAGCTGTAGTTAGAACAAGATGGTGTTTGTACAGGATGAATGATTCACGTCACGTTAGACCGAAATGGCGGACAAATTGGCCGGCATTTGTTGCTGGACGCCGCGGGCTTGTCCTGTCAGGGCTTTATCTCCGATACGATCAAAATTACCAATGTATTTTCTTCGTTTAGTTTCCGGATGTCTACGAACTCCACACAATTTTTATGTCCACTTTGTACATTAAGTATCAATAATTTTTGTTACGCTTTGCGCCTAGTGGTACGAGCAGGGAACCCGCCTTACTTGTGTCTAGCGCTCAAAGTATTCAATATTTTCTAGATAACGTATCAGAGGCTATCCGCAGCAGAACCAAGGTAACCGATATAGCCCTCCGAATTGCTAAACTTAAGTGGCAGTGAGCGGAGCGCATTGCACGTAGAACCGATGGCCGTTGGGGCGGAAAGGTTCTCGAGTGGCGACCACGTACCGGAAGACGCGGCGTGGGTAGGCCCCCCACAAGGGGGACTGATGACCTGGTAAAGGTCGCGGGAGTCCGCTGGATGCGGGTGGCGCAGGACCGGGCAATTCGGCACTCGCTAGGGGAGGCCTATGTCCAGCAGTGGACGTATTTCGGCTGATATGATGATGATGATGATGAACGTATCAGAACGGGAGCGCACTTATGTATGTCTTTGTCTACTTTACTATCTATAGTTACGTCCACTTCATGTCAAAAAACTTCGCTTTCGACCAGTAGTAGCCTCCAGGTGGACCACGTAGACCTGTTGGACGATAGCTTAAAATTTCATAGGTAGATCTAAATGTCATATTTTTCTATGGGAAAATGACAGTTGAGGTGTCCTAACGTACATGTCATTACGTAATCACCCCTCAGAATTACCTCGACAGCTCTAATTAGAACAAGAGGGTGTATGCGCAGGATACACGTCACGTCACGTTAGACCAAAATGGCAAACAAATTGGCTGATATTTGGCTGGACGCCGTGGTTTTGTCCTGTTAGGGCTTTGTCTCATATACGATGGTTTTGTTTTCTTTCCTGGCTTTACATTTGACGTACCTATAGTCTATAGACTTCTAATTTTACATCATATTTCCTTATGTCGACATCATACATTCAGGAGGTACCTATTAAGAGGGCGTTACAGTGCACACTAGCGCCACTGGTAAATAATTGTGATTATTTAAATTTCACGATAGATATTTTAAAAAGGAGGCCACTACTCACTGTATTTTGTATTTAAGTACCTTGTGAATACACCAAGCTGGTTTGTATGTTGCTGGATTCGTCGATCTATGAACTCAAAAGAAAAACGGCCGTTTTTACTTTGGACGCATAGATTGACGAATCCAGCAACATAAAAACTAGTTTGGGGTATTCAGAAGGTACTTAAATACAAAATACAGTGAGTAGTGGCCTCCTTTTTTAAATATCTATCGTGAAATTTAAATAATCACAATTATTTACCAGTGGCGCTAGTGTGCACAGTAACGCCCTCTTAACACAACCCGGAGGACCTCTATATAAATGTGTGCGCAACCTAGATGTTGACTTATGATAGCTTTTACACCACCTCCTACAATTTATATATGCCATACGATTAAATAAATAAATATAGTGTACATGTAACTGTCCAATATAGCCCCAATAGGCCTACAGTCGACACGGGATCAGGCCGAGCCAATCCCGAGATTGATTCAGATAGTCGAAATCATTTGTAAACGCGGCACGCATTTGAAATACGTAATTCGTCTTTCAATGAACGCAGATTAAGATATTCCCGTTTAGTGCTAATTCTCCGTTTGCATTATTTAAGAGAATCAGCGAAAGCAAAAAGGCGTTATAAGAAAATAACTAACTATTTCAATAAACATCTAAAAATATATATTATATTCGCAATCAAATTGTATCGTACGTAGAACTTACGCGATATCATTTAGTAAACCAATTTTATATTTAAAAAAAATGTTATACTTCAGACTAATCTCACCGATATTTAGCCCGGATTTGGTTGGTGATGGGGTTGGAGGAGGTGGTGCTTTTTTGTAAAAAATATAAAATGAATGTTATTTATTTTAAGTCATATTAGAAATTATTGGATCCATTAATATGAACTCCTATATCAAATAGAAGGTATAGTCTTGTCATAACCATTAGCCAATTTACAATCACCAGAGTTTTAAACCGCTTCAACCAATCTCATTAAACCGTAAACTCTTAGATTATTTCAGTGTTAAAACTGCTTGCGTGGTCGTATAAGAGGTTTCCCCTGGATTTTCCCCTAACTCCCTCACAGAATCGTTAAACTTAAGTGGCAGTGGGCGCACATTGCACGTAGAACCGATGGCCGTTGGGGCGGCAAGGTGGCGGCCAGGTACTGGAAGGCGCGGCGTGGGTAGGCCCCCACAAGGTGGACTGATGACCTGGTAAAGTAGCGAGTCCGCTGGATGCGGGTGGCTCAGGACCGATCACTTTGGCACTCTTTGGGGGAGGCCCATGTCCAGCAGTGGACGTCTTTCGGCAGATATGATGATGATGATGATGATGAACTCCCTCATTAGGCCAGGTTAAAATAAATAAACTATCTAACCAATGGGCTACCCAGATCCACGTGCATCAACTTCAGCGGGAGTAGCATGGTCGTCATTTTATCACTTATCGCTGTGGATAGAGTGACGGATGCTCATCAGGTCATCAGAAGACCGGCTTCTTGCTGAGGGTATTCCAGCTGCGTTCGCGCCACTATGTGCACTTCAGCTCGTTTGTGGCGCGCGTGCCGCGGCCGCTGCAGGAGACCATCGCATGTGCTGACTTCTGGCCGAAGGGTGTCGTGTTTCGACAGTTCCGGGGCAATCTGCCGAGTCCTACACCTGAGATGACTATGCAACGGGGCCACGCCGTTTCGTCGCCTAAATAGTATTATTTGTTGTTTTAGTTTCGTGACGCATTGTTAATTACTATAATGTATTTGTCAATGAATAAATAAAACAATGTCTTATTGACAACGATAAGTGATAATACGGCAGCCATGTTACGCCCGTTGAAACTGTAAAACGAGTCAGAAGAATGCCATTCGGGCTCAGCAATGTTCTGCCACGAGCTCGCTTCCAGTATCCAAAGAGCATGATTTGTATAAATTTCCTGCGATATTTTTCATAAGCCCCGTTTATGGCGGAACCTAATACAATCTTTATTTACAAAGTTACCATACAAAACGGCGCATCGAATGCGCATTGCTGAAGTTGTAAAAACTGTGAGCACTGTTCATACCCTTAATACTAAGTTGGGCTCGTAAACCACACCTGGGAGACCGCGGACCCTCGTAAAGGTGGGGTCAGAGTAATCGCGGTTAACATTTTGGAAGCTACTTGATTTTCTACTAGTTTTTGCCAGCGACTTCGTCCGCGTGGAACTCGTTTAAATTGTACCGCCATATATGCTTCCTCCTCCCATTTCACCCCCTTAGGGCATGATTTCTGGAATTAAAACTATATTTTGTCCTTCCCCGGTATTCAAACTAATTCCATAGGTACCAAATTTCATATAAATCGGTTCAACGGTTTAAGCATGAAGAGGTAACAGTCAGACAAAAATACAGACAGACACATTTTCGCATTTATAATAGTTTGGATATGGATATTGGGATGGTATTAGAATTCACAGAAAAATGCCTTCAATTACCTTAAGATGACTTTGGTTTTAACACAAATGAAATATCGTTCCACTTGGCCAGTCTCTAAGTATTATAATTATGTCTACTTCATAAATTCGTGTCAATACTATTTTATTTAAATTACCGTTAAAATTCCTCACTTTGGTTTGTTTTTGTGGGTAAGGCATTAAAATACATTTTAGTTAACATTGTTTTGTTAATAAATTAGTTAGTCTTCTATTACGATAAACATATCTGAGGTACCTAAATAAGAATTTCGTAGTCTTCCCACATGAACTTTGTCAAATCCTGACACCAGCACAATCAGAATCAGAATCAGAATCAGAATTTTATTGGTAAAACACATTATTTTACATGTCAGGCAGGATATAAAGTAGGTAGGTACACACGTTTTTATGAGTCATATATGAATTTTGGAACATTTTTGACGTGATAACATTTTATAAATCGATGAACGCCGGCTGCACATACGAAAAAGTGTGCTGGTTCTAGGGTCTAAGGGTGCACTGAGAAAGGATTTTTCAAAATTAACCCTCTAGGGGGGTGAAAAGGGCGTCCAAAGTTTGTATGGGGAAACAAGATAAGATCGACTATTTTATTCGAAACTTCACAGGAGTATTCCTAACGATAAAGTAAATACGTGTTATGCAATTTTTCATCAATGTTTTCTTATAAAATTATCGTCCGTAAACCGACTTTACAGACAACCATTTTTTTCCATAAGCAAATTTTGATCCGCTTTAATTGGGCCCCCAAACACCAGCCGCCGTTTTTAAACTCCTCTTTACGAGTTGAGGAACTTTAATATCCTGTCCGAAGATGGACGGGGGTCTTAAGATCTACCTCCATAGTTATCGGTGCTTAGCAAATGTCACATTATAGGGTTAAGAATGCTTTAAATTTTCATTTAAGAAATAAATTCTAGTAATATTAAAGTTATGCAACTATGAATCTGTCAATCTCATTGCTTTGCAAATACTAATTTTTAGGGAAATTTACGGATATTCAATTCATAATCATCATATCAGCCGAAAGACGTCCACTACTAGACATAGGCCTCCCCCAAAGAGTGCCAAAGTGACCGGTCCTGCGCCACCCGCATCCAGCTGACTCCCGCGACCTTTACCATCATCAGTTCATCTTGTGGGGGGCCCATCCACGCCGCGGCTTTCGGTACGTTGTCGCCACTCGAGAACCTTTCCGCCCCAACGGCCATAGGTTCTTCGTGCAATGTGCCCACTGCTACTTAAGTTTAGCGATTCGGAGGGCTATATCGGTTACCTTGGTTCTGCTGCGGATAGCCTCATTTCTGATGCGATCACGCAGAGAAACTCTCAACATAGCCCTCTCTGTTGCCCTTTGGGTGACTTTGAGCCTTCTTATGAGGCCCATAGTAAGCGACCACGTTTCAGTGCCATATGTCATCACTGGCAACACACACTGGTCAAATGCTCTCGTCTCGTCGTCGTCAATTCATAATATATAATAAGAACAAGGACATTTACTATCACTTGAATTTCTAACAATTAAAATAAAATGTAGTTGATTTTAATTTATTTAATTAATGTTAATCATAATCTTGTATTTAGAATAAGAATGCCTGATACTTAATAATAATAGAATTAGTACATTATACACCAAGCGTTTGATGTAATTAAGGATATATTGTTATCATTATTTACACTCGTGCGCCTCAAACTCGTGTAGGTAGTTGATTTTGTGTTTAAACTTCATCTGTCTATTTCAACATCATACGCTGTCTCTAGGAACTAAAATATAATTTAATCATCCAAATCATTTTATCGACAAATTGGATACAAATCTTCATTCGTAGTACACGGGTTCAATTCAATTGTTACACCGCAAGCATTATGAGACAACCGCATTGTTAGATGCTATCGACAGCAACGTAAGTGACCCACTGACAATATTTTTTATCACTTCTCATGTTTGTAAAGTTTTTTTTTCTTTATGTTATAGACTACATTTTTTTCACTCTTAATCTCTTTAAAACCTCCCCACCGCCCCGCGCGGCCGTGTTCCTTTGGAGCACTACCTACACGAGTTTGAGGCGCACGAGCGTAAATAATGATAACATTATATCCTTAATTACATCAAGCGCTTGATGTATTATGTACTAATTCTATTATTATTAAGTATCAGGCATTCTTATTCTAAATACAAGATTATGATTAACATTAACTAAAATAAATTAAATCTAAAAAAGGCCCTCGAGGCATTGTACCGAGGATGCTGGCGGCATTTCCTCGCTAAATTGCAATGGCGATGCGTTGCGCGAGAAAGCCGCCAGCTCTTCGGTCACCAGTTACATCGACCGACCAGACGTTTCGCGATTTCTGCAAATAACTTATGCGCATTTTCTTATTCTTATTTTGTAAATTTTGCAGGTAAGGATCCCACTTCAATTTGATAATTCAAAAACAAGGATAAACTGTTCACTTGTCTGCGTCATTTCAGAACAAGTGATATTAAAAACATCCGACCGTTTTACAACTCGTGTTTGTCATTCTTACGACTAGGATAAATCTAGAGAGCGGTAGCCAGTGAAATTGATATTTAAAACTTTAATGTTTTGATTGAAACCCGTCATTTTGTATAACATTTTACTATGACCAGTGTCATTGCGCTACTGAAACGAATCTAACAACATCTCATTGTCAAAGTCTATGAAGCGTTTGGACTGTACCTTATGAATATAATTTTTTTTGTCCACATATGCTCAAATAACATTCTATTATCTTTATTCATTTTCATTCTTATTCTATTATTATTAGGTATTGGGCATCGACAGAATACTCTTCATTAATAACTACGTTAGGTATATAGTGGCGGTACAAATAATTCAACTCCTCTTTGCGCGTGCGCTCAGATCTATGCAGGTTTGTGTGACAGTAATACGGCAGTTGTAGTTACCGGGCACCCACACAGTGGCAGTTAAAAGCGCACGCACACAACATAAGGCCGTGCGCAAAGATGAGTTAAACTACCTACATATACTAAGCGCCAGTTACTTACCTTACTTTAAATGTCTCCTATACGATAGGTCATCGATTTTAAACCCGTACCCAAATCGCAAAAGCGAAGAATTTGCAAGTCGAATTACCTTTTTAAGCTTAATCTGTCTAACCAAATAATAAAAAAAACGTAAGGATGGGACTAATTAATTAAATTAAACGATAACGTGCAAAAACTCAGAATAATCTTTCTTTTAATAATCTTTTTTATATTTCAAAAATACAAAGTTATATTTGTTTCTGCTACCAGTACTACAATCTAAGCGATACTGACACCCGAGATGCGCAGTGACACCACAATATGCGCGCGATGAATATTTATGTTCACATTTATGTGTGGGTGTGAGGATGCGTAGATAGTTCACGATGTGGATGTGGCAGTGAGTCGATAATGACAAAATACTAAAATGATCCGTTGGTATTAAAAGTATACAGGGTGGAAAACAATAAAGGGCCCTGGAGGGGAACTAGGTACCTTATATCCTTTAGATAGCTCATTTTACTGAAAGGAAACATTGCTTTATTTTTTTTAAGAAACAAAACTGCATTCAAAGATCTTCTAAAATTCGCTTGTCTCACCCGAGAAACGAACCTACCTAAAAAAAACCCTTGCTATTGTATTATACAAATTGATAGGATTAAAGTTAAAGATAAATGTGCCTAATAAATATTTCATGTTATTGTATTGTTTCTCTCTGTCATAACTGCTTTGTTTGTGTGAGGTGTGCAATAAAGAGTATTTGTATTGTATTGTATTGGTCTTTGAAATTCAAAAAGGTGAAAACGAATGCTAATTTATTTTATCATCAATACGAAGAACACATAAACATTTTTTAGCGTAGACGGATATTAAGAAGAGAAAAGAATCTTAATAATTTACCAGATAAGTTGCTCGAAATGACCCCCTCGGATACACAAATTATTAAGATTATCTGCGAAACAAGAGGTCCTGGGTTCAAACCTCGGTAATGGGCATTAAATTGTGTGATGAGCACGATTTTTTTAGTCATGGATGTTTAAGTATGTTTGTCGTCATCTAGTACCCATAGTACAATAAGTTTTACTTATTTTAGGACTAATTTGATTTGTGTAACATTGTCCGAATATTTAGAAATATTTTATTAGTCAGGTATTTATTGTGTGTATACCCAGAATGAAGCCCCCGTATCTACACAACACTTAATCTTCATACAAAAGGAACATTTGTCACGTATGTTAGGCAAGATCAGGGCATTGTTTTTTCCAATAATTGGTTGATACCGCGTGATACAGACGTGTGATATGACATATCATTTATTTAAAGGTTACGGCGTTTATCTTGTGATAAAGATAGGCTAAACATATTTGTCTGTCTGACACCACTTGATTGTGAGAGATCTGGAGTTTATCTGATTCGATAAATTGCGATTCGGTAAAAAGCTACAAGGAATTTAATGATTTTGAGGTAGATAGGAAAAAACATTTATACTTTATAAATTGGATAGGAATAATATTATTATTTTCACAAGCGACAATTCTTGCAAATTCTGCTATAGTCCGCGCAAAAACACGAAAAAGAAAAACTTGACATCAGCACCCAACAGCTGTGCATAAAACGGGTCATTTTTATGCAAAATAGCTTTCTCGAAACGCCTTTTTATCTAAAACGTAAAAATAAAAGCGATCTTCTTGTAGACAAGTACAATTCTTTTACTTGATTCACAATTTCGAATATTTTTGCTAAAAACAATGACAACATACTACTCAGACTTTTCAATTGTTACCACATTCGCTGCTGAGAATCGCTACGCGCTACGCGCTACCCTCGTAGCCGATGCCGTGGTTTTCTTCGTATGTAGCGGGAAGCGCCTACGGCGTAGGCACCCGATATCAGGTTTCCGGCACTGAATGTGTGAGCAAAAACCGGACAAGTGCGAGTTCAACTCGCGTGGTGAGGGTTCCGTAAAATTCATGTTCTCTAAGCATTAGGCGCTCCATACAAAATACACAAAAATATTGAGAATTTTCCCGTTACTTTGAATACTCAAACTTCTTATAGGTTTTTCTGTAATCTTTAGGCAAGGAACTATTTTCCATATTTTTTTCAGAATTTGAAACCTAGTAGTTTCGGAGATAAGGGAGGGAATGGTCAATTTGGTCTTATTTCCTAAATTACTTCAAATCTATTTGTGCTAAAATTATAAAAAAATATATATATCGGAGATGCTTACAACAACCCCTTTTAAATGATATGTCACACAATACAGTTTGCGAAACTTTTTTTTTAATTTTCCATTTTACCCCCCAAAAGTGGCCCCCTTGTTCAGAATTCACTAACTTACTTTACGCGTCTAACTTTGGGTCACCAATTTACATATGTGTACCAAATTTCACCTCAATCGGTCCGGTAGTTTCGGAGCAAATCGGCTGTGACAGACGGACAGACAGACACACGAGTGATCCTATAAGGGTTCCGTTTTTTTCCTTTTGAGGTATCGGAACCCTAAAAAGAGGATAGGTTATAAACGCTCCAAAAATGGCACACTAAAATTGAGTCAATTGCACCCACCATCTTGCCGCAGTTTCGAGTCGTCAATGGAAACGTTAGCTGTCAGATTTGGTGGCCATTTGAAACATGGAATTTCGTATAGACAACATCTACCTCTTTTTATTATATTACATCATTGTATTTCTATTATAATTTATGGCAACAAAACTAGTTACTGACCTAGATATGGCGGATCCTATTGTGAATAAAATGCTCAATATGTAATTACACTAAGCCGTTTTAAAATTAAAACTAAATTACATTTGTATGGAAAGTCGACTTAAGTCGACCTTGCTGGAGACCGAATGGTAGAAACCAATTCGTTACTAACCTATACATACCTATAACAGTGTGTGTAATAGGGAGCGACAAATCACGGTAGCCTTAACAAATTGTAGCCCGCGTTAATCCTAGGCCCAAATTGATGCGATTTGCTGGAGATAGCTTTTGGATCTATTGTAATTAATTTGGATATAGGCGAACGTTTGTGTAGGCATAGGTAAACCTTGACTTTTTTTCGATATAGACCAAGAGAAATGTGAACGTTGCAATTTTTGACACTTTAATGCATGATTGAACGAGTGAGCGAAGCGAAGGAAGTTCTCTGTTTCAGCTCGGGCAAACATTATTTCGTATGTCCGGAGTCCGGCTGTTCTCCTCTACACAGGTCGCCTTTCTCTACTGATTCTCGTGATTTTGTGAGCAGGTTCTATAATTATATAAAATTTATTTGTTAATTCACTTTTGTGATTTTAAAAAAATGAACACTTGGAAGTGCTACTGGTGGTTTAATAATCTTAGTTAATGTTAATTATAATCTTGTATTTACTTTCAATAAAATAAAAAACTCGTTTAATAATATACATATACATTTATTTTCTAAAGTATAAAGAAGATGATGGTAATCACATTAATTAAATTAAATTAAATCCAAGTTAAATCTAAAAAAAAAACCGGCCAATTCGGAACGCAAAACGAAGGTTGGTGTTTCGGAAGCAACTTATGAGCTGGTATAGACCATATATCGATTTATGTTGACCCAATTTCTTTACTGTATGGCGTTTGCCCCTAAAAAAACGATTTTTGCTAACTTGTAGCAGTTTACAAAATACACGTATATTTTAAATTGTTATAGTTCTTGAATTATTTGCCTGTATATACAAACAGACCAACAGACATGACGAAACTAGAAGTTTCGTCATGTCTGTTGGCTTCTGGCATTTTGGTCACGGAACCCTTAAAATCGTAAACGACTGAAATGGAGGCCATTTTAACGGCCATGGCCAAAGCGTCCGCGAACGAGTTAATACGAAAATCATTCGCTGAAGTTAAATAGCGGGCCATCCGTCACCGTCGAGAATTTCAGGACGAAACAAAACTTATTGACGCAGTCACTCTAAACTGATGATTGATGAGTTAAATAACTCCAGAGTTCAGCACCCATTTTCAACCTGTCTCAACTTGTCTCACCATTCGTCCCTGGTATATTTTGACCCTCTTTTTAACCCCTGAAAAAGACATAATTTTTACATGTGTATATTTAAACTGATTGGAGTGTAGATTTTTAAATGGAAAGTTTTTGCCAATAGATAGCTACTGTAGCCTAGTGGTTCAGGCTTGCGGCTGCCAAACGGCGGTCATGGGTCTCATTCTGGAATTCTGGATCGTACCAATGAGTTTTTTGAAAATTATATACGGAATATCATTTGATATTTAGCGTCAGCTCTTCGGGGAAGGAAAAACATCGTGATGAAACCTGCATACATCTGCGAAGAAATTCAAAGGTGTATGTGGTTCCCAACCCACTCTAGGCCAGCGTGGGGACTACTGCCCGTTCCCTCTCATCCATGAGAGGAAGCCTGTGCCCAGCTGTGAAACAAAGAGGCTGATTTAATCAACAGAGCGCTCATGCACGATCGTACCGATTCAGTGATTTAAGCAACGTTTGTGTGCTTACTAAAGTAAGAGAGCGTTTTCGTATTTTGGAAAGCATGTTAAATCATTGATCCCGGGTTTTCTGAAAAAGCAGTCCTTACTTCTTCGGGTGGCTCTTCTACTACTTGAAGAAGGACTTCTTCTACTCGTTATAGAAGTCGTCTAGAGTCTAGACGAAGATCCTAACATCCTAACCAACAAGTCCTAGTTTCCTCTCAGGGTCGGAAGGTCAGACGCCAGTCGCTACTGCAAAAACTAGTAGTGCAGCATACACTAATAAATACTTGGTAATACTTGGGATAACGTGGTTGCCAGTACCCGGGTTTCTTGAGGTTTTGGTATGACACTAAATAGAGGATATCTTGACTCCAAGATTCAAGACAACCATGAGTAATCGAATGTCAAAATTATACTGGTTCATGGGAAGCGATACTATCGGTGTTTTGAATGGCGACGCATCTGTCGTTGATTATGAACTTTCGGAACACCTGAGTCGGGTGAGAATTTGAGTTTATTTTTAACTAAATTAGTGACAATTTAAAACGCTTTTAGAAGATTAGCAGCAAAATTGAGAATTATAGAGATATCTAAGTATACTTTATTTTGTGGCAGGTAAAACATTTGTTACCTTTTTGTCTTAAAGATTTTCAAGATACAACACAAACCTAAGCTACTTATCGAACGAGGGAGCAAAGCGAAAAATTTTATGCTTCAGCTTGGGCTGAAAATCGTTCGTATGCCCGGTGTCTGTCTAGCTGTCCGGCTTCTAGAACATTTCTCTCGAGTCACTTTTTCGAAAAAAATATTTTTGAAAAAAGATGGGCTCGCGAATTATATAGCTCACAGAGCCACTAGAATAATATTATGTTCTGTTAAATAATCTGTGGTAGTATTTTGTTTAAAATGCTTTCGAATTGTGTAATTTCGGTATAATGATGCATTCGTACAAAACTACTTACTCAAAAGTCAAAGCCAAAATCTATACACATGCAACCTGTGGAGCAACTGCACCAAAAAGACCCTCAGTGCTCTGCGTGTCCAGTATAACAACACCTTCAGGGGGATGTTGGGGCTGCCTTGGCGCTGCAGCGCGTCAGGGATGTTCGCTGAGTGGAGCACTGACGGCTTCCAAGCCGTGCTGCGCAAGCGCGTGGCGTCCCTGTGGGGCCGCGTGCGCGCGAGCACCAACACTCCCCTGAAGGTGGTCGCGGAAATGATGGACAGTCCTATCCTTACTCATTGGATGATTTTGCATGTGCATTCTAATGAGCATTTTGTATTTAACTAACCCAGGCAATTAATTTCTTATTACTAACATAATTTTGTGTTCTTTTTTTTTTGTGTGTTTGTATGGATACCCGATGTCCGAAATAAATAATTTCATTTCATTTCATTTCAATTTCAAAGTCAAAGTGATTGATTCTTCAATTTAGGCATAGTACATGCGTCTATGAATGTCGATAAACTACCACCGGTTCGGAAAGAAAACCTCTGCCTCGAGAAGAACCGGCGCAAAAAACTCAGCGAGGTGTCATTTTTTCAACTCGTTCGAGATAATAATTTTGAAGCAATCTCAAACTACAATTTATTGCGCTCGATTATCGTAACTGCAGTTTAATCAGTCCCATATCTATCACGGACATCATAAAAGTTATGGCCTTTATATTATTCGGAGATTATGGTTTCTGTATTAGCATGGTAACTCCAAGTTCCAAAAGGGGCATTGCCCCTTGATAAGAAACAAGTTTCTGTCATACATTTAATTTATGGATCAAAGTTTTATTGCCGATTGTTTTTGTTTAAACACAATTTTAGTGACTTTCGGGGCGATATCTCTGACTCTATTCACCTAATCAAAAAAATAGCTGAAAAACCTTACATTAATTTTGAAAGGCCTATCGATTGATGTGCCACATGTGGGCTTACAATGAAAAAAATATTTTTGACTATCAGTTTTATGTATGGAGTGCACCCCTAAAAAAAATGTTTTTAGTCATTTAATTACAAAACAATGTAGCGGTTAACAAAATACACCTATCCTCAAAATTTTATTCAAATACACCTTATAGTTTTCGAGTAAAAGTCCTGTGACATACGGACAGACGGACACACGGACACACGGACAGACGGCCAGACGGACAGATGGACATGACAAAACTATAAGGGTTCCGTTTTTGGCATTTTGGCTACGGAACCCTAAAAAGGCGTCACGACATTTTCGTGAAGAGAGAGGTTGAGGGTTGTTTTAATACGTTGATAAAAAAAAAACATTTATATAGTAACGATGTAAAGTTTAAAGAATACTTTCGTATTTCCAAGTATCATCGATGACAAAAACGCGACGTCCGTACCGCCAGAATGCTCCGAAATGACTGCGTAGGGGGCGTACGACCTTGGACGCGTCTGGCTTGTGAGAGAGACCACTATTATTTCCATAGTAAGCATTCGTACAGCGTCACGCCGAACGCGACCTACGGCGGTTGCAGACCACTGCCTAATAACAGTAGATTGCCGCTACTTAAAAGCTAGGCTCTTGTCGGTGGAGCATTGTCCATGTAAGGTAGAAGTACTAGTGCCCGACGCGGTACTAGTACTCGACGAATATAATTTAACTAGCGAATAATAAACTAAGATTGATCACGACATCATTTTTAAGTTACTAAATGTTAGTGACTTCAATATTTCTTATCACAATTTCAAGACAAATAACTTATCTATAAGTTATGAACATATTTGTTAAAACCAGCTGCCATCAATTGGGACAATGAGTTAAACCTTCAAGTCCCAATAAATGTCAGTCTGTCATTCATGACATTTGTACTGAAATGACATCTATTGGGACTGCCAGTATAACCGCCTGCCATTTACTCGTACATTCGGATTGATTACCTAATTCTTATATTATCAGGATTTTTTATAAGATCACCATTGAAACGAATTCCATATCAGTAACTTGAGTAAATACCTCGTCTCCCAAACCGTATGAAACTGTTTAATACATCTTAAATGAGCATAATATCGTGATTGAAATAAGTTTTTTCTGTTGACATGTCGGGCACTAGTACTTCTACCTTATCTCTTTTTGAGCCTTTTCTTAGATAGCCTGATACAACACGATGATTACTTTTCCCTTGATTTAGTTCATAAATGTTCTCCTTGACCTCCCTTTCCTCAGCTGCTGCCGTCCTAATGTCTCTTCCACAATGGTTTTAATGTATTCGTCTTGTCTAAAACGTTATCCAAATATTTTCCTGTTTTATTATCAATGGTTTTCAGCTTCAGCAGGCAACGATTTTACCAAAACTACTCCTTCCAAAAATAAACTGGACAATAGTTAATATTTAACTCAGCATTTGTATTAATAACTCACCCTTCATTCTTTTGTATCAAATAACTCGTACCCTTACAACTGATTTAGTGTACAAACGCTTACAATTTTTAATACATTAAATATTAATCAAATTGTATCGAGTGAGTGAGTGGTAAGCGGAGCGGAGGCGTTTCCACTTACACCATATTTACTTTATAAGTTTATATTTTAGCTGTTGCAAAATAGGTAGTAAATATTTAAGAGTACCTTTTGAAATTCGATTCGTCAAGGAAGATTACGTCATGGCAATATGACAGCAATGGTGAGTTTTAATTCATTTAACACACTTGATAAGAAATACTTTAAAGCGTATTCCAATAGGCTTAAAAATCATCTTACTTACTCAAAAGTCCCAGAATGATTATTATATCAAGAACTCTGTAAATAAATGTAAAGCCACATGTAGTATCATAAAAAATCCAAAAAAGGCCTACATCAAGTATAACATTACACAAATAAAACATGACGGTAAACGAATAACTGATATAAAACATACTGCACATAATATTTAATGAATACTTTGTAGATTACGTTACCTCAAATAATTTATCTGGTAATCGTAGTTTTAGTAACAATAATTCAATTCTTAAAAATAATATCACTATGACATTTAAATCGCCTTATTCAATGTTCATGACACCCACAAACCCTTACGACATTCATAATATTATTAATTCATTAAAAATACCTACAGTACTGGCTATGATGATATATCATGTAAAATTATAAAAAAGTAGCTCACATAATATCACCACACATCAGCTTACAAATATGTGTATCGAGAAAGGTCAGTTCCCGGAAATACTAAAATTGCCCGTAGTAGAACCTCTTCTTAAAAAGGGTGATAAGGAAAACATGGACAGTTATAGACCAATAGCCGTCGTATCAGTTTTTTCATAGATAATAGAAAAAAGTCATTTACAACGGTTTGTACCAATACTTTGAAACTCACAACCTAATTTGCGGCAGAACAAAAAGGCTTTAGAAATAACAAGCCTATCGATATGGCAATTTTCGATCTCTTACAAATAATTATGAAAGAAGTCGGTGAAAAGAGACCAGTCTGTGCATTATACATGGACATGTCCAAGGCGTTTGATTTTGTAGACCATACTGTTATACAAATTATATCATTATGGCATACGCGGTAACGTCCACGATCTACTTATGGCATACTTAACTGGACGAAAGCAAGTGGTTAAAATAAATAAACTTTGTACTAAAACAAAAACAGAAATGTGAGTATCATTCGATTTTAAAGAAATAAATTACGGTGTGCCTCAAGGCAATGTATTAGGCCCGTTATTGTTTCTTATATATATTAATGACTTGCCACGTGAAATCAGTAAATACTGCTTTTCTTGCCAAAAGTATTTTCGGGATGGCACCTAAAATATATAGTAAATTGCCAAGAAATATAAGAATTTCTAGAATTAAAAAAAAACTGGTTTGAATTCCTAGTTAAAAAACCCTACTATTCACTAAGGGAATACTTGACAGACGAAGAATTGTAACTGTTAACGCATGCTCCAACTTGACATAGAATATTTGTATGCCTGGTGGCAAAACATAGAGATACACTATATAAATAATTGTAAGACCTATGAACTTATGTATTTTGTCTTTGTCTCTGTCTTTGAAAAAAACAGCACAAAGTAGATACTGAAGATTACGTTGCGTTCGATTTTTAGGGAAGTCCTACATCAAGATGTTCTCCATTTCAAAAATGAAATTTTAATGGGGCAACTTTGGATCTACTCGATTTACTTCATTCCTATTATGTTTTGCAGTCTCGTAATATCCATATTATTTTTCTCAAACATGCAATGAAATGTCGTCATTACGTTATAACAGGCTTCAAAGTATCACATTTTAGGCGGAACAACTCGAGAGAACTGTAAAGGAATTTCATACACCTTTGAAGTCCTAGCGGTGGAAGTAATTTTTTTAATTTTAATGTGAACATGGCGTCTGTGTTCATGAACAGGCTAAACAGTTGTTAGTTTTCTGAGTGCTGTACTTTTTATTTAATTGCATATGTTTGAGAAAAGCACTGTACATGCCTGCCCGTGAAAAGGGCTTGCCGGCTTCGTATCACTATCCTGCCTCCCTACGGTCGGCCGTCTATAACTAAATCTATAAAAAATCACCCGGCAAGCCCTTCTTTCCCGGCGACTGGCAGTAATGTACTATTTCATCACACTTGCTCGTAAATGGCTAAAAATCGTGAAAATGCAATATTATGATGACATGGTGATGATCTGATGATGGAGTTGGAAGGTGGCCATAGGAACTTCGCAATGAAACGACACAACCTCATCGAGTTTGGGCTCGTTAGAATCGTCTCAATGAGTACTTGATGACGTTATCTATACAGAAAAGTACAGTCGGCAATTAAAGCTTGTACCAAAAATGAAATATTTGACGGAAACTTATTTTATTTCGAGAATAATATTGGGTTTTGTAAACAAATGTAACCTGAACAGTTTCGCTCTTCGCGCCACCATGCCTTCCCCTGTAACACGCACACCAGTAATTTGTACATTTTTGTGCGTGCGGGAAAGTAATTGTTAGTATTAATTCACCGCCGTGTTACAGCAGCACGCGACCACTATATTTTACATTAAATTTGTCTATTGGCCATAAACTTGACACGTTACAAGGTTTGTTCTAGTGCTTTGACTTGTCCAGACAG
The DNA here is from genome assembly GCA_932294315.1 of Epinotia nisella. Classification (NCBI taxonomy): domain Eukaryota; kingdom Metazoa; phylum Arthropoda; class Insecta; order Lepidoptera; family Tortricidae; genus Epinotia; species Epinotia nisella. Next base: position 3,602,799 of record OW028691.1, read on the forward strand.
ATTGAACGTAAAGAGTGTTTATTTATTTATTTATTTATTCACCAAAGTATAATTTGCAATTACAGCTTACGCCAAAGCATTACAAACTTAAAAAAATATATATATATATATACATTTTGTTTCTAACTATAGTTATTCATTCAATATAAGGACTCGAAGATCCTTACATCGGGTAGCGAACACATCGACGTGCTTCGCTGCGCCGAGCACAGAGTTGAGCAGTGCCAGCGCGGCGGGGAGCGGCGCGTTGCGCAGGAGTATACACCTACCTAGTTAATGAGGGAGCTCAAACTGATTTAATTGCATGGTAGCTCATAGCATAACATACATACATCATCGTCTTCCTAGCCTTTTTTGCTCGGTTGTGCTCAAACAAACCCGGGGTCCGCTTAGGCATAGTATAGGTTTATGAAGAAAAAAAACCCAGTGGTACGAGCTGGGAGCTGAACCCGCGACCTCCAATGAAAGTCGCGTGCGTTACCGCTCGGTTACATCGATTCATAACATAGCTTTAATAAATGGTTTAGTTTGGGCTGACCTATACATGCGGCCAACGGGGTAATAGGTAACAGAGAACGGCCAGCAAGTTATCATGTTATGGGGGTTGGCATAAATAAATTGAATAAACAGGAGGCCAATTTTCGGGCCGATCTAATAGAAATATCTCAAAAAAAATGGCGTATGTCGGTCGAAAAGAAACTATTCGAGATAATTATGTTTACTCCCAGCACTCGGTCAGAAGCCATCGAGATGTATCACTGATTTTCTTTAACATAAACTCAGTGGCGTAATAGCGAAAAATATTGACAGCTTACAAATTTACTTTGTAATCAGTGTGGCGATCGTTCGAGATCCGATTCGGGTGTAACGGTCGGATATCGTAACCGGATTAAACGCAATCCGGGTTGGAGCGGTGCGGTTCACGCGGATTGGTGGAAAGGGTTGGATTGGGCTAGGGTTGTCACTGTCCATTGTCTTGTTTTGTGAGATGAGTTTTTGGTATGCTTAGATAAAGATAAATATACGCCATATTTAAGAAGCATTTTTGCATGATACAACTCTCTTACAAATCTAAATATATTTGTTTTAGTTCCGTTATATTTACGATACTTAAGACTATAGGCAAGATTCAACAATAATGACATAAAAAGTTTTTTTTTTATTAGAGCAACGTATTCTGAATATATTTTTATGGAATTTCGCGCAGGCGTAACATCCTAATATACTTGAAGAGTAAAAGTTATCTTGTTAATAATCGGTCTGCGATTTTAATCAGTCAAAACAATTCAATTTAGAATAATACCGCTATTAAAACAACGTTAATACGTTGGCAATTAATATCAATAATATATGGTTGAGATTATAAAAAGTGGCCGAATTTTTATAAAACTGTCATTGGAATCGGAATCTTCTATGTGAACGGTAAAGTTGCTTTTTGAATTAACTACTTTTATGCCATTCGGCAAACTCAAATATTCTCAGGTAATACAGACCACCCCAACAGCCAATATACAGCGTCTCATGTGTGAGAGGATATTAGAGGTCGGTACCCAAGCGGTCCAGATAATTCTAGGTCGAGGAGTTTATATCTCATCATCATCATCATCATTATATCAACCGAAAGACGTCCACTGCTGGACATAGGCCCCCAAAGAGTGCCAAATTGACCGGTCCTGCGCCACCCGCATCCAGCGGACTCCCGCGACCACGCACCGGAAGGCACGGCGTGGGTAGGCCCCCCCAAGGTGGACTGATGACCTGATTGTACCGAAAAGCAAAATAATGTGAACGTACCTGCGGAATTAAAACGATATTTTTATTAGTTATAAATTTAATATGACAACATTTAATACATATTCTGCTTTAGACAGCCACGCAACTTTAGGGATTCGTTGAGATTGTTGGCGTAGTGGCAACCCTACGGCTGTAATTTGTCCAAGTGCGTTCCGCGTGCCAACGTGATTACACGTGTTGATTCATTTCGAATCCAAAAAAAATCACGTGATACTTAACATGACACTAACACGAGTATTTTTAAGAGTATAATTGTTGTTTAAGAAATCAATTTGTTAAATCAATAATAGAAAAAATTAGGTAAAACTAGATAAGACGTAAAATATTAAACTTATAAATAAAATAGTGTTCCCCTTATAAATAGTATTTTCAAGAAGAGAGTGAATAGGCATTAACTAATAACGTAAAAAAAACTTACCATCAGGTGAAATAGTGGTCAGATGCGTACCTACCTATACAATAAAAAAGAAGCGGGTTGTGTCGGAGATACAACCGTTAATTAAGTTTAAGTGGATACTTCTTTGTTGGCTATGGAACCCTAATAAAAAACAATATTTTTTATTTTATACCATATTTTTGAAAAATACCGCGATTAATGGTACTCGGTATATTAATAACTGTCCCTGTCCTAAATTGTATCCTATGGATTTGCGATTAATTTCAATCTCAAGGGAAAATCTACTTAGATAAGCATTATCAATGAATTGTTAAATTCAAAGTGTTTTTATTATTATGGTGTACCCGTAAAATATATATCTGAGAGAATTCACTAAAATCTGTATAAGTACAGATAAATTGGTATATATGGCAACATTCACTGTCGTAGCTCATTGACTCGCGATACATTGAAAATGGCGGTCATTTAAGCATTATTTTCATGTCCGCCACATAAACTAAATTTTGTGATAAACAACTACTGGCAAATAAAGAAGGATTAAAACATGTAACAAACAATTATTAGGCTTCTCTACAAAAAGTTATTCCGGAAGTCACGTGATACATTTTGAACTGTACCCCTGTACAAGAACGCGAGCAAAGAAGTATCCACTTCAAAAAATGTGCTTGGTTCACCGTGAGTTAAGCTGATACTCGTACATCAAAACAAGCGCGCGACACAGACTAGAATCACGCACAAAATCAAACTACACTAAATGAAGTGTAGTTTGATTGTACATCGTCCTTCGGACACGACATCCTTGGTCTAGATAAATTCTTTCTACCATCGCCCGCAGCTTAAGCATAAACTAAATAAAAAAACCGGCCAAGTACGTGTCGTACCACGCACAACGAAGGATTCCGTGCCGGCACAGAAATCTTACGGCACTAACGTCCTTTTTTATAGGGAAGGTAGTTTTTCAGCAATATCTCCGAAACCTTTGAACCGATCTTGTTCAAAATGATTTTCAGTGAAAGAATTAAATTAAATAAGAAAAAATCAATTTAAGCCCACAATATTATAGTCCATGATTTTTTAAATACCTACACCATTAAACAATTACAGGGGAGACACAATTTTGTGACTTTCGGGGCGATTATCTTGATTTTTTCATATTTTTTTTAAATACGCCGTTCAACAATTAGAGGAGTCGAGAAAGAAACCTTATATCCCATAAAAAATAGGCCAATTCTCGAAACTCATCCACCGTAAAAAGTTGTGAGATGTTTCGTAGAGCCTAGTCAGGCATTCGTATTAATCTTTATTTGCTTGCTAAATAAAATTCTACTCGGGAATCGTTACACGTTACACGGCTCACAAAATACACTTATCCTCAAAAATTCAAAGTCAAAGTCAAAAAGTCAAAGTGATTTATTCTTCAATTTAGGCATATTACATGCACCTATGAATGTCGATAAACTACCACCGGTTCGGAAAGTAAACCTCTGCCTCGAGAAGAACCGGCGTAAAAAACTCGGCGAAATTTATTCAAATACACCTTATAGTTTTCGAGTAAAACGCCTGTGACATACGGACAGACGGCCCCGTTCATTAATCAGGTTGTTTGAAGAAATCCCAACAATATTATAATTTGAACCGAGATTTAATCTGCAACAATATTCCTGTAAACACAGAGTACATTAACACTGTAATTTCACGTGCATCCGTATTAAACTCCCAAGCCCTAGAAAGACGAACTATGATCCTCCATTAAATACTATAGTTAAGTACCAACAAGATTGTGTACAAACGTTGAGTTTGATAAACTTAACCCGAAGCCTCTTTTGAGACAACGACACGGATTCGATGCTGCTGATAATTGCATGAGTCTTGTGATAACAATTTTAACGTTTATATGAGAACAAAACAGCCGAACCACGGTATCCGATATAGCCCTCCGAAATACTCCGAATCGCTGAACCTGAGTGGCAATGGGCGGGGCAAAGTGTTAGAACCGATGGCCGTTGGGGCGGAATTGTTCTCGAGTGGCGACCACGTACCGGCAGGCGCAGCGTGCGTAGTTTGTGCGTCTGTTTGAGACTGGTCGGTCCTTCCGGGTACCCTCATCACCCCCCCGCAGCTGGATGGCGGGTGACGGCTGGTGGCCCGGGGTGGGAGGTGGACGCGCTGGTAGCGGTGGTGCGACGGGGGGGAGCGCCCCTAGGTCGCAGCCAGGTGCTGGAAGAGCTTCACGGGCCAGGAGTCTCCGTCCTCTTTATTCCCTGGGGGAGCTTCTGCCTCCGTATTTAAAGGTGGTGGTGGACTTAGACAGACAGATATTCTAACACTGCCGTCGCTATACGTATTTGAAATAATTATGTATATATTAAAAATAATTTATACAACTACCCAACAAACACTGATAGGCCCAAGGTTACCAGAAGCGCAGGGAAGCTCAAAACAACTTTTTACAGGCTAGTAAAAGCGAAAAAGTCGTTCTTGGGAAATTGTATAAAATTCTACAAAAAAATTCCAAAACAAATTACCGAACTTACTGACTCTAAATTCAAATCTGTCGTAAAACGAACACTTATTTCAAAAGCATCATTATTATAAGATAAACGACTACATCATGGATAGGGATATGTGGCAGCGATAAAATCCTGCACTAGAAATCTGTCGTAAAATAAATAGGCTTTCTACTGTAGCAATGTAATTTTAAAATTTTATAATACTCTGATACTGAAATTATATATTGTATACTGTTTTGAAAAAATTACACCTCGCCGAGTTTTTTACGCCGGTTCTTCTCGAGGCAGAGGTTTACTTTCCGAACCGGTGGTAGTTTATCGACATTCATAGGTGTATGTAATATGCCTAAATTGAAGAATAAATCACTTTGACTTTGACTTAGGTAGGTTAAGTAAAAATATCAGGAGCATCTTTACCTGCGTAGTCTAAAAGTCATCCATATTTCCGGAAGGAACCGTAACTCAGGCGTGCAAGTTATTAGCAGTTAGTGAGTGAGTGAGTCAAACACCAACCGAGACAAGTTTTAATGAGCAGTTCCGCAGCACAAAATATTTGCGAGATATTCTGGATAACTTATAATATGCTTTTTCCTTACGTATAGGCAGAAAGTTTTTCGTCAACAAGCTTTACAGTCCAGTATCGTAGTTGTGTGTGATTTTGGAGAATACCATTTGGATTTAAAAGTTCTTCTTTAATGCTCATTTTTTTCATGAATCATTAGAACTTTACGCATATCGAGTGATTGCTGTAAAATATTTAACTGTCTATTAATATTTAACTAATATTTAACATCATATATTGGAATATTTTAATATAACAATCAAAGCTAAATATTAATACAGATATGATTTTTTATTGATAAAAGAACAAGGATAATAAAAACTTAACCTACAAAGACAAAAAAAGACTATAAATTAAAACTTAAAGATAAAAAATTTGGCCCAAATCGCTGTCAGAGGGTAGTGCGCCCAGAAGGCTGGCAGCATTGCCACGCTGGATGGAAATGCTCACTCTTTGAGCAAAATATAGGCCAGCCCTCTGGTCACTGCTGGCGTCTATTAGGCGCGCCGACAAATATGATTTTTTTGGATCCTACTAATATTATAAATGCAAAAGTTTGGATGTTTAGATGTTTGTTTGTTCTCAATCACGCTTAAAAGGCTGAACCGAATTGGATGAATTATTGCACGAAGATAGTTTATCGCCCGGATTAAAATAAAGGATAGGTTTTATCCCGGGTCTACGCAGACGAAGTTGCGGGCGTAAGCTAGTGTATCAATTATTTATGAAAGAAAAACACAGTAAATATATTACAATTTACAATACAATAGGTACCTAAAACTAAAATTTACTGCTAAGCTAAACCTAAAACTAAGAAAGGAACAATCCGCCTAGCCGCATTGCCGCGCAGTATGCTTTTATTTTTGTATGTATATAGTTTAATATTAAATTTTTATTGTTAAAAATTAACCTATAACGGAAGTTAAATAAAGGAGAAATTAATAATATAATATTGATATCGTGTACTAAAACTTCATAGCATAGTTATTAACCCATACTTTAAATATACACACATATATAACATTTTGAGCAAATATAAAATTAATATTGAGTTACATTTCACGAAGACACGCATTTCATAGATATACAAACTTAAGTTTTTGAGATCAACATCATTTCGAAGTTTTTCACGATCTACCCATACGAGTATTTACACCGGAACAGTATCCATGTATTTTTCTTGGGCTTAAGTCGTTTTAGGTATTATTTGAAAATACGTCTCTGATAACTTAATAACTCTGTCTGCCTGTCTGTTACCTTCACGCCTTAATTATACAACCAATGTTGATACATTTTGGTGGTGGGAGCTTGGACTTTAGAGTATACTCAAAGACAGGCTATTATTGTCACAAAAATAAAACTTGTAGGGCGTGACTGAAAGTAATAGGATAAAAAATCAATTTGGAAAAATAAAATCACCCCACTCAAATAGCACCTTTAACGTTCAATCGTTGCAAACACAGGTATAATTTAACCATGATTTACCCCTGTAATACGTTACGGATTAAAAAGGTCAAGCATTGATCCCTTGTGGACCCGACCTTGTACTGAGATTAAAGGTATGGCGAAAGTACTCTTTAGCTCGCTCCAATGCATGCCAAGTCTCTTTGAATTATTATCGTGATCTACTAAAATAAAATAAACTTGAAGCAGTGGTAATGTAAATGAGGTCTTCCTACAGATAAAATTAAGACTTATTATATTTTAAAGTTGCAGGACTAGCATGATTGATACTAAGATATATATCCTCATTTTTCTAATTTGCACGGCGCGAGTGAGACTCAGCTGTGAACGAGCGACACGAAATAGTACCAAGTTGTGCTAGATCTATTGGTCAGTATGAAAATTGCTGTAGCATGATGCTGATCTCTTTTAACGATTTTCTAATTGTTGTCTGCCCGGATCCAGATAATGTACGGCCCAATAATCCGCGTCCACGTATCTCTCTGTCTCTCTCTCCCCTTATGCATGACTAAAAAGACCCAAGAGATGGGAAGATAATGGACGCGAATTATTGGTAACGCGAATTATATGAATATAACATTATAATGTAACGTATTAGCTTAACTCATGTATTTCATTCTCTTCTTCCTCCATACGACAGTTATTCAAGTGCTACATATTTATTTAAGACACATATCAATTTATAAATAAACTCTATTCAATGTCACTACAAAACCCCACTAACCATTGTGGTAGGCTAAAAATAAATTGACCTAACATTGAACATAAATCCAAAACGAGTTGTATATCAGCAGTGCGCGCCCGGACAAGGGCTTGGAACGCAACACCCTAATTGCACCCTATCAAATTAAATTGCCCAAGAGTGACCGACACACGCAACCTACTACCCTGACAAGCCCACCAACGAAACACCTTTGCCAACTGACTCATATAGGAGTCCATGGCACCGGCTTCCAATCAAAATAACGTTTGTTATGTGCCATTTTAATGGTGCCAATAAGGGTTTTGGAAGTGAACGGAACGCTCGATGTCATTAAATCGGGGCGGTACTTTTGTTCGTGACCGTTTTTGACGGAGTTACACTAGATTGATGATCGATTGTCGAATCTTAGTGTGACATAATTTCTGCAATTATCATAACTATCATCGTATTGATGATCGATTGTCGAATCTTAGTGTGACATAATTTCTGCAATTATCATAACTATCATCGTATCAGCTGAAAGTCGCCACTGCTGGACATAGTCCTCCCCGAAAGTGTGCCAAATTGACCGATCCTGTGCCACCAGCATCCAGCGGACTCCCGCGACCTTTACCAGGTCATCAGTCCACCTTGTGGGGGGCCTACCCACGCCGCGCCTTCCGGTAAGTGGTCACCACTCGAGAACCTTTCCGCGCCAACGGCCATCGGTTCTACGTGCAATGTGTCCCGCCCACTGCCACTTAAGTTGTATGTCCAAATAAACGTTAGATATCAAAGGAACACATTGTACTAGTTTTACTTATTTCGAACATTAAGTGCTTTCAAACATACCAACATTTTTTTTTGAGTTTCATAATGGTTATCTTTGAAATTGCTTATAACGATTAACGCACGATTTTTCTTATCTAAACCTATAGATTATAATGAGCTAACTCCCATGCATGCACGTGCATCCCACAAGGTGGACTGATGACCTGATAAAGGTCGCGGGAGTCCGCTGGATGCGGGTGGCGCAGGACCGGTCACTTTGTCACTCTTTGGGGGAGGCTATGTCCAGTGGACGTCTTTCGGCTGATATGATGACGATGATGATGAACTCCCATGCCAACTTTCGTCCCCATTTTCACCTCTATTGGGGATAATTGTATAAGCCTTACCTTACTTACTATTATTACTTATTACGTGATTGAAGCAGGGATCGGATACCGGTATTTTCACCATACAAAAATAACGGTTTTATTTCGTTCAATTTCGTTCTTTGGTTTATAATATCATCTTTGATCAGGCTGTCTAATAATGCGAAAATGTTATCTAACTATATGATAGAGTCCTACATTAAGAGCCTAAAATAATTCAAAATATTAGACTACTTCGGGGACTTTTGAAAAAACCGGTTCCGATCCCTGTATTGAAGTAATATTACCATTGTTTGATGGTTCCTTTCTAATATTCTAACAAATACGAGAGCCTTCCAACAATGTAAACCATACGACACCAATGTAACAAGTGCACAACCTAATAAATCATTCCTCATTCCATTCGATTCCGTTCAGCGAGAACTAACTTCGTTAGAGCACGTCATTTCCATTCCCATTCAGTTCCCTTATCTGACATACTTCACAGATGCTACTTGTATAATAGGACTTGACGTCTTTTGATGCAGCGCACTTCAGTCCTCTCGCTCCGTCCAATTCAAGTAAAGAAAGATACGGTACTCTAAAACGTATTGTCAGCATCTTGTCTAGGTGAATAGCAACATCTATGAAAAAAAATCGGACAAGTGCCAGTCGGACTCGCCCACGGAGAGTTTCGTACAAAATTACAAATGTATAGTTTTTAGATTTGTCCCTTTTTTATAGCGGCATAAATGGCCGTATCTTTTTTTACGTTTACTTAGAAGTTTGATTTTTCACAGCTTTAAGGGACTGTAGAGTTGAGTATATGGTTTTAATTTCAACTCGATACCTCCACGTGTACCCGAGATAAACCTTGACAGACAGATAGACGGAAAACAAAGTGATTATGAGTATAAGGATTCCGTTTTTTCCTTTTGAGGTACGGAGCCCTAAAAAACAATATTATAGAATGTTCTCTCTGAAAATAATTTGATTAAATACAAAAGCGACACAACTCAAAAAAAAAAGCTTTTATTGCAGAGACACGGTATTATAAAAAACTACTTTTATTGAGTAGCACAAAGACACCTGGTGGACATTTTTTTTGAGTTGTGTCGCTTTTGTATTTAATCAACGATATATGGGAACAAAATGAAATGTTATTACTTTAAAAAAATCCCAAAATCAAAAGGGGAAAGGTGTTATAAGAAAATAAAATAAATAATCACATTGTTAATCAGTGCAAAGTCTAAGAGTGGGCATAATTTTTCACCTTTTCTGCAAAATGTACCTTGATAGGTACTGAGCGAATGTCATTTGCTACGGCGCCAGAGGTTAATGTCGCGAATCTGCAGCGCTTTCTCTCTTTAACTAGCTACATTGAAACAGGGATCGGATACCGGTATTTTCACCATACAAAAATACCGGTATAATTTCGTTCTATTTCGTTCTTTGGTGTATAATATCATTTTTGATCAGGCTGTTAATACGAAAACGTTACCTAAATACATGATAGAGTCCTACATTAAGAGCCTAAAATAATTCAAAATATTAGACTACGTACAGTCAGCAGCAGAAGTAGCTAAGCGGGCCGGGTGTTCAAAATAACCTACACACGCTCTTAATTTATTAGAATAAAGCCGTGTGCAGGTCATTTTGAACACCCGGCCTGCTTAGCTACTTCTGCTGCTGACTGTACTTCGAGGATTTTTGAAAAAACCGGTTCTGATCCCTCCATTGAAACGATCGTAGAAACGGTTGTAGTTTTGTAATTAAATTGTTGGAGTTTTTGGTCTCTTTGGCGTTTGTATAAAAAAACCATTCCCACTATATCATATCCCGCCTAAGGCCTAAACGCTCTTACACTGACTGGTTAACGACAATCAGGGTATCCCGTTAACACAGAACTCTAGAGTTACATTATAGTCACAATGTTGTTCGGCCCCTATACTCAGGTATGGACTTCCGGGGCTAGTTCGACATGTCGCGTGACGAGACGAGTGCGCGGTTATTGTGAGAAACGATACAAAACTTTTGTTTATTTAGGTTTTTACGGCGCCAGATGTTAATGTCGCGAATCTGCAGCGCTTTCTCTCTTTAACTAGCTACATTCGGTTGTAGTTTTGTAATTAAATTGTTGGAGTTTTTGGTCTCCTCGGCGTTTGTAAAAAAAGCCATTCCCACTGTATCATAATCCCGCATAGGGTCTAAACGCTCTTACACTGGCTGGTTAACGACAATCAGGACATCCCAACACAGAACTCTAGAGTTACATTATAGTCACAATGTTGTTCGGCCCCTATACTCAGGTATAGACTTCCGGGGCTAGTTCGACAAGTCGCGTGACGAGACGAGTGCGCGGTTATTGTGAGAAACGATACAAAACTTTTGTTTATTTAGGTTTTGTTGTAGATTTTTAAAACCACGTCGGTGATAAACAAGCGTGCGTCTGACCTGGTGGTTAGCTGTTACCGTAGCCACATGCGCGTTGCATCTCGATACTCCTGCACAAAACCTGGTCTCTTACACGGCGCGTGGTTTCCAAGAACAGTGAAATCTCCTTAGCACAGACATCTCTAGAACAGTGAAATCAATCAAACCAGTAGAATCAAGGCTCTTAAGGCAGAACTCAGATTTACATTATGGTCACTATGTTGTTGCCCGCTACACTCAGGTGTAGAGTTCCGGGGCTAGTCCGACATGTCGCGTGACGAGACGAGTGCTCGGTTATTGTGAGGAACGATATTAAACTTGCTTTTTTTTTATTAAAAATTGTTGTTTATAATATTTGCAATATTCCTTACTTAATTTTTAGTGCAACATTTTAGGGTACATATTACAATATTGTATGAATATCTCGAGCTTGTGTATACGTGGCTTAAATAATGCAGAGATTTATGGAGACATTAAGTCAATCTAGCTTGGTCATTTTCGAGGATTAAATTTTGTTCGGATTTCCTGTCAAGAAGTCAAGGTAATCTCGGTCTTTTGTGTTCATATTTTTTATTTACTTACACTTAATTGCACACAAAAAAGAACAAATAAAAAAATAGGGGACGATCTTACACAAATTGAACAAGCCCTATAGTAAGCTCAATAAGGCTAGTGTTATGGATACTAGAGGACGATATATTTAATAGATCTCTACCAGTTTTAAAAGGTACGCTTTTGGCGCAGGATTAAGTAGTGCGGACAAGAAAAGATTAAGAAATACAAATTGACATACTAAAATAATAAAATATAATATCTATACTTTTTATAGTATAAAGTCTCGCTAATCCGGCACTTCACTAGTACTGCACTTACATATTTCCATGTGTGGAACGTTATGAAGACAGTAATAACGTTCCTTTATCGTTAGGCTCCCAATACCATCAGATAGCCATCCCCTTTTAGTAAACTTCCGCCGCTTCCAACCCGGAAGGGACGGACACGGACACTGCCGCCTCAATGAGAAAAACTATAAGTGACAAAAAGTAAGTTTCAAGATAAATAAAAAAAATACTAAGTGTATTTTTTTTTATTTATCTTGAAACTGTTCAATTAATAATAATAATCCTCCTCCAACTCTGTCCATAATTATCTATTTGTTATCTATTCTTCTTTTCAAACATAATACAACTCATCAGCATTGCAATTCAGCGAGGAAATGCCGCCAGCATCCTCGGTACAATGCTTTGAGGGCCTTTTTTAGATTTAACTTAGTTTTAATTTATTTTAATTAATGATAATCATAATCTTGTATGTACTTTCAATACAGAGAACCAATAAAGTTATATTAGGCTCAGAAATATGAAATGTTGTCAGTTGAATAATTATGTTATCCTCGTGTAAAATATAATACAATATCATTTTTATTGACTGTAACAAATAATTAGGAGCTTATAACCTAATATAAAAGACACCACGCTCTGAACGATATTGTCCGGAGGGCTTTAGTCTCGGCCAATATTCCATGTGTGCTGGAGCCCTCAGGCCTAAGCCGGTCGGATGGCAAAAGGCCGGATGGCTTGACCCTGGTGCCATGGCAGAAGGGCAAATGCCTACTGTGGGACGCCACTTGTGTGAGCACGTTCGCTGCCTCGCACCTTGGTCGCACCACCGGGACAGCAGGAGCTGCTGCCGAGGCAGCTGCGGTCAGAAAGCGGGACAAATACTCCGCGCTGAATAATTATTCGTTTGTCCCTCTGGCGGTGGAGACGATGGGTTGCTGGTGCTCAGAGGCCAGAACATTCTTGGCGGAAGTTGGGCGCCGTTTGCGACTGAGAGGGCATGACTCCCGTTCCGGGTCATTCCTGTTGCAAAGGTTGTCGATCGCGATTCAACGCGGCAATGCAGCGAGTGTGATGGGAACCTTTGCACCCGGAATGACACGGGGCGGGTTATTTGACTAAGTGTAGTTTTATTGACTGTATTAAATTGTATTTAAACTGTATTTTTCTATATTTTGACATATATAAATAAAGTTGTGATATATATAAAAGATGGAACAAAATTATTTTAGAATGATTAATAACATTAATAACGACATACATATTAACAACTGCAACATCATATTTTTTTCTATGAACTGTCTCTAAAAATCTTGTTTTCTTCATATTTTAGGTACGAGTGTACTACAGGGACGAGGTTATGGTATTTAAAACATAAATAAAGCTTAATTCCATCTACATTTTTTTATTTCGCCCAGTAAATACAATAATTATGCCAAAGGGTGGAAAAGCGAGCATTACCTCACGGCACTTCCCGGTGATCATTTTGACCAACTTTTTTCATTATCTCCGACTCCTGAATACTTTTAAAGTACTATTTCGTTGTGATTCGCTTTTACCTCTTTGGCTTCAGCTAGTTGTTAAACTGGCGTTTTCTGTTTCGCTTAATATTATAAGTTTTAGTTTTAAACGGGAATGAGGTTTGTTCCGGGGGATAATTGTGGGAGTTGCTGGGTATGAAAGTTGTTTGAACGGATACTTTTATTGGTGTGTATTATTTTTAATTTTTATCTTAAGAGTGAGCTATCATTGTTTGGGTAGATAGGTTAAGAGATGCATACACTATATATGTAGCCTCTTTTTAACCCCCTACGCAAAGAGAGGGGTGTTATAAGTTTAACGTGTCTGTGTATCTGTCTGTGGTATCGTAGCTCCCAAACGGATAGACCGATTTGAATATGGTTTTTTTTGTATCATAGATAATTTAAACCAGAGTGTTCTTAGCTATGTTTCATCAAAATCGGTACATCCGTTTGTGAGATATTGATCTTTGAAATGAAAAAATCGGGGGTTTTTCAACTTTTCTAAGTTGTAATTATCGGTGAAGGAAGACATCTTGAGGAAACCGGTCGTACAGTCAGAAACTAAAGTAGCTAAGCGGGTCAAGTGCTCAAAATGACCTACACACGACTCTAACGCCAAGAGGATAAGGGCTGTCTAAATCATTTTTACCAGAACAGTTACCCAACCCAATTTAACTACCATTTTTATGACCCCAGTGACCGTTAAAGAAGTATTATAAAAACATTAAAGAATAAAAAAAAGTACTGGATACGATAAAATACCCATGAAGTTACTAAACGAGAGTGTTAGGCACATTGTCGGGCCGTTGGCTCATATTATAAACTTAGCATTAAAAATTGGGATTTTTTCTGATGACCATAAAAAGTCTACTAAATAATAACAATATTATACTACAAGTACAGGGAAAAATCTGAAAACTATACATTTGTCATTTTGTGGGCGCTCTCGGTGGGCGAGTCCGACTCGCACTTGTCCGGTTTTTATATTATGTATTATGTACTCGGCCGGCAACCCTATAGTTTCCGGCCTCTGTAGTAATATACTATTAAAACTGAAAAAAATAGTTAATGCGGTATTATTTAGGTGTATTTTCGTGTGTTTTGTTTATTGCAATGTAAGATTTTATTTTTACTTACCTAGTTGTGCCTTCGTCTGTCAATTCGTTGAATTATGGAGGTTTGAAACTTAATCAAAATAAAACTAAGCATCAACATCCTCAGATTTGATTAAAAATACCGGTGCTCTGGAGGAATTATCTTTATTTAACCTAAGGAATGTTCCCTCGAATATCGTAAAGGAAGGAAAACACTTAACATATTAGAATTTGCCTGTGTCTAATCTCTTAAGACTTCGAATACGAGTACGTAGAAAGTTAATGTGTTAAATGGAATTTAAATCTCTTCCAAAAGAAATTGCATTTGTTTTGTTACCTACCACCTCATCAGGCGAAATTCAACACTGTTCTCTTAACAACTCGAATCAAATTCCATTATCAAATGGTGTGTAAAAACTGTTAAGGCCTCAAGAGGATAAACAGTGCCCGGTTAGCTAAAGTTTTAGCTTCCTGCATGCTAATGGTCCAGTTATTCTTTTAGCCGCTACACACTTAATTGTTTTACGGGGAGACCATTTTGTAGAATTTTCTAGAAAAAATGGAATTACAGTGGCAAGTTCTGGGTAAAATAGTGCGTTGGATTGCAGTGGTTTTTAATAGTGTACCCTTTTTACTGTATTGGGTTTTCTGTTCTTAGTTATTCCATTTTTTTTTACCACTTCAAGCTTTTAATATATAATTGAGTTTCTAAAGTAAACACAAGATGATGATTAACATTAACTAAATTAAATTAAAACTAAGTTAAATCTAAAAAAGGCCCTCGAGGCATTGTACCGAGGATGCTGGCGGCATTTCCTCGCTGAATTGCAATGCTGATGCGTTGAGCGACAAAGCCGCCAGCTATTCGGTCACCAGTTACATCGACAAGACGTTTCGCGATTTCTGCAAATAACTTATGCGCACTGGGATTAGTTATTCTATTAGTAGTCGAGGGTTTTCTATAAGTAAGCCAGCATGTTGTTAGTTGGACGTCGCACGAACAGGCCATCTATGACTTCAAACTGTCCAACAATGTTATTGTTGGACAGTTTGAACAGCAATCGACCAATAACAGGGCCTCGCGCGCGGTCGCGCCGGCGTGCGTGTGCTCCTTGCTCCTCCGCCGGGGCGCGTGGCAAGCGAGCCTGTTTAGTAAATCAAAATTAAGTATCTTCAATTAGATACTTAATTTTGATTTCAAATTATAATTATTTGCAATTTCCTCGCAGTAGGCGTGAAAAGCACTGTGTTAAGCCTCGGCCGAAAGTGCAATAGCTGGACTCGTACTGTCGAGCTAACTAACTCGTCCATCTATTGCTTACTTTCTAGCCTCTTCAACAATGTACTATATGCGACCTTTACAATACATTCCAAAATCGGTAAAATTTTAAATTTAGTCTGCTACCTAGGGTAGCAAAACTTGAGTTTTCGTCCAGGTTAACCTTTGCGTGGCTCATGTTCCTAGCGTCTATCATTTTAAAAGGTAAAGGTTGGGCTTAAAAAATCACCCGCCCTACGTGATTATTGTACGACAAAACCTTTGGTTTGCGTGCGTAGGGTTCTATTAGGGAACGCACGATTTAATTTGATGTTTATCGGCCGCATACCATGACACGTATTTAGAGGTTTTACACATATTTCAGTAGCGTGGCTAGTCGGGCCTTGTTAATTGGTTTTTGGACGCACGGTTTCTTGTTAAAAATATTAAATTAAATTATTTTTTTACTTCAGACTTTGGACATCCATACAATGTAAGTTAATGTTAGTCTAAGTTAATATCTGCAATAAACATGTATGTGTACTCTTAATTAAAATGAATTAAAAATGTTGGATGACATAAAATTTAAACCAAATTTAAAAAAAATGGTTATGTTACTCGTTAAAATATTTTTTTGAATTTTCGTCGTGTAAGTAAAATAATGTATAATGTAATATATTAGTTTTGTTATTCCTTAGTTTAAAGTAAATATTGTACTCCCGAAATGGGTAACCGTTGTAGCCTAACACCTTTACTATTTAATACCATATGTAACACGGTTAAACAATAAAGTTTTTCTATTCTATTCTATTCTAAAAAAAAATTGCGCAACCACTTTTATTTAGCTGACCGAGTGCATCAAAATGGAACAGTCACACTTGTCAGCAATGACACCCAGGATGCCGTTAGGGCTTCCTCTGAGCCTGTTCAGCATCGAAGCGATCTTCTTGTGCATAACTGCCTGGAAACTGTCCGTGCGGGCCTCCGCAAACATTAACGAGGCACTACACTACCTTGGCAGTCCCAACAGCATCCTGAACGCATTATTATAAATAAATAAATATAAATATAGTGGGACAATTCACACCAATTGATCTAGTCCCAAACTAGGCAAAGCCTGTACTATGGGTACTAGACAATGGATAAACATACTTATATAGATAAATACATTAGGGTGTTTCATCTTTGTATGGAGAATTTTTTTTTCATTATTTTTCCAGACTTTGCTTTCCCCCTTGATTTCACTTATTTAAAAAGCTTATATACCAAATTTCAAGAAAATTGGAACACATTTAGAGGTTGCACACAACGATTAGTAAGTGAGAAATTGACTAAAACCAGCACGCATCAAATACTCCTTTCAATATAAGTTCATGGGTGTAATGACGGCAGGCTAACCATAACAAACTTTGATTAAATTATTTTTCAATTAGAATACTTGCTCCTTGAATGGTCCCTGTATTAGATGCCGTAGTGTCAAAACATATACCAATCATATGGCAACGCAGATTAAATCGGTCTACCTCTTGCACAACTACCTTAGCCATTTGCTCACGAGTAGGTACCACGTTGAGCAACAGGAACGCCAAGTAGGTAGCTTCTCAAAATGTTTGCCTGTCACAATTTACAGCAACCCTATCTTCCACACTCTTACCAGAGGATACTGAGGGTAATAATTTGCTGTCCCAATGCAATTCTAATGGTGGAGGATTTTTAAATAAGTTGTTTTCGATTTCCTTAGCCATTTGGCGTACGTTGGTCAATCGAGCTCGCTGAACGGAAGAGGCTGATATAGGAATCTGTGACATATCATGGCCAAGGCTTTTAGCGGTTGCAATGAACGATGTACTAGCTTGTCGATTTGAGAGACGTCTCATTTTAAGAACAGAGCGTGACTTTTTTTTAGGTGGCATAGTAAGTTCATCGTCGTCGTCACTTGATGACGATGCAGAAGAATTACCTTCCAGCGTTACTACTGTGTTGTTTTCTGAAATGTTTTGGTAGTGCTTTTTCTTAAACGCATAAAGTCGTCCCTTTTATTTGCTATTCTTGTCATTTTGGAGCAAAACAACTTGTCGACACCACTCATTGACGAACGAACTCATGCGATCCTCTCTCTCTATCATAAGAGTAGTTTTATTCCAGCTCGGATATTTTCCTCACACTTAACAGGAATATTAGCCTTCCGCCATCTTTTAGCTTTATACTGGTTGATTTAGCAGCATCGTGAAGTGCTTCTTTCATTTCTTTGTGATGATAGATAAACACACTTGTCCCCTAGAGGGGAGCCGAAAAATTCACCACAAGGAACTTTTTTAAGCAACCAGATTCCACGTCTATTACTCTTTTTTACGGTAGAATACCAACAATAAATTGTACGATATACACTCGTATCACTTTCGTCTACCTACTATCCACATTAAAATACCGCAAGTAGTCAAATGACACTTTGGAACCACTTATTAGTTTTCTTACCCTCCACTGAGTCCACTGTAAAAAAATAGTTATTCGAGAAGCAACGTGTCAAAGTGTGCAACCTCTAAATATTCACCGATTTTCACGAATTTTGGAATATAAATCTTTTAGGTAAGTGAGATCAAGAAACCAAGCAAAGTCAAATGAAAATTGAAAATTTGGAAAAATGAAACACCCTAAAATACATACTTCAATAGATATTAAACATCCAAGACTCGAGAACAAACATTCGTATTCATCATACAAATATCTGCCCCGACCGGGGATCGAACCCGGGACCTCAAGCTTCATAGTCAGGTTCTCTAACCACTAGGCTATTCGGTCGTCAAAAAATTATACTGAACACGCCATTATTGGCCATTGATTTTTTATTGGAACATATATTTTTTATCTGATATATTTTTAACGCTGAAAGCTATATGAGCTAAGGAGTCTTGGCAATCACATTAAGCGTAATGTTTTTAGTGGTGCATGCATGATTCTAAACTATGGCACATCCGCCTTACCAACCTTTCAGGCCCACGTTATGACCCACGACGAAAACATTCATCAGGCCATTGCTAATGTTGAAAGCTTTTCTTTGTGTTCCACTTAGCGTAACCGGGCACCTTACGAGTATTCACTTTGCACGAGCTTAGGGTGTCCGCAAGCTACTGATTAAGGGTTATCAATATTATTTCCTCCCAGAGCCGTAGCATGGTTGGCCTTATCACGCGACAAGTGACAAGATAGGAGCGTCATCTCGTTCTATCGAACGGTGTCAGCCAGTGACGCACGCTCTATCCTATCACCTGTCGCGTGACAAGGCCAACCATGCTACGGGGCCACTTGTATACTAAAGGAGCCTGGGGTTGGTTGTGGCACGGTACTTTATCATAATATATAAAATGTAATTTCTGTTTGTTGCCTAAAAATAAAATAAAAAACCGACTAAGTACGCAAAACGAAAAGGTCGTATCGTCACACAAATCTTACGGCACTTACATCCTTTTCTTTAAGGAAGGCAGTTTTTCAGCAATATCTCGAAAACCTTTGAAATAATCTTGTTCGAAAAAAAATTGGTGAAAGAATTTAAGAAGCCCCATGTTCATGATTTTTTTTTGAAGAGTTGGCGTAAGCACTAGTTTTTCGGAAGCGGATGCCATCTGACCTCTCAACCCAGAGGGAAAAACTAGACCTCATTGGTATCAGACTGGCTTCCTCACGATGTTTTCCTTCACTTAATAGCTAGAGCAAAATTTTAAATTATTTTTCTTATACAGGGTGGACTTTTTAACAGCAGCAAAAAATGAAATGGTAGATATTAAGCTTGTGAGTAATTATTTACAAGTTGTTTTAACTAAAAAAAAACTTATTTAAAGGTTTTTTTTTCTTCAAAATAAGTTTGTTACTCTTTATTTTAGAACAAAAAAATAGAGAAAAAAATCACAAAAATGTATTTTGAAAACAAAAATGCTAAAATTAGTATGACTCATTACATGATGTTGACTGCTGTGCTATGATCTCGAGGTGCCAAAATACATTACTTGGAGGTCTTTGGACCAAAACTTCCCCGATTTAAAAAAAAATGAAAGAAAACTGGACACAAGGGGTTACTGCAGATGCTCTAAGGAAGCGTCCTTTTAAATTTTGGCCCCTGTTACAGGGTCCCCCCGTATAAGTATTTTTTAACCCAGTGGTACGATACGAGCCAGGGCTTGAACCCACGACCTCCAAATGTAAAGTCGGGAGCCTTACCGCTCGACTGCAATGGCTCTTGATTTTGATATGCTATTCAAAATAATGGGAGTTGGTACTACATGGGCATTTGACATGATCTTCGTCTTATCCATGTTCATTCTTAGACCAACTCGCTCGGAAGCTTTACTGAGGTCATCGAGCATCGTACTTAAGTCCTCCATGGTCTCAGCCAAGACTACTATATCGTCAGCAAACCGAAGGAATGTGTTCTTTTCCAAGCCACGTTCTAAGAATAAAGATCTCTTTCTCTCGGGCGGGGGAGCGTGGGGTACGAGAAGCTGTAACGAATCTGTAATGACTTGACTGACAGTTGACTCTGACACCCTAATGATTTACTGACACTGAACCAATTCCGGACCACCATATGCAGAAGCGGCCATGCAGTCTCTAGGTTACATAAAACTTATCACAATCATAAGTCGCAACGACCAGTCGCAAAACCTCCAACACCCTACCGGAAGTACGTCGGGTCGCCGTCTCGCGGCTAAGTAAACATCCGCCCGCGGTTCCGTCCGCCGGATGTGAATTCTCCCATTTGCCGCTAACGGGAGCACATCCGGCCCGTGTTTTGTCTACGGCTGTGTCCGGTTACTGGGTGTGCTTTAGAAGAATCTAGATATCGTTGCCAATGTCAAATTCAAACACGGAAATCAATGGAAGCTCAATATCAGATCAAAATCATTTATTTCATGTAACAAGGACACAAATGTTCGCACCTGACTGTACTTCCGTTCACCACGGCAACACTTCACTAACTGTTACTCACTATTACACTTCACTGTACTTTACTTTTATTATACCCGGTTGTATTATTTACTTTTGGTTACTAATTTGATCTTAAAGGCGTCTTGACCCCATGTTTTCAGGAAAAATCTCGTTAGCGAGTTTGTACTAAGGATATCGGCATCTAGCGGCTAATTCATTAACTAATTTTGATATGTACATATTTTCTTTAATGTTCCGTCGGCGACGTGTGGCGTATGTGCTAAGTTTAATTAAAAGTTAAAGTTTAATTTAAAAATAATAATTAATAGAATCTACCATCGTATTACACTGGTGGGAGAATGCAGCCCCGCAACATAAATAACACTTTGAATTCTCCACTTTGCACAAATTCTGAAAGTCAAGTTTACATCATGTAATTTACAAAATTATTCGTATGACCATCTTATATTCAAAAATAAATCTACCATTGCAATATTTGTTAGTTGAATATGATGGTAGATTACTTTTTACAATATAACATATGTAAATAAACATTGAACACTTCAATCCATACTTAAAAAGGGTATCTTTAAAAAACATTCAACCCGTCCCACTGCCCAGTCGACCCAAACAAACGTTCAATAACTGTCCGTTGTTTCCGCACGATTACACGACTCCGACTGCATTGGAGGGTTAATATTATAGGAAACGGAGATAGAGTTAGCGTTCTAGTTATACCACTTTATTGTACTCTAGACACAGTTATTCCACACGTAGATATATTGGACGTGGTAGTGCTTGCTGGCTCTATCAACAATATATTATTATATTATATGTTAGGCGGAGCTGAACTGTATCTTGATATTGCACTGTGTGTTTTCGTGCGCTAGTTTAATTTGATACCCTGAGTGGAGTCAATTTAACTTGCTCTCAGTCTTAAGACATATGATCAAAGTCAAATCAAACATTTATTCGTAACACAATACAACATACATTATTACAGTGAATCTGTGCCGTGTCACGAAATGGGCAACTCAGCATGATGCTGGCTTTAAGGCCAGCGCTGATCTTCCGTTGGGTCCATCCAGTGAGGACACGGTACGTAACACATATGATATATTAGGTACAATACAAACAAAAACGGAAATGAGACACATGAAATGAAATTAATTAAAATAAAAATCGACACAAAAAAGTAATAATTAAAACTAAATACAAGCTAACAACGATATGGCATGAAAATAAGAAGCAAAAATATGATGAATGTATTATCCAGCTTACGTGCTTCTAAGGTAAAATATGCTAATGCTCGACACTTAATGCGTAATAGTTGACAACTATTGTTCACCTCTACCGTTTTGACATAAGATCTAAAGTATCATGGTATTAAGCCAGGGTCCGGTACTGGGACGTTTATCTTACCTATACAAGAATTAAATACAGGTTATATGACACGTTCAGACATCGGAAAACGACCTTATTTACGGGCTAGTTCTAAAGCGGGTGCAGCGGCGGAAAACGCTGAAAATCTGAAATGTAATTAATATGGAGGCCTCGGCAGAGAGTACAACTTTGTACCCTTTGGCGTCGAGACCCTCGGTCCGTGGGGTCTGTGCATAAGTTATTTGCAGAAATCGCGAAACGTCTGGTTGATGTAACTGCTGGCGACATATTTATGAGTAAGTTGTATGCACCCATATTTTTACACTTGACTGTACATTGCGAATTTAATTATATTACTGGGAATAATGGCGAGGAAACGACATTTCTTTGTGTCCTATTCACCTAAAATTTTCAATTTGGGTCCATCAACTATTTCTTGCTGTTATTCTGCCCCGTTACCCAAGAGCAAATTAACTGTTCACATGCTTAAAAGATGGCTCTTATGAAAAGGTGGTTGAACAGGATAAAAACCCATAAAATCGCCATTTTAAAAGTGATTCATGAGTCGAAATTTTGGCAACTAATGACAATACAAAATTGGTCCTAGCATTTGTTAATACCTATTTAAAAAAATCGTTTTTGCATACAAATTAACACTCTTAATCAGAGTCAAAATGTGGCCCATCTTTTATTTAGTCACTCGGCTCCCTGTGGCTTTGTTAAGAATCGGTAATATAATCTGATCCCGTCTAATCGGATATAAGAGGCTGGGAGGAGAAATTACTCTGCGTATTGGAGAAAACATACGTGAAGCTGTTACGTTCAAAACGCGCGCTCTTGATTCTTTAGGACTCTAACCTCACACCAAGAATAAAAGATAAAAGGAGTATGACGAACACCCTTTTTTTTTTGACGATGTGAAAATGCTTTACGCATACTCCCGACCCGGGGAAGGCCCATTTGGGGGTTGTGTGGGACTCTCTCCTTCCGCCGCCCTCCGAGGAACATACCCACTAAAAACACACCGGCGACACCCGCATTACCGTTAAGGGGGCGCCATGGGATCGCGAACATTCCACCACGACGCCCCCCGATGACGTACACCCTCGAAGCCGGTTTTCAACCAAGCCAAATAAGTTTAGCACACGTTCACGCACATACATATACCTAAACAAATTAAATTAGACAAAACTCGAAATAGGTGATCTTGTCAGCATTGCGTGCGTGCTGAAGAGTTTTGTGCAATTTTGTTTGTATGCGTGCGTGAACTTATTTTGCTTGTTGAAAACCGGCTTCACTAGGCTATCTATCTTTTTTCTTGGTTTGAGTACCCAACCACCTTATCGTAAAAGCTATGGGTACATCTATTTAAATATAATGAGTCTGATTAACGGGAACCTAACACTATCACTATTCTAGACTATTGGAATGTTTCTTTGGCCTTACAACTAACAAACAATAATTAGCACTAATGATTGCCCAAATCACACCACAGCACACACAACGTTATAACACGGCCCAAGTTAAGTTACCTACTTAATTAAGACCTATTTAGTTATAAGCAGGCTCCTTAACTCAAAAAATCTTTTATATTTAAGATTAGTAGTAGTT
Source organism: Epinotia nisella (assembly GCA_932294315.1). Taxonomy (NCBI): domain Eukaryota; kingdom Metazoa; phylum Arthropoda; class Insecta; order Lepidoptera; family Tortricidae; genus Epinotia; species Epinotia nisella. The sequence continues at coordinate 3,626,405 of OW028691.1, forward strand.
AAGATTGTATAACCCTTACTTTTTTAATGAAATAAACAGTTCAATTTTTTTTAAAGCAAAAGTGCCTTCGGAGAGGTCCGCCCGACCAGTTCCCGTGGTTTGTTTATACTTCCAGCGGGGCACGGGAGAGGTTCCAGGGTCGGTTTAGATGATATAAAAGCTTGTCGCGAGATTTACCTGAGTATATACGAGTACCTAAATCTCGCGACAAGCTTTTATATCATCTAAAATGTGTTATGACGTTATAAGTTGATAGTAAAAGTTTTAAAGGAAAAGTTTATTTTATTCTTTTTAGCGCATTTAAATAAAAGCTTGTGTTTTAAAAAGTTTTTCTACTTTTAATTATCGCTGGACAGGTTTCTCAGTATATTGTCCGCCATATTGGATTTAGAGCGACGTCACTTTATTTTTCGAGTTATTCTCAGCAAGCCCTTTCATTTGATACCCATATTGTAGGAGTGCATTAAAAATAACTAGCCAGCCATCTTGGGTGTTCCGCCATGTTGGATTTTTTTGCCGACTGTACTTTTTTCTTTACACACTCATCAACTGCTCATTGAGAGGATTGTAACGAGCCCAAACACGACGGGTTTATCCTCTGTAATTAAGGAGTTCCTACAGCCACCTTCCGTCTCCATCATCAGACCAGGTTTATGGTACCATATTCTTGCATTAGCAATTCGGAGGGCTATATCGGTTACCTTGGTTCTGCTGCGGATAGCCTCATTTCTGATGCGATCACGCAGAGAAACTCCTAACATAGCCCATAGGTCGCGGGAGTCCGCTGGATGCGGGTGGCGCAGGACCGGTCAATTTGGTACTCTCTGGGGGAGGCCTATGTCCAGCAGTGAACGTCTTTCGGCTGATATGATGATGATGATTATTGCATTGTCATCCGATTTACATATTTGTACAAAATTTCAACTTGATTGGACTCCGGGAATTTGGTCAAATTTAACCTGCAAGATTTAATTACAGGTCGACCTAATAATAAAAGCTTGTTAAAAAGGGGAAGCTTTTGCCCAGTGGAACTTAACGGGGTCGATATAATAATATGACAAGAATTTACCTCTTTGAGGTTACTCGGCGTTTCGGATGTGTCACAACAAACTTGTTTGCGAACTGGCGAACTTATGATAGGACACTTTCACAGTTAACTGTCAAGTCAGTACAGGATATTTACTGCAAAAATCAAAAATCAAAATCAAAATCAAAAATCAAAATATCTTTATTTGCCAGAATATGGTGAAAGCATGATCTTATTATGCTAAAATTGTTCGGGCATATTCAACCTGCATGCAGGTGTGCAAATTATTATGTCATAAATTTATAATTGTCAATATACAATACAATACAATACAAATACTCTTTATTGCACACCTCACACAAAAAAAGCAGTTACAGAGAGAAACAATACAATAACATGTAGGTAGAGGTAGACAACAGGCGGTCTTATCGCTGAAGAGCGATCTCTTCCAGACAACCTTTGGGTATCGGAGAAAGAGATAAAACTAGATTATGCAGTAGGTGGTGCAGCGATTATTATTAATCAAAAATCAAGAAATTATAAAAATAAACGTACATAAATACCTCTATATATAAACATACACACACAATCATACATATATACAAATAACACAAACACAAATATAATGATACATAAACAGTCAGCCAAAAAATACAATCAGGGTTAGGGGAGAGACAAATAATGTTCTTTAAGAAGGGATTTGAGGTTGCCGATAGATTTTGCTTGTCTGATGTCAAGAGGGAGAGAGTTCCACAGTCGGATAGAATTAATAGTGAACGAACTATTGTATTGTATATTATAATTCATTAAAATAAAATAATCAAATAACATCACAAGAAATAAATAATTACCTACTCATATGTCAAAAAATCGTTTACGCTATAAAAACATTTCTTCTGCAGCCATTAGCATGATTCTAAAACGCGCGATTCTTGATAGGCGCGTGATGAGTCCGCGTCTTTATTCATTCGCCTTGAAGGGTTAACCAGCCACGCCACTTCAGGGATTCTTTGATATCTTGTCTTAATGCCAATCCTAATGAAGCAGTATGTGTAGCTGCTAAATAAACGCAGCGGCATCGGCTACTATCTAGCCCCGTACATCCCCCAAAAGTCCCCAGGTGCCCATAGAACCAACGACGTCCGGGAAGGAGGCACAGACGGACGAATGACTACCGTTAGCCGAACACCGGATGACTACCGGAACCCTTTAATTTCTGTATGTCCAGTCGAATGAAGGTCGGTCCTCTGATTTATTATGTCTCATTTAGTTCGATGCTGGGCTGGATTTGAGGTGTCGAGTTAAGATACAGTTATTTTAGGTCATGGTTAGTGTGTTTGTAACAGTACATTGTGCCCACAGGTAGGTAAGTAACGTTTTACGTACAGGAGTCTATTAGAAACCCGACGCCAAAGGCGCACACAATGTTTTTCAACTCATTCACGAGGAATCAAATACATTTGAAACAAAATTAATACTAAATTGCAATAAAAAATACAAAATGTTAATCGTACATTATGTTGAATTTACCGTGAGGCAAAGACCCTTCGGCAGAGAGCCACAATTTAAAATCACTATTAAAAATATTTTACAGAGACACTAAATTAAAAAAAAACCGGACAAGTGCGAGCTCAACTCGCGTGGTGAGGGTTCCGTAAAATATTGAGAATTTTCCCGTTACTCTGAATACCTAAACTTCTTGTAGGTTTTCCTGTAATTTTTAGGCAAGGAACTATTTTCCATATTTTTTTTTGAATTTTAAGCCTGGTAGTTTCGGAGCTAAATGGGGGGAATGGTCAAAATTTGTCTTTTTTCCAAAATTACTTCAAATCTGTTTTTGCTAAAATTATAAAAAAAAACTGAAATGCTTACAACAACCTCTTTCATTTGATATGTCAGACAATACAGTTTGCGAAACTTTTTTTTTAAATTTCCAGTATACCCCCCAAAAGTGGCCCCCTTGTTCAGAATTCATTAATTTACTTTTCGCGTCCATTTTTGGGTCACCAATTTACAAATGTTTACCAAATTTCAACTCAATCGGTCCAGTAGTTTCGGAGCAAATCGTCTGTGACAGACGGACAGACAGACGCACGACACGAGTGATCCTATAAGGGTTCCGTTTTTTTCCTTTTGAGGTACGGAACCCTAAAAATGATGATTAAGATAAGTAAACATCGTGAGAAAACCGGTGTAATCCCAAGGTCTGGTGCTCCCTTTGAATTGGAAGGTCTGATGGCAGTCGCTTTCGTAAACCTAGTGCCTACGCCAAATCTTGGGATCAGGTGTCAAAGCCGACCCCGGGCTCCTTTAGGGCACAACCGGGAATAACGCTAGGAGGATAATGAGTTAAGTAAACTTGTTTTATTAGTGTTTTGAAATTAAGATTTATTTATAAATACGTTATAAAAATATTTATGAGTCAAAACCTCCTTGCTATACAAACTGACGCATGCAGACAAATTCAAGAAAAAAACCATTACGCCCATACAATTCAGATGACGACTGATTTCGATAGTCTCCCGTACTTTGCGCGGAACGGAGAACTTCTCTTCTTTTCTTCTTCTATTGTAATCGCGATTGTGGATGGTCTGTGCCGCCTAGTTGGAAAACAGTTTTCACTACTACGCCACGTACGAGTCAAGTCAAGTGTTGACGAAACTTTAGAAAGTGACGTAATAAGTGTTGTGTGTAACCCGACAATGAACAATGCTGAGGAAAACGAGGGTAGATTCTCGCCTTCTGCGCTGACCCCGCCTGCGCCTGCGCAAACCAGCCGAGCAAGCAGGGCGCGGGCCCGCAGTCACCCGCAGTGCTAAACGCGCCAGCAACGCGTGTGCTCATGACTAAGAACCTTGAATCGGTTCGAAACATGTCGAGCGATATTCGACATTAAATACGTGAGTGACCTGTTTTCATTAAGTATATTTTAATATGTCTGATTCTCACGGGAGTTTTCTATATAAACCTTTATGTAACTTTATCCGTTTATTATACTGGCTTTCGCCCACACTAATTCTCCCCCTGATTTAATCTAGTAGGGGATTATTTTCGGGGTGAATAAGTATTTTTAGAAAGCAATAAACAGAAAAACACAAGGGAATGATAAGAATAATATGACATATTACACTATCATGAAATGAAACGCTTATTTTCTGAACAGAGAAGATAAATATGTTATTATAAATGAGCTAATCCGAGAACTAGTGGGTGTGGATCGATTTGTGATTTATCTCCAACCAATAGTCCAATAGTAGGTACATGCGTCAATTTTATATAAAAAAAAAAAATTTGGGACAATTCACACCAATTGATCTAGTCCCAAACTAGGCAAAGCCTGTACTATGGGTACTAGACAACGGAAAACATACTTATATAGATAAATACATACTTATATAGATATTAAACATCCAAGACTCGAGACCAAACATTTGTATTCATCATACAAATATCTGCCCCAACCGGGGATCGAACCCGGGACCTCTAGCTTAATAGTCAGGTTCTCTAACCACTAGGCTATTCGGTCGTCAAATGTTACTATAATTCAGCATCATCATCAATCATAAGCCTATATAGGTCCCACTGCTGGGCACAGGCACTGTTACTCTGGATTTTTATCAAAACGAACGTGAAACATATTGGATTCCAATTCAAACGCAAAACGTAACTCAAATTGACTGCCTTCTCTCCAACTAGACTGCCTAACTAGAACCGTTTCATCACAGAGGGTGCATAAAATAATACTGGCAGGATGAAAAGAAAACCATTGGAATAAATCGAAGAAAGCAATGATTTTTTATTACCTACATTTCTAAGATATATACCTAGGGAACATTAGCCATATTGCATAATGTAATAGGGATATCGGACTTGCGATGTTGCAGAAATGGCAAGGCATCTTGATTGCATTGTTTCTTCGAACGAGGGAGCTAAGCGAAGAAGTTCTATGCTTCAATTTGGGCCGAAAATTGTTCGTATATGTCCGGTGTCTATCACTTTGTTCGTCTGCCCGTTCTCGTGAAAAGCTGTGAGCAGGTTCGTTAATTATGTTATAGTTTTCAGGGTTCCGTACCTCGAAAGGAAAAAAACGGAACTCATACGGGTCCCAGGTCGCATAAGTTATTTGCAGAAATCGCGAAACGTCTGGTCGATGTAACTGGTGACCGAAGAGCTGGCGGTTTTCTCGCGCAACGCATCAGCATCGCAATTCAGCGAGGTAATGCCGCCAGCATCCTCGGTACAATGCCTCGAGGGCCTTTTTACCCGACTGCCAAAGGATGTAAGTATGTATGTACGTATGTCTGTTTCTTTGTGGCCTTTAGATGTATGAGGTGTCGTTGGATTCCTCTTAATCGTGGGAGTGACATAGGCTATAATATTTGTCAAAAAGCATTCGCGTTTTTCGAAAATTCTTTTGACTTCATTTGTTTAGATTTTACTTAGTTTTAATTTAAATAACGTATTTGAAATATTTATGTATGTTAGGAAGAATTTATACAACTACCCAACAAACACTGATAGGCCCAAGGTTACCAGAAGCGCAGGAAAGCTCAAAACAACTTTTTACAGGCTAGTAAAAGCAGAAAAGTCGTTCGTGGAAAATTTTATAAAATTCTACAATAAAATTCCAAAACACATTACCGAACTTACTGACTCTAAATTCAAATCTGTCGTAAAACAGACACTTATTTCAAAAGCATATTGACTACATCATGGATAGGCATATTTGGCAGCGCTAAAATCCTGCACTAGAAATCTATCGTAAAATAAATAGGCTTTCTACTGTAGCAATGACATTTTAAATTTTTATAATACTCTGATACTAAAATTATATATTGTATACTGTTTTGAAAAAAATGACACCTTGCCGAGTTTTTTACGCCGGTTCTTCTCGAGGCAGAGGTTTACTTTCCGAACCGGTGGTAGTTTATCGACATTCATAGGTGCATGTAATATGCCTAAATTGAAGAATAAATCACTTTGACTTTGATTTAGTTAATGTTAATCATCATCTTGTATTTACTTTAGAAAAAAAATAATTTCAATTAAAAAATCTCATACGTCAAGTTTAACAATTTATATTACCGGTACACAAGTACGTCATATGAACGTCAGACCTTTATATTAAACATGTTTCTGCGAACACCTTGTACTAAACTCGTCATTAAAACGGTTTTAACACCTCATATGGATCATAATCTCTCTCATACATTTTAATCTACCTTTCGCAACATTACCGCCATCCATCAATACTCGGTAATGCTAGTTCGCACGTCGGTACCATAATACCGCTTAATTCGGTACGATATTCTGTGATGTAAATATTCCATGTAAGACGTTGGCAGGAGCTGGAATTAAAATTTAGTGCATCAATTTTAAGGTTTCTGAACTAAAAGGTGTCAACAGCCTATAATATTACCTAATGCGTTTGCATGTATGTCTGTCGATCTAATCTTTAAAAGATAAAATTTTCCTAAAAAATCCGTCAGTTTATCGAAAAGAAAACGATTTCCTTAATATACTTAAGTAAAGTGACTGATCAAATTACTTTAAAAAATATCACGAATTAAATAGTCATATTTATAGTTTGGTTTTTTGGTTGACTTAGAGTTAGTCAAGTTAAGATTTGTCAAAACAACACTAACAACTAACTTGCAACTAATAAGACGTCCGTTTCTAACTTCGGCAGTTAGCGTCCTAGTTGCAGCGCATTAGATAACAACTTTAGGATGATAAGCTGCAATCGAAATAAATACAAAATAATATATTATACCACGACGTTCGTATGTCGTGTTTTACGAACGAGAAACTATGAAAAGGCTTTTATGGCTCGAGTTCGTAATAGTACATTGTGCCACAAGTACGCTAAGAGATGTATTACGAACAAGCCCGACGCCGAAGGCGCGTAATCTCTCGAGATTGTAAAATTCCTAGCGTACGTGTCGCACAAAATGTTTTTCATCACATTTGCGAGGAAACAAATACATTTGAAACAAAAATAATACAATTAATCGTGATAAAAATACAAAATGTCAATCGAACATTTTGTTTAATTTGACGTAAGACGCGTAAGGAAAGATCCTTTGACATACAGCCACCATTTAAAATCACTGCTAAAATATTTTACAGACACTAAATTACTTTTTTTATTTTCAAATCCTAAAATAATTTAGATAAACATGGGTTTTTGATATTAAGATTTATTTTTGAATAAGTTTTCAAACATCGCATTCGTGTTAAAACCTGTATGCTGGCAGATAAAATTTAAAAAATAACTATTACGCTCATGTGCGTAATAAAGGCTATTGTAGCTCTGTATGCATGCTCGTTATGAAGCCATTTACGAGCAAGTGTGATGAAATAGTACATTACTTACCTAGGGTGGTAAAACAAAAAAGTCTCAGATTGCAGATATAAAACCCCCGAGCCGGAGACAACGGCAATAAATATGCGATCTGAGGCTTTCTTTATTACCGATCGTGATGAGTACAACATTTACGCCTCTCCGTGGCCAGGAAGGATTTTGCGGTAATTGCTACTTTATGGCCCTATATGACGTAAAGTATATAATTTTTAATTTTTATTTATTTATCAAAAGTACAAAACAATTAACAATGTTATGTTACTCGCCAAACTGCGATAACAGTTTGTTGGCGAGACCGCGCTCATTTTAACTAGTGTTAAGTACCTATGTTAAAACTGTGTTAGGTATGCTATGTGAACTACATATAATCTTAAACACTAACTTACACACTAAACATGACAATGCCTGAACACTTCACCCTAACACCTTCACAAATGACTTCATATTAACCCCACCGCCTCCCGCTCAACGCAACCCGTACGAGCGAAAACAAAATTGCGCGTATAATACCCTTCGCGATGCGATCCACGATAATTACGCCCGCCAGCGATACATTACCGCGACTTAAAAAGTGTGAACTTGTTGTTTATCGCTTTAAAATAACGCTTGTTAGGCATTGTGGCTTATCGACTGTGGCGGATAAAATGGCGTATGTAACGTATGCAAGGAATTCGGAACGCTTAGCAACTACTTATCAGAGATCAGACACTAGGCGCCCTGTAGCCCGGGCTAATACGGCTACGGTATCCCCTGCCTGTCGTACAAGGCGACTAAAAGGGGTCCTCGGGGTGGTACACGGTTGCAGTTAGGGGCTGCAATCGGAAAAAAAGGTACATACCACAGAGGCATAGGGCGGCACTGGTGCGTTCCGTAGGAGATCCCAGAGCCGTCCGAAATGCGCCGAGGAGGACCATCGGGGGGTTTTTAGTCGGTGCGAGTCCGACATAACCTCCGCGCTATCCCCGTGGCGTGGAAGTATCCATAACGGATTTACCTCCCATTAAAAAAAAAGGTACTTTAAGTATTGCCTACAATTAAAAATTAGTTTAGTGAGCTATGTTAATAATCACATCCGAAGCGGAATTGTTTACGCGAACCTCAGGCGAGCGTGATAAGAAAACCGAGGATGTAATTATGACGACCGAATAGCCTAGTGGTTAGAGAACCTGACTATGAAGCTTGAGGTCCCGGGTTCGATCCCCGGCCGGGGCAGATATTTGTATGATGAATACGAATGTTTGTTCTCGAGTCTTGGATGTTTAATATCTATTTAAGTATGTATTTATCTATATAAGTATGTTTATCCGTTGTGTAGTACTTTGCCTAGTTTGGGACCAGATCAATTTGGTGTGAATTGTCCCACTATATTTATTTATTTATAATTATTTATTTTATTATCAAAGTTCGCGTTTCATACGACGTTTTTCAACACATTTGCGAGGAAATAAATAACTACAAAAGACAGAAAAATCTGTTTTATACAACCGCACCAATCAAAATTTAACGAAATTGACAACTTCAGTTCCAGATCAGTGCGAGTTGCGCCATCTTTAATATTTCAACCAATCACACAGCAGTCCTATACGAACATATTAATGGAAGCAGTCCGCGTTTTCGTAAAATGGTTACGTGGATAGGCGAATAGTGTCTCGGAGTTAATAATTCAAACTTTAGAAAATTAAGTAAAGTTATCGACAAAGATTGTCAAAGAAGCATTAATCATTTTTCGAAAATCAATCCGTAATTTAAGAACCCTGTGAGAGCTCGCCAATAGCAATTTATCGGAAATTCTGCTCCTGAAGAGGTCAAAGGAACGCTCGAGAGCATGTTACGGAACTTAGAACAGCTGGAACACTTGGTGACAACCACTGAACACTGAATGCTATAGAAGGGGTATCAAGCGCGGTTTGCACCTCTCTTTGTCGGCACCTCTTCCCCTCCAGGTCGCCTACAACTTTGTGAGCGACTGCACGGCGATCAGGTGACGTTGGCGCGAATCCCACACGCCCACATAGCCTTTCTATAGTATTTAGTGTTCTGTGGTGACAAGACTACTCTTATAAAAGGGTTTTCAATTGTCATGTGTCTATTCAAGCCCAGCTATCACGTTAGGTTTTGTGGTCAAGTTTTACGACCCCAATGGCCCGAAGCGTCACGTAAAACATGACCATAAAATCTATCATTGTAACAGCTGTCCAGTCCGGAGACAACATTCATCTGTGTCCTTCCAAAAAAAATGTGAAATTGCTAACTCGAATTAGCAATTTCGGAGATTAGTATAGATTACAAGACACGGTGTCTCTTTAAAATATTAGTCAGATAGAGATCTATAAACTATATAAGGAGATGACGTCTATGAAATGTAAATTTGCTTGTACGAGGAATTGTAGGAAAATACTAGTCCGATATAATAAATATTTCGCCAGTATACAGAATGACCCTTGATGGACCAAGGTCTATTTAAGTATTATTTCGGCGGCTTTGAAAAACTATCTTGTGTATGTTAAATAAGGTAATCAATTTAGATTACCTTATTGACATTCGAAATCATATGATCGGTTAGGTGCTGAATTAACTGGCATGTTCAAATAAAAGTAATCATCATATCAGCCGAAAGACGTCCACTGCCGGACATAGGCCTCCCCCAAAGAGTGCCAAATTGACCGGTCCTGCGCCACCCGCATACTGCGGACTCCCGCAACCTTTACCAGGTCATCAGTCTACAGCCTACCCACGCCGCGCCTTGCGGTACGTGGTCGCCACTCGAAAACCTTTGAGCCACAACGGCCATCGATGCAACGTATAAAAATAACTCTCCTTCAGAAACCACATTTTGATGGCAGTTTTTTTTATCTGCCCTCGCTGTCCGAAACAACTCTGTACTTAGAGCATATACTACAGAACTGTGCTTTTGAGTCCTGAATAAAGCATTATGCTGACTTGAGCTCTCCCATTAACAGTATCTTAAACTAGGATTCCTTCAAATGGTGTATTTCAAATGCTCGTTGTATTCGCTACTTCATTTATTAGGGTTCCGTACCCAACGGGTAAAAACGGGACCCTATTACTAAGACTTCGCTGTCCGTCCGTCCGTCCGTCTGTCTGTCACCAGGCTGTATCTCAAGAACCGTGATAGCTAGAGAGTTGAAATTTTCACAGATTATGTATTTCTGTTGCCGCTATAACAACAAGTGCGAGTTGGACTGGGGCCCATACAACAGACATGTTTTTTTTGCCGTTTTTATAGATAATGGTACGGAACTCTTCGTGCGTGAGTCCGACTTGCACTTGGCCGGTTTTTATTATCATTGCGGTTTAAGTAGACTCTAATAACAAACGAGTACTTTTAGTTTCGACATGTACGATATCGTTTGATATTTGGGTCAATCAACTTTTTCTTTTTATTATTCTGTCCCGGTAAGTCAAGAGACAACAGTGACAGAGATTCTAAGAAAAAATACTATAAATCGGCCTCCTATCATGGAAAGAAGCCCCACCATGGAATGGGTTTCCCAATATAACAAAAATACCGTGGTTACGCCGTCAGAGCAAAATCCCTTTTGGCCTCCTTTCTTAAAAGCTGCTGAGACTGCTTACACCGCCTAAGACATACGTCAGAAGAAAAAATAGGTCAGTCTGTCAATAATTTGCATACGTCTTGTCAACCGCGAAATATTTTCACCGCTGTACGAGTAAATTGATATATTGCGAACAAAATAGTGTTTGCGCTTCATTCTGAAGCCTGCATCATCTCCTCGCCCGCCCGCTCCAAGCTGCACAGCGAAAACCTAAAGGTAAGCAGCTTCAGCTCTTCAAAATTAACATATCTGGTTTTTCTTTAAATTAATTCTACGGCGTAACCTTGTCATGCCATCCGCACCGCTCATCCGCATAGTATAAATTGACTATTTACACGGCCTAATCAATACGTGTTCAGTGGATTTAAGCCCAATAAAATCATAGTTTTAAAGAGTGACCCAGGGGACGTAACCATGGTAACGAGCAACAAAAAAACCGGACAAGTGCGAGTTCAACTGGCGTGGTGAGGGTTCCGTAAAATATTGAGAATTTTCCCGTTACTTGAATGCTCAAACTCCTTATAGGTTTTGCTGTAATCTTTAGGCAAGGAAATATTTTACTATTGGCACGAAGTTAACACCAGGGCACCTCCTGCCGCGCGGCATGCAACCAACTTCGCGCCGGTGGCGTCATTCTGAAGGAGGCAGCGCCGAGCGAACTCACTTTTGGCTCAGGCTCGGTGCGGGACGGTCGTCTTGTCGATTTGCGTTGTCGTTTTGTAGTACGATCGTAATTTTTGTAATTAAAAGTTAATTTACTGATTTATTCACGTTTTTATTCTGATTTTTCCTAAGATCAGAAGTAGGGATCTTATACGTGCCTTACGCTTTACCATCACTTTCATTACTACGTCAAAATCGTAAATGTAACCGTCGTAATTTTAAAGTTATAACTTTCGTGCTTTGTGCTATTTTGTACTGCGTTCTTAACTATAAGATCTCGATTCAACGTTAGAGTGTGCCATGCTATATTGATTACGTTGCTTTGTTCTTTTGAATTAACGGTTATCAACGGCTTAATAAAATACAAAGTGTGTTCTAACTTTTGCTTGATTAGTTTTCACTTTTTAACTTCGTATTTGCTGTCGAGTTTTTGCGCATATCAATCATGTCTGATCGTGAATCGCGTAGTACTAGGAGGCATTCGCATAGAAGCAGACACCGCAGTAGGGATAGACGGCGCGACAAATCTAATAGTGTCGATCTCGGGCGACAGATGCAGAGTATTTTAAATCGCCTGAATGTGTTAGAGGAACATTCCGTCCCGCCACCATCGCCCCTGCTGCCAGCCCCCCCTAGACAGGTACCGCCGCCAGGGACTGCAGATGCTGCCGCAGGGGACACCACACCGACTTCCACGCCGCCGCTCCAGCGCAGCCCCTCGCGAAGCCGTATGGTTTCTACAGCTGCGACAACACGTGGCGTGGGCGAGCGGGCGCCGGCCACCACGGAGACTGTCATCGTGGACCAATCATCAACGGAAGCCATTGTGAGCGCCATCCGCTCCATCAATAATACGGTGAGATCCAACCAATCTTACTTCATTTCTAACTTTGACCCTTCTTTGCACGATTTTGCGGTTTGGGCTAAAGAAGTAGACCGTGCTAAAGCCACAAATAATTGGAGTGACAATGAATGCCTTTCTCGTATTGGTAATTGCCTTAAAGGGGATGCTCGGATATGGATTGACGAATGGGTGACAAACGACCGCAGCTGGAGCAATTTCAAAAAAGAATTTACACCTTTGTGCCCTAAGCGTCCGGATATTGCGAATATTTTGTTTGAAGTAATGCAAACTGATTCGAACAATTACCCAACTTATGCCGACTATGCGCGACGTTCATTGCTCCGTCTGCGTATCGTCTCGGGTCTTAGTGACGAACTTATATCAGCAATTATCATTCGAGGAATAGTTGATCCACATATTCGAGCAGCCGCGACTAATGCAAAGTTGATGCCAAACAATTTAGTAGAGTTCTTTTCGATTTATGTGAAACCCTGTAAAGATAAATCTACCCACCTAAACTTGAATCAGACGCGGAACACCAGCAATGCTTTAAAAAACAAACGTATTGACAACAGCGGTCGAAAGCGACGGTACAATGACGGTAAATGTTTTTCGTGCGGCCAGGGCGGTCACGTTCTAGCTGTTTGCCCAAAGAGACCCAAGCTTGACAATACGGCGGTTTCTCAGCCTAACAATAAGTCTACAAAGGATAAGTCTAAAGGCGAGTCGTGTTCTTTTTGTAAGAAATCGGGACATAAAATTGATACCTGTTTTGCTAAAATTAGGTCAGAGTCGCGAAATAAGGACAATGTAAATTTTTGTCAGGAAATAAAGTCAAGTCCTAAGAACGACATTGTTGTTGCCGTGATACAAGGTGTACCAGTAGACGTTCTCATAGATAGCGGTTCGACGATATCTCTCATTTCGTCCTCATTAGTTAAGCGTCTAACGTGCTCTCAGAAACCCGCGTATCGCATTCTGAAAGGAATCGGAGGACAAGAGGTCGAGTCAACTTACCGCGTCACTTTGCCCATAGAGTTTGACGATGTTACGTTGGAAGTAGAACTGTCCGTAGTAGCGGCAGAACATATGAACTCGCCCGTTTTAGTGGGTACTGACGTACTTAATCGTCCCGGTATTACGTATATCCGTACTTGTGACCGACAGACCATTATTCGGAATGATCCAAAGCCTGATAATGTGATGACTGTTGAACTTGAGGCAAAGGCTCCGCTAAACACCACCTTGACTGGTGAAAGTTCGAGTGCACTATCGAACATCGTCCAAAAATTTTCTGACCATTTTATAACTGGTACAGCAACTTCAACAGTCAGCACTGGAAGCATGTCCATTAAACTTAACAGTAACACTCCTGTAAAATATAGACCTTACCGGCTGTCACAAGCTGAAACGTTGCGTGCACGTGAGATCGTTGAGGATTTGAAAGACAAAGGCATCATTCGTGAGTCCGAGTCAGAGTTTGCGAGTCCGATCCTATTAGTAAAAAAAAAGGATGGCTCTGAACGAATGTGCGTTGACTTTCGCAAACTCAACGAGATCACGGTTAAGGATCGATTCCCACTTCCACTGATCGATGATTGCATGGATCGGCTAGGTAGACATAAATATTTTACTAGTCTAGACATGGCGACGGGATTTCACCAGATTCCTATGGATAAGGAGTCTATTCCTTACACAGGGTTTGTCACTCCAGAAGGTCACTTCGAGTATTTGAAGATGCCCTACGGATTGGCCAACTCGCCAGTAGTATACCAGCGCATCATTTCAAATGCATTGCGCCCGTTCATTGAGTCTGGTAAAGTCTTGGTCTACATTGACGACGTCCTAATTATGAGCCATACTGTCGATGAAGGTCTCAGCCTCTTGCACGACGTACTTACGACTTTGGTTGGCGCGGGGTTTTCTATTAACCTCAAGAAGTGCACATTTCTGTCCACTAAAATAGAGTATTTGGGTCGTACAATTAGCGAGGGTCAGGTGCAGCCGAGCGGTCGTAAAGTCGAAGCCTTGCGTGAAGCCCCTGTGCCTAAGAATGTGAAACAAGTTCGTCAGTTCTTAGGATTAGCTGGGTACTTCCGCCGTTATATTGCCGGGTTTGCTACAAAAACAGCGTGCATAGCGCGTCTGACCAGGAAAGGCGTACTTTTTCATTGGGGCGAGGAGCAGGAAACTGCTAGAAAAGATCTTATCGACCACTTGACAAGCGAGCCCGTGCTCGCTGTTTACGATCCCAAATTACCCATTGAAGTGCACACGGACGCTAGCTCCGTCGGTTACGGCGCAGTGCTCCTGCAGATCTGTGATTCTGGTCATAAGCGCGTAGTGGGCTATTTCAGTAAACGAACACAAGGAGCTGAACCAAGGTATCACTCCTATGAACTTGAGACCCTGGCGGTGGTCAAAGCCCTGCAGCACTTTAGACACTATCTGGTTGGCGTTCCTTTCACAGTCGTCACTGACTGCAATGCCCTTAAACTTACCCAAAAGAAAAAGGATTTGATGCCTAGGGTAGCCAGATGGTGGATATATCTGCAGGATTTTAACTTTTCTCTCGAATACCGCAAGGGTGCCTCTATGTCTCATGCCGACTACTTGAGTCGCAATCCCGTCAATGTGGTTCAAATTAAAAAGCCACAAAATTGGGCTCAAATTGCGCAAGCGGCTGACGAAGAAACGCGATCGCTCATCGATAAACTAACTGATGGCCAATTAGATTCTAATCAATATGTGACAAAAAATGATCTCCTTTATTACAAATACACCCCGGCTAATGAACAATCGCGTTTACTTTGTTACATACCTAAAGGCCATCGCCTCAGTTTACTTCGTGTATTTCATGACGAACACAACCACCAAGGTGTTGACAAAACTATGGACTTGATATTGAGACATTTCTGGTTTCCAGGCTTGAAAGCTTTCATTCAGAAATATGTTGCCCATTGCATAGTATGTATTTCACAAAAAAAGTTACCTCGTGCTCCATTTCAGCCTATTCATTCCTGGCAAAAACCTAATCGTCCGTTTGAAACGATTCATGCTGACGCGTTAGGTCCCCTCCCAGATTCCAATGGGCACAAGTTTGTTTTGATAATTGTGGATGCCTTCTCAAAATTCTGTCTTTTGTACCCTATGATCAGACAGGATGCTAGTGAATTGATGTCTCATTTCACAAATGCGATTTCTCTGTTCGGTGCCCCAAAATTAATTGTGGCTGATCGAGGCCGGATGTTTCAAAGTAGCGACTTTATGAAATGGGCGTCTGAATTAGGCAGCGATGTTCATCTAATAACTCCAGAGATGCATCAGTCCAATGGTCAGGCGGAGCGATATTGCCGTACCGTCTTGAACATGGTCAGAGTCCAGAGTAACTACCGTCAGGAAGAGTGGTCGAAAGTACTGTGGAAGTTACAACTTGTCTTGAACGTGTCTAAGCACAGGGTGACGCAACTATCGCCTCTGAACCTGCTCATTGGTACTGATGCTGTCACTCCTCTCGTTCGCAACCTAGTTCGTGACGTGGCCATTGAGGGTGCTCGTCCAAATCGCGAATCTATTCGCGAGATGAATAGACGACGAGCCTCTCAGAGGTTACAGCGAAATCAAAGTCAACAAAATGCAACTGTTAATCGTAACCGACGACCACCTCGCACCTTTGAAACTAATTGTTTGGTTTTTGTTATAAAGAAGGCGCAAGCTACCGGGAAACTGGACTCCGGCATGCGCGGCCCCTACCGAGTCGTCAAGGCGCTGCCTCATGGGAGATACGAGCTGCAGCTGATGGCTGGTTCTTATGGCAAAACCACCCAAGCCGCGGCAGAGTACATGGTGCCTTGGCAGGGCGAGTGGACTCCAGATGCGTGTGCTGCGTTTTTTGAGGGTAAGCAGACCTTGCGTGAGCAGACCTCACACCCCCTTTGCAAGCAGACCTTGCATGAGCAGACCTCACACCCCTTTGCAAGCAGACCTTGCGTGAGCAGACCTCACACCCCCTTTGCAAGCAGACCTTGCATGAGCAGACCTCACACCCCCTTTGCAAGCAGACCTTGCGTGAGCAGACCTCACACCCCCTTTAGAGCAAGCAGACCTTGCGTATGTTAGTTGAGTAGTGTAACTTTAGGGCAGACCCCGCTTTATTTATTTTTTGTTACACTTACTCGCGTGATTCAAAATCTACATCATACAAGTGAACAAATCCCCAGTAATCTCCTTAGTTTCAATGCTTGTTCACTGCTCGATAATTTTGGTTCATATCACTCACATGTTGCTTATTTTAACCAGGTGCAGACAATGAGACCTGCGAGCTCACCTCAGCAGGCCGGGAGTCAACTTGCCAAGAGACATCGGGAGAGAACGAGGGCGTTCTCGAGTCAGGAGAAGCCGTATTGGCACGAAGTTAACACCAGGGCACCTCCTGCCGCGCGGCATGCAACCAACTTCGCGCCGGTGGCGTCATTCTGAAGGAGGCAGCGCCGAGCGAACTCACTTTTGGCTCAGGCTCGGTGCGGGACGGTCGTCTTGTCGATTTGCGTTGTCGTTTTGTAGTACGATCGTAATTTTTGTAATTAAAAGTTAATTTACTGATTTATTCACGTTTTTATTCTGATTTTTCCTAAGATTACATATATTTTTCAGAATTTTAAGCCTAGTAGTTTCGGAGATAGGGGGGGGGGGGAGATTGTCACTTTTTGTCTTTTTTCCTAAATTACTTAAAATCAGTTTTTGCTAAAATTATATAAAATATATATCTGAGATGCTTACAACAACTCCTTCCATTTGATATGTCACACAATACAGTTAGCGAAACTTTTTTTTTAATTTTCCAGTTCACCCTCCAAAAGGGGCCCCCTTGTTCAGAATTCATTAATTTACTTTACGCGTCCATCATTGGGTCATCAATTTACATAAGTTTACCAAATTTCAACTCAATGGGTCCAGTAGTTTCGGAGCAAATCGGCTGTGACAAAAGGACAGACAGACGCACGAGTGATCCTATAAGGGTTCCAGTTTTTTCCTTTTGAGGTACGGAACCCTAAAAAGTAATTAGTATTTCCTGTCAACCTTATTACACTTGTAGAAGATAGTTGTAAGGGACCACACCATCACAATCATGGGAGTTGAACTCGGTTTTAATTAATCCAAGTGTGTCCCGGTGGCCGACAAATTGGTTCTCGTGGCACAGTCCTCGCAATATGCACAGTGGAACCATTATCCAATGTAATGTTATCTAACATATATTAATAGTGGGTCTGTGAGTGTTGAACTCGTGAGCTAACCTTAAAAAATAAGTTTCTTTCAAAAATTTAATTTTAGTTACAATCTTTTATTGCCGACTGTACTTTTCTGCATACTGTCATCAACTACTCATTGGGACGATTCTAACGAGCCCAAACTCAACAGGGTTACTTCGGTTAAGTACTGAATTCCCATGGCTCCATCATCAGATCAGGTCGATGGTACCATAATATTAAATTGTCATCCAAACTGTACCTTTACCCAAAATTTCAGCTTAATCGGTTAAAGATATCTGCTTCAAAATTGAGTTGCAAAGTTTGACGGACAACTTACAGAATTACATACATTTGAACAGGTTAAGTTAATATAAAGCTTGTAAATATTTGTTTTCTTTTTAAATTTTGACAAATACACGTGCGACCTGCATGTTACGCACTGTACGCGTGTGATCTAAATGTCAACTTTTACATGGGAAAATGACAGTTAGACTGTCCAAGTGCGCGTTCGAAACGTTACGTGATTACCCCCCTGTACAAGAGAACAGCCGGATAGACGCCGGATTGTAACGTGGTGAAAAAAAATAAAGAAGGGTTTTGGTATGTACGATTGTCACACTGAATGTGGCGTGTAAAATAGTTACGTTACAAATTTCTCAATAATTGCTCGGATTTCAGACGGACCAAACAGTTAGACTTTTACGTGCAAGGGTCCTCTTGTGCTTCTCCTTGGACTGGGATAACTACTGGGAGGCAATATAAAAAACCAGGTTATCGAACATGCAATATACTTCTGTATAAAATCTTATACATGCTCGCAGAGCATTTGCTATGGATTAAACTAACGCGGGGATCCCATAATACGAATACCGAACGATAGCCTGTCGCAGCGCGAGCCTGGCCAGGTTAAATATGTGAAAGGTCACTTACGTCGGCGAACGTCCGAAATTACGCACACGCAAGTCGATGATGTCCAACTGGCAGCGTCATCACGCACCAGCTCATCTGAGCCGGCGGGAGGCGCAAGGAGGCGCGACGTCACACGGCGACTCGTTGATGACCCGCTGTCCCGGGTTCATCCCCTTGACTTCGTGACCGGTGCGGTCACGACCGAACAGCGAGCGAAGGTGCTGCTCCGTCGCAAGCGCACCCAGGTACGCTTAGGGATCGGGACTAGGTCCCTAAGGTCTTCGGCGCGGATGATGGTTGGGGGGCCTGCGTAAGGCACCTTGGCATGCCGCGCCTGCGCCGGTCGTCCTGGAAGCGCGAGTTCGCTACGCTGCGCCTCCAAGGCGAGCGCGCAGACGGCGTCGCGAGTCCACAGGCCTCATAAAACTCGCAGCCTGCGGTGGAGATGGAGGCGAAATAAAAGCCTCGACGACAACACTACACTATAACAGCGCGGCACGACCGCTCATAACGCATAACACTTCTCACTTACACGATTTAATTACTTTACAATCGTCCTTTCTACTACATGTTGGGCAAACCGAAGGAAGTTCCCACGCGGTTCTCGAAAACCACGTGCTTCGCCTACAAAATGGCGGATTTTTCCCTATCCCAGCGAGGACGATCCGTCTCGTGCGCTGTTCCAAATCTCTCTGTCATGTCAAGTCAATCTCGAAAAAAGTTCAATCTAAAATTCCGATACACGCTTCAAAGAAACACGACATTACTGAATGTATGCGTTGCAAAATGAAATCAAATTAATTAATTGATGTTTTTCTACTAAATAAATACTATCTTAAATATTGAATTTTTAACTTACTTTTAGTTACTATATAACGCTTAAACGGATGACGTTACCCAAACATCTTGAAATGGAAAAAACGCAAAACGGAACGCATACGGAAAATGAAATGTCAAACTGACGTCGGTTTTATTTATTGTTTACCTTCTTTTTTCGGATGGGCCTATTCATGAATTTATTTCACTGGATATAAATCTATTTATCAAACTAATATCATAAACGCATGCGCCGCTTCGCGGCGAGGAATTCGGTATGCTGGAAGTTAAGTTTGTGTGCCGGGAAGCCATCAAAATGTGTATGTGAAGTTTACCACCCATGCATGATTATTTTGTGATGAATGGAGCGGTTGTGCATCGTATTGGCCACTAATACGGCTTTAAGTTAAATATATTGAAGGTCAGTAATCTTCCCATGTACTATTCAATAGCCAGATGATGTTAGTTGTTGTAAAAATCGAGTCGGAAAGTCATGCCTACAATTCACATATAAAAATATGTAGCTTCGCTACAGGATATAATATGAAGAATTTTTGCCCAAGCTGAAACGGAGAACTTAGTTCACTTCGCTCGCTTGTTCAATAAATCAATTAGATAAAACTATAAAACTAGGATACTAGAACTATCTCTATACCAAATTTTGTAGCTCAAAAAAGGGTTCCCCCATACAAACTTTGCACCCCTATTTAACCCGCTTAGGGGTGGGTTTTTCCAACCAAATCCCTCAAATTGTTTTTCTTATATAAAGAGTCCATATAGTTTCAAGTCTCTCACTTAAAAATTTACTCCATCCCCATACAAACGTTCAACCCCTTTTTACCCCCATGAGGGTAGAATTTTCAAAAAGCTCTTCTTAGAGGGTACTTACGGTATATATGGTTTTATGGTTTATGGTTTAAGACATTTATTTCTCAAAAAGATTTACATAAATCACTTACTGAGAAAACAATAATTTTAATTTTGCTTAGATCTAATTAGGAGAGGGTAGCATGCAAAAACGGTCGCCGACTTATGTACAGCGGCGCTTGGCAGCAAGCGCATGCGCATGCAACAATGTAATGCTGTGCGTGGAGGCCAGTTAAACCGAACTACATGTGTGACCACTGGTTATAAACTACCTATTGTGAAAAAATCAGCTGTCTAGGTTCAACGGTTTGGACTGGGCGTTGATTTAAGTGAATGAATCAGTCAAGACTTTTACGTTTATATATGTAAATTAAATTGATACAGGGTCGTTCTTCTTTTCGACCGACAATAGCCTGTCCCTCGTCTTATTACGGCATCTCATTTGAGTAATGATGTTTACGGTTTTATATTGTTCGAATGAACGTCCATATTATTTTATTAATTAGTGATGTTTAATATTTCACTTTCTCTAACTAGCATTTTTTTTTAATGTTTTTTTTTTCGTAGAATGCCGTGACAGAGTGGTAAACCAAAATGTTGTCCCCACTGAAAGAGTCCACTTTGTCACATGGTTTTTATTATAAACCAACCGTAAATAAATATTTATATTGGCCAGAAAGGAAACTTTAATTAGTTCTAATGAAGAAATCTATGCATTTTTTTTTAAATCGCACTTCAAAACCACATTTTTCGATAGTTCAAAAACCAAAAAAACAGAAAAACCTCGGATCATTGTCGGTAAAAAAGAAGAACGACCCACATACTTTTGCACTTGACTGTACCTATAACAAAAGCCTTGTCGAGCTTCATATGGGCGTATTCGATTTATGTACGATGTTCCCCTTATATCGACGCATCATGGACAGTGAAGTTTTTTATTCTTACTGTATTCAGACTACCCACTATGTCAACTCCAACTTTTTCCATTTGAAATTGTAAGGAGGTCCACGCTAATTTTCTTTTGATTGCGCTCTTCCTTTAAGGAAGTTTTCTGATTGGCGGCAGAGAGATAAGTTGCGCTCATAGTTCGGCTTTGTTAGCTGTGTTTTCTCAGTCATTTCAGTAAATTCAACTTGGGTAAAATAGGTAATTAGTGGACAAAATGAAATAAATTTACTTACAAATAATGTTGTTCGCTTACTATGGGCCTCATAAGAAGGCTGAAAGTCACCCAAAGGGCAATGGAGAGGGCTATGTTAGGAGTTTCTCTGCGTGATCGCATCAGAAATGAGGCTATCCGCAGCAGAACCAAGGTAACCGATATAGCCCTCCGAATTGCTAAACTTAAGTGGCAGTGGGCGGGGCACATTGCACGTAGAACCGATGGCCGTTTGGGTGGAAAGGTTCTCGAGTGGCGACTACGTACCGGAAGGCGCGGCGTGGGTAGGCCCCCCACAAGGTGGACTGATGACCTGGTAAAGGTCGCGGGAGTCCGCTGGATGCGGGTGGCGCAGGACCGGTCAATTTGGCACTCTCTGGGGGAGGCCTATGTCCAGCAGTGGACGTCTTTCGGCTGAAATGATGATGATGATGAATGTTGTTTTGCTCGATGCGAATAATGTCCGTCGCGATACTAAGCTGTTGGCTATCCACGGTATTTAACAAGAATAAGAATAAATTATACTTACATGTTACCCATAAACAAAGGTCACAAAAATACTTGGACAACATTACGCTTCAGCATTTTTTTTTACTATTCTAATAAGACTAATACTGAATTAATTCACTTTTAGAAAAACCTGACAAGTGCGAGATCGACTCGCGTGGTGAGGGTTCCGTAAAATATTGAGAAATTTCCCGTTACTTTGAATACTCAAACGTCTCATAAGTGTTTGCCTGTAATATTTAGGCAAGGAACTATTTTCCATATTTTTTTCAGAATTTTATGCCTCATATTCAATTTTAGTCTTTTTACCTAAATAACTTGAAATCTGTGTTTGCTAAAATTATAAAAAAAAAATATCTGAGATGCTTACAACAACCCCTTTCATTTGATATGTCACACAATACAGTTTGAGAAACTTTTTTTTTTAATTTTCCAGTTTACCCCCCAAAAGTGGGCCCCTTGTTCAGAATTCATTAATTTACTTTACGTCCATCTTTGGGTCACCAATTTACATGTGTATACCAAATTTCAACTCAATCAGACCAGTAGTTTCGGAGCAAATCGGCTGTGACAGACGGACAGACAGACGCACGAGTGATCCTATAAGGGTTCCGTTTTTGTCCTATTGAGGTACGGAACCCGAAAAACGTTGATGAGGTGCACATGAGATGAGGTAGGTTAGGTAAGCCATTTTCACAATATTGTTATTAAGTTCATCTAAAATTAACTACGAATCTTCGTATAATTATATCATTTGTAATGATATCTAAAAGACAATCCAATGTTGGCTACTTCTGTCGCCATCGACCTCCTGTCGCAAATAAAATCGTCGAATAACGAATGACGTCTCCAGAATTATTGATCGTCAACCTTCATCAGGCAGACAATGAAAGAACACTTCACTTTTACGATACCCAATAAGGAAACGTACAAATTTCAAAGTAGATACAAAAACCGGATATCCTCCGCAATCCCGCCAACACAAGTACCAACATAACGGTGCCTGAGTTTTTCCAAATGGGATACTAGTTCCGGTTACAGGAAACCTCCTCGTGGGGGCTGATTTTTTTGTTCGTATTAGGTACTGATTATGAGCTGGTCTTTTTATTGCCAGTTTTAATAGTAATTTGGGGAAAACTAGTAGGTTAATAAAATAGGAATAAGCAGGTAATATATCTTAAGTAGGTAGGTACTATTAATTTGCTTCTTTTTTTCGCCAAAATTACCATTGAAATTGACAAAATGAGGACTTTGTATGGATTTGACAATTCACAATTCGAATGATGGCCGTTGAAGTCAATCGATCACCCATGCAAACGCAGTTATTAATGACTAGCTAGCTGCCCACGAATTCCAAAGGACTCCGCGGGATATATGTATAAACTATCCAGGAAATCCTATGAATACTTTTTTAATCTCGTCGACTTTAATGTTTGAATTAAGACTTCGTACACTAAACTAAAAACATATACTTTTAGGGTTCCGTACCTCAAAAGGAAAAAAAACGGAACCCTTATAGGATCACTCGTGCGTCTGTCTGTCCGTCTGTCACAGCCGATTTGCTCCGAAACTACTGGACCGATTTAGTTGCAATTTGGTAAACATAGGTGACCCAAAGATGGACGCGTAAAGAAAATTAATGAATTCTGAACAAGGGGGCCACTTTAGGGGGGGTAAACTGGAAAATTAAAAAAAAGTTTCGCAAACTGCCCCTCTATTCTGTAACTTGTTTAAGCTCACCTCAACGCTCACCCACAAATATATCTTGACACCGCGATGCGTAGTAACAGATTACTAAGCGTAGGTAGAGGTCTAATTTCGTAACGGGTGACAGGCGGGGTGAGCCGCATTTGCGCGTAGCGAATAACAGCCCTGTATTATGTGACATATCAAATGAAAGGGGTTGTTGTAAGCATTTCAGATAAAAAAAAAATATTTTATCAAAAATAGATTTGAAGTAATTTAGGAAAAAAGACGAAAATTGACCATTCCCCCCTTATCTCCGAAACTACTGGGCTTAAAATTCTTAAAAAATATGGGAAATTCTGCCCTGGTAATCGCAAATGCAGTACTTGCAAAATGGCGGTTTCGAGATAAACGCGGTAAACATATTTTGTGATATCTATACAACAAATCTATGTGGTATAACTTTTGAAGTGTACTGAATAATACTTAAAAAACCGGCCAAGTGCGTGTCGGACCACGCAAAACGAAGGGTTCCGTGCCTATTAAAAAGGTCGTATCGTCACAGGAATTTTACGGCACTTACGTCCTTTTCTTTGAGGAAGGTAGTTTTTCAGCAATATCTCGAAAACCTCTGAACCGATCTTGTTCAAAACAATTTTCGGTGAATGAAATTAATAAGCCCTATGTCCATGAATTTTTCCATATTTTTAAAATACACGGTTCAAAAATTAGAGGGGGGGGGACAGAATTTTAGTGAATTTCGGGGCGATTATCTCCGACCCTATTCACTTAATCAAAAAAAATGCTAAGAAACCTTATATTAATTTTGAAAGGCCTATCGATTGATGTGCCACACAGGGGGTCACAACGAAAAAAATTTTTTTGACTTTTAGTTTTATGTATGGAGTGCACCCCTAAAAATTTTTTTTTTTGTCATTTTAATTACAAAACTATGTAGCGGCTAACAAAATACACCTATCCTCAAAATTTTATTCAAATACACCCTATAGTTTTCGAGTAAAATGCCTGTGACATACGGACAGACGGACAGACGGACAGACGGACAGACGGACAGACGGACAGACGGACAGACGGACATGACGAAACTATAAGGGTTCCGTTTTTGCCATTTTGGCTACGGAACCCTAAAAAAATCAAGCTTCTATTGACATATATTTTCCTTTACTTTACTGCCTTATTTGGATACAATGCGCAGTACTGCATTTTCATCAACTATCTGGGCTTGTGGGCATTACAGTATTACTAAGGATAAATGCAGTATTTGTGTTCATTACTGCAAAATCACCTAGCACGTGTTCAATACTGCGTTTCTAGTTCGCAATCATGCCCTATTTTTATGCTTAGTACTAGTTAAAAATGTTGTTAAGGCTTCTTCTGGCAAATATTTTAAGTGACGAAGAGATGAAATAAAACAGATTTTAGGTAAGTATTAGAAAAATGTTTTTAATATCGAAATAACTGAACTTAAAAATACCTAAGTTAATGTAGCCAACTTCCTAAATCTATTGGTCTACAATTCTTAATTATAATATCGAACCCAAAAACTCTATATTTTTAGATTTATTATCACAACCAAGAAGGACTTAATTTTAATTAGTAATTATAATCAGTCTATAAAATTCACTTTATCTCGTCCGCGAATGACGTCGACGCTCTGATTTGCTAGCACAAATCGCGGTACTGTACCGTGCGGCTTCGACGCATGCGAAGCTTTTTGTTACTCTCGCTACTCGTAAACGCAGCACTGTAGAATACTGCGTTTAGTTTTAGCATCGCAAGAGGAGCTCTTTATTATTCTCGGTACACTCAAATGCAGTAATGTTGAATACTGCGTTTGGCTTTAGTTAGTATTCGTTACAAAAAAGTGTATTCCTAATGAATCTGCAGTAAACGTAGCAAGTACTGCACAAACTTCTAGCACATGCTGAATGCTGCAGATCTTGTTAGCAAAAGTAATATTTTTGTGCAAGTACTGCGTTTCTGGTTAGAAAAAAAACATGTTTCTAATTTAAAAAAAACTGAAATTAATTTTTTTATGTATAGATTAGGCTCTTGGGATGTCATTTCTGCAAAAAAGTGAAAATTCCAAAAATGTCGATTACTGCAAGTACAATTATCAGGGCAGAATTAGTTCCTTGCCTAAAGGTTACAGAAGTTTGAGTATTCAAAGTAACGGAAAATTTACAATATTTTTGTGTATTTTGTATGGAGCGCCTGATGCTTAGAGAATAGCAATTTTTACTCTTGCACTTAGCTTATATACGGAACCCTCACCATGCGAGTTGAACTCGCACTTGTACGTTTTTTTTTCTATGGAGCTCCCAACTCAACTACAATTATAAGACAACCCTTTAGACAACTAAAATAAATTTGACCAATCACGTGGCGCCTTTACTGAACTATTATAATGAATTTGACCAATAGGACGTCACGTTGAGTCCAATACGACATCAACGACGTTGCGCCGGCACCTCTAACTTGCACTTCGTTTCAGCACGGCTTAGATTTTCATTAGAGACCAAGTCTGTTTAATTATTTCTGTTGACTCGTATAAAAAGTATTGTATACAATAGTTGCACAATTAGCTCTTAAATTCTCGTACCTTATTTAAACCACTCGGCAAGCGTCGTGGCCTAAACACGGCACTCGGCTTTAAGAGCCCTTATTGTGTAACGAATATGTAAAATACTATTATCTACTCTTTATGACCCAATACCGAAGGCAAGAGAATCTTCTCTTCAGTATACATATTACCACCGCCGAATTAGGTACTTTCCTGGTTAAACAAAATATAATTATATTTAGTCAGTCAGTTAGACTATCAAAAAATATTGGACACGTATTTTTTTGTTTGTCAATTAAACAAAAAATGACGAAGATATAGTCCGTTAAAGTTTCGCGTTACGTCACATTATGCCAAAAAGTGTACCATAATGTGACGTCACGCGGATCTTTAACGGGCTGTATCTTCATCATTTTTTATTGAATTGACAAACAAAATACTTGTTCAATCTTTTTTGATAATATAACTGGCGGACTAAAGTTTTTTTTAGGAAAGTAGCCAATTACGAATACTTAGAAATGACCGGAATTGATGGATGCAAATTGTCCGTTCAGGTCCACGATACCATCATCAGTAATGAAGGGTATATTAAAAAGAGATAGGATTTATTTATGTATTGACAAATACGTTTACATGACATTACAGTAATAACCTATGCGTCACGAAACTAAAACAACAAATAATACTATTTAGGCGACGAAACCGCGTGGCCCCGTTGCATCGTCATCTCAGGTGTAGGATTCGGCAGATTGCCCCGGAACTGTCGAAGCACGACACCCTTCGACCAGAAGTCAGCGATGGTCTACTGCAGCGGCCGCGGCACGCGCACGACAAACGAGCTGAAGTGCACATAGTGGCGCGAACGCAGCTGGAACACCCTCAGCGAGAAGCCGGTCTACTGATGAACGTACTCCACCACACCATCAGCCGTGGCGGTGTAATGCAGGCGCGATACATATAGCGCCTTGCTCGGTGTGGCAACCCGCAGACCGGAACCAACCAGTTCTGCAGTACCACACTGACTCTTGCGCGGCTTGCGCTTCCTCGACACCGTTGTAAAACCCTCCTTATCCACATCTGTGCGCGGGGGCTTCTCATGATTACACGAGGATGTTGGGTCCGTCCTATAATCAACATTAAAGGCATATCCTCATAAACTTTGCTAGTGGGAAAATTGCGTATGTCACCATATACAAAAGTCACATAGGCCATTTTGACATAGAATTGTTAATATTGTGATTAAACTTGACGGAACGACCTTGTTAATATTGTCAATCAAAACTGTGTTATAGTTGTGTTAGTTAAGGTTTATATGCATTTCTAAGTACTTACGTTGATATTAAGGAGTGTCGAAGCACTAATGTTTTAAGGGGCTGGTCGAGTCAGAGTCAACTATTGATTTATTTATTTATTAAGAATCACCAACAGACAATACATTATACAATTCAATAAGTAGCTCAAGAGCCGTAGCATGGTTGGCCTTATCACGCGACAAGTGACAAGATAAGAGCGTCGTTTCGTTCTATCGAACGGTGTCAGCCAGTGACGCACGCTCTATCCTATCACCTATCGCGTGACAAGGCCAACCATGCTACGGGGCCAGGTAATATTCTTTAAGTTCATCTAATTATAGGTAACCACAGCTTATTTTGGTATCTAAAAACATACAAAACTAATGTAACCTACAAGTTTTACAAATGGGAACAAAAATGAAATATTAACGAAAACATACAACAAATAAAAAAGATCAAGAAGAAATGTTTTGTGAGAAACATACTGATTGTGGAGATGTGAAACGACATTGGCCATCTCGGCCTGTGAGGTACCTATTAGGGAATGCAAAGAGAGTTTTAACCAATACCGAAGAAACCGGTATTGTAACTGGCTAACTAAAATTTTATAACCGGGTTTCGGAATTCGGAATGTCATTTTTCATAACCAGTTATGATTTCGGTTATGGTGTCAAAAAAACGGTTACGGTTACAATTTTAATGTTAAAAACAAGTAAATTATCGGTCAAACACCAGAAAATAACAACTAAACCTTCTTCTTCTTCTCTCCTTGCCTTTTCCCTATACGGGGTCGGCTCCCCTAATACTATCACGCCATTTTTTACGGTTCTGTGTCATTTCTGGGTTTATGCCCAACGTCTTCATGTCAGCGGAAATGGTTCGCGTCCAGGTAGTGAGAGGGCGTCCCCTGCCTCGTTTGCCCTCTTCATTGTTATTTCAAAAAATAACAACTAGACCATTTTGCCGAAATGTGACAACCCACAACCCAAACCCGCTCACAAAAGCAAAAGCAGCGTAGTTCGAGGTTCATTGTACAGGCACATTTACAGCCAAACCACAACGAACAAGCATGAGCGCACTGTTTTCGCTTTTCTTAACCAATCGTCCAATAATTCACCACTAAAACTGTACTTATACGTCAAAATCTCAGAAAAAATCAGGACACTTAATTTATTTGTTTTACTACACATTTAATATAAAATTATTTAGCGCCTAGTTAATAAAATAACGGGCAATCAAATGTAAAGTGTCATCCTGCGAGACAGACATATAGTGCAGGTGACACGGGCAACCACATCAATCTAAATAAAAAACAGTGTTCGGTAACCAGTACGTCAGAGAAACCATGTTTTGTTTAAAATTCTGTCACTGTATCAATAAACTATTTTGATTTTTTGATTTGATTTTGATTTGGATAATGTATATAAGAAAAATTATAACTGAAAATAACCGTGACCGGTTATTCAAAATTCCGTAACCCGGTTATGAAATATTGTTGGACTAATCGGTTATCTATCGTAATACCCCATAACATTATACCTGCGTACTCGGACATTTTTTGTCTTACTGCCCTAGGTTAAAGGTTCTTGAGTGGCGACCACGTACCGGAAGGCGCAGCGTGGGTAGGCCCCCCACAAGGTGGACTGATGACCTGGTAAAGGTTGCTGGAGTCCGCTGGATGCGGGTGGCGCAGGACCGGTCATTGTGGCACTCTGGGGGAGGCCTATGTCCAGCAGTGGACGTCTTTCGGGTGATATGATGATGATGACTGCCCTAGGTGACTAATGTAATATACATACACATCTGTATTCAGGAAGTGCAGAGCCTTAAGCAAGTTTACGTCCCAGTTTGATGAGTACTAATACACATTAAGTGTTATAGTTATAACGCTGTTATGTAACAGTTGATAATATTAGTTTTAGTGCGGTCGCCATTACAAGCGAATTGCTGTGAACCCAGCTGTTATTGCTAATTATTACTGGACGTTTTCACTTTTAAGTGCTAGGGCACACTTTGAAAA
Organism: Epinotia nisella; assembly: GCA_932294315.1. Classification (NCBI taxonomy): domain Eukaryota; kingdom Metazoa; phylum Arthropoda; class Insecta; order Lepidoptera; family Tortricidae; genus Epinotia; species Epinotia nisella. The sequence continues at coordinate 3,655,970 of OW028691.1, forward strand.
GTGTATTTTTTTCAAAACTTTATGAACTCAAAAGAAAAACGGCCGTTTTAACTTTGGACGCATAGATTGACGAATCCAGCAACATAAAAAACGGTTTCATGTATTCACAATACTTAAATACAAAATACAGGGTGTAGTAGTAGCTTCCTTTTTAGGGTTCCGTACCCAACGGGTAAAAACGGGACCCCGTTGCTAAGACTTCGCTGTCCGTCCGTCCGTCTGTCTGTCACCAGACTGTATCTCAAGAACCGTGATAGCTAGAGAGTTGAAATTTTCACAGATTATGTATTTCTGTTGCCGCTATAACAACAAACACTAAAAAACCGGGCAAGTGCGAGTCGGACTGGGACTCCCATATAACAGACATGGTTTTTTTGCCGTTTTTATAGATAATGGTACGGAACCCTTCGTGCGCGAGTCCGACTCGCACTTGGCCGGTTTTTTTTTAATATTAGTGACGCCAGTGAGCACTGCAACGCCCTCTTAATTTGGTATTTTTACATCGACTGCACTATAACCACAACGGAATAACCGACCTGTCATAGTCGTATTTTAAAACTAAGTTTCCATTCGGTCTTTAAGAAAATGCTCGGCAGAAACGTAAAAAGAATGAATGGAAAAGAAAAAAGCTGATCATTCGTCACTGTCAGAGACATGTCAAATTAGAGCAAGCATTCGAGTTAGGAATTGATTGGACGATTCATCATACAGAAGTTATGATATGAAAACAAAAGGGTATTTTTATCTATCAAAACTAAATTGTCATAGTATTTTTAAATATAGTTTTTACCATAAAAAATGTGAATATAACACTATTTTGTTATAAAAACGTAAGATTTATTTTTAAATTGAAAATCAAAATCGTTGTTTTATTATCTGTGTTACGTGACCGAAAACGCCGACCGCCATTTTGTCTTTTGTGAGTGACGTCAGAACAGCAAATGCAAAAATCAGAAAGCGTAGACGGCCATGCACATTTGACGTTTCTACGTATGCACATAGTATCTTCTTAGTAGTCTATGGCGTTGTTTGGTGTTGGAGTTATTACGTCACGATAATGGCGCTGCTTTTTTATCCGACTGCCGAAGGAAAGGAGGGTTATGTTTTTCGAGCGTATGTATGTATGTATGTATCTATGTGTGTATGTCTTATTCTTTGACACGCCCTGCAGCCTAAACCGTTTGACGGATTTCGACATATGAGGTGTCGTTAGATTCCTCTTAATCGTGGGAGTGACATAGGCTATAATATTTGCAAAAAATCAGTCGGGTTTTATGAAAAATCTTTTAATTCCACTTGTTCGCGTGAATGTTTAACGTTCATATTTTAATAATTATTTATTCGCATAAAGCGATATCATTTTGAGGAAATAAAAATACCAGTTGACTATCGAATCTATTACGAACATTTTAAAATATAGGTATTAAAAAAAATCGTCAAATAGCCTATTGCCACAATTTCAATTTTTTTATAATTTTTGATGGTTTAAAATACTTGCTTGTAACTATGAAAAAGTGTGTTCGTCCACTTTGAAGATTATTTAAAGACTGTTCGTGAAAATACAGGACGCACCAAAAATAGAAGCAATCGGTGGAGGTAAGGCATTAAATTATAGAAACACGTAAGTTTATGAACGAGCGAGCGAAGCGAATGAAGTTCTCCGGCGTCGTACGTCCGGTGTCTGTCCGGCAGTTCTCCTCTACAAGTCACATTTCTAAACCGATTCTAGTGAAATTTTGTGAGCAGGTACAATATAGATTTCTTTTGTCAATTCAGTTTTTTCAAAAAAAAGTCTAGCTCGCGAGTTTTAGGTACAGCTCACAGAGCCACTACCTATTTTCACGTACGTAATTGATAGAATTGTGGCACTCTTTGGGGGAGGCCTATGTCCAGCAGTCTTCATCATAATTTCAGTCTTTCGGCTGATATGATGATGATGATGATGATGAGTTGATAGAATCAGGTCTTAGTTTATTAAAACTTACTACTAGAACAAAAACTACTTAACGGTGTTAAGCGAAATATCAAAAGAATATCGCTCTAGTTATACTTATGTCTCGTCAACGGACACACTAAAAACCGAAGAAACTTATATTTCAAAACACACACGATCCACTAACCCAACAGATACTACAACATTTTTCACAGTCCGAGAAAAACAGTACAAGAAAGGTCCATGATTAATACGTACTCGGCCCATAAGGTACCCATTTTGTTTTATAGCACAAAGCAGTCTTGACTCGCGCCATTAGCTACTCCCACCCATTCATTCTTTCCTTCATTCGTTCTCCGTTCACTCATTCGTTCAACGATCACCTGGGGACGCTCGGGCCGGATTATCGGGAGGATTTTTTTGTTTTTTTGCCTGTTCCTTATTTACTTTTTACATTAGGAATTTGGACTATAATTCGACGTTGAAATACGCCGCTCCTTGCCGGGTGAGTAATGAATGACTCTGTTCAAGTTTCTAAATTGTTCTCGTAATGGAAGGCTTTTTCAAGTTTATGTTTGGCGCGTCCAAACAATTTGCGATTGCAATATAGTTATTTGTGTCACAAGGGAGCAAAATTATGTATTCACGGCGAGGGCCGTACATTGAATCCAGAGTGAAGCTAAGGATTCTACGATAGAATCCTGAGTGTAGTGAGGGATTCTAAGTTACAATCCTGAGCGTAACGAATAATTCAAGCGCTAACGCCCGTGACGAAAATAATTTTTCTACTGAGTGACATATACATTTTTCACTCCGACTATGAGGTAAATTATATAACAGTCATCGATAGTTCTGATTGCAGTAAAAAGTATAATTTATTGTGACAATTTTTTTTTAATATTCCAAAAAAATTATAAATTTTCATGTAACGTTGTTAAAGTTAAAACTTGAAATATGGTCCTTTTAAACAAGAGTGCAAGGTATTTAATAAAAGTGAATACAAGATTATAATTAACATTAACTAAGATAAATTAAAACTTAGTTAAATCGTTTTCAATCGATTACGATGAAATTACAAACGATTATTTTATTAAGATCTGTGTTCAATTGACACATTGCGTACCTAAATGCTACATGCCAATAAATAAATTATAAAAATAGCTTGCACAGAAAAGTAGCATTTTGATCCCTCTCATCGTGGAGCAAAACTTACTTTTCCGAATGAAAGGTGTGGAAAAATAATTGTGAGCAATACCTAAATTGGGAATGGATGACATTTTTAGAAATGCCTGATTATTTTTTTGGTGATAGGAATAACCTTCCTTAGCACCAAAAAAAAGTTTCAGATTTTTCAGCTGCGTCAATTTTTTTTGAAAAATATAAACAGTTTCCTCACTTACGTTTTGGGTCAGTTACGGCACCTTCCTCGATCGGTCTCATATTACAAAAAAATATATTAAATATGTGTGACAAACTGACACTGGCAATGATATTGACACTTGCAGCAGCTATATTGATCATTACCAGTGTCAGTTTACCACAGATATTTAAGATAGTTTTTTGTAATAACTATGAGACAGATCAAGGAAAGTGTCTATTTACCGTTCTTGACCCAAAACGTAAATGAGGAAACTGTTTATATTTTTCAAAAATAAGTGTCGCAGCTGAAAAATCTGAAACGTTTTTCTGGTGCTAAGGAAGGTTATTCCTATCACCAAAAAAATTATCAGGCATTTCTAAAATTTTCATCTATTCCCCATTGCTCCAAAATTGTTTTTATCATATTGCGTTGATAAAGTGTCCATGTCATACATTTAGAGCAACGTCGAGGACCAGAACGTTTATCTAAGTACCTTATTCTATTTGTTTTACAATGAAGCAGATGCTTAAAAAAATAAGGTTTATTCAAGATGATAATTATAAGAACGAAAAAAGGGCTAAATAAGAACACTCGTTCTTAACAATTAATCCACCACCATGCTTGTCCTACTTGCCTTGAAGGTGTCGTGACGTGACGACCCTAATTAGACGGAAGAGCACGTACTATGCGCTAAAGCGAGATACCATGACTTGAGTTTTTTTTGCTGTAAAACATCGATTTTGTTAGGCAGTGTACCTTCTGTATAAATATAAGTAAGTTACATTAATTATTCTGTCAATCATATGGTATCAAGAGGCCCAATTCTAAAATAGAACATGAAAAAGCGACACTTAGTTACTTTATTTACAAGAACATTGTGTTTATCAACACCACAGACGAGAGAGAGAGAGAGAGAGACAGAGAGAGAGAGAGAGCTAAGAGCCGAACTCACCACCAGAAACACAACACATTCCTACCTATATTTTTCACATTCCACATATACAATTCATATGATATTCCAATTTCGACTTTTTTATTTATTTATGTAAACTTTATTGCACAAATATACAAATAAAAGTACATTTGGCCGACTTAATGCCATCAGGCATTTTCTACCAGTCAACCATTGGGCTAAACAGAAACTTGCAGGATGCAGGATTCTAAATACTGAGACTAGAATGGAAACACAAATCAAGTAATTTCATGAATATACATACTTATATAATGCATACAATATAAACTTACTTATAAATACTTAAATACATACAATTTTATGTACCCGCACAAAGATATCACGAGGATCATCAATCTTAAATAGTAGAAAAGAGATCTTACGCAACTTGCGTTTAAAGGACAATTTGCTCTGAGCTTGCCTGACGGTAAGAGGGAGATCATTCCACAGACAAACAGCCAGAACAGCGAAGAAAAAGACGACTTAGTCATTAATGTAAATACCTATCTTTTTTGCCTTATTACTAGTACTTAGGCTTGCTCAACACGAAAATTCAAGTAAAATTTGGCATCAAAAAGTATAATTTCTTCTCAATAATCGTAATTAATCTAAAGGCCAGGCTATCTCTTTGTGCGGAGTCATCCGGCGCAAGTCCGGGCTAATTATTGGACCTAATTAATTAAGGGTTTTTGGGTGAAATTGGCTGAATTTTATATTAAAATAATGTTTAATTGGCTGGTTACGAGTTACGATTAAGACATATATTACGGAAATGTGGTTTTGTTTGATGTTTTCAAGTGTTTGTTTGCTCTGATGGCTCTTTGCTTAATTGAATAACGTATTTTAAAGTGCGACATAGCCCTCCGAATCGCTAAACTTAAGTGGCAGTGGGCGGGGCACATTGCACGCAGAACCGATGGCCGTTGGGGCGGAAAGGTTCTCGAGTGGCGACCACGTACCGGAAGGCGCAGCGTGGGTAGGCACCCCACAAGGTGGACTGATGACCTGGTAAAGGTCGCTGGAGTCCGCTGGATGCGGGTGGCGCAGGACCGGTCATTGTGGCACTCTTTGTTGGGGGGCTATGTCCAGCAGTGGACGTCTTTCGGCTGACGTGATGTTGATTGTAAAGTGTAGCAGGATCGTGGAGCGTAACTTCAGCGGAATGAGGAGTTGTTGTAACGGAAAATGTTTATAACTGAACAAAACTATAACAAAAAGGAGGCAACACTAGTAGGAGCGAGGACTTGAAGCGCAAATAAAACCGCGGCCGTTGGAACAAGTCTCCGAAAGTCCCAGAAGGGGAAGCAGACAGAAAGCATGTACTAGGGGTGTAAATTCAAAATGTATTATTACCTACTCCAGAAGAAAGCAAACTGTGACATGATGTATTGCACCTCGTATGAATACTGCCATACAAGGTGCATACATCAGCCTCCTGTCATTTTTCCGGGTTGTGTCCTAAGGGCACCCGGGTTCCTCTTTGCCATCTAATCCCAAGATTTAGCAATATTATACTGTACATTATAAATTCATTTCATTTCATTTATGTTTTGTCACGGTCCCAGAGCGTTTTCTCTCTCCAACAAGTAATATTAAAACGGTTATAGCTTCTTAATTTTTGAGATATCTGAATGGGATTTTCGTCTCTAAACTAATAGGGTAGTTTCCACATGTTAAAATTGATAACGCAGTGTTGCTTAATTGATAGTAAACCATGAAATAAATGTAATTAAGTATAAATTAAGAAATATAATTAAAATTATACAAAGATATGATACCTTGAAAGTTTAGAATAAATATACTTTTTTTTTTTTCTCCAAAAGTAAATTTAAAGCTACCAATAGAATCCTTATGCTTTTATAGAAACAAAATGGTACGACAACTATGGTCCTAAACGCAGTATTTCACGACTGAAACACCAATTTACTTGATTTTCAATACAACGATTAGTACAAATATCACCCTGTGACGTCACAATTCAATGTTAATCAGTATGAAACGTTTTCGGCTGCCGCCAGCGAGGTCCGTCTTTAACTCAATTTTTTGGGCATTTATGTTTTTTAATTGTAGTTGCTCCCATACAAACATTTGTTCTTCTCCAAAAACTGGTTCGAATGGCATCGTAAAAAAATTTTAGGACACAACCCAATTGGGAATGGATGAAAATATCAGAAGTGCCTGATTTTTTTTTTGGTGGTAGGAATAAGGTTCCGTAGCGCCATAAAAAAGTTACAGATTTTTTCGTTGCGTCAATATTTTTTGAAAAATATAAACACATTCGTCTGTTGCGATTTGGACTCGACGCGGCAATATGACAGCTTCCTGAGTCTGGCTCATGTTAGAAAAAAAAACTGTGGTAATTTGGCACTGACAATGACAGTGACATGACAGCTCCATTCGCGCGTCTAACCTAACCTAACCTTGTTTGCTTTCGCTTCGAGTCCATTACTTTTACGATTATTGCATTTTATTAACTGTTTTTTGCCCCCGGACCCTGATAATTTCCTGCCTGAACGACGACTTTTGCTTTTACGACCCTGGATTTGATTTCGACTGCTTATACGACGACCACTGCAATTCGACTGACTATTGATTTGTTTTATCGGCATATTAATTCGTGTTATTCGCCATGAATACTCCCGACCACGAGTATTATTATGAACGGTATACAGATCCAAAAACATGTTTTATACCCACGTGCTCGAAGTCTGATAAAAAAAACCCCGGCTTGAAGTTATTTGCTGTAAGAAATGAGTTGAAGGAAAATTGGTGTCAATAGGCTTGTGTCCTAATTTTTTTTTACGATGCCATTCGAACCAGTTTTTGGTGTAGAACAAATGTTTGTATGGGAGTAAGTACAATTAAAGAACATAAATACCCAAAAAATTGAGTTAAAGACGGACCTCGCTGGCGGTAGCCGAAAACGTTCTATACTGATTAACATTGAATCATGACGTCACAGGGTAATATTTGTACTAGTTGTTATATGGAAAATCAAGTAAATTGCTGTTTCGGTTGCGAAATACTGCGTTTAGGACCATAGTTGTCATACAATATTGTTTCTATAAAAGCGTAAGGATTCTATTGGTAGCTTTAAATTTACTTTTGGACAATAAAAAAAAATGCATATTTTTTGTAAACTTTCAAGGGCCATATCTTTTTATGATTTTAATTATATTTCGTAATTTATACTTAATTGCATTTATTTGAAGGTTTACTATCAATTTAGCAACACTGCGCTATCAATTTTAACATGAGGACACAACCCAATTGGCTGGCAGGAACTGTCCAAAGCGCCAAATTTATTGCTGTGAATACCATATAAACGTAAGTTTTGTGTATTTTATTTAACATACAATAAAAATTAACTGTGTGATATCCATCAAAGTCCATAGTCTAAACAGGTACCTAATTAGAAGATTTTTTTGATAAGTGGTAAGATCACGCACCGCACAGGCACACACACATCTACATTAATATTATACAGAGGAAAAGTCTGTGAGATTGTAGCTTTGTAAATTTGTATTTTTTGTGTAATCTTCGGAACCACTTACCTGATTTCAAAAATTCTTTCACCTGCATGTAGTATGGGCTTTCTGGATGGTTATATGCTATGTTTTATCCCGCGGGGTTGCCTGCGTTCATTGCCATACGCGTGCGAATCCACGCGGGTAGCTAGTTACATACAGTCAGCATCATAAACATGTATAGATTCTATGACCTTATCCTTATTACTTAGACAGACAGGTAGAAAAGTGTATACATGTTTATGCTGCTGATTGTACAAAATTACAATTAATTATAGTTGAGTTGTTGCTTCAAGTATAGGTATAAGTGTAGGTATCTTTCATGCACACTAATTAGCATCTTGCTGACTGAGATACAGGATCATCCTGGATTTCATTTCAGACGCACATTAATAATTTTTGCAGTATGTATTGATATGTAAGCACAATGTTAACACTAGCAATAAGGATTTTTCAATAAATGATTATAATTACTTTTTACAGTTTGAAGAAGATTTGGAAAATTATAACAAATGGATTGCTGGTGCTAGGCCAAAACTCAAGTTAAATGCCAAACTGAAGAACTATTTGAAAAAAAGTGAAGAGAATGTTGGAAATTTCTCTCAGGCTCAGGCATCTACTTCAGGTTCTGTTGCTGAAGAACAAATAATTCACACTGTAAGTGCTGTTTGTAATAAAGTAAAGACAAAATCAATGCGGCAGACACTCATACACAACTCTTTTTATACCATGTTGCTTAACAAGCTTAGGCCTTTCCTCTACTTTTAGGGTTCCATACCCAAAAAGTGCCAACAAAACCCTATTAATAAGACTCCACTGTCCCGTCTGTCTGTCAGCGCTCTGTATCTCATGAAATCTCGAATTTAATATTTGCCACAACTGCAGCAATAATAGTATTTTATTATCATCAATGATTAATTTATTATTTTAGGTTCATGCCGGTACACAATGTCGACGCAAGATGCCAAATAAGTCCACTATGGCGAAACCTGAAACCAAAGACAAAAGCACAAATTTTCGTGCTCGAAAATTAAATACAGTCATGCCTTCACTGATCTCAAATTCAACTGATGGTGAGGGGAGCCCCCGCCAAGCGCCATCAGTATTTGGGTCATCAAACTTCGACTCGGCTGCATCTTCAGATGCCAAGAATGAGGATGAAAAATGTGGCAGGGAATATTTATTAAAAAATATTGTAAGTAAACCTAAAATGTATTTAGGTTTGCCAAAGAACTTTTGGTGGATTGTTCAACATATAGCACAGAAGACTTCAAGTGTGGCTCTGCACATCATAATTACACTATTTAAATTGAAAACCAATGATTCTTTTGCTAGGATGAGTGATGAATTTGAAATGGCAAGGTCTACAATTAGATTAATCTTCGAAAAGAATGTGGTGGCAATATCCACTTTCCTGCAAAATTGTATTTATCTCCCACCACCAGAGATGATAAAAAAAAACTTGCCCCTGGTCTTTAAAATCAGGTACTCTAATGTACAATGCATTATAGATTGCTTTGAAATACAAATAGAAAAACCGACGACAGATCCAAACAAACAAGCACAAAGTTGGTCTCAATACAAGTCTTGTAATACCATGAAATACCTGATTGCCTGCACACCGGCTGGCTATATAACATTTGTATCTCAAGGTTATGGGGGAAGAATGTCCGACAAAGCAATAACTGAGAAGCTGAGTGGCTTTATCGATATTCTTCCCCTTAACGCTGTCATAATGGCAGATCGAGGATTTAAAGAAATAGAAGCTGCATTAAGCACTAAAAATATTAAACTTTTGCGACCTCCGAGTGTCTTTTCAACCAAAAGTATGACAAAAGAAGAGGTAATACAAACTAAAGTAATAGCTAGCTTGAGAGTCCATGTTGAGAGAGTAATAAGGAAGGTAAGGGAGTTCCAGATGTTAAAACCCCATGCAGTGGTTAATAATAAACATAGAAAATATTTAGATGAGTTAGTTACCATTGCATGCGGTTTAATAAATCTTCAAAATCCAATAATAAAAGAATATTGATTGGCTTATGTTGTTTTATTTTAAATAGATGGTGATATTTTAGTACCTGGCTAGTACTAGTTCCACAATACCAGTTTTATTTATGTTTTAAAATATTGTAACAAAGATAGTGTTATATTGCACAAGATAACAGGATAAAACATTGAGAATACAAAATAAAAATATAGTGGCCAAGCTGGGTTACTAATGAAGTCCATAATTTTATTTGCCATAAATGTAACGTTTAGAATCATCATTTGCCCTAGTTAGTTTTTCTCTGAAACTAACAAGTTTTCAGGATTCTTATAAAACAAACCTAACAAATTGGCTCTTTTGTTAAAAAGTTTGCTGACCCCTGATCTAGGCAAAGCTATCATCAATCATCATCATCATATCAGTTCCATACGTCATCACTGGCAACACGCACAGTCAAAAATTTTCTTCTTGAGACACTGGTATATTAGAGGAGTAGATGTGTCGTAGCTTCCTGAACGCTGCCTAGCCGAGTGAGATTCGACAACTTTCTGGATGTACCTACCTAACTAGAGTCTGTCCTAGTCTACAACTTTGAGGGTAAAGTGCCCGATAGTATAGTAATGGAAGTTGGTACTACATGCGCACTTGACATGATCTACGTCTTATCCCCGTTCATCCTTAGACCAACTCGCTCAGAGGCTTTACTGAGGTCATCAAGTACCGTACTCAAGTTCTGCATATATCGTCAGCAATGTCTCGTCGCTGATGTCGATGCCTAGCCTTCTGTAGTCCAGAGCCTTGAAAACATCCTACAGTGCATCGGTAAACAGTTTTAGAGAAATAACATCTCCTTGCCCGACTCCCCGCTGCAGCAAATTGGTTTCGAGTTCCGGTCCTGGAGTGGAGTCGGACTGACATTGTGGCGTTCTCGTACAAAAACTTCAGAACTTCGGTATAACGCTAGTCTACTTGGCACCGATGCAGAGACAGTAGTGCAACCCAGGTTTCGATTCTCGTAGTGCACGAATGCTAAGCTTGTTGGCAGATCCGTTGAAGATATATATAGCCTTATCCGTAATTTGATAATGACAAGCCTATTGAGTGTCCCACTGCTGGGCAAAGGCCTCTCCCCGTGATCTCCATGCGTCCCTCCTAGGTGCTTCTTCCGCCCAATTGTTGAGAAATAGATCCAGGTCGTCCCGCCATCTCCGTCTAGGTCGGCCCCGTCTGCGGCGCCCATCATGTGGCACCCATTTCGTAGCTATATTAGCCCACCTGTCTGGATGCATGCGACAGACGTGGCCGGCCCAGTCCCACTTGAGCCTGGCAGTTTTTTCACCCACATCAGCTATGCGTGTTTTGGAGCGCAGTGTAGTGTTTCGGACCCGATCCGTCCTTTTGACACCTAGAATACTGCGCTCCATAGCGCGTTGGCAAACCTTCAATTTGGACTTCTGGCTCTCGGTGAGTGACCATGTTTGCGCACCGTAGGTTAGGACAGGCAAAATACACATGTCGACGAGCTTTCGCTTTAGTGACAGAAGAAGGTTGCCCTTCATTAGCTCCTTCATGGACCAGTAGCTCTTCCAGGCGTTCTCGACCCGGCGTTCGATTTCCTTGTCTTGCCTGTTGCTGAAAGAGACTAGCTGACCCAAGTAAATATACTCGTCGACATAATGTATGATATGCCCGTCTACCTCGACCCTACGTTGCGTGCTGTTGGTCATCACCTGAGTCTTTGACCGACTCATTTTTAGTCCAATTTGAAGGCTTGCCAAGCTCAGATCTTCGAGCATAAGCTGAAGTTCTGTTGCAGAAGAGGCGAAAAGAACAATGTCGTCGGCGAAACAAAGGTTTGATAACCTCTTACCGCCAACGACTATTCCCCTCTCTACCCAAGAAACTGCCAGACTCTTGAAGACTTCTTCAAGCGTGCTCGTGAATAGTTTCGGAGACAGCGGGTCGCCCTGTTGATAATGACTATACATATATAATTTGATTTATATATCACACTCACACATAGGTTGCCTAGGTAAATCTTGAGCCATAGGTGTAAATAATAGCCATCAAAAACATCCTGTAAAAAAACCCAAGTCTCGCAGCTCAGTCTTTCTACCGTAAAAAGTTGTGAGATCCATTTCTACTTAAAGGACCTTCTGTCTTAAGTTATTACATAAGTTATTATCATGCCAATATTAAAAATATTTTACGTTTTAAACAAATAGATCGACTTGGACATCGCATGAAAACACAATGAATATTACAATTATATTAGATTAGATTCTTTAGTCTATCGCGCCTCACGCGATTGAAACTCTCGTTGCTGTTGGTTGCTGGCCCGTCGTGCTGTGTAGTGTGATACATACTAATAATCAAATCATAATACATATTATTAACACCTATGTCCCCGGATTTACCTAGGCAACCCATATGTGATATATCAATCAAATTATATAGTCATACTCATTATCAAATCACAGATAAGGATAGATCTTCAACAGATTTTAGGGTAATAGCCTCACATTAATGCGCTGTTTAAAATTAATGGAAATATATTCACTTTCCAAAACTCTTCTGCAGCACTCATCAAATTTTCAATATAAGCTTGATCAAAATCTATGATAATAGTTTGGATTTCGCCATTGCTTTCAAATTTAGGGTCTGCCACACAATAAAAACATTTGTTTTTTTTAGCTGCCAGCATCTCCAACTGCACTTGACCCATATATTTACTGGAAATTTGTCCATCCTTCACATAGTTTCGTTTAGTTTTTTGAGTTGTTGGACATTTTATTTCAACCACGAAATCATCTCCGATGCCATCAGGTGACGCTCCAAAAATTCCGTTTAGAAGAATAAACCCAGAGTCCACAATTTCTCTTTTCAAATTTGTCTGAAGTTTCTTCATTACGGTTTTTTCTAGAATCTTCCCTCTTTTCATGGCTTTGGTCTCTGGTACTTTCAGTCCACCTAATAATTCTTCAACAAGACTACCGTGAGGTGTCTTGCAATGGGCAATTTCGTGTATTTTAGACCCAGTTATTCGGCCTTGCCTCATGCAATGCCACAGTTTTGAATTAACTTGACTCAAGGTTTCTCTATTTATTACATCTTTTTTATCTTCTACTGCTGCATCACTAAATGATCTAAAATTATCATAACTCCGGTTATTTTCTTTTAATACAAAATCGACCATCAGGTCAAACACACAATAATGTGTTAGTATCTCCGTTTCGTTTGTGGGATCATACAACATTAGGAGACTTTTCCCACAAGAATGTTTTTTTGCTTCACTTCGTAAGCCCTCTAAGATAGCAGCATCCCTTGGCCCTCGTTTGACAACCTTGCCCTTGCTGAAGTTCTCACACATCAGCGGTTCATCTCGAGCCCGTTTTAGGCTGGGTTTGGTCCAGTAGCACTGCACACTGGTGGATGCAGGTTCGTCGCTCCGTTTTTGAAGCCAACGCAGCACAACAATAGTATGTTTGCACCCTCCTGAAAAACAAGTAAATATTTAAAACTACAAAAGAAACAAGTCAAAACAAAATATTTAAAACCCAACTGCTTTTTTTCAAATATTATAGACATGTCAAAATCCATCAAGCTGTTTGGACTGTAGCCCATGAAATAGAATTTTCTTGTCCACATATATACATACTTACATACGCTAGAAAAACACAACTCTCCTTCTGACGTAGATGGGTTAGAAGCTGAACCTCTGTGTTTGATATATCATGATCATAACCTTAATTGCATCAGGATAACATTTACATGACACTAATACTACAGCAATTTTACTGACTTTCACAAGACAAGTCTAATAAAAATATAACTGATGACCTCTGTAGCCTAATTGGTAGTGATACTACCTACGGAGCCGGAAGTCTCTGGTTCGAATCGGGCTAGGGCATTTATTTGTGTGATGAGCACGAATATTTGTTCCCGAGTCAAGGATAGTTTCTATGTATTTATCTATATATAAGTATGTCGTCGTCTAGTACCCATAGTACATACTTTGCTTATTTTGAGACTAAGTCGATTTTTGAAAGATTGTACCCAAAACAAAATGTTGTTTAATAAGAGCTAATTTTAAGACCAAATGTTGCAGGCCGAAGAAGGCAGAGCATGTGGAACTGGAAGATTTTATCACCTGTACCATGTACCTGTATATAAATCACCCATGTTCAGCAATAAATGATTTCATTTCATTTCATTTCAAATGTTTAATTTAATAAACTTTTCATAAAGATACATGAGAACCATGTTAATTCCACGTCATCAGTGTGATTGACCTAGTGACCTGCCTCTGCCTCCAATGTGGATCTATGGCTAGTATGGCCACTGCTGGGCTATGTAACGAAGGCTATGCACTAGGTACTATGCAACTAAAATATTTCAAAACTTTACATGGGCTCTGGCAAAACTTATGCATAATTAGATATTTCATGAAAACTTACCAGCTGCAGCCGCACAGCCGTCACATGATGTATCTGTGATACTTTCCTCTGACTCATCTATATGAACCATCACAACATAATATTTGTTGGACAATCTGTGTTCTGGTACCACTTTAGCACGCACTGTACACATGCCGCCAGCTCTCTTTATTTCAACATATCCAATTGCACTTTCTACATATGAATCCCGTGATGACCTTAAATTTAAAAAATGAACAGTAATTTTCCTATATTATAACACATATGATAAATTTACTTAATTTGACCTCTTTTTTTATAGCTTACTTATCAGGGTTTAGAGTTTACATAGCATGGTAAGATGTTACTATGTTATTTGGACATTTTCACTTTATCATGTACTTAATAAATGAATCTAAATCTAGGCAGCCATCGAGTTGATATTGACATCAGTGTACTTACTTCAATTCTATTACTATTATAAAAGTAACACATTTCCATATTTAACTATATTAGAATAGAGTCTGTGGCATTCTGGTAGTGTACCACAGAACATGATTCATTAATTTTGATATAAGGGTAAGAAAGTCATATTCATATAAAGCACATTATCTTAGCATAAGTACTTAGGTAGGTACCGGATATTTTCTATAAACTCATAATTCAATAATCAAAACAAGCAACGCTAAAAACAATATTTATATTTTTAATATATGATTGAATATTATGGGCTGTATGTATTTATCTCAATTTTATTATCTGATTCATGTGACAAACATCTTACAATGTTATGAAAACTTTGGACTCCCGTTAATTACAATTTTAGTAATCATCTGTACTATAATCAATACTCTATCTATCTATACTAATATTATAAAGAGGAAGTCTATGAGATTGTAGCTTTGTAAAATGTATGTTTGTATGTTTTGGATTATCCCCGGAACTTCTAATCCAATTTCCAAAATTCTTTCACGTGCATGCACAATGGACTTTCTGGATGGCTATAGGCTACATTTTTTCCCGCGGGTTTGATTGCGTTCTTTGCAATATGCGGGTGAAGCCGCGCGGGCAGCTAGTATAATAACATATATAACATTCTTAAAACATGATAAATGATATGGTTCTATTGTTTCAAATCGAAATCATCATTTAATTGGCCAATTTTGAAAGGCAAGATGTTTAAGTTGATTGATACTTACGATAAAGCTTTGGCGCCTCGTATTTCAGCGACATTGTGCTTATCGCTATTCTTCATGTATTCCAATAGCATGTACATATCTACTGTCGACAAGTTTGTAGTGTCTGCTCTTACAAAAGCAGCAGTATCCATGTCTGCCAAATTCGAGTCGCAGTGGTCGTCGTATAAGCAGTCGAAATCAAATCCAGGGTCGTAAAAGCAAAAGTCGTCGTTCAGGCAGGAAATTATCAGGGTCCGGGGGCAAAAAACAGTTAATAAAATGCAATAATCGTAAAAGTAATGGACTCGAAGCGAAAGCAAACAAGGTTAGGTTAGGTTAGACGCGCGAATGGAGCTGTCATGTCACTGTCATTGTCAGTGCCAAATTACCACAGTTTTTTTTTCTAACATGAGCCAGACTCAGGAAGCTGTCATATTGCCGCGTCGAGTCCAAATCGCAACAGACGAATGTGTTTATATTTTTCAAAAAATATTGACGCAACGAAAAAATCTGTAACTTTTTTATGGCGCTACGGAACCTTATTCCTACCACCAAAAAAAAAATCAGGCACTTCTGATATTTTCATCCATTCCCAATTGGGTTGTGTCCTAAAATTTTTTTACGATGCCATTCGAACCAGTTTTTGGAGAAGAACAAATGTTTGTATGGGAGCAACTACAATTAAAAAACATAAATGCCCAAAAAATTGAGTTAAAGACGGACCTCGCTGGCGGCAGCCGAAAACGTTTCATACTGATTAACATTGAATTGTGACGTCACAGGGTGATATTTGTACTAATCGTTGTATTGAAAATCAAGTAAATTGGTGTTTCAGTCGTGAAATACTGCGTTTAGGACCATAGTTGTCGTACCATTTTGTTTCTATAAAAGCATAAGGATTCTATTGGTAGCTTTAAATTTACTTTTGGAGAAAAAAAAAAAAGTATATTTATTCTAAACTTTCAAGGTATCATATCTTTGTATAATTTTAATTATATTTCTTAATTTATACTTAATTACATTTATTTCATGGTTTACTATCAATTAAGCAACACTGCGTTATCAATTTTAACATGTGGAAACTACCCTATTAGTTTAGAGACGAAAATCCCATTCAGATATCTCAAAAATTAAGAAGCTATAACCGTTTTAATATTACTTGTTGGAGAGAGAAAACGCTCTGGGACCGTGACGTCACGGTCCCCGAGCGTCATAGTAAATGACAACCGTTTCATATGAAGGTGCGTTTCGCGGAAAAGGGACAGAATACCCCCCCCCCCCCCCCCTCTTAAAACTGTTTGTTGTAACTTTGTGATTATTTACTTTTTTCTCCGTTTTACAATATTTTTAATCCTTTTTCGAGAAATTTCATCAATATTGGTTAATTTATTAGGTGTCAAGTCAACACCCCTATTAGCCGTGTGTCTTGTCTTGTAATAAATAACAAATGTCACCTGAGAGTCTTATACATTCTACGGAGAACAAACGCTTGCGCGATCTAAAATACAGGCAGCGCCATCTATTGGGTACTTGGGCTAGCTGGCCGTTGTAGATGGTGCATAGTATGATAATTATACCTACATTACTCACTTGGGCGGTAAAACAAAGAATGTGTCAGATTGTGGGTATTCGACGCCCGAACCGAAGCAAGGGACGACGAATTATTCAAACGGACGCCTATTTTTAACTCCTTTCTCCTTTTATTAACAAGCATAAAAACTTCAAAAAACTGTAAACCGACTACTAAAAATAAATTACATAAAAATGGTAGCCTATGGTCACCCGGAGCATAATTTCAAATCGATTGACACCTCTTTTATCAAAAACGACGACAGAATCTTAAGCGCTAGGGTGGAAAACAGACTGCTAAAATCATATCCCTTAGAAATTCCTATTTTCGACTCTGCCGTATTTTATTAGAAGGTACAAACCTTCGTGAAATGGTCCCATGTTTACACTGTACAGGTACTAATAATCACATTACACAGCCCAAGTGTTACCCAAGTATTCTTACGATAAGCTAAACCAACTGCACAATATTCCTCAAGGTGACGTAGGTTCATGGTCTTCTCTTCCTCTCACTGAGCATAAGCGTGAGCGAGATGGGGGAGAGCGTGTTCGGAAGCGTGGATATCATGTTTTTTAATTTTAATTATTTGTGCGTAAATAAATAAAAAAGTAGTTCCCTCAAACATGATATTGCCGATTTTTACAACCAATTTCAATATGATTAGCTTTTGTGCATATTTTTTTACGAATGTTTTAAGTGTATTTTAGACCTATAGGTATGTTCGTGATATTTTTCTTTGGAGCGAAAGTCAAAAACTGAGGATTCGAATAGCTATAGTCCCTCGAGAAAGGTCTCAAGTTTGCTAATTAAATTTAGGGCAGCCGTATTATGATCCAAACAAGCGCTACGACTTTTTAAAAATCCGTTTTCTGAACCTACGTCGCCTTAAACGTGAAACTCATTTAAAAACGGTAAAATATTCGAAATTCACGTGCTTTTAAACCTTTGCAAAACCACAAGCGTCTGAGGGCTATTCACAACGCTTATCTCGCTGCCAGCACGTCTAGCACAACTTGCTGCTCAGTCGCTTCTCGCGCGACCAAGCGTCCCCTATCTCACTCGCACCGTACGAATTAGAAAAAGGGGGGTAGAGCTTTCTCGACTCGCGTCGCGGTGCGGCGTCAGTTGCGCTAGCCCCGCTGAAGTCACTAAGCCGAGTGGTAACACGGGCGACTTTCAATTTGGAGGTCGTGGATTCAAACCTTGCCTAAAGTTTACAGGAAAACCTATAAGAAGTTTGAGTAATGAAAGTAACGGGAAAATTCTCAATATTTTTTATGAAATTTAGATTATAAATGGAACTACGATAAAGCGAGTTGAACTCGCACTTGTCCGGTTTTGTATTTTTTCCTCGTTCACCGCTTCGCAACCTCACACAACTCTTCAGGGCTGTCACATGACGGCCTGTGTGGTTATCTCATCTATCTAGATGAGGGCCCTTACGGATACACTTCGACCCGGTGGGATCTTTTATGCGTTTGCCCTCTCCTCTATGCCTACGCCCAAGCTCGCTCTATCATTTCCACAAAATGGATGATGCAGCTCAGCGGAAGCACCTTGAATTCCTTTGGTTGCGGACAGGCATTACCAAAGTGATTCATTCTTTGTCTAGCAAGGGCATGACATGTGAGCTGTATTGCGGCGAGACAGACTAACCGTCACCAGGGGCGGTTCACTCTTTGATTTCGTCGCGCCGCACAAAAACATGCCGGCCGGCCGCCTTTAGGCGGTCTATCAGTGGTTGCCGCGCGCTGTTACGGGACGCAAGCGTTCGCGCTTTGCTAGCATCGTCATTTGCCTCGTAAAATAAATATGCCGCGTCGTCTATTCATATTGGTTAAAATTATTTTTTCTTAACATTATGTTTATGTAAATATGTAGGTAACCTAGAGTTGTTGTGTCGTCGTCTTACATTTTGCAGAAACAGGCAGTTTTGATGGCATAACCTAAAGGCAAATTACACAGCTTGTGTGCAGTTGGGTGATCCTAAGTAAATAAAGAATAATCATAATATCGTTAATAAAATACACTATAATACTAACGTACCTATAATTTAATAGGTCGAGCTGGCGGCAACCCTAGCTCTAAGGGTCCGCCTCCGAAAGAGCGCGTTGCGTGCGACAGAAAGAAATGGCCACATATAGGCACGTTTGGCGTACGTTAACAGGGAATTTGCTAACAGAGAACCTTCTGTACGTAGTACTATTACTCATTCTGTGCCGTCAATTTCTAAGTAGAACGCTTAGAAACAGAAAGACTTTAGGGAAAGTCTATGTCGCCACGACACAGCCCGCGAGCTGTCCTGTGAATGCCGTGTTGGTGAATACTCAACCCTTATTAGGCTACGGTTCTGGAGTCAAGATATACTGGTGGCGAGTGGTGAGCTGAAGGGATAGGGCTCGTAATTAGCATAACTATCAGATAACGCGACGTGGGACATTCAGTAGACGGTTTATGTGTCTACATAGTTGGAGTTTTCTAGACATGCCTTGACTTGACGAGTTATTGAAATAGTTTAGTCAAGATTATTTCAAAAAAATATATGAGTTCTCGTAAACCACCCGTTTACACGTTCATGCCTACATCGCACGGAAGGAAGATATGCAACAACATGGGGCTTTTTTGACAAAAAAAATGACTTGGTACACTTTTTAGGGTTCCGGTAACTCAAAAGGAAAAAACGGAACTCTTATAGGATCACTCGGTTGTCTGTCCGTCTGTCACAGACAATTTGCTCCGAAACTACTGGACCCATCGAGTTGAAATTTGATATACATATGTAAATTGGTGAAACAAAGATGGACGCGTAAAGTAAAGTAATGAATCCTGAACAAGGGGGCCACTTTTTGGGGGTAAACTGGAAAATTAAAAAAAAAAGTTTCCCAAACTGTATTGATAAATGTGATGATAAAATTGATTTGAAAAAAGACGAAAATAATTATGCCCTTCCCCCCCCCCCCCCCCCCCCCTTAACTCCGAAACTACTAGTATAGGCTTAAAATTCTGAAAAAATATGGAAAATAGTTCCTTGCCTAAAGTTTACAGGAAAACCTATAAGAAGTTTGAGTATTCAAATTAATGGGAAAATTCTCAATATTTTTGTGTATTTTGTATGGAGCGCCTAATGCTTAGAGAATAGGAATTTTATGGAACCCTCACCAAGCGAGTTGAACTCGCACTTGTCCGGTTTTTTTGGCTGCTTTGTCAGAATCAATAAAAAAACTCACGTTTTTCCCTGTTTTGTAGCTTTCGCTTCTGTTTGGCATTTCGATATGTTTTTCGCGCACATTATGACATGTTTGCGAGAAATAATATTAAAATTAAAAATAGATACGATGCGCCAAACACAAATATAAAAACGTGTTATAAAATTAATTGGCTTATTAAAACACTCTTAATACCTACACAACAAAATCCCTAAACAGAACGCTAACCGCATCTAATTTATCCCTATTACCCTTACTCTACCCTTATCTGTCCTCCACCACTCTTATACCCTTAAAGCTAATCAGTGAGTGCGCCAGATGGCCCTAAGGCGCATTAGGGCGCTATTTCACAATAATTTCAATTGGCTAATTGCCCGCGGCATAATCAGCAGATTGGATAATTATATAATTTTTAGTATCTGATAAGGGTCGGCCCTACTGCGCTGTTTTTTTGGATAAGGTATGAGCGGTGGCGTTTTTGGGGATGTTTTTTGGTTCATCATCATCATATCAGCCGAAAGACGTCCACTGCTGGCTGGATATAGGCCTTCCCCAAAGAGTGCCAAAGTGATCGGTTCTGCGCCAACCCCCCCCCATGCATGACCCGCATCCAGCGAACTCCCGCGACCTATACCAACACGCTGGTACGTGGTCACAAACTCGAGAACCTCTCCGCCCCAACGGTCATCGGTTCTGCGTGCAATGTGCCCCGCCCACTGCCACTTAAGTTTAGCGATTCGGAGGGCTATATCGATTACCTTAGTTCTGCTGCGGATAGCCTCATTTCTGATGCGAGCACGCAGAGAAACTCCTAGCCTATTGCTAGCTGCCTAGCACTTTCCATTGGTGTTTTGTTTGAAAAGCTTTTGCCCGACTTCGTTCGTGTGGAACTCGTTTAAAATCGTAGCTCCATACAAACTTTCTGCCCCAATTAACCCCTTATCCGTTCCTGGGTTTCAAACTATCTCCATATAAAATTGTATCTTAATCAGTTTAACGGTTTCGGCATGAAAAGGTAACAGACAGACAGAAAGACAGAATTACTTTCGGATTTCAATACGGATTAGAATGGATAGAACTCCATCTATGTTATGGTTCCTGTAAACTTGTAAAGGAACTGCCATGGGGGTTAATCAAAAGCATTCGTTGCTATCTAGAGGCTACGGAAGGCAAAAATCTGGTTTAGTCAATACAGATATCGAGTAGAAACACAAGAAAAATATCTTCTTTGCGTTTTAACTGGACCTACTTATAGCTTAATTGGTGCCCTGACCTGCCGTGGTAGTAAACTCGGGTTACTTTGGCCCAATGGAGGGCTACTTTGACCCGCATAAAAACTCCACACAGCAATGTCACATAAAAAGGAACAACGTGAGCAGTTACCTGAAATGAAAAATAAGCTGATTTGACGCTGTTCAAATTCATAAAAAAAGCGGTGGACAGAGTAATTTGCGAAAGCCAAAGTTACCCCCAAGCCCAAGGCAAAAATAACCCACGTTTACAGGAAAAATATGATACGTGGGTTTTTACCCTTCCACTAGGTAACAATTTTTTTCATTATTTTGACCTACATATATTATGTTTCAATAATTGCTAACTCAAACTCAAACTCAAAATGATCTTTATTTAAGTAGGCCTAGCACTTTCAAATCGTCAGTTAATTTTTTAGAGTAATTTATTAAACATAAAGAATAAAAAATATATGAAATAATTGTATAAAAAATACTAGTAGAATGTTTCTAGAAAAACAATCTAATGTCAAAAAACAAAATATAACGAAAATAATAGATTCAAAATTCAGTCACAATTAGTTCCATGGAGTTTTATCATTCATGTAGTCTTGTGTGCTTAAGCTTTCGAAATAAGTTTACCCTTCAATATAAATACGCTAATTATAACATAAATACCATCTCTTTTACTGACTCTGTTCTGGACTGTTACTGAGATTCTTTGTATGGAAAAATAGCATACGATCTGCCTAATGGCAAGCAGGTAGCCTATAAACGCTTGTGATTCTAGAAGAATCCTAGCGCGTGGTCGACCCTTCATTGATTTGAGGATTCATTGTGTTGATAGCTAGAGAAAAACACGGGTCCGTTACTTAGAACACAATACGTCTTCTGGAGCTCAGCTCAGATTAGAAGGTCATAGGAATCCGCCGCCTCTTTTACTTTGTACCAAAATGTTTCCTCCCAAATTAAGCTTTTCGCTTATTACGATATCATTTGTTCCTTGTTATAATGGTTCGTTGATTGTACAGAATATTTGCAATCAGTTGATTCACAAGCTTATCAAAGTTCAAAGTTTGAGGGAGCTTTTTCTTGAAGGCTGGTTTGGGTTGAGATTTTGTTGTTTGATTTGTAAAGTCGATGATTATTTCGTAAACAGATTTACAGGGTTCGTAAGTAATATAGACAGCATTTTGAGCCGTTTTTTTTATTTATCTTTTGTGTTTGTTGTTATTATTTTCAAAGTTAGGTTAAGTTGATATCGGTGAAAAAAAAAAACATGTTGGGGAATTCGGTCTAATCCCAACATTGCAGATCTAGTTTTACTTCTGGGTTGGAACCGGGAAAATTTGCCGAAACTGAGTCATCCTATAGGATGATGAGGTTAACTTAGTATTTTATTTGTTTGTTTTTGTGTGTTTTTCTTATTCAAATTAAAAGTAAATTTATCAACATTAAGTTTGTCCGACTTGGGTGGGCAGCATTCGGGAAGCTACGGCACATCTTTTCGTCCAATATTCCGCAGTGTCTCAAGACGAGAGTCTTTGACCAGTGTGTGTTGCCAGTGATGACATATGGCACGGAAACGTGGTCACTTACTATGGGCCTCATATGAAGGCTCAAAGTCACCCAAAGGGCAATGGAGAGGGCTATGCTGGGAGTATCTCTGCGTGATCGCATCAGAAATGAGGCTATCCGCAGCAGAACCAAGGTTACCGTTATAGCCCTCCGAATCGCTAAACTTTAGTGGCATTGGGCGGGGCACATTGCACGTAGAACCGATGGCCGTTGGGGCGGAAAGGTTCTTGAGTGGCGACCACGTACCGGAAGACGCAGGGTGGGTAGGCCCCCCACAAGGTGGACCGATGACCTGGTAAAGGTCGCTGGAGTCCGCTGGATGCGGGTGGCGCAGGACCGGTCATTGTGGCACTCTTTGGGGGAGGCCTATGTTCAGCCGAGGACGTCTTTGGGCTGATATGATGATGATGATGATGAAGTTTGTTTGCATACTCAATGAAAAACGAATTGGAATATTCAGTTTTCCCCACTAATGTCCCCATTAACTCTAATGAAACAAAAAAAAAAACGCCCAAATCCTAAGCCTAAACTAAATCGAGAATCCCCTAATGATCCCTCTGCAACCATCTGTCTCACCAACTAGTACAAGATTACCTAACTTCGGCCGAAGGCTCTCTCTGGACACAGCATTTACGCAACTTTAGCCCTTACCTGTTACTGGATAGGGGCAATATTGGCCTGCTTGTTTATTCAATAAGTTTGTTGATATTGATTAGTATCTATTTAGTTTGACTGTGAATAAATAAACAGCGTTCAGTTGGACTGTTTGTTTGAAATATGATCAGTTTAGTTATTTGGTCGTAGAATCTGGGGATGTTTTGAAAATTACGAATCGGAATTTAAAGGAACATGATTTTTATTTTTATTTTGATGCTTAGAGACCATTACATCCATCTATCTCCAAGAACATTAGAATAATTAGTTTTAGTAGTTTTTGGACTCCAAATAGATCTTAAACACAATGTCTGCGATATTAAAGCTTCACCTCTTTTTCGTCAATTCTGACCGAGTTTTATATCATCCATACTCCACCTATTTTTCTTTTTCTTATTTTGTTTTAATTTAATGATATCTAGTTTTGTTAATCCTGTTGTTTACTAGGTATTCATCATCATCATCATATCAGCCGAAAGACGTCCACTGCTGGACATAGGCCTCCCCCAGAGAGTTCCAAATTGACCGGTCCTGCGCCACCCGCATCCAGCGGACTCCCGCGACCTTTACCAGGTCATCAGTCCACCTTGTGGGGGGCCTACCCACGCCGCGACTTCCGGTACTAGGTATTAATGTAAGTTTATTTCTATTCAAATACTTTTATTTTCTAAAGTACCTATATACAGGATTATAATTAACATCAAATAAATTAATTGAAAACGAAGTTTAATCTAAAAAAGGCCTACAAGGATGCTGGCGGCATTTCCTCGCTGAATTGCAATGCTGATGCGATGCGCGAGAAAGCCGCCAGCTCTTCGGTCACCAGTTACATCAACCAGACGTTTCGCGATTTCCACAAATAGCTTAAGCGCACTGGGACCTCACGGACCGAGGGGCCCGACGCCAAAGGGTACAAAGTTGTACTCAGCCGAGGCCTCTATATTTAATAAGTTTCAGATTTTCGGCATTTTCCGCCGCTGCACCCGCTTTAGAACTAGTCCGTTGGAGGTAGGACTGTGCGACAGGTAACGCCCCACACAAGCATCTGTCCTAAATTCCAAGGAACCAAAAACACGCCATCGGGTCTTTTGTCATCAGCTCTGACGATGCCAGACGGCTCAAGAAGAGTAGGCATATTGATGCTGGCAAGAGACCGGTGGATTATGTCATCGTCATTGTCAGTTTATTTTTCAATTCCAAAGTACTTTTTAAATAAACGTAGTCTCGTAGCATAATTACAAAAAAAAATAGAATTTGGGGGAGCGATGGGCAATTGGCTCAGTCATCCAGAGGCCGATCTTTGACTTTCAAGCGCTCGAAAATTAAATAAATGTAAATACGATTTCAGTGTCAAAATTGCAGGCACTTACTTTCTACCGGTATAATTAAATACCAGTGATCAATACCACACGTTTTCCAATTTTGTATCGTTATTTCAAATTAGCATTACATCATTTTTGTCAGTTTTCGAGTGAAGAAGTCGAGCGCTCGAAAGTCAAAAATCAGACCCCTGCTGCGAAGTATGATTTTAGAAGTTACTATAAAGTCTTAGTAATCTTGGTTTGCATCTAGTCAAAAAACAAAATAGTTACATCATATTGTAAGAGACGAATGACATAAAAAAGTATATAAAAACACAATATAAATATGATGTATGTACAGTTAGATCTTCTAGTTTTATATTTAGCAAGAGCTCTTATGTCTCCGGAATTAAGATTTTAATCACCTACCTGAACATAATATATTAAGTTGTTAAATGGTATCACATTTAAAAATAAGCTCAAGAAATGGCTAGTAATAAAAAGTTTCTACAATCTAAATGAATATTTTATGTGTAGTTAAAATTATTTTGAAATACTAGTTACGTATTGTTGTTATTGTTTTAGTATATTTGACTAGCTTTAAGTTGTACGTCCGAAATGGGCAAGCTGTTGGACTTTATTTTACCCATATGCACAGTTCTGACAATAAACAAATTTTATCTTATCTTATTAAGGTAATAATAAAAACAGGAATGACGTGATTTCCTCGATGAAAATCAAGTCACATGGCATAGAAATACAATCAGCACAAAGCTACATTTGTGTTATTTTAATCACAATTAACCAAAGCCTCCATAATTCTCCAGCCACTTAACGACGCATTTTGTATGAATAAATAGGTTCAACATTAAATTCCAGAGATAAGAACTCCCGCAGAATTTATCTGTCGTTCACAAAAAGAACACAAAGGCTTACGATATTGGTCCGGGAATCGTGCCCGCATTCTGCCGTTTTACATAGATTTACCACTACTAAGATTCCGGCTAAAGACTTAAATTATATTATTTTGTTCTTAATAAGAATGTGTAAAAGGAAAAGCCAATAATTCTAGGCCAAATGGATGGGTAGGCGAGCCCAGGGTCCCTACCCCCCTGACCGTTTCCTCAACCGTTGGTGCCCTCACCAATGAGATGGTCTGTCACCGTCAAGAAGGTGCCAGGTCGGTGGCGATGTATAACTTGCAGCCCACACGGCCTGTACCCGCACCCTTCGAAGACGGACTGTATGTCGCCGAGATCCTCAGCAGTGAGGAAACGCGGAAGAAGAAGAACGTATTACATTTGGCGCTTATTTCCTTACAATCAGAAGAGATCTGCTGTGCAGTGCAGACTGCACATTTTTGGGACGTCCGGTGACTCGCTGGGTCGCTTGGTAGGACTGGGGTCCTAACTGTGGCTTAAAGGTTTGGCCTACGACCTATATAGTCAAATATACTTGGGTTCGAGCCCAGCGACCGGCATGCACTTTTATAAGGGCTGGGCCAATTCCACGAAGCGACAAGTTGCAATTTTATAAGTGCTAAATCACTAAAGCACTCGACCAATAACGGCTGTTTGACCAGGCCTTCTAGCATAACTTGACTTTTGACTCTACTCGAGCGCGAGATAGACTGTCCGTCACTTTCTGATTAATGCTGTCAAAAAGTGACAAATAGTCACGCGCGAGTAGAGTTGAGAGTCAAGTTATGCTAGCAGGGCAGTGTGCCCGGATTAGACTTGTGAAATTGTAACTTGTAACTTGCTACATAATAGTGACCACTATCATAATAATAAGATAATTACGGCCAGCTTTTCATTATAAAGAAGTTCTAGATACATTAAAGGTCGGACAAATCCATGGTATAAATAAATAAATAAATATTAGGGGACATTCTTACACAAATCTAACTAGGCCAATAAGACTTGTGTTATAGGTATACGACGATATATATAATACATATAAAATAGTCAGACACAAATATCCATGTACATCACCTAAATATTTTCCCTTACCGGGATTAGAACCCAGGACCTTCAGCTTCGTAGGCATCGTCACTACCCACTAGACATAATAAACTATAATAAAACGTGTAGTTAGTGGGAAAACAATTTTAATAATACTCAAACTCGATCGCTCCTCGCCACAAACTCGTCTATCAACTGTTAAGAGCAAGCCCACCCACGTTTCGATGCACGCTGTGATAAATTTGTCTCTCAATAAATTCGCGGTATTCATTATTCCGATGTCACGACGTCCACGCCCCGCGTGTTTAAGGCGGTGTTGGTTTTGAAAACAAGGGTTTTAGTAGAGCTACTGTAGCTGAGCGGTAAGGAACAATACTTCCAATCAAGAGGTCCTGGGTTCGAAACTCGGCTGGGATTTTCAAATAAAACCGGCCAAGTGCGAGTCGTATATAAGTAAAAGTTCACCCATCATGAAATTATTAAAAATATTTTTATTATATAAATGATGTACTCGTACCTAAAAATTACAGTTTTCGCAATTTTTCCTTTATCTTTGCTATAAGACGTTGCTTTGTAAAAAAAACTGTACATTAACTTTTTTTTTCAGATTTAGATTTTTTTTGTTTTTTCTTACCTACTCAGAATCGTTGATACTATCGATCTTCATACAGGAAAAAAGTGTCCCAGGTTTTACTATGTAAGTTTTTTCTTCCAGTTCGTCACGACCATAGAAAAAAAAAAATACTGGATACAAAAGTGTGACGATCTGGAATGGAATATTTTGGACCCTTTTTTTCTTGTATGAGGATCGATAGTAACAATAATTCTGAGTAAAAAAACGAATTCTGAAAAAAAAGTTAATGTACACTTTTTTGAAAAACGCTCACCAAATTTCAAGATTCTGAGTTCACGTGAAGTACCCTGTAGGTTTTGATTCCCTTGCGAGTTTCGAAAATTTGCGGAAATTGGCGGCATAAACGGCTGTATCTTTTGATTGCGTTGGCTTAGAAGATTCATTTTTTCACAGCTCCAAGGGACAGGATATTTGAGTATTTGGTATAAATTTTAGCTTAATACCTTCACACGTTCTTGAGAAAAAGGTTCTTGACAGACGGACGGAAGGACGGACAACAAAGTGATCCTATAAGGGTTCAGTTTTTTCCTTTAAAAATTAACAGAAGCTTTTAGATGAACGAAAACATCGTGGAGAAACCGTATTAATCCCAAGGTCTAGTTTTTCCTCTTGAGAGGGTCAGGTTTTACCAAAAAATGCCAAATCTTGGGATTAGATGGCAAAGAGGAACCCGGGTTCCCTTGGGACATAACCCGAATGATAGTTTTAAGGCAGTATGCATGAATCATGTCACAGTCATAGCGAAGGAAAAGTGAGCATGGCAGGGCATTGTCAGACTGGAAAAGACGAGTCCTTGAATGGAGATCCAGATTAGGCACTTGAGGCCACGGCATACCACCGCACCGCTGGACGAACGGCATCCAATGACACGGAGGTTGGAACTGAATGAAGAAAAACGTTTGCGCCTAAACGTCAATCGAATCGAATATTTTTTCCAAAACATAAATGAAATGAAATTATAATCAAACCCCGGATGACGGGAGCAAAAATGCGTTGACAGCTTTATAGTGCGAGGACACACATTTTATATCATATAAATCGATGTCGATAAAAAGCACGATGTACCTACTGGACTACCGCTATGATATGCAGAAGTATTAATTATTGTTGAAAATAAAATTAAAACGAAATGTTTGTATTTTTTCAGTATTTTATATAGTTTTCGTAATACACAATTATCATTTTTTTCTAAATTTTCTGATTTTAAACTCCTTATTTACTATATGCAAATATGATATGAAAGAGGTCTGTAAGTTATGTGAAAAGTATCTATTTATAGCTGTCATTCACTTTATCTATTTTACGATCATTCCCGTGAGTATGATATAATTATAGTACCAATGTAATTAGTTGACTGAAATGGTATCTATACTTACCTGATGTACCTAATATTGTGTAACAACCTGACATGTAAGATAATAAGTTGATCTATAAATTTCTGATTCAATAATTTGTTCGTATGGATGTCGATAGAATAGTCGATATTTAACTAAGCACTAGTGACAAGTGCATTTTTGCTCCCGTGGTCCGGGGTTTGATTATAATGTACAGTATAATATCTAATAAAATGTCAATGTTTAATTTAATATCTAATAAAATCACCTAAACTAACGTCTAATATATATATGTCATTCCGTATAATTTACAAATTCACACAGAGTATAAAAGCATTTTGTCTCTTAACCATTTCTTTAACTTTGGTTCAAACATTTCGTCAGGAGCCGTAGCATGGTTGGCCTTGTCACGCGATAGGTATAGAGCGTGCGTCACTAGCTGACACCGTTCGATAGAACGAGACGACGCTCTTATCTTGTCACTTGTCGCGTGATAAGGCCAACCATGCTACGGCTCCTGGTAATAATCTTATTTCATATGGTATCTTATTGTACACTTGAATATTCATAATATAACATTTTTTTCTGAATAATGCTGTCCTACATGGTGGCATCAGCAGCTTGGACATGTCCCTTGCTCGTAATTTAGTATTCTTTTCGGGCTTTTTAAAGTAATCAGGAAATTTTCATACTCGCATGTAATCAGAAAACGGATCGTCCGTAGTATGCTCGCTAAACCTGATCGAATAATATTCGATTGTTCTGCTTAAACAAGACCCCAGACCTTCTGGCATACCCTTAAACAAGAGAAGGTATTTATATATTATTTACAGCGTTCAAGTACCGGTATATTATAATGTAAATAGTTTTCGTAAGTGGCGCCCGGCGCTTCTGTAATTAATTTAATGCGATTAACTGCGTGTATCGTTTTTGAAAACACAGTTTATAATGAAAAGGTGAGTGTGGTAAGTTTAAGGTACAGTTTGTTTAGCAGTAAGTACCTAAATTATATAGTTTTGTGGTAGTAAACGATTTATCTCCCTCGCCATATTTATTTTGCTACCTACAAAATCTTAGATGATATAACGGTTCACAGTTGACTGGAACATCTATTGAGACTTCAATAATCATTATTTCAATATTTATTTCATATTATTATTTTTAATCACTATCCAAACAGCATGGACATTTTTTTTATATTAATACAAATTGCATACGTTTGTATTATTAATACAATTGTAACAATGTTTCTCTTATGTTGTGCTGTAACAAAGAATATTATTATTATTATTAATTTTAGTTAGCCCGTGTTTACATATAATACAATACCATACGAATACTCTTTATTGCACACCTCACACAAACAAAGCAGTTACAGAGAGAAACAATACAATAACATGTACCTACTTTCTTCCATATAAAAATGTATAACGCAGTCTTGCTATGTTGATAATATAATGGTTTAGTATCAATATATTCACGAATTTTTACAATAAAGTGATAATTACAAAAGATAGTTAAAATCATAAAAAGATATTTATATTTTTTAAACGCCCAAGAACAAATTTAAAGATACCAAGGTATCTGATCTGATTTGGGTTAAAATTTTATAATTTCTATGGCGCAATTTTCTAAACATATTAATATTATGTACCTACATCTTAGATGATACCGGTCGATATATTCATTTTATTATTTTTACGATTTGTTTAATCTTATGTTATATCTATATTTCGGATCGTCAACCCGGAGTAAAACAAAACAGTGTTATTTTGTAAAACAGCTAGCTGTAATGTAAAACGGCGGATTGTACTATATGCCTGCGACATAAACATAAGCAGCTGACTGTACTAGTAAAAACTTGCCAACGGAATTTGTAAAGGGGTCGTTCTTCTTTTCGACCGACAATATCCTGTCCTTCGTCTTATTACGGCATCTCATTTGAGTAATGATGTTTACGGTTTTATGATGTTCGAATGAACGTCCATATTATTTTATTAATTAGGGATATTTAGTATTTCACTTTCTCTAACTAACATTTTTTTTAATGTCTTTTTTTTTCGTAGAATGCCGTGACAGAGTGGTATACCAAAATGTTGTCCCCACTGAAAGAGTCCACTTTGTCACATGTTTTTTTTTAGAAACCAACCGTAAATAAATATTTATATTGGCCAGAAAGGAAACTTTAATTAGTTCTAATGAAGAAACCTATGCATTTTTTTTAAATCGCACTTCAAAGCCACAATTTTCGATACCTAGTTCAAAAACCAAAAAAACAGAAAAACCTCGGTTCATTGTCGGTATAAAAGAAGAACGACCCAAAGTATTACACAGCGCACTTGTAATTTAACTGTCAATTTGCCATATTTGTAAGAGCCGCGAATGCAAATGGTCTTTCAATAGCGGCATATTAAATTCAAATTTGACGTCATTACATATAACGATATGACAAAAAATTCACTAGCATTTTAAACCTTAAGCCTTACGGTTTACGGTGCGTATTCGTTTGTTATGTTGTGTTAAAATGACAGAGTAAAACGCAACGATTTTGAAGATAATTACAGCGTACCCCAGTTATCACGTCAGGCAGTGAAACTTGTAAATGGAAAAAGAGCGTAAGTCCCAAAGAAATACGTGTCATTGAAGTCATTTTTCCTCTGCAATTGCACGCGCAGAATTCTCCAATCTTGTAAGTTGGCAGGACATTTATAACACACATAAACGACCAATTATGATCGCGCAGGTATTTATTAGTTCAGGGAAGCTTGCTCGTATGGATATAAAATAAGTTCTTTATTGAGTTTAAAAAGGGTTTTGACACTTCAATTTGTAATATAATTGGTACCAATTACGTATAGCCTGATGAGATCGATGTACTCAATAAGGCATGAATCGGAAAGTATCGCGTTCAATTGAAACGCCGCTCTGACCAGACTAGTAAACAATAAAGACCGATAAGGTAGAAGTACTAGTGCCCGACATGTCAACAGAAAATACTTATTTGAATCACGATATTATGCTCATTTAAGATGTATTAAACAGTTTCATACGGTTTGGGAGACGAGGTATTTACTAAAGTTACTGATATGGAATTCGTTTCATATGGTGATCGTATAAAAAATCCTGATAATATAAGAATTAGGTAATCAATCCGAATATACGAGTAAATGGCAGGCGGTTATGCTGGCAGTCCCAATAGATGTCATTTCAGTACAAATGTCATGAATGACAGACTGACATTTTATTGGGACTTGAAGGTTTAACTCATTGTCCCAATTGATGGCAGCTGGTTTTAACAAATATGTTCATTACTTATAAATAAGTTATTTGTCTTGAAATTGTGATAAGAAATATTGAAGTCACTAACATTTAGTAACTTAAAAATGATGTCGTGATCAATCTTAGTTTATTATTCGCTAGTTAAATTATATTCGTCGAGTACTAGTACCGCGTCGGGCACTAGTACTTCTACCTTATTTAGATATAATATTCTAGACTCCATGATTGTTTATATAACCGTTAAATGCATGATTGCTTTAAATTTCCTCGATATTAGGAAATATTTTCCTTTTTTTAACTCACACAATAGGTATCTACATTTATTTACGACGCAATTAAGTAAAAAAATATGATATTTTACGTCATCTAAATCACACTCAAACAATACTTAATTTAAATGCGTAGGTAGAAAAATCTTAGATATAATACTGTATTTGCGTTCAAAAATATCTTGCTACGCTTTTGGTTGTGATTGAAATTCAATATGGCCGCTAAATGTTAAGTTTTTCACTTATCCCATCGACATTATCTAGTTAAAACGAACAAGATTTGAACTAGGTGAACAATAATAAAGAAATTAAACTATTTGTTCCACTACGATTCCAACAGTTCTAAATAACAACTGTAACTACAAGGATCATAACGAGCAACTGCGAAGAGACGCAAAACGTTCACAATGAATGAACTAATTACAAACGTTCATAATTAGGACAGCACCGCTGAGACATGTTTTTGTTGGTATTTGCTAAAGAACAATTAAATATGCAGACGGGATGTTCGGTGGTTATAACTTGGATGCTTTATGGTTTGCGAATTTAGGTTACTTTCTGAGATTTACCTTTTTAGGGTTTCGTACCTCAAAAGGAAAAAAAAACGGAACCCTTATAGGATCACTCGTGCGTCTGTCTGTCCGTCTGTCACAGCCGATTTGCTCCGAAACTACTGGATCCCGATTGAGTTGAAATTTGGATGTAAATTGGTGACCCAAAGATGGACGCGTAAAGTAAATTAATGAGTTCTGAACAAAGGGGGCACTTTTGAGGAATAAACTGAAAATTTTTAAAAAAAGTTTCGCAAACTGTATAGTGTGATATATCAAATGAAAGGAGTTGTTGTAAGCATCTCAGATTTTTTTTTATAATTTTGGCAGAAACAGATTTGAAGTAATTTAGGAAAAAATACGAAAATCGACCATTCGAAAACTGGTCAAGTCAAATTTAACCTACTTTAAGATCTCACATTTTTAAATAACAGCAATTGTTATAGGTATCCAATAAAGCAAAGAAATAGAGTTTAATGCTTGTTCATAATGTAATTTTGTTCCTATAAATACATATTTGGATTTTGCATATCTTGGCACTCATTTAGATCTCCATTCTTTTTGCGGCGAAGCCCACAGCCAAGCATAATTTTTGTATTGAACTTGGCTCTCCTTTTTTACATTTATGTTTTTGTTATATACACAGTCCGCGTAATGTGTAATGACATTGATGATAAATGTGATAGTGTGATATTTGCCATGCCATCATTGCTATCCCTTTCGCACTCGCACTCTCGATGCTCGCTCGCTCTTGCTCTGCGATGCCTTCGGCTAACTTCGCGTGTGATGTGTGATGTTATATCTCAGTGTAATATTACGTTTTCGAAAAAGTGATGTGATATAGCATTACTCCCACTCCCATGATGGAGAGGTGGTTAGCCCTTCACTGTCCTAGTTATAAGTAGTTTAGTTCTATCTTTTAGTTTGTAAAATTGTAAAATTCAAAATTTACTTATTTTTATTGATTGTTTTAATGTAATTACTGCAATTTAATTGTGTTAACCTACACCTTTGGATGAAAAATCTGATTTTTGATTACTTACTTTTTGAAGTACTGTTTCGCGCATGTCTATTGTCGATTTGGTGATATAGGGTCCAGATCTTACAGCGCTAAATCTATGCACCACCATGCCATGCGGGCCCGCGCCCGCGATAGCATTGGGACGTACTTAGGCTGATTTATTTATTAATTAAGGTCAGTTTTCTGTGTCCTATCTGCGTTAACTACTCTCACATTATCTCAAAGCCTCCGTCTGTACTCGATTACGAGGGCGGACCCAAAACTATGTATTTGATTAACCGCCCCTAGTTTTATGGACCCCAAAAGTTTATAACTGAGTAAGGGGTTGTTAGGGATTGCTAGTTTTTTCCTAGTTTGCATTCAAAGTTGTCGCTTTAGGTTATTATGGAGTTAGGATTTTAGACGTTTACAAAGTAGTTTGGGAAGTTAGTTCATCCTTTACAAGAACTAGAGTCTATTTGCGCCTCTATTTGCTCGAACTTTGATGATCCTTATTGAATTTCAATATGTTTCACGATTCACGCAATAGTTGAAGTCGTGACAGAAAAAAGCATTTAATCTGACATGCGCCATTTTCGTCAGAGAAGGACACAACCCCACTTTGATGTCTCCGTCATTGTTATATTGACACAAACATAAAAATGCGGATATCTATGACATGCCGTAGATATGTCACATTTTGAATCTTGAATCAGGCCTCAGACAATCCATACTAATATTATAAATGTGAAAGTGTGATTTTCTGTATGTCTGTTACCTCTTCACGCTCAATTAAACCACTGAACCGATTTAGATGAAATTTTATATGAATAGTTTGAGTCCCAGGGAAGGACATATGATAGTTTTATCCCGGAAATCATCCTCTACGGGAGTGAAATGGAGAAGAAGAAAGAAGAAGAAGAAGAAAATAAGTTTATTCATGACGCTTTAAAACTTAGGCTAATACATAGGAGAAGAAACAGTAGTGAACATTTTAAATCGTCATTAAAATGGCCTCCACTCAGCTTTATGTCAAGGTACCTTGTAAGTAAATGGGGGTTGACAGTTTGCATGGAGCAACGATATAAACGAGTTTAATGCGGACGGAGTCGCGGGCAGAAGCTTAGTTTTAAATATTCACATACGGGTAAATATCGAACAGAGATTTAGTTAATTTTTACAAGTAATATACCTAGTAACAATAACATTATATTAAATTATTATTCACACATCCATCAAATCTCACACATCTCACGATAAGCGAGGCACCGAATCGATAAGTGTAGCCCAGCGATCAACACATATATCGACCTCTGGATTTGTGCGCAAGAGTCCGTTGAGCGAGTTGAGCATGTCGCACAGCCCTGCTAGCATAACTTGACTCTCAACTCTACTCGCGCGCGAGATAGACTGCCCGTCACTTTCTGATTTATACTGTCAAAAAGTGACAGATAGTCTATTGGGACCGAGCGCGACGACAGCGCCACGTGACAGGCGGCCATTATGGACAATATTGTCGCCGCTGTCAAACAAGAAGTAAGTAAATATTGTGAAAAATATTAATGAAATCTTGTGTTATTACAATTCACAACAACACAATATCTTACCAGGACCATATTTTTATCTCAAAAACGATTAGAAAATGTTTACTGCAATATGGATTTGACAGCTCAAGTCAGCGACAAAAATGACAATTTTAGCCGTAGCGAGCGGTGTGATCGTTTAGGCTACCCCCTCCACCCGCTTTGCACTCTGCCAATCACGCGCGCTAGTAGAGTAAAGAGTCAAGTTATGCTAGCAGGGCAGTGGTGGTGAATGGCGGCGCGCATCCGTGGCGCGCACGCCTGGGCCGTCAGACAGCCGCATGTGCGCCTGCGCGACTTATTCGGTGGCACTATAATGCAGT
This sequence comes from Epinotia nisella, assembly GCA_932294315.1. NCBI lineage: Eukaryota > Metazoa > Arthropoda > Insecta > Lepidoptera > Tortricidae > Epinotia > Epinotia nisella. The sequence continues at coordinate 3,691,797 of OW028691.1, forward strand.
GAACTACATTGTGCAGTTCCGTGCTATTAATTGTGTTATGAAGCACCTTACTCACTGTAGCTATCCGGTCTATTCCTGCTTACCTCTAGGGAGGATGCCAAGTAAAAACTTAGTAGGGTAGATACGCGATGATGTATTTTCATATGTTTCTCACCTAAGCTGCTGTCAGGCATGTGAGGTGTTCAATATAAGAACACATATACTCCTAATGACACTACAACTACCTTCTTTTTAAATGGGAGGAAAATCTGTTATGGATACCTCCGCGCCACGGGGATAGCGCGGTTATGTCGGACTCGCACCGACTAAAAACCCCCCGATGGTCCTCCTCGACGCATTTCGGACGGCTCTGGGATCTCCTACGGAACGTGCCGCCCTAGGGTCATGCCTCAGTGGGTCCTACCTTTTTTTTTCGATTGCAGCCCCCAACTGCAACCGTGTACCATCCCGAGGACCCCTTTTAGTCGCCTTGTGCGACAGGCAGGGGATACCGAAGCCGTTTTCTAATGCCCGGGCTACAGGGCGCAAAACTGCAACTACCTACTGACCCGCCGAAAAAGCCCTAGAAATAATATTTTGCACCATTTTCTCGCCTGAGGGCTTATCTAGACGTGATTTCAAATATCAAAAAACTGCACGACCTCAAATCAGGGCCTAGTGCAGGGGCCGGCACTTATATTACGTGTAAACGATTTTGGTAAATAAATGTATTGTCTTATGTCTTAAAATGTGGCAAACTTGGTAAATCATTCATGTGTATAATTATTTTCGGAGTCGAACCTGCGTCCAACCAAGGGAACAATCGGTCCACTATATATTATCAATTTATCACCGTGTTTTATTTTTCTGTGTATTTACAGTTTTCGCCTTTGCTGGATTCCATTCCTGAGGCGTCCTTAAGTGCTGTTTAACTATTTCATTCCGAATTGGGCGTAAGGCTTGTTTATGAAAAAAGTAGCCAGCGTTGTATAATTCAGGTTTTAAATATGAAATGACATTTCTTTAAGAATTTAACTAAAAAGAAGGTCTCTTCATCTATCGTTTTTTTTTGGATATTTATATCAGCTGGTACCTATCCATTTTTGGGCTAACATTCAAAATCTCTGGATTGTAGTCTTAGATTTTGTAATTTGCACATTTGGGTCATAGAGGTTCTTTTTTTTCTTTACTCATGTAGATTTTCTATGCTATAATGTTCCACGAATATCTTTCCATACTCATAATTAGACAGGTTTTTCACAACTTTTAAGGAAAAATGGATGGATTTTAGATTCATACAGATAAAAAAGAATACTTAGTTGGCTATCTAATTGCGGTTTGATTTAGACAGTGACAGTGGAGACTTAGTTTTCGATGGCTACTTTTTTTCGTGAACAAGCCTTTGTACGAACTAAATTTTAAATTACTCTATGTTTATCTTGGGCTTGAATTACTTACATTAGTACATTGTACAGGCGTGGCCAAATGTGGGTAATATATTTCTGACTGATTATAACGGAATGGTTGCCACTCGAGAACCTTTCCTCCCCAACGACCATCAGTTCTACGTGCAATGTGCCCACGAGACCGGTCATTGTGGTACCCTTTGGGGGAGGCCTATGCCCAGCAGTGGACGTCTTTCGACTGATATGATGATGATAACGTTGTTGTGTATGTATGCGTTTGTGTGTAGTAATGGTAATAGTTGAAATTTTGAACAAGCAAAATTGCTGAAAATAGCTGGAACAGGATTTTGTAAAACTCGGGTGATAGAAAATTCTAGTAATTTATTTAAAACTTCAGTTCATAATATAGTGTTAGCACCAATTAGAACCTATACGTTAAAACAAAGAAATACTATTAAATATCACAACAAAGAAAGAATTAACAATCAAATCCCTAATGTAAACTAAAAATAAATGATACATAAAATGACCTAGGTATATAAAATTATACAATGTAGCTCTTAGCCCATATATAGGGCGTTCTAGTTACTAGAAATGATGGAGCGAGCTTGGGAGTAGGTATAAAGGAGAGGGCAGACGCATAAAAGATCCCACTGGGTCGAAGTGTATCCTACAAATGGGCATAAAATTACCTAGGTACATAAAATTATACACTGTAGCTCTTAGCCCATATGCAGGGCGTTCTAGTTACTAGAAATTATGGAGCGAGCTTGGGAGTAGGTATAAAGGACAGGGCAGATGCATAAAAGATCCCACTGGGTCGAAGTGTATCCTACATATGGGCATAAAATTACCTAGGTACATAAAATTATACAATGTAGCTCTTAGCCCATATGTAGGGCGTTCTAGTTACTAGAAATGATGGAGCGAGCTTGGGAGTAGGTATAAATGAGAGGGCAGACGCATAAAAGATCCCACTGGGTCGAAGTGTATCCTACAAATGGGCATAAAATTACCTAGGTACATAAAATTATACAATGTAGCTCGTAGCCCATATGTAGGGCGTTCTAGTTACTAGAAATGATGGAGCGAGCTTGGGAGTAGGTATAAAGGAGAGGGCAGACGCATAAAAGATCCCATTGGGTCAAAGTGTATCCTACAAATGGGCATAAAATTACCTAGGTACATAAAATTATACAATGTAGCTCTTAGCCCATATGTAGGGCGTTCTAGTTACTACAAATGATGGAGCGAGAGTGGGAGTAGGTATAAAGGAGAGAGCAGATGCATAAATGATCCCACCGGGTCGAAGTGTATCCTACAAATGGGCTAACTAAGGCAGTCTTCCTTCAAATCTTTCTCGTTGCTAATGAGCAAATGTTATCGCATTTTTTTTAGACCGGCCCGGACATACCTCGCCTTTAAATAAGAATAAGAAGAAACGCAGCAATAAGGAAGGAAGTGTAATCCTGAGATGGTATCGCAACGGGCTTCCGAAAACTTTGAAAAATAATACTTCGGTATTAAAATGTCGTTTAAATTGTTCCTTTTTCCTCCTTTATTTCTGTGTTTGGTAAAGCGTTTCTATGAAAATACAATGGGTTTAAAATTAGAATTTTTTAAACATTATCACCGTGATGATGTTTAAATACGAGATATGCAAAATACCTTTGTTTTAGTTCAATGCAAATAGTTAAACAGCCAGCATAAGATCGAAAAGTATATAAAATGTTTATGATGCTGACTGTACCTACTTTAAATTGAGTTCTACAAGTCATAATGTGTCGGAAACCAGTACCAACATGAGGTCTCAAAACCGGCCAAGTGCGTGTCGTCACACAAATCTTACGGCACTTACGTCCTTTTCTATAGGGTAGGCAGTTTTTCAGCAATATCTCGAAAACCTTTGAACCGATCTGGTTCAAAATAGTTTTCGGTGAAAGATCTTAATAGCCATGTCCATGATTTTTTTCATATTTTTTTAATACACCTTTAAGAAATTGGGACAGGACATTGGTGGGACACAATTTTTGTGACTTTCGGGAATTATCTCCGACTCTGTTTACTTAATCAAAAAAATTGCTGTTAAATGTTAAATGACACGTGAACATACAATGTTTTTTTTTGACCTGCAGTTTTATGTATGGAGTGCACCCGTAAATATATTTTTTTAGTCATTACATTGCAGCACTATATTGCGGCTAACAAAATACACCTATCATCGAAATTTGATTCAAATACACTTTATAGTTTTCGAGTAAAATGCCTGTGACATACGGACAGACGGACATGACGAAACTGTAAGGGTTCCGTTTTTGCCATTTTGGCTACGGAACCCTAAAAAGGCCTAAAAACTTAGAATGTGTCCACAAGAAAAACTATGATAAATAACAGTACCTATTTTTTTGATCCGGAAATACAATATAAATTAAATTAAATTAATTTAACATATACCTTACTTAAACTCACCAAATATGATTCAAGTTCAATTTCGATTCAGTAGGCTATCATTGCGACTATCGACTTGCTCTCACAGACGTTAAGGTATTCATCATCATTCGCTTGTCCTTATCCCATTTACTTGGGGTCGGCGCAGCATGTTTTTTTCTTCCATACCTCTCTATCGCCCGTCAGCTCATCACACACTTCCTTCCTATTCATATCGTCTCTCACGCAGTCCATCCACCTTTTCCTTGGTCTACCTCTTCTCTTGCAACCCTCAACATTCATACTTAATGCCCTTCTAGCAACATTACTATCATCTACGTTAAGGTATTCATTAACCATTATATAATTCACCATTGCATACTTGCGTACCGCGTACCATACCAACCAATACGATTCCAATCGATTCAGCTTTTAGCTAGCGACGTGTTGCCGCAACATTTTAACGGCCATCAACATTACAGCCAACTTTCTATCTATTCTTTGGCACGCCCTGCAGCCTAAACCGTTTGACGGATTTCGACATATCGTTGGATTCCTCTTAATCGTGGGAGCATAAGCTATAATATTTGCAAAAAAGCAGTTGGGTTTTTTGAAAAATGTTTTAATTCCACTTGTTATACGACTGTCTAACGAAAAGAAGTGTAATGTTTTTTTAAACCGTAAACATTCGAGTCAAATGAGTGCCAATGAGTTTTTTGGAACTTATAGGGGAGTATAATTTGATTTGATATTTTTCAGTAACTTTTCGGTGAAGAAAAACAACATGAGAAAACATATAGGTATCTGCGAAGTAATTCAAAGGCGTATGTGAAGTCCCCAACCCGCCATGCACCAGCGTGGGCACTATACTGCCCATTCCCTCTCATAATTGAGAAGTTGCCTGCAGTGGGACGTGATATAGGCTAATAAATAATGATAAATATTAGAAATAAATAATGCCTAATCTTGCATTATCATTGAAAATGAAAAATTGTTTATTTTTTTCCTTTGTTTTAAAGTACAAGGTTGCAGTACACGGTTGCAGTGATTGTCTTCCTTTTAGGTAAGTAAACCTGTGTTAGGATGCCCCGCTCTTCCATAAATGGTAAGTAGGTAGGACATACATATTATTTATACATCTTATTCTTATACATCTTATCATTTATCACGAACAGTAAAATTATTCTACTGAAAAGACACACAATATGTGTCAATTGTCATGTATGTATACTCCTTTGTCTCTGTGTGTCTTTTGTGTAGTGAATAAATGTCTTCTTTTCTTTTCTTTTTTTCTTTTTAAAAAGTGCAACCGATAAAAATCTTTCCCAATAGGTACACACGCCCCCTGACCCATAAAGTCCTGCTTAAAAAACATAATCCCGCCATAAAAAGTGTCATAACATAAAAAAACTTTCAATATCTCTCGATATTTATCGCCCTCTCAATCCATTAGGCGGCGGCTTCCGGTTTCCGGTGGAAAAAAAAACTCACCGGAAGTGCTGTGAAACACATGGTGGGCCCTTGACATCCGATACGACAAAAACCGGGACGGTATCTGTTAAAAGGATGAAAATGGTGGAAGGAATTTGGGGAGTTTTTGTTTGTGTGAAAAACTTGTGTTCAGGGGAAGGTTTTGTCTCAGTTTTAGCATGTGTTATGCAAAAACTGCATGCAAAAGTTATTAGAACTATTTGTTTCGTGCATTTATTTAGTCTGTCGAATAGCTAGTTTTTAGATTTAATTTATTTTATATTATTATGTTGCTTTTTCGCTATTGCGAATATAGGACTCTACAAACGCCTCTTAATTAACAAAATTGTGATACAATTTCTACTATAAAACAAATGGACAGCCTTGGTCAAAAGTGTTGAGCACTCATGCGTTTTTAATACAAAAGTCAACCTTTAAAAGGTGCATTTATACATTTTATAATAGAAAGTCGTGTACCTATCGGAAAAAATCGTCATATTTATTTATTGACGTTAAGGGAAATTCCGTAAAAAAATATACAATCAAACCTTTATTGTAAAACCCTACTTTTTCTAGCTTCAATTTTCACACGCAAATAGCAATTTCAAAATTATATGTATTAATGATTTGCACATGTTCAAACACTTATTATATTTTTCGTCGTCGTTTATTTATGAAATTGAAAAATAATACTTTATTCCTAAGTTACAAAGGAAAACTTGGGGTGCTCAATACTTTTGGCCAAGGCTGTATCTGGTCTTCAGACCATAGTTTAATAATATATCTACTAAATATATATTTCCGACCATCTCAGATATTGGATTGGATAAAATATCTATTGTTTAATCCGATGGAGCTGTTCCTGAACATCTGTCGCCTAACTGCATCATGTCGACCACATTCTATTAATACCAGCCCTGCTAGCATAACTTGACTCTAGACTCTACTCGCGCGCGAGATAGACTGTCCGTCACTTTCAGATTAATGCTGTTAAAAAGTGTCAGATAGTCGGTTAGAACATCTCCAGTTGAGAAATATTTATGGCAACATTACCGAGATGAAACAAAGGGCTTCTGAACTCGGCTCCCTGGGGAGCTAAGTTGTCGCCAATTTCGGTCTTTCGACAGGGACTAATGGGAAAACAAGGCATGGGAAGTTATTTAATGAATTAATCTTGGCAGCTTTAATATACTGCTATCTATAGATAGTGACCCGATACCAGCCCTGCTAGCACAACTAGATTCTCGACTCTACTCGCGCGCAGTAGACTATCCGTCACTTTCTGATTAATATTAATATAATGACATTACATTGTCAATATATCTATGAAAACCTTTTGTATGTACATAAAAACATTGTAAATTTTAGGAAAAACTGTGATATACATAATATTAATACTAGAAATAAGCATAAGCTCGCGGTGCCCACAACTCGGCTCCAGAAAATAAAAAAATCATTCATGGGTAATTGTGTAAAGTTTTATAACAAACTTCCAGGAAACTTAACCGAGTTATCTTTTAATAAATTCAAGAACTATGTGAAGCGTAAACTTATCTCGAAAGCTTATTATAGCACACAAGACTACATGAATGACAAAACTCCATGGAACTAATTTTGACTGAATTTTTAATTCATTATTTTCGTAATATTTTGTTTTTTGACATTAGATTGTTTTTCTAGAAACATTCTACTAGTATTTTTTATACAATTTTTATATCATATATATTTTATTCTTTATGTTTAAAAAATAATCTAAAAAATTAACTGACGATTTGAAAGTGCTTGTTCCTAGGCCTACTTGAATAAAGATCATTTTGAGTTTGAGTTTGCTGTCAAAAAGTGACAGATAGTCTATCACGCGCGCGAGTAGAGTAGAGAGTCAAGTTATGCTAGCAGTGCATGTAAACATCTTCTACGCGATTACACGCACTGCATCTGCATAGCGGCGAATTTACTTTGCGCATGAACATGAAAATTAGACAAAGACCTAACTATGTACAACACGGACAGAGACTTAGGCCCTTGTGTCACCAAAAGGCACAAGTGTGATCGAACAAATGATAAGCGCCGTAAGTCCGACTCGTGGACTCACGTACAGATACGGCCCTTAACTTATGTGCGATGGTAGCATACGCGATCACTGCTCATGCGTAGTAGGGGCGGTGTGAACTGGCTAGCGTTTTGACAACTGCTGACTTGTATGCATTGGGTTCAGTTCATCATATCATCATATCAGCCGAAAGACGTCCACTGCTGAACACAGGCCTGCCCCAAAGAGTGCCACAATGACCGGTCCTGCGCCACCCGCATCCAGCGGACTCCAGCGACCTTTACCAGGTCATCAGTCCACCTTGTGGGGGGCCTACCCACGCTGCGCCTTCCGGTACGTGGTCGCCACTCGAGAACCTTTCCGCCCCAATGGCCATCGGTTCTACGTGCAATGTGCCCCGCCCACTGCCACTTAAGTTTAGCGATTCGGACGGGGTTCAGTTCACTTCAAAATGTACGGCTAGCACAGGGCGGCGAGATAGACAATCCGTCTCTTTCTAATTAGAACGCTTTGAAAGAGACGGACAGTCTATGTCGTCACGACACAGCTCGCGGGCCGTCCTGTGAAGAATTCCATTCCGTTTTGTTACGAATTATGTTGATTGCATGACATGGAATTGCTTTAGAATGAGTGTATTGAGTGGTTAATCGTTTATTTTTCATATCGCCTGAGTAGTACTCTAATTTTCCTCTGGGTTTGAAACTGATCAGAGGGCAGAAGCGTCCACAAAAAACTAGTGTACCAGCCAAATGGGAACAGTAGCATAACGGATCTCAGTCTCTTTTAAATATAACTATAACGCTTATAAAACGCCCGTTGTACATTTTGTAAAGTGTAGGATATATAATACTGAATTTGGTCATTTGATATGTGACAACTAAAGACTAAGTTCGCCTTTGTACTTCGATCTTATGTAACATGTATTTGCTTAAACCTGATATTGTGTACAATAAAGTTCTGACATACATATAAACATACATCTATTCTTTAAAACCATCATGGAAGAAAAAAAGAGACGGTAGAAGAGGCAAGGGAAGACCACAGCGCATATGGACCAAACAAAAGAAAAAGCTGGTGTCATGTCAAAAGAAATCAAAAAGCTGGCGTACCTACGAGAGAAAGAAATGGAAAATACTCCAACGACAAAAGGATGACTCTTAAATTTGTAACGTGATGTTATACCGAATTTATTTCCTTTTTTATGTTTTAAACATGAACAATTTTTTGTATCAAATCAATTGGAAATCTTTGTTAGCGACCATTTGATCTCTACTGACGCAAATTTTCATGTATTCCCGTATGCGACAGTTTATTGAACACTTCTGAAACGATGAACCAATTCACTATAACGCGACTATTCAAGCCCCAATAGGTCAGTAGGTGCCAATATATTACCCAAAGAGGCAAACTCCAGTTATATCGCTCCTCGATGAAACTGTGACAGTACGGTATCTTATCTTATCTTATCTGGATACACTTCTATCCAGTGGGATGTTTTGTGCATTTGCCCTCTTTTTTATGCCTACTCCCAAGCTCACTCCATCATTTCTACAAACCCGATGATGCAACTCAGCGGGAGTACCTTAAATTCTTTTGGTTGCGGATAGCCGTGACCAAAGTAATACATTCTTTGTCTGGCAAGGGCATGACATTCACACCGTAAGTGTTCCATAGTCTTATCCTCCTCGCCACACATTCTACAGTCTCAATTCGGCAGGCCTACTAGATATAATAAGGTGGCCAGAAGGCAGGCCTATATTTCTGGGCCAATTTTTAGGTTTCCGTCATCATCATCATCATCATATCAGCCGAAAGACGTCCACTGCTGGACATAGGCCTCCCCCAGAGAGTTCCAAATTGACCGGTCCTGCGCCACCCGCATCCAGCGGACTCCCGCGACCTTTACCAGGTCATCAGTCCACCTTGTGGGGGGCCTACCCACGCCGCGCCTTCCGGTACGTGGTCGCCACTCGAGAACCTTTCCGCCCCAACGGCCATCGGTTCTACGTGCAATGTGCCCCGCCCACTGCCACTTAAGTTTAGCAATTCGGAGGGCTATATCGGTTACCTTGGTTCTGCTGCGGATAACCTCATTTCTGATGCGATCACGCAGAGAAACTCCTAACATAGCCCTCTCCATTGCCCTTTGGGTGACTTTGAGCCTTCTTATGAGGCCCATAGTAAGCGACCAAGTTTCAGTGCCATATGTCATCACTGGCAACACACACTGGTCAAAAACTCTCGTCTTGAGACACTGCGGGATATTGGACGAAAAGATGTGCCGGAGCTTCCCGAACGCTGCCCAGCCGAGTCGGATTCGACGATTGACCCAAACCGATTGAGGTTTCCGTACCCAACGGGTAAATACGGGACCCTATTACTAAGACTTCGCTGTCCGTCCGTCCGTCCGTCCGTCCGTCAGTCTGTCACCAGGCTGTATCTCAAGAACCGTGATAGCTAGAGAGTTGAAATTTTCACAGATTATGTATTTCTGTTGCCGCTATAATAACAAATATTAAAAAACCGGCCAAGTGCGAGTCGGACTGGGGCTCCCATACAACAGACATGATTTTTTTGCCGTTTTTATAGATAATGGTAAGGATAACGGAACCCTTCGTGCGCTAGTCCGACTCGCACTTGGCCGGTTTTTTATCTTTAAGTTTTATTTTATTTTAAACTATTTCTATCTTTGTTTATGTAAAGTTGTTGTTGTATTGTTTGTATTTATTATTATATTTCTTGCCTAATAAACTTGATTAGGAGTTCAACAAATACTAATTATGCAAACATACGTAGGTATTTTTTATGTCTACTAAAAATAAATAAGTAACGTCTGTGAAATGTTTGTAGCTTTGTATGTTTGTATGTTGGTACCGAAACTACTTGTTCTTTCAGCAGTATCGGAATGGACGTAGGTTATAGTTTTTCCCGTGTTATTGCCTGAATTGTTTATAATACCGGGCATCTAGTAATTTATGAAGTTTAAATTCATTTTACTCGGTCCATTAAAAGTTAAACTAAATACAGGAGCCTTAAAGAAGACTAAAGTCAGAAGTAAACAGACGCGGGACAAATCAAATGCAAATGGCCCCGGTCACGAATTAAGATGGCGGCCAACGGGTGATTCTGCAAATAATTCCTCAACTACATACATTTAAAAATTAAAACACTGCCACAACAAAATAGCTTAGAACCATCTTGATAAACAAGACTTGTGATTGAAAAAAAAACTATACTCAAATTGGTTCATCCGTTTTGGAGTAGCGATGCCACAAACACGCAGAAATTACGCTGTGTTGCCTCGTTATTGAATCTAGTGGGTTCACTTTGCGTTTGCCAGATTCTAGTTTTCATAAATCGTACAAATACAAAATCTTTCATGTTGTTTGTTTTTTATTATTATTATATTTTAATAGAATACAAACAATAAAACAACAACTTAACCTACAAAGACAAAAACCGGACAAGTGCGAGTTCAACTCGCGTGGTGAGGGTTCCGTAAAATATTGAGAATTTTCCCGTTAATTTGAATACTCAAACTTCTTATAGGTTTTCCTGTAATCTAAGGAACTGTTTTCCATGTATTTTTCAGAATTTTAAGCCTAGTAGTTTCGGAGATAAGGGGGGAATGGTCAAAATTCGTTTTTTTTCCTAAATTACTTCAAATCTGGTTTTGCTAAAATTATTTAATAAAAATATGTGAGATGCTTACAATAACTCCTTTAATATTACATTTTACATGAGTAGCGAAAACATCAATAACTTCGCTGAGTTAAACTAAGTAAACAATTTCGAAAGTGTTTCAGTTATTTTATATTGTTTTTGAGTTTATCTATTGTTTGTTTTTTGTATGAACTAATACTAGAGCTAAATATGTCTATTTGACACTTTAACAGAATCACCCAACCGTAAGAAATGCAATTTGTTATTTAAAATACGGGTGGTTAGTGTCTCGAGCAATCTTACTCAGTCTTCTTTCAAGGGATTAGGTTATTTTGTCAATGTTGACATAATAAGGTAACAGTTAACCCATTCGAGGCCACGCATCGCTACGTGTACGTGTAGGCATAGCAGCGTTTTAACGCTCTGTAGCGGAAATCGCACGAAGAGGCATGACTCGTATGTTGTGGCCTTGAATGGGTTTAGTAGTAGTCGAGTGCCAAAATCAAAAAATCGTTTTTTTTTTTTTTTTTACTATTTCGGCCATAACTTTTTTGTTTTTGACTTTAATATAATATAATAATTATATTCATTTTGCAACTTACAGCTCTCGTAAATACGCGTCTTTTGAGCTTCTTTGAATATCATACCTTCACAACTCTCCGTGATATAAGGAGATAGCACGCGAGCGCAATCAAGGGGCACAGCAGCTCAAGAGGAAACGATGCAGCGGATGAACTGGCCAGGAAAGGCTCAGAAACAACGGCATACGGACCGGAGCCAATCTTACCCCTGCCACAAAGCTACATATATAACAAACTAGACCAATACACCAAAGACCTACACCAAAGATACTGGGAGGAGATAGACACATGCAGACAGACCAAAGAGATTCTGTCGAAGCGCGACTACAAACTCACAACCGCACTTATGAAGACAAACAGAAACCAACTACGCAAGATAGTAGGAATCAACCGGACACAACTTGAACAGACACCTCTATAATTTAGTTATCACAGACGGCCCCATGTGCAGAGCGTGCATGGAGGCAGAAGAAACGACTAAACACATTCTACTAGATTGTAAGCAGGTATACAGGAAAAAGCACCTATAGGGTCTCCGGACACACTACGGAACGCAGTCAGTAATACCACGGCACTCTTAAACTTTTAAGAGGAGCTGGGGTGGTTAGAGTAGCGCCACCCCGCCGTTTCACGCAAAATAGGCACGTTGGATTTCGACTTGCGGAAAATGCCCAGTAAAACTAACTTACTAAAACTGAGCGGATCGCACTTTTTCGTGAAATCGGAACCTATACTGGAGCGAACGAAAAGACATTTTCAATGTCAAAAGAGCGTGAAGGTACACAATATTACACGACGCATAGTGTAACCTACCCTTTAAACAGTGTAAGCGTGTCAACAGCGCTTAAACACGCATGTGTGTACCCAGCTTAAGCCGATCCATCAACCGGTTGTCCGCTTCTAGGTGTCGCTGTAAACGGCCGGTTAACACCTTTGCTGCGTAATGAGGGATGCTATTATGCATTCGCAACGATGCAGTGCTACTGATACTTCAATTTATAGTGAGTTAGTTCTGAACATAGACTAATAAATCAAGAGGACAAACAATATCTACTAATACTAGTGGCTCTTTGAGTTGTAGAACACGCAAGCCTGTCTCATATTATTTAAAAAAAAAACCATACCATATATATCCACAAAATTTCACGAGAATCTGTAGAGAAATGCATATAGAGAATAACAGGCGGACATTTTGGCCCAAGGTGAAACAGAAAACCTCGTTTCGCTTGCTCGTTCAGTCATAAAGTTTGTGAGGTAGCTTTGTGGGTTTATAAGTTTGTATGCAGCGGTTTATCTCCGGAACTACTCGTCCGATCCCAATAATATTTCAACTTTTGTGCAATTGCCCTCTTCTTTATGCCTACTCCCAAACTCACTCCATTATTTCTACAAACCGGATGATGCAACTCAGCGGGGTACAACAACGGGAGTACCTTGAATTCTTTTGGTTGCGGATAGCCGTTACCAAAATAATTCGTTCTTTATCTGGCAAGGGCATGACATTCACACAGTAAGTGTTCCATAGTCTTATCCTCCTCGCCACACATTTTCAGGTCTAAGGCCTGTACCAAGAAGTATTTTTACATGTACACGTTTTAATTAAATAAAACTGTGTTTGAACCGCAGATAATGATAGGTATTATGTTGTAAATGCAATATAAGCTGACGTTCGATGTTTAAAAATTTATTCATTTAATGTTTGGGTCACCCTATAAAAGGGCGTAACAAGCATATTTCGTCAGAAACTATGAATAACAGGGAACTGATTAAAAAATTAGTTGTACCGAGCAACGGTTCCATTAGCTCAGCTGGTTGAGAGCGACTGGCCGCATTCGTCCGAAGGCCACTGGTTTGTATCCAGCTCAACCCACGATGCATGAATGTTTCCCCTTTTATCGGAAATTCATTATTATATCTCGCACACTCTTTATTCGCATTTAAAACGCGTTGCTCGAGCAATTTGCAAGATCGTCGCGTAATCGTGTCGTTATCGTCTCGTTACCGTCCAATTTGCGCGTAATTCCGACCGGTCGCAACAGGACGTGACTTTAATTGAGTTTTGCGCGGAAAGGGTTATAGAGAATACTTCAAGAGTTCCGTACCCAAAACAAAATAAATGTACATACAGCCTTTGCCACACAATTTTGAACGTTTGCCATTTTGATCGGCTTTATATGGAAACTAAGCGTCTGGTAGCCTAGACGGAGATGGCGGGACGACCTGGATCTATTCCTCAACAATTGGGCGGAAGAAGCACCTATCAGGGAAGCATGGAGATCACGGGGAGAGGCCTTTGCCCAGCAGTGGGACACTCAATAGTACCTTAAAAAAAAAGTCTGTTCTGGGCTAGCGGGGCAAAATCTGTTTGCAGTATTTTGTTCTTTACTGATGTCGCTCAGCGAGCTCTCGAGCTGTGTCGCGGCGAGATAGACTATCCGTCTCTGTCTAATTAGAACGCTTAGAAACATACGGATAGTCTATCCCGCCGCGACATAGCTCGCGCGCAGTTTTGAGATAAACTCATATTTCATTGCGCGGAAGCGGAGAGGTACGCATATTTAACGACAACGACATCATTTGTTTTTATATTTGAGCATTTCTAGAAAACTTATTTGTATATGGTTACGACGTCAATTAAGTTGGCTTTCATTAATCCTTTTTAGGGTTCCGTAACTCAAAAGGAAAAAAACGGAACCCTTATAGGATCACTCGTGCGTCTGTATGTCCGTCTGTCACAGCCTATTTGCTCCGAAACTACAGGACCGATTCAGTTGAAATTTGGTACACGTATGTAAATTGGTGACCCAAAGATGGACGCGTAAAGTAAATTAATGAATTCTGCACAAGGAGGCCACTTTTGGGGGTAAACTAGGAAATAAAAATAAAGTTTCGTAACCCGTATTGTGTGACATATCAAATGAAAGGGATTGTTGTGCATTTCAGATATATATTTTTTATAATTTTAGCAAAAACAGATTTGAAGTAAATTAGGAAAAAGACGAATTTTGACCATCCCCCCCTTATCTCCGAAACTACTAGGCTTAAAATTCTGAAAAAAATATGGAAAATATTTCCTTGCCTATTACAGGAAAACCTATAAGAAGTTTGAGTATTCAAAGTAACGGGAAAGTTCTCAATATTTTACGGAACCCTCAACCACGCGAGTTGAACTCGCACTTGTCCGGTTTTTTTTGTTACTCTTTTTATAAAGTTTGCGAGTCCTTACAATTAAGAAAGTATAAGGATATCCGAACCTTTTGGGTACTTTCCTGGGTAAAAAATATATAATTATATTTAGTCCGCCAGTTCGATTATCAAAAAATGTTGGACACGTATTTTTTTGTTTGTCAATTAAACAAAAAATGATGAAGATATAGCCCGTTAAAGTTCCGCGTGACGTCAAATTATGCTAAAAAGTGTACCATAATGTGACGTCACACGGAACTTTAACGGGCTATAACTTCGTCGGTTTTTGTTTAATTAACAAATAAAAAATACGTGTCTAATATTTTTTGATAACCTAACTGGCGGACTAAATAAGTTTTTTCAGGAAAGTAGCCAATTACCATAAATAGATATAAAAGTAATCGTAAATTTGGTAAAAAAAAAGAAATAATGAAAGCTAACTTAATTGACGTGGTAAGTACCTACAAACTTTTCTTGAAATGCTCATTTATTTATTTATTTATTTTAATTTCAATTTCAAGACAACTACGTGGTCCACTGGTGTTAGTTAATTCTTAGTCTAGGTTAGTATTTAATAGTAAGTAGGGACTATAGTGAGTATGTAGGGGTTATTACATTTAGTTAACCTATTTAGGTGCCAAAGCGGACCCCAGGCGCCTTCAAGGTACAACTGTCTAAGCAGTAGAAGAATGATGAGTTAACCAATTTAGACAGCTCATCCTGTGTAAGTGGACAAGCAATGGATGACACCAAAGAAAACATTAAGTCATCCGACACCGGTCCACAAACGTTTACTTACCTGATGGGAAGGCGATTACTTAACGGTTGCATTTACACCGTAGCGAGCGTACAAAGAAAACAGTTCCAATAATCTCTTCGAAGCCGATTTCTTCATTGCAGAAAGTCTTGTTCACCTTGAGAGGTTTTCGCTGTATTCTTGATTACAGACTTACATTTGGTTCTGTCTTCTGATCTTCGTATCGCAGTAGGAGTGTAGCCCTGTGAGAGTTTTTATTTGATCGGACCAGCGGTTGTTGTTGTTGGTTAATTTTCTTGGCCACTTATGGTATATATGCAGCAACATACGTCTCCAGCTCCACGTCTCAAAGGCGTCAATTTTCTTCCGCTCAAGCGCACGATTAGTCCAGAATTCAGATCCATAGAGAAATATGTTCCACTAATTAAAGGAGTAAATTCATTTCAAACAAACTTACCTCCCTTCTAGTTGGAACAGTAGAATTAATTTCGCTTTCATTTATTGGTACTTTTTTGTAGTGTTTTAATTCTCAGGGGGATTGTAGTACCGTATACGAAGTGTACCGTGGGATCAACAATGTAATAACATAAATGTCTTGTGACACTTATGTAATTTTACCTAATAGGTACCTACACTACATAGTTTGAGATACATACGTGTGGTTTATAAATAAATAAACTAATGACACACAGAGCCACTAGTTTATTTATTTATATATTCGAGAGATAGTATTTTTACTCGAGCAGCCTGTGGGTTAAGTATACAAAGCAAGCCTATAGCGCCCTGCGCGTCTAATACAATAATGCGTTTAAAATGCTGTTGGGTCTGCCGAGGAGGTGTAGTGCCGAAGCCCGTGTAGACGGGTTCCAGGCGATCCTGCGCAAAAAGATAGCCTCGCTATTAGGCAGAGTGAGAGCTAGCGCCAACAGCATTCTACAGGCAATTGCATGTAGATGTGACTGTCCGATCCTATCCTTCTAGGTTGGACAGATTAAGGGCGTTGCCCAATTTATTATTTAAAAATATTGATTATTTGTTTTGTTTGTTTATTGTTACTAACCTAATATAGTCTTAAGTCATTTGTTACTAACATCCTATGGATTAACCGGTCTGAAATAAATAATTTTTATTTTTATTTATTTTATAGTGATATAGGTACCACCTGAGATCATCTTCGGCCATTCGCGGTAGGTCAACCCGTAGAAACTGCAAAAATGAGATTTGAGTGCCATATTGTTGCAAGTCCGGTCATATACCTTTATAAAAGTAAACTAAGTGATTTGTAAATTTAAAATACGTTAAAGTGGCGACCAAATATTCACAATCCCGAGTTGCTTAATTTACAACATGAAAAGCAGTCAATTATTTTTACCTCACTGAGGTTGCTCGTCGTTTCAGATGTGTCACACCATCGTTAGTCTGCTTAAATCAATAAGTGGTGGATATTAGTTTCCGTATAGCAAGCGCTGTGTATCCTTTCCTCTGGCTTAGTACGGTGTAATAGACGGACTCCCGTGTCTGTTAATATCGTTAAACTGACGTTATTAATACGCGATCCGCGAGGATAACGCGTGTTAATTCCAGTTTCAAACGGAATAGTGACCGAAACCGCGGTCAGTTTGCTCTTTAAAGAAAAGAAAAAAAAAGAAAAGAAGACATTTATTCACTACACAAAAGACACACAGAGACAAAGGAGTAGACATACATGACAATTGACACATATTGTGTGTCTTCGCGGCAGTGAAACGGTCGCTGTCTCAGCATTGGCTTCAGCTTTAGGGTTCGGTTGTAATGATGCAGTATAAGAACAGTAACTAGATTCATATTAGTTCATTTTACGATAAACCATATATATATATGGTTATATATGGTCTAAACCATACATTTGCTAAATGTCTCTGTGTGTCTTTTGTGTAGTGAATAAATGTCTTCTTTCTTTCTTTCTTTCTTTAAATGTCAAAATTATAGGAGCTTTCATCATGATCGCAAAATCTGGAATAGAAATACTATCCAACATGTCAATAAGGATAAAAACTATTCTATACTTTTAATCCAGGAGCCGTAGCATGGTTGGCCTTATCACGCAACAAGTGACAAGATAAGTGCGTCGTCTCGTTCTATCGAACGGTGTCAGCCAGTGACACACGCTCTATCCTATCACCTATCGCGTGACAAGGCCAACCATGCTACGGCTCCTGACTATAAACTATCTTCGTGCAAAATTTCATCCAAATCGGATGAGCCGTTTAAACGTTGAGTAACAAACATCCATACTTTCGCATTTATACTATTAGTAAGATTGTCGGACAATAGGTACTTCAAATTAAATGTTGGTTAGCTACACATTTGAAGATTCCTATAGGCTTTGTATATAACAATATCGAACAGTATAATAATGTAAAAAATAAAAATGCATTCCGTTTATTACGACCAGACATTTCACTATTGTCGCGACGGCTCGCGATGTTTAATATTATTAAAGGCAACACTATCTGACAACCTAACTTCCAAGTAATGACTTCTGCTCTATTGTCTATGGTAAGACATTTGAATTAACCTTTCTTTTCATAACGGTGTTCTTTGAGTGTTCTTGTCACTAACGATCTTAAAAGTCTAAATATTAGAATCAGTGCTTTAGTGAGATCACGAAGAGCCATTTGCCTTTCTACACATCATTCAATCAAAGCTAAGTGGAATATATTAAAAGATATGATATCTCGGATGTGCTAGCCCGTGGTTTTTTATATAATGGTTGCCTCCGAGATATGCCCTCACTTCTATGTATTATATATATATATATATTTTATACGATATTGTCTAATAATATCCATGCCACCTTGAGAGGTGTAGTGCACGTTTGTATAGCACTGAATATCCATGCCACCTTGAGAGGTGTAGTGCACGTTTGTATAGCACTGATTATCCATGCCACCTTGAGAGGTGTAGTGCACGTTTGTATAGCACTGAAACTAAAACCCTCGCGCTGCAGCTGTTGAGTGGTATAAGGCGTGAGGCCATGTAACCGCCGGCCAGGGATGGTGATTCCCAGCAATAGGTGGAACTTCGGTCATAGTGTTGGCCTGTCCCGTAAGTTGTGTATTCATTGGGACGTTGGTGGGGTTCCACCACCATTATAATATTTGTATATATGTGTACAAAAGGATGATCTCTCGTGTGTGGTATATTCCCAGAGACATCAGTGGTTTAATACTAGAAGTTGTGGGCATAGTGACATGAAGTCATAAATTCATCTTTCCACAGGTCGTGAGATGCAGATCTCGACCATATCCTAAGAACGCCTGATGAGGCGTCAGTTCACTAGGATTCTTGTTCAGGTATGAGTCATATTGCAATTACTTAGAATCGACACATCCTCATTCATGTTAATATGGCAATAACAATAATAATGCGAAGCAGAAATAACGTTTATTATGATACTGGAATCAATCGTACCACTCTACCTTAATTATAAGAACTTGGGCAATTTATACCATTTTTATGAGCGCCATCGGCACCCCACGGTGGCGACATAAAAAGTTGGTGGTTGCTGCTGCTGGGATATTGGCGACATCTTGGGGGAGATGTTGTTAATATTGCCGGTTTTTATTTATTGCATATATCTTAAAGTATTTACCTAAAGAAAGAGTATCACAATAAAATTAAAAAATAATGTGATAAAATTTAAATGTGTCGGTTCGGATTGGATATGACTCATACAATTAATTTGTATTGTGTAATACTAAACAATAAAGAACAATTATATTTCTATTCGTTATGTGACATGAACTGCCATCTATGATCAAATGGCGGAAGTAATATGCATGTGTTATGCATGGTACAGTGTTGCCAACGGAAATTATGCGCATTGATTTATTGAATATAATGACTTTGATCTCAATGGAATTTGAGATAAATAGAAAACTGTGTTGTAATAAATGAATTATATGAATATTTGAAGGGATCTGATATATTTTTAATCACTTTAAATAATAACATAAGGGCAGGAAGTTTACAGGATGTCAGATATGTGTGTGTCGTCTTTAAGAGAATCAAGTTTATTTTTGGTTAAAATGTCCTCAAATATTTAAGACAGTTAATCTGGAAATATACGAAAATGTCGCCTATAGTATAAGATTTGTTTGTGTAAGAATTGGAATCACAAATAAAATAAATCAAATGTAACATTGACGCCAAGGGAGATGGCTATATGCAAGTCACTATAAGAGTGAGAGAGAGAGATGTAATTAGGAGGAAGGTGAGACGTGCCTGCCGTTGTGGTCGGTATATAGCGTCCTTAAGAACCTTTCCTTGCAGTTGCAGGATGTCGGATATAAGGTTGATCGATATCATCGATATCCGCTAAATTCGTTTCCTTCCGGTTTAGTTGTCTTGTCTTGTCTACATTTATTTCCTTGTGTGGCGTATAATGTGGTAATTATATTTGGAAAATTACGGTGAATAAGTTGTGGCAAGTGATTGTGCGTTTCTGCGTTCGGTGGATAACCCGAAGTGTAAAAAATTGATGATTAAAGTATTAAGTTGCAGAAACTTTGGTAAGTTTTGCACTGCTATTGTTATCACAAGAAAATGCCTATGGCGGATGGCGTCCTTTTGTCTTACAATAGAATTGTAAGTAAGATTCGTAAACATATAAACTTTTATTGCCTTAGTCGGTTTAAACAAGGTTGCGTGACCTAAATTAATCGAATGTATCGATTTATATTATGAATCCAGCCTTAGTATTTCATGATTAAAACAAAATCGTCGGCCATTATGAATGAGAATGTGTCACATATTTGTGTATCATTAATTATTGATACAATTTATTATGAGGGTGACACACTTAGGATTCCTTTTTATCATGTCTTAGGCAACTACAAGAATCTAATCGACAAGTTTCTACACGTCGCATGTTAAATACCTCGAGAGTGACGAACATTGAAATAGACAAAACACGCCAATAGTTTGGTTAACGAAAATTTTTATAATCAGGTATGTGAATTGAATATCTGTAAATATAATATTCCTCATGTGGAGGAGGCAGCTATGAGTTTGAATCAAACATTTATGAGAGATTGGTGCCTAGTTAAGCGTAAACAAGATAGGTGTCGCTAGCTCCATACTATTGTACATTTGACAGATGCAATGTTTATTTTTCCTAATTTAGTATGAATATTCTTTGAGTCTTATGTTTAAATATATGGTTTAAAGAATGCTTAACAGACAGTTGAATATCATTATGTATTTAAGCTGCATAATGACCTTTTCTTTGCTTGATATATAATTACAAAATAAAGTAATTTATTCAATTGGTTTGTTCATAAATTGACTTTTAATAATGAATTAGATAAATAGCTTGCACATATGTCTCTATATATGAAAGAGTCAATTCATTTTATAACGATTTGAGTGTTCAGTTCCTAATAGTACATTTATTAATTATAATTAATTATGAATGGTTACATAAATATATAATACCAATTGAAGGGTTATAAAAAATAATTAGCTGAATGATATCAGTATGGTCAATAATTATACATTTAATGCTTTATTAGGGAAATAATTTTGCCTTTGGTACACTTCCAGATTTGGAAAATATAAACATGGACAATATTTTGTTAGAGCGACTATCTACATTTGCATTCAATATACAAACTTTAACCAAAGATGCTAACGCTTTGTGCACATGTCGTCCATGGGACAGTGATAAATTAGAACAAAGTACAGTTACTGCGTCAAAGTTACAATCCATGATTAATCGGTTTAACACTGATCTATATCAATATTTCAATACATGTACTTCACCCAACGCGGATGAAGTCTCAAACCTAACTACATTTCAACTGGAAGGTGAAGATACACTGGCAGAGCTGAACGCCTTGATTAAAACGGATAAGGAATCCAAGTCATCAGGACTCGAATCCACTTCTAACCGTAGTAAGCTACCGGAGCTGAATCTGCAAAAATTTCAAGGCGATGTTTTAAATTGGTACCCATTTTGGGATCAATTTAATTCTAATATCGGTCAAAGGAACTTGCGTGATGTTGACAAACTGCTATACTTGAAAGCATCCCTAGAAGGAGAGGCGAAGAATATGATTGATGGATTAGAGACCACCAATGGAAATTACAAGATTGCGGTGGACACTCTTAAGGAAAGATTTGGAAGACGTGAACAAGTAGTGGATGTACACTATTCTACACTTTACAAAATCAAGCAAGCTGTCAGACCCGAGGATTGCCGTAGGACTTTGGATGAAATTGAAAGACATCTTCGTGTCTTACAGTCATTGGGCGAAGACACAAATCATAACCATTTAAGGTTTTTAATTATGGAAAAGTTTCCGGAAGACATCATCTATGAAATGAAATTAAAATTAGGTTCTGAATCTATTGAGGAGATGAGGAAACAATTGAATATTATAATCTCGGCAAGAGAAGATGCGAGGGGATTTAATGTCAAGAATAAAACTGAAGAACTCAGATATACAACTGAAACTTTATATGCAAGAGAATCAAAGACAAATACCAAACCGAAGTTTAACAAACAAAAATTTAAAATTAATTTAAATAAAAATGAGAATTTTTTTCAGAAGAACAGACCTAGTACTTCTGCATTTGCCGGAACCTTCGCACCAAGGAAGAGACAATATGAACAAAGGGTGAATGAAACAAAGAAAGTAAATGTACAGAAACGAAGAAAACTACATTGTATATTCTGTGAAGGTGACCATTTCAATGACAAATGCACTGTGTTTAAAACAGTAGCTGAAAGGAAAGACAAATTAAATAACAAATGTTATCGTTGTCTTCAAGATGGACACAGAGCAAGGACTTGTCAAAGGAATATTTCCTGTGAACATTGTAAGGCTGAAAGACAGCATAATAGAGCTTTATGCCCACAGATGTTTTCTTCAGAAATGAAAACCAAACCTGTCAATACTCTGAATGCACATGGAGGAGGGTCTACATTTCTTCAGACGGCTGTAGTTAATGTGATGAGTCAGAAAGGAAAATCAAGAAGATGTCGTATTTTAATGGATTCTGGATCACAACGTAGCTACGTGACGCAGAGAATTGCTGAAGAACTGGACCTTGAAGTAGAGGAAGAAAATCATCTGTTAGTCTTCACATTTGGGGCAAAGAAGCCACAGGAAATCGATAGTCACTTAGTCCAACTTAAAGTACAAACAAGATCTGATAAGACAAGATTATTATACGCGAATGTTGTCCCTTCAATCACTCAAGGTATTTCTTGTCCGAGACAAGAAATAATTGAATGTACACATGACAAAAGGCTTGTACTAGCTGACGATGGCTCTTTGTCAGATGGAGTTGACATTCTAATTGGCAATGACTATTATTACTCATTTATGTCGACAGAGAAGATACAGCTTAAAGAAAACCTGTACCTCATAGATTCCGAATTTGGATGGATTCTGTCTGGCAAGATAGAGGATGCACCTGATGATGAATTGAAGGTTCTTACATATTTCCAATCATCCTATGAAAATAAATTGAATGATCCAGATCTTCCTCTGGACGCTGGAAATGTAAAAGGTCTGTGGGAGTTAGAATCAATTGGTATCACCGACTCTCCAAATATCAACCGAGACGAAGAAGCAATCAGACACTTCAATGAGACTACCACAGTCGAAGACAATAGATATGTTGTAAGCTGGCCATGGAATGGGTATCCACCCGATTTGTCAACTAACCTTGGATTAGCGTATGGTAGACTAGTAGGCCTGCTGAAAAGACTAGATAAAGAATCTTTACACATTTACGACCAAACTTTAAAGTACCAAGTAGACAAAGGTATTATAGAACATGTACCTAACACTGATAAGGTTGATCATCCAGTACACTACTTGGCTTTTCATGGAGTTTTATCACCAGGAAAGGCTCTCAGACTCGTATATGACGCATCGGCCCATACAAAAGACAGTAAAAGTTTGAATGAATGCTTATATTGTGGCCCAATAATGTTAGAAGACTTAACCGGCCTGTTAATTAGATTTAGATGCCACAATATAGGACTAACGGCAGACGTAGAGAAGGCTTTCTTACAAATGGGACTCCATACAAAAGATAGAGATGTAACCAGATTCTTGTGGATGAGAGATATCACTAAACCTGTTACAGAAAAAAATCTTATACACTATAGATTTACTCGAGTTCCATACGGAATTATTTCGTCACCGTTTTTGCTAAATGCAACGATAAAACACCACTTATCAAACTCGAAATGTGAACATGTACGAAAATTGACAAACGACATATACGTAGATAATCTTCTAACAGGAGCAAGTAACATTCAAGAAGCAATGGACTTGTATACAGATACCAAACAAGAATTTCAGAATATCTCCATGAATATAAGAGAATGGAGCTCGAACTCCAAAGAACTAATGTCACATATTCCAGACACCTGTAAGGATGAAGTAGTGAAAACCTTAGGATTGAATTGGGATTTGAACAAAGATACACTCCAATTGAGAGTGAAAAACATGAATAATGCATACACTAAAAGAGGAGTGTTGAAAACCATTGCCTCAATTTATGATCCATGTGGCTTTGCAGCGCCAGTAGTCTTACCTGCAAAACTGTTGTTACAATCTTTGTGGAAAGAAAAACTTCAATGGGATACTCCATTACCAGAAGAAGTAGCAGTCAAATGGAAGGACATCCTGAAAGATCTAGAATTGGTGAAAGACATATGTTTACCTAGAAACATATCTAAACACAAAGATTGCCAACTTCATTGTTTTGCTGACTCGTCAACCAAGGCCTATGCGGCTGTTGTTTACTTACTACAAGAAAATAATGTAAAATTCATTATAGGTAAGTCGAGATTGACTCCTATAAAAGATCTTGAGAACTTAAAAATTCCACGTTTGGAATTATTAGGACTTCTGATAGGGAGTAGACTAATTCAGTATGTCACAAAAAACTTACAATTAAATGTAACACAACAAGTTCTATGGTCCGATAGTCAAATTGTAATAAGTTGGTATCATTCGAACAAACTATTAGTACCCTTTGTGTCACGCAGAATAGAGGAGATCAAACGTAACAAGACATTGATGGTAAGGTATATTCCATCAGAACTCAACCCTGCCGACGTAGCAACTAGACCACTTAAGACAAGTGAAGAACTAGAAAGATGGTTAAATGGACCAACCTTTTTGTTGCAAAAAACGACCTCATGGCCTTGTGGACCTGTAAGTGATACTTCTCTTTTGTCGGGGGAGGGTCTTGCGAATAGTAGCACGCTGGAAACAGAGTTGCATACAGAAGAAGAACTTCAAGACTCGAGGAATGAGGATGAGATACTTACATTAGAAAATAACCTCGACAAAACAAAAGAACAACACGTCCATGATAATAATCCTCTAAAATCGGTAGACACAGACATGAGAATAAATTCTGAATTACAGGAAATAATAAATCTACAAAGACAATTCTTCCCGGATGAAATAAAGGGTAAAAGGACTCATCTTGTTCGAAATTTAGGATTATTCACAGACGTGGATGGACTCATGCGATGTGAGGGTCGTCTGGCACATTCCGATCTATCATACGATGCTAAACATCCAATTCTTTTACCGAAAGATTGTGATTTTACTAACACGGTTATAAAGAAGATTCATGAAGAAAACTATCATGTCGGAGTACCGCATACCCTGAGCATAGTGCGACAACGATTCTGGATTCCTCAAGGTAGAGCACAAGTACAAAGAATTTTGAACAAATGTCCAGAGTGTGTGAAGCATGGTGGGGGACCATATGCCTTACCAAGTACTCCTGCCTTACCACCAGAAAGAGTGAGATATGAATCGTCCTTCGCATATGTAGGAATCGATTATTTCGGTCCTATGTTGGTAAGATCAAATAAGGGACAAGAGAAACGATGGATATGTTTATTTACATGTTTGGTAATACGAGCTATTCATCTTGAAGTTGTAACAGATATGACCACAGAAGAATGTTCGCTTGCATTTCGACGATTCATCGCCACTAGAGGTGTTCCTACTATAATAGTGTCAGACAATGCACTTCAGTTTAAATTATTGTCTGAAGTAGTAACAAGAGAAGGTTTATCAGAAAAGGGGATAAAGTGGAAATTTATACCTCAACTGGCGCCATGGCACGGTGGTGCTTACGAACGTATGGTAGCAGTAGTGAAACATTGTCTTAAACGTACCTTGCAGAAACATCTGCTTGGAGACAGTCAACTACTGACAATTATCAAGGAGGTGGAATCTGTAGTTAACACAAGACCTTTAACTTATGTGGGAACAGATTTAGAACATATACTAAAACCTGCTGATTTTCTAACACCAGGAAAATGTATAAATCTACAGAACTTCATGGATAATATAACATCTTCAAATACCTCCACTAAACAACAACTTGTGGAAGGGTGGAAACGTGGTGAAACCATAATGAAGGAATTTAAGCATATGTTTATAAATCAATACTTATTAAGTTTAAGAGAACGATATAACCACTCTCCTAAACAAACGAGAGTCAAGTCTCATGATATACCACGTATTGGTGATGTAGTTCAAATTAAGGGTGACACTAAAAACCGAGGAAATTGGAAAGTGGGACGTATTTCTGAACTACTACACGGTGCAGACGGACTGTGTAGAGTCGCAAGAGTGAAAGTAGGTGATACTGTATTCACTAGGTCAATTGCGCACTTATATCCATTGGAAGTAGACGAGTTTCAGCCACTTGATATTTCTTCGAGTAACAGGTTGCAGGTTGAGCAACCACCTTATGTGGAATTGGACTCTGAAAGAAAATTGGACTTACCAGCACCGGTTGGGGAAGATTTGACTCAATCACAATGTGATAATATGGATGTAACTGATGACAAAGATGTAACTGATGACAAAGGTGTAACTGATGACAAAAATGTAAATGATAACTTGGATGAGACATGTATTAGCAATACAAGGAATGAGAGCACAGAAATAATAAATGAAGAAGCAAATGTGATGCTTGATGATATAGAAATGAACGAAGGAGAATCAATGTCTACACAAACTATAGAAGAAGGACATAAGAGGGCGGCGGCGGTCCGAGCCTTGGAGAAGATCAAGGAATGGACCCGCCACTTGATGACTACATTAACCATTTTACATTAACTCGCCTCGCCGGGTGTGTCGCGACGGCTCGCGATGTTTAATATTATTAAAGGCAACACTATCTGACAACCTAACTTCCAAGTAATGACTTCTGCTCTATTGTCTATGGTAAGACATTTGAATTAACCTTTCTTTTCATAACGGTGTTCTTTGAGTGTTCTTGTCACTAACGATCTTAAAAGTCTAAATATTAGAATCAGTGCTTTAGTGAGATCACGAAGAGCCATTTGCCTTTCTACACATCATTCAATCAAAGCTAAGTGGAATATATTAAAAGATATGATATCTCGGATGTGCTAGCCCGTGGTTTTTTATATAATGGTTGCCTCCGAGATATGCCCTCACTTCTATGTATTATATATATATATATATTTTATACGATATTGTCTAATAATATCCATGCCACCTTGAGAGGTGTAGTGCACGTTTGTATAGCACTGAATATCCATGCCACCTTGAGAGGTGTAGTGCACGTTTGTATAGCACTGATTATCCATGCCACCTTGAGAGGTGTAGTGCACGTTTGTATAGCACTGAAACTAAAACCCTCGCGCTGCAGCTGTTGAGTGGTATAAGGCGTGAGGCCATGTAACCGCCGGCCAGGGATGGTGATTCCCAGCAATAGGTGGAACTTCGGTCATAGTGTTGGCCTGTCCCGTAAGTTGTGTATTCATTGGGACGTTGGTGGGGTTCCACCACCATTATAATATTTGTATATATGTGTACAAAAGGATGATCTCTCGTGTGTGGTATATTCCCAGAGACATCAGTGGTTTAATACTAGAAGTTGTGGGCATAGTGACATGAAGTCATAAATTCATCTTTCCACAGGTCGTGAGATGCAGATCTCGACCATATCCTAAGAACGCCTGATGAGGCGTCAGTTCACCAGGATTCTTGTTCAGGTATGAGTCATATTGCAATTACTTAGAATCGACACATCCTCATTCATGTTAATATGGCAATAACAATAATAATGCGAAGCAGAAATAACGTTTATTATGATACTGGAATCAATCGTACCACTCTACCTTAATTATAAGAACTTGGGCAATTTATACCATTTTTATGAGCGCCATCGGCACCCCACGGTGGCGACAACTATTGTGTATTTCGTACAATGGGGAATGGATGAAAATTTTAGAAATGCCTGATTATTTTTTTGGTGATAGGAATAACCTTCTTTAGCACCAGAAAAAAGTTGCAGACTTTTCAGCTGACTCATTTTAAAAAAATAAATAAAAACAGTTTCCTCACTTACGTTTTGGGTTTATTACAAAAAATATTTTAAATATCTGACCCTGTCAATGTTATTGCTAGTGTCAGTTTACCACGGATATTTAAAATAGTTTTTGTAATATGAGATCTTTCTGTCTCAAGGAAAAATTCTTATTCGCCGTCCTAAACCCAAAACGTAAGTGAGGAAACTGTTTATATTTTTCAAAAATAATTGACGCAGCTGAAACACCTGAAACTTTTTTCTGGTGCTAAGGAAGGTTATTCCTATCACCAAAAAAATAATCAGGCATTTCTAAAATTTTCATCTATTCCCAATTGCTACCCGCTATGCTATTTTGTTATTAGTGCAACAATTACCCACTTTTGTATTAGTGTATAATTAATTTATACAAGTTTACTTTTTTATTGTTTGTTACACATGTAAGCGCTTACGGGCGTAATACTTAATTAAGGCATGATAATTAACTGTATTCTCAATAAGTGAAATGTATATTTATTTTCTTTGAGAATAATAAATACAATCTTTAACCGCATAATGTTGATAATAATAATGGCGTCTGTAGTACAATGAAATGTTTCACTACTAATTAAACAAGGTTCAATTTAACTTTCAATTCTGTTTATTGCGATTGTTAGGTATAATGTTAATTTGGGTTTCTGTTTGATGCTGCAAGTGCACTTATCGATATCCAATCAGTGCTAATTAGGTTTTAATGTTGATGAAAAGTTAAATAGGTAACATCAATGATGTGTAAATAAATCTCATTTTAAAATGACTTTCAATAGATATAAAACATTGTACAATAAAGAAAACACATTTTAGAATGTTTCACTTTTAGATATAAAACATTATGTACAATATAAGTAGAGTAGTTGTCAGAGATGATGGCAAAAGACCTGATGGTGTGTCTCTGGTACCATGGAGGTTGGGACGGATGCTTGTGTGGGACGCTACATGTGTAGACACACTGGCACCGTCTCACCTCCAACGGACTACTTCTAAAGCGGGTGCAGCGGCGGAAAACGCCGAATATCTGAAATGTAACAAATATAGAGGCCTCGGCAGAGAGTACGACTTTGTCCCCTTTGGCGTCGAGACTCTCGGTCCGTGGGGTCCCAGTGCGCATAAGTTATTTGCAGAAATCGCGAAACGTCTGGTCGATGTAACTGGTGACCGAAGAGCTGGCGGCTGTCTCGCGCAACGCATCAGCATTGCAATTCAGCGAGGAAATGCCGCCAGCATCCTCGGTACAATGCCTCGAGGGCCTTTTTAGATTTAACTTAGTTTTAATTTATCTTAGTTAATGTTAATTATAATCTTGTATTCAGTAGAGTAGTTAAAATTAGGTTAGGTTTTTATAATGATTTATGGTTTGTAGATATAGTTTTATAAGGTATGTAGGCCAAAGATGGCCCGACGTTTAATAAAAACCCTTAATGGTTGTCTTAAAAATGTCGTGACAACTATTTTTAAAAGAAAAGTGCATTTCAGTTTATACTCAACCGAGAGAAATGAAGCATGACAGTATTTTTAATGAAAATAGGTGTTTAATCTATGTAACATCTAATAGGTATTGTTATTTTAAAGGGTATAGCAGTGTGGTTGCTGGAATATTTGTTTAATGCAACATACATACATAATAATTTCACCAAATTAATACTAACAGTAAAATGATTATGGTTTTTCATTTTATTTAGTCTTTGTCTCGAATAAAGCAGAAACGATTAAAACAAGGAATTTTTACTATTTTTTTTAGTTATCCTACATATGATAAGGCGAGGCTTGACGAAGTTCGCGGGATCGGCTAGTTAATTATATTTATAGTTAAGGTTGCTTTTAAAAACAAAGACTCCACCTATATAACACTGTGAATACTGGGACATATCCGGTTACAAAAATCTAATATTCATTTTCATACAAATATTATTTAAAGCACCGAAAATAGTTATATCATGTTTCGATCTTTTATACAAAAATATCCGTTTTTACTATAAAAACACGCGGAACACCAGAATTCATTCAATTCACCGATTTTTCCAAATGCTAGCAACTGTCACAACCAAACGAATGGAATGAGTGAACTAACGAATGGGTGAATGAATGGGCTGCGATTACTGACGCAATCTTTTGAGTATCCCTTTGATTTACTGGTTCAATTATTACATATTAAATCGATTTTGTATGATGAATAGGTTTTAAATGTGTTATTTTAAAATACATTCTATGACCTCGAAAGACCCCACGTACTAGTACAAGTACACGTACAAATCAACGATAGTACTTCAGACCTGACATTTTAACTATACTTCACCAAGTACTAATTAAGGATGTGCTAAAAACGAAAAATGTCGTCTCGGTCCGAAACACTAATTCTCAGTAGGTATGTACTTTGTGTAGTTAAGACTTCAACACAAAACACACACGAATTACGCAGATTAAGAGTTAAAGTTTATAAATTAGTATGTAGGGAGTAATCTATAGAACTTCTTATCAGATATAAAAACCTGTCATCAGTAAGTATATCTCAGGACTTTCTGGAAAGCTATCCAAAAACACGCTACAATTTATCCCATGACTCCGACTCTGTTCTTTGTGGGGATTTGTTTTTGAATAACATTCGTTACTCTTACATATTCAATTTGAAATCAAGGAGGTTTAATATTAAATATGGTACTTGAAAGTTAATCTTAAGTGATAACACCGATACACGAAAATTTACTAAATTATTTGAATATTTAAAAATAAAAAATTGCAAAAAAATATTATAAGATAGTTATTATCGTGGCTGAATTTCCGAAGGTTCTTTGCTTTACACGCATTACGTCTCCAAAAATCAACGAAATGGACGACTGACATTTGTTTTTGTCTTAACGAGGAATATTAATTTTGCTTCACATGTTTTTTTACTTGGGAATTTACCTTTGTTGTATTAAAAACATTACAAACTTCTGTCATTAAAGCCTTCGGTGTCAGGCTTCAATTTGGGCTATCGTTCGTAAAACCATTCTTACCGACCTTTAAATAGAGGTACAATTAAATAATCCATGTAACCTCTTTAAACTCCCGAGTTTGTTCAGGTACTATTAGTATCAAGGAGCCATTTGTTGCTCTAGGTTCAGATGAGGACAAAGCTTTAACCCGGCGCGCATGAGGCAGGGTATCTCATACCCTGGTAGTATTAAAAAGTATTGGTATTTTCTAAATCTTCGACTGACGACACTAGCTCGCTCAGTAGCTGGAGGCAGGGGTGTGCGAAAGAGGATAATGGCGTGATCACAGTGTGGAGTGACACACTGGCCGGAATATTCGTGCACAAACCTGTCTCGGGTATGTCATACCCTGCCTCATTTTTGACGTATTTATTTTAAGTATACATTTTTACTAATTTTATTAAGTTTTTTTTTATTATTCTTAATTCTTTTTTATGATTTTATTGTATAGGTTTGAGACGCGTTTATTTATTTTAGTTATTATTGTTTTATTATTTATGAACACTTAAATTCAAGAAAAACAACAAAAAAATATTCTAAGCTATATCCGCCGGCAAATGGAAATATAACTGGGTGAGCCTTCACCTAGACATGTAAATGTATCTGGACGGTATGTCGGATACCAGGACTGTCCATACATAAGGATATAAAAACCAAACATTCCTGCAACGCTTGCGGCAAGCCCATAATGTTTGTAACATGCAAAATTGAAAAAATTCCGGATCTCAATGGCAGTAATTAGTCATGTTTTTTACTTAAAAATTTCAATTATTCTATTTTAAGAAGAAAATCTCAGTATCTTTCAGTTTAAAGTTGATTTATATTTTAAAGAGTTATTTTTTTGTTTTATTGTTGTTTTTTTTAAACCCCTAAATTTTTGTTCCTATAATTACATACTATAAGAAAAACATGAATAACTAAAAATAATTTCATAATTAAAACTTTTTTTCGATTTAATTCCATTAACTAATTAATGATTGAACTATACACTATCAAGAAAATAAAATAACATTAATAACAACTATATTATGGGGCATTAAATTTTGGGTATGTCATACCCTGCCACATGCTTGATGTAACTTTTTTTCACATCATGCTCGCCGGGTTAACCCTCATTGCTATTCTATTTGCTGGAACTATAAAAGCGGGGTAACCGCGACACCCAATCTCGTTTTACACCCGTTGAATGATATCTGTATGCCATAACCTTTCTGACGTGTACGACAGATTTTCTTTCTAGTTTACGACGGTTATGACCTGACGGTGACGATTTTTATGACGTAACCGAAAGTGCGTGACTACTATAAAATTTTCTACCAAAAAACATTGTTCATTTGATAAAAAAACTTGTATAAGAGGAAGGATTAAATACTTATTTGACTTAATTGCGATACTTGTTACCGTATATGTATGCGTCTTTTAATATAAGATTATGCAAAACAACATAGTTAACAATTTAAATACATCCAGTTAAAAGTACCTACCACTCTTCTTTTATTTAACAATCGGAAATATTTTGCTGATGTCATTGATTATTAAAGGTTTACGAGCATTCGTGCATATACTAGTATGTTGTTAAATTATTTTATTAAATAAAATTATATTTGAGGATGCGCCGTTAATGTAGATTCAGCGTCCACCCAACATATGCTTTATAGCCTTTAATTTTGGCAATTTCACAGAAAATATGTGAGTATACTCGTACAAGTTATGACCCATAAAGTTTTCTGCTTTTTCGTAATTCTGCTCAATTTGAATTCAGAATGATCACATTTTTGCTATTTTGCATACTGATAACCTTAGTGTTCCATAGTTAAGCTATATATTTTCGGAATAAATTCGAAGCCAAAAACCCCCATTCGACCACAAACATAATGAATGTCAAGAACTTTCATTATTACTGTCAATTCAAAACCACATACAGAGCTGAAAGACTCAGTCAAAAAGCCAGTTAATTCTAGCAAAGCAAGCTATCTCACAAATTGCGATTTTCTTTGAATTTGCCGATGCTGCGAGCGCAAAGAGCCTGGTCTACGCGCAAAAAAGAAAATCGGGTCTCCTTTTTTCTTTCAAGCGCTTTTCAGGCTGTGAAAGGGGTTGTAAATATTTTGAGCCGTGTGAATGGGATGTCAATGTGAGCTCAAGTATAGGGTGCGGTTTTCCATTGGGTTGCTATGTGCGTTTCGGTTTAATTGATTTTTTGTCCGACACTTACTACGGGGCGGAAAGGTTCTCGAGTGGCGACCACGTACCGGAAGGCGCGGCGTGGGTAGGCCCATAAGGTGGACTGATGGCCTGGTCGCGGGAGTCCGCTGGATGCGGGTGGCGTAGGACTGGTCAATTTGGCACTCTTCAAGAAATAATCTGACTAAATACTAAAATCAATGAAACGAATGATTAAAGAGAGAAAAGTGGATGAGAAAAAGAAAGTAATATGACGAATAAAAAACCGGCCAAGTGCGAGTCGGATTCGTGCATGAAGGCTTCCGTACCATCATCTATAAAAACGAGCAAAAAAAACACGTTGGTTGTATAGGAGCCCCTATAAATATTTATTTTATTATGTTGTTTAGTATTTGTTGTTATAGCGGCAACAGAAATACCTACATCATCTGTGAAAATTTTAACTTTCTTACTATATACACGGTTCATGAGATACAGCCTGGTGACAGACGGACGGATAGCCGAAGTCTTAGTAATGGAGTCCCGTTCCTTTGGCTACGGAACCCTAAAAAACAGTGACTATTTTGTACTCTTCAGCCTTAATTATGTTGAAAACTTATAATTACGTAAACTGTGCATTTGAAATCATGATTATATATATAATTTTGTCTTCCTCTATGTAGCTAAATTTGGCCAAAAAATAGTATAATGATCAAAATCAAAAATGTAGGTAACCAGAGTAGAATAAGATTATGGTTTTAATTTGTATAGATAAAGTCGTAATTTTTAATTAATTATGCATCGAATTTGTAACTAGCGATCCTTTTGACTCATACACACGTTACAATTCAATTCATATCTCATTTCGATTCTACTCAAGTTTTGTAGAATATGGGCCCTGTTGGGTATATTATTCCGCAGGTAGATAAACGCAGATAAACCAAACAAATTTGATAGATAGTTAACATATAAGGTATTCTAGACCGACTGACAATACAAAAAGTAAACAAACAAACCGTGGAACGGTTGCTAGTACTTACTTTTAAGTTAAGTGACTGCCTGTAAGTAGGTTTCAATAATGCGAACAGGATATCTCATTGAAATATATTCAATACCACTTTTATACTGAACTTATTACTAGCAGCAATATCGTGTGTCGAACCCAGTGGAAAGCCGGCCGCATCTCGGCGTCTTCTTTAGAGATAGCTCAAAGCCAATTAGATGCAGTGACAAGCGCTGAAAGAGGCAGATAGTTAGCACATCTTGTTATGAGGGACCCCATACAAATATCACACGTTGCAACTTGCAAGGAAAACTCGGCGTTGATAATTAAGCTTATCTACGAAGCACCTCATTAGCATTGAGACTTCTCGTTATCATGTTTATAGACTAACTTTTATAATAATTTTGTCATGGAAGTATCACCTGAGAGAAAAAAGTTATACAAATACCATAACTGAAATTGAATAAATAGAGACATAATAGATAGGTAACGTTTTATAGCCTTATACCTCAAAAGGAAGAAAAAAAACGGAACCCATATAGGATCACTCGTGCGTCTGTCTGTCTGTCACAGCCGATTTGCTCCGAAACTACTGGACCGATTGAGTTGAAATTTGGTACACATATGTAAATTGGTGACCCAAAGATGGACGCGTAAAGTAAATTAATAAGTTTCGCAAACTGTATTGTGTGACATATCAAATGAAAGGGGTTGTTGTAAGCATCTCAGATATAATTTTTTATAATTTTAGCAATAACAGATTTGAAGTAATTTACGAAAAAAGACGAATCATCAATCTCCGAAACTACTAGGCTTAAAATTCTGAAAAAATATGGAAAATAGTTCCTTGTCTAAAGATTACAGGAAAAACTACCACGCGAGTTGAACTCACACTTGTCCGGTTTATTTTTATTTTAGAGAAAAACGTTGAATGCGACTCACTTGAAGGCTTTTTTTAATCGTTTGTCTGTGACTCCTCGCAAAAATAGTTTTCATGAGACTGATGGTGCTAATTTAAAATACTGTTTGGTGCATATAACAAACAAATACAACACCTAAAGCAAAATTACGTTGAGCAAAATTTTATTCGCTTGGAGAGAATCAAAAAAAAACACGATAATTTATATTTCATACTTCCTAATGATTTTCTAGATTACAGTATTTTGTCTGTATGCAATTTCCTCACAAATTTTTCCTCCACTACTAACAATAATACATTAGCAATATTTTAAATGTAAGATCCAATATTTTCATAGGCACGCATTGAGCTCGTTGCTTAAACAAGCATTAAACGTTCAAAAAAACTGTGCCTAGACGGAAAACGAACAAAAAAATTTTTTTTAATGGCAGCCTTTGTCACCCGGAGCATAATTTCGAATCTATTGATAACTCATTCATCACAATCGGTTCAGTATCTTAAACGTTACGGTGGAACACACGTGAATACAAATATACACCTGCTCATCTCAATTGCTGTCTGGAGTCCACATGAGAGCAAATACGCTCTCATGTTGGAACAAGTCCAAAACAAGTTTTTAAGACTATGAAAAGAACCAATTCTTGTATCCATTCTTGTACCCACACGTATTCTACAGGGGCACCTGGGGTACGATTCCTTAGAAATGCGACGAAACCTAAGTTTACTCAGTTTTATTTTAAATGTCATAAGAAGTAAAATTGACCGCATTAATCTGGTGGAAAAGATGCTCAAATTCAATATAACGAACGATTATTGGAACAAGCGCCTTAGATCGAGTGCCTCTCTCGCGGACGAACCTGTACCGAAACTCGCCCATACCTCGCGCGACTGCTCTCCTCAACTCCGTACCCGCAGCATCACCGCAGTCTGATGCGTTTGTAACAGGGATGTCGCGACTGATGACTGAATGTAAGAGAATGTTAGAGAGACGTGTGGATGGTTTTTAGTTAGTACTTAGATTTAGTTTAGTAATTTAGGTTAAGTAGTAATGAATCGCTGTAACGTTTTGGTTAAGACTGTCATGTTGCACAACTGTATGGTTCAATAAATAAAGAAATAAATTGCCTTCCTTCCGGCTTTGGCGTAGTCGGGCAAAAAGGCATATAACTTCTCCACACACTGAAGCAAGCACGCCTTGCCAGTGTGAAGGGAAGTGTAATTTTACACCGGGAGATACTATCTGCTGAATAATGAACACTTTCCGCTGCCCCGGTTTATTGATTGCATATAGTATTGTGCATAAAGCCTTGCTTACACTGAGAAAACTGTTCACCGTAAATTAAGATGAATTCACTAAAAGTAGGGAGCATACTGACATCACCAAAAAGTACGATGAAAGTGACGATTTTTACTATGACAAGTATCGTAATATTTTATTATCTACCCAAACAATTCTATTACGTCCTAAAACATTTCAATTATAGCGTAATATTGACATGATATCTCCTTATTTTAAGACAACGCCCCTAATTTAGACGGACATCTCGATATTTTAAGATTACCCCAAAGTGACATTTTTTTCAGTGTATACTATAAGGACGCCACTGTAAAGACTACGTACTTTGGCTTCGGACGGGTCAAGCTGGTCGAGCACGTAACACGTAACGTCAGGGTATAATATTGGTCAATCACGTAACATTCCTTACGCGCGTTAGATGGATTTAACTTATATTACGAGGACAATATTCCTTTGCTATTCCGCTAAAAAACGTGCAGGTCGATCAGCGGAGATCAAATGCAACTATTTGCGTATAAACATGCAAATAATTACAGCAAACCACCACCAATAATGAAAAAACCTCGACACGTGTTTCGCCTCTCTACGAGGCATCATCAGGAGATGCTGGCAGGAGATGTTGCTTGCGCCACGTCCACTGAGCAAATGACCAGACCTGATGATGATGATGATGATGATGATGAATGATGATGTTTTTAGCGGAATAGCAAAGGAATATTGTTCTCGTAATATATCATGAATTTCCGCAAAGTAACGCCTGATTCAATAAATTAGTAGATTTAACTGTCATTTTTCCATATAAAAAGTGACATTTAGATCTACCTGACGCGCGTACAATTCGTTACGTGATTGACCCCTAAACGTCGATTTTTATATGGAAAAAAACGGCCAAGTGCGAGTCGGACTCGCGCACCGAGGGTTCCGTTTCTTTTGATTGTATAGAAGTTTGATTTTGTTACAGTTTAAAGGTATTATAGACCTGAGTGTTTGATATGCATTTCAATTTAATACTTCTAGGCGTTCATGAGGAAAGGGGTAATAAGTTTAAAATTATTAAAAATATTTTTATCATAATGTAACTAAAAATTTACGGTTTTCGCAATTTTTCCTTTATCTGTGCTATAAGACTTTGCTGCGTACCAAATTTCAAGATTCTGAGTTCACGGGAAATACACTGCAGGTTTTGATTCCCTTGCGAGTTTCGAAAATTTGCGGTAATTTGCGGCATAGACGGCTGTATCTTTTGATTGCGTTGGCTTAGAAGTTTGATTTTTGCACAGCTCCAAGGGACAGTAGACCTGAGTATTTGATATAAATTTTAGCAGGACGCGTTCCTGAGAAAAAGGGTCTTGACAGACGGACGGACGGACAACAAAGTGATCCTATAAG
Source organism: Epinotia nisella (assembly GCA_932294315.1). Lineage (NCBI taxonomy): Eukaryota > Metazoa > Arthropoda > Insecta > Lepidoptera > Tortricidae > Epinotia > Epinotia nisella. The sequence goes on from OW028691.1 coordinate 3,729,476, forward strand.
GGTTCCGTTTTTTCCTTTCGAGGTACGGAACCCTAAAAATGACAGTTGGATCTACCTAACGCGTTCAAAGCGTTACTGATTACGCCGCGATATAATTGAACGGCCGAGCGAAGGGAACGAAGTTCTCTATCTAGGGCCAAAATTATTTCGTATGTCCGACTGTCCAGCTGCGCTCATCTACAGATCGCTTTCTACAACTGATTCTCAAGAAATTTTGTGAGGAGATTCAATACTTTTATAGATTTTTGTTTATTTTGATTTTCGTTTTTTTTTAACAGGCTTGTGCGTTCTACAGCTTACGGAACCACTAATAGTACAGTACTCAGCTAACGCGGGAAAGCAAAGGTCAATATTTCTTTCTTACCATCTTCTTTGTTACCATCACTGGTGACTAAAAAGATAGTACCCTGATGTGTGACTTCTACTGATGCGTAATCTTCTACATAACTTGAACAAAATTGCTGCCATTAATATAATAAAATAAGTATTTTTAAGGGTTCCGATACCTCAAAAGGAAAACACGGAACCCTTATAGGATCACTCGGTTGTCTGTCTGTCCGTCTGTCACAGCCAGTTTGCTCCGAAACTACTGGACCGATTGAATTGAAATTTGGTACACGTATGTAAATTGGTGACCCAAAGATGGACGCGTAAAGTAAATTAATGAATTCTGATTAAGGGGGCCACTTTTGGGGGGTAAACTGGAAAATTAAAAAAAAAAGTTTCGCAAACTGTATTGTGTGACATATCAAATAAAAGGGGTTGTTGTAAGCATGTCAGATTTTTTTTTATAATTTAAGCAAAAACAGATTTGAAGTAATTTAGGAAAAAATACAAAAATTGACCATTCCCCCCCCCCTTATCTCCGAAACTACTAGGATTCAAATTCTGAAAAAAATACGGAAAATATTTGATTGCATAAAAATTACAGGAAAACCTATAAGAAGTTTGAGTAATCAAAAACACTTATGAAATTTAGATTATATACGGAACCCTCACCACGCGAGTCCGGTTTTTATATATATTTACACATTAATAGTACTTTGAAACAAACCACAATTCGACATGAAAACTCAGACGATAAAAATACTTTTATCTGAATTTTCTCTCAGATATTTGTGTCCCGCTGGTAACATAGGTATTTATGGCTTTAACCGTATCACCAAATACTCTAGCTCATAAAAACTGCTTAGCCAGAGATGCAGGCGTCACGTACCGGCCATATTTTACGAGACGAGGCTGATACGACGCCGGCAAGGTTATTTACGGACGCTGTGATGACGAGCGGTAATGTGCATTTTGTATAACAGGTGAATGTTAGGGAAATTGTCGGTGTGATTTTTTTTTCTTGTAAAGGTAGATAGATGCGGTAATTTCCTAGTTGTTGTTACGATTATTAAGCGTATAACTTTCAAAGAAATAATATTTTTTGTGTAGTAAATAAATACATTGTACAGGAAAATCTTACGGAAATCAATCTGGGCCCACACTAAGCTCAATTAGACTTGTGAAATGGGTATTAGATAATGGGTATTAGACAATCATGTTACTTGAAAAACCTCCAATACTCGAGCACAAAACACTCGTGCTACGTGGTAAAAGCAAACATAAATGTGCCTTTACCAGAATTTGAACCTAAGACCATAAGTTTCGCGGGCATCCAACTAGGCCGAATCTCACAAGTCGAGAATATTTTACTTTGTAAGAACCATATTTCGCATAGAACACTCGAAATGAACAGATAGAAAATACAACCGACAGCCATCGACAACCGGAGGCCAGAATCAAATCCCATAAACAAGGTGGCGGCGAGACGAAAGCTAATAGATTTCCCCATTGAGCCATAGAACATGGATTGAAAGCCTTTTTTGTGCCATACACGAGAAAGGGTTCAATTTAAATATTTATTCCGTGCCAACATTCGATACCAATTTCCCTACACGCCTTCCATACCAGAACTCGCAATTGACGTATAGGTATTACATTGGAATCGTGTTGATCTGTGCCATCTTTAGTCCAGGCAATGAACTGAAAACTTGTATGGAAAAAATGACATATTTGGAAATAATTTATAATAGCTATTTTTTTTAATGTAACGGATATATTATCAATTAAATTGTTACCTAGAGGCAAAATCCAACAAAAAATCAGACATCAAACAAATCAATATTTAATTAGCTCCTAAAAAGTCCGGATAAATATTAATTTTTTTTTTTATCTTTATTTAGGTTCATTTACATTTGCTTTAAAATATTCAATATAAATAAAATAAAAAAGACAATGAATGTTTAATTTAAATCTATATAATTACTTCAGGGTGGAAAGTTTGTTGGATTCTTGAATAAAGCATCTTAGAATAATGTTTTAGAATGAAATAAACAAAAAAAACGCTATTATAAATTAATGTTTTTCGGTTGCCTCGGCTACTTCTCCAGTGTACTGGAGCACATGTGCGCGAGGAGAAGAGCAGCAGCACGAATCAACACAATTCCCTTTAATAAAACTACTTACTCCGAATGATGTTAATGTAGAAAAGTAATATGTGGTGAACGGTGTTGGTCACACGTATTGTATTCATGTATAAGGATAGTTAATATTAAGACTTCCTTGTAGTGACTGTTTGTTTACCTAAATAAAAAGAAGAAGAAAAACCAAGTTAATGTTAATAGTGTTCCAAAATGAAGCCATTCTTACAATGTCTGAAAGCTTGTAACATTACAACAAAATTGATGATCTGTGTTTTGTAATATAACTCAAAAACAGACAAAAGCGGCGATTGGTTTTTTTTTTTGTGAAATCACTAAATCGATATTAGATCTTGAATCGGATGCTACAATTTATTTCTCAAATTTGAATGAAACAGTTGACTAAGCTTTCAATATTACACATAAAATTTATTCAAAGAAAACTATTCAAAAAGTTAAATATCCGTAGCGTCGAAAATGAGTATCCGCATCAAACTTCGTCCAGTATTAAATATGTACAACCACTAATCAGCAACCATGCTTCGTCAACTATATGTCTTCGTTAGCTTTCAATAGCATCAAATAAGCGTGTACGTCAGGATGGCGGGTGGACCTCGAGAATTTCAATGAAATGGTTACAGATATTTGGTACCTTTTGTGTACCTCTGTGTACCTTTACTTAAATTCTGTGTACCTCTCTTGAAAACGAGCTATCTTCAAAAACAGGTCCACCCGCCATCCTGACGTCAGAATGGTGGGTGGATCCTATGAAATATCTACAAAACTTACACTTTATTTCACCATGTAATAATTTGGTATTATCTGTGTACCTCTGTGTACCTTTAAAAATCTGGTAACCTCCCCTGAAAATGAGCTATCTTCAAAATTAGGTACAGTCAGCATCAAAAGTAGCTACGTAAACTAAGGCGTCAAAAGTCTTTATTGAAAGGGAATAAGAACTTTTGACATCTTCGATTGCGTAGTTACTTTTGATGCTGACTGTACACCCGCCATCTTTGTCAAAAATCTGTAACTATCTCATTGAAATTCTCGAGGTCCACCCGCCATCCTACATACATACATATAATCACGCCTCTTTCCCAGAGGGGTAGGCAGAGATCACGAATCTCCATTTGCTACGATCCTGACAAACCACTTACGCTTCACTCACCTTCATAACATTTCTCATACATGCTCGTCGGTTTAGGGTACTTTTGACCTGGCCTTCTTGTAACATTTCTCCAATTTGATCAGAGAAAGTTCGCCTAGGTCTTCCCCTTCCAACTTGCCCTTCCACTCCTTTTATATACACTCTCTTCGTTAATCTTCTTTCATCCATCCCCTCTACATGCCCAAACCACCTTAACATCCCGCAACAACAACCCGCTATCCTGACGTACACAAATAAGCGATGAAATGATTATCCACGCTATTTTGGATTTTTTTTTTGTCGAACACTTGGAAGCATTCAATATAAAACAAACTCACGCACTAGGATTGAACCCGTAACCCGACCCAAGCGACGACAAAAAGCTTCGCTCCCCCGAGGGCCTCACCTTGTCACCAATACATTAAGCGTCAAGGGACGAGAGGATGCGGGTAGTTGACAGATTAATGTAGAACAACACTAGGTTAGAATATATTGAATCTGGCGACATAGAATATTCCTCAACATAATTTGAATCGAACCGCGATTCTTAATCACGGCGCTTGCCATGGTGCATATATCACCTCGGATACTATGTCCTATAGCTCTGCCCATTTGACTGTGGCAGATACTGTTGCGAGTTCTTTTTTAAATAGAAGCTTAATAGTGTGGAAGTTACCCTGTTTAATAGCCGAGGCAAAATACGGTTTCGAAAAACATTAATTTATAATAGCGTTTTTTTATTTATTTAATTTTAAAACATTATTCTAAGAGGCTTTATTCAAGAATCCACCAAACTTTCCACCCGGAAGTAATTATATAGATTTCAATTAAACATTCATTGTCTTTTTTATTTTATTTATATTGAATATTGTAAAGCAAATGTAAATGAACCTAAATAAAGATAAAAAAAAGATTAATATTTATCCGGACTTTTTAGGAGCTAATTAAATATTGATTTTTTTGATGTCTGATTTTTTGTTAGATTTTGCCTCTAGGTAACAAGTTAATTGATAATATATCCGTTACATTAAAAAAATTAGCTATTATAAATTATTTCCAAATATGTCATTTTTTCCATACAAGTTGTCAGTTCATTGCCTGGACTATAAGGCATTCTGCCAATCTTTCTATTCGTGTGCACTATGGGTTAGCTATACGCAGCGGGCCGTCAACGTACTTAGGGTGCAATATAACAATGTGTTCAGGATGGGGCTCCCTCGCTATTGTAGTGCGTCCGGCACCGGCATGTTCGCGGCGGCGGACGTGCCGGGATTCCACGCAATCTTACGCAACAGAATGGCGTCTATGATGACGACAGGTGAGGAGCAGCACCAACAGCATCCTACAAGCATTTGCTGAACGGGCGGATTGCCCGATTATGCGACGTTGGGACCAGGCGCACGCTCCAGTTCTTGCCTCCCCCCGTCTATCTGTAATACCTATGTTACTAACATTAGCTGTAAGTATACTGTATAACTAACAAATTATGGACCTCCGAAATAAATCATATTTAATTTAATACAAAATATAATCTTTACTATTACAACAGGACATTTTAAGTTTCATCGCATGCCTTTTGGTTTAGCAATGTTTCCCAGAATTAGCATGAATATTTTATTCAAGTATGTTTATCGATACCTGCAATTGTATCATTACAAAGTTTACATAATTTATAAATAAAAACGTACCTTGTGATATGTTTGTTATGAACTTACACATGTAACAGGAGGTTATTTTTTAATAGAAAATTAGTTCAACGACTTGGGTATAATCCAAATCATTGTATGCAACGGGCGAAAGAACCTTAAGATGCAAGCCCACCATTAAATTCCCTTTCCTTTTTGTTGACTGGTAAAGAATGCCTGATGGCATTAAGTCCGCCAATTGTACTTCTATTTGTATATTTGTGCAATAAAGTTTAAATAAATAAATAAATAAAAATAAATCAAACAACATAACAAAACAGCAGAAGATTCCTTTTTCTTCTGCTTTTCCTTCATTATGGCGTTTTTCATCTTCTTCGCAGCAGCTCCAGACGGTAATGGAACTTTTGTACCACATTTAGAAAAGAAAAAGAAAAGAAGACATTTATTCACTACACAAAAGACACACAGAGACAAAGGAGTAGACATACATTTCGAGATAATGTTCCTTGTACTATAGTGTTTTTTTCCTCTCTCCGCTCATCCCCTGCACCGTCTTAGATTCCTGACAAATTGAATCTTGCTGGTCGCCCCGGGCAAGACAAAGGCCCGCGTCACATCCTATTTGCCCCCTAATGACCCCAAGCGCCTCATTTCACTCCCAAACGCCTCCTGAATTAAAAATCAAAGTGACAAATCACGCGGATCCGATTGTGTTATTCGTGTTATTCGGGGTATTTGTGTTTTATTTTTGAGTAAGATGTGATTAGTTGATCGGAGATTGTGAAATTGATTGTATCGCGTTTCATTTGTTTTCGTTTGGACCAAGATTGTTGATTAAAATATCGTTCGCTTTTTGGATGCTTTCGATTTAATTATTTGTTTGAGATATTTTGGAATTATTTGTAGCAATCGTAGAATTTCGGCAGATATTTTTTTATCAGTATTTATTTCACTTAAGGTGGACATTGTTCTGGATTTTTTAAATTATAATCCTTTCCAAAGAAGCAATGACTAAAAATATGACTATATTTTATTTTATGAAGAATCTATAAAACTATCAGTTACCATTGACTCTGGCACCTTGTCCCAAAAAAAAACATACAAATTTTACTTTTATAAAATAGCTTAAAAAATATATTTAGGTAAAAACCCGATGGCATATATTTTATTTATGGCTTATAAGAATTTAGATGAAAAATAAATAGTACATAGTAAGTAGTACTTACACCAGATACTTGAAAACCATAACCATCCCCTCTATGGCAGTTAGGTAAAATATTTCCCAAGACCAACATTCCCAGAACAAAGATATCTTCCAAACAAACTCACGTTCCGAAGTTAATATTATACTTCACCTTGCTCATAACATGCAAATTTAAGCCCTAGAAGGAAAAAATGTTCATTTAAATGAAATATTCAGTAGGCATGGCAAGTGGGGTTATAACAAAAGTTTTGTGTGAATTGCTGAAGAGGTGGGAAGACTGCATGAGGTATGTCTTCATCAAGTGCCTATGCACACAAAAGAAATGGGACGAACTGAGACCACGATTTGACAAGAAAAAAGCACATCTAAAGACCATATCGACTTACACAACGGAGCTACGCTGTTTTGTCGCCTAAATAATTAGTTTTTAATTTTATGATTGAACTAGCTTTCAGGTATATTTTACGCAAATAAAGAGTTTTGCGTTTGTTTTATTATGTGAAGGAACTGCACTCAAATCGGTTCATCCGTTTGGGAGCTGCGATGCCAGTCTCGTATGCGTGTTAGTAAAAAAATATACCAATAAAGCTTAACAGTTTTTCTCCTTATTCATAACTAGATTCCGCCCGCGACTTCGTCTGCGTGGACCCGGGATAAAAACTAATCTATATTTTAATCCAGGGTATAAACGATCTTCTTGCAAAATTTCATCCAAATCGGTTGAGCCTTTTAAGCGTGATTGAGTAACAAAGATATACACAGCCAAACATCCAAACTTTCGCATTTATAATATTCAAAGTCAAAGTCAAAGTGATTAATTCTTCAATTTAGGCATATGCACCTATGAATGTCGATAAACTACCACCGGTTCGGAAAGAAAACCTCTGCCTCGAGAAGAACCGGCGTAAAAAACTCGGTAATATTATTGATTCTAACAATAAATAAATTTAAATAAGTAGGATTCATGAACAGATAAATTAAATTTAATAGTTTTGTTTCTAATAATAAAAAAAACATTAGGAACAATTTTAAACAATATCTTTTAGTTTTTATAGTATAGTATATTTATACTATATTTATTTTATAGTTTAAATAGTCTTTAAATAGCAAACTCAGCTTCGCATGAGTAGTTAAGTGCAATATGACTTTTTATTCTTTTAATCATAAAATAGGGAACTATTTTTAAGTCATTTTCAATTGGACGAGCGAGCGATGCAAACGAAGCGGACGCAGTAGAACTAATACTACGGGTAGCCCCATTTCTGCTTCCAAGTTTTGGCGACCTTACTCACTACCAAAAAACCAAACAAACCAACAAACTTTTTCTTTTACTCGCGATAAAATTCTTCCATTACACTGAAACTGGTCTTGAACACCTCACGCCTCCCACCTCCGTCGCCTTTATGAAAACTTCGCCAAGTCCCATTGCTCAGGGCGCCTGTTATCAGTTGTCATACGGTCCGACGGAGTTACACTAAGTTTTTACACTAGTGCCGGAAAGCACGGTTTTCTGCCCTGGCGTAATAGAGTCGCGGCACTCTATTACGAAAGTTGGCGATAGTTATCGGGTGCATGATAAATGTGGTTGGGATACATTGTGGAATGCGATAGGAGGGGTTTTGGTTAAAAGGAGCATCTTTGAATTTGTCAGTTTTAGTCAGCTGACTATATAGTTATTTGCTATATAGTCGGAAAGTGTTTGAATTAAAAATAGAAAGCAGTTGACTTGTTGGAAAATGGGAACACACACACATTGTGCATTGGAAGTGGTAAGATTACTAAAACTTTGGGACTAACTATGGGACTTGGCGAAGTGCCAGAAATAAATTTCAGCTTCTTCTCCCACCTGCTAAAATAAAAATGCTGTCCAATAGCCCACAATACACTGCATTCAAGATATATAATAAACTACCTGACAGCTTTAAAACACTGGGCAAATATGATAATTATTATAAGAAACTAAAGTCATTTTTACTACACAAATGCTATTATAGCTTAGATGAATTTTGGGCTGACAATCTTAGAGAAGTGAAAGAATTTTAATCAAGGTATAATATTTTTATTTTCTTTAATTTATTTATAGATAACAAAATGTTATAATTTACAGATTAAGCTTTTTATATAGAAATTAATTGAAATGTATTAGAATAATGGATTGAACTCAAAATGCGCTTAAGAATAATAATAAATCTAATTAATTTTAGATGTTTAGCATGCTCACATCATATCTTTAATGTAATTATAATTAGTTTTAGTACATTGCTATGCCCGAAAGGGTACATGTTGAAACAAATTATATTCTGACACCAATGTAAACATATGTTATGCAATAAATTATATGAATATGAATATGAATAACTGCGAAGAGATCTAGGTATAAGCTTTTTTTTTGTTATGTACCTACACAATATTCAGTTTTTGGATTTATTCCTGTACTGTATCCTATCTTATAGCTTCTTGGCAAATATGAAACAAGGTAAACGGGACTACCGTAGATAAAATCATATTTTAATCTAGTTAGGTGTGTTGTGTTTGGTATCGGTATGGTGCATGCGTTAAGGCGAGCTAAGTGAAAAGTTTGGTGGAAAATTGTTACCTACGCAGGTTCAGGCATCCAGTTTGAATGAGGACTTTTCGTTAACATTTATAGGTTATAAAAACACATAAGTTTCCTAGAACCAGTTGCGAATAACACTAAGCTAACAGGCGGAAAGTAATTTCGCACATCTTGGCAGGTGTTGACGAAGGCGTGTTAACGCTTGTACACACAACCAAACAAAAAGACGTATTGTCACTATGAAATTAACACAGTTGAGTTAAGTTTGCCCCTCAGTTCAATAGACCGCCATAATAGTAAGCAGCAAACTTCCTCAACCGTCTTATGTACATAGGATGTTTTGGGGTTAGGATGGAATAGCATCTAATAAATTGCACTCTCGTGCGCTCCTGGTAACAGCTTGATTGTGACGAGTTACTTGATATACAGTGTGCACTAGAAAGCAAAGTGTTAGCGTATACCTAAATAAAAGGGTCGATTCGAAATGCGCACCGCATTCCAATTTAATTTCAAAGTATTCACGCTTGCCCTGTCATGTTAGCTTGGCGCGCGTGGAAACGAGATAAAGAAGAATCAAATTGCCTTAGGTAGGATATCTTGCCAAAGTAAATTATATAGAGATAGACGATATTATTATAGTAGTATCTACAATTACATTGATTATAACAAGCTTTTGTTTTCATATATCATAATTAGGGTTAGGATTCTGGTGGCAGTTTAGCACAAGTAAAGCAGTGGAGTCGCCATTGTATATTTTTTTAATTGAATAAATGAATAACTGAACGATAAATCTATATTACAGTACCGGCCAATAATATATCACCTTTGCGTTTTATTGTATGAATGTGTATAGAGTAAACAATTTAGTAAACAACTTCTATTTAATACAAATCCTAACTTATTTCGTACAGACGACCAAATAGCCCAGTGGTTAGAGAACTTGACTATGAAGCTTGAGGTCCCGGGTTGGATCCCCGGTCGGGGCAGATATTTGTATGATGAATACGAATATTTGTTCTTGAGTCTTGGATGTTTAATATCTATTTAAGTATGTATTTATCTATATAAGTATATTTATCCGTTGTCTAGTACCCATAGTACAGGCTTTGCCTATTTTGGGACTAGATCAATTGGTGTGAATTGTCCCACGATATTTTTTATTTTAAAGTTTCAGTTCCATGCGAGGCCAGTGTACTCCTTACAATGTCAATTATAAGGAACGATTCATGGATTGGAATATGTGTACACTCTAATTGTTTTATTGATTCTGGTATAATGTCATAGCAATGTTTTATATATTAATTATGTTTTTACTCAATTTTTAAGAATCAATTTACTTGTATGAAACTAATAAATTTGCTTATACATTATTATTTATCAATCATTTATTCATTCAATCAAAATATATAACAACGACTTCATTGCTCTTTGTTCATCCCAATGCCACCAAACATCCCAACTGTAATCACATAATAATGTTTGTAAGTGCAATGCTTGCAATTATTTGAACAACTTAGTAGTTTAATCGAGTGGAAATGTTGTTTTACTCGTTCGTTCTCATGTACATGTTTGTTCTGACTCCCACGAAAAGGCTGTGCCTAGTATGGAAGTCACTGTATCTAAAAAAATAGTTATTCTACGTTATGGTAAATAAATTATTCTTACTTAAGACGGCTGACAATTAATTATTTTTAATTAAAGTAGATTCTAACTTCTGATAACCCTTATTGTGACCTTTTTTTGGAATAAGGGTAAATATCCATCATAGATGTGCGATGCTGTATTTACATAATATTTAACACCTTGTTTAAGTGCATATTCAGGTATAGATAGAGGTATAATTCACTACAGTGCGGACTCTTTTTCTAGGCCGAATTCACTTATCTTTGTGACTAGTAAGCAATGCGATTATCTTTTATTGTTAAGTGGTAAACAAAGCGATTGAGTTTTATTGTTAAGTGTAACCGCTATTTATACTGTAAAATAAACATACTAAACATCAACACTCTTTCAACCAAATGGTGACTTTATGTCTAAGGAACCACATTAAAAAATACTACTTCGCAATGTTGCGTTGAAGAGACTCACTATTCGAGTAAAGCATTTATCAAACATGGCCTTTATATTTCGAAGTGTTTGTGTCACGTGGCTATTGTGGCTAAGCGATTGCGTTGTTGAACCGATGGGTCTTAAGGTAAGATCTGGTCTAGAAAAAGAATCCACACTATAACATGCTTTCGCACCTTGAAAAGCACATATACTTTTGATAGCAACTGCAACAACTAAAATATACCTAACTTAAAAAAACCACATCAGTGCAACTATATTATTTTTTAATATTTAATATAATATAGTGGGACAATTCACACCAATTGATCTAGTCCCAAACTAGGCAAAGCCTGTACTATGGGTACTAGACAACAGATAAACATACTTATATAGATAAATACATACTTAAATAGATATTAAACATCCAAGACTCGAGAACAAACAATCGTATTCATCATACAAATATCTGCCCCAACCGGGGATCGAACCCGGGACCTCAAGCTTCATAGTCAGGTTCTCTAACCACTAGGCTATTCGGTCGTCAGTATGCACAACCAATCTTTATCAATCACTTAGCCTGTCTAATTAAATGGTAGCCAAGTTGGCAACTTGGCTAAACTCAAATTTTATCGAGTTTGAACACTTTGAAGTACCCAGTCAGGTGCGCGCATAATAAAACTTAAGTTACCTCGAAACTGTATTATGGGGGGTGTTTGCTATAAATTAGAGGAGATTTAGGTAATTTTGTATGGCTTAAGGTAACTCGGTTAAGTAGATTATTGAGTTCATCTTGTTTGCGTCGTCTGTGTTTGAGCTTATGTTAAACTGAATTTTCAATAGTTACTTGGGTCGTTCTTCTTTTCGACCGACAATAGCCTGTCCTTCGTCTTATTACGGCATCTCATTTGAGTAATGATGTTTACGGTTTTATAATGTTCGAATGAACGTTCATATTATTTTATTAATTAGTGATATTTAATATTTCATTTTCTCTATCTAGCATTTTTTTTAATGTTTTTTTTTTCTTAGAATGCCGTGACAGAGTGGTAAAATAAAATGTTGTCCCCACTGAAAGAGTCCACTTTGTCACATGTTTTTTTTTAGAAACCAACCGTAAATAAATATTTATATTGGCCAGAAAGGAAACTTTAATTAGTTCTAATGAAGAAACCTATGCATTTTTTTTAAAATCGCACTTCAAAACCACAATTTTCGATAGTTCAAAAACCAAAAAAACAGAAAAACCTCGGTTCATTGTCGGTAAAAAAGAAGAACGACCCACTTACAATTTATGCTACTTCTGCATTAGGTGGTTGGTGCATTATCAGTAAGTAATCTGTAAGCTGTCATCTGTCAGTGTCAAGTCAGTACAGATCCTTTACTGCTCACCTATTTTTAATAAGTGCTTCCTGATTGGCGCTGAGTGCATATTGACCAAATTGAGTGTTTTTCAAAAAAAGCTATTTTTTTGGGTTTTACTTACTCGGAATCGTTGATGCTATCAATATTCATACAAGAAAAAAAGTGTCCCAAATATTCCATTCCAGAAAGTCAAATTTTTTTTGCAGTCTTTTTGGGGTTCCGGTCCCTAAAAAGGAAAAAAACGGAACCCTTATAGGATCGCTCGGTTGTCTGTCCGTCTGTCACAGCCGATTTGCTCCGAAACTACTGGATTGATTGAGTTGAAATTTGGTACACATATGTAAATTGGTGACCCACAGATGGACGCGTAAAGTAAATTAATGACTTCTGAACAAGGGGGCCACTTTTGGGGGGTAAACTAGAAAATTTTCAAAAGAAGTTTCGCAAACTGTATTGTGTGACATATCAAATGAAGGGGGTTGTTGTAAGCATGTCAGATATTTTTTTTATAATTTTACCAAAAACAGATTTGAAGCAATTTAGGAAAAAAGACGAAAATTGACCATTCCCCCCCCCCCCTTATCTTCGAACTAATAAGATTAAAATTCTGAAAAAAACATGAAAAATAGTTCCTTGCCTAAAGATTACAGGAAAACCAATAAGATTTTTTGGGTTTTTCTTACTTTCTGAGTAAGAAAAACCCGTTGATGCTATCAATCCTCATACAAGAAAAAAAGTGTCACATTTTTGTATGCAGTCTTTTTTTATTTTAATGGTCGTGACGCACTGGAAGAAAAAGCTCTGATACTTTTTTTTTCTTGTATGAGGATCGATAGTATCAACGATTCTGAGTAAGAAAAACCCAAAAAAATTGAATTCTGAAAAAAAAGTTCACGTACTTACACTTTTTTTGATAAACGCCCTGGTACAATTAAAAAACATACAATGAAACAAAAAAAACAATCCCCAAATCGATAAGGGTCGGTAACGCATGTGTGACTGTGAGTTGCAAGCGTCCATAGGCTATAGGGTCTGATAACCAACTGGAAGGCTGTCTTCTTGTTAGATAAAAAAAACTTTAAAGTTTACCTATACTTTATTTAAAATACGTTTATCAGTGTAAATACATTCTAGTTATCAGAAGTTTGTATAGTTTTATGAATACTAATAATGGGTTATACTCGAAATAAATGATTTTTATTTCATTTAAACAATTTAACGAAAGAAATTGTTTTATTAATAATTTTTTGATTCGTATTAATTTAACGTTTAATCGAAATTAAATCATTTTGATACACAGAACAAATAAAAATAAAAAAGTAACCGTGATCGCATGTACTCGTAGCCTAAGGCACTACCCCTTCGCTGTAGCTTTCAAGTAAATACGGAGAGGTCGCTAGTATTTGCGACAACAAATCATCATCATCATCATATCAGCCGAAAGACATTCACTGCTGGACATAGGCCTCCTCCAAAGAGTGTCACGATGACCGGTCCTGCGCCACCCGCATCCAGCGGACTCCAGCGACCTTTACCACGTCATCAGTACAAACACACAACAAATGCCGCATAAATGCAAGGCATCAATTTGCAGTGATGCTGTAGTGGTCTGGCTGGTCTAGAGGTCAGGAAACTGCTGTGGTAAAGCAGAGGGCGTAGGTTCGAGTCCCGCCTTAGGCGATCACGGTTAGTTTTTGCTTTGTTCATGAGACAGAGGGGAGGTCGTGGAGGCTGATATCTAAGGGGTTGGTAGGGGGCGTGAGGCATCTACCCTCCACTACCCTCTGGTTCTCTGTTGTCGTCACCCCCCGTACCCCTATTTGTTCTCTGCATCAAAATTAATAAAGCGTGTCACAAACTAGCGCGGCCTGCGGTGTGAACTGTCAAGTTTACTATTGTCCGCCACCGCAGGCCGCGCCAGTGAGATTCAGGCCCAATAAAGTAATACTTTAAAGTCAAACCCTGACATTTCCTCACATTATAAATGTGTTTATGTCCATTATTACTTTGTTAGTTAGTATAAGGTCCGTATAAACTTTTTACCCAAGCGCAAGGTAAATAAATCCGCATTACTGTCCGTTTGAGTTAATCTTCTTACTAATCAATTTCACTTCTTTTCCTAATTAGCAGCTGACTAGAAGTTAGTGTGAAAATTTCTCACAGGAAAAACTGGGCTTGAGATAACTTTGTGCACAGAGTGAAACAGCGCAGTCGTTAAATTATTAAAATGTAATGGTGGAACTTAAATTGTTATGGCGCCCGGAGGTTCCATTTTGATTACAAGCTCTACTTTGCTTTTAATATACATAGGCTATGTTTCGGTATCGCACGCACTTTGTTATCCGTCAGATTCATCATCAGCATCATATCCGTGGGCCACTTGCGGTGCTGTCTGAAAACCAGCGCTGCAGGTGTCTGTCTGAAACCTCGGCACAATGCTGAGACAGCGACCGTTTCACTGCCGCGAAGACACACAATATTTGTCAATTGTATTGTATGTCTACTCCTTTGTCTCTGTGTGTCTTTTGTGTAGTGAATAAATGTCTTCTTTTCTTTTCTTTTCTTTTCTTTTTATATCAGCCGAAAGACGTCCACTGCTGGACTAATGCCTCCCCCAAAGAATGCCACAATGACCAGTCCTGCGCCACCCGCATCCAGTGGACTCCCGCGACCTTTACCAGGTCGTCAGTCCACCTTGTGGGGGGCCTATACCCACGCCGCGCCTTCCGGTACTTGTATACCGGATACGCTATACATCCGCGCGATACGCTCGAATGTATAAACTGTCGCTCATCGCCCCGATTCCCGCTGGCGTCCAGTCCGCGGCCTTTGGGACTTCTGTCTCGCATTTTGCAAATTAGAAAAATGTGGGTAGGTTTTTTACGTAGGTATCTCGTTGCAGCGTGAGTTGTACCAATAAACGAGGTCACAAGTACCCACTTAGCGAGCGCGAGCCAATCCCACAGTGGCTCGGACGTGGCCACTAAACGCTCGGTGTGCGCCGACGCTATCCAAAATATCCAACGGAGAGATCTCTCATGGACCGAAGTCCAATGCAAGTTGTTTGGATGTTGTATTTCGGTCATCTATTTTTGATGTAATTCTGTCCCGTTAGCCAGGAGACAAAAATGCAGTTTCTTAGAAAAAATGTTACAACTTGGACTTTTTACATGCTCTTCAGCACGTGTCACAATGCTGTCAAGATCAATTATTTCGAGTTTGGTGCAATTCAATTTGTTTATATTTATATTATTATAATTTGCATATGCATGAGCGCGTGCTTAACTTATTTGGCTTGGTTGAAAACCGGCTTCAGTAAGTTATTCGTCATGCTCCGTCTATTTTTTTTTCTTGATCTGATGCTAAGATGGTCCACAAAAAGGGGTAGAAAATGAGCAGAAAACTCCACTTTTGGTGGATATGGAAAAACATTGCAGTTTTAAAAAGTGACCCAGGTGACGTAACCATGGGAACTAGTGACAGAAAGAAGTTGATTCACTCATTTATGCACCTGATCTTAAAAACATCGATAGCAGAACTGAACACTTCAAATTCCTTCTGTCTTCATCATCCAGAAAAAAACGAATCCTAATATTGGTCAATATCAAGCGAACTGACAGCTGCAAACCCTATTTTAAAAAACATAAATTACTAACTCTTCCTAGTATATACATCTTTGGGACATGTATGTTTGTACGGAAACATAAAGAGTTCTATGTAAAACGTGATGACATTCCCTCTTCACGACTTATCCGTTATAAGAATAGATTCGTTCAACTACCCACCAACCTGAAACTGCTATCCTCAGGCCCATTAATAATTTCCATTAAGATTTATAATAAGTTACCTGACTAGATAAAAGAAGAAGAAGACGATAAAAAGTACATAAATAAAATAAAACAACTAAATATACTAACTAAATCTTATTACACGCTAAATGAATACTTAGAAGATAGATTATAATATAAACGCTCAGTAAGTCCTCCTCTCCCTAACATTGCAGTGCCCAACAGGGTTCACAATGATCTATTAGCTTTAAGTAAACATCTGTACCTACTTTTGTGATATTGCAATAAATGATTGATTGATTTGACAGCTGACAGGAGGGACGCCACAAACTCGCCCACAGCTTCTGAAGGCCACTGATGCTTCTTCTTCTTGAATAATCTGTGCGCGCGCCGGGATTTTAAAGCAAATATAAAAAAGGCTTTCGACGCAATTTCATTAAGATCTTATCAAGCGTTTTAAACGTTCTTTTACGATAGAAAAATATGCTGTTTATAACCCGCCAGGGTTATAAAGCATCTTAATTCTTATTAATATAGATTTTAGGTTATTATTCAATGTGAATGACTCGTATTTATTTATACGTATTATATTCCTCTGCAATCGTTGATACTATTCAAATGCAGGGAATCGAGTGAATGGGGCACTGAACGCCTTTATGGGCAGCCAGAAAATATCACAAAAAGCGCGCGTGGCTGTGCATAGAGGAGTGTTGGTGACCACACTTATGTATGGTAGTGAAAGTTGGGTGTGGCAGAAAAGACATCAAAGTCAAGTGAATGCAGTAGAAATGAGAGCGTTGAGAAGTATGTGTGGAGTGAAATTGAGTGATAGAGTCAGAAACAGTGTGATAAGAGATAAGTGTGGAATGGATGGAGATATAGTCACGAAAATTGAGAAGGGTATGTTAAGGTGGTTTGGGCATATAGAGAGGATGGATGAGAGAAGATTAACGAAGAGAGTGTATATAAAAGGAGTGGAAGGGCAAGTTGGAAGGGGAAGACCTAGGCGAACTTTCTCTGATCAAATTGGAGGAATGTTACAAAAAGGCCAGGTCAAAAGTACCCTAAACCGACGAGCATGTATGAGAAATGTTATGAAGGTGAGTGAAGCGAAAGTGGTTTGTCAGGATCGTAGCAAATGGACATCCGTGATCTCTGCCTACCCCTCTGGGAAAGAGGCGTGATTATATGTACGTATGTATGTATGTATTCCTCTGCCTTGCTTTTCGCAATGTTAAACTGTTTCTTTGCTGAAATGTCTGTTGCCTCACTTGGTGCTCTTTGTTATTTGTTTTGTTTTTGTTTTGTACTGTATAAATAGATTCACTGAAAATCAGCGCCGTGGCACTTCATGTCTCGACACATGCTGAGTGGACTCCTTTTTGACACTAACCTCAACAATGTATTACTTTTATTTTATTTTTCTCTAGTTTTAAGCAAGTTGTAATGTTGCTGCTGTGTATGTTTCAAATAAATCATCATTCATTCATTCATTCAATTGAATAGTTTAAAAACGAGAATTTTATTGGTGTCGGATTATTAATGACAATTTTAAAGTTAAGCCTGATTGACCGTAGGTGATAAACTTACCTTGAGCTAGTAAAAATATGGCAAGTATTTTTATACAATATGCAGCAGAGCTTGTTTACACCCCAAAGTAAATAATCATTGGTTAATTTTTAGAGGATGCCTCCTTTCGTACAAACTACGCCCCATATAAGATACACGTTTGCCTTCCGCGCATGAGAACGATATGCAACACTTTTTCTCTTTAAAATAATATCATTGCTCTGTTTTGCTTCTACATTGTTACGAGTTTCATAGGTTTAGGTTTAAGATCATTTATTCTTATTAAGAATTTTAAAAAGCATTTATTATGAGAACTTAATATTTAACATAATTATGTTAGAAACTATAAAAAGAAGGTAACTCTATACATAGGTAATAAGTTTCTATCAAAAATTACATTTTTGGTAAAAGTTTTTATTGCCGACTGTACTTTTCTGATACCGTCATCAACTACTCATCAAGCCGATTCTAACGAGCCCAAACTCGATGAGGTTGTGTCGTTTCATTGCAAAGTTCCTATGACCACCTTCCAGCTCCACCATCAGATCAGCACCATGTCATCATAATATTGCATTCTCACGCGTTTTACACATGTATGCAAAATTTCGTTCAATCGGTTACCATGAAGTGGATCAAATTTAATTTGCAAGATTTGGTGATAAACATCGGGACAGGTGGAACTAAATAAAAGCTTGTAAAAAGAGGGTAATCCTGCACATTTCATCAGCCTTAAAACCTAGCTGCAAGTTGACAAATGACAAAAGATTTGGTCGTCGTGACAGCTTCATTTGGCTAGCTACAAGCGGACAACGGAGCAAAGAGGATTGTGAAGAACCAACTAATATTACTTGGAAAGTTTGGATTTTTATTACTTTATCACAGCTGGTTGGGTTTGGACGAAATTTGACACAGACTTCAGCATTACATTATTACAAGACAAAGACACAAGAAAAGTGAATCTGTGCCGTGTCACGAAATGGGCCCAACTCAGCATGATGCTGGCTTTGCAGCCATTGCTAATCTTCCGTTGGGCCCATCCAGTGAGGACACGGTACTTAACACATGTGATACATTACAATAACAAACAAAACGGAAATAAGACACATGAAATTAAATAAAAACCGTAATGACAATTTAAGAACGCAAAAAGTCGTAATTAAAACTA
The DNA here is from genome assembly GCA_932294315.1 of Epinotia nisella. Lineage (NCBI taxonomy): Eukaryota > Metazoa > Arthropoda > Insecta > Lepidoptera > Tortricidae > Epinotia > Epinotia nisella. Next base: position 3,748,431 of record OW028691.1, read on the forward strand.
GAAAGAAAAATAAAATAATATATATTAAATACTTGAGTGACCCGTTTCCATTATATTTTAATACAAAGAACAGACTAGAGCTTATGTCCATCCTGATGAAGATCCATTTTTTTCCACACAAAAACTATTTTAGAAATCAGATAAGATATACCTACATACAAACAAAAACACAGCCACAATAGACTACCTGTTTATAATATTAGCCCACCCTTTACAAATAACTGGTAATTCCGATGTGAAAATAACAACATACTCGACATGAAACTCTTCGATAGTTCTGTTTTCTTCATCAAAATGGCGTAATAACACTAACCATCTACGTCACTTACGCCTTTCTTAGTACGCGAAAAGAGTTCTCAACCTCGAGATTTGCATACTTATAACTTTTGCTCGGCTTTAACTTTCAGAGCTGTTACCGTTAGTTACATAGTTCAGTGAAATAATTAACTTGGGAACATGAAAGCGTGTCCAAATAAAGACTTTAAAGCTAGTTTTCTTGGTCTTTATAGTTAAGGTTAAACGTCCGAGTGCTCGACGCAGTACTAGTATATGGCATGCGCAGTCTATGTCAAAGTGACATGGCTTAAATTCGAATGAAGAAAAATCCTCGTAGTTCGAATTTAACCCATATTACTTTGACATAGAGTGCCCATATACTAGTACAGCGTCGAGCACTCGGACTTTACCTTACTTGTCATTTAACATTCTTGGTATTCAAAATGGTGGATTCCGGGCGAATTTATAATCAAACCGCGATTAAAATGCGATTGGAGGTGACATATACCTAAATATGACAAAGTGGACCGTTGGGAAGCGCGCACCGAGGGGGTAATCACGTAACGTCCCGAACGCGCGTTAGGTAGATCCATCTGTCATTTTTCCAAATAGAAATAGACATTTAGATCTACGTGACGCGCGTACAATGCGTTACGTGATCGACTAACGAATCTACAATGGATTTTGCAAACGCTTGGTCGAGGCATCACGTGACCAGAGGGGTAACCACGTCACGTTTTGAACGCGCCTTAGGTAGATCCAACTGTCACTTTTCCATATAAAAAATGACAATTACATCTGCCCGACGCGCGTACAATGCGTCACGTAATGGACAGGAGGCTGGATTTTACCTCGCCCAGAGGATCCGAAAGGAAAGAAGTAGAGGCGCTCAGCGTCCACACGATGGATTGATGCAATCCGCGATGCCACGGGCGTCAATATCCAAGGCGCAATACCATTGGTCCGAAATAGAGGGGTTTGGAAAATGGCTGTGAAGAACTGCTCTCTTGGTGGTCACGAGGTAGTCGTGAGTCGTGAGGAACCAACGAATAAAAAGAAGATTATCAAGATTTCTTTTTAGTTCTTTTGGTTTAATTACGTTTCAGAAAATGTGATATAAGTGAGTATTTACGCTTTTCTTCCATACACCATGAAAAAAATACTACGCCGATTTCACGCCGATCACGCCGCAGATGATTTTGCCATCAGCGCACACTTGTACTCCACACGGTTTAACTCTACCAGCCACGCTCTATAAATTCTACATCTTGACTGAAAAGGCAATCACTTTACATGTAATATTTTTAATGGGATCTCAATCCTTTTTGTAAGGTAATTTCTAAAGGACATCCATACCCTAATTTAAAGGATGGGGGGTGATTTATTAAAAATCCTGCAATATGTATTTTATTATTTATAATATGTATTTAATTTGCAAAAGTCTCATACAAAATTCGTCGTGTCAAATTTCCTCAATTAGTGGGTCGATCACGTAACTTTTCTAACGAACGTCTGTAAGATTTAAACGTCAATTTATATGGAAAAATGACAGTTAGATTGAGATTTAACTGTCAGACGCGCGTTCGGAACGTTACGTGATTAACCCCCTGGTAGCGGAGATGCCGCAAAGCAATTTAACATTGACTAGATTTTTTTATGAATTACTTTGTATAGCGTAAAATACGCAAGTAGATAATCAGATGGGATTTGTGTCAAATGGAAATTAAATATCTAGTTGTCCATTAGAGCCCAGGTGAAGTACTAAACCACCATTTTCCAAGAATCCATTTAGCTTTACAAACTAAAGCATACTTAGTTTTAGTTACGCGGAGTATTTTAATGCAAATTATTCTGTAAGCGGCTTATGTGCAGCAGGGCGGTAAAATGGATCGCAGTAGTAGTGTTTACATAGAGTACATATATTAATTTGTAAAATGTCCACTGTACTACCTTTAAAAGCTCCTCTAACTTACAGAAGACCTAGCCGAGTCAAAAAAAACGACTAATGCGTGTCGGATCATGCATAATGAACCGTTCTGAACCTACTAAGTACTAGTTTAACCTACATTAAAAATCACTATCCTATGCCGTATGTTAAAACAAGTACCATTTTCATAAGAAACTCATGGCACTTACGCTATTTTCGTTACGGAAGGCAGTTTTTCAGAAATTACTCAAAAATCGATCTAACAATAAGTCAAAATAAATTTCGTTGAAAGTATTTAAAAAGCATTAATGTAACTACACTAACGCTTAGCTAAGCTAGCTTCGCTCTATCAGGGTTCATGTACTGTATTTGGTTCTGTGTACTGCAATATATTAACACATTCAGTGCCGGGAACCCGACTAGAGGGCGCCTACGCCGTAGTCGCTTTCCGCTACATACGAGGCAAACCACGAGATAAATAAATAAAGTTAGTTGAACGTAAATGAATAAGGACATAGAATTTACTGTTTAAACACTAAAGTCTCGCGTAGCAGCTACGGGTCGCTACGGAATGCTACGAGCTGTAAAGAGCTACGACACACAGAACGACCAAAATTTTATTACGAACATTTAAAGAAAATCAATGTTGATGTATTTTTTTACACTATTAATAAGAGCATGAATGGAATAAGTAACTGGTGGCTCTGTGAGCTGCAGAACTCGCAATTGTCTTTTTGGAATATATCTTCTTTCGTTAAATGTCCAAAAACTGAATCGACAAAAAAAGAATATAAAATTAACGAACCTGCTCACAAAATTTCACTACACTTATTTGTGAAATGCGACCTGTAGAGGACAGCGGGACAGCGGGGCAGCGGGACCTCAGGACATACGCACGAATTCCGGCTCAAGATGCAGCATAGAACTTCGTTCGCTTCGCTTGCTCGTTCAATTAAGGGGCTCCACACGCTTTTTGACGACTTTTTACGAGTTTTGAGTTGGTACTGATAGATATATTTATGGCACAAACGCTTATCTGTTCTTCAATTCTTTATTAACGTTGGCAAGAAGAAAATGTTGTTTTTTTTTTATTTTTTGTTTTATTCAAGCCAAAAAAGCTCTCTTTTCGGTATAATTATGAGGTTTATGCACTTTTAAATATGATATCTACATATATCTGTTCCTTATTTAATAGTGAGATTTTTATTTTCAGCACATTTTTACAAAAGTTACGTACAAAAAAATGGTTGTTTTGGCCAAAAGTTGCCTAAGTTTGATGCCATATATGTCTAAAGGTATGAGTTTCGAAGCAAATACGGGATACTATATTTGGGTAAACTTCGTTGTTGTTAATACGATAAGCCATAATAAACACGAAAAAACGGTCAATTACAGATCGAAGGTCATTGGGAGCTAGGAGCCCTTTAAATCATAGTGACAAGCGCACGCACACATACAGCGTCGCGCTCAAATGTCGTGAGGTAGGGTAAGGCAAGGTAGGGTCGGCAACGCGCATACAAGTCCCCTGGAGTAGTAAGAATTCATAGGCTACGGTAACCGCTTACCATCTGGCAGGCCGTACTGGCCATGACGGTGGCGGTGACGTTTGCCACCGTCATGGTATAAGGAAAAGATGAGATCAGTAGTTATTTAAATAAAAAAAAAATGCATGCATCATCAAATCACAAGGCTCCCTAGCTCTGCTGACAAAGTGGATCATGCAACTTGATTACCACGAGACCGAACTCCTTCTGGTCGTGACAAAGTAATAATTGTTATTCTCATAGCCTATATATTATCATTTATCATACACATTGCTTTATTTTTATTTACTATATCTTAAGCTCATATACATACACCCACACATACACACACACATACACACACACATACACACATAAATACACACACCGTAAGTAACTCAAACATACCCAAATGTAAAATCTATTATAAGATATAAAAAGATAACTCCTCTGTATAACTTGCAAACTTTAGTTAAGTGTAAACATTATTGAAACGAAACTGAGTCCTGGAGCCGTAGCATGGTTGGCCTTATCACGCGACAAGTGACAAGATCAGAGCGTCGTCTCGTTCTATCGAAGGGTGTCAGCCAGTGACGCACGCTCTATCCTATCACCTATCGCGTGACAAAGCCAACCATGCTACGGCTCCTGTAACACAGGGTTTCCTTGCGCAGGACTCAGGGTCGTGATACATTTCTGTAATGATTCTTGTCAAATAAACTTTTTACTTTTTTTTTACTTTACTTTTACCCCAGCCAGTACTAGACGGATCTTTTCTATTGGTCTAACCCAAGCTTGCTCAGGTTTAAAAAGATTAAAGTGAATCTAGCTAACCAGGCTATTAGAGATAGCATCTAAGGCGTCGGTGCTAACGGCACGCTACTGAAAACAAATTGTAAAAACACTTACCTGCTCGTTAATTACAACAATTTGCATCAAATACAAGTTGCCCTTTTAATAGGAGCGGGTAGGCTTTGAATAGTTTAAAACACATTAGACTTGACGGATAAAAACGCGAAAGAGACAGACTGACGGTGGTGTAAACCCAAATTATTGAAGACTTGCAGCCAGCGCGACTCCGTCATCCTATAACAAAGAACCCTAATGGAGCCACGGGATGAAATAGCATATATCTATACTGAACAATAGGCTTGTGTCCTAATTTTTTTACGATGTCATTCGAACCAGGTTTTGGAGAAGAACAAATGTTTGTATGGGAGCAACTGCAATTAAAGAACATAAAGACCCAAAAAATTGAGATATAGACGGACCTCGCTAGCGGCAGCCGAAATGTTTCAAACCAATTGACATTGAAGTATGTCACAGTTTGATATTTGTACTAATCGTTGTATGGAAAATCAAGTAAATTGCAAGTTAACTCGGGATTATGTGTCTATAATAAAATACTGTGTAATTATTGAACCTGCTTACAAAAAATGTTTATGAAATTATATTAAGACGGTTTTATAATTTTTTAACCATTAGATGGCGAAAGAGAAAAAAAAATGACCCGAAATTTTAACCATTATTTTTATATATTTTCTGTACCCCAAAATCTAGAACTTTTATGCTCGCAACTTCTTAGCAATCGCATTCAAGTCAGATAAACCGGACAAGTGCGAGTTCAACTCGCGTGGTGAGGGTTCCGTAAAATATTGAGAATTTTCCCGTTACTTTGAATACTCAAACTTCTTATAGGTTTTCCTGTAATATTTAGGCAAGGAACTATTTTCCATTTTTTTTTACCTAGTAGTTTCGGAGATAAGGGGGGGGGGGGGATGGTCAAAATTCGTCTTTTTTCCTAGATTAGGTACTTCACATCTGTTTTTGCTAAAATTATAAAAAATATAAATATCTGAAATGCTAACAACAACCCCTTTCATTTGATATGTTACACAATACAGTTTGCGAAACTTTTCTTTTTAATTTTCCAGTTTACCCCCTAAAAGTGGCCCCCTTGTTTAGAATTAATTAATTTACTTTACGCGTTCATCTTTGGGTCACCAATTTCAACTCAATCGGTCCAGTAGTTTCGGAGCAAATCAGCTGTGACAGACGGACAGACAGCACGAGTGATCCTATAAGGGTTCCGTTATTTTTTCCTTTTGAGGTACGCAACCCTAAAAAAATATCAAAATCTGTATAATGGCCATTTTATGTCTTACAGATATAAACACAAACAAGTGCCACACCTCATGCTATTCGCAACACTGGCTAGATAAAACCGAAACAAAACTGGTCCAAATTACACACTACCCATTCCCACAACTGGGTTGTTATTCACAAGGGTTCAATATAGGTAAACCAGTGTAAGACATACCTCAAATAACGCGTTGATGTTGCGAATCTATCGTAATGGCTCGTCCACGACAACGTTGGCGGCTGGCGGCGGAAGAGTGTTATCGAAGCCCGGTTTTACGCTTCCATGTATGGCGCATGGTTGGCGCTGCCGCCACCTTTTTTTTTTTTAGAACCTGACTGTTGCTATAATAGGACGGACCCAATATAGCTGTCGAACTGCATGGTTGGAGAGTATCCTGGGGAAAATCCAGGGGGAACTCTCCGGCACGACCACGCGGGGGATATAACACTGGAATACTCTAAGAGTTTGCGCTCCAGTGAGATTGGTTGAACGGTTTCAACCGAATCTGATGTGTGAGTGGTGATGAACTACTGGGATTGGCTGGTTCGCTAAACCTACCCTAGCTGAGAAGAATCCAGCAAGAAACTCAGCTAGGCCCGACCCGGGTCGGGTTGCGTCGGATTGACTGTGCCCGGTATGCGGCGGTACCGGGTTGAGTAGGGAGCTGCCGCACCAAAGACCTACACCAAAGATACTGGGAGGAGATAGACACATGCAGACAGACCAAAGAGATTCTGTCGAAGCGCGACTACAAACTCACAACTGCACTAATGAAGACGCACAGAAACCAACTAAGCAAGATAGTAGGAATGATAACCGGACACAACACCTTGAACAGACACCTCTATAATTTAGGTATCACAAACAGCCCCATGTGCAGAGCGTGCATGGAGGCAGAAGAAACGACTTAACACATTCTACGGGACTGTAAGCAGGTAGAAGCACCTAGGGTCTCCGGACACACTACGGAACGCAGTCAGCAATACCAAGGCACTCTTAAACTTTTTATCGCATTGACGGCCAGCTAGCTGCGTATACCCAACCTGCAGTTCACACGAGTAGACGGATTGACAACATTCTTTAAATAAAGTAACTTTGACACCTTCACTACACCGTGCGAACTTACGGGCCAGCATATTACACCGGACTGCCAATGCTCGGCGCTCTCTCTCTATGTCGAGATTGTCGCATAGCGTCTCCACTACCCAGTGCCCCAAGTACTTAAATTGTGAGCCTCTTTTTAATGGTGTGCCGCCAAGTACCGAAGGCGGAACAATATCGTAAGTTTTATTATATAAGCCTACGTTGTCTGTTTATTTGCCTCTGTAAGCGACTAAGTACGATTTATTTCCAACGTCGTAACTTACTACTAACATGCCACTTCTAGGTAAAAGAATCATTAGTCGTTCAACTATTCGATGCATTGACGATACCTAGATAACTCGTTCTGCTTACTTACCGTCGAATTATATACGAGTATACGACTTGGATACTTGACAATTTTTTCACGAGATCATTCTGAGTGGCTCAAATGTTTGTATGGGTCTTACTACTACTATAGCATCAAAAAAGACTAAAAAGAGGGTTTAAGGCTAACCTTCGCTGGTGGCAGCTGAAACGGCTCATGCAAATTGACATTATGACGTCGATGACACAGCATTATCTTCGTGGTCAGAGTTGTATGGCAAATTACGTAAAATGCTGTTTTGGTCGTGAAACACTGTGCTTAAGTGCATACAGCCAACATAGATACAATTATTTTTTGTGAAACTCTAAGGATTCTAGTGGTATTTTAATATTTGCTCTTGGTCGATAAGGTAGGTACTTCTTTTTGATCTATAAATCTTTTATATTTTAATTATATTTTGTAATTTACCTACACTTTATTGTTATAATTTCATGGCTTACTATCAATATAGCAAACTACGTTATTTTTAAGGTGGTTTGGGCATGTAGAGAGGATGGATGAAAGAAGATTAACGAAGAGAGTGTATATAAAAAGAGCGGATGGGCAAGTTGGAAGGGGAAGACCTATGCGAACTTTCTCCGAACAAATTGGAGAAATGTTACAAAAAAGCCAGGTCAAAGTACCATAAACCGACCAGCATGTATGAGAAATGTTATGAAGGTGAGTGAAGCGAAAGTGGTTTGTCAGGATCGTAGCAAATGGAGATCCGTGATCTGATCACTGCCTACTCCTCTGGGAAAGAGGCGTGATTATATATTTGTATGTATGTACGTTATTTTTTGAATGAGGAAAGTACCCGATTGACAGCAGAGCTATTCCATTCCCGAACTTATTGTGGTCAAGTAATCCGGGTAAGCGGTGAGATGAGGCAAAACATGTTGTGAATGAACTGAAACGGGCCACAGTGTGTTCGCAGCAGTGATAGCATCAGCAGTTAGTGTCCTTTAAATCAGTGCGGAGTAAATAGGGGCTTGCTGGCTCCGAATAAAAGGAAGGAAAGTGGTTTGCTGGCTTTGCGATGATTTAGTGGTGGTAAGGACCGTTTGTTTGCGGAAAATTGTGCGTTTATGGAGTCATGAGAAGGATGGAGAACGTATAAAAGAAAATAAAAAATATTAATTAAAATTATAGGTAATTATTACGGTTAAAATTATTACGGTTTTAATAACATTATAGTGGGTATGTGAGCTGTGGAACTCGCAAGCCGTCTTTTCTATGTTTTTTATTTCGTAAACCGAATTGACAAAATAATCCTACTTAGTTTGGATGTTTGGATGTATGGATGTTTAGTTGTTTAGATGTTTGTTACTCAATCACGCTTAAACGACTCAACCGATTTGAATGAAATTTTGCACGGAGATAGTTTATTACCTGGATTAAAATATAGAATAGTTTTTATCCCGGGCTGACGCAGACGAAGTCGCGGGCGGAAGCTAGTTCTACATGATTATTGAACCTGCTCACAAAATTTCACGAGAATAGGTTAAGAAATGCGACCTATAGAGGAGAACAGCCGGACAGCCGGACAACCGGACTTCTTCGTTCGCTTCGCTCGCACGTTCAATTAGTAACTGTTATATATACCGCCTAGCCCCTAGCTATTTCACTAAGTTAACATTGTCAACTGACAATGACAATTCGACGTATATTTGCTGGGTCAATAAGTAACGATGCTGTCTAGCGACCACCTATACTTGTCGATCCAGCCACATTATTCGTATTTCAGGTTAACACTTTCACCGTCAGACCCGCCTAGCGGGCGCCTACGCCGTAGGTGCTTTCCACTACTTAGTGGAAAAACCACGAGATCGGGTAGGAGCGCTGTAGCTTGTAGTGATTCTTGGCAGAATGTGTTAAATAAAATTGTCAAATAGAACTATATTATTATAAGCTCATTAAAACAGAAAGTAAAGTAAAGTAAAGTAAAGTAAAGTTTATTTGTAAAACATAGGTAACAAAGATGGTACAATGGTTATATGTGTATCACTATGTTTGGCCATTAGGCATACAAATTTGCAAGCAGCATGCATTACATATTACATACTTATATATAGTCTTCATTATAAATTACATTTTGCTAATTACAGTTTAAGTAGTCATTCACTGAATAAAAAACTTTATCTGTTAAGAAATTAAATAATTTTGATTTAAATTGGGGCATGTCAGTTTCTCTTATAAATTCCGGTAACTTATTGTATAATTTCGGTGCCATACCGAAAGCACTTTTTGCTAGTAAAGCTGTTTTTAAAGGCCTTGAACTAATTTTATGCCGCTGGCGTATACTTTTAAAAACAGAAAATTGCTTGATGTTGCACTTGATATACATAACTAGCTCGAAAATATATAAACATGTCAGGGTTAATATTTTAAATTGGATAAAGTAAAGCTTGCATGAATCTGTTGGCTGTAGCCCACAAACAGATCTTAAGCACTTTTTCTGAGCCCTAAACACCAATTCTCGGTCAGTGGAATTAAGGACTCATACAGCAATACTTAACTATTTGATAATTTAAGGCAGGGATCGGATACCGGTATTTTCTCCATACAAAATAAACCGGTATTATTTCGTTCTTTGGTTATAATATCATTTTTGATCGGGCAGTCTAATAATATGTACCTACCTAAATACACGATAGAGTCCTACATTAAGAGCCTAAAATAATTCAAAATATTAGTCTACTTCGGGTATTTTTGAAAAAACCGGTTCCGATCCCTGATTTAAGGTATAACTACCTAAGTAGCTTTATTTCAGAGTAATACTTTGATCATAAAATCTTGACGATATTTCAAAACAAGGATATCCCGACGACGGTGAAATTTCTACATTCATAAAAATGATCAAATAGTTAAGTAATGCTGCGTGAGTCCTTAATTCGGTCGTAATGAGCTTATATATAGTTCTATTTGGAAATTTTATTTTGTATTGTTATTTCGTTGTTATACATTTAGCTACTTACAATACAACTAATAATAATAGCAAACTTTGGAGAAACCTAGCAGCAATAATGTTTTGTGCAAAGCTTGGCAATCTGTTTTATATAAAACAATATTCCTTTTTGCTGTCTGACGTCAATCATCAGTTATAAATTCTTTATTGAGGAAGCCATTCAATGATGCTTTTCCAATTCCTTATCTACGAATCTCCTCGCCAGGCCTTTTTTTACGAAGTAAAATAAAAGATAGTACTTTAATTAACAGCGAGGCAATTTATCTTAGGATTCAAAAATTTGCCCTATTTCAGCCTTCATTTAACAGGCTTCAAGTACATCTAAGTGGCTCGGAGCACTTTGTAATCTCCTGGTAAACCCTTTATTTACATTTTTAAAGCAAAAACCCCAAGGGCGCAATAACTAAGGACTGGAGCTAACCCCAAGGGCCTCAGTCTGGATTACTTTCCAAATAATCGTAAATTTTCCAAAACTCTCCAGCAACTTTGGCCCTTCTGAATAATATTATATCTTCGCGAACTCTGAGAATTACAATTTCACAAGAATCAATTCTCTGTTGAATAAATAATAAGTAATTGTAATGTTTTTGGGAGTTTTCGCGCGAACGTTCATGGGTAGTTTGAGTTTGAACGTGTTTAATGGTGTGAATATGGAACTCGGTTGGAAGTGTGAGCAGAGCTGGGACGAATAAATCAAGAAGAAGCCATTTTTTATACAAAGTCGCGTTCTCCTTACTCAAATACCTCCTGTAGCCGGAAGTCGCTGTTAATCCTTAGATGCATACGGAATCAAAACAGATACCATGTCTTTTCTTCGTTCTAAAATCTTAATTAGTTTTTAAACGCGCTACCTTTGGCTGTATGATGTTACCGTTACTCAAATACTTACAAAAAATATAACAAGTCAAAAAGTTGAAATTTTGCGACAATATTCAAAGCAATTATGCACCATCAGTCGGTTCCCCGTTCATCTAGTTGGTCTCCATTCGTCCGTTAAACAAATAAATAAAATAAAATATAAATAATTTTATTTCAGACCTTAGAGTATTCTTAGTTAAGTACTTTTAAATCTTACTAATTAAGTTAGTAGAAACAAAGAAATGGCCCTTAGGGCCCGGCGGTTCAGGTGACTCCGTTAACGACGGTAGGCGGAGACCATCTAGAACTCGGGGTGCGAAGAATCTCCGGGCGTTACGATCTCCTATCCGTCAAACGACTTCGGCTAATATTAATAAGGACTCCGGAAATAACCTAAACGTACTTACATACAATACCAGGACACTAAAAACAGAAGAAAGATTGTTGGAACTGGAAAACTCGCTTCAGGATATCAATTGGGATATAGTCGGCCTCTCTGAGGTGCGTAGAGAGGGTGAAGATGCTGTCGAACGACAAAATACCATTCTTTTCTTTTGTGGGAATTCGGGAGGTATCAATGGAGTTGGCTTCTTAGTTAAAAAGAAATGGAAACCTAATATAATAGAATTCATATCATATTCTGACAGGATAGCAGTTTTAAAATTCCGTTTAGCTGAAAAACAGACCCTTACTTTAATACAAACCTATGCACCGACTTCTACACACCCCGATGAAGAAGTCGAAGATTTCTATGACCTATTAAATAAAGCTTGCGATGAGCACCGTGCCACATACAATCTGATCCTCGGCGACTTCAACGCCAAGGTAGGGAAAAGACAAAACTTGGATGATTCTAAAATTATTGGGCCTCATGGTCTTGGAGACCGGAACGCAAGGGGATCACGCCTCATCCAGTTTGCTTTTGGACAAAATATGCAAATTGCCAACAGTTATTTTTTCAAAAAACTCCACCGGAGATGGACCTGGATGTCCCCGAATTCCCAAACCAGAAATGAAATAGACTATGTTATCACATCTAATAGCCAAATCATCAAAAACGTTGAAACTATTAACAATATTAAATTTAGCTCCGATCACAGACCACTCCGTGCGAAACTTGTCTTCACTAACCAAATTTATCGCCATCAACTCATTTCAAAAAGCAAAATACAAAAACATAACAAAGAGGCACTTATAGTTCAGAAACACGAGTTCAACATAGAAATAAATAACTACTTTGATGCGTTGGACCAGTACAATGAAGAAAAAGTAGATGATCAATATGAAAATATTATCAATAGTATAAGAAAAGCTAGTAGTAAAATAAAATCAACAAAACGCAAATTTAAGAAATTAAGTGAAAGCACAATAAAACTCATAGAAGACAGACACACATTAAATTTAGCAAAGGGTAGTGCAGAATATAGAACAATAGATAGACAGGTAAAACGTTGCATTCGAGCAGACATTAGAAATTATAAAACGAAATTAGTCGAAATTGCATTAACAAAAAACAAATCCCTTAAGACCGCCAAAGAAGGTGCATCAATAGGGCAAAGCTGGATAACAAGCTTAAGGGACAGTACTGGAGCCAAACAGGGAGATAGAAATAAAGTACTGAACGTAGCTACAGAGTATTATCGCGCTCTTTACTCTAACCCTCTCCAGAGTCATGAACAACTAATCGGAGATGAGAGTTTCAGCGCCATTCCACCAATAACAGAACACGAAGTGTACCTAGCACTTCAAAAAATGAAGTACAACAAGAGTTCTGGTGAGGATGACGTTACCACTGAAGCTTTAAGAGTAGGAGGGCCTTCACTAATTCCCCACATCAGCAGATTATTTAATAAAATCATAGAGACTTATACCTTCCCAGATAAAATGTGCCATTCAAACATCATACTGCTACACAAAAAGGGGGATAAGGCTGATATAGGAAACTATCGCCCTATCAGCCTTGTATCCCATATGTATAAATTATTTATAAAAGTTATAGAAAGTCGCATTTCGGGCCAACTTGATCTCCACCAGCCACCCGAACAAGCAGGATTCCGCCCTGGCCTGTCCACTACTGACCACCTACATGCTCTGAACCAAGTGATCGAAAAATGTCAAGAACATAATATCCCCATTTACCTGGCCTTTGTTGATTACTCGAAACCTTTCGACAGTATATCGCATCATTCCATTTTTGCAGCTCTACAACATCATGAAATAGCGCCGAACTACATTCAACTCATAAAAACTATTTACAAAAATAGTACAGCCGCCATAAAACTACAATCTTCTGGTCAGTCTTTCGAAGTACAAAGAGGAGTTAAACAAGGAGATCCGCTATCGCCGAAGCTTTTCACCAGCACTTTAGAATACGTGTTCCAAAAACTTACGCCGCGTTGGGAAGAGAAGGGGTTAGTCGTCGGGGAAAGAAGGTTGACCAATCTTCGTTTCGCTGACGACATCGTCTTGTTTTCCTCAACCGCTTCCGAGCTTTGTCATATGCTTGACGATCTCAGCACCGCAAGCCTCGAGGTTGGACTAAAGATGAACATGTCAAAGACCAAGGTCATGACCAATAGCACAAAACGTAGGGTAGAGATAAACGGAGAACATATAGCATATGTCCATGAGTATCTTTATTTGGGCCAATTAGTCTCTTTCCAGGCGCGACAAGAGAAAGAGGTCGATAGACGGACCGAAAACGCCTGGAGGAGCTATTGGTCCATGAAACACCTAATGAAGGGTGACCTACCTCTGTCACTTAAACGTAGGCTCATGGACATGTGCATACTTCCAGTTCTCACCTACGGTGCACAGACTTGGTCTTTGACGGAAGCGCAGAAGTCCAAACTCGGGGTTTGCCAGCGAGCTATGGAGCGCAGCATATTAGGTGTAAAGTTAATGGATCGCATCCGGAACACCACGCTGCGCTCCAAGACCCAAATAGAGGATGTAGCTCGGAAGGCGGCCAAATTAAAGTGGGACTGGGCTGGTCACGTCTACCGCATGCCGAATGAGCTGTGGGCCAAAGGGACCACGGAGTGGAAGCCACAAAACTCAAAACGGAGACGCGGTAGACCTCGTCGGCGATGGCGGGATAACTTGAACTCCTTTTTAAAAGACTGGCCAGATATTGCTCAAGACCGCGATGAATGGAAACAGAGGGGGGAGGCCTTTGCTCAGCAGTGGGACATAACGGGCTCGATATAATAATATAATAATTAAGTTAGTTATAAGTATATGAAGAAAAATAAAAATAAAATAAAATGAGGTACATACATAAAAATGAAAAATGTGTGCTATTGAGAAAGCGAAGAAAGTTGGTGTCTACAATTTCGATCTCCCAAAGTTCACTGTGGGTATCCTGGGAAATGAGAGATGTGGGTAGTTCTAGCTGAGGTGAATAAAGCAGTCTGTACTCGGTAACGGGCGTTTATGTATCTTCCCTGACATGGCGCAGTCGGAAAATAAGTTTTAAGTGATTATGATACGTGATTATACTGTTGTTTAGTATTAGTACATGTTAGCTAGTGATTTACAATGGAGTCAGTGCTTAAACCACCAGCGCCGTTTTGTTTTGAGAATGACTTGTCGAGTGTAACAACGGGCAATCTTAGCAGGCAGTGGGCAAAATGGAGGAAGTCATTTGAAACATATTCGAAAGCATGCGAATTGGGCAAAAAGACTGAGGATGTGCAAATTAGTATAATATTGCATGTTATTGGAGAGCAGTGCCGAGAAGTTTACGAGCAATTTACGGGCACATTTCGTACTACAAAAGCATTATTGGATAAATTTGATGCATATTTTTTGCCCACGAAAAATTTAACAATCGAACGCCATAGATTTTTTATGCGCAATCAGAATGACGGGGAATCGACCGAACAATACGCTTTTGAGTTAAAACGGTTAGCTAAAACATGTGAATTTGGGAGTTTAAACGACGACCTCGTGAAGGATAGGTTGATATGTGGCATCGCGGAGGACGCCTTGAGAGAAAGGCTGTTACGTGAGAGTAACTTGACGTTAGCTAAAGCAATGGATACCTGTAGAATAGCAGAGATGTCGCGGGTTCAAGCGAACCATATCAAGCAGGAAAAAGAATATGACAGTCATGTTCACCAGGTTGCCGAGCAAAATAGTGATGAAAGCCGTCGCCAGGACACCGCGGCCCGCCCGCTGCGTGCCGATGTCGAGAGCGCGCTTGCGGCCCACCGACCGCGCGCGCCGCCGCGTCGCCCGCGCCGGCTCCGCCAGCGCTGCGCGGCAGCGGTGCGTCCGCATCATCCCGCCGGAACGTGCAACCACGCAGGAAAGATGGAAGAAAATGCGACTATTGTGGTTTCGTGCATGATAGATTTAAGTGTCCGGCATATGGTCAACGATGCACTAGGTGCAATAAGGCAAATCATTTTGCGAGAATGTGCCGAGTTTATACGGTGCAGGAGAACTCCACTGATCAGGTGAGTCCAGATAATGATAGAATTGTAAAAAACAGTTGGAATGTAGATATCTTGATTGGGAACGTTCCTATATCGTTCAAACTAGATACTGGAGCTGATGTAAACGTTCTTCCTAGAAGGTTCATGTCACAAATAGGAATTAAAGAAGTTGATTTAGTCCATACGCGGGTTAAGTTAACAGGCTACTCGGGAGATCAGATTGAGGTGGTGGGCAAGGCAATGCTAAAGGTAAATTGCAAAGGAAGTGCGTACGTTCTTAAGTTTATCGTCGCTAATGTTGATTCACCGCCGATATTAGGTAGGACCGCTTGTGAGGAGCTGAATCTTATTAAACGAGTAATGAGCTTAGACTCGTCGTTGCGTACCAATAGTGCGGAGATATTAACTGAGTATGAGGACGTATTTCTAGGTATGGGGTGTCTACCAGGTGAGTACCAAATAAGATTACGGCCGGACGTGCGCCCGGTCGTGCATGCTCCGCGTAAGCTACCGATCGCGTTACGCGATAGTGTCAAAAATAAACTTGATGAGATGTTGCAGCAGGGTGTCGTGGCTAAAGTCGAAGGACCCACCGACTGGGTCAATAGTATGACAGTCGTAAAAAAGGCAAATGGTGACCTTCGCATTTGCTTAGATCCACGAGACCTTAACAAAGCCATCCGTAGGGAGCATTTCAAGTTACCGACCCTAGGTGAAATCACAGCTAATCTGGCTGGTGCTAAATACTTCAGTACATTAGATGCGAAGCATTCGTTCTGGCAGGTGAAATTAAGTGATGACTCAACAGATCTATGTACTTTTAATTCAGTATTTGGCAGGTACAAGTTCTTAAGGATGCCATTCGGAATTTCCTCGGCGTCAGAAATCTTTCATAAGAGGCTATATGAGCAATTTGATGACCTTGAGGGGGTCATCCTATTTATAGATGATTTACTCGTGTACGGCGAGACGAAACAGGAACACGATACGCGTTTGCGTCAAGTCCTTGAAAGGTGTAGGCAGATCAATATTAAACTCAATAAGCAAAAATGTAAAATAGGTCTATCCGAATTAAAATACTTAGGACATATCATATCAGAACACGGAATTTTACCAGACAGTTCACATACGCTGGCGATAAGAAATATGCCAAGACCGCAGAATGTGAAAGACATGGAAAGATTTTTGGGTCTCGTAACATATGTAGGTAGTTTCATTCCTAACCTCTCAGAAAAAACTAATTTACTTCGGGAGTTGTTAAAAAAAAATATAGCTTGGCATTGGGAAGAGGGTCATGAACGATGTTTTAATGAACTAAAGCGATGTCTGATTAGCCCACCGGTACTTCAATACTACACCTTAGATAAACCCGTCACACTATCGGTTGATTCGTCAAAAAATGGTCTCGGTGCATGCTTGATGCAAGACAACATGCCGGTGTGCTATGCGTCACGATCGCTGACAAAGGCAGAACAGGCATACGCACAAATTGAAAAGGAACTTTTAGCTTGTGTTTACGCATGTGAGAAATTTTATACTTATATTTATGGACGCGGGGATGTAAAAATTGAAACAGACCATAAGCCCTTGATTAGCATTATAAATAAGCCAATAGCAAGTGCACCGGCCCGGTTGCAAAGGATGTTGTTGAGGTTACAACCTTACACATTCACATTAGTGTATAAGGCATAAGCCCGGGAAGTATCTATACGTAGCCGATACATTGTCACGCGCCATTGCGTCAGATGGCGCGAGCGAGGGGCCCGGAGAGCCTCGAGATCACTTGGACGCGCAAGCGCAAGTTTGTGCGGTAGCGGTTAGCAACCCTTTAAGCGATTCACATTTTTTAAAATTACAGAAATGTTATAGCACGGATAGCGAAATGACAATGCTAAAAAAGTACATTAAAACAGGATGGCCGACACATAAAGGCCAAATAAATGAATTGATTAGGCCGTATTGGGATTGCCGGGACGAATTAACACTCGCATACGACATGGCATGGAAAGGCAATCAAATAATAATACCGAAGTGCATGCGTCGAGAGATGTTACAGAAAATACATATAGGCCATCTAGGGGTAGAAAAGTGTAAACTAAGAGCTAGGGAAATAATTTATTGGCCAAACATGAACTCTCAACTCAAGGACATGATTTCCCACTGTCAAACTTGCCTTACGCACAGGAAAGACAACAGTAAACAACCCCTTATCCCACATCACGTTCCGTCACGGCCGTGGTCAAAAGTAGGTGTCGACATTTTTCATTACAGTGGAAAATCGTATCTTTGTGTGATTGATTATTTCAGCAAATACGTTGAAGTTGTAGAATTGCAATCTTTAACATCAATGCATGTTATCAATCAATTAAAAAATATATTTTGCAGGGAAGGAATTCCTGATATTGTGTTTTCGGATAATGGTCCGGAATTTTCTTCAAATTTATTCCATACTTTCAGTAAAGAATGGGTTTTTCAGCATCAGACGTCATCACCTAGATATGCTCAATCTAATGGACAAGTGGAAAGGGCAATTCAAACTGTAAAATCTATACTGCGTAAAACCTCAGACGATTTTTCAGACTTTAGACTAGCACTACTGGGCTATTTAAATACACCAATTAGTGACAAATTACCATCTCCAGCGGAAATCTTAAAAAACAGGAAATTACGCAGTGCCCTGCCTTGTTCACCCGAACTATTGTTACCTAAAGTTGTAGATAATGATGAAATTAGATTAGAACTTCAAAATCGTCAAATGAAGCAAAAACTATATTTTGACAAAGGAAGCAAAAACCTAAAATCATTAGAACCAGGTTCACTTATCAAAGTACGTATTAATGGTAAGTGGAGTAACGGTAAGGTCATAGGGGTCGTAAACCCAAGGTCGTATTCGATCAGACTTCAGACCGGGAGAGTAGTTCGTCGGAACCGCCGACAACTCATGTTAGACTCGCCGCGGCGTCGCGACGCTCCCGTCGACCTGTTACCGTATGATATAATACCAGATCAAGTGCACAGCTCCAGTACCCCGCACACTCCTGAACGTTCCCGCCAGGTATTGCAGTCCACTAACAACTACGTTTCTCGATTTGGCAGGACAGTGAGGCCTCCTGATCGGTGGGGATATTCAGCGCCTGGTGTACCACGGTTCTCCTAACTTGTATGTACCTACCGATTTATATTGTATTCGATGATTGATCCCAAAAACGTTTAAAATGATTAATCAAGTATTTCTAATATACATGCATGCTTATGCATGAACTGTATGAAATTAAAAACACATTTGTTATTCAAGGTACTTATACTCACCTAAATTAATTGTACATACGTTTACTAGTGTAAAATATCTCTTAGAAGTAAACTTCATATTGATAAATTTAATAGAATGTAAATTTAATAATAAATATAAATATGTAACACCACAGCATGCGGGTGAAATACCTACCTACGTATCTGATTATGCAGTAATAATTGAGATTTAAGTAATTATACAGTTATGTTATCATACAATTATGTTAAGCATAATTGATGAAACCATTTATGTACTGATATGTAAAAATAAAATAAAGGTAAAAAAAAAAAAATATATATATACATATGTAATAAATAAATAAAAAAAAATATAATAAAGAAGGAAGATAAGCATGTTATCTACGTAATAATAATTAAGCATTATATTTTGTAAGAGAAGGGTTGTGGGTATCCTGGGAAATGAGAGATGTGGGTAGTTCTAGCTGAGGTGAATAAAGCAGTCTGTACTCGGTAACGGGCGTTTATGTATCTTCCCTGACATTCACCTCCTCCCAAGACTTGTTAATCGGGCAGTCCAACCTCTCGGCCACCACCCTGAGAAGACCGTTGCTTCTGCCGCGCACTCGCCTCAGCATGGACGAGACTCTTTTTCGCCTTATGGCATTAAAGTCATCCAGTCACGAAATGTTCATGTGGCTTGGGGGAACACCGAAAAAACATATGTTTAAAGTATAAAAAGGCGTGACTTTGTACAGACATTGGCGGTCTCGTTGTCTTTTCGTCCATGGCGTGAGTAAAGTATCTAGTCGTACGTCATGTTCAATGAAAACTGGTAACGTATAAATTCTTTGTAGTAAATAAAGGAATGAAATAAAGGTTAACTCATATCAATTCTTCCATTATTATTATACATTAGGTTTGCCCGCGACTCCACCAGAGTAGATGTTGGTCTATTTCAATTCCCTAATATAGTACAAAAAAAACATCAAAACGATTTAAGCCGTCTACTCATTATAATTGGTTCGGCGAGCATTGGTTCTGCTAGCTGTCTCGCTGTTTCTACACACACTAAGAAAGAGACCAATAACCCGTCTCTCGATTGGCCATTGGTCTTGTGCCAGCCTTGCAGAAGTTCAGGGATGAAAATGTAACAGACATACACTTGTAAGTATGGATATATTTTATTCAGCATTTTCTGCACCAACGACAAACCTTAGGTATACAGAAGACACACTTTGGCAAAAACATTATCTGAGAGTGGTCTACTAGATATAATTACTAATTAGTATCTTTAAATCTTTTAAAGATCAGAAAACTCTTCACACCTCTACAGTTGCCATCCATAAGATACAGTGTCCACTTACCATTTGGAAAAACTGAATCAACACAAATATATCATTATTGACCGGCTTACAAATTTCACGAGAATCGGTTGCGAAATGTAACCAGTAGAGGCCTGATATCCAGACATTCGAAAAAAAATTGGCCCGAGCTGAGACAGAGAACTTTGTTCGCTTCAATAGCTCGTTAAATAACACCGGCATTTTGACCGCTATCCCTGTATGAAAAAAAACATTTTTGGTACAAGCTTTTATTGCCGACTGTACTTTTCTGTATACCGTCATCAACTACTCATTGAGACGATTCTAACGAGCCCAAACTCAACGGGATTACGTCGGTTAAGTACTGAATTCCCATGGCCACCTTCTGTCTCCATCATTTGATTAGCTCAATTGTACCATAATATTTAATTGTCATCTAAACTATACTACTAATAACTACACTTCAGCTCAATCGGATAACGGCAAGTGACTGAAAAATTGATTGCAAATTATGACGGACAACTTACATACTTAATACGAACAGTGTCAAGTTAATATAAAGCTTGGAAAAACACGAAAAAAGAAAATAACGCGCTTATAAGCTGTATAAAAACAATGCCTATAGCTAACCTGGCGAGCCATTTTTTCACAACAAAGAGTGTACGTTCATTTAGAACAATTAGCCCAGTCACGTACCACGAAACAACACTTAGCTGCTATGAGCGTTAAAAAACATTAATTAACTTGAAGTATGGAGTTACACGCTGCAAGGCAAGTGAGAAAACAGTATATTAATACATTTTTCATTTGCGAGTATAAAAAATCTATACTGAAAATATAACGTGGAAACGGTAAGGAAAAATACATAGACAACCAACTTTATTAATGGGAGACTTTCTGTTGTTTTTATTAGTAAACGTTTCTGCTTTGTGTTTTCGCCGTTTTTTATTTTTATTGAGTAATTAATTATATTGTTCTGTTTTCGTGTTCTGCAGATGTGTGAGGGCACAGTGGGATGTCAGTGCGTTCAAATTCGAAAAAGTTCATCTGGGGCGTCTATTAGGTCGAGACCCTCGATTCGTGGGGTCCCAATGCGCGTAAGTTATTTGCGGAAATTGCGAAACGTCTGGTTCAACTGGTGACTGAAGAGCTGAGGTTTTCTCGCAAAACGCATCAGCATTGCAATTCAGCGATGAAATACCGCAAGCATCCTCGGTACAATGCCTCAAGGGCCTTATTTAGATGTAACTTATTTTTAATTTGAATGAAAATTATCATCTTGTTTCATCATCATCATCGTATCAGCCGAAAGACGTCCATTGCTGGACATAGGCCTCCCCCAAAGAGTGCCAAATTGACCGGTCCTGCGCAACCCGCATCCAGCGGACTCCCGCGACCTTTACCAGGACATCAGTCCACCTTGTGGGAGGCCTACCCACGCCGCGCTTTCCGGTACGTGGTCGCCACTCGAGAACCTTTCCGCCCCCAACAGCCATCGGTTCTACGTGCAATGTGCCTCGTCCAATGCCACGGATGTTTAGCGATTCGGAGGGCTATATCGGTTACCTTGATTTTACAACTTCTTTTGTTCCCAAAATATGAAAGGAAAAGACACCAAAGAGACGTCATAAAACTGACTGAAGTATGGCACGTGTAGGTACTGGAGTAGCTATTTACTGTTTGTTCTATTATTTATGCGTAATTGTTTTACAACCCTACTTGAAGATAACAGTTAAATAATAGATGTTGGTAATGGTACTTTTTATCATCAAACACACTATAAAACAAACTATATTGCAAGTAGTGTATCATCATCTCATCCTGCATACGTGCCACCACCATTACCATTCTACAAAACACTGCCTCTCAACTCTTTAAAACGCTGGCCTCCACTATGAATTTTAGTACCATTTTTCTACACTATAAACAAGCAAGCGGGTAAAAATAAACCAGTTTTCAGTTATAATTGCGCGCAAGTCAACAATAGCCTCTAGACTGTAATCACGGTTACAAACAAACCGCACCAGAAAGACATAACTTCCCGGACTTGACCATGCAATGTGCTCTTTTCTGTTCAGTGATGCAGCAATGTGGTTTTTTGCTGACTTCAGAAGTATGGCGACCTTTCACATGAGAGCTCTGTTAACCTAAATGTTTTATTTGAGGGAGTAAATTGTAGTTAGGTGAAGGTTTACTTGACAGCAAGGTTTAATATTAATGACATAATCACAATACAGTCCAACGCTTACGGGATAAGTTTCAGATGATTTAAACGTCAAACTCAAACGATTAAAGCCTGCATCACACTGGTGCGGCCTGCGGTGGCGGTCCATAGTAAATTTGTGTAAGTCTGTCCATCATCATCATCATCATCCCGGCCGATTTCGACCACGGCGACTGGAAAAAGAGAAGAATTCTGGCTAACTGGAGCGTCGTTCGTGAGCTCTCAAGTGACTGACGTAGCCTATCTTTGCAGAGAATGTGCGACCACATTCCCTACAGGTCAGCCCTCCGACAAAATTGTAGTGTATGGCCGCAGGTGGTCGAGCCTTTAACTTCTCGCGCTTAGCGTCCAGTTCGTTACGTCTTCGTTCTTCGAAGGCTTGCACACTAACCTTCACTGTATGTCTCCACTTTGACCGATCTTGAGCTAAAATCTCCCAGCGCGATGGGTCAATATCACACCTTCGCATGTCCATAGTAAGTGTATGGCATATGGGCACTTTTTGCCAAAGGAAAAAGGGTTAAATTCGAGCTAAGAGGATTTTCCTTCATTCGTATTTAATGTCACTTTCACTTACATGTCATACTCTAGTGCAAAGTCGAGGAATAGGACTTTTACGTGTTATATTAATTTTAAGGTGTTGTAGGTACAATTGAATCAGTGTACAGCTGAATAACTAGAATAACATCACCTCTTTATTATTTGCGGTCTTTTTACCTCGACATTCGTATTCAGAGTTACATTTCGTTGTATGATGTAAGATTTTAACCACAACCAAGTAACACTCTTGATCAAAAAGTAGTATAACAAAATCCAAAAATCTACACAAAAATGTCACTATACATTCTCATCTTGACCTGGAGTCCAAAATTACTTTGTAAACAAGTTCGTCCTGATTTATGAAAGAAGTTGGTTATAAATAATTTTTAAGGGCAAAAGTTATACGAACGCAGGTGTCCTTTAATTTTTTTTTCATGAAACACCGCGGAGCGTAAATGCAATTATGCAAATTAAAGCGATCCTGGGAGAAGATAAGGTGGATTGGACACGGTGTTTTCGTGAACATTAAATTTTGATGTTGTTTCTCATGTTACCGAAGACTTAGCTTGTAGAAACTGGGCTGTAATTTACTTATTGAGCTCAGATGGCTTAGCAAGTAATTTAATGTTATTAACGGAAAAGGAAACACTCTGTAAAATAATATATTTTTGGGGTTTTATAATATTAACTGCGGGCTTCGCTCGCAGATTGCAAAGAACGCAGGCAAACCCGTGTGATAGAATACAGCTTCGAACCATCCATAAAGTCCATTCTACACGCAGGTGAAAGAAGTTTTGAAGTGGATCCAGCGATTACCCATCACATACAAACGTATATACAAACAAAGCTACAATTTTACATAATTTTCATCTTCATTCAGTATAGATTAAGATGAACCCGTTGGGGCGGAAAGGTTCTCGAGTGGCGACCACGTACCGGAAGGCGCGGCGTGGGTAGGCCCCCCACAAGGTGGACTGATGACCTGGTAAAGGTCGCGGGCGAGTCCACTGGATGCGAGTGGCGCAGGACCGTTCAATTTGGCACTCTCTGGGGGAGGCCTATGTCCAGCAGTGGACGTCTTTCGGCTGATATGATGATGATGATGATGAAGATGAACCCTGCAGCTTTTGCTGCAGCTCACTAACAACATAAACACTTAAATTATGTTTTGTGCGGCTGAGGAAAACGCCAAACGTATTATGTAAAAAGTCATCATAAAATAATATACATAAAAGTACACAAGTATTTCTCTACCAGTAACTCGATGTCTTTACATTGTGGAGGTGCGGAGTGTAGTTAAATACTTGTTAACTACAAAGTGATTCACGAGACGTGAGCAGGAATGATCAGACGGACGATTGGAAGATACAACTACTGCAATTAACATCAAAGTTTCTAGCTTCAGTTTTATTCGAATTTACCGAAACTTTACTTTGATTTACATTTAAACTTTTCTTCAGGATGAGTGTCACCCGTATTGACAGATTTTTTTTCATATCAAGACGCAAAATAATATTGATTCTCAAAATCTAGCCACCCGACACTGCGGGACGTAACGTAATTTCTCATACAGGACGTGTCAAAACTGACTATGAATTGTGGTAAAAAAATTAACTTAAATAATAAAAAGAGAAAAACTTGTTTTTTTTTCACATAAATACCAGTGCATTGAAATGGCAATAAACTATTGAGTTCTGATGACGTCTCCAGAATCACCCTGTATAGCCAGAACATTTTCACGAACACCACTCTTCTACAGAAATACAGTGCGATTAAATTTCCGGAGCGTACAAAACGTATTCAGAAACTTGGCAGAGGTAAGTTAGCCACGGTTCCAAGAATAAATTCAGTAATCCAGTTTAATATACTTAGGGAATAACCAGGGAGTAATCCGAAGGCGCATAGGTCCTTGATTCTTTAACCAAGATTTAAATTGAGTGACGCTTTTACTCGGGGTTTAACGTAGTTAAAATACAACTTAGACTATTAAAAGATCAACTACCAAGTGCAGTAATGAAAACGTACGGCGTGATCGTTCGTTGTTTTAAGTCTACTTTGACTTTTTTTAGCAAATAATTGACTTCAGTTAGTTCACCAATATGATAAGTTACCTAGTTGTTGAAGTCGTATGTCATAGTCATAGTCATTTATTCATTGAACAATATACATTGTGTTTGAATTATTAGCGTAAGACACAGTTACAATTTATGATTCCATGCATACACCATATGATTATATTTAATAGTTGTCAAATTTAAACAATTAATACATGTTACATTACAATCTTACATTAATCCTTACCACGAGTGGCGACCACGTACCGGAAGGCGCGGCGTGGGTAGGCCCCCCACAAGGTGGACTGATGACCTGGTAAAGGTCGCGGGAGTCCGCTGAATGCGGGTGGCGCAGGACCGGTCAATTTGGAACTCTCTGGGGGAGGGCTATGTCCAGCAGTGGACGTCTTTCGGCGGATATGATGATGATGATGATGATTAATCCTTTATATTATTTATATCAAGTATGTCAAATATGATTACAATGAGATGTGCTTATGAGATGAAAGCATATCACAACAAACGTACGTAATAGAAGTATCTGCAGATGAAAGCTCACAGGAAAAGCCGCGGGCGAAATACAGAATGGGATCCCTTTCTGTAACTAAAACGATGAAATAGGCAAGGCATTTTCCTGTCATTGTAGATACAGTGTTTCAAAGCGATAATTGTTTCTTACATCCGGTACTAATAATTCACGAAAAAAATTAATTCTGATTTTAGACGGGTTCGATTCCCGGCTTAGAGCATACATAACTAAAGTAGCCTTATGTCGCATTTGCGTACAAAAATGTCTGCCGAATTTTGCGGGGGCGGGGGGGAGCATCTTAATAGGATATTGAAACTCAGTTGTATATTGAAAGCTTGAAGTGTTTGAACGTTTATAATATCAAGTGCTTACAGCAACATGCGGGCATTTTTATGATCAGTGTCCTCTCCTCTTGCGAGGCGATTTTGTGAACCTGATGTTTGATTGGTCGATTTTAATATGTAGCTGTAAGATGGTTAGTTGATAGCAAAGATAAATGTTTTCTGAAACAGTTGTGATTGGTGGATTTAATATGGTGAAGTGTTTTAATTGGTCATATTAAATGTTTTAAAAATCATAAATATGTATACATATTTTCCCTAGGGGCTAAATGTACTACTTTAGCCCCGCTTATTAAACCTAATATGACACACTTTTCGAGCATGAGAAGTATTTTTTTTATCGGTTGAGGTGTCTTCGAGTTATTGGGGAACATACCTACATAGAAAATAAAAGATTCCGACAAATTGAGAACCCCCTCCGTTTTTGAAGTCGGTTAATAATAAAATATAAATAAATATAGTCCCATAGGCTCAGTAAGGCTTGTGGTATGGGTACTAGACGGAGTGGGGTTATGGGAAATAATAAATAGTTCTTTATAGTTATTAATTACTGTCACATCGATTCTTTTTAAAGTCGGTTAACAACGTGAACTCGATGACAGTATTTAATACATCAAATTACCTACACTCAATATTTTCATCATCATAATAATATTATATTTACATATAGCATTCATGACATTTCATCGTTACGTAAATTTAAGTGAAATTCTGGAAACGAATTATGATACGACCAATAATTTCAACGAGACGAGATATTTTGTAAATGTAATGGTATATTTTGCATTTCATAATGGCTTTCGTGAATATTTAACACAGTTTCATGTAGTACCTCATTTTAATATACAAAACAACAAAATGTCAGAAGGTCGTTCCGAAACACACGTTATGCATTTCAATTTCATTAATATAACTGGCTTGCTCATGTGTCTTAGAGAAGAAAAAAAAATACTGAATTTACAAACGACACCCATATGATTATCAACAGCCCACAAAATTGAGAATTGGTTGAAATGCGACCTGTGCAGGAGAACAACAGCCACTGAACCTGAAAAAGTGAACTTGGTTCGTTTCGCTCGCTCGTACAATTATTGTCGCTGGTTACCGACCATGGTTACGCTCCTTTGGGTCACTTTTAATGCTGTGATTTTGTGACTTTGAGCCCACTCAAAAAAAAGAATATTTTAAACATTCTCCAAAAAATAAAACGCTTTCAAACTCACTGAACAAAACCGGACAAAAACTACCAGACTTACTAATTTTAACGGCCTTTTTAATAAGCAACGCATTTCCCAGCCTACTAATTCTCACTTAGCTAAGGAAAAACCGAAAAAGTTAGCTGGTGTAACCGCCCGAGAGCCATAAGTCACCGCCATAGCTGCAGCGGGGATTAATCAGAAGGCAAATAGTGGCATAGCCACCGTGTGCATCAAAACGACTTATGCGTTTTTAGAAAAATATATGTTTACATTTTTCAACCTTATCTCAGTGGCTTAAAGTATGCAGTTGTGTACATATTTGTGCCGCTGTATGTGGGTATGGATGTAAATTTATTTTCATTGGAAGCGAATAATATGTTTGTACGTTTGTGTTATAATAAAATATATCGTGAGTATTGTAGGTGGGTGCGTGTTTGTGGTAATTGCTACAAGCGAATAAAAGCTGCAAAGCATTTTAAAAAAAAACCGGACAAGTGCGAGTTCAACTCGCATGGTGTGGGTTTCGCAAAATATTGAGAATTTTCCCGTTACTTTGAATACTCAAACTTCTTATAGGTTTTCCTGTAGACATATTTTTGTCAAAATTTTAAGCCTAGTTGTTTCGGAGAAAAAAAAAACTTTTAGGTACAGTGTAAACGTGTAGGTAGCCAAATGCAACCTTTAAATCAAAGCCACGGACTGAACGGATCCATTGAGTCCGTAACACGTCTCCATCGTCCACGTACGCGTTAAGTACGGAGAGCTGTCGACGAGACGTGGACGACGCGACGTGTCGAACGTGGCCGCGGTACGTCCTCGATGCGGATATGACTTAGTTGTACTTTGTGTCACATTATTTGCTTTGAGGAATGAAAACATTCGATTTATTGTAAGAACTATACATAACCAATAACAACCTAAGACCATTTAACAAGCGCTGATTTTGCGTTTTTTTAGAGTTTGAACAACGAAAGCTAGAACACAAATACAAAATTATTTATTAACCAAAGAGTAACACAATGATGACTCCAAACTAGGTTGAGCCTGTGTCTTGGATGTCTGCGATAGCGATTAACAGCATCACCATCATCATCATCATCATCATATCAGCCGAAAGACGTCCACTGCTGGACATAGGCCTCCCCCAGAGAGTTCCAAAGTGACCGGTCCTGCGCCACCCGCATCCAGCGGACTCCCGCAACCTTTAACAGGTCATCAGTCCACCTTGTGGGGGGCCTACCCACGCCGCGCCTTCCGGTACGTGGTCGCCACTCGAGAACCTTTCCGCCCCAAAGGCCATCGGTTCTACGTGCAATGTGCCCCGCCCACTGCCACTTAAGTTTAGCGATTCGGAGAGCATGACCATGGTTCTGCTGCAGATGGCCTCATTTCTGATGCGATCACGCAGAGAAACTCCTAACATAGCCCTCTCCATTGCCCTTTGGGTGACTTTGAGCCTTCTCATGAGGCCCATAGTAAGCAGCATAATTAACTATAATAACTAAAAACTTCACAATGCAATTTATGGAAACTCATAACTTGACAGGGCATTGAAATAAATTACCTTAAACATTCATTACTTAAGCTAAATTTACATTTTAAATGAAAGATAAATGAGATTAGGCTTGTATTAGTGTTAGAGTGTGTGTATGTGTGTGTGTGTGTGCGTGTGTGTGTGTGTGTGTGTGTGTGTGTGTGTGTGTGTGTGTGTGTGTGTGTGTGTGTGTGTGTGTGTGTGTGTGTGTGTGTGTGTGTGTGTGTGTGTGTGTGAGGAGATGGGATGTCCATTAATAAAATGATTTTTTGCAACCAGAATGATGCACACATATCGGACTTGGTACGATACTTAGTTATACATCCTTCTTTTTAAACATCCTTCTTTATAAAGGGGTGTTATAAGTCTAGCGTGTCTGTGTATCTGTCTGTAGTATCGTAGCTCGGTAACGGAAAAAAGTAGCCATCGAAAACTAAGTCTCCCCTGTCACTCAGTAGGTCTAGATAGTTCAAACCGCAATTAGATAGCCAACTGAGTATTCTTTTTAATTTTTTGATAAGATCAAAAAAGTAACGATTCTCAGCCAACGACACGATTAAAACGATAAACGACAACTTAGTGAAGTTGAAAAACCCCCGAAATCTTCATTTCAAAGTTCAATATCTCAAAAACGGCTGAACCGATTTTGTTGAAACGTAGCTAAGAACACGCGGGTAAAATTAGCTATGACACAAAAAACCGCATTCAAATGGACCAATTTTGAAAATGGCGGGGGTTTTTTCAACTTGTCTAAGTTGTACCTTAGGCTGAAAATCGTTACTTTTTTGATCTTGTCAAAAAATGAAAAAGAATACTCCGTTGGCTATCTAATTGCAGTTTAAATTACCTAGACCTACTGAGTGACAGGGAAGTCACATTTTCTTTTTTCTTGAACCAGCTTTACTAGGTAAACTTCGTTTCTATCATAAAATACTTCGTCATACTACTTCTTATTATGCAACAAACAACTGACCGTACACTATGGAAGTAATCCCCGAAAACACTTATGTATCCGATTTCAAAAAATATTTTGCTAGGATAAAGGTTATATTTTATCCATCAAGCTTAGGCGCGATCATGTCATCTATACCAATACTGTAAACAGTAAAAGTTGGTTAAAAGGTCTTCAATTTTTTTCATTTTTCTCCCTATGACTCAAACTCTATCCACACTAACTGCTATCTAAGTCGGTAAGTAAGTAAGTAAGTAAGTAAGTAATAATTTATTTGCAGAAAAAGGGTAAGTTTACATGCCTTAGAGTAAATATACAATTGTTCCACCTTTTTCAGCTGTTGTTAACAGCATGCAAATACATCTTTACCATATGCTCTTTATGGTGGGTGTTAATTATGTTCAGTAGGTAACATTCACAACGAATTTCAATATTTAAAATTAAGTAACTAACACTTTACATTGTAACATTAATAACATTATATTATAACACAACTAAAAACTAAAGATCATAATATAACATTTAGTGATCCAGATATTCTCTGATGTTATAGAAACACTGGTTAAGGAGCCAAGTTCGTAGAGTTTGTTTAAACTTTTCGCCATCAAGGGATTTTATTTCGATCGGTAACTTATTATAAATCATAATGCTCATGTTATTTTAGTGTGAAACGTGAAAACTGCATTAATAACATCATTAGGTAGGCACTATCGCCCAAGGGTACGGGTTCACACCTCTAGAATCATTTTCGAGCGTTCGCCATGCAGGTGCAGACGATTTGGAACAGACAGTGTGAACCCGTACCCTTGGGCTATAGTATATCGTCGCCCATAGTAAAAGCTTTGCTTAGTTCGGAATTAGGTCGATTTGTATGAGATTGTCCCCGAACATAAAAAAATTAGGTATAAAAACCGGACAAGTGCGAGTTCAACTCGCGTGGTGAGGGTTCCGTAAAATTCCTATTCTCTAAGCATTAGGCGCTCCATACAAAATACACAAAAATATTGAGAATTTTCCCGTTACTTTGAATACTCAAACTTCTTATAGGTTTTCCTGTAATCTTTAGGCAAGAAACTATTTTTCATATTTTTTTCAGAATTTTAAGCCTAGTAGTTTCGTAGATAAGGGGTGAAATGGTCAATGTTCGCCTTATTTCCTAAATTACTTCAAATCTATTTTTGCTAAAATTATTAAAAAAATATATCTGAGATGCCCCTTTCACTTGATATGTCACACAATACAGTTTGCGAAACTATTTTTTTTAATTTTCCAGTTTACCCCCCAAAAGTGACCCCTTTGTTCAGAATTCATTAATTTAGTTTACGCGTCCATTTTTGGGTCACCAATTTACATAATATTATGTGTACCAAATTTCAACTCAATCGGTCCAGTAGTTTCGGAGCAAATCAGCTGTGACAGACGGATAGGAATAAGGGTTCCGTTTTTTTCCTTTTGAGGTACCGGAAACCTAAAAATAAAAGTTATAAAAATGTGCCATGGCCATGTTACCTACATGAAATAAAGCCTAAGATGACCATCCAGAAAGTCCATTCTATACACAGTAAAAAAAAAAGATTCTCATGTTTCCGAAGAACACTCTGGAAAAGCCATAATCTTTAGCGATTTATAATCGATGAATAATTAAATATTAATAACTTCATCCGCCAGATGAATTTCCAATCACTCTAAAAAAGCGAATGAAAGATGTAAAAGATATTTCTTTTCCGATTAAATATTATAAAAGTACGGGAGCAATTAGTACGTTTCCGTCGGTAATTCAGCTGGAACGGAATGGTGCAGTGGTCATACTCGTAGCGCGAGCGGAAGCGGGAGCGACTTTTATCTGGGGGCACGGCAGTGCCCCCGCCAAGTCGAGCAAAAAAAAGCGGCACGGCCGTACCATCCTTTTCTCGAAGCAATTCAGGCCATTTTCGACCCCCCTATAATTTCGTTGTGGATAAAACAAGAAACCTGAATTTTCAGTAACTAATCAGGCATTATATAAACACGGTATATTTAAAATTTCAGTCAATTTGAACCAGTATTTTAAGAATGACAACTTGTTAAAGTTTCTAAATTTTGTCACTCACTGACTGACTGACTCACCGATCATCAAAAGTCCAAGGCACTTCTAGCAGGCATAGAAGCTTCAAATTTAGACTACAAATAGAATTGAATGTCTTTATCATGGGAAAACCTATCTATCGCATGAAAACACAATGAATATTACAATTATATTAGATAGATTCTTTAGTCTATCGCGCCTCACGCGATTGAAACTCTCGTTGCTGTTGGTTGCTGGCCCGTCGTGCTGTGTAGTGTGATACATACTAATAATCAAATCATGCGATGTCCAAGTCGATCTATTTGTTTAAAACGTAAAATATTTTTAATATTGGCATGATAATAACTTATGTAATAACTTAAGACAGAAGGTCCTTTAAGTAGAGACTAAATAGATTAACCGACTTGGTATTACATGGATCTCACAACTTTTTACGGTAGAAAGACTGAGCTGCGAGACTTGGGTTTTTTTACAGGATGTTTTTGATGGCATTTACGATTTTTCTGTAACATTAATAGTCATTGTAAACGACGTGGTGTACGCGCCCTGGCAGGCTGGCAGGCGCGGTGCGGCCGCCGCTGCAAGCGCGCGCCTTTTGTGTTTTGTATTGATTCTTCTCTCTTTTCGTATGAAACTGTTGTTGTTGGTTTTAATAATTATTTGCGCCCTTTATGTTCTGGTTAAGTGTAAAATGTTACTCGTGGATACAGGGTGAGCCCTTTGACAGTGCAAAAAGCAATTATTTCCAAATAGAAAAAAAAAAAATTTTTCTTCAAAAAAAGTTTACGTGTTTTTTTTACTCTTTTGGAGTGATATAAGCAACTTTTTATTTTAAAAACACTAAAATAATTAAAAAAACACAAAAATATCTTTTGAAAACAAAAATGCAAAAACTATTATGACTCACTACTAGGGTTGAAAAAACCCGGAAAAATTCCCGTTTTTTTCTAAAAGCTATGTTTTTTTAAGTTTTATTCGGAAAAAAACAATGTCACTTAGTTTGTATATTTTTCCGAAAAAACAAAAAGAACGGAATAAACGGAAAAAAACGCACTTTGAAAAGAACTTGTGAATTTTTCCATTTATAATTAATCCATAGTTTAGGTAACTACGCCTCCTTAGTAGAGTCTGACAATGCACTTCTTTCAGAGGTTCCCGCTGCATTTTTGATCATAAATAAACAAATTCAAATAATGGATTTTCCTGATGACTGTCGCGAATTTGCAAATAGCAAAGATGCTTTTTTAACGTTCGTACAGAACCGCAAAGAATTTTGCATACAACCTATGCATTTAGCCGCATATATATGTTGGATCCCAGATTCCATAAATCGGTCTTCACCGAATATGAAATGTTAACTGACAATGAGTTTTTGAAAATGGCACAATATTTGACAAAATTAGCGAACTGTATGCACATTAATACCTGTGACTTAATGGGTCAGTTTGCTGAATACCAAGCAAAAGGCGGTTTCTGGGTCAACGAATTCATATGACAGCCTGTAATGACCATAAGTCCTCTGAATTGGTGGAGAGGATTGAGTGCAACAAAACTTCTATCAACCATTGCCGTGAGGTTAAATAGTGTCCCTCCGTCATCTGCCGCATCAGAGAGGAACTGGTCGTTGTTTGGTCGCACTCACACCAAGGATAGAAACCGGCTTTTGCCAGAACGGTTGAATAAACTGATTTACATTAGATCTAATTTGCACTTGCAAATTAATTGTTCCAGTGTCGACGACGTCAACGATTCGGGTATGGTAGAGTTAGATGATGGCAGTGACAGTGATTAATAAATATGGTAATTAATATAAAAAATTCGTTTCTTTCCCTAAAAAACTGAAAAATACGGAAAAAAACGAAAATTTCAAAACGTCCTGAAAAAAACCATTTGATTTTTTCGAGAATTTTCAACTCTACTCACTACATGATGATACCTCAAAATCTGCATTGACTGAGGTGCTATGATCTCGTGGTGTCAAGATACATTACTTGGTCATAACTTTAGATCAAAATTTCTCCGAAATAAAATAATAATAATTGGACACAATGGATTACTGCAGATGCTCTAAGAACAATGAAATATTCCAATTAAGAGTCTGATTCCAATATTCCACGTCACAGCTTTTTTGCTTTTCGAGGCTTTTCCGATAAATTTCTAAACGCGAGATGAACTATTTAAAGGTGTCACTGCTTTAGTTAAAGCTAGCCTAACAGCGCCCGCTCCCGCTCCCGCTCCGCTCATCACCAACACAACAAGCATTAAAAGAGCAACATCACCCGCAATGCAGATAAATGTCATATTTTGGATTTAAATTTAATTAACGCATTTAAACGCGTTGATCGCATTAACGACGCGCGTGACCGTGGTAAATAGTGCATTTTTACATGGCTGCTTCGAAATGCTGACTCTGACCAACGTCATCTGGAAAATGAATTTCACCATGTTAAATTATCACTTGAAAATGTCACCGACATATTACATACGTACATTTTCAGGAGCCGTAGCATGGTTGGCCTTATCACGCGACAAGTGACAAGATAAGAGCGTAGTCTCATTCTATCGAACGGTGTCAGCCAGTGACGCACGCTCTATCCTATCACCTATCGCGTGACAAGGCCAACCATGCTACGGGGCCTGGTCAGTAAGTAACAATGATGTCCAGTTAGTCGTACTTTGTGTGATTAACCAGCGGTGTACCTCAAATTGTCATTGTCAGATGACAATTATCATTTTTTTTGTGACGAAGTCATCGTTTCTATTTATAGCACTGTGCCAATAAAATGTTACCTGACTGTGTTGACTTAGGAGGCAACCTACTTAAATTTTGGAAATAGGAATAGAATACATTCGTAATTCGCTTTAACACGTTCGATGCGTCATAGAGTCGAAGCAGTCGTTCAATGTACGGTTAATTACCTACAGTTAAATAGTTTCTCGCAGTAAAGGTCTACCGTCAACCGGGGTGATTAGGTACAATTTTGAACTTTGAACGTGATTATAGCGAAATATTTCTATAAGCGATTACAGAACCCACTTATAATAATATTTTACATAAAAAAAATATTTAAACCCACTTTTTTTTTTTAAAAACAGGCCGTCTCTATTCATACTGGATATGGGGTCAATACAGACGAATAAGGGTACCAATAGGGAAAAATGGCTAGGGCTGTCACAAATATAATATTCTGGCAAATAAGTAGGTAACCTAACATAGGTGATGCTTATGTAGGTACTTACTAGCTCTGAATGTACCTGATTAATTAATATCGTAGAATAAATTCAAAATAAATACCTACATCTGAATTAAAAAAACTTTTATTTATTTTTTGGTTTAAGTTATAAGAGAGAGAAAAAAATATTTATAAAACAAACAAGAACATAGCCACATACATACATATATACATACATACACATACATACATACGCTCGAAAAACATAACCATCCTCTCGTTCGGCAGTCGGGCAATAAAATAAGTAGCTATTATTACGCCAGAATTTAAAATCAAAGTTAGTTAACTAGTACCATGTAAATAAATTAAAATTGATTCCTACTACCTATAGATAAATTAACGAGAGCATAGAATTGCATATGTAGTATTATTGTATGTTTACAGGCATTCTATATTTGAATTTTCTATTTTCTCGTACTATCAGCATAGCACCACTACAAATGTAATTCCACGTTTTCGGTAATTCATCTATACCTACTAGTTATATCCTAATTCAGAAACATTCTTCTTTTAATCTGTATTCATTTATTTAAAAAACCATTCACCTAATGAAATTTATATATACCTACATACAATTTTTTTTTATAAATATTATTTATATATACATCATATAAATACTACATAATAATATATATAATATTTATTTATACAGAGTTGTACATATATACATCAACATACATACGTACACACATACTAACTTCAAAACATAATCCTCTTTCTTTCGCGGTCGGGTAAAAAAAAAACTACCAAGGTAGGTTTATAACAAAACGAAACTACGTTTTGGCAGCCCTGTCCCTGTACACCCTTTACCGTCCCGATTTCAACTTATTACGTCCCTATTAACTACCAACGGCGTGCCTTTTCATCTCACACTCGTCCCTAATAACCGTCGTTGCGTCCCTATAAACCTCGGATTTTTTCAAAATTTTCCATGCATGACTATTTTTGCAGTTTTACTTACAAAACAAAGATAATGTTGACTTACCGTGCTTAAAACAGGTTCTGCATTAAATTCTAAACACCTTTTGCACCATTAAAAGTATCTACTTTCATTAAAACTATTAAATAACAAGGAAGTTTTGCAGAGCAAAAAAACTGCTGTCACCGAGACCCAACTTCACACGGTTAGTTTGACAATCTAGAACCACCTTCTTGCCATTCCAGTGTTGCCCTTACTGAAACCAACTATTCTACTACTATTTTAAATAACACGATAAAACTTCTAATTGGTAGTTTTTGAGAAATTATCGGGTAAATGTCATTCTCGGTTTTCGTCCCTATTCCCCGCGCCATCCCTAATACCCCCGGTTGACGGTACTCAGTCCACGCGTCTTAACGAAGAAAACAATTAACATTTATGGGGATGGCATGATAATTATTATTATCTATTACAAAATAAATATTTATTATTAAACGAATGCACCTTAATATTTAGGTAGGTATTGTTCATAATTTAAGTATTTTGTCCGTCTTCTAACCAGGGATCGGAACCGGTTTTTTCAAAAGTCCCCGAAGTAGTCTAATATTTTGAATTATTTTAGGCTCTTAATGTAGGACTCTATCATGTATTTAGGTAACATTTTCGTATTATTAGACAGCCTGATCAAAAATGATATTATAAACCAAAAAACGAAATTGAACGATATAAAACCGGTAATTTTGTATGGTGAAAATATCGGTATCCGATCCCTGCTTCAAACAACAACTGCTAGAAGTACCACTGAAAATTCAATTTAATTTAATGTGCTCTGCTTACCCTACTAGGAACAGAGGAGCGTGAATGTTTTAGATCGTTTCATTTAACAAGGGCGTTCTACTTCTCGTTGCATCGTAGTGTGTGTTTATCACATACCGTTGATATTATAGCAATGGGGCGCTCCTACGTAGA
Source organism: Epinotia nisella (assembly GCA_932294315.1). Lineage (NCBI taxonomy): Eukaryota > Metazoa > Arthropoda > Insecta > Lepidoptera > Tortricidae > Epinotia > Epinotia nisella. The sequence goes on from OW028691.1 coordinate 3,785,148, forward strand.
TTAAACGATACATTTTCTAGTAACTAACATTGTTGCTCCACTTACCAAAATTCCCGCCATACCAATTTCGCCCCTATTTAACTAAACCGTTTACAGTATCAAAACCGTAGACAAAGTTTCACGAAGCATGCCCGAACGCCGGAACGATTAACTGAACTTCCTTGTATATAAAGTCTTAAGCGACGTCTGGTTAGTGCGAATGTGTGATGTTTTACACGAGATGCTGGTGGTAGGAATACACTCGGTTTTCCGGGCGGCTTAAAAACCGGTGGCGTTTCACATTCATTACCCTCACACGATAGTCACTGGTAATGGGATAAGCCAACATCAGACCAAGACAAAAATATACATGGACCATTACGCACAACCAAGTGAAGTCCGCAGCAGCGTGGGTAGACCCCCCACATGGTGGACTGGTGATCTGGTAAAGATCGCGGGAGTCCGCTGGATGCGGGTGGCGCAGGATCGATCACTATGGCACTCTTTGGGGCAGGCCTATGTCCAGAAGACGTTTTTCCGCTAGTATGATGATGATGATGAAGTGAAGCCGATTTTTAACCGTCCCTAATAAGCTCATGCTCATGCTCACGAACACTAATACAAACTAAATGTGTGATCTTCACAAGCATGGAGACACGTAGTGAAGAATTTTGTGCATTTTAGTTTCTATATGTGAGCGTGGCATAAACTTGTATAAAGGTCGCGGGTGTCCGCTGAATGCGGGTAGCGCAGCACCGGTCACTTTGATACTCTTTGGGTGAGGCCTATGTCCAGCAGTGGACGTCTTTCGGCTGATGTGATGATTATGAACATGGGTAAGTTCACCTTTGTAGCTATTTAACCTGTTTTGTCTGTATTTTACGTTGTGTACAATAAAGCATTTACATACATACTACAATAACCAAGTAAGTTAAACAACTAAATTGCACAAAACTCAATGCGTGATCTGGTCAGTTGCGCGACATGTACTGAAGAGTTTTCTGCCTTTTCGTTTCTATATGTGTGCATAAGCGCGTGCTTAACATATTTGGGATAGTTTAAAACCGGCTTCACTCATCATTGGTCACATCATCCGATTGTGGCAGCGCTTAGGAGCCTATGGATTGCCGTTGGTAGCTATATAGTCCTACTAGCTTTTGCCCGCGGCTTCGCCCGCGTACTAAGAGTAATGTTAACCGTCTACAAAAAAGGTGCATCTCAGTTTCAGTCTTTTATATATTTAGATCGACTCTACATAGACTCTGCATATCGAACATAGACTCTACATATCGAATCTACATATCGACTCTACATATCGACTCTACATATCGACTATAAATATCGATCCACATATCAACTCTACATATCGACTACATATCGACTCTACATATTTAGATAGATGTCCACTGTGTACTTAGATAGGTGTCGACTCTACATATCGACTACATATCGACTCTATATATCGACTCTACATATCGACTCTACATATCGACTCTACATATCGACTCTACATATCGGCTCTACATATCGACTCTACATATCTGGACCCCCATATAAAATTTTGTGCAGATTTCCAAAAAAAAATGATGCACGATTTTTTTGTTAGTCACAAATAGTCCGCATACCAATTTTTAGCTTTCTACCTTGAAAATTGCGGAATGCTCCATACAAACTTCCACCCCCCATTTTGGGGAAGTGGGGGGTTAGAAAGAGACAAAAAGTAGCCTGTGTCACTCTCCATCCCTTCAACTATCTCCACTTAAAAAATCACGTCAATTCGACGCCCCGTTTTGCCGTGAAAGACGGACAAACAAACAAACAAACAAACAAACACATACACTTTCCCATTTATAATATTAGTATGGATAGTACCCAGGCATTTCTTCACTTTGTTCGTAATGCTACGTCTCTCTAGCCAACACATTTTCTAAGTCAGCCACTCTTTGGAGTTCTCGTCGGCTTGGGTGGTTTGGGTTCTCCAGTTCGAGAAAGTGCTATTCGGTGAGCGAATGCGAGCGGGATGCTATTTTTTGAACGTTCTATCTGTTAATCAAAGGTTGTGTTAGGCAGAGCACCTTCTGTACGCAGATAAGTATTATTGCACGACTGTCCAACGAAATGGAGTAAAATGTTTTTTTGTGGTGCGGGCTGCTTTCGATACGACATGTTATAATTCACGCTAGCTCGGCGTCTGGGTACCTCTGTACGCTGTTTCCATATATTTTTAGAAATGTGTATGGTATCCTCTCTTTTTAATATTTTTTCTTGACTTCTCGGGATTTTCCAGATATGTTTTTGTTTCTTCTAAGAGAACCTTGCTGGCTCGTGAACTGGAAATTGCAGAGTACTTGCGGGCCTTTTAGGGCTGGGCCATCACCAGGAGCAGTGGCGGCTGCGGCAGCGGTACACCTTAGATGGGAGCTAGAGATCAGAGCGTGGCCTCTTGCTCCCAAGTATGGCGCTAAAGAGGGCGTCTTTGCGGCTTAGGGTGGGTTGCACCAAATCCGTACCGTAAGCGGTGTTCGTTGAAATCTGAATGTATGGAAAATTTGACAAGTTTTTATGGAATGACAGCTGCCAGCGCCATATTTAACGTGGATCGATCTGTAGTCGTGACATGAGAGGAGGAACAGCAGTAGAATGTATATTGATGATGGATGATGGATGGTCCTGTAATAGTACCTAAGTTACTGCAGCCCACCCTTAGAAGCAATTTTTAAAACGCATACAGGCAAATTATATTCAACTGTTCAACGCACTCAACAACTGTGTGTAGTGCAGTTGCAAGTAAATTTATAGCTTGCGTCCAGTGGATGCTCGGAGCGCTCGACACTACATTACTGGGTGCGCAACTTTTAGCTTACCGGTCATCTTGGTCCAGTTAAACAATGTATAAAACTATTGTGCGCCTAAATTTTGGGGCACATGTCACAACGAAACGTTCGTGTCACCATGGAAACTGTTATGCGAATTGCGCGTGAAAAAAGAGGCATATCATTCGATTACAGATAAGTGACAAAATGTTTCCCTGGCAAAGTTTCTATGACATTTACCAGGAGCCGTAGCATGGTTGGCCTTGTCACGCGATAGGTGATAGGATAGAGCGTGCGTCACTGGCTGACACCGTTCGATAGAACGAGACGATGCTCTTATCTCGTCACTTGTCGCGTGATAAGGCCAACCATGCTACGGCTCCTGCACAACATTGTAACGTATATCAGATAATAAATAATTTACGTACAAAAGATCTTCTATTTAACAAAACTGATGTTTGACAACTAGAATACTCAAATCATGCTATCCCGCTCTAACGTATAGCACGTGTTCTTTTATTAAAGAGGTCACGTTCCGTATGATACTAACTGGTATACTAAGTTGGTTAGTTGCGACAAGCCCATGTTGGTGGTATTGAGGCTTATCTAATGCGTCGGCAGCTTCGGTGGTGCGGTCACGTGTCTCGTATGGCGGAGGTGAGAGTTGCGAAGCGCATCTTCTACTCTGAAATGGAGGAGGGCACGCGGAAGCAAGGCGGACAACTCCTCCGATACAAGGATGTCCAAAAGCGACATATAAAGAGATGCAACATTGAGCCCTCTCAATGGGAGTGTTTGTCAGCACATCGGTCAGAATGGCGCAGGATGGTGAACATCCAAGTTCGCGAGTTCGAGGATCAGCGCAAAGTTGACCTTGACTATAAACGCGACCAGTTAAAGGCCCGCCCACCTGCTGCCATAGCATACAACTACCAGAACGGCGTACTTACGTGCCCACAAGGCTAGACAAGCCATCTTCGAGCGCACGAGCGCCAAAACGCTAGACGCTAGGTCGGACAGATCGTCATCATCATCAAGTTGGTTAGCGGTGCAAAAAAAGTATAATGTGCTTCTACTACTATAGATTATTCGCAGTATAGCTGCAATGCAAAGCCTGCAGTGCACTATGTGTCTTACCCGGATAAACGCTGCCAAGTTAATGAGCAATTTGCCTTACAGTTTGTGTCACAACGGATTTCAACTGTGCCACTACCAAAAATTTAGTCAGGCTTTTGAACTGATTACACGGTATTTTAGATGAATTCTTGTAGATAGAGTTAATTATAATTTTTCAGGAAGCGAAATTATAAGGTCAATAAAACTGTATTTTTATTAACAAGAATAACTCATAGAAACAAAATACGTACAGGGGTAAAAAAACCGGACAAGTGCATGTCGGACTCGCCCACCGAGGCTTCCGTACTACTTGTAGTATAAGACGATATTACTTGGCACATAGTTCTACATCAACGGAAAGTACCCTATACATTTTGATTCCCTAGAGAGTGTCGAAATATACGTTTTTTGCGGCATAAACGACCGTATTTTTTTTTACGTTAACTTAGAAGTTTGATTTTTTCACAGCTTCATGTAGAGCTGAGTATATGGTTTTAATTTTAACTCGATACCTCTACGCGTTCCCGAGACAAAGGGTTTAGACAGACAGGCAGACAGACAGACAGACGGACAGCAAAGTGATCCTATAATGGTTCCGTTTTTTCAGCATGTGCTGTTACAGTCATAGCGTCTGCACAGCGCTGGTTTTCAGTTCGTCCCCTTTTCACTCATACCACATTGACTGCTAATGCGGGTAGAAAAGAAAAAAAAAATACGGTAAAGAAAACTTAAAATATTCATTAACATCTAAAATTACACAACTAGAATTTAAATCATCATTGAAAGTTTAGGTATGTTACAGAAAAAGATAAATTTACCTTCCAAACAACTACATTATGTTTTTAAAAACTCCAAACCAGCCAATACATCACGCAAAAAGCGATCTTTTCATAAATCCGACGGAAAATCGTAAATATAACCGATACTAATCAATTTAGGGCTTAGGTATTTACTCTTCAATTGCATAAAGGAGTAAGGGCCATTAATTTTGGTATAATTTACGACGTTTCGTGTAGGCAGGGCCGTGTAGGCCCGACATACATCAACAGCGATAGAAGATCGCTTATCGGGCCGCGGGCAGCGAGGTGGTAGCATGACTCGTGCTGAACAAAACTTATAAGACTTTATGACGAAAAAAACACATAAATACAATCGATACATGTAATATGTGGTGACTTATAGTAATAAACTTTGGGGTTGATAAACAAGGAAGGTTATTCTCGTGTATTTAATACATCAAATATAATTATGCATATAGAAAACTGTTGGACATAGGCCTCTCCCAAAGAGTACCATAATGCCTTTGGAGAAAGCCTAGGTACCTATGTCCAGCAGTGGACTTTTTTTGGTTGATGAGATGATTATATAGAAAACCTGTTCACAAATTAAGGAGTACCTTTATATTCATTTTATATTAATTATCGGAAAAGCGTATTATAAAGTTCACAAATTCTCAAATGACAAAAATTTGACATGAAATATTTTTAATTATCAATACCATTATATTATATTGTACTACTTAATAATGTGTTTATAGTTTAACTTTGTCTGTTTATGTTTTTTAAATTATTTTAAATTATGTTAAAGTCTTTTATGACATTCTTTTACATCAATCTAATGTGTGACATTGCCATGCTACCGGGGCCCATATGAGACTCAATGTACTAAGTTATAAAGATCTGTACAAAACTATGGTTGCAATAAATGATAATGACTAATAACTAATTTTGTATTTGCTTCACTTATGTTATTAAACTTTTGTCCAACCGCAGTACCCTGATGACAGTGATGAGATCAGCTGGTCAATCACGTAGGTAACGCATTGTACACGCATCAGGTAGATCTAAATGTCAAGTTTTGCATGGGAAAATTACAGTTGTTTAACTTTACTATCCTAACGCGCGTGATTAACCCTCAGAACTTGTTGAACTACAGTTTTAGCGCTTGTATGACTTCTGTATACCTACAGAAGTTTCGATGTTTATAATCTAGAATAAACGGCCAAGTGCGAGTCGGTTTCGTAATTTTTAGGGTTCCGGTTCCGGTTCCGGATCACTTTGTTGTCCGTGCGTCCGTCTGTCAAGACCCTTTTTCTCAGGAACGCGTGGAGGTATCAAGCTAACATTTATATCAAATACTCAAGTCTACTGTCCTTCAGAGCTGTGAAAAAATCAAACTTCTAAGCCAACGCAATCAAAAGATACAGCCGTTTATGCCGCAAATTTCCGCAAATTTTCGAAACTCGCAAGGGAATCAAAACCTACAGGGTACTTCCCGTCAACTCAGAATCTTGAAATTTGGTACGAAGCAACGTCTTATAGCACAGATAAAGGAAAAATTGCAAAAACCGTATATTTTAGTTACGTCATATAATAAAAATATTTTTAATAATTTACTTATATACCTACAGGTTTGTACGGAACTCTAGGTGCGCGAGTCTGACTCGCACTTGGCCGGTTTTTTGCTAATTACATGTAGTGTAACATGAGCTACCTTCACGAAGAGTCTGTTTATCGGCGTCTAGGTGGGTGATTCTGTACCCGGCTTACATGCGATATAGTTACAAATTAACAGTTTTCTGCTCATCTCTCAGATATAAATAATACTTAAAAGAATTAGAGTAAATTCGGTACCGCGCTAGGCTGGCTCCTTCGTATGCGGCCGGCGAGTCGGGCGCGGCAATCTTCTGCCAAATGAAACCGTACTGTGCGTGCCACTAGCAACGTTTAGACAGTGCATTTGCATTTTCATGAAAACTACCAGGAGAGCCGAGCGTTTTTCAAAAAAGTGTACATTAATATTTTTTTTAGAATTCGATTTTTTTGGGTTTTTCTTACTCAGAATCGTTGCTACTATCGAACAAAAAAAGAAAAAAAAAAAAAAAAAAGTGTCCAAAATATTCCATTCCAGATCGTCACACTTTTGTATGCAGTCTTTTTTTATTTATACGGTCGTGACGCACTGGAAGAAAAAACTTACATAGTAAAACGTGGGACACTTTTTTCCTGTATGAAAAAAAAAATCGAAATCTGAAAAAAATGTTAATGTACAGTTTTTTTTAAAAACGCTCAGGAGAGTTAAGGAGCGACTACAGCGGTGCATAACGCTGAGTATACGCGTTGATGTGTCGTATGTGTCACATCTTCGTTTAACATTTTGTTGCGTTTACAGTGCGTCAGCGTATTTTGAGCAGAGGTGTGCTCGCCGTATTAACTATGCTGCGTTTACGCTGCGACGCGTCTTTTGCGTCAAAATTACAATATTTATTTCTGCCTTTATGTGTATTAATTAGTATTTTTTTTATCCTAGCCTCCAGGATCATTCTAGTTTAGATGTATGTAATTATGTACACTGTACTATGTACTATCGGCAAAAGATTAGCGTATCCATTTCAAAAATAGTTTCGCTTGCACGCGGCGGTGAATGTGTCAATGCCCAGGCAGATGTTACGCGCTGCAACCAAAATGCGCCTTTAAGGTTAATAAACGAGCGTTTTGTCAATAGTGTGTTTACAATGTCAACACTCTAGCAATAAGGTTTCCAATAAATTAATGTTATGCATTAATAAATGAGGTATCGCTTCGTAGATGAAGTCCATAATAGTACATTGTTTAACGAGGGGCGTAAGCGGAATATTGCTAACGAGAGTCTATCAGAAGCCCGACGCCGAAGGCAGACAGACAATGTTTTTCATCACATTTGCGAGGAAATAAATAACTACAAAAAACAGAAAAATCTAAGTTTCATACAGCCGCACCAATCAAAAATTGACAACTTCACTTCCAGATCAGTGCTAGTGGAGCGCGCAGCTTCAATATTTCAACCAATCACAGAGCAGTATTCTTGCGGGGCGGGGCGGCTTGGCCAACTAGATTTTTTTTTCAACCAATCACAGAGCAACCAGATTTGCTTTAGCCAATCAGAGCGTTCTATGTTTTAAAACTAAACTTAACAGCCCGTGGGAGGTATAACGGCTATAACTGCTCTGTACGCTCGCAAGTAATAACACCATTGATGAGCAAGTGTGATGAAAAGACCTTTGCCAGCTTCATACATCCGATTATGAGTAGCAACAAGTCCTGTCTTAGTGTCGCAATCCAAGATCTACTTCGGGTTGCTGAGCCAACGTATTAAGTAGGTATACTTGAAATTATTTGGGTTGACCGAATTGCATCAAAGCATCTCTTTCTACCTTCTAAGGTAGAAAATTCCAATTCCAATGACAGTTTAAAAAAAAACGACCACATTAAATAATCTCAACCATATGTAAGTATTTACTAACAAAAACATGCATATCACTTAAAGTATTCTTTAAGTGATATGCATGTTTTTGTTTATGGATTGGAAAGGTATTACAATTAAAACAAGAATAATATTTATTACATAATCAACAAATAAAATATCAATGTATTTTTTATTACAAAAAAAAAGTAAGTAGAATTTCAGTGGTTAAGACACGTTACAGAAACCTGTTTCAGGTTTATATATGGCGCGAATGTGTTTCTGCGCTCTCAACATAAATTAAAATAGGTATTGCCCATTCTAAATGTACTTAACTCTGTGTGCGGGCACTCTACGGGCCCATAATCCGTCCATTCGTCTAGATCTCACCCGATCGGTGCACCTTTATCGCTCAATTGGAATTTATTTGTTTTGTTCCAGATAATACAAATCGTTGCGAACTCTTTACCCTCACATTTGTTCGCGCGGTAAACATGCTTGAGTTAACGATTTTTTTTATTCTGATATATCTTCTTCGCCGTCGTTTTCACTCTTGACAGAGTGGTCGTGGACATTTCAGGGGTTGGTAGCAAGCTTCACAACACGCCGCCATTCTCCTCGGACAGTTGCCTTTCTGATGCTGGCTTGAATAGTAATGCAGTGGTTGTAGGCGCTGTTTCTCGTTGCAATTGAAGTAATTAAAAGGCAGGCCGGTATTCAATGAGAAGATGTATAATTCTGTTTTTAGCACACGTTAAGTTACATGGTTGGTATGCACCTACTGCGGCTTTAATCTGGTCTGTCTTTGTCATTGGTGACCTGCCTCGCGGTCTGTTACTTGACCTTTCCATGGGACAAGTCAAATTATGTAAGTATTCAATGAGAAGATGTATTCTGCTTTTAGCACACGTTTAGTTACATGGTTGGTAAGTTGGTATGCATCAACTGCAGATTTAATCTGGTTTGTGCTTGTCATTGTTGACCTGTCTCGCGGTCTGATGCCATCGACCTTTCCCTGGGACAAGTCCCTCGATAGCTACGTCTCCTCGAGGACATTATGTGCACGAAAAATGTGAGGATGCGAAACTACACTATGGATGATAGACGTTGCTTGATGCCGAGTTCCTGGAGCATGGACATATTGGGACGGACCATTTTGATGTATAAATTTAATGATTGCTGCAGGCAAACAACAAGGCTTTCATGGTTAATAAGCGACTACGAATACTCATAGAGTAGACATGAATGTCTGTCAATTTAGACAAACTTGACAGGACTGGCTTCTCACGAGACAGCGTGATCCAGCCAGCTAGCGAATGAAGCTGGGTTCACAATAATCTGACGTGGTGTTCTCTGATACGCTCTGACGCTTGAAACAAAAGGAGCGTGGCACGTCAGAGCGCATCAGATAAATACAAATATAAAGTAATAAAGGTGCAAAACCGATATCGTTCTGACATGTCACGTCAGACAAATATGAATCCGGCTTTCATCAGTACGTGATCGGTTGCTGTATGGTATGGTTACTGATTAAGTGGTAACTGAGCGCTACCGTGCTTTGAAAGGCCACTAAGCCGTTGTTACCAGCGGGTCGATCACGTAACGCATTGTACGCGCGTCAGGTAGATCTAAATGTCACTTTTTATATGGAAAAATTACAGTTAAATTGTCCTAGCGCGCGTTTGAAACGTTACGCGATTACCCTTCAGTTGTTGTCAATGACAGAATTGAGACTTCGAGTTAGATCAAGTAGTTGTACGCTTGTAGTGTAGTTGTACCTCTGTAACGTTAATCTCTTCGAAAACGTTAAAGCTATTTTGGAGAACCCATTTACAAACAAACATTGCTCGTTTAATATAGTTTTACAAACTCCATTGTCTGACTTTACCTAGCTTAATGCTAAAAAACTAAACAACAACATTGAAATTATATACATTTTTAATTAGGAAAGATGCAATGGAGAGGACTGTGCTGGAATTAAACCCTAGTCTCTGGTAGCGTGATTAAAAATACACATAAGCGCTAAGCAGGGAAGGACAGACGAACCGGCAAGGCACTCGTACTTTTTAACTGAAGTATTATTCTTAATCATTCCAACAAGGTACCAGCAGGCGCAGCGTGAGTAGATCCCCACAAGATGGACTGTTGTCCTGGTAAATATCGCGGAAGTCCGCTGGTTGCGGGTGGCATAGGACTAGTCAGTGTGGCAGTCTTTGGGGGAGGCCTTTGTCCAGCAGTGGACTTCTTTCGGCTGATATGATGATAAAAATGATGATGGTCTGACATCACGCATAAAGCAGCTCACATGGCCCTTGACCACGTCGTACGGAAAGAAATCGTGATTGGTCACGATCCTCAGTTATGAGGCAACGACGAACGTGTTCTACGTCTTCATCTTTGTGGTGCTTAGTTGCCTGAACTCCGCTGTCTCTGGTAGTTAATTATAAAGGAGGCTCGATATTATCGTGTCGCGTCGCTTTGCATGGCCAATTTTGTTCATTAAACCTAATATACCTACAATGAACTGTTAGCTTCTGTCCGTGACTTTGTCCGCGTGGAGGAACTCGTTTATACCGTCCCTCTGCCCGTCTTTACCCATTTCAACCCCTAAGGAGATGATTCCCGGGATAAAGGCTATATTATGCTCTTCCTCAGGACACAAACATCCTTACCTAACCTTAATCTGTTCAGCGGTTTAAACATGAAAAGCTAACAGACAGATTACCTAAAGTTACTTTCGCATTTATTTTATACTCATAATATATGGATTTCGGAATTCATTGTAAACCTGGCCAGCAAATTATCTCGCAGCTTTGTTAAAAAAAACGCCATCAACTACATTTGCTGATAATTTAAAAATAAATTATTAGAACCTCGTCATTATCTGATTCGTTGTTGACGCGAGACAACGCTAAAAAAACTTACGAACTTGCAATCTCAGACTTTTCCTCTTTAAAATAGTTGTAAAGACCAGGTTGAATGGCGCAAATTATCTTTAGTTGAGTCATCATTATTATTATCATATCGACCGAAAGACTTAGGCCCCAGGGGGTTTCACAATGACCAGTCCTGCGCCACCCGCATCCAGCGGACTCATCAGAGGTTTATTTATTTATTTATTTATTGAAAAAGGCACACCAACAACAGTACATAAACAATGCAAACGAAAGTCATACTAGTTATTATGGACACGTACAATATTTATGCACCAATAACAGGCGTGCAACAGCATTTAAACAGTTTGAGGCTTGTACAGTAACTTAAATTAACAATGCATTTAGTACTTAAAAATATAAATAATAATATACATATATAAATAGAATAAGCAGATTTTTACATTAAAACATTATAATTGGTCAGCTTAATTGTGTGGTGGGCGAAAACCATCAAAGACGAAGACAGTATTTATTTTACAAATTTTACAAATTTGACGACCGCTTTAGCCTAGTTGGTAGTGACCCTGCCTACGAAGCAAGAGGTCCTGGGTTCGAATCCCGGTACGGGCATTTATTTGTGTGATGAGCACGAATTTTGTTCCCGAGTCATGGATGTTTTCTATGTATTTAAGTATGTATTTATCTATACACGATGATTTTTAATTCGTGAACAGGAACCATTTTTTCTAACTCAGTAATTGATGGGGATTACGATAAAGTAGTAATTACGTGGAAACAAACTTGTTTTTTTTTAATCATAATTTTAATGTTGAGTTAAATTTTATCCTAAAATCCTTGTCACTACGTTATCGGTTTTAATGAGTTTGTAACCTCTTTACAAACTGATTAGCAATTGACAATTTATGAGTAAACCCTGTCCTTGACATTGTCAATCACTTTTGTCATATGCATAAACAAAGTCAGAGTCGTGGATATTGAATGAGAAAATTACTAATTCTCCAAAAATCATGCCTCCACCATATCCGTACTCAAATATCGAGCGTTACGATATTGTACGTTTGTCGATACAAACGAACAGCACAAGACGAACCCAACAGTTATTTCACGAACTTCATCCAAACGTCCCGATTCCCAGACACAATTTGATAAACCGCATGCACCAAAACCTACGTGACTTCGGACAGTTTACAGTGCCGCAACATGCTCAAGCACCCGGACGACCTCGTCGTCATCCTGACGATCTGGATCGACGAATCTTAAGATTCTTTGCTCGGGATCCTCAAAGGAGTACTAGGCAAGCAGCGAGAAGATTTCGAGTGAGTCAATCCTTCGTGTGGCTGCTGCTTCACTTGTCCGATTTACATCCCTTTCATTTTCGACCTGTGCAAGATATTCTACTAACAGATTTTGCGGGGAGGGTTGCTTTCTGTCAGTGGTTCGAGAGAAACATCGAAACCAATATCTTATGGTCGGATGAATCGACCTTCACGCGTGTCGGTCAATTTAATGTCCATAATGAACACTTTTGGGCTGCTGAAAATCCACGGCTCACCCGAAGAAACGCGTTTCAAGTGCGTTTCTCGGTAAATGTGTGGGCAGGGATAATTAATGAGACATTAATTGGACCCATATTCATAGAAGAGAGATTAAATGGAGGAAACTACCTAACTTTGCTAAGGCATATGGTAACAGAGCTGTTGGACGAAGTGCCACTGCGGAATTTGAATAACCTGCATTTCCAGCATGATGGTGCCCCTGCACATTTTGAACATAGGGTTCGCGACTACCTGAACGTGGAATTCCCTGGGCGGTGGATCGGCCGCGGCGGCCCTATCGCATGGCCTCCACGCAGTCCAGATCTCACTCCATTGGATTTTTACCTTTGGAGTGACGTAAAACGAATTGTTTATGAACAAGAGTCCAATACTGTACAAGAACTCCGCCAAAGAATATGCAACGCATTTGACGAAATAAGGGCTAGCAATTCTCTTCGCAGAATTAAAAATAATCACAGGCGTCGAGCGGAGCTGTGTCAAGAACAACACGGTGGTCATTTTGAACACCTGTTAAATTATGTTTAAAATAATCTTTTTTTATGTTTTAGTTGGTCAGGAATGCAGTTGCTTTTATTGTTTTGTATTTATTTATTAAATTGTACAGTTTAAAAACAAATAATTTTACTTGGTCAAGATTTAACTTGTTAAGTAGCTTGCAAATAAAAGTTTAGGTACCTAATGCACTTTATGTTAATCATAATCACCTACCAATTATTTTCGTCGTTATCAGTGCAGCACTGATAAGATTACAAGTATTTATTGACATAAGATCCGTCAAATTTCCCGCCATACTGATGGTACTTGACGTATCGTAGTTAAACTTTATTATAATGTAGGATGACCATGTATTCAATGGTTACTTGTTTTAACTATGTTTTCACTTTTAATTAATTAAACAGTGAAGAAATAACGCCAGACCTCGCCGAATAAGTTTAATTTGGGCTAAATTTTAATATTTTCCCACTCCTGTTCACGGATTAAAAATCATCGTGTATAAGTATGTTTATCGTCGTCTAGTACCCATAGTACAAGCTTTGCTTAGTTTGGGACTAGGTCGATTTGTGTAAGATTCTCCGCAAAATATTTATAAAAAAAAAATAAGAACGCGTTTGGCACGCTCGTCTGAACTGTACTCAACCGCAGCTACATAAGACGAATGAGCTCATAACGAAAATCCTCAGATTTACACCACAAAAACATAATGAAACGTAATTTTACAGAGACACCTCAAGTTCTTAAGCATTAAGCTTGTGGTTTTTTGTTTATTAATTTTATTATGTGAATTATTTTTATCACGAATAAATGTTTGAGTTTGAGTTTGCTGCGAATTTTGACGCAGCTTGACGACCGAATAGCCTAGTGGTTAGTGAACCTGACTATGAAGCTTGAGGTCTCGGGTTCGATCCCCTGTCGGGGCAGATATTTGTATGATGAATACGAATGTTTGTTCTCGAGTCTTGGATGTTTAATATCTATTTAAGTATGTATTTAATATAAGTATGTTTATCCTTTGTCTAGTACCCATAGTACAGGCTTTGCCTAGTTTTTGGGACTAGAGCAATTGGTGTGAATGGGGAATGGATGAAAATTTTAGAAATACCTGATTATTTTTTTGGTGATAGGAATAACCTTCCTTAGCACCAGAAAAAAGTTTCAGATTTTTCAGTTGCGACAAAAATTTTTTTTAAATATAAACTGTTTCCTCAAATTCAAATTCAAATTCAAAAGTATTTATTGCCCTTTCCTTGATCTGTCTCATATTACAAAAAAAACAATCTCAAATATCTGTGGTAAACTGACACTGGTAATGACCAAAATAGATGCTGTAAGTGTCAATATCATTGCCAGTGTATGTTTACCACACATATTTAATATATATTTTTGGAATATGAGACCGATCGAGGAAGGTGCCGTAACTGACCCAAAACGCAACTGTTTATATTTTTCAAAAAAAATTGACGCAGCTGAAAAATCTGAAACTTTTTTCTGGTACTAAGGAAGGTTATTCCTTTCACCAAAAAAATTATCAAGCATTTCTAAAATTTTTATCCATTCCCAATTGTCGCACGATATTTATATTAATTTTAACTTGTCTGATTATGTTTTAAAATGTGAAAATGTAAAAAATATGAGTTTCTGCCTGAATCTTTTTTTTTTTTTTTTTTAACTCGATATGGTTTTTTTTTTCACTGGGCCAGCGTGGGCATGACTGCTCGTTCCCTCTTATCCATGTGAGGAGGCCTGTGCCCAGGACGTATATGTTGCTGATGTTTTTTTTAGGATTCCATACCTAAGTTACAAAGCCTTTGTTGTGTCTGGGTATCTGTCGCAGATCTTTGTCTATTCAAATCGTGATAAGAAGAACTTTAAAGAAGCTTTTAACGCTTTTTTTAGCTTATTGCGCTGGCTGCAAAGCCAGCATCATGCTGAGTTGGGCCCATTTCGTGACACGGCACGGATTCACTTTTTTCTTATGTCTTTGTCTTAAATTATAAAATGTATGTTGTGTTGTGTTACGAATGTATGTTTGTTTGTTTGTTTAATTTATTGATTTTCAACCCTTTATTGATTTAAGGATTTTTTCGTTGGTTAACTAAACGCAATAAACATCAGCTCAGCAGCATTTTCTTTGTTTACTACGACACACAAAAAAACATTCAACGCATTTTGCACTGAAAGAAATAATTGTTACATTACCGGCAAAACGCATCTTATTTCAAACAAACCTTTAACCCGATTGTCAAGAACATCAGTTATATAAATTTCCATGTCCGTTCTACCTTGTTAAAAGTAGGTACTGGCAGTTATGAAAACAAAACACTAGTTAACTTCCAGACAACGAGCGTTAACCGTCAACAGTCGTCAGTCTAATATTTGGCCAAACGGCTTATTCAAATTGCATTCCATTTCCATTCTATTTTCAAAAACAGACGTTATTGTTTTTCTTTTCCTGCATACTGGCAGTTTAATTTTGGCGCAAATGGATTTTGAATACGGAACTTCGTTATTAGTCGGCATCGGATTATTATTCGTTACTTGTTTTAACCCCGGTAAGGGTAAATGGCAGCTTATATTGTTTTAATAGGCGTGTCCACTGTCCAGTGTCCATGCCGTTTTACCTACTACAAGGAATGTCAATAATATCGCGGATCCCAGAATAGGTTTGGATATTCATTAATTTTATATTGAAAACTTCCGTGAGTCTCAGACATAATTAGAGAGTACGATTTTGTACCCTTTGGCGTCGAGACACTCGGTCCGTGGGGTCCCAGTGCGCATAAGTTATTTGCAGAAATCGCGAAACGTCTGGTCGATGTAACTGGTGACCGAAGAGCTGGCGGCTTTCTCGCGCAACGCATCAGCATTGCAATTCAGCGAGGAAATGCCGCCAGCATCCTCGGTTCAATGCCTCGAGGGCCTTTTTTAGATTTAACTTAGTTTTAATTTATCTTAGTTAATGTTAATTATAATCTTGTATTTTTATTTCAATAAATTCTTATAATAGTTTCTATTATTAAAATATTATGATTATCATTATCGGTCACTCACATCTTTGAGGTCGAAAATCGCTCGACATGTTTCGAACCGATTCGCGGTTCCTACTCTCTGGCTAGTTAGCGCGGGCGAAGGCGGGGACAGCGACGGAGGCCGGACTCTACCCTCGTTTTCTTCAGCATTGTTCAATGTACCCGACATACACATACACAGCATACACATTTAGAGCATGCTATAACACCTTTTTACAGGCATTCTTAACACCTTAACACTTGGCGGAACCGATATAAGAATGATATAAGGGTTATTTTAACGCACTAGCGTTAAAATAACCCCGACTAGCACACTAGTGCTAGTCGGGGTGTGTGTGTATGATGAACGGTTGCTTGAGAGAAAGTGTTAAGTAGATGGTTGCTATGATACCTACATCAGTTTATGGTTACTATGTACAATCAACCGTCAATCAGCTGTTTTACCTCAGAATAATATGTATTTAAAACACAGACCCTCAGATGGACGGCCAGATGGTCTGTGCCGCCAGGAACGCGATTGTTCATACATATATGAACCGCGAATTGGTTTGAAACAATTGACATATATACATTTTATTTAATATTCATCAATATTCACTATTGCGTGTGTCGCGTGATAATGTTATGTTCCGACATTTTAGCACAGTGCGGGTAGAAGCAAACGCGCAGAACATACTGAAATGCGATGCGAGAAACAAAAACCAACCACCAGATTGTTAAATGAATACGTCACGTCACCCGTGTCTCGGCTGACACAGCTGTCAGCAGTGTCACCGACAGGCCGCATGAGATTAATGGTTGCACGACTATGACAAACTAGTTACAGCATCCCAATATTTGTACTATACGTAATTATTACAAGCTTTTATATAGTTTCACCTGTACCGATGTTAGTCGGGTCGTTCTTCTTTTCGACTGACAATAGCCTGTCCTTCGTCTTATTACGGCATCTCATTTGAGTAATGATGTTTACGGTTTTATAATGTTCGAATGAACGTCCATATTATTTTATTAATTAGTGATATTTAATATTTCATTTTCGCTATCTAGCATTTTTTTTAATGTTTTTTTTTTCGTAGAATGCCGTGACAGAGTGGTAAAATAAAATGTGGTCCCCACTGCAAGAGTCCACTCTGTCACACGTTTTTTTTTAGAAACCAACCGTAAATAAATATTTATATTGGCCAGAAAGGAAACTTTAATTAGTTCTAATGAAGAAACCTATGCATTTTTTTAAAAATCGCACTTCAAAACCACAATTTTCGATAGTTCAAAAAGCAAAAAAACAGAAAAACCTCGGTTCATTGTCGGTAAAAAAGAACCCAGTCATCAAATCTTGCAAATTAAATTTGATCCACTTCCCGGTAACCGATTGAGCTGAAATTTTGCATACATGTGTAAAACGCGTGACAATGCAATATAATGATGACATCGTGCTGATCTGATGAGGGAGCTGGAAGGTGGCCATAGGAACTTCGCAATTAAACGACACAACCTCATCGAGTTTGGGCTCGTTAGAATCGTCTCAATGAGTAGTTACAGTCGGCAATAAAAACTGTACCAAAAAAGAATTTTTTGACAGATTTTTTTTTAACTTGACCTGTTCGTTTGTTAGTGTGAGACAAATCCTGGAACTGAATTTTGAACAAGTTAACCTCATCCGATACCAGAAATTTTGGGTGTAAGTGATTTTGGGAGTGAGTGGTTTTGGGTGTTTGTGTTTGAATGACAATTCAATATTATGGTACCATCGAGCTGATCTGATGATGGAGTCAGAGGGTGGCCATGGGAATACAGTAATTAACTGACGTAACCTCGTTGAGTTTGGGCTTGTTAGAATCATCTCAATGAGTAGTTGATGACGGATACAGAAAAGTATAGCAATAAAAGCTTATCCTAAAAATTTAATCGTTGAGAGATACTTAAATTTTAGACCGATAGATTTAAAAAAATATTCATACCCACAATATACCTGGTATAAAAAATTACAAGAGCACATGCAGCTTAAGAACTAACAACAAGAAAAGCAGCCTATATCCATCGCTAAGATTAATTTTATATACTGGTGAGTGTTTTTTATTGTCTGATGAATAGTTTCCAATGTTACCCCCTATATCTTTTCCTTCTTCAGTGTGTATGAGCCCACCGTTGGGAATAAGCATCTCCAATTTTCTTCAGACTGGCCGTGTGAACGTTTTATGTCGTCCGACCATCTTGCTGGGGGTTTGCCGAGGCTCTTCGAGCGAGGCCTCCATTTTAAAACGTGTTTGCTCCATCTCCCGTCGTTTGGACGACATACGTGTCCGGCCTAAGGCTCATTTCAGAGTTGCATACAAACTTGCAAAGCTACAAACTAACATAAAAATGTCTAGTATAGATTTGTATTGCTTGGTATTTTTGAGTCTTTTGAAAGAAAGAAAGAAAGAAGACATTTATTCACTACACAAAAGACACACAGATATAAAGGGAGTAGACATACAATACAATTGACACATTGTGTGTGTCTTCGCGGCAGTGAAACGGTCGCTGTCTCAGCATTGAAGAAAGAGTTATTTCAATGTTCTTTTGTCAATACAATCTTTACAGTAAACTTAATGCGCGGCTAGATCTATATTCCCTAAACTAGATAAAATGTAAATCAACGCTACGAGAAGCCCTACTAAATATGTCTTATGACGATACAGTGAAGTTATTTATCGTTCTAAACTAATTTTATTCTATCTTTTATACCGCATAGGTTGTAAGCTCCTTATTATTTGTACTATATTCAATAAGAATGATATTGTATTATTATTATTTTTGCATGTGAATAACGTAGAATAGAATAGAATATTTTATTTGTAGAAAATGTATTCAATTGTTAGTCCTTCTTTGCTTGAAACACAGGGTATCCTAGCTCAGGCACGTGTTATTTGCCTCTAATAATAAGCTCCTAGTCTTTAGTACCTATGTACATTATGTTTTTTATCAATAATACAGTTTATTTTTTATTTTTATGTTTATTGTTCATGTATAAAAAAATATAATACATATAATACATATGTCGGGCCACAAAGATGACGGATGAAACGAGATTGCATGTTACAGAGATGAGAATGTTGAGATGGATGTGTGGCGTGACGAGAATTGATCGAATAAGGGATGAGTATATAAGAGGAAGCCTGAAAGTAGCACCCATAACTGAAAAGCTGAGAGCGAATCGCCTACGGTGGTATGGACATGTTATGCGGAGGGATGATAGTAATGTTGCCAGAAGGGCATTAAGTATGAATGTTGAGGGTTGCAAGAGAAGAGGTAGTCCAAGGAAAAGGTGGATGGACTGCGTGAAAGACGATATGAATAGGAAGGAAGTGTGTGATGAGCTGACGGGCGATAGAGAGGTATGGAAGAAAAAAACATGCTGCGCCGACCCCAAGTAAATGGGATACCTAAGGACAAGCGAATGATGACATACATTAAATGTAATTTAATGTATGTATTATACTTAATTTATTACATATTGACAAATCATTATTATGAAGTGAAACAATTGGGAATGGATGAAAATTTTAGAAATGCCTGATTATTTTTTTGGTAATAGGAATAACCTTCCTCAGCACCAGAAAAAAGTTTCAGGTGTTTCAGCTGCGTCAATTATTTTTGAAAAATATAAACAGTTTCCTCATTTACGTTTTGGGTCAGTTACGGTAAATAGACACTTTCCTTGATCTGTCTCATATTACAAAAAACTATCTTAAATATCTGTGGTGAACTGACACTGGTAATGACCAATATAGCTGCTGCAAGTGTCAATATCATTGTCAGTGTCAGTTTACCACACATATTTAGTATATTTCTTTGTAATATGAGACCGATCGAGGAAGGTGCCGTTACTGACCCACAACGTAAGTGAGGAAACTGTTTATATTTTTCAAAAAAAATTGACGCAGCTGAAAAACGTGAAACTTTTTTCTGGTGCTAAGGAAGGTTATTCCTATCACCAAAAAAATAATCAGGCATTTCTAAAATTTTCATCCATTCCCAATTAGGAAATGATTCAATTAATCTCGAATGCTTTTAAACCGCTGCCCTTTGCGAGCTTTTAGTTCGCGTCAGTTACGATTAATTGGGAGCTTTACGGTGACTGGCTGTGAATTTAGAGAGCTTTGTCATCTAAAAATATGTCGTGGCAACTTAGGTAGTCACAACAAATAACAAAATTTAAGTTGCGATGACATTGAATACGTGAAATTTAACCGTATTACTTAGTAGGCGTTATGCTTAAAAAATTGAATCATGGGTAGTTATAGTTACTTATTAATAACTTAGGTATAATTTTTACTAAACGGGACTTAAAACTCCAGGCAAAATACGGTTTCGAAAAACATTAATTAATAATAGCGTTTTTTTGTTTATGGGTGGTTCTATAAAAGTTGGGTAACTTTCTGACAAATTTTGCCATAGGTGTTATTAGATACTAGTTCGAAAACTTTTAGTAAAGTGCATTACTTATAATGGTTTACTTTTTATATCCAAAGAGGCCAGTCACTTTATTTGGTATAAAATTAAGTTTTTTTGGAATATGTGTTCTAGGGACTGACGGGCTGTGATAGGGACTGACACCTTACATTGTTAGTACAATAAAATCACATGTGTATCTTATATAATCAGCATTTATTTAGTAATTCTTACTATAATCTTATTAATTGACATATATATTTATTGCAAAATCAAATTCAATTTATAGACAAAGCAGTCTTTAGTAAAGTATTTGTAGTTAAATACTTTCTTACCAACAACGTTTTTTTGCCTGTTCTGATTTTTTTTTTGCTTTTTCTTCATTAGACAACGGTATTTTCTGTCGAGGCGCCATATTCTACAACAAATAGAATTGTTTTCAATTGGCGAATCTATTTAAACTATTATGAACGCCAGGCCCTAGCCATGGCATCAGTCCCTGGTCACATTTATGACCGGGGCCTGATGGCCTAGGGACTGACGAATCAGAACTAAATCACTCTTAGTCTACTCTTAAAAAGAAATACCGAAACTTGTAGATAGCTATAACATCAGAACAAACAAATCGCATATACACGCAAACAAAAGAGAATAGTAACTAATTAAGTTTTTATAAAACAACTTACCTAGGGGCTGACAGAGTGACTGGCACAGCACGTGTTTCCTCATCGTCGACGCCGACCGCACTGATGGCAAGATGGCCGACGCGGAACAGCCCACGTGTATGGCTAACTTCACGTCGTTACTTCAGAACGCAACAGTTTTAAAACGCTGGTTTTGTTCGGTTGCCGCGTATTTTTGAAATTACTGAGTGGCTAGGGCCTGACTTTAACTATCGATGACACTACTTTTCTTATATAAAAAGATATGAAAATAATTAATATTGTTCACTAAATCGTTTCGGTGATTAAGACAATGTAATTTTTATTGTGTTTAACTCAAATAAAGTTCAAATATCATCTAGACATACTAAAACCGGACGAATGAAAGCAGTATTTTGGAAATGTGACATGGCTAGGGACTGATATAAAGGAGAGAAAACTAAATTTTTTTGTGTTAAAAAAGTATATGAGTAAGGCTAAATTGAGTGACATAATAAAAAGTCGGTTGTTTCATGTGCCAGACATTTTTAATATTGGGTGATTAATATAAATTTATATAAAAATCCACTGGAACACAAAGTTACCCAACTTTTGTGGAACCACCCTTATGTTATTTTAAAACGTTATTCTAAGATGCTTTATTTCAGGAATCCAACAAACTTTCCATCCGGAAGTAGTTATGTAGATTTAAATTAAGCATGCATTGTCTTTTTTGTTTCATTTATATTTAATATTTTAAAGCAAATGTAAATGATCCAAAATAAAGAATAAAACATTTATTAATATTTATTCCGACTTTTCAGGAGCTAATTTAATTGTTATTTTTTGATGTCTCATTTTTTGTCGGATTTTGCCTCTAGGTAACTATTTAATTGATAATATATCCGTTACAATAAAAAAAAATGCTATCATAAATTATTTCCAAATTTGACATTTTTTCCATACAAGTTGTCAGTTCATTGCATGGACTATAATAGCGTATTTATTAACTCAGTCATCCCGTAACCAAAGATATTATGACACATCCGAAAAAGATACTTATAAATAAGTTTATTTATACGCAATTATTTATTTATATTAACTTTATTGCACAAAATACAGAAAAGCACAAATAGCGGTTTTTTTAAAAATTTCAATCAATATTTATAATTTTATATAGTAACAATAGGGCTTTGTGAGCTGAGCTATAGAACTAGCAAAAGTAAAAAAAAAACAAAAATAAATCGACAAAAAAAAAACCAATTGTATACTAACGAAACTGCTCACAAAATTTGACGAGAGTCAATTGAGAAATGCGATCTGTAGAGAAGAACAGCCGGACAGCGTGACAGCGGGACATCCGGATATACGAAAGAATTTTCGCCCAAGCTAAAACGGAGAACTTCGTTCGCTTCGCTCACTCGTTCAATAATGCAATTTCAATTAGTGTAGCTACCTGACCAGAGAGGCAGGGGAAGACGGAGACGCACATTAGGTAATCTGTTCGGAAGCTACGATGCCAAAGACAAACACAAAGATAACATACAGCCAACAAACAAACATACAGCCTTGGTCAAAAGTATTGAGCACCCGTGCGTTTTTCATACAAAAGTCAAACTTTAAAAGGTGCATTTATATATTTTATAATAGAAAGTAGTGTATCTATCGGAAAAATTCGACATATTTATTGACGTTAAGGGAAATTCCGTGAAATAAATAATACAAAATTAAACCTTTATTGTAAAATCCGACTTTTTCTAACTTCAGTTTTCACACGCAAATATTGCAATATTACCTCAAATTGTAACCAGAAGTAGATGTTAGGGCTATGAACATATATATTGCAAGAAATTTCTCTTAACTACCAACTTTTTTTGTCCATATAAAATAATTCAGCACGCAATGGATCACTACTTTGTCTTACTGACGCGACGTCACAACTGTCACAAGTGACCCGCTTCTTCCATGAGTCAAATGAGTATACGTAATACATTGCTGCTCGATAATTTTTCAAAAATTAATTACGCTTCGGTAGTTAAGATTAAATTAAAAATTTCTTGCAATATCGGTTGACAGCCTTAACACCTACCTCTGGTTACAATTTGAGGTAATATTAAAAATACACGCAGTATATCAATGATTTTGCACATGTTCAAACACTTATTATATTTTAAGTCTTCGCGTATTTATGAAATTGAAAAATAATACTTTATCTATAAGTTACAAAGGAAAACGTGGGGTGCTCAATACTTTTGGCCAAGGCTGTACATACCTGCCTATACACAAAGTTAAACTCATAAGTCTCATAAGACTCAAAACACCCCTCGTTTTCGTCGGCTGTGAAAAATATACAAAACCAAAAACACCACAAACATTTAATTCCTATGCAAATCAACTACAATAGACGAAAACTGCACAAACTATAATTTAATCAACCCAAAAGCTTTCCACCGCCGCACGATATTCGATCATTACTTCAAAGAGTCGTAAGTCAACACGAGCCTCGTGTAGAGATACGACCTTTTAGGCGTTGCGTAGCTGCAATCTCTTTGTGAGCTACCTAGTTCACGTCAATCACGATGAATTGGGAACTCGCGGGCCTAGATGCGATTTTATTTTTGACTGAATCGTAAAGGAGATTATGCGTTTGCCTTTATGTTTTTACTTACTGCCCGCGCGGCTTCGACCACATATGACACACTAACATATAGCCCAGGCGAAGCCGCGAGATAAAGTATAGATTACGTACACCCAGAAGTTTTATTTGATGTACTGTTGAAAATTTTTCTTTAATCGGATGACTAGTTCCGGGGATAACCTCTACTTACAAACGTACGACCCCTCAGAATTTTTACTTATTTACAGAGAACTCAGAGGGAGCTGAGTAGTTCCGGAGATAACCTCTACTTACAAACGTACGACCCCTCAGAATTTTTACTTATTTACAGAGAACTCAGAGGGAGCTGAGTAGTTCCGGAGATAACCTCTACTTACAAACGTACGACCCCTCAGAATTTTTACTTATTTACAGAGAACTCAGAGGGAGCTGAGTAGTTCCGGAGATAACCTCTACGTACAAACGTACGACCCCTCAGAATTTTTACTTATTTACAGAGAACTCAGAGGGAGCTGAGTAGTTCCGGAGATAACCTCTACTTACAAACGTACGACCCCTCAGAATTTTTACTTATTTACAGAGAACTCAGAGGGAGCTGAGTAGTTCCGGAGATAACCTCTACTTACAAACGTACGACCCATCAGAATTTTTACTTATTTACAGAGAACTCAGAGGGAGCTGAGTAGTTCCGGAGATAACCTCTACTTACAAACGTACGACGCCTCAGAATTTTTACTTATTTACAGAGAACTCAGAGGGAGCTGAGTAGTTCCGGAGATAACCTCTACTTACAAACGTACGACCCATCAGAATTTTTACTTATTTACAGAGAACTCAGAGGGAGCTGAGTAGTTCCGGAGATAACCTCTACTTACAAACGTACGACGCCTCAGAATTTTTACTTATTTACAGAGAACTCAGAGGGAGCTGAGTAGTTCCGGAGATAACCTCTACTTACAAACGTACGACCCATCAGAATTTTTACTTATTTACAGAGAACTCAGAGGGAGCTGAGTAGTTCCGGAGATAACCTCTACTTACAAACGTACGACCGAAAACGTAAAAACGAAAAAGAAACGTAAAATTGATAGGCTTTCTACTGTAGCAATATAATTTTAAAATTTTATAATACTCTGATACTGAAATGATATATTGTATACTGTTTTGAAAAAATGACACCTCGCCGAGTTTTTTACGCCGGTTCTTCTCGAGGCAGGGGTTTACTTTCCGAACCGGTGGTAGTTTATCGACATTCATAGGTGCATGTAATATGCCTAAATTGAAGAATAAATCACTTTGACTTTTTTTGACTTTGACAGGACGATGAGCAGATGCCCATTGATCAAAGATCGGACAGTCCCATCTCTCTGCTATATCTATCAGCAAGCTGTTGGTGCTACCTCGCAGGTGATACATTTGAGAGGCGATTCTTTTTCTCATTATGACATGAAAATCGTCCTTTTGTGCTTGCGCAACCATGCCTGCCGCACTGCAAAAGCGTGGTAGCCCCAACAGCATCCTGAAGCCGTTATTGAACTGGACACGCAGAGCACTGTAAGCGCGCTTCGTATAATTGATCCTTCGTATAATATAATTTCATGTTACTACGTGTTTAACGTCCACACAACTTTAAATATAACAACAAAATCTGTATATACTACGTACACCATAAATAACAACAAAAAACATAAGATTCGTCTGGCCTAATATGAATTCATCTGACTATACATTACGTAAGTATAAAAATTAAGGCAGGTTGGTGTAGGTCGGACGACGAGCGAAGCGTAGCAGAGCGTTAGAAAGAACAAACTGCGAACCTACAGCGCGCGAGCCGAGCGAGCGAAGCGAGCGTGCCGCGGTAGCGGTCGGCGAAGTGCCAGAACGAAATTATGTATAGGTTTTTTACTAAGTATTACAAAACATACTCTTTCGCAGTACTCGGCGTGGAAACTTAATGGATGTATAAGGTGAATAATGGCGGGAGTGTTCTTAAAATAACTTAAAATAGGCAAATCACGTAGTCTTGCATTCGTTGCTATCTAGCTTTGTGAGCTTTGTTCCACCGGGGACCTGAGCTTTTTGTTTTTTTACAAGCATAAAAGCTTTCTGCGTTTCGTGAAACAGGTTTCTGTATGGTTTTTAGTAGTTTTCAATCCAACTGCAATAAAAAAATTGAATTCGCGGAATTAAAATGGATATACATTAGGAATATTTGCCTTTTAAAGGTAAAGGTCGCGGGAGTCCGCTGGATGCGGGTGGCGAAGGATCGGTCAATTTGGCACTCTTTTGGGGAGGCTTATGTCCAGCAGTGGACGTCTTTCGGCTGATATGATGATGATGATTTGCCCTTATCGAATATTTTACGCAGCCTATGGATTTACACAAAACATTTTACGTTTGTTGTTTCATATCGAAAAATGTATCGATACTAATATTACTAAGTGGCTCTGTGACTACAACTCGCTAGTCTGTGTAAAAAAATGTCTAAAACTGAATCCACAAAAAAAGCTATATAATTATCGAATCTGCTCACAAAACTTCAAGAGAATCGGTTGAGAAATGCGACCGCTAGAGGAAACCGGACAGCCAGACAGCTGGACAGCCGTTAAGCCAGACAGAACTGCCTTCGCTTCGCTCGCTCATTGAATAAAGGGGTAAAATTTGTAAGTGTAGGTACCTTAGAAAAAAAAATTACATCCCCACTTTACGTGTAAGGGAGGTACTTTAATTTTGGCGGTGTTATTGATTTATATAGCTATACCCAGCCGAAATACAGCTTTCTAGTGGTAAGGGTCACTGAGCTAAGCCGCAGACGGACAGACAGACGGACGGATGGACGGACATGGCGAAACTATAAGGGTTCCTTGTTGACTACGGAACCCTAAAAACCTGAATCAGGTTCTCAGGAGTACACATCTGTTGGCACCGCCAGAAACCACATTATCTAAACGCTCTCCCCGCCTCAACGCCCGCTCCTACGGCGCCGCGGGCGCCCAAGCGCTTACCGCCGTATCGCGCGATGACAAATCGCAGTATAAATCACCCGCTGCAACCGCACCTGCAATCTGTCCTGCATACTGTAAACACTGCCGGTGTTTTGGTTGAAACTTTATGCAAATTTCAGGTAATGCGGCGCGATTATGGCTTTGGTACATATCAAGCGAAATCACGATATAAGCGTAACATTTCGAACGAGCAACTCAAATAATTGTCATTATATCTAAAAAAAAAACTGGCCAAGTGCGAGTCGAACTCGCGCATGAAGGGTTTCTTACCATTATCGATAAAAACGGAAAAAAAAATCATTTTAACTAAAACAAATTATTCTTTCAGTGTTTTTTGTCTGAAGTCTATCGGATTTCACTATCTGCGGGCGACAGACTTCGTACTGTTATAACCACCACCATGTATGCTTTCCGGCTGACTAAGCAACCCTATCAGCAGTAATCCCCTCCATCCGACTCTAGCTTCCCTATCCAGCCCTGACGATCCTCAGTTGCTCCCGAGCCGCGATCCGTGCTATTCCTATAATTTTAAGAGGTCGTGTCCTTAGTTAAGTGTGTGTTTAATAAATATCTTTTTTTAAAAAGACCTTGGTGGTTTCCATTATAACATTGGTGGCAGCTTAAGGGATTTTCAAAAATCTCAAGGACGTTTCCGAAGTGACGTGAAGTGAAGTGAATCAAGGCCAAAGTGATCGAACCAATAAACCAAGGCCGACCTTTAAAAAAAACAAGGGACAACTCATTACCATTTCCATATCCACCGTTCCAAAGTGTTCGGTGTAACTACTATTTCCAGTTCACCGTTCTCAAACGACCGGCGAATTTTACCATTTCCCCATCCATCGTTCCAAGTGTTCGGTGTGTTGTGTTTGCAAATTCCCAGTTCGCCGTTCCCAAGCGACCGGCGTAAGTGACAAGGTGTTCATCGAGTAGCTGCAGTTCCTGCAGCCTTACTGGTGCGTGTCAAGGTCAAGACACCCGGTAAGGCCCTGGCAATGATGACCGTCCAAATCGCAACACTTCTACTATTGTGAGTACTTTCATTTCGTTTTTGCCGTGCCCGTGAAAGTGATAAGTGAAGTGCGTATAAACAACATTCCGTGCAACTCGCTATAGTTCTATTATTTTGTAATTAATTCCTACAAAACATTGCATATTTCGTGTTTTAAATCATCCTGTTCCAAGTTCAACGCAGATTGCAAGGCTACTCTGTTATCCGTTCAAGGTTTCAAGCTAACTTGACAAATTCTCAGAATCAGGGCGCCGTCCGCCTGTTACACCGTATCGTATCTTAAAAACCCACACTCAATTAATTATACAGTCAAAATGTCTCAGTCCGATAATGAAAGCTCTACTTCCAAGACTAAAACACTCAAGGTTAACGCAGAATCGTTGCCCAAATTGGTGGTATCAGAAATTCCGCTAAATGTTATATTAAAATTCATAAAACCCTACGATGGGTCAAGAGACAAATTAAATGCATTTATAAATAATTGCACTAACGCAATAACACTTTCCTCAGCGAGCCAAGAACCGATTATACTTAAATATATCATCAGCCAGCTAGAAGGCAAGGCTGAATTAGCGTGCTCAATTAAAGAATTTAGCAATTGGCCATCGCTGCAGGATTTTCTAAAAGCCCAGTTTGGTGAGCGCAAACATCACGCCCACCTGCTGTCCGAGCTACAAGATTGCAGACAGACAGCCACGGAATCCGTCAGTCAGTTTTCTCTCCGCATAGAGTCATGCCTGTCACAATTACTAACAGAAGTAACGATGTCATGTTCCAAAAAGTTGGAACTTCCAGGCCGGCTTGCAGCCATGCAAGACTTGGCACTAAATTCATTTATTATGGGTGTTAACCCTAAAATTTCCGTGATCCTACGTTGCAAGTCCCCTAAAAACTTGAACGAAGCAATTAACATAGCTATATCCGAAGACAAATTACAACAATTCTCAAACAAAAAACCGGTGGAAGTCCTTAAACAAGGTTTCCCGAAGAGAGCCTATTTCCCAGGCAATCCAAAAGCTGGTACGTCCAACTATAACGACCAGCCTAATTCATTCAACAAACCAAAACCCTCCTTCGATACCCCCGTTGTGTGCCGCTATTGTAAAATACCCGGACACACACTTGAACAGTGTAGGAAAAGAGAATACAATAATAAACGTTTTAATTTCAATAACAACACTTCAACCCGACCAGTAAATTTCCTTGAGAACAATGAAGGCGTTGATGAAACAGACTCCAGTTCTTTAAACGAGATGTAGGCTCGAATAGGTGTCGTTCGAGTCATAATGTCGTACCAGACACCATGCGCACTATCCCAATTCCATTTCCTAAAAACCAGTTCGGAAATCCAGCTCCCAGAAATCCTAAGGTCTACGAAGTACTAACTAAAAACGATAGATACCTACCGTACATAAGTGTACCTACTTCCATGAATTCCAAACCATTGACGTTACTCATAGATACCGGTGCGGCCATAAGCTTAGTAAAAAAATCAAGCGTTGACGAATCCCTGAAATTTTCCGAGAGCAAAATCTATATCAAAGGGATTGATTCAACTGAAGAATCAATCAAAAGCCTTGGTCATCTTAAATCCCAAATTCGATTAGCTAATGACCTTAGCCTATCTCACGATTTCCATGTTATGGAAAATATAAACTTGCCTTACGATGGCATTATCGGTAGCGATATGTTCTCCAAATTCCGTTGTAATGTTAATTACGCGACTAACTGTCTGGAAGTAAACGGGAAGAGAATTAAACTGTCATTCAGTGAACCGAACTATAATATTTCCCCGCGAACTGAGACAATAATAGAATGCACTGTAGCTAACCCTGAAATAAAGGAAGGAATAATTACCGACCAGCATCTGTCTGAGTCACTGCTCATAGCTAACTGTATTGTAAAGGTTAAGGAGAACAACCGAGCTAACATCTCCATCATTAACACATCAGAAAATCTTGTCACAGTCAAGCCAGACTTAAAACTTCGCCTAGAACCACTAAATGTTAATGTGACCTTTTCCTCTACAGTCGACACTGTTAGACGCACTGAAGAAGTGCTAAATTCACTCCGCACATCCCACTTGAATGAAGAAGAAGCAAACGCCCTTACTGAAATATGTTCCCAGTACTCTGACATTTTCCATCTTCCTGACGACAAACTGACGTCAACTCCCAAGATTCAACATAAAATTAGGACCACCAGCGATGTCCCTATATATACAAAGTCCTATAGATTCCCAGAAGTACATAAGAAGGAAGTCGAGAAACAAATTAACAAAATGCTGGAACAAGACATTATAAAACCAGCTGTATCCCCATGGTCATCCCCTATTTGGGTCGTCCCCAAAAAACTCGATGCTTCTGGAGAGCAAAAATGGCGAGTGGTCATCGATTACCGCAAACTCAATGACATAACCATAGGCGAAACCTACCCTATACCTCAGATTTCTGACATTTTAGACCAGTTAGGAAATAGTAAATACTTTTCCACCCTTGATTTGGCTTCCGGTTTCCACCAAATAAATATGGCTCCTGAAGATTCAGAGAAAACAAGCTTTTCAGTACCTCAAGGTCAATTTATGTTTAATAAAATGCCTTTTGGGCTAAAGAATGCGCCCTCCACATTCCAAAGGCTCATGAATAATTGCCTTTCCGGACTTCAAGGAATCCGTTGCTTCGTTTACCTCGATGACATAGTGATTTATTCCTATGACCTAGCATCACACATAGAAAACCTCACAGCTGTCTTCGACAGGCTGCGAAACTTCAATCTCAAGCTACAGCCAGACAAGTGCGAATTCCTTAGAAAGGAAGTAACTTATCTCGGACATATCATCAGTGACGAAGGTGTGAGGGCAAATCCAGAAAAAGTTAAAGCAGTCACTGAATTCCCAATTCCCATGTCACCAAAGGATATCAAATCCTTCTTAGGGCTAGTATCCTATTACAGAAGGTTCATCCCCGACTTCTCCAAAATTTCCAAATCATTGACAAATCTACTGAAGAAAAACACCCCTTTCAATTGGGGTCACGAACAGCAGTTAGCCTTTGAAACATTAAAATCAAAGCTTTCTAGCGCCCCAATTCTCATCTATCCTGACTTTACAAAACCTTTTATACTCACCTGTGATGCATCAAATTATGCCATTTCTGGCATTTTATCCCAAGGTCAAATCGGCAAGGACAAACCAATAGCTTTTGCCTCGAGAACGTTAAACAAAAATGAGTGCAATTACAGCACCACAGAAAAGGAACTTCTTGCTATAGTCAATTTCTGTAAATACTTCAGACCCTACCTGTTCGGCAGGAAATTCTATATCATAACAGATCACCGCCCTTTAAAGTGGTTATTTAACCACACGGACCCCAGCAGCAGAATACAGCGCTGGCGTCTAAAATTAGAAGAGTTCGTTGATTACGAAATTATATATCGTAAAGGGAAATTAAATTGCGCAGCTGACGCGTTATCACGTTATCCTATTCCCAAAGATAATTATCTCCCTGTCAACGTTGTAAACGAGGAATTCAACGAAAATCCTGGGCCCTCAACCGAATCAAATATCTACGAAAACCCACAGCCTGGGACTTCCTATGCCCAACCTGAAGTCGTCGACCCATTTGATATCGGAGATTTACCATCCCTAACACCTGATCCACAATTTTCACCTATTGAATTGGATTCCATAATTGATGATCTTGCACAAAACCCACAAAATACTCAATCCATGGAAATGCAACCCCCTGAATCGGACCTGATTCAAGACTTATCTGAAACCTTTCTCCCTGATATTGAAGACACTTACTCAAAATTCTTAAAATTACTACCAGACGCTAACTTCGACACTGAGATAATTGAACATAATGACAATCTTCTGAAAAGTCCACATAAAACAATTATCATTCCTACCTCATTAGACCTTGACGAAAGTGTACCTTACGTCCAAGATTTCTTAAGCAACCTACCTAACCAGGAAGAATTTTTACAATCCGAAAGAACTTTACTGTCATTCCAAGAAGTTAATCATGGCGGAAGGACCTTTATAACATTATTCACAAAAGTCCATCATTTTGATGATTGCTCATATGTTGACATTTTTGAATCATTAAAAACTCTTCGAAACCATTTAATTGCAATCCCTAAAAACGAGAAAAGAGATATTAGTATTTCAGACTTCAAAAGCCCGTTTGACAACCGCGCGTTTACTAAAATTTATAATATAATCGCTTACCTTTTCAATGGAACTGGTATACAAGTACATATATACCATAACAATACTATATACCCATCTTTGAGCGAGATCCCTAAAATTCTGAAAGAGAATCACGATATTCCGATTGCCGGTCATCTAGGCAATACTCGCATGTTTAATAGGATCCGCGAGCAGTACTTTTGGAAGAACATGAGGGCTGACATCGAGAACTATATTAAAAAATGTTCCTCTTGTCAAAGTAACAAAGCACTGAGGAAAATCAATCGTGCTCCTTTGGAAATAACTTCTACCTCAACACAACCCTTCCAACGCTTAGCGTTAGATATTGTAGGACCTCTACCAGAAGCCGGACCTGCCAAGGTCAAATACATACTCACTATGCAAGATGATTTAACGAAATATTCCTTAGCTTACCCCATACGAACTACCACCGCTGAAGAAACCAGTGAGTGCTTAGTACATTTCATAAGCCTATTTGGTATACCCAAATATATCCTAACGGACCAAGGAACTAATTTC
Source organism: Epinotia nisella (assembly GCA_932294315.1). Lineage (NCBI taxonomy): Eukaryota > Metazoa > Arthropoda > Insecta > Lepidoptera > Tortricidae > Epinotia > Epinotia nisella. Next base: position 3,817,701 of record OW028691.1, read on the forward strand.
ACATCCGACCTTTTCAAACAAGTTAACTCTTTCCTAAAAATCAAACATATTTGGTCCAGTCCTTACCATCCCCAGACTCAAGGTGCCCTCGAACGGAGCCATTCAACACTAAAGGAATATCTAAAGTCTTATGTAAACGAAGATCAAACTGATTGGCCCCGTTATGTTTATACCGCTATCCTAACCTATAACACAACTGTGCATAGTACCACTAACTACACCCCTTATGAACTGATCTTTGGACATAAACCATTTTTCCCGAATTCCATCTACGAATCGGCGCCTGGTACGACTTATTGTGATTACGTGAAAATGCTTCAACACCGTCTTCAATACTCTCGCCGCAAAGCCCTTGAAAATATACATCGATCAAAAGAAACTGCTAAAACATACTATGATTCCCGTACCAAACCGGTAACATACCATGTCGGAGACTATGTTTACCTAAAAAATCATCTGCGACTTCGTAAAGCGCTATCTCCTGTATGGAAAGGACCTTATAAGGTCGTGAAGATTAATGGTCGGAACACACTGACCTTATTAATTAATCGTAAATACGTAGTTCACCACTACGATCAGATTAAATTAGCTCATAGAGGTAGTAATTAAGTCTTTATTATAAAATAAACTATTCTAGGGTTTTTCTTACACTTAAGAATTTATTCATTATATTTTATTTCTCCCTTTCAGCGTCCCTCTCTTAATACAAGCTAACTTCACCGAACCTGTACAGAACAGCCCAGGCCTTTATTTCGACCCTATCGGAGAATTAAAAGTGATTAACGGATTTCTGGATGTCGTTATACCTATAGATATATCTTTTATTAAACCTCATATTGATAATTTGAACGGTGTGATAGGCACCTCAAAATTTCTGTGTCGAGAGAGTGATAGCTTGTCAGTAACAGAATGCAATAATATGTTTCAACCGCTTACCACTAGGTATAAAGATATAATTAGAGATTATGATTCTATTTCTCACCTAATCTCGAATAAATCTAAGAGATCTGCGTGGTTTGGAGCTGTAGGCACCGTTTTCAAACACTTGTTTGGAACTATGGACCAGGATGACGCTATCATGTATAACAACGCCATTCAAAGTCTACAATACGACCAAAAGGACATTTCAACCATAATTAAATCCAATATTTTAATAACTTCCGCGACTCTGAAAGCCCATGAAAATTTCATAAACAAAATAATTACCAACGAGCAGATATTGAATGACGCTGTTAACTTACTGAATATGTCCTTAAAAAATGTAACTGTAATTAGTAATAAGCTAAATTTGAGATCAAACGTTCTGGAGTTAATAAATATTATTGAGAATAATATTTTAACCTTATCGTTTAAATTGGAAGATATTATAAACGCCATAATGTTCAGTAAATCAAATATTCTTTATCCATCGATAATTACCCCGAAACAATTATTTCATGAATTGGTAGAACATCATAGATTATTACCTAAATCTCAAGAATTACCCATGTCGCTAAATTTGAACCATATAACCATTTTACTAAATATTTCAGACATATCAAGCTTTTATATCGACAACAAAATTGTTTTTATAATGAGAATACCCTTAGTCAATTCCCAGGAATATAATATGTATCACAGTGTGTCATTCCCAGTAGCGCATCATGGTAATGTTATACCGACCGCCTACGCAATGGTCTTGCCCACCACGAAGTATGTAGCACTAAGTAGAGATAAGTCACGTTATTGTAAACTAGATGACTTAAGTAGCTGTAAGATTCTAATTAATGGTTTATATGTGTGTAATGTTTATCAAACCTTTTCCACTACGTCACAACCTATATGTGAAACTGAAATAGCAACTAAATTGCTATCAACTAAACCGATTCAATGTCAATCTAAACTAATATCCGGAAATATGGAAATTTGGCACAAATTAAACAATAATAAATGGATATATGTCATTTCGCAAAAATCCAAATTATCTATTGAATGTTATAACAACTCAAATGTGTTAGAAACTAGTATCGTGGGAACAGGCATCTTGACCTTACCCAGTAAATGTACAGCCTATTTCAAGGATATGCAGATTATTGCAAAAAATACTGTAACATTAGACATCAAGCCTATCCAATCAACCTTCAATTTAATTGACGATATTTGTTGTAATTATTTTCAAATTAAGAATTTCCAATTTAATGTCCCCAGTTTACCTATAAAGAAATTGGATCTGGAATCCTTAAAGGATGACGAACACTGGTCACGTGACCAATTATCTAAACAATTGGATAAAATAATTAACAAACCCCACATTGTATTATATGATAATTATTACTCTTATAGTACTATCGGAATTATTATTGTATTAGTATCCTTCGCTGTTTATAAGATTTGGAAGAAATTCAATTGTAGTAAGAAATTCAATTTCCCCCCTTATCCTCCTAAAACATTGACCATACCCACCGAAACCTCTGAACCTGAAGAAATCCCGGCACCAACACCAGGTCCTCGACTCAGATTTACATAAACTTCACTCATTAAGAGTGCAAGTTCATTCTTACCCCCGGGGAGATGTTATAACCACCACCATGTATGCTTTCCGGCTGACTAAGCAACCCTATCAGCAGTAATCCCCTCCATCCGACTCTAGCTTCCCTATCCAGCCCTGACGATCCTCAGTTGCTCCCGAGCCGCGATCCGTGCTATTCCTATAATTTTAAGAGGTCGTGTCCTTAGTTAAGTGTGTGTTTAATAAATATCTTTTTTTAAAAAGACCTTGGTGGTTTCCATTATAACAGTACGCGTATTTTCGAATGAAATCGTTTCATTCGAAAATACGCATTTCACGATCTACTAGGTTTTGGGGTCCAACTGAGATGCTGAAAATAGTTTGCATTTCAACACAACGATCTCTCTAGTAATAAACACTGAGATTTTAGGATATAAGCCTCTGTCTAAAACGAAAATTCATGCAAGAAAATACCACAATACTTAAGTTGTAAATAACGTAACGCAGCGCAGAACGCACCACAGCGTGGGTAGACCCCCCATAAGGTGAACTGATAACCTGGTAAAGATGGTTGGAGTTTGCTTAGTGCGGGTGGCGCAGACCCGATGGCACTCGTTGGGGGAGGCCTATGTCCAGCAGTGGATGACTTTCGCCTGATATGATGATGAAGTAGCATAACACAGTTTTCCTGGTATTGGCCGTGTCGTGGCGTTTAACTTCCGCACGTACAGACAGACATGACTATGACTGGACAACTCCTTGACAGACTATATTGGGATAACAGACCTTTATATTTAGACAAATGAGACGAAAAACAGCCGACGGACATGACAGTGCTCGACCTAGCCTCATGATACAGACGTAAAGTTAGTATAAATAAGTATACTCCACTTCATTTACGAAGGCCCGATGCCACTTGAGACGGTCATTAGCGATAACAATATGATTAGAGAATAACAAAGAATACCTAGCAAGACCCTTTTGCGACGTGATTTTTGTACGCGGATGCACCAACATGCGCCAATTGGAAGTGCTTAGGTAATAAAACAATTAGACAACAAAATATTAACATTACGAGCTTCATTGTTAAGTTTCAAGTGGCATCGGGCCTTCGCAAATGAAATGGAGCATACCAAGATATTATGTCTAAAAAACATAAGAATAATAATTATGAATTGTTTTTATGTTAGCTTTATATTTAATCGTAAATTACTGTTTAACATAAAACCGTGCCCTTTTGGCTTATTTACAGAAAAAAGGTGAGCGTTTTTGTTTCTATACCTCACTTTAATCCCTTGACGAAATATTGTATCAAGCTTGACCAGACTTAACAAGACTTTTTTATTGACAAATAGTGATTCATTTTGACTGCCATAACGCCGGCATGCAATGACAGTATTGACGGGCAAAGCCTGCTTTTAAAGTCACCCAGACAGACAAGATAACGCGACTTGTTGGAAAAACAGTAACTATTTTGTAAATATCGACAATGTTTTAAACGTACCTATTATGAAAAGTTTCTTTATAACATTTTTAATTTTCAGAGCACAGACGCAATTCCATTCGTCTTAATTGAAATAAAGGGACATCCCTTGGATATTGATTTTGTTTCATGTCTGTGTCATTCTGACTTTGAAAGACAGATTCATGAAAGTGGCGATATTCAAATTGTTATACGTGGGCTGATAATATTTGAGGAGTTCCGTCGTTTCCTCAAGGACCCCAAAATTGACACATCATTAGTCGCTGTTTCAACGGAATCATGTCAGAATCTTTGACGTGTCTGTGTTAGATCTTTGAATGGAATAAAAAAAAATTAAATGCCAAGAATGATTTTATTTTTTTAAGGGCCCTTGAAGTTGTGAACATACTGGGTAATTTTATCTATCTTGGCATTTTTTTTTCTTTTATTCCATTCACAGATCTAACGATAGTAAATGTTACCATACTGAATTGGCATATCTATTATCTTAGCACACAAAAAAAATCAAGCATCTACCGCAATAATTCACGTCACCATAAATAAAAATCTCATCGTACTCGGCGATAGGTGAAAAATTAAAAAAAAAAGTCATAACTACGAAAATACGAAAAATCGCGGAACACACATGGGGGTGAATCAGATAGCCCTCTAGGTCCTCTACCTCCCAGCTTCAGTACTTCTTGGGACACCCTGTATGATTTAGGGCACAACCGGGAATAACGTTACGAGGATGATGAACTACCGAAATCAAGCAGCAACATGCGCGTCACATCCAACACATTTATCAAACGTCAACAAGGCTGTTCTTAATCCAATTTCTAACTAAAACATCACCCGTCTAAAAATCATCAGCCTGTAGTGATGGGGTAATTTCACCATTAATCACCGACCGCAACGCCATCTGGACTACTGTATCGTCGACGAGCGTATTTACATATCACGATGCGGGTACGACACGCTGACGATGCAGTCTGAGAGCTCTTAGAAAGTATTCGGGTTCGGGTGAAATCGTTTATTTTGTCATTAGAACGCGTATGGGCCCGGTCACATGTCTGCGTTGAACCCGCGTTTCTCGGTATACTAAACTTGGCTTTCTGCGGCGCCGCGCCGCACTACTTTGCAGCGCAGACCTGTGGCCAGTCCCTATGAGCAAGCTAGAGAAAAACATGGACCCAAAATAATATAAAATAAAAACTCAACACAGGGCAGAGAACTATCTCGACAGACCAACCGCATTTATAAAATCAAACAATGCTACAGACATACACAAATACATGGATACCCATCATGTTAAACTAATACGAGTAACATTAAACACTCCCTTTTTGCATGGGGGGTTAAGATACATAAAATATACAAAAATATGATTATGAATAACTTAATGACTTAATGTTTTTTGTATTCCTTTGGGAGTTTAAAAGAGTATTTGTATTAGAATCTTCGTGAATTTGATTTGAAACTTGACATTGTAACTAACTTTATTTAAAAACCGTAAATAAATTATAATTTAATGCATGCCTAGTCCTATTACTGAGTGACTGCATGTAAAATTTCGTACCCTAACGGGGTAGGACATAATATAATATAATATTTGTGGACAATTTTACACAAATCGACCTTGTCCCAAACTAAGCAAAGCTTTTTTTTACTATGGGTACTAGACGACGATAAACATACTTAAATAAATAAATACTTAAATACATAGAAAACATCCATGACTCAGGAACAAATATTCGTGCTCATCACACAAATAAATGCCCTTACCGGGATTCGAACCTAGGACCTCTAGCTTCGTAGGCAGCGTCACTACCAACTAGGCTTAAGCGGTCGTCATAGTGAAACTATACCGTAGGAAGGCGCAGCGTGGGTAGGCCCCCCACAAGGTGGACTGATGAACTGGTAAAGGACGCTGGAGTCCGCTGGAGATTATCTTGAGCTGACAATGACGTTAGAACCGAGCTGTTTAAATGCAGGGAGATTCGCCCAGGCCTCCCCCAAACAGTGCCACAATGACCGGTCCTGCGCCACCCGCATCATTGTGGCACTGTTTGGGGGAGGCCTGGGCGAATCTCCCTGCATTTAAACAGCTCGGTTCTAACGTCATTGTCAGCTCAAGATAATTTCAGCAGAGGTAAAACATACAATACAATACAAATACTCTTTATTGCACACCTCACACAAATAAAGCAGTTACAGAGAGAAACAATACATACCGTAGAAACTCTAATCAAAAAAGACTCAGTACCGGTATCGCCTTACATCTTCATCAAAAATGGACTCTGATATTCGTCTTTTTTAATAGAATTTGCTGGCGACGTCGATGACGAAAAAAAACCGGACAAGTGCGAGTTCAACTCGCGTGGTGAGGGTTCCGTAAAATATTGAAAATTTTCCCATTACTTTGAATACTCAAACTTCTTAGAGGTTTTCCTGTAATCTTTAGGCAAAGGGGACACACTGCGGACCTGAACCGTTTTGTGGGGTCCCTAAAAGTCTGACCAAGCTCACTCTAAAGACCTATTGTTTCTACAAGACCATTAAAGCCTGGAGAGCTATCCCAGGACTGAAACATTCTAAAGTGCTCATTAGAGCTTTTAGCAAAAAGGCGTCCACTAACGCCTTGGCACTAAGTAGGAACCGTCTACGCATGCTAGTAAGGGTGCTTACAGGGCATTGTCGCCTAAACAAGCACATGCAAGTGTTGGGGCTGTGTGACACAAGGCAGTGCAGACTCTGCCTTGAAGCAGAGGAGACCCCTACACACATCCTAACCGATTGCACTTGTCTTATGCGCAGCCGTAACTCCATTCTGGGCAAACACCTCATGTGCCCGGAGGAGATCAAGTTTCTTGAGTACAACAAAATCCTGCAATTTTTCGAGTTCGCAGGACTTGACCAAGAATTGTAGTACCTAAGTGGCGATCACAATAGATCAGCAATGGTCGCAGTGATACAATAGCCACTACCAGAATAATAATAATAATTAGGCAAGGAACTATTTTCTATATTTTTCCCCCAATAGTGGCCCCCTTGTTCAGAATTCATTAATTTACTTTACGCGTCCATCTTTGAGTCACCAATTTACATATGTTTACCAAATTGCAACTCAATCGGTCCAGTAGCTTCGGAGCAAATCGGCGATCCTTTAAGGGTTCCGTTTTTTTCCTTTTGAGGTACGGAACACTAAAAACGCCTTAAAAACGCTGAATATTCGCCCGCCTATGTCCAGCAGTGGACGTATTTTGGCTGATATGAAAATGATGATGATCGACTAACAAGGTATATTTGTATTTGTGTATTTGTAATAATCGTATAATGTAAAGGCCACTGCACAACGTCCATTTTTCACAACCCGCATGCATAGTTTATACGGGAAATATTAGCAGGAAAAATGCTCTAGAATATTTCAGGCTCCAAAGAAGAATTGTATTATAAGATTATATCAGAAAAATACAGAATAAGCTGCAAGGTAAAGCATTAAAAAATTATATCCTTATATTATAAAATGGTAACTTTTGAAAAAAATGGCAATTCTGATTTCTAAAATTCTTGTATACAATAGAATATGTGGATATACATAAGTTATATTTTATCCCGCGAAGCCGCGCGGGCAGTTAGTACCTATGATTTAAATTCGATGTTATAAGTACAGTATTTTTTCATTAGGTAATAGAGTATGGAGGAGATACATGAACGAACTTCGTTTTCGTTTCGCGGTAGCCGCCCCGGCCAAATTAACCTATGGAACACAAAATCTTTGTTTAATATAATTATCATATATATCATTTGATATTTACCGTTAGCTTTTCGGTGAAGGAAAACATCGTGAGGAAACCTGCATTACATCTGAGAAGAAATTCAAAGAGGTATTCAAGTAGGTCCCCAATCCGTACTGGACCAGCGTGGGGACTACTGCCCGTTCCCTCTCATTCATGAGAGGAGGCCTGTGCCCAGCAGTGGGGCGTATAGGCTGATGATGAATAGAGTATTACAAACAAGTATCAGTTACTATTGACAAACATGCTTTTACTAATTTACTTACTTAAATTTTATATCTTTTGCTCTATTTGATTATTACATAATATTTCTCTGTTGTCTGTAAAGTCGGTTTACGGACAATAATTTTACGTGATACATGAACACATTTCTACTCATTTATCGTTAGGAACACTCCTGTGAAGTTTTGAATAGAATAGTCGATCTAATCTTCTTTCCCCATACAAACCTTGGACCCCATTTCACCCCCTTAGAGGGTAAATTTTGAAAAATCCTTTCTTACTGCACGCCTAAACCTTATAAGGAACCTACGTGCCTTTGGAATATCTAGAACCAGCGGTTTAGGCTGAGCGTTGAGCTGAGCTGAGCCGAGCATCAACGGAACTCGATAATGAGTCACACTTTTTCGTGCGTGCAGCCGGCGTTCATCGATTTATAAGACGATATCACTCACGTCAAAAAACCTTAACATAGGTACCGCTAAAATAAACAAGAACCGCAAGCGTAGTGGCGAGTACATCTTACCCTAACGATCACATGACATAAACTGGTTATTAGTCCCTACAGTCGCGAGTCGTTCAGCTAATAGGATTCCAGTGCAGTCACGTGCGCTTTGATGCGTTTTACGGTGTCTCTATACGACCATTGTCGTCTTAACAGCATTAAGGCTTAAGCGACAAAATAGTTCATTACTGAACTAGGGCTGTAAAGCAAAGAATGTCTCAGATCGCAGGCTTTTGACGAGAATCATAGTCAAGCCTTTTATTGCTGCGTACTTTAGGGGTGGGTTGCACCAACCTTCTGTAATCGTCAGCGGTCTTCGTTAAAATATGAATCTATAGGAAGTTCGTCAAGTTTCTATGGCATGACAGCTACTGGTGCCATATTAAACGCTGATAGGTCTGTAATTTTAAGTTAGAGCCCACCCTAAACATGATTGCATATGTGTTCTATTTTAGAGGTGGAAACCGGAGAGCCAGGATTTTGTATTAGGCGGCGTTTACTGTCCTGAAAGATGTTGGCGCTTATACTGTTTTGACTTTGGGCCGTAAAAGTCGATTTCTCTGTGAGAGCATCTTATGTGCAGCGTCTAGTGATAAAACACGCGTACGTTCGTAGGTACCGTGAACACCCTTATTTATTTAAATTGAAACAGAATAAGCAAACGACTAGAGTACAGTGCAAGAATAAATTACAGCTATCTGAAACGAACTTATAAATAGGTATATAGAAACAATCCCCGTAACAAATGTATCTTGATAACTAATAAAATTCCAGACTCTATTAAGCAAGAACCTCAAAATGTGATAATCAGAACGAAATTAAAAGTTATTATTAGATAAAATGTTATTATTCGGTTAAAAAGGACTTTTTTTAAGATAAATTATAAGTTTCATTATATTTTAAATTATTTTGTATTGAGTATTGATTTAATTACTAATGTATGCAATTTGTAATTTTAGCAACATGTAATTGATAATAATTTGTGGCATATTTTAAAGAATTACTAATTTTGGAAATTCTGTAGATTTGGTATCTAATCCTTTGAGCTTTGTAGTTTGTTGCTAGTTGAAATAGTATTCCATCTGTAATGGGTTCAGTACATTATCATATTATTGCATTAACTTTTCTATAATGATTAAATAATAAGAAAACCTTTGCCAATGCAAACTAAGCTAATACTAAGCCGGGAAGTTGCAAAAAATATCACGTTTCTAAATTAACGTCTAGTAGACCAAACGCTATTATCCATCATTAACTCAACCGCCACCCTCACACCCAAGCACACACACACACACACACACACACACACACACACACACACACACTACTCACTCATCTCTGTATCAAATTTCATTCAAATCGGTACAGCTGTTTAAGTGTGAAGAGGTAACAGATAGAAAGACAGACAGACACTTTCGCATTTATAATATTAGTATGAATATCCTACTCTTTGGTGAAATTTACAATATATGATTCTGAATTGTGTCATTCGATTTGGAAATAAAACAAAGTCGGTTATATTTCCTACTAACTAAACACGCGGCTTCGCCCCCGTATTACAAAAAATTAAAACAAACCCACTGGATAAAATATAGCCTATTTCCATCCAGGAGTTTCCATTATAGGTACATACATTCTTGCAGACTTTACTTTTTATGCTACGCGAGGAGAAAATCTCACTTCCTGGCCAAGGCAAGACGTTAAATTTTAGACAAACCACGGGCGGTAATTCGTAAAGCCCCAGATCGCATATGTATGGCGCTCACATTCGGTACGGGCCACAAACACCTGCGATCTGGGGCATTCACGAATTCACCGCCCTAGGAAGGTAATGTTCTATTATAGAGGTCACTCAGCTTCCTTTAAGCATCGGTGTCAAGAGATAAAATCGGATATTTTTTCAGTTTCTTTTTCAGATAGTATATTAATTATCATTCACAGAGAATGTTATTTCAAAACTTCAAACGTATTTCAACTTGTAATTTTTGCTTATTAAGTACTTTTTTACCAGACAGGAGGTCATTCAATCAATATAGGGTATATAATAATTTGTTACGCTAAGAGGTGTAATATAGAGTAGCTGATCAATCCGCATGCAACACATATGCACGGCATAACCCGTATCCATTAATCAACACTTCAGTCCTAATAACCGTAAAAACAAATAATGAATCAGCATTAGTGCTTGCATCTGTCCCGGTCCATGCATCCGCGTTCTCCCAAAATGCTGTAAGTCCTTCAAGGGTACTCCGTTATACAGCTTTTTGGCTTCACCAACATAATACTTTAGCAGCCATTTTGAAACGCATTCACTCTTTAAACTGACGTCGCTTATACGACCTTTTTACAGCGCGCGTTGAAACAGTTTTCAAAATGGCGTAACGCGGCGGTTGGAGGTAGTTTATAGCACGTATCTACGCGAGTGCTGCGTTTGAATATAGAACGTTGTAAGGGTAATTTTGGAGTTGGCGTTTAAGTCTTTTAAGGGGGCTATCACGGCTCGGCTGGGTAATTTATAGGCCGATTTGTCGTCGCGCCAAACCGCGCCTGATTCACCGCGTTTAATGCCTACACGATAAACAACCTACGCTATTTACGCTTACATTGTGGGGTCATTATTTTTATGGGTTTGTGCGCTTGGGTTTTTATAGGGAAACAATTATCAGAGGGTGTCTTACAAACAAAGGTACACACACAAAAGTTCCTCTTGTCGGTGGAGTACTTTCCATTTCTCTCTGTCATAGCCAGTCCATATAACTGCGCCGAGGTCTTCACCTGCCTCTCCTTCCTTCTATCTTTCCTTCGAGTATGGTCTTACAGAAGATGTCATGCCGTATCAAATGGCCAATTATTTTCCCCCTTGGTGGTGTTCAAGATCGCTCTCTGCTAATACTTTAAGAGAGCGATCTTGAAACAAAGGTATTCTTAAATAAAACCGAAATTTCCGAAAATTCAAATAAAACTGCACCGGCATCTCAGCGTCGTCGTCTCGCTGCCGTTCTTCATTGTGGCCTATTCCATAAAACCACGAGCCCCCAAATGTGGACCCTGGAGGGTCCACGTGAAAATAAATATAACTCTCCTCGTCTCGTCGTTTTGCTTCGTTCAGCTCTATTTTCACACTGAGTCATCCGTCAACTCATTCGGCATTCCAAAACAATTCAAACCACATTATTATTATTATTATTGATGTTTGTGGGCCTATAATGTGCCGCTTCGACCAGTGAGTGATTTATTGTGGCAGCCCTTTCATATTTATAGTTCACCGTTAAGGCCCGTTGCCTCCAGGAAATTCCAGATTCTTTGGGCGGTGATATGTTGTACCTCTTCTGGGTGCATGATGTGCCGCCCTAGGTCGGTACTTCTTTTTTGCATGAGTGGTCCGCAGGAGCAGAGAATGTGCATTGCTGTCTCCTCTGTCTCCTGGCAGAACCTGCAAGTTGCGTTTTGTTTCATACCCATTTGAAGCAGGTGTTTGTTCAATTTGCAATGTGCTGTCAGGATTCTCGTCACTGCGCAGGTTTTGTGCCTTTTGAGTTGTAATAGCTCTTTAGACAGTTTACTATTGAACCCTTTAATTAAGGCTTTAGCCTGTTTTTGTCCTTTGGCGGACATCCACAGCTTGATTGCCTCTGATTTTTCTGTGTTACTTAGCAGAGAATATGTTTTCCGTTTTGTGATACCACAGAACGGTTCTGGCACATTCAAACCACATTCGATCGTTCCTTATTCATCATCAAACAGACAGCATCAAAAAAATACCAATCCCACATTTAGGTACATGTTGACTTCGAGCGTACAGAATGATCCGCTTTAGCTCGTTAGCGTAATTTTAATCCGGTCAGCTCCGCTGTAACTTGTTTTAACCTCATCGTTAACCCACAACTATATCTTGACACTGCGATTCGTAGTAACTAAGCGTAATCAGAGGTTGAATTTCATCAGGCGTGATGGGTGAGGTGGACGCATTAGCGCGTTCCGAATCCCAGTAGGCCAATCACGTAATGCATTGTACGCGCGTCAGGTAGATCTAAACGTCAATTTTATATGGAAAAACCGGCCAAGTGCGTGTCGGACCACGCAAAACGAAGGGTTCCGTGCCTATTAAAAAGGTCGTATCGTCACAGAAATCTTACGGCGCTTACGTCCTTTTCTTTAAGGAAGCCAGTTTTTCAGCAATATCTCGAAAACCTTTGAACCGATCATGTTCAAAACAATTTTCGCTGAAAGAATTTAATAAGCCCTACGTCCATGATTTTTTTCATATTTTTACAATGCACGGTTCAAAAATTAGAGGGGGGGGGGACAGAATTTTAGTGACTTTCGGGACGATTATCTCCGACTCTATTCACTTAATCAAAAAAATTGCTGAGAAACCTTATATTTATTTTGAAAGGCCTATCGATTGATGTGCCACACATGGGCTTACAATGAAAAAAAAATTTTTGGATTTCAGTTTTATGTATGGAGTGCACCCCTAAAAAAAATTATTTTAGTAATTTTAATTACAAAACTATGTAGCGGCTAACAAAATACACCTATCCTCAAAATTTTATTCAAATACACCTTATAGTTTTCGAGTAAAATGCCTGTGACATACGGACAGACGGACAGACGGACAGACGGACAGACGGACAGACGGACAGACGGACATGACGAAACTATAAGGGTTCCGTTTTTGCCATTTTGGCTACGGAACCCTAAAAATGATAGTTGGACTGTCCTATCGCGTTCAAAACGTTACATGATTACCCCCCTGTACGCTTACCATGAGAACCTATCGAAAACGTACAATAGTAAACGTTTCTCGAGATCGAGCTAACGCGCTTCGCGTAGATTTCGATTCTCGCAAGTTCGAGCTGTCAAATTCGTCGTACTCATGGTGCCGATATACTCCGAAAACAACTACAAAACGTTACTCGCTAGCGTCTAGTTTTAGATGCGTAATTTAACTTTCGAATCGTATTACCAAACGCTAGCGTGAGTCACAAATTTGACATTTCGAATCGAAAAATACCGTAGCGTCTGTAGTTTACTATTTCACTTGCAAAATGGTGCGTGGAAACGTATTATTCCATCAAGATTTACCGTAGATCCGATCGATACCTATCTCAAATTAAAGAACTTATAAAAATAAGGGTTTTGAATCGACAACTTATATCCGCAAAATTCGGATTGTCGCGTATTTTGTATTTAAAAATACAAATAATTGGCACACGTTCCGCCATATTGGGTCGACACACTCAGTGGAGGATCATCGCACACTGTTAAAATTATACTTAATGTCGTTAAACTTAAGGTATAGATTCCTTTAAAGTCTTTAAACTTTGGCGTTGGGGAATTTTTCGACGTTGGCAATGCGCGTATTCTGTAATGTCATAACCGACAAACGCTAGCATTTAAATTAAAACGATAAATGCTTGTGATATAAGGCTGAATATTGATAAATCGATTAAACTATACGAATGATCGACTTAACTGTTGCGAGCAAGTAAACTTATAAGGGACTTGTGGTACCGATTAGATTTTTAGTTCTGTAAGTGACCGCTAGGGGCGGTGTATAGAGTTTTCATACAAATCTTTAACTTAGTCGATACTCACGTAGTGTTGGAACGTAAAACGAAACGCAAGGCTTCAGCGGGGTCTGCGGAGGGGAGGGGGGCAACCACCGTCCTTAAAAAAAAGTTCGCTCTGAACCTCGGTGACGAGACATATTTTGAACTTTGCACAAGCAACTGATTTTTTATCGATTTTTGTATTCTGTTAAAGTCATTACAGTTTTTTTCTCAATTTTCTACTATTTTTATTCTACACGGTCCTTCACACAATTCCAAGACATGGTCTTCGATGCCGAATAATAAATAGAATCAGCGAGCTACTACGAGCTACTGGGAAAATCGACCTGATGAAACATTAAGAACGACTGCCTAAGTACTGCGGCTGAGAACGAGAAGAAACGCATCCAGTGGAAGATTCCTGCGCATCCAACATTCTCAGGCTTAATCCAGTGAGGAGTGCAGCTAGAAACATCCAGTGCGGCTTATCTTCACCTCAGCTACGAAGTGTTACCGGAGAACGACAATCCGACGAGATCCTATAGCCAGTGAACAGGTTTAGAGCAAGCAGTGAGTCCGTTCCTTATTATTTCCCTATTTTTCCTTATCGGTACTAATTGAAACAATTATTTCCAATATTCGTTCTATATGACACAACTTAATCAAATTAAGAATTTTATGAACTAATCTAAAGCGGTTTAAATTCTTACGTATAATCAAAGCGTACAAAACCATAATTATATCATCAATTGCATTTGCGCATAAGTACCTACATACAGCGGCGAGCGCCGGAGCTATCCCATCATACTATAAGCGACCGGCTAGTTGTAAACAACCTTCGATTGCGAGTAATTAGTGTTAATCCGTAGGATTTGAGCCGTAAAGAAGTTGTGTTGGTGTGTTTAGTGGAACAAAGTGTTGATTTGAGTTCAAGGTAAATACTAAGCGTAATCTAAAATGTCAGAAATCGCAGCTAAGGAGTTAATTAAAAAGCGCGGTCATATTAAGGCACGATTGACTAAATTTTCAAGTTATTTACGAGAAAAAGTGGATAGATCATTGTGTGCGGCTCAGATAACGGAACTTCAACTGCGAATTGCGAAGATGGAGTCCTTGTACAACACGTACGACGACATTCAGACCGAGTTGGAGTCTATTATGGAGGATGACGAAGGGCAGTTGGACCAGAGGTCAGAGTTCGAGAATGAGTACTATACCACGGTCGCGGCGGCTAAGGAATTGGTAGCCATGTATACAAAGCCAGCGGTTGCCCATGGGTGTTCCGAAAACAATACTCGACAAACTCAAGTAAAATGTAAGTTGCCAACTATTTCTTTGCCCAAATTTGGAGGCTCGTATGATACATGGCTTGAGTTTCGCGATACATTTGATAGTTTAATCAATAGTGACGACTCCATCGATGATGTAAACAAGTTTCATTACTTGCGAGCTTCGTTACAAGACAGTGCCGCCTTAATTATACAATCATTAGCATTATCTAGTAGTAACTATAAAATAGCCTGGCAGTTATTATGTGACAGGTACAATAACAAAAGATTATTAGTGAATAACCATATCACGGCAATATTCAATATAAACCCTATTACCAGGGAATCGCCGACAGCCATTCGGTATATTATTGACACGTTATGTAAAAATATCCGTGCGTTAGCGACCCTTGATGAGCCAACAACACACTGGGATACATTGTTGGTGTACATAACATGTCAAAAACTTGACCATGTTACTAGACGAGAGTGGGAACAGTTTGTGCCTAGTTGCGAAACAGTTACTTTTGATTCTCTCATAAATTTCCTCAGCGATCGTGCCGACTTATTGGAAACGATGGCGATGGATAGTCAGGGACGACGCGCGTCCTGGCAGCTAGCGACCGGCGCCGGCGCTGCCTCCGCGACGCACGCGCGTTCCGCGGTGCGACGGCTAAAAGAGAAGTGTTTCGTGGGACTAGACGCCAGTGAAGACGATACTGTGAGTAGCCCACTATATACCCCAGAATGTCCAGTATGTAGGCGTGGGCATTGGTTATTTGAGTACCCCTCATTTCTCGCGTTGTCTAATAAAGAACGTGCAGACAATGTACAAGGGATGAAAGTATGTTTTAACTGTTTAAAACCCGGGCACATAGCGAAATATTGTAGGCGTGGTCCGTGTCGGTCATGCTCATTACGTCATAACTCGCTTCTACACTTAGATAGCATGCCGACGGGGACTCAAGTGGCAGTGCCAGCGATCGAAGTCACTCCCAGCACTCCTAGCGAACACGATGAGTTTGTAGCTGAAGCCAACTGTAGTTCAAACAATAGCGTCTTGCTGCCAGCCCATCCCGCGTTACACGGCCAAGTGTTATTGTCTACTGCGTTAGTAGAAGTATACGATCGTGACGGTAATGGCCATATAGCACGCGCGTTGCTGGACAACGGAAGTACCTCTAGTTTTTTGACAGAGAATCTATATAAAAAACTTAACTTACCAACTAGGGATGTAAATGCTTCTGTGTCAGGGATAACTAACAGTAATTCTAAATTAAATAAACTGTGCGAGGCAAGGCTCGCATCATTAGTAGATAAAAGTTTTAGTATACAAACATCCTATTTTATATTGCCTGAAATTACAAGTGACTTACCCTTACGTGAGGTAAATGTATCAATGTTGGACATACCTAAACATTTAATCCTGGCTGATCCTAAGTTCTATTCGCCGGCAGCTGTCGATCTTCTTCTTGGCGCCGATGTCTATTGGGAACTTTTAGGACATGGTAGACTGACCTTGGGACGGAACAAGCCCACGATCTACGAAACCAAGCTAGGTTGGGTGGTGTCTGGATCTTATGCAACTAATCCTAATTCTAAAAGTGTCCTTTGCCACTTCGTTCAAATGAACAATGGGGATGATGAATTGACGCGCTTTTGGAAGTTAGACGAAGCAACAATTAAACCCGCCTCGGCTTACTATACTAACGATGAGAAGGCTTGCGAGGAACATTTTGTGCAAAATACCACCCGGTTACCTGACGGTAAGTTTATGGTGCGATACCCCTTAAAGCAGCCGTCATCCTCATTGGGCGATTCTTATGAGCGGGCGAAACAATGTTTTCTGTCACTAGAGCGCAGGCTGCAACGACAAGCGCAGCTGAAGTCTATGTACACAGAATTTATGAAAGAATACGAGACTTTAGGAGACATGTCCATGGTTGCTACTAGTGACGCGAGGGTAGGACACTGGCTGCCACATCACGGCGTGCTCCGACTTTCAAGTCTCACAACCAAATTACGCGTTGTGTTCAATGCTAGCTCACGTACGACAACCGGAGTATCGCTCAACGATATCCAGCTAGTAGGACCCACTATCCAGGACGATCTCATAGCGATCTTGCTACGATTTAGACAGTATCGTTTCGTATACACGGCTGACGTAGAAAAAATGTATAGGAGGATAGTCGTGCATCCTAACGATAGACCTCTTCAGCAAATACTCTGGCGCAAGGATCCTTCTGAGCCTCTGCGTACCTATCTATTGAATACTGTTACGTACGGAACCGCAAGCGCTCCGTTTCTTGCGGTACGTTGCCTTAAGCAACTGTCACTGGAATGTACAGACCCGCGACTTGCTGAAATCGTTGCCCATGACTTTTATATGGATGACTTTTTATCGGGATCTGATACTGAACAGGAGGCGGCTAAAACGATATTAGGAGTCAGCGAATTACTAAAAAGCGCCAGTATGAATCTCCGTAAGTGGCGCTCGAATGAGCCTCGACTCATCAATGAAGGTACTGGTGACTCTAGGGATCTTAACTTGGGCAATCTCGATGAATCTAAAACTTTAGGGCTAGGTTGGAAAAGTAGGTCAGATGAACTATTTTTTACTATAGATTTAGAAAAAACCCCAGAAACACTAACAAAACGGTTCATACTTTCCACCATAGCTAAAATCTTTGACCCCTTAGGTCTTTTATCGCCAGTCGTCATACAAGGAAAAGTTTTGCTGCAGCAACTTTGGCTATCAAAGGTATCTTGGGACGATGAAGTTCCCCAAGAGATTGCTCAGCAATGGCACAACATTACAAATTCCTTACCGGAACTAAACAATCTATGCATCCCTCGTAGCGTTGTAGGAATTCACGTATCGCGTGTGGAGTTTCACATATTTACGGATGCGTCTCAAAGCGCGTACGGAGCTTGTTTGTACGTACGCACGACTACTAGTATGGGGATAGTTACTAGGTTGCTTATGGCAAAAAGCAGAGTGGCACCGATTAAATCAGTCACTATCCCTAGGCTAGAACTTTGCGGAGCTTTGATTGGAGCTCAACTATATCATAAGGCACTAACGTCACTTCGTATGACAGCTGACAGCTGCACATTCTGGACTGATTCGATGATAGTGATAGGATGGCTTAAGATGCTACCGACGCAACTAAAGGTATTCGTACGAAATCGTGTGTCCGATATACTCGAAATCACTGGCAGTTGGCCTTGGCAGCACGTGCCAACTTCTGACAACCCTGCTGATCTTGTATCCCGCGGACTTAGTGCGGATTCAATAGCTACAGCTGACCTATGGTGGGCTGGACCGCGATTTCTGCAGAGTGATGAACAGGATTGGCCTACAAATCTTAAAGTGATCAATAATAGTGACGAGGTAAATCTCGAAGTAATCTCTGCCAATATAGCTAGCGAGGCTCCAGTTACTTCATTACATGAATTAAACCTATCCCAGTTTTCAAAATTTACGAAACTCAAACGTGTCACCGCTTATATTTTACGATTTCTCCATAATACACGATCGAATAGTGTTAAATGTTCGGGACCTCTTAGCACTAAAGAACTACAGATGGCTATGAACACTTTAGTTAAACTGGCACAAAGAGAATCCTTTCATACCTACGACGATATTAAGAAAAAAATAACACTCAAATCTACTGATCCACTTACTAAATTGAATCCGTTTGTGGATGCTGATGGACTCATGCGTGTAGGCGGAAGGCTAACTAACGCTCCCTATAATTTTGATAAAAAGCACCCTGCCATCCTGCCAAAAGGGCATTTTATAACAATTACATATTTCAATTTCGTTCACCTCGTATTATTACACGCCGGACCTCAAGCCATGTTATCATACATACGGTGTACCTATTGGCCTATCGGGGGTCGTGCTCAAGCTAGGTTGACTTACCATAAATGCGTTTTGTGTGCTCGTATGCGAGGTGCCACGGTAGCTCCACTTATGGGCAACTTGCCATCGGCACGAGTAACTCCAGGCTTTCCCTTTGAAGTTGTCGGCGTAGATTATGCAGGCCCAATAATGGCTGCTTCGCGAAAAGGACGCGGCAGTCAAACTATAAAGGTTTATATTGTAATATTTGTGTGTTTTAAAACTAAATGTGTACACCTAGAGCTGTGTAGCGACTTATCTGCGGAATGTTACATGGCAACTCTAAAGCGGTTCATTAGTCGCCGCGGCTTACCTTCTGACGTATACTCCGACAATGGCACTCAATTTGTTGGGGCGTATAACGATTTAAAACGATTCCTTATGAGTCAAGCGAAGACGTTATCTGAGTCTGCAGCCAATGACGGTATTAGGTTTCACTTCATTCCACCATACTCACCACACTTCGGCGGATTGTGGGAAGCTGGGGTGAAATCTACAAAGCATCACCTAACTAGAATTTTAGGAAATTGTCACTTAACCTTTGAAGAAATCTGTACAACATTGTGTCAAATAGAGGCAATATTGAATTCGCGTCCTCTTACCCCTTTGTCAAGTGATCCTTCTGATTTGCTACCACTATCTCCCGGTCACTTTATTATCGGACGATCACTTACAGCTCTTCCGACACCCTGTCTGGCAGATATTCCTCATTCAAGGCTCACCAGATACCAGCGGATCGAACAACTAAGGCAACATTTCTGGGCTCGATGGTATAAAGAATATATTTCCGAACTTCAGGAACGAACCAAATGGAAACAAGCCAAGGGCCAGCTGACAACAGATACTATGGTTGTCATTAAGGACGACAACCTGCCACCTCTAAGATGGAAGCTCGGCAGAATAATCAAGATCATCCCTGGAGCAGACGGCATTAGCCGCGTGGCTGACATCCGGACAGCATCTGGCACCACTCGTCGTGCGTTCAACAAGATATGTCCACTACCAATAGAAACGTAATCTTCGGTTGAAAGACCATCCTTTCAACGTGGGCGGGCATGTTGGAACGTAAAACGAAACGCAAGGCTTCAGCGGGGTCTGCGGAGGGGAGGGGGGCAACCACCGTCCTTAAAAAAAGTTCGCTCTGAACCTCGGTGACGAGACATATTTTGAACTTTGCACAAGCAACTGATTTTTTATCGATTTTTGTATTCTGTTAAAGTCATTACAGTTTTTTTCTCAATTTTCTACTATTTTTATTCTACACGGTCCTTCACACAATTCCAAGACACGTAGCGTATTTCGACTCACTGTAAACTCGGACTAGCGCTACTGGTGTTACAGTGCCCAAGTATAGGGCTTCAATTTAACATGACATCAAAATGATAGGTTAAGCTTTTTGCAAATTTTAACCTCATAGTTCCTAATTTTTATAATAGTTTGTGCAACCCTTTAACGCTATCGGATCTGATTTCAAAGCTATATTCCACTTCATCATATTTGATTTTTAAAATTAATGTTTAAAAAATAACCAAAAAACTAATTCCAACACATACTTTACACTTAAGGAGTAGAAAATGCACATACAAATTTATTTCAAAGTACGAATCCAAGTATATATTTTAATAGAAACGTTCAATAGCTTCTTTATAATCTGAAGATTCATTTGACGCCAGTTGCTGAAATTCTCTTTGAATCTATAAAACATTCATTTAAATAAGTAAATATTAGAGGACAATCTTACACAAATCAAACTGGCCTCATGGTGAACTCAATAAAAGCCTGTGATATGGGTACTAGACAACGATATATTTAATTGATTTAATTTACTAAAATACATAGAAAACATCCAAGACTCAAAAAAATATTCATGTTCATCACACAAATATTTGGCTTTACCGGGATTCGAAACCAGGACCTTTAGCTTCGTAGGTATCACTACCCACTAGGCTAACGGGTCGTCAACATACTTTAATACTAATCTAATACTGTAAGCAGCGGAGAGGCGGCGGAGCGGAGAGAAACCAGCAGGCTTACGCGATTATGCTCTTTATTGACTGACTTGTTCTCACAGTTACTACACCGGTGTATCGCAACATGGGTGGAAGTACACCTACGTAGTAAAGATTCTAGTACAGCGACATTAATACGACTTGGCATAGGTAAATGCGTATATCGTGCGAGGTACTAGTCCTTCCTTAGCTTTCGTCAAATAAAAAGTGGTTCGGCTCTGGAGGTCTCGAAACTACGTCGAACAAACGATAGCGCCATCTAATCGACAGGCAGCGCCATCCAGCGGGCCGTCTGGTAAGCTGTCCTCCTAAACTGTAATTTCTATGGCCGCGGCAGTACTGGTCATGCCATCTAGTGGTGAGTGGCGTTACAATACTAATTCTTTACCGAACATAATCCGAACTGCAGAGCAATACCAGCTGTTGTTCAAAACTTGTCCAACTCATATTTATTATTTAGCACTGATTTTCTAGAAACTTAGCAAACTTTGTACTTTGACAGCTCTCTGCTTCGAAATTCAGTCCAGTCTTTAACTTATGAAATATGCTCATCTCATCGTTTGAGTGGAGTGACGTTTAGATATTTATTTGTTTGCTAAAGTGTAATATTGTATACAATAAAAACTCAAATAAATAAAATAGGAAAGCGTTGGAGTAAGTTGTCGTTACCTATAAAAGGGGTTTAAACTCAAATTTATTATTATTTCAAAAGAAAGAATGCAAAAAATATGCCTAGTGATGAAAATCCCATTCTCAAAAAATTACGAAGCTACAACCGTTTTAATATTGCTTGTTAAAGAGAGAAAACGCTCGGGGTTCGTGACGTCACGATTTCCGAACGTCATAGTAAATGACAATCGTTTCATATGAAGGTGCGTTTTGCGGAAAAGGACAGGATACAACTTTGGACACTTACAACTTTGTAATTATTAATCCCCTGCTTTACTATTTTTCTCCATTTGACAACATTTTTAATTCTTTTTCGAGAAAATTCATCATTATAGGTTATTTTATTTGGTATCTACACCCCTTAGCTTATTTATAATATTGATCGGCCTCGACTATATGATAATCCTACATAAATAAATAAATTATAATTAATTAATTTTCAAATCAGCATTGCAATTCAGCGAGGAAATGCCGCCAGCATCCTCGGTACAATGCCTCGAGGGCCTTTTTTAGATTTAACTTAGTTTTGATTTATCTTAGTTAATGTTAATTATAATCTTGTATTCACTTTTAATAAATATTATACTTTAAGTAGAAAAAAAAAATGTTTTTATAACAATATTACTTATTATCGATATAGGTAAAAAACCGGACAAGTGCGAGTTCAACTCGGGTGGTGAGGGTTCCGTAAAATTCCTATTCTCTAAGCATTAGGCGCTCCATACAAAATACACAAAAATATTGAGAATTCTCCCGTTACTTTGAATACTCAAACTTCTTATAGGTTTTCCTGTAATCTTTAGGCAAGGAACTATTTTCCATAGTTTTTTCAGAATTTTAAGCCTAGTAGTTTCGGAGATAATGGTAAATGTTCGTCTTATTTCCTAAATTACTTCAAATCTATGTTTGCTAAAATTATAAAAAAATATACATCTGAGATGCTTACAACAACCCCTTTCATTTGATATGTCACATAATACAGTTAGCGAAACTTTTTTTTGTTCAGAATTCATTAATTTACTTTACGCGTCCATCTTTGGGTCACCAAATTGGTGATATATGGTGGTACACGTATGATGACATATGTGTACCAAGTTTCAACTCAATCGGTCGGGTAGGTACCTATGTGATGTTGTATTCCTGGTGGTAAGTGAGGTCGCCAGAACTCCCAAAGATGTGTTGTGTTGAGAATGAGAGACCCGCGTTCGTCTCTGGCTATCGATGCAAGGAATCCTCAAATCAGTAAAGAGCCGGCAACATGCTTTTGATTCTTCTTGAATCGCAAACGTACACAGGCTATGATTTCTGCTTACAATCAAGCTGACCGTATGCTTGTTTGCAATATCGTTAAATAAAAAAACTTCAAGGTAGCCCCTAAGACTTTGTAAAATGTATGTTGACATTTATTTGAGCGTGCAGTTAACGGGCGTAAATTTATACGCGGATGCAAGCCGTGTAAAAGCACTAAAAGCTCGAAATAAACATATGAAATCAATCGAGTTATCCAAAATAAAAATACACCAAAGCAGTAACAACTCGGCATTCCAATCAAAATTGACAAAATTCCCGTCCAAAATTGGAATGCTGGCCGAACATAAATGGCAGGACAAAAAACTCTAGCCGAACGCCACTTGGTTTAACAGCCAATATCGTAGTCATTTGTCTCAGCTAGCTTACCACTGAAAACATTTATGAGCCGGCCACGTCCCAGTTACAAGGGAATAAAACTCATTTTACAACGTCATCCGTATGATTTATCTTTGCATAACTGGCTATAGTGAACGTAGCTTATGCCTCTAATTGTGTTAGGACTGTTGGGTCCTGTCCATTTTGATGTTACGGATTTTTTGACGCAGTGCGGCCTTTCACAATCTGGTTTGATGAATTCGTTTGTTGCGAAATTAAGTGACCAAATATTTTTGTGATCGTTATATATAGCTGGATTATTGTTGGTAAATGGTTGGGTTTAAATGTAGTTACGTCTCTAATGCTGGTGCGTTTTGCGTGAGCGAATTCAGGGAGTTTATTGCTTTTAGCCAGCTGCCACAGAAAGGGAAAAAATGTTTTTTTATGTTTTGTGTCTAGTAGTTGTGCTGTATAGTACATTGTTGAAGAGGCTAGAAAGTAAGCAATAAATGGACGAGTTAGTTCGAGGGCCGACGCGTAGCGGAGGCCCTCGAAAGTACGAGTCCAGCTATTGCACTTTCGGCCGAGGCCTTAACACAGTGCTTTTCACGCCTACTGTGAGGAAATTGCAAATAATTATAATTTTAAATCAGAATTAAGTATCTAATTGAAGATTATAATACTAAACAGGCTCGCTTGCCTCGCGCTCCGGCGGAGGGAGGAGCTATAACAATAACATTGTTGGACAGTTTGAAGTCATAGATGGCCTGTTCGTACGACGTCCAACTAACCCCAGCTTTGAAGCCTGAATTCTGACCATCTTTTGCCACATTTCCATATGTTTTAGAACAAAGTTTTAGTAGTAATTCTCAAAGCTAGTATAATGGTTCCCATTTTTATTGTTCCGTACCAAAATTGGTCCAACGGACCACTTAATCACTTATTGATTTGGATAAGACATTACTTTCTGGAGCTTCCGCCAGGAAGTTAGTATTAGTATTTGTTTACAAGAAAGTGTTTCCTGTTCCAGCGTCCCACGCTTTTACAATCAAATATTATAATTAAAAGCACATAGTTTACACTTCAGCCCAGAAAAAGAGACAACTTGAACGATCCATAATTTATTTTTGGTTTTACGTGCATTTATAAAAACGTGTTTTTCTAGTGTTTTTAAAACTATTAATTTATTTTATACTTTTTAGTCTTTGATAACGAAATATTTTTAACATTCATACATTTATTTCAAGTAGGCAAATGAGCCCGCATTCTCCACATTTAAAAATAGCGTGTTTTTATAGTGTTTTTAAACTATTATTTTTAACAACACGGACTTATCCATATTAGTCACTACGCTTGACGTTAAAGTGATATAACATGCTACCACTTGCCGATCACTGGTGATATCCTCCGTGTAGTATAAAATTGAGTGATTATCACGGTGTTAACACGCTAGGATTTTTTTAAATTTTATCTTCTTGTTTCTACGCTGAAAGCTGAAGTAAAATTACAGGACGTTAATGGAGACAAAAGCCAGCATTCAATTGCGTTCATTCAAGGGGACTGTCGTAATTAAATGAACTTAAACTGAACTCAATTTAACCTAAACTGAAGTCCACGCTGAGTTCAGAATGCAGTCATGTCCGGAAGTTGGACACTATTTACTTGTGCCGCTGACTTGATTCGTTGGGACTTGTGATTTACAGTGAAATAATAACAATAGGTCAAATAGTACTCAAAATAGGAGGTTTGTTTTGTCCGTTGCTCCCGATTCTTTTTGCATTTTGACGACGACGTCTTATTAATCGATGAACATCGGCTGCAAGCACGAAAAAGTGTGACTCATTGTCCCGTACCGTTGACTGACATATCAACGCACAGCCCAGCCGCTGGTTCTAGAGATTCCAAATTTGGCACATAGGTTCCTTTTAAGGTCATGGGGTGCACTAAGAAATATTTTTTCAAAATTCACCCTCTAAGGGGGTGAAATGGGGGTCCGAAGTCTGTATGGGGAAACAAGATTAGATCGACTATTTTATTCGAAACTTCACAGGAGTATTCCCCGTATAAACGAGTAAGTACGTGTTATGCAATTTTTCATCGTTGTTTTCTTACGACGTTATCACGTAAAATTATCGTCTGTAAACCGAATTTACAGACAACCATTTTTTTTATACAAATGCTTGAGTCCCCGACCAGCTCTGGGCCAGCGTGGAGAGTAGTGGGAAGTATATAAGTTAATGATGATAATGATGATGATGATGACTTGATTGAAAACGTATTTTACACATTGTAACCGAATACGGCGTCGCGGTAGACCTCGGAGGAGGTAGCGAGACAAACTTGACGCCTTTGACCAAGACTGGTGGGAGGCTGCCCAGGACAGGGATATTTTATATGGAAGAGAAAGAGGGGGACCCGTGCCTAGCAGTGGGACATTAAAAATAAATTATAAAGGTAGATTAACAACCAGCCTGCTTAACTAGGATTCATTTTTCAAGCAAAATAAGAGCTGTTTGTGTCTGCCTTACTTTTTGCAACTATCATCTTTATGTTTGAATACTAAAACAGTAGCCTGCTTAGTGTCAATTTTAATATTTAGTTGTAATTTCAAACTGTCAGTGGCAAGTAGGCAAGTGAAAACCAGCGCTGTAGGTGTCTGTCTGACACCTCGGCACAATGCTGAGACAGCGACCGCTTCACTGCCGCGAAGACACACACAATGTGTCAATTGGGTACCTTAAGTTTTTTTAAGTGGTCCATATTATATTTTTTGTAGTAAGTATACGGTTAATGGAGTTCATAGCTGTAGCTAGTTTTTTTTACTCGTTTCTGTTTTTTACAAATATTTTTTTGAATATCTCATTTGACAGATGAACACAGTTTGTGATATGAATAGAAGTCGTGCCTAGGTCTACGATATGACTTCCGATAAAAAAAAAAAAGTCAAAACCGTTGACGTCTGACACTTCTGACGCAATATTAACTGTCAGAAAAAAATGTCAACGGTTTTGACGTTTTTTTTTTTAAATCGGAAGTCATATCGTAGACCTAGGCACGACTTCTATTCATATCACCAACTGTGTTCATCTGTCAAATGAGATATTCAAAAAAATATTTGTAAAAAACAGAAACGAGTAAAAAAAAACTAGCTACAGCTATGAACTCCATTAACCGTATAATTACTACAAAAAATATAATATGGACCACTTAAAAAAACTTAAGGTACCCAATTGTATTGTATGTCTACTCCCTTTATCTCTGTGTGTCTTTTGTGTAGTGAATAAATTCTTCTTTCTTTCTTTCTTTCTTTCTTTCTTAAATATAATTAATTAAAAATATTTTGTGATTAATAACTAAAAAATCTGTAAGTATGCAGCGGAACATCACAAGAGTGCTAAGTTTGCCTATCCAAACAGGTAAAGTTGTCAATAATGCTACAATGAGGAGGAAGACATTTTGTAGTTAAAAAAACTTTAGCTCAAAACCTTTGGTTTTCGGCGGTTATCATACTGCATAACTAACCACTGTTGAAACGTTTATAAATATCCATTAAGTCTGTCTTTCATAGTTACACTGCAGCTCAGAACCTCTGAAATGCACTTATTATTTTAATGAATACAATAATTAAGGCTGCATAAAGACATGGCTTAACTTAAGTGGCAGTGTTTTCAAAGTAAAACATAAAATTGAAGACTTAAAGGAAACCCTTTTATCCAGTTCAGCACGTTCAAAAATCTTCGACATTCTTCGAACGTCAGTACATTATTTCTAAAGGCTCGGCTGCCGCAGCAAAACAACCTAAAAAGAAGAAGTTGTAATTAGCTACGAATGCTCACTTCACAAGAACTATGTCGAACTGAATCCGCAAGCCACAGCATAAGTAAATCTCAACGCAATTCAATATTAAGCCTCTGATCTCACTGAAAGTGTGGAGGTGAAATTTTAGTCTGTGGTTCTGAAAAAGGATGAGCAAGAGTTAGGTAAGTGTTTTCTTGTTAGGAACTTTTGGATTCAGCGCTTGGAAATAAAGTCTGTTGGTGAAGTGGGTTTTATCTTTTCACTTTAGGATACGGTCGCAATTAATCTCAAATTAAAGGAGAAAACAGAGTCGATTAACAGAAACTGGTCATAAGATCAAAAATATTTTCTATGGTTATTTTGTAGAATTAAAACCAAACCGGACCCCGGGACTACTGGGAAATACGCTAGTAGGATGATTTTGTAGAAGTAATAAGTTACTGTAAAAAAACCGGCCAAGTGCGTGTCGGACCACGCAAAACGAAGGGTTCCGTGCCTATTAAAAAGGTCGTATCGTCACAGAAATTTTACGGCACTTACGTCCTTTTCTTTGAGGAAGGCAGTTTTTCAGCAATATCTCGAAAACCTCTGAACCGATCTTGTTCAAAACAATTTTCGGTGAATGAAATTAATAAGCCCTATCTCCATGAATTTTCCCATATTTTTAAAATACACCGTTCAAAAATTAGAGGGGGGGGGACAGAATTTTAGTGACTTTCGGGGCGATTATCTCCGACCCTATTCACTTAATCAAAAAAAATGCTAAGAAACCTTATATTTATATTGAAAGGCCTATCGATTGATGTGCCACACGGGGGGTCACAATGAAAAAAAAAATTTTGACTTTTAGTTTTATGTATGGAGTGCACCCCTAAAAAAATTTTTTTTTGTCATTTTAATTACAAAACTATGTAGC
This sequence comes from Epinotia nisella, assembly GCA_932294315.1. Lineage (NCBI taxonomy): Eukaryota > Metazoa > Arthropoda > Insecta > Lepidoptera > Tortricidae > Epinotia > Epinotia nisella. The sequence continues at coordinate 3,845,920 of OW028691.1, forward strand.
GGCTAACAAAATACACCTATCCTCAAAATTTTATTCAAATACACCTTATAGTTTTCGAGTAAAATGCCTGTGACATACGGACAGACGGACAGACGGACAGACGGACAGACGGACAGACGGACATGACGAAACTATAAGGGTTCCGTTTTTGCCATTTTGGCTACGGAACCCTAAAAATTGAATCGGTTTACGGACGATAATTTTACGTGAAAACGTCATAAGAAAACATTGTGCTGCATTCGTTTGTGCTTATCTTGTTCCCCCTTACAAACTTTGGACCCCCATTTCACCCTCTTAGAGGGTGAATTTTTTTTTCTTAGTGCACTCCTAGACTTTAGGAACCTACGTGCTAAATTTGGAATCTCTAGGACCAGTAGCTTGGGCTGTACGTTGATATGTCAGTCAGTCAATGAACGGAATGGGACAATGAGTCATACTTTTTCGTGCGTGCTGCCGGTGTTCATCGATTTATAAGACATTATCACGTCAAAAATTCATTTTGGTACAAGCTTTTATTGCCGATTGTACTTTTCTATATACCGTCATCATTGAGACGATTCTGCGAAGTTCCTATGGCCACCTTCCAGCTCCATCGTCAGTTTTCCTCATGTATGCAAAATTTCAGCTCAATCGGTTACCGAGAAATGGATCAAATTTAATTTGCAAGATTTGATGACACACATCGGGACAGGAATAAAAGCTTGTAAATAATTTACTTTAAAAACAAAGTTTTAACCGACTTCAATTTAGTACTCCACCTAGCCAAATGAACATTTCCAAATTTCCTTTCCACTTAACCACATGGACTGCTTTCCGAGAGTACATCGTTGATTATTATAGACGAAAACCATAATTATCAATGTATGTGGGCCAATAATATTTGAGGAGTTCCGTCGATTTGGCACACTTGACATTTAGGACTTCATTAGTTGCTATTTCAACGGAATCATATTTATCAGCATCAGTAACATACTTTTATAGTTTTAAGTACGAGTTCCATTAGTCATCTGACGACGATCTGATTGACGACCGCTTTAGCCTAGTTGGTAGTGACCCTGCCTACGAAGCAAGAGGTCCTGGGTTCGAATCCCGGTACGGGCATTTATTGTGTGATGAGCACGAATATTTGTTCCCGAGTCATGGATGTTTTCTATGTATTTAAGTATGTATTTATATAAGTATGTTTATCGTCGTCTAGTACCCATAGTACAAGCTTTGCTTAGTTTGGGAATAGGTCGATTTGTGTAAGATTGTCCGCAAAATATTTATCATCTGTGGTCTTCATCATCAGTTCCACTTCACCAAATTTGCATGTGATTTCCGGGTGTAAATACACTAGTTATAATAGAAAATTTTGAAATTACTACATACGTGCCTTCTATATTTGAGGAATTCCCTCAATTCCTCATGGTTCCCATCACCCAACTGAAGTTTTGATAACAATGGGACCAACCTGTAAGCATATACTTTCAAATAAAAAAGAATTGTACGAATCGGTTCATAATATGACGGAGTTCTGAGGTAACAAACATTTCAAAAAAATACAACCGAGTTGAGAACTAGATACCTCTTTTTTTAAGTCGTTTAAGAAAGAACGTCACTGGAGTCCGCTGGATGCCTTACAGGGCGTCTTTCGGCTGATATATGATGACGAAAAGATGTAAGAAGACCCTCCTAGCATTTTTCTCGCTTATATCCTAACCTGTGTCGTGGTCCGCTTTAACACCTAATTATTTCCGACTTTGGGTTGGAAGCAACCCAAAGGGGCAGCACGACCTTGTCGGGATTAAATAGGTTTCCTCAAGATGTTTTCCTTCACCGAGCTCATGTTTAATATCAAAAATATGTCGTACATATTCAAATCCCGGCTCGTACCATGAGTTTTTCGGAACTTATGTACGAAATATTTACCGTTAGCTTTTCCGTGAAGGAAAACATCGTGAGGAAACCGGTCTAATCCTTTCACGCAAAATAGACACGTTGGATGTCGATTTGCGGAAAATGTCCAGTAAATCTAACTAACTAACTATGTCGTACATAAGCCTGTGACAGCATAGTTAAGTGTCATGTATATTTTAACAGTTATCCTAGTCAGAAGAATAGAGAAACTGTAAAAAATATCTGATTGTGAAAATAATTGATCTATGTTACAAGAATGACAATTATTTTTGCTAATATAATACCTACTTGACTTGTACGAGCTAATTTAACTTTTCGTTCGTAAGTAAATATGTCAATCTCTTGCCGTTATTCGATTGATACTTGGTACTTATGTAAGCAATGATGTAATATAAAAAAGAAGTGGCACACTAAAATTGAGTCAATTGCACAAACATGCCTCAGTTTTGTGTCTTCAATAGAAACTTGTAAACGTATCTAAGCTGTCAGATTTGGTGGCCATTTTTAAACACGGAATTTCGTATAGAAAACAGATCTACCTCTTTTTATATTACATCATTGTAAGTTTGGTTCCAACGCAATATTATAATGATGATGATCATGATGATTGTTTTCTAACTTTATTAATCTTTATACGAGTATATCGCTTCGGGATATTACTCCACTAATAGGGGTATCACTGTGTCGAAGTAATCTCAAAGTTATCAATGAAGCGCTAGTTGTTACAAACTTTACCGCTAAGAATATTAAACTTGGTGGAGCGGGTTTAGGTTCCAATATTTAGTTAAATTAATACAGTATTAAGTCTATTAATAGCCAAGCATCATAAGAAAGTCATCATGGACCAATGTGCATACAAATAACCGTACATAATGTATACATCAGCCTAGGTAAAGTAAAGCATGGTCCGTGACTTGTCGATATAAAAATATTCTAGGTTTTAAGCTAGGTATACAATTTCGATGCCATCATCATCATCATATCAGCCGAAAGACGTCCACTGCTGGACATAGGCCTCCCCCAGAGAGTTCCAAATTGACCGGTCCTGCGCCACCCGCATCCAGCGGACTCCCGCGACCCTTACCAGGTCATCAGTCCACCTTGTGGGGGGCCTACCCACGCCGCGCCTTCCGGTACGTGGTGGTGGTAATTTCGATGCCAAATTTCATCTAAATCTGTCTAGCCGTTTTTGAGCAACAAACCCAAATTTTCACATTTATAATATTACTAGCTTCCGCCCGCGTCTTCGTCTGCGTAGACACGGGATAAAAACTATTATATATTTTAATCCAGGCTATAAACTATCTACGTGCAAAATTTCATACAAATCGGTTGAGACGTTTTAGCGTGATTGTGTAACAAACATCTAAACATCCAAACATCTAAACATCCAAACATCTAAACATCCAAACATCCAAACTTTCGCTTTTATAATATTAGTAGGATTACATACAAACACTTTTCCTTTTTATCGAACGGGCTAGTGAAGCAAACGAAGTTTTTCAATTCAGTGTGGGCCAAAAAATTTTCGTATATACAGATATCCAGATGTCCCGCTGTTCGGCTGTTCAGGCGGCTCTACAGGTCAAAATTTTGTGAGCAGGTTCAATATTTAAAGACAGGCTCTTGGGTTCTACATCTCTTAGAGCTACTAGTATTAGCATAGATAAATAGAGTAGAATTATGTCATGTAGGCATTCCTATTACGTCATTCCTTTTCATCGTTCCCAACTGTGACGTCACAACTAACAACTCGGCGAACCGATTAATTTTCCCATGTAAGCCTGTATTAGGGAACGCTCGGATTGACATACGAATGACGTTATTATTGCCGGTTCACGGGATGCCCAATTTGTATTAGTTCGTACTAATTATAATATCGACGTCGTTATCCGGTCGGAAGGACCAAGGCGGAGGACACCCCTGTGGATTATGATGAAGTTGTTAATGATTGGTTTAGAATAAATGAATTTAAGTAGGCCACAGAGGATTAGTTCAGTGGAATGTGGAGGTAGATTAGGGTATATAAGTGTTGCATTAACTCCAACAATCACTGCATAGAAGGTTCTATAACAGGTATACGATACACTCTGCTGACTTTATCTTATCTTTTTACCGAAATTTGGTGTAGGCATTCGTTTTATGAAAGCCACTGCCTTCTAACCTTCCAACCTACATGGAA